>CM077006.1:68906060-71563560 GCA_039090855.1 Macrothele yani
CGCTCACTCAAAAACGCTGAAAAGTTGCCAAAAAGACACCATCGACAATACCTCCAAAACTAAAACAGCTATTCCGGATTTAACTGCATAGTCTTGTTTGCGTTTATAAACTACCCTAAGTGATGCAGTATGGTTTTTCTATTCGTATTAGTTTCGGAGATAATGCAGACTATAGGATTTTGTAGCCATTTCGCACGGTCAAAAACGCTGAAAAGTTGCCAAAAAGACACCATCGACAATACCTCCAAAACTAAAACAGCTATTCCGGATTTAACTGCATAGTCTTGTTTGCGTTTATAAACTACCCTAAGTGATGCAGTATGGTTTTTCTATTCGTATTAGTTTCGGAGATAATGCAGACTATAGGATTTTGTATCCATTTCGCACGGTCAAAAACGCTAAAAATTTGCCAAAAAGACACCATCGACAATAACTCCAAAACTAAAACAGCTATTCCGGATTTAACTGCATAGTCTTGTTTGCGTTTATAAACTACCCTAAGTGATGCAGTATGGTTTTTCTATTCGTATTAGTTTCGGAGATAATGCAGACTATAGGATTTTGTAGCCATTTCGCACGGTCAAAAACGCTAAAAAGTTGCCAAAAAGACACCATCGACAATACCTCCAAAACTAAAACAGCTATTCCGGATTTAACTGCATAGTCTTGTTTGCGTTTATAAACTACCCTAAGTGATGCAGTATGGTTTTTCTATTCGTATTAGTTTCGGAGATAATGCAGACTATAGGATTTCGTATCCATTTGGCACGGTGAAAAACGCTAAAAATTTGCCAAAAAGACACCATCGACAATAACTCCAAAACTAAAACAGCTATTCCGGATTTAACTGCATAGTCTTGTTTGCGTTTATAAACTACCCTAAGTGATGCAGTATGGTTTTTCTATTCGTATTAGTTTCGGAGATAATGCAGACTATAGGATTTTGTAGCCATTTCGCACGGTCAAAAACGCTAAAAAGTTGCCAAAAAGACACCATCGACAATACCTCCAAAACTAAAACAGCTATTCCGGATTTAACTGCATAGTCTTGTTTGCGTTTATAAACTACCCTAAGTGATGCAGTATGGTTTTTCTATTCGTATTAGTTTCGGAGATAATGCAGACTATAGGATTTTGTAGCCATTTCGCACGGTCAAAAACGCTGAAAAGTTGCCAAAAAGACACCATCGACAATACCTCCAAAACTAAAACAGCTATTCCGGATTTAACTGCATAGTCTTGTTTGCGTTTATAAACTACCCTAAGTGATGCAGTATGGTTTTTCTATTCGTATTAGTTTCGGAGATAATGCAGACTATAGGATTTTGTAGCCATTTCGCACGGTCAAAAACGCTAAAAGTTTGCCAAAAAGACACCATCGACAATAACTCCAAAACTAAAACAGCTATTCCGGATTTAACTGCATAGTCTTGTTTGCGTTTATAAACTACCCTAAGTGATGCAGTATGGTTTTTCTATTCGTATTAGTTTCGGAGATAATGCAGACTATAGGATTTTGTAGCCATTTCGCACGGTCAAAAACGCTAAAAAGTTGCCAAAAAGACACCATCGACAATACCTCCAAAACTAAAACAGCTATTCCGGATTTAACTGCATAGTCTTGTTTGCGTTTATAAACTACCCTAAGTGATGCAGTATGGTTTTTCTATTCGTATTAGTTTCGGAGATAATGCAGACTATAGGATTTTGTAGCCATTTCGCACGGTCAAAAACGCTGAAAAGTTGCCAAAAAGACACCATCGACAATAACTCCAAAACTAAAACAGCTATTCCGGATTTAACTGCATAGTCTTGTTTGCGTTTATAAACTACCCTAAGTGATGCAGTATGGTTTTTCTATTCGTATTAGTTTCGGAGATAATGCAGACTATAGGATTTTGTAGCCATTTCGCACGGTCAAAAACGCTAAAAAGTTGCCAAAAAGACACCATCGACAATACCTCCAAAACTAAAACAGCTATTCCGGATTTAACTGCATAGTCTTGTTTGCGTTTATAAACTACCCTAAGTGATGCAGTATGGTTTTTCTATTCGTATTAGTTTCGGAGATAATGCAGACTATAGGATTTTGTATCCATTTCGCACGGTCAAAAACGCTAAAAATTTGCCAAAAAGACACCATCGACAATAACTCCAAAACTAAAACAGCTATTCCGGATTTAACTGCATAGTCTTGTTTGCGTTTATAAACTACCCTAAGTGATGCAGTATGGTTTTTCTATTCGTATTAGTTTCGGAGATAATGCAGACTATAGGATTTTGTATCCATTTCGCACGGTCAAAAACGCTAAAAGTTTGCCAAAAAGACACCATCGACAATAACTCCAAAACTAAAACAGCTATTCCGGATTTAACTGCATAGTCTTGTTTGCGTTTATAAACTACCCTAAGTGATGCAGTATGGTTTTTCTATTCGTATTAGTTTCGGAGATAATGCAGACTATAGGATTTTGTAGCCATTTCGCACGGTCAAAAACGCTAAAAAGTTGCCAAAAAGACACCATCGACAATAACTCCAAAACTAAAACAGCTATTCCGGATTTAACTGCATAGTCTTGTTTGCGTTTATAAACTACCCTAAGTGATGCAGTATGGTTTTTCTATTCGTATTAGTTTCGGAGATAATGCAGACTATAGGATTTTGTATCCATTTCGCACGGTCAAAAACGCTAAAAAGTTGCCAAAAAGACACCATCGACAATACCTCCAAAACTAAAACAGCTATTCCGGATTTAACTGCATAGTCTTGTTTGCGTTTATAAACTACCCTAAGTGATGCAGTATGGTTTTTCTATTCGTATTAGTTTCGGAGATAATGCAGACTATAGGATTTTGTAGCCATTTCGCACGGTCAAAAACGCTAAAAGTTTGCCAAAAAGACACCATCGACAATACCTCCAAAACTAAAACAGCTATTCCGGATTTAACTGCATAGTCTTGTTTGCGTTTATAAACTACCCTAAGTGATGCAGTATGGTTTTTCTATTCGTATTAGTTTCGGAGATAATGCAGACTATAGGATTTTGTAGCCATTTCGCACGGTGAAAAACGCTAAAAAGTTGCCAAAAAGACACCATCGACAATAACTCCAAAACTAAAACAGCTATTCCGGATTTAACTGCATAGTCTTGTTTGCGTTTATAAACTACCCTAAGTGATGCAGTATGGTTTTTCTATTCGTATTAGTTTCGGAGATAATGCAGACTATAGGATTTTGTAGCCATTTGGCACGGTGAAAAACGCTAAAAATTTGCCAAAAAGACACCATCGACAATAACTCCAAAACTAAAACAGCTATTCCGGATTTAACTGCATAGTCTTGTTTGCGTTTATAAACTACCCTAAGTGATGCAGTATGGTTTTTCTATTCGTATTAGTTTCGGAGATAATGCAGACTATAGGATTTTGTAGCCATTTCGCACGGTCAAAAACGCTAAAAAGTTGCCAAAAAGACACCATCGACAATACCTCCAAAACTAAAACAGCTATTCCGGATTTAACTGCATAGTCTTGTTTGCGTTTATAAACTACCCTAAGTGATGCAGTATGGTTTTTCTATTCGTATTAGTTTCGGAGATAATGCAGACTATAGGATTTTGTAGCCATTTCGCACGGTCAAAAACGCTAAAAAGTTGCCAAAAAGACACCATCGACAATACCTCCAAAACTAAAACAGCTATTCCGGATTTAACTGCATAGTCTTGTTTGCGTTTATAAACTACCCTAAGTGATGCAGTATGGTTTTTCTATTCGTATTAGTTTCGGAGATAATGCAGACTATAGGATTTTGTAGCCATTTCGCACGGTCAAAAACGCTAAAAGTTTGCCAAAAAGACACCATCGACAATACCTCCAAAACTAAAACAGCTATTCCGGATTTAACTGCATAGTCTTGTTTGCGTTTATAAACTACCCTAAGTGATGCAGTATGGTTTTTCTATTCGTATTAGTTTCGGAGATAATGCAGACTATAGGATTTTGTATCCATTTCGCACGGTCAAAAACGCTAAAAATTTGCCAAAAAGACACCATCGACAATACCTCCAAAACTAAAACAGCTATTCCGGATTTAACTGCATAGTCTTGTTTGCGTTTATAAACTACCCTAAGTGATGCAGTATGGTTTTTCTATTCGTATTAGTTTCGGAGATAATGCAGACTATAGGATTTTGTAGCCATTTCGCACGGTCAAAAACGCTAAAAAGTTGCCAAAAAGACACCATCGACAATAACTCCAAAACTAAAACAGCTATTCCGGATTTAACTGCATAGTCTTGTTTGCGTTTATAAACTACCCTAAGTGATGCAGTATGGTTTTTCTATTCGTATTAGTTTCGGAGATAATGCAGACTATAGGATTTTGTAGCCATTTCGCACGGTCAAAAACGCTAAAAATTTGCCAAAAAGACACCATCGACAATACCTCCAAAACTAAAACAGCTATTCCGGATTTAACTGCATAGTCTTGTTTGCGTTTATAAACTACCCTAAGTGATGCAGTATGGTTTTTCTATTCGTATTAGTTTCGGAGATAATGCAGACTATAGGATTTTGTAGCCATTTCGCACGGTCAAAAACGCTAAAAATTTGCCAAAAAGACACCATCGACAATACCTCCAAAACTAAAACAGCTATTCCGGATTTAACTGCATAGTCTTGTTTGCGTTTATAAACTACCCTAAGTGATGCAGTATGGTTTTTCTATTCGTATTAGTTTCGGAGATAATGCAGACTATAGGATTTTGTAGCCATTTCGCACGGTCAAAAACGCTAAAAAGTTGCCAAAAAGACACCATCGACAATACCTCCAAAACTAAAACAGCTATTCCGGATTTAACTGCATAGTCTTGTTTGCGTTTATAAACTACCCTAAGTGATGCAGTATGGTTTTTCTATTCGTATTAGTTTCGGAGATAATGCAGACTATAGGATTTTGTATCCATTTCGCACGGTCAAAAACGCTAAAAATTTGCCAAAAAGACACCATCGACAATACCTCCAAAACTAAAACAGCTATTCCGGATTTAACTGCATAGTCTTGTTTGCGTTTATAAACTACCCTAAGTGATGCAGTATGGTTTTTCTATTCGTATTAGTTTCGGAGATAATGCAGACTATAGGATTTTGTAGCCATTTCGCACGGTCAAAAACGCTAAAAAGTTGCCAAAAAGACACCATCGACAATACCTCCAAAACTAAAACAGCTATTCCGGATTTAACTGCATAGTCTTGTTTGCGTTTATAAACTACCCTAAGTGATGCAGTATGGTTTTTCTATTCGTATTAGTTTCGGAGATAATGCAGACTATAGGATTTTGTATCCATTTCGCACGGTCAAAAACGCTAAAAATTTGCCAAAAAGACACCATCGACAATACCTCCAAAACTAAAACAGCTATTCCGGATTTAACTGCATAGTCTTGTTTGCGTTTATAAACTACCCTAAGTGATGCAGTATGGTTTTTCTATTCGTATTAGTTTCGGAGATAATGCAGACTATAGGATTTTGTAGCCATTTCGCACGGTCAAAAACGCTAAAAAGTTGCCAAAAAGACACCATCGACAATACCTCCAAAACTAAAACAGCTATTCCGGATTTAACTGCATAGTCTTGTTTGCGTTTATAAACTACCCTAAGTGATGCAGTATGGTTTTTCTATTCGTATTAGTTTCGGAGATAATGCAGACTATAGGATTTTGTAGCCATTTCGCACGGTCAAAAACGCTAAAAATTTGCCAAAAAGACACCATCGACAATAACTCCAAAACTAAAACAGCTATTCCGGATTTAACTGCATAGTCTTGTTTGCGTTTATAAACTACCCTAAGTGATGCAGTATGGTTTTTCTATTCGTATTAGTTTCGGAGATAATGCAGACTATAGGATTTTGTATCCATTTCGCACGGTCAAAAACGCTAAAAATTTGCCAAAAAGACACCATCGACAATACCTCCAAAACTAAAACAGCTATTCCGGATTTAACTGCATAGTCTTGTTTGCGTTTATAAACTACCCTAAGTGATGCAGTATGGTTTTTCTATTCGTATTAGTTTCGGAGATAATGCAGACTATAGGATTTTGTAGCCATTTCGCACGGTGAAAAACGCTAAAAAGTTGCCAAAAAGACACCATCGACAATACCTCCAAAACTAAAACAGCTATTCCGGATTTAACTGCATAGTCTTGTTTGCGTTTATAAACTACCCTAAGTGATGCAGTATGGTTTTTCTATTCGTATTAGTTTCGGAGATAATGCAGACTATAGGATTTTGTAGCCATTTCGCACGGTCAAAAACGCTAAAAGTTTGCCAAAAAGACACCATCGACAATACCTCCAAAACTAAAACAGCTATTCCGGATTTAACTGCATAGTCTTGTTTGCGTTTATAAACTACCCTAAGTGATGCAGTATGGTTTTTCTATTCGTATTAGTTTCGGAGATAATGCAGACTATAGGATTTTGTAGCCATTTCGCACGGTCAAAAACGCTAAAAAGTTGCCAAAAAGACACCATCGACAATACCTCCAAAACTAAAACAGCTATTCCGGATTTAACTGCATAGTCTTGTTTGCGTTTATAAACTACCCTAAGTGATGCAGTATGGTTTTTCTATTCGTATTAGTTTCGGAGATAATGCAGACTATAGGATTTTGTAGCCATTTCGCACGGTCAAAAACGCTAAAAGTTTGCCAAAAAGACACCATCGACAATACCTCCAAAACTAAAACAGCTATTCCGGATTTAACTGCATAGTCTTGTTTGCGTTTATAAACTACCCTAAGTGATGCAGTATGGTTTTTCTATTCGTATTAGTTTCGGAGATAATGCAGACTATAGGATTTTGTAGCCATTTCGCACGGTCAAAAACGCTAAAAATTTGCCAAAAAGACACCATCGACAATACCTCCAAAACTAAAACAGCTATTCCGGATTTAACTGCATAGTCTTGTTTGCGTTTATAAACTACCCTAAGTGATGCAGTATGGTTTTTCTATTCGTATTAGTTTCGGAGATAATGCAGACTATAGGATTTTGTAGCCATTTCGCACGGTCAAAAACGCTAAAAGTTTGCCAAAAAGACACCATCGACAATAACTCCAAAACTAAAACAGCTATTCCGGATTTAACTGCATAGTCTTGTTTGCGTTTATAAACTACCCTAAGTGATGCAGTATGGTTTTTCTATTCGTATTAGTTTCGGAGATAATGCAGACTATAGGATTTTGTAGCCATTTCGCACGGTCAAAAACGCTAAAAAGTTGCCAAAAAGACACCATCGACAATACCTCCAAAACTAAAACAGCTATTCCGGATTTAACTGCATAGTCTTGTTTGCGTTTATAAACTACCCTAAGTGATGCAGTATGGTTTTTCTATTCGTATTAGTTTCGGAGATAATGCAGACTATAGGATTTTGTATCCATTTGGCACGGTCAAAAACGCTAAAAATTTGCCAAAAAGACACCATCGACAATAACTCCAAAACTAAAACAGCTATTCCGGATTTAACTGCATAGTCTTGTTTGCGTTTATAAACTACCCTAAGTGATGCAGTATGGTTTTTCTATTCGTATTAGTTTCGGAGATAATGCAGACTATAGGATTTTGTAGCCATTTCGCACGGTCAAAAACGCTAAAAGTTTGCCAAAAAGACACCATCGACAATACCTCCAAAACTAAAACAGCTATTCCGGATTTAACTGCATAGTCTTGTTTGCGTTTATAAACTACCCTAAGTGATGCAGTATGGTTTTTCTATTCGTATTAGTTTCGGAGATAATGCAGACTATAGGATTTTGTAGCCATTTCGCACGGTCAAAAACGCTAAAAAGTTGCCAAAAAGACACCATCGACAATAACTCCAAAACTAAAACAGCTATTCCGGATTTAACTGCATAGTCTTGTTTGCGTTTATAAACTACCCTAAGTGATGCAGTATGGTTTTTCTATTCGTATTAGTTTCGGAGATAATGCAGACTATAGGATTTTGTATCCATTTCGCACGGTCAAAAACGCTAAAAATTTGCCAAAAAGACACCATCGACAATACCTCCAAAACTAAAACAGCTATTCCGGATTTAACTGCATAGTCTTGTTTGCGTTTATAAACTACCCTAAGTGATGCAGTATGGTTTTTCTATTCGTATTAGTTTCGGAGATAATGCAGACTATAGGATTTTGTAGCCATTTCGCACGGTCAAAAACGCTAAAAAGTTGCCAAAAAGACACCATCGACAATACCTCCAAAACTAAAACAGCTATTCCGGATTTAACTGCATAGTCTTGTTTGCGTTTATAAACTACCCTAAGTGATGCAGTATGGTTTTTCTATTCGTATTAGTTTCGGAGATAATGCAGACTATAGGATTTTGTAGCCATTTCGCACGGTCAAAAACGCTAAAAAGTTGCCAAAAAGACACCATCGACAATAACTCCAAAACTAAAACAGCTATTCCGGATTTAACTGCATAGTCTTGTTTGCGTTTATAAACTACCCTAAGTGATGCAGTATGGTTTTTCTATTCGTATTAGTTTCGGAGATAATGCAGACTATAGGATTTCGTAGCCATTTCGCACGGTGAAAAACGCTAAAAGTTTGCCAAAAAGACACCATCGACAATACCTCCAAAACTAAAACAGCTATTCCGGATTTAACTGCATAGTCTTGTTTGCGTTTATAAACTACCCTAAGTGATGCAGTATGGTTTTTCTATTCGTATTAGTTTCGGAGATAATGCAGACTATAGGATTTTGTATCCATTTCGCACGGTCAAAAACGCTAAAAATTTGCCAAAAAGACACCATCGACAATACCTCCAAAACTAAAACAGCTATTCCGGATTTAACTGCATAGTCTTGTTTGCGTTTATAAACTACCCTAAGTGATGCAGTATGGTTTTTCTATTCGTATTAGTTTCGGAGATAATGCAGACTATAGGATTTTGTAGCCATTTCGCACGGTCAAAAACGCTAAAAATTTGCCAAAAAGACACCATCGACAATACCTCCAAAACTAAAACAGCTATTCCGGATTTAACTGCATAGTCTTGTTTGCGTTTATAAACTACCCTAAGTGATGCAGTATGGTTTTTCTATTCGTATTAGTTTCGGAGATAATGCAGACTATAGGATTTTGTATCCATTTCGCACGGTCAAAAACGCTAAAAATTTGCCAAAAAGACACCATCGACAATACCTCCAAAACTAAAACAGCTATTCCGGATTTAACTGCATAGTCTTGTTTGCGTTTATAAACTACCCTAAGTGATGCAGTATGGTTTTTCTATTCGTATTAGTTTCGGAGATAATGCAGACTATAGGATTTTGTAGCCATTTCGCACGGTCAAAAACGCTAAAAGTTTGCCAAAAAGACACCATCGACAATACCTCCAAAACTAAAACAGCTATTCCGGATTTAACTGCATAGTCTTGTTTGCGTTTATAAACTACCCTAAGTGATGCAGTATGGTTTTTCTATTCGTATTAGTTTCGGAGATAATGCAGACTATAGGATTTTGTAGCCATTTCGCACGGTCAAAAACGCTAAAAATTTGCCAAAAAGACACCATCGACAATACCTCCAAAACTAAAACAGCTATTCCGGATTTAACTGCATAGTCTTGTTTGCGTTTATAAACTACCCTAAGTGATGCAGTATGGTTTTTCTATTCGTATTAGTTTCGGAGATAATGCAGACTATAGGATTTTGTAGCCATTTCGCACGGTCAAAAACGCTAAAAATTTGCCAAAAAGACACCATCGACAATACCTCCAAAACTAAAACAGCTATTCCGGATTTAACTGCATAGTCTTGTTTGCGTTTATAAACTACCCTAAGTGATGCAGTATGGTTTTTCTATTCGTATTAGTTTCGGAGATAATGCAGACTATAGGATTTTGTAGCCATTTCGCACGGTCAAAAACGCTAAAAATTTGCCAAAAAGACACCATCGACAATAACTCCAAAACTAAAACAGCTATTCCGGATTTAACTGCATAGTCTTGTTTGCGTTTATAAACTACCCTAAGTGATGCAGTATGGTTTTTCTATTCGTATTAGTTTCGGAGATAATGCAGACTATAGGATTTTGTATCCATTTCGCACGGTCAAAAACGCTAAAAATTTGCCAAAAAGACACCATCGACAATAACTCCAAAACTAAAACAGCTATTCCGGATTTAACTGCATAGTCTTGTTTGCGTTTATAAACTACCCTAAGTGATGCAGTATGGTTTTTCTATTCGTATTAGTTTCGGAGATAATGCAGACTATAGGATTTTGTAGCCATTTCGCACGGTCAAAAACGCTAAAAATTTGCCAAAAAGACACCATCGACAATACCTCCAAAACTAAAACAGCTATTCCGGATTTAACTGCATAGTCTTGTTTGCGTTTATAAACTACCCTAAGTGATGCAGTATGGTTTTTCTATTCGTATTAGTTTCGGAGATAATGCAGACTATAGGATTTTGTAGCCATTTCGCACGGTCAAAAACGCTAAAAATTTGCCAAAAAGACACCATCGACAATACCTCCAAAACTAAAACAGCTATTCCGGATTTAACTGCATAGTCTTGTTTGCGTTTATAAACTACCCTAAGTGATGCAGTATGGTTTTTCTATTCGTATTAGTTTCGGAGATAATGCAGACTATAGGATTTTGTAGCCATTTCGCACGGTCAAAAACGCTAAAAAGTTGCCAAAAAGACACCATCGACAATACCTCCAAAACTAAAACAGCTATTCCGGATTTAACTGCATAGTCTTGTTTGCGTTTATAAACTACCCTAAGTGATGCAGTATGGTTTTTCTATTCGTATTAGTTTCGGAGATAATGCAGACTATAGGATTTTGTAGCCATTTCGCACGGTCAAAAACGCTAAAAAGTTGCCAAAAAGACACCATCGACAATACCTCCAAAACTAAAACAGCTATTCCGGATTTAACTGCATAGTCTTGTTTGCGTTTATAAACTACCCTAAGTGATGCAGTATGGTTTTTCTATTCGTATTAGTTTCGGAGATAATGCAGACTATAGGATTTTGTAGCCATTTCGCACGGTCAAAAACGCTAAAAATTTGCCAAAAAGACACCATCGACAATACCTCCAAAACTAAAACAGCTATTCCGGATTTAACTGCATAGTCTTGTTTGCGTTTATAAACTACCCTAAGTGATGCAGTATGGTTTTTCTATTCGTATTAGTTTCGGAGATAATGCAGACTATAGGATTTTGTAGCCATTTCGCACGGTCAAAAACGCTAAAAAGTTGCCAAAAAGACACCATCGACAATACCTCCAAAACTAAAACAGCTATTCCGGATTTAACTGCATAGTCTTGTTTGCGTTTATAAACTACCCTAAGTGATGCAGTATGGTTTTTCTATTCGTATTAGTTTCGGAGATAATGCAGACTATAGGATTTTGTATCCATTTCGCACGGTCAAAAACGCTAAAAATTTGCCAAAAAGACACCATCGACAATAACTCCAAAACTAAAACAGCTATTCCGGATTTAACTGCATAGTCTTGTTTGCGTTTATAAACTACCCTAAGTGATGCAGTATGGTTTTTCTATTCGTATTAGTTTCGGAGATAATGCAGACTATAGGATTTTGTAGCCATTTCGCACGGTCAAAAACGCTAAAAAGTTGCCAAAAAGACACCATCGACAATAACTCCAAAACTAAAACAGCTATTCCGGATTTAACTGCATAGTCTTGTTTGCGTTTATAAACTACCCTAAGTGATGCAGTATGGTTTTTCTATTCGTATTAGTTTCGGAGATAATGCAGACTATAGGATTTTGTAGCCATTTCGCACGGTCAAAAACGCTAAAAATTTGCCAAAAAGACACCATCGACAATACCTCCAAAACTAAAACAGCTATTCCGGATTTAACTGCATAGTCTTGTTTGCGTTTATAAACTACCCTAAGTGATGCAGTATGGTTTTTCTATTCGTATTAGTTTCGGAGATAATGCAGACTATAGGATTTTGTAGCCATTTCGCACGGTCAAAAACGCTAAAAAGTTGCCAAAAAGACACCATCGACAATACCTCCAAAACTAAAACAGCTATTCCGGATTTAACTGCATAGTCTTGTTTGCGTTTATAAACTACCCTAAGTGATGCAGTATGGTTTTTCTATTCGTATTAGTTTCGGAGATAATGCAGACTATAGGATTTTGTAGCCATTTCGCACGGTCAAAAACGCTAAAAATTTGCCAAAAAGACACCATCGACAATAACTCCAAAACTAAAACAGCTATTCCGGATTTAACTGCATAGTCTTGTTTGCGTTTATAAACTACCCTAAGTGATGCAGTATGGTTTTTCTATTCGTATTAGTTTCGGAGATAATGCAGACTATAGGATTTTGTAGCCATTTCGCACGGTCAAAAACGCTAAAAAGTTGCCAAAAAGACACCATCGACAATACCTCCAAAACTAAAACAGCTATTCCGGATTTAACTGCATAGTCTTGTTTGCGTTTATAAACTACCCTAAGTGATGCAGTATGGTTTTTCTATTCGTATTAGTTTCGGAGATAATGCAGACTATAGGATTTTGTAGCCATTTCGCACGGTCAAAAACGCTAAAAATTTGCCAAAAAGACACCATCGACAATACCTCCAAAACTAAAACAGCTATTCCGGATTTAACTGCATAGTCTTGTTTGCGTTTATAAACTACCCTAAGTGATGCAGTATGGTTTTTCTATTCGTATTAGTTTCGGAGATAATGCAGACTATAGGATTTTGTAGCCATTTCGCACGGTCAAAAACGCTAAAAAGTTGCCAAAAAGACACCATCGACAATACCTCCAAAACTAAAACAGCTATTCCGGATTTAACTGCATAGTCTTGTTTGCGTTTATAAACTACCCTAAGTGATGCAGTATGGTTTTTCTATTCGTATTAGTTTCGGAGATAATGCAGACTATAGGATTTTGTAGCCATTTCGCACGGTCAAAAACGCTAAAAATTTGCCAAAAAGACACCATCGACAATAACTCCAAAACTAAAACAGCTATTCCGGATTTAACTGCATAGTCTTGTTTGCGTTTATAAACTACCCTAAGTGATGCAGTATGGTTTTTCTATTCGTATTAGTTTCGGAGATAATGCAGACTATAGGATTTTGTAGCCATTTCGCACGGTCAAAAACGCTAAAAAGTTGCCAAAAAGACACCATCGACAATACCTCCAAAACTAAAACAGCTATTCCGGATTTAACTGCATAGTCTTGTTTGCGTTTATAAACTACCCTAAGTGATGCAGTATGGTTTTTCTATTCGTATTAGTTTCGGAGATAATGCAGACTATAGGATTTTGTAGCCATTTCGCACGGTCAAAAACGCTGAAAATTTGCCAAAAAGACACCATCGACAATACCTCCAAAACTAAAACAGCTATTCCGGATTTAACTGCATAGTCTTGTTTGCGTTTATAAACTACCCTAAGTGATGCAGTATGGTTTTTCTATTCGTATTAGTTTCGGAGATAATGCAGACTATAGGATTTTGTAGCCATTTCGCACGGTCAAAAACGCTAAAAATTTGCCAAAAAGACACCATCGACAATAACTCCAAAACTAAAACAGCTATTCCGGATTTAACTGCATAGTCTTGTTTGCGTTTATAAACTACCCTAAGTGATGCAGTATGGTTTTTCTATTCGTATTAGTTTCGGAGATAATGCAGACTATAGGATTTTGTAGCCATTTCGCACGGTCAAAAACGCTGAAAAGTTGCCAAAAAGACACCATCGACAATACCTCCAAAACTAAAACAGCTATTCCGGATTTAACTGCATAGTCTTGTTTGCGTTTATAAACTACCCTAAGTGATGCAGTATGGTTTTTCTATTCGTATTAGTTTCGGAGATAATGCAGACTATAGGATTTTGTAGCCATTTCGCACGGTCAAAAACGCTAAAAAGTTGCCAAAAAGACACCATCGACAATACCTCCAAAACTAAAACAGCTATTCCGGATTTAACTGCATAGTCTTGTTTGCGTTTATAAACTACCCTAAGTGATGCAGTATGGTTTTTCTATTCGTATTAGTTTCGGAGATAATGCAGACTATAGGATTTTGTAGCCATTTCGCACGGTCAAAAACGCTAAAAATTTGCCAAAAAGACACCATCGACAATACCTCCAAAACTAAAACAGCTATTCCGGATTTAACTGCATAGTCTTGTTTGCGTTTATAAACTACCCTAAGTGATGCAGTATGGTTTTTCTATTCGTATTAGTTTCGGAGATAATGCAGACTATAGGATTTTGTAGCCATTTCGCACGGTCAAAAACGCTAAAAAGTTGCCAAAAAGACACCATCGACAATACCTCCAAAACTAAAACAGCTATTCCGGATTTAACTGCATAGTCTTGTTTGCGTTTATAAACTACCCTAAGTGATGCAGTATGGTTTTTCTATTCGTATTAGTTTCGGAGATAATGCAGACTATAGGATTTTGTATCCATTTGGCACGGTCAAAAACGCTAAAAATTTGCCAAAAAGACACCATCGACAATAACTCCAAAACTAAAACAGCTATTCCGGATTTAACTGCATAGTCTTGTTTGCGTTTATAAACTACCCTAAGTGATGCAGTATGGTTTTTCTATTCGTATTAGTTTCGGAGATAATGCAGACTATAGGATTTTGTAGCCATTTCGCACGGTCAAAAACGCTAAAAAGTTGCCAAAAAGACACCATCGACAATACCTCCAAAACTAAAACAGCTATTCCGGATTTAACTGCATAGTCTTGTTTGCGTTTATAAACTACCCTAAGTGATGCAGTATGGTTTTTCTATTCGTATTAGTTTCGGAGATAATGCAGACTATAGGATTTTGTAGCCATTTCGCACGGTCAAAAACGCTAAAAAGTTGCCAAAAAGACACCATCGACAATACCTCCAAAACTAAAACAGCTATTCCGGATTTAACTGCATAGTCTTGTTTGCGTTTATAAACTACCCTAAGTGATGCAGTATGGTTTTTCTATTCGTATTAGTTTCGGAGATAATGCAGACTATAGGATTTTGTAGCCATTTCGCACGGTCAAAAACGCTGAAAAGTTGCCAAAAAGACACCATCGACAATACCTCCAAAACTAAAACAGCTATTCCGGATTTAACTGCATAGTCTTGTTTGCGTTTATAAACTACCCTAAGTGATGCAGTATGGTTTTTCTATTCGTATTAGTTTCGGAGATAATGCAGACTATAGGATTTTGTAGCCATTTCGCACGGTCAAAAACGCTAAAAATTTGCCAAAAAGACACCATCGACAATACCTCCAAAACTAAAACAGCTATTCCGGATTTAACTGCATAGTCTTGTTTGCGTTTATAAACTACCCTAAGTGATGCAGTATGGTTTTTCTATTCGTATTAGTTTCGGAGATAATGCAGACTATAGGATTTTGTAGCCATTTCGCACGGTCAAAAACGCTAAAAAGTTGCCAAAAAGACACCATCGACAATACCTCCAAAACTAAAACAGCTATTCCGGATTTAACTGCATAGTCTTGTTTGCGTTTATAAACTACCCTAAGTGATGCAGTATGGTTTTTCTATTCGTATTAGTTTCGGAGATAATGCAGACTATAGGATTTTGTAGCCATTTCGCACGGTCAAAAACGCTAAAAATTTGCCAAAAAGACACCATCGACAATAACTCCAAAACTAAAACAGCTATTCCGGATTTAACTGCATAGTCTTGTTTGCGTTTATAAACTACCCTAAGTGATGCAGTATGGTTTTTCTATTCGTATTAGTTTCGGAGATAATGCAGACTATAGGATTTTGTATCCATTTCGCACGGTCAAAAACGCTAAAAAGTTGCCAAAAAGACACCATCGACAATAACTCCAAAACTAAAACAGCTATTCCGGATTTAACTGCATAGTCTTGTTTGCGTTTATAAACTACCCTAAGTGATGCAGTATGGTTTTTCTATTCGTATTAGTTTCGGAGATAATGCAGACTATAGGATTTTGTAGCCATTTCGCACGGTCAAAAACGCTAAAAAGTTGCCAAAAAGACACCATCGACAATACCTCCAAAACTAAAACAGCTATTCCGGATTTAACTGCATAGTCTTGTTTGCGTTTATAAACTACCCTAAGTGATGCAGTATGGTTTTTCTATTCGTATTAGTTTCGGAGATAATGCAGACTATAGGATTTTGTAGCCATTTCGCACGGTCAAAAACGCTAAAAAGTTGCCAAAAAGACACCATCGACAATAACTCCAAAACTAAAACAGCTATTCCGGATTTAACTGCATAGTCTTGTTTGCGTTTATAAACTACCCTAAGTGATGCAGTATGGTTTTTCTATTCGTATTAGTTTCGGAGATAATGCAGACTATAGGATTTTGTAGCCATTTCGCACGGTCAAAAACGCTAAAAAGTTGCCAAAAAGACACCATCGACAATACCTCCAAAACTAAAACAGCTATTCCGGATTTAACTGCATAGTCTTGTTTGCGTTTATAAACTACCCTAAGTGATGCAGTATGGTTTTTCTATTCGTATTAGTTTCGGAGATAATGCAGACTATAGGATTTTGTAGCCATTTCGCACGGTCAAAAACGCTAAAAAGTTGCCAAAAAGACACCATCGACAATACCTCCAAAACTAAAACAGCTATTCCGGATTTAACTGCATAGTCTTGTTTGCGTTTATAAACTACCCTAAGTGATGCAGTATGGTTTTTCTATTCGTATTAGTTTCGGAGATAATGCAGACTATAGGATTTTGTAGCCATTTCGCACGGTCAAAAACGCTAAAAATTTGCCAAAAAGACACCATCGACAATAACTCCAAAACTAAAACAGCTATTCCGGATTTAACTGCATAGTCTTGTTTGCGTTTATAAACTACCCTAAGTGATGCAGTATGGTTTTTCTATTCGTATTAGTTTCGGAGATAATGCAGACTATAGGATTTTGTAGCCATTTCGCACGGTCAAAAACGCTGAAAAGTTGCCAAAAAGACACCATCGACAATAACTCCAAAACTAAAACAGCTATTCCGGATTTAACTGCATAGTCTTGTTTGCGTTTATAAACTACCCTAAGTGATGCAGTATGGTTTTTCTATTCGTATTAGTTTCGGAGATAATGCAGACTATAGGATTTTGTAGCCATTTCGCACGGTCAAAAACGCTAAAAAGTTGCCAAAAAGACACCATCGACAATACCTCCAAAACTAAAACAGCTATTCCGGATTTAACTGCATAGTCTTGTTTGCGTTTATAAACTACCCTAAGTGATGCAGTATGGTTTTTCTATTCGTATTAGTTTCGGAGATAATGCAGACTATAGGATTTTGTAGCCATTTCGCACGGTCAAAAACGCTAAAAATTTGCCAAAAAGACACCATCGACAATACCTCCAAAACTAAAACAGCTATTCCGGATTTAACTGCATAGTCTTGTTTGCGTTTATAAACTACCCTAAGTGATGCAGTATGGTTTTTCTATTCGTATTAGTTTCGGAGATAATGCAGACTATAGGATTTTGTAGCCATTTCGCACGGTCAAAAACGCTGAAAAGTTGCCAAAAAGACACCATCGACAATACCTCCAAAACTAAAACAGCTATTCCGGATTTAACTGCATAGTCTTGTTTGCGTTTATAAACTACCCTAAGTGATGCAGTATGGTTTTTCTATTCGTATTAGTTTCGGAGATAATGCAGACTATAGGATTTTGTAGCCATTTCGCACGGTCAAAAACGCTGAAAAGTTGCCAAAAAGACACCATCGACAATACCTCCAAAACTAAAACAGCTATTCCGGATTTAACTGCATAGTCTTGTTTGCGTTTATAAACTACCCTAAGTGATGCAGTATGGTTTTTCTATTCGTATTAGTTTCGGAGATAATGCAGACTATAGGATTTTGTAGCCATTTCGCACGGTCAAAAACGCTAAAAATTTGCCAAAAAGACACCATCGACAATACCTCCAAAACTAAAACAGCTATTCCGGATTTAACTGCATAGTCTTGTTTGCGTTTATAAACTACCCTAAGTGATGCAGTATGGTTTTTCTATTCGTATTAGTTTCGGAGATAATGCAGACTATAGGATTTTGTAGCCATTTCGCACGGTCAAAAACGCTAAAAAGTTGCCAAAAAGACACCATCGACAATACCTCCAAAACTAAAACAGCTATTCCGGATTTAACTGCATAGTCTTGTTTGCGTTTATAAACTACCCTAAGTGATGCAGTATGGTTTTTCTATTCGTATTAGTTTCGGAGATAATGCAGACTATAGGATTTTGTAGCCATTTGGCACGGTCAAAAACGCTAAAAATTTGCCAAAAAGACACCATCGACAATACCTCCAAAACTAAAACAGCTATTCCGGATTTAACTGCATAGTCTTGTTTGCGTTTATAAACTACCCTAAGTGATGCAGTATGGTTTTTCTATTCGTATTAGTTTCGGAGATAATGCAGACTATAGGATTTTGTAGCCATTTCGCACGGTCAAAAACGCTAAAAAGTTGCCAAAAAGACACCATCGACAATAACTCCAAAACTAAAACAGCTATTCCGGATTTAACTGCATAGTCTTGTTTGCGTTTATAAACTACCCTAAGTGATGCAGTATGGTTTTTCTATTCGTATTAGTTTCGGAGATAATGCAGACTATAGGATTTTGTAGCCATTTGGCACGGTGAAAAACGCTAAAAATTTGCCAAAAAGACACCATCGACAATAACTCCAAAACTAAAACAGCTATTCCGGATTTAACTGCATAGTCTTGTTTGCGTTTATAAACTACCCTAAGTGATGCAGTATGGTTTTTCTATTCGTATTAGTTTCGGAGATAATGCAGACTATAGGATTTTGTAGTCATTTCGCACGGTCAAAAACGCTGAAAAGTTGCCAAAAAGACACCATCGACAATACCTCCAAAACTAAAACAGCTATTCCGGATTTAACTGCATAGTCTTGTTTGCGTTTATAAACTACCCTAAGTGATGCAGTATGGTTTTTCTATTCGTATTAGTTTCGGAGATAATGCAGACTATAGGATTTTGTAGCCATTTCGCACGGTCAAAAACGCTGAAAAGTTGCCAAAAAGACACCATCGACAATAACTCCAAAACTAAAACAGCTATTCCGGATTTAACTGCATAGTCTTGTTTGCGTTTATAAACTACCCTAAGTGATGCAGTATGGTTTTTCTATTCGTATTAGTTTCGGAGATAATGCAGACTATAGGATTTTGTAGCCATTTCGCACGGTCAAAAACGCTAAAAAGTTGCCAAAAAGACACCATCGACAATACCTCCAAAACTAAAACAGCTATTCCGGATTTAACTGCATAGTCTTGTTTGCGTTTATAAACTACCCTAAGTGATGCAGTATGGTTTTTCTATTCGTATTAGTTTCGGAGATAATGCAGACTATAGGATTTTGTAGCCATTTCGCACGGTCAAAAACGCTAAAAAGTTGCCAAAAAGACACCATCGACAATACCTCCAAAACTAAAACAGCTATTCCGGATTTAACTGCATAGTCTTGTTTGCGTTTATAAACTACCCTAAGTGATGCAGTATGGTTTTTCTATTCGTATTAGTTTCGGAGATAATGCAGACTATAGGATTTTGTAGCCATTTCGCACGGTCAAAAACGCTGAAAAGTTGCCAAAAAGACACCATCGACAATACCTCCAAAACTAAAACAGCTATTCCGGATTTAACTGCATAGTCTTGTTTGCGTTTATAAACTACCCTAAGTGATGCAGTATGGTTTTTCTATTCGTATTAGTTTCGGAGATAATGCAGACTATAGGATTTTGTAGCCATTTCGCACGGTCAAAAACGCTAAAAATTTGCCAAAAAGACACCATCGACAATAACTCCAAAACTAAAACAGCTATTCCGGATTTAACTGCATAGTCTTGTTTGCGTTTATAAACTACCCTAAGTGATGCAGTATGGTTTTTCTATTCGTATTAGTTTCGGAGATAATGCAGACTATAGGATTTTGTAGCCATTTCGCACGGTCAAAAACGCTAAAAAGTTGCCAAAAAGACACCATCGACAATACCTCCAAAACTAAAACAGCTATTCCGGATTTAACTGCATAGTCTTGTTTGCGTTTATAAACTACCCTAAGTGATGCAGTATGGTTTTTCTATTCGTATTAGTTTCGGAGATAATGCAGACTATAGGATTTTGTAGCCATTTCGCACGGTCAAAAACGCTGAAAAGTTGCCAAAAAGACACCATCGACAATACCTCCAAAACTAAAACAGCTATTCCGGATTTAACTGCATAGTCTTGTTTGCGTTTATAAACTACCCTAAGTGATGCAGTATGGTTTTTCTATTCGTATTAGTTTCGGAGATAATGCAGACTATAGGATTTTGTAGCCATTTGGCACGGTGAAAAACGCTAAAAATTTGCCAAAAAGACACCATCGACAATAACTCCAAAACTAAAACAGCTATTCCGGATTTAACTGCATAGTCTTGTTTGCGTTTATAAACTACCCTAAGTGATGCAGTATGGTTTTTCTATTCGTATTAGTTTCGGAGATAATGCAGACTATAGGATTTTGTAGCCATTTCGCACGGTCAAAAACGCTAAAAATTTGCCAAAAAGACACCATCGACAATACCTCCAAAACTAAAACAGCTATTCCGGATTTAACTGCATAGTCTTGTTTGCGTTTATAAACTACCCTAAGTGATGCAGTATGGTTTTTCTATTCGTATTAGTTTCGGAGATAATGCAGACTATAGGATTTTGTAGCCATTTCGCACGGTCAAAAACGCTAAAAATTTGCCAAAAAGACACCATCGACAATACCTCCAAAACTAAAACAGCTATTCCGGATTTAACTGCATAGTCTTGTTTGCGTTTATAAACTACCCTAAGTGATGCAGTATGGTTTTTCTATTCGTATTAGTTTCGGAGATAATGCAGACTATAGGATTTTGTAGCCATTTGGCACGGTCAAAAACGCTAAAAATTTGCCAAAAAGACACCATCGACAATACCTCCAAAACTAAAACAGCTATTCCGGATTTAACTGCATAGTCTTGTTTGCGTTTATAAACTACCCTAAGTGATGCAGTATGGTTTTTCTATTCGTATTAGTTTCGGAGATAATGCAGACTATAGGATTTTGTAGCCATTTCGCACGGTCAAAAACGCTAAAAATTTGCCAAAAAGACACCATCGACAATACCTCCAAAACTAAAACAGCTATTCCGGATTTAACTGCATAGTCTTGTTTGCGTTTATAAACTACCCTAAGTGATGCAGTATGGTTTTTCTATTCGTATTAGTTTCGGAGATAATGCAGACTATAGGATTTTGTAGCCATTTCGCACGGTCAAAAACGCTAAAAAGTTGCCAAAAAGACACCATCGACAATACCTCCAAAACTAAAACAGCTATTCCGGATTTAACTGCATAGTCTTGTTTGCGTTTATAAACTACCCTAAGTGATGCAGTATGGTTTTTCTATTCGTATTAGTTTCGGAGATAATGCAGACTATAGGATTTTGTAGCCATTTCGCACGGTCAAAAACGCTGAAAAGTTGCCAAAAAGACACCATCGACAATAACTCCAAAACTAAAACAGCTATTCCGGATTTAACTGCATAGTCTTGTTTGCGTTTATAAACTACCCTAAGTGATGCAGTATGGTTTTTCTATTCGTATTAGTTTCGGAGATAATGCAGACTATAGGATTTTGTAGCCATTTCGCACGGTCAAAAACGCTAAAAATTTGCCAAAAAGACACCATCGACAATACCTCCAAAACTAAAACAGCTATTCCGGATTTAACTGCATAGTCTTGTTTGCGTTTATAAACTACCCTAAGTGATGCAGTATGGTTTTTCTATTCGTATTAGTTTCGGAGATAATGCAGACTATAGGATTTTGTAGCCATTTCGCACGGTCAAAAACGCTAAAAAGTTGCCAAAAAGACACCATCGACAATACCTCCAAAACTAAAACAGCTATTCCGGATTTAACTGCATAGTCTTGTTTGCGTTTATAAACTACCCTAAGTGATGCAGTATGGTTTTTCTATTCGTATTAGTTTCGGAGATAATGCAGACTATAGGATTTTGTAGCCATTTCGCACGGTCAAAAACGCTGAAAAGTTGCCAAAAAGACACCATCGACAATACCTCCAAAACTAAAACAGCTATTCCGGATTTAACTGCATAGTCTTGTTTGCGTTTATAAACTACCCTAAGTGATGCAGTATGGTTTTTCTATTCGTATTAGTTTCGGAGATAATGCAGACTATAGGATTTTGTATCCATTTGGCACGGTGAAAAACGCTAAAAATTTGCCAAAAAGACACCATCGACAATACCTCCAAAACTAAAACAGCTATTCCGGATTTAACTGCATAGTCTTGTTTGCGTTTATAAACTACCCTAAGTGATGCAGTATGGTTTTTCTATTCGTATTAGTTTCGGAGATAATGCAGACTATAGGATTTTGTAGCCATTTCGCACGGTCAAAAACGCTAAAAATTTGCCAAAAAGACACCATCGACAATACCTCCAAAACTAAAACAGCTATTCCGGATTTAACTGCATAGTCTTGTTTGCGTTTATAAACTACCCTAAGTGATGCAGTATGGTTTTTCTATTCGTATTAGTTTCGGAGATAATGCAGACTATAGGATTTTGTAGCCATTTGGCACGGTGAAAAACGCTAAAAATTTGCCAAAAAGACACCATCGACAATAACTCCAAAACTAAAACAGCTATTCCGGATTTAACTGCATAGTCTTGTTTGCGTTTATAAACTACCCTAAGTGATGCAGTATGGTTTTTCTATTCGTATTAGTTTCGGAGATAATGCAGACTATAGGATTTTGTAGCCATTTGGCACGGTGAAAAACGCTAAAAATTTGCCAAAAAGACACCATCGACAATAACTCCAAAACTAAAACAGCTATTCCGGATTTAACTGCATAGTCTTGTTTGCGTTTATAAACTACCCTAAGTGATGCAGTATGGTTTTTCTATTCGTATTAGTTTCGGAGATAATGCAGACTATAGGATTTTGTAGCCATTTCGCACGGTCAAAAACGCTAAAAATTTGCCAAAAAGACACCATCGACAATACCTCCAAAACTAAAACAGCTATTCCGGATTTAACTGCATAGTCTTGTTTGCGTTTATAAACTACCCTAAGTGATGCAGTATGGTTTTTCTATTCGTATTAGTTTCGGAGATAATGCAGACTATAGGATTTTGTAGCCATTTCGCACGGTCAAAAACGCTAAAAAGTTGCCAAAAAGACACCATCGACAATAACTCCAAAACTAAAACAGCTATTCCGGATTTAACTGCATAGTCTTGTTTGCGTTTATAAACTACCCTAAGTGATGCAGTATGGTTTTTCTATTCGTATTAGTTTCGGAGATAATGCAGACTATAGGATTTTGTAGCCATTTGGCACGGTGAAAAACGCTAAAAATTTGCCAAAAAGACACCATCGACAATAACTCCAAAACTAAAACAGCTATTCCGGATTTAACTGCATAGTCTTGTTTGCGTTTATAAACTACCCTAAGTGATGCAGTATGGTTTTTCTATTCGTATTAGTTTCGGAGATAATGCAGACTATAGGATTTTGTAGCCATTTCGCACGGTCAAAAACGCTAAAAATTTGCCAAAAAGACACCATCGACAATACCTCCAAAACTAAAACAGCTATTCCGGATTTAACTGCATAGTCTTGTTTGCGTTTATAAACTACCCTAAGTGATGCAGTATGGTTTTTCTATTCGTATTAGTTTCGGAGATAATGCAGACTATAGGATTTTGTAGCCATTTCGCACGGTGAAAAACGCTAAAAATTTGCCAAAAAGACACCATCGACAATAACTCCAAAACTAAAACAGCTATTCCGGATTTAACTGCATAGTCTTGTTTGCGTTTATAAACTACCCTAAGTGATGCAGTATGGTTTTTCTATTCGTATTAGTTTCGGAGATAATGCAGACTATAGGATTTTGTAGCCATTTCGCACGGTCAAAAACGCTAAAAAGTTGCCAAAAAGACACCATCGACAATAACTCCAAAACTAAAACAGCTATTCCGGATTTAACTGCATAGTCTTGTTTGCGTTTATAAACTACCCTAAGTGATGCAGTATGGTTTTTCTATTCGTATTAGTTTCGGAGATAATGCAGACTATAGGATTTTGTAGCCATTTCGCACGGTCAAAAACGCTGAAAATTTGCCAAAAAGACACCATCGACAATAACTCCAAAACTAAAACAGCTATTCCGGATTTAACTGCATAGTCTTGTTTGCGTTTATAAACTACCCTAAGTGATGCAGTATGGTTTTTCTATTCGTATTAGTTTCGGAGATAATGCAGACTATAGGATTTTGTAGCCATTTGGCACGGTGAAAAACGCTAAAAATTTGCCAAAAAGACACCATCGACAATAACTCCAAAACTAAAACAGCTATTCCGGATTTAACTGCATAGTCTTGTTTGCGTTTATAAACTACCCTAAGTGATGCAGTATGGTTTTTCTATTCGTATTAGTTTCGGAGATAATGCAGACTATAGGATTTTGTAGCCATTTCGCACGGTCAAAAACGCTAAAAATTTGCCAAAAAGACACCATCGACAATACCTCCAAAACTAAAACAGCTATTCCGGATTTAACTGCATAGTCTTGTTTGCGTTTATAAACTACCCTAAGTGATGCAGTATGGTTTTTCTATTCGTATTAGTTTCGGAGATAATGCAGACTATAGGATTTTGTAGCCATTTGGCACGGTGAAAAACGCTAAAAATTTGCCAAAAAGACACCATCGACAATAACTCCAAAACTAAAACAGCTATTCCGGATTTAACTGCATAGTCTTGTTTGCGTTTATAAACTACCCTAAGTGATGCAGTATGGTTTTTCTATTCGTATTAGTTTCGGAGATAATGCAGACTATAGGATTTTGTAGCCATTTCGCACGGTCAAAAACGCTAAAAATTTGCCAAAAAGACACCATCGACAATAACTCCAAAACTAAAACAGCTATTCCGGATTTAACTGCATAGTCTTGTTTGCGTTTATAAACTACCCTAAGTGATGCAGTATGGTTTTTCTATTCGTATTAGTTTCGGAGATAATGCAGACTATAGGATTTTGTAGCCATTTCGCACGGTCAAAAACGCTAAAAATTTGCCAAAAAGACACCATCGACAATAACTCCAAAACTAAAACAGCTATTCCGGATTTAACTGCATAGTCTTGTTTGCGTTTATAAACTACCCTAAGTGATGCAGTATGGTTTTTCTATTCGTATTAGTTTCGGAGATAATGCAGACTATAGGATTTTGTAGCCATTTCGCACGGTCAAAAACGCTAAAAAGTTGCCAAAAAGACACCATCGACAATACCTCCAAAACTAAAACAGCTATTCCGGATTTAACTGCATAGTCTTGTTTGCGTTTATAAACTACCCTAAGTGATGCAGTATGGTTTTTCTATTCGTATTAGTTTCGGAGATAATGCAGACTATAGGATTTTGTAGCCATTTGGCACGGTGAAAAACGCTAAAAATTTGCCAAAAAGACACCATCGACAATAACTCCAAAACTAAAACAGCTATTCCGGATTTAACTGCATAGTCTTGTTTGCGTTTATAAACTACCCTAAGTGATGCAGTATGGTTTTTCTATTCGTATTAGTTTCGGAGATAATGCAGACTATAGGATTTTGTAGCCATTTGGCACGGTGAAAAACGCTAAAAATTTGCCAAAAAGACACCATCGACAATAACTCCAAAACTAAAACAGCTATTCCGGATTTAACTGCATAGTCTTGTTTGCGTTTATAAACTACCCTAAGTGATGCAGTATGGTTTTTCTATTCGTATTAGTTTCGGAGATAATGCAGACTATAGGATTTTGTATCCATTTGGCACGGTGAAAAACGCTAAAAATTTGCCAAAAAGACACCATCGACAATAACTCCAAAACTAAAACAGCTATTCCGGATTTAACTGCATAGTCTTGTTTGCGTTTATAAACTACCCTAAGTGATGCAGTATGGTTTTTCTATTCGTATTAGTTTCGGAGATAATGCAGACTATAGGATTTTGTAGCCATTTCGCACGGTCAAAAACGCTAAAAATTTGCCAAAAAGACACCATCGACAATAACTCCAAAACTAAAACAGCTATTCCGGATTTAACTGCATAGTCTTGTTTGCGTTTATAAACTACCCTAAGTGATGCAGTATGGTTTTTCTATTCGTATTAGTTTCGGAGATAATGCAGACTATAGGATTTTGTAGCCATTTGGCACGGTGAAAAACGCTAAAAATTTGCCAAAAAGACACCATCGACAATAACTCCAAAACTAAAACAGCTATTCCGGATTTAACTGCATAGTCTTGTTTGCGTTTATAAACTACCCTAAGTGATGCAGTATGGTTTTTCTATTCGTATTAGTTTCGGAGATAATGCAGACTATAGGATTTTGTAGCCATTTCGCACGGTCAAAAACGCTAAAAATTTGCCAAAAAGACACCATCGACAATAACTCCAAAACTAAAACAGCTATTCCGGATTTAACTGCATAGTCTTGTTTGCGTTTATAAACTACCCTAAGTGATGCAGTATGGTTTTTCTATTCGTATTAGTTTCGGAGATAATGCAGACTATAGGATTTTGTAGCCATTTGGCACGGTGAAAAACGCTAAAAATTTGCCAAAAAGACACCATCGACAATACCTCCAAAACTAAAACAGCTATTCCGGATTTAACTGCATAGTCTTGTTTGCGTTTATAAACTACCCTAAGTGATGCAGTATGGTTTTTCTATTCGTATTAGTTTCGGAGATAATGCAGACTATAGGATTTTGTAGCCATTTCGCACGGTCAAAAACGCTAAAAATTTGCCAAAAAGACACCATCGACAATACCTCCAAAACTAAAACAGCTATTCCGGATTTAACTGCATAGTCTTGTTTGCGTTTATAAACTACCCTAAGTGATGCAGTATGGTTTTTCTATTCGTATTAGTTTCGGAGATAATGCAGACTATAGGATTTTGTAGCCATTTCGCACGGTCAAAAACGCTAAAAAGTTGCCAAAAAGACACCATCGACAATACCTCCAAAACTAAAACAGCTATTCCGGATTTAACTGCATAGTCTTGTTTGCGTTTATAAACTACCCTAAGTGATGCAGTATGGTTTTTCTATTCGTATTAGTTTCGGAGATAATGCAGACTATAGGATTTTGTAGCCATTTGGCACGGTCAAAAACGCTAAAAATTTGCCAAAAAGACACCATCGACAATAACTCCAAAACTAAAACAGCTATTCCGGATTTAACTGCATAGTCTTGTTTGCGTTTATAAACTACCCTAAGTGATGCAGTATGGTTTTTCTATTCGTATTAGTTTCGGAGATAATGCAGACTATAGGATTTTGTAGCCATTTGGCACGGTGAAAAACGCTAAAAATTTGCCAAAAAGACACCATCGACAATACCTCCAAAACTAAAACAGCTATTCCGGATTTAACTGCATAGTCTTGTTTGCGTTTATAAACTACCCTAAGTGATGCAGTATGGTTTTTCTATTCGTATTAGTTTCGGAGATAATGCAGACTATAGGATTTTGTAGCCATTTCGCACGGTGAAAAACGCTAAAAATTTGCCAAAAAGACACCATCGACAATAACTCCAAAACTAAAACAGCTATTCCGGATTTAACTGCATAGTCTTGTTTGCGTTTATAAACTACCCTAAGTGATGCAGTATGGTTTTTCTATTCGTATTAGTTTCGGAGATAATGCAGACTATAGGATTTTGTAGCCATTTCGCACGGTCAAAAACGCTAAAAATTTGCCAAAAAGACACCATCGACAATAACTCCAAAACTAAAACAGCTATTCCGGATTTAACTGCATAGTCTTGTTTGCGTTTATAAACTACCCTAAGTGATGCAGTATGGTTTTTCTATTCGTATTAGTTTCGGAGATAATGCAGACTATAGGATTTTGAAGTCATTTCGCACGGTCAAAAACGCTAAAAATTTGCCAAAAAGACACCATCGACAATACCTCCAAAACTAAAACAGCTATTCCGGATTTAACTGCATAGTCTTGTTTGCGTTTATAAACTACCCTAAGTGATGCAGTATGGTTTTTCTATTCGTATTAGTTTCGGAGATAATGCAGACTATAGGATTTTGTAGCCATTTCGCACGGTCAAAAACGCTAAAAATTTGCCAAAAAGACACCATCGACAATAACTCCAAAACTAAAACAGCTATTCCGGATTTAACTGCATAGTCTTGTTTGCGTTTATAAACTACCCTAAGTGATGCAGTATGGTTTTTCTATTCGTATTAGTTTCGGAGATAATGCAGACTATAGGATTTTGTAGCCATTTCGCACGGTCAAAAACGCTAAAAAGTTGCCAAAAAGACACCATCGACAATAACTCCAAAACTAAAACAGCTATTCCGGATTTAACTGCATAGTCTTGTTTGCGTTTATAAACTACCCTAAGTGATGCAGTATGGTTTTTCTATTCGTATTAGTTTCGGAGATAATGCAGACTATAGGATTTTGTAGCCATTTCGCACGGTCAAAAACGCTAAAAATTTGCCAAAAAGACACCATCGACAATAACTCCAAAACTAAAACAGCTATTCCGGATTTAACTGCATAGTCTTGTTTGCGTTTATAAACTACCCTAAGTGATGCAGTATGGTTTTTCTATTCGTATTAGTTTCGGAGATAATGCAGACTATAGGATTTTGTAGCCATTTCGCACGGTCAAAAACGCTAAAAATTTGCCAAAAAGACACCATCGACAATAACTCCAAAACTAAAACAGCTATTCCGGATTTAACTGCATAGTCTTGTTTGCGTTTATAAACTACCCTAAGTGATGCAGTATGGTTTTTCTATTCGTATTAGTTTCGGAGATAATGCAGACTATAGGATTTTGTAGCCATTTCGCACGGTCAAAAACGCTAAAAATTTGCCAAAAAGACACCATCGACAATAACTCCAAAACTAAAACAGCTATTCCGGATTTAACTGCATAGTCTTGTTTGCGTTTATAAACTACCCTAAGTGATGCAGTATGGTTTTTCTATTCGTATTAGTTTCGGAGATAATGCAGACTATAGGATTTTGTAGCCATTTCGCACGGTCAAAAACGCTAAAAATTTGCCAAAAAGACACCATCGACAATAACTCCAAAACTAAAACAGCTATTCCGGATTTAACTGCATAGTCTTGTTTGCGTTTATAAACTACCCTAAGTGATGCAGTATGGTTTTTCTATTCGTATTAGTTTCGGAGATAATGCAGACTATAGGATTTTGTAGCCATTTCGCACGGTCAAAAACGCTAAAAATTTGCCAAAAAGACACCATCGACAATACCTCCAAAACTAAAACAGCTATTCCGGATTTAACTGCATAGTCTTGTTTGCGTTTATAAACTACCCTAAGTGATGCAGTATGGTTTTTCTATTCGTATTAGTTTCGGAGATAATGCAGACTATAGGATTTTGTAGCCATTTCGCACGGTCAAAAACGCTAAAAATTTGCCAAAAAGACACCATCGACAATAACTCCAAAACTAAAACAGCTATTCCGGATTTAACTGCATAGTCTTGTTTGCGTTTATAAACTACCCTAAGTGATGCAGTATGGTTTTTCTATTCGTATTAGTTTCGGAGATAATGCAGACTATAGGATTTTGTAGCCATTTCGCACGGTCAAAAACGCTAAAAATTTGCCAAAAAGACACCATCGACAATAACTCCAAAACTAAAACAGCTATTCCGGATTTAACTGCATAGTCTTGTTTGCGTTTATAAACTACCCTAAGTGATGCAGTATGGTTTTTCTATTCGTATTAGTTTCGGAGATAATGCAGACTATAGGATTTTGTAGCCATTTCGCACGGTCAAAAACGCTGAAAAGTTGCCAAAAAGACACCATCGACAATAACTCCAAAACTAAAACAGCTATTCCGGATTTAACTGCATAGTCTTGTTTGCGTTTATAAACTACCCTAAGTGATGCAGTATGGTTTTTCTATTCGTATTAGTTTCGGAGATAATGCAGACTATAGGATTTTGTAGCCATTTCGCACGGTCAAAAACGCTAAAAAGTTGCCAAAAAGACACCATCGACAATAACTCCAAAACTAAAACAGCTATTCCGGATTTAACTGCATAGTCTTGTTTGCGTTTATAAACTACCCTAAGTGATGCAGTATGGTTTTTCTATTCGTATTAGTTTCGGAGATAATGCAGACTATAGGATTTTGTAGCCATTTGGCACGGTGAAAAACGCTAAAAATTTGCCAAAAAGACACCATCGACAATAACTCCAAAACTAAAACAGCTATTCCGGATTTAACTGCATAGTCTTGTTTGCGTTTATAAACTACCCTAAGTGATGCAGTATGGTTTTTCTATTCGTATTAGTTTCGGAGATAATGCAGACTATAGGATTTTGTAGCCATTTCGCACGGTGAAAAACGCTAAAAATTTGCCAAAAAGACACCATCGACAATACCTCCAAAACTAAAACAGCTATTCCGGATTTAACTGCATAGTCTTGTTTGCGTTTATAAACTACCCTAAGTGATGCAGTATGGTTTTTCTATTCGTATTAGTTTCGGAGATAATGCAGACTATAGGATTTTGTAGCCATTTCGCACGGTGAAAAACGCTAAAAATTTGCCAAAAAGACACCATCGACAATAACTCCAAAACTAAAACAGCTATTCCGGATTTAACTGCATAGTCTTGTTTGCGTTTATAAACTACCCTAAGTGATGCAGTATGGTTTTTCTATTCGTATTAGTTTCGGAGATAATGCAGACTATAGGATTTTGTAGCCATTTGGCACGGTGAAAAACGCTAAAAATTTGCCAAAAAGACACCATCGACAATAACTCCAAAACTAAAACAGCTATTCCGGATTTAACTGCATAGTCTTGTTTGCGTTTATAAACTACCCTAAGTGATGCAGTATGGTTTTTCTATTCGTATTAGTTTCGGAGATAATGCAGACTATAGGATTTTGTAGCCATTTCGCACGGTCAAAAACGCTAAAAAGTTGCCAAAAAGACACCATCGACAATAACTCCAAAACTAAAACAGCTATTCCGGATTTAACTGCATAGTCTTGTTTGCGTTTATAAACTACCCTAAGTGATGCAGTATGGTTTTTCTATTCGTATTAGTTTCGGAGATAATGCAGACTATAGGATTTTGTAGCCATTTCGCACGGTCAAAAACGCTAAAAATTTGCCAAAAAGACACCATCGACAATAACTCCAAAACTAAAACAGCTATTCCGGATTTAACTGCATAGTCTTGTTTGCGTTTATAAACTACCCTAAGTGATGCAGTATGGTTTTTCTATTCGTATTAGTTTCGGAGATAATGCAGACTATAGGATTTTGTAGCCATTTCGCACGGTCAAAAACGCTAAAAAGTTGCCAAAAAGACACCATCGACAATAACTCCAAAACTAAAACAGCTATTCCGGATTTAACTGCATAGTCTTGTTTGCGTTTATAAACTACCCTAAGTGATGCAGTATGGTTTTTCTATTCGTATTAGTTTCGGAGATAATGCAGACTATAGGATTTTGTAGCCATTTCGCACGGTCAAAAACGCTAAAAAGTTGCCAAAAAGACACCATCGACAATAACTCCAAAACTAAAACAGCTATTCCGGATTTAACTGCATAGTCTTGTTTGCGTTTATAAACTACCCTAAGTGATGCAGTATGGTTTTTCTATTCGTATTAGTTTCGGAGATAATGCAGACTATAGGATTTTGTAGCCATTTCGCACGGTCAAAAACGCTAAAAATTTGCCAAAAAGACACCATCGACAATAACTCCAAAACTAAAACAGCTATTCCGGATTTAACTGCATAGTCTTGTTTGCGTTTATAAACTACCCTAAGTGATGCAGTATGGTTTTTCTATTCGTATTAGTTTCGGAGATAATGCAGACTATAGGATTTTGTAGCCATTTCGCACGGTCAAAAACGCTAAAAAGTTGCCAAAAAGACACCATCGACAATAACTCCAAAACTAAAACAGCTATTCCGGATTTAACTGCATAGTCTTGTTTGCGTTTATAAACTACCCTAAGTGATGCAGTATGGTTTTTCTATTCGTATTAGTTTCGGAGATAATGCAGACTATAGGATTTTGTAGCCATTTCGCACGGTCAAAAACGCTAAAAAGTTGCCAAAAAGACACCATCGACAATAACTCCAAAACTAAAACAGCTATTCCGGATTTAACTGCATAGTCTTGTTTGCGTTTATAAACTACCCTAAGTGATGCAGTATGGTTTTTCTATTCGTATTAGTTTCGGAGATAATGCAGACTATAGGATTTTGTAGCCATTTCGCACGGTCAAAAACGCTAAAAATTTGCCAAAAAGACACCATCGACAATAACTCCAAAACTAAAACAGCTATTCCGGATTTAACTGCATAGTCTTGTTTGCGTTTATAAACTACCCTAAGTGATGCAGTATGGTTTTTCTATTCGTATTAGTTTCGGAGATAATGCAGACTATAGGATTTTGTAGCCATTTCGCACGGTCAAAAACGCTGAAAAGTTGCCAAAAAGACACCATCGACAATAACTCCAAAACTAAAACAGCTATTCCGGATTTAACTGCATAGTCTTGTTTGCGTTTATAAACTACCCTAAGTGATGCAGTATGGTTTTTCTATTCGTATTAGTTTCGGAGATAATGCAGACTATAGGATTTTGTAGCCATTTCGCACGGTCAAAAACGCTGAAAATTTGCCAAAAAGACACCATCGACAATAACTCCAAAACTAAAACAGCTATTCCGGATTTAACTGCATAGTCTTGTTTGCGTTTATAAACTACCCTAAGTGATGCAGTATGGTTTTTCTATTCGTATTAGTTTCGGAGATAATGCAGACTATAGGATTTTGTAGCCATTTGGCACGGTGAAAAACGCTAAAAATTTGCCAAAAAGACACCATCGACAATAACTCCAAAACTAAAACAGCTATTCCGGATTTAACTGCATAGTCTTGTTTGCGTTTATAAACTACCCTAAGTGATGCAGTATGGTTTTTCTATTCGTATTAGTTTCGGAGATAATGCAGACTATAGGATTTTGTAGCCATTTGGCACGGTGAAAAACGCTAAAAATTTGCCAAAAAGACACCATCGACAATACCTCCAAAACTAAAACAGCTATTCCGGATTTAACTGCATAGTCTTGTTTGCGTTTATAAACTACCCTAAGTGATGCAGTATGGTTTTTCTATTCGTATTAGTTTCGGAGATAATGCAGACTATAGGATTTTGTAGCCATTTCGCACGGTCAAAAACGCTAAAAATTTGCCAAAAAGACACCATCGACAATAACTCCAAAACTAAAACAGCTATTCCGGATTTAACTGCATAGTCTTGTTTGCGTTTATAAACTACCCTAAGTGATGCAGTATGGTTTTTCTATTCGTATTAGTTTCGGAGATAATGCAGACTATAGGATTTTGTAGCCATTTCGCACGGTCAAAAACGCTGAAAATTTGCCAAAAAGACACCATCGACAATAACTCCAAAACTAAAACAGCTATTCCGGATTTAACTGCATAGTCTTGTTTGCGTTTATAAACTACCCTAAGTGATGCAGTATGGTTTTTCTATTCGTATTAGTTTCGGAGATAATGCAGACTATAGGATTTTGTAGCCATTTCGCACGGTCAAAAACGCTAAAAATTTGCCAAAAAGACACCATCGACAATAACTCCAAAACTAAAACAGCTATTCCGGATTTAACTGCATAGTCTTGTTTGCGTTTATAAACTACCCTAAGTGATGCAGTATGGTTTTTCTATTCGTATTAGTTTCGGAGATAATGCAGACTATAGGATTTTGTAGCCATTTCGCACGGTGAAAAACGCTAAAAATTTGCCAAAAAGACACCATCGACAATAACTCCAAAACTAAAACAGCTATTCCGGATTTAACTGCATAGTCTTGTTTGCGTTTATAAACTACCCTAAGTGATGCAGTATGGTTTTTCTATTCGTATTAGTTTCGGAGATAATGCAGACTATAGGATTTTGTATCCATTTGGCACGGTGAAAAACGCTAAAAATTTGCCAAAAAGACACCATCGACAATAACTCCAAAACTAAAACAGCTATTCCGGATTTAACTGCATAGTCTTGTTTGCGTTTATAAACTACCCTAAGTGATGCAGTATGGTTTTTCTATTCGTATTAGTTTCGGAGATAATGCAGACTATAGGATTTTGTAGCCATTTCGCACGGTCAAAAACGCTAAAAGTTTGCCAAAAAGACACCATCGACAATACCTCCAAAACTAAAACAGCTATTCCGGATTTAACTGCATAGTCTTGTTTGCGTTTATAAACTACCCTAAGTGATGCAGTATGGTTTTTCTATTCGTATTAGTTTCGGAGATAATGCAGACTATAGGATTTTGTAGCCATTTCGCACGGTCAAAAACGCTAAAAATTTGCCAAAAAGACACCATCGACAATAACTCCAAAACTAAAACAGCTATTCCGGATTTAACTGCATAGTCTTGTTTGCGTTTATAAACTACCCTAAGTGATGCAGTATGGTTTTTCTATTCGTATTAGTTTCGGAGATAATGCAGACTATAGGATTTTGTAGCCATTTCGCACGGTCAAAAACGCTAAAAATTTGCCAAAAAGACACCATCGACAATAACTCCAAAACTAAAACAGCTATTCCGGATTTAACTGCATAGTCTTGTTTGCGTTTATAAACTACCCTAAGTGATGCAGTATGGTTTTTCTATTCGTATTAGTTTCGGAGATAATGCAGACTATAGGATTTTGTAGCCATTTGGCACGGTGAAAAACGCTAAAAATTTGCCAAAAAGACACCATCGACAATAACTCCAAAACTAAAACAGCTATTCCGGATTTAACTGCATAGTCTTGTTTGCGTTTATAAACTACCCTAAGTGATGCAGTATGGTTTTTCTATTCGTATTAGTTTCGGAGATAATGCAGACTATAGGATTTTGTAGCCATTTCGCACGGTCAAAAACGCTAAAAATTTGCCAAAAAGACACCATCGACAATACCTCCAAAACTAAAACAGCTATTCCGGATTTAACTGCATAGTCTTGTTTGCGTTTATAAACTACCCTAAGTGATGCAGTATGGTTTTTCTATTCGTATTAGTTTCGGAGATAATGCAGACTATAGGATTTTGTAGCCATTTGGCACGGTGAAAAACGCTAAAAATTTGCCAAAAAGACACCATCGACAATAACTCCAAAACTAAAACAGCTATTCCGGATTTAACTGCATAGTCTTGTTTGCGTTTATAAACTACCCTAAGTGATGCAGTATGGTTTTTCTATTCGTATTAGTTTCGGAGATAATGCAGACTATAGGATTTTGTAGCCATTTCGCACGGTGAAAAACGCTAAAAATTTGCCAAAAAGACACCATCGACAATAACTCCAAAACTAAAACAGCTATTCCGGATTTAACTGCATAGTCTTGTTTGCGTTTATAAACTACCCTAAGTGATGCAGTATGGTTTTTCTATTCGTATTAGTTTCGGAGATAATGCAGACTATAGGATTTTGTAGCCATTTGGCACGGTGAAAAACGCTAAAAATTTGCCAAAAAGACACCATCGACAATAACTCCAAAACTAAAACAGCTATTCCGGATTTAACTGCATAGTCTTGTTTGCGTTTATAAACTACCCTAAGTGATGCAGTATGGTTTTTCTATTCGTATTAGTTTCGGAGATAATGCAGACTATAGGATTTTGTAGCCATTTCGCACGGTCAAAAACGCTAAAAATTTGCCAAAAAGACACCATCGACAATACCTCCAAAACTAAAACAGCTATTCCGGATTTAACTGCATAGTCTTGTTTGCGTTTATAAACTACCCTAAGTGATGCAGTATGGTTTTTCTATTCGTATTAGTTTCGGAGATAATGCAGACTATAGGATTTTGTAGCCATTTCGCACGGTCAAAAACGCTAAAAATTTGCCAAAAAGACACCATCGACAATACCTCCAAAACTAAAACAGCTATTCCGGATTTAACTGCATAGTCTTGTTTGCGTTTATAAACTACCCTAAGTGATGCAGTATGGTTTTTCTATTCGTATTAGTTTCGGAGATAATGCAGACTATAGGATTTTGTAGCCATTTCGCACGGTGAAAAACGCTAAAAATTTGCCAAAAAGACACCATCGACAATACCTCCAAAACTAAAACAGCTATTCCGGATTTAACTGCATAGTCTTGTTTGCGTTTATAAACTACCCTAAGTGATGCAGTATGGTTTTTCTATTCGTATTAGTTTCGGAGATAATGCAGACTATAGGATTTTGTAGCCATTTGGCACGGTGAAAAACGCTAAAAATTTGCCAAAAAGACACCATCGACAATAACTCCAAAACTAAAACAGCTATTCCGGATTTAACTGCATAGTCTTGTTTGCGTTTATAAACTACCCTAAGTGATGCAGTATGGTTTTTCTATTCGTATTAGTTTCGGAGATAATGCAGACTATAGGATTTTGTAGCCATTTCGCACGGTCAAAAACGCTAAAAATTTGCCAAAAAGACACCATCGACAATAACTCCAAAACTAAAACAGCTATTCCGGATTTAACTGCATAGTCTTGTTTGCGTTTATAAACTACCCTAAGTGATGCAGTATGGTTTTTCTATTCGTATTAGTTTCGGAGATAATGCAGACTATAGGATTTTGTAGCCATTTGGCACGGTGAAAAACGCTAAAAATTTGCCAAAAAGACACCATCGACAATAACTCCAAAACTAAAACAGCTATTCCGGATTTAACTGCATAGTCTTGTTTGCGTTTATAAACTACCCTAAGTGATGCAGTATGGTTTTTCTATTCGTATTAGTTTCGGAGATAATGCAGACTATAGGATTTTGTAGCCATTTCGCACGGTCAAAAACGCTAAAAATTTGCCAAAAAGACACCATCGACAATACCTCCAAAACTAAAACAGCTATTCCGGATTTAACTGCATAGTCTTGTTTGCGTTTATAAACTACCCTAAGTGATGCAGTATGGTTTTTCTATTCGTATTAGTTTCGGAGATAATGCAGACTATAGGATTTTGTAGCCATTTCGCACGGTCAAAAACGCTGAAAATTTGCCAAAAAGACACCATCGACAATAACTCCAAAACTAAAACAGCTATTCCGGATTTAACTGCATAGTCTTGTTTGCGTTTATAAACTACCCTAAGTGATGCAGTATGGTTTTTCTATTCGTATTAGTTTCGGAGATAATGCAGACTATAGGATTTTGTAGCCATTTGGCACGGTGAAAAACGCTAAAAATTTGCCAAAAAGACACCATCGACAATACCTCCAAAACTAAAACAGCTATTCCGGATTTAACTGCATAGTCTTGTTTGCGTTTATAAACTACCCTAAGTGATGCAGTATGGTTTTTCTATTCGTATTAGTTTCGGAGATAATGCAGACTATAGGATTTTGTAGCCATTTGGCACGGTGAAAAACGCTAAAAATTTGCCAAAAAGACACCATCGACAATAACTCCAAAACTAAAACAGCTATTCCGGATTTAACTGCATAGTCTTGTTTGCGTTTATAAACTACCCTAAGTGATGCAGTATGGTTTTTCTATTCGTATTAGTTTCGGAGATAATGCAGACTATAGGATTTTGTAGCCATTTGGCACGGTGAAAAACGCTAAAAATTTGCCAAAAAGACACCATCGACAATAACTCCAAAACTAAAACAGCTATTCCGGATTTAACTGCATAGTCTTGTTTGCGTTTATAAACTACCCTAAGTGATGCAGTATGGTTTTTCTATTCGTATTAGTTTCGGAGATAATGCAGACTATAGGATTTTGTAGCCATTTCGCACGGTCAAAAACGCTAAAAATTTGCCAAAAAGACACCATCGACAATAACTCCAAAACTAAAACAGCTATTCCGGATTTAACTGCATAGTCTTGTTTGCGTTTATAAACTACCCTAAGTGATGCAGTATGGTTTTTCTATTCGTATTAGTTTCGGAGATAATGCAGACTATAGGATTTTGTAGCCATTTCGCACGGTCAAAAACGCTAAAAATTTGCCAAAAAGACACCATCGACAATAACTCCAAAACTAAAACAGCTATTCCGGATTTAACTGCATAGTCTTGTTTGCGTTTATAAACTACCCTAAGTGATGCAGTATGGTTTTTCTATTCGTATTAGTTTCGGAGATAATGCAGACTATAGGATTTTGTAGCCATTTGGCACGGTCAAAAACGCTAAAAATTTGCCAAAAAGACACCATCGACAATACCTCCAAAACTAAAACAGCTATTCCGGATTTAACTGCATAGTCTTGTTTGCGTTTATAAACTACCCTAAGTGATGCAGTATGGTTTTTCTATTCGTATTAGTTTCGGAGATAATGCAGACTATAGGATTTTGTAGCCATTTCGCACGGTCAAAAACGCTAAAAATTTGCCAAAAAGACACCATCGACAATAACTCCAAAACTAAAACAGCTATTCCGGATTTAACTGCATAGTCTTGTTTGCGTTTATAAACTACCCTAAGTGATGCAGTATGGTTTTTCTATTCGTATTAGTTTCGGAGATAATGCAGACTATAGGATTTTGTAGCCATTTGGCACGGTGAAAAACGCTAAAAATTTGCCAAAAAGACACCATCGACAATACCTCCAAAACTAAAACAGCTATTCCGGATTTAACTGCATAGTCTTGTTTGCGTTTATAAACTACCCTAAGTGATGCAGTATGGTTTTTCTATTCGTATTAGTTTCGGAGATAATGCAGACTATAGGATTTTGTAGCCATTTGGCACGGTGAAAAACGCTAAAAATTTGCCAAAAAGACACCATCGACAATAACTCCAAAACTAAAACAGCTATTCCGGATTTAACTGCATAGTCTTGTTTGCGTTTATAAACTACCCTAAGTGATGCAGTATGGTTTTTCTATTCGTATTAGTTTCGGAGATAATGCAGACTATAGGATTTTGTAGCCATTTCGCACGGTCAAAAACGCTAAAAATTTGCCAAAAAGACACCATCGACAATAACTCCAAAACTAAAACAGCTATTCCGGATTTAACTGCATAGTCTTGTTTGCGTTTATAAACTACCCTAAGTGATGCAGTATGGTTTTTCTATTCGTATTAGTTTCGGAGATAATGCAGACTATAGGATTTTGTAGCCATTTGGCACGGTGAAAAACGCTAAAAATTTGCCAAAAAGACACCATCGACAATAACTCCAAAACTAAAACAGCTATTCCGGATTTAACTGCATAGTCTTGTTTGCGTTTATAAACTACCCTAAGTGATGCAGTATGGTTTTTCTATTCGTATTAGTTTCGGAGATAATGCAGACTATAGGATTTTGTAGCCATTTCGCACGGTGAAAAACGCTAAAAATTTGCCAAAAAGACACCATCGACAATACCTCCAAAACTAAAACAGCTATTCCGGATTTAACTGCATAGTCTTGTTTGCGTTTATAAACTACCCTAAGTGATGCAGTATGGTTTTTCTATTCGTATTAGTTTCGGAGATAATGCAGACTATAGGATTTTGTAGCCATTTCGCACGGTCAAAAACGCTAAAAATTTGCCAAAAAGACACCATCGACAATAACTCCAAAACTAAAACAGCTATTCCGGATTTAACTGCATAGTCTTGTTTGCGTTTATAAACTACCCTAAGTGATGCAGTATGGTTTTTCTATTCGTATTAGTTTCGGAGATAATGCAGACTATAGGATTTTGTAGCCATTTGGCACGGTGAAAAACGCTAAAAATTTGCCAAAAAGACACCATCGACAATAACTCCAAAACTAAAACAGCTATTCCGGATTTAACTGCATAGTCTTGTTTGCGTTTATAAACTACCCTAAGTGATGCAGTATGGTTTTTCTATTCGTATTAGTTTCGGAGATAATGCAGACTATAGGATTTTGTAGCCATTTCGCACGGTCAAAAACGCTAAAAATTTGCCAAAAAGACACCATCGACAATACCTCCAAAACTAAAACAGCTATTCCGGATTTAACTGCATAGTCTTGTTTGCGTTTATAAACTACCCTAAGTGATGCAGTATGGTTTTTCTATTCGTATTAGTTTCGGAGATAATGCAGACTATAGGATTTTGTAGCCATTTCGCACGGTGAAAAACGCTAAAAATTTGCCAAAAAGACACCATCGACAATACCTCCAAAACTAAAACAGCTATTCCGGATTTAACTGCATAGTCTTGTTTGCGTTTATAAACTACCCTAAGTGATGCAGTATGGTTTTTCTATTCGTATTAGTTTCGGAGATAATGCAGACTATAGGATTTTGTAGCCATTTCGCACGGTCAAAAACGCTAAAAATTTGCCAAAAAGACACCATCGACAATAACTCCAAAACTAAAACAGCTATTCCGGATTTAACTGCATAGTCTTGTTTGCGTTTATAAACTACCCTAAGTGATGCAGTATGGTTTTTCTATTCGTATTAGTTTCGGAGATAATGCAGACTATAGGATTTTGTAGCCATTTCGCACGGTGAAAAACGCTAAAAATTTGCCAAAAAGACACCATCGACAATAACTCCAAAACTAAAACAGCTATTCCGGATTTAACTGCATAGTCTTGTTTGCGTTTATAAACTACCCTAAGTGATGCAGTATGGTTTTTCTATTCGTATTAGTTTCGGAGATAATGCAGACTATAGGATTTTGTAGCCATTTCGCACGGTCAAAAACGCTAAAAATTTGCCAAAAAGACACCATCGACAATAACTCCAAAACTAAAACAGCTATTCCGGATTTAACTGCATAGTCTTGTTTGCGTTTATAAACTACCCTAAGTGATGCAGTATGGTTTTTCTATTCGTATTAGTTTCGGAGATAATGCAGACTATAGGATTTTGTAGCCATTTGGCACGGTGAAAAACGCTAAAAATTTGCCAAAAAGACACCATCGACAATAACTCCAAAACTAAAACAGCTATTCCGGATTTAACTGCATAGTCTTGTTTGCGTTTATAAACTACCCTAAGTGATGCAGTATGGTTTTTCTATTCGTATTAGTTTCGGAGATAATGCAGACTATAGGATTTTGTAGCCATTTCGCACGGTGAAAAACGCTAAAAATTTGCCAAAAAGACACCATCGACAATACCTCCAAAACTAAAACAGCTATTCCGGATTTAACTGCATAGTCTTGTTTGCGTTTATAAACTACCCTAAGTGATGCAGTATGGTTTTTCTATTCGTATTAGTTTCGGAGATAATGCAGACTATAGGATTTTGTAGCCATTTCGCACGGTCAAAAACGCTAAAAATTTGCCAAAAAGACACCATCGACAATAACTCCAAAACTAAAACAGCTATTCCGGATTTAACTGCATAGTCTTGTTTGCGTTTATAAACTACCCTAAGTGATGCAGTATGGTTTTTCTATTCGTATTAGTTTCGGAGATAATGCAGACTATAGGATTTTGTAGCCATTTGGCACGGTCAAAAACGCTAAAAATTTGCCAAAAAGACACCATCGACAATAACTCCAAAACTAAAACAGCTATTCCGGATTTAACTGCATAGTCTTGTTTGCGTTTATAAACTACCCTAAGTGATGCAGTATGGTTTTTCTATTCGTATTAGTTTCGGAGATAATGCAGACTATAGGATTTTGTAGCCATTTGGCACGGTGAAAAACGCTAAAAATTTGCCAAAAAGACACCATCGACAATAACTCCAAAACTAAAACAGCTATTCCGGATTTAACTGCATAGTCTTGTTTGCGTTTATAAACTACCCTAAGTGATGCAGTATGGTTTTTCTATTCGTATTAGTTTCGGAGATAATGCAGACTATAGGATTTTGTAGCCATTTGGCACGGTGAAAAACGCTAAAAATTTGCCAAAAAGACACCATCGACAATAACTCCAAAACTAAAACAGCTATTCCGGATTTAACTGCATAGTCTTGTTTGCGTTTATAAACTACCCTAAGTGATGCAGTATGGTTTTTCTATTCGTATTAGTTTCGGAGATAATGCAGACTATAGGATTTTGTAGCCATTTGGCACGGTGAAAAACGCTAAAAATTTGCCAAAAAGACACCATCGACAATAACTCCAAAACTAAAACAGCTATTCCGGATTTAACTGCATAGTCTTGTTTGCGTTTATAAACTACCCTAAGTGATGCAGTATGGTTTTTCTATTCGTATTAGTTTCGGAGATAATGCAGACTATAGGATTTTGTAGCCATTTCGCACGGTCAAAAACGCTAAAAATTTGCCAAAAAGACACCATCGACAATAACTCCAAAACTAAAACAGCTATTCCGGATTTAACTGCATAGTCTTGTTTGCGTTTATAAACTACCCTAAGTGATGCAGTATGGTTTTTCTATTCGTATTAGTTTCGGAGATAATGCAGACTATAGGATTTTGTAGCCATTTGGCACGGTGAAAAACGCTAAAAATTTGCCAAAAAGACACCATCGACAATAACTCCAAAACTAAAACAGCTATTCCGGATTTAACTGCATAGTCTTGTTTGCGTTTATAAACTACCCTAAGTGATGCAGTATGGTTTTTCTATTCGTATTAGTTTCGGAGATAATGCAGACTATAGGATTTTGTAGCCATTTCGCACGGTGAAAAACGCTAAAAATTTGCCAAAAAGACACCATCGACAATAACTCCAAAACTAAAACAGCTATTCCGGATTTAACTGCATAGTCTTGTTTGCGTTTATAAACTACCCTAAGTGATGCAGTATGGTTTTTCTATTCGTATTAGTTTCGGAGATAATGCAGACTATAGGATTTTGTAGCCATTTCGCACGGTCAAAAACGCTAAAAATTTGCCAAAAAGACACCATCGACAATAACTCCAAAACTAAAACAGCTATTCCGGATTTAACTGCATAGTCTTGTTTGCGTTTATAAACTACCCTAAGTGATGCAGTATGGTTTTTCTATTCGTATTAGTTTCGGAGATAATGCAGACTATAGGATTTTGTAGCCATTTGGCACGGTGAAAAACGCTAAAAATTTGCCAAAAAGACACCATCGACAATAACTCCAAAACTAAAACAGCTATTCCGGATTTAACTGCATAGTCTTGTTTGCGTTTATAAACTACCCTAAGTGATGCAGTATGGTTTTTCTATTCGTATTAGTTTCGGAGATAATGCAGACTATAGGATTTTGTAGCCATTTCGCACGGTCAAAAACGCTAAAAATTTGCCAAAAAGACACCATCGACAATAACTCCAAAACTAAAACAGCTATTCCGGATTTAACTGCATAGTCTTGTTTGCGTTTATAAACTACCCTAAGTGATGCAGTATGGTTTTTCTATTCGTATTAGTTTCGGAGATAATGCAGACTATAGGATTTTGTAGCCATTTGGCACGGTGAAAAACGCTAAAAATTTGCCAAAAAGACACCATCGACAATAACTCCAAAACTAAAACAGCTATTCCGGATTTAACTGCATAGTCTTGTTTGCGTTTATAAACTACCCTAAGTGATGCAGTATGGTTTTTCTATTCGTATTAGTTTCGGAGATAATGCAGACTATAGGATTTTGTAGCCATTTCGCACGGTCAAAAACGCTAAAAATTTGCCAAAAAGACACCATCGACAATAACTCCAAAACTAAAACAGCTATTCCGGATTTAACTGCATAGTCTTGTTTGCGTTTATAAACTACCCTAAGTGATGCAGTATGGTTTTTCTATTCGTATTAGTTTCGGAGATAATGCAGACTATAGGATTTTGTAGCCATTTGGCACGGTGAAAAACGCTGAAAAATTTGCCAAAAAGACACCATCGACAATAACTCCAAAACTAAAACAGCTATTCCGGATTTAACTGCATAGTCTTGTTTGCGTTTATAAACTACCCTAAGTGATGCAGTATGGTTTTTCTATTCGTATTAGTTTCGGAGATAATGCAGACTATAGGATTTTGTAGCCATTTGGCACGGTGAAAAACGCTAAAAATTTGCCAAAAAGACACCATCGACAATAACTCCAAAACTAAAACAGCTATTCCGGATTTAACTGCATAGTCTTGTTTGCGTTTATAAACTACCCTAAGTGATGCAGTATGGTTTTTCTATTCGTATTAGTTTCGGAGATAATGCAGACTATAGGATTTTGTAGCCATTTCGCACGGTGAAAAACGCTAAAAATTTGCCAAAAAGACACCATCGACAATAACTCCAAAACTAAAACAGCTATTCCGGATTTAACTGCATAGTCTTGTTTGCGTTTATAAACTACCCTAAGTGATGCAGTATGGTTTTTCTATTCGTATTAGTTTCGGAGATAATGCAGACTATAGGATTTTGTAGCCATTTGGCACGGTGAAAAACGCTAAAAATTTGCCAAAAAGACACCATCGACAATAACTCCAAAACTAAAACAGCTATTCCGGATTTAACTGCATAGTCTTGTTTGCGTTTATAAACTACCCTAAGTGATGCAGTATGGTTTTTCTATTCGTATTAGTTTCGGAGATAATGCAGACTATAGGATTTTGTAGCCATTTGGCACGGTGAAAAACGCTAAAAATTTGCCAAAAAGACACCATCGACAATACCTCCAAAACTAAAACAGCTATTCCGGATTTAACTGCATAGTCTTGTTTGCGTTTATAAACTACCCTAAGTGATGCAGTATGGTTTTTCTATTCGTATTAGTTTCGGAGATAATGCAGACTATAGGATTTTGTAGCCATTTCGCACGGTCAAAAACGCTAAAAATTTGCCAAAAAGACACCATCGACAATAACTCCAAAACTAAAACAGCTATTCCGGATTTAACTGCATAGTCTTGTTTGCGTTTATAAACTACCCTAAGTGATGCAGTATGGTTTTTCTATTCGTATTAGTTTCGGAGATAATGCAGACTATAGGATTTTGTAGCCATTTGGCACGGTCAAAAACGCTAAAAATTTGCCAAAAAGACACCATCGACAATAACTCCAAAACTAAAACAGCTATTCCGGATTTAACTGCATAGTCTTGTTTGCGTTTATAAACTACCCTAAGTGATGCAGTATGGTTTTTCTATTCGTATTAGTTTCGGAGATAATGCAGACTATAGGATTTTGTAGCCATTTGGCACGGTGAAAAACGCTAAAAATTTGCCAAAAAGACACCATCGACAATAACTCCAAAACTAAAACAGCTATTCCGGATTTAACTGCATAGTCTTGTTTGCGTTTATAAACTACCCTAAGTGATGCAGTATGGTTTTTCTATTCGTATTAGTTTCGGAGATAATGCAGACTATAGGATTTTGTAGCCATTTCGCACGGTGAAAAACGCTAAAAATTTGCCAAAAAGACACCATCGACAATAACTCCAAAACTAAAACAGCTATTCCGGATTTAACTGCATAGTCTTGTTTGCGTTTATAAACTACCCTAAGTGATGCAGTATGGTTTTTCTATTCGTATTAGTTTCGGAGATAATGCAGACTATAGGATTTTGTAGCCATTTGGCACGGTGAAAAACGCTAAAAATTTGCCAAAAAGACACCATCGACAATAACTCCAAAACTAAAACAGCTATTCCGGATTTAACTGCATAGTCTTGTTTGCGTTTATAAACTACCCTAAGTGATGCAGTATGGTTTTTCTATTCGTATTAGTTTCGGAGATAATGCAGACTATAGGATTTTGTAGCCATTTCGCACGGTCAAAAACGCTAAAAATTTGCCAAAAAGACACCATCGACAATAACTCCAAAACTAAAACAGCTATTCCGGATTTAACTGCATAGTCTTGTTTGCGTTTATAAACTACCCTAAGTGATGCAGTATGGTTTTTCTATTCGTATTAGTTTCGGAGATAATGCAGACTATAGGATTTTGTAGCCATTTGGCACGGTGAAAAACGCTAAAAATTTGCCAAAAAGACACCATCGACAATAACTCCAAAACTAAAACAGCTATTCCGGATTTAACTGCATAGTCTTGTTTGCGTTTATAAACTACCCTAAGTGATGCAGTATGGTTTTTCTATTCGTATTAGTTTCGGAGATAATGCAGACTATAGGATTTTGTAGCCATTTCGCACGGTCAAAAACGCTAAAAATTTGCCAAAAAGACACCATCGACAATAACTCCAAAACTAAAACAGCTATTCCGGATTTAACTGCATAGTCTTGTTTGCGTTTATAAACTACCCTAAGTGATGCAGTATGGTTTTTCTATTCGTATTAGTTTCGGAGATAATGCAGACTATAGGATTTTGTAGCCATTTCGCACGGTCAAAAACGCTAAAAATTTGCCAAAAAGACACCATCGACAATAACTCCAAAACTAAAACAGCTATTCCGGATTTAACTGCATAGTCTTGTTTGCGTTTATAAACTACCCTAAGTGATGCAGTATGGTTTTTCTATTCGTATTAGTTTCGGAGATAATGCAGACTATAGGATTTTGTAGCCATTTCGCACGGTGAAAAACGCTAAAAATTTGCCAAAAAGACACCATCGACAATAACTCCAAAACTAAAACAGCTATTCCGGATTTAACTGCATAGTCTTGTTTGCGTTTATAAACTACCCTAAGTGATGCAGTATGGTTTTTCTATTCGTATTAGTTTCGGAGATAATGCAGACTATAGGATTTTGTAGCCATTTCGCACGGTGAAAAACGCTAAAAATTTGCCAAAAAGACACCATCGACAATAACTCCAAAACTAAAACAGCTATTCCGGATTTAACTGCATAGTCTTGTTTGCGTTTATAAACTACCCTAAGTGATGCAGTATGGTTTTTCTATTCGTATTAGTTTCGGAGATAATGCAGACTATAGGATTTTGTAGCCATTTCGCACGGTGAAAAACGCTGAAAATTTGCCAAAAAGACACCATCGACAATAACTCCAAAACTAAAACAGCTATTCCGGATTTAACTGCATAGTCTTGTTTGCGTTTATAAACTACCCTAAGTGATGCAGTATGGTTTTTCTATTCGTATTAGTTTCGGAGATAATGCAGACTATAGGATTTTGTAGCCATTTGGCACGGTGAAAAACGCTAAAAATTTGCCAAAAAGACACCATCGACAATAACTCCAAAACTAAAACAGCTATTCCGGATTTAACTGCATAGTCTTGTTTGCGTTTATAAACTACCCTAAGTGATGCAGTATGGTTTTTCTATTCGTATTAGTTTCGGAGATAATGCAGACTATAGGATTTTGTAGCCATTTCGCACGGTGAAAAACGCTAAAAATTTGCCAAAAAGACACCATCGACAATAACTCCAAAACTAAAACAGCTATTCCGGATTTAACTGCATAGTCTTGTTTGCGTTTATAAACTACCCTAAGTGATGCAGTATGGTTTTTCTATTCGTATTAGTTTCGGAGATAATGCAGACTATAGGATTTTGTAGCCATTTGGCACGGTGAAAAACGCTAAAAATTTGCCAAAAAGACACCATCGACAATAACTCCAAAACTAAAACAGCTATTCCGGATTTAACTGCATAGTCTTGTTTGCGTTTATAAACTACCCTAAGTGATGCAGTATGGTTTTTCTATTCGTATTAGTTTCGGAGATAATGCAGACTATAGGATTTTGTAGCCATTTGGCACGGTGAAAAACGCTAAAAATTTGCCAAAAAGACACCATCGACAATAACTCCAAAACTAAAACAGCTATTCCGGATTTAACTGCATAGTCTTGTTTGCGTTTATAAACTACCCTAAGTGATGCAGTATGGTTTTTCTATTCGTATTAGTTTCGGAGATAATGCAGACTATAGGATTTTGTAGCCATTTGGCACGGTGAAAAACGCTAAAAATTTGCCAAAAAGACACCATCGACAATACCTCCAAAACTAAAACAGCTATTCCGGATTTAACTGCATAGTCTTGTTTGCGTTTATAAACTACCCTAAGTGATGCAGTATGGTTTTTCTATTCGTATTAGTTTCGGAGATAATGCAGACTATAGGATTTTGTAGCCATTTCGCACGGTCAAAAACGCTAAAAATTTGCCAAAAAGACACCATCGACAATAACTCCAAAACTAAAACAGCTATTCCGGATTTAACTGCATAGTCTTGTTTGCGTTTATAAACTACCCTAAGTGATGCAGTATGGTTTTTCTATTCGTATTAGTTTCGGAGATAATGCAGACTATAGGATTTTGTAGCCATTTCGCACGGTCAAAAACGCTAAAAATTTGCCAAAAAGACACCATCGACAATAACTCCAAAACTAAAACAGCTATTCCGGATTTAACTGCATAGTCTTGTTTGCGTTTATAAACTACCCTAAGTGATGCAGTATGGTTTTTCTATTCGTATTAGTTTCGGAGATAATGCAGACTATAGGATTTTGTAGCCATTTGGCACGGTGAAAAACGCTAAAAATTTGCCAAAAAGACACCATCGACAATAACTCCAAAACTAAAACAGCTATTCCGGATTTAACTGCATAGTCTTGTTTGCGTTTATAAACTACCCTAAGTGATGCAGTATGGTTTTTCTATTCGTATTAGTTTCGGAGATAATGCAGACTATAGGATTTTGTAGCCATTTCGCACGGTGAAAAACGCTAAAAATTTGCCAAAAAGACACCATCGACAATAACTCCAAAACTAAAACAGCTATTCCGGATTTAACTGCATAGTCTTGTTTGCGTTTATAAACTACCCTAAGTGATGCAGTATGGTTTTTCTATTCGTATTAGTTTCGGAGATAATGCAGACTATAGGATTTTGTAGCCATTTGGCACGGTGAAAAACGCTGAAAATTTGCCAAAAAGACACCATCGACAATAACTCCAAAACTAAAACAGCTATTCCGGATTTAACTGCATAGTCTTGTTTGCGTTTATAAACTACCCTAAGTGATGCAGTATGGTTTTTCTATTCGTATTAGTTTCGGAGATAATGCAGACTATAGGATTTTGTAGCCATTTCGCACGGTCAAAAACGCTGAAAATTTGCCAAAAAGACACCATCGACAATAACTCCAAAACTAAAACAGCTATTCCGGATTTAACTGCATAGTCTTGTTTGCGTTTATAAACTACCCTAAGTGATGCAGTATGGTTTTTCTATTCGTATTAGTTTCGGAGATAATGCAGACTATAGGATTTTGTAGCCATTTGGCACGGTCAAAAACGCTAAAAATTTGCCAAAAAGACACCATCGACAATAACTCCAAAACTAAAACAGCTATTCCGGATTTAACTGCATAGTCTTGTTTGCGTTTATAAACTACCCTAAGTGATGCAGTATGGTTTTTCTATTCGTATTAGTTTCGGAGATAATGCAGACTATAGGATTTTGTAGCCATTTCGCACGGTCAAAAACGCTAAAAATTTGCCAAAAAGACACCATCGACAATAACTCCAAAACTAAAACAGCTATTCCGGATTTAACTGCATAGTCTTGTTTGCGTTTATAAACTACCCTAAGTGATGCAGTATGGTTTTTCTATTCGTATTAGTTTCGGAGATAATGCAGACTATAGGATTTTGTAGCCATTTCGCACGGTCAAAAACGCTAAAAATTTGCCAAAAAGACACCATCGACAATAACTCCAAAACTAAAACAGCTATTCCGGATTTAACTGCATAGTCTTGTTTGCGTTTATAAACTACCCTAAGTGATGCAGTATGGTTTTTCTATTCGTATTAGTTTCGGAGATAATGCAGACTATAGGATTTTGTAGCCATTTGGCACGGTGAAAAACGCTAAAAATTTGCCAAAAAGACACCATCGACAATAACTCCAAAACTAAAACAGCTATTCCGGATTTAACTGCATAGTCTTGTTTGCGTTTATAAACTACCCTAAGTGATGCAGTATGGTTTTTCTATTCGTATTAGTTTCGGAGATAATGCAGACTATAGGATTTTGTAGCCATTTCGCACGGTCAAAAACGCTAAAAATTTGCCAAAAAGACACCATCGACAATAACTCCAAAACTAAAACAGCTATTCCGGATTTAACTGCATAGTCTTGTTTGCGTTTATAAACTACCCTAAGTGATGCAGTATGGTTTTTCTATTCGTATTAGTTTCGGAGATAATGCAGACTATAGGATTTTGTAGCCATTTGGCACGGTGAAAAACGCTAAAAATTTGCCAAAAAGACACCATCGACAATAACTCCAAAACTAAAACAGCTATTCCGGATTTAACTGCATAGTCTTGTTTGCGTTTATAAACTACCCTAAGTGATGCAGTATGGTTTTTCTATTCGTATTAGTTTCGGAGATAATGCAGACTATAGGATTTTGTAGCCATTTCGCACGGTGAAAAACGCTAAAAATTTGCCAAAAAGACACCATCGACAATAACTCCAAAACTAAAACAGCTATTCCGGATTTAACTGCATAGTCTTGTTTGCGTTTATAAACTACCCTAAGTGATGCAGTATGGTTTTTCTATTCGTATTAGTTTCGGAGATAATGCAGACTATAGGATTTTGTAGCCATTTGGCACGGTGAAAAACGCTAAAAATTTGCCAAAAAGACACCATCGACAATAACTCCAAAACTAAAACAGCTATTCCGGATTTAACTGCATAGTCTTGTTTGCGTTTATAAACTACCCTAAGTGATGCAGTATGGTTTTTCTATTCGTATTAGTTTCGGAGATAATGCAGACTATAGGATTTCGTGTAGCCATTTGGCACGGTGAAAAACGCTAAAAATTTGCCAAAAAGACACCATCGACAATAACTCCAAAACTAAAACAGCTATTCCGGATTTAACTGCATAGTCTTGTTTGCGTTTATAAACTACCCTAAGTGATGCAGTATGGTTTTTCTATTCGTATTAGTTTCGGAGATAATGCAGACTATAGGATTTTGTAGCCATTTCGCACGGTGAAAAACGCTAAAAATTTGCCAAAAAGACACCATCGACAATAACTCCAAAACTAAAACAGCTATTCCGGATTTAACTGCATAGTCTTGTTTGCGTTTATAAACTACCCTAAGTGATGCAGTATGGTTTTTCTATTCGTATTAGTTTCGGAGATAATGCAGACTATAGGATTTTGTAGCCATTTGGCACGGTGAAAAACGCTAAAAATTTGCCAAAAAGACACCATCGACAATAACTCCAAAACTAAAACAGCTATTCCGGATTTAACTGCATAGTCTTGTTTGCGTTTATAAACTACCCTAAGTGATGCAGTATGGTTTTTCTATTCGTATTAGTTTCGGAGATAATGCAGACTATAGGATTTTGTAGCCATTTCGCACGGTCAAAAACGCTAAAAATTTGCCAAAAAGACACCATCGACAATAACTCCAAAACTAAAACAGCTATTCCGGATTTAACTGCATAGTCTTGTTTGCGTTTATAAACTACCCTAAGTGATGCAGTATGGTTTTTCTATTCGTATTAGTTTCGGAGATAATGCAGACTATAGGATTTTGTAGCCATTTCGCACGGTCAAAAACGCTAAAAATTTGCCAAAAAGACACCATCGACAATAACTCCAAAACTAAAACAGCTATTCCGGATTTAACTGCATAGTCTTGTTTGCGTTTATAAACTACCCTAAGTGATGCAGTATGGTTTTTCTATTCGTATTAGTTTCGGAGATAATGCAGACTATAGGATTTTGTAGCCATTTCGCACGGTCAAAAACGCTAAAAATTTGCCAAAAAGACACCATCGACAATAACTCCAAAACTAAAACAGCTATTCCGGATTTAACTGCATAGTCTTGTTTGCGTTTATAAACTACCCTAAGTGATGCAGTATGGTTTTTCTATTCGTATTAGTTTCGGAGATAATGCAGACTATAGGATTTTGTAGCCATTTGGCACGGTGAAAAACGCTAAAAATTTGCCAAAAAGACACCATCGACAATAACTCCAAAACTAAAACAGCTATTCCGGATTTAACTGCATAGTCTTGTTTGCGTTTATAAACTACCCTAAGTGATGCAGTATGGTTTTTCTATTCGTATTAGTTTCGGAGATAATGCAGACTATAGGATTTTGTAGCCATTTCGCACGGTCAAAAACGCTAAAAATTTGCCAAAAAGACACCATCGACAATACCTCCAAAACTAAAACAGCTATTCCGGATTTAACTGCATAGTCTTGTTTGCGTTTATAAACTACCCTAAGTGATGCAGTATGGTTTTTCTATTCGTATTAGTTTCGGAGATAATGCAGACTATAGGATTTTGTAGCCATTTCGCACGGTCAAAAACGCTAAAAATTTGCCAAAAAGACACCATCGACAATAACTCCAAAACTAAAACAGCTATTCCGGATTTAACTGCATAGTCTTGTTTGCGTTTATAAACTACCCTAAGTGATGCAGTATGGTTTTTCTATTCGTATTAGTTTCGGAGATAATGCAGACTATAGGATTTTGTAGCCATTTCGCACGGTCAAAAACGCTAAAAATTTGCCAAAAAGACACCATCGACAATAACTCCAAAACTAAAACAGCTATTCCGGATTTAACTGCATAGTCTTGTTTGCGTTTATAAACTACCCTAAGTGATGCAGTATGGTTTTTCTATTCGTATTAGTTTCGGAGATAATGCAGACTATAGGATTTTGTAGCCATTTGGCACGGTGAAAAACGCTAAAAATTTGCCAAAAAGACACCATCGACAATAACTCCAAAACTAAAACAGCTATTCCGGATTTAACTGCATAGTCTTGTTTGCGTTTATAAACTACCCTAAGTGATGCAGTATGGTTTTTCTATTCGTATTAGTTTCGGAGATAATGCAGACTATAGGATTTTGTAGCCATTTGGCACGGTGAAAAACGCTAAAAATTTGCCAAAAAGACACCATCGACAATAACTCCAAAACTAAAACAGCTATTCCGGATTTAACTGCATAGTCTTGTTTGCGTTTATAAACTACCCTAAGTGATGCAGTATGGTTTTTCTATTCGTATTAGTTTCGGAGATAATGCAGACTATAGGATTTTGTAGCCATTTGGCACGGTGAAAAACGCTAAAAATTTGCCAAAAAGACACCATCGACAATAACTCCAAAACTAAAACAGCTATTCCGGATTTAACTGCATAGTCTTGTTTGCGTTTATAAACTACCCTAAGTGATGCAGTATGGTTTTTCTATTCGTATTAGTTTCGGAGATAATGCAGACTATAGGATTTTGTAGCCATTTGGCACGGTGAAAAACGCTAAAAATTTGCCAAAAAGACACCATCGACAATAACTCCAAAACTAAAACAGCTATTCCGGATTTAACTGCATAGTCTTGTTTGCGTTTATAAACTACCCTAAGTGATGCAGTATGGTTTTTCTATTCGTATTAGTTTCGGAGATAATGCAGACTATAGGATTTTGTAGCCATTTCGCACGGTGAAAAACGCTAAAAATTTGCCAAAAAGACACCATCGACAATAACTCCAAAACTAAAACAGCTATTCCGGATTTAACTGCATAGTCTTGTTTGCGTTTATAAACTACCCTAAGTGATGCAGTATGGTTTTTCTATTCGTATTAGTTTCGGAGATAATGCAGACTATAGGATTTTGTAGCCATTTGGCACGGTGAAAAACGCTGAAAAATTTGCCAAAAAGACACCATCGACAATAACTCCAAAACTAAAACAGCTATTCCGGATTTAACTGCATAGTCTTGTTTGCGTTTATAAACTACCCTAAGTGATGCAGTATGGTTTTTCTATTCGTATTAGTTTCGGAGATAATGCAGACTATAGGATTTTGTAGCCATTTGGCACGGTGAAAAACGCTAAAAATTTGCCAAAAAGACACCATCGACAATAACTCCAAAACTAAAACAGCTATTCCGGATTTAACTGCATAGTCTTGTTTGCGTTTATAAACTACCCTAAGTGATGCAGTATGGTTTTTCTATTCGTATTAGTTTCGGAGATAATGCAGACTATAGGATTTTGTAGCCATTTGGCACGGTGAAAAACGCTAAAAATTTGCCAAAAAGACACCATCGACAATAACTCCAAAACTAAAACAGCTATTCCGGATTTAACTGCATAGTCTTGTTTGCGTTTATAAACTACCCTAAGTGATGCAGTATGGTTTTTCTATTCGTATTAGTTTCGGAGATAATGCAGACTATAGGATTTTGTAGCCATTTGGCACGGTGAAAAACGCTAAAAATTTGCCAAAAAGACACCATCGACAATAACTCCAAAACTAAAACAGCTATTCCGGATTTAACTGCATAGTCTTGTTTGCGTTTATAAACTACCCTAAGTGATGCAGTATGGTTTTTCTATTCGTATTAGTTTCGGAGATAATGCAGACTATAGGATTTTGTAGCCATTTGGCACGGTGAAAAACGCTAAAAATTTGCCAAAAAGACACCATCGACAATAACTCCAAAACTAAAACAGCTATTCCGGATTTAACTGCATAGTCTTGTTTGCGTTTATAAACTACCCTAAGTGATGCAGTATGGTTTTTCTATTCGTATTAGTTTCGGAGATAATGCAGACTATAGGATTTTGTAGCCATTTCGCACGGTCAAAAACGCTAAAAATTTGCCAAAAAGACACCATCGACAATAACTCCAAAACTAAAACAGCTATTCCGGATTTAACTGCATAGTCTTGTTTGCGTTTATAAACTACCCTAAGTGATGCAGTATGGTTTTTCTATTCGTATTAGTTTCGGAGATAATGCAGACTATAGGATTTTGTAGCCATTTCGCACGGTGAAAAACGCTAAAAATTTGCCAAAAAGACACCATCGACAATAACTCCAAAACTAAAACAGCTATTCCGGATTTAACTGCATAGTCTTGTTTGCGTTTATAAACTACCCTAAGTGATGCAGTATGGTTTTTCTATTCGTATTAGTTTCGGAGATAATGCAGACTATAGGATTTTGTAGCCATTTCGCACGGTCAAAAACGCTGAAAATTTGCCAAAAAGACACCATCGACAATAACTCCAAAACTAAAACAGCTATTCCGGATTTAACTGCATAGTCTTGTTTGCGTTTATAAACTACCCTAAGTGATGCAGTATGGTTTTTCTATTCGTATTAGTTTCGGAGATAATGCAGACTATAGGATTTTGTAGCCATTTGGCACGGTGAAAAACGCTAAAAATTTGCCAAAAAGACACCATCGACAATAACTCCAAAACTAAAACAGCTATTCCGGATTTAACTGCATAGTCTTGTTTGCGTTTATAAACTACCCTAAGTGATGCAGTATGGTTTTTCTATTCGTATTAGTTTCGGAGATAATGCAGACTATAGGATTTTGTAGCCATTTGGCACGGTGAAAAACGCTAAAAATTTGCCAAAAAGACACCATCGACAATAACTCCAAAACTAAAACAGCTATTCCGGATTTAACTGCATAGTCTTGTTTGCGTTTATAAACTACCCTAAGTGATGCAGTATGGTTTTTCTATTCGTATTAGTTTCGGAGATAATGCAGACTATAGGATTTTGTAGCCATTTCGCACGGTCAAAAACGCTGAAAATTTGCCAAAAAGACACCATCGACAATAACTCCAAAACTAAAACAGCTATTCCGGATTTAACTGCATAGTCTTGTTTGCGTTTATAAACTACCCTAAGTGATGCAGTATGGTTTTTCTATTCGTATTAGTTTCGGAGATAATGCAGACTATAGGATTTTGTAGCCATTTGGCACGGTCAAAAACGCTAAAAATTTGCCAAAAAGACACCATCGACAATAACTCCAAAACTAAAACAGCTATTCCGGATTTAACTGCATAGTCTTGTTTGCGTTTATAAACTACCCTAAGTGATGCAGTATGGTTTTTCTATTCGTATTAGTTTCGGAGATAATGCAGACTATAGGATTTTGTAGCCATTTCGCACGGTGAAAAACGCTAAAAATTTGCCAAAAAGACACCATCGACAATAACTCCAAAACTAAAACAGCTATTCCGGATTTAACTGCATAGTCTTGTTTGCGTTTATAAACTACCCTAAGTGATGCAGTATGGTTTTTCTATTCGTATTAGTTTCGGAGATAATGCAGACTATAGGATTTTGTAGCCATTTCGCACGGTCAAAAACGCTAAAAATTTGCCAAAAAGACACCATCGACAATAACTCCAAAACTAAAACAGCTATTCCGGATTTAACTGCATAGTCTTGTTTGCGTTTATAAACTACCCTAAGTGATGCAGTATGGTTTTTCTATTCGTATTAGTTTCGGAGATAATGCAGACTATAGGATTTTGTAGCCATTTGGCACGGTGAAAAACGCTAAAAATTTGCCAAAAAGACACCATCGACAATAACTCCAAAACTAAAACAGCTATTCCGGATTTAACTGCATAGTCTTGTTTGCGTTTATAAACTACCCTAAGTGATGCAGTATGGTTTTTCTATTCGTATTAGTTTCGGAGATAATGCAGACTATAGGATTTTGTAGCCATTTCGCACGGTCAAAAACGCTAAAAAGTTGCCAAAAAGACACCATCGACAATAACTCCAAAACTAAAACAGCTATTCCGGATTTAACTGCATAGTCTTGTTTGCGTTTATAAACTACCCTAAGTGATGCAGTATGGTTTTTCTATTCGTATTAGTTTCGGAGATAATGCAGACTATAGGATTTTGTAGCCATTTGGCACGGTGAAAAACGCTAAAAATTTGCCAAAAAGACACCATCGACAATAACTCCAAAACTAAAACAGCTATTCCGGATTTAACTGCATAGTCTTGTTTGCGTTTATAAACTACCCTAAGTGATGCAGTATGGTTTTTCTATTCGTATTAGTTTCGGAGATAATGCAGACTATAGGATTTTGTAGCCATTTCGCACGGTCAAAAACGCTAAAAATTTGCCAAAAAGACACCATCGACAATAACTCCAAAACTAAAACAGCTATTCCGGATTTAACTGCATAGTCTTGTTTGCGTTTATAAACTACCCTAAGTGATGCAGTATGGTTTTTCTATTCGTATTAGTTTCGGAGATAATGCAGACTATAGGATTTTGTAGCCATTTCGCACGGTGAAAAACGCTAAAAATTTGCCAAAAAGACACCATCGACAATAACTCCAAAACTAAAACAGCTATTCCGGATTTAACTGCATAGTCTTGTTTGCGTTTATAAACTACCCTAAGTGATGCAGTATGGTTTTTCTATTCGTATTAGTTTCGGAGATAATGCAGACTATAGGATTTTGTAGCCATTTGGCACGGTGAAAAACGCTAAAAATTTGCCAAAAAGACACCATCGACAATAACTCCAAAACTAAAACAGCTATTCCGGATTTAACTGCATAGTCTTGTTTGCGTTTATAAACTACCCTAAGTGATGCAGTATGGTTTTTCTATTCGTATTAGTTTCGGAGATAATGCAGACTATAGGATTTTGTAGCCATTTGGCACGGTGAAAAACGCTAAAAATTTGCCAAAAAGACACCATCGACAATAACTCCAAAACTAAAACAGCTATTCCGGATTTAACTGCATAGTCTTGTTTGCGTTTATAAACTACCCTAAGTGATGCAGTATGGTTTTTCTATTCGTATTAGTTTCGGAGATAATGCAGACTATAGGATTTTGTAGCCATTTGGCACGGTGAAAAACGCTAAAAATTTGCCAAAAAGACACCATCGACAATAACTCCAAAACTAAAACAGCTATTCCGGATTTAACTGCATAGTCTTGTTTGCGTTTATAAACTACCCTAAGTGATGCAGTATGGTTTTTCTATTCGTATTAGTTTCGGAGATAATGCAGACTATAGGATTTTGTAGCCATTTCGCACGGTGAAAAACGCTAAAAATTTGCCAAAAAGACACCATCGACAATACCTCCAAAACTAAAACAGCTATTCCGGATTTAACTGCATAGTCTTGTTTGCGTTTATAAACTACCCTAAGTGATGCAGTATGGTTTTTCTATTCGTATTAGTTTCGGAGATAATGCAGACTATAGGATTTTGTAGCCATTTGGCACGGTGAAAAACGCTAAAAATTTGCCAAAAAGACACCATCGACAATAACTCCAAAACTAAAACAGCTATTCCGGATTTAACTGCATAGTCTTGTTTGCGTTTATAAACTACCCTAAGTGATGCAGTATGGTTTTTCTATTCGTATTAGTTTCGGAGATAATGCAGACTATAGGATTTTGTAGCCATTTCGCACGGTCAAAAACGCTAAAAATTTGCCAAAAAGACACCATCGACAATAACTCCAAAACTAAAACAGCTATTCCGGATTTAACTGCATAGTCTTGTTTGCGTTTATAAACTACCCTAAGTGATGCAGTATGGTTTTTCTATTCGTATTAGTTTCGGAGATAATGCAGACTATAGGATTTTGTAGCCATTTCGCACGGTCAAAAACGCTAAAAATTTGCCAAAAAGACACCATCGACAATAACTCCAAAACTAAAACAGCTATTCCGGATTTAACTGCATAGTCTTGTTTGCGTTTATAAACTACCCTAAGTGATGCAGTATGGTTTTTCTATTCGTATTAGTTTCGGAGATAATGCAGACTATAGGATTTTGTAGCCATTTCGCACGGTCAAAAACGCTGAAAATTTGCCAAAAAGACACCATCGACAATAACTCCAAAACTAAAACAGCTATTCCGGATTTAACTGCATAGTCTTGTTTGCGTTTATAAACTACCCTAAGTGATGCAGTATGGTTTTTCTATTCGTATTAGTTTCGGAGATAATGCAGACTATAGGATTTTGTAGCCATTTGGCACGGTGAAAAACGCTAAAAATTTGCCAAAAAGACACCATCGACAATAACTCCAAAACTAAAACAGCTATTCCGGATTTAACTGCATAGTCTTGTTTGCGTTTATAAACTACCCTAAGTGATGCAGTATGGTTTTTCTATTCGTATTAGTTTCGGAGATAATGCAGACTATAGGATTTTGTAGCCATTTCGCACGGTGAAAAACGCTGAAAATTTGCCAAAAAGACACCATCGACAATACCTCCAAAACTAAAACAGCTATTCCGGATTTAACTGCATAGTCTTGTTTGCGTTTATAAACTACCCTAAGTGATGCAGTATGGTTTTTCTATTCGTATTAGTTTCGGAGATAATGCAGACTATAGGATTTTGTAGCCATTTCGCACGGTCAAAAACGCTAAAAATTTGCCAAAAAGACACCATCGACAATAACTCCAAAACTAAAACAGCTATTCCGGATTTAACTGCATAGTCTTGTTTGCGTTTATAAACTACCCTAAGTGATGCAGTATGGTTTTTCTATTCGTATTAGTTTCGGAGATAATGCAGACTATAGGATTTTGTAGCCATTTCGCACGGTCAAAAACGCTGAAAATTTGCCAAAAAGACACCATCGACAATAACTCCAAAACTAAAACAGCTATTCCGGATTTAACTGCATAGTCTTGTTTGCGTTTATAAACTACCCTAAGTGATGCAGTATGGTTTTTCTATTCGTATTAGTTTCGGAGATAATGCAGACTATAGGATTTTGTAGCCATTTGGCACGGTGAAAAACGCTAAAAATTTGCCAAAAAGACACCATCGACAATAACTCCAAAACTAAAACAGCTATTCCGGATTTAACTGCATAGTCTTGTTTGCGTTTATAAACTACCCTAAGTGATGCAGTATGGTTTTTCTATTCGTATTAGTTTCGGAGATAATGCAGACTATAGGATTTTGTAGCCATTTGGCACGGTGAAAAACGCTAAAAATTTGCCAAAAAGACACCATCGACAATAACTCCAAAACTAAAACAGCTATTCCGGATTTAACTGCATAGTCTTGTTTGCGTTTATAAACTACCCTAAGTGATGCAGTATGGTTTTTCTATTCGTATTAGTTTCGGAGATAATGCAGACTATAGGATTTTGTAGCCATTTGGCACGGTGAAAAACGCTAAAAATTTGCCAAAAAGACACCATCGACAATAACTCCAAAACTAAAACAGCTATTCCGGATTTAACTGCATAGTCTTGTTTGCGTTTATAAACTACCCTAAGTGATGCAGTATGGTTTTTCTATTCGTATTAGTTTCGGAGATAATGCAGACTATAGGATTTTGTAGCCATTTCGCACGGTCAAAAACGCTAAAAATTTGCCAAAAAGACACCATCGACAATAACTCCAAAACTAAAACAGCTATTCCGGATTTAACTGCATAGTCTTGTTTGCGTTTATAAACTACCCTAAGTGATGCAGTATGGTTTTTCTATTCGTATTAGTTTCGGAGATAATGCAGACTATAGGATTTTGTAGCCATTTGGCACGGTGAAAAACGCTAAAAATTTGCCAAAAAGACACCATCGACAATAACTCCAAAACTAAAACAGCTATTCCGGATTTAACTGCATAGTCTTGTTTGCGTTTATAAACTACCCTAAGTGATGCAGTATGGTTTTTCTATTCGTATTAGTTTCGGAGATAATGCAGACTATAGGATTTTGTAGCCATTTCGCACGGTGAAAAACGCTAAAAATTTGCCAAAAAGACACCATCGACAATAACTCCAAAACTAAAACAGCTATTCCGGATTTAACTGCATAGTCTTGTTTGCGTTTATAAACTACCCTAAGTGATGCAGTATGGTTTTTCTATTCGTATTAGTTTCGGAGATAATGCAGACTATAGGATTTTGTAGCCATTTCGCACGGTGAAAAACGCTAAAAATTTGCCAAAAAGACACCATCGACAATAACTCCAAAACTAAAACAGCTATTCCGGATTTAACTGCATAGTCTTGTTTGCGTTTATAAACTACCCTAAGTGATGCAGTATGGTTTTTCTATTCGTATTAGTTTCGGAGATAATGCAGACTATAGGATTTTGTAGCCATTTGGCACGGTGAAAAACGCTAAAAATTTGCCAAAAAGACACCATCGACAATAACTCCAAAACTAAAACAGCTATTCCGGATTTAACTGCATAGTCTTGTTTGCGTTTATAAACTACCCTAAGTGATGCAGTATGGTTTTTCTATTCGTATTAGTTTCGGAGATAATGCAGACTATAGGATTTTGTAGCCATTTCGCACGGTCAAAAACGCTAAAAATTTGCCAAAAAGACACCATCGACAATAACTCCAAAACTAAAACAGCTATTCCGGATTTAACTGCATAGTCTTGTTTGCGTTTATAAACTACCCTAAGTGATGCAGTATGGTTTTTCTATTCGTATTAGTTTCGGAGATAATGCAGACTATAGGATTTTGTAGCCATTTGGCACGGTGAAAAACGCTAAAAATTTGCCAAAAAGACACCATCGACAATAACTCCAAAACTAAAACAGCTATTCCGGATTTAACTGCATAGTCTTGTTTGCGTTTATAAACTACCCTAAGTGATGCAGTATGGTTTTTCTATTCGTATTAGTTTCGGAGATAATGCAGACTATAGGATTTTGTAGCCATTTCGCACGGTGAAAAACGCTAAAAATTTGCCAAAAAGACACCATCGACAATAACTCCAAAACTAAAACAGCTATTCCGGATTTAACTGCATAGTCTTGTTTGCGTTTATAAACTACCCTAAGTGATGCAGTATGGTTTTTCTATTCGTATTAGTTTCGGAGATAATGCAGACTATAGGATTTTGTAGCCATTTGGCACGGTCAAAAACGCTAAAAATTTGCCAAAAAGACACCATCGACAATAACTCCAAAACTAAAACAGCTATTCCGGATTTAACTGCATAGTCTTGTTTGCGTTTATAAACTACCCTAAGTGATGCAGTATGGTTTTTCTATTCGTATTAGTTTCGGAGATAATGCAGACTATAGGATTTTGTAGCCATTTCGCACGGTGAAAAACGCTAAAAGTTTGCCAAAAAGACACCATCGACAATAACTCCAAAACTAAAACAGCTATTCCGGATTTAACTGCATAGTCTTGTTTGCGTTTATAAACTACCCTAAGTGATGCAGTATGGTTTTTCTATTCGTATTAGTTTCGGAGATAATGCAGACTATAGGATTTTGTAGCCATTTCGCACGGTCAAAAACGCTAAAAATTTGCCAAAAAGACACCATCGACAATAACTCCAAAACTAAAACAGCTATTCCGGATTTAACTGCATAGTCTTGTTTGCGTTTATAAACTACCCTAAGTGATGCAGTATGGTTTTTCTATTCGTATTAGTTTCGGAGATAATGCAGACTATAGGATTTTGTAGCCATTTCGCACGGTCAAAAACGCTGAAAATTTGCCAAAAAGACACCATCGACAATAACTCCAAAACTAAAACAGCTATTCCGGATTTAACTGCATAGTCTTGTTTGCGTTTATAAACTACCCTAAGTGATGCAGTATGGTTTTTCTATTCGTATTAGTTTCGGAGATAATGCAGACTATAGGATTTTGTAGCCATTTGGCACGGTGAAAAACGCTAAAAATTTGCCAAAAAGACACCATCGACAATAACTCCAAAACTAAAACAGCTATTCCGGATTTAACTGCATAGTCTTGTTTGCGTTTATAAACTACCCTAAGTGATGCAGTATGGTTTTTCTATTCGTATTAGTTTCGGAGATAATGCAGACTATAGGATTTTGTAGCCATTTCGCACGGTCAAAAACGCTAAAAATTTGCCAAAAAGACACCATCGACAATACCTCCAAAACTAAAACAGCTATTCCGGATTTAACTGCATAGTCTTGTTTGCGTTTATAAACTACCCTAAGTGATGCAGTATGGTTTTTCTATTCGTATTAGTTTCGGAGATAATGCAGACTATAGGATTTTGTAGCCATTTCGCACGGTCAAAAACGCTAAAAATTTGCCAAAAAGACACCATCGACAATAACTCCAAAACTAAAACAGCTATTCCGGATTTAACTGCATAGTCTTGTTTGCGTTTATAAACTACCCTAAGTGATGCAGTATGGTTTTTCTATTCGTATTAGTTTCGGAGATAATGCAGACTATAGGATTTTGTAGCCATTTCGCACGGTCAAAAACGCTAAAAATTTGCCAAAAAGACACCATCGACAATAACTCCAAAACTAAAACAGCTATTCCGGATTTAACTGCATAGTCTTGTTTGCGTTTATAAACTACCCTAAGTGATGCAGTATGGTTTTTCTATTCGTATTAGTTTCGGAGATAATGCAGACTATAGGATTTTGTAGCCATTTGGCACGGTGAAAAACGCTAAAAATTTGCCAAAAAGACACCATCGACAATAACTCCAAAACTAAAACAGCTATTCCGGATTTAACTGCATAGTCTTGTTTGCGTTTATAAACTACCCTAAGTGATGCAGTATGGTTTTTCTATTCGTATTAGTTTCGGAGATAATGCAGACTATAGGATTTTGTAGCCATTTGGCACGGTGAAAAACGCTAAAAATTTGCCAAAAAGACACCATCGACAATAACTCCAAAACTAAAACAGCTATTCCGGATTTAACTGCATAGTCTTGTTTGCGTTTATAAACTACCCTAAGTGATGCAGTATGGTTTTTCTATTCGTATTAGTTTCGGAGATAATGCAGACTATAGGATTTTGTAGCCATTTCGCACGGTGAAAAACGCTAAAAGTTTGCCAAAAAGACACCATCGACAATAACTCCAAAACTAAAACAGCTATTCCGGATTTAACTGCATAGTCTTGTTTGCGTTTATAAACTACCCTAAGTGATGCAGTATGGTTTTTCTATTCGTATTAGTTTCGGAGATAATGCAGACTATAGGATTTTGTAGCCATTTCGCACGGTGAAAAACGCTGAAAAATTTGCCAAAAAGACACCATCGACAATAACTCCAAAACTAAAACAGCTATTCCGGATTTAACTGCATAGTCTTGTTTGCGTTTATAAACTACCCTAAGTGATGCAGTATGGTTTTTCTATTCGTATTAGTTTCGGAGATAATGCAGACTATAGGATTTTGTAGCCATTTGGCACGGTGAAAAACGCTAAAAATTTGCCAAAAAGACACCATCGACAATAACTCCAAAACTAAAACAGCTATTCCGGATTTAACTGCATAGTCTTGTTTGCGTTTATAAACTACCCTAAGTGATGCAGTATGGTTTTTCTATTCGTATTAGTTTCGGAGATAATGCAGACTATAGGATTTTGTAGCCATTTGGCACGGTCAAAAACGCTAAAAATTTGCCAAAAAGACACCATCGACAATAACTCCAAAACTAAAACAGCTATTCCGGATTTAACTGCATAGTCTTGTTTGCGTTTATAAACTACCCTAAGTGATGCAGTATGGTTTTTCTATTCGTATTAGTTTCGGAGATAATGCAGACTATAGGATTTTGTAGCCATTTGGCACGGTGAAAAACGCTAAAAATTTGCCAAAAAGACACCATCGACAATAACTCCAAAACTAAAACAGCTATTCCGGATTTAACTGCATAGTCTTGTTTGCGTTTATAAACTACCCTAAGTGATGCAGTATGGTTTTTCTATTCGTATTAGTTTCGGAGATAATGCAGACTATAGGATTTTGTAGCCATTTCGCACGGTGAAAAACGCTAAAAAGTTGCCAAAAAGACACCATCGACAATAACTCCAAAACTAAAACAGCTATTCCGGATTTAACTGCATAGTCTTGTTTGCGTTTATAAACTACCCTAAGTGATGCAGTATGGTTTTTCTATTCGTATTAGTTTCGGAGATAATGCAGACTATAGGATTTTGTAGCCATTTGGCACGGTGAAAAACGCTAAAAATTTGCCAAAAAGACACCATCGACAATAACTCCAAAACTAAAACAGCTATTCCGGATTTAACTGCATAGTCTTGTTTGCGTTTATAAACTACCCTAAGTGATGCAGTATGGTTTTTCTATTCGTATTAGTTTCGGAGATAATGCAGACTATAGGATTTTGTAGCCATTTCGCACGGTGAAAAACGCTAAAAGTTTGCCAAAAAGACACCATCGACAATAACTCCAAAACTAAAACAGCTATTCCGGATTTAACTGCATAGTCTTGTTTGCGTTTATAAACTACCCTAAGTGATGCAGTATGGTTTTTCTATTCGTATTAGTTTCGGAGATAATGCAGACTATAGGATTTTGTAGCCATTTCGCACGGTCAAAAACGCTAAAAGTTTGCCAAAAAGACACCATCGACAATAACTCCAAAACTAAAACAGCTATTCCGGATTTAACTGCATAGTCTTGTTTGCGTTTATAAACTACCCTAAGTGATGCAGTATGGTTTTTCTATTCGTATTAGTTTCGGAGATAATGCAGACTATAGGATTTTGTAGCCATTTCGCACGGTCAAAAACGCTGAAAATTTGCCAAAAAGACACCATCGACAATAACTCCAAAACTAAAACAGCTATTCCGGATTTAACTGCATAGTCTTGTTTGCGTTTATAAACTACCCTAAGTGATGCAGTATGGTTTTTCTATTCGTATTAGTTTCGGAGATAATGCAGACTATAGGATTTTGTAGCCATTTGGCACGGTGAAAAACGCTAAAAGTTTGCCAAAAAGACACCATCGACAATAACTCCAAAACTAAAACAGCTATTCCGGATTTAACTGCATAGTCTTGTTTGCGTTTATAAACTACCCTAAGTGATGCAGTATGGTTTTTCTATTCGTATTAGTTTCGGAGATAATGCAGACTATAGGATTTTGTAGCCATTTGGCACGGTGAAAAACGCTAAAAATTTGCCAAAAAGACACCATCGACAATACCTCCAAAACTAAAACAGCTATTCCGGATTTAACTGCATAGTCTTGTTTGCGTTTATAAACTACCCTAAGTGATGCAGTATGGTTTTTCTATTCGTATTAGTTTCGGAGATAATGCAGACTATAGGATTTTGTAGCCATTTCGCACGGTCAAAAACGCTGAAAATTTGCCAAAAAGACACCATCGACAATAACTCCAAAACTAAAACAGCTATTCCGGATTTAACTGCATAGTCTTGTTTGCGTTTATAAACTACCCTAAGTGATGCAGTATGGTTTTTCTATTCGTATTAGTTTCGGAGATAATGCAGACTATAGGATTTTGTAGCCATTTCGCACGGTCAAAAACGCTGAAAATTTGCCAAAAAGACACCATCGACAATAACTCCAAAACTAAAACAGCTATTCCGGATTTAACTGCATAGTCTTGTTTGCGTTTATAAACTACCCTAAGTGATGCAGTATGGTTTTTCTATTCGTATTAGTTTCGGAGATAATGCAGACTATAGGATTTTGTAGCCATTTGGCACGGTGAAAAACGCTAAAAGTTTGCCAAAAAGACACCATCGACAATAACTCCAAAACTAAAACAGCTATTCCGGATTTAACTGCATAGTCTTGTTTGCGTTTATAAACTACCCTAAGTGATGCAGTATGGTTTTTCTATTCGTATTAGTTTCGGAGATAATGCAGACTATAGGATTTTGTAGCCATTTGGCACGGTGAAAAACGCTAAAAATTTGCCAAAAAGACACCATCGACAATAACTCCAAAACTAAAACAGCTATTCCGGATTTAACTGCATAGTCTTGTTTGCGTTTATAAACTACCCTAAGTGATGCAGTATGGTTTTTCTATTCGTATTAGTTTCGGAGATAATGCAGACTATAGGATTTTGTAGCCATTTCGCACGGTCAAAAACGCTGAAAATTTGCCAAAAAGACACCATCGACAATAACTCCAAAACTAAAACAGCTATTCCGGATTTAACTGCATAGTCTTGTTTGCGTTTATAAACTACCCTAAGTGATGCAGTATGGTTTTTCTATTCGTATTAGTTTCGGAGATAATGCAGACTATAGGATTTTGTAGCCATTTCGCACGGTGAAAAACGCTGAAAATTTGCCAAAAAGACACCATCGACAATAACTCCAAAACTAAAACAGCTATTCCGGATTTAACTGCATAGTCTTGTTTGCGTTTATAAACTACCCTAAGTGATGCAGTATGGTTTTTCTATTCGTATTAGTTTCGGAGATAATGCAGACTATAGGATTTTGTAGCCATTTCGCACGGTCAAAAACGCTGAAAATTTGCCAAAAAGACACCATCGACAATAACTCCAAAACTAAAACAGCTATTCCGGATTTAACTGCATAGTCTTGTTTGCGTTTATAAACTACCCTAAGTGATGCAGTATGGTTTTTCTATTCGTATTAGTTTCGGAGATAATGCAGACTATAGGATTTTGTAGCCATTTGGCACGGTCAAAAACGCTAAAAATTTGCCAAAAAGACACCATCGACAATAACTCCAAAACTAAAACAGCTATTCCGGATTTAACTGCATAGTCTTGTTTGCGTTTATAAACTACCCTAAGTGATGCAGTATGGTTTTTCTATTCGTATTAGTTTCGGAGATAATGCAGACTATAGGATTTTGTAGCCATTTCGCACGGTCAAAAACGCTGAAAATTTGCCAAAAAGACACCATCGACAATAACTCCAAAACTAAAACAGCTATTCCGGATTTAACTGCATAGTCTTGTTTGCGTTTATAAACTACCCTAAGTGATGCAGTATGGTTTTTCTATTCGTATTAGTTTCGGAGATAATGCAGACTATAGGATTTTGTAGCCATTTGGCACGGTGAAAAACGCTGAAAATTTGCCAAAAAGACACCATCGACAATAACTCCAAAACTAAAACAGCTATTCCGGATTTAACTGCATAGTCTTGTTTGCGTTTATAAACTACCCTAAGTGATGCAGTATGGTTTTTCTATTCGTATTAGTTTCGGAGATAATGCAGACTATAGGATTTTGTAGCCATTTCGCACGGTCAAAAACGCTGAAAATTTGCCAAAAAGACACCATCGACAATAACTCCAAAACTAAAACAGCTATTCCGGATTTAACTGCATAGTCTTGTTTGCGTTTATAAACTACCCTAAGTGATGCAGTATGGTTTTTCTATTCGTATTAGTTTCGGAGATAATGCAGACTATAGGATTTTGTAGCCATTTGGCACGGTGAAAAACGCTAAAAATTTGCCAAAAAGACACCATCGACAATAACTCCAAAACTAAAACAGCTATTCCGGATTTAACTGCATAGTCTTGTTTGCGTTTATAAACTACCCTAAGTGATGCAGTATGGTTTTTCTATTCGTATTAGTTTCGGAGATAATGCAGACTATAGGATTTTGTAGCCATTTCGCACGGTGAAAAACGCTAAAAGTTTGCCAAAAAGACACCATCGACAATAACTCCAAAACTAAAACAGCTATTCCGGATTTAACTGCATAGTCTTGTTTGCGTTTATAAACTACCCTAAGTGATGCAGTATGGTTTTTCTATTCGTATTAGTTTCGGAGATAATGCAGACTATAGGATTTTGTAGCCATTTCGCACGGTGAAAAACGCTGAAAAATTTGCCAAAAAGACACCATCGACAATAACTCCAAAACTAAAACAGCTATTCCGGATTTAACTGCATAGTCTTGTTTGCGTTTATAAACTACCCTAAGTGATGCAGTATGGTTTTTCTATTCGTATTAGTTTCGGAGATAATGCAGACTATAGGATTTTGTAGCCATTTGGCACGGTGAAAAACGCTGAAAATTTGCCAAAAAGACACCATCGACAATAACTCCAAAACTAAAACAGCTATTCCGGATTTAACTGCATAGTCTTGTTTGCGTTTATAAACTACCCTAAGTGATGCAGTATGGTTTTTCTATTCGTATTAGTTTCGGAGATAATGCAGACTATAGGATTTTGTAGCCATTTGGCACGGTGAAAAACGCTAAAAATTTGCCAAAAAGACACCATCGACAATAACTCCAAAACTAAAACAGCTATTCCGGATTTAACTGCATAGTCTTGTTTGCGTTTATAAACTACCCTAAGTGATGCAGTATGGTTTTTCTATTCGTATTAGTTTCGGAGATAATGCAGACTATAGGATTTTGTAGCCATTTCGCACGGTGAAAAACGCTAAAAATTTGCCAAAAAGACACCATCGACAATAACTCCAAAACTAAAACAGCTATTCCGGATTTAACTGCATAGTCTTGTTTGCGTTTATAAACTACCCTAAGTGATGCAGTATGGTTTTTCTATTCGTATTAGTTTCGGAGATAATGCAGACTATAGGATTTTGTAGCCATTTGGCACGGTGAAAAACGCTAAAAATTTGCCAAAAAGACACCATCGACAATACCTCCAAAACTAAAACAGCTATTCCGGATTTAACTGCATAGTCTTGTTTGCGTTTATAAACTACCCTAAGTGATGCAGTATGGTTTTTCTATTCGTATTAGTTTCGGAGATAATGCAGACTATAGGATTTTGTAGCCATTTCGCACGGTCAAAAACGCTAAAAATTTGCCAAAAAGACACCATCGACAATAACTCCAAAACTAAAACAGCTATTCCGGATTTAACTGCATAGTCTTGTTTGCGTTTATAAACTACCCTAAGTGATGCAGTATGGTTTTTCTATTCGTATTAGTTTCGGAGATAATGCAGACTATAGGATTTTGTAGCCATTTCGCACGGTCAAAAACGCTAAAAGTTTGCCAAAAAGACACCATCGACAATAACTCCAAAACTAAAACAGCTATTCCGGATTTAACTGCATAGTCTTGTTTGCGTTTATAAACTACCCTAAGTGATGCAGTATGGTTTTTCTATTCGTATTAGTTTCGGAGATAATGCAGACTATAGGATTTTGTAGCCATTTCGCACGGTCAAAAACGCTGAAAATTTGCCAAAAAGACACCATCGACAATAACTCCAAAACTAAAACAGCTATTCCGGATTTAACTGCATAGTCTTGTTTGCGTTTATAAACTACCCTAAGTGATGCAGTATGGTTTTTCTATTCGTATTAGTTTCGGAGATAATGCAGACTATAGGATTTTGTAGCCATTTGGCACGGTGAAAAACGCTAAAAGTTTGCCAAAAAGACACCATCGACAATAACTCCAAAACTAAAACAGCTATTCCGGATTTAACTGCATAGTCTTGTTTGCGTTTATAAACTACCCTAAGTGATGCAGTATGGTTTTTCTATTCGTATTAGTTTCGGAGATAATGCAGACTATAGGATTTTGTAGCCATTTGGCACGGTGAAAAACGCTGAAAATTTGCCAAAAAGACACCATCGACAATACCTCCAAAACTAAAACAGCTATTCCGGATTTAACTGCATAGTCTTGTTTGCGTTTATAAACTACCCTAAGTGATGCAGTATGGTTTTTCTATTCGTATTAGTTTCGGAGATAATGCAGACTATAGGATTTTGTAGCCATTTGGCACGGTGAAAAACGCTAAAAATTTGCCAAAAAGACACCATCGACAATAACTCCAAAACTAAAACAGCTATTCCGGATTTAACTGCATAGTCTTGTTTGCGTTTATAAACTACCCTAAGTGATGCAGTATGGTTTTTCTATTCGTATTAGTTTCGGAGATAATGCAGACTATAGGATTTTGTAGCCATTTGGCACGGTCAAAAACGCTAAAAATTTGCCAAAAAGACACCATCGACAATAACTCCAAAACTAAAACAGCTATTCCGGATTTAACTGCATAGTCTTGTTTGCGTTTATAAACTACCCTAAGTGATGCAGTATGGTTTTTCTATTCGTATTAGTTTCGGAGATAATGCAGACTATAGGATTTTGTAGCCATTTCGCACGGTGAAAAACGCTAAAAATTTGCCAAAAAGACACCATCGACAATAACTCCAAAACTAAAACAGCTATTCCGGATTTAACTGCATAGTCTTGTTTGCGTTTATAAACTACCCTAAGTGATGCAGTATGGTTTTTCTATTCGTATTAGTTTCGGAGATAATGCAGACTATAGGATTTTGTAGCCATTTCGCACGGTCAAAAACGCTGAAAATTTGCCAAAAAGACACCATCGACAATAACTCCAAAACTAAAACAGCTATTCCGGATTTAACTGCATAGTCTTGTTTGCGTTTATAAACTACCCTAAGTGATGCAGTATGGTTTTTCTATTCGTATTAGTTTCGGAGATAATGCAGACTATAGGATTTTGTAGCCATTTGGCACGGTGAAAAACGCTGAAAATTTGCCAAAAAGACACCATCGACAATAACTCCAAAACTAAAACAGCTATTCCGGATTTAACTGCATAGTCTTGTTTGCGTTTATAAACTACCCTAAGTGATGCAGTATGGTTTTTCTATTCGTATTAGTTTCGGAGATAATGCAGACTATAGGATTTTGTAGCCATTTCGCACGGTCAAAAACGCTGAAAATTTGCCAAAAAGACACCATCGACAATAACTCCAAAACTAAAACAGCTATTCCGGATTTAACTGCATAGTCTTGTTTGCGTTTATAAACTACCCTAAGTGATGCAGTATGGTTTTTCTATTCGTATTAGTTTCGGAGATAATGCAGACTATAGGATTTTGTAGCCATTTGGCACGGTGAAAAACGCTAAAAATTTGCCAAAAAGACACCATCGACAATAACTCCAAAACTAAAACAGCTATTCCGGATTTAACTGCATAGTCTTGTTTGCGTTTATAAACTACCCTAAGTGATGCAGTATGGTTTTTCTATTCGTATTAGTTTCGGAGATAATGCAGACTATAGGATTTTGTAGCCATTTCGCACGGTGAAAAACGCTAAAAGTTTGCCAAAAAGACACCATCGACAATAACTCCAAAACTAAAACAGCTATTCCGGATTTAACTGCATAGTCTTGTTTGCGTTTATAAACTACCCTAAGTGATGCAGTATGGTTTTTCTATTCGTATTAGTTTCGGAGATAATGCAGACTATAGGATTTTGTAGCCATTTCGCACGGTGAAAAACGCTGAAAATTTGCCAAAAAGACACCATCGACAATAACTCCAAAACTAAAACAGCTATTCCGGATTTAACTGCATAGTCTTGTTTGCGTTTATAAACTACCCTAAGTGATGCAGTATGGTTTTTCTATTCGTATTAGTTTCGGAGATAATGCAGACTATAGGATTTTGTAGCCATTTGGCACGGTGAAAAACGCTGAAAATTTGCCAAAAAGACACCATCGACAATAACTCCAAAACTAAAACAGCTATTCCGGATTTAACTGCATAGTCTTGTTTGCGTTTATAAACTACCCTAAGTGATGCAGTATGGTTTTTCTATTCGTATTAGTTTCGGAGATAATGCAGACTATAGGATTTTGTAGCCATTTGGCACGGTGAAAAACGCTAAAAATTTGCCAAAAAGACACCATCGACAATAACTCCAAAACTAAAACAGCTATTCCGGATTTAACTGCATAGTCTTGTTTGCGTTTATAAACTACCCTAAGTGATGCAGTATGGTTTTTCTATTCGTATTAGTTTCGGAGATAATGCAGACTATAGGATTTTGTAGCCATTTGGCACGGTGAAAAACGCTAAAAATTTGCCAAAAAGACACCATCGACAATAACTCCAAAACTAAAACAGCTATTCCGGATTTAACTGCATAGTCTTGTTTGCGTTTATAAACTACCCTAAGTGATGCAGTATGGTTTTTCTATTCGTATTAGTTTCGGAGATAATGCAGACTATAGGATTTTGTAGCCATTTGGCACGGTGAAAAACGCTAAAAATTTGCCAAAAAGACACCATCGACAATAACTCCAAAACTAAAACAGCTATTCCGGATTTAACTGCATAGTCTTGTTTGCGTTTATAAACTACCCTAAGTGATGCAGTATGGTTTTTCTATTCGTATTAGTTTCGGAGATAATGCAGACTATAGGATTTTGTAGCCATTTGGCACGGTGAAAAACGCTAAAAATTTGCCAAAAAGACACCATCGACAATAACTCCAAAACTAAAACAGCTATTCCGGATTTAACTGCATAGTCTTGTTTGCGTTTATAAACTACCCTAAGTGATGCAGTATGGTTTTTCTATTCGTATTAGTTTCGGAGATAATGCAGACTATAGGATTTTGTAGCCATTTGGCACGGTGAAAAACGCTAAAAATTTGCCAAAAAGACACCATCGACAATAACTCCAAAACTAAAACAGCTATTCCGGATTTAACTGCATAGTCTTGTTTGCGTTTATAAACTACCCTAAGTGATGCAGTATGGTTTTTCTATTCGTATTAGTTTCGGAGATAATGCAGACTATAGGATTTTGTAGCCATTTCGCACGGTGAAAAACGCTAAAAGTTTGCCAAAAAGACACCATCGACAATAACTCCAAAACTAAAACAGCTATTCCGGATTTAACTGCATAGTCTTGTTTGCGTTTATAAACTACCCTAAGTGATGCAGTATGGTTTTTCTATTCGTATTAGTTTCGGAGATAATGCAGACTATAGGATTTTGTAGCCATTTCGCACGGTGAAAAACGCTGAAAATTTGCCAAAAAGACACCATCGACAATAACTCCAAAACTAAAACAGCTATTCCGGATTTAACTGCATAGTCTTGTTTGCGTTTATAAACTACCCTAAGTGATGCAGTATGGTTTTTCTATTCGTATTAGTTTCGGAGATAATGCAGACTATAGGATTTTGTAGCCATTTGGCACGGTGAAAAACGCTGAAAATTTGCCAAAAAGACACCATCGACAATAACTCCAAAACTAAAACAGCTATTCCGGATTTAACTGCATAGTCTTGTTTGCGTTTATAAACTACCCTAAGTGATGCAGTATGGTTTTTCTATTCGTATTAGTTTCGGAGATAATGCAGACTATAGGATTTTGTAGCCATTTGGCACGGTGAAAAACGCTAAAAATTTGCCAAAAAGACACCATCGACAATAACTCCAAAACTAAAACAGCTATTCCGGATTTAACTGCATAGTCTTGTTTGCGTTTATAAACTACCCTAAGTGATGCAGTATGGTTTTTCTATTCGTATTAGTTTCGGAGATAATGCAGACTATAGGATTTTGTAGCCATTTGGCACGGTGAAAAACGCTAAAAATTTGCCAAAAAGACACCATCGACAATAACTCCAAAACTAAAACAGCTATTCCGGATTTAACTGCATAGTCTTGTTTGCGTTTATAAACTACCCTAAGTGATGCAGTATGGTTTTTCTATTCGTATTAGTTTCGGAGATAATGCAGACTATAGGATTTTGTAGCCATTTCGCACTGCGAAAAACGCTAAAAAGTTGCCAAAAAGACACCATCGACAATAACTCCAAAACTAAAACAGCTATTCCGGATTTAACTGCATAGTCTTGTTTGCGTTTATAAACTACCCTAAGTGATGCAGTATGGTTTTTCTATTCGTATTAGTTTCGGAGATAATGCAGACTATAGGATTTTGTAGCCATTTGGCACGGTGAAAAACGCTAAAAGTTTGCCAAAAAGACACCATCGACAATAACTCCAAAACTAAAACAGCTATTCCGGATTTAACTGCATAGTCTTGTTTGCGTTTATAAACTACCCTAAGTGATTGCAGTATGGTTTTTCTATTCGTATTAGTTTCGGAGATAATGCAGACTATAGGATTTTGTAGCCATTTCGCACGGTCAAAAACGCTAAAAATTTGCCAAAAAGACACCATCGACAATGACTCCAAAACTAAAACAGCTATTCCGGATTTAACTGCATAGTCTTGTTTGCGTTTATAAACTACCCTAAGTGATGCAGTATGGTTTTTCTATTCGTATTAGTTTCAGAGATAATGCAGACTATAGGATTTTGTAGCCATTTCGCACGGTGAAAAACGCTAAAAGTTTGCCAAAAAGACACCATCGACAATAACTCCAAAACTAAAACAGCTATTCCGGATTTAACTGCATAGTCTTGTTTGCGTTTATAAACTACCCTAAGTGATGCAGTATGGTTTTTCTATTCGTATTAGTTTCGGAGATAATGCAGACTATAAGATTTTGTAGCCATTTCGCATTATCAAAAACGCTGAAAATTTGCCAAAAATACACCATCGACAATAACTCCAAAACTAAAACAGCTATTCCGGATTTAACTGCATAGTCTTGTTTGCGTTTATAAACTACCCTAAGTGATGCAGTATGGTTTTTCTATTCGTATTAGTTTCGGAGATAATGCAGACTATAGGATTTTGTAGCCATTTGGCACAATGAAAAACGCTAAAAGTTTGCCAAAAAGACACCATCGACAATAACTCCAAAACTAAAACAGCTATTCCGGATTTAACTGCATAGTCTTGTTTGCGTTTATAAACTACCCTAAGTGATGCAGTATGGTTTTTCTATTCGTATTAGTTTCAGAGATAATGCAGACTATAGGATTTTGTAGCCATTTACCACGCTGAAAAACGCTGAAAATTTGCCGAAAAGACACCATCGACAATACCTCCAAAACTAAAACAGCTATTCCGGATTTAACTGCATAGTCTTGTTTGCGTTTATAAACTACCCTAAGTGATGCAGTATGGTTTTTCTATTCGTATTAGTTTCAGAGATAATGCAGACTATAAGATTTTGTAGCCATTTCGCATGGTCAAAAACGCTGAAAATTTGCCAAAAATTCACCATCGACAATAACTCCAAAACTAAAACAGCTATTCCGGATTTAACTGCATAGTCTTGTTTGCGTTTATAAACTACCCTAAGTGATGCAGTATGGTTTTTCTATTCGTATTAGTTTCGGAGATAATGCAGACTATAAGATTTTGTAGCCATTTCTCACGGTCAAAAACGTTGAAAATTTGCCAAAAATACACCATCGACAATAACTCCAAAACTAAAACAGCTATTCCGGATTTAACTGCATAGTCTTGTTTGCGTTTATAAACTACCCTAAGTGATGCAGTATGGTTTTTCTATTCGTATTAGTTTCGGAGATAATGCAGACTATAGGATTTTGTAGCCATTTGGCACGGTGAAAAACGCTAAAAGTTTGCCAAAAAGACACCATCGACAATAACTCCAAAACTAAAACAGCTATTCCGGATTTAACTGCATAGTCTTGTTTGCGTTTATAAACTACCCTAAGTGATGCAGTATGGTTTTTCTATTCGTATTAGTTTCGGAGATAATGCAGACTATAGGATTTTGTAGCCATTTCGCACTTTGAAAAACGCTAAAAGTTTGCCAAAAAGACACCATCGACAATAACTCCAAAACTAAAACAGCTATTCCGGATTTAACTGCATAGTCTTGTTTGCGTTTATAAACTACCCTAAGTGATGCAGTATGGTTTTTCTATTCGTATTAGTTTCGGAGATAATGCAGACTATAGGATTTTGTAGCCATTTGGCACGGTGAAAAACGCTGAAAATTTGCCAAAAAGACACCATCGACAATAACTCCAAAACTAAAACAGCTATTCCGGATTTAACTGCATAGTCTTGTTTGCGTTTATAAACTACCCTAAGTGATGCAGTATGGTTTTTCTATTCGTATTAGTTTCGGAGATAATGCAGACTATAAGATTTTGTAGCCATTTCGCACGGTCAAAAACGATGAAAATTTGCCAAAAATTCACCATCGACAATAACTCCAAAACTAAAACAGCTATTCCGGATTTAACTGCATAGTCTTGTTTGCGTTTATAAACTACCCTAAGTGATGCAGTATGGTTTTTCTATTCGTATTAGTTTCGGAGATAATGCAGACTATAGGATTTTGTAGCCATTTCGCACGGTGAAAAACGCTGAAAATTTGCCAAAAAGACACCATCGACAATAACTCCAAAACTAAAACAGCTATTCCGGATTTAACTGCATAGTCTTGTTTGCGTTTATAAACTACATTAAGTGATGCAGTATGGTTTTTCTATTCGTATTAGTTTCGGAGATAATGCAGACTATAAGATTTTGTAGCCATTTCGCATGGTCAAAAACGCTGAAAATTTGCCAAAAATTCACCATCGACAATAACTCCAAAACTAAAACAGCTATTCCGGATTTAACTGCATAGTCTTGTTTGCGTTTATAAACTACCCTAAGTGATGCAGTATGGTTTTTCTATTCGTATTAGTTTAGGAGATAATGCAGACTATAGGATTTTGTAGCCATTTCGCACTTTGAAAAACGCTAAAATTTGCCTAAAAGACACCATCGACAATAACTCCAAAACTAAAACAGCTATTCCGGATTTAACTGCATAGTCTTGTTTGCGTTTATAAACCAGCCTAAGTGATGCAGTATGGTTTTTCTATTCGTATTAGTTTCGGAGATAATGCAGACTATAGGATTTTGTAGACATTTGGCACGGTGAAAAACGCTGAAAATTTGCCAAAAAGACACCATCGACAATAACTCCAAAACTAAAACAGCTATTCCGGATTTAACTGCATAGTCTTGTTTGCGTTTATAAACTACCCTAAGTGATGCAGTATGGTTTTTCTATTCGTATTAGTTTCGGAGATAATGCAGACTATAAGATTTTGTAGCCATTTCGCACGGTCAAAAACGCTGAAAATTTGCCAAAAAGACACCATCGACAATAACTCCAAAACTAAAACAGCTATTCCGGATTTAACTGCATAGTCTTGTTTGCGTTTATAAACTACCCTAAGTGATGCAGTATGGTTTTTCTATTCGTATTAGTTTCGGAGATAATGCAGACTATAAGATTTTGTAGCCATTTCGCATGGTCAAAAACGCTGAAAATTTGCCAAAAATACACCATCGACAATAACTCCAAAACTAAAACAGCTATTCCGGATTTAACTGCATAGTCTTGTTTGCGTTTATAAACTACCCTAAGTGATGCAGTATGGTTTTTCTATTCGTATTAGTTTCGGAGATAATGCAGACTATAGGATTTTGTAGCCATTTGGCACGGTGAAAAACGCTAAAAGTTTGCCAAAAAGACACCATCGACAATAACTCCAAAACTAAAACAGCTATTCCGGATTTAACTGCATAGTCTTGTTTGCGTTTATAAACTACCCTAAGTGATGCAGTATGGTTTTTCTATTCGTATTAGTTTCGGAGATAATGCAGACTATAGGATTTATAGCCATTTCGCACTTTGAAAAACGCTAAAAGTTTGCCTAAAAGACACCATCGACAATAACTCCAAAACTAAAACAGCTATTCCGGATTTAACTGCATAGTCTTGTTTGCGTTTATAAACTACCCTAAGTGATGCAGTATGGTTTTTCTATTCGTATTAGTTTCGGAGATAATGCAGACTATAGGATTTTGTAGCCATTTGGCACGGTGAAAAACGCTGAAAATTTGCCAAAAAGACACCATCGACAATAACTCCAAAACTAAAACAGCTATTCCGGATTTAACTGCATAGTCTTGTTTGCGTTTATAAACTACCCTAAGTGATGCAGTATGGTTTTTCTATTCGTATTAGTTTCGGAGATAATGCAGACTATAGGATTTTGTAGCCATTTCGCATTGTCAAAAACGATGAAAATTTGCCAAAAAGACACCATCGACAATAACTCCAAAACTAAAACAGCTATTCCGGATTTAACTGCATAGTCTTGTTTGCGTTTATAAACTACCCTAAGTGATGCAGTATGGTTTTTCTATTCGTATTAGTTTCGGAGATAATGCAGACTATAGGATTTTGTAGCCATTTCGCACGGTGAAAAACGCTGAAAATTTGCCAAAAAGACACCATCGACAATAACTCCAAAACTAAAACAGCTATTCCGGATTTAACTGCATAGTCTTGTTTGCGTTTATAAACTACCCTAAGTGATGCAGTATGGTTTTTCTATTCGTATTAGTTTCGGAGATAATGCAGACTATAAGATTTTGTAGCCATTTCGCATGGTCAAAAACGATGAAAATTTGCCAAAAATTCACCATCGACAATAACTCCAAAACTAAAACAGCTATTCCGGATTTAACTGCATAGTCTTGTTTGCGTTTATAAACTACCCTAAGTGATGCAGTATGGTTTTTCTATTCGTATTAGTTTCGGAGATAATGCAGACTATAGGATTTTGTAGCCATTTCGCACTTTGAAAAACGTTAAAATTTGCCTAAAAGACACCATCGACAATAACTCCAAAACTAAAACAGCTATTCCGGATTTAACTGCATAGTCTTGTTTGCGTTTATAAACTAGCCTAAGTGATGCAGTATGGTTTTTCTATTCATATTAGTTTCGGAGATAATGCAGACTATAGGATTTTGTAGACATTTGGCACGGTGAAAAACGCTGAAAATTTGCCAAAAAGACACCATCGACAATAACTCCAAAACTAAAACAGGTATTCCGGATTTAACTGCATAGTCTTGTTTGCGTTTATAAACTACCCTAAGTGATGCAGTATGGTTTTTCTATTCGTATTAGTTTCGGAGATAATGCAGACTATAGGATTTTGTAGCCATTTCGCACGGTGAAAAACGCTAAACGTTTGCCAAAAAGACACCATCGACAATAACTCCAAAACTAAAACAGCTATTCCGGATTTAACTGCATAGTCTTGTTTGCGTTTATAAACTACCCTAAGTGATGCAGTATGGTTTTTCTATTCGTATTAGTTTCGGAGATAATGCAGACTATAGGATTTTGTAGCCATTTCGCACGGTGAAAAACGCTGAAAATTTGCCAAAAAGACACCATCGACAATAACTCCAAAACTAAAACAGGTATTCCGGATTTAACTGCATAGTCTTGTTTGCGTTTATAAACTACATTAAGTGATGCAGTATGGTTTTTCTATTCGTATTAGTTTCGGAGATAATGCAGACTATAGGATTTTGTAGACATTTGGCACGCTGAAAAACGCTAAAAATTTGCCAAAAAGACACCATCGACAATAACTCCAAAACTAAAACAGCTATTCCGGATTTAACTGCATAGTCTTGTTTGCGTTTATAAACTACATTAAGTGATGCAGTATGGTTTTTCTATTCATATTAGTTTCGGAGATAATGCAGACTATAAGATTTTGTAGCCATTTCGCATGGTCAAAAACGTTGAAAATTTGCCAAAAATTCACCATCGACAATAACTCCAAAACTAAAACAGCTATTCCGGATTTAACTGCATAGCCTTGTTTGCGTTTATAAACTACCCTAAGTGATGCAGTATGGTTTTTCTATTCGTATTAGTTTAGGAGATAATGCAGACTATAGGATTTTGTAGACATTTGGCACGGTGAAAAACGCTAAAAATTTGCCAAAAAGACACCATCGACAATAACTCCAAAACTAAAACAGCTATTCCGGATTTAACTGCATAGTCTTGTTTGCGTTTATAAACTACCCTAAGTGATGCAGTATGGTTTTTCTATTCGTATTAGTTTCGGAGATAATGCAGACTATAGGATTTTGTAGCCATTTCGCACGGTGAAAAACGCTAAACGTTTGCAAAAAATACACCATCGACAATAACTCCAAAACTAAAACAGCTATTCCGGATTTAACTGCATAGTCTTGTTTGCGTTTATAAACTACCCTAAGTGATGCAGTATGGTTTTTCTATTCGTATTAGTTTCGGAGATAATGCAGACTATAGGATTTTGTAGCCATTTCGCACTGTGAAAAACGCTAAAAATTTGCCAAAATGACACCATCGACAATAACTCCAAAACTAAAACAGCTATTCCGGATTTAACTGCATAGTCTTGTTTGCGTTTATAAACTACCCTAAGTGATGCAGTATGGTTTTTCTATTCGTATTAGTTTCGGAGATAATGCAGACTATAGGATTTTTCAGCCATTTGGCACGGTGAAAAACGCTAAAAATTTGACAAAATGACACCATCGCCAATAACTCCAAAACTAAAACAGCTATTCCGGATTTAACTAAAGTGTCTTGTTTGCGTTTGTAAACTACCCTAAGTGTTGCAGTACGGTTTTCCTGTTTTATATTAGTCTCGTTTGCGTTTATAAAGTACCCTAAGTGGTGCAGTACGGTTTTTCTATTCGTATTAGTTTCGGAGATATTTGAGACTATATGATTTTGTTGCCATTTGGCACGGTCAAAAACGCTGAAAATTTGCCAAAACACAACACTGACAATAACTGCAAAACTAAAACAGCCATTCCGGATTTAACTACATAGTCTTGTTTGCGTTTATAATCTACCCTAAGTGATGCAGTATGGGTTTTCTATTCGTATTAGTTTAGGAGAAAATGCAGACTATAGGATTTTATAGCCATTTCGCACTTTGAAAAACGTTAAAAGTTTGTCTAAAAGACACCATCGACAATAACTCCAAAACTAAAACAGCTATTCCGGATTTAACTGCATAGTCTTGTTTGCGTTTATAAACTACCCTAAGTGATGCAGTATGGTTTTTCTATTCGTATTAGTTTCGGAGATAATGCAGACTATAGGATTTTGTAGCCATTTGGCACGGTGAAAAACGCTAAAAATTTGACAAAATGACACCATCGCCAATAACTCCAAAACTAAAACAGCTGTTCCGGATTTAACTAAAGTGTCTTGTTTGCGTTTGTAAACTACCCTAAGTGTTGCAGTACGGTTTTCCTGTTTTAGATTAGTCTCGTTTGCGTTTATAAAGTACCCTAAGTGGTGCAGCACGGTTTTTCTATTCGTATTATTTTCGGGGATATTTGAGACTATAGGATTTTGTTGCCATTTGGCACGGTCAAAAACGCTGAAAATTTGCCAAAACACAACACTGACAATAACTGCAAAACTAAAACAGCTATTCCGGATTTAACTGCATAGTCTTGTTTGCATTTATAATCTACCCTAAGTGATGCAGTATGGGTTTTCTATTCGTATTAGTTTCGGAGAAAATGCAGACTATAGGATTTTATAGCCATTTCGCACTTTGAAAAACGTTAAAAGTTTGCCTAAAAGACACCATCGACAATAACGCCAAAACTAAAACAGCTATTCCGGATTTACCTGCATAGTCTTGTTTGCGTTTATAAACTACCCAAAGTGATGCAGTATCGTTTTTCTATTCGTATTAGTTTAGGAGAAAATGCAGACTATAGGATTTTATAGCCATTTCGCACTTTCAAAAACGTTAAAATTTGCCTAAAAGACACCATCGACAATAACTCCAAAACTAAAACAGCTATTCCGGATTTAACTGCATAGTCTTGTTTGCGTTTATAAACCAGCCTAAGTGATGCAGTATTGTTTTTCTATTCGTATTAGTTTCGGAGATAATGCAGACTATAGGATTTTGTAGACATTTGGCACGGTGAAAAACGCTGAAAATTTGCCAAAAAGACGCCATCGACAATAACTCCAAAACTAAAACAGGTATTCCGGATTTAACTGCATAGTCTTGTTTACGTTTATAAACTACCCTATGTGATGCAGTATGGTTTTTCTATTCGTATTAGTTTCGGAGATAATGCAGACTATAGGATTTTGTAGCCATTTCGCACGGTGAAAAACGCTAAACGTTTGCCAAAAAGACACCATCGACAATAACTCCAAAACTAAAACAGCTATTCCGGATTTAACTGCATAGTCTTGTTTGCGTTTATAAACTACCCTAAGTGATGCAGTATGGTTTTTCTATTCGTATTAGTTTTGGAGATAGTGCAGACTATAGGATTTTGTAGCCATTTCGCACGGTGAAAAACGCTGAAAATTTGCCAAAAAGAAAGCATCGACAATAACTCCAAAACTAAAACAGGTATTCCGTATTTAACTGCATAGTCTTGTTTGCGTTTATAAACTACATTAAGTGATGCAGTATGGTTTTTCTATTCGTATTAGTTTAGGAGAAAATGCAGACTGTATGATTTTGTAGACATTTGGCACGGTGAAAAACGCTAAAAATTTGCCAAAAAGACACCATCGACAATAACTCCAAAACTAAGACAGCAATTCCGGATTTAACTGCATAACCTTGTTTGCGATTATAAACTACCCTAAGTGATGCAGTACGGTATTTCTGTTCGTATTAGTTTCGGGGGAAATGCAGACTATAGGATTTTTTAGCCATTTGGCACGGTGAAAAACTATAAAAATTTGCCAAAAATACACCATCGACAATAACTCCAAAACTAAAACAGCTATTCCGAATTTACCTGCATAGTCTTGTTTGCGTTAATAAACTACCCTAAGTGATGCAGTATGGTTTTTCTATTCGTATTAATTTAGGAGAAAATGCAGACTATAGGATTTTGTAGCCATTTGGCACGGTGAAAAACGCTAAAAATTTGCCAAAAAGACACAATCGACAATAACTCCAAAACTAAAACAGCAATTCCGGATTTAACTGCATAGCCTTGTTTACGTTTATAAACTACCCTATGTGATGCAGTATGGTTTTTCTATTCGTATTAGTTTCCGAGATAATGCAGACTATAGGATTTTGTAGCCATTTCGCACGGTGAAAAACGCTAAACGTTTGCAAAAAATACACCATCGACAATAACTCCAAAACTAAAACAGCTATTCCGGATTTAACTGCATAGTCTTGTTTGCGTTTATAAACTACCCTAAGTGATGCAGTATGGTTTTTCTATTCGTATTAGTTTCGGAGATAATGCAGACTATAGGATTTTGTAGCCATTTCGCACGGTGAAAAACGCTGAAAATTTGCCAAAAAGACACCATCGACAATAACTCCAAAACTAAAACAGGTATTGCGTATTTAACTGCATAGTCTTGTTTGCGTTTATAAACTACATTAAGTGATGCAGTATGGTTTTTCTATTCGTATTAGTTTCGGAGATAATGCAGACTATAAGATTTTGCAGCCATTTCGCATGGTCAAAAACGTTGAAAATTTGCCAAAAATTCACCATCGACAATAACTCCAAAACTAAAACAGCTATTCCGGATTTAACTGCATAGCCTTGTTTGCGTTTATAAACTACCCTAAGTGATGCAGTATGGTTTTTCTATTCGTATTAGTTTAGGAAAAAATGCAGACTATATGATTTTGTAGACATTTGGCACGGTGAAAAACGCTAAAAATTTGCCAAAAAGACACCATCGACAATAACTCCAAAACTAAGACTGCAATTCCGGATTTAACTGCATAACCTTGTTTGCGATTATAAACTACCCTAAGTGATGCAGTATGGTTTTTCTATTCGTATTAGTTTCAGAGAAAATGCAGACTATAGGATTTTGTAGCCATTTCGCACGGTGAAAAACGCTAAACGTTTGCAAAAAATACACCATCGACAATAACTCCAAAACTAAAACAGCTATTCCGGATTTAACTGCATAGTCTTGTTTGCGATTATAAACTACCCTAAGTGATGCAGTATGGTTTTTCTATTCGTATTAGTTTCGGAGATAATGCAGACTATAGGATTTTGTAGCCATTTCGCACTGTGAAAAACGCTAAAAATTTGCCAAAATGACACCATCGACAATAACTCCAAAACTAAAACAGCTCTTCCGGATTTAACTGCATAGTCTTGTTTGCGTTTATAAACTACCCTAAGTGATGCAGTATGGTTTTTCTATTCGTATTAGTTTCGGAGAAAATGCAGACTATAGGATTTTTCAGCCATTTGGCACGGTGAAAAACGCTAAAAATTTGACAAAATGACACCACCGCCAATAACTCCAAAACTAAAACAGCTGTTCCGGATTTAACTAAAGTGTCTTGTTTGCGTTTGTAAACTACCCTAAGTGTTGCAGTACGATTTTCCTGTTTTATATTAGTCTCGTTTGCGTTTATAAAGTACCCTAAGTGGTGCAGTACGGTTTTTCTATTCGTATTATTTTCGGGGATATTTGAGACTAATGATTTTGTTGCCATTTGGCACGGTCAAAAACGCTGAAAATTTGCCAAAACACAACACTGACAATAACTGCAAAAGTAAAACAGCCATTCCGGATATAACTACATAGTCTTGTTTGCATTTATAATCTACCCTAAGTGATGCAGTATGGGTTTTCTTTTCGTATTAGTTTAGGAGAAAATGCAGACTATAGGATTTTATAGCCATTTCGCACTTTGAAAAACGTTAAAAGTTTGTCTAAAAGACACCATCGACAATAACTCCAAAACTAAAACAGCTATTCCGGATTTACCTGCATAGTCTTGTTTGCGTTAATAAACTACCCTAAGTGATGCAGTATGGTTTTTCTATTCGTATTAGTTTCGGAGAAAATGCAGACTATAGGATTTTTTAGCCATTTGGCACGGTGAAAAACGCTAAAAATTTGACAAAATGACACCACCGCCAATAACTCCAAAACTAAAACAGCTGTTCCGGATTTAACTAAAGTGTCTTGTTTGCGTTTGTAAACTACCCTAAGTGTTGCAGTACGGTTTTCCTGTTTTAGATTAGTCTCGTTTGCGTTTATAAAGTACCCTAAGTGGTGCAGCACGGTTTTTCTATTCGTATTATTTTCGGGGATATTTGAGACTATGGATTTTGTTGCCATTTGGCACGGTCAAAAACGCTGAAAATTTGCCAAAACACAACACTGACAATAACTGCAAAAGTAAAACAGCCATTCCGGATATAACAACATAGTCTTGTTTGCATTTATAATCTACCCTAAGTGATGCAGTATGGGTTTTCTATTCGTATTAGTTTAGGAGAAAATGCAGACTATAGGATTTTATAGCCATTTCGCACTTTGAAAAACGTTAAAAGTTTGCCTAAAAGACACCATCGACAATAACGCCAAAACTAAAACAGCTATTCCGGATTTACCTGCATAGTCTTGTTTGCGTTAATAAACTACCCAAAGTGATGCAGTATCGTTTTTCTATTCGTATTAGTTTAGGAGAAAATGCAGACTATAGGATTTTATAGCCATTTCGCACTTTCAAAAACGTTAAAATTTGCCTAAAAGACACCATTGACAATAACTCCAAAACTAAAACAGCTATACCGGATTTAACTGCATAGTCTTGTTTGCGTTTATAAACCAGCCTAAGTGATGCAGTATTGTTTTTCTATTCATATTAGTTTCGGAGATAATGCAGACTATAGGATTTTGTAGACATTTGGCACGGTGAAAAACGCTGAAAATTTGCCAAAAAGACGCCATCGACAATAACTCCAAAACTAAAACAGGTATTCCGGATTTAACTGCATAGTCTTGTTTACGTTTATAAACTACCCTATGTGATGCAGTATGGTTTTTCTATTCGTATTAGTTTCCGAGATAATGCAGACTATAGGATTTTGTAGCCATTTCGCACGGTGAAAAACGCTAAACGTTTGCCAAAAAGACACCATCGACAATAACTCCAAAACTAAAACAGCTATTCCGGATTTAACTGCATAGTCTTGTTTGCGTTTATAAACTACCCTAAGTGATGCAGTATGGTTTTTCTATTCGTATTAGTTTTGGAGATAGTGCAGACTATAGGATTTTGTAGCCATTTCGCACGGTGAAAAACGCTGAAAATTTGCCAAAAAGAAAGCATCGACAATAACTCCAAAACTAAAACAGGTATTCCGTATTTAACTGCATAGTCTTGTTTGCGTTTATAAACTACATTAAGTGATGCAGTATGGTTTTTCTATTCGTATTAGTTTAGGAGAAAATGCAGACTGTATGATTTTGTAGACATTTGGCACGGTGAAAAACGCTAAAAATTTGCCAAAAAGACACCATCGACAATAACTCCAAAACTAAGACAGCAATTCCGGATTTAACTGCATAACCTTGTTTGCGATTATAAACTACCCTAAGTGATGCAGTACGGTATTTCTGTTCGTATTAGTTTCGGGGGAAATGCAGACTATAGGATTTTTTAGCCATTTGGCACGGTGAAAAACTATAAAAATTTGCCAAAAATACACCATCGACAATAACTCCAAAACTAAAACAGCTATTCCGAATTTACCTGCATAGTCTTGTTTGCGTTAATAAACTACCCTAAGTGATGCAGTATGGTTTTTCTATTCGTATTAATTTAGGAGAAAATGCAGACTATAGGATTTTGTAGCCATTTGGCACGGTGAAAAACGCTAAAAATTTGCCAAAAAGACACAATCGACAATAACTCCAAAACTAAAACAGCAATTCCGGATTTAACTGCATAGCCTTGTTTACGTTTATAAACTACCCTATGTGATGCAGTATGGTTTTTCTATTCGTATTAGTTTCCGAGATAATGCAGACTATAGGATTTTGTAGCCATTTCGCGCGGTGAAAAACGCTAAACGTTTGCAAAAAATACACCATCGACAATAACTCCAAAACTAAAACAGCTATTCCGGATTTAACTGCATAGTCTTGTTTGCGTTTATAAACTACCCTAAGTGATGCAGTATGGTTTTTCTATTCGTATTAGTTTCGGAGATAATGCAGACTATAGGATTTTGTAGCCATTTCGCACGGTGAAAAACGCTGAAAATTTGCCAAAAAGACACCATCGACAATAACTCCAAAACTAAAACAGGTATTCCGTATTTAACTGCATTGTCTTGTTTGCGTTTATAAACTACATTAAGTGATGCAGTATGGCTTTTCTATTCGTATTAGTTTCGGAGATAATGCAGACTATAAAATTTTGCAGCCATTTCGCATGGTCAAAAACGTTGAAAATTTGCCAAAAATTCACCATCGACAATAACTCCAAAACTAAAACAGCTATTCCGGATTTAACTGCATAGCCTTGTTTGCGTTTATAAACTACCCTAAGTGATGCAGTATGGTTTTTCTATTCGTATTAGTTTAGGAGAAAATGCAGACTATATGATTTTGTAGACATTTGGCACGGTGAAAAACGCTAAAAATTTGCCAAAAAGACACCATCGACAATAACTCCAAAACTAAGACAGCAATTCCGGATTTAACTGCATAACCTTGTTTGCGATTATAAACTACCCTAAGTGATGCAGTATGGTTTTTCTATTCGTATTAGTTTCGGAGAAAATGCAGACTATAGGATTTTTTAGCCATTTGGCACGGTGAAAAACGCTAAAAATTTGCCAAAAAGACACCATCGACAATAACTCCAAAACTAAAACAGGTATTCCGGATTTAACTGCATAGTCTTGTTAGCGTTTATAAACTACCCTAAGTGATGTAGTATGGTTTTTCTATTCGTATTAGTTTCGGAGATAATGCAGACTATAGGATTTTGTAGCCATTTCGCACTGTGAAAAACCCTAAAAATATTGCCAAAATGACACCATCGACAATAACTCCAAAACTAAAACAGCTCTTCCGGATTTAACTGCATAGTCTTGTTTGCGTTTATAAACTACCCTAAGTGATGCAGTATGGTTTTTCTATTCGTATTAGTTTCGGAGAAAATGCAGACTATAGGATTTTTTAGCCATTTGGCACGGTGAAAAACGCTGAAAATTTGCCAAAAAGACACCATCGACAATAACTACAAAACTAAGACAGCTATTCCGGATTTAACTGCATAGCCTTGTTTGCGATTATAATTTGCCCTAAGTGATGCAGTATGGTTTTTCTATTCGTATTAGTTTCGGAGATAATGCAAACTATAGGATTTGGTAGCCATTTCGCACTTTGAAAAACGCTAAAAATTGGCCAAAAGGGCACCATCGACAATAACTCCAAAACTAAAACAGCTATTCCGGATTTAACTGAATAGTCTTGTTTGCGTTTATAAACTACCCTAAGTGATGCAGTATGGTTTTTCTATTCGTATTAGTTTCGGAGATAATGCAGACTATAGGATTTTGTAGCCATTTGGCACGGTGAAAAACGCTAAAATTTTGACAAAATGACACCACCGCCAATAACTCCAAAACTAAAACAGCTGTTCCGGATTTAACTAAAGTGTCTTGTTTGCGTTTGTAAACTACCCTAAGTGTTGCAGTACGGTTTTCCTGTTTTATATTAGTCTCGTTTGCGTTTATAAAGTACCCTAAGTGGTGCAGTACGGTTTTTCTATTCGTATTATTTTCGGGGATATTTGAGACTATGGATTTTGTTGCCATTTGGCACGGTCAAAAACGCTGAAAATTTGCCAAAACACAACACTGACAATAACTGCAAAAGTAAAACAGCCATTCCGGATATAACTACATAGTCTTGTTTGCATTTATAATCTACCCTAAGTGATGCATTATGGGTTTTCTATTTTTATTAGTTTCGGAGACAATTGAGACTATAGGATTTTGTACCTATTCCTCACGGACAAAAACGTTAATAATTTCCAAAAAGACTCCATCGACAATAACTCCAAAACTAAAACCGCTCTTCCGGATTTAGCTACATAGTCTTGTTTGCATTTATAAGCTACCCTAAGTGATGCAGTATGGGTTTTCTATTCGAATTAGTTTCATAGGTAAATGAAACTATATGATTTTGTAGCCATTTGGCACGGTCAAAAACGCTAAAAATGGGCCAAAAAGACACCATCGACAATAACTCCAAAACTAAAGCAGGTATTCCGGATTTAACTACATAGTGTTGTTTGCATTTATAAACTACCCTATGTAAGGCAGTATGGTTTTTCTATTCATATTAGTTTCGGAGATAATTGAGACTATATCGTTTTGAAATCATTTCCCACGTTCAAAAACGATGAAAATTTGCCAAAATGACACCATTGACAATAACTTTAAAACTAAAACATTTATTCCGTATTTAACTATGTAGTCTTATTTGGGTTTTTAAACTACCCTAATTAATGCAGTATGGTTTTTCTATTCGTATTAGTTTCGGGGATATTTGAGACTATATCGTTTTGAAATCATTTCGCACGGTCAAAAGCGCTGATAAATGGCCAAACAGACACCATCGACAATAACTCCAAACTAAAACAGGTATTCCGATTTAACTAAATAGTCTTGTTTGCATTTATAAGCTACGCTAAGTGGTGCAGTACGGTTTTCCCATTGCTATTAGTTTTTGAGATAATTGAGACTATATCGTTTTGAAGTCCTTTCGCACGGTGAAAAACGTTGAAAATTTGACAAAAAGACTCCATCGACAATAACTCCAAAACTAAAACCGCTCTTCCAGATTTAGCTACATAGTCTTGTTTGCATTTATAAACTACCCTAAGTGGTTCAGTACGGTTTTTCTATTCGTATTATTTTCGGGGATAATTGAGACTATGGATTTTGTAGCCATTTGGCAAGGTCAAAAACGCTAAAAATTTGCCAAAATGACACCATCGACAATAACTCCAAAATTAAAACAGTTCTTCCGGATTTAACAAGATAGGCTTGTTTGCGTTTATAAACTACCCTGAGTGGCACATTGCGGTTTTTGATTTTTCGCACTGTGAAAAACGCTGAAAATTTCAGAAACAGACTCCATCGACAATAACTCCAAAACTAAAACAGCTAATCTGGATTTAACTACATAGTCTTGTTTGCATTTTTAAACTACCTGTAACGTACCAGGAGATGTGACGTATCTGCTCGAAGGACGCACACGGCATAAAGGCAGATAGGAATCAGAATAAAACGTCCGCGTAGCTCAATTGGTAGAGTGACTCATTCCGGACTGAGGGGATCCGGGTTCGAATCCTGGCGTTGACAGAAATGGCGGAGAAATTCACTTCGTTATATACCTTAAGTGATGCACTATGGTTTTCCTATTCGAATTAGTTTCGGATAAATTTTAGACTATAGGATTTTGTAGCCATTTGGCACGGTTAAAAACGCAAAACATTTGTCAAAGTGACACTATCGACAATACCTCCAAAACTAAAACAGCTATTCCGGATTTAACTAAAGTATCTTGTTTGCGTTTGTAAACTACCCTAAGGGGTGCAGTACAGTTTTTTCTATTGCTCTTACTTTTGGAGATAATTGAGACTATACCGTTTTGAAGACCTTACGCACTGTGTAAAACGCTGAAAATTTGCCAAAAAACTCCACTGACAATAATTCCAAAACTAAAACAGCCATTCCGGATATAACTATAAAGTCTTGTTTGCATTTATAAACTACCCTAAGTGATGCAGTATGGTTTTTCTATTCGTATTAGTTTCGGAGATAATTGAGACTATAGGATTTTGTACCTATTTGTCACGGACAAAAACGCTGAAAATTGGCAAAATGACACCATCGACAATAACACCAAAACTAAAACAGCTATTCCGGATTTACCTATATAGCCTTGTTTCCGTTTATAAACTACCCTAAGTGGTGCAGTACGGTGTTTCTATTCGTATTAGTTTCGGGGATAATTGAGACTATAAGATATTGTAGCCATTTGGCACGGTCAAAAACGCTGAAAATTTGCAAAAATGACACCATCGACAATAACTGCAAAACTAAAACAGCTATTCCATATTTAATTATAGTGTCTTGTTTGCGTTTGTAAACTACCCTAAGTATTGCAATACGGTTTTCCTATTGCTATTAGTTTTGGAGATAATTGAGACCATATCGTTCTGAAGTCATTTCGCACGGTGAAAAACGCTGAAAATTTGCCAAAAAGACTCCAACGACAATAACCCCAAAACTAAAACAACTATTCCGGATTTAACTACATAGTCATATTTGCGTTTATATACTACCCTAAGTGGTGCACTAGGGTTTTTCTATTCATATTAGTTTCGGAGATAATTGAAACTATATGATTTTGTACGCATTTGGAACGTATAATGAATTAGCTTTATTTTGCTTTCCGCTAAGCTAATTATAATGAATAAGCTCTTCCTACCAGCTAGCTAATGATATACTTGTACTAAGCTTCAAAATAGTGAATTCAAATGGTTGTTGTTACTAATTAATTACGAACATGAATAAAGTCTTAACGCTGGTTATTTATGGTAATAAACTAATGTTATAAACCTAACAGCCAGACAGAGGTCTGACAAAAACTATGAATTGAGAAAGTCGTACTTACAAATAGCTCTTTTATTATAAGACTCTTGGTCATCTAAAGCACACGCACAACTTGTTTTACAATAATGAAGAATCTCTCCTCATAACAACAAAATCTCTCCTCGTATAACAAACGCTCTCCGTAAACAACAACGCTCTCTCATAACAACAACAAAAGCTCTCCCTAAGTCTCGATGAACGCGCCTATATACTAGCTACCACCACGTCATGACTTACACTCATTGCCAGATCTCATTCAGCGGGTGAAATAATATTTCGTTCAGTAAGAAGATAATTTACATAGTAAAATAAAATAACCAGAGATAGTAAAATCAAAAGGAAAGTGAATAGAGTATACGTTACATCATCTCCCCTTAATTTTTCTTTTCTTTTTTTTTTTTTTTTTTTTTTTTTTTCCGAAAAACCTATCAATTTTGGAGTGTAAGTCTTACATTTCGTTGATTGACGTTTCTCGACCTCTTTTTTGTTTTGTTGTTTGGTGGTAGCAGTATTTACATTATCAAACTTGGCATGACAAAATTAAGAAATCTGTATTCGTCTGTGGCCCTTGTATTGTTGAACAAAACAATCCTGCATCGGCATACCTTCCTTTTATTCTGCCTAGCAGGAATCACTTTTTTAATTTCAAATGACGTTCGCATTATTCGTTGAATACATACCAACTGTATCAGCAGCGAAATTTACCTGGAGCTGCCTAACAGTAACAATTTTATTATTTTACCCAACGAGATAGAAATACGTAGAGCGCTTACTTCGGGGAACGGGTGAAGCCACCGGAAACAAGTGGGAGCCATGTTTGATGAGGTACAGAACGATTTCCGTTCCGTGTTAAGCAAGGGAGTTTTCGTAATATATGGTTTGATGTTAAATAAGGATATAACTCAGAAATGTTGTTATAAACACCTAGGGGGTGGGACTAAAACTTTAACGTATCAAATAACGCTTTTCATTGTTAGTTGACGGCAATAGTGTTTTTAAAAAAAATGATATTTTAATGGATGCAGCTTGCTCTCGTTGAATAAAATCTCATGCCGTAATTTTTTGACATTTAACAAATTTTTTGGAACCAATTTTCAGTGAAATATAAGTCAGCGGTAATAGAGTAAATGAAAAAAAAAAAAGAAATACAAAAATAAAAAATACAGTTGCAGTCAATCCGCAATTTCGGTAAAAATCTTAGATATTCGTGGGTCATCACCATGAGAATGCTGAATCATCCCACAGCTTATCACTCCAAATACATAGACGCCAAATATTTTATGAGAGTTTTAAATGAAAAAAAAAAAAGTTCGAAGAAAAACGGAAAACAAACAATGAGTTTACACAGCCAAGAGGTACCAATATTAAAATACTTTTACCAACTGCCCCTATCTTATATAATCAGAAGAAAACTACTACTTACCTGGTTTTTATTTAATAAAAATTAAAAGTCCTTAGCACTGGGCATGTTTCTAATCTGTTTGTTAGTCTTGACATTCAACAATACAAATCTGTAAGCCTTATTCGTGGGTACGCAAGGCAGTTGTGGTAACTTGACCATAATAAAGGTATCTCCCAGCACATACACTAAATACTTAACACAATATAATTCTCACTCTCTCTCTCTCTCTATGTATATATAAGACCCAGAAGAATACCCCATGGGAGATGAATGGATGAAATTCGAAATCATGCAGGAGTGACACGAAGGAGACAGGCTCAAGACAGACAGCTGTGGAAGAAACTTGGGGAAGCCTTCATCCAGCAGTGGATTGATAATGGTTGATGTTATACATTTATCAGTAAAAAGAAGTAAAAAAGCACACTCATGTAGTAATTAGACCACATCAACACTGCACCTTGCTGCAGGAATCAGACGTAGTAGAAATAAACATAGAATTAACCAGAAGTAACCCACTTTCATGGTTCTAAACAAAAATGACATGGAATAAAACAATTAAGGAACCCCAAACCACTCTTCAGGGAAAGACATCTGGAGCCCCGAAGTTAAATCATAGCTTAGGTGTTACCGAAAAAACCCCAGAAGATCCCATGGGAGATGGGTGGATGAAATTCGAAAGCATGTCGGAGTAACATGGAGGAGATAGGCTCAAGACATACGATTGCGGAAGAAACTTGGGGAGACCTTCATCCAGTAGTGGATTGATAATGGTTGACAATGATGATAATGATATATATATTGATTATATACAGTATACATATATTGTAATGATAATAGTTGTCAATGATGATGATATATATATATCATCATTGTCAACCATATATATATATAGCATAATCATTGTCAACCATATATATATATATATATATATATATGGTTGACAATGATGATATATATATATACCATTATCAATCCACTGCTGAATGAAGGTCTCCCCAAATTTCTTCCACAATTGTCTGTCTTGAGCCTGTCTCCTCCTTATTACTCCGGCATGCTTTCGAATTCCATCCACCCAACTCCCATGAGTCTTATGTCCCTCGAAAACCAGTTCAAAATTTCAGTCGTCCATCGGTGGTCTGTTCTTCTGGCAACATGTCCAGCCCATTGCCATTTCAGTGATGTCACTCTATCTCTCTCTGTATATATATTCTTTGAGTTGTCTGCATTCTTTGCATGTCTTTTTTTGGTATCAAAAGAAAAATATTTCTATATATCCTGCTTTTCTTTTTTAGTTAAGGTCATACATACAGTATATATATATATATCATCATCATCATCATTGTCAACCATTATCAATCCACTGCTGGACGAAGGTCTCCCCAAGTTTCCTCCACAACGGTCTGTCTTGTGCCAGTCTCCTCCATGTCACTCCCGCATACTTTCGAATTCCATCCACCCATCTTCCATGTGGTCTTCTTCTGGGTCTTTTCCTGTCCCTTGGAATCCAATCTAAAATTTCGGCTGTCCATCGATGGTCTGTTCTTCTGGCAGTATGTCCAGCCCATTGCCATTTCAGGGATTTAACTCTGATCATGATGTCTTCCACTCTTGTCATTTTTCGGATCCACGTGATCCTCTTCTTATCTCTCCTGGTTACACCAAGCATGCACCTCTCCATGCTGCTTTGAGTTGTCTGCAGCCTTTGTATGTCTCTTTTAGCTAAGGTCCACGTCTCCGCACCATACGTAAGCACTGGAAGGATGCATTGATCAAACACTTTTCTTTTAAGACATAATGGCATATTGCTCTTGAAAATTATGCTGTTTCTTCCAAAAGCTCTCCAGGCAAGTTTTGTACGCCGATTAATTTCTTCACCAATGTGACCCTCACTTGATATCTGCTGTCCAAGATAAACGTACGTGTCTGTTATCTCCAGCTTTTCTCCATCAATCGATAAATCTTCATTTCTTGTAAAAGCATTGAACATCACTTTTGTCTTCTGAAAGTTCATTTTTAATCCCACTTCTTTACTCTTGTCAGCAAGTTCCTGGATCATACTCTGTAGCTCTGATGGGGTAGTTGCAAAAATGACTATGTCATCAGCAAAACGAAGGTGGGTTAGATAATCTCCATATATATATATATACACCTTTCACTCGATGCCTTAAATTTCACTCGATGCCTTAATGAAGGAAAGATTCCTGAGGATTGGAACACCGCTACAATGATCCTGCTACATAAGAAAGGTGACATTGAGGATCTCGGAAACTACAGACCTATCAGCCTCCTATCAGTAGTTTATAAAATCTTCACTAAAGTTCTTTCACACCGCTTGAAGGTAACACTGGACATGGCTCAACCGAGAGAACAAGCTGGATTCAGGAGTGGCTACAGCACAATAGATCATATCCATGTGCTGAGAGAACTAATTGAAAGAGCGAGGGAATATGAACTTCCATTGTGCATGGCTTTTATCGATTATGAAAAAGCCTTTGATTCGGTGAAACCATCAGCAGTTACAATGGCTCTGAAAACCTGCGGTATTGAAGATGCATACATTAATATTATTAATAACATCTATGAAAATGCAAGTGCAAAGATTAGGCTGTTTGAAAATACAACACACATAAAAATTGGAAAGGGAGTGAGACAAGGTGATACCATATCTCCGAAGCTCTTTAATGCCACATTGGAGGGTGTTTTTCAGTCACTGAGCTGGGAAAACAAGGGGATAAAGATTAATGGAGATTATCTAACCCACCTTCGTTTTGCTGATGACGTAGTCATTTTTGCAACTAGCCCATCAGAGCTGCAGAGTATGATCCAGGAACTTGCTGACAAGAGTAAAGAAGTGGGATTAAAAATGAACTTTCAGAAGACAAAAGTGATGTTCAATGCTTTTACAAGAAATGAAGATTTATCGATTGATGGAGAAAAGCTGGAGATAACAGACACGTACGTTTATCTTGGACAGCAGATATCAAGTGAGGGTCACATTGATGAAGAAATTAATCAGCGTACAAAACTTGCCTGGAGAGCTTTTGGAAGAAACAGCATAATTTTCAAGAGCAATATGCCATTATGTCTTAAAAGAAAAGTGTTTGATCAATGCATCCTTCCAGTGCTTACGTATGTTGCAGAGACGTGGACCTTAACTAAAAGAGACATACAAAGGCTGCAGACAACTCAAAGCAGCATGGAGAGGTGCATACTTGGTGTAACCAGGAGAGATAAGAAGAGGAACTCGTGGATCCGAAAAATGACAAGAGTGGAAGACATCATGATCAGAGTTAAATCCCTGAAATGGCAATGGGCTGGACATACTGCCAGAAGGACAGATCATCGATGGACAGCCGAAATTTTAGATTGGATTCCAAGGGACAGGAAAAGACCCAGAAGAAGACCACATGGGAGATGGGTGGATGAAATTCGAAAGTATGCAGGGGTGACATGGAGGAGACTGGCACAAGACAGACCGTTGTGGAGGAAACTTGGGGAGACCTTCGTCCAGCAGCGGATTGATAATGGTTGACAATGATGATGATGATGATGATATATACACCTGGTTATGATGTCGCCCACCCTCTGTTTTTCTCTCTATATATATATAAAACATTACGTATAAACATTACTTAACTTTTTCCTGTATTTTTGATTCTGTCAGTTTACTTTTTGATGTATTTTAACAGCAGGAATAGTGACCTTTTTTTGATGAAAATTATTTTATTTATGTATTTACATATGTTAATTTGCTATGTATTATTAACTATCTTCCAAGGCTTATCCGTAAGAAAAATAATTGAAAATAATTATTCTTAAGTGCAGTTTAAATAAACTTGGTGACCTAATATATGTTGTAGTCAGATATATATATATATGTATATATCACTTTTGTAACTACCCTGTGACTTAGGTATAGACAGACATTGGGGCAATATGATGCTCCAAATGGTATTTACAGTTAGCAACACCAGTACCGAGTAGCTAAAAATAGTTTTATGTACTTTTTCAACCTAAAAAGACATAATTTTTGGTATAAAAAAAAATCTTTCTACACATCCTGCTTTTAATATCTGGGCAGGTAAATTTTCTCTGGGCATGTGTTATTTTAGATATTATTCAAGCTCTGGGCTGAGTGACCAAAAAATTCAGATTATGGACTTTAATTTTTTTATGGGACAAATAATTGTATTTTTTTTGTTTCAGTATTAAGTATTTACTATTTTTTATTTGCACTTTCATATTTTACTTTTTTTTTAAGAAGCCTAGTTTTTTGTTGTCCCAAAGCTGAAATTTTGTAGTTTTCACCTGATATTTGGACACATTTTGGCAATTGTTAAGATGTACTGCACATAGTTTTTTTTTTGTTTCAATTTTAAGGGCACAACCTCTTATTAATATGAAGTGAGAAATTAACAACTACTGATTTGCATTCATGATGTGCAAAAAGTTTGGCTAGCAAATGTTTATGTTTTGTGTTGTTATTTTGTGGGTTCCTTCAGCAGTCTTGCTGGAAATACAAGTGCGTCTGATTTGTATTTTAGAGAAATACAGGCACAACTTGTTCAATTCAAAGAAAGATTGATTTACGTGAGTGATATTTTTTCAATACTAACCTCTCATATATATGGTTGATGCAAAAGGAATAACTGGCAATTTATACATGAACATACTGACTGTACATTCATCATGAATCACAGGTCACATTCTTCAAAAAAAAAAAAAAAAAAAACCACCACCTATCACGCAAAAATCAAATGCAAGTAGTTATTACAAAATGCTGCTAGTCCCTTTCTTTTGTATTATTCCATAATTTTTTTTTCAATTGTCATTTCATAATCGTTTGTGCCAGTTTTCATAAATATTTTATGTTATTTGCATTTTTGAGGTACCATTGTACTCCCTGTTTCCTATTTTCAGTTTTAAATCAATATTGCCTGTATTTTGCTACCCAAAAACCACACACATTGTACTAACACATTCACAAATAAAGAGTATTCTGTCAAGAAATTTTCAAGCTCCCCACTCTCACTTTGTTGCAGTAATACTACAGATTAATCACTAATCAGAGACAAATGCCTAGAACACAAGCTGGGTGACCTTGTGCTTTCAGATAAAATACTAGATTGTTTCCTGACAGGTGTCAGCAAGCAATAAATTTATATTACCAATCACAATTATTACTTCTGCAATTTAAGTAACCATAAATTGATTGCTTTACCAGTATTTGCTATCTAATGGGCATTAGCCATGGGTACATGATCTTTATCACATAAAAAGAAATTGCTGCTTCCTAAGATTTTAAAATATTTGTTGTCTTGTCAGACAAGTTGCATGTACACTGTACAGATTCTAGAATATATATATGCAAATGCCATTTGCAAGACATCCTCAGTATATTGAAAAAAAAAAAAACATTTACATAGGTAGAAATTGTACCCAAAAAGCCTCAAAGTTGGTAACCCACAGTTAACCTCAGCTTCCCAGAGTAAACATCATTCAGTTTTCACATTGAGTACGACTGTTTACAAAATATAAGAAATAAAAAGTCTTAAGATAACACAGATATTGAAATGGCTTATCTGCTGGTTTAATCACCAGCTACACGGATTAGATGTTTTATTTTTTGTGTTTGATTAACTGAGCATTTACAGCTCAACCTTATTTTAAAATGCTTACTTGTGAAATGTAGTTCCACAATCCTTGTTCCTTTTATTCTTACAATCAAAAGCTGCGCAGTAATATGGCATTTTAAATATCAACAATGTGCTGATAATTGTGATTATTCACGAAACTGTAGCACTAAATTTGTAATGAAGCATAACACGATCGATGAACAGCTGAAAGAACCGAGGTGACTCCTTGACACACGCAGAATTTGTACCTCATCAAAGATGGCGGGCTGTCCCCGCGTTGGCTTCAGCTGCCACAGCAGAGAACCAATCACAAAAGCACTCTATGTATTTCTATCTCGTTGATTTTACCCCTAAGCACATAGATATATATAAAAAAATGTGGATTAGTAGAGGGACATAGAAGAAATATAAAAAAAAAACACACATATATACACAAAAAAGAATGCATAGGCCCACACGAAAAAAAAAAAATTCTGACACGCCAACTGGTCGTGCAGGAAAAACAACAAACTGAGAAAAGAACCTGTCCACGAGAATTTACTTATCTCGAGGACGCATAAAAAACTCTAGTGCGATAACGTTTTCCAGGCCTAATCGGACTGGTAAAATCAGGTGGCTTCGATCTCTTCAAGGACTTTAATGGATCTGGAACATCGGTCTGCTGTCGGTCAAGAAATCCCGGCGGCTGACGGGAACGGTCAGGAATGGCGGAAATCCTTCGGTCCGAAACGGCTGAAGGCTGTGGGTCCGGAAATCCCTGCGGCTGAGAAGAACGGTCAGGAACGTCTGAAGTCTGGCGGTCCGGAAATCCCTGCGGCTGATAGGAACGGGCTCCCCCAGGCTTTTGATATGAAGTCCCTTTGTGCTGGGGCCCGTTGTGTCCTTCCAGTATTCTCTTGGACGGACGTGGCTCCCGCCACATCGTTTGCTTTCTCTTACGCCCTCGAGGCATGAGAGTAGCAGTAGGCATCGGCCCTGTTTGCCCTGAGCGTAGGTTCCAGGGGCGAAACCTGGGCGGATGCAAGGATTTCTGCCTTCGTCGCTGTTGCGGCGAAGCAGATTGGGGAGACAAGTCACGTTTGCGCCCAGCCTTTGGTGGTTCTGGACGGTTTTTAATATTTACATTACTGCTCATAACTGATAAATCAGAAATGTCCGAAGCCTCTGAGTCGCAGCTGTAATTCAGTGGTCGTGCAGGGCGATGTTTATATTTGCCTATAGGAATTCTTTCTGACGAGGTATTCAAAGAAGTAGTAGCCCGCGTTGGTGCAGAGTTATCCGGAAACGGCGCAGCAATAGTCTTGGCAATGGTTGGAGGGAAAGGAACGATACTAGTATTCGAAGAACTCGATTCGAGCCTTGGTCTCATGGGAGAATCAGGTTGCGTGTTTGGAAACCCGTCTTGAGGAGGGGAGGGTGAAGAAAAAATCATTGGAGATTCTTCAAAAATGTTTGTTGGTTCGTCCAAAATTTCTGGAGGTTGATCATGAGATATAGACTCTTGAGTCTGTGGAACAGAAGGTTGAGTAGGGTTGATTATGAAATCGATATTTCGTTCATGATACTTGCGACACTGATCAACGTGTACGTATTGAAATTGGTTGTCAGGTTTTTCCAGAACAATATTATTTTCAAACATATTTGCCACCCGATATGGACCTTCGTAGCTGGGTGCAAATTTCTTCACTAAAGTATGCGAAACAGAAGATTGGAAGTGCGTTTCCACGAGAGTGAGATCTCCAACGACAAGATGTGGTTCTCTACGCCTAGTATTATAATATCTTGCTTGAGCCGCTTGTGCTCCTAGCATTGCAACACGAGCTTTTTCTGCCATGATTCGTACTGATTGCGGAGTTGGTCGCTGGTTTAGTTCGTCGATAATCCCCGTTAAATTTTCAAAAGGGGTTTTAATTTTGCGACCCAGAAAAAGTTCTGCAGGAGTAATTTTAGTAGATTCGTGAACAGACGAGCGGAGGGCGAACGCAAAAAGCTCCAAATGGTCATCCCATCTTTCATGATGATCCATTACAAATGTCGCAATCATTTTCACTAGCGTGCGGTTAACGCGTTGCGCAGGATTACTCTGGGGATGACATGGGGAAATGAATTTATGTTTAATGTGTAGTCTCGCACACATTCTTTCAAAAATGTTAGAAATAAATTGAGGACCATTATCCGAAACTACTTTATTAGGTGCACCATATCTAGAGAATACTTTATTAACTAATAAATTACAAATAACTTCTGCCGTAGCGGCTTTAATGGGAAAAACTTCAACCCATTTAGAAAAATTATCAGTTAGTACTAAAACGTAACGAGCTTTATTTTTAACAGATAAAGGATAAGGTCCCAATAAATCTATGGAAATAATATCAAACACATGAGAACTTGAACTAGATTTCAAGTGACCGACCGGTCTTACATTACGGTAATTATTAATCTGACACAAGTGACATGATTGAACGTATGCGAGCACACTTTGGTACATGCCAGGCCAATAGGCAACATCCCGCAATTTACAACGGGTCTTGCGAATACCTAAATGGCCTGCAAGAGGTTTGTCATGAAATTCATTTAAAAGGGCCATTCGAATTGTTCGCGGAATACATGGGCGAAACTCTGCCCTAGTAGTCCTAGATTTTGTATAGTAAAGAAGACCCTCTATGACTTCAAAATGCTGTGACCTTCCAGCCAGAGAAGGATCACTTTGTAGGGGCGAACCCGCAAGCAAAAAATTATAGATATCCCCAAAATCTGGATCATTTATTAATTCTGCCATTATCTGCTCTCTGGATGTTATATCAGCTATTAGAAGTAAAGGCTGACATCCAGGAGTAGTTTCTGTGGGGACCCCACTAATCGGAACGCGAGATAATGCGTCCGGTAATTGATTCTTATGACCTGGCTGATATGAAATTTTGATATTGCTCTCCTGTAACTTCAGAGCCCACTTCATAAGTCTTTGAGATAGGTGCTTAGCAGAATTCAAATACTGAAGAGCAGAATGATCCGTAATTATGTTAACTGTCAATTCATTAAGATAACATTGAAATTTATTCAGCGCATACACAACAGCAAGACATTCACGTTCCGTAGCTGAATAATTGCGTTCAGCTTTGGCCAAAGTACGAGACGCAAAAGCTATTGGATGCCCAGCTTGTGACAAAACGCAACCAAGACCAACTCAGGATGCGTCAGTATAAATATCAAATTCCTTAGTATGATCCGGGAAAGCCAACACCGGAGGCTGAGTCAATGCAGACTTCAGTGTTTCGAATGCAGCGTTAGCCTCAGGTGTCCAAATAAACTTCTTGTATTTACGTTTTAAAGCATACAATGGCTCACATCACATATTGTAGCATAAGCGGGGACGAACTGCTGATACCATCCGGTCATTCCCAGAAAGCGTGATAGTTCTTTTCTGTTTTAGGCCGAGGAAAGTCAACAATAGGCCTAATTTTTTCATTATCAGTAAATAAGCCGTGGGGAGTGATTTTCAACCCCAGATAAACAATCTCGTCCCTCGCTATCTGGCATTTACTAGGTTTTAACGTCAAGCCAGCATTGTATATGAGTTGGAACACCTGTTTGAGCAGAGAAAGGTGCTCGTCAAAAGTCTCTGATGTAATAATAATGTCATCTAAATAGACATGCACATGGGGACCCAGGACAGGTCTGAGAACCGTATCCATAAGTTTTTGGAAAGTAGCAGGTGCAGAAGCTAGTTCAAAGGGCATACGTAAATATTCATAGGCCCCAAAAGGAGTCACAAAGCCTGTTTTATCGACAGAGTCTGGATGTACTGCCACCTGCCAATATCCACTCGCCAAATCCAAGGTTGACATCCATTTGGTTGACGACAGGTCATTTAAAATATGTGACATGACAGGTAGTGGATAATTGATCGTTTTTGTGACTTGGTTGAGCTTGCGGAAATCTGTCACGAAACGAAATTCATTGGGTTGTTTCTTGGGAACCAAAAAGGTAGGAGCAGCCCAGGCGCTTGTTGATTCCCTGATTATGCCCTGTTTAATCATTTCAGCAATTTGACGTTGCATTTCCTGTTTTTTATGTGGAGCACAAGGGTAAGGTTTCGTCGCAATTGGTTTCGAACCATCAGTGTCAGTGACATGATAAACCACCTGTGTGAAACCAGGTTGATCCGAAAATAAACCAGGGCTTTCCTGTAAAAGGAGAGAAATCTGGTTTCGTTGTCCCTCATTCAACTGGTTACTCAATAACAAACTCGTTATATCTACAGGAACCGTAGGAATCATTTCGACAGGTTCCGGAAAGGAAATCACATGTTGTACGAAATTCAAAGTTATTTGAAACTTATGTATAAAGTCCATGCCCATTAAACATTTCACAGGTAGTTCGTCTATAAGCAGGAAAGAATGCGTAAAACGAGCTTTTCCCAGCCCTAAAGATAATGTGACAGTTCCTGTGATACTGAAGATTTCATTATTTGCACCTCGCAAATACTGCGTTGCAGGCTGAACGTGTATTGCAGGAAAATTGTCAGTGCAAAACTTTGTATTTAGGGCTGATATTTCAGAACCAGTGTCGAACTTTGTCTCGACAATAATATCTTCAATTGTCAAGAATACATCAGGCAACTGAGGAGTTTGAACAGTCACTAATACTGTTTTAGGGTCAGAATGTTTGGTATCAGGAAGCAGGACCGACCCTTCGTCTACTTCCTTTGGAAGTTTAAAGGATTCCTGGTTGGATTATCATGCGGTCTGAAACCTCGACCCTGCCGGGTATCGGGAAAATTTTCACGATGAGGAAAACTGCGTGAAACCTGCGTCGGGAACTCCGCGTGTCTGTTGACATTTTCATATCCATTACGTCTGCCCTCAGCACGGGCAGAAAAATCATCATTGCCCTGAGCATGAAAACGTTCCGAATGCTGCTGATTGAAACGGGGTCGAGCATACTGTGCATTTGTACGATATCCCGAAGCTTGTTCAGAAACTCGCTGTTGGTTTGCCACTCTTCTGTGTGGTGGAACGTATGAAGCTTGGGTGTGCACTTGTGTATGCTCGCGCTGAAAGTTATTATGCCTATTATGCCGCTGAGGGTTTTCGTAATAAGCCTCGCGGGGTGCCCGAGCATGGTGAGTTGAACCATGTTTGCCATGTCGCTCTTCATACGTGCGTATGAGGCGAAGGCATTCATGAATTGTGGCAGGGTGTCGAACCTCAAGAAAATCTTGTAAGAATGGGTCGAGCTGCTGCACGAGGGTATCCAACATGTCAACATGACTGGCATGTGGATCCCATAGGTTATATAAGCGTGTAGTTTCCAACGCAAATGCAACAGGGCTATCATTGGGACCTTGCTGACGCGAAAAAAGCTGTTGTGCAAGGCTAGCTCGACTGAGGCCGAAAGGAAAGACCTCCAAGAATTCTGCACGGAAATTCTCATAATGAGAATCCGGGTTAGACACTCTCCACTGCCGATACCAGGTCTTAGCGGTATCCCTCAAGCAAGTGCCGGCGATTTGGACTTTGCAGTCTTCAGGAATATTATATAGATCAAAATGATCTTCCAGATCTTCGAGGAACTTTAAGGACCCCTCCAAACCATTGAAATGAATTGTTCCTGCATGCGGCACGAAATGGGCAAGCATTCTGCTTCGCTGAGAGGATTGAACTCCCTCAGGTACGACCCGCGACTCAGAGTAATAGGAAGCTGGTATATTACGAAATTGTGAAGAATGCCTGGGTACGTGTAGATCATTCATATCAAAGTTAGAGCCACAGGCTTCTTGAAAATTGTCATAAAAAACACCATTACCCTCGGAACTTGCCTTGGGGTGGAAAATTGAAGTTGTCTCAGGTAAGGAAGACATGGGTAATAATCGTCAAGATCTCGTGTTCGAGAAAAGTTCGGGCGCCAATTATAATGAATTAGCTTTATTTTGCTTTCCGCTAAGCTAATTATAATGAATAAGCTCTTCCTACCAGCTAGCTAATGATATACTTGTACTAAGCTTCAAAATAGTGAATTCAAATGGTTGTTGTTACTAGTTAATTACGAACATGAATAAAATCTTAACGCTGGTTATTTATGGTAATAAACTAATGTTATAAATCTAACAGCCAGACAGAGGTCTGACAAAAACTATGAATTGAGAAAGACTAACTTACGGCAACTTTTTTATTATAAGACTCTTGGTCATCTAAAGCACACACACAACTTGTTTTACAATAATGAAGAATCTCTCCTCATAACAACAAAATCTCTCCTCGTATAACAAACGCTCTCCGTAAACAACAACGCTCTCTCATAACAACAACAAAAGCTCTCCCTAAGTCTCGATGAACGCGCCTATATACTAGCTACCACGACGTCATGACTTACACTCATTGCCAGATCTCATTCAGCGGGTGAAATAATATTTCGTTCAGTAAGAAGATAATTTACATAGGAAAATAAAATAACCAGAGATAGTAAAATCAAAAGGAAAGTGAATATAGAGTATACGTTACAAACGGTCAAAAACGCTAAAATTTTGCCAAAATGACACCATCGCCAATAAATCCAAAACTAAAACAGCTATTCCGGATTTAACTAAAGGGTCTTGTTTGCGTTTGTGAACTACCCTAAGTATTGCAGTACGGTTTTCGTTTTTGGAGATAATTGAGACTGTACCGTTTTGAAGACCTTTCGCACGGTGAAAAACGCGGAAAATTTGCCAAAAAACTCCATTCACAATAACTCCAAAACCAAAACAGCTCTTCCGGATTTAACTACATAGTCTTGTTTGCATTTTTAAACTACGCTAAGTGATGCAATACGGTTTTTCTATTCGTATTAGTTTCGGAGATAATGCTGACTATGGAAATTTTTAGCCATTTGGAACGGTGAAAAATGCTAAAAATTTGCCAAAATGACACCATCGACAATAACTCCAAAACTAAAACAGCTATTCCGGATTTAACAAAAGTGTCTTGTGTGCGTTTGTAAACTACCCTAAGTGATGCAGTACGATTTTCCTATTGCTATTAGTTTTGGAGATAATTGAGACTATACCGCTTTGAAGACCTTTCGCACGGTGAAAAACGCTGAAAATTTGCCAAAAAGACTCCATTAACAATAACTACCAAACTAAAACAGCTATTCCGGATTTATTTACATAGTCTAGTTTGCCCTTTGTCGTGCAGTATGGTTTTTCTATTCGTATTAGTGTCGGAGGTAATTGAGACTATAGGATTTTCTACCTATTTGGCACGGACAAAAACGCTAAAAATTGGCAAAATGACACACACCATCGACAATAACTCCAAAACTAAAGAAGCTATTCTGGATTTAACTATATAGTCTTGTTTGCGTTTATAAACTACCCTAATTAGTGCAGTACGGTTTTTCTATTCGTTATAGTTTCGGGGATAATTGAGACTATAAAATTTTGTAGCCATTTGGAACGGTCAAAAACGCTAAAAACTTGCCAAAATTACACCATCGACAACTACTCCAAAACTAAAACAGCCATTTTGGATTTAACTGCATAGTTTTGTTTGAATTTATAAACAACCTTAAGTGATGCAGTATGGTTTTTCTATTCGAATTCGTTTCTGGGAAATTTAAGACTATAGGATGTTGTAGCAATTTGGCACGGTGAAAAACGCTAAAAATTTGCCAAAATGACACCATCGCCAATATCTCCAAAACTAATACAGATATTCCGGATTTAACTAAAGTATCTTGTTTTCGTTTGTAAACTACCCTAAGTGGTACAGTACGGTTTTCTTACTGCTATTAGTTTTGAAGATAATTGAAACTATACCGTTTTGAAGACCTTTCGTTTGGTGAAATACGCTGAAAATTTGTCAAAAAGACTCCATCGACAATAATTGAAAAACCATAACAGTTATTCCGGATTTAACTACATAGTCTTGTTGCATTTATAAACTACCCTACGTAATGCAGTATGGTTTTTCTATTCGTATTAATTTCGGAGATAATTGAAACTATAGGATTCTGTACCTATTTGGCACGGACAAAAACGCTAAAAATTGTCAAAATGACACCATTGACAATAATTCAAAAATTAAAAATGATATTCCGGATTTAACTATATAGTCTTGTTTACGTTTAGAAACTACGCTAAGTGGTGCAATGCGGTTTTCCTATTGCTATTAGGTTAGGAGATAATTCAGACTATATCGTTTTGAAGTCATTTTGCGCGGTGAAAAACGATGAAAATTTGCCAAAAAGACTCCATCGACAATAACTTCAAAACTAAAACAGCCATTTCGGATTTAGCTACATAGTGTTGTTTGCATTTATAAACTAACCTAAGTGATGCAGTATGAGTTTTCTATTCGAATTAGTTTCTGAGGTAATTGAGGCTATATGATTTTGTAGACATTTCGCACGGTCAAAAACGCTAAATATTTGCCAAAATAACACCATCGCCAATAACTCCAAAACTAAAACAGCTATTTTGGATTTAACTAAAGTGTCTTGTGTGCGTTTGTAAACTACCCTAAGTGTTGCAGTACGGTTTTCCTATTGCTATTAGTTTTAGAGATAATTGAGACTATACCGTTTTAAATACCTTTCGCACGGTGAAAAACGCTGAAAGTTTGACAAAAAGACTCCATCGCTAATAACTCCAAAACTAAAACAGCTAATCCGGATTTAACTACATAGTCTTTTTTGCATTTATAAACTACCTTAAGTGATGCAGTATGGTTTTCCTATTTGAATTAGTTTCGGAGAAATTTGAGACTATAGGATTTTGTAGCCCTTTGGCACGGTCAAAAACGCAAAAAATTTGTCAAAGTGACACCATCGACAATACCTCCAAAACTAAAACCGGATTTAACTAAAGTGTCTTGTTTGCGTTTGTAAACTTATAACGAAGTAAATTTCTCCGTCATTTTTATCCGTGCCAGGATTCGAACCCGGATCCCCTCATTCCGGTATAAGTCACTCTACCAATTGAGCTACGCGGGCGTTTTATTCTGATTCCTATCTAAATTTATGTCGTGTGGCAGGTACGTCACATCTCCTGGTACGTTACAAACTACCCAAAGGGGTGCAGTACGGTTTTCCTATTGCTCTTACTTATGGAGATAATTGAGACTATACCGTTTTGAAGACCTTTCGCACTGTGTAAAACGCTGAAAATTTGCCAAAAAACAACACTGACAATAACTCCAAAACTAAAATAGCTATTCCGGATTTAATTACATAGTCTCATTTGCGTTTATAAACTACCCTAAGTGATACAGTATGGCTTTTGTATTAGTATTAGTTTCGGAGATAATTGAGACTATATTGTTTTGTAGACATTTCGCACGGTCAAAAATGCTAAATATTTGCCAAAATGACACCATCGCGAATAACTCCAAAACTAAAACAGCTATTCCGGATTTAAATAAAGTGTCTTGTTTGCTTTTTAAAACTACCCTAAGTGTTGCAGTACGGTTTTCCTTTTGCTATTAATTTTGGAGATAATTGAAACTATACTGATTTGAAGACCTTTCGCACTGCGTAAAACGCTGAAAATTTGCCAAAAAGACTCCATTGACAAAAACTCTGAAACTAAAACAGCCTATCCGGATATACCTACATAGTCTTGTTTGCGTTTATAAACTACCCTAAGTGGCGCAGTGCTGTTTTCCTATTGCTATTAATTTTGAAGATAATTGAGATTATATCATTTTAAAGTCATTTCACACGGTGAAAAACGCTGAAAATTTCCCGAAAATACTCCATTGACAATAACTCCAAAACTAAAACAGCCATTCCGGATATAACTACATAGTCTTGTTTGCATTTATAGTCTACCCTAAGTGATGCAGTATGGTTGTTCTATTCGTATTAGTTTCGGAGATAATTGAGACTATATCGTTTTGTAGACATTTGGCGCGGTCAAAAATGCTAAACATTTGCCAAAACGACAATATCGCCAATAACTCCAATACTAAAACAGCTATTCCAGGTTTAAATAAAGTGTCTTGTTTGCGTTTGTAAACTACCCTAAATGGTGCAGTACGATTTTCCTATTGCTCTTACTTTTGGAGATAATTGAGACTATGCCGTTTTTAAGACCTTTCGCACTGTGTAAAACGCTGAAAATTTGCCAAAAAGACTCCATTGACAATAACTCCAAAACTAAAACAGCCATTCCGGATATAACTACATAGTTTCAGAGATAATTGAGACTATATGTTTGCATTTATAGTCTACCCTACGTGATGCAGTATGGTTTTTCTATTCGTATTAGTTTCGGAGATAATTGAGACTATAGGATTTTGAACCTATATGGCTCGGACAAAAACGCTAATAATTGGCAAAATGACACCATCGACAATAACTCCAAAACAAAAACAGCTATTCCGGATTTAACTACATAGCCTTGTTTGCGTTTATAAATTACCCTAAGTGGTGCAGTACGGTATTTCTATTCGTATTAGTTTCGTGAATAATTGAGACTATAAGATTTTGTAGCCATTTGGCACGGTCAAAAACGCTGAAAATGTGCCAAAAAGACACCATCGACAATAACTCAAAAACTAAAACAGATATTCCGGATTTAACTATATAGTCTTGTTTGCATTTATAAACTACCCTAAGTAATGCAGTATGGTTTTTCTATTCATATTAGTTTCGGAGATAATTGAGACTATATCGTTTTGTAGACATGTGGCACGGTCAAAAATGCTAAACATTTGCCAAAATGACACCATCGCCAATAACTCCAAAACTAAAACAGCTATTCCGGGTTTAAATAAAGTGTCTTGTTTGCGTTTGTAAACTACCCTAAGTGCTGCAGTACGATTTCCCTATTGCTCTTACTTTTGGAGATAATTGAGACTATACCGTTTTGAAACCTTTCGTACTGTGTAAAACGCTAAAAATTTGCCAAAAAGACTACATTGACAATAACTCCAAAACTAAAACAGTCATTCCGGGTTTAACTACATAGTCTTGTTTGCATTTATGAACTATCCTAAGTGATGCAGTACGGTTTTCCTATTGCTATTAGTTTTGGAAATAATTGAGACTATATCGTTTTGAAGTCATTTCGCACAGTGAAAAACGGTGAAAATTTCCCCAAAAGACTCCATCGACAATAACTCCAAATCTAAAACAGCTATTCCGGATTTAACTACATAGTCTTGCTTGGGATTTTAAAAACTACCGTAAGTGATGGAGTTTGGTTTTCCTATTATAATTAGTTTCGGAGAAATTTGAGACTATAGGACTTTGTATCCATTTGGCAACGTCAAAAACGCTAAAAATTTGCCAAAATGACACCATCGACAATTACTCCAAAACTAAAACAGCTATTCCGGATTTAAGTAAAGTGTGTTGTTTGCATTTGTAAACTACTCTAAGTGTTGCAGTACGGTTTTCCTATTGCTATTAGTTTTGGAGATAATTGAGACTATACCGTTTTGAAGAGCTTTCGCACGGTGAAAAACGCTGAAAATTTGCCAAAAAGACTTAATTGACAATAACTCCAAAACTAAAACAGATATTCCGGATATAACTACATAGTCTTGTTTGCCCTTTGTCATGCAGTATGGTTTTTCTATTCGTATTAGTTTCGCAGATAATTGAAACTATAGGATTCCGTACCTATTTGGCACGGACAAAAACGCTGAAAATTGGCAAAATGACACCATTGACAATAATTCAAATATTAAAAATGCTATTCCGGATTTAGCTGTATAGTCTTGTTTGCGTTTAGAAACTAACCTAAGTGGTGCAGTGCGGTTTTCCTATTGCTGTTAGGTTAGGAGATAATTGAGACTATATCGTTTTGAAGTCATTTTGCACGGTGAAAAACGCTGAAAATTTGATAAAAAGACTCCATCGACAATAACTCCAAAACTAAAACAGCCATTCCGGATTTAGCTATATAGTCTTGTTTGCATTTATAAACTACCCTAAGTGATGCAGTATGGGTTTTCTATTCGAATTAGTTTCGGAGGTAATTAAGACTATATGATTTTGTAGACATTTGGCACGGTCAAAAACGCTAAAAATTTGCCAAAATGACACCATCGCCAATAACTCCAAAACTAAAACAGCTATTCCGGGTTTAAATAAAGTGTCTTGTTTGCGTTTGTAAACTACCCTAAGTGCTGCAGAACGATTTCCCTATTGCTCTTACTTTTGGAGATAATTGAGACTATACCGTTTTGAAACCTTTCGTACGGTGTAAAACGCTAAAAATTTGCCAAAAAGACTACATTGACAATAACTCCAAAACTAAAACAGTCATTCCGGGTTTAACTACATAGTCTTGTTTGCATTTATGAACTATCCTAAGTGATGCAGTACGGTTTTCCTATTGCTATTAGTTTTGGAAATAATTGAGACTATATCGTTTTGAAGTCATTTCGCACAGTGAAAAACGGTGAAAATTTCCCCAAAAGACTCCATCGACAATAACTCCAAATCTAAAACAGCTATTCCGGATTTAACTACATAGTCTTGCTTGGGATTTTAAAAACTACCGTAAGTGATGGAGTTTGGTTTTCCTATTATAATAAGTTTCGGAGAAATTTGAGACTATAGGACTTTGTATCCATTTGGCAACGTCAAAAACGCTAAAAATTTGCCAAAATGACACCATCGACAATTACTCCAAAACTAAAACAGCTATTCCGGATTTAAGTAAAGTGTGTTGTTTGCATTTGTAAACTACTCTAAGTGTTGCAGTACGGTTTTCCTATTGCTATTAGTTTTGGAGATAATTGAGACTATACCGTTTTGAAGAGCTTTCGCACGGTGAAAAACGCTGAAAATTTGCCAAAAAGACTCCATTGACAATAACTCCAAAACTAAAACAGATATTCCGGATATAACTACATAGTCTTGTTTGCCCTTTGTCATGCAGTATGGTTTTTCTATTCGTATTAGTTTCGCAGATAATTGAAACTATAGGATTCCGTACCTATTTGGCACGGACAAAAACGCTGAAAATTGGCAAAATGACACCATTGACAATAATTCAAATATTAAAAATGCTATTCCGGATTTAGCTGTATAGTCTTGTTTGCGTTTAGAAACTAACCTAAGTGGTGCAGTGCGGTTTTCCTATTGCTGTTAGGTTAGGAGATAATTGAGACTATATCGTTTTGAAGTCATTTTGCACGGTGAAAAACGCTGAAAATTTGATAAAAAGACTCCATCGACAATAACTCCAAAACTAAAACAGCCATTCCGGATTTAGCTATATAGTCTTGTTTGCATTTATAAACTACCCTAAGTGATGCAGTATGGGTTTTCTATTCGAATTAGTTTCGGAGGTAATTAAGACTATATGATTTTGTAGACATTTGGCACGGTCAAAAACGCTAAAAATTTGCCAAAATGACACCATCGCCAATAACTCCAAAACTAAAACAGCCATTCCGGATTTAGCTATATAGTCTTGTTTGCATTTATAAACTACCCTAAGTGATGCAGTATGGGTTTTCTATTCGAATTAGTTTCGGAGGTAATTAAGACTATATGATTTTGTAGACATTTGGCACCGTCAAAAACGCTAAACATTTGCCAAAATGACACCAAAGCCAATAACTCCAAAACTAAAACAGCTATTCCGGATTTAACTAAAGTGTCTTGTGTGCGTTTGTAAACTACCCTAAGTGTTGCAGTACGGTTTTCCTATTGCTATTAGTTTTAGAGATAATTGAGACTATACCGTTTTTAATACCTTTCGCCAGGTGAAAAACGCTGAAAATTTTCCAAAAAGACTCGATTGACAATAACTACAAAACTTAAACAGCTATTCCGGATTTAACTACATATTCTTGTTTGCCTTTATAATCTACCCTAAGTGATGCAGTATGGTTTTCCTATTCGTATTAGTTTCGGAGATAATTGAGACTATAGGATTTTCTACCTATTTGGCACTGCCAAAAACGCGAAAATTTGCCAAAATGACACCATCGACAATAACTCCAAAATTAAAACAGCTCTTCCGGATTTAACTACTTAGTCTTGTTTGCGTTTATAAACTACCCTAAGTGGCGCAGTGCGGTTTTTTCTATTGCTATTAGTTTTGGAGATATTTGAGACTATATCGTTTTAGTCTTTTCGCACGGTGAAAAGGGCTGAAAATTTCACAAAAAGACTCCATCGACAATAACTCCAAAACTAAAACAGCTAATCCGGATTTAACTACATAGTCTTGTTTGCATTTATAAACTACCTTAAGTGATGCAGTATAGTTTTCCTATTCGAATTAGTTTCGGAGAAATTTGAGACAATAGGATTTTGTAGCCCTTCGGCACGGTCAAAAACGCAAAAAATTTGTCAAAGTGACACCATCGACAATACTTCCAAAACTAAAACCGGATTTAACTAAAGTGTCTTGTTTGCGTTTGTAAACTTATAACGAAGTAAATTTCTCCGTCATTTTTATCCGCACCAGGATTCGAACCCGGATCCCCTCATTCCGGGATAAGTCACTCTACCAATTGAGCTACGCGGACGTTTTATTCTGATTCCTATCTGCCTTTATGTCGTGTGCGTCCTTCTGGCAGGTACGTCACATCTCATGGTACGTTACATCATCTTTCACTTACTTTTTTTTTTTTTTTTTTTTTTTCGAAGTGCTGCTCTCATTTTTCCTATCTTGCGGTGTGGAAATAACATCACACCATTGCGAGATTTTGAACGGTTGGGTCATCCAAACAGTTCGTGCGCCATTATAACGAAGTATGTTTTTACTGTCATTTTTATCCGCGCCAGGATTCGAACCCGGATCCCCTCATTCCGGAATAAGTCACTCTACCAATTGAGCTACGCGGACGTTTTATTCTGATTCCTATCTGCTTTTATGTCGTGTGCGTCCTTCTGGCAGGTACGTCACATCTCCCGGTACGTTACAAACTACCCTAAGGGGTGCAGTACGGTTTTCTTATTGCTCTTACTTTTGGAGATAATTGAGACTATACCGTTTTGAAGACCTTTCGCACTGTGTAAAACGCTGAAAATTTGCCAAAAAACTCCACTGACAATAATTCCAAAACTAAAATAGCTATTCTGGATTTATTTACATAGTCTCATTTGCGTTTATAAACTACCCTAAGTGATACAGTATAGTTTTTGTATTAGTATTAGTTTCGTAGATAATTGAGACTATATCGTTTTGTAGATTTTTGGCACGGTCAAAAATGCTAAATATTTGCCAAAATGACACCAATGCGAATAACTCCAAAACTAAAACAGCTATTCCGGATTTAAATAAAGTGTCTTGTTTGCTTTTTTAAACTACCCTAAGTGTTGCAGTACGGTTCTCCTATTGCTATTAGTTTTGGAGATAATTGAGACTATACCGATTTGAAGACCTTTCGCACTGTGTAAAACGCTGAAAATTTGCCAATAAGACTCCATTGACAATAACTCTAAAACTGAAACAGCCTATCCGGATATAACTACATAGTCTTGTTTGCGTTTATAAACTACCCTAAGTGGCGCAGTGCTGTTTTCCTATTGCTATTAATTTTGAAGATAATTGAGATTATATCGTTTTAAAGTCATTTCATACGGTGAAAAACGCTGAAAATTTCCCAAAAATACTCCATTGACAATAACTCCAAAACTAAAATAGCTATTCCGGATTTAACTACATAGTCTCATTTGCGTTTATAAACTACCCTAAGTGATACAATATGGTTTTTGTATTAGTATTAGTTTCGGAGATAATTGAGACTATCGTTTTGTAGACATTTGGCACGGTCAAAAATGCTAAACATTTGCCAAAATGACACCATCGCCAATAACTCCAAAACTAAAACAGCTATTCCGGGTTTAAATAAAGTGTCTTGTTTACGTTTGTAAACTTCCCTAAATGGTGCAGTACGATTTTCCTATTGCTCTTACTTTTGGAGATAATTGAGACTATAAAGTTTTGAAGACCTTTCGCACAGTGTAAAACGCTGAAAATTTGCCAAAAAGACTCCATTGACAATAACTCCAAAACTAAAACAGCCATTCCGGATTTAACTACATAGTCTTGTTTGCATTTATAATCTACCCTAAGTGATGCAGTATGGTTTTTCTATTCGTATTAGTTTAGGAGATAATTGAGACTATAGGATTTTGAACCTATTTGGCACGGACAAAAACGCTAATAATTGGCTAAATGACACCATCGACAATAACTCCAAAACTAAAACAGCTATTCCGGATTTAACTATATAGCCTTGTTTGCGTTTATAAACTACCCTAAGTGGTGCAGTACGGTATTTCTATTCGTATTAGTTTCGGGAATAATTGAGACTATAAGATTTTGTAGCCATTTGGCACGGTCAAAAACGCTAAAAATGTGCCAAAAAGACACCATCGACAATAACTCAAAATCTGAAACAGATATTCCGGATTTAACTACATAGCCTTGTTTGCATTTATAAACTACTCTAAGTAATGCAGTATGGTTTTTCTATTCATATTAGTTTCGGAGATAATTGAGACTATATCGTTTTGTAGACATTTGGCACGGTCAAAAAGCTAAACATTTGCCAAAATGACACCATCGCCAATAACTCCAAAACTAAAACAGCTATTCCGGGTTTAAATAAAGTGACTTGTTTGCGTTTGTAAACTACCCTAAGTAATGCAGTATGTTTTTTCTATTCATATTAGTTTCGGAGATAATTGAGACTATATCGTTTTGAAGACATTTCCCACGTTCAAAAACGCTGAAAATTTGCCAAAATGACACCATTGACAATAACTCAAAAACTAAAACATTTATTCCGTATTTAACTATATAGTCTTATTTGGGTTTTTAAACTACCCTAAATAATGCAGTTTGGTTTTTCTATTCGTATTAGTTTCGGGGATATTTGAGTTTATATCGTTTTGAAGTCATTTCGCACGGTCAAAAACGCTGAAAAATTGCCAAACAGACACCATCGACAAAAACTCCAAACTAAAACAGCTATTCCGGATTTAACTAAATAGTCTTGTTTGCGTTTCCAAACTACCCTAAGTGTTGCAGTACGGTTTTCCTATTGCTATTAGTTTTGGAGATAATTGAAACTATACCGTTTTGAAGACCTTTTGCACGGTGAAATACAGTGAAAATTTGCCAAAAAGACTCCATCGACAATAACTCCAAAACAAAAAACCGCTCTTCCAGATTTAGCTATATAGTCTTGTTTGCGTTTAGAAACTAACCTAAGTGGTGCAGTGCGGTTTTCCTATTGCTATTAGGTTAGGAGATAATTGAGACTATATCGTTTTGAAGTCATTTTGCGCGGTGAAAAACGCTGAAAATTTGCCAAAAAGACTCCATCGACAATAACTCCAAAACTAAAACAGCCATTCCGGATTTAGCTTTATAGTCTTGTTTGCATTTATAAACTACCCTAAGTGATGCAGTATGGGTTTTCTATTCGAATTAGTTTCTGAGGTAATTAAGACTATATGATTTTGTAGACCTTTGGCAAGGTCAAAAACGCTAAACATTTGCCAAAATGACACCATCGCCAATAACTCCAAAACTAAAACAGCTATTCCGGATTTAACTAAAGTGTCTTGTGTGCGTTTGTAAACTACCCTAAGTGCTGCAGTACGGTTTTCCTATTGCTATTAGTTTTAGAGATAATTGAGACTATACCGTTTTAAATACATTTAGCACGGTGAAAAACGCTGAAAATTGGACAAAAAGACTCCATTGACAATAACTACAAAACTTAAACAGCTATTCCGGATTTAACTACATAGTCTTGTTTGCCTTTATAATCTACCCTAAGTGATGCAGTATGGTTTTCCTATTCGTATTAGTTTCGGAGATAATTGAGACTATAGGATTTTCTACCAAAATGACACCATCGACAATACCTCCAAACCTAAAACCGGATTTAACTAAAGTGTCTTGTTTGCGTTTGTAAACTTATAACGAAGTAAATTTCTCCGCCATTTTTATCCGCGACAGGATTCGAACCCGGATCCCCTCATTCCGGAATAAGTCACTCTACCAATTGAGCTACGCGGACGTTTTATTCTGATTCCTATCTGCCCTTATGTCGTGTGCGTCCTTCTGGCAGGTACGTCACATCTCCTGGTACGTTACATCATCTCTCCCTTTTTTTTTTTTTTTTCGAAGTGCTGCTCTCATTTTTCCTATCTCGCGGTGTGGAAATAACATCACACCATTGCGAGATTTTGAACGGTCGGGTCATCCGGACAGTTCGGGCATCATTACAACGAATTACGTTTTTACTGTCATTTTTATCCGCGCCAGGATTCGAACCCGGATCCCCTCATTCCGGAATAAGTCACTCTACCAATTGTGCTACGCGGGCGTTTTATTCTGATTCCTATCTGCCTTTATGTCGTGTGCGTCCTTCTGGCAGGTACGTCACATCTCCTGGTACGTTACAAACTACCCTAAGGGGTGCAGTACGGTTTTCCTATTGCTCTTACTTTTGGAGATAATTGAGACTATACCGTTTTAAAGACCTTTCGCACTGTGAAAAACGCTGAAAAATTGCCAAAAAACTCCACTGACAATAACTCCAAACTAAAATAGCTATTCCGGATTTAACTACATAGTCTCATTTGCGTTTTATAAACTACCCTTAAGTGATACAGTATGGTTTTTGTATTAGTATTAGTTTCGGAGATAATTGAGACTATCGTTTTGTAGACATTTGGCACGGTCAAAAATGTTAAACATTTGCCAAAACGACACCATCGCCAATAACTCCAAAACTAAAACAGCTATTCCAGGTTTAAATAAAGTGTCTTGTTTGCGTTTGTAAACTACCCTAAATGGTGCAGTACGATTTTCCTATTGCTCTTACTTTTGGAGATAATTGAGACTATCCCGTTTTTAAGACCTTTCGCACTGTGTAAAACGCTGAAAATTTGCCAAAAAGACTCCATTGACAATAACTCCAAAACCAAAACAGCCATTCCGGATATAACTACATAGTCTTGTTTGCATTTATAATCTACCCTAAGTGATGCAGTATGGTTTTTCTATTCGTATTAGTTTCGGAGATAATTGAGACTATAGGATATTGAACCTATATGGCACGGACAAAAACGCTAATAATTATCGAAATGACACCATCGACAATAACTCCAAAACAAAAACAGCTGTTCCGGATTTAACTATATAGCCTTGTTTGCGTTTATAAACTACCCTGAGTGGTGCAGTACGGTATTTCTATTCGTATTAGTTTCGTGAATAATTGAGACTATAAGATTTTGTAGCCATTTGGCACGGTCAAAAACGCCAAAAATGTGCCAAAAAGACACCATCGACAATAACTCAAAAACTAAAACAGATATTCCGGATTTAACTACATAGTCTTGTTTGCATTTATAAACTACTCTAAGTAATGCAGTATGGTTTTTCTATTCATATTAGTTTCGGAGATAATTGAGACTATATCGTTTTGTAGACATTTGGCACGGTCAAAAATGCTAAACATTTGTCAAAATGACACCATCGCCAATAACTCCAAAACTAAAACAGCTATTCCGGGTTTAAATAAAGTGTCTTGTTTGCGTTTGTAAACTACCCTAAGTGCTGCAGTACGATTTTCCTATTGCTCTTACTTTTGGAGATAATTGAGACTATACCGTTTTGAAGACCTTTCGAACTGTGTAAAACGCTAAAAATTTGCCCAAAAGACTACATTGACAATAACTCCAAAACTAAAACAGCTATTCGGATTTAACTACATAGTCTTGTTTGCATTTATGAACTATCCTAAGTGATGCAGTACGGTTTTCCTATTGCTATTAGTTTTGGAAATAATTGAGACTATATCGTTTTGAAGTCATTTCGCACAGTGAAAAACGGTGAAAATTTCCCAAAAGACTCCATCGACAATAACTCCAAATCTAAAACAGCTATTCCGGATTTAACTACATAGTCTTGCTTGGGATTTTAAAAACTACCGTAAGTGATGGAGTTTGGTTTTCCTATTATAATTAGTTTCGGAGAAATTTGAGACTATAGGACTTTGTATCCATTTGGCAACGTCAAAAACGCTAAAAATTTGCCAAAATGACACCATCGACAATTACTCCAAAACTAAAACAGCTATTCCGGATTTAAATAAAGTGTCTTGTTTGCATTTGTAAACTACTCTAAGTGTTGCAGTACGGTTTTCCTATTGCTATTAGTTTTGGAGATAATTGAGACTATACCGTTTTGAAGAGCTTTCGCACGGTGAAAAACGCTGAAAATTTGCCAAAAAGACTTAATTGACAATAACTCCAAAACTAAAACAGATATTCCGGATATAACTACATAGTCTTGTTTGCCCTTTGTCATGCAGTATGGTTTTTCTATTCGTATTAGTTTCGGAGATAATTGAAACTATAGAAATCTGTACCTATTTGGCACGGACAAAAACGATAAAAATTGGCAAAATGACACCATTGACAATAATTCAAATATTAAAAAGGCTATTCCGGATTTAGCTATATAGTCTTGTTTGCGTTTAGAAACTAACCTAAGTGGTGCAGTGCGGTTTTCCTATTGCTATTAGGTTAGGAGATAATTGAGACTATATCGTTTTGAAGTCATTTTGCGCTGTGAAAAACGCTGAAAATTTGCCAAACAGACTCCATCGACAATAACTCCAAAACTAAAACAGCCATTCCGGATTTAGCTATATAGTCTTGTTTGCATTTATAAACGACCCTACGTGATGCAGTATGGGTTTTCTATTCGAATTAGTTTCGGAGGTAGTTAAGACTATAAGATTTTGTAGACATTTGGCACGGTCAAAAACGCTAAACATTTGCCAAAATGACACCATCCCCAATAACTCCAAAACTAAAACAGCTATTCCGGATTTAACTAAAGTGTCTTGTGTGCGTTTGTAAACTACCCTAAGTGTTGCAGTACGGTTTTCCTATTGCTATTAGTTTTAGAGATAATTGAGACTATACCGTTTTGAATACCTTTCGCCAGGTGAAAAACGCTGAAAATTTGCCAAAAAGACTCGATTGACAATAACTACAAAACTTAAACAGCTATTCCGGATTTAACTACATAGTCTTGTTTGCCTTTATAATCTACCCTAAGTGATGCAGTATGGTTTTCCTATTCGTATTAGTTTCGGAGATAATTGAGGCTATAAGATTTTCTACCTATTTGGCACGGCCAAAAACGCTAAAAATTGGCAAAATGACACCATCGACAATAACTCCAAAACTAAAATTGCTATTCCGGATTTAACTATACAGTCTCGTTTGCCTTTATAAACTACCCTATGCAGTACGGTTTTTCTATTCGTATTAGTTTCGGGGATAATTGAGACTATGGATTTTGTAGCATTTGGCACGGTCAAAAACGCTAAAATTTGCCAAAATGACACCATCGACAATAACTCCAAAATTAAAACAGCTCTTCCGGATTTAACTACTTAGTCTTGTTTGCGTTTATAAACTACCCTAAGTGGCGCAGTGCGGTTTTTTCTATTGCTATTAGTTTTGGAGATATTTGAGACTATATCGTTTTAGTCTTTTCGCACGGTGAAAAGGGCTGAAAATTTCACAAAAAGACTCCATCGACAATAACTCCGAAACTAAAACAGCTAATCCGGATTTAACTACATAGTCTTGTTTGCATTTATAAACTACATTAAGTGATGCAGTATGGTTTTCCTATTCGAATTAGTTTCGGAGAAATTTGAGACAATAGGATTTTGTAGCCCTTTGGCACGGTCAAAAACGCAAAAAAATTGTCAAAGTGACACCATCGACAATTCTTCCAAAACTAAAACCGGATTCAACTAAAGTGTCTTGTTTGCGTTTGTAAACTTATAACGAAGTAAATTTCTCCGTCATTTTTATCCGCACCAGGATTCGAACACGGATCCCCTCATTCCGGGATAAGTCACTCTACCAATTGAGCTACGCGGACGTTTTATTCTGATTCCTATCTGCCTTTATGTCGTGTGCGTCCTTCTGGCAGGTACGTCACATCTCATGGTACGTTACATCATCTCTCACTTATTTTTTTTTCTTATTTTTTTCGAACTGCTGCTCTCATTTTTCCTATCTCGCGGTGTGGAAATAACATCACACCATTGCGAGATTTTGAACGGTCGGGTCATCCGGACAGTTCGGGCGTCATTATAACGAAGTATGTTTTTACTGTCATTTTTATCCGCGCCAGGATTCGAACCCGGATCCCCTCATTCCGGAATAAGTCACTCTACCAATTGAGCTACGCGGACGTTTTATTCTGATTCCTATCTGCTTTTATGTCCTGTGCGTCCTTCTGGCAGGTACGTCACATCTCCTGGTACGTTACAAACTACCCTAAGGGGTGCAGTACGGTTTTCTTATTGCTCTTACTTTTGGAGATAATTGAGACTATACCGTTTTGAAGACCTTTCGCACTGTGTTAAACGCTGAAAATTTGCCAAAAAACTCCACTGACAATAATTCCAAAACTAAAATAGCCATTCTGGATTTAATTACATAGTCTCATTTGCGTTTATAAACTACCCTAAGTGATACAGTATGGTTTTTGTATTAATATTAGTTTCGGTGATAATTGAGACTATATCGTTTTGTAGACATTTGGCACGGTCAAAAATGCTAAATATTTGCCAAAATGACACCATCTAAACTAAAACAGCTATTCCGGATTTAAATAAAGTGTCTTGTTTGCTTTTTTAAACTACCCTAAGTGTTGCAGTACGGTTTTCCTATTGCTATTAGTTTTGGAGATAATTGAGACTATACCGTTTTGAAGACCTTTTGCACTGCGTAAAACACTGAAAATTTGCCAAAAAGACTCCATTGACAAAAACTCTAAAACTAAAACAGCCTATCCGGATATAACTACATAGTCTTGTTTGCGTTTATAAACTAACCTAAGTGGCGCAGTGCTGTTTTCCTATTGCTATTAATTTTGAAGATAATTGAGATTATATCGTTTTAAAGTCATTTCACACGGTGAAAAACGCTGAAAATTTCCCCAAAAGACTCCATTGACAATAACTCCAAAACTAAAATAGCTATTCCGGATTTAATTACATAGTCTCATTTGCGTTTATGAACTACCCTAAGTGATACCATATGGTTTTTGTATTAGTATTAGTTTCGGAGATAATTGAGACTATCCTTTTGTAGGCACGGTCAAAAATGCTAAACATTTGCCAAAATGACACCATCGCCAATAACTCCAAAACTAAAACAGCTATTCCGGGTTTAAATAAAGTGTCTTGTTTGCGTTTGTAAACTTCCCTAAATGGTGCAGTACGATTTTCCTATTGCTGTTACTTTTGGAGATAATTGAGACTATACCGTTTTGAAGACCTTTCGCACTGTGTAAAACGCTGAAAATTTGCCAAAAAGACTCCATTGACAATAACTCCAAAACTAAAACAGCCATTCTGGATTTAACTACATAGTCTTGTTTGCATTTATAATCTACCCTAAATGATGCAGTATGGTATTTCTATTCGTATTAGTTTCGGAGATAATTGAGACTATAAGATTTTGAACCTATTTGGCACGGACAAAAACGCTAATAATTGGCTAAATGACACCATCGACAATAACTCCAAAACTAAAACAGCTATTCCGGATTTAACTATATAGCCTTGTTTGCGTTTATAAACTACCCTAAGTGGTGCAGTACGGTATTTCTATTCGTATTAGTTTCGGGGATAATTGAGACTATAAGATATTGTAGCCATTTGTCACGGTCAAAAACGCTGATATTTTGCAAAAACGACACCATTGACAATAACTCAAAAACTAAAACATTTATTCCGTATTTGACTACATAGTCTTGTTTGGGTTTTTAAACTACCCTAAATAATGCAGTATGGTTTTTCTATTCGAATAAGTTTCGGAGATAATTGAGATTATATGATTTTGTAGACATTTGGCACGGTCAAAAACGCTAAACATTTGGCAAAATGACACCATCGCCAATAACTCCTAAACTAAAACAGCTATTCCCGATTTAAATAAAGTGTGTACGGTTTTCCTATTGCTTTTAGTTTTGGAGATAATTGAGATTATACCGTTTTGAAGACCTTTCGCTCAGTGAAAAACGCTGAAAATTTAGCAAAAAGACTCCATCGACAATAACTCCAAAACTAAAACAGCTTTTCCGGATTTAACTACATAGTCTTGTTTCCGTTTATAAACTACCCTAATGTGCTGTGTGTAAGTGAAACCAAAAGAAGGAAATTGTGGTAGAAGAAGTGAATGGCACGGTGAGTGTGTGGTCTGGAGTATTGGATAATATGAGAGGACAGGCTGGTGTAGGCGTGATTTTAAGTGAAAAGATGAAGAACAACTTGATTCACTATAGTTGCGTAAGTGAGAGAATTCTCTGGATTAGTTTGAAAGTAAAACTTCAGAGAATTGTAATTGTTGTTGTGTATGATCCTTGTGACTCGGTACCTTCTGACAAGAAGGAAGATTTCTGGAATGAGGTAAAAGCTGTTTTGAGCCAGTTTGGCGCTAAAGAAAAAGTTATAGTAGCAGGGGATTTCAATGCTAGAGTAGGTGTGCAGAATGCAATTTCTGACAATGTTCTGGGTAAGTTTAATGATCCTTGTGTGAATGATAATGGTGAAAGATTAATTGAATTCTGCATTCAGAATGGTTTGTGTGTATCTAATACATTTTTCAACCACAAGTATATCCACACATATACTTGGGAAAATCGTACTCTTGATAAAAGGGTGTGATAGATTTTGTTGTCTACGATCAGCGTTTGAAACACTTAGTTGTTGACACTCGTGTGATGAGAGGTGCGGATGTTGGTTCTGATCATTACTTGGTAGTGTCACGAGTGAAACTTAATGTTGGTTGGAGGAAAAGAAATAGGAAGAGATCCAGGATAGAAAGAATAAACGTTGATAGGCTCCTTGAAGATCATCAGCGGTATTATGACTTACTCAGAGAACGACTGAAGGATCTGAAGTCTAGTGAGAGGGATGTAGAAAAGAAGTGGGAATGTTTTAAGAACTGTGTTGTCACTGCTGTTAAAGAGGTCTGTGGCACCACAGTAGTGGGTAACAATAGAGGTGATGCTTGATGGAATAGTGAGATTGAAGAGGCAGTAAAGAGAAAGAAGTAAACCTTATTGAGGATGTTGCAAGCTAGAGTCTCTGTGGATGAATATCGCTGTAAGAAGCGTGAAGCTGCTAAAGCTGGTTCGCCACACTAAGGCATAAGATAGGAAGGAGAAAGTGGAAAGGCATGAACTGGCTTTCTGGAAAGATAGGAAGTCCTTCTGAAAGTACATGAGATTGAGGAAAAATAGGGGAACAAAGTTGTAAGTTGTGTGAAGAATGAGATTGGGGAAATGATATGGGAGCCCAATGAGTTAAGTGATAGATGGGGTGAATACTTCTGTGACTTATTAGATCAGGAAAGCAAAGATGATTCTGAGACAGACGCAGATGATGTCACAATGAGGGATGAAAGCACAGGATGGATCTCAAGAGAAGAAGTGTGTAAAGCTCTAAAATCTCTTCAGAATGGCAAGACTCCCGGAGTTGATGGCATAACTGCAGAGATGTTGAAATATGGTGGTGACTCTATAATTGACTGGTTAACTGAAATTTGCCAGTTGTGCTGGGAGTTAGGAATGGTTCCTCGGGATTGGAAGGATGCTATCATTGTTCCCTTGTATAAGAGAAAAGGTGATCAGACTGAATGCAAGAACTATCGTGGTATTAGCCTACTGAGTGTGCCAGGGAAAGTGTTTGGTAAGGTTGTTATTGAAAAAGTACGGGGTCTTACATCATTGAAAGTGTGGGATGTTCAGAGTGGTTTTATGCCTGGTAAAGGCTGCACTAACCAGATTTTTGCATTACGCACGATGATTGAAAAGTATCTGGCTGTTGGGAAGAAAATATTTACTGCCTTCATAGATTTAGAGAAATCTTACGACCGAGTGAATAGGACACTTTTGTGGAAGGTATTGAATGAATATGGTGTTACTGGGAATCTACTTAATAGTGTAAAAGCCATGTATGCTGGTAGTAGAGCTTGTGTACGAGTGAATGGTGTTTTATCAAAATGGTTTTCCATTGGTGCAGGTTGTGTGATGTCACCATGGCTGTTTAATATATTTATGGATGCATGCATGCGTGATGCCAAAATAGATAATAGTGGTTTATGTCTTTGTGATATCCGTGTGTGCAGATTGCTGTATGTTGATGACATTGTCCTGTTGGCAGAGAGCAAAAGTGAGTTGCAAAGTATGTTGACTCGGTTGCACGAAGTTTGCATGAAATTTAAACTGAGTATAAATAAGGGAAAAACCAAAGTTATGGTGTTTGAGAGAGGAACGGGTACCACTGAATGTAATGTAAGTATAAATGGCACTGTGATTGATCAGGTGAGTGAGTTTGTGTATTTAGGAAGCATGTTTGACAGAGAGAACAAGTTTAATGGTGAAATCAGTAGGCGAGTGAATTCTTCTTTGAAAGTCATAGCTGCTGTGGGAGGTTTTCACAGGAATGATGGGTTCTCTAGAGAGTCCCGCATGGCTGTGTATGAAACAGTAATTGTTCCTACTCTGATGTATGGCAGTGAAACCTGGGTACTGCAGAAGAAACATAGGAATCGTTTGTGTGCTGGAGAAATGCGTTACTTACGTGGGGTTTGTGGCAAGACACGATATGATTGTGTGAGAAATGAAGATGTATTGCAGTTGTGTGATGTGAAGCAAAATGTTGTTGGCAAGGTGGAGACCAATACGCTTCGGTGGTTTGGCCATGTTGAAAGTATGAGTGATGAAATGCTTACTAAGAAAATCTTTTCAGCCCAAGTGGCAGGAAGGAAGGGCAGAGGAAGGCCAAGGAAGACATGGGTGGATCAGATTCAAGAGTGTCTGTATGAGAAAAAGATTATGAGTATGAAGTATAAAAGATCTTGTGTACGGCGTGTAATGGATATTAGTGAAGCACGAGTTGTATGTCAAGATCGCTGTAAATGGAGAAGTTTGATACGACAACAATAAGTAAAAAATACCTGGAAGTTTGTATTTCTTTTTGGAGCTAACCTCTGAATCTCAGAGAACATCTTAGTGATATCTATGTGTATGTATGTTTCCAAAAGTTCAAGGAACCTCTTCTTCTCCAACTCGAAATCGTTCTGTTTCCGGGGTGACTTTGAAAGAGATGCATGTAGCAGATATGTCTCCTCCTGCCTCAAGACTGCCTAATTCTGCACCTAACCAGTTTTTCCAGTCTCCACCACCGGCTACAAAGAGTTTCGCTCAAGCGCTTAACCCAAACGGAGCATCCATTCGTTCTTCCTCATTGACCAACTCAGCAATTCATCAGAGTAGACAGAATGCTGTTGTTGTATGAGCATCTGAATGTCCTGTAGGGAAACAGCAAACGTCATTAAAGAGCCGGACTGTAATGTACGAGACTCTACCGCAGACGCCGATACCGAAGTATTTGGAGGCTGTTGAACATTTGATTCCACAAGAGGCAATCGAAGGTGTCACTCGTTGCTCCCGGGGCATATCGGTTCTTTTTCAGACAAGAATTATGCGGATATTGCCTTAAAACAATGCATTACTATAAAATCCCGTGATCTCTATGCCACTAGTTTGCTCTTTCGACTAACTTGGATTACGTTTTATCCGGTACCGTTGGAGGTACTAGATGATACCTTGCCACTAGTGGTAACAAAATGGTGCAAGATTTTAGGTAAGGTGCAGCGAGTCTCGGATGCACTCCGAGATTCCCCTCATAAACATATCACACGATTAAAAGGTCAAGTTCGAGTAATATTCTCATCAGAATCAACTAAAGAGTCCTTTCCGGACCAAGGTGCAGTGATGTTAGACAACCACCCATATACATTCCGGATCTACTCAGAGGACTACTGCAATTTCTGTCGTGCAGTTGGGCATGTACGGCAACAATGCCCAAATGACCGCACCCCAGCTGCGAAACCAAAGCAAATATATTCTACTTCTGAGTCAACTGGGAAACCTGCTAACTCTTCTACTGCTGCAGATAATGCACCAACTTTACCATCGCGCCCACTTCCACCTTCTTCACCTGTTGATGCTCAATTCCAAACGTTGTGCCTCGTCCCCTAATCAAGTGGACAGTAAACGGTCCCGCTCAACGTGTTCGACAGCAACACTTTCTGATGTTACAGTTGATGGCGTCGGGTGTGTCACAACGGATCTGTCAGCGGCCCCTGCTCCATTTCAGAGTTGGATTCCTCTCAGAAAGATGAGGATCCTCGTTTGATTTCCGAACAAAATGACATAATTGCTTTGCTTCTTGCTCAGCATCCGAGTTCTACTGGCCCTCTTCCTATCCATGCTCTTAAGACTGTGTTCACAATGGGACATCATTCTCGACAGAACAACATCTTTACTTCAGCCTTCTTCCAGAAGTATCCTGTGGATAGAATGGCTGGGCTTGCACAACTACAAGCTTGTGTGTCTTACTTAGGCACTTGCCGTACTACCCACCCGTTCCGTACTGCTGTTTTTATTGCTCGTCTTAAGTCAAGGGTTACAACATATGAGAGAATGGCGTAGAGGCAGTTGTGGTGCGATTCTCGCCATGACGAATCTACTTAGCTTTGCTTCATTTAATTGTTGAGGGTGCTCAAGTCCCCTCGCAAATTCCCTTACTTTAGAAGATTTATCCCCGACTCTTCCTGATATCGGTTTTTTACAGGAAACAAATTGCTCAGCATCCACCCCATTTAATCGCTGGAAACAGTGGCCCTACCGTTTCATGCACTGCTATGCCTTTCAACCGGGTTCCGGAGTCGCCATAGCGGTGCATCAAAAGCTCCCTAACACTTTTACGACTATCTCTGAGATCGCCAGAGCCTTCTTGGCGTTGCGTCTCGTGATCTCGGGTGTTATTTTTCATCTGTTCAATATGCATATGCCATCGTCTAATGCTAGCTCCCGAGATTTGCTTGAACATCTCCTTCAGCTCATTGATCATATACCCCCAACAGATGTGATCATATTAGGAGGAGACTTTCATTGCACACTCGACACGGATTTGTGTCGGTCTTCCTCTCGCGAAGTTATCTAATTGGTTTCCTCTCTCCTTCATAAAGCTTCTTTACAGGATGTTTTCTGTACTCTCCACCCCTTCACATAGGTTTTTTCTTGGCGGTCGTCTGGGGCTCGCACTCCAGTGGCAGCTAGGCTCGACCGCTTTTATGTTTCCACTCATCTCCGTTCCGCGTTCCTCTCTGCTCACTATTCTCTTTCTACTTCCTCTGACCATGATATTTCCTGCTTTTCTCTTTCCTTACCCAATCAGTCTCTTAAGAAATTTCGGCAATGGTCGCTTCCTGAAGATCTGCTTCTTGACACAGTCTACCGCTCGGAAATCTCTTCTATTTTGCAACCTGCAGTTGATGCTCTGGGGTTTGTTACTGAACCCATTGCACATTGGTTGCCCACCAAATCTGCAGTCATTGCTTTTTCACGCCAATACTCTTCAGCAAGCCGACTTCAACACTCTATAGACGTTGCCCACTTACGCAACGTCCTCCAGTGTCTCTCTCCTGATTCTCACACTTATCGTGCAAATTTAGCTGCCCTTCGCCATCTTCAAGAGTAAGCTGCCCACCAAGCCTTACGGCGACTTAAGATCCATCCACTTGCCGCAGACATTCAAGATCTGGTCTTGCTTGCTGGAGCTGAGCAGTTTCTTCTTTCTTCCTCTACACTTAGTCATCTTACTCCAACAATTCATTTCTTTTCTCCAACAATTCATTTCTAATCATTTTTATCAACGGTTTAATCCCCCGGTCACCACCCTCGATCCAACCTCCTCTTTATTCTCACAGCTCCCTCAGGTACCGTCTTTTCTTTTTCTCCTCTTCTGTCCGAGATCTCTTCGGGTGAGATCTCGCAATCTCTCAACTCACTCAACCAACATTCTGCTCCTGGTCTTGATGGCCTTCCTACTGCTTTCTATCGCGCCTTCGCTCCTCTTCTCTTACCTCTCCTTCTCGCATGTTTTAATGCTTTCCTTTCTGGACAACAACTTCCTTCTACTTTTACTGTTGCTTCTATTCAACTACTTCCTAAAAAAGGGGATCTGCTCAGTATTAACAACTGGCAGCCCATCAATATTTTAAATACCGCCTATAAAATCTATGCTAAAATCCTTTCTTCTCGTTTAAATTTGGTTCTATCTCATGTCATTTTGGGCTATCAGGCATATTCCATGCCTGATCACTCGATTCATGATGCTATCCTTTTAATACAACATCAGATCCTTCTGGCAGAACGACGGGCCGAGCAACTGGCGGTGTTCTCTTTGGATCAACGTCAGGCGTTCGACCGCGTTGCGCACGCGTATCTCTTTCACACACGTCGTTCCTTTGGCTTTCCTCTTTTTTGCTCCGTTATTTTAAACTTATATCTTGATTCCTTTGTCCACATTCGGCCAGCAGCGCTTCTGACCGAGGGCATCCCTTTCAGTGCCGGTATCCGGCAAGGATGTCCTCTTCCTAGTCAGCTGTTTTCGCTTGCATTCGAACCTTTTTTTATTCTTCTACAGAACCACCTTACTCTCTCTCCACTTTCCTTAACCCCTGTTGATCGTCATCATGCGTTCTTGCTGGCGGCATATGCTGACGATCTCACTGTCTTTATCCGGAATGATTTTTCTTTTCGTCGTCTCTCTTCCCTATATACCGGCTATGCCAGAGCGTCCGGGGCGGCGCTGAACACTTCCAAGTGCACAGAGCTCTGGCGCGGAGCTTGGAGTCCCCGCACTGATGGCCCTGGGGCGCAGCTTGGTCTAACACCAGTCAGCGTTTCCTCGGGATCTCTATTAGTCGGTCCTCCATTTTGTCTCCTTCCTCTTGCTCTTCTCTCCTCAATTCCTTTCTTCAGTCTCTCTCGCGATGGCGTCGAGTCTGGTTTTGCCTATCGGTGCGAGGTCGGGCTCGCGTCGTTTCCACTTTTTATCTCCCTCTCTTCCTTTACTTCTGGAGTACTCAGGCTGTTCCGCGTTCCTTTTTGAATACTGTTGTTTCTGCCATTTCCGATTTCCTCTGGTCCGGTCATCATTGGGTGACACCGCGGAATCCTGACCTTTCCAGTGACGTGGGGAGGAATTGCTCTCCCTGACGTCCATCTACGACGCAAGGCCACCCGAGTTGGGTCTCGGCTTCGTTTACTTTCGACACTCCGCTCTCCAGCGCTGTGCACACTAGATGCCATTCTCGCCCCAAGGAATGTGTGTCTTACGTTCGTCCTTCACCTCAAGATGGACCGTCATCAACTAACGCCTACACGTCTTCTTGTGGCAGTGCGTGAGGGGTTACGCTTCTGGCGAGAGCTGCCCTTGATTAGACACCCTCCAAGCTGTGTCCAAGATCTCATGGAGGAACCCCTATTCTACTCTTCTATTGTGCATCAGCGTTCTGGAGAGTATTTCGCCTTCTCGGAATGGATTTCTGCCGGGATTCTCACGGTGGCTCAACTGGTTGGTCCAGATATGCGGTGGTTACCCATGTCCAGGCTGTCTTCTGATCTCCCTGATACACAGACGAATGTGGACCTTCTAACTTTTTTGCATTCCACACTCTTCAGTTTATTTCCCACTTTGGTTTTCGGTCTTATTATTATACATCAGCTATCTGTTTCCATTGCTCTACCGTTCTCTCTTGCAACACCTGATGGCCCGGTTCTTGTACATAACTTGAAGTCTGGTTCCTTGTACCACCACTTATTGGTTGACTCTTCAATTCCCGTCCCGATTCCCTCTGTCCCCCACAGTTTTGTCCGAATGGTATGGTCTGCCCCATACAGGTCGCTCGGCCTCCCCCTGAGCGCGAACTTCAGTGGCGGTTCTTGTTGGATCGTCTCCTAACCCCCGAGCGTCTCGCCCGCTGGGGTCTTCTGCAGTTCCCTGACTGTCTTTTTTGTGATGTTTTTGGAGACACTCCCCATATTTACAACTTTTGTTTAATTCTCGCATCACTCTTTCAGTTTTTGAATGTCTAGCTCAGCTACGTTTGTCCCCTGTCTCACATCCAGTATGATTTCAACTTCCTTGTGCCGTACGGCCGCGCTGTTCCCCATAAGCCCAATATTTGTTCGTATTTGTTTCTTCTTGCAAAACTAGTGATATACCAGTACTGGCAGTCGCTTCGAACCGTCCCCGTTCCACCCTCGGTGGGGGAGGCCGGTGTCTCATTCCGACGCCTTTTTCAAGATTTACTGGTTGCTCGACTTTCTCAAGACTTTGCTTTGGTTTCCCGGTCTGCTGATCGACAGGCTATTCTGATCATGTGGTCCCCTCTGACCGTGGTTTTCTTTTGACAACGGTTCCCCCAGACTCTTGGTGTGATTTTTTTTCTAGTGGTTTTGTGTCTGTGGTTTTCTTTTCTAGGTCCCTATTCATTGCTTTTGTTTGTTTTTTTCTCTTTCCTCTCTTGTAGGTTTTTAATTTGTGGGTGTTTTTCCCCTTCTTTCTCTTTTCTCCTGCTGCGGTAGGTACTTTATGACCCCCGCACTTCTGCCTCGCCGTTTTGTCAATTTCTGATGCTTATGTCTGTGCCATCAGATATATTCATCTTAAGTGATGTGACTACTTACTGTAGATTTTTGCATTGCATCTTTACTCTTGTTGAACTGTCTGCGTGTTACTAAATCATGCTTTGTAGGGGTCTGTATTCAATGATACATTGTGTATTTCATAGTATATATCAATTTTGTTCAACCGACTGGTATTTGTACTACGTTATTCGTCAGCCTATAGACCTCGGTCAACAAACATCATTGTGCTGTGTGTTCTGATTTTAGATTAAGTTTTTTTTTCCTGCACTGTTTGATGACTTCTTGGGAAGTTTGTTCCCATGTTGATTTCAGAACACCCTCGTGTTTTATAGTTTCTTTAATATTGTTTTGTTTGTACTGCACTAGGCGTTTCTTTCTAATCTGTATTATGCCAATTTGAGGTCTTGTTTTACAGTTGGTAATGTTTGAATAACGTTAAGTGTTTAGTGTAACCGCAAGTTCCCCTTAGGTGTCGGGTTTTTTTTCGGGGTTTCGTGCGGTCCCTTTTCCTTTCTACCTGTCGGTTCCCACTTGACCTGGGCAAGTGGGTCCCTGACAGGGGGGTTGGATTTTTTGTGGGCCGGGGACTAGGGTGGACTTGACTTTGCACAAGTCTGCTTTTAGTCAAGCGGTCATCGATGGGACTGGGCGCTTTTCTCTCGGATCAGACCCGGCCTAACATACTCTTTCACGTATGTTGCAGTCCTTGACCCTTCAGTGAAATGTTTACCATATTGATATTGCATTGCTTTACTTTACCTCTTGCCCTCGGGACATTTTCATCTTTTTTCTCTCCCCCGTGGTGCCTTAACTTTGTTTCTTGTCGTTTTTAAATTCGGGTTTTTCTTTTTCACGACGCTCATGCTCTTTGCTTTAAATATGCTTGACACTGTGGTTTACTTGTGCTCATGTTTCTTTATGATCCTCCTTAAGTGAGGATCATTTTAAATAATCGACCTCCTGCCGTTGGTAAACAAACTACTTTAGAATGCAGCTTACGTCTTGAGTTCTATCGGTACGTACTTTTCTCAGGTATCCCAAGTACTGCGCTTGCCTGACATATATTTTTGTTTTTCGTGTTGGTATTATGATTCCGCATTGTAGTAATCGGGATGCCTGAGTTGATCAGTGCCTCCTCTTGCTACTTTTCTGTGTCACCTGTCATATCGTTTATTGAACCACCTTTTGTCATAATTATTTACATGTGTTCGCGCTCATTAGTTTTATTTTTGTCTTTGAACGCCTAATGTTTTATATTTTAATGCTTATTGTGATCCAGGGAGTGTTTTGTTTTTAGTTTATAAGGTTCAGAGTACTCTGCGGGTTTTTTTTCCTCCTTGTTGGGTCATGTGTACTTATAACACTTTTGTCCGCCATGCCCTCTATTGTGTGCTATATTAGTTTTGTTGTTTATATGTGTTATGTGGTTTTTTTTTTTTCAAAATTAGGTATGGTATAATACCTACCTTTTTTCTTCTCTTCCACCGTAGTGCCTTAAAATCGTTTCTTGGTATTTTAATTTTGTTTATTTACACAATGCTCATGCTTGTTGTCTGAATATATTTGATGTTGCCGTTAGCAGATACTTCCGTTTCTTTTTAATCTTCCATACGGGAGGTGTCTTTTTAAAACAATCAGCTTACAGCCGTTGGTTAACGAACTCCTGTGGAATGGGGTTTTTTTATGTCTTGGATTAAATTGCTGTGTACTTTTCTCCGGTAACTAAAGTGATGTGCTTGCCTGTTACACCTATTTTTTTTTCGTTTTTTTTTTTGGAACCAGTTGTCTGTATTATATTACCTCCCTGTACAGCTCAAAATGCGAAAACTTTACTATTGTAGCAGCTCAAAAGGCGAAAATTTTATTTTGTCACATTGTACTGTGTACTTTGTGTATTTGTCATACCGTTCGACGGAGCACCTTATGTCATGTTTATTTAAGTGTGTTCGTACTCAATGGTTTTCATGTTAGCATTTTTTCAACTGATTCTTTATGTTTCTAATTGGTGTCACAATTAAAGTGTTTTTCAGCTAACAGAGTTTAGAGTACCCTGTTTTCCTATGTCCGTTCATTCTTGCCCACGAAAAATTGGCCCTTCATGCTCGCTACTATGGGCTCTTTTTAGTTTTGTTGTTTTATGTGTTGTGTATTAAACTAGGTATCGTGTTATACTTACCGTTTTAACCTCCGGAGATAATTGAGACTACATGGGTTTGAAGTCATTTTAAAGCTCAAAACGCTAAAATTATGCCAAAAAGACACCATCGACATTAACTCCAAAACTGAAACAGGTATTCCGGATTTAACTACAGTCTTGTTTGCATTTATAAACTACACAAAGTGGGGCAGTATGGTTTACCTATTCCTACTAGTTCCGGAGATAATTGAGACTATATGGTTTTGAAGTCATTTCGCAGCTCTTATGCCAAAAAGACACCATCGCCAAAAACTCCAAAACTAAAACAGGTATTCCGGATTTATTTTATTTTTTTTTTATTTTTTTTTATTGGAGGATTAACGACCACCGTGAGCAACTCAATGGGCTATAAGCAGTCGCCCGTCCCTAATTTAGGGTCACTGGTTCCAGGGAAGGGAGAGAGCCAGTGCCGTAAGACAAACACAACATCCATGCCTCACCGGGATTCGAACCCGGACCCCGTTCGGACGAATGATCAGGGCCATCGCTTAGACCACTGCGCCACCGGGGCGGCATTCCGGATTTAACTACACAGATTGTTCACTTTTATAAACTACACAAAGTGGTACAGTATCGTTTTTCTGTTATTATTAGTTCTGTCGTGACGTGTGTTATCGTGCTCCTGTTTGTTTGAAGATTTTTGTGAGTTCTACTACTGTGTTCATCGTTTGTACTATCCTGTGTTGTGTTTAAGTGTGGTGCCCTTCATCCAAGAGCTTTCTGGGTTTTAGTAAGTTCTTTTCACCATCATTTTCTCACTTTTCTATCCGTACCGGACGTTTGTTTACAATCGCCAGAATTGCAAATGGCGGTCTCCGGTCCAACGAGCTTCCTCAGCACTCAACCGAAAACTGCTCTTATTCTTGGAACGTCATTAGGTGTCAGTTCAGCCATCACCCCCTTATAGCTTACAGGCCCGTGCACCGAATACCGGAAGCTGGGTGACGTAGGAGAGAGTAGTCTAAAAATCCGTAGTGGGTAGTCGAAAGGTCGAGCTTGCTCGCTCGCTGTATAATGTATAAGCCTCACTGTTAATGTGCGTGGCTGTCGTTAGTTTTCAACTAAGTTTTCCTTTCTTTGTTCTCATAAATATTTTTAGGACGAACAGCTTGAGAAGAAAATTGATTATGCCGTTTAAATGCAGTGTACCCCACTGTCACGGTAATTGTGATGATCGACCACGTGTTGTATTGATGGACGATGTATTATACTATGCACCACTGAGAGCTGTGACGGTAGCGGGTATTGGGTTACGCGTGATAATAGTATGCGGGATTTGATTAATAGAACTATCATTTTTGAATGGTAAACAGGTTTATCAAGGATAACTATTTGGTGTGATTTATCTGCCAACGCAATGGCCAGTGAAGAATCTTTTGCTAATGACAGTAGCAAGGATGTGTCATACTGTAACAATTTTTGGTGTTCAGTGGGTTGTTGTATACTTTCGTGTGCAATGGTTCGAGCTATTTTAAACCGCAAAGGGTCTTGAGCTGGTTTTGGTAAGGTTTTAATGATTTGTTCATCCTGGGTAATAAATTGGAATGATTTAGGGTTAAGCATTCCTTACCTTACCTGGATATACTGTTGAAACGCAGCCCAGGGGGCCGCATTCATACCTCAGTTTATCGAAAGCTAACGTTTGTTCAAGTGATGATCACATATAACTCGTTCACTCCAGTTAAAAATCTGGTTCACTTCATTCTCTGATTCGCCGAACCTATACATACTCCTCATCAAACTCTGATCTCTCGCTAGAACTTCAGCACATTTCCACCGTGGCAGAGTCATTCGGATACCCCCACCGATATTTCATTAAAACTCTTCACAAGTTTCAGCGCTATAGTTTCACCACACTTCGAACCCAACGTGAATTTCATGTCATCAGGTTTGTTGGCTCCATTCCTTACCACCCCACCATAGTATCCGCACTCTATAAAACGTGCCGTAAGTTCAACTACAGTTTCGGCAATTCTTCCAAACGCCTTTTCAACTTGGTCAAGTCTGATCGTGACCATGTTTCAATCATGGAAAAATATAGTGTATATTCTGTGCCACAACAATCTGTTGATGACTCTCTCCCTATGACAGCCTATATCGGATCAACTTGTCGGTCACTCGGGGTGAGAATCTCCGAACATAAATACAATGCTCGCACTCATTCATCCGTAACGGCCATAGCCCGAACAGTCAACAAATGCGATTATTTACCGCTATGGAATGATGTTAAATTATTGTGTTCGGCGAGAACTAAAACTGCAGTGCTCTTTTTTGGAGAATTTGTATATTTATGATTTTGCCGAACAATGCTGTAATGAAGAAACCCCGCAAATCATACCTACTCCTTGGAGGTTCCTGCTGGAGAATCCCTCTTCTACTGTAAATATGTTTTGATTACATACTTACTGCCATTTGGATTTCTTTTCATGCATATGTACATATTTTCATTTTGTTACTTTCTGTGTAAAGCATACTCGTCCTTTTAGTACGACGCATACATTGTATCTCGCTGATGTACATAAGTGTGCATATAAGACAGCATGCTCCGTGTCAGTTTCTCGTTGTTCCTGAGGATGAGTCTGTAAAGACAGACCCGAAAGATCTCGCACATTGTTTTAATCTTTTTTTAAACAAGTTTTAACTTTCGTAAGTAAACGTGTTTTCACGGCTTGCGATGTTTCGGCTTGGTTTATTTCGTGTTGAAATTGATTACGTCTTGTTCCTCGTGCTTAAGACAGCAAAGATGATTGTTTACCAGTAAATCTCAATTAGCACGACAAAACTTCTACCCATCGTGATAAAATGAATTACTTCAATCAAGCGGGGAAATTTTAAAGTGACCAAGAACTCCCGGGTAAGTGGAAATCTTTTGTAGACCTAAGACATGCAACCCGTTGCTGAACATAAACAGCATGAGGAGCAAAACTACATATGGTGTAAATTTCTGGTCGTAGAGCGTAATATAATTAAAGATGTGATATTGCTATTTCCTTGGCACTTCGTAACAAAAATAGAACTAAAATAAAAATACCAACGTTTACCACAATCATAGGTTTATTAAATATCGACTATGGTTTTGCAGAGCTATTGGCTCGGCATTATCAGTACGAATGAAGCGTAAACATTCAAATCATTGTGACATCCTCAGAGTTCTGACGGTCATGGTTTTTGGTGAGTTGTTACCACGCGCTTGAAAGAAATGGAGTCAACGTCATGTCGTTGACAAGCTGCGAAGAGTTCCGGTATATGTGGAAAGCTTCTAATACATTAAGCTTGATAGTTGAATCAGGTTTATCAATAAGCGTTGCGTTTTCAAACAAAAATTTGTGGTTATTTTCGTGACAATGTTGGGCTATAGACGACTTTTTTAGTTCACAGTTCCGTACTTAGATCTTGTGTTCCATCACACGGAAATTTAAAGCCCTGCGGGTCTGTCCTATAAATAAAAGTCCACATTCACAAGGTATCTCATGCATTCCCCATGAATTTATGTCTTCGACGTATTCTTTTGATACGTAACAATTTATCTTGTTTATGGGTTTGAAAATAACTTTGAAATTAAAACTCTTGAGGATTTTTGAAATTCTGAAGCAAATCTGTGGAGCAAATGGGATAACCACCCAATTCTGTCGTATTGGGTTGTCTATTGGCGTGAGTGAGCAGACAGGCTTCGGTTTCCTAAATTTTTGGACAGCTTTGTCTATAATGGAATGGGTATATCCTCTGTGTACCGCAATTCGTTTAAGAAAATCAAGCTCTTTCTGCAAGGAATCCTCAGTTGAGCATATATGTATTGCACGATATACGTATGTGGGGGTAAGGAAACAGCAAATAGTTTTCGATAAACTGTTGTTATAAAGGGTCCTTCAGAGCGTGACACAAGGACGTCAAGGAATGGTAAGCAGCCATTATTTTCAAGTCTCATATGTAAACTGTATTTGAGGATCAATTGAATTGATAAGTTCAACTAATTTAGGTATTTCCGAATTTATGCTGTTCCAGAGAACAAAGGTATCATCTACATATCGAATCCATAGGTCAAATGTAACCAGCTGAAAGAGTGTGTCCTCAAAGTGACGAATATAAACTTCGCAATAAATAGGCGACAGTGGGCTACCCATTGCAAGGCCTTCCGTCTGTTGGTAAAATCTTCCACGAAAAACGAAACTGTTTTCTCTGGTACAAATTTCCACTAGTCTCAAAATATTTTCTACTTCCGGTTGGCTGAAATGATGTTCAGTGAGACTAGCTTTCAATGATTCGAGGGCTCCATTCAGTGGGATACTTGTGAACATGGATTTCACTGTGAAGGATAACATGAACTTATCCTTGTACGGATGTCGTTTTAGTCGACTGACAAATTCAATGGAATTTTTTACAGATGCTTTGTTCGAAGAAGCCGTTATGATGGATAGTTTTGAAGATAGAAACTTGGCCAACTAATGTGTAGCTGAGCCGATATTGCTGACTATGGAACGGAAAGGGTTACCAATCTTATGTATCTGCGGAAGTGCATAAAAACGCGTACAACGGGCATATGAGGGCTGTAGATGACGTTTTGAGCTTTGGTCAAGAGTTATGCAACTTGATATCAATTTCCGAGCTTCTTTTAATTGTTTCTCCAATGGATCATTTTTTATTTCTTTATAGGGTCCTTCGGAAATAAGGTTTTCGACTTCCGCCTCAAAATGGTTTTTGTCCAGAATAACAACTTGTCCTCTTTTATCTGCTTTAGTAATGATAATATCACGATTTGACTGTAATTCTTTTAGAGAATTATGTTCTTCCTTATTGAGATTGGGTTTAAATGGTGGAAAGTACTTTGACGTTATTATCTGGCTGACACAATGTCTAATTGTTTCTTGTTTTTAATGTCAATGTCTAATTTTTTTAAGCCTCAAATTTTGTAGTCATAAATTATATTTAATTTTAGGTGTCAACTGGACATTAGACTACATTTGGTGCGTAAGTATATTGAAACATCCTACAACGGGAGACGGCAATAAAACATCTTGTTCGCTTCCGTTTTTGACTTGTTTAATACCGATATAGACTTTTCAGGAACATAAAACTTAGTTCCTGATCTTGATTGTGACGAACTCACTATCTGCTACCATCAACAGTTTTTCGAAGCTGAGGATAAAGAAGTTCAGATTACTGAACCACTTAAACTTTTTGCTTCGATGTAAGAGATGCCAGATATTACCAAATTTTATATCTGTGAAATGCAACTTACGAACTTCCCATAACGTCAAGAAACCCATATATAATGCTTCATTTGCACTATTGCGAGCCATTATTAAGGACACGAGAAAAAAAATTGCAAACGTTGAGGTCGAACTGTATGATCTACATCTTTTACTGGCTAAAATGTTACCAGATATTTCTGACCTGGACGGCAAAACTTGGTCTAGGAGTTACAATATGTCGATTACTCATAAAATGACATTAGAACGAAAATTTGAAAAACTATCGAATAGCAACAACAATAAAGACAATTCTGCTGTGCAAACTCACGATGTCTTTACGGATAATGAAGTAATATCTAACCTTTCTGGTTTTAAGACCAGCGAAATTCAAAAACAGATTTTACGTTACAATTCGAATTTTGCGATTTCGAAAAAGGTACCAGTATCCAATGTCGTGGCGTCTGTTGAGGAGTCCATTATGAAAAGGGATCTAAACATTGATCAAAAAGAAACAATTAGACATTGTGTCAGCCAAATAATAACGTCAAAATCTTTCCACCATTTAAACCTAATATCAACAAGGAAGAACATAATGCTCTAAAAGAACTAGTCAAATCGTGATATTATCATTACTAAAGCAGATAAAGGAGTACTAGTTGTTATTCTGGACGAACAACATTATGAGGCGGAAGTCGAAAACATTATTTCCGAAGGACCCTATAAAGAAATAAAAAATGTTCCATCGGAGAAACAATTAAAAGAAGCTCGGAAATTGATATCAAGTTGCGTAACTCTTGACCAAAGCTCAAAACGTCATCTACAGCCCTCATATGCCCGTTGTACGCGTTTTTATCAAGGAGGTTAGAAGAAGAGGAGGTGAAGGGACCCGTTTTGAGTGAAGCCAAAACAGATCAGCTGTTTCTGTCGTCTCTCTGAGGTGGTGGGAGTCTGCGCTGCGGTAGTTCGGGAACGTGACGTCACTTCCTGTGGCTTAAGCAGTTTTGCATGCAAACCAAGGATGGAAAGAAGGAATATTTCGGACCTTATTTCTTAACATTAGGCTTTTGGTTATATTTTAAACATGGTTACTTGCACATGGGCAGTAAGTAACCATGCGCACTATGTACTTCCGCTCAAAAAAACATTATTTTGTTAAATTTTTTAAAGAAATACCAACACATATTTTCCTGTTTTTTCTGGAAAATTTTTATTATGGGAATGAATATTTCAGCCTCAATTTTTTTCATGCCTGTATGGGTAGAGTAAGGGTCCGAAAAACCCATTCAAAATCGTGATTTCCCCATAGAGATATACAGGAGATTCTTAGATTGGGCGCATTGGCGTAGTCAGCTGATAAAAAGTGACGTCACGCCAGAAACACAGGGAGAGGGACTGTTGCCAGCTCCTCTTACTTCTAACTTCCATGGTTTTTATGCACTTCCGCAGATATATAATGTTGGTAACACTTTCAGTCCCATAGTCAGCAATATCGGCTCAGCTACACATAAGTTGGCCAAGTTTCTATCTCCAAAACTATCCACCTTAACGGCTCCTTCGAACAAAAAAACATCTGCAAAAATTCTATTGAGTTTGTCAGTCGACTAAAACGGCATCCATACAAGGATCAGTTCATGTTATCCTTCGACGTGAATTCCATCTTCGCAAGTATCCGACTGAATGGAGCCATCGAATCATTGAAAGCTAGTCTCACTGAATATAATTTCAGCCAACCGGAAGTCGAAAATATTTTGAGACTAGTGGAAATTTGTACCAGACAAAACAGTTTCGTTTTTCGTGGAAGCTTTTTCCAACAGACGGAAGTCCTTGCAATGGGCAGCCCGCTGTCGCCTATTTTATGCGAAGTCAGTATGCGTCACTTTGAGGACAAACCCTTTCAGCTGGTTACATTTGACCTATGGATTCGATATGTACATGATACCTTTGTTCTCTGGAACGGCATAAATTCGGAAATACCTAAATTAGTTGAACTTATCAATTCAATTGATCCTCATATACAGTTTACATCTGAGGCTGAAAATAATGGCTGTTTACCATTCCTTGACGTCCTTGTCACACTCTGAAGGACCCTTTATAACAACAGTTTATCGAAAACCATTTGCTGTTTCCTTACCCCCACATGCAAAATCAAATCACCCATGGAAACAGAAAGTCTCTGCCTTCTACGCATACGTATATCGTGCAATACATATATGATCAACTGAGGATTCCTTGCAGAAAGAGCTTGATTTTCTTAAACGAATTACTGTACACAGAGGATATACCCATTCCATTATAGACAAAGCTGTCCTTCGCTCCTCTCCTCTTACCTCTCCTACTCGCATGTTTCAGTGCTTTCCTATCTTGACAACCACTTCCTTCTACTTTCACTGTTGCTTCTATTCGACTACTTTCTAAAAAAGGGGATTTGCTCAGTATCAAAAACTGGCGGCCCATCAGTATTTTAAATACCGACTATAAAATCTATGCTAAAATCATTTCTTCTCGTTTAAACTGGGTTCTATCTCATGTCATTTTCGGCGACCAGGCATATTCCATTCCTGATCACTCGATTCATGATGCTATCCTTTTAATACAACATCAGGTCTTTCTGGCGGAGCGACGGGTCGAACCCCTGGCGATGTTCTCTTTGGATCAACGTCAGGCGTTCAACCGCGTCGCGCACGCGTATCTCTTTCAAACACTTCGATCCTTTAGATTTTCTCCTCTTTTTTGCTCCGTTATTTTAAATTTATATCATGATTCCTTTGTCCACATTCGTACCGCAGCGCTTCTGACTAAGGACATCCCTTTCAGTGCTGGTATCCGGCAGAGAAGTCCTCTTTCTGGTCAGCTGTTTTCGCTTGCATTCGAACCTTTTTTTATTCTTCTGCGAAACCGCCTTGCTGCCTCTCCACTTTCCTTAACCACTGTTGATCGTCATCATCCGTTCGTGCTTGCGGCGTATGATGATGATCTCACTGTCATTATCCGGAATGATGCTTCTTTTCGTCTTCTCTCTTCCCTATATACCGATTATGCCCGAGCGCCCGGGGTGGCGCTGCACACTTCCAAGTGCACAGGGTTGTGGTGCGGAGCTTGGAGTTCCCGCACTGATCAGCCCTGGGGCGCATCTTGGTCTAACACCAGTCAGCGTTTCTTCGGAATCTCTATTAGTCGGTCCTCTATTTTGTCTCCTTCCTCTTCTCTCCTTGATTCCTTTCTTCAGCCTCTCTCGCAATGGCGTCGAGTCCGGTCTTGCCTATCGGTGCGAGGCGCATCTTGGTCTAACACCAGTCAGCGTTTCTTCGGAATCTCTATTAGTCGGTCCTCTATTTTGTCTCCTTCCTCTTCTCTCCTTGATTCCTTTCTTCAGTCTCTCTCGCAATGGCGTCGAGTCCGGTCTTGCCTATCGGTGCGAGGCGCATCTTGGTCTAACACCAGTCAGCGTTTCTTCGGAATCTCTATTAGTCGGTCCTCTATTTTGTCTCCTTCCTCTTCTCTCCTTGATTCCTTTCTTCAGTCTCTCTCGCAATGGCGTCGAGTCCGGTCTTGCCTATCGATGCGAGGCGCATCTTGGTCTAACACCAGTCAGCGTTTCTTCGGAATCTCTATTAGTCGGTCCTCTATTTTGTCTCCTTCCTCTTCTCTCCTTGATTCCTTTCTTCAGTCTCTCTCACAATGGCGTCGAGTCCGGTCTTGCCTATCGGTGCGAGGCGCATCTTGGTCTAACACCAGTCAGCGTTTCTTCGGAATCTCTATTAGTCGGTCCTCTATTTTGTCTCCTTCCTCTTCTCTCCTTGATTCCTTTCTTCAGTCTCTCTCGCAATGGCGTCGAGTCCGGTCTTGCCTATCGGTGCGAGGTCGGGCTCGCGTCGTTTCCACTTTTTTCTCTCTCTGTCTCTCTCTTCCTTTACTTCTGGAGTACTCGGGCTGTTCCGCGTTTCTTTTTGAATACGCTTGTTTCTGCCATTTCTGATTTCCTATGGTTCGGTCGCCATTGGGTGATACCGCTGATCCTGATCTTTCCAGTGGCGTGGGGAGGAATTGCTCTCGCTGACGTCCATCTACGATACAAAGCCACCCATGTTGGGTCTCGGCTTCGTCTACTTTCTACACCCTCCCTCCAGGGCTGTGCACACTATACGCCATTCTCGTCCCGAGAAATGTGCGTCTTACGTTCGTCTTCCTCCTCAAGATGGACCGTCTTCAACTAACGCCTACACGTCTACCTGTGGCAGTGCGGGAGGGGTTACTCTTTTGGCGAGAACTGCCCTTCACTAGACACCCTCCAAGCTGTGTCCAAGATCGCTTGGAGGAGCTCTTATTCTACTCTTGTATTGTGCATCAGCGCTCTCGAGAGTATTTCACCCGGATTGGATTTCTGAAGGGATTCTCACGGTGGCTCAACTGGTTGGTCCCGATATGCAGTGGTTACCCATGTCCAGGCTCACTTCTGATCTCCCTGATACAGAGAATATGAACCTACTTACTCTTTTGCATTCCACACTCTTCAATTTATTTCCCACATTGGTTTTCGGTCTTGGTCTTATACATCAGTCATCTGTTTCCATTGCTCTACCGTTCTCTCTTGGAACACCTGATGGCCCGGTTCATGTTCATAACTGCAAGTCTGGTTCGTTGTACCACCTCTTTTTGGTTGACTCTTCGATTCCCGTCACGATTCCCTCTGTCCCTCACAGTTTTGTCCCAAGTTCCTGTTGGATCGTCTCCCGACCCCCGAGCCTTCGCCCGCTGTGGTGTTCTGCAGTCCCCTGACTGTCCTTTTTGTGATGTTTTTGGAGTTACCTCCCACATTTACAACTTTTGTTTAATTCTCGAGCCACTCTTTCAGTTTTTGAATGTCTTGCTCAGCTACGTTTGTCCCCTTTCTTACACTCAATATGATTTCCACTTCCTTGTGCCGTACGGCCGCGCTGTTCCGCTAAGCACAATATATTTCTTCTCATTTGTTTCTTCTTGCAAAACTAGTGATATACCAGTACTGACAGTTGATTCGAACCGTCCCCATTCCACCCTCGGTGAGCGAGGCCAGTGCGTTCCTTCGATGCTTTTTTCAAGATTTATTGGTTGCTCGACTTTCTCAAGACTTTGCTTCAGTTTCCCGGTCTGCTGATCGACAGGCTGTTCAGATCAGGTGGTCCCCTCTGACTCCATGGTTCTCTTTTGACAACGGTTCCCCCAGACTCTTGGTACGATTTTGCTTTTTTTTTCGTTTTTATTGGTTTTGGTGTGGTTTTCTTTTCCAGGTTCTAATTCATTCCCTTTGTTCGGTTTTCTTCCCCTCTTGTAGGTTGTTTCTTCGTGGTGGGGCTATTTTCCCGTCTTTCCCTTTTCTTCTGCTGCTGTAGGTACTTTATGAACCCCGCGCAGCTGCCTCGCCGTTTTGTCAATTTCTGATGCTTATGTCTGTGCCGTCAGATATATTCATCTCAAGCGATGTGACTATTTACTGTAGGTTTTTGTATTGCATACTTTACTGTTTTTGAATTGTCTACGTGTTACTAAATAATGTTTTGTAGGTGTCTGTATTCAATGATACACTGTGTATTTCATAGTATATATCAGTTTGTAACGTACCAGGAGATGTGACGTACCTGCCAGAAGGACGCACACGACATAAAGGCAGATAGGAACCAGAATAAAACGTCCGCGTAGCTCAATTGGTAGAGTGACTTATTCCGGAATGAGGGGATCCGGGTTCGAATCCTGGCGTGGACAGAAATGACGGAGAAATTTACTTCGTTATAATGGCGCCCGAACTATCCGGATGACCCGAACGTTCAAAATCTCGCATTGGTGTGATGTTATTTCCACACCGCGAGATAGGAAAAATAAGAGAATCCTTTCTCCAGCACTTCAAAAAAAAAAAAAAAAAATAAGGGGAGATGATTTGACGTACCTGCCAGAAGGACGCACACGACATAAAGGCAGATAGGAATCAGAATAAAATGTCCGCGTAGCTCAATTGGAGAGTGACTTATTCCGGAATGAGGGGATCCGGGTTCGAATCCTGGCGTGGACAGAAATGACGGAGAAATTTACTTCGTTATAAGTTTTGTTCAACCGACTGGTATTTGCACCAAGTTATTCGTCAGCCTATAGACCTCGGTCAACCAACATCATTTTGCTGTATGTCCTGATTTTAGATGAAGTCTTTTCCTGCACCGTTTGAAGGGTGTTCTGAAATCAACATGGGGAGTTTGTTCCCATGTTGATTTCAGAACACCCTCACGTTTCATAGTTTCCTTAATATTGTTTTGTTCGTACTGTACTAGACTTTGCTTTCTTATCTGTATTATGTAAAATTGACGCCTTGTTTTACAGTTGGCAATGTTTGAATAATGTTCATTGTTTAGTGTAAACGCTAGTTCCCTTTAGGTGTCGATTTTATTTTTTCGGAGTTTCGTGCGGTCCCTTTTTTTCCTTTCCACCTGTCGGTTCCCACTTGACCTGCGCAAGTGGGCCCCTGACAGGGGGTTTCGATTTTGTTGTAGTCCGGGGACTAGGGCGGACTTGACTTCGCACAAGTCTGCTTTTAGTCAAGCGGTCATCGATGAGACCCTGACAGGGGGTTTCGATTTTGTTATAGTCCGGGGACTAGGGCGGACTTGACTTCGCACAAGTCTGCTTTTAGTCAAGCGGTCATCGATGGGACTGGGCGTTTTTTCTCTTGGACCTGACCCGGCTTAACATAATATTTATTTATTACGTTTATACTTGTTGAGTGTTTCACGTATGTTGCAGTCCTTGACCCTTCAGTAAAATGTTTACCATATTGATATTGCATTGCTTTACTTTACCTCTTGCCCTCGGGACATTTTCATCTTTTTCTCTCCCCCGTGGTGCCTTAACTTTGTTTCTTGTCGTTTTTAAATTCGGGTTTTTCTTTTTGCACGACGCCCATGCTCTTTGCTTTAAATATGCTTGACACTGTGGTTTACTTGTGCTCATGTTTCTTTTTGATCCTCCTTGAGTGAGGATCATTTTAAATAATCGACCTCCTGCCGTTGGTAAACAAACAACTTTAGAATGCAGCTTACGTCTTGGGTTCTATCGGTACGTACTCTTCTCAGGTGGGCTTGCCTGACATATATATATATTTGTTTTTCGTGTTGGTATTATGATTCCGCGTTGTAGTGTACACATTGTTATCGGGATGCCCGAGTTGATCAGTGCTTCCTCTTGCTTCTTTTCGGTGTCCCCTGTCATATCCTTTGTTGAAACACCTTTTCTCATATTTATTTACATGTCTTCGCGCTCATCAGTTTTATTTTTGTCTTTGAACGCCTAATGTTTTATATTTAATGCCTAGTGTGATCAAGGGAGTGTTTTTTAGATTGTAGGGTTCAGAGTACCCTGCGGGTTTTTTCTCCCTGTTTGGTCAATTGTACTTATAACACTTTTGTCCGCCATGCTCGCTATTGTGAGTTATATTAGGTTTTTTTGTTTATATCTGTTACGTGTATTTTGTTGTTTTCAAAATTAGGTATGGTTTCACACCTACCTTTTTTTCTCTTTCACCGTAGTGCCTTAAAATCGTTTCTTGTTATTTTAATTTCTTTTATTTACACCAGGCTCATGCTTGTTGTCTAAATATGTTTGATGTTGCCGTTAGCAGGTACTTCCGCTTCTTTTAATCTTCTATACGTGAGGTGTCATTTTAAAAGAATCAACTTACAGCCGTTGGTTAACGAACTCTTGTTGAATGCTTTTTATGTCTTGGATTATATCGGTGTGTACTTTTCTCCGGCAACTCAAGTGCTGTGCTTGCCTGTTATACCTATTTTATTTTTTGGTACCAAATGTCTGTATTATATTACCTCACTGTACAGCTCCAAATGCGAAAACTTTACTATTGTAGCAGCTCAAAAGGCGAAAATTTTATTTTGTCACATTGTACTGTGTAGTTTGTGTGGTACACATTGTACTGTGTACTTTGTGTATTTGTCATACCGTTCGGCGGAACACCTTATGTCATGTTTATTTAAGTGTGTTCGTACTCATTGGTTTTCATGTTAGCTTTGTTTCAACTGATGTTCTATGTTTCTAATTGGAGTCACAATGAAAGTGTTTTCTTAGTTTACAGGGTTTAGGTTATTTTCGTTTATTTACACAAGGCTCATGCCTAGTGTGATCAACGGAGTGTTTTCCTATGTCCGTTCATTCTTGCTCGCGAAAAATTGGCCCTTCATGCTTGCTACTATGGGCTCTTTTTAGTTTTATTGTTTTATGTGTTGTGTATTAAACTAGGTATCGTGTCATACCTACCGTTTTAATCTCCGGAGATAATTGAGACTATATGGTTTTGAAGTCATTTTAAAGCTCAAAACGCTATAATTATGCCAAAAGACATCATCGCCATGAACTCCAAAACTAAAACAGGTATTCCGGATTTAACTACGCAGTCTGGTTTGCATTTATAAGCTACACAAAGTGCTACAGTATCGTTTTCCTATTCCTATTAGTTCCGGAGATAATTGAGACTATATGGTTTTTAAGTCATTTCGCAGCTCAAAACGCTGAAATTATGCCAAAAAGACACCATCGACATTAACTCCAAAACTAAAACAGGTATTCCAGGTTTAACTACACAGTCTTGTTTGCGTTTATAAACTACACAAAGTGGTGTAGTATCGTTTTCCTATTCCTATTAGTTTCGGAGATAATTGATACTATATGGTTGTGAATTCATTTTGAAGCTCAAAACGCTAAAATTATTCCAAAAAGACACCATCGTCATTAACTCCAAAACTAAAACAGGTATTCCGGATCACGCAAGCAAGATTACAGAGTGACAAGAATGCCGGATAGATATTAGAGACGTCGATTTACGCAACGTAAGGACTTAGAGAGACGCCGGATCATCGGGCTGAAAACCGCAGGTTAGTCCGCACGCCGTATGGCCCGCCACATCGATCGTTCTGACCATACCGTCCAATTGTGTTGAGAGCAGTGGACACGTGACGACACTGCTACGGTTATACGTCAATTCGTCGTGTCCAAATCGTCACCGTTTCAGTTCGTCGAGTGCAAATTCATCGCGCGTCAATTCATCGCAGGCTCAATTAGGAGCACACAAGTTCAAAGCGAGCAAATTCGTCGACTACTGATTTTTTCGTGAACAAATTCGTCGTATTTCTACCCCCTCAGTGAAATACTTTGGATTTTGTAAGAGGTTTTTGAGCTCTTCAACCTGAAAAACTCCTTCGGGAGATGGTTGGGGTAGGATGCCGTTACGACTTTGAATGTTGTACAACTTGTGGGCTCCTTCCTGGGGCCCCGGTGAAGTCTTTATGAGGGATTTAGTGGTTCAGGAGAGCGGAGGCCCCTGTTCCTCGGTTGCTCTTGCAGTATTAAATTTAACTCTTGTACATTGCATTGGCTTATTCTTAGTGCACTTTACATTGTTCCTCAATGTCTTCGGGCCCCTCCGGGATCGCAGGACATAGATTTGTATAAGCCTAACGAAAGTGATTTGTTCACATTTTTCATGTTTACTGTTGTATCGAGTAGCAGACTCTACTTGTGGGTATGCCCTTCCCCAAAAAATTTGGTGAAGTCTGTAAGAGGGATCCCAGGTGCTTTGGTTGGGGGGGCTGCCCCCATCTTCCGTAATTTTATATTTTGGACTACTAGAGTTAGTCAATGCATCTGGGGTGTTACCCCTGAAGCGTCCGCGAGGCTTGCGAGCTTTGGGGGGGCTTCCCAAATGTTAACATGGACGTAGAGCTGTAAACATTGGCACATATATAATGTTTCTGTACACGACTACGAATTTTCAGAAGGGTGGGGTGAATTCCCCCCCAAGGTTTCTAAGAGCGGAGGCAAGGTGTTCAAGTTAAGTTATGCTCGCAATTTCAATGCTTCATGTTGTAAATAAATAATAAATACACAGTTGACGTGGACCAGGAACATCAAAGAGAAGTCATCGCTCTTTCCACGTTTATAAGTGAGTCACGGAAAAATTTATCATCGGTCGCCACCGGGAATCAAACCCAGGGTCTTCCAGTTATGCACCGGACATGCTTCCACTGCACCACAACTGCCTCGAAATTCTCCAGACTCACATACGACAAACTGCCAAAACCACCTGGCAGGTTGCTTCTTTGGGGCCCCGGGATTCACCAAAGATGAACTGGGGATTCACCAAAGATGAACAGCAGCAACTGAACAAATAACTAGAAGGGGAATGAATAATAAGTACACAGTTGACGTGGACAAGGAACCGGGTTCAAGAGGCCCCCAGACAAAATTTTCGTAAAATCTGCTGTTTTCAATTTAGAACCACCAAATTTGGTATACTATCTCATGGTACTCTAACTTAGATCGTAGACGGTCTTTGGAAAAGGTCGGGGCCCGGCGTCAAGGGGCCGCCATACAAAATTTTCGTAAGATCTACGGTTTTTAATTTAGGACCACTAAACTTGGTATACTATCTCATGGTTTTCAACATTGCTTTATTTGAGAACCATGATGTGCACAGGAGAGCAAGAAAACATATAAAACAAATTATACTTGGGCAAAGTTGCAAATAGGCACAAAGATCGTACGCGGGGGGAGGGGATCACACGGAGGTCATGGGCACGCAGGCCGGACAGTACAAAGAGAACAGTGCAGTGAGGCAGGAAAAGTTCAATAATACTGATCAAAATAAGATTCGTGGCGGTGCCGCCCAAAATAAGCGCGTCCCACCTATCTAAGGCTTCAAGATGATCATTCATGTATGCAAAGTCTTGTTCGAGAGGTCGAGGATAAAGATAGAAGTACGGCGCAGACTGTTCATCACGAAGAAATGAACGCTGAGGGCGTGTGAACGTTTCTTAGGAATGATACCAGAGGTGGGCTCCATAGGAGAGGATGGAACTGCAGGCGACGGAACAACAACAGGCGCAGGAGCAGGTGAAGAGACGTCGAGAAGGGCAGCTGCGGAACAAGGCAACGATGGGATCGACAGACAAGATGACGGGAAGGATACCGTTGAAGGAACACGAGGAACCACTGGGGTGGGAGGCCGGCGCGGATAAACATCAGGCGTATGAGAGGCAATGGTAGACAAAGCCGGAAAATTTCCTACTGAAGGCGGACTCAGCGGAGGCGAACACAATGGTGTGCTGTTAGCAGAAGAGAAGTGGCAAGGAGAGACGGCGGCAGTAGAGCGATGGAATCCACAACGGACGTAGTAGTAGTCGACACGGGGAAGCCGGAAGAGTCGAGGTATGCATCAGGCGAGGGGACACTCAGAAGAGAGCCACCTGTCTCGGAAGATGGGGAAGACTGATGAGGCGACTGGACGGAGGAGAGCAGGTTGTGCACAAGGGAGGTGTCCGCAAGACGAAGAGCAAATGACAGGCGGGCATCCGGAGGTCGTGACGGCGAATTAAGAGGTCATCAAAGGTGATGGCGGAAGAGAGCGTGGAGTCGTGTCAGCGACTAGAGAAGAGGTAGACACATCAATCATTGAGAGGCGGAAAGGCGCAGGAGCAGTTCTCGATTGGATTAGAGAGGTGAAGTGGGCAGGCAGAGAGGCATTATCAGTAGGATGCCTAGGATGGAGAGCAGACCGCCCAACGTGGATGGCTGAGAAGACGCAGCCGAGCAAGGCGGCGGAGACGCAGACAGGAAAGGCACGGCAAACGAAGCAACATAAGCCGAAAAGCCGGAGGTGCGGGATGGACACGAAGCACAATGGTGACCAGGCGATTTGCAGTTGAAACATTAATAGGCCGTGTAGACATGTGTAGTACCAGTATGGCGACCATAGAACACCTGGAAAGTGGTCGGACAGAAGGCGATGGACGTTTCATCGGGAAAGACGAGTGCTTGTCGACGAAAAATAAGATAAGGACGATCATCTTGATCGTCCGACGCCGCGGGCAATGTACGCACCGGACCGACAACAAGGCCACAGCGGGACAAGAAGGCAACAAGTACATCATTGGAGATTTCATGGGCAACAGGAGACACACTGACGAGAATAGTGCACTACGACCGGGGAATGGCAACCAAACTTTGATCGCCTGCTGATATGGGAGAAAACACCGCCCGCGCGACGTGCGGAATGGCGTCAGAGTGCACAATCGTACGAAGGATTGAAGGCAGTGATTTTTGTATTCGGGAGGGCGACATACTTGACGCCCAAACCAAGAGTTGGGAGTAAAGACTTACCACTGGTGGAAGACTCACGAATGTGAATAGTCAAAACAGAGCCGCTGCTGGAAACAAGTAGGTTCAAAGAAGACGGCAGAAGAGCTGAGCACGAGGTCGTAGTAGCGGACGAGAGGAGATGAGGGTGATCTTCTAGCAGAACATCACGAGGAGGCGTCAGAGGGGGAAATAGTCAGCAGGAGCAGCACAAGCTATGAGCTAGTGATCGAAGAAGCAGAAGCAGAGGAATAATAGACGACGTTTCTAGCAGAAACGCAACGTAAAAGTGGAAGATGACTGAAGAGTAAGCGATGACGTCATGAGCAGAACCGCTACGAAGAGGTGGTGCACAACTGAAGAGTAGAAGCTGACGTCACAAACAAAACTACTACCAGAAGGGGGAGTGGAACCGGAGGCACGTAGATAAGCACATGAACGAAAGAACGTGAGGGTGTAGGAAAGCTGGGAGGCGAACAGCACAGAGTCAAGGCAAATCACGATGTTGACCGGAAAATGAGCCGATAACAAACGAGGGTTAGAGCATAGGATGGGAAAAGACGAAGCGTGCGAAAAAAATTCGCACTTACATGGCAAAACAAGTAGAAGGAAAGAACTAGACGAACTTCATAAGCCAGGTAAGCGAGGCAGAACCGATTTAGAACAGAGAAATAGGGCAAAAATCAGGAGCAAAAAGGGAGTGACCATCAACAATCTCATGGTACTCTAACTTAGACCGTAGATGGTTTTTGGAAAAGATCGGGTCCCCCCACACAAAATTTTCGTAAGATCTACGATTTTCAATTTAGAACCACCAAACTCAGTATGCTATCTCATGGTACTCTAACTTAGATCGTAGACGTTTTTGGAAGAGGTCGGGGCCCGGGATCAAGGGGCCCCATACAAAATGTTCTTAAAAAGTTCCATTTTTTACTTTTAAGATCTGCAACACAATCAGCAATCCAATACCCGATCTACGGTCTAGTTAGAGACCGCTAAGAATCAAGTGCAAACATATCCGTTTAATGGTGTATAACTTAGACCGTAGATCGGGTTCTAGACTGCTGAATTTTGTTGCAGTTCTCAAAAGTAAAAAAATCGAACTTTTTGCAAAATATGTGAGGGCACCTTGAACCCGGGCCCAACCCCTTCTGTCAACGGTGTAAGTTAGAGTACCACGAGATAGTATACCAAATTTGGTGGTTCTACATTGAAAACTGTAGATTTCACGAAAATTTTGTATGGGGGCCTCTTGACCCCGACCCCTTCCAAAAACCGTCAACAGACTATGTTGGAGTACCATGAGATAGTATACCAAATTTGGTGGTTCTAGATTGAAAACTGTAGATTATACGAAAGTTTTGCATGGAGGCCCCTTGAACTCGGGTTCCGACCCCTACCAAAAACAGTCTACGCTCTAAGTTTGAGTACTATGAGGATATTTTCTGGACCCTGTCGACATTATGACCGTGTCGACCTTTTGACTGTTGGCTTTATGACCGTATCGAGATTTTGATTGTCCGCATTATGACTGTATCGAGATTTTGATTGTCCGCATTATGACCGTGTCGACATTATGGTATCGACCTTTTGACTGTTGTCATTATGACCGTATCGACATTATGGTATCAACATTTTGACCTTAATCGCTAGAGTCTACCACTCAGCACAAACTGAAGCACTGAAATTGCGAGCATAACTTACCCTGAACACCTTGTCTCCGCTCTTAGAAACCTGGGTGTGTGGGTGTGTGGGTGTGTGTGTGTGGGGGGTGAATTCAAGCCACCTTCTTGAAAATTCGTGGTCGTGTACAGAATTATGATATAGGTGCGAATGCTGCAGCTCTACGTCCATTTTAACATTTTGGGGGAAGCCCCTCCAAAGCTCGCGAACGTTTCGGGAGAACATCCCGGATACACTGACCGACTCTAGCAGTCCAAAATATAAAATTACGGAAGATGAGGCAGCCCCCAACCAAAGCACCTCGGATCCCTCTTACAGACTTCACCAAATTTCTGGGGGAAGGACATACCCACAAGTAGAGTCTGCTACTCGATACAACAGTAAACACGAAAAATGCAGACAAATCACGTTCGTTAGGCTTATACAGATCTCTGTCCTGCGATCCCCGATGGGCCCAAAGACACCATGGTCCGCCAAGGAGTCATGGACCTGCAGAACAATGTAAAGGGCACTAAGAATAAATCAATGCAAAGTACAAGAGTTAAATTTAATACTGCAAGGGCAACCGAAGGAAAGAGGCCCCCAACCTCCTGAACCACTATATCCATGACAAAGACTTCACCAGTTTGGCGACAAGTCACATGGAATATGAAAGAACCACAAGCTATACAACATTCAAAATCGTAACGGCAGCCAACCCCAACCATCTCCCGAAGGAGTTTTTCAGGTTGGAGAGCTCAAAAACCTCTTACAAACTCTAAAGTATTTCATTGGGGGCAGGTCAAAATACGACGAATTCGTCCACTAATTTGCTCGCGATGAATTGGTAACTGCGACGAATTGACGGGATACCCATTGTTAGGCCACTGAGCGGCTCCGGACGGACCACCGGTAGAGAGGATCGACAGCCCGTGCGCCAGGCACAAACGGATCCCACGGGGACCCGGTATACTATACAGGCAGATGTAGCGGCTTCTGTGTGACCACGAACCATTTCCCGACGCCTCGCGGAAGCGAATCTGCAGTCTTAGCGCTCCTTACGTGTGCAGCCATTAACACCGGAACATCGCCAGCTCAGTGTGCAGTGTACCAGGCCAGAGCGACGTGGAACGCCACAGACTGGCGACGGGTGGTGTTTAGCGATGAATGCCACTTCGATTTGGTAACAGATGATCATCGTGTCCGGGTGTGGAGGTCACCGGGTCAGCACCACATCTCTCCCATTGCAGGCATTATGGTCTGAAGAGCCACAGCCTACGATAGCCGATCAGCTCCAGTACTGGTACGTGGATCATTGATGGGCCAGCGGTATGTGGAGGAGATCCTACGGCTCCATGTGCTCCCACCTGGCCGGGATTCCAGGTGCGCTATATAACAGAAGGATAATGCCCACCCGCACACGGTTCGGGTTACCCAAGACTGCAAACGTCATGTCCAGACACTTCCATGGCCTGCCGGCTCCCCGGACATGTCCCCCATCGAGCATGTGTGGGACCAGTTGAAACGACAGCTGCCGCCGTGCCGCACTATTCAGGATTTGGAGCACACCGTCCAACACGTGTGGGCCACTATGCCGCAGGACATCAGGCGTTTGTTCGCCTAAATGCCGGACCGTATTGCAACATGTATCGCCGCACGAGGCGGTGCGACGCGCTATTGAAGATGAGCGAACTGCGTGCCACAGATCCCTTTGTAAATTGTCCTGCAGCTTTGTTTCTGCCACCATGTCTATCATTCATCTGTTTTCATTACGTCCATAAAATTTCAGTTCGATCCGATGCTTCCTTCTTGGTACGCAAATTTCATTGTCCGGAAGTGTATTATTAGCTCCAGTCATTTTTCTAATGCATCAGTTCCTCTTCCCATCCTTCCTGGTTATACCAAGCATGCAATTCCCCATGCTTCTTTCAATAGTTTGTAGCCTCTGTCTTTTTTGGTTAAGGTTCATGTCTCTGATCCGTAAGTAAGAATTGGAAGGATGCATTGATTAAACAAAATAGTTTTCTTTTCTTCAAATGAGTTCAGTTATCGATAAAAGTTTGTGTGTACATATTCTATTTCTGTTCAAATATTATAATGAAGTGTGCACCCGGCACAAATTAATAATTTCAGGTAGTTTCGACAATGAACCTGTATAGTCACAATAAATGTTAATTGCGATTCCTTAAATATCGTCATCAAGAAATTGTGAAAACTATTTATTTGTAAGTCAGATAACTAACCTTTGTGTAGTCCATGGAGCAGTCAAAAGTGCAATTTTTATAAGACCCCAATACAAGGGTGTCGGAACTATTTTTTGACAACGAGGGCAAGATATCAGGATATGGAATTTTTAGTCAGATCATAAAACTTAACAGTGCTTTTGTAAAACAGGACGCGTTGACGTTATTTGACATGATACATATACACTGAAGAGCAATTGAATTAGAGACAGCTGGCGTTATGAAAATGTAGCGCTGTGGGTGGCCCTGTAAATGGAAACGACATGACGTATGCAACGATCCGACAATATGAGGAGTGATGCGACGGGAATCAGTAAGAGTCGGACACAGTATGGGTAAGACGAAGGATCTAAGCGCATTTGACCGTGGGCAAATTGTCGGGGCCCGACGGATGAGTCACTCCATCTCAGAAGTCGTGCAGGCGCTGAAACTTTCACGAACCACTGTGTCACGGGTGCACCGTGAGTACATCGAATCCGGTAAAACCATCCCTGCAGGGGCCAACTGCCGTGGACAACAGCGTGTGGATGAGCGGGGTCATGGTCGGCTAGCTCGCATTGTAACAGCGGATAGACGGGCCACAGTGCAAGAAATCATCCGCAATTTAACGCTGGTGCACAAAAACGTGTAAGCAGCCACACCATCCAGAACCATCTCCTCGCTATGGGGTACAGAAGCCATCGTCCCACGAGGGTACTGCTGCTGACCGCACATCACTGGGTGCAAAGATTAGCATAGGCGCGAGAACATCGCCACTGAACCCTAGACATGTGGAAAATGTTGCCTGGACTGACGAGTCGAGATTCACGTTGGTACATGCGGATGGTAGGATACGAGTACGGCGCAAACCACATGAAGCGATGGATGTTTCTTGCCAGCAGGGTACTCTTCAAGCTGGTGGGGGTGGCATTCTCGTCTGGGGACTGTTTACGTGGACTGAAATGGGACCCCTGGTGTGATATCGTCCCTCACAAGTCAACGTTACCGGGATAACCTGGACGACCATTTGCTCCCGTTTGCGCGTCTTCAACATGCAACTGGGGACCTCATCCTGCAACAAGACAATGCAGCTCCCGAATTGTATCCGAATGGTTGGATGAACACTCCACCGAGGTGACCTCGCTTCCTTGGCCAGCTAGGTCACCTGACCTCAATCCCATCGAGCACATCTGGGATGACATCGAGAGAGATGTTCGAGGCTCTGACCCCTCTCCATCAAATCTTCGTGAACTGTGGAAGCTTGTTCAGGAGTCGTGGATCCGTATGGCTTCCCAACGCTTCCGGTGTCTTGTCGAGTCAATGCCGAGACGAATCGCCGCCGTCATCAGAGCGAAAGGTGGTGCTACACGTTACTAGACAGGTATCTCTAATTCAACTGCTCTTCAGTGTATAAGACGATTATATCGATAAAATCTGAATGAATGAAGTTGAGTTTTATAGCTGTATCATGGGTTAGCGATATAAAACATTTTACTCAGATAATAAACGGTATCGAATTGCAATGAATTGAAAACTGCCATGTCGATATGAATCTCACAACTGTAGCCCTTAAGTTACATATAAAACAACATAAGTATAAAAATATACCTTATTTCTTTCTCTTCCCCTTCCATTTTCTTTCTCTAAAGTAAGACTTATTTTACTGTACATGAAATAGACAACGTTCCCGCTACTTTTACAGAAACACAATACCTATCAGGAATTTCAGTTTTAATCCGTGTCTCAGGAATAGGAATAAAAAAAATTACAGTTCTAGTTGGTTAACAATTAAAATAGAAAATATTTTGTTTTATCAGCAGTTTTAAATGGTAGGATATTAAAGAAAAAATTCTACAGTATTTGTCTGATTTCGGACCACTGTGAATGTGGTTCCACCTAAAATCTCAGCCTTATGTTTCCAATGGTAAAGCTTCTTTACATATTTTCTTCGCAATTAATGTATTCTCAAGGAAGAACATTTGCACATCGATAAAATTAACTACGTTATAGCATGTGATACTTATTATTTGCTAAAAGATAATGATAATTATATTAAAAAATCAATCCTTTTCATTGAGTAATGCTAGACCTGTTAATGGATGGAGCGAACTGTACATTGATGACGTCAGTAGACAAATAAATGTTGGACTGCTTGATTATGGTTATGTTTTACCAAGTATTAAGTATCTTATGCTATAACCTAAACTTAGTTTTATCGATGTGTAAATTTTCATCCTTGGGAATACATTACTTGCGAAGAAAATATGTAAAGAAGTTTTACCACTGGAAACATAAGGCAGAGATTTTAGGTAGAAATACCATAAAAAGCAAGAAAAATGAGGGGGATAATGTGATGTTTTGCCTCTGCGCGCAAATGAGCACAATGATTTGCAAATCCATAACTGATCACAATGATTTGCAAATCCATAACTCAGAATTGTTCGAAGGGTATAATTGGACTAATTATTAGAAAAAGTTTATATGGACATGTGTATAAAACTAAAAAAATACAATTATCTTTGTATAGTTGAAGATTTTACCCGTTTTCATAGGAATTCCATTCAAAACGAACAGCCACGAGGATAAACGTTCCCCACTTAGGTGCTTAGCTTTGTTTTTTAAGTCATGGACGGAAAAACAAGGAAACAAAGAACTACAGTTCCTGGAAAGGTGCCTGTGGCATAAACAGCGTCCTTGTGGCAATGTCGTTATTGTGATGACCTTAATAGAGGGGAAAACAGAGGATTCCAAAAACTTCCTCTGCCGCTTTTAAGCTAGACTTCTGTGATGCAGGCCGACAAAATTCGGCAATGCTTTACTTAGTGGGGCCTTAATTAGCTTTTGTCAAGCGCTCTTAAACAAAGGAACATGCACATGCGAAAAGTTGGAACTAAAACAGAACTTCATAGAAAACACGAAAATATATTGCATTCAGACTGATTCTTCATTGCCACTGAAAGCGTGGCATCAGTTTTTGTTTTATTAGATATATTTATTGTAAAAATGTACACTCAAGTGCCAGAAAAACTGGTACAGACGAGCTTATGCAAAATACATAGCAACGTCACCTATGCGCGTACTCGGTTGCGTCAGCCAGTGCGTATATATAAAGCGATAGAAATCCTTCCCAGCTGTCAGAGCTGTCTTCGGTAGGAGAATGACAAGTAATAACGATTTAAGCGATTTTCAACGCGGTGTCATAGTTGGCGCTCGTGAGATGGGCCATAGTATTTTGGAGGTAGAAACGAAGTTCGGATTTCCACGGACGACCATTGCAAGGGTGTACCGTGACTACAAGAATTCCGGCAAAACCTCCAACCTACGATACCAGTGTGGCCGTAAAAAGACATTGGGTGAACGTGACCATCGTCGGCTGTCAAGAATCGTTTCACGCGATAGGAGTGCAACACTCTCGCAGGTATCATCAGAATTCAATGCTGGAGCCTCAACAAGCATCTGCGTCCGGACTGTGCAACGTACCCTGCACGATATGGGCTTTGGGAGCCGACGCCCAACTCGAGTCCCCTTGATGGGTGCACGACACAGAGCTATGCGCCTCGCTTGGGCACGGCAACACCGCCACTGGATACTTTACGACTTTTTTTTTTTTTTTTTTTTTTTTGATTGGAGGTTTAACGACCGCCGTGAGCAACTCAATGGGCTATAAGCAGTCGCCCGTCCCTAATTTAGGGTCACTGGTTCCAGGGAAGGGAGAGAGCCAGTGCCGTAAGACAAACACAACATCCATGCCTGACCGGGATTCGAACCCGGACCCCTTACGGACGAATGATCAGAGGCCAACGCCTTAGACCACTGCGCCACCGGGGCGGCACTTTACGACTTGAAACAAGTAGCCTGGTTTGACGAGTCGCGTTTCCAACTGTATCGGGCAGATGGAAGGATTCGTGTGTGGCGCAAACCCCATGAAGCCATGGATCCCGCCTGTCAACAGGGAACTGTACGGGCTGGTGGAGGGTCCATAATGGTATGAAGTGTGTTTAGCTGGACTTCACTGGGACCCATGGTACATCTACAAACGTCTGTGACTGGCCAACGACATGTGCGCATCCTTTCTGGCGAGGTACATTCATGTCCTGCATTCATGCTGATGGGTTGGGCCTGTTCCAACAGAACAATGCTCCCCCACACAAGTGCCGGGACGCAACATTATGGTTAGAGGAGCATTCATCTGAGTTTGGGGTGTTGCCATCCCACACAAGTCCCCAGATCTGAACGTGATAGAATACATTTGGGATGTCATGCAACGCGCTATCGAACACAGGAATCCGGGACCTCGGAATACACCCGAATTGTGGAACGCCCTGTAGGAAGTGTGGTGTGCATTGCCTACAGCATATTTCCAGAAGCTAGTGGAGTCCAGGCCCCATCGTATTTCTGCAGTCCTGCGCTCCCGTGGGGGACCTACCAAGTAGACTGGTGTACCAGTTTTTCTGGCACTTCAATGTATTTACATAAAAAAACACTAATTTTACAAATTTAACAAGATGTGTTTCATCAAATTTGCTGTTTTCAAAGATCACACAGTTTGTTAATTAACCTTTTACTGAAAGACCCTGTGTATTTTTTTTTTCTGGTAACAGCCCCTTTTAAAATTTCACCTGAAGGTTTCATCTCTTCATTAAATTTAAAGTGCTAGTGACCTACTCAGCGTGTATTTCATTTTCTACTATCTCCCATTCAGGAACAGACAGCCAACCCATGAATCTTTGGGAGGAACAATATACTCAAAGCCCAAATTAGGTTATTAACTACTGTACTTTAATGGTAAGATTTGTTTCATCATACAGTTCGTCCTACATACACGCGGACAATGAAATTTGCGCACCTAGAAGAAAACGTGCTACAACCGCAAAACTTTGCAAATAGCTAGAGTACGTGCTGGTATGTAAATGATTCATGTTTCGTACGAGTACGCATGACCGCATACCATGTAGTGGCGCTGCAAGTACCGGTAATCTTATAAACCGGCGTGTAGTCGATGCCCCATGAAAGCAAAAAACACCGGCCAACGCAAGCAAGAGTACAGAATGACAAGAATGCCGGCTAGACGCCAGAGACGTCGATTTACGCAACTTACAGATTTTGCGAAAGGCCTGATCATCGGGCTGAAAACCGCAGGGTTGTTGGCGCGCCGTATAGCCAGCCACGTGGATCGTACATACCGACCGACTGTGTTGGGAGCAGTGGACACGTGACGGCACTGCCACACGGCGGAGCGGCTCCGGACGGACCACCGGTAGAGAGGATCGACGGAGTGTGTACCAGGCAAGAACGGATCCCACAGGGGCCTGGTCCACTATACAGGCAGTGTAGCGGCTCCTAACTAGGAGCCGCTACAACCATTTCTCGACGCCTCGCGGAAGCGAATCTGCGATACCAGCGCCCCTTACGTGTGCTGCCATTAACACCGGCTCCGTGTGCAGTGGTGCCAGGCCAGAGCGACGTGGAACGCCACAGACTGGTGACGTGTGGTGGTTAGCGATGAGTTCCGCTTCGTTTGGGGGACAGATGATCATCGTGTCTGGGTCAACGGTACAATCCCAACATCGCGCCACACCTTCCCCACTGCAAGCATTATGGTCTGGGAAGCCACAGCCTACGATAGCTGAGCAGCTCTAGTAGTGGTACGTGGGTCATTAACGTGCCAGCGGTATGTGGATGAGATCCTACGGCCCCATGTGCTCTCATTCCTGGCCGGGATTCCAGGTGCGCTATATAACAGAAGGATAATGCCCGCCCGCACACGGCTCGAGTTGCCCAGCACTGCAAACGTTCTGTCCAGACACTTCCATGGCCTGCTCGCTCCTCAGACATGTCCCCTATCGAGCATGTGTGGGACCAGTTGAAACGCCAGCTACCGCCGTGCTGCACTATCCAGGATTTGGAGCACACCGTTCAACACGTGTGGCCGTGTCTGTTCGCCTCCATGCCGGACCGTATTGCAGCATGTATCGCTGCACCAGGCGGTGCGACGCGCTATCGAAGATGACCGGACTGCGTGCCACAGGCCCCTCTGTAATTGTCCTGTAGCTCTGTTTTTGCCATCATGAGCATCATTCATCTGCATCATTACGTCCATAAAATTTCAGTTCAATACGATGCTTCCTTCTTGGTGCGCAAGTTTCATTGTCCGTGAGCGTATATGGAATCATAATTTTGTAAATGAAAACAGTTGCATGCACAAAACAACAAAGACTTCTAGTGGAAAATTATTATGTATTATGACCAGCAACATGATATTCTAGCATATTTTCACTGAATTCCATGTAACCAATTCCTTCAGAAAACATGAAATTGTTCACCGTTCTGGAGAGGGAATCGAATCCGCACCTCCCGCTTTCCGGTTGAGCATGCTAGTCATTACACAACTTAGGACAAGGAAATTCCAAGCAACTGGAAGTAGATATCTGAGAACCTTGAGATTTAGTCGAGGCTATTCCTGCTCTATCGTAGCGTCTCACGACCTTTTTCTCACATCCAGGGTGGGATGTAGGTCACAAATTCTAGTGATCAAAGTACGTCATATACAACTGGGAAACGAATTTCCCCGAAGAAATAATTCTTCATAAATACATGGTAGGCATTGTAATGCTATTATTGGCATATTATCACTGTATTCCATGTAACCACTTCCTTCACAAAACTTGAAAAAACAATTACATATGACGTACGTACTTTCATCACTGGAATCTGTGACCTACATCCGACCCTGGATGTAAGAAAAGGTCGTGAGACGCTACGATGGGGGCAGGAATAGCTTCGACTAGCGCCAGTCTGAAGGTTCTCAGATATCTACGTTCAGTTGCTTGGAATTTCTTCGTCCTTGTAGTGTAATGACTAGCATGTTCGACCAGAAATCGGGAGGTGCGAGTTCGATTCCCGCTCCAGGACGATGAAAATTTTCAAGTTTTATGAAGGAAGTGGTTACATGGAATACAGTGAAAATACGCCAATAATAATATATCTTCATAATATATGTAGGCATTACAATGCCTAACCATGTATTTATGAAAAAATATTTATTCGGGAAAATTCGTTTCCGAATTGTATATGACATAATATTCTAGCTTTTTGAAATCAAACTATCCCAACACCACGAAAAAATAGTTGTAGAGGAATGAAATGGCGGCAATACATTTGCATAGGTAACATATTTAATCGATTAAGGTTTCAAGATCACAGCTTAATGTAAGCGCGAGAAGAGCCATTTTAAATGTAAAATGCTGGTACATTAATAACCGGTGTAACCGCCAGAATGTTGAATGCAAGCACGCAAACGTTCATGCATTGTGTCGTACAGGTGCTGGATGTCAGTTTGTGGGATGGAGTTCCATGCCTGTTGCACTTGGTCGGTCAATACAGGGACGATTAATGCTGGTTGGGGGTGACGCTGGAGTTGTCGTCCAATGATGTCCCATACGTGCTCGATTGGTGAAAGATCTGGTGATCTAGCAGGCCACGGCAACATGTCGACACTCTGTAGAGCATGTTGGGTTACAACAGCGGTATGCAGGCGAGCGTTATCCTGTTGGAAGACACCCCTTGGAATGCTGTTCATGAATGGCAGCACAACAGGTTGAATCACCAGACCGACGTACAACTGTGCCGTCAGGGTGCGTGGGATAACCACGAGAGTGCTCCTGCTGTCATAGGAAATTGCTCCCCAGACCATAACTCCAGGTGTAGGTGCAGTGTGTCTTGGCCTCAGACAGGTTGGTTGCAGGCGCTCACTTGGCCTCCTTCTAACCAACACACGGCCATCACTGGCACCCAGGCAGAACCGGCTTTCAACAGAAAACACAACAGATCTCCACTCCGTCCTCCAATGAGCTCTAGCTTGACACCACTGACGTCGCAAATGGCAGTGGTTTGGAGTAAGTGGAATGCACGCTACAGGGCGTCTGGCTCGGAGCTGTCCTTCAAGTAACCGATTTGTAACAGTTCGTTGTGTCACTGTGGTGGCAACTGCAGCTCGAATTGCTGCCGCAGACGCGGTACGATGCGCCACGGCCATATGCCGTACACGGCAGTCTTCCCTCTCAGTAGTGCCACGTGGCCGGCCGGAACCTGGTCTTCTTGAGGCAGTACCTTCCCTTGACCACCGCTGCCAACAATCATGCACAGTGGCTACATTCCTGCCAAGTCGTTCTGCAATATTGCGGAACGAAAATCCACCTTCTCGTAGCCCTATTACACGACCTCGTTCAAACTCCGTGAGCTATTGATAATGGCTTCTTCGTCTTCTTAAAGGCATTCTTGACTAACATCAACACACTACGTCGAATCTCAACGATATCTAACGCTCACGAACGTTACAGCGCGTATTTACAGCAAACCTGCTTTGCATGTTCCGAGGGGCGCTACTAGCTCCACACGTATGCACCGAGCGCGAAATTTGCATAGACGTCATCTTACAGATGTACTCTCACCGCCTACCAACTGTCGTTTATCTAACACAACCAATTCTTGGTGTTGGGATTTTTTTTCCGTCAGTGTATGTAACATTGTTCCAGAATTATATGATGGAAACAAAACAAACAAACAACGCCCCCCCGCCAAAAAAAAACCAGAATAATATTTAAATGGCAAACACAATTAATAATTAATTGACTTTCCTCCATGCGCAATAAGCTGAAATATGCATTCTGGCATACTGCATATTAAATTATGCATAATTGTACCGTCAATACTATTTTACCAACAGTTCAGGATTTCAGTTCCCAGATCTTTAAAGCTTGAAAATTGCCGGTGATAAAAAACACTTCAAACCAAAATTCCCCAAAGATTTTCAATTGGGTTGAGATCCGGCTGCAGCGACGGAAACTAGTCACTGGGTCAAAATTACTGACTTCACTGTCCAAAATACCAAAAATACTGACAAATTACTGACAAATTTAATTACAGCCTATCAATAAATTAGCATTTTAAAAGTAAAATTGGGAATTCATTAAAAAAAATTTATCTGGCCTCCACCATCCCCGTAGCCAGCAATCGCACACCTTTTTATTGAAAAAAATATTTTTATGAATACAGGATGATATTTTCATTATTGTACTATAAAATTTAAGGCAGAAAATATTCATTTTTAAAAATAATAGAGTACTGCAGATAATAAAACAGCCAAAACATATTAAAAATCATACATAAAATAATCATTATGAGAACAAAACATAATTACTGTAAGGTGCAAGTTGTCTTTACTTTGTCTTTGATTTTTTGTTGAAAAAAATTATTAACGAACTCTTTCGTTTCTCAACGGTTTTCTGCACTGCACCTGCATGCTTTTTTTCTTGTCCTATTCTTCCATTGCTTTCTGCACTCCTTCCAGCATGAGATGTGCTGTATTGAATCCCACCATGTTCATTTTCTCAGCAGACTCTTAATACGCTCGAGCAATCATCCTCTTCTCGTTCTTGGGTTGAGATCCGGCTTCTCGTTCTTGGGTTGAAGTATGGCACGTTATTCATCACAAAATTGCTTGTAACGAACATGAGCTACTCTTGCCATCTACAAAAGTTCCTGGGTGATATTAACATGGTATATCGTGTTTTTGTATACATAATATAATGTTTCTTTGACCAACAGGTGGGTATTCAAAGTGCTCTCCGACATTCTGGCCCTTTTATCCGTCAAAATGTGTCCAGATTTTGAAAACCCTCTTTCTATGTCCGAACTACCATGCAATAACGATAATGCTGCTTTCACCACCTTTGTAATCAGTGGGTATTTAGGATCTCCAGATGGTTTTGTCTTTTCAAAGAACTGATTCCAGTACGTATCTATGCGGCAAGTTTCACTGGCAGTTTCATCTTCGAGTCTAAGAAGTTTCCATTCATCCACACTCATGTCCAATGGAATATCCATAGAAGGTGCTGGTGCCACTTTCATGATATCCTTGTGGGTTCCTTCTTTGACTCGCTGTGCTGGAGCTAAACATTGAAGATTTCTGAAGATGGCTTGTTCAAAGATGAGTGGTGTAAAAGGTTTTTGCAGCTTGCTATGAAATGTTCTTTTGCTCCCATTAAAAAGAGTATCTTTTCCTTTTCAGAAAGTTTTTCCAGTACGTCGCAGATTCTACTTTCATTGATTACTTCTCTTGTAAGTATACAGTGCTCATGACTAAAGGTTTCAAAAGACAATGGTGCTGAACTCTTACAAATACAATTCATTATTGTTCTTGTGAGTGATTTTAGTGCACTGTGCATCAGATGTACCAAAGGCTCTTCTTTTTGGAACACTCCTGTGAACTTTGTAAATACGCGGGCACTTGTGCAACAAAACATCACCTCTGCTTTCATGTCTGATGTTTTAAGAGGTTAATTATGTTTCTATATTTCGCGGAAGATTTCACCAAATCAGTTTTACTTTTAGGGAAAAAGTTCATAAAGTACTTAGTAACTGTTGGCCACTCTTCAGTCAGTCTTGCGGCAGTACTCTATAGGGATCGATAACCACCAAAGAGGAACATGTTTCAAGAAACGATGATTTGGGATTCCGAGATTTCTTTTAATTTTGGTGAAATCCTCCCATCGTGATGGCCACCCATAAAAAAATTCATGAAGGAAAATTAAATTTGATGCATCGTCACCCAGTTCTGCCATGCCACTACAGAATGCATTATGGACTATATTAATGTTACAAGTGCCAATATCTACCATAGCCTGTCTCTCTGTCAAAATAAGATAATCATTCATGAGTTTAGTGACAGCCTTGTTAACCATTTGGACCATCATTACTTATCATTAGCAATTTTGACCGAGGAAATTGTGGCGAATCCAAAGCTTCGTCCAGTTTCCTGTAAATATCTTTAGCTGTTGCCGATTCCATAAAAAAACGTCTGGAGGGGTCTGGTAACAACCATGTTTTTTAGTTAGTGACCAGTATCTAACAGTTACCTGTAATTCTTTGTAAAAATCCTTCAGTTACCTGTAATTCACCTTCAAAATCCTTCAGCAACTGTTTTCTGAAGTATGGGGCCAGTGCATCTGTTGTTAGATACCATGCCTTTGTCCTTGATAAGGCAAAATCTTGGGGCACTGCATTTGGAAACATAAACTTGAAAGTTTCCCCAATATGTTCATAAGATGACTTAAAAGTGAAATCAGCTGAAATAGTTTTCAATACCCAGATAATTTCTGTTCTCATTGAACTATCTCCAGGGGTGTTAGTGCCCCTACCATGTTTCGGAGCAATCCTTGGAGCGGGAAAATTTGCATTTTGGAGCAGATCTCAGGTTTTGGAGCAGCTAATGATAGCATTTTTAATTGTTTAAAGTCCATGCTGTGCTTTAAGTTATGTTTATATACTGAATTACCATTATTTTATGAACTACGAAAAATGTTATATTTCAGGTTTGTTGACATTTTACTGCTTTTCTTAGACTGTTAATTAGCATTTCTGTCGTTCCTACGGTGAGATAAATGGGAAAACAATTATACTACCCATGATTTATTGAAAACTACATCACCTGCAATATTTTAAGCGTACCACATTAATATCAGGGATTTTCTTCTGAATGCATTTGTTTCGCTGTAACACGAATAGGATGCTGCCGCGTCCAAGAACTGTTGCTATTGTTACTGAATGCTTGCGAATATACCCTTAGGAAGAATAAATAATACGTAATAACTGTTTGTTCTTTGGTTGGTTTTTAGCAGCATATTTTTCGAGATTCATGGCATTCAGATGAAAATACATTTCTGAAACCAACCAAATGGCAAGCCACGCGTGCGTGTGCATCACAAACTCCTAAGGTTTTCTGAAGGAAAGCGTACCTTCGATATAAAAGGAAAACTAATGTAACATTTAATAATCAAATTGTAAAATCACCATTGAGCAGTTGTGCCACGATACTTTTCGTACAATGTTTTTCATCCAGTAATTATCAATGTCAAACTTTCGTTATTGCTATGAACAATTACAACTGGAACCAAAATAAAGTTGGTTAGATAAAAGCTGCTTCCACGCTTAACGCTTGCGCAGTGACATTTTGAAGTGGGATTGCCCCCCCCCTCTTTAGTAGTAGTAGTAGAATCAGTTTATGACCTTTTTGTGGTTGTCTGATTGTCTGAAAGAGCAAATGCTCTTGCATACGTGGGATCCTGTATGTATGGCCATGGACATTAAGCAGACGATTGCGAGTTAGTTAAGTGGTTCAACGCACCTTCCATCTGGAAAAAGAAGTGTGAGGGTGAAGATGTTCCCCAAGGTAGGTCAAAATGAGAAAAAGAAAACCTAAAAATTCTGCTCCCTGAGCATACGAGGCCAGATTCAGACTTTAAGTAAGAACCAAAAGATCGGTATTCCTGATAACTGATTACAAGTTATGCGACATAAACACTCCTTTCATTTATCCATAGCGCTTGTGAGCGATTTTAATTAACATACACGAGACTGATGAAGAAAAATAACAAAGCTGTACTTTTTAATTTGGTGAAAAATCAGACTGCGAGGTGAGAAAGTGTGAAGATTACGCAGCATGAACAAAACTGAATCGTTCACTGTAATTTATTTATGAAAATATTTAACTAGATCACACCACTGTATTTACAATTATAAAATTACTGAATTCCAAACAAAATAGGGTGGTTTTAAAAGACACAGCTTCAAACAGTTTTTTTTTCCTGGTTTTGTTCTTGTACTTGCTAGAAAATCAGCTCTGGTTTCCTCTTGCAAGCAAACCCTACTTTCTTCTTAGCAAGTTCTACGACCATATTTGTTTTTTGTTGACTCTGCCACTGCACCAGTGGCGGCCCGTCAGATGAGGCAAGTGAGGCGCCGCCTCACCTGAAATTCCGCAGAATGAGAAGTGAAAAAAACAAACTTCGGTCAGTAACAAAGATATAAGAACTTTGCAGGATAAATGAAACACTGAAATTCACATTGTGATCCATGAATTAGGTTAAAGAAAGGCTTTCAAGAAGAGGAATGAATAATTATTTTTGCAAAGCAGCTGCATGTTTTAAGCGCTTAGAGGCGACCGGCTGAATCGTCCTCGATGAGAAGCCTGTTTTGAGAACTGGGGATCAGAGAAGAGCCCTACAGAGTGAACCCCCCACCCCCACGGTCCGAGGTCTACCTAAGGAGGTGCCAGACTTCCAGTAAGAGAAAGGGAAATTTCTGAGGCGACACTCCATTTCGCTTAAACTGGAATCGCATCTCTGCTGTTATTGGATAACCCAAGGATTGTGTATCCAATGGGCGCGGGAAAATGAGCAGATAACCTTGGTAAAAGTGGTTTTACAGGCGATGACGCCGTTCGCCTCTAGACGCTTTGGAGTACGATGATTACTACGTAGCTTTAACTATTCGTCAGAGTGTATTTGAGTCTAACTTTTTGTAGTGTGTTTTCAATCCTCTTCTGCGGGTGTTGGCTAGTTCATAGTAATGTTGAGTTTTTCTTCTTTTTTATTTTGTTATTGTTACTAAACAGCATATTTTGATTTTGGTTGGAAAATATGAATGGCCCAACAAACGACGTGATTTGTGTTCTGGAAGAAATTCCTTTTAAACACTGGAAAGATTATGATAAAAGGGATGTTCTCATATCTGGAAGACCGACACCTATAATAAATTCAATATCTAAAGATAAGAAGTGCGGCAAATCGTTTTTTAGGTCTTTCAATAAATCATGGTACGAGATTTCCCCCTGGCTTTCTGGTAGCTATTACAAGCAAACTCTCTTTTGCTGGCCATGTTTACTTTTGAGCAATAAGAAAAATGTGTGGAATACAACGGGTTATTTTGATCTGAAAAACTTTTCTCGTAGTGCAAAATTGCACGAAAAGCTCTAAAGAGCATATAACTAATCACGTAGGTCTGAAACGAATGGGAAAAAAATATAAACACTATTTCTGATATGCTCAAAGAAAATGCTGCTCTTCATAAAGCTAAGTTTAATGAAAAGGTCAGACTAAATAGGCTTTTTATGGAACATATAATCGATTTAGTTGTCGTTCTAAGCAAGCAAGAACTGCCTTTTCGAGGACATGATGAATCTATTTCCTCATTAAATAAAGGTAATTTCAAGGAGATGTTCCATTTGTTACTTCGTAGGAGCACCGCAGAATTAAAAGCACATTTTGAAGAAATACGAAACTTATTTTTCTGGACAATCTAAAACGATACAGAATGATTTACTGGAGTGTATTCATGAATATATAAACGAATGTGTTAAAAGCAAAATTAATGAGTCAAATTTGTTTTCAGTGCAAGTTGATGATACACCTGATATTACTCAAAAACACAGTGTTCAATAATTGTCAGATACATATTGGACTCAAATTGTGAAGTAGTTGAGCGCTTCCTTGGTTTTTATGATATCAGCACTGACAGGACTGCTGTGGCACTCTATGATCTGCTAGCATCGGTTTTGGAGGAGTTTGATTTTAAATCAAAGTTAGTAGGCCAGTGTTATGATGGTGCAAGCGTTATGGCTGGAGAGTTGAGCGGTCTGCAGAAAAGAGTCAAGCTAGAAGCCCCGCAAGCTTTTCTTTACCCACTGTTTCGCCCACCGCCTTAACCTTGTCCTACAACAGGGGTGCAAAAGTATTGTAAAATGTCGCATATATTTCGCAACTGTATCCAGCATGCCCCTCATTTTTTCATAAATCTGCCAAGAGAACCCACGTAGCAGATTCAGTTGTTGGGAAACGGATTCCTCAAATAGCGGAAACACGTTGGGCATCACGTTCGCAAATTTTGCGTTTAATTGTAAGCGAATGGGGTAAATTAAAGAATGTGTTTGAAAACATAATGAATGACCCGGAATCAACGGCAGAATCAATCAACGGAGCCATAGGATATTTGAAAATTTCACTAATTTTGAATTTGCTTTTTTATCACTGATTTTTGATGACATTTTTGGAATTACGGATGTACTGTTTGATGTTTTACAAAAAAAGACTTTAGATATCAGTTATTGCCAAAGACAAATTAAACAATGTTGAACGAATAAATAAGAAAAGGAATGTAACCACTTACTTGAAACATTTCAGTGAAGCAATTAGTTTGAGTGGAGGTCCTAAATGTCGCCAAAAGAAACATTTGACTGAAGAAGAAGTGGAAAACTATTACAAAATTTTGTTTTACGAAATCGTTGACAGCATAATAGTCCAAATAAATACCAGATTTGAAGATATGGAAAAGCTTGAGTTTCTGCAGCTAGTTGACAGCTCAAAATACCATAGTTATTCAGAGTCATTTCCATCCAGTGCCCTTAACACTCTCAAAAAATTTATCCAAACATTTTTACAGACACACAACGACTAAAAAACGAATTAAATTTTTTATATAATGATCACAACTTCAGGGAACTCAGTGTTCAGAAAACCTTGAAAATAATGAAAGAAAACGAGCTGAAAGATGTGTTACCAGAAGCCTACAAATTATTTTCTCTTGTATTGACCCTGGCATCAACAAGTTCTTCTGCTGAAAGGAGTTTTTCTTGTTTGAAGAGAATTAAGACTTACCTCCGTAAAACAACGGCACAAGATCGTTTGTCTTCACTCGCTAAAATTTCAATCGAGAAAGAATTGCTGAACCATCTAATGTCCACTCAACCATTTTATGATCTGATCATAGACAAATTTGCAGCCAAAAAGGATCGCAGAATTGAACTTATTTATAAAACATAAACTGAGAGCATTATGTTCGAGACCAAAGCAAATTAATATCGTATTCCTCTGTTTTTAATTCCAGGTTTAAATTACCTAATACTTTTTTTATATAGAAATGTGCTTCCTTAACTTGACTTCTCCTGTACATAGTTATCACGAGCCTGGACTTCAGTTTGTGACCCGTGCTAAATGCAGTTTCACTAATATGCCAATCGAACTGTGACTTTTATTCAAGCTCAAGAAACATTTCGCGAGAAAACAATTTCTATTCAAATGATTTACTTTGAATTTTTTAAGAAGTGGATCTCCGACTGGCGTTGGGATGTGAGTGACGCATTGACTAGCTAAAGAAACCGCACAAATTGCGTATTTTCGCTCAAGTGTATTACATAAAAGAATACAGGTGAAATATTTCTTTCTTTGTTGTAAAATTATCGAATAATTGTTTTCATAAAAATATTGTTGCAAAAGTAGCGTATATTACACACACACACACATATATATATAGTGGTATATGCACATTTTCCCTCTAATATTTTTGGATTTTTTCGTGAAGAAAGACTCCCCACGCCGTGTTTCATATATTTCTATAATTTTATTCCATTACTGTTGAATAATATTTGTATATAAGGGCTAAATGGCATGGGCTGAAGCCCTAAGGGATGGGGGTTTACAGCTGTTTATAACAAGGCGCCTACCCGAGACCAATGGCTTAACGAGACTTCCGAATCTCAGCGGATTTTAATGATTCAGCCGACTCGAACCCAGGACTTCAAAGATATCCGATGGGTGATACTGCCTTTGATATGAAACTTTTTGAGGGGGGGGGGTTCTGCACTTCTGCTGTATAACTGTGTATGTAACAATTTGGGGGGGGCGCTTCTGACAAATATTTTTCTATTGGTACGTGTAACAATTTGGGGGGGCGCTTCGACAAATATTTTTCTATTGGTACGTACGCACATCTTGAACATTAATACAAAACGAAGCTAATTTAATAAAATGAAGAAAATGCAATAAATTATAGTTGTTTTAATAAAAATTTAATAAAGGAACTTCTTTGGCCGCTTTGCTTTACTTTCTCTTCTATTATCAAGAAATTACATTGATATTATGTATCAATGTAATTTATTTGTATTACATTGTAAGTTATGAAAAAATCAATGAATTTAAATAGGGAAATTATCTATAAAACGTACTTAGAAAAAAGCTAACTGTCTCGCCTACTTAGGGGGTGCAAACCACGACCCCCACCGGCTACGCCACTGATATATATATATATATGTTCGTATAACGTTATACGAATTTATATATTTTTCAATAACATATGTTTTACTGTTTTACATTTACATCAAGACCGTTCGCCTCACCAGCATTTTACACCACGAGCCGCCACTGCACTGCACAGCATCTACTGTTTACTTTTTGTTCTGCTGATAGTTTTCCCTTACCATTTTTCTTTGTTACTTTTCTTTCTTTTTTAGTTTTTTTTATTCACTTAGATGACAATTTTATCCATCATGCTTTATCAATCATGCTAAGAACTTTCAGGCTGAGAACCATGAATTCTTGTATCAGAGCTTTCACTATTTTAGATAAATGGTGTAATTTTCAGAGAATGAATACTTTTTTTTGTTTTATAACACACAATGCATCAATTCTTACAAATTTCCAAACTTCGTCACTTCCGTTTTTGGAAATTTCCCCCACCCTTAACAAGCTAAAATGCACACACATTTATGAGGGTGATGACATTTAACAACTACATAGGAGTGGGAACATCGCCGGTTTGGATACAATTACGGAAGAAATCTCATCTCCGTCCGACTTCCGTTTTCGAAAATTTATCCAACATTTTCAAGCTGAAATACAAATATTTATGGAATAAAATGATATCTAACAATATTGGATTTGAAAAGAAACATCACGACAAAAAAAAAAAAAAAATTACGATTACGAGAGAAATCTTACCTCAGTCTACTTTCCGTTTTCGAAGGATTAAATTCCATCCTCCGACGAAAAAAACGATCCAAACACCACCACCAGTCCTCCCAAACTTTCAGTTCAGTTATGCATCGATCTCGTAAATGGTCCAAATGATAACAAAAAAGACGGAATTCCCCGAATCAGCGCAAGAATCTCGTGGCCGAAGATTACGGGAAAATTTTTGGGTGGCCTAACTTACGTTTTCGGAAATCGTTGCCTACAATTTCAAGCTGAAATTATATTTAACAACAATACTGAACAGAAGCAGAAGCAACATCGCAAGAGAAAAAAAAATATATACAATTACGGGAAAAATCTGCACTCCCTTTAACTTCCGTTTCTGAACGTTTAAAAAGACAAAACAACATCCCCAGACGGAATACGACCCCCCCCCCCTACTTATACCCCGAAAATTTCTTCACTTTTGCATCGATCTCGAAAAAAAAAAAAAAAAAGGGAGGGAACTCCGCGAATCCGCGGAAGAATCTCACGTACGAATTAACCGCTGAATCGATTTCGAATGTTGTAAAATTACGCTAAAATATCGATGACCGGTAAATTTTAACTTTTGGCGCAAAATTGGCGCAGATTTCGTCAAAATCGCGAATTTTTAGCAGAATGGCGCAAGAACAACGTATTGGTGCGGGCTGGCGCAAGTCTGGCAGCCCTGTAATCTCTGACACTGTAAAAGGGAATAGTTTCTGTGCAATCTTTAGGTGTAGCGTGGCTACCAGAACTAGTTTCCTCCGGCACACCAGGATGAACAGCTGACAGATGTAGCTGTATTTTTGAGCAATTAGGGAAAGCCAATGCTCAAAAAACACTTTCATCATTGGGCCACTTTGTCAGTACAATAATAGTTATTACTAGATTAGGAAAAATATGAAAAAGAAATTGAGTTGAACAGAATAAAAAAAATGTCATATCACTAGGAAGTCATGTTTCCCCCCAAAATGCCGTAATGAAAAAAAAAAAAAAAAAATACTGACTTTACTGGCCAATTTAAAAAAAAAACAACTGACAAATTATTGACCAAGATGAAAAAACATATTTTAACTGATCATTTTCCATCTCAGGGGCTGCTAGCTGACCACGGCAGTAATTTGACATTGCTCAATCTCGGCCAGGCCATCGTAGAGGGTGCTCCGTGAATGCTCGCATTGTCCAGCTAGAAAACCCTATCAGGACCACCTACTTCAGCAGCAGCTGGGGGCAAACTCTTTTAAAACTTCCTGGTACGTTACAGCATTTTGACGTCCTGACAAAACGCAGATATTACCTTGGCCATTAAATCCACAAAAGGCCCATGCCATCACGGAACCTCCTCCGTATTGTCGGCCGAATATTTGGCGTTTTTTCATTCTCATATCATGCCCATAATATTTCACAACATCTGGGCCATCTAACTTCAATTTCTTTTCATCACTAAATAATACTTGGACCCATTCGTCCTTCCATGACATTTGGTCTTTGGCCCAGTTTAATCAAGCTTGTGTGTGCTGTGCAGTTAAAGGCCATTTCTTTAACAGTCTTGCATATTTCACGAGGGGTGTCTGCTGCAATACTCTGTGAACCATACTTTTCGACATTTTCACGTTTCCATGTTAACTTATATTCCACACAGACAGATTATCATGCACAGTGAGCTTTCAGATATGTTGTTTCATTCAAGGCCAAACATTACTATGCCATCCAGTTTGTTTCTGAGCTGTATATGTTTTGCTACCGCTTAAAACGTTGTGAATAGAAGATTTGGATCATTTCAATTTGTTTGAAATCGCACTTACATTCATTCCTTGATTGTGCAACTCCCGAGCGTGAATTATCTCCTTCGCTGACAGCTCTTTCCCACGTGGTATTGTTAAAACTGAACCAGCCTCATCACGTTTACAGACTATTTACCTTGCTCAGGTTAATTTGCATGGCAATGCATGTTATTGCTCCGTTTGTGCGAAATTCCATATAATTGTGGGACAGTTTCAGTATACTAGGAAGTATGTTTAAAATCTTTAATACATATCTGAAATTATTTTCTTACCTGCAAAATATGTCTGCAAAGACTATGTGGTTTATTTTCACCACTGTGTTAATGGGTTGTGTACATTTTCACTAATCGTACATTTACTCTGTTTTTACACCTTTCCATATAATTGTGGGTTGGACTACATACAGAAATTTCATCAGTCCTACATACACATAATGGAACTGCTTTAAACCGCCAAAGTTTGTTTCACATATGTTTCTCTGGCGGCAAGTGATGGTGGCAGTATAAAGAGGGTGGGTGACAATGGTAACAATTCTTAAAAAATATTGGATGGAAAATCTCTTTCTTAACTAACATTCATCTTTAAATTGAATTTAAAAAAAAATGGGTCTTAGAATTAGGCCTTTTCAGACAGAAGCTTTTAATTTTTCTACTTTAAAAGAGGGGGAGGGGGGAATAAAAGCTTCTGTCCAAATTTTGGTTAAATTAAAATTTGGAGAAACAAGGAAAGCATGAATTTTCTTAACATCTCAATGGGGTCACGCAACTCGGTCCGATAGGTGCAGCTACCAATGGTGAGTGAAAATAATTCGAAATTTCATTGTTAGTGAGAATACTTCAAAATTCCATGCCCTTACCTGAATAACTTCATCTGTAATGAGACTATTTTTCTCTCTCTCCAGCTTAACATGTTTGCCATTCTTTTTTATTTTCTTTCCTAAAAGTAATTTTTTCAAGCTCATCACTGCGTTTTTCATTTACGATATCTCCCACTGTCCACCTGTCAACATATTTCTCAAAGAAATTTGAAAAATGATTTGCAATAAATTGCTGGTTTGAAGGAAGAATTTTTTCATTGTTATCACAAACTAAAATTTTTTCATGGGGGGGGGCACATTTGAATTTTTTCATTGTTATCACAAACTTTCGTTTTTTCACATTGTTGCACAGTTTGGTCTAACACAACACTGAGATAAGAGGGAGTCACACTTGAAACAATTTGTACCCATGTGATAAACTATGTTGGAATGCAGTAAACACACTGAACAGTAAAAGCTGTTGTCCACTTAAAGAACGCAAGAGTGTATTAGCTATATACCTTTTACTCACAAGATCAATTCATAGGACAATGTGCATCTATCGTATTACCCTCAAAGCACTAAAGGGTGCTGCAGCCATGCAACTTAAAATAATCTGTGTGCTTCAAGTACAGTAATCCCCTCTTGGAAGCAAACCGAGAAATGCACTGACAGAGGCGGGAGAAGGGATGGCGAAACACCTGTAATCTCACTTTTGTAAAATATTCTGCAAACTGGAAATAGTAAGAATGAGTATTAGTTTCTTTGAATGGCAAACAGAAAGTACAATATTTGCAGATGGCAGTTAAAAAGTTAAAAAAGTAGTGCTTAACAAGCTTTGAAATCATTAGTGTGTGGGCGGTTGGTGGGCAGTGAGGTAGCAGTTCCTGTAGGGAATTCCCAATCTGCAAGCATTCATGAAAATCTGTTCCAGGGTACATGAAAAGTGAGAATGGTTTGACTGTACACTGAAAATGGAAACATGCGTCCCCCAAGCTAATAAGATTTTAGCATGCTATAGTTAGTTATGTAAAGAAATTAGAAGCTCAGAAGCACTTTCAACCTCCCTGAGGTCTTGAGATAGGCAATAAAGCCCACAGGGAAGTTGAAAGTACTTTTTAGTTTTGAATATTCTTTACGTAATGTATAACCTGCTAAAAACTTGTAACTGACATTTATTTGTTACATGTGAATTGCATTCCTTGTATTACCTAGTAGTACAACTGTGCATTACCAAAAACTAGAAATAATATGGAAAATGTTCTTCATCATAAATATATCCAATGCAAAAACAATTTCCCAAATCGGAATTTTAGAAATAAGGATAGGTTTTTGGAAAGATAGGAAGTCCTTCTGGAAGTACATGAGACTCAGGAAAAATAGGGGAAACAAAGTTGTAAGTTGTGTGAAGAATGAGATTGGGGAAATGATATGGGAGCCCAATGAGTTAAGTGACAGATGGGGTGAATACTTCTGTGAGTTATTAGATCAGGAAAGCAAAGATGATTCTGAGACAGACGCAGAGGATGTCACAATGAGGGATGAAAGCACAGGAGGGATCTCAAGAGAAGAAGTGTGTAAAGCTTTAAAATCTCTTCAGAATGGCAAGGCTCTGGGAGTTGATGGCATAACTGCAGAGATGTTGAAATATGGTGGTGACTCTATAATTGACTGGTTAACTGAAATTTGCCAGTTGTGCTGGGAGTTAGGAATGGTCCCTCGGGATTGGAAGGATGCTATCATTGTTCCCTTGTATAAGGGAAAAGGTGATCAGACTGAATGCAAGAACTATCGTGGTATTAGCCTACTGAGTGTGCCAGGGAAAGTGTTTGGTAAGGTTGTTATTGAAAAAGTACGGGTCTTACATCATTGAAAGTGTGGGATGTTCAGAGTAGTTTTATGCCTGGTAAAGGCTGCACTAACCAGATTTTTGTATTACGCACGATGATTGAAAAGTATCTGGCTGTTGGGAAGAAAGTTTTTACTGCCTTCATAGATTTAGAGAAAGCTTACGACCGAGTGAATAGGACACTTTTGTGGAAGGTATTGAATGAATATGGTGTTACTGGGAATCTACTTAATAGTGTAAAAGCCATGTATGCTGGTAGTAGAGCTTGTGTACGAGTGAATGGTGTTTTATCAAAATGGTTTTCCATTGGTGCAGGAGTTAGACAAGGTTGTGTAATGTCACCATGGCTGTTTAATATATTTATGGATGCATGCATGCGTGATGCCAAAATAGATAATAGTGGTTTATGTCTTGGTGATATCCGTGTGTGCAGATTGCTGTATGCTGATGACACTGTCCTGTTGGCAAAGAGCAAAAGTGAGTTGCAGAGTATGTTGACTCGGATGCATGAAGTTTGCATGAAATTCAAACTGAGTATAAATAAGGGAAAAACCAAAGTTATGGTGTTTGAGAGAGGAATTGGTAGCACTGAATGTAATGTAAGTATAAATGGCACTGTGATTGACCAGGTGAGTGAGTTTGTGTATTTAGGAAGTATGTTTGACAGAGAGAACAAGTTGGATGGTGAAATCAGTAGGCGAGTGAATTCTTCTTTGAAAGTCATAGCTGCTCTGGGAGGTTTTTACAGGAATGATGGGTTCTCTAGAGAGTACCGCATGGCTGTGTATGAAAGTGTAATTGTTCCTACTCTGATGTATGGCAGTGAAACCTGGGTACTGCAGAAGAAACATAGGAGTAATTTGTGTGCTGGAGAAATGCGTAACTTTCGTGGGGTTTGTGGCATGACATGATATGATTGTGTGAGAAATGAAGATGTATTGCAGTTGTGTGATGTAAAGCAAAATGTTTTTAGCAAGGTGGAGACCAATATGCTTCGGTGGGTTGGCCATGTTGAAAGAATGAGTGATGAAATGCTTACTAAGAAAATCTTTTCAGCCCAAGTGGCAGGAAGGAAGGGCAGAGGAAGGCCAAGGAAGACATTGGTGGATCAGATTCAGGAGTATCTGCATGAGAAAAAGATTATGAGTATGACGTATAAAAGATCTTGTGTACGGCGTGTAATGGATATTAGTGAAGCACAAGTTGTATGTCAAGATCGCTGTAAATGGAGAAGTTTGATATGACAACAATAAGTAAAAAATACCTGGAAGTTTGTATTTATTTTTGGAGCTAACCTCTGAATCTCAGAGAACAGCTTAGTGATATGTATGTATGTATGTATAGGTGGAAAAATACAATGCATGTTTTTGCCCTCTAATAAAAAGAACCCTGTGCATTATTTGAAGAAGTAACAGTCCAAAAAATGGTGTACACTGTAAAAAATATTCAAAGAAAAAAAAATTGCTTCAATTAGATTTTCAAAAGCAGTGATATGGAATAAAATACATTTTGAATTCAAAAGCATTTGCATTTGCGTCACCTGGAGGTGAAGGCATTCATCTGAAAACCATAAGGCAAGGATAATTTTTTTTTTTTCAGTTCATGCTTTCAAATGCGAAAATAATTTTTCAAATCAAGACAAATAGATAGGCAAACAGATATTGTGATAATATATGCCCACACTTTTTCTTTTCAAAAGGGGTGCTAAAATAAACAACATACCACATCTTTAACAGAGGTAAATCTTGTGAACATTGGTTTTAGAATATGCGATCACGGAATCACCATATTTGGATTTCATGAAAGTGTTTAACCAAAGTGCTCTAAAATAAGTACAGTTGAACCTCATTAAATTGCCATATTTTGTTCATCATGCTAAACTGGCAGTAAGCAAGGGTGGTGGTTTACGGAGGTTTATATGAAAAATAGGATACAATTAATTGAATGACAGTACAAGGAAGAAACAAACCAGATTTCTAATTCTGATAATGTAGGGATTGAAAACAGTGATTCAGTAAAGTTCACGATGAAAATTGTCTCACTTCTGTTAGATGTAATAAATCACACAAAGGTCTGCCATTGATTTTTTGCAGCTGAACACACTTTGCAAACAATTTTTTTTCCAGGGGAGTGGGTGCAGCAGTAGCTGTTATTTCACAGATTCCACAAAATTTCTTTGAGAAGGACCCATCTAACATGCTTTTGGGACACACTTAAGAACAGGGGCACACACAAGGGGGAGGGTCCCCGGATGTGGACCCCCCCCCTGCACGAGGCCAAGTGTTTTATAATATGATTCCGACACTATTGGTGTCCAACATGAGACATTCTTAACCCTCTAACTGTTCTCCAATTTTCACCAAGTGTACTTGTTTTTGCTAGCTAGATTTACAACTGTTGCTTTTGAAATGGACACATACGTTTTTCCTCCCCCCCCCATCTTCTCCAAGAGGGGGTTCTGCTGTGTCAGCAGTTGATAATGGGAAAGGAATGTCTGGCATCTGTCTCAAACCTGTTTTCCTGTTCGGTGGGGTTGAGGCGATTTCTTCAAGCTTATACCGGAAGCGTCTCCTAGGTAATAAGGTGAGCCACAATCATGAGCAGGCAGGGGAGCAACTAATCATAGCAGGGGCAGGTGCAAACTAGTGGAAGGGTAGCGACGCTGACACCAGTATAGTCATGGTGTTGGAAGGCTGGAAGCAGTGGTGCCATGCAGTTACACTTGCCCTGTTCCTGTTCCCTTACTAGATCAATGCTTAAAGGTTTAATCTAAAGAACTTGTGCATTTATGTATATTCTGTGTGTTTCCGTTTGATCTGCTGCCATTTTTTTTATGCTGTTCCCAGTAACTGAACGATTTTTTATTAAGGCCAGTGATAGTGCTTAAGAAGAAGTAGGTATGTTAATGTTGCAAACTTGCAATACAATAGTAGTAGTAGTTAAAAATATCCTCTTACAAAATGTGAAAATATTAAAAAATGTAGGTATGAACATTAATTTTAAAAATGTCTCTCTTTAAACCAAAAAGGACACTCCAGCATTATTTTGAAAAAACTGTAACAGTTATATCTCAGAACCAAGCACCTCAGAACAGTGAAACTCTAAGTCAATCGGTTGAAATTGAAACATACATCGACAGGGATTTCATTTTTTCAAAACGACATCAGTTGCTACATTAGCAGTAGTTTTGAAAACTTGAAAAGAACTGATGCAATATTTTCATTATGGAGTCCTGATCATTGCTATACTTTCCCTACAAAGGAAATTAATGGAAAATTGCTACGCTTTCAATAATATAACTGGCTAAAACGCTGGAACTGGCTGGCAAACTCCTGAAAACTGAATGGAGCATTTTGTAAATATTGTGTTTTGTTTGCACCCACTGATGTTGGTTGAACATTATCGCAGAAAGTAGGAAAACTAGTGACTGAGCCATTTAATAACTGGAAGCATGCATGTGAACAGTTTAATATTCATGAGAAAACTAAATGTCATCTAAAAAGGGTTGAACATTACATGTCGGTTAAAGCACTTTACCTCAGAAAACAGTTACCAATTGCAGACATGCCAACCTTAAAAATCTGAAAATTGGGAGATTTTTACAGCTCATAAAATCACACGAGAGCTATTATTTTATCGACATTTTCCAGACGTAGGAACAACTTTCCAGAATTAATAGTATTATTGGTCCACTAAAAATTCTGGAGAAAAAAAAACAGCGCGAGAATCAACACTCCTTCTCCCTACTGAAATTCGTTTTCAGGCACTTCGAATCCGCAAGATAATAAAAACATAAAATGGCCAGCATATTGTTTTTTACGAATAAAATAGATAGCAGCCAAGTGTATTTCATTTCATCTTTAGGTTGTGCACGAAGACAAAGACGACAGAAAGCATCATACTAACATCACCTTTCACTAGGCGATGTTAGTATGATGCTTTCTTTCACTACAAGGCGATGACAACTGTAACTATTTCCTTTTGTCATTAGTTCAATTCGCCGAAACTCAGCTGTTTATTATCGCTTAGAAGGCGCGCGGCTCTGTTGAGGCAAGGGGTTCGAAGACTGAACTGCAAGGAAAAGACAGGGAAGCTCCCATCTGTCAATCAATTACTGACCCTAACCGGCATTCTAGTGCCAGAGTGGGTGAGGTATTGAGCTCTTTGCTGAAGGTGTCATATGACAATCGGACTGGGAGAAATTTTTTTAAAGCAAATTTTTTCCAACTCATCTCAGACGATTGGTCAGAAGCCAGCGCTTAGACCACTGCGCCACTGAGGTGGCTTTCTTTTTGCAGATAGGAGAGGAAAAGTTCGAAACTGATAACTGTAATGCCGCCTTGCATTGACACAGAAAGAAAAAGATTTCACATACGGATGGAAATCATGGTGGTTGATGGAATTTTGACCATCCTAACGGCTAATTCTCTGTGAAATTCAGGAGAATTCAACATTTATCCAGAAAGCGGGAGGAAGGACTAAAAATACGGAGAGTTGGCACATCTGCGATTGACAGCCAATTAGAAATTGCCAAAAATGAATGCATTTTAATTAACAGGGAAAAATTAAAGCTTATAATTAAAACCATCATATTTTGCAGTCAACAGGGAATAACACTTCATGGAAAAAAAGATTATAGGCATTTGGATTTGGATAATGAGCCAGAAAATAATGAAGGCAATTTTCGAAACTTACTGAGAATGCGTGTGGAGGCAGGCGATGAAACGTTAGAGAAACACTTGAAAACATGCAGCAAAAACTTGACTTACATTAGTTGGAAAACTCAGGATGAAATTATAAGTTCAGCTAATGATTTAATTTTAAGAAATATAGTGTTTTTCCATTTTGGCTGATGAAAGTAGCGATGTTAGTGGTGTTGAACAAATGTCACTAGTGGTCAGATTTGTTGAAGATGATATGGAGAGAGAAGAGTTTCTTCAGTTTATTCTCCTACAAACAGCAACTGGTAAAGGTATTGCCGATAGGATCTTGCAGAGCCTCAGAAATTTCGGAATCAATCTTGATTACCTGAGGGGGACAAGGGTACGATGGCATGGCAGCCATGAGCAGTTATCTACAAGGTACTTGCACCTACATAGAAAAAGTGTGTAAAACAGCAATATATGTATACTGTGAGTCACATTCATTAAATCTCACTATATCCGATTCCTGTAATCTTCCAGAGATTAGAAATTATGTTGGCATCATACCAAAAATTTACGACTTTTTTAACACCCCTAAAAGACAGAAGACTCTAACGGAACATATTTCAAACCATTGTAAGGACGTTCAAAAAAAGAAACTAATTCAGATATGTCCAAATCGCTGGGTTGAATGACATGATTCAGTTATCATATTTGTTGAGCCGCTAGATGCAATAATACCTTCTTTAAAATGTATTACTCAATGGAATGATAGAGATGCTTCACTTCTAGCATGTTTTTATATAATTCTGTCTTGAAGCCTGAATTTATGATTAGCTTACATGTTATGAATTTGCTTCCTTCAGTTACCAAACATTTAAGTGAATATTTGCAAAGCATACATATGGATTTGAAAAAAAGCCTTAAAACATATGGATATTGTTCTAGAAGAATTAAGCGACACCAGCAATGAAGCTGAAGCTGAAAAGGCATTTGAACATATTTTACAAATTGTCTCTGTAATCTTAAATGCTTACGAAGTGGAAATGAAAATAAATACCATGTTGTTGATCTAAAAAAAAAGTCTGAATATAAAAATAACGTTCCCGCTAACAGCCCGGAAGAATATTACAAGCACACTATATTTTTGCCCTTTTTGTCTACTTTGCAAAATGCAAATTAAAGAACAATTTTCTACGAGCAACAATTTATTACAAAAGATTTAATCTCTTTTATCAACAGAAATGGATGAATCCTCATTTTTAGAACTGTGTGCCTTTCATTCAACCGTAGACAGTAGCACAATTTTGCTTGACAGTACCACAATTTTGGTGACTGAATTACATTTATGGTTAAAGCAAGTAAGGAAAGAAAACTTTGTTTCTTCCTCAGATGTGTATATTAAGTGTGATGCGGATTTTTTCCCTCATATAAAGATCCTTATGAAAATTTCAGTGACCCTACCAATAACAAAGTGCTCGAATGAACATTCCTTTTCTACACTCAAGAGGTTAAAATCATACATCAGAAACACTATGGGTAATGACAGACTAAATAGTTTAGCTCTGCTCTACATTCATTGAGAGTTTTCTATAAATGTAGATGAACTTATTGATGAACTTGCTAAAAAACCAAGATTAGAACTTATATTATGATTTTTCTGACTTTTAATGTTTTGAAATAATTTTTATGAGGGTTCTGACCTAATCCTAGTTGCTGAAATCACACATTATGGAATTTGTTCTAAAATACATTCTCTGAAGCTATAATACAGCAATAGATAAAATGTTACATTTGTGGTTAATTCCTTTTCTGAAATATGTAGTTTTATTAAAAGTAAAAACAACAAGGAAAACACCATTTGCAGCTGGATAATTCATGAATACAATGAATTAAATTCTTTCACAGATCAAAACATTTATTATAACAGTCACCTCGCGTAAGTACATATACATGAGCATTTTTACTCGAAGAGCCGGAACCCGCCCCCATTCCAAATTTCTGAGTGCACCCCTGCTTAAGAAGATAAGATGGGCGATTCAGAGTGTCTGTTGCAGGTGAATATTTTTTGACATGCAGTTCAACGAGGTAATCTTCGACAAGAAACATCAAAATGCTGCTAGAAAGTCCTGGCGGGTGGCTGTCAGAAAGGAAGCAGTTTAAAGGGGGAAATTTTCGTTTTGCAGAATAGGAAAAGATTTGTAACCCATGAGTGGTGGGCAGATGGCAGTTTATCAAGGTTTAACTGTACATACTAAGGCCAAATGTCTAAGTTTGGCACAGAAAACTAAACAAGAAAAAGAGAAAAACAACTGTTTCATTATTATATTTTATTATAGTTGAGTTACAAATTTGTACTTTAGTGATCTGGTCACTATAAATAAATTAACCGTTAACTGAAATAAATTGATCTAAAGGAATAAAATAGAGTATTTTGCATTAAAAAGTAAAGAAAAATCTGTAAACTGAATAAAATTTATGAAATTTAACTTTTAATATCAGTAAGTACACATCGTGGACAAGCAGCTGGCGTTAAGCCTTTTAGCTGGTATGTAGATTGAAGAAGCTTTGTTGTTTGGGGCAATGGGTAAGGCAGTTTCTGCATTAAATCCCAGAATCCAGGCAAAACTGATGTTTGAAAAGTATGCATTGTGTAATGATGCCCACATGTAAAAACAATAATGTCTCCACCACACAACCCTTTTTCTTTTTCTTTCTCAGAGGAAGGAATACCTGCTTGACTGCATAATTTTTCACTTGCCAAGGATTTAGCAAGGATATCAACATCACCACCAGTCAAATGTATGGTAGAATGGGAAATAACTTCTTTCTGCATGTTGTGCAACAACTCTTGCCACAAACGGCCTGGCAAAATGGAATCATCCCATGCTGTTAAGGTATCTGTAGCATGAATCTGTTTGAACAGTGCCGATGTTTCAGTGATACCTATCACTTGTTCCATCAATTCAGAATGGTGCCTACTATTCTGCATTTGTTTTATAACAGATGCAGTGATGCTTAAGCAAAATGTGGTTGAAATGAGATCAAAAATTTCTGAAAAACATTTGGTTCCATGTCCTTCGATAAGCCATTGCTGAAAAAAGAAAGAAGGAAAAAAAAAAAAAGGCTCATTGAGATTCTTTGTGAAACAGGTATTCAATCTCATTATAAACATAATTAAATATTTCCTTGGAATTAACCAAGACACTCAAAACTCATTACAAATAATTATTACACTATAAATCCATTATTATATTCAAAAGTCATTACAGATAATTACTACACTCTAAGTCTATTATTATATTCAAACATCAATACATATAATTTATCTAAAGACAGCACATAACTGTTGTAGCCTTACCTTTTTTGTTGGCTGATATCAGATTTTTAAGTTGACAAGGGAATCCCTTGCAAATTGCAGACTGTACACAAAAGTAGTATGCACTTACTTGTGAGGTTGCTTCTGGTCCCAAGCCCAAACGGCAAGGGAGAAGATGCACGAGGGCACCTCATTAAAATTGTTCAGCACTACTGGACATGTTGATAGCATTCACCTAAGGAATCCTACCCAAGATTACAAAAGATGGCCAATGGCTTCAAAAGTAGATAGGGTAAATGAGGTAATCAATAGATGTCACACCCCCAAAAAATTTTAACCAATGATATCATTAGGACATGTACACACAAAACAAAAGGCTTATTAAAAGAGAGAGCACAATAGAAGCAGCACCTCTTTGCTCACACCAGCCTGATGTGAATGGATCATGCAAAGATGATTGGTGGGTGAGTAAGTGAAATTTTACAGGACACAAAGATGGTCATGGACCCAGTGACTAATCACAGAAGTAAGAAAAATTACTTTAACAAAAATATTTCAGCATTACGATTTTTACTTATTAATTTGATCTTAAACCATATGAAAAAAGCAACAGTGAACTGAACTTTAAAATCTGACACACGCAAATAAGTACAGGTGATAGATTTATTTCTGGACATACACTTACATTTCTGTTTCTAATTTTGTAGTAAAGATTCTGTCCCTTATAATATTATCATAATATTATCAATATGTCACAGACATTTTAATTAATTACTTAAGCAGCTTCCCTTAAACACCATAAAGATCATACAGGTTGAGAACAAAATCTGCTACAGTCTTCATGCAACAAGTCTCACCAGACAGCCCATGCTCATGAATGAACATTCTACTAATAGTGAAGTACATGTAAAAGAATACCATCTCTAAATATTTAACAAAAGGTATGTATTTCATTTGCATTTAATGCTTGAATACCATTTGATTGTTAGCATAGCAGTACTTCTACTACTTTAAAGAGAGGGATTACAAATATGTAATTCATGAGACAAACCTTAAGGGTTGTCTCATGAATTACATAGTCATGTTTGTGTGAAAATGTCCCATATTCACACAAACCAAATTTAAGATTTAAGTGATATAGAAATATATTGGATGAATATAATCTGCAGTCTAAAAAAAAAAAAAAAGAAATTATAATTGGAAAGACGACATAGAAAGACAACAACTACTAGACTTAAAAAAAGACTCTAATATTGTAATTTGTGAAGCAGATAAATCAAATCGGTTAATAATACGGGATAAAAATCAATATATCGTTAAAATGAATGCAGCTATTGAAGAACTAAAATGCGAGATAATTAAAAAAGACCCCGCTGACTCTCAGATAAACTTGTTGTCTAAAATTAGAAATCATAGTTCACTACCTTCAGAAATTACCAGAGCCTATCCACCAGTAGGTACAGTAGTTCCAAGTATTGTTGGAAAAATAAAAACCCATAAACCCGATAGACCATTTAGAGTTATCGTTCCAAAATCAAAGTCTCCACTAATAAATCTAGAAAAGAAATTATACAAATTTTTGGCCCCCTTTTTCATGAAAAATGAATACAGTTTAAAAAACAGTTTAGAGTTCATTGAGAAAATAAAATCTATTAATGTTTCATTATCTGGTATGTTTATGGCAAGTTTAGACGTTAAATCACTTTACCCGATTACCCCTGTACCAAAAGCCATAGACATTATCATAAAAGAGTTAAAAAAATAAATCTCAATTTAATAATGTACAATTACAAGAGTTATTTAATATTTTAACCTATATTTCCAATAACAATTACTTTGAGTTTGACAAAAAAATCTATAGGCAAGAAGAAGGAGCCCCAATGGGAACCCCATTATCTTCTTTATTTTCAGAAATAATCATGTATGATATCAAAAACAAAATTATTAAAAAACTTCCAGACCAACCTGTCATTTATTGTAGGTATGTTGACAACATTTTTATTTTGTCTAAATTAAAACAAGAAGAACTAGAAATATTGAAGAATAAATATACTACTTGCTACCCCGAGGTTGAATTAACTTCGGAATTTGAACAAGATGGAAAAATTTCCTTTTTAGATATTGAACTAATAATAAAAAAAAGAATTAAAATTTGAATACAGTGTTTTTAGAAAACCAATGTATGTACCTATAATGATCCCATATCAATCTGAACAACCAAAAACTCATAAAGTCAATAGTATTAGGAATTGGGCAAAACAAGCCTTCACATATTCCTCAAACAGAAAGTACAGAGAAGAAGAAATCCAATGAATTATTAACACAACCAAACAATATGGGTATGACACAAAAACTGTTAAAAGGTTGATTTTTGAATACAAAAAGAATTTAAAGGAGTCTAGTAAAAACATTCCAAAAGAGAAATACAAATTTTCAGGTTCTTTTCCTTTTATTAGAGGACTAAGTTGAAAATTTTTAAGATCAATGAAGAAACACATTATTTTTGGTCCTTCTGTTCAGAATATTGGTGACTTAGTTATAAAGAAAAAATATAACAATAATATACTACAATCAGCAGGCGTGTATGAAATTCCTGCTGCTTCACCGAGTTCTGGAGACCACATCTCTTATATTGGTAGCACAAAAAATAGATTAATAAAAAAATTACATCAACATATAAAAAACTGGAACAAAAAAAGAAGAAAAAAACTGCACTCATTCAACACTGCATTAATCATAACAATATCCTGATTTTGAAAATATTAAATTACTAGCCATCCACACAAACAAAAAAGAATTAAGGATTTCTGAAAGCATTATAAATTGAACAAAAAAAAAAAAAAAAAGATAAAATATGCAACTTACAAGATCCTACCAACCTGGATACAGCCTGGAAGTCACTTATAAAAGCAAAAAAAAAAAAAAAAAATCCATAAAAAAAGACAAAAAAAGAACATTACAAAAAGTCACACCATTTAATAAAAGACTAAAAATAATACACCTGTTTCTACAAATAAATAACAATAGCTCAAAAATAGCTACACAAAAAAAAAAATTGTACTTACGACTGATATCCCTACCAACTCATCCAATAGATGGCGACACATGAGATGCAATCACTTAACACACACATCCCACAAAACTTTCCCTTCGTTTCCCAACATGCAACTCCAGTGGCTACACACATGCGAGGAAACCCTCATGTAGGTGTAGAAGGCCCGACGATGGCACACCGGCTGTGCTGAAAGCGCTCGCCAAAACAACATGACAAAGAGCCTCTTGAGAGACGTCTCCTGACCCGATGAGTATAACTTTTTCTAATACAATATTTTAATTAATAGCAAATTTAAAACGTTTGATTGTGCGAATGAATGAATATGAACTGATAATAATATAACCTAATTATTTCACTTATTAAAAAAAATAATTAAATAACTGAAAAACCCCATAACAATAGACCTCTCTTTGGCTGGGAGTACGTGCCTCACGGAGCAACAACGTGTGAAATACTTTGCCAATATCTGGTAATAATACCTTAGATATAATGTATATTTAAAGAGAGGGAGTTGATTTTATCATGAAGTGATACACACTTTGAATCTTTCCCCAAAATAATAGAACACTAGTACAATAAAAGTGTCACGAGTGAAACTGAATGTTGGTTGGAGAAAAAGGAATACTAGGGGTGTTCAAATGAAAAGGTACGAAACGTCATAAGAACGTAACCATTAACATATTTGCCTATGCCTCTATGGGAGAACGTAGCGAAACATCTAGGGATGCGATTGGAGTCGCCGGCGTGGATCGGAGCATGCGCGGGCGCCCACATGTGCAGGAGAGAGCAGAGGCTCTTATAAAGAGCGCCGTCCACTCCATGACAAATGAATCAAAAATTTTATGAAACACTTTTTTTATCAAACACTCCATGACAAATGAATCAAAAATTTTATGGGAACAATTTCTGAATGACACCAAGACCAGATTTGGGCTACAATGCTATGTTCTACAGATGACTGACTCTTGAATCATATTTACTGGGTTTTGTGCAGACCACCTGCAATTAACTGCCTTCTTTGTATCTAGGAGTTAAAGACTTATTAAAATCATTTAGATAACAATTACGGTAATAATAAAAAGAGGGTTGCTCACCTGAACAATATGAAGCTCAAAGGATAGGAAAATATATCTAGATGACTTTGGAAAAATAATTCCAAAGGTTCAACTTGCAGATTATTTTTAATCCAGAATTTCAAAACCTGTTGACATAAAATCAAATCACGTTTCTATGAAGTATTTAGAATATTGCCACAAAGTAAGAGTTGAACATACAGTTTTTTCTCTTTATGTCTGTGAAACAACACACTATTGAATGTTATAGAATACATACACTTTTAAATGTAATGCAATGTACATCAAAAATTATGTTTCAAAAATTTCGAATCCTCAAATTCAAATTTTAATTTGAACAGATATGAAAGACTGACCTATTACTATTACTTCTTATAAGTGAGTTGGTTTAATTTTCTTTCGGACAATCCTGACCTGTAGATATGCTTCAGATTTATTTCCAACAATAAAAACATTTGTTTAAAAAATGCTAGTATTATGTACAGTATTGAACACATTATTTGCTGGAACGATGCTGTTTAAGGGAATGTCTTATCACAGACAGAAAACCCACAGGCCAGGAAAGTTTAAAAAGGAGATTAAATGAAAATAAGGAGTAACGAGTGATCTGCTCAATTTTAACTGTTTGAATATAATTTCTCTAATAATCATTTTATGATTACTGCATGAATGCTAGCAGAATGTCAAGGTTACAAATGTGCACAGGCATTTCACTTTCACATGAAAGATTATTCTGATACCTTAAAATTTTGTTGAGACAGTACATAATATTGATATTTCAATACCATTGAAAGAGACGATGCACAGTAAGGCTTACTACACATTTCCAGAACTTAGATGCTCTTTGCAAAGCATTATGAAGCCAAACACTCTGGAAAAGGCATCTCAAAAGTGCCAAACACAACAAAATATATTTGAAGATGACTAAGATTTCACTAGTTAGTTACTTTGAATAATTTAAGTTATCATAGGTTTCACACCACAGCCATTTTCTGGCTCAATGTTTAGTGAAATCCTAGAAAATTCCCTACAAGGACATCTTGGGTGGTGCAATGGTTAACATATTTGTGTTTTTGAGAAGTCTAACTGGATACTAATTACTTAAAGCATTGACTGCTGTACTAAATATTACAATAGTACACAAAATAAATTTTATTCTTTATTTTCACTTGTTAACTCCTTTAAAAATATTCATTTTTTGTAAGTGAAATACATTTGAATTATAGTTCTACATCACCAGCCCTTTAAGCTAATTCTAGTCAGTGGCATAGGAATGGGGTTACAGGGGTACATTAATATCTACTGTACCCCCCCAGATATGAGCAAACACAAACCAATCATTCATAAAGAGTGAACTGTAAAATTTATATGCTACTTATTTTTTTTATTCTCTTTTTTTCAAAGAAATATCATGGGTTATCTGGTTTTTTTTTATATCTGAAGCTTGTAGTGGGAGGCTTTTCATCCACCAAAAACTGGCCAACCATCTGGGAAACTCCAGCAAATTAGTTCTACAGGGAAACGACGAGTGCGAGGTTTTTGTTAATAACTTCAAACAGCATATGGTACATACTTGTGATCAGTGTTTCTTTTCTCATAAAATTCCATGCATCTTGATCAGGTCGTCCTTTTTGCACTTTTAAAAAAAAATTAATGCACAAGTGGACATTTCAGCACCCGCAGCCCCGGCACTAGCAATACAAGTGCATTACGGATTTCACATACCACTCATAGAACTCCAATTCCTCGATATCTCTACCATCATTTAGCTTTGCACCAGACCAATGTGCTTTTTACATCAATTGTCAGCCTATGCATCGTTCAAAGTTTTTAATATAGACTTCGTAATGCTTCAATGGTACTATCTTCGTGGGTAGAGCAGTTTTTATCTTACTGCGGTTTTACTTTATTAACGTAAACAAAAATGATAAGAAATTTAATTCGTTCTTGTAAAGAGTTATTTAACATTTCCTGAGAAATCCCTCTTTTCCAAACCCTGCTGACAAAAATTCATCCTAATGTTGACTTGTCCCTGCTCAATATTTTAATGGAAAAAAAAGTACAAAAATTAAAGAGAGAGAACACAAAAAAAAAAACAAAAAAACCTTTCCATTCATTTTCTGATAAGAGATTAATAATGTGAACTTTTTGTCAGCAATAAAAATAATAATTAATAATAATATTATGATAACAATGTTCATTCAGATGAATTCCTGATCAGTATACATATTTTATAAAAAATCTAATATACACTGCTGGACAATTGCTAAGGACGGATCATAAACGGCTATATAGCGCATAAAAAGTAAGTGTGGTTGGATGCCAAGTGAAATAAAATAATGTCAGAATGCCAGGACATTACAAGAAAGACACTTTATTGTGCTCTGAAATCCAGAAGGCTTTGGAACGTGTTCAAGGGACAAACTGGCCATTTTGTGCAGAATACATAAACGTGAAAAAAAATGGAATTACCATCCGCAGGCGTTCCGGCGTAATATGTCAATACGGGATATGGCCACCATGGAGGGCGATGCAAGATTCCACACGTCGTGTCATGCTTTGCACAACATTATCAAGCAGCTGTTAGGGTAATTTATCCCATTCCTCTGTCAGTGCACGGATGAGGGTGTCCTTGTTTATTGGAGGGCATTGGCGACCAGCAAGACTCCTCCCCAAAGCATCCCACACATTTTCAATGGGATTCAGATCTGGAGAACGTGCTGGCCATACGAGGCGTTGAATATCCTCGCTCTCAAAACAGTCCTGTACAGTGACTGTTCGATGACATGTTACGTTGTCATCCATGAAAATTAATCTATTACCGACAGCACCACGGAACATGCGAACATGAGGTAGCAGAACATCATTAATGTATCATGGGCCAGTCATAGTCCCAGTTGGAAGCACATAGAGAGACATACGGCCATTGATCATGATGCCAGCCCATACCATGACACTACATGTCGGATATCGGTCCCTTTCCTGTATGTTTGCTGGACAATATGCAATACCACTATCACGCCAGATCAGTTGTCGTCGACAATCAGACGATAGACTGTATCTACTCTCATCTGAGAAGAGGACAGCAGACCAGTCGTTATCAGTCCAATTGCGATGTTGATGGCACCATTGCAAACGGGCGGTACGGTGGTGTCTGGACAATGGGATGCACACAACAGGACGGCGGGCCTATAGTCCTCCTTCATGCAAACGTCTTGCGACAGTTTTTTGGGAGATCCGCTTGCCAGTAGCAGCCATAAACTGATTTGCTACCTCACTAGCTGTGCTGTGCCGGTGTCTTTTTGTTGATAGCACTATGTACCGATCTTCTGCAGGTGTCGTACTGCGAACACGACCTCCCCGTGACGTTTGCTACACTCTCCATTTGTTTGAAATGATTTCCAAAGCCTTGAAACAACACTGTGGCTGACGTCGAACTCCCTGGCAACATCTGTTATTTTTCGCCCTTCTTCAATCTTGCCAATAATGCGGCTACGCGTAAAATCATCTAGGTGATGTCGGGAAGACATACTGAAAATTGCAAGTTCGTCACTTGATTCTTTCCCTTTCAACTTTGCGTTTGAGGAACAACGGTCAATACGCGTCAAATCCTTTATATCTCTTATCAACGCTTATGACGTCACGAACAAGTTCGGCAATCCAAAATTTGCATACGCACAACACGTCTTACTGTATCCCGCACTTATGCTAATTTCCACATTTTCCTGCCTTCCATTTTATGGTTGCTATCGTTGCTATTGTCATCCGTCCTTAGCAATTGTCCGGCAGTGTACTACCCCCCCAAAAAAAAAATTTGGAGGGGGTCATCCATAGATGGCTTAATCCTTGAGATGTAAGATTCATGAGCTTGTACCCCCTAAATCAAAAGCGTTCCTACGCCACTGATTCTAGTTCTGCAAGCAAGCAAGCACACACACACACACACACACACACACACACACACACACACACACACACACACACACACACACACACACACACACACACACAAAAACGCTCTGCTTTCAGAAAATTTCATGTTTTGGGAACTTGTTCACAGTACTATTCATTGCTGTTCACAATCTATTTTTTTTTAATAACAAAAACCTTATTATTAGGTATTTACCAGAAGGGTACGTTATGTACATGCAGAAATTTTCTTCGGCAAATTACAATAATACAGTAAAACCTATTATACTAGGAATTCAAGGAACTGAAATTATCTTCCATCCCAGAAAAGCTCCTGATTCATACATGTTCTTTAAAAACATGCTAATACTAAGGCTTTCCAGACAAAGTCAGTCTTTTCCTTTATCACTGAAGTGATTCCAAAATCTTCTAAAGCATAATTTGATGGCACTTGATTAATATTTGTTTACTTTAAACACACACAAGCAGAATTCAGCTTGATAATTATCACATACTACTTACAGATCAAACAAAAATCAATTAAGAAAAATTGAATACTACTCCATATTATTTTACTTCTTTGGCATATCAATAAACATTTAAAAACAAATAGCTAATTTACTTACAAGAGAATAATACTGCTGACCATGGAAAAATAAAATCCACATATCTGTTTTTCACAATAAGAATGTAAAATTACATTTCAAAGTGCAGCATCCTTTTTAGCTGTGTGTTTAGTTTCCATAAAGTGCAGAAGTTTTTTAAATGATTTTTTTTTTATATATTTACTGAACTTTCAAAAATAATTCTGCACAGCCTTCTGCAAAAAATGACTTTAACATTACATTTAACTGTTTTAATGCTGTTTGCATATTGTCAGTCTTGTACTCATAAAAAAAAGTCATAACTACGAGGGTTGTTTAAAAAGTGATGAAACTGATTTTACATGGGGTAGAAGTGTAATGCAGTAAACATACTTACACTTACATACTTCCAAAGTGTTCTCCCTCTACCTGAATACACTGGTTCCATCTTTCTATCCACTTCTGGAAAAATGTGTTCAAAGCCCTTCCTTGACATGTGGTTCAGGATACCAATCACAGAATTATTGTTCAGTTCAGTATTTGATACAAACCGATGCCCACAAAGTGGCTTTTTCACTTCAAGGAATAGATGGAAGTCACACGGCACCAGGTCTGGTGAATACAGAGGGTGTGTCATTATTTCGGTGCCTAGATCTTGTATAACCTGCAGGGTAAGCAAAGCATGACGTGCGGGGGCATTATCTTGATGCAAAATCCAACCAGTTTGTGCATATTTCGGGCATTTTTAGGAAATGTATTTCTTTAGAGGACCTTTAAGAAATTCAGAATAATAGGCACTGGTAACAATTTTCTGTTGTGCAACAACATGGTCATACACAATTCCCTTTTCATAAAAGAAAACCAGGTGCATGACCTTTATCTGCACTTGTGTGAACATTTGCTTTCTTGGATTGGGACAATGTTGGTGTTTCCATTGGGTGCTCTGTTGTTTTGTTTTTGGATCTTAATGGTGAAAAACTGCTTCATTACATGTGATGACTCGATCCAAAAAAGTGTGGCTCACGTCGAAGCCGGCACTTCCACTGGCAACATATGATAAACCGATTTGCCTTGTACAGTATTTATCTGTGAGCAAGTGGGGAATCCACTATGCAGCGACTTTTTAGTACCCCAACCGGTTTCTTAGAATGTCATCAACAGAACCAACGGACATCTGCATAACATTAGCAACCTCTCAATGGTGATTCAGCTGTCTTCACGCAGGAGTGCTTTGATGGTATTACCATAAACCTCCATAGTCGATGCTCGAAGGCCTACCAGAGCATGGCACATCTTTCAGCCAATCTTCATTCACAACTTTTTTGTGCCACTTAAAAATTCTTGCACAGAACAAAAAGCATCCTCCTTATAAGCTGTTTTAAGCATTTTGTGTGTTTCTGTGGCAGTTTTATTCAAATGCATGCAAAATTTTATAGATGCTCTTTGCTCCAGTTTTAAATAGATACTGGGTTACAGAAACATGTCTGAACTCTATGCTATCTACTACAAGAATGAACTAGTGGAGCGCTATAATGTCACACCATCACACAAATACCTTGGAGAGAGAGAGACTGGCAAATGCAATACTAGTGCTTCAGAGGCAACAGGCATTTATTGAGATAGCAGTGCAATCTGTGATTGGGGTAGTAGGTGGAAAATACCAACGAGATGGAAATAGGGAAAATACATAGCAATTGGAAAGGTAGAATGCTTGATTCAAAGCATAATATACCATGTAAATAGCGCAGAAGGAACATTTGTGTGCGAACCAAAAAATTTCTAGATCAAAATTGAATTAGCAAGTTCTCAATTTTGATGAAAATCAGCTACGAAATAGAAAGTATGCCATTACATATAGCGAACATGAACATCTGATACGTGAAGTTACAGCAATGCAAATTTGAATATACCGCATTATCATTCCTTCATATTACCTTTAATCACCCAATTTTGTTCCTCAAATTATTTTATTGAAAAATATTTTTACTCCATGAGCTAATGAAAAATAAATATTGCACAAAATAAAATAAATAAAAAAAAAAAGGGGGGGGGTCTATGGGTTTCCTGTTTACAAAACTATCACTGCTTTTCTTCAGACATGCAATGTTCTTTATATCTATTATTAATCACAGTGCTGCATTCATACTCAATAAATTAATTTCAAAAGCTACCACTACATATAATTTGAAAGAACAGCACACACAGAGCACTTAACCTGATCTAATTTTCTAACCAAGCACTTTTATGTCTCAATAAATACTGTATGTTCTTATGAAGCAAATGAACAAAAATTAATACATCAATCCCTCTAACTGGTACATACAAACCGAAATCATTTCCTTACCCTAATTTTTTTCTTTGGCTATCGACCTATGTGAACCTTTTTTTTTTTTTTTTTGTGCTAAGAAAAGATGACTACATAAACATTTTTTCAAATTATCTTGTAAAAAATCAAAAAGGTAAATCAGTGAAGGGGAAGAAATATTCCTCATAATACATGGGAAATCGGTGGATTATTCAAGGCAAGCAGAATATAAATTCTGAATTTGCTTGTAACACACACTGGTCAACCATGTAACATCACTCAGAAAACTTGAAAATTTCATTGCCCTGGAGCGGGAATCGAACCCGCATCTCCTGATTGACGTTCAAGTAGGCTAACTTAGTCTCAGTTGCTTGGAACTTCACTGTCCCGGATGGTGTAATGGTTAGCATACTAGAACGTAAATCAGGAGATGTGGGTTCGATTCCCACTCCAGGGTGATGAAATTTAAAAATTTTCTGAGAGATATTACATGGATGACCAGTAAAGTGGTACAAGCAAATTCAGAATTTATATTCTGCTTGCTTTGAAGAATAAGATCAAAAAGGAGAACACAGCACGGGATAGGTACTGAAGTATTGAAATAGTGATAAATAAGTTTTGTTTTTCTTCCTGGAATTATGATTTAGTCAAATGCTAGCTTTAATATGAACTGAAAGTCAGCAAATTTAGTTCAGTGCAGTAGGATCAAAATACTAAAAAGGACACTTTTTTCTTCTTCTTGTAAATGTAGTTTAATACTAAGATAAAAAGTTTGTTTGCAGCTGTGTGACTGACAATAAATATTATTATATTTAGCAGCTGCACTGATGCAGAAATATGTTGCCTTGATATCCTTTTTATGATATTTTCTGTTTTATTCCTTCAATGGTGAAATGCCCTTATTTTAAAATATTTAAGCATTGTCACTTTCAATAAATTTGTTAATAGCTTAAACATTCATCATAATGTTATTTGAAATTTATAAATAAGATTTTGTGTGGAAGTTCTTCATTTACTGCTTTAATGGGTTTTGTTTCTACATTCCACTCTTGTAGTGTGCCATGCCTATGGTATTTATTAAAAATCTTCTGCACTGTCCTGATGATCACATAAACACTGCCTGATGAGATGGTTAAAAATGTCTTACTAATATTAAAAAAACTTGCTGTAGTCTTTCTGCAAAGTCAGTTTCAAAGCACATTGCAGAGGATGGTCTATAATTTGAAACAGACTGCATCTACAATAACTCCAAGTAATGTTTTTATTTTGAGTGAAATATAACTAAACATAGATCATTTTTAAATCAAATATGATACTTATTAAAATGCCAGTAAAGGAAATTATAATGGGACCATGGTTTCAGCCAATAGGATTCCTGTCAGCCTTCAAAACGCGTATATGCGTGAGAAGGCTGACGGGAATCTTAGCTTTTTATCTTCAAAAAAATAATGCTTAATTTTTTCATATTAATTAAGCTTAATTAAGCTGTTTTAAGCATTTTGTGTGTTTCTGTGGCAGTTTTATTCAAACACATGCAAAATTTTATAGATGCTCTTTGCTCCAGTTTTAAATAGATACTGGGTTACAGAAACATGTCTGAACTCTATGATATCTACTACAAGAATGAACTAGTGGAGTGCTATAATGTCACACCATCACACAAATACCTTGGAGAGAGAGAGACTGGCAAATGCAATACTAGTGCTTCAGAGGCAACAGGCATTTATTGAGATAGCAGTGCAATCTGTGATTGGGGTAGTAGGTGGAAAATACCAACGAGATGGAAATAGGGAAAATACATAGCAATTGGAAAGGTAGAATGCTTGATTCAAAGCATAATATACCATGTAAATAGCGCAGAAGGAACATTTGTGTGCGAACCAACAAATTTCTAGATCAAAATTGAATTAGCAAGTTCTCAATTTTGATGAAAATCAGCTAAGAAATAGAAAGTATGCCATTACATATAGCGAACATGAACATCTGATACGTGAAGTTACAGCAATGCAAATTTGAATATACCGCATTATCATTCCTTCATATTACCTTTAATCACCCAATTTTGTTCCTCAAATTATTTTATTGAAAAATATTTTTACTCCATGAGCTAATGAAAAATAAATATTGCACAAAATAAAATAAATAAAAAAAAAAGGGGGGGAGGGGGTCTATGGGTTTCCTGTTTACAAAACTATCACTGCTTTTCTTCAGACATGCAATGTTCTTTATATCTATTATTAATCACAGTGCTGCATTCATACTCAATAAATTAATTTCAAAAGCTAGCACTACATATAATTTGAAAGAACAGCACACACAGAGCACTTAACCTGATCTAATTTTCTAACCAATCACTTCTATGTCTCAATAAATACTGTATGTTCTTATGAAGCAAATGAACAAAAATTAATACATCAATCCCTCTAACTGGTACATACAAACCGAAATCCTTTCCATACCCTAATTTTTTTCTTTGGCTATCGACCTATGTGAACCTTTTTTTTTTTTTTTTTTTTTGTGCTAAGAAAAGATGACTACATAAACATTTTTTCAAATTATCTTGTAAAAAATCAAAAAGGTAAATCAGTGAAGGAAGAAATATTCCTCATAATACATGGGAAATCGGTGGATTATTCAAGGCAAGCAGAATATAAATTCTGAATTTGCTTGTAACACACACTGGTCAACCATGTAACATCACTCAGAAAACTTGAAAATTTCATTGCCCTGGAGCGGGAATCGAACCCGCATCTCCTGATTTACGTTCAAGTAGGCTAACTTAGTCTCAGTTGCTTGGTACTTCACTGTCCCGGATGGTGTAATGGTTAGCATACTAGAACGTAAATCAGGAGATGTGGGTTCGATTCCCACTCCAGGGTGATGAAATTTAAAAATTTTCTGAGAGATATTACATGGATGACCAGTAAAGTGGTACAAGCAAATTCAGAATTTATATTCTGCTTGCTTTGAAGAATAAGATCAAAAAGGAGAACACAGCACGGGATAGGTACTGAAGTATTGAAATAGTGATAAATAAGTTTTGTTTTTCTTCCTGGAATTATGATTTAGTCAAATGCTAGCTTTAATATGAACTGAAAGTCAGCAAATTTAGTTCAGTGCAGTAGGATCAAAATACTAAAAAGGACACTTTTTTCTTCTTCTTGTAAATGTAGTTTAATACTAAGATAAAAAGTTTGTTTGCAGCTGTGTGACTGACAATAAATATTATTATATTTAGCAGCTGCACTGATGCAGAAATATGTTGCCTTGATATCCTTTTTATGATATTTTCTGTTTTATTTCTTCAATGGTGAAATGCCCTTATTTTAAAATATTTAAGCATTGTCACTTTCAATAAATTTGTATAATAGCTTAAACATTCATCATAATGTTATTTGAAATTTATAAATAAGATTTTGTGTGGAAGTTCTTCATTTACTGCTTTAATGGGTTTTGTTTCTACATTCCACTCTTGTAGTGTGCCATGCCTATGGTATTTATTAAAAATCTTCTGCACTGTCCTGATGATCACATAAACACTGCCTGATGAGATGGTTAAAAATGTCTTACTAATATTAAAAAAACTTGCTGTAGTCTTTCTGCAAAGTCAGTTTCAAAGCACATTGCAGAGGATGGTCTATAATTTGAAACAGACTGCATCTACAATAACTCCAAGTAATGTTTTTATTTTGAGTGAAATATAACTAAACATAGATCATTTTTAAATCAAATATGATACTTATTAAAATGCCAGTAAAGGAAATTATAATGGGACCATGGTTTCAGCCAATAGGATTCCTGTCAGCCTTCAAAACGCGTATATGCGTGAGAAGGCTGACGGGAATCTTAGCTTTTTATCTTCAAAAAAATAATGCTTAATTTTTTCATAACAAGTGGATAGAGCTCTTTTTGCAGCGATGTGACCACAGTCTTGACTATTGCTAAGAAGACTGTTGGCGATGTCCGACATTTCATTGTATATTTTGTGTGCGGAAATTCGCTGTTTTTTCAAATAAAGTGAGCTGTCTGGAAATATATGGCGCATGAACCTCAACATGCTTCAGATTTTCTTTTAAATCCCTATTTTGACAATAACCAATGATTTTATCCACAATACCACTGCTACTGTTGCCTTTTTTCTTTTCAAAAAAACTCTGCATAGTCTTCTAAATGTTTGCAGAGAAAAAGTATGGCCTCAAACCAACTGTTCCACCTAGTCTGCACAGGTACTGATGATAAGCCAGGTATTTTGCCCTTCTCTTGCAACGACAGTCGAAAACATCTTTTGTGGGTGGGACAAGTTGTGAAAGCACGTTTAACAACAACTACTAAAGAGTTAACATTTTCAAATTCATTCTGCCAAATTTCCCCCAAAAGTTTAAAAGATGTACATTGCAGGTGACGTGAACACCATTAAAAAATATGACTTTCAGGCTTTTTCCCCTCCCCACGCTTTGGACATGTGAGATGCATTGTATTTCACGAAAGCAGTTTTATTACCAAAAGGTATTTCATATTTATTAACGCACTGAAGTATTGCCTCGCGACATCCGGTTTAAACTGACGACATCCGGTTTACGAGTCCGGCAAGTTGTAAAGGTCATTCAACAGTAGCGGGGGAAATCATAAAAGACCACATGTGCACTCTTCAGCATAGTGTATGTGATCTTGAGTTACCTGTCAAACTTGTTTGAAAAGAGCATCTTCATAACGAACAATCTTGAGAGGTAATTCAAGGTTTAAAGCTCTGCTTTGGACTTTCGAGTAGGATTACTTTGCGGTACATTTTTTGGGTAAATTCTAACAAAGGCAGTATTAAAATTATTTAATTATGAAAAACACAGTAATCAAAAAGTTATAATAGAAATTAGGCATAAATAGGTTAAAAAACTGAAATTCGCGGATATATTTGATATTCGCAAAATTGCAGAAAAACCCTTAAAATTTGCGGCACTTTGCACCGTGACAGAATTACTGCCCTAATTATAATTGCTGTGTAATTACATATTGTGCTGTCTTAAAATGCTTCAAAACTTATTTGTACACCTAATATTTCTTTGAATGATTTTGATTCACCCAAGTCTCATCAAAGTATATAACAGGCTGAGTAGGAGATTCTCGTCTTATATTATGCATTTTCTCAAGAAAGTAATATGTGTAGCCACAACATCAGCTTTTTTCATGAGAAATCTGCATCCATCATTTCACTTTCTATACTGAAGTACAAGTTCTTATAAAATGATCCACACCAATTTTGTGCCCCCAGAAATACCCATTTTCTGAAGCAAAATTTCATTTAGTTAATGATAATTTGGGTATTCTCCTTGGTTGTAAAACTCCTGAACTGCCCAATGCACAACGCTTTCATAAAAATTATCATGCTCCACTACAGATTTTGCTGGTGGAACATTTTTCTTTGGTGATGCAAAAGATGGCCTAGCTTCTACATAGCTGGTAGCTGCAGTTCTGCCCGCTTCTGCACAAATCTGTTGTACTGTCCAGTGGAACACACCACACGCATTGGTGGTTGCTCTCTGAGTTTGGGTAAACAATTCTTCAGTAGTTGTATTCAGTCTAGATACAACAAGCTCTTTAAAATAGCTGAACACACTGTAGATGATCTTCAATTGTTTTCTCATATCAAAACTGGTCATGATGACAATAATTGAAGAAAAAATCTCTCTAAAACAAGTAAGAAATACAAAACGCCTACACATACGCAAATCTCTAGCCTAAACCGAAGTGGGTGAAAATGAATTTGGCATCTCCATTGCAGCAGATGCTACCATGATCCATGGTTATAGGTGAGGGTAGGGAGGGGACCATGTGACCTTCGGCCACTGTTTTAAAAGTAACAAACTATAATGGTAGATAAAAGAAGTTAAAAGAATAAAAAAGAAAAAAAAAACGTTTTGACTGATGTTACTATTCTGAACTCTTTATGCCATCATGTTTCATCAGAGCTAGGGCAAGACAAAGTTCTTTGGTCTTCAGGGCTAGAAATTGATTAATCACTGAGTTGTACTCAAACTTTGTATTCAAGAACTACACGGAACCAACTATGGGTCAAGGAAAGAGAGAAATCATGGTGGAGCTGGTCATCTTCACAATATCTTTTACTTCATCAGAATTCTTGTTACCTTTACTTTTTGGCCACAATTTTCAGAGATTATGCTCCTGGTCACTGCTTTACTGCTGCCATTCACAGAAAGCCTGGAAATCTTATTTGCTTGTGTCACTGGCTATTCAACAGTGCAGAATGTGCCAATATTATGTCTGTCACATAAGAAATTAAAAAAAAATCCTCTTTCTCTGAGCACATGCAGTAATCAGGATAAGTAAAAAATGATTGTTGTAAAGGATACAGCAGTGGTGGCTTTTCAGGTGGAGTAGGTGAAGTGCCTCTTCACCTATTTTATTTGAAATAAGATTTTATTTAATAGTTTCATATAATATATTATTTTTTTGCCTTTATTGAGTGCCAAAATACCCAAAATTTTGATTAGATATCACTTCACAATGCGCGTTCAATACAGAAAACAAGTCCTTATACGCAAAACAGTTCAAGTGAAGAGCTGAAATGAGAATGCTTGGAAGTCTGCAGTTCTCGTCCAAGTTGCCATGGTAACTGTGACGTCACCCTCCCCTATCTGCCGGGCAAGTGAAGTGTTTTATCATGAGACGTCAAGGCTCTGCACCTGGAGTCGTGACCTAACGAAGAGATCGCAGTGGAACGGGACGGATTGCTAAGGGTTCTTTGCAATCCACTAGGGATTTTTTCTTGTTGTGTTTTGGTACTTACTTTCTGAAAGATATATGTTTTTTCGTGTTTTGTGATTGTTTGTTAAAAACTTCATTAGTTACTTTAGTTTCGTGTACAGTTTAACTGATAGTGATAGTTTTAGTTTTCAGTATGTATCCTGTGAACAACATTGTCTGTAATTTATTGCAAACTCCGTTCAATCGGTGGAAAGTTGAAAATAAAAGAGACATTTTACTTCAAGGACAACCGACAGATTCACTGACAATTGTCGCCAAAAAAGAAATCAAGAAGAGCAGTAAATCTTACAATATTAATTGAAAAAATTCTTGGTTTACTGAATATAAATGGCTTTTTAGCCCTTCTGTGTTACAAAAATTATTTTGTTGGCCCTGCTTATATTTTAGTAATAAAATTCGGCATGGAATAAAGACAATTTTCAGATTTCTTAAATATAAAACGGCCACTTTACAAATGTGGTGATTCTAGCGAACACATGAAATGCGAATTAATGCTAAATAATTTTGAAAAGAATCAGAACACCATTGCCGATGCCCTGAGGGAGAATGCTAGGCTTTTGAAAATGCATTTCAACGAAAGCGTTCGTTTAAATAGACTTTTCCTGCAGACAATGATTGATGCAGTACTGTATTTGAGTAAACAAGAACTAGCATTCCGTGACCATGACGAAACGATAAAAAATGTCTTCACAGGTGACTCAAAAACTATTCAAAACGAATTAATTGAATGCATTTCTGAATATACACCGGCGGAAAGTGAAAAAAGAACACCAAGAAGGAATTGGCGGACGATCATGAAATTTACATATGTTAATGGGGTCGAATTTACGTAGATGTGATGTTAATTTTGGTACCAACCGGTGAGCGCTTACGCCACAGCACGGCATAATATGCAAATTATCGTCGGTGGTATTTAAGGAGTACGGCAAAGTGAATGTAATCAGTCGTCGGCGTACGGACATGTGCGAAGACCCTGAAGAAGCTGCAATGCCTGGACAGGGAAGACGTGTACGATTTCAGCAGTTATCGGACTTTGAGCGAGGTCGTCTAGTCGGACCCCGCGAGGCTGGGTGGTCGTATTGTCGTATTGCGGAGCGAATTGGACGGGAAGTGTCGGTGGTGGTACGATGGTGGCGTAGATGGTCCGAGGAACATTCCCACACGCGAAGAAGTGGAACCGGGAGTCACAGACGAACTGATGAGCGGACTGATCGACACATAAGAAGAGCGGCGTTGTCAAGCAGAACATCCACTGAGACGCAAATCCGAGCTGCCGTTGCGCCTGAGGTGACTGTGTGAACAATCCACAACCGTCTATTGGATGCAGGACTACGTGCACGTGTGCCTCTGGCATGTGTACCTCTGACACCAGCCCACCGTCAGGAACGGCTGCAGTGGTGTCGCCAACATCTGCACTGGAGAACGCAATGGCGATCTGTCGTGTTCAGCGATGAAAGCAGATTCTGCTTGGGAGCCTCCGATGGCCGTATGCGTGTTCGCAGACGCACAGGGGAGCGTCTCCACCCTTCTTGCATCCACCAGCGACACATAGGGCCTACACGTGGTCTCCTGGTGTGGTTAGCGATCAGTTATCACTCCCGTACACAACTAGTGTTTGTACCGGGTACGTTAAACAGCACCTCCTACATCAGCAACATCATTCAGCTCGTTGTTGTGCCATTTGTAAGGTCGGTCCATCGTGGTGTTTTCCAGCAAGATAATGCATGCCCACACACGGCACGTGCAATGCAACATGCACTTTAGGGTATGAGTCAACTTCCATGGCCTGCACGTTCACCGGATTTGTCCCCCATTGAGCACGTGTGGAATTTTATGGGACAACGACTTATCCAGTCTCCACGGCCAGCCACGACCATCCCTGATTTACGCGTCCAGGTTGAGGATGCTTGGAACTCAATACCCCAAACTTACATCCAACATCTGTACGACAGACTCCATGCCAGAATTACATAGTGTGACACAGTTCATGGCGGTTCAACTTCGTACAAACCATGTTACATGGAAATGTTATTTTTCAGTTTACCAGCAAATACAGCTGTATTTTGCCATAATGTTTTGATCACATTATCCTCTGTATTCCGTTATTATGCTGTATAAATTTTGTTGGTATCAGACGTCTCCTTCTTGGTGTGTTTTTTTCACTTTCCGCCAGTGTATAAACGATCACGTCAAAAATGAAATAAATGAAGTTCAATGCTTTTAGATTCAAGTAGATGGGAAGACATAACCAGACTTCCGAGTGCTCTTTAATAATAAGATCTGTTGATTCGGAAGGTGTATTGGTTGAGCAATTTTTGGGTTTCCATGGTGTGAGTGAAGGTACAATGTCAGAAGCTTTATACAAAATGCTAGACAAAATTTTGGAACAGTTTGATTATCAACACAAGTCAATAGGACAATGTTATGATGGGGCAAGCGTAATGTCTGGACACTTGACTGGGCTCCAGGATAAATTAAACATAAAGCTTCTCAATCTGTTTTTGTTATTGCTTAGTACATCGTTTGAACCTTAAGAGGTTTTCTAAAATTTCTAAGGGTCGAATATTTTTTGCAAGCCTCGGTGTAATTCCTTTGGTTTTTTTTCACCACTCAGTGAAGCGATAGCTTCACTGAGTGGTGAAAAAACAATACACTCACATCAACAACCGCAAGAGGCATGCCAACCATAATAGAAACTTGATGGTCCTCCACTTCGAAGTTAGTAAGTGTAATAGTTGAAGATAGGGATAAATTGAGGAAGTATTCAAATTTCTCACAAATAGTGACCAATCAGACAAAAAATCAATTCAACTTGCCCAAGAGTTTTTAAATGATATGAACACTTTTGAATTTACATTTTTGGGAATAGTATTTAATGAAATATTTGGTTCACCGATCTGTTATTCGAAATTTTGCAGAAAAAATTGCTGGACATATACTGTGTTACTCAAATTAAAAAAACTTATGAAATTTTGAGCCATAAAAGGAACGATGAGGTATTTGAAACGCTGTTTGGAAAAGCTAGCAAAATCACAGAAATAAGCAGATCTAAACGGGAATATGCTGTTCTTACACAAGAAACAATTTTTAAAAATTATAAACAATTGTATTTTGAAATTTTGTACCACATTCTTATGGAAATGGATATAATATTTCAAGACAGTGAGAGACTTAAACTTCAATTTTCCTATCTTGCTGACACAACCCAATTCGACCAATTTAATTCATGCTTTCCCTCTCACGCTTTTGAAAATCTACAACATTTTTACGGAAAAATATTTACTAAACACCAGAGCCTTAAAAATGAACTGAGTCTTGTATATGCTGATGAAAAGTTAAGGAATATATCGACTCATGGACTTTTTCGAGTGCTTCATGGAGATAAAGGCATTTTTACAGAAGCTTATAAATTGGTTTCCCGGATTTTAACAATTGCATCTGCGAGTGTTTCAGTGGAAAGAAGTTTTTCTTGCCTTAAAAGAATACAAACTTACTCAAGAAACACTATTTCTCCAGATAAACTTGCTTGTTTGGCAAATATTTCTATTCAGAAAGACATTTTCTTGATGTCACGAAGAAACAGCCATTTTATGACCACATAATCGACAAATTTCCAGCTTTAAAGGAAAGAAGAATTGATCTAATATACATATAAAAAAATAGGTAAGTTCTCATTAACTGATTTTCATTGAAGACAGTAGATATCTTTTCATATTGCTCTTGTAGCTCTTCACCTATTTTTCCTAAAACGAGCCGCCACTGGGATACAGCTGTTACTTTTGTTTTAGGAGAAGAATAATGTGAATGAAGCTCTAAGGCAATGACTCTCACCTTTCAGAGAGCTCACACATTCTAACTTGCCATAGATATTCTCTGGTAGGGAGCACAAGGGAAACAATTTCAGCCATGTTGGTAGGCCACTGATAGAAGGCTGAGGGAGCAATGATGATGACTCCCTACCAGAAAATGAAAGGATACTTGTGCGTGTGAACATGCATTTGTTTTGATTCTGCCACTTCCTAACAAGATCCAGGCAAAAAATATGAAAAAGGCAAAATGCTTTGATCGGAAAGAAAAAGCAAAAATTTTGTATGATGATTGAAAATTACCTGTCTGCTGGTGAGAACGTCTTTGCTGTCTTTACAGATTTAGAGAAAGCCAATGACTGAGAAAACAAGATGCTTCTGTGGAAGGTTTTCAATGTTTAACCTCCATAGTGTGAAAGCTATGTATGCTGGCAGTAGAGCCTGGGTAGAAGTGAATGTTATTTTATCAAAATGATTTTATATTGGTGCAGGAGTCAAACAAGGTTGTGCAATGTCACCATGGCTGTTTAATATATTTATGGATGCATGCACGTGTGACACCAAAATAGACATTTTGGTAATTACCGTGTGTGCAGGTTGCTGTATGTTGATGGCACAGTCCTGTTGGCAAAGAGCAAAAGTGAGTTGCAGAGTATGTTGTCCCAGGTGTATGAAGTTTGTATGAAATTCAAATTCAGTATAAATACTGGAAAAATCAAAATCAAGGTTTTCGAGCAAGAAACTGTTAGTACTGAATGCAAGATCAGTTTAAATGGTACAGAGATACACCAGGTAAATGAGTTTGTGTACTTAGGAGGCATGTTTGGTAGAGAGAACAAATTACATGGTGAAATCAGCAGGTGAGTGAATTCCACTTTGAAAGTCATAGCTGCCTCAGTAGAATTTCACAAAACTGATGTTTTTCCAAAAGATCTTGGATAGCTGTTTATGAAAATATAACTGCTCCTACTCTGGTGATGACAGTGAAACATGGATACTGCAGAAGAGATATAGGAATTGTTTGTGTGCTAGAGAAATGCATTACTTATGGGGGATGCCAAGAAGCCTTCTGAGGAATAAAGATGTGTTGCAGATGTGTAGTGTGCAGGAAATGCTGGGTGGAGATAAATATTCAAAATTTTGAGATGGTTTGGCTGTGTTTAAAGAATGAGTGATGAGATGCCACAATCATTTATTGAGCCCAAGTGGTAGGAAAGAAAGGTAGAGAAAGGGCAAGGAAATCATGGAAGGACCAGATTCAGGAATTTCACCATGAGAAAAAGATAATGACTATGGAGTATCTTAAAACCTCTCGTGTGAGACGTGTTGAATGTGAGAGTCACTTTAAAATCCAGAATCCCTTGATTTTATGATTTGGAATGTCTGTGCAGTTAAAACTAGAGCTCTAAAACTCTAGAAGCCTCTGAATGACAATGTGAATTTAGAATCAGTCAACGAGACCTATAAAACACCAGACATTAATTCTACATCCCTAACTACTTGGTATACTGATACAATTGATTCAACAGGATGAAAGCAGGTTTTATGTTTATAGTTTACAGGTTCTTTGAAACAGAGTCTGTTTCTCCTGAGAATCTATCCAGTTAGAAGTATATATTGTACTTTTATAATTCTGGGGCTGGAAGAAAAAGGCAAAATTGTGTGCTGCAAGCAAATGCCTTTGTTTGCAACATACACCTTTCCCATTCCACTGCTGAATTTCATGATTTCGACATTTACTTTTTAATCTCCCTGATTTTGGTTGATTTTAGTTGGTCCTGATTTTGCACTATCTATTCATCTTGCGATGGTAAGTGTACAAACAAAATGGGAAAACTCTTAATCAGTCTCATATATTTGGCTGGAATCTACAGACCTAAACATTTACACAAAATCGAATAAACCATTTTACAAAATTTGGGAGTTAATAACGTCTTGTTTCTTGTTATCTTAAAAAAAAAAAAAAATTCAACTTTCACCATGAGACAATAAATTCAAACAAGATTAGTTCTTAAATTCATGTGACTTACGATTCCTCATAAAATCAATTTATACAAATAATAAAATCACCAGTAAGAACGTAGATTGTTTGTAATATATTTAGCACATAGTAATATACTACATGTCACTAAATACATATTCATCACATCAATCGAATGCTAAGTGTATAAATATTTTTTGTCTATTGCTAATATGGATGGCATGAAATTAATCAGTTATTTAAAATTCCCAAATATATCATATGGGCAATCTTAGTGAGAGATGGGTTTGACTCCGGGGGGCGGGGGCTCTGCTGGGCAGCATTGGCATACACGACAGCAACAAGGGCTTCTGCGATTCTTGGAAACTGACACAATTTTAAGCTTCAGTATAAATTGGTGTTGAGGTACTAGCTAGTTCTGCGTGACATTGGCCAAAAGATCCCAACTCACTAGGTTTTGTTCCAGAATTCTAAGGTGGAAAAACCAACTGGAACCATCAGCTGTGGGCTAATCCCCATGCAATGGTATACTTTCCTGATTAAAAAGACACAAAGCAATACTTTTACAAACTCTAGTGTGGGATATGGCTGACTTACCAAACTTGAAAAGGATGATCCACCACAGAAACGATACAGAGATGGCAAATGAGAACGAGATCTCAGCTGAGTGAGTGTAAGGTTGGTGTATGGAAAACTAGAGGAATAAATGAATGAGGTGGTTAAAGAAATGAATAAGCATGAATTGGATGTGCTGTGTGTAAGTGAAACTAAAAGGAAGGAAATTGGGATAGAAGTGAATGGAACTTTGTGAGTGTGGTCTAGAGTGTTGGATAATGTAAGAGGACAGGCTGGTGTAGGCATGATTTTAAGTGAAAAGATGAAGAACAACTTTATTCACTACAGCTGCATAAGTGAGAGAATTCTTTGGATTCATTTGAAAATGAAAATTCAGAGAAAAGTAATTGTTGTAGTGTGTGCTCCTTGTGACTCAGAACCTTCTGATAGGAAGGAAGATTTCTGGAATGAGCTAAAAACTGTTTTGAGACAGTTTGGTGCTGAATAGAAAGCTATAATAGCAGGGGATTTCAAAGCTAGAGTAGGTATGAAGAATGTGATTTCTGATAACATTCTGGGTAAGTTTGATTATCCTTGTGTGAATTGCGAATGGTTTGTGCGTATCTCAGGGGTTAAAATTCAGGGTGGGATGGCGGGATTTCTGCCGAAAAATTTAAGATCCCGCCGAAATAAAGCTGTTTGGCGGGAGTCTCCGCCTTACGAAATTTTAAGAAAAATATATATAAATATAAAATCATGGGTCCGTTTTTGGACCATTCGTAAAATTCGAGCATTAAAAATGTATCCTTTGTAAAAATACGTGCTTTAGAAATGGGCCTTTCAGAGTTATGAAAATTACAATCGAATACATCGTTCATGTCAGGGACATAATCAGTTTATGTACCTGTGAATCGGCTCCCATGCTAAGCCGCTTGAGCAGTTCATTTTGCATATCGTGGACTGTTACGAATCAGGCATGAGATTGTACTTCGTATTTGTGGAATTCCGCTTTTTTCACCACATTTTGGTTATACTTGAGATCGATGAAAAAAAACCCACTGAAGATAATGTTTTATTTTCAGCGGATTAGGGGTACGGCTCGTTTTCCATCAAGGGAACAGTATTCCACTTTTCAGAACTTCCGAAAATTAAAGTTAAATGGAGTGAACTTTTTTCCTCAAAATCTTAATTTCTTTTTTTCATGAAGTTTCCTCTGTCCAGTATTGTTATTAAATATCAATTTATTGCATAAATGTTTGTATTTCAGCTTGAAAGTATAGACAACAATTTCCGATAACGGAAGTTCAACGGCGCAAAAATTTCCTCGTAAACTTTAGGTACAAGTTTCTTCCGTGGATTTGAGGAACACTGTTGTCCTCATTTGCGTGGTTTTCCAGAATGACGCAAACTGAAGATAATTTGGGGGGGGGGGGTATGTGTGTGTGTGTGTGTGGCGGTGGAAGTGTGGCGTTTTCTGGCAGGGTACGGAATTTTGTCTTTCAAAACTTTCTAAAACGGAAGTTAGACTACTTCAGATTTAACCTGTAATCGTGATCCCCCACACACACACACACCTGCGATATTCCCTGTGCTCAGTATTAGTGTAAAATATGATTTTGTTTGATAACTGACTGTGTTTCAGCTTGAAAACGAAGGAAAAATTTCCGAAAACGGAAGTCAGACGGAGTGACACTTTTTTCGTAATCGTAATTTATTTTTCTCGATGTTTCCACAATCCTGAATTATTGTTAAATGTTATATTCCCTCTTTAAATGGTTGCAAAGGGAAAAAAACTGGACATTCTTCATATCAGAAGAATGGTTGAATCAACCGTCTCAGTTGCGTGAACTGAAAACATCTCAGCCGCCCTGGTGGCGCAGTGGTCTAAGATGTGGATTCTGATCATTCATCTGAAAGGGATCTGGGTTTGAATCCTGGTGAGGCATGGCTGTTGTGTTTGTCTTACGGCACTGGCTGTCTCCCTTCCCTGGAGTCAGTGGCCCTAAATTAGGGACCGGGCGACTGCTTATGGCCCATTAAGTTGCTCACAGTGGTCGTTAAATCTCCAATAAAAAAAAATTAAAAAAAACATCTCATACACAGTACTCAAGAAGACTTTTTTTTTTTCAGAGCTGAAGGAAAATATGTTCAAAAACAATAATTAGTTACATGCATACTTACATATCGCTAAGCTAATCTCTGATATTCTCTGATATTCAGAGGTTAGCTCCACAAAGAAAAGACAAACTACCAGATAATTTTTATCTCATTATTTACTTACTGTTGTCATATCAAACTCCTCCACTTACAGAGATCTTGGCACACAATTTGAGCTTCACTGACATCCATCACACGACGCACACAAGATCTTCTATACTTCATACTCATGATCTTTTTCTCATGCAGACACTCCTGAATCTGATCCTCCCATGACTTCCTTGGCATTCCTCTGTTTTTCCTTCCTGCCACTTGGGCTGAAAATTTTTCTTAGTAAGCATCTCATCACTCATTCTTTCAACATGCCCAAACCACCGAAGCATATTAGACTCCACTTTGCTAACAGCATTTTGTTTTACATTACACAACTCCAACACATCTTCATTCCTCACACAAGCAGAACGTGTCTTGCCACAAACACCCCGTAAGTAATGCATTTCTCCAGCACACAAATGACTCCGATGTTTCTTCTGTAGTACCCAGGTTTCACTGCCATACATCAGAGTAGGAACAATTACACTTTCATACACAGCCAATCGGGACTCTTTAGAGAACCCATCATTCCTGTGAAAACCTCCCAAGACAGCTATGGCTTTCAATGAAGAATTCACTCTCCTACTAATTTCACCATGCAATTTGCTCTCTCTGCCAAACATGCTTCTTAAATACACAAACTCATTCACCTGGTCAATCACGGTGCCATTTAGACTTATGCTACATTCAGTACTACCAGTTCCCTGATCAAAAACCATAACTTTGGTTTTCCTTTATTAATACTCAGTTTGACTTTCATGTAAACTTCGTACATCCGGGATAACATATTCTGCAACTCACTTTTGCTCTCTGCCAACAGGACAGTGTCATCAGCATACAGCAATCTGCACACACCTATTTTGGCATCACGCATGCATGCATCCATAAATATATTAAACAGCCAGGGTGACATTACACAATCTTGCCTGACTCCTGCACCAATAGAAAACCATTTTGATAAAACACCATTTACTCATACACAAGCTCTACTACCAGCATACATGGCTTTTACACTATTAAGTAGACTTCCAGTAACACCATATTCATTCAATACCTTCCACAGAAGTGTCCAATTTACTCGATCGTAAGCTTTCTCTAAATCTATGAAGGCAGCAAAAACTTTCTTAACAACAGCCAGATACTTTTCAATCATCATGTGTAATGCAAAAATTTGGTTAGTGCAGCCTTTACCAGGCATGAAACCACTCTGAACATCCCATACTTTCACTGATGCATGACTCTGTACTTAATAATGAGCTTACCAAACACTTTCCCCGGCACACTCAGTAGGCTAATACCATGATAGTTCTTGGAGTCACTCTGATCACCCTTTCCCTAATACAAAGGAACAATGATAGCATCCTTCCAATCCCGAGGGACCATTCCTAGCTCCCAGCACAACTGGCAAATTTCAGTTAACCAGTCAATTACAGAGCCACCACCATATTTCAACATCTCAGCAGTTATGCAATCAAATCCTGGAGCCTTACCATTCTGAAGAGATTTCAGAGCTTCACACACCTCTTCTCTTGAGATTTCTCCTGTGCTTCCCTCCTTCACTGTGGCATCATCTGCTTCGGCCTCAGAATCACCTTTACTTTCTTGATCTAATAACTCACAGAAGTATTACCCCCCCCATCTTTAATTGAACTCACTGGGCTCCCATATCATTTCCCCAACCCTATTCTTCACACAACTTACAACTTTGTTTCCCCTATTTTTCTCCGAGTCTCATAAACTTCCAGAGAGTTTTTCTATCTTTCCCAAAAAACAGTTCACGCTTTTCCACCTTCTCCTTCCTATCTTTCGCTTTACTCTGGCGAACCAGCTTAGCTGCTTCACGCTTCTTACACCGGTATTCATCCACAGAAACTCTACCTTGCAACATCCCCAAACAGGCATCTTTCTTTCTCTTTACTGCCTCTTTAATCTCACTATTCAACCAAGTATCACCTCTACTGTTACCCACTATTGTGGTACCACAGACCTCCTTAGCAGCAGTAACAACACAGTTCTTAAAACATCCCCACTTCTTTTCTACATCCCTCTCACATGACTTCAGCTCCTTCAGTTGTTCTCTGAGTAAGTTAGCATAATGCTGATGATCCTCAGGAAGCCTTTCAATCTTTATTCTTTCCACTCTGGGCCTCTTCCTGTTCCTCCAACCAACATTCAGTTTCACTTGCGGCACTACCAAGTAATGATCAGAGCCAACATCTGCACCTTTTATCACACGAGTGTCAACAACTAAGTGTTTCAGATGCTGATCATAAACAAACACTGTTTTGACCAAGAGTACGATTTTCCCAAGTATATGTGTGGATATACTTGTGGTTGAAAAACATATTAGATACACACACAAACCATTCTCAATGCAAAAGTTCAATTAACCTTTCACCATTATCATTCACACAAGGATCATTGAACTTACCCAGAACATTGTCAGAAATTGCATTATTCACACCTACTCAAGCACTGAAATCCCCTGCTATTATAACTTTCTCTTTAGCACCAAACTGGCTCAAAACAGCTTTTAGCTCGTTCCAGAAATCCTCCTTCCTATCAGAAGGCTCTGAGTCACAAGGAGCATACACTACAACAATTACTATTATCTGAAGTTTCACTTTCAGACGTATCCAAAGAATTCTCTCACTAATGCAGCTGTAATAGATCAAGTTGTTCTCATCTTTTCACTTAAAATCACACCTACACCAGCTTGTCCCTTAGCATTATCCAGTACTTCAGACCACACACTCACTGTGCCATTCACTTCTTCTACACCAATTTCCTTCTTTTGGGTTTTACTTACACACAGCGCATCCAATTTTGATAAATCAGTTGACCCTTGTAATACTAAACTTGCACATCACAATGTCCAGTGAAGGTTTATTTTATCTTTTGTAATTGAGATAGACTAGATTTCGTTCCTCCACAATGGAACTCTTTTTGAAGTTTGAGGGTGTAGAATCTGAATCTGTGAAGCAACACACACACACACACACACAAGTTTTGGTACAGTCTTTCAAAAGCCTAGCAGATCAGTTTTTTTTTTTTTTTTGCTTTTTTTAATTAATGAAGATGCAGTTATGGAATATTCACTATTTAAACTTAGCTGTAAAAAATGAAGAGTATATGTGCCAATGTCCAAAGTTTACTAAGAATTTTATTAGCAACCATCTGCACACATTTCCATTAGTGTCAAAAAGCTCTTCTGAAAGTCTTCTGTTATGCCTAACAAATGTATCATGTGAACGTGGCTTTAGCACGAACAAAACAAAATTCAGTAAAAATTTAGAGATTCACTGAGCAACAAAAATCTTAATGCATATTTCTGAAATTTGGCCAGATAAACCCTCAGAAATAAAACAACAGCTGATTAAAGCTTGCTAACTGTGACAATGAATAAAAAACAGACATATACTTCAAGAGCAATTTCATGATATCAACGAACTGCAAAATGAACAACTCAAGTTTTGTAGAATGAATAATGGTAATTTGTATTCGATTGAATGTAGTAAATTTTTTGATCTAATTCACCTGCTTGTTTTAAGAACCAAGTGTAGCTTATATTGTTTGAAAAATTACTGTTTTCCCAAAGTCTTTTAATATTATTAAGTAACATATTCAAAACTCCACCTGAAATTTTCAATCCCCTCCATTTACAAACACAAGTGGGGGGACTGCCTTCCATTTCAAATTTGAATTTTAACCCCTGTATCTAATACGTTTTTCAACCACAAGTATATCCACATATATACTTGGGAAAAAATGTACTCTGGGACAAAAGAGTGTAACAGATATTGTTTATGATCAGCATCTGAAACACTTAGTTGTTGACACTCATGTGACGAGAGGTGCGGATGTTGCCTTTGATCATTATTTGGTAGTGTCAAGAGTGAAGCTGAATGTTGGTTGGAGGTAAAGGAATAGGAAGAGACCCAGGATAGAAAGAATAAAGGTTGATAGGCTCCTTGAAAATCATCAGCGGTATTCTGACTTACTCAGAGAACGACTGAAGGATCTGAAGTCTGGTGAAAGGGATGTAGAAAAGAAGTGGGAATGTTTTAAGAACTGTGTTGTCACTGCCGCTGAAGAGCTCTGTGGCACCGCAATAGTGGGCGATATTAGAGGTGATGCTTAGTGGAATAGTGAGGTTGAAGAAGCAGTAAAGACAAAGAAGGAAGCATATTTAGGGATGTTGTATGGTAGAGTTTCTGAGAATGAATATCGCTGTAAGAAGCATGAGGCAGTAAGCTGGTTCACCAGAGTAAGGCAAAAGACACGAAGGAAAAGGTGAAAAGGCATGAAATGATTTTTTGGAAAGATAGAAAAACTTTCTAGAAGTACATGAGACACATGAAAAGTAAGGAAATCAAGTTTCAAGTTATGTGATGAATAGGATAGGAGAAAATGATATGGGTGCCCAATCAGTTAAGTAAAAAATGGGGTGAATACTTCTGTAAGTTATTAGATCAAGAAAGCAAAGGTAATTTTGAGGCAGAAGCAGATGGTGTCACAGTGAGATGCAGAAGCACAGGAGGGATCTCAAGAGAAGAGGTGTGTAAAGCTCTAAAATATCTTCAGAATGGTAAGGCTCTGGAAGTAGATGGCATAACTACTGAGATGCTAAAATATGGTGGTGACTCTACAATTAACTGGTTAACTGAAATTTGTTAGTTGTGATGGGAGTTAGTAATGGCCCCTCAGGATTGGAGGGATGTTTCATTGTTCCCTTGTATAGAGGAAAAGGTGATATTACTGACTGCAAGAACTATCATGGTATTAGCTTGCAGAGTGTTCCAGGGAAAGTGTTTGGTAAGGTCATTATTGAAAAGGCATGAGGTCTTACATCAAATATTAGATATTTAATGTTTTATCCCTGGTAAAGGCTGCACTAACCAAATATTTGCATTACACACGATGATCAAAAGTATCTAGCTGTCGGTAAAAAAGTGTTTGCTGCCTTCATAGATTTAGAGAAAGCTTATGACAGAGTAAATAGGATACTTACAGAGTAAATAGGATAAGGTACTGAATAAACATGGTGTTACTGTGAATCTACTTAATAGTGTATAAGACATGCATGCTGGTAGTAGAGCTTGTGTACAAGTGAATGGTGTTGCATCAAAACAGTTTTCTATGGGGGCAGGAGTCAGACAAGGTTGTGTAATGCCCCCATGGCTGTTTAATATATTTATGAATGCGTGCATACATGACGCCAAGATGGACAACACTGGTTTATGTCTTGGTAATATCCGTGTGTGCAGATTGCTGTATGTTGATGACACAGTCTTGTTGGCAGACAGCAAAGGTTAGATGCAGAGTATGTTGCCCCGGATGTACGAAGTTTGTATGAAATTCAAACTGAGTATAAATAAGGAAAAACCAAAGTAATGATTTTTTGAGTGAGGCACTGAATGCAAGAAAAATCTAAATGGCACAGTGATTGACCAGATGAATGAGTCTGTATTTTGGCGGCATGTTTGACAGAAAGAACAAATTTGATGGTGAAATTAGTAGGGGAGTGAATTCTTCATGAAAGCCATAGCCAGGGCTTGATTTAAGTGGTATTGCATCACTAACTGAGAATCAAATCAACCTAGATTACTCTGCAGATATGACTTTGCTACAGATATATAGCGATACATTTTGAATTCCTGTTATGCTGACCTTCAGTGACCTTTTTGAACTTTTATGGTGGTTGATGTGGCTCTTATGCCAATATTACTTTTTTCCCCCAAAGATGATTTCCTCTTCTTTTTAAAGTGTTTTGGCAGACAGAAGTTGTTCAAGGTTAATTGCTTTAATAGGTGAACCTCAGATACCTGAAGGAGAGAATCAGTCATAAATTTCCAGACATGACAAGTGATACAGTGAAGTGTCTGAAGGTTTTAGATGTGGCATTATGGCCAAAAGATTGTGATTCCCTTAAAAGATTTTGGTGAGGATGAAATTAGGCACATGATTCAGCATTTTGCCTTATTGCTGCAAGCCAAGAATGGGGGAGCTTAAGGAATTCTGGCTCCAGAATATGGCAACTTTATTAAAAGAAGATTTGTGGTTCTTCATTTTAAAATCCAAAAGAAATATCTACTGTAATATTTCACATTTTTTTCGAAATACTTCTGGTTTTACTGGTGTCTAATGCCATCATAGGGAGGGGTTTTTCCTACATGAGTAGCATAAAGAGTGAATATCGCAGCAGTCTTAGGGAATCTTCATTGGAAAATTTAATGCACATATCTGTTGAAGGACCATCTACGGACAAATTTTCACCTGAGGCTGTAAATTTATTTTTCCCAAACTATGTAGGCCCAATACACAGCCATAAGGCAAAAGAAAAATTTGTGGCATTGAAGAGGAGCAGCATTAAAAAAGATAGTAAATAAATAATGCATCTAAAATTTCTTTCTAGATTATTTTCGAACAGATACTGAACTGCTATCACAGTGTAATGTCTTAGTGCTAATTAAAAGTTTCTCATTGTTACACAAAACTTAATTTGTATAGCAAATGTTGCTACACATTTATTTTTTTCGTAAATCAAGCCCTGGCCATAGCTGCTTTAGGAGGTTTTCACAGGAATGTTGTGTTCTCAAGTGAGTCCCAGATGGCTGCGTATGAAAGGGTAATTGTTCCTACTCTGATGTATGGCAGTGAAACCAGAGACATAGGAGTCATTTGTGTGCTGGAGAGATGTGTTACTTACGGGAAGTCTGTGGCAAGACACTATGATCATATGAGGAATGAAGATGTGAATGAAGAATAAAGATGTGTGATGTGAAGCAAAATGTTGTTAGCAAGGTGGAGACCAATATGCTTTGGTGGTTTGGCCATGTTGAAAGAATAAGTGATGAGATGCTTACTAAGAAAATCATTTTAGCCCAAGTGGCAGGAAGGAAAGGCAGAGGAAGGCCAAGAAAGTCATGAGAGGAACAGATTCAGGAGTGTCTGCATGAGAAAAAGATTATGAGAATGAAGTATAGAAGGTCTAGTGTATGTTGTGTGATGGATGTCAGTGAAGCTCGAATTGTGTGCCAAAATCTCTGTAAATGGAGGAGTTTGATATGGCAACAGTAAGTAAATAATCAGATAAAAATTATCTGGTAGTTTGTCTTTTCTTTGTGGAGCTAACCTCTGAATATCAGAGAACAGCTTAGTAATGTAAATATGTAAAAAAATTGGTTTACCTGTTTGTTTGTGACACCTTTCTCAGGTTGTTCTCCAGTGGAATCAGTCATCTACACTGCCGGCCACCCAAAATGCAACACCAAGAAGGACACAAGATAGCAAAGCCAGATTTACTGGACACATAACAACAGATACAAAAGATGAAACGATTGAGCTTACAGGCCCGTGCGACTTGTGGAACACGCAGACATAAATAGTTCGTGTGGCCCCCATGGCTGGCAATAATGACCGCTACGTGCTGCAGCATCGAACGAAAGAGGCTTTGGATGTGGGCTTGGCGTACGTTGGTCCAGGCTGCTTCCACATGCTGCCACAGTTCATCAGGCGTAGCCGCTGGTGGTGCCTGCCGGGTGACTCTGCGAATTTCAGGCCAATTGGATGCTTTCTTCTTGGTGTTGTATTTTGGGTGGCCAGCAGTGTATAATCTCTTGTGATAGTTGAAATTCAATAAATTAATGTCTAAGAACATCGTCATGAAAGCCAAAAAGTACAGAAAAAACCCGAAAACGTTATTGTTCCAGATTTGAGGGTAGCATCATTATAAAATGTTTAAGTAAATAATGCAGTTGAATAGGAAAACTGTCATCTATATTTAAAATTCAAACTGGAGGATTAGTCTCGGTAAGAAACCAAGGCAAAGATTAATCCATGCTCCCAGAAAACGTTAGTTGCTTAATAAAAATGACTTGGAATAAAACAGGGGGGGGTAAAAAGGAATTACCTAACCAAAGAATAACATTAAAAAACTTTTAAAACCAGGATCACGAATGTCTGCATACTTTATCACTGGTACACCGATATTTCTGTATACATTTCAGTCTGCTAGACACTCAGCGGTCTTCTGCAGGTGGTCACAGTGAAATGCTACTGTACATGATGTCGGGGTACTTTGTGTTCTCCCTTCATGGCACTGGAGACATGGCATTTCAGCAGGAGACTAAAAATCCTCTGTAGAGGGCAGGTGTATATAAAATACCAACAAGATAAAAAAATTCATCGGAAAATAAATTTTACATTGGCAGCCCAAAATAAAATTTACTTGCTCATTTAAAAGAACATATCCATGACTGAAACAAAAACAAAAATATACTAAAGACAGCATTGCAGGACTCAAAATGCAGAACCAATTTGGGAAAATACAACCATCTTTTCTGGCCATGGTAAATACAAGGAGATTCTGACTGCTCAACCTGTTTGGATATAGATGTACCTGGCCAAGGCAGCGGCAAGTGCGACATGAAGGCAGAGGGTGCTAAGAATCCCCGGAGGACCGGACTAGGCTGCCATCTGATGCTGACCTTGGCTACGTATAACGGACGCTCCCTATCTTCCAATTCAAGACTTCTTAAATTGGAAGAGGAACTACAAAGGATCAAGTGGGACATCGTCGGGCTAAGTGAGGTAAGGAGAAAAGGAGAAGATCTCATTGAACTGAAAAGTGGACATCTCTTCTACTATCGTGGGACAGATACTGGCAGAACTAGTGGTGTTGGATTTATAATAAACCAGCGTGGCAATACTCTCGTAGAGTTTGCAGAGGCAGAAGGGTTTTTCATCTTGAACTCCTTTTTCAAGAAAAAGCCACACAGGAAATGGACGTGGAGACATCCAAATGGGACGACAAGTGAAATTGATTTTTATTATGTGTAACGAAAAATTCGTCATAGAAGACTGCAGTGTGCTAAACAAGTTCAACACAGGTAGTGACCATAGATTGGTGAGATGTAAGATGCACTTCAACACTAAACTCGAACGGGGCAAGCTCATAAGACAAACAAAATGTATTAACATAACCAACCTTAAAAAAAAAAAGACATATATATATACATGTTTTTCAACCACAAGTCTGTGATGGAATTTACTACTACTACTACAAAAAAAAAAAAAAATGACAGTCTTTTAGATGTTGTGTTTCAATTCACTGCTAATCACCAAAAGTTGTATTATTGTTGCAGACTGCCAAGGATGGAAGAATATCACTTATTTAATTATATTGTGCGCTAGGTCCAGAAATTGGAGCCATATGTAATTTTGCCTGTAATATTGTTTATAGTCAGCAACAGGATGCATGCCTCTATAGAACTAGCCTCTGGTGGTTTGTCACAAAGGACAAAGATTTCAACGAAAGGAACCTGACAGAATCACTAAATTTCCTAAATATCAATTTCATCATCATTTTTTTTCATTCTATTTTTCCTGTTATTTTCATGATTTTTATATGATCCTTCATTGATTTTGATAAATCTGTTGAAGCTTGATTCTTGCAGTTTTTTTTTTTTTTTTTGCCAAGTCATCTATATCCAAACAGGTTGAGCAGTCAGAATCTCCTTGTATTTACCATGGCCAGAAAAGATGGTTGTATTTTCCCAAATTGGTTCTGCATTTTGAGTCCTGCAATGCTGTCTTTAGTATATTTTTGTTTTTGTTTCAGTCATGGATATGTTCTTTTAAATGAGCAAGTAAATTTTATTTTGGGCTGCCAATGTAAAATTTATTTTCCGATGAATTTTTTTACCTTGTTGGTATTTTATATACACCTGCCCTCTACAGAGGATTTTTAGTCTCCTGCTGAAATGCCATGTCTCCAGTGCCATGAAGGGGAGAACACAAAGTACCCCGACATCATGTACAGTAGCATTTCACTGTGACCACCTGCAGAAGACCGCTGAGTGTCTAGCAGACTGAAATGTATACAGAAATATCGGTGTACCAGTGATAAAGTATGCAGACATTCGTGATCCTGGTTTTAAAAGTTTTTTAATGTTATTCTTTGGTTAGGTAATTCCTTTTTTACCCCCCCCCTGTTTTATTCCAAGTCATTTTTATTGAGCAACTAACGTTTTCTGGGAGCATGGATTAATCTTTGCCTTGGTTTCTTACCGAGACTAATCCTCCAGTTTGAATTTTAAATATAGATGACGGTTTTCCTATTCAACTGCATTATTTACTTAAACACAAGACCATCGATGGACAGCCGAAATTTTAGATTGGATTCCAAAGGACAGGAAAAGATCCAGAAGACCACAAGGAAGATGGGTGGATGAAATTCGAAAGTATGCGGGAGTGACATGGAGGAGACTGGCACAAGACAGACCGTTGTGGAGGAAACTTGGGGAGACCTTCGTCCAGCAATGGATTGATAATGGTTGACAATGATGATATATATATATATCATCAACATCATTGTCAACCATTATCAATCCACTGCTGGACGAAGGTCTCCCCAAGTGTCCTCCACTATGGTCTGTCTTGTGCCAGTCTCCTCCATGTCACTCCCGCATACTTTCGAATTTCATCCACCCATCTCCCATGTGGTCTTCTTCTGGGTCTTTTCCTGTCCCTTGGAATCCAATCTAAAATTTCGGCTGTCCATCGATGGTCTGTCCTGCTGGCAGTATGTCCAGCCCATTGCCATTTCAGGGATTTAACTCTGATCATGATGTCTTCCACTCTTGTCATTTTTCGGATCCACGTGTTCCTCTTCTTATCTCTCCTGGTTACACCAAGCATGCACCTCTCCATGCTTCTTTGAGTTCTCTGCAGCCTTTGTATGTCTCTTTTAGTTAAGGTCCCCGTCTCTGCACCATACGTCAGCACTGGAAGGATGCATTGATCAAACACTTTTTCTTTTAAGACATAATGGCATATTGCTCTTGAAAATTATGCTGTTTCTTCCAAAAGCTCTCCAGGCAAGTTTTGTACGCAGATTAATTTCTTCACCAATGTGACCCTCACTTGATATCTGCTGTCCAAGATAAACGTACGTGTCTGTTATCTCCAGCTTTTCTCCATCAATCGATAAATCTTCATTTCTTGTAAAAGCATTGAACATCACTTTTGTCTTCTGAAAGTTCATTTTTAATCCCACTTCTTTACTCTTGTCAGCAAGTTCCTGCATCATACTCTGTAGCTCTGATGGGGTAGTTGCAAAAATGACTATGTCATCAGCAAAACGAAGGTGGGTTAGATAATCTCCATTAATCTTTATGCCTTTGTTTTCCCAGTTCAGTGATTGAAAGACATTTTCCAATGTGGCATTAAGGAGCTTCGGAGATATGGTGTCACCTTGTCTCACTCCTTTTCCAATTTTTATGTGTGTTGTATTTTCAAATAGCAGAATCTTTGCACTTGCATTTTCATAGATGTTATTAATAATATTAATGTATGCATCTTCAGTACCGCAGGATTTCAGAGCCATTGCAACTGCTGATGGTTTCACCGAATCAAAGGCTTTTTCATAATCGATAAAAGCCATGCACAATGGAAGTTCATATTCCCTCGCTCTTTCAATTAGTTCTCTCAGTACGTGGATATGATCTATTGTGCTGTTGCCACTCCTGAATCCAGCTTGTTCTCTCGGTTGAGCCATGTCCAGTGTCACCTTCAAGCGGTGTGAAAGAACTTTAGTGAAGATTTTATAAACCACTGATAGGAGGCTGATTGGTCTGTAGTTCCTGAGATCCTCAATGTCACCTTTTTTATGTAGCAGGATCATTGTAGCGTTGTTCCAATCCTCAAGAATCTTCCCTTCATTAAGGCATCGAGTGAAAATTTGGGCGAGTACTGTTTCGATTTCTCCACTTGCTTCTTGTATGATGTCTACAGTAATTCCATCTTCTCCTGGAGCTTTTCCCCGCTTCATGTTCTTGATTGCATGTGCAACTTCAGGTGGAAGGACTGGAAGAAATCTGGTACCTTTCATGATGCCTGAAGTACATGTATCATCCCTTTCATATAATTTGGAGTAGAAATCTTTCACTCTTGTCAAAATTTCGCCTCTATTTCTTGTTACAGAACCATCTTCTTTTCTCAGTGACATAATCTGTTTTTTTCCCTTACTGAGATGTACCTTTGCTATCTTTAGGCTTTGGTTGTTTTCAATTGCTTTCCTTACTAGTTCACAGTTGAATTTCCTTACGTCTTCAGTGATACTTTTTCGTACTGTCTTGCATAGCTCTATATATTCCACTTTGGAAGTCACATCTTCTTTAGTTGTCCTCATCTCTCTTCTTTTTTGCATCAACATTTTGGTTTTTCCTGATAATTTGTTCACATGCAATTTGTTCTTAGACTCAGCTAATTTTGTTGCTGTTTCCATAAGAGCTTTGGTTACTTTTCTGTTAACTTCAGAAATATCCACTTCTTCCGATGTTAAGCCTTCTAAAGCAGAGAATCTGTTCTTCAGTTCCAATTTGAAGGTATTATGGTGTTTTTTAAGGTTGGTTATGTCAATACATTTTGTTTGTCGTATGAGCTTGCCACGTTCGAGTTTAGTGTTGAAGTGCATCTTACATCTCACCAATCTATGGTCACTACCTGTGTTGAACTTGTTTAGCACACTGCAGTCTTCTATGACGAATTTTTCGTTACACATAATAAAATCAATTTCACTTGTCGTCCCATTTGGATGTCTCCACGTCCATTTCCTGTGTGGCTTTTTCTTGAAAAAGGAGTTCAAGATGAAAAACCCTTCTGCCTCTGCAAACTCTACGAGAGTATTTCCACGCTGGTTTCTGTTGCCGTGACCGAATTTACCTACTGAAGTTTCATTCTGTTGCCGTTGCCCTATTTTTGCATTGAAATCTCCCATAATTATCTTCAAGTGCTGCTTACCTTTATTATTTAGATCACGAATTTCCTCATAAAATTCTTCAATTTCTTCTTCAGGATGACTTGTGGTGGGTGCATAAGTTTGAATAATCTGAGCCTGGTATCTTCTCGAGAGTTGGATAACGAGTCGTGCAGCTCTGTCAGAGGAACTTTCAACTTCTACAACTTTATCCTTTAGTTTCTTGTTTATTATAAATCCAACACCACTAGTTCTGCCAGTATCTGTCCCACGATAGTAGAAGAGATGTCCACTTTTCAGTTCAATGAGATCTTCTCCTTTTCTCCTTACCTCACTTAGCCCGACGATGTCCCACTTGATCCTTTGTAGTTCCTCTTCCAATTTAAGAAGTCTTGAATCGGAAGATAGGGAGCGTCCGTTATACGTAGCCAAGGTCAGCATCAGATGGCAGCCTAGTCCGGTCCTCCGGGGATTCTTAGCACCCTCTGCCTTCATGTCGCACTGGCCGCTGCCTTGGCCAGGTACATTCCAGCTGCCGGAGACTGAGGGCCAAGATTTAAGTTGTGGAGTCATTTTGGAGGGTTTGGCCATAACTCACCACACTGGCCAAGCGGGTTGGTGAGTGTGGGATAGCATTTTCTCTAATCCCGATGGTATAGTTATACCGCTATTGGCGGTCGTCAGAGCCCCTTTAGTGGGAACAGGATGTACCACGAGAAGGCGAGGTTGACATTTGTCAAGGAGAGGCTGTGATGTTACGCATCACCTGACCTTACATCCCATATATATATATATATATATATTGACAAAAATATATGTCAATCATTCGACAAAAAACTATGTTAATCATTCTAGTATAAATATATATGAAATATATATATCATCATCATCATCATTGTCAACCATTATCAATCCACTGCTGGACGAAGGTCTCCCCAAGTTTCCTCCACAACGGTCTGTCTTGTGCCAGTCTCCTCCAGGTCACTCCCGCATACTTTCGAATTTCATCCACCCATCTTCCATGTGGTCTTCTTCTGGGTCTTTTCCTGTCCCTTGGAATCCAATCTAAAATTTCGGCTGTCCATCGATGGTCTGTTCTTCTGGCAGTATGTCCAGCCCATTGCCATTTCAGGGATTTAACTCTGATCATGATGTCTTCCACTCTTGTCATTTTTCGGATCCACGTGTTCCTCTTCTTATCTCTCCTGGTTACACCAAGCATGCACCTCTCCATGCTTCTTTGAGTTGTCTGCAGCCTTTGTATGTCTCTTTTAGCTAAGGTCCACGTCTCTGCACCATACGTAAGAACTGGAAGGATGCATTGATCAAACACTTTTTCTTTTAAGACATAATGGCATATTGCTCTTGAAAATTATGCTGTTTCTTCCAAAAGCTCTCCAGGCAAGTTTTGTACGCCGATTAATTTCTTCACTAATGTGACCCTCACTTGATATCTGCTGTCCAAGATAAACGTACGTGTCTGTTATCTCCAGCTTTTCTCCATCAATCGATAAATCTTCATTTCTTGTAAAAGCATTGAACATCACTTTTGTCTTCTGAAAGTTCATTTTTAATCCCACTTCTTTACTTTTGTCAGCAAGTTCCTGCATCATACTCTGTAGCTCCGATGGGGTAGTTGCAAAAATGACTATGTCATCAGCAAAACGAAGGTGGGTTTATCCCTTGTTTTCCCAGTTCAGTGATTGAAAGACATTTTCCAATGTGGCTTTAAAGAGCTTCGGAGATATGGTGTCACCTTGTCTCACTCCTTTCCCAATTTTTATATGTGTTGTATTACCAAATAGCAGAATCTTTGCACTTGCATTTTCATAGATGTTATTAATAATATTAATGTATGCATCTTCAATACCGCAGGATTTCAGAGCCATTGTAACTGCTCATGGTTTCACCGAATCAAAGGCCTTTTCATAATCGATAAAAGCCATGCACAATGGAAGTTCATATTCCCTCGCTCTTTCAATTAGTTCTCTCAGTACGTGGATATGATCTATTGTGCTGTAGCCACTCCTGAATCCAGCTTGTTCTCTCGGTTGAGCCATGTCCAGTGTTACCTTCAAGCGGTGTGAAAGAACTTTAGTGAAGATTTTATAAACCACTGATAGGAGGCTGATAGGTCTGTAGTTCCTGAGATCCTCAATGTCACCTTTTTTATGTAGCAAGATCATTGTAGCGTTGTTCCAATCCTCAGGAATTTTCCCTTCATTAAGGCATCGAGTGAAAATTTGGGCGAGTACTGTTTCGATTTCTCCACTTGCTTCTTGTATGATGTCTACAGTAATTCCATCTTCTCCTGGAGCTTTTCCCGCTTTCATGTTCTTGATTGCATGTGCAACTTCTGCTGGAAGGACTGGAAGAACTCTGGTATCTTTCATGATGCCTGAAGTACATGTATCATCCCTTTCATATAATTTGGAGTAGAAATCTTTCACTCTTGTCAAAATTTCGCCTCTATTTCTTGTTACAGAACCATCTTCTTTTCTCAGTGCCATAATCTGTTTTCTTCCCTTACTGAGATGTCCCTTTGCTATCTTTAGGCTTTGGTTGTTTTCAATTGCTTTCCTTACTAGTTCACAGTTGAATTTCCTTACGTCTTCAGTGATACTTTTTCGTACTGTCTTGCATAGCTCTATATATTCCACTTTGGAAGTCACATCTTCTTTAGTTGTCCTCATCTCTCTTCTTTTTTGCATCAACATTTTGGTTTTTCCTGATAATTTGTTCACATGCAATTTGTTCTTAGACCCAGCTAATTTTGTTGCTGTTTCCATAAGAGCTTTGGTTACTTTTCTGTTAACTTCAGAAATATCCACTTCTTCCGATGTTAGGCCTTCTAAAGCAGAGAATCTGTTCTTCAGTTCCAATTTGAAGGTATTATGGTGTTTTTTAAGGTTGGTTATGTCAATACATTTTGTTTGTCTTATGAGCTTGCTACGTTCGAGTTTAGTGTTGAGGTGCATCTTACATCTCACCAATCTATGGTCACTGCCTGTGTTGAACTTGTTTAGTACACTGCAGTCTTCTATGACGAATTTTTTGTTACACATAATAAAATCAATTTCACTTGTCGTCCCATTTGGATGTCTCCATGTCCATTTCCTGTGTGGCTTTTTCTTGAAAAAGGAGTTCAAGATGAAAAACCCTTCTGCCTCTGCAAACTCTACGAGAGTATTTCCACGCTGGTTTCTGTTGCCGTGACCGAATTTACCTACTGAAGTTTCATTCTGTTGCCGTTGCCCTATTTTTGCATTGAAATCTCCCATAATTATCTTCAAGTGCTGCTTACCTTTATTATTTAGATCACGAATTTCCTCATAAAATTCTTCAATTTCTTCTTCAGCATGACTTGTGGTGGGTGCATAAGTTTGAATAATCTGAGCCTGGTATCTTCTCGAGAGTTGGATAACGAGTCGTGCAGCTCTGTCAGAGGGACTTTCAACTTCTACAACTTTATCCTTCAGTTTCTTGTTTATTATAAATCCAACACCACCAGTTCTGCCAGTATCTGTCCCACGATAGTAGAAGAGATGTCCACTTTTCAGTTCAATGAGATCTTCTCCTTTTCTCCTTACCTCACTTAGCCCGACGATGTCCCACTTGATCCTTTGTAGTTCCTCTTCCAATTCAAGAAGCCTTGAATCAGAAGATAGGGAGCGTCCGTTGTACGTAGCCAAGGTCAGCATCAGATGGCAGCCTAGTCCGGTCCTCCGGGGATTCTTAGCACCCTCTGCCTTCATGTCGCACTGGCCGCTGCCTTGGCCAGGTACATTCCAGCTGCCGGGGACTGAGGGCCAAGATTTAAGTTGTGGAGTCATTTTGGAGGGGTTTGGCCATAACTCACCACGCTGGCCAAGCGGGTAGGTGAGTGTGGGATAGCATTTCCTCTAATCCCGATGGTATAGTTATACCGCTATTGGCGGTCGTCAGAGCCCCTTTAGTGGGAACAGGATGTACCACGAGAAGGCGGGGTTGACATTTGTCAAGGAGAGGCTGTGATGTTACGCATCACCTGACCTTACATCCCATATATATATATATATATATATATATATATATCATCATCATCATCATCATTGTCAACCATTATCAATCCACTGCTGGACGAAGGTCTCCCCAAGTTTCCTCCACAACGGTCTGTCTTGTGCCAGTCTCCTACATGTCACTCCCGCATACTTTCGAATTTCATCCACCCATCTTCCATGTGGTCTTCTTCTGGGTCTTTTCCTGTCCCTTGGAATCCAATCTAAAATTTCGGCTGTCCATCGATGGTCTGTTCTTCTGGCAGTATGTCCAGCCCATTGCCATTTCAGGGATTTAACTCTGATCATGATGTCTTCCACTCTTGTCATTTTTCGGATCCACGTGTTCCTCTTCTTATCTCTCCTGGTTACACCAAGCATGCACCTCTCCATGCTTCTTTGAGTTGTCTGCAGCCTTTGTATGTCTCTTTTAGCCAAGGACCACGTCTCTGCACCATACGTAAGCACTGGAAGGATGCATTGATCAAACACTTTTATTTTAAGACATAATGGCATATTGCTCTTGAAAATTATGCTGTTTCTTCCAAAAGCTCTCCAGGCAAGTTTTGTACGCCGATTAATTTCTTCACCAATGTGACCCTCACTTGATATCTGCTGTCCAAGATAAACGTACGTGTCTGTTATCTCCAGCTTTTCTCCATCAATCGATAAATCTTCATTTCTTGTAAAAGCATTGTACATCACTTTTGTCTTCTGAAAGTTCATTTTTAATCCCACTTCTTTACTCTTGTATATATATATATATATATATATAAAAGTATGTGGGAGTAACATGCAGGAGACTGGTACAAGACAAACCGTTGTGGTGGAAGAAACTTGGGAAACCTTCATCCAGCAGTGGATGATAATGGTTGACAATGATGATGATATATATATATATAGAATTTTTAGGGATGTAAGGTCAGGTGATGCGTAACATCACAGCTTCTCCTTGAGAAATGTCAACCCCGCCTTCTCGTGGTAAATCCTGTTCCCACTAAAGGGGCTCTGACGACCGTCAATAGCGGTATAACTATACCATCGAGATTAGAGGAAATGCTATCCCACACTCACCAACCCGCTTGGCCAGCGTGCTGAGTTATGGCCAAACCCCTTCAAAATGACTAAACAACTTAAATCTTGGCCCTTAGTCTCCGGCAGCTGGAATGTACCTGGCCAAGGCAGCGGCCAGTGCGACATGAAGGCAGAGGGTGCTAAGAATCCCCGGAGGACCGGACTAGGCTGCCATCTGATGCTGACCTTGGCTAAGTATAACGGACGCTCCCTATCTTCTGATTCAAGGCTTGTTGAATTGGGAGAGGAACTACAAAGGATCAAGTGGGACATCGTCGGGCTAAGTGAGGTAAGGAGAAAAGGAGAAGATTTCATTGAACTGAAAAGTGGACATCTCTTCTACTATCGTGGGACAGATACTGGCAGAACTAGTGGTGTTGGATTTATAATAAACAAGAAACTGAAGGATAAAGTTGTAGAAGTTGAAAGTTCCTCGGACAGAGATGCAGGACTCGTTATCCAATTCTCGAGAAGATACCAGGCTCAGATTATTCAAACTTACACACCCACTACAAGTCATCCTGAAGAAGAAATTGAAGAATTTTATGAGGAAATTCGTGATCTAAATAATAAAGGTAAGCAGCACTTGAAGATAATTATGGGAGATTTCAATGCAAAAATAGGGCAATGACAACAGAATGAAACTTCAGTAGTTAAAGTCGGTTACGGCAACAGAAACCAGCGTGGAAATACTCTCGTAGAGTTTGCAGAGGCAGAAGGGTTTTTCATCTTAAATTCCTTTTTCAAGAAAACGCCACACAGGAAATGGACATGGAGACATCCAAATGGGACGACAAGTGAAATTGATTTTATTATGTATAACAAAAAATTCATCATAGAAGACTGCAGTGTGCTAAACAAGTTCAACACAGGTAGTGACCATAGATTGGTGAGATGTAAGATGCACCTCAACACTAAACTCGAACGTGGCAAGCTCATAAGACAAACAAAATGTATTGACATAACCAACCTTAAAAAACATCATAATGCCTTCAAGTTGGAACTGAAGAACAGATTCTTTGCTTTAGAAGGCCTAACATCGGAAGAAGTGGATATTTCTGAAGTTAACAGAAAAGTAACCAAAGCTCGTACGGAAACAGCAACAAAATTAGCTGGGTCTAAGAACAAGTTGCATGTGAACAAATTATCAGGAAAAACCAAAATGTTGATGCAAAAAGAAGAGAGATGAGGATAAATAAAGAAGATGTGACTTCCAAAGTGGAATATATAGAGCTATGCAAGACAGTATGAAAAAGTATCACTGATGACGTAAGGAAATTCAACTGTGAATTTGTGAGGAAAGCAATTGAAAACAACCAAATCCTAAAGATAGCAAAGGGACATCTCAGTAAGGGAAGAAAACAGATTATGTCACTGAGAAAAGAAGATGGTTTTGTAACATAAAATAGAGGTGAAATTTTGACAACAGTGAAAGATTTCTACTCCAAATTATATGAAAGGGATGATACATGTTCTCCAGACATCATGAAAGGTACCAGTACCAGAGTTCTTCCAGTCCTCCTAGCAGAAGTTGCACATGCAATCAAGAACATGAAGCAGGGGAAAGCTCCAGGAGAAGACGGAATTACTATAGACATCATACAAGAAGCAAGTGGAGAAATCGAAACAGTACTCGCCCAAATTTTCACTCGATGCCTTAATGAAGGGAAGATTCTTGAGGATTGGAACAACGCTACAATGATCCTGCTACATAAAAAAGGTGACATTGTGGATCTCAGGAACTACAGACCAATCAGCCTCCTATCAGTGGTTTATAAAATCTTCACTAAAGTTCTTTCACACCGCTTGAAGGTGACACTGGACATGGCTCAACCGAGAGAACAAGCTGGATTCAGGAGTGGCAACAGCACAATAGATCATATCCACGTACTGAGAGAACTAATTGAAAGAGCGAGGGAATATGAACTTCCATTGTGCATGGCTTTTATCGATTATGAAAAAGCCTTTGATTCGGTGAAACCATCAGCAGTTGCAATGGCTCTGAAATCCTGCGGTATTGAAGATGCATACATTAATATTATTAATAACATCTATGAAAATGCAAGTGCAAAGATTCGGCTGTTTGAAAATACAACACACATAAAAATTGGAAAAGGAGTGAGACAAGGTGACACCATATCTCCGAAGCTCTTTAATGCCACATTGGAAAATGTCTTTCAATCACTGAACTAGGAAAACAAAGGGATAAAGATTAATGGAGATTATCTAACCCACCTTCGTTTTGCTGATGACGTAGTCATTTTAGCAACTACCCCATCAGAGCTGCAGAGTATGATCCAGGAACTTGCTGATAAGAGTAAAGAAGTGGGATTAAAAATGAACTTTCAGAAGAAAAAAGTGATGTTCAATGCTTTTACAAGAAATGAAGATTTATCGATTGATGGAGAAAAGCTGGAGATAACAGACACGTACGTTTATCTTGGACAGCAGATATCAAGTGAGGGTCACATTGATGAAGAAATTAATCGGCGTACAAAACTTGCCTGGAGAGCTTTTGGAAGAAACAGCATAATTTTCAAGAGCAATATGCCATTATGTCTTAAAAGAAAAGTGTTTGATCAATGCATCGTTCCAGTGCTTACGTATGGTGCAGAGATGTGGACCTTAACTAAAAGAGACATACAAAGGCTGCAGACAACTCAAGGCAGCATGGAGAGGTGCATGCTTGGTGTAACCAGGAGAGATAAGAAGAGGAACTTGTGGATCCGAAAAATGACAAGAGTGGAAGACATCATGATCAGAGTTAAATCCCTGAAATGGCAATGGGCTGGACATACTGCCAGAAGGACAGACCATCGATGGACAGCCGAAATTTTAGATTGGATTCCAAGGGACAGGAAAAGACCCAGAAGAAGACCACATGGAAGATGGGTGGATGAAATTCGAAAGTATGCGGGAGTGACATGGAGGAGACTGGCACAAGACAGACCGTTGTGGAGGACACTTGGGGAGACCTTCGTCCAGCAGTGGATTGATAATGGTTGACAATGATGATGATGATGATGATATATTTTTCAAAATACAAAAACCACAATAATAAAGTCAATAAAATGGAAAATTTCTATTAGTGACTAATGAGTTTTCCATGAAGCCTGCGCTCTTCCACAAGTAGCTTTAGTTTCCCTGCTAATAACAAAACTACTCTGACTGAATTCAATAGAATAAATTTAGTTTTTTTTTTTTACTTTCTCCTTAAGTTGTAATGCTGCTTGTAAGAGTGACATATCATTTGCATGTGCTGGTAACTGGGCTGCTTGTAAGAATGACAGAAGTTATGTGCACGTGCTGGTTATTAGCAACTTGATTACTGCTCTTGTTATGCATAGGTTTTCATCAGGATAATTAACACAGCAATCACGTATCTCTGAATGGACCAGACTTGCCAACCTTAAGAAGAGAAAAACCCTGCAATTTTCTATGAAAATCCTACAAGCATACTTTTGTATGTTTGAAATATCAATGGACATAATTTGAAGCACTAATATTACAATAATGCATATAAAAAATGTAAAAAAATGTGTTAAAAATTTTTTTGTTCAGTTATGCATTGATCTTGAGGATAACCTAAATTATGACGGAAAAGGAGAAATTCCTCGAAACCGTCGCACTCTCATGTCTAAAGATTACAGCGAAATATTTTCGCCGTCGAATTTCCATTTTTGGAAATTTTTCCTCCATTTTCAAACTGAAATACAAATATTTATGGAATAAAATGATATATAACAATACTGGACAGAGGCTACATCACAGGAAAAAGAAATTATGATTACGGAATTTTTTTTATTTCGTTTACTTCCATTTCTGAAAGGCAAAGTACGGTCCCCAATGCATATTTTTACCGAATTGGTAAAATTATTCGATGCGTAGTTTTGTGCGCGGAGAAAAATTCCCAATGCGTATTTTTGTGCGCGGAGAAAAATTCCCGAAGCGTATTTTTACTCGTTGAAAATTTTCACGCGTTGGTAAAATTTCGATACGTACTAGACGCGCAATTACGCATTTTGGTGAACTCTGGACCTGGCACATCACTTGAGCACTCCCATGGAAAGGGAGCATCCGCACGACGCCACGAAGCCAGCGACTCAAAGATGACATCATTGCGTGACACAGTGCTCGTAAGGTCCGGTAGAAAATCTACGGTTCCCGCCAACCCAAGCCTGTTCCTGCAGCTCCAGAGATCATTAGCAGACAGAAGAGTAAACATCGCTGCCAATGGCAGGGATGCTTACTCTTCTGTCATCGCTGTCAACTGCTGACTCAGAGGGAAAGGTCGCTTCTTTGCTAATGAACCAATGCCTCAGAGAACTTCAAAATTTTCCCCTCGTTACTTTTTAATTTACGTTATGGTAATCATAAAAGTTCTCCGATGCATTGGAGAACTTCGAACTTTTCTCCTCCTTACTTTTTAATTTATGCTACTGAAATCATGATGGAATCCGGCAATATTAATTTATAATCCGAAATTCTGGGAAATGTAATGAAATCCGGCATTGCTGGCCTAAACCAGAAGGGTTGGCAAGCCCGATGGACTGTATTTTTTACTGTTCTCACAATATCAATCACATAAAAAAACATGAAAATTTAATTGCCCTGAAGGAGGAATCGAACCCACATCTCCCGATTACCGTTTGAGTATGCTAACCGTTACATCACCCAGGACGAAGAAGTCCCAAGTATCTGAGTATTAAGAGCATCGGAATATTCTCTGACAGCATTGTTAATTGTGTGACGTATACTCTCGATTCACTTTCTTTTTTGATTTTACTATCTCTGGTTATTTTATTTTTCTATGTAAATTATCTTCTTACTGAACGAGATGTTATTTCACCCGCTGAATGAGATCTGGCAATGAGTGTAAGTCATGACGTGGTGGTACCCAGTATAAATAGGCGCGTTCAACGATGCAAGAGGAGAGCGTTTGTTGTTGTACGGAGAGAGCGTTTGTTGTGGTATAGTGAGAGCGTTTGTTGTTGTATACGGAGAGCGTTTGTTGTTGTATACGGAGAGCGTTTGTTTATGTGGAGAGCTATTGTTTATGTGAGTAGAGCTTCATTCATGTGCAAGGAGCTACGTGTTATTTGAGTAGCTGTGTGTGATGATACCAGTAGAAGTTCATAATAAAAGGTTTTACGTAAGTACGTCTTTCTCAGTTCATAGTACTGTCAGACCTCTGTCTGGCTGTTAGGTTTATTTCATTTAGTGTTATTAGTAACAACCAGCATAAGACTTTATTCATCTTAATTACTACTACAACATTACAACCAGTTATAAGTTTGTTCATTACTATTACTACACTACTAGCAGGAGACTTTATTCATGATCTTAATTAACTAGTAACAACAACCATTTGAATTCACTATTAGAAGCTTAGTACAAGCATTGAATTCATTATAGTATTAGTGAAAGCTATATTCACGATAATTAGCTTGGTAGCAAAAGCCTTATTCATTATAATTGAAGCAAACTGCGCTGCCATCTAGCGTTGTTAAGCAAATCCCCAGTCATTCACTCAGATACACAGGACTTTTTGTCCTGGGTGGTGTAACAGTTAGCATACTCGAACGGTAATCGGGAGATGCGGGTTCGATTCCCCCTTCCGGGTGATGAAATTTTCACATTTTCTGATGATGATATTACGTGAGAACAGTAAAAGTACAATCATATTACGCGAGAACAGTAAAAATACAATCAATTCAGAGATGTCTGATTGCTGTGTTAATTATCATGACGTAATTTCCACGTATTATGAGAATATTTCTTCCACACTATACATAGGTTTTTTATGAACAAATTATCTTGTTAATGACAGGATTTTGGGGTGATTAATAGCTAGGATTATTTTTTTTCCAGTGAGATAGCCTTTTGAAAGCTCAATCAAAGTAAACTGAGTCACATGATGCCAGAGTTTAAACTGCTGAAAAAAAATTAGTTTTTATCAGTCTACCTTCATGTCCTATAAGTTTTCTTTATGCAGGAAAAGGTTAACAATATTACAAATCAAACAACTAAATTCATGCATGTATATCGGTTGGGAAAAAAATCCATTGACAGTTGAAAGTTTCCAAACTTTTTGATTAAATTTTTATTCAACTTTAACATGGTTGTCTTTGACTTTTAAATCACCCTGTACACATACACTAGGAGAATGGGAACATTACAAAAGGTCATTAGATATTCATATTTACCATATTACTTGTGTATAAGATGAATTGTGGAGACCAAATTTTTTAACCAAAATTATGATGTTGACTAATATATGGGTACACTTTGTGGAAGTACAAAATAATCTTCGAATGGCAATTATATGAGGGAAAATCAAAAAGTAAAGGCAACATACCATTTAATATCATAACTGTGAACAAATGAACATAATGGTTATCTTACTTCTCTACATAGTCCCTCTGCATGTTGATGCACTTCTTCTATCATTCCACTAGTTTCTTCATTAGATGCTGGTATGAAATAAGTCATTCCTTGGGAGAAACTTTTTGGCTGGTCCCGAATCGAGGTCGGCACCGCTTCCTTAACCTCATCGTCATAGGTGAACCCGTGACCGCGTACAGCCTCTTTAAGTGGACCAAAAACGTGATAATCGCATGGCGCCAGATCAGGGCTGTAAGGGGATTGTGGAAGATGTTCAAACCATAGTTGTTGCATTGCCTCCACCATTGTGGGCGCTACATGGGGATGTGCATAGTCATGGTGCAGCAAGAGTGTTTTTGACAGCATTCCACTTCTTTTGCTGCAAATTGCAGATTTCAGTTATCTCTAAAAGAGCACAGTACATTGCACTGGTCACTGTTTGTCCATGTTCCAAAAGAAGGTCAGCATGATTTTCTTGGCAGAGGGCTGTCATTTGAATTTCTTTACTAGAGAAAACAGGTGTTTCCACTGTATGCTTTGTCTCTTTCATTTCGGTTCACAGTGATGAACCCATGTCTCATCGCCAGTGACAATCTGCTCCAAAACACTTTTGGATCTTCTAAATAATGTTTCAGAAATTGGGTCACAACCTCCATGTGCTGTTGCTTGTGCAGCTCAGTCAGCTGTTTGGATAGCCATCATACATAAATTTTACAATACCTCAAGTCACCATGCCCTATGGCATGTGCAGATCCATAGCTGATATCCTAATATGCAGCAACAGTGGTCAACATAATCTGTCTGTCTGTCTTCTCTGATCAAGCCATTCAGCCTGTCAATTTGGGCTTGTGAGAGCGATGTTGATGGCCAACCAGATCGAGCTTTGACAATTAAACTTGTTCTTCCTGCTTTAAACCTTCCTATCTATTCATAAACTTTTTGTTGGGTCATGTTGCTTTCACTTCTGTACCAAGACAACATCCTTCAGTGAATTTCAGTAGATTTCACTCCCTCTTTCTCAAAGAAATCTCACTACAGTGCGTTGTTGAACAACAGTGCAATTCACATTGCAGCATTCATATTTATTTGATTTTGGCTTCAACTAGATTAATGCCAGAGCACTACATGGTGCATGTTCAAACATGTGTTGTGCCAGCTTCTATCCATCATGGTTACAGCGTAATTTTCAAATTACTTTCACTTTTTCATTTACCTATGTAGTTACAAGTAAATTATGTGCACCCACTGCTTACTATTATACTCAGGTGTCATGTGACATTTTAACTGAGATTGGGTGTGTGAAGTCAGATAAAAAGCAGCTGTTTAGCCCTTTCAGTATGAGGGCTGAACAATCCGGAAATGTTCCTAATTCACACGTCACGTAAGAATTATATTGGTGTGAATTATCATGTCATTTATCAATCAGATTGTACAAAAGTATTGGCATGAATCATATATCATCAAATGACGATGTTGTCATAGTTACAACAATGATCATTTAGTTTCACCCTACTGATGAGCAGCTGTTGTGATGACAATCCCGCTCAGTATGAGGGGAATCACAGCTTGGAACACTTAGTATACGTGCTTGGTCGAGTGACCAGTGGTGAGAAGCTACCAACTGTGGGATTACGACTGAATGCCTCCAAGTCAGAATCCCATGCAGTCACTGCACCGATATCGTTCGTGCCTTGGCCACTTAAAAGCAATGCCAGCCGAGGAATACATCTCATTTTTCTGGGGAGACTGTTCTGGGGATGAGTAGTGGTGTAGCCAGAAATTTCCTAAAGAAGGGGGGTGTCCATGGGTTTGGTTCATTGGTGAAAGCCTCATATGTACATATATATCGCTTTAAATTTGTGCTAAATCTCCCCTCAAGGGGAGTCCGGACCCAAGTACCCCCTTTCCCTGCTAAGCCTATGGTGATGATTTGAGAGGGGACTTTCGTGGAGATTCGAGAGGGGACACAGTCTCCACTAGTCATGGAGACTGTGCTACTCCCGCCCTCCCAAATCCAAACTGGTCAAGGGTGACATGCAGAATCATCTTAAAGCATGCCTTTTGGCTCCCAATTTCGCTGACAGATAAAGGCAGTGATTTTCTATTCCTACTCAAGTTGAGGTGGTCCCTGCCCTTTGCAATTGCAGCTGCATTCTGGCTCAAAGTTGCTCGATTCTTTGTCTTCTATCTCTGAATGCATGCGTCTGTTTATTTTTCTTTGCAAACTAACAGTGAGAAATAGAACAAAAAATAAAAAGGAAAGCTGTTTTCATGAGCCAAATTTCATCACTACAACACATTTCCCCTTTTACAAAACACATCTGCAATAACTTACAAACAACTTCATTCTTCTTCTCCCTAACTCTGGATGCATTTGCTTATTTTTCCACGCAAACTCAGTGCTGAATAGAAAAAGTAAGAAAGAAAATGCAGCTTTTTAGTAAACATGTCTTTTCAGTTTTTCCCAGTGCGCCTAACTGGGAGAGAATTGACCTCCTACTTGAAAATGAGGATAGAAAAAATTCCAAATTTTTTTACAAAAAAAAAAAAAAAAAAAAGATGTGGGGTTGTTGACTTGTATACAAGTGTATATGGTAATTGAGATTAACATTTTAGTCTACGGAGCTGCAGGTTTTACTGAGATTCAGCCTTTAATTAAGATTAAATATGTGTGAATGAGTCTTAGGGTGATTACTGTATACAAATTAAGTTTTTCTTATCATTAAAACACTAATAGTCATCAATATAATCCAGTAACTCAGATATATAACATATTACCAAATCAGTGAATTTCTAAGTGATACAATAAACACATGTATGTGTTTATTGATACAATAATACATATATGTGTCTATTGATACAATAATACATATATGTGTCTAATGTATCACCCAGAAATTTGGATCTCTACAGACACAAGAGACACATATCAAATTCCATTTAAATATAAGACAGGAAAATTCACCAACTAGATTTTTTTAATATGCTTTATATAGAATCATACACGAGGCTGACAACAGAAGAAAAAAAAACCCTGAACTTTTTAACTAGGAAAAAAATCAAAACATGCATCAAGAAAGTGTGAATATAACATCACATGAAATTTTTACTGGGATTTATTTATGTAAATATTAAACTGGAGCATGTATTCACAATGTAAAATTACTCAATTCAAAATGAAATTTTTTTTTAACGATATTGCTTCAAAACAGTTTACTTTTTTTGTTTTGTTTTATTGTTGTACTTGCAACATCAACTCAAGTTTCCTCTCGCAAGCAAGACTTGATTTCCTCCCAGCAGGTTCCATGGCCATTTTGCCTTTTGTTGATTCTGAAGCTGCACAGCATCCATTGCTTAATTTTTCTTTCTGCTGATATCTTTCCCTTCCCATTCTTCACTGTTCCTTTCTTTCTTTTTTATATACCCTTAGATGACAATTTCCTCTGTCATGCTGAAGGAACTTTCTGCATGAGAAGCATAAATACATGATATCAAAGCTTTCACTATTTTAGATAAATGGTGTAACTTTGAGAATATGAATACTCTTTTGAACACCATGCATCAACTCTTACAAATTTTCCATTTTCATCACTTCTGTTTTTGGAAAATTTTGTCTCCTTATCAAGCTAAAACACAAACATTTATGGAAGGAAGTATTATTTAACAACAATGCAGGTCACATCGTTGGAAAAAAAAACCCAACTACAATTACAGGAAATTTTTTTGCTCTATACTACTTCTGTTTTTGAAATCCCCCACCTATTTTTAAGCTGCAGTACAAGTATTTATGAAATAAATGGTTATTCAATGATACTGGACAGAAGAGTTTCATATTCATGGTTCCCGGCACTACATATATTGAATAAAAGCTATGTACAATACCTAACTAAAAACTTGAAAAAAAAAAAAAATAAAAAAAAAGTAGGGAGTGATATAGTACAATCTATATGTTTGTTAGGGACTTCAAAATTTGTGCCCCTCTCCCCGTACAATGCTTAGCCTCCCAATAGAATGAATTTTACTTTTACCTCAGTTCTGAGTTGTTGGTGTCACCACTAATTATGGGAAAAATCTTCACATCGTTTTCAAAGTTTTGGAAGATGAAAATACCACTGTGAGGTTGGGGGAGGGGGATGCCACCTACCTTCCTTCCCCACCAATCCCTCAAATATTTCTCTTCAGTTTTGCATCAATCTCAAGAATGACCCAAATGATGATAAGAAAAGCGGAATTCTGCAAATCAGCGGAATCTCACGTATGTAAAATGTATGAGCAAAAACTGCTTCACATAAAAAAAGAAAACAATGCAAATGAAAATTTAAAGTACACAAGGACTAAATGTGGAAATATATGATATATATAAAGAAATATATTATTTTAAGTAATGAAAACTTACATTTTCCACAAATCTTAAATTTGCATCCATATTCTCAGAATCCATCAACCTAGTATAAAAGAAGATACAGTTTTAAATGCCTTACAAAACAAACTAATTGATTTATTTACATATGAAATAATGGACTAAACAGTTACCAATATTATTAATTTTACTTGAGACTGAAATAATTCAGTGGATAACCACAGATACTATCTTGTATGCTCTTCACGAGGATGCTTTGTGATTTGCCAAAAAGATACTAGACACAAGTGTTTTACATACATATATATCATTAAGCTGTTCTCTGAGATTCAGAGGTTGACTCCAAAAGGAAATACAAACTACCAGATATTTTTACTTACTGTTGTCGTATCAAACTTATCCATTTACGGCGATCTTGACATACAACTCGGGCTTCACTGATATCCATTACACGCCGTACACAAGATCTTTTATACTTCATACTCATAATTTTTTTATCATGCAGACATTCCTGAATCTGATCCACCCATGTCCTCCTTGGCTTTCCTCTGCCTTTCCTTCCTGCCACTTGGGCTAAAAAGATTTTCTTAGTAAGTATCTCAACACTCATTCTTTTAACATGGCCAAACCACCGAAGCATATTGGTCTCCACCTTGCTAACAACATTTTGCTTCACATCACACAACTGCAACAGATCTTCATTCCTCACACAATCAGACCGTGTCTTGCCACAAACCCCATGTAAGTAACGCATTTCTCCAGCACACAAACAACTCCTATGTTTCTTCTGCAGTACCCAGGTTTCACTGCCATACATCAGAGTAGGAAAAATTAAACTTTCATACACAGCCATGCAGGACTCTCTAGAGAACCAATCATTCCTGTGAAAACCTCCCAGAGCACCTATGACTTTCAATGAAGAATTTACTCGCCACCTAATTTCACCATCCAATTTGTTCTCTCTGTCAAACGTGCTTCCTAAATACACAAACTCACTCACCTGGTCAATCACAGTGCTGTTTATACTTACATTACATTCAGTGCTCCCAGTTCCTCTCTCAAACACCATAACTTTGGTTTTTCCCTTATTTATACTCAGTTTGAATTTCATGTGAACTTCGTACATCCGAGACAACATACTCTGCCAATTACTTTTGCTCTCTGCCAACAGGACAGTGTCATCAGCATACAGCAATCTGCACACACGGATATCACAAAGACATAAACCACTATCATCTATTTTGGCATCATGCATGCATGCATCCATAAATATATTAAACAGCCATGGTGACATTACACAATCTTGTCTAACTCCTGCACCAATAGAAAACCATGTTGACAAAACACCATTCACTCGTGCACAAGCTCTACTACCAGCATACATGGCTTTTACACTATTAAGTAGATTCCCAGTAACACCATATTCATTCAATACCTTCCACAAAAGTGTCCTATTTACTCGGTCGTAAGCTTTCTCTAAAATCTATGATGGCAGCAAAAACTTTCTTACCAACAGCGAGATACTTTTCAATCATCGTGTGTAATGCAAAAATCTTTACCAGGCATAAAACCACTCTGAACATACCACACTTTCTCTGATGTAAGACCCCATACTTTTTCAATAACAACCTTACCAAACACTTTCCCTGGCACACTTAGTAGGCTAATACCACAATAGTTCTTGCATTCAGTCTGATCACCTTTTCCCTTATACAAGGGAAAAATAATAGCATCTTCCAATTCTGAGGGACCATTCCTAACTCCCAGCACAACTGGAAAATTTCAGTTAACCAGTCAATTACAGAGTCACCACCATATTTCAACATCTCGGCAGTTATGCCATCAACTCCCGAAGCCTTACCATTCTGAAGAGATTTTAGAGCTTTACACACTTCTTTTCTTGAGATCTCTCCTGTGTTTCCATCCCTCACTGTGACATCATCTGCATCTGTCTCAGAATCATCTTTGCTTTCCTGATCTAATAACTCAAAGAAATATTCACCCCATCTTTCACTTAACTCATTGGGTTCCCATATCATTGCCCCGATCTCATTCTTAACACAACTTACAACTTTGTTTCCTCTATTTTTCCTGAGTCTCGTGTACTTCCAGAAAGACTTCCTATCTTTCCAAAAAGCCTTTTCATGCCTTTCCACCTTCTCCTTCCTTACTTTTGCCTGGCGAACCAGCTTAGCAGCTTCATGCTTCTTACAGCGATATTCATCCACAGAGACTCTACCTTGCAACATCCTCAAATAGGCTTCCTTCTTTCTTTTTACTGCCTCTTCAATCTCACTATTCCACCAATCATCAACTCTATTGTTACCCACTATTGTGGTGCCACAGACCTCTTTAGCAGCAGTGACAACACAGTTCCTAAAACATTCCCACTTCTTTTCTACATCCCTCTCACCAGACTTCAGCTCCTTCAGTCGTTCTCTGAGTAAGTCAGAATAACGCTGATGATCTTCAAGGAGCCTATCAACCTTTATTCTTTCTATCCTGGGTCTCTTCCTATTCCTTTTCCTCCAATCAACATTAAGTTTCACTCGAGACACTACCAACTAATGATCAGAACCAACATCCGCACCTCTCATCACACGGGTGTCAACAACTAAGTGTTTCAGACGCTGATTGTGTACAACAAAATCTATCACACTCTTTTGACCAGGAGTACGATTTTCCCAAGTATATGTGTGTATATACTTGCGGTTGAAAAATGTATTAGATACCCACAAACCATTCTCAATGCAGAGTTCAATTAACCTTTCACCATTATCATTCACACAAGGATCATTAAACTTACCCAGAACATTGTCAGAAATTGCATTCTGCACACCTACTCTCGCACTGAAATCCCCTGCTATTATAACTTTTTCTTTAGCACCAAACTGGCTCAAAACAGCTTTTAGCTCATTCCAGAAATTTTCCTTCTTATCAGAAGGTTCTGAGTCACAAGGAGCATACACTACAACAATTACGATTCTCTGAAGTTTCACTTTCAAATGAATCAAAAAGAATTCTCTCACTTACGCAACTATAGTGAATCAAGTTGTTCATCTTTTCACTTAAAATCACACCTACACCAGCCTGTCCTCTCACATTATCCAATACTCCAGACCACACACTCACTGTGCCATTCACTTCTTCTACAACAATTTCCTTCTTTTTGGTTTCACTTACACACAGCACATCCAGTCTATACTTATTCATCTCCTCAATCACCTCATTCATCTTGCCATTTATACCTCTAGTATTCCATACACCAATCTTAGATTCACTCAGCCGAGATCTCTTTCTCATACGACGTTTAGAAAGTCCACCACGGATTCGACAATATCCGGACTCAAGTGTGGGATATGGTGGTAGGTTCACCATATCCCACACTTGAGTCTGGATATTGATTTCTTTTTGTCTTTTTAATCAAGTAAGTACATCAGTGTGGGGGATTAGCCCACAGCTGAGGGTTACAGTTGGTCATTCAACCTAAGGACTCTGGAACAAAACCCAGTGAGTTGGAGTCTTTTCGTGAATGTCGCACAGAACTAGGTGGCACCTCTCCAAGATTCACAGAGGCCCTAGTTGCTGTTGTGTGTGCCATTGTTACCACGGAGCGCCCTAAGGAGACAAATCCATTGCTCACTAGTGTGTTGAATCTCAAAAAAAAAAAAAAAAAAAAAAACTACATCAATATTGTTTCCCAGCTTACCATGGGCACTCTTCTGTCAACTACAATACAGTAAGGAACAAAGTAGATTAAATTTATTATTTCAAACACACTATGTAGACAAAAGTATTCAGACACCACCACATATGTGCATAAATGTGAATTTTAATAGTCAGACCCCCCACACACAGGGTACAAGTATGTTGGGTACTGTATGTAAAGGAGAGGATTGGCACACCTGTTGGATTGCACTGGAAGCAACTATGTCATGAGGAGCTGAACTTATGGTCTTTGAAAGCATGATTTCTTACTCAGATGCCTCGTGAGTAAGAAATCATTGTGTAGCACTGCCATTCCTCTGGGATTTCCCAAATCCATTGTGGCTGTCGTTCATTGACAGAGAGCAGATGGTGCCACTGTATCAAAGCTGCGCTCTTGGAGGCCACACAAACTTTGTAATTATGCCATATGAAGATTACTGCAGAATGTGAAAGCATGCACATCCTCTGTCACACATATGGAAAGTGACACTGAATTAGCCACTGGAATGTCTATTTGCACCAGAACCAGTTGCGGCTCATGCTCCTGAGAGTGTATGTGCTGTGACTTACCGATTTACATGCAACTGCGACCCCCCTCCCCCTCCCCTTCCACTAAAGGCCTTAGGAATTGGGCAATGGGATCATCTTGATCATCGGGGAAAATACCCAAGAACAGTTTTTCGTAATTACATATAAATTAATATGATTATTCATTTTGTTCACTTCTTTGGCATTAATGGTTAAATTTGTAATCATATATTCAACAGAGTATTTTTTTTTTTTTCTTTAGATTGGAGGTTTAACGACCACCGTGAGCAACTCAATGGGCTATAAGCAGTCGCCCGTCCCTAATTTAGGGTCACTGGTTCCAGGGAAGGGAGAGAGCCAGTGCCGTAAGACAAACACAACATCCATGCCTCACCGGGATTCGAACCCGGACCCCTTTCGGACGAATGATCAGAGGCCATCGCTTAGACCACTGCGCCACCGGGGCGGCCGACAGAGTATTAAGCCTGATATTTTGTGGAATATACGGCTTGATTAATCTGCCCCGACTTCAGTTGCCTAGAAAACATTATCAGATCTTGATCATCGTGGAAAATAGCCGAGAACAAAATCAAAGTTCTGAAAAAAGAACGAAAGTTTATTTATTTACTCATTTATTTATTTATTTATTTTTTTGAAAATAGGTTTTTATTCAGTTTCATATTTTTAATCATCATCATCATCATCATTGTCAACCGTTATCAATCCACTGCTGGACGAAGGTCTCCCCAAGTTTCCTCCACAACGGTCTGTCTTGTGCCAGTCTCCTCCATGTCACCCCTGCATACTTTCGAATTTCATCCACCCATCTCCCATGTGGTCTACTTCTGGGTCTTTTCCAATACGAAACTTTTTTATAATGTGCTTCAATATACAATCACTCTTGCAACTTTATTATTTGTGATTTTTAATGCACTTTTGAAGAGCTTAAATATGAATTAATTATACATGAATTAACAAAATTACTCAACGTATTGCACAAGTAAAGAGTTTATGAAATGCAGAAAAAAAAAAGAAAAAAGAACATAGATAATAATTGCACATGGATCAAGCTTCAGTTTTAGCCCCTCCCAAAAAATCACGAATCGCCATGACTTTGCTCCATCTCCCCACACAGCATCTCTTTTTTCTGTATCCCTATGTGACGGGGAAATGTGGGGATGGGTCGACAAGCAAATATTACACAGAAGTAATATGGAATCAGCTTATCTAATGCCGAAAAATGAATTCCATTCTCCTGTTTTTCTTATTTGCAAATTTCTCTATTACCCTTGTATTATTGAAGTCCTTGAAGGTTGTCACCAATCTCTTTTCGATGGAAAGCATAGCCAAAAGGTTTAACTGAACCTGGGTCATTGTGTTTTTGAGAAACATCTTAATTTGTTTGAGTGATAAAAAGCACCTCTCAGGCTCTGCAGTTGTCATCGGTATTATTATAATTATCCTGAGTAGAGTTGCAGTTTCACAAAATGTGTCCTTTAAATTGTTCTTCAAAAACAACTGTGGAAGAGAAATTGCTCCGTCAATTCGGCGGAAGTCTTGCCTTTCGTACAAAACACTCAAAGCAGCTATAAAAAATTGCTCCAACAAAACTGGATTAGATAGGCATGTTAGAGAAACTGGGCACAGCATGGATTGGAATTCCCTTAAAGTAATCAGTTTCCAAAGCAATTTCCAAAAAAGAAAACTGAAAGAAGGAATAGAGATTGAGAAAAATCAAAATTCCATCATCAATGACTGCAAAGGATTTTCCCTGCCTAACATCTGGCAGGATTTGTTGAAAAATAACCTAAACCGTCAAGGTTAACCATAACCGTGATAGTGACAAGTAAAAAGTGACAACAACAAGACAGCCTGAAGAAGGAGAAGAGTTTTCTCCGAAAATTTGCTATTAATGAAAAAATTTCCTAGTAAAATTCCCATAAAAGTTGCTTTAGATTATTAACTCAATTCTGTTCGAAGTCTGTTTCTGTTCAGCACTGGGTAGTTTCAACAGCCAGTTCAAGCTCTTTTTCTGGAAAATGTTTTGCATATGAAGGGAAATTTGCAGAATCCAGGAGTTTGGCAGCATCGAGGTGATCGGAAGACTCAAATCGACGGAGAGCTTCTGTGATGATACGATCACAGACTTCTTTAGCATCCGAAATTCTGTGCGCTTCGTTGCATAGTCTCTTATACTCCTGTTGAACGAGAAAGGCCGCTTCCATTTCTGTTGGAACACTTTCTACTTCACTACGAATTCTGTTTATAGCCTTCACAAAAGCACCATCATAATTTTTCACTTTCACTGTGTCAGTCTGTTTGGCTTGAAGTTGGCTGTACAGCAAATCGATGTGTGGCATTATTCTGTGGAAAAAAGTTAGCCAAAAAACAAATTCTTTGTCCTCTAAATTGTGGCGGAGTCCTCTAGCTTCCTGAAGGGTTTTAGAAGAAACAGATTTTTCCAACTCAGCAAAGCATTCCAAAAGTGCTACTTGATTTTCTTAAACGGCATTTTCAGTTCGTGATTTAAAATTCCATCTTGTTGCCAGTCCACTAGGAATTTGTTGCGCAACAACAGTTTCCAGTGCTGACAGATGCTGAGGTGATCGTGCAAAGAAAGCTGGGAATGCTGACAGACTGCAAAAAAACACCCTAGCAGATTGATTTTGTGAGGCAGCTTGTTGTACAATTAAATTCAACTGGTGAGCATAACAGTGGATGTAGTGTGCAAGAGGAAAATGTTCCTTAATTTTTACTGGAACCCCATTTTGGGCACCACTCATCATGGAAGTTCCATTGTAAGTTTGCGCAATAATTTTATTTTCAGATCCCTTGCAGAAAATCTTTCTTAATTCTGCCAAAATGCACTGTGAAATTGAATTTGCATTCTGCCCACTGGGATTGAAAAATCCTCAAAACCTCTCATGCACAGATCCATATTTTTCATACCTATAAACAAGTGACATTTGTAAATGCTCTGAAATGTCCGTTGTCTTGTCAGCCATTAATGCTACAAATTTAGCTTCATCCATTTCCTGTTTAATGATTTCGTGCCAGTCTTTCAGCATTCAGTCCAACAATTCATTTTGAATTGTTTTCGAAGTGCCTTTAAACACCAAGCTGCTTTGAATGTGTGGGCTTACGACACTATCCAAAGTGCCCACAAGATCCACAAGGCCACGGAATATTCCATGATTATTGGATGTCTCAATTTCATTGTGACCTCATAGCGCCAACTGGAATGCACCACAAAACTTAATGAAGTCTATTATTTTACACAGAATATAGCGATTTCTTTCCACTAATTGATTGTGCTTTTGTGTTGAGTCCTGATATGCCCGATTTAACTCTGTTGCTATATTCACTCTTCCAAATGCACTGAGGTCTAGTACACTGTTATAATATGCTTTTTGCTTTCTGAATGTTTTTTTTTTTTTTTATGTACTCGTTGAATCAGAGATCTTTCATTCCTCCTTTGGACCAAGAACCATTGCTTCCAAACAGTAAACAAGGAAAGCAAAAAGAGCATTTCTCATTTCACCGCCACATATCCATGAATTGCTATCATATATCTTCCTACTGAATTGCCTCTTATATGAATGATCTTTCCCGCATTTCGCCATCTGAGCTATAATCAAATCTAGTGTTGGTCGACTTAAGGATTTTACTTCAATTTTTTTCCCTCTACAGTTCTTGAAGAAAATGGTAGTTTCAACAAAGAATCTATTGAATTAATCGCAGTCTCCATTCATGAAATTAAAAGATTACGAAAACCACAGAATAAAGAACAAAAATTAGAAGCACAGATAGATTTTAACTGACTGATCAAGCAAACATTATGAGAACACAGAAACAAACAAACAATCAGATAAGTTTTCCCTCTATTCTATTGGTCAACTGCCCTGCTCCCTGTTCCAATGGGAGAAAGAGGGGGATAGGGTCTTTGGTTTCAATGCTGTTTGCTGCCGGTGATCTTATATCGTGCTGAGAGTAACACAGCATGCTGGAAAGTCTTGTGGCTGGCTTGAGAAAAGAATCTCCAAAAGAGGTGTGGTGTAGGAGGCAGGAATGACACGCTGTTGGGGCCATGCTATTTGGTTTACAGCATGAAAGACCGAATGCGTAGGCGGCAGCAGAACCATGCTGTTATTCCTGTGTGCTAACCCACACCACAGACTGAATGGCGAACAGGACCTTGATTACAGCCCGTCTAAAAATCAGATTTTGTGCTTGCAGCAAATCATATGCATGCACTTTCAGGCTTTCAGCTACAATAAACAATATGAATCTGAATTCAAATTTTTTAGCGTGCTGCCATGTCACCAGCTGCCACTGACCAGAACCATCTATCAGGACTGCATGCTGAAGGTTACCATGTTAAGTCAGCTGTGCACAAGCATCACTCCAGGTAATGACAGTCTGTGACTGCAGTGGTGCTTTGCTCACTGTTCATGGACAACAGAAGGGTGGAAGAGGATTGTGTGGATTTACAACTCATACTACTCGCTCTTTCATTTGGATAGATATATTTGGGCGTGTTCTTTGCCCAAGGAATGCTGTCAGGTGGACTGCATTGTTCCTATACTCAAGTTTATTGGAGGTTCTGTGATGGTTTGAAAATATTTCAGCTGGCAAGGACTCAATCCTTTGGCTGTGGTTCTCTTCAGCCTACAACCACTAGGTATGAAGGCACTCTGAACAATTCTGCATTACCTGTGCAATGGCAGTACTTTGGCACAGGTTTAGCAAAATCAAGCTCCTTTCCGCACTGCAACACCTGCCCAGGCAGGGTTTGAGGAGCAAGACATCCTGGTGTTGAATTGGCTGACCCAAAGTCTCTATCTAAATCACATAGATCTGTGGGACGAGCTAGAATGACAAATCTGATTTCAGCAAGTAAAACCTTACTCTACAGTAAGTGCATATTACAGTTAATCAATAATTAGTATCATAACGTAAAAGTGCAAAAAAACTAATGATTGAAACTAAATTTAGAATTTTTTAATCCCTAATACATATCAGTGGTCTGTTAGTGTACTGGAATCATGAAAGAAACAAGTTTCTATAAAATTGTATTACACACCTATGTTTCCAAATAGAAAAAAAAAAAAAAAAAGAGAATTTTTTTTTTGGAAAATATCAAAATGTGCATGTTATATACAGGTAAAATAAGCTATTTCAGCTGCATAATATGTATGAAACTCACAGTGAGGCATTTAAAAGGCTAAATTCATTTAAAATATAGTTTTTGTTAGTTTGAAATATAGTCAACTCTCGCATGGGGTATAATATTATAGGGTTATAAAAATGAAATAGACAGTTTCAACACTTTTTCATTTAAGATATTGGCACTCATGTTGCATTGTTTTGTAGGGAAACTCTTGAAGTTTGTTACAACAACTTACAGTTGTTCGATGTGTTAGTCATACAGCATCTCGTATCAATGCGATAGAATTCTTGCCATTCATTAACTCAGTAGTAGTTGTTGTGATACATTGCTTCAGATCAGCTAAATTAACAGGAAGGGGAAAGACAAAAACCTTGTCTTTGACAGTGAAAATACTCCAAATACGTGGCGACAGTTAATAAATAAATACATCGCTCTTTCCACGCTCCAGAAACACACAGCAACCGAAAAATTGTTTTTCAGCCACTGCTGTGGAATTGAACCAACAGAACTCTCGATATCTAGCCGAGCGCGTTACATATACGCCACGGTGGCCAACAATCCCGGTGCTATGTGTATTTTTAAGTCAGCTTCTGACAACATAAATCCATAAGATGGGCTCAGCTACTGTGACGTCTCCATATGGTGGGTATGAACGGCACTAGCTATATATATATATATATTATAGCAGTAAATCCAAAGGGCAAGATCCAAGGTGAAAATACTCCAAATACGTGGCGATAGTTAATAAATAAATACATTGCTCTTTCCACGTTCCAGAAACACACAGCAACCGAAAAATTGTTTTTCAGCCGCTGCTGTGGAATTGAACCAACAGAACTTGTCTTTGACATAGCCCCATAAAAAAAAAGTCAAAGTGTGTTAGATCCGGACTTTGTGGTGGCTAGCATGTGAATGACATACTGGCACCTGTTGAGCTGCCAATCTAGCACTGCAAAAGATTTTCATCGCAGTAATTTCTAACTTCCCGATACCAAAGGGATGGTGTTCCATCCTGTTGAAAAATGAAGTTGTCACTGTCTTCATGCAGTTGAGGCATCAAACAAATATTGAGATAAGAACTTCCCATTATAGTAATCATAGTGAGAAGAATTGGCAGGAATACATGTAACACACAAAACATTAAAAGAATTCTTGAAATTGTCATCACACGCGTAAATTACGTTGAAAATTATAAGCAGGACGTTTCGGTAGCGACTTCTACCTTCATCAGCCATGGAATGAGACACGTTGTAAAAGCGTCAGTTGTTGCCAGATTTCAAAATTGCTTTCCAAATAATAGAGATGTTAAAAGGTGCATCAGTATTGCAGGTGTTAGGGGTAAGGTAGATTTCAATGCTTTCACGGTACCTGAAGGCATGCCGATTGCTGAACGGAGCGATCCGCTTCACATTGCTCCAGTCGGGAACCGCAGATGTATCGCTGATGGTTAAAATTGAAAGGGAGGTGGAAGGGCTGCCTTTCTTAACATCAGCGATATGCTCCATCAATCGCCGGTTTATGCTGCGGTAAGTACTACCAATATTGTGGGTAATGCTTGTGGAAGTGTTGATAGGGATAGAGTAGACACCTTGTAACTCAAGGGGTTTATTGAGATCTCTGTCATTAAGGATGAGGTTGAGAAGATGTGGAGGTGGTTTGACTGCAATCCTGTAGCCAAAAGGACTTGAAAATAGAGCAAACTTTATGAGTGAAGGACAGGCTAAAGGGCAAAGTGCCAACAAACTGATGGGTGGAGGAAGGTTCAGGCAGTGAACTAGATATATTCTGTGATCCAAACCTCTTGATTAGTCAATGTAATAAGAGGGATGAAAAGCCATGCAATTTGCCAATGTTGATGATGTTCTGATATTCTTGTTGAAGAGCAGGATGACTGTTGCAAATAAGGTTGGCACGTGAATGTATGACTTTAGAGCAGACAATTTGTATTTTCCAAAGGTGTGAGAATGGTAAGGGATGATGTTATGGGTGGCAGAAGGTTTCCTGTAAACAGAGAGACCAAGTGAGAAGTCTGGGTTGATGTTAACATCCAGAAAACTAATATTATTGTCAATCTGTTCTTGAGAAGAAAATTTTATAAGCGGGAATTTTGAAGTTATGGAAGACATGAGTTCAAACAGAGAGTGTTTCTGGTGTGGCCAAATAATGAAGATGTCGTCCACATACCTTAACCAAATGGTGGGTTTTAAGAGGGATGGGGCAATAATTAATGTTTCAATATTCAGCAAGTAAGGGGGAAAGAGGAGAGCCCATAGGTACACCTTGTTTTTGTTGGTAATAGATACCATTGTGTACAAAACAAGAATACTTTTCCAATGCATCAAAACAGTCATAAATATCTTTGATCAGTTCTCCAGGAAGTTCTTGGTGCTCCATTAGTTTTTTGACCATGAGCATGTAGGCATAAAAAAAAGGAACAGAAGGAAACAATGAATCCATGTCAAAGGTGTACAGGAAATCTTGAGGATTGATGGAAGAAGGGAGTTTCTGGATAAAGTTATTGGTCAATACAACAGAATAAGGATGATTTCTTGTCAGAACTTTGCAACATTTGACCATCTGTCTTTCAAGATTTAATGCAGGAGAAAAGGTGTTTTCAATTAATGGCCTAATGGGATGTGATGACGATTTCAAGAATTCTTTTAATGTCCCATTATAGTGTTTTCTTGGAAAAAAAGGGGAGTGGGCATTCACTTAAAAAATTTTTTTTACAGGACATAACACAAAATGATAGAATGATCTTTGAGGAATCCTGCACATAATCCACTATTGCCCTAGGATTTTCAGTACCCCATACATGAATGTTATGTTTGTTAACTTTTCCACTTATGTGGAATGTCGATTCATCACTGAAAATTAGAAGCTCACTGAAACCACCTTCTTCAAACTGCTCCTGCATTTCTGTAAAGAAATCGTGATGTGCAGTTCTGTCATGTGAGAAAATCCATACAGTACTTCACATATTTGATTGCACAATTCAAGAGACTTATCCAGAAAAAAAATTATACAAAATATTGAAATGCTGAAAGTAACTGTATAACAAAAAACAAATAAATTCACTTTATTTTGATGTAACTTTATACCTTTGTTGCAAAATTACACAGAGAACTGATACAGTAACTGAAAAACAATACCCCTCTTCAAGCTGCTAAGCAAGTACACTGATGAGAACTTAAATACCAATGAATGCGCTTTAATATGTGTGTGTGTGTGTGTGTGTGTGTGTGTGTGTGTGTGTGTGTGTGTGTGTGTGTGTGTGTGTGTGTGTGTGTGTGTGTGTGTGTGTGTGTGCGTGTGTGTGTGTGTGTGCGCACACACATTGATTTCACCTCTGTGAGGCACTATGCGCAAGAAAAAATAATTCAACTGAGGAGCAACACTTAAAACTCTGAAAGTTCAAATTGTGATGAATAGAACACTAGTGCTTTTTTTGGTAGACCTTTGAAACACTATAGATTTTTGAGTTACTCACCTACAATTTATGTTTGTTATTAACATGGTTAAATTTTGTGTAACATAGGAAATGCCACATGTATGAACTTTTTATTTATGTACTTTTTTCATTGCAGTCTGCAAGAGAAAATGCATATTGACACAATTCAGTTACCTCTGTATTATGAAATGTACATGTATGTAGCATTTCCTATGCTACACAGAATTTAACCTTTTTAATAACAAAAATGCACATTATTACTTTGGAATTGCTGAAAGCTAAGGGATATTACTGTACAAGCAATAAAGGAATAGTAAAAGCAAATTAAGCAATCTGTTATAAATTAAGAAAATGGTAAAAGGACATCTTTTAGAAAACAGTCATTTATAGTACAAATACAAAAATGTCACAGTAACTTTCTCAAAACTGGAGTGTTGACTGTGGTGTGCATTGTATTAGGCGTGATCAAATAAAACCTGTTCTAGTGGCATTATTAAGATGAAAGAAAAAGCGCGTCTGCAGGTGTGGCAGAATTAAACAAAGCAATATATAAGGAAGCAAGAATGCGCCAGAGTTCCTTAGAAGAAGCTGCCATAGGCATTCAGACATGCATCCCACTGCTTGGGGAGATGGCAGATACCATCCACGAAGAAGGACTTTGGTTGCTCCTTGAACCATTTGGTCACCATGGCCCTGACGTCTGCATCATTGGAGTGGAATCATTGTCCCTTTATAGAGCTTTTTTTAAGGATCTGAGCAAATGAAAGTAGCATGGTGACAGATCAAGGCTATAGGCAGGGTGGTGCAGAACCTCCCACCCTTTCTGTGCTAACACATCCTGCAATGTTCACAACATGTGGACAAGCATTGTTGTGCAACAGAATCACACAACACGAAAACATGCCGAGTCACTTATTCTTGACAGCTTTATGCAGCTTGTCCAGTGTATCCTTGTACATGGGTTGGCATTGCTGTTCATGTGAGTCCACCAACAAAAGCCCTTCATGGTCAAAAAAATGCAGTCAGCATAACCTTACTAGCAGAAGCCTGTGACTTGAATTTTTTGTGTTTTGGTGATCCAGGATGTTTCCATTGTATGCTCGCTGATTTGCTGGATAACTCAAAGTGGTGGCACCATGACTTGGCACCTGCCACTACGCGTAAAAGAAATGCCTCACCCTTTGCTTCGTAATGCAGCAAGTGGTTCAAATTATACAACCTATGCGTTCTTCCTTATGGTGGTTAGTCAACATCCTTGGGATCCATAGTAAACACACCTTCTGATACTGCAGTGTCTTTGTAACCACCGTTTGAATTGTCCCAAATGACATAGTGAATTCCTCCGCTAGCAAAGATAAGCTCCGATGATGGTCCACCAGTATTGCTGCATCACGTCTGTCGCAACAACATGCGCCTGGACTGGCCACGGAAGATCTTTCGTTTCCTCTTGTCCTTCCTGAAACATTCGTGCCCAGTCCGTAACTGTTACCTTCAACACATATTTGTAACCGCACACCACCGGCATTATGTGATGAATGTCAATATCCTTCTGCTGTTAGGAACTGAATCACCCCTCGCTGATCCACCTTGGACGGATTCGGAATCACACCGGCCATGTTGTCAGTGTTCTGCAGCACAAGCAACACATGCGAGGAGAGTGAACGTGTGCTCACTTGTTCATTCGTCTGAACTTATCACGTGAGCTGTGATGTCATCATGCTTCCTGTGCGCCGGTCCACGTGACCTGGCACGAACAAGTTTAATTTGATCACGCTTCATAAAAAATATGATTCACATTTTTGCTTTTTTTGAAAAACAACAACTTGTGATTAAAGATGTCTTCCTCTTCTCAACAGTTCTTTGAAGAGTTTCTACCTCTTTGTTTTTTGTGTTTTCTTCCTTTTGCATACTTATAACATCTAACATTGCCTGAGCCAGATGTGCTTCTTTTAAATCATTCTTTTTCAGAGCATTCTTCAGCCTTTCTGTAGCTTCTACAAACGGCTCCTGAACCATTTCTTTAGTTTTTATTTGCTCTCTTTTCTTTTCATTCAATTCAGCTACTACTTCTTCAATCCCTATCTTCTCTAGTTCCATTGCATGCAACTGATTATTTTTTCTTCAATTAATTTTTCATTTTTTTTTCTTGTTCCTTCTCTTTAGATCTCTTAACATCATCTAAATACATCTGATAATATTTACATGCATTCTGAGCCAAAGTGATAAGTTTTTTGTAATGAGTATTTTACAAACAGTGTTTTTATTTTGCAGTAAACAGACATGTTTTGTAAGTCACAGTCACATTTGGATGAAAAGAAAATATGTATGTATATTAAGTTTTACATAGATTTTTTCTGTTGACACATCACCCCTATGAATTTAAAAGCAGTCTCTGGAGTCATATAGTAACTTTAAATGTCAGTTCCATGTGCGACATAAACAAGTTCTTCATTATAACCTTGCTAATATTTGAGTTAAACACTTTTCACCAATTCATTTGCTGTTTTTATATCAGTTAATATAGCCTCTTCCATTGACCATCTGCCCATACAGTACCTGCAGATTTTCAAATGATTAAGCCATCCATTACTGCATGCGTAATTTGTGTCCAAATTATCTTGGAAAATGTTTTGCACTGAACTTTAAAAGTGGACTTTTGAACGGCAAACCCACGTCCTATGCACTTCAACTTATTCCACGTGTGTTCAGTCAACATTATTTCATTTATATCTGCTGATCACAGATTATGTTGCTCAGAAAAAAACATAGTGGTCAATGAATTAAAGTTTATGCTGAGTTCTAGAGCAGAGTTTCTTGTCTTAATATAAAACAAAAATTATAGATGCTGATTAATATTTTAATGGAATTAATTCCTTCTATACATTCTGACTGTTGAATAATCTCAACTTTTTCATGAATACCCTTCTTATTCACAGCTGTACTGCAAGGTGAAAACTGAACACATACTTGCTCTCTTGACCAATGTTTACTAAACGGTAACATGCTGTAAGCCTTTGAAACATAATTTGTAGGCCTTACATCTCAGTGAGGTTCACATTAAAAGTAAAAACAATGTACTCTGACACAAAACAAGCATACCTTGCATAGAAGTTTATCACTTCCAAAACTGTAGATAAGAACTCTCTGTGAAGTGAATGATCCATAGTAAGTGCTCTCAGCTGATATTCCACAGCCTAAGAAAATTGTTTAAAATACAAGGTGCATGAATACTTGAAAGCAAATATATTATTCAAATTTCCACATAATTTGTAAGCAATTTGGGATATCTTTAAATTTTAATACCAAATATAAAACTTATGTATATTATGCATTAATTAGATAATATTACACTGACACTAGATTTTGTATTTACTCTTGTGCAATCACTATGTATTTATTTATTTGTATGAACCCATAAGTTTTTGTAATGATAAAGGAATTCAGAAACATGTAGTGTATGATGCATTTAATTGTATTATAACTTGTACCTATTGAGAGAAAACCACATGGTTGTGCCTCACGTCAGTAACTTGTATTAAATCTTTAGTTGTGTACCGATATTAATTTAGTAACTATTAGTCTTGTTTAGAGTTAGTATTTAACTAGTATTTAGTATGAACAATGTTAGTATTTAACTAGAGTGTTTAATGTGAACAATGTTAGTATTTAACTAGCAATACTGTAGTTCTGTAGCTTGCAAAAACAAGTTGGTGGTCAACCTGTGGCAAAGTATTTTTACAAACAATGTTGCGTACAGTATCATCATGAACAGAGTATGAAATTGTTGAACGTAGTGAGCGATGGGTTTGCCTCCTCGGGGCGCTCCGTGGTAACAATAGCACACACAACAGCAACTAGGGCCTCTGCGAATCTTAAAGAGGTGCAGGCTAGTTCTGTGTGACATTGGCGAAAAGACCCCAACACACTGGGGTCCTTAGATTGAATGACCAACTGGAACCCTCAGCTGTGGGCTAATCCCTAACACTGATGTACTTACCGGATTAAAAAGACAAAAAGAAATATTAAGAATGACTCAAGTGTGGGATATGGTGGACCTACCATACTTGAGAAAGGACGGTCCACCACAGAATCGACCTGGACTTTCTAAACGGCGTATGAGAAAGAGATCTCGGCTGAGTGAATGTAAGATTGGTGTATGGAATACTAGAGGTATAAATGGCAAGATGAGTGAGGTGATTGAGGATATGAATAAGTATAGACTGGATGCGCTGTGTGGAAGTGAAACCAAAAAGAAGGAAATTGGGGTAGAAGAAGTGAATGGCACGGGGAGTGTGTGGTCTGGAGTATTGGATAATATGAGAGGACAGGCTGGTGTAGGTGTGATTTTAAGTGAAAAGATGAAGAACATCTTGATTCACTATAGTTGCATAAGTGAGAGGATTCTCTGGATTCGTTTGAAAGTGAAACTTCAGAGAATTGTAATTGTCGTAATGTATGCTCCTTGTGACTCGGAACCTTCTGATAAGAAAGAAGATTTAAGGAATGAGCTAAAAGCTGTTTTGAGCCAGTTTGGTGCTAAAGAAAAAGTTATAATAGCAGGGGATTTCAATGCTAGAGTAGGTGTGCAGGATGCAATTTCTGACAATGTTCTGGGTAAGTTTAATGATCCTTGTGTGAATGATAATGGTGAAAGGTTAATTGAACTCTGCATTGAGAATGGTTTGTGTGTATCTAATACATTTTTCAACCACAAGTATATCCACACATATACTTGGGAAAATCGTACTCTTGGTCAAAAGAGTGTGATAGATTTTGTTGTCTACGATCAGCGTTTGAAACACTTAGTTGTTGACACCCGAGTGATGAGAGGTGCGGATGATGGTTCTGATCATTACTTGGTAGTGTCACGAGTGAAACTTAATGTTGGTTGGAGGAAAAGGAATAGGAAGAGACCCAGGATAGGAAGAATAAAGGTTGATAGGCTCCTTGAAGATCATCAACGTTATTCTGACTTACTCAGAGAACCACTGAAGGATCTGAAGTCTGGTGAGAGGGATGTAGAAAAGAAGTGGGAATGTTTTAAGAACTGTGTTGTCACTGCTGCTAAAGAGGTCTGTGGCACCACAATAGTGGGTAACAATAGAGGTGATGCTTGGTGGAATAGTGAGATTGAAGAGGCAGTAAAGAAAAAGAAGGAAGCCTATTTGGTTATGTTGCAAGGGTAGAGTCTCTGTGGATGAATATCGCTGTAAGAAGCGTGAAGCTGCTAAGCTGGTTCGCCACAGTAAGGCAAAAGATAGGAAGGAGAAAGTGGAGAGGCATGAACTGGCTTTTTGGAAAGATAGAAAGTCCTTCTGGAAGTACATGAGACGCAGGAAAAATAGGGGAAACAAAGTTGTAAGTTGTGTGAAGAACGAGATTGGGGAAATGATATGGGAGCCCAATGAGTTAAGTGACAGATGGGGTAAATACTTCTGTGAGTTATTAGATCAGGAGAGCAAAAATGATTCTGAGACAGATGCAGATGTCACAATGAGGGATGAAAGCACAGGAGGGATCTCAAGAGAAGAAGTGTGTAAAGCTCTAAAATCTCTTCAGAATGATAAGGCTCCAGGAGTTGATGGCATAACTGCAGAGATGTTGAAGTATGGTGGTGACTCTATAATTGACTGGTTAACTGAAATTTGCCAGCTGTGCTGAGAGTTAGGAATGGTCCCTCTGGATTGGAAGGATGCTATTATTGTTCCCCTGTATAAGGGAAAAGGTGATCAGACTGAATGCAAGAACTATCGTCGTATTAGCCTACTGAGTGTGCCAGGGAAAGTGTTTGGTAAGGTTGTTATTGAAAAAGTACGGGGTCTTACATCATTGAAAGTGTGGGATGTTCAGAGTGGTTTTATGCCTGGTAAAGGCTGCACTAACCAGATTTTTGCATTACGCATGATGATTGAAAAGTATCTGGCTGTTGGGAAGAAAGTTTTTACTGCTTTCATAGATTTAGAGAAAGCTTACGACCGAGTGAATAGGACACTTTTGTGGAAGGTATTGAATGAATATGGTGTTACTGGGAATCTACTTAATAGTGTAAAAGCCATGTATGCTGGTAGTAGAGCTTATGTACGACTGAATGGTGTTTTATCAAAATGGTTTTCCATTGGTGCAGGAGTTATATAAGGTTGTGTAATGTCACCATGGCTGTTTAATATATTTATGGACACATGCATGCGTGATGCCAAAATAGATAATAGTGGTTTATGTCTTGGTGATATCCATGTGTGCAGATTGCTGTATGCTGATGACACTGTCCTGTTGGCAGAGAGCAAAAGTGAGTTGCAGAGTATGTTGACTCGGATGCACAAAGTTTGCATGAAATTCAAACTGAGTATAAATAAGGGAAAAACCAAAGTTATGGTGTTTGAGAGAGGAATGGGTAGCACTGAATATAATGTAAGTATAAATGGCACTGTGATTGACCAAGTGAGTGAGTTTGTGTATTTAGGAAGCATGTTTGACAGAGAGAACAAGTTGGATGGTGAAATCAGTAGGCGAGTGAATTCTTCTTTGAAAGTCATAGCTGCTCTGGGAGGTTTTCACAGGAATGATGGGTTCTCTAGAGAGTCCCGCATGGCTGTGTATGAAACAGTAATTGTTCCTACACTGATGTATGGCAATGAAACCTGGGTACTGCAGAAGAAACATAGGAGTCGTTTGTGTGCTGGAGAAATGCGTTACTTGCGTGGGGTTTGTGGCAAGACACGATCTGATTGTGTGAGGAATGAAGATGTATTGCAGTTGTGTGATGTAAAGCAAAATGTTGTTAGCAAGGTGGAGACCAATATGCTTTGGTGGTTTGGCCATGTTGAAAGAATGAGTGGTGAAATGCTTACTAAGAAAATATTTTCAGCCCAAGTGGCAGGAAGGAAAGGCAGAGGAAGGCCAAGGAAGAAATGGGTGGATCAGATTCAGGAGTGTCTGCATGAGAAAAAGATAATGAGTATGAAGTATAAAAGATCTTGTGTACGGCGTGTAATGGATATCAGTGAAGCACGAGTTGTCTGTGAAGTTATCTGTAAATGGAGAAGTTTGATACGACAACAATAAGTAAAAATATCTGGAAGTTTGTATTTCTTTTTGGAGCTAACCTCTGAATCTCAAAGAACAGCTTAGTGATATGTATGTAATGAAATGTTGGTGAAGGCATATGATGAGAGTGTGATATAGTGAGAGAAGCGTGAGAGTCAGCTCACGGTGAGACAAATGGCAGAACATTTATAGATTTCAGTTGGAAGTGCCCACACTCAATGCCGTCTTAACACTTTTGGAGGCCCTGGGCTGTCATATTTTTTGGGACCCTGAAATTGTATGTACAGAACATATACAACATATGGTGTTATTACAATATGTGGTTATTTTTTAATTCACATATGGCATTATTACATTATATAAAACATATGGATATATATACAACATATGAGAATTATTATATACACCACCATCACCATGATATCCCTATGAAAAGAAATATTCAATATCCGGTAACTTTGAAATACCACTTGAATGAAAAATGGTACATGACAAAAATTGTAGAACTCCATGAAATGTAGCAAATACATTCACATTTTGTTGTTTAGAATTAGAAAATTACAAGAAAATGGGTGCTGAAAGATAAAATGTTTCTACCCCATTCTGCAAATTATTTAACAAAAATTAAAACAGAAGAAAGAAACAAACAAACCAGCCCCATTTCCAGATAATATGACCCACTGGACGAAAATGCCGATATGCGTCCCTAGCCATTGTTATTTGTGTAAACAGCGATGATGGAAAAAATATATAAGTAACAAAGCTGGGTAAACCCCAGTGATAAACATATATGCAGTTCTTCGTACATATAACACAAATGACTGTTTAAACTAAAAGAATGATTCAGAAAAAATGAGATTTGTGCGTGGCCCTCACGGCCCTCAAACCTCACGCACACTCGGGATCGGGAAGGAGGTTGGCTTTCTTTGTTTCTTATTTTGTCACTAAAGATCCACCTTAACACCTAACTTTCCTCCTGCCTCCTTAGGAAATTGATGCTACAAGGAAGGTTTTAAAAAAGAAGGCAAAAGAATTTCCAACTTTCTGGATTGGTGTTTCTTCTTTTCTTTAAATAAAAAAAAAAACCCTGATGGTGAGTGGCCAAAGAGTTTGATGTTTTGTAAACCTGGGGCATTGGGGCCCCAGTTCAGATGGGGGCCCAGGGAACTGGCCTCGTTGGCCCACCCCTTAAGACGGCCATGCCCACACTATACTCAGTGAGAAACTACACGACAAGAGTCAGTGTAAGATGGATCCCTTGGTTACTGACACCTGAACAAAAACAAGTACGTGCTGAGGGTGTGAATTTTTGAAGCAAGAAATTGCTAGAAATTGCTTGAAACAAGGACTACCTGAAGTCAGTGATTACACACGATGAAACTTTTCTTTATCGCTATGGTCCACAGGGCAAACAACACAGCTCTGCATGGAAATCTCTGAGGGCAAGAAAGGCAATTTATGAAAAGTCTGCCGAGGTAATGATAAATACTTTCTTTCATTACCAGGGAATGGTGTACCAGAATGTTGTGCCACCAAATACGACAGTTTATGCGGCTTATTATGCGTCTGTTTTGTGTATGTTTTGACAAATCTGATCACACATATCCATGAGAAGCATATACACATTCACCAAAATGGTTGGAAACTCCACCATGATAACGCTTGTCCTCAAATGGCACAGCAAGTCACTACCTTCTTGGCTGAAAAAAATATTGGAATGGTTTAAACACCCTCCATACAGTCCAGATTTAGAACATTGTGATTTTCTTTTTCTTTTTCCAACTCTCAAAAAGAACTTGCAAGGATGTAGGTTTACATCAACAGATGATGTAGTCAAAGCTTCAGAGGTGGCTCTAAAAGAGAGACAGAAAGATGACTTATAGCAAGTCTTTGAGGAATGGCAGTGTTTTTGCCTCCAGTGATTTGAAAAGGACCACAGCTATATGTAATTCAGGTTCTTACATACATGTTTGTAAATTTCCGTGCAAGTCTTTCTTCAACAGGCCTTGTATTTGGCAGTTTAGAGGTGTTTTTTTGTTTTTTTTTTGTTCAGAAAGAACAAAATGACGCTATTGCTATCCATAGTGCATCTTGGGTTTAAAGCCATAATTTGTCAGGAAAATTACTTTTGGGAAGAAAACTGGACTCTTTCCCATAGCTTCATCTGTAGAAAACAGACGAAATTTATGCAAGTTGGTGTCAAACAACACACATTTCGTAGCTCCACATAAATCCTCGGGGATTCAGTTTAGAAATTCTGCAAACCTTAGCCATCTTGGAGGTCATGGATCATGAACAGCTACAGCCAATGATCTGCTTAGCGATAAAAAAAAAAAAAATGCATTTTCCCCACCTCCTGGTGTCACTGGAAATTTGTGTTTTTCTGCACAAGCATGATGCATACTGCGAGGAAGCACTCTTCAGCATCATTTGCAGTTGGAACTTAGATTCTGAACTGAAAATATGCACCTCCCCAAATAAACTTCATGACATGCACAGCTGGAGTGGAGCCGACAATGTCTACCGCACTGTGCAAGTGTGTGTGTGTGTGTGTGTAAGAGAGAGAGAGAGAGAGAGAGAGAGAGAGAGAGAGAGAGAGAGAGAGAGAGTAACAAAGAGCTAAATGAGCCATGTTGAAGGCTGTCGCAAACAAGTAAACTTGTCTGAGGTAACTGCCACCTGTTAGTTGATCGCACGGTAGGAATGTTCCTTGTTCTTATGTTCTAGAAAGGTAGACCTCTTCTCAGAAGGAAAACAGTGGGTCTGAAAGTCTCAGCCCACCATGCAGGCAGGAAGCCTCCTTATGCCGAGACACCAAAGAAATTTCCGAGCAATGCAAGCCTAGCTGGTCAATTTTGTGGGCACCATCAGCAAAAAGGATTACATTCTTTCTTGCTTGCTTGAAGAGCAAAAATAACCACTCAGTTCAAGAACAAAAACCTACCCACAGCTATGACACCTACCTAAAGTTGGGGAGATGTACAGCCTTCACGCCACTCAACAGGCAAAAAATCTTTAAGAAAGGGGTCAACATTTGGTGACCACCTCATTTTTTTATTTTATGTGATTTTCTTTTGAAAAAAAATAATGATATAACAAGGGTAAAAGTAAAATAGGGAAGGTGAAAGTAGTTTTGAAGGGGGAAGAAAATGTTACCTCCACAGTAAATAAACAAATAAATAAATATATATATATATATATATATATATATTTTTGCTTAGGTGTCTTCTTTATAGAATATATATCATCATCATCATCATCATTGTCAACCATTATCAATCCACTGCTGGACGAAGGTCTCCCCAAGTTTCCTCCACAACGGTCTGTCTTGTGCCAGTCTCCTCCATGTCACCCCTGCATACTTCGAATTTCATCCACCCATCTCCTATGTGGTCTTCTTCTGGGTCTTTCCCTGTCCTTGGAATTCAATCTAAAATTTCGGCTGTCCATCGATGATCTGTCCTTCTGGCAGTATGTCCAGCCCATTGCCATTTCAGGGATTTAACTCTGATCATGATGTCTTCCACTCTTGTCATTTTTCGGATCCACGAGTTCCTCTTCTTATCTCTCCTGGTTACACCAAGCATGCACCTCTCCATGCTTCTTTGAGTTGTCTGCAGCCTTTGTATGTCTCTTTTAGTTAAGGTCCACGTCTCTGCACCATACGTAAGCACTGGAAGGATGCATTGATCAAACACTTTTCTTTTAAGACATAATGGCATATTGCTCTTGAAAATTATGCTGTTTCTTCCAAAAGCTCTCCAGGCAAGTTTTGTACGCCGATTAATTTCTTCATCAATGTGACCCTCACTTGATATCTGCTGTCCAAGATAAACGTACGTGTCTGTTATCTCCAGCTTTTCTCCATCAATCGATAAATCTTCATTTCTTGTAAAAGCATTGAACATCACTTTTTGTCTTCTGAAAGTTCATTTTAATCCCACTTCTTTACTCTTGTCAGCAAGTTCCTGGATCATACTCTGCAGCTCTGATGGGGTAGTTGCAAAAATGACTACGTCATCAGCAAAAACGAAGGTGGGTTAGATAATCTCCATTCATCTTTATCCTTGTTTTCCCAGCTCAGCGACTGAAAAACACCCTCCAATGTGGCATTAAAGAGCTTGGAGATATGGTGTCACCTTGTCTCACTTTTCCAATTTTTACGTGTGTTGTATTTTCAAACAGCCTAATCTTTGCACTTGCATTTTCATAGATGTTATTAATAATATTAATGTATGCATCTTCACTACCGCAGGTTTTCAGAGCCATTGTAACTGCTGATGGTTTCACCGAATCAAAGGCTTTTTCATAATCGATAAAAGCCATGCACAATGGAAGTTCATATTCCCTCGCTCTTTCAATTAGTTCTCTCAGCACGTGGATATGATCTATTGTGCTGTAGCCACTCCTGAATCCAGCTTGTTCTCTCGGTTGAGCCATGTCTAGTGCTACCTTCAAGCGGTGTGAAAGAACTTTAGTGAAGATTTTATAAACTACTGATAGGAGGCTGATAGGTCTGTAGTTTCCGAGATCCTCAATGTCACCTTTCTTATGTAGCAGGATCATTGTAGCGGTGTTCCAATCCTCAGGAATCTTTCCTTCATTAAGGCATCGAGTGAAAATTTGGGCGAGTACTGTTTCGATTTCTCCACTTGCTTCTTGTATGATGTCTACAGTAATTCCATCTTCTCCTGGAGCTTTTCTCGCTTCATGTTCTGATTGCATGTGCAACTTCTGCTGGAAGGACTGGAGGAACTCTGGTACTGGTATCTTTCATGATGTCTGGAGTGCATATATCATCCCTTTCATATAATTTGGAGTAGAAATCTTTCACTCTTGTCAAAATTTCGCCTCTATTTCTTGTTACAGAACCATCTTCTTTCTCAGTGCCATAATCTGTTTTCTTCCCTTACTGAGATGTCCCTTTGCTATCTTTAGGCTTTGGTTGTTTTCAATTGCTTTCCTCACTAGTTCACAGTTGAATTTTCTTACGTCTTCAGTGATACTTTTTCTTACTGTCTTGCATAGCTCTATATATTCCACTTTGGAAGTCACATCTTCTTTAGTTGTCCTCATCTCTCTTCTTTTCATCAACATTTTGGTTTTCCTGATAATTTGTTCACATGCAACTTGTTCTTAGACCCAGCTAATTTTGTTGCTGTTTCCATAAGAGCTTTGGTTACTTTTCTGTTAACTTCAGAGATGTCCACTTCTTCGATGTTAGGCCTTCTAAAGCAGAGAACCTGTTCTTCAGTTCTAACTTGAAGGTATTATGGTGTTTTTAAGATTGGTTATGTCAATAGATTTTGTTTGTCTTATGAGCTTGCCACGTTCAAGTTTAGTGTTGAGGTGCATCTTACATCTCACCAATCTATGGTCACTACCTGTGTTGAACTTGTTTAGCACACTGCAGTCTTCTATGACGAATTTTTTGTTACATAATAAAATCAATTTCACTTGTCGTCCCATTTGGATGTGTCTCCATGTCCATTTCCTGTGTGGCTTTTTCTTGAAGAAGGAGTTCAAGATGAAAAACCCTTCTGCCTCTGCAAACTCAACGAGAGTATTTCCACGCTGGTTTCTGTTGCCATGACCGAATTTACCTACTGAAGTTTCATTCTGTTGCCGTTGCCCTATTTTTGCATTGAAATCTCCCATAATTATTTTCAAGTGCTGCTTACCTTTATTATTAAGATGACAAATTTCCTCATAAAATTCTTCAATTTCTTCTTCAGGATGACTTGTGGTGGGTGCATAAGTTTGAATAATCTGAGCCTGGTATCTTTTCGAGAGTCGGATAACAAGTCGTGCAGCTCTGTCAGAGGAACTTTCAACTTCTACAACTTTATCCTTCAGTTTCTTGTTTATTATAAATCCAACACCACTAGTTCTGCCAGTATCTGTCCCACAATAGTAGAAGAGATGTCCACTTTTCAGTTCGATGAGATCTTCTCCTTTTCTCCTTACCTCACTTAGCCCCACGATGTCCCACTTGATCCTTTGTAGTTCCTCTTCCAATTCAAGAAGCCTTGAATCAGAAGATAGGGAGCGTCCATTGTAAGTAGCCAAGGTCAGCATCAGATGGCAGCCTAGCCGGTCCTCCGGGATTCTTAGCACCCTCTGCCTTCATGTCGCACTGGCCGCTGCCTTGACCCAGGTACATTCCAGCTGCCGGAGACTGAGGGCCAAGATTTAAGTTGTGGAATCATTTTGGAGGGTTTGGCCATAACTCACCACGCTGGCCATTGCGGGTTGGTGAGTGTGGGATAGAATTTCCTCCTGATCCTGATGGTATAGTTATACCGCTATGGGCGGTCGTCAGAGCCCCTTTAGTGGGAACAGGATGCACCACGAGAGAGCGGGGTTGACATTTGTCAGGAGAGGCTGTGATGTTACGCATCACCTGACCTTACATCCCAGAATATATATATATATATGGATGTAAGGTCAGGTGATGCGTAACATCACAGCCTCTCCTGACAAATGTCAACCCCGCCTCTCGTGGTGCATCCTGTTCCCACTAAAGGGGCTCTGACGACTGCCAATAGCGGTATAGCCTATACCATCGGGATTAGAGGAAATCTTATCCCACACTCACCAACCCGCTGGCCAGCGTGGTGAGTTATGGCCAAACCCCTCCAAAATGACTCCACAACTTAAATCTTGGCCCTCAGTCTCCGGCAGTTGGAATGTACTGGCCTAAGGCAGCGGCCAGTGCACATGAAGGCAGAGGGTGCTAAGAATCCCGGAGGACCGGACTAGCTGCCATCTGATGCTGACCTTGGCTACGTACAACGGACGCTCCGTATCTTCTGATTCAAGGCTTTGAATTGTAAGAGGAACTACAAAGGATCAAGTGGGACATCCGCCGGGCTAAGTGAGGTAAGGAGAAAAGGAGCAGATCTCATTGAACTGAAAAGTGGACATCTCTTCTACTATCGTGGGACAGATACTGGCAGAACTAGTGGTGTTGGATTTATAATAAACAGAAACTGAAAGATAAAGTTGTAGAAGTTGAAAAGTTCCTCTGACAGAGCTGCTGCGACCGTTATCCAACTCTGAGAAGATACCAGGCTCAGATTATTCAAACTTATGCACCCACCACAAGTCATGCTGAAGAAGAAATTGAAGAATTTTATGATGAAATTCGTGATCTAAATAATAAAGGTAAGCAGCACTTGAAGATAATTATGGGAGATTTCAATGCAAAAATAGGGCAACGGCAACAGAATGAAACTTCAGTAGGTAAATTCGGTCACGGCAACAGAAACCAGCGTGGAAATACTCTCGTAGAGTTTGCAGAGGCAGAAGGGTTTTTCATCTTGAACTCCTTTTTCAAGAAAAAGCCACAGGAAATGGACATGGAGACATCCAAATGGGACGACAAGTGAAATTGATTTTATTATGTGTAACAAAAATTCATCATAGAAGACTGCAGTGTGCTAAACAAGTTCAACACAGGCAGTGACCATAGATTGGTGAGATGTAAGATGCACCTCAACACTAAAACTCGAACGTAGCAAGCTCATAAGACAAACAAAATGTATTGACATAACCAACCTAAAAAACACCATAATACCTTCAAATTGGAACTGAAGAACAAATTCTCTGCTTTAGAAGGCCTAACATCGGAAGAAGTGGATATTTCAGAAGTTAACAGAAAAGTAACCAAAGCTCTTATGGAAACAGCAACAAAATTAGCTGGGTCTAAGAACAAATTGCATGTGAACAAATTATCAGGAAAAACCAAAATGTTGATGCAAAAAGAAGAGTGATGAGGACAACTAAAGAAGATGTGACTTCCAAAGTGGAATATATAGAGCTATGCAAGACAGTACGGAAAAGTATCACTGAAGACGTAAGGAAATTCAACTGTGAACTAGTAAGGAAAGCAATTGAAAACAACCAAAGCCTAAAGATAGCAAAGGGACATCTCAGTAAGGGGAAAACAGATTATGGCACTGAAAAAGAAGATGGTTCTGTAACAAGAAATAGAGGAAAATTTTGACAAGAGTGAAAGATTTCTACTCCAAATTATATGAAAGGGATGATACATGTACTCCAGACATCATGAAAGGTACCAGTACCAGAGTTCTTCCAGTCCTTCCAGCAGAAGTTGCACATGCAATCAAGAACATGAAGCGAGGAAAAGCTCCAGGAGAAGATGGAATTACTATAGACATCATACAAGAAGCAAGTGGAGAAATCGAAACAGTACTCGCCCAAATTTTCACTCATGCCTGCTAATGAAGGGAAAATTCCTGAGGATTGGAACAACGCTACAATGATCTTGCTACATAAAAAAGGTGACATTGAGGATCTCAGGAACTACAGACCTATCAGCCTCCTATCAGTGGTTTATAAAATCTTCACTAAAGTTCTTTCACACCGCTTGAAGGTGACACTGGACATGGCTCAACCGAGAGAACAAGCTGGATTCAGGAGTGGCTACAGCACAATAGATCATATCCACGTACTGAGAGAACTAATTGAAACAGCGAGGGAATATGAGCTTCCATTGTGCATGGCTTTATCGATTATGAAAAAAGCCTTTGATTCGGTGAAACCATCAGCAGTTGCAATGGCTCTGAAATCCTGCGGTATTGAAGATGCATACATTAATATTATTAATAACATCTATGAAAATGCAAGTGCAAAGATTCGGCTGTTTGAAAATACAACACACACATAAAAATTGGAAAAGGAGTGAGACAAGGTGACACCATATCTCCGAAGCTCTTTTAATGCCACATTGGAAAAATGTCTTTCAATCACTGAACTGGGAAAACAAAGGGATAAAGATTAATGGAGATTATCTAACCCACCTTCGTTTTGCTGATGACATAGTCATTTTTGCAACTACCCCATCAGAGCTACAGAGTATGATCCAGGAACTTGCTGACAAGAGTAAAGAAGTGGGATTAAAAATGAATTTTCAGAAGACAAAAGTGATGTACAATGCTTTTACAAGAAATGAAGATTTATCGATTGATGGAGAAAAGCTGGAGATAACGAAGACACGACGTTTATCTTGGACAGCAGATATCAAGTGAGGGTCACATTGGTGAAGAAATTAATCGGCGTACAAAACTTGCCTGAGAGAGCTTTGGAAGAAACAGCATAATTTTCAAGAGCAATATGCCATTATGTCTTAAAAGAAAAGTGTTTGATCAATGCATCCTTCCAGTGCTTACGTATGGTGCAGAGACGTGGACCTTAACTAAAAGAGACATACAAAGGCTGCAGAAAACTCAAAGCAGCATGGAGAGGTGCATGCTTGGTGTAACCAGAGAGATAAGAAGAGGAACACGTGGATCCGAAAAATGACAAGAGTGGAAGACATCATGATCAGAGTTAAATCCCTGAAATGGCAATGGGCTGGACATACTGCCAGAAGGACAGACCATCGATGGACAGCCGAAATTTTAGATTGGATTCAAGGGACAGAAAGACCCAGAAGAAGACCACATGGAAGATGGGTGGATGAAATTCGAAAGTATGCGGGAGTGACATGGAGGAGACTGGCACAAGACAGACCGTTGTGGAGGAAACTTGGGGAGACCTTCGTCCAGCAGTGGATTGATAATGGTTGACAATGATGATGATATATATATATATATATATATATATATATTGGTCAGGCTAGAACCTAACATTGTAAAATGTGAGTGTTATTTTTTTGTATACAGTGATCTCTTGTATACCACATATTTTTTATTCACGGTTTTGGTTATATGCTTTTGTAAAATAACAAAAAATATATATAAAAAAAAACTTATTGAAAAATATCATAGGAACGAAAAGTAGCATGCATATTTATTGTACATGTTGATTCCCTCTTTGGTTGATTTTAACATTGCATTCAAAGAGGCCAGATGGGTCCCAACCATCACTCTATCCTTTGTTCTTCCCAAGAGAGAAAAAGATAGACTGATGCTTCTGGGATGGTCTAGCACTTCTAGCAAAATGCTGAACTCAGCAACTTTAAATGTGGTACATAATTCATAGTCTACAGGAAGGTTTGCTGCAACGTAAAATCATATGATAACTACCTGCTGGGCAGACTGGCAAAACTTTCTAAATTACCACATAAGTTAGGGCTGCTTTTCTCTTGGTAGTTACCAATAGTCACCTAATCGGTCAATGTCACCCCTCCCATGCAGTCTAAATGTACTATGTGTTGTGACTGACCTCAATAACGCTTTGTTACCTTGTAACAGGTGGTTTGTGCATTTGTTTTATTTATACAACCTCAAAGAGCTTCCAGAGGTAGGGGAATTGTGAAATCATGAAGAAAAGTTATGACTTTATTAAAGAAGATCCAGTTATTGCATGAACTAGTGAAAGGAGAGAATTTAACTTCAGCTGCTAGGATTTATGGGATCAATGAATCTAGTGTTCATACTATCACGTGGTCTAAAGATAAAATCCGTCATAGCATTTGGGAGAGTGCTCCAATGGCAACAAAGATATGATCCACAACACACGACGTCTGAGTGGAAAAAACTGAAAGCTTTAAATCTATGGATTGAAGATCGAACTAAGAAGAAAGCATCTTTTAGTTCTTTGTTAATAAGAAAAAAATATATAGTATCAACATTTTATGGATAGGCTGGGTGAAAGTAGCACTTGCAGCATGATTAACACAGGTTTCGTACCCAATAAGGGCTGGTTTGATAATTAAAAAAAAACACATTTCAGCCTTCACAATGTAAAGCTAGTAGGTGAAGCAAGTTCAGCCGACCAAGATCCAGCTAAAAATTATCCTTCCAAGTTAAAAAGTATACTAGAATAAAAAGGCTATTTACCTGAACAAGTTTTTAATGGAGATGAATATGAGCTGTTTTGGGAAAGAATGCCATCAAGAACTTTTTTGGCCAAATCCAAGAAAACTTCTCTAGGATTCAAAGCCACAAAAAGAAAGACTGACTCTATTGTTTTGTGCAAATGTAAAAATGTAAGTGGCTACATGATTAAAACTATGGCTCTGAACAAGTCACTGAATCTAAGAGCATTAAAAGGAAAATATAAGGATCATTTGCCAGTCTTTTGGAGAGCTAACAAGAAAATCTATGTAATTGCAGCACTTTTCACTGACTGGTTCAAAAACTGTTTTGCTTGAGATATAGAGATTTATTTAAAACCTAAAGCACTGCCATTTAATGTTCTTCTCTTAATGGATAAATCCCTAGGCTATCCTCAAACCTTAAAATTTGACATTCCAAATGTAGAAGTGTTTTTTGTTTTTCTTCTCCCACCAAACACCGTGAGTATCTTACAGCCATCAGATCAAGGTGCAATTGCAGTTTTCAAGGCTTACTATGAAAGAAAAAGATTCCAAGGTCTATTGAAAAATATGAAGAATCAATCAAGTCTAACAGTGAGCAACTGGAAAAATTATTGTCTTCTGAACATCAAGAATTCCTCAGTGAAATTAAACCATCCACAATTAATGCATGTTGGTGTAAATTGTGGCCAGAAGTTCAGAGATTCCAGAACTCAAAGATATGAATAATATAGTGGACCAAATCATAACTATCACACAAAATGTAGAGTGTGAAGGCTTCAATGTTATCAATAGGATGGATGTAGAAATGGTGACAGGAAACAAATGTAAAGAACTAATGTTGGAAGAATTGATTACCAATCACAGAAAAGTGAACTGGAAGATGAAACAGAAATAGTTGTTAAGCCGGTTTTTTGTATGGAAAATCTGGCTTAACGTCATTGGCTGGTCAATTAACTGAAAAAGTTTTAGATTTAGACCCTTTTATGGAAAAAGGATTGAAATTTAAGATGTACAAAGCTTACTTGAGCCTTATCAAAAAATTTGCAAAGAGCTTGAAAAGAAGAAGAAACTGACAGCAATAACAAGCTTTTTTCATCTCGTTAGTCTACACGCGAATCTGCAGTTTTGCCTGTGTAGTTGGATAAGTGTATTCCTAAAAAACATTTTATAATTAAATGTTACCTTCATATGTTGATAAATGTCTAAGTTGGTAGTTTCATTTTTAATTTATATTATAACCTATAAAATTATACAAAATTTCTGCTGTTTATAGGTAAATGGGACAGTTTGTACACATAATCCCTGTTTTTGTACAGAAGCTTGGCCTTATTAATATGATCATGGCTTTCTTATCCCTGGCTTGTTGGTGGAATGTAACTCCCACATATAACAAGAGGTATGTGTCTAGTTGCTGCTAGTGATTGCCTAAGATAAAATATGGATTAAGTGCAATTTTGGGAATGAAACAATTTTGTGCTAATGTGACAGTGACATAATATCAGAGTAGGGTATTGTAATGGCATGTCTTCCTTAAAGTAAAACTTCTTGGGGAACTGTCTTGACACAGTTAAAAAATCTTACTCTTTCCAAAATTATATTTGTCTTTTCTTTGTTTCTACCTGAAGGGATGTAAATTTAATTTTTGCTTGGGTAATCACAGTGAGAGTCCTGGCAGCAACTTTGTAAAAGTGTGTAGGTGTAATGCAAGAAAAACAGAAAATAATGTCAGGCCATTAAAACAGTTAGCATTGCGTAAAAGCCACTTACCTTTTGGTAGTACCTCCATACTAAAATGTTACTTTAGTCATCAAAATTACAATGTAAAGAGCTGTAGGCTCATTTCAATTATAATATGAAAATAATATAATTGAAATGAGCCTACAGCTCGTATAATAATAATTTTTCAATTATAATATGAAAATATTTCAATCAATTTGGCTGGTATGCCTACTATCATTAGGGCATACCAGCCAAATTTTTTTGTAGTTGATTGTAACAACCTGCAAGTCAAGCATTAAGCTTGTAACACACTCCTTGAGCAAAATTGTCAACACCTATGCTAAATTGTAAAGCAGGCCATTAAATTATGTCACTTAACTCTCTCACCTCCAAATCACATGGGTAAGATGGAGTTGGTTTGCAGACCAAAATCTGAGATAGGGAAAATCTATGACTGTAAAAATTTTGTACTCTAAACATACAATTATCTTCCTTTTCATTGGCCTAGATACATTAGAAATAAACACACAGATGTAACTTTCCTTGTCTTCGTCTTACTGCTAGAGGGTAAACAATGAACCTTGTTTTAACCTGAAGATCATGTTTTGAGTGAATCATTTTGTTTCTTGTGGTTCTCAGTGGCAGTAGAAATAAACTCCCATTACCGAGAGTTTTCAAAGATTGGATCTTGGGTTTACTTTCTTTTATGAGTTGGTGTGCCTATTCACAACAAATATATCATGCCATAATTTGTTTTAAGATTTTGGTTGTTTGTTTCTTTCTCTTTTTGTACTTTGTCACTGTCCACCCTAAATAAATAAACAGCCCTTGGAATATTTAATTTGTTTATCACTTAGTAGCTAATATGAAAATAAAGGTTTCTTAAATTCTTTATAACAACAATTTTCACCATATCACCATGGTGACAAATACCCAGCAAAACCATGGTCGGCTTGAAGAAATAAATATTTCTGACAAAATATGTTGTATTACTTTAATATATATATAATCGTCACAAGATGGTAGTCTTTGAGATCTCCTCTGCACCAATAGAAAATCATTTTGATTAAACACCATTCACATGCTGTACTGCCACAACACATAGTATGCACACTATAAAGCAGATTCTCAGTTATACCATATTTATTCAACACTTTCTACAAAAGTATCCTGTTTACATAGTCAGGTTTTCTTTAAACCTATGGCACATACATACATACATATCATTAAGCTGTTTTCCCTGAGATTCAGAGGTTTAGCTCCATAAAGAAATACAACCCCTCAGATAAATATTTAACTGATTATTTACTTACTGTTGCTATATCAAACTTCTCCATTTACAGCAATCTTAACACACAATTCGGGCTTCACTGACATCCATCACACGACATACACAAGACCTTCTATATGTCCTACTCATAATCTTTTTCTCATGCAGACACTCCTGAATCTGACCCTCCCATGATTTCCTTGGCCTTCCTCTGCCTTTTTTTCCTGCCACTTGAGCTGAAAAAAAAAATTCCTAGTATCACATTACTCATTCTTTCAACATGGCCAAACCACCTAAGAATGTTAGTCTCCACCTTACTAATAACATTTTGCCTCACATTACATATCTTCATTCCTCACATGATCAAAGCGTGTCCTACCCCCCCCCTACCCCCCGAGTAAGAAATGCACCGCCCTAGCATGCAAACGACTCCTATGTCTCTTCTACAATACCCAGGTTTCACCGATGTAGATCAGAGTAGGAACAATTACACTTTCATACACAGCCATTCGGGACTCTCTTGAAAACCCATAATTCCTGTGAAAACATCCTAAAGCAGCTATATGACTTTCAATGAAGAATTCACTGCCTAATAATTTTACCATCTAATTTGTTCTCTGTCAAACATGCTTCCTAAATACACAATCTCGTTTACCTGCTAAAAGAACCTTTGAAAACATATTAAAAAACAAAAAAGCACAGCTCACATCAAACACGTCGACCAAACTAGTTTCATCCGTGTGAGATGTGAGCTGTGCTTTTTCGTTTTTAAAGGTTTTTAAGGATTTTATTTCATTTCCTTTTGTTAAATTCATTGTTTACCTCATCACTTGCTGAAGGTTACCCAGTCAGGCTTTCTTAAACCTATGGGCTGTTTTGGAAAAGAATATGCTGCAAGTGCATGTGCCTTGATGTTGAAATCAAGGAAATAATAGAGGAAATTGATTCTTGATCTCAAAGACTACCATCTTGTGACGATTATATATATATTAAAATAATGCAACATATTTTGTCAGAAATATTTATTTTTTCAAGCTGACCATGGTTTCGCTGGGTATTGACCCAGCTTCATCGTCCAGATGAAGTTAGGTCAATACCCAGCAAAACCATGGTCGGCTTGAAAAAATAAATATTTGTGACAAAATATGGGGCGTTATCTTAATATATAGAGAGGAAATTGATGTTGAAATCAGCCATACTTTGCTTAACTCATAATAGTTTCAACTTGGATATTGTACTCTTTGAATAATTACTACCTGGTTCTGTCATCCACCAAGTAAGGCAATTTTAGAATTATAGTCGAAATATCCAAGCAAGAAGGATTGTTGAACTTCATGCTAAAATGGACAACTTAACTCTAAACTTGGCAAGGGCTAATCAGTTATTCTACCTAGAACTAATATCTCTCCATGGACAATATTTCAGTAAGTTCGCTCATTTATAATACCAACAAACTTTCTAAGTTTTTGTATACGATATTATTTTCATACTTTTAATTGTTGATAAGCATGACCTGCTTTGATAGCACTCATTAAGTAATGTGTGAAACAGTATTATGGACAATAGTACACCTATTGATACTTCAAATGGATTAGCCACGTAATTATTTGGTTATAATGTTACTTTAACCAAAATATCGTTATATGACAATTCTATTCTCTGGTTTCACTTTCACAGAAATCCAAAGAAATCTCTCACTTATGTAGCAATAATGAATCAAGTTGTTCATCTTTTCATTTAAAATCAAACCTACACCAGCCTGTCCTCTCACATTATCCAACATTCCAGATCACACACTTAAGGTTCCATTCACTTCTTCTATCCCAATTTCCTTCTTTTTAGTTTCACTTACACACAGCACATCCAATCCATACCTACTTACTTACACACAGCACATCCAATCCATACTTACTCATTTCTTCAATCACCTTATTCATCTTTCTATTTATTCCTCAGCCGCCAATAGCGGTATAACTATACCATCGGGATTAGAGGAAATGCTATCCCACACTCACCAACCTACTTGGCTAGCAAGGTGAGTTATGGCCAAACCCCTCCATAATGACTCCACAACTTAAATCTTGGCCCTCAGTCTCCGGCAGCTGGAATGTACCTAACCAAGGCAGCGGCCAGTGCGGCATGAAGCCAGAGGGTGCTAAGAATCACCAGAGGACCGGACTAGGCTGCTATTTGATGCTGACCTTGGCTACTTACAACGGACACCCCCTATCTTCTGATCATCAATTGGAAGAGGAACTACAAAGGATCAAGTGGAACATCGTCTGGCTTAGTGAGGTAAGGAGAAAAGGAGAAGATCTCCTTGAACTGAAAAGTGGACATCTCTTCTACTATCGTGGGACAGATACTGGCAGAACTAGTAGTGTTGGATTTATAATAAACAAGAAACTGAAGGATAAAGTTGTAGAAGTTGAAAGTTCCTCTGACAGAGCTGCACGACTCGTTATCCAACTCTCGAGAAGATACCAGGCTCAGATTATTCAAACTTATGCATCCACCACAAGTCATCCCTAAGAAGAAATTGAAGTATTTTATGAGGAAATTCATCATCTAAATAATAAAGGCAAGCTGCACTTGAAGATAATTATGGAAGATTTCAATGCAAAAATAGGGCAACAGCAACCGAATGAAACTTCAGTAAGTAAATTCGGTCACACCAATAGAAACCAGCGTGGAAATACTCTCACAGAGTTTGCAGAGGCAGAAGGGTTTTTCATCATGAACTCCTTTTTCAAGAAAATGTCGAAAAGGAAATGGACATGGAGGCATCCTAATGGATTGACAAATGAAACTGATTTCATTATGTGTCACAAGAAATTTGTCATGGAAAACTGCAGTGTGCTGAACAAGTTCAACACAGGTAGTGGCGACCATAGAATGGTAAGATGTAAGATGCACCTCAATGCTAAACTCAAGCGTAGCAAGCTCATAAAACAAACAAAGTGCATTGACGCGACCAACCTTAAAAAGCATCATAATACCTTCAAATTAGAACTGAGGAAGAGATTCTCTGCTCTAGAAGATCTAACACCAGAAGAAGTGGGCATCTCTGAAGTTAGCAGAAAAGTAACCAAAGCTCTTGTGGAAACAGCAACAAGATTAGCTGGGTCTAAGAACAAGTTACATGTGAACAAATTATCAGGAAAAACCAAAATTTTTGATGAAAAATAGAAGAGCGATGAGAACAACTAAAGAAAATGTGACTTCCAAAGTGGAATATATAGAGCTATGCAGGACAGTATGAAAAAGTATCACTGGTGACGTAAGGAAATTCAACTGTGAATTAGTGAGGAAAGCAATTGAAAACAACCAAATCCTAAAGATAGCAAAGGGACATCTCAGTAAGGGAAGAAAACAGATTATGTCACTGAGAAAAGAAGATGGTTCTGTAACAAGAAATAGAGGCGAAATTTTGACAAGAATGAAAGATTTCTACTCAATACTATATTATATGAAAGGGATGATAGATGTACTCCAGACATCATGAAAGGTACCAGTACCAGAGTTCTTCCAGTCCTCCCAGCAGAAGTTGCACATGCAATCAAGAACATGAAGTGGGAAAAAGTTCCAGGAGAAGATGGAATTACTGTAGACATCATACAAGAAGCAAGTGGAGAAATTGAAACAGTACTCGCCCAAATTTTCACTCGATGCCTTAATGAAGGGAAGATTCCTGAGGATTGGAAAAACGCTACAATGATCCTGCTACATAAAAAAGGTGACATTGAGGATCTCGGGAACTACAGACCTATCAGCTTCCTATCAGTGGTTTATAAAATCTTCACTAAAGTTCTTTCACACCGCTTAAAGGGGACACTGGACATGGCTCAACCGAGAGAACAAGCTGGATTCAGGAGTGGCTACAGCATTAAAGATCATATTCACGTACTAAGAGAACTAATTGAAAGAGTGAGGGGATATGAACTTCCATTGTGCATGGCTTTTATCGTTTATGAAAAAGCCTTTGATTCGGTGAAACCATCACCAGCTACAAGGGCTCTGAAATCCTGCGGTATTGAAGATGCATACATTAATATTATTAATAACATCTATGAAAATGCAAGTGCAAAGATTTGGCTGTTTGAGAATACAGCACACGTAGAAATTGGAAAGGGAATGAAACAAGGTGACACCATATCTCCCAAGCTCTTTAATGCCAATTGGAAAATCTCTTTCAAACACTGAACTGGGAAAACAAAGGGATAAAGATTAATGGAGATTATCTAACTCACCTTCAGATCAGATCAGATCATATGTAGAGTATTTTAGGAAGGGAGTGCTTGACCCCAGGTCTTGAACAACCTTTAGAAATAGGAAGCTAGGAGATTGGGGCTTGAGTGCCCAATAGGAAAGTGACACGGAAGCGAGGTAGAAAGGGGGAGGAAGACGCCCTTATTTATTACCAGGGGCCAGTACCCGGGTCCGACGGCTTAACATGCCCATCTGACGCACGGCGGGTATTTAGTGGTTCGAATGTTCGTATCTGCCCAGGATCGAACCTGAGGTCATCTCCATGGCAGTCAAGAACGCTGACCACTAGGCCACCCAAGGCTCCTAACTCACCTTCGTTTTGCTGATGACGTAGTCATTTTTGCAACTACCCCATCAAAGCTGCAGAGTATGATCCAGGAACTAGCTGCCAAGAGTAAAGAAGTGGGATTAAAAATGAACTTTCAGAAGACAAAAGTGATGTTCAATGCTTTTACAAGAAATGAAGATATATCGATTGATGGAGAAAAGCTGGAGATAACAGATATGTACGTTTATCTTGGACAGCAGATATCAAGTGAGGGTCACATTGATGAAGAAATTAATCAGCATATAAAACTTGCCTGGAGAGCTTTTGGAAGAAACAGCATAATTTTCAAGAGCAATATGCCATTATGTCTTAAAAGAAAAGTGTTTGATCAATGCATCCTTCCAGTGCTTACGTATGGTGCAGAGACGTGGACCTTAACTAAAAGAGACATACAAAGGCTGCAGACAACTCAAAGCAGCATGGAGAGGTGCATGCTTGGTGTAACCAGGAGAGACAAGAAGAGGAACTCGTGGATCAGAAAAATGACAAGAGTGGAAGACATCATGATCAGAGTTAAATCCCTGAAATGGCAATGGGCTGGACATACTGCCAGAAGGACAGACCATCGATGGACAGCCGAAATTTTAGATTGGATTCCAAGGGACAGGAAAAGACCCAGAAGAAGACCACATGGAAGATGGGTGGATGAAATTCGAAAGTATGCGGGAGTAACATGGAGGAGACTGGCACAAGACAGATTATTGTGGAAGAGGCTTGGAGAGACCTTTGTCCAGCAGTGGATTGATAATGGTTGACAATGATGATGATGATTCCATACACCAATCTTAAACTCACTCAGCCAAGATCTTTTTCTCATATGCCGTTTGCCATTTCTGTATCGTTTCTGTGGTGGGCCATCCTTCTCAAGTGTGGTAGGTCCACCATATCTCACACTAGAGTCTGTAAAAGTATTGCTTTGTGTGTTTTTAATCAGGAAGGTACACCAGTGCAGGGGATTAGCCCATAGCTGACGGTTCCAGTTGGTCATTCCGTCTAAGGATTCCTAAGGATTCTGGTAAAAAAAAAAACCCAGTGAGTTGGGATCTTTTGACCAATGTCACACAGAACTAGCTGGTAGCTCAACACTAATTTATATTGAAGCTTAAAATTGTGTCAGTTTCCAAGAGGCCCTTGTTGCTGTTGTGTGCGCCATTGTTGCCCAGTGGAGCCCCCCATGGAGGCAAACTCATCTCTTGGTAAATGAAGGCAGCAAAAACTTTCTTATCAGGAGACAAATACTACAAAATTCCCAACTTGGGGTTCCAACTCCCAGTCACCTTAACAGTCCATCAAAAATGGTGATTTATGCTTGTGAGTATTGCAGATTTCAACACCATTTTAAGCAAGGTTAAAAAACATGTTTTCTATCATTTCTATACATTTTCTGTAAGCTGAAAATGTTCTTTTAAGGTAGTGAAAACCAAAATTTTCGATCTACAATAAGAGGAAAGCAATTGCCTTTTTTCAAAACCATTGTGTGGCCCTATTTTGGCCTGCCACAGAAAAAAAAAGAAACAGGTCGCAGACTAGAAACTCGTATAGCTGAGCATAAAGCAGCTATAAAAAATTGCTCCAACAAGACTGGATTAGATAGGCATGTTAGAGAAACTGGGCACAGCATGGATTGGAATTCCCTTAAAGTAATCAGTTTCCAAAGCAATTTCCAAAAAGAAAACTGAAAGAAGGAATAGAGATTGAGAAAAATCAAAATTCCATCATCAATGACTGCAAAGGATTTTCCCTGCCTAACATCTGGCAGGATTTGTTGAAAAATAACCTAAACCGTCAAGGTAAACCGTAACCGTGATAGTGACAAGTAAAAAGTGACAACAACAAGACAGCCTGAAGAAGGAGAAGCGTTTTCTCCGAAAATTTGCTATTAATGAAAAAATTTCCTAGTAAAATTCCCATAAAAGTTGCTTTAGATTATTAATTCAATTAAACTAGGAAGCCATTTCTCAACATTCAGCTTTATTCAAAGAATAAGAACCTATGTCCAAAATGGTGGCACACAAAAGTAAAACAAAAATTTGCATTTTTGAACTTCACTTTTAGTTGGTAAAGTTCGATGAACACTTACCGCACGTGGGGCTTGGCTTTCAATCCATATTTCCGTTAATAATTAACCTCCAATATCGGAAGTAAATTGAAAAACAAAAATTGTATTTTTTTTTTTGAGCTACTCACTTATATGGCTAAACTAGGGGGGGGGGGGGGGGTATAAAATGGTCAAGCAACCACTTAATTAAAAAACTGGGTAATATCATGTCATGTCGGAATGTTCCATATATAAAACACACCATTTTGGATTTCTTTTTCCCTCACCAAAATTGTGAATTGCCCAAAGTATTTTTTCTCTCCTGCTGAAAGGTTACATTATAATACACACATAAAAATATTTTTAGCAAATTTGAAATGGGGCTCATTTTGAAAAAAATTGTTTTGTTTAATAAAAATGTGGCCTCATTTTCCCATGTCTTTTGTCATTAAATTTTTAAAAAAGTGTTCTTTTAATTCTAAAAATGTGCAGAAAGAAGTTGTTTCCTAATGCATGGATCATGCAGATCATGTAAGAAAAAAATTATGTGGCTGCAACAGTTAGTTGTGAAAATTCATAGCACAAAAACTTTAAAGGCAGAGCTACCCAATTTTTAAAGTGGCATTACTCAAGATCTACTGGATCGACTGACCTAAAATGTTAACAGGTTTCATATCTCTCCAGTACAATACTTTGTGCCAATTTTTACAAGAATCTGAGATGGGTGGGTGACATACCCTGGTGATCTTACATGGAATGACCCAACGACGTATGCTTCATACTTGTCTGAATCCTTTGCAGTGAGCTGTTTGCAAACCCATCTCAATGTCACAACTGTGTACATAAGAGAGGATAGCAACTGTCTGATTTCTCTATTGGGTGTTGCTAATAATTTGCTACTTCAGTGTGTGTGTATGCACATACAAGCTCAAGTTACTGAAACTCTTATATATCCCAAAATGGAAAAAAAAAAAAAAAAGGACAATGCTCAACCCTAAAAACAGTGCCTGGGTTTAGTCCTTTTCCTGCATCTTAGAATATATATACATATATGAATTTCAGTAATATTTGAATTAATGTCTTTCTCAAAAAATCTTCTCTGCAGTTTGTGCACATTTAGATTTTCAATGGCTCTATCTTATTTTTCATGCTTTAAAATTTGTTAGTAGTTTTTCTGCCAGTTTTGGATCAGTTCTCGGCCTCACCAAGAAGGAAATAGGCTAGAGCTATGAAATTTAGACTTATTCCACATATTCACCCCAAAGTTCAACACACCTGGCACAGCATTTCTGGAGTTTCTTTAACCCTTCCAAAAAAATTATAAAGTCTGATCATTCAAATACTGTAAACATATAAATCGAGCGAAACACAGAGTCATGAACGGTAAAAGGTTTGCTTAGCGGTAGCTTTCTGTCATTCTACGACCTTGATCACCCGCGATCGACTGGATGGGCTGGTTGCCAGAACTACAATTTGAAGTTGGGGTGTTGGAACTATTGCCAGATTTTAGAAGAGAGATCCAAATAAATGAGATTTGGTGAGGGGTCTCTGAATTGCAGTTTTTGCTGAACAAAATTGCAATGCTCTCTTGGAAACGCAGAGATGCCTTGTTGATGAAAGGGGTAACTTTTTTGGTTTCTTTCCAAATGGGAACTGCAGAGGTGTCTTCAAGGGTTGGTGCAGATAAAGCTGTCTTTGGAAGACCATTGGAAACATCTTTTTTGTGTTCACCAAGTCTTGTTTTGATGCTTCTGTAGGTGTTTCCAATATACACTGAGAGAACAGAGGAAGTTGAAATGGCAATAGCATAAACTCCAGGGGTGTCTAAGGGTGAGACAGGATCCCTATCTTTAAGCAGGCACATTATTGCAAAAGGTTTTTATATGTTTATGTGTTATTGTCACGTGAAGCCTGAGATTTAAACCATTCAAATACTGCTCTGCTGCTGATAGCACCTCCAAATCACTCAAAAAATGCTCCTCTCTCAAACTTTTTTTAAGGTTTGGGAACAGAAAATAGTCTGATGGAGCAAGGTCTGATGAGTAGGGTGGATGGTCTATGCACTTAAACCCCAGATCCCTCAAAACATCCATTGTCATATGCCAGCCTTGTGAGCCAGCACATCGTCCAAAATAAGAGAACACCTTCCCATAGTTTTTCTCACCTTTTTCCCCTCAACACCTCTTTTAATCAGCACAGCAAGTTGGAATAGTATTCAGCATTTATTGCTTGGCCCTTCAAGAGATAGTCAGTAGACCTCCTTCCAAATCCAAAAAAAAAACATTGCCATGACCTTCCTGCAGACCTTATTTCTTTGGGTATGGAGAACCCGAGTGCCACCACCGCAGGGACTGTTGTTTCGTCTCTGGGTCATAGTGATGTAACCACGTTTGATCAACAGTGACAAGTCGCTGCAAAAAAATTATCACAAAATTGCTCAAAATGCTGCCAAAACCAATTTGGAAGTGTACACTTGTTTTCGTTTCTCATCGGCGTTCAAACATTTGGGCACCCACTTCACTGACATTTTCTGCATATCCAAGTGCTCATGAATTATGAACCGAACATGTTCCCTAGATATCTTCAGCGTCTCAGCTAGTGTTTTAGCCAAGATTAGCCAATCTAACAAAATCAAGTTATGAATAAGATCAACAATTTCAGGTGTTGTCACTGTTGAAAGCCTCCCATATCTTGCTGCATCTTCAGGCTCGAAGTCTCCATGCTGAAAGTTGGCACACCATTTCTTCATAGTGGAATATGAAAGGCACTTGTCACTTAATGTTTGCATCATACACTCATAGATTTCCTTTACAGTTTTCTTAATTTCTTTTGATTTCATAGATTTCCTTTTCAGTTTATCCCTGATTGCTATCAATTCCTCCCTTTCATATTAGGCGCTTACATCATGCTGTTTTTGTGCATATATATGCATTACTATCCTCTATATTTCATATTCTAGTTGGCTCTTGCATTTCTGCATTATGATTTAAAAATATCTTTAAGTTTTGGCAAATATTCTTGTCTCTGCCAGAAGTTCTGGTACAGGTGATTTTACACTTTTGTTAAGGATTACACATTAGGATTACTTCATGAATACATCTAATGCAATCTTGTTATATTAATTTCTGCTATCTCTTGTCATTAATCGTCTCAGTCCCAGTAATTACCAAGAAAAAAATCATGCATACAACTATTTCAGAATTATGATTTTCTTAAGAAGGTTGGTACATGTTCTCAACATTTTAAAGACTATGGCTTTTGGTTATTGTCAAATGGCTAGTTATCCATGTTATTGGTCAAACATGGTCTATGGAAGGCTTAGTGATAGAATTTTTAGTAGTTAAACAGTAGTTGAATAGTACTGAAGTGTTTGTAGAGCAAAAGAAAGAAAAAATTTTGCAAGTCACGAAGTGGCTGGTCATATTTACATCCTAATCTGGTAAAAGATGAACATTTATGAAGCCACTAATTAGAAGTATGCCAATCACTTATTACTGAATTCAGGGTTAGTACACTTTTACAGAAAATAAATTCCAGGACTTTTTCAGGAGCCCAAACTTTTGCTAGAATTATAGTGCTTTGTTGCCTATATTGTAAATTGCTATGAAGTTTACTACTACTACTTATTATTATTTTCTTGTTTCAGAGTTTATTGACTGCCATGTGCAACTCTGGGTGCTATAAATACACCACCCATACCTCATATGGGACTTGAAACCAGGCCCACCTTGGGCGAATGGTCAGAGGAAATGCGTCAGACCATTTGGCCACAGGGGTAGCACTACACATTTAGAATACATTGACTGAAAACAGAAAAGATATATACACATTAATTAAGAAGGGACGTTCTGATTAATTAAAACCTTAAACATGCTTCCTTGCATTTCTGAAACAAACAAAATAAAATACATGCATAATACTGACAATTTTCTTCCCTGTATCACAGTATTTTTTTACAGTAACTACATATCAGAGTGCAGGCAATGAGCTAAAGTGAAAGGCCCCAAAGCATTCACACAGCATGAATCATGTAAACCTCAGTGACACTGTGTATCACCAAGCTTTACAAGATTTAGTTTTTTCTTTTTTTTTTCTTTATTCACTTTGATACAAACCTAAAAGGCAGGATATTCCATACTCTGGAATTCAAGAAACTAGATAGAAATAAGAACCTGAAAAGGTGGAATATCAATTTTTTGGGGAAACAAAAAAAAAAAAAATTCTGTTTTTACTTGCATAAAAATATTCTGAACTTTCTATTTACAACATGTAACATGCCTTCATTGGATGGCAGACAGTGAAATATTCCTGAAAAGGTGGAATGCCAATTCTTTGGGAAACAAAAAAAAAAAATTATGTTTTTACTTGTATAAACATATTCTGAACTTTCTATTTACAATATGTAACATGCCTTCATTGGATGGCAGACAGTGAAATATTTATGTTTCTGTATGCCTACTTAGTACGAAGGGAAACATTTAAATGCATATTTTTGCAACATGTACTTCACCTTCTCTACCTGGTTCCTTTTTTATATTATTTCTTTTTGACATTTCACTTTTGAAAAAATGGCTACTGGTTAAAAATTTTAGGTAATTTAATACATGAAAATGTTTGACTTGATAATTACAATGTTTTTCACTTTTAGTGGCTGTTGTGTTTTCAAATGAGGTTAGTGTTTATTTTTCTTCTACATTTATTCTCAGCCCATACAAACTTGGCAGTCGACGGAATTGAACTCTCTCACAAAATTAGAGGTGATAGCTGGTATGAAGGAGCCATCCTTTGGTGAAACTCCCTTGAGTGACATCAGGGTTTTAAATTGCCTAAAGGTGCTGCTCTGTTTGGATTACTACAGTCGATCGTATGATAGGTAGACAACAGAATTATCTCAGTGATTCAGGAAAAAACAATTTAAGGCAGCAGGTATGCTTTTAATACAATTGGAACAAACTGGAAGGGGAGATGGATGTTTGTTAATCCTCACCACTGCTTGGTTACAAACGAGAGACTGAGTAAAGACTCGACTAAATGCCAAATCTTTTGACAGAATACTTTGCTAGGTTAGAATAATCACAGTAATTTGAAAAGTATCTTATGTTAAATAATAAAATTTTGATCAAAAATCGAAGTAACTTGAAATATTCTTAAATATCAGAATATTTAATATTAGTGTTAAACATGCCAAGCAGCCCCTAGAAGAATCACAAGGCAACTTTCTTTAATGACACACAGAATTATTTTTTCCTCCACTCCCTAAAGTGTTCATGGTAAATGGCATCCGGTGTTGAAAGAATTTTTTAAATCGCACATGTAGAAGCAGAGATATTGAGAAAAACAGATTAAGCATTTGTGCCTCTAGTGGCGAAATTGTGCACTATTTTGGGAAGAAAATATGCACACAGAGTTTGCATAGTTAGTAGTATCTGACTAAAGAAAAGTTTTTCAATCGTGCTTTTAGTTCCACAGATATTGCCATAAATGGAAACTTGAACTTGCACCCACTGGTGGCAGACTTCTGCATTAAGAAAATTTTAAATTATATGAGATACATTTTGCAGCAGAAATACTCACCACAAAAAAATATTTTTTTAAATCGGACACTTAGAAGCAGAGATATTGACAAGAACAAGATATCCCCCTGCCATAAAAGCCATGCATTATTTTAAGAAGAAAGCATTCTCAAAACGTTTTGTGATGTGAGCAGTATTGTTCCACAGAAGAATTTTTTCAATCGAGTTTTCAGCAGCTCAGATTTTGTTGGAAATACATCAGAAGCAGAAATAAACACTTATTGTCCCCTGGTGGCCAAACCATTCTTTACCAAATTAAAAAAATTATATGCAAAGCATTTTCCATCAGAAGCGGTATCCAGTGCAGAAAGAATTTTTCAAATTGGAGTTTTAGAAGCAGAGATATCGGGGGAAATTCAATTTATCTTTACGCCCCCTAACATCTATGAATTACTTGAAAATTTTGAAATTATATGAAAAACATTTCGCAGTGGAAACTATCCAACAAAGAAAGATTTTTTCAAATCGGTATCTTAGAAGCAGAGATATCAACAAAAATAAGATATACATCTACGCCTCCTGGCGGAGAAGCCATGCATTATTTTAAGAAAAAAATATTCAGAAAAGGTTTACTGACGGTATCCACCCAAGAATTAATTTTTTCAATCAAGATTTTAGAAGCTCGGATTTTGCTGCAAATGCGATAGAAATAGCAATTAACACTTCCGCCGTTTTTTACCAAAAATGCCATAGAAGTAGCAATTAACACTTATCCAAACAGTTTTTTACCAAAAATTAGAAATTATATGCAAAAGATTTTCTATCAGGAGCTGTAACTGCTGCAAAAAGAAGTTTTCAAATCAGAGTTTTCGAGCAGAGATATCGGGGAAAATGCAGTTTACTTTTATGTCCCCAAGCAGAAAATCTATGCGTAACTTGAAAAAGTGACTATACCTAAAATAGTCTTTGATAAAAATGGAATTGAAAGATAACTTTTTTTTCAATCGGATGTTTAGAAGCACATATTTCCATCGAATAAAATACCTTTTAATTCGATATAATCTGCATTTACGCCCTCTAGCGGCCAAAATTGTACACCGTGGGAAAAAAAAATAAAAAAAAAAAAAATAAAATAAAGGGTCATCTCATTTGCACATTTCCAGCTTCCCAATGCAAAAAGGATTTATCAAATCGGACTATTAGTTGCAGAGATATGGTGTCCACAGATCGAAGCACTCGCCGATAACATAAGCACAATCTTTCTACTACTTTAAAGTGTGGACAAATTAATTTTCCGAATTTTCAATTAAAAGATCTGAATTTTTTTTTCACAGATGTCATAACTGGGTTACATACAGTTACTCTGTAAATTTTACTACAATCAAATGAGAACTTTTTGAATTTCGCATAAAAAGGTTTATTGTGACATACTGCCAGTAGCAATTGCAAATGTGATTAAAAATTTCAGTCGCTAGTTTTCACAATTTTTATCCGGTTCACACGAAATTTGGTGAGTTCTTTCTTTTAGAGATTTATTAAGAGCATTAAATTTTCATCCAGTTTTGTCAAAATTCCACGAAGATAGAAAATCATATTTTTTATCCCAGTAACATGCAGGAGATGCTTATCAGTCAACAGCCTCGTCTACCCATTTAGGTAAGGAAGTTTCTGCAACTCCCTTCCCCCACACTTTCACTCCAGTTCACAGCTGCAGAAGAAATGTTTCTGATGCGACACTGGCTGCCAAATCTTTTAACCAAACTAGCTCAGTATAAAAAGAAATACAACAATTCCAGGAGTTTTCCAGGTCATTAAAAATTGCTTTTTTCCCAGGGCCCTGGAAAATAAAAATTTAATTCCAGGAGTTTTCCAGGAAATCCAGGAGGTGTACGAACCCTGTGAATTAAATCCTGGAGGTTAAAAATGGCTAAAGGATAGTCAACAAAACTATCAAAGATAGTTGTTGAACATATGGTAAGAACTTTTGGAAGACTATGATTATTTAAACTACAGTGAATATTTGAAGAAACTCAAGTTCCCAAAAGATAATGCAATGGCCTCTCTGTATGCGTCATTACTCATAACCTTGGGCTGGTGCATAAAGGTTGACATATACATCCTGGAGGCTAAAAAATGGCCAAAGGATAGTCATCAAAACTACCAAAGACTGCTGTTGAACATATGGCAACAGCAGCATAACTTTTGGAAGACTATGATTATTTAAACTACAGTGAATTTTAAACTCAAGTTCCCAGAAGATAATACAATGACCTCTCTGTGTGCATTATTATACATAACCTTGTGCTAGTGCATAAAGGTTGACATATACATACTTTTAATTATTTTTGTACATTAGGAAATTTTAAAGCACTAATATTTGACATTTATGTGACTTCCAAAGATATTCTGCTTCATTAAAATATTTATAATTGATGGCAATTTAAAATCTGAAGTGCTTATCATTGGTAAGCACTACATTAATAGTAATAGAAATAACAACAGTTTCAAAAATTATGAACATGCTACATGATATTTGTGATCTAAGAAGACAAGTAAAATATTTAACAAACCTGAGCATAAAGCAACTCTAAGGTGCACACTTTTGCAGCTGCTTGGAAGTCAGAGAAACTAAGGCAGTGATTAAGTATAGCTGCTGAATCATAACAGTGGTGGAACACCTAAAAATATATAGTCCATAAGCATCATAATACTGAATATGTATCGGACAATATGATACCACACTAATTTGTGATTCAAAATCTAGTGTGCTATTAGCAAAATCAGGAAATCTTGTTAAGGAACAGAACTCTTTTCTCAGGACCTATTTTTAAAATCAGCAGCATTTATTTTAACAGTAACAGCTATTAATCTTGTGAATGACAAGATTTTACCCTTGGCCAGTAAGTTGAAACTTTCAAAAATTATCTTATAATAATTATAAATTACAAACAATACAAGAATAAAAAATGTATTCCTTTCAGATAACAAATAAGGACAAAGAATCACTCAAGATGTGAACTCCCAGTGTTTTACAACAAAGACTAAGAATCTCAGAGTTTCATTACTGAAATCAAACCTCGGAGTGTTTTAGTTTAGTTCTACAAAAAAAAAAAAAAAAAATGTTTCTCTAGTGAACATTCAGGTACAAAGTTTTTCCATTTCAGTCTTGTGGGAAACAGTGAATCCTGTACACAAATGCCCACTCCTATACTTCAAGCATCCCCTTTATTGTGTAACTTGTGACAGTCCAACCCTGCTTAACATGTTCGCTGCATTACGACACACCTGTGGGTCATAATGTGTTTGTTTCATGTGAACACCCAGAAATGCGCACTATCCTCCTGTGCTATAGCAATAATTTCTACATTTTTCAAAGAAGAAAAAAAAAGTTTATATACAAAAATCTATAGTGGAAATCAGTCACTTTATGTATATATCTTTAAACAACCTACCAGTGGGACATAAGGCACACATTTGAAACTTATGTTGTAGGTTCTTCTTCTTGGCTGTACAGCACAGTGTGAACCTTAGCCTCCTGAACAAGTTTTTCCCATTGTTTCCTATTTTGGGCCATTATTTTCCAGTTCTGGCAGCCCAAGCTTTTTGTGTTATGTTGTACATTAGTGATAGTTCATAAATATTGTGAAAACATAAATTTGTCCATGACGGATATCGATTCTGTGCCGTCTCACTCCAGAGTTAGTTGCTCTTCCAACTAAGGTACACGGATGGAATATATCGCTGCAGATTTGTCGTCTTAACACAAGCTTTGCCTCTGTAGTATGTCACATCATCTCCCTCTTACCTTTTTTTCTTCCTTTTTTGAAGCAAAGAACGAATTTTTTTTTTTTTCATTAATTCTAGACGAGTGTGGAACAAACATCACACATTTTTTCGAAGGACGCAAAGGGCAGTACATTCATTTTGACTTTCAGATGCCAATGTGAAAACACAAATTTGTCCATAGACCCTTCCATCCCAATTCAGGAAGGGAGTGTCAGTTGACCACCTCCAATTTTTTTGAAAAAAATATGGTAGCTACTCCTAATAGAGGTATAAAGGTACTGCAAAAAGATTTTTCATAAACAAAATTTTTGGCGGAGCTACAGTGTTTTGAAAATAGGCAAAAAATACACCCGTGACGAAAATAATGTGAAACACCAAATTTTTTAATATTCACTGCTCCTGTACTATAACAGTTAGAGACTTGAATTTTTTTTTTTTTTTTTTGAAGCTATTGAATTGGCCTTTCTTTATGTTCACAGAAATCGTCAAAGGAATGTTGCTAGATGGCAAAAAAGTCTATATTTATTACAAAAAAATAAATTTTCCACAAATTTAGGATTTTTTTTTTAAAGAAAAAGAATTATCAGGTGGGTAAGTGTGCCAACCTGCACTCCTACTAGGGTTGTCTTAGCAGTAATTTTATTTTTATCCTGTGATGCATGCAACTCATAATTTTGTATAATTTTTAAAATATACAAAATTTCAAAAAATCAACATTTTAAAATTGCAATATCTCAAAAACCCCTTAATTAAAAATTCTGAAACTTTGTCCAAATAATGTCCTAATGGTGTAGTTAACTGGAGGAATCAGGTTACTGGATTTTTGCCTTGAAATTTTCCTACAAATTTTTGAAAATGCACTTCTCTCCTGCTCGAACCTCACAGTTGGGTTATTATTAGAAACAAAAAAAAAAAAAAAAAAAAAAACTTTGAAAGATATTTCTGTGTCAATCTATATTTTAAAGTCATTTTTATGATTTTTAATAATTGTCACCTATGTACATGTTTAATTTTTTTTTAAATCCATAGTCTATACACATACAATAATACATTCATTATCTCAGTTGCAGTTAAGATTCAATTTCCATTTACATAAGAAAAAGGCCTCATAAAACAAAATTCTGAGCTTACCATCATAACTACAAATTATTCAAACTGAGAAAAGCTGCTGGATTTTATTGATTTCCTTCTCATCAAAGGTATGAAGTCTTGCAGAACGTCCAACAGGAGTTGGGGCATTCACCTTCAGAAGTACATTTTTTAAGGGCACTGGACACTTGTCTGTTTTCTTGCCACATTCTTTTGGCCACCAAAAACCTCTGGCTGGTCCATGAGGGTGCATGAAAGATACTGTTATGTCCTCGAATTTTTTAGATATGTTTGTAATCTGTCCTATCCATCCACCACTTATCATCATAAATGTATCCTATAAATTATCCTATTCGAAAATCATTCACAGAAAATGGGTTCTTTTTTTGTTGGCTTGAAAATTGCACTGCTTTATGTGGGTGCCAGACTGTTCTGGCCATTGATGGTTTATTTCCTTGCACTAACCAGAAATGCTGTGACTGTATTCTAACAACATATTTTACTGTATCCCACTTCTACTTTGCTGGTTTGATAGGATTGAACTTCATAAGTTCATAAGTTGTGAGGAGTAGAAGTTTAGTCTTTGGGATCAAGGGGTGACAGTTTCAACAAATGAAGGTGCATCTCTTGTGAAGCTTCTTTCTGTAAGTTGAATTTAGTAGCAAAATGTTTGCACAGGCCACCTACACCATTACATGCACTCTTGCATTAGCCTGTGGCTGAGAAGATCCACTCCCTTGTTATATTTGGGTCCCCCTTCATAAGTTCATAGAACTGATATTTATTTTTGAAGCACCTGGCTGCTCCATCTGAGATGTAAACAATTGTTTTAAATTCTTCCAAAGGACAAGTCTTAGCAATTTCACTTTTTATGAGCAGAATTGGCACACAGAGCATGTGCTGTGTCATGGCTAATATCATTGCATGCTACCACAAAAGACTTAGTCTCATTTGGAAAGTATGCAATGCATGTAAAGAGTGAGATCTGGACATTGTTTGCCAGTAGTAACTTTGCATTTCATCAGGTAGAATTACAGATCAGTTCTGAGCAAATTCAAAGTGCAACACCAACACTGGACTATGTGCTGCAGACTGTTTAACTTCTACTATCCCATTTCTCTGGATCCGCTCATTATAAATTATGGAAGAGTTTCTTCCCTCTCGATATCCCCACCACCTTCAGTAGCTCTTATTTTCACTGACTCCCCCAATGACTCTCAAGCAGCCTTAATAGGTGTTTCACAGTACTCCATAAAAATTGCACCGGGCAGTACCATTTTCAGTGCCACAGCTTTGAAAAATTAAACTTTGAAATCATATCAGCTGCAGTTTAGCCCAAAAATTACTGCAAGTTGCAGTTTACCCACGAGTCAAAAATTGCCTAAGTTTCATAAAATCATACATCACCATTTTCACTGTTACTAATTTTTTCTCACCATTCTCGGATTTTGTCACATTTGGCGACTTGGTGAATGCTTAGTGCGAGCCTTGCCAGGAATTGTGTTCTCCTGCTATTAAAAATTTACTAGATAATGTTTAAAGTTCTCATTTTTTCACTGAATTCAAAAATTTGAAAAAAAAAGTGTCATTTTTCAAAAATTGGAAAAAAAAAAAAAAAGAAAGAAATTGAAAAAAAAGTGTCATTTTCAATCATTTTTAAAAATATGTAAGAAAATTTCAAGGCAAAAATCCAGTAACCTGACTCCCCCAGTATACTACTGACCATTAGGACATTATTTGGACAAAATTTCAGAATTTTAAAAAATGGGGTTTTTGAGATATTGCAATTCAAAAATGTTGATTTTTTGAAATTTTGTATATTTAAAAAATTAATTTAATGAGTTGCATGCATCACAGGATAAAAATAAAATTACTGCTAAGACAACCCTAGTAGGGGTGCAGGTTGGCACACTTTCCCACCTGATAAGTCTTTTTCTTAAAAAAAAAAAAAAAAAAATCCTAAATTTGTGAAAAATTAAATTTTTTTTGTAATAAATATATATATATTTTGCCATCTGGCAACATTTGTTTGACCAATTTCTGTGAATTTGAAGAAAGGCCAATTCAATAGCTTCAAAATAAAAAAATTCAAGTCTCTAACTGTTATAGTACCGGAGCAGTGTGCACTTAAAAATTTGGCATATTATTTTCATGTCGGGTGTATTTTTAGCCTATTTTCAAAATGCTGTAGCTTGACCAAAACATTTTTTTATGAAAAATCCTTTTGCAGTACTTTATACCTCTATTAGGAGTAGCTACCATAATTTTTTCAAAAAAATTGGAGGTGGTCAACTGACACATGTTGGTCACACCCGCCTGAATTGAGATGGAAATGGTCCATGACGGGGATCGAACCCGCGTCCCCTCTCACTCCGGAATAAGTTGCTCTCCCAGCTGAGCTACGCAGACAAAATATATCACTGTAGGTTTGTCGTCTTGACACGTGCTTTACTTCTGTAGTACGTCACAACCTTTGTAGTATGTCACAATACATGCACTGTTATGGCTGCTTTTCAGACTTTACACCTCCTATTACATTTTGTCTGACATAGTACCAACCCCCTGCTTCTCCCATTACAAGCGAGCATACTTTGCAGACAGCCCACACCTGTTGAAAGGGAAGTGGTAATATGATACCCATCTTCTCACTCTTTTGACTATGTTCAATCACCATAAAAGACATAAGAAGGATGGGGACCGTGGGAGCTAAGAACTAAGGACAAATAAATACTAGATAGCATCGAGACGAAAATTAATGCAAGAGATGACAGGTTTATTGTATCATTCAAAAAATGAATGATTCTTTTTGACAATTTCAACATTAGTTCCGACTTAGTTCTTGATAAAATCGGATTTTTCTCTTTCTACAATCGATACTAGTTTCTTTTATGGACAAGGCAAAAAACGTAAATGTAGCAAAATTGATGAGCCTTCTATTAGTGTGTCTTCGTATTCAAATGTAGGGTTTTCTGACTCAGAAAGCAGCAGCACTGAGGAGGTTGACAGCTCTGATGATCAACTTTATCAGCCATCAGGAGAATCTGCTGATTCCAGTGAAACAAAAACTATATCTGATGTTGATTCAGTGGTTTCTTCCAGAATGCCTACTAACAAATGGAGAAAAATTGACCTTAACAGAGGAATGCCTTTTGTATCCTTCCCAGGCAATCGAGAAATAGTTCATGATGCAAGTGGTAATGATCCTTTCCAAATATATTCTCTCTTCCTTTCTGATGATATTTGGGAAACCATGGTGCGGGAAACCAATAATTATGTGGAAAAGTTCATATAAGACAAAAACCTAGAAGAAAAATCTTGGGTCCAAAAATGGAACGCCACGGATGTTCCTGAAATGAAAAAATTCACTGGAATCATAATGTGCATGGGACTGGTCGATGTGCCCAATATAAATCAGTACTGGGTTAACAATGATTTGTATTCAGTTCCCCTGATAAAATCAGCATTACCACACAATCATTTCTTATTGCGACAAAAATTTAGGCATTTGCCGATTTAGAAAAGCCTCATGAAACCAGCCATAGTCTATTTCATATTAGTCCTCTCATTGGGAATTTGAATAGAAACTTATCTCCTCAGTACAGATTCTGATAAATCAACCACATAGGCATAACAAAATTAGGGTTAAATGAACCAAAATCAAATTGTTTTTCCATTCAGTAAAAAGTTATGGAGTGTATTAATTTGTTTAATCATTAAGTGCTGAACGACCCAATGGTGGTCGTTCCTGCACGTGCATAATGCGTTATAACAAAAATCTTAAAGTGAAGAATCCTAATTACAGTTATAATGTATAATCTACATTAAATATCACAATTACAGTGTTGAATCCCTTTCGTTATTCATATATATGGCTATTTTGTGCAGAAAATTAATATATAAAATCAATATACTGTGCGTGTATATATATATAATTTTTTGTTACATTCTTCACTTTTTTGTTTATTTTAGAAATCAGCTGATATAACTAAGAACATTTTACTACTGTATCACCTCACCATAGATTCCATGTAATAATTCATATAGGTATAATAAATTTAGGACTAACAAATGAAAGGTAAACCATACCGCGTTTAAATGGAGTGTGTTTATCAATTTCATCATTGTGTGCTAAGCAACCCACCGGCAATTGCTCCTGCTCTTGCAGTATGCTATCTAAACCCTGTTCGATACGAAATGCAAACGTACAGACCACAGGCATCAACCGCCATCTCTTGGTAGACAAGGAAAACACTTCCAAGAAACGAGCCACCGGTGTGTCATACAGCACTGTATTGAAACAGTCTACGACCCAGCAGCAGGTCGTAACGCACTACAAAAATGTCACAGAAAAGTGTCACGATAGTGAACATGTTAAACTCTTCACCCTGACCCAGGCTGGCTCAATCCTGCAGGAATAACTGTCTTAAGTTAGGTTGACATATACTTTAAATTGTAGACAGTGCACAAAAATATTTACATCATCAAATTTAGATTTAACTGAACAAATGAAATAACAAAGGTATCGCGTACCTAACATTGAACCATATATCGCACATTACACACTCGGTGAGGCATGTGCTCCCGTCCCGAGAGAAGCCTAAAGTATGCAACAAGTCTTGGTTAGTTAAAAGATATTTGGTTCAATATTAGGTACGCAATACCTTTGTTATTTCATTTGTTTACTTGGAAGCATGTTTTACCGTGAAACTATCCCTTGGGATATGTTTCATGATATGTATACAAGGTCTGTCCGGAAAGTAATGAGACTCATTCAATAACAGACATTTAATTAAAGTTATACTTACATAACATTAAAATTCCTAGAAATAACATCCTTGAACATCAATACACAGCTGCCAGCGGTTTTGCCACACTACGTAGCTTGCCTGGAAGTCGGGAACATGGATCGCTTTCAAAGCATTCGTCGGGGCAGTTTGCACGTTTGTTACAGTCCCAAAATGGTGTCCTTCCAGACTTGATTTGAGCCGGGGAAACAAAAAGAAGTCAGCTGGGGCCAAGTCCGGGCTGTAAGGAGGTTAGGGCAGCATTGCCAAGTTGTGTTTCGCCAGAAACTCTCTCACTCTCAGTGACGCATGGCTGGGCGCATTATCGTGGTGAAGAACCCAAGTGTTGGTGATCTCCGGGAGGACGCGCGCAACTCTGTTCTTCAGCCGTTGAAGCACTTCCACGTAAAATGCAGCGTTGACCGTTTGTCCAGGGTGGTACGAACTCCCTATGGACAACACCTTTACAGTCAAAGAAGACAATGAGCATCGATTTGATCTTTGATTTGTGCATTCGAGCCTTCTTTGGTCGAGGAGACTCAAGAGTGTGCCCCTCTGAGCTGTCTTTTCGTCTCCGGATCGTACTCAAAGACCTACGTTTCATCAATTGTTATCACTTTCTCCAAAAAACCAGGTTCACTCCACACATGGTCCACAAGCTCCTGAGAAAGCGACACATGGTTGTTCCTCCGTTCATCGGTCAAAATCTTAGGAACCAATTTGGCGCAAACTTTCCGCATCTGCAATTCTTGCGTGATGATTTCATACACAATGGATTTCACGAGTCCCACGAGCTCTGCTACCAATCTAACACTCAGACGTCAGTCAGAGTCCAAAACCGCTTTCACCTTTTCCACATTGTCCAAAGTGTGAGACGTTGAAGAGCGCCCTGGGCGTGGCTCATCCTCGACACTCTCTCTTCCCTCTGTGAATGTTTTGTGCCACCGAAACACTTGTGCTTTCGATAAAGCATCCTTCCCGTAGGCTTTCTGTATCATAGCAGCATCTCAGTCACAGATTTTTCAAGTTTAACACAAAATTTTACTGCATATCACTGTTCGACACTCTTCTGCATTTTGACCGTTATGCGACGCTTAGACAGCTGTCCACTTCTGCAAGCGATCTGCACAGTGTAAAAGCTCAGAGCCAACAGGCGAGACATCAATTGTTTACCTAACACACCCCACCACCTACCACGCTCAGAGACTCCGCCTTCCGGCCCTTCTGATTGTCCCAGGAAAAGTGGTCTCATTGCTTTCCGGACAAGCCTTGTATATAGATTTAACTGTTTAATTTACAGTCAATAGATAAACAACTGTACAGAGGATAACATTTATCTTGTCCAAAAAGTCTTGGAATCACATCTGTAGGACTAAGCAATATACTGTGTGAGACGCTATACTACATCTACATCCGGCGCTCTTTGGCCAACCATGGCCCTTGCGCCATAAAAATCAAACAACCAACCAACCATCTACATCCAGATAAACGTGTAGTGGAGGCCATCAGAAGAAAAACAGAAGCATATTTCGGCTCACAAACATAACAAACGAGAACAGAAAATCTGACGGTAACATCAGTAGAACAAAGTTGAGTATGGCAGTTCTCACCAGTCGGACATCATTTCACAACCAGGCTCCGTGGCAGCAGCCACTGAGAAATAATTCATGATCATCTGCTACACTTAGTTGCAATCAAAGTCCAGAACTCACAAATCAAGATTAGCGACCTTCCTCTCTAGATCAGCAACATACCATTCACACAGCATCATTCCATCATCATAATTGGTCAAGGCATCATGCCATCTCCCTGTGCAGTGATATGCCTTTTATAGCTGTTCCAATTTTAGAATCACAAGTTTATATTGCTAACAAAGATAATTATATGAGTTTTGTATGTAAATGAGTGAGTGTTTGAATCAGCAGCAAAGCTTGAGAATTCATGGATAAGAAGCTGAGAAATTAAATATTAGATGAAGTGCAAAAACACGCATAGTGGGGTGCATATACAATATGTTTCATGTAGCTGGTCCAGTTTTAAAATTTTAAAAACTTTAGAAATGGACCAGAAACAGTTAACTGGACTACAATTTTTTTCCCCGCATGTTCTTATTTATCTCTTTATATACACAGAGAAAAATGCACAAAAGAGAAAAATTCATTTAATTTTTGATGAAATATATGCATATACTGATATTATCATATAATGCAGTATCTGTTGGATTAGGTTAAAGAAAAAAATTCAATAACATTTTTATATTATAATAATTCTTTTTCAAATTTTTGATTAATGATACAAAAACAGATTACTGTGAAACCAGTTTTTCTGAATGCATTACAACAAAAACTTATAGGAAAAGTGGATTTCTCAGAGTGTGTGTGAGTGAGTGAGTGTGTGTGTGTGTGTGTGTGTGTGTGTGTGTGTGTGTGTGTGTGTGTTAGATTGATTCATCTATTTTTTTTTTAGCAAAAATATCAATAACGTCGTCACAAAAATTTGGTTTGCATTGCGAAGTGTTCAAAAGATCTTTTCTAAGCTTAGTAAAGAGAGACATGATATTTTTTCTTGTCCTTGAGAATTTCTCAAGTAATTTTTCATCCTTTTTAAAATGCTCAGAAAGATCTTTCAGCAGATGAGCTGGGCGCTGTAATAGTGACAATTAATGCAACTAATTTAGTTGTTTCTGGTTAAATATGAGAAAGATCAGATGCGTTTCAGTACTGGTATAGTTCAGCGATTGTAGGCTTTGACAAATCAGTATCCATGTAACTAAAGGCAAGCTCACTTCTCAGAGTAGAGAAATAAAAAAAATTGACAATTATTTTTCAGGGACTGAAATAAATTTTCAGAAAAAGTAACTTTGAATCCTTCAAACTGTTTACCATCCAACAGTCTGATAAATTCCACTTTTGGTAAGTCATTGAATCTATAAATAATATTTGACACGTCACTGTGCCGATAATTTCATTAAAAATATTCTTTTATCGGTGGACTTCTACTGTTCTCCACATGTACGGCCAATTCAGATACTTTTCCTTGGGTGATAGCTCTCGTAAGTTGAAAAAGATGACTTCACTTCATCCAACAATATTTCAGAATTTCCTTTAAAATCTGAAAGAAAGGTTTTTAATTCCTCAATTTTATGAATGCAGAAATTGATGTCATATGCTTTTTTTTTTTTGTAGAATCTGGAATAAAGAATCAGTTTGAGGAAATTTTTTGAAAAAATGAGTAAGAAAAAGTTGAAGTCGAAGATCCTTAAATAGGTAAGCAGGCAACAAGCACAAGCGATAGTTTCCCCATGTCACCACTCTGTGTTTCTGACCTTCGAAATTAATAGAGTGCCAATTGTATTTTGATGTTCGACTATAGTTTGGACCAATCTGCTGTTGTAATTGCACTGGGCCTGAATTAGAGACAGAAACATTTTCACCTCATCATCCAAGGCTTTTTAGCTTGCTTGGTTGATTTACAGAAAAATGTTCTAAAACCAGACAAGGAGGCAAAAAGATCTTACATTACTAAGACAGCAATGAATTTAGCTTGTGAGCATAACAATACACAAAAACGGTGTTTTTGTGTATTGTTATAACTGCGAGTTATCTTTAACTTTAGCTTGTAATCCACTTTGTTCACCTACCATAACAGCAGCAACATCATATGTTTAGGCTACCATTCTTTCTCAACAAAATTAATTTAAATCTTTGAAAACGTGCCTTGCAAGGTTTATGGCAGTGCAATTACTGTTCACATCTTTGAAATGCACAAAGCATTTTTGAATTAGACCATCATTGGATACATATTTGAATACGGTAGCCAACTAGGATTTTGTGGTAATGTCTGTGTAATTGTAACATCCAAGATAATTGCAACATTTTTTCAAAAGAAAATTGTTATAAGGACTGAAAATAGAGAGAAGAGGTGCAACATTAGATGATTTGAAAGGTTGAAATTTATCTTAGGAATGGCAACACCTACTATAACTGTAGTCCTGAGGAAGGGTAGGATGCTACTCAAAAATTCGACATATTTCCTTTTACTCCTTAAAAAAAAAAACATAATTTGGAGATATTTATAATACATTAAGTCTGGGAATAGCCATATTACCAATTATAACCAAGTTTATGTCTGTAGTTTCACCCAAGATAATTGCAACATAAGGAGCTGAATTAGTTTCTCTTTTGATCTCAGTTGTTATCAATTCTGCCACAGATGCTATATCATTTTGAATGTTGCTGGAAAGGCCAGAAAAATCTTTTGCATTTTCAAGATGTTTTTTTAAGTGACTGCGCATTCTGCTAGCATGCGAAGAATTTCACAATAATTTCCTGTTTAAAGAATTCTTCGACTCATTGTGACCATGGAAAGCAATCTCTTGCTTACCTAAAAAATAACATAGCTCTAATCATTTGAGTTACTATCACTCTGTTACTTCAAACATTTTTGTTGGGTTTTCCAATGTTTAACTGAAATTGATTACTTAAACAACATTTCAATATGGTTTTTTTTACCAAATTGTTTAAGCATTTTAAGACAGGATAGATGAGATTTATAGATAATTTATACCCAATTCTGCAATTTATGAAAATTATTCAAGTCGCTAAATCCATTTTTACAGCACACATTTTTTTTTTCTGGTGAAAACAACAAGTAAGGCCAACAAAACATTTTATTAATTTTATGATATCCACAAAGCCAAGTTGTATCATACAGCTTTTGGTGAAAGTGACGATTAAAATTCTCTGTTTTATCTGATATATTAAGAATGGTTGAGGCCAGAGGCCTAGCCAAGGGGAAAGTGTCCTTGGTTCTGGAACCTCCCCTTGAGGGGGATTGAGTATGAATTTAAAGCGATGAATATGTGTACATATCAAAAAAAGTTTTTTCTCAGCAATCCTTTTTCATTTTTTGACTTTTAAAGATTTTGGGCTTATTCCCACTTAAGTATTTTTTTCCAGGAGGCTTTTACTAATAAACCAAATCCACAGACCCCCCCCCCCCCCCCCCCGAGATTTCTGGCTATGCCACTCACTGGTTGAGGCCAACTGTTTTCAGTAATTTCCAGTTTTTAAGTATTTAAGTAATCGGAAGTGACCCGAATGTTATCGAATTTTGCACAATTTTTTCAATGATGAAATTACAGTGTGATCCAGGCAACTGAGACAAAGCATCTGAAGCACAAGGAACAGCCATTTTATCAGGCTCATGAAAGTATTAGAAGAATGATTACCATCTGAAAAAACTTGTCGCTTTGGATCCATGCAGTCTGCAAGCACACATGTCAATTTTTTTCATGTTTGGGAAAAAATCGATCGCCAAATCTGACTTTGAAAATCAAAATAACTGAATCATAATTTACACATGAATGTGATTTAAATGCACTGAAACATTTTAAAAACACTATTCGCTAACTAATGAAAATGCCTGCTGTTAAACAAAGCAAATATGGGTTCTTCTCCTCTTCTGACTGCTCAGTCAAAGAAAGCTTTACATAATGCATGCGCACAGGACCGTAGCTACCAGGGGGTGGGGGATACCCTCCCCCAGAATGGTCATTTCAGGGGCATAAATTAATGCTCTGGAGGATGTAAAATATAGAAATTGTAACTAAAAACAGAAAATTTAATTCCACTTAGTAGTTCTAATTCTGACTATTATATAGCTCTAATTATTGTACTATTCTCTTTTACGTGCGATATTTCAAAGTAACTTGTACAGAAAACTTTTTTCTCAGCAATCCTTTTTCATTTTTTGACTTTTAAAGATTTTGGGCTTATTCCCACTTAAGTATTTTTTATTTTTTCCAGGAGGCTTTTACTAATAAACCAAATCCACAGGACCCCCCCCCCCCCCCCAGAGATACTCCATTAGCGCGAAGTTAACCAACCACGAACATCGGTGGTAAAGTCGCCACGCTCCTGAAGATGCCCAGAGTATGGGCGAAAATTTCGAGTATAAAGAACGGTAAAAATTGATGTTTGAATCCTAAAGCAAAGATCCAATGAGTATACCCAGCGAAAAGTGTGAGAAGTAAAGCCAGTCATCGCATACAACGGACTTTAGGACAATAACCTCAACAAAGACCGGAAAACACGTGCGTGAAATGTCCTCGTCGCTAGAAAGGAATGCCAAGGTAAGCATTACCCGCTAGTTTTCTGTATAAAAACAGAAAGTTGCACCGTTCAGTATTTTTAAAGACTTTAGTTAGTCTCATACAGTGCCCCATGCAGTTAACCAGCATACAGAGTAACATACACTATGAGGTGTAAGCATCTCATATCCGTGACGAAAAATTTTCAAAACAGTGAATGGAGGCACAGAAAACAATATACTGATATGCTTAATCTCTATGACATTTCCAAACATGTTGTTGGGATGAAAAGCTAATTTTCTGCCCTGTTGCAGAAAGTTCTCCAAGCGTTTAACCTTGAAAGGAATTTTTCCAAGCCCTACTCCTAATACTTTTCCTATTGTTGCGTTCACTATCCGATACTCATTCATTCTGCAATTCTGTGGAGTGTTATGTTATTGGTGTTCCCATAACATTTACACTTTACTTGGTATTTACAACCTCTGGTTCTTGGGTACTTACCAAGTTTTCACATTTTTAATAAAATTACCTCAAAAATCTGAAGTGCAATTTTTGAATGATCATTATACTTTCCTGCAATGGCAGTGTGTGAGAAAATAAAAACCACGTATTATTTGGGTGGAACTCGAGGGGAGGGTAACTTCAAGTCTTGCCCTTCCAGATCAGAAAAACTTGCTGCGATCCTGCATATGCGTTTCTTAACACTGTGCTATCTGCCTGCTCTCATCTCATGAAGGCTGAAGAGAAAAGTTGCCACCCAAGACTGCTTTGTACTTGTAGCTTCCAACGAGTTCTGGTAAATAGTAATGCATCAGTATTTTATATCTGCTGTGTTTCACTGATGTTACAATTTCAGCTTACATTAATTTCTCTTGGTTAAGACCAAGATTTCTATTCTCCACTTCCATTCAATTTTCTGTGGCTTACTTTTCATTTTTATGCAGTACTAAAACTTAAGAACACTGAGTAAATTAAGGGAAGCAAGCCCTGTTTCCACAGCTTCCATGGATGCCTCACCCCTGGTTTAAATGTAAGAGGTAGCGTGAATGAGGTGTTTTTAATTTTAATTCTTTTTAGTGAGGAGATTAAGATGTTAATAATTGAGTTTAAAGGCTTTTTGATAAATTATCTGTAATGTTTGAAAAGTTAGGAGCACATTACTATGGGGAGAATTAGGTACAGAACCTTGAACCATGTGCTTTAAATGTTTCAAATAAGAAGTTGGCAATATGAACTTAGGTAACTGTAAGTATCATTTTTTTTTTTTTTTTTTTTTTTTTTTTGCTATTAGCAGTTCAGCTATATCTGATTGCTGAGTTAATAATTCTGATATACTTCCATGTATTAAGGGAAGAATATTTCTTCCACAGAATTTATTCTTTGCAACTATTTTCAGGCTTTGTATCACATTATGGTTTTCTCTTATCACTATATTTTTGGACAATTTCCCAGCTATACAACCTCTCCTGACAATTATGCATGGATTTTTTAAAAATTAAAGTGCTGCAAAAAGTTTTTTTAGCAGCATATCATCCATATAGCTGAAATTTATAACTTTTTTTAACAGATTACAGAAGTTGTCCCAAAGGCAGCAGTCTTCCTTAATGAGTCATCAAAAAGACTATCAATTACTACTACCAAATCCAACCTTGTACCAAGGGGAATGATTTTAAACAAGCAAGTTCACCTGGGGAAATGTAGAATCACTGCATATATTGTGCAGTTGGAAGTGACGTCTAACAAGCTTGCGCTGCTATGATAACACATACTTCTGTTCACAGTGGCAACTGGCCATGATTCGGATTTTTAGATTCTCATTGTGGCTAACCTTTTGATTACGCACCGCTGGGCTTTTGTGATGTCTCCTTCGGCATCCAGTGTCTTAAGAGCAAACCCAAGACAGCTCTTACAAGATCCATGGATTGTGATAGCTTTCTGATCTTGCCATCAGTTATAGACTCAGCTGGATAATAACTGGCACCTAAGGTTAGTAATCTCATAGTTTTTCTTATGGGAAACTTATGCAATTTGTGAAATTAGCAATGTGTGATACTGCAGAGGAGAACCACTTGGGCAGTACAGATGTTGACAGCTTGAACAAATGCCACTCATTCCACCAGCCAGTGGCACACACAAGCTATAGGAGGTCAGTGTTGCAATTAGAAATAAATCTTCTACTGGCCCAGTGGACCACTAGAATTTGCACCACTGGTCCATCAAAATGCTCACTGGTCTGTAAAAAAAAAATAGATAGTTACAATATATGTAGAAAACAGCATATCATTTCAATGGGATATTTCCAATATTTGTTTTTAAAACACCTAATTTAGAAAGTGCAACTCACAGGACAAAGAATGTTTCCAGAATAAGATTCTGATGGATTGGTGATATAGCAGAGCACGAGTAAATTCCCAATCTGTTTTTAAGAAGGGAATGAGGAGATTTTAGGGCACAAAATTCACATATATTAGCAGCCTTTTCTATATGTTTTATTGTTTAGGGTTTAACTTCGTTTTCCTTATTTTAGTTTTATTGCTCATCCCTCCTACATTACCATGAATTTAGTTCTAGTTCCCCATCGAACACTGTTTCATGTGAATTGCTCTTTCACAAAATTACCTTCAGGCATCCAACTGAGCTCTTCCACTAGTGTTTTCTTGGGGCAGAAACAACAGCTGGCTTGTGTCTGGTGTCAGCAGCTGCTGTATTCACTAGGGTGGGTGAATCCAAGGAAGAGCAGGACATTTGTTGTGCTTACTTCTGCTCATTACAAATGGTGGGTACAGAAGTAACAAAAAGAGCTGTTGCCATTACATGAGAAGGACTGGGAAATCGCCTTTCTGCATTTGCTGTTTCTTCCACTTTTTACAAATCATGAGTGATAAATAAAATAACTGTTATTCAATAGCATTTCATGAACCTATCACTACTTTGCAGCCTAAAAACCTAAAAATAAAGCTGTACAGCAAAGTTAAAGAAATAGAAACTCCTTTTAACTTGTGGCAAATAAAAAAAGGAAAAAAAAAAAAAAGAAAAAGAAAAAAAAAGGTAAAACTGGCCATCCTGGTCAGTAAAATCAATAGTTCAGTGGTCCGACAGAAGTTTTACTGGCCAATGGCCAGCAGACCACTGTGTAATTTGAACGCTGGAGGTGCTAGGAAGTAACACCATTGTGCAGCCAATGTCCTTTGTCGGTGGATCTGATGGTCTTTGCCCCATGGCTAATTAGCATTCCTTTGCTTTCAAACAATTAGACATTTGCAGCTTCCAACTTTAAAGGATTTACATAGGGAAAGTATAAGGAAGTAACACCATTGTGCAGCCAATGGCCTTTGTTGTTGGTTCTGATGGGTTTTGCCCCATGGCTAATCAGCATTTCTTTGCTTTCGAACAATTGGACTTGCGGCTTCCAATTTTTAAGGATTTTCCCAACGTTTTATCACAAAGAATTGTTTCAAGCGAACTTATATCAAAATAACTTGAAACAAAATTTTTGAATTTAAGGCATTTCCACATTTTCAAGGCTGTGTCCACACCCTGGATCTGGCTGAAACAGGTTAGGATCTGTGCCATAGTATAGCCACAGCATAGTTAGTGTGGAATTGTTCAGAATGCCTTTGTATCTGGAGGCCATTAGGCTGGAGGATACCACAACTAAAAGTCCTGAGTGCTTCCTAGCAAAAACAGCCTCACACCATTACAGATCCCTTTCAGACTTGATCATAGGAACAGTGCTGTCTGCCTGACAGCATTCCAAGGGCAAACCCTACACCCAAATACGTCCATTTGAATGAAAGGAGTGGAATGATTCATCACTCCACATTACCCACTTCTTTGATTCTGCTGACCATGAACAGTGAGAAAGACACCACTACACTTATCATCTGGCTTGCCTGGAAAGATGTAAGGCTTATGCAAAGCTGACCTAGCAAGGTAACCATGGGCATGTAGTTTCTGATGGATTGCTCTGGTGCAATAGATCAGATAGATGTTAATTAACACAGCAATCGGACGTCACCGCATTGGCTGTAATTACTGTTTAACACGTGAATTAAATCACATCAGAAAACTTGAAAATTTCCTCGCCATGGAACGGGAATCGAACCCGCATCTCCCGATTTCCGTTCGAGCGCGCTATCCGTTACACCACTCACGACGACGAATTCTCAAGTTTCTGTGTGTTAAGAGCATCGGAATATTCTCCGACTGCGTTCAGATTCATGCAGATTCTGCTGCCATCTAGCGTTGTTAAGAAAATCTCCAGTTGTTTAGGTATTCACAGTTGAAGAAATATTCTTCTCACAATACGTGGTAAATACATCATGTTAATATTAACACAGCAATCAGACATTGCCGCATTGGCTGTAATTACTGTTTAACACATGAATTAAATCACATAAGAAAACTTGAAAATTTTCTCATGGCGATGAAATTTTCAAGTTTTCTGATGTGATTTAATTCACGTGTTGAACAGTAATTACAGCCAATGTGGCGATGTCCGATTGCTGTGTTAATTAACATGACGTATTTACCACATATTATGAGAAGAATATTTCTTTAACTCTGAAGATCAGATAGATGATTTGCTGTTCCAGAGGCTTGTGCAATGTTGCTAGCCAGGTCTGTGGTGGAAGGAATGTGTGCCTTTTTGAAAATTCTGCAGAAAGCTTCATTTGGCATGACCACTCAATTTGTGTGGCCTCCCAGAGCATAGGTTTGCTGTAGTCATACCATCTGCTCTCCATTGATGAACTTCGGTGACAGTGGGTTTTGTAAAACCCAAAAGGGCAGCAAAAAATGCTATGCAGTGATTGCTTACTCATGTTGCACCCAACCACCATGTCCCTTTCAAAGAATATCGTTCAGCTGCATGAGGCATAGACACTTCTGCTAGAGTTTGACAGGTTTTCCAACATTCCCCTTTATTGTATACAGCACCCAACAAACTGCGCATGTGCACATCTTGTTCTCCAAATGCATGTTTATTTGCATATGTAAAGGTGTCTGAATATGTTTGTCTATACAGTGTATACACTGTATAGACAAACATAAATTCAGCATGCCAAAGGGTATATATGTAAAAAAAAAAAAAAAAAAGAACAGTTAATGGTTTGGCTGACTTTCACAATGTATGTCAATCAGATAGATGATTGCAGGCAGGAAATCTAAAAATGTCATGTGATTTGGCAAAATTTGTTTGCTTTTTTAAGTAGCATTATCTGTAGTATATTTTCTCGCAACAACCTACTCTTTGTGACATGCTACTGCTACAATTACATGTTTCTATGCATAGCAATGCTACATACATTGCTATTGTAAAATTAGCATGCTACTTTCGATCACTGATAATGGGTGAGTCCTGAGATGTATTAACAAAAATTCTAAACAGCAAGTAAAATTGTGCCCCCCCCCCCAAAGGGCATCCACAAATTCTATGCTGGACAATATATCAATATTTTTTGTTCACTCAAACTAAAAATGTACAGGCAGTCAAACTGCAAAACAGTGCTAATAAAACTGCAGTATTTCAATTCGAAATGAAAATATTAAAATGCACTGAGAAAATTCTTGTCATTTTATACACATACATGTGTCAGAGAATTGTGCTACTGAATACAACAATAAACAAAATAATGATTGGTAACATTCTATATTTGCCACAAAAAATAAAAAAAGAAAAAAAAAAAAAAAGAAAGAAGGAAAGAAAAAGCCCACAAAAGATCAGTGATTCCAACTACAGAGAGGATGCTAATACAACAAGAAACAAAGTCTGCCTAAAAGAAACTGATTGAGCGAAGCGAGGCCGAAGGCTGAGCGGAGCTCTCTTTCTTTCTTTGAGACTCGAAACAGGTAGTTGCTCAGGTATAGGTATGAGATGACACATCCGATCACGGTGTTTTTTTGCATGTAATTGGACATCGTCCATGGTCAAGTTTTGACGCCTTCCGATTCCAAAAATTCCGTGTCATTGAGGAATTTTGGGAATTGGAAGGTGTCAAAACCTGACTATGGAAGATGTCCAATCGCATGCAACAACTTGTATTTTTAAAAGTTTTTCCAGGTTTTGAGAAGGGTTCGTTTGTTACCTATCTCCTCCAAAGATCTTCAGCTGATCAAGGTGACACTTGCCACAGAGAAAGAAGGAAAACATGGTGAGTGACATAAGGTTAATATAATGGTGACTGGTCATGTCGTATAAAAATAACTGACCAATTTTTAAATTAATTGAAAAAATCCGCTCTCTATACGAGACGACTCGGGACAATTAGTTGTTCGGGCATAGCTACGCCATGACACATCCGATTACCGTGAGTTTTGGCATGTGATTGGACTTCGTCCATGGTCACGTTTTGACGCCTTTTGCTTCCCCAAATTCCATGTCATTGAGGAATTACAATTAAAACTACATGGCCTTTTACCTGAATCGTTTCACGAAAGTCGGCTCACTAACATTAATTAAAAAAAATAATTAGAATTGAGAAACGGAGAAATGGAAAGACTCCGTCTGTTAGCTTAACACTTGCTTAATAATAAAAGGAAGTTTGTGTATGTGTGTGCCTGTCTGTCTATCTTTCGCGATACAAAATGAAAAACATGGTTTCCGATCTGAGTTTGTTTTTCCACTTTGTTCACATGAAACCTGATCACAACCAATGTGAAGGCGTGAAGGAAAGTAGTTCATGATAAATTTTAGGCATTTCTTTTTTAGAATGTTTCGCACTTTTGTTCTGGAAGTCATAAATTATACACGTTCACTTTTTTTAAATTTGCTATAATAGATGCCTTAATGAGCTTAGATTTTGCAATAGCTTCGCTCAAAATTTGACAACTGTACCTGAGTTATTGGTTACTGTTGGTGGCTTGTCCTGGTAAAAGTTTTCTTCAAAGACAATACAAAGTAGGACAGAAACAACAATCTATACAAAATAGGAACAACAAGAAACCAAGGGAAAATACCAGATTCATCTCACTCTAGTGACTGACAGTAAAGCAAGAATTTAATTACAAATCTCCTCAAAAATGCCTAAAGGTTAGCTGAAATATTGCAAAGGAAAGCTCATTTGGAACTCTTTGTGTGTCAAGAGTAACCATTTCAACTTGAATAACTCTGAAAGTTTAGGCATTTTTGCAAGGTAATTCAAGCTGAAAGTTGAACTGAGAACTATAGATTCTACAGAGACACGAGAGGTAATGTTATTTATTCAAAAATAGTTCATTTGTTTAGACTTTTTCTATAAAAGATTCTTGGAAATTTAAAATTCACTTGAAAATTTAATTTCTATTATTTATTTATTACTTGTCTTTTTCTTTTTTCTTGTAGCCTTTAAATTCAACCACACAATCATTATGTGACAGTACTTTTTCATAATTTACGAAAACACCCCTTTTTTTTTTACTTTAAACTTCCTCTAATTTACTACCAGCTAAAAATCTTTTTCTTCATCTTGGTGACTTTAGTACCTCACTCCAGTTCAGCATTACTGTAGGAAAAATTATGAACATAGTAGTACTATAGTCAAAACAGAAAATACAACTTGATACCACTTGAAATCACGAACAAAGTGATAATGCTGTACTAGATTTCTAAATTCAACTATGGGTGCCCACAAGCTGTGTATAAAGGTTTTATGGGTTTTGTCTAGTTGTTTTGAAACTTAAAACAGATCTTCAGCCTACGGCAAAACATTGATCCCTTTTAAACACCCCCCATCCTGTACACATCTATTTAAAAATTTCCCCATTTTTCTCTTCCTTTTTTAGAAAATACAAAAATATAATTTCTTAATTTCCAGCAAAACAAATAATCTTAACATTTTTATGGCATTAGCAAACAATTTAACTGCCAATAAACACCACTGTAATTTTAACTTTTCAAAGCTTGAACTGAATGAACCTTTGACATTCCTAAAATATTTCTAACTTCTGAATATCAATCAAGACAATGATGCACAGGAAATTGAGAATGTACACAAACACCAGCTATTTTGTCATAATGAAAATGTGTCACAATATGACAGTCTAGTCCTCAAAGACTTTGGTAAATCAATGAATGAGCAAGAAAAAGCAAGCTTTTTCCACTTCATTAAAACTCCTGAATAGAATCTCCAGCAGTTTCACTGCACTATCACATCTCGCAAGAAAGAATGATATATACAGAAATACAAAAACACAAACTAAAATTTAAAATTAACAGCACCAATCTTATACCAAATACAGATCAGTTTTCTGATTTGTTAATTTTCTTGGCAGTTAGCAAATGCTATACAGATAGCTGGAAAAAACAATGTTATTTTATGGGGCTATTACCATCTTTTCCTTAATGAATGAAATCCTGTTCATGATTAAAATACCATGCAAAACAAGGAAACAAAATGATTCATGAATAAATATAAATATATAATTGTAAGACTTACTTTTAATATGGTATGAAGTGCATAAGGCCCATAAGGAGGATCATCAAGATCAAATAAATTTGGAACTTGTATGTCCCTGCAACTTGGTGGTCTGTGGTATAATAATCTTGGAATCTAATGTAGGGAAACAATAATTTCATGATGAACAAAATATACAAATATTGCAAAACATATTTATGGGCTACAAAAATATAACATCCATTAAAAAAGCTACATAATTGCTTATTGTTCTTTTTTCATACTACACATAAATTACAGAAAATTCTTACTACACTTCCTTTCAGAAAGTATCTGAACATATCTCTTCTCATTATCCAAATGATCTTCCTTCAACTGAAGCACGTAAGTTGAGCATCTGACATGTATTTGAAAAATTCTTTTTCCATAGCGATAGCTTTTGCTATGAAGAATACTTTTAGCATGATTTCTATGTTTCCATTATTCAAAATTCTGCCACCAGGGAATTAACATATATTTCTGTTTGAAAAATTGAAAAAAATTATTCAATTCCAAAAATCCCTTTGAAAATATCTTTTTTTGGTTGGACACTCTGTTACAAACAGAATTTTGAACCCATTTTCTTCTTTATGTAATGCAAAGATTTTCTGCAAGGGGGTGTTGAGTTATATCATGTTTATCCTATATCTCTTCTTCTAACTATTCAATTAAAAAACACCTTTGTCTCTGATATCTTCCTTCTGCTATGAGAAACTTTTTGTGCACAATTTTTGTAATATATTTTTCAGCCGCTAGTGGGTGAAAAATATATTACAAAAAGTAGCTATTTCTATTTCTGGATGTTTTATCAATTGTAGAAATCCAGTTGAATTTTTTAACTGGATATACTGACTATGAATAACTCTACTCACATTACATATTTTGAATTATGAGCAGTTCTTTTCCAAGGCCGTGTAACTGTATTTCTTTTTCTGCTGAATTTTTAGATTTTTTAAAAATCTGCTGTGAAATATCTTTTTCATGTCAGGAAGGGTTCAAAAGACATGTTCATTACAATAAAATATTCAATGTCATATTTCTTGTTGAATAATATATCACAAATAATTCATAAAACAATATATTTTATGTTGGAATGCATGACACCTTTAAATGAGACAAAATTAAACCTCGCAGGGAGTCTTATTTGATGAACTTTAAATCTGGCATGTAAAGGCAATAATAAACAATGCAGGTCATTGTCAATTTGCTTTTACTCAAGGTGTTGAAGTTGCATTAAGTAATGGGGCTTGAAAAAAAGTTTCTTATGTAAACACACATTTAAAGATGCTAAATTCATAGCTGGGGGTGAGTGTGTACGTAAATTCAGGAAAAAACTACAAAAGTGAATAGTCAAAGATTTATCCTTAACACTCTTAACACCGCTTTTTTTTTTTTCAGTGCCCCACTTTATGACTTGCTTTGTTTGCATGTGATAATGATGTTTTTCTAGTTTAGTGTGTTTTAAAACAATAACACAGGGTTCCCATTCTTTTTCTTCCACAAAAAATAAGCACTTTTTAAGGACTTTTAAGCACCCTGCAAAAAAAATTTAAGGGCCTTAAAAATTGTGTATGCAACAATGACATGTGCACAAATATACTTTAGACACACAACTATGCAAATCGAAATATGTTGATAAAAGTTGCAATATTTCTCCATATAGTTTAAGCTCGTGAATACAATAAACTAGAATTTATGCAATTTAAAAGAAAGTTCTCTTGGTCAAATCAGTTTTCCTATCTGAGAGAATAACCACATCCACAGTAATGAGGACATAAATCATAAAACTGTACATAAAGCAATGAGAGTTCAAATTTGAATTTTGCACATAATCATCTCATGCAAAATCAAAATCAAAATTGCACGTTCAAGATTTCAATTTTGCACTTCATCTTCTCATGGTATAACTGAATAATTTTTATTTGCATATGCAAAAAGGATAAATACAAGTGTGAAATTTCAGTACCAAGAGATAGTGATGGAGCTTGTTGGGTGGAATTTGCTGGATGTGTTTAGCCCATGGTTCTTGACTGTTTTCAGCAAATTACTTATCTCACACTGTCCCTTACTTTCAGCTGATGCCACATGACATCATCAACATAGCCAACCAACAGCAGAAGTTCTACACACTACATCACAACTTTTGGATTTTGTGCTGCCAGCTAGGAAAAGAAGAACTTTGTAAGGACTTTTCTCCATTTTGGGCAAAAAGTAAGGACTTCTAAGAACCCTAATAAAAATAAGCACTTTTTAAGGATTGATTACAGAAGAAGAAATAGCACAAAACTATGGATATCCAAGACAAAAAGTAAAAAAAAATGGATTCAAGAAGTACAAAGTAAGATTAATTATACAACAAAGTTCAAGAAATAATGTACAGAAGAAATGCGTTGGAGCATTATCGTACCTTGCTGGAATATCTTCAGAAATCAGTAAATATGGTATATGGTATACAAATGGGAAACAGAGTACTTACAATTAAAAATATGAATCTTTATAATAAAGATAACAGCAGCAGAATAGAAAAAGCAGGTGTGTATGAGATTCCAATCACCAAGACCCCGTCATACATAGGGAACACAAAAATTAAATTAAAACATCGTCTAAAACAATACATACAAAATTGGCAAAAAAGAAAGCAAAGACAGCTTTGATTCAATACTGTTTGGAGAACCATGAATATCCAAAATTTGAAGAAATTAAACTTATTAAATACTGTAAAACTGAAAGACACCAACATACTGCAGAATCAGTGTTAACAGAAAAAAATAAAGTTTGTAATGTTAACGATCCCAATAACTTGAACGACAGATGGAAAGGATTAATTAAAATAGAACATAAAAATCAAAACAACAGAAGAGAAAAGAAAAAGAAAAACCAGAATAAAACAATAGATGGAGCCACAGTAGAGGATTGATGATGACATGGAGGCCGGCCCAGGCGTCCACTCTTTTACTCCCTTGTTCTGCGGCTGCAGACAGGGTAACATTGTAAGGGCTTCCTGAGGATGGCTGCGGGGCAGCTGAAAGTACTAGAGGCAATATTGTGGAAAAAGTAGGGTTAAGTAAAAGGTCTGGTGAACATGTGTTTGAGCATTAGGCAACCACAGGATGAGTCATGAGATAAAAACTGGATGACATAAATAGAGTTGAGGCCAGCATGTATTGTAAATATTGTACATAAGCTTTTAGACATAACACTAAGCTGTTCTCTGATATTCAGAGGTCAGCTCCACAAAGAAATACAAATTACCAGGTAATTTTTACTTACTGTTGCCATATCAAACTTCTCCATTTACAGTGATCTTGACATACAATTCGGGCTTCACACACATCCATCACATGCCATACACAAGATCTTCTATACTTCATACTCAATCTTTTTCTGATGCAAACACTCCTGAATCTGATGCTCACTTGACTTCCTTGGCCTTCCTCTACCTTTCCTTCCTGCCACTTGGGCTAAAAAGATTTTCTTAGTAAGCATCTCATCATTCATTCTTTCAACATGGCCAAACCACCAAAGCATATTAGTCTCCACCTTGCTAATAACTTTTGCTTCACATTAGACAACTGCAACTCATCTTTATTCCTCACACAATCAGAACATGTCTTGCCACAACCCCCGTAACTCATACATTTCTTCAGCACACAAACAACTCCTATGTTTCTTCTGTAGTACCCAGGTTTCACTGCCACACATCAGAGTAGGGACAATTACACTTTCATACATAGCATGCGGGACTCTCTTGAGAACCCATCATTCCTGTGAAAACCTCCCAGAGCAGCTATGACTTTCAATGAAGAATTCACCATCCGATTTGTTCTTTCTGTCAAACATGCTTCTTAAATACACAAACTCATTAACCTGGTCAATCACTGTGCCATGTAGACTTATATTACATTCAGTACTACCAGTTTCTTTCACAAAAACTATAACTTTGGTTTTTCCCTTATTTATACTCAGTTTGAATTTCATGCAAACTTCGTACATCCCAGACAACATGCTCTGCAACTTACTTTTGCTCTCTGCCAACAGGACAGTGTCATCAGCATACAGCAATCTGCACACATGGATGTCACCAAGACATAAACCAGTATTATCTATTTTGGCATCATGCATGCACGCATCCATAAATATATTATACAGCCATGGAGACATTACATAATCTTGCCCGACTCCTGCAGCAATAGAAAACCATTTAAATAAAACACCATTCACTTGTACACAGGCTCTACTGTCAGCATACATGGCTTTTATACTATTAAGTAGATTCTCAGTAACACCATATTCATTCAATACCTTCCACAAAGGTGTCCTATTTACTCGATCATAAGCTTTCTCTAAATCTATGAAGGTAGCAAAAAACTTTCTTACCAACAGCCAGATACTTTTCAATCATCATGCATAATGCAAAAATTTGGTTAGTGCAGCCTTTACGAGGCATAAAATCACTCTGAACATCCCACACTTTCTCTGATGTAAGACCCATACTTTCTCAATAACGACCTTACCAAACACTTTCCCTGGCACACTTAGTTCAGTATGATCACCTTTTCCCTTATACAAGGGAACAATTATAGCATCCTTCCAATCCTGGGGGACCATTCCTAGCTCCCAGCACAACTGGAAAATTTCAGTTAACCAGTCAATTAAAGAGTCACCACCATATTTCAACATCTCGGCAGTTATGCCATCAAGTCCTGTAGCCTTACCATTTTGAAGAGATTTTAGAGCTTTACACACCTCTTCTCTTGAGATTCCTCCTGTGCTTCCATCCTTCACTGTGACATCATTTGCTTCTGCCTCAGAATCACCTTTGCTTTCTTGATCTAATAACTCACAGAAGTATATATTAAAACCATACGAACATCTTCGGATATAATTACCCGATCTTCCAGCAGAGCCACCAGAACACAGCTTGATAATGGTACAAACAAGTACTGAAATGCATAGCATGTGCCCTAATATCGCACAATGTTTGCTTATATTTTTGTGAAGAAGCGAGGTTTCTGTCTCTTTTTTCTGTAGCCAAGTGGAGAGTTAAATTTTGTTCACCTTTCATTCGTTATATGTGTTTTACACTAAATGTGTGTTTCGATGTGCCTTTTGAACTGTCTACATACTTCGACTTGCAACTGAGTCCTAACCTTTGCAAAGTGATATTGTGATATTCCGATATATAGGACAGTGGAGCTGCATTGGACAAGTATTATACTACATACTTCGACCTGCAACCGGGTCCTAGCCTTTTTTAAGTGTTACTCCGATGTATTGGACAATGGAGCAGAGTTGATTACTTTTACATCTATGCAGAACTATGTTGCTTGTTGGACTTAAGGTACCTTTTTTAACATTATATTATTTTGTGAAAAGTGCTTCAGTTTTGCAACATTCACTTCCCTAATTTTGTGTTAATTCTCACACTTTGCTTATAGCCATTAAAGAATTGGACTTTGCTTCTCACATGAAGAAAAATCTGCATAGTTTTTTACTATTTTCAGTAATGTATGATATATATCTCAATTGATTAACTCACAGAAGTATTCACCCCATCTTTCACTTAACTCATTGGGCTCCCATATCATTTCCCCGATCCTATTGTCCACACAACTTACAACTTTGTTTCCCCTATTTTTCCTGATTCTCATGTACTTCCAGAAAGAAACACAGTGAGTTATGCCACAACTCACTGGGTTTTGTTCCAGAATCCTTAGGCTGAATGACCAACTGGAACCGTCAGCTGCGGGCTAATCCCCCACACTGATGTACTTACCTGATTATAAAGATGCAAATAAGCTTTTAGACATGAGTTGCAGTTTGTTTGGTGTTAAAGTGTTGGATCAGAATTATGTCTGAGTAATGTTGGTGGTGCTGTAAGTGGTGTGAATGTTAATGATTGCGTTTTTTAAATTACCTGAGTTCAGATATAAAGAGTGGAAAAAATATTCTTCTCGTAATACGTGGCAGATACGTCATGATAATTAACACAGCAATCAGACAATGCTGAACTGACTGTAATTACTGTTTCACACGTGAAACAAATCACATCAGAAAATTTCCTTGACGTGGAGCGGGAATCGAACCCGCATCTCCCAATAAATGTTCAAGCATGCTATCCGTTGCACCACCCATGACGGCGAAATTGCAAGTACCCGAGTGTGATGTTTTTATCAACCATATGTGATAAAAAAAAAATGTCACGTGTAAAACAGTAATTACAGTCAATTCAGCGTTGTCTAATTGCCATGCTAATTACCATACCTGAGTTCAGTTTAAGTGTTATCATATGAATTGAGTTGAGTTGTAAATATTTTAAAGGAGTATCTACGTATTGTATATTGTTTAAAAAAGGGAAGGAGAAAAACAGGGGAGGGGGAAAATGAAGGAAAAAAAAAAAAAAAAAGGCAGAGGAATACAGTGGGGGAGGGGCAGTTAAACTTAAGAGGTATAAACGAACTACAAGCCTGTGCGAGGATGCTTTGTGTACTTGACTTGCTCATATCAGTAAGTAATGTACAGAACAGTGGAAGAAAACAGCAACTTACCCTGCTGGAAGCTACAAAAAAATAAACCAAGCTAATGATATGCAAGAAATATCAGCAAGGCAAACCCCAAAAGGTAAGCTGCCTTATATTACCAGATTGTAAGCACTGAGTTTTGTGCCTCGGGCAGCCACCCCACCTGCCCTGCTCTAGTTACACCTCTGGTCACATCCATGTTTTTTGCTTGAAGGTGAAGATCAAAAAGAAAGGCCCACAAAAAAAATGGTCTGAAGCTTGACCATATCTTTTATGAAACAACTTAAATTTCTTTTCATCTAAGATGTCATTTAATATCATTTCCAACTTTTTCTACACTACAACTTTCTCAGAAGTTTTGCAATCATTCCTCTGGACTTTATCAAGAGCATTGGCTGTTGGTTGATATTATTGCCAATAAATCATTTGCAGTTTTCTTTATATCCAAATTAATTACCTTTTCTTTGATTTTAAATTCAATATTATCATTTTTATTGTTCACCACTTTTAACATGAGAATTGTCCAGTTATTGATGTAACTTCTTAAACAGTTGCACATGGAATTCCAGCGTACATTTTGGGGCAATACAAGAACTAATCCACCAGCTTGTTTATATGCTGCTCATTACAAAAAATCAAGATTTCTGAAACACTTTACAATTTGTGTAACATGCTCTTTGATTATTATATTTGCACTTTTAAGGTATTAACCTCTTGCAAAGTGCGCATAGTTTACGTGCAATTCATAAATGAAAAAACCATGAGGAATAACCACTCACCATAAAGATCATGGTAACCTCCAATGGACCACACACTTCCAACACGTCATTCAATGAATGACGTTGAATGACGTGTTGGAAGTGTGTGGTCCATTGGAGGTTACCATGATCTTTATGGTGAGTGGTTATTCCTCATGGTTTTTTCATGCTCTTTGATGTTTGAAATCCGTGAATTCTTTTGCTAGAAGGTTTAAAATGTGAGATGTGCAAACATATGTGATAAAAACATTTTTCCTCATTTCTTTCCTCATCTTTGTCATATTTGAAGCATTGTCCATTAGAAAGCTTCTGATTTTACACTGGAATTTTTTTCTACTGATTTCAAACTCTGCATACAATTTTTTTTAAGGTAATCACTTGTGAGGGCTGCCAGAAGTGTCAAAACTGTCCACAAAATAGACATCATCTGAAGTTACACAAGAAAAAACAACTGGTTCATTATGGACATTGGAATACTATCTATACTCATGCAGACTATCTTATCTTCTAAACACTGACAACATTTCTCCATTTCATTATCAAAATCGTCATCTAACAAACAACTTGCTATATTCCTGTTGTGTTGATAGATATATCATCTCAATAAGGTTATTTTTAACTATACGGAATAGGAAGTTTGACGAATAGATCCTTCTAGTAGTTTGCAGATCAAACATGTTTTTCTGTTCAGCCGTGGTTCATCTCACAAATGAATCCATTTTCAATTTTTTTAAACTCTTATCTGCTGTCACAGATTTAGTGGTTGCTTCGGGTACCAACAGCAGTTCTCTTTTATGTTGAAATTCCTTGGTAGGTGAAGCATCATAAACTCCAGCATTTGTTGAAGTGCTCAGTTGAGGGACATCAACTTCATTTGTATTGAATGAACACAATGAGAAAATGGTTTTTTCATGCGTGTTACAAGTTCCTGGATCTTTTTTTTCACATGCTTTGCACTTAGCATGTGAAATCTTTGCCACAGCTTTAATTTCTTCAAAATAGTACCAAATGATATCTTTTTTCCTTCCAGCTGTGCTGACTCTTCAGCACTTGTTCTGAAATGTGCTAAGTACTAAAATCCTTAACCATATGGTACAGTTACAACAGGAATAACTGAAAATGGTACTTTCAAAACTGGCACTGGTTCCTGTCTGCCTGTTCTTTAACACTCTACTGCCACCCACTGATATAATCCTCCTGCTGAGTTCATGTACAAGAAAGGGAACACAAGTGAATGCCAAAATGTCAGATTCCTTTGGCACTGACAAAACCCAACTTATAACTCTAATGAATGGAGATTAGTAGTCCTGGGACTTTACAATCTCATGGAAAAGGAAAAATCGTACTTCTGAAGTTTTAAAATCATTTTATGCCTTTATGGTTATCATTAAGAAACATTCTTTGTGGAAAAAAACACATTTACAACAAAATGTATTGTGGAATAACTTTTTTACGGGTCTTATAGAGGTTATTATTCATGAAAGTTGGTTGTCAAATTTTCGAACTAAAGCCTAGTTCGTCATCAGGACTATGTCACTGGAGTAGTTGCTGCCACTCAGTTGGAAAAGTCCAACCACAACTATCGTTAATTGTGGTACTTCTTCTTCTTGCTATTTCGATCAATTCTTCTAGTTTCCTCTTTACTAAGTTTGACTGGTGGGCGATTATTCTAACTGAGTCCCAATTTATGGAGTGTCCACTTGCTTGTATATGTCTGTCTAGCCCTGTTTTGTTACTACTATTCCTAATAGCTGCTTGGTGTTCTTTCATTCAGACCTTAATACTTCTCCCTGTTTCTCCTATATAGCTGAGTCCGCAGTTACAGTCGATGCAATAAATTACTCCTTCTTGCAATTGGATGTCCACTTCTTTCTGCTTTAAAGCTGGCAGGAATTTCTTTATTTTGTTATTAAGATCTGGAGCAAGCCTGATATTATATTTTGCTCCATCCTTTTCAGTTTCTCAAAAAGTCCCTTGTGTTATGTAATTTTGCTGGTGAATTTGAAGTTGTTTTTTTCCTGCTTCTTTTTTGGCACTTGTCTAAATATTTTCTTAACATATGGGGAGGGGTAATTGTTTTCTACCAATATTTCCTTTAATTCTTCTTTGTGAAGATCTTTTTGAGTAGCTGAAGAGACCAGGATTTAAATTTTTTCCAAAAATTGTCTCGCCGTATTCAATTTAATATAATCAGGGTGGAATGAGCAGAAGTCTAACATCTTCCCTTTGTTGGTGGGTTTTCTAAAAGCTGAGTGAATATTTTACCCTCTCTTGAGGTCAAGGTTAAATCAAGGAAATTGATGCTATGGTCTTTTTCCAGTTCCAGAATGCACTGCAAAGAATTTTCTAGCGAGTTAAATTCTGACCGAATCTGTGAGGGTAGAGATTGGTCCACATTATCTACAATAAACAGGACATCATCCATGTATCTAGCATAGAGAGCAAATATTGAGGGTTGTATAAGGATTTTTGCCTCTAGTTTACTTATATAATTATTTGCTAGCAGAGGTGCTAGTGGAGAACCCATTGCAAGTCCTGAAGTTTGCCTGTAATATTTCTTTCCAAACCGGAAGAAATTATTCTTGAAGGAAAATAGGAGCAGTTCATATATGCCAAGCAGTATTTCTCTATTGTGATTATGGAAGACTATTTTTTCTGCGAGGTCATGCGCAATGAATTCCAGTAGGAGGTCCAGGTTAATGTTGGTATACATAGACACTATATCCAGGCTTGCCATTACTGGATGAATTAATTCTGGCAAGTTGTCCAGTTTTCCTTTTAGCTGCATGGAATTTTTAGTAGGTAGGGAGGAGAAGGGAAAATATCTCTGAGGTGACCAAGTAAATAATAATTAATGTTGGAGATATTATTTACTTGGTCACCTCAGAGATATTTTCCCTTCTCCTCCCTACCTACTAAAAAATTCCATGCAGCTAAAAGGAAAACTGGACAACTTGCCAGAATTAATTCATCCAGTAATGGCAAGCCTGGATATAGTATCTATGTATACTAACATTAACCTGGACCTCCTACTTGAATTCATTGCGAATGACCTCGCAGAAAAAATAGTATTCCATAATCACAATAGAAAAATACTGCTTGGCATATATGAACTGCTCCTATTTTCCTTCAAGAATAATTTCTTCCAGTTTGGAAAGAAATATTACAGGCAAACTTCAGGACTTGCAATGGGTTCTCCATTAGCACCTCTGCTAGCAAATTATTATATAAGTAAACTAGAGGCAAAAATCCTTATACAACCCTCCTTATTTGCTCTCTATGTAAGATACATGGATGATGTCCTAATGATAGTAGATACTGTGGACCAATCTCTACCCTCTCAGATTTTGGCAGAATTTAACTTACTAGAAAATACCTTGCAGTACACCCTGGAGCAGGAAAAAGACCATAGCATCCATTTCCTTGATTTAACCTTGACCTCAAGAGAGGGTAAAATATTCACTCAGCTTTTTAGAAAACCCACCAACACAGGGAAGATGTTAGACTTCTGCTCATTCCACCCTGATTATATTAAATCGAATACGGCGAAACAATTCTTGGAAAAATTGAAATCCTGGTTTCTTCAGCTACTCAAAAAGATCTTCACAAAGAAGAATTAAAGGAAATATTGGCAGAAAACAATTACCCCTCCCCATATGTTAAGAAAATATTTAGACAAGTGCCAAAAAAGAAGCAGGAAAAAAATAACTTCAAATTCACCAGCAAAATTACATAACACAAGGGACTTTTCGAGAAACTGAAAAGGATCGGAGCAAAATATAATATCAGGCTAGCTCCAGATCTTAATAACAAAATAAAGAAGTTCCTGCCAGCTTTAAAGCAGAAAGAATTGGACATCCAATTCAAGGAAGGAGTAATTTACTGCATCGACTGTAACTGCGGACTCAGCTATATTGGAGAAACAGGGAGAAGTATTAAGGTCTGAATGAAAGAACACCAAGCAGCTATTAGGAACATTGGGAACAAAACAGGGCTAGACAGACATATACAAGCAAGTGGACACTCCATAAATTGGGACTCAGTAAAAATAATCGCCCACCAGTCAAACTTAGTAAAGAGGAAACTAGAAGAAGGGATCAAAATAGCAAGAAGAAGAAGTACCACAATTAACGATAATTGCGGTTGGACTTTTCCAACTGAGTGGCAGCAACTACTCCAGTGACACAGTCCTGATGACGAACTAGGCTTTAGTTCGAAAATTTGACAACCAACTCTCATGAATAATAACCTCTATAAGACCCGTAAAAAAGTTATTCCACAATAATAGAGGTGCCATAAATTCATTTACAACTAGGAACAAAATGTATTTTAACTTTCATGGTTAATAATAATATTTTATTTTATTTCAGCATGAAGTTGATTTTGTTTAACTAATAACAGTGCTAAAATTATCACCTAAATTTAACACTGTTATTAGAGTACTATTTTCAAAATAGCATCTCAGATACTATTTTCAAAATAAAAATTGAAAATTTGAACAGACTGCAATTTTAATTTTTAACTGACTTTAAGATTTCTATGTGATTTAAATCAATGTTTTTTATTTATGACTTATATCATTGATTTAAATCAACAAACCCTGGCTATGATTGAAACCAACAAAGGTGGCCAGTGCAATGATAGTACAAAGCCTTGATACATAAGAAGGCTATATACTCTTATTAAACTACTGGGATATCAACTAATTTTATTATAGCATGGCCTGGTTGCTCATGCTCCAAATTCAATCCCAAGCACTTGTACACTATCACTAAGTCAAAATTTCAAGCACTAAAAATCTCCAAAGTAGGCAAACATTCATGTACGAAAAAATCAAGGAATATATGCTGAAATAAAAGAAATATGCAGGCAAAATTTCTGAAAGTTTTCCTGTATGATTCAGGGGTGAGGTATCCATGGAAGCTGTGGAAGCAGTGCTTCCCTTAATTTACTCATTGAAACTTCTCAATTTTCAGTACTGTATAAAAATAAAACCATAGAAAATTGAGTGGAAGTTGAGAATAGAAATCTTGGTCTTAACCAAGAGAAATTAATGTAAGCTGAAATTGTAATGTCAGTGAAACACAGCAGATATAAAACACTGATGCATTGCTATTTACAGTAGGCCAGAACTCAGTTGGAAGCCTCGAGTACAAAGCAGTCTTGGGCAGCAACTTTTTTCTTCAGCCTTCATGAGAGGAGAGCAGGCAGATAGCACAGCGTTAAGAAATGAACATGCATTGTGTAAGCTTTCTTCGACTAAGCAGTCAGAGGTGAAAAACCCATATTTGTTTTATTTAACAGCATGTAACAACTGTGCATTTTCATTAGTGAGAGAGTGAATAGTGTTTTAAAAATGTTTCAATGCATTTAAACCACATTCTTGTGTTAATTATGATTCAGTTATTTTGACTTTTCATTGTACAGAAAGTCAGATTTCCCAATCATTTTTTCCCAAACATGGAAAAAATTGACATGTGTGCTTGCAGAGTAGATGCTCCAGAGCTACAAGTTTTTCCAGATGATAATTGTTCTTCTGATACTTTCATGCCTGATAAAATTACTGTTCCTTGTACTTTAAATGCTTTATCTCAGGAAAGCCAGTTGCCTGGTTCGGACTGTAATTGAATCATTGAAAAACTGTGCAAAACTCGATAACATTTGTGTCACTTCCATTTACTGGAAAACTGTAAATTATTGAAAATGGTCAGCTTCAACCATTTCTTAATATATCACGTAAGACAAAGAAATGTAACTGTTACTTTCACCAAAAGTTATATGATACAACTTGGCTTTGTGGATGTGGTAAGATTAATAAAATGTTTTGCTGGCCTTGCTTGTTGTTTTTTCCAGAAAAAAAAATGTGTGCTGTAAAAATGGATTTAGCGACTTGAATAATTTCCATAAAGTGCAGAACAGTCATAAATTATCCCTAAATCTCATCTATCCTGCCTCAAAATACTTAAACAATTTGGTCAAACCCATACTGAATGCAATTTAAGTAATAAATTTAGATTAAACATCGAAAAGCAAAATGAAAATGTTAGAAGTAACACAGTGATAGTAGCTCAAATGATTAGAGCTACCTGCTTTTTTAGGTAAGCAAGAGATTGCTTACCATGGTCACAATGAGTTGAAGAATTCTATGAACCGAGGAAATTATTGTGAAATTCTTCACATGCTAGTGGAATGTGACAGTAAGTGAAAAAACCATCTTGAAAATTCAAAAGTTCTTTCTGGCCTTTCCAGAGACATTCAAAATGATATTATATAGCATCTGTTGCAGAATTGATGACAAATGAGATCAAGAGAGAAATTAGTCAAGCTCCGTATGTTACAATTATCTTGGATGAAATTACAGACATTACAAGAAAATCCCAGTTGTCTACCATATTCAGATATGTATCCAATGATCCATAGCTACCACCCAAGAAAAAGAATCCGAATGAAATTATAGTCACAATGATGTCAAATACCATCCATAGATTCAATGACTTACCAAAAGTGGAATTTATCAGACTGTTGGATGGTAAACAGTTTGAAGGATTCAAAGTTACATTTCCTGAAAATTTATTTCAGTCCATTAAAAATAATTATGGCAATTTTTTTTATTTCTCTGCTCTGAGAAGTGAGCTTGCCTTTATTTACACAGATACTGATTTGTCAAAGCCTACCATCGCTGAACTATACCAGTACTGAAAAGCACCTCATCTTTCAGGTGTTTTACCAGAAACAACTAAATTAGCTGCCTTAATTGTCATTATTCCAGCATCCAGCTCATCTGCTGAAAGATCTTTCTGAGTGCTAAAAAGGATCAAAAATCATTTGGGAAATTCTCAAGGAGAAGAAAGAGTATCATCTCTCACTTTACAAAGCTTAGAGAAAGGTATTTTGAACATTTTGCAATGCAAACCAAATTGTTATGATGACTATTGATATTTTTGCTAGAAAAATAGAAGAACTGATCCAACGTACAAAAAAGTGAACTGAAAAATCTGCCTTTTCATAAGTTTTCTACTTGTAATGTGTTCAGAGAAACTGAATGATTTCATAGTAATCTGTTTTTGTATCATTACTGGTAATCAAAAATTTGAAAAAGAATTATTATAATATGAAAATGTTATTGAATTTTATTTATAACCTAATTCAGCAGACACTGCATAATATGATAATATCAGTATATGCATATATTTCATTAAAAATAAAATGAATTTTTCTCATTTGTGCATTTTTCACACGTCTTTTGTAAAAACATTTGTGCTTATGTTACCGGTTTGTCCGTTCGTCTGTCTGTGGACATCATATCTCCGCAACTATTAGTTTAATTTGAAGCATTCTTTTTTGCGTTGTGAAGCCTGAAATGTGCAAATGATGATCCTTGCATTTAAGTTTTTACGATGCACAATTTCGCTGCTAGAGAGTGCAAATGCAGATGATTTCGAATTCAAATATACACTTTATTTCATATATTTGCTTCTAATTATCCAATTGAAAAAATCTTTTACCTTTGGATTCTACTTATATCGAAGACCATTTTAGGTGCAGTCACTTTTTCAAGTTACACACAGATTTTCTGCAAGGGAGCGTAAAAGAAAATTGCATTTTCTTGAAATCCCTGCTTTTAAAACTCCAATTTGAAACATTCTTTCTGCACCAGATACAGCTTGTGATGGGGAATCTTTTGCATATAATTTCTAATTTTTGGTAAAAAATGGTTTGGCCACACCATGATACGTAAGTGTTAATTTCTGCAGCATAATCTGAGCTTTTAAAAGCACGATTGAAAATATTTTTTCATGGACCAATATGGCTCTTGTCAATAAACATTCTTGGAATATTATCTTCTTAAAATAATGCATGGTTTCTCCTCTAGGAAGGGTAGATGTATATCTTATTTTTGTCAACATCTCTGCTTCAAAGAGACTGATCTAAAGAATTCTTTCTTTGTTGGATAGCGTTTCACAAGTACATACACACATATACTTGGGAAAATCGCACTCTTGGTCAAAAGAGTGTGATAGATTTTGTTGTTTACGATCAACGTTTGAAACACTTAGTTGTTGACACCTGTGTGATGAGAGGTGCGGATGTTAGTTCTGATCATTACTTGGTAGTGTCACGAGTGAAACTTAATGTTGGTTGGAGGAAAAGGAATAGGAAGAGACCCAGGATAGAAAGAATAAAGGTTGACAGGCTCCTTGAAGATCATCAGCGGTATTCTGACTCACTCAGAGAACGACTGAAGGATCTGAAATCTTGTAAGAGGGATGTAGAAAAGAAGTGGGAATGTTTTAAGAACTGTGTTGTTACTGCTGCTAAAGAGGTCTGTGGCACCACAATAGTAGGTAACAATAGAGGTGATGCTTGGTGGAATAGTGAGATTGATGAGGCAGTAAAGAAAAAGAAGGAAGCCTATTTGGGGATGTTGCAAGGTAGAGTCTCTGTGGATGAATATCGCTGTAAGAAGCGTGAAGCTGCTAAGCTGGTTCGCCACAGTAAGGCAAAAGATAGGAAAGAGAAAGTGGAAAGGCATGAACTGGCTTTTTGGAAAGATAGAAAGTCTTTCTGGAAGTACATGAGACTCAGGAAAAATAGGAGAAACAAAGTTGTAAGTTGTGTGAAGAATGAGGTTGGGGAAATGATATGGGAACCCAATGAGTTAAGTGACAGATGGGGCAAATACTTCTGTGAGTTATTAGATCAGGAGAGCAAAAATGATTCTGAGACAGATGCAGATGATGTCACAATGAGGGATGAAAGCACAGGAGGGATCTCAAGAGAAGAAGTGTGTAAAGCTCTAAAATCTCTTCAGAATGGTAAGGCTTCAGGAGTTGATGGCATAACTGCCGAGATGTTGAAGTATGGTGGTGACTCTATAATTGACTGGTTAACTGAAATTTTCCAGTTGTGCTGGGAGTTAGGAATGGTCCCTCGGGATTGGAAGGATGCTATCATTGTTCCCTTGTATAAGGGAAAAGGTGATCAGACTGAATGCAAGAACTATCGTGGTATTAGCCTACTGAGTATGCCAGGGAAAGTGTTTGGTAAGGTTGTTATTGAAAAAGTACGGGGTCTTACATCATTGAAAGTGTGGGATGTTCAGAGTGGTTTTATGCCTGGTAAAGGCTGCACTAACCAAATTTTTGCATTACGCACGATGATTGAAAAGTATCTGGCTGTTGGGAAGAAAGTTTTTACTGCATTCATAGACTTAGAGAAAGCTTACGACCGAGTCAATAGGACACTTTTGTGGAAGGTATTGAATGAATATGGTGTTACTGGGAATCTACTTAATAGTGTAAAAGCCATGTATGCTGGTAGTAGAGCTTGTGTACAAGTGAATTGTGTTTTATCAAAATGGTTTTCCATTGGTGCAGGAGTTAGACAAGGTTGTGTAATGTCACCATGGCTGTTTATTATATTTATGTACGCATGCATGCGTGAGGCCAAAATAGAAAATAGTGGTTTATGTCTTGGTGATATCCTTGTGTGCAGATTGCTGTATGCTGATGACACTGTCCTGTTGGCAGAGAGCAAAAGTGAGTTGCAGAGTATGTTGACTCGGATGCACGAAGTTTGCATGAAATTCAAACTGAGTATAAATAAGGGAAAAACCAAAGTTATGGTGTTTGAGAGAGGAATGGGTAGCACTGAATGTAATGTAAGTATAAATGGCACTGTGATTGACCAGGTGAGTGAGTTTGTGTATTTAGGAAGCATGTTTGACAGAGAGAATAAGTTGGATGGTGAAATCAGTAGTCGAGTGAATTCTTCTTTGAAAGTCATAGCTGCTCTGGGAGGTTTTCACAGGAATGATGGGTTCTCTAGAGAGTCCCGCATGGCTGTGTATGAAACAGTAATTGTTCCTACTCTGATGTATGGCAGTGAAACCTGCGTACTGCAGTAGAAACATAGGAGTCGTTTGTGTGCTGGAGAAATGCGTTACTTACGTGGGGTTTGTGGCAAGACACGATCTGATTGTGGGAGGAATGAAGATGTATTGCAGTTGTGTGATGTAAAGCAAAATGTTGTTAGCAAGGTGGAAACCAATATGCTTCGGTGGTTTGGCCATGTTGAAAGAATGAGTGATGAAATGCTTACTAAGAAAATATTTTCAGCCCAAGTGGCAGGTAGGAAAGGCAGAGGAAGGCCAAGGAAGACATGGGTGGATCAGATTCACGAGTGTCTGCATGAGAAAAAGATTATGAGTATGAAGTATAAAAGATCTTGTGTACGGCGTGTAATGGATATCAGTGAAACACGAGTTGTATGTCAAGATCGCTGCAAATGGCGAAGTTTGATACGACAACAATAAGTAAAAATATCTGGAAGTTTGTATTTCTTTTTGGAGCTAACCTCTGAATCTCAGAGAACAGCTTAGTGATATATATGTATGATGTAGTAGAAAAGAGTTATACTCATCGGGTCAGGAGACGTCTCACACGTGGTTCATTGTTGTGGTGAGCGCTTTTGTGGTACGTTTACCGCCGTCTTCGGGCCATTATTTCTACACAAGGGTTCCTCGCGTGTGTGTGGTTTTGGAGTTGCCTGTCGGGAATCGATGGGAAGGTATGCTGCCTGTATGTGTTAGGTGATTTGTTTCTAGTGTGTCGCCTGTCGGGAATCGATGGGAAGGTTTCATGAATTGCATTTTTCGTTATTTAATCACAAAAATTATGTCCTGGACTGATACTGCTTACCTTGGAAAACCTTTTGAGTATATGGTCTTCTTAAAATAATAAATAGTTTTTTCACCAGAGGGGGTAGATATATATCTTATTTTTGTGGATATCTCTGCTTCTAAGTGTTCGATTTCAAAAGTTCTTTCTTTGTTCGAAAGCGTTTCCGCTGTTAAATGTTTTTCGTGAAATTTTAAATGTTTCTTAATGCACAAGTCTGCCACCAGAGGGCGTAAGTTCACATTTACAGTAATATCTGTGGGATTAAAAACCCAATAGAAAAACTTCTTTTTCGTTCAGATACTCCCAACTATGCAAACTGCGTGTGTATATTTTCTTCTTTAAATAATGCACAAATTCGCCTCCAGGTAGCACAAACCGCTCCATCCGTCTTTTTCAATATCTGTTTTTACATGTGCGATTTAAAAAATTCTTTCAACACCAGATGCCACTTACCTTGTAGAACATTTTAGGCTAGTATATAAGGAGTTTTATAGTTCACTGTTCTATCAGTAGGTGGTTTTGTGTACTTCAGTTTGCAGCTGTATCGCTGCTTCTAAAAACCCTATTGAGAAATTTCTTCTTTAGTGTATGCCATTAGCTACAATAGAGATGTGGAGCATTATCCTTTTTATATAATGCAAAGAGTTCCTACTTGGAGAGCAAAAGTCGAAACCTTTTTTTTTTCACTATCTCTGCTTCCGGAAGATGTATTTGAAAAGTTCTTTCTCCTGAGCATAGCTTTCTTCCATGAAGAATATTTTTCGTCTATTTTCAACTTTTTCCATTATAAAAAATTCTTCCGTTAGAAGATGCAGTGTTATATCATGTTTCTTTTTACATATACATTCCTTCTTTTAACTGTTCGATTTGAAAATCTCTTTGTCTCTGATACCTTCCTTGTGCTATGCGAAACTTTTTGTGTGCCATTTGTCAATTTTCGTAACATACTGTTTAGCTGCTAGTGGAAGTAAGTAGCTGTTTCTATTTCTGGATATCTTATCAATTGCAGAAACCATTTGACTGTTTTCCAAACTGGTTCCATTGACTTTAAATAGCTTTGATAAATTTAATTTGCATCAGAACGGATTCAAAAGATGTGCTCATCATAACCGAAAAATTGGTGTCATCCTTCTTGTTTTATTGTGTATACAAATAAATAATAGCAAGTAGAAAAAAGAAAAGTCTTCCAAGTCCAATTAACTGGTACTGGTCCAATTCTAAAATTTTCAAAATTTTAAAATTGGACCAGCTGCATAAAACATATTGTATATGCCTCCCCTCCTATATTAGATGTGCATTTACACTTCATATAATATTTAATTTCTCAGCTTCCTATTGTGAGATGCCATGCCTTACCACTGGCAGGATTTATGTACACTATCTAATCAAAGGTATCCGAACACTTGCCTATCCACAAATTCCCTGTAATAGGAAAGGAATTAATATCGAGTTGGTCAACCTTTTGCTGTTAGCTATTATACATTTACACTAGATTATGAAATGCTGGTGTGGGAATTGCCTTCCATTCTGACACAAGAACATTAGTAAGGTTGGTCACTGATGCCAGGAGGTTCGTCCTGGCTCAACGTCAACATTCCAATTCATCCTAAATGAGTTCCATGGGGTTCAGATCAGGGTTCTGTGCAGGACAGTCAAGTCCTTGCACACCCACTCATCAAAACATTCCTGCATGGACCTCACTTTGAAGGAGGGAGCATTGTCTTGATAAAACAAAGGGCCTTCACCCAGGGCCTTTTAGCCAGACAAAGAAGATGGGAAGGGAGACTGGTGATAAAGGTTGGGCAAAAGACATAAAACGGGTGGAATAAAAGATAAAAAGAGGTTAGGCACTGGACTGCAGTGTAAATCGCTGGAACAGGCAAAAAAAGAAATGCAGGTCGGACACCATCCCTGGTTACTGGCCTGTCTTCATCAAACTGTTATCATAACTTTTTTGGGCACAGAACAGTTGAGAATGTTATTTTAGGCTGCAGCCTTCATTTCCGAGCACTGTAACTCTTGACTCCAGCCCAAACCATGAAAAACTGCCCCAGAGCCCCTTCTCTTCATTTAGTACATACATACATACATATCACTAAACTGTTCTCTGGGATTCAGAGGTTTAGCTCCACAAAGAAAAAACAAACTACTGGATAATTTTTAACTGATTATTTACTTACTGTTGCCATATCAAACTTCTCTGTTTACAGTGATCTTGACAAACAACTCGAGCTTCACTGGCATCCATCACATGACACACACAAAATCTTCTATACTTCATACTCATGATTTTTTCTCATGCAGACACTCCTGAATCTGATCCTCCCATGACTTCCTTGGCCTTCCTCTACCTTTCCTTCCTGCCACTTGGGCTAAAAAAATTTATTAGTAAGCATCTCATCACTCATTCTTTCAACATGCCCAAACCACCAAAGCAGATTAGTCTCCACCATACTAACAACACTTTGCTCCACATTACACAACTGCAACACAATTTCATTCCTCACACAATCAGAACATGTCTAGCCACAAACCCTCTGTAAGTAACGCATTTCTCCAGCACACAAACAACTCCTATGTTTCTTCTGTAGTACCAAGGTTTCACTGCCATACATAAGAGTAGGAACAATTACACTTTCATACACAGTCATGCGGGACTCTCTTGAGAACCCATCATTCCTATGAAAACCTCCCAAAGCAGCTATGACTTTCAATGAAGAATTCACTCGCCTATTAATATCACCATACAATTTGTTCTCTCTGTCAAACATGATTCCTAAATACACAAACTCATTCACCTGGTCAATCACTGTGCCATTTAGACTTATATTACATTCAGTACTACCAGTTCCTCTCTCAAAAACCGTAACTTTGGTTTTTCCCTTATTTATACTCAGCGTGAATTTCATGCAAACTTCTTACATCCGAGACAACATATTCTGCAACTCACTTTTGCTCTCCACCAACAGGACAGTGTCATCAGCATACAGCAATCTGCACACCCGGATATTACCAAGACACAAACCAGTATTATCTATTTTGGCATCACACATGCACGCATCCATAAATATATTAAACAGCCATGGTGATATTACACAACCTTTTCTAACTCCTGCACCAATAGAAAACCATTTTGATAAAACACCATTTACTCGTACACAAGCTCGGCTGCCAGCATACATGGCTTTTACACTGTTAAGTAGATTCCCAGTAACACCATATTCATTCAATACCTTTCACAAAAGTGCCCTATTTACTCGATCGTAAACTTTCTCTAAATCTATGAAGGCAGCAAAAACTTTCTTACCAACAGCCAGATACTTTTCAATCATTCTGTGCAATGCAAAAATTTGGTTAGTCCAGCCTTTACAGGCATGAACCCACACTTTCACTGATGTAAGACCAGGTACTTTTTCAATAATGACCTTACCGAACACTTTCCCTGTCATACTCAGTAGGCTAATACCATGATAGTTCTTGCAGTCAGTCTGATCACCTTTTCCCTTTTACAAGGGAACAATGATAACATCCTTCCAATCCCGAGGGACCATTCCTAACTCCCAGCACAGCTGGCAAAATTCAGTTAACCAGTCAATTACAGTGTCATCACCATATTTCAACATCTCGGCAGTTATGCCATCAACTCCAGGAGCCTTACCATTCTGAAAAGATTTTAGAGCTTTACACACCTCTTCTCTTCACATCCTTCGTGTGCTTCCAGCCTTCACTGTGACATCATCTGCTTCTGCTTTCTTGATATAATAACTCACAGAAGTATTCACCCCATCTTTCACTTAACTCATTGGGCTCCCATATCATTTACCTGATCCTATTCTTCACACAACATACAACTTTTTTTCCCTGAGTCTGATGTACTTCCAGAAAGTCTTCCTATTTTTCCAAAAAGCCAATTCATGCCTTTCCACCTTCTCCTTCCTATCTTTTTGTCTTACTGTGGCAAACCAGTTTAGCTGCTTCACACTTCTTACAGCAGTATTCATCCACAGAAACTCTACCTTGCAACATCCCCAAATAGGCATCCTTTTTTCCCTTTACTGCCTCTTCAATCTCACTATTTCACCAAGTATCACCTCTATTGTTACCCACTATTGTGGTGCCACAGACCTCCTCAGCAGCAGTGACAACACAGTTCTGAAAGCATTCCCACTTCTTTTCTACATCCCTCTCACATGACTTCAGCTCCTTCAGTCGTTGTTTGAGTAAATTAGAATAACTCTGATGATCTTCAGGGAGCCTATCAACCTTTATTCTTTCTATCCTGGGTCTCTTCCTATTACTTTTCCTCCAACCAACATTAAGTTTCACTCGTGACACTACCAAGTAATGATCAGAGCCAACATCTGCACCTCTCATCACACGAGTGTCAACAACTAAGTGTTTCAGATGCTGACCACAGACAACAAAATCTATCACACTCTTTTGACCAAGAGCACGATTTTCCCAAGTATGTGTGTGGATATACTTGTGGCTGAAGAACATATTAGATGCACACAAACCATTCTCAATGAATAGTTCAATTAATCTTTCACCATGATCATTTACACAAGAATCATTAAACTTACCCAGAACATTGTCAGAAACCGCATTCTGCATACTTACTCTAGCATTGAAATCTCCTGCTATGATAACTTTCTCTTTAGCACCAAACTGGCTCAAAACAGTTTTTAGGTCATTCCAGAATTCTTCTTTCTTATCAGAAGGTTCGAGTCACAGGGAGCATACACTACGACAATTACTACTCTCTGAAATTTCACTTTCAAACGAATTCAGAGAATTTTCTCACTTATGCAGCTATAGTGTATCAAGTTGTTTTTTATCTTTTCACTTAAAATCACACCTACACTAGCCTGTCCCCTCACATAATCAAATAATTCAGACTACGCACTCACTGTGCCATTCACTTCTATCCCAATTTCCTTCTTTTTGGTTTCACTTACATACAACACTGGCAATCTATACTTATTAATTTCTTCAATCACCTCATTCATCTTTCCATTTATACCTCTAGTATTCCATAGGCCATCCTTCTCAAGTGTGGCAGGTCCACCATATCCCATACTTGAGTCCTTTAATTTATTCTGCCTTTGTGTCTTTTTAATCAGGTAGGTACATCAGTGCGGGGGATTAGCTGACGGTTCCAGATGATCATTCAACCTAAGGATTCTGGAACAAAACCCAGTGAGTTGGGGTCTTTTTGCCAATGCATAGATGCCAACCTCTAAAAGTAGTTTTCAGTAACCAACATGTTCATTTTTCAGTAATTTTCAGTTAACAAATTTTTTTTATCAGTAATTTTCAGTAATCCAGTCTACAGCTGCAAATTTGGGTATTTAACACTGCAACAAATTTTAATCTGTCAGAACTACTAACAAAATAATAATAATAATAATAAATACAATAAAAAATAATTGGCTAGTGGGAAAATTTAAAATACTGTCTACCAGAAAAATATAATTAATTACCTCCAGGCATGAAGAAAAATTATTCCTTGGATTATTGGCCAAATTATTATGATAAACTGGCTATAGTTGCCATTTTGGCCTTCCTTAGTTCATTTCGCAAAAACTTCTTCTGATAGCATAGTTCACTGTGTGCAATGCTGTTTGTTTTTTCTACTAATAAAGAAGACAGCACATGAGTACTTAAATTAGGTCTGAATTCATTCATGGGTTTTTTCACAATACTGAAAATTCTTTCTGTACTTGCATTGCTATGAGGGACTATTAAATTCATTTTCATAATTTTGCTTAATGATTCATACTTCAACTGGCCACTTTCATTTTTCATTAAAGAAATTCTGTGCCACACTTCATCCATTCTCCCAGAAGTAACAGCACAGTTAAAATTTTCAAACTGGTAGTGAGAAAATTCAGATTCCACCTTGTCAGATTCTTCTGGTTTCAAAACTGGAAACAGGGAACACATATATTGGACTGATGCAAAAGAAACACTTTGCATTAATGCTACATCTGCAATTTCAGCATGACTCAGAAATTCATCATTAAGAAACACCTTTTACTTGACCTATCATAGTGTTAGCATTGTCACAGGAAAATGAAACACAGTTGCTCCATGAGATATTTTTTTTAACAAACTCATTGTTCAAAACATTAAATTCCCCCCTATTTTTTTGTCAAAATATGTTATTGTAATGGGATACAGTTTATTTGCTTGAGCATCATTACTTCCGTTCGTAGATAGGGAAAAAGCATTTTTTTTACTTCAGATACGATGTTACTTGTAGAATACTGGCCATGTGCTAAATTAGTGCAGTAAGTAGCCTTCAGGGTTCCCACTCAGTTAGTGAAATCAAATTCCCTGACTTTTCCAGGTTTTCCAGGTGGTTTTGAGTAAAATTCCAGGTGTTTGCAACAGGGTTTGAAAATATGCTTAACAACATATAATGAGAAAAAAATACTGGTTAATTAGATACTTCCCCAGATTTGCATGAAAGATATTAAAATATTGTTTTAGTTAGCTGAGCAGAAACTTGTGAATAAGCAATTCCATAGCAGGATATTGAACTATAGCTTTAACTCTTGTAATGCAGTGTTTTGACATGCAAGACCGTGATACTCATAACAGATTCTAAAACATATTACATGCTGCACATACTTACAAGTTATACCTATCCCAAGTTACTGAGTCATATAATTTGTTTTAGAAGTTTACACATTCTTATTTAGAAAATATGGAATACAAATTGGTGAACAGCAAAGAAAAAGAAATTTTCTGCACATACCAGCATGGTCTTGGCTTATCCTGCTGAATAATTAACATACCTATGAAACTCTCTGATGGCGGTAAAAGCATGCGCGCCAGCAGGAGTCCTTCTTTCCGCATTGGGCAGAGGCTTTGGTTTGATGACAAAGTATCCGACATGGGGTTCTGAGACTGCGATAAAAAATGTTGAAAATATGTTTTTGCGGATTTTTCGCAAAACTCACTGAACCTTTAATCAACTCCATAAATCACTAACAGGAACAGGCTCCTTAAATTTCAAGCGAATTGGATAAAAGCTTAAAAATTATTTTAAGATCGTCATCCTGCAGCAAGTTTCTCGCGGAGAGTGAATTCATAACTTTATTATGCGGTTATAATATATATCAAAATAAAAAAATTTGAAAAGGAATAGATGTAGTCATTGAAATATTTAGCACGCAAAATTAAAGTCAAGCATTGAAGCGAAATCTTTTCTTGCAGAGAAAAGAGGGGGGAAAAAATAGAATATGAACACTTCATCTTCTTTCTAAATAGCAGTAAAAAAAAAAAAGAATGAAAAGCATTCTGCAACATATTCAGTGAAACATAAACATTTACTCCGAAAAGATTCTCGGAAGGTTAAAGAAGGCAATAACTCAGTTGGCACAAGCAGTCATTGCGACCGCTCAAAGCCCGTTTAGTGACCCTTCACCAGTAAGCTCTCCCAGCCTAAAATGCATTGAGGCACGGCAAAGATCACCAGAAACCCTCCATAAGAGCGCTACATTAAAGATTTATCCCATTAAAAATTTTAAAGGATAATTTCAAAAGTTCTTTACCGATTCACGCGAAATTTTAGAGGTCAGCATCTGTTAACCCGTTATGGCGTATGTAAAAATTTCAGCCAGTTTCATGAAGAATAGAAAAAGTTAGTTTTCACCATTTTTATCCCCAGTCTGGCAGTCAAACAAAGGCATGAAGGGGGTGAGAAGTGCTTTGGTCACTCCATCGTAACCCCTCCACAGGCTCCACTCTCACTCCAACACTACGCACCCTTTTCATTTCCTAGTAGCCACCGTAGGAGTTTTCTCCCCATGTGGCTGCAATGAATTCCTTTTCTAGAGTTCAATGACGGAGAACTCTGCCAAATACGTTAGTTTCACCCCCCTTTCCCTTTAACCTACAGTTCGGTCCTTGGGAGTGAACTAAACGAAATGTTAAATACGGAGAAAGATCAAACACAGAGGAAAAAGTATTTTATTTTAGAAACTCCCCAAATTCCCTGACTTACGAAATAAAATTTCAAAATTCCCCGATTTTTTTTACGAAAATTCATGTTTTCCCTGACTTTTTGAGCCAATATTTTTTTCCCGATAATTCCCTGATTTCCAGGTTCTCCAGGTAGCGTGGGAACCCTGGTGACGTAAAAGCGTATAAAGTGTGGAGGGAACGATGTTCTGCGCATTTGTCGCGGACCAAAGTCTTTATTTTTTTTTTTTTTTGTTTTTTTGTTGGTTGATTTTAAACATTTGGCAGTGAATCATTTGTCTCATCGTTTTCAGTTTTATCCAATAGGCGTGTCCAATCTTGTGGTATGTATAGAGGTGTGGAGTCATTGCAGCATAAATGTCCTAGGCTATGTATGATGAGGCTTTCTGTGAACAGCAAGGATGATTTTTTAAAGGGTGTGACTAAGATTGAGGTCTCGTTCCAGTTGGGGAAATATTCACCTCCATTCGATAACCGTGAGAGGGCTGTCGCCTCTGATCCAGTTCTAACATTATATCGATGTTCCCTAATTCTACTTTCAAGGAAATGGGAGGAAAACGATGAGACAAATAATTCACTGCTAAATGTATAAAATCAACCAACAAAAACAATGACTTTAGTCCGCGACAAATGCGCTGAACATCGTTTTCTCCACACTTTACGCTTTTATGTCACTCTAATGCTTATACACTGAGTAGCCACTTTATTATGACCACCCCCTCAGTACTTCGTTGGGCCACCTTTTGCCTTCAATACTGCGTCGATTCTTCATGGCATGGACTCCACGAGATGTTGATACATGGTTTGTGGAATCTGAGACCATACTTGATGAATAGCACTTCCCAGGAGTGTGAGATTGCAGGGTTGTAGATCTAGCTGTCTGATGGCTCGTTCAACTTCATCCCACAAATTCTCAATGGGGTTGAGATCTGGAGATTGTGGGGATCACCTAAGCAAAGTAAACTCACTGGCATATTCCTGAAACCAATCCTGTACAATGCGAGCACTATTGGCAGGGTCTTGTTGAAAGTAGCCATCGCCATTGGGATAAACCATCCACATGACAGGATGCACTTGGTTCGCAACGATGTTTAGATATGATGTGCCAGTCAGACGTTGATCAACACAATTAAAGGGCCCAAAGCATGCCAGGAAAACATTCCCCAAACCATAATGTTGCCTCCACCAGCTTGAAGGGTTGTAGCAATGCATTTGGGGTCCATGCTTTCGTGCTGTTTCTGCCAAATTCTCACTCGGCCATCAGCATGGTGCAACTGAAAACGTGATTCGTCGGACCACATAATTTGTTTCCAATTATCGACTGTCCAACCCTTGTGCTCCTGTGCGAACTGGAGATGTTTTCTCTTGTTAACTGCAGACAGCAAAGGTGTTCGAACAGGCCTCCGGCTGCCATATCCCATCCGATGCAGTGTACGGCGAACAGTGCATGCAGAGATCATTTGAGGGGATCCTTGATTAAGATGGTCTGTAATTTGCTGCACTGTTGCCCTTCTGTTGTCTGTTACCAGTCTGGACACTCTCCGTTCCGCCCGAGCAGTCACTAGTCGATGACGACCACACGTTGCACGTAGAGACCCAGTTTTTTGGCTGACAGTCCAGTCTTTAAACACTTTAACAACAGCTGCTCTGGAACATTTCACGAATGCGGCGGTTTCGTTGATACTCGCTTCATGGCTTCGAGCTCCTATAATCATCCCACGTTGAAAGTCCTTCAAATCGAATTTTTACCCATCTTGTCACCCCAAAATCACTTCTACAACTGTCGCAAGCACTAAGCTTTCACTTTTTATACTAGCCTCGCCCTCTGGTGGCAACAGCATGCAGCCATAGCTCATTTGCTTAAAACTGTCAGGTGGTCATACAGGGTTCCCACTCAAAAGTAGAAAAAAAAATTCCCTGACTTTTCCAGGTTTTCCAGGTGGTTCTGAGAGTTTTTCCAGAGCGGCAAATCAAATAACATTGCGACAAATTGTTGCATTTCCTTACATTCTTGCGTTCCTTACGAAAGCATACATTTGTTAATTCTTTAAATAACTGTTCTTTATACAATTACCTGCTTTTATGAATAACAATTAAATGCATGAGGCATATTATTTTTGGTATTATAATTCCATGATCTTTTCTGAACCTAAGTGGTATACTGCCCATGTACAATTTGTTAATACATTCCCGTAGAAACAGTTCATATGTAAGAAAAAATCTGTATGTTGAATAGTTTGTTTTCCTTTCTTCTATAGCACAGTGTAGATAAGCTTAATGACCGAATGGGCTCCTGCTCAGAGAAATGTCGAAAGAGAATCAACCAACAAAGGGCTTTGATCCATTGTTTAAGTGGTTCTCTTGTGATGTGTTTCTCCAAGCAAGAGTGTATAAGGCCACTGTGCCTAATTGTTCCATGTTACAAAATATGAAGCAAACTATCTGCAGAAATCGAATAAAACCGTAATGTCTACAGGCAATTTTTTAAATTCAGTTTTGATAATTTTAGAGAACTAAGGAATAATGTAATGTATTGAAAGCAAGATTTATCAAATTCTAGACAGGCTGTAATTGCAAATAATTGCTTACCTGAAATTAATACTGATAATGTTATGTTCATCTCACACATGAGGGAGAATTAAAAAGACGCCACATAATGAACGTCCCGATTATACAGTCCATAAAGATAAACAGAAAATATGGAATATAAAGGATAAATAACTTTCATTTTCCCTAATTACTTTATAGTTACAAAAATTAGTGTATTTAACATAAATTTTACATAATATTTAACAAAATCATGTCTTATTTTTTTGTTTCAGGTTTAACGACCACCATAAGCAACTTGTTGGGCTATATCAGTCCATCCCTAATTTAGGACCTTTGGCTTCACGAAGAAGGAGAGCCAGTGCCGTAAGATAAACACACCACCCATAACCTCATCTGGGACTTGAATCCAGGCTCACTTGGACGAATAGTCAGAAACCAGAGCTTAGACCACTGGACCACCGAGGTGGCAAGCCATGTATTTACATGTTTTAAAGAATATTTGAACTAAGACTTAATTTAAATTCTACATATAATGAAATATTTCAATCGATTAGGTGAAATTATGTAACTGATTTATCTGTATTTTAAGTGCACACAAGTATATAAATAATATTTTAAACGACTCACAACATTTAGAGTTCCAGTTAGGTTTAAAAATGCAAGCTGGGAGAATGAGACTGAATAGAATAAATTGCCGTTAAATGATACAATGCTGAAGCTTTAAATCCTTTAAGTGCTTATTTTACATAAGTATCAAAGAACACGGAAACTTTTGCTGAAATTGAAGTCTAATGGGAATGATAAAATGGAGAGTGTCTGACAGAGTCTCTTAACATTTTGTTAGAGCGGTTATATCAAATCGATCTAACAATTTGTATTTTCTATTGGAATTCACTTAGAATCTTTAAAGACAAAGCAAACTAAAACAGCTATTAAAAAATAAAAAAAAAGAAGAGAGAGAGAGAACGGAAATCATGACAGCATTTCTGCGTCTGAGGAAAAACGTGTGCCAGTACCATCCCAACAATTCTAGCAATCAGGGAAAATACTGCTGACATTTAAAAATCAAAATTGTAATTATTTTAGCTAAAGTTAGTTCTTGCACTTGGCAATGAGAACATCGAATCTATGCTATTTCAAAGGTGCCAACCTCTAGCAGAACATATCAGTAATCAATCAATAGGGGAATTTTCAGTAATGTTTCAATAATGTAACACAAACTTTCAGTAATGTAACACACCATTTTTTTTTAAAGTTAAGGACAATATTATAGTATTACTGTGTAACCTGTAATACTTGTATGAGGTGCCTATCGGTAATCACCATACGTCGTTAACGCGTGGAATGGGTATTTCATGAGAAATTAATGCATGAAATATGTAATAACTTTGCATGTTTACACTATCCTCACAAAAAAAATATGAAATTAAATTATCAATATTGTACTTACCTCATGTCATTGCTGACATAAAAACTCCCTTGTTGCTTGTTTTGCAGTGTTATATTCTTTTCAGAAAACTTTTTATAACACAGCTCACCTGAGGAAAATGCTTTACTTTTCTGTACAAGAAGGGCACTTAATGTTTTGGTGCTCATTGTTGGGCAAAAGTATGTGAGGTATTTCCTTACTATACTAAATATTCTATACGTAGAGGAACTGCTGTGAGGGATAGTCAATATTACCAACATTAGTTTAGGCAATGTGGAATACTTGGGAAGGCCAGATGAATCCTTTGTCTTAGATATTTCATTCCATGCCACATATGCTCAAGGATATCCAGCTTCATCAATATCAGTCTGGGAACATAGCATGAAAGAAGCGACCAGCATGATCACAGCTTGCTATAGGTAGGTTATGCTCCACAACGATTGTAGTAAACAGCAATTCAGCGTTTATCACGCTATTTTCATTCTTTTTTGCAAAAAAATTATCCAAAGGCTTTGATCGAGTCTTTAATTTTACACAATCCTGGTATTTGTTTTGACTGGATATGCCTTCGGCAATCATCTCGTCCTACATGGGCTACTGATTACTCTCATATTAGAGAAGGCACGCAAGGAAACCTTTATTTCAGCATTTGTAACATTTTCCATTTCCTTGCTCAAGATTTGGGAGAAAGATTTGGATGTTCCTGGAGAAACCTCTTTGCATATTTATTTGTTTCAGAAACGATAATTCCAAGGATGAAATTGGTAAAAAACAAGTAAAAAATATGCAATAGGTGCCACATCAGTTGCTGGAGCATGTTTGGGCCCCTGCATTTCATGTTAATAAAAAAAAGATGCTGAGGTTGTTCATCACTTCTCTCTATTAACATCCTCCCATTCACTTTCAGAACTTTCATGATCTGAAGATTCACTATGAAGATCTTCACCTTCTGAAGAAGATATGGTGTGCGTGGCACGGTGGCTAGTTTTTTGGCTTGATGTTGCTAGGCCAATATCACTCTCAGATGATTCAAAATCATCACCATCACTTGGCAAACTTTCACTCTCACTACAAGCCACTTCAAATAACCTTAGAAGACAATTTCACGCAGTGGGAAAAAGCACGTCTCCTAGTCTGAGGAACAAGCTGTCAATAAAATCATCCTGTGCTAACACGAGTTTGGAAAAAGATGGGGATTCGTAATTCACGGAGTTTCGCGATTGTGTCTGTTTGTTTGGGAAAAAGAAATGAATAATGTGAAGAGCTTCTAGTAATAAAACACTGCACTTCGTTCTCCCGCGCGGCGAAAGTCCGCAAGAAATATAAACATCCGTCATCACGGGACCACGCGTTGCGACGAATTGATCGTTATTGCACTTCGAACGGGGCTCGAAAAAGTGATTTCCGACAGTACGACGTCTTATAATTCACCAACAATGCAAAGCGAACAGCACTGCCTCAACTGCAGCAGGAAAAGTTTTGGCTAAAGTAACCTTTCTCCTGTCACACGGAAAAGTGCGTGGGGAACCGATACGATAGAAAGCGCAAACTCTTTTACGATGACACTTACGGCATATTACCTGTAATTTTAGTCGTATTATCCGCAGACCACGAAATTCATAATGTTTGCAACGCAAGAAAAAGAATTTACGATTACAAGAAAATTTCTACCCCGTCTAACTTTTGTTCTCGCAAATTTTTTTCCCTATGTATAAGCTGAAACCTTAGGAAAAATTACGAGAGAATGATGAATTTTATATTTCTTATTCTAAATAACGGAGATATTTGCGTTTTTACGGAAAACGGTTCCACTATGCACAAAAATTCAAAAAATAATATCTTCTAATCTATCAGAAACAAAAAAAGTTGAAACTTTTAGGGGGTTTTTTTATAACTTGGAGGCAGCTAGCTACCCGTAAGAATCGGAGATGTGTTGGTGGAAAATTATTTCAATATCAGACGATTTTGCGTGGAATGACCCAGATATGAAAATCTATGGTTCCGGGCGTCGGACTACCCTATTTTTCGCAACCAGCCAGCTCTTGCAGTAATCGGAATATCGCCAAAATAGCTATAAATTAATTTCTTCATGCATTATGAAATAGAAATAAGACAGAATCAAGAAAAATCTCTTTCCGGCCGTAAAACAACGAATCTAGAAAACGGCCGTGAAATCTGGGAAATTTGGTAGGTATGCAATAGTACCTACCGGCTTCATTGCATGGTATTTTTCATACAAAATACTCGTAAGTACTATGAAAAAATTAATCTTTCCCCCTCTTTGAAGAATCTTCCTATTTCATATCTTCCCTGTTCAAACATTTGAAGGTACATACTTTTCCAACTATACCAACTCTGCTACAGAATTACGAAAGTGAAGCTTTAGTTCGTAAGTGATACGAACTTTTTTCAAAAAATAAATTGTGCCCTCAATTTGCAACATTCATCCACACTGCTCTTGAAGGGGGAAGGGGGGACGAATTTATTAGGATAACCACCATCCGGCAAAATAAAATGTTTTTGTACGGTTTGATAAAAGACAAGTGAAACATGCAAAAAGAAAGGGGGGGGGAAAGCGCAACTTCTAAAGTTTCCGATGAATTTCGGCGAAATTTAAAATGGAACGTTATTTTCATATATCTTGCCCACTGTAAAAATTTCAGTCGGTTATTTAAAAAATTGAGGAAATAGCTTTTTCATAATTTTTTTCCCAGTCTACACAGAGAACCAGGGCCGCCTACTTAGGAACAAGTGACTGCCTCTGCGCGAACGCAGCAGATAAGAGCCTGCGAAGTGGGGGTGTGATTAATGGCTTTCTCTCACGCTTTGACGTGTCCGTTTGTTCGGTTGAAGTTTAGAGCATCTGGAGATGGGGGAAACCGCGAAGAGACGCACTCCCCAGCACAGCTGCACTTTAATCGGTGGGTGGGTTGCCTTGAAGGATAAAACAACTCGGAATTATTTTAAAACTTAGCAATACAGAAATATATTCTACAAAAGTCTGAAAGAAAATATCTTTTTGGCAAAATAAAAAATTCCCTGACTTTTCAGTTCCCTGATAAGAAATTCCCTGATTTTTACGGAAAAACACGATTTTTCCCTGAGTTTTCCCTGATTTTTTGAACAATTTTCAAATTCCCTGAGAATTCCCGGTTTTCCCGGTTTTCCAGGTGGCGTGGGAACCCTGAGCCTTGGTTCTTCCACACGAATATTTTTTTGCGATCGCTGAATCGGGAAACATGGCTTGAAATAACGTTTTTCAAGCCTTCAGTTTTCGGAAATTTATCCAACATTTTCAAGCTAAAATACAAATATTTATGGAATAAAATTATATCTAACAATACTGGGTAGAGGAAACATCGTGAGAAAAAAAAATTATGATTATCAGAGAAATCTTGCCACTGTCTACTTTGTTTTCGAAGGATGAAATTCCGTTTTACGACGGAGAACCCCCCCCCCCCCGCCACCAATCCTCCCAAAATTTAAGTTCAGTTATGCATCGATTTTGTACATGCTCCAAATGATAACAAAAAAAGACGGAATTCCTCGAATCACGTGAGAATCTCGTCGCCGAAGATTACGGGGAAATTTTCGGGCGGCATAACTTCCATTTTCGGAAATCGTTGCCTACAATTTCAAGCTGAAATTATGCAATGAAATTATATTTAACAATACTGAACAGAAGCAACATCGCGAGAGAAATAAAATACGATTACGGGAAAATTCTGCACTTCGTTTAACTTCCGTTTCCGAACGTTTAAAAAGACAAAACAACGTCCCCAGACGGAATACGATACCCCCCCCCCCCCCCCCCCCCAACTAATATCCCGAAAAATTTCTTCACTTTTGCATCGATCTCGAAAATGACAAAAAAAAAAAAAAAAAAACGGAGGGGACTCCGCGAATCCGCGGAAGAATCTCACTTACGAATTAACCGCTGAATCAATTTCGAATGTCGTAAGATAACGCTAAAATATCGATGAGCGGTAAATTTCAACTTTTCAGATTTCTTCGAAATCGCGATTTTTAGCAGAATGGCGCACGAACAACGTTTTGGCGCGGGCTGGCGCAATTGGCGCAGGTCTGGCAGCCCTGAATGTAGCATTTAATTCCCCCCCCCCCCGAAAAATTTGAAGAACCAACAAAAATTTTTAAGTTGATGAAAATTTGCTTTCTATCTCAGAAAATTAAATCAAATGGCGATTTTCCGTAATTTCAGCGGTGTTTCCGTACTTCCGTAACAGCAACCAAAAATCCGTAAAATTACAGAAAATCCGTACTAGTTGGCATCTATGCCAATGTCACACACAACTCGCTCGTACCCCTCCAAGCTTCATTTAGTAGAGAGTAGATTAAATGTTTCTCTTTTGATTGGAATTGGATTTGTTTGAATATTTTCATTAAGTAATGGGGATAAATTTTTAACAACTGATTTTGCTATTGTACCATGATGCAATAATAGAAAGTTGCAAAATCATTTTAGGAGCAGCAAAATGTGTTTTTGGTGCAGGTAAAATACATTTTTAGAGCAGCAAAATGCATTTTTGGAGAGGTAAAATACATTTTTGGAGCAGCAAACGTGTTTTTGGAGCACATAAAATACTTTTTTGGTGTAATAAAACATTTTTTTCAGAGCAGGTTAAATATTAGTAGATAGAACAAACTCTTAAGCAAAAAATGTTTTGGAACTAGATGTGCCCTACTCAGATTTAAAACATCTTGCACTGAAACGCACACACATACACAAAAATTTTAGTTTTCAAAAAGATAAAAAAACTTGTAACCATAGCCGGATTCTATTATTAATCATTTATTTTACAAAAAATGTTTAATTTTTTGCTGCTTTTCTCAATATTTAATTGCTCACTCCTATTGTTTTCTAATTTTTTTTAAAGATAGCAATGTTTGCTTTTGCTTCTTTTAATAGTATCTGTCCACTTTTTATTGCACACGTCTTTTTTTTATGTCACATTCAATGTTCATCTCAGCATTGTTTAACATTTTATGAGAGGAATTCAACTGCTACAAAAGTTCAGCTTCTTCCCATTTCAAATCACCTTGTGAATATTCAATTTCTTCTTCTCTTTTTCACTTATTTTGCTGCATTTTTCCAGCACTAATCCGCTCTTGATATTTTTTCCAGGATTCTTTATAAGCTGTCAGAAGTTTTTTGGTTACGTTAATTTTACTCACATCTCCATTTAGTATCTTGATATGATCTTTGTGCTTCTTGCTCTCTGCATGATGCCTACAATAATCGCAGCTGCCATGTGTGCTAAGTAAGCTAAAATCGCAACCACGTGGCTTACAAAATGTGATTCGGCAAAACTTGAAATGCTTCATAAAAAAGGTCATTCTTTATTATATATATTGCGATACACTTGACGATAAGTTTTATCTGACTTCATTCTTTTTCTTGTCATAACTGTTTCACTGCTATGTTTCATTTCATTTTAATCTAAATTAATCCTTTCTACTAGAATAATTTTTCACCCATACTCACCCAGCACTCTTTTTTTTTTCTGCAGTACAGGTTACAACTTAGCAGTGAAAGCCCAACAGCCCCAACATATGAGCTATAGAAACATCATCGGTGTGGCGGGTGGTCACTCCATCGGAGTGGCGGTGACACCCAACCTATTCAGCGAAAAAGAAATTTCTCGCAACCGTTGACATGCAAGATATATGGGGGTGGCAGATGACACCCGACCTATTCGGTGAAAAAGAAATGTATCACGAGCGCCGACATGTGAGCCACAGAGGCGTCATTGGCATGGAGGGTGACACCCGACATATTTGACAAAAAAGAAATGTCTTGCAAGCCCTGACATACGAGCAATAGAGGTGTCATAGCCGTGGCAGATGACAACCGAGCTATTTGGCAAAAACGGAATTCCTCGCACGCGCCAACATGCGAGCTATAGAGGCGTTATAGGCGTGGCAGGTGACACCCGACACGCCAATGACATTTCTTTTTCTCTATTCGGTGAAAATGTCTTGCGAGTGCCAACATGCGAGCTATAGAAGCGCCATCGGTGTGACAGGTGCGAGCTATTCTGCAATTTCTTAATGTCAGGTGTCACCCGACAGTCGAGTGGAAGGGGTTAAAACGTTTGTGCCGAAATTTTCACAAGAACAAAGCCACATGTAATCAATGTAAAGAGTTCGCAAAAGGTGCTGAGCTGAGCTCCCTCTCGGCTTTTGCGAACGGCACTCTCAAATGGCTGTATGGGGAATCACATGACAAAACTTCACCTCCATTGGCAGCAGATGTCAGAACATCGAAGACGTATAAGGGACTATCTATAAAGTGCGTTTTTTTTTACCAAAAGATGGTAATAAATAAAAAATTGCGTGCAGGGATCTTGTGTGGGTTTTCCGTAGTTTTTTTGGGTGACTTCCGTAAAACCATAAGATTGAGTGAAAATCCGTAAAAGCATCTCTGGATACCTATGAATATTTTAGAAACAGAAACATCATATCCTTGTATGAGAGAGCCATTTCCAGTGATCCTACGTGTCAAGGAAATAGCTAACGACTGACCTTAAGCTGTATTTATGTAATCGCGCACCTCACTCAGAATGAAATAACTGCCCGATCCCAAAGAGCAGGGAATGACATATAAACAATCTCAATTGCACAACACTCCCAAAGACCACCAAACCATCTGTAAACAATATCCATCAGGATTTCATAATGTACAGCATCATTTCTCCTACATGCCACATGATTACAACAAACTCCTCCTCCATAAGCTGCACCTACATCGCAAAACCTATTGGTCACTTATGCCGAAAAAAACGAATTAGAAGGTAGGTGAAAAACATTCCAAAATGTTGGGATTGGCGGTATTTGTTGATTAAGCATCCTTATACGTTTAACCAAATTACGTGTCAACCTTAAAAAAGCGTCATTCGATTCGCCGTTTAAAACGGTATTTTTGCCGTGAAAATTTTTTTTGCTCAGCAGCTTTTGCTGTGGATTGCTGTTTCGGCGCAGTTGGGCGCAAATATTAAATTTTTTTGTAATTTGTAGCAGTTTGGCACAAGATAATGAAATTGGCGTAAACTTTCCATCACTGCATGATGTTGTCAAGAGTTAAGCTTCAAAAATTACAATTTCGCTTTCCAAAGGTGCTTTTCCAGAGAATTTTCAGGATATGTGCAAAAATATGTACTAAATGTGAAAATATGCTTTTATTCCTCAAAGTGGCGATATATGTAAAATAAGCATTTTGCTTGAACATCCAGGCTTTGACTGTCACACTTAGTAGCAGATATCTGTAGTCCAATGTGGATTCTGTGAAGCCCAGTAATGATGGTTGCACATGTTTGAAATATTCTAAGGAAAAGTAATAGCCAACAATCCAGATGATGTTTTCAAGGAGTAGGTAGCTGTCATCAAGCTGTTGTAACAGGGAATTAAAAAAAAATCATAACATAAATTCTCATAACTATCAGTTAAACACCACTGTTTTAATCAAGTCTATTTAGTTTCAATGCTTTCTGTATTCAGTGTAATGCCTTAACCTGTCACACAGCTTTCCTTATAAAGCATGCTTGAAATGTATGAATTCTTTCTCGGATACCCCTGTACACCTTTTTTTTTTTTTTTTTTTTTTTGATGTCTCTATAAAGTATGTGTCCTTGACTTACATCTCATTGAGTTTGTTGTCATCCTGAGGCCATGACTACTGCATTCTATAACTTGTTTCATCCATCAAGCAATACATTTGCATAGATTATGATACTACAAATTGTGAACAACAGGTATACTCTTTCTAAGCCATAAAAAACTGAATTTTGTTCATATGCACTAATTGTATTTAAAAAATTCCACATTTCAGCTGCAAAAAACATACTTTTACTTTTTTTTTTTTTTTTTTTTTGTATTTCAGATGCATTGATCTTGTAAGATTTGTATTCAAATGAAGGAGTTACATATCCTTTGTCTAAAATGAAACGAAAAAAATTTCATTTCAGACAAATTGGTTCTTCAGATTTCCATTAAAATACCTTCTTTACCATAAGAAAATCAAATCATATATCTTTTTCAGACGTACCAGCTCCAATGGAATTTCATTTAAATGGTTCTGTATCCTTTTCACTGCACAAAATTTGCTTTTTCATTTTGTATAAGCCAATTTGAAGTGAATTTCATATGTATATATACACTGGTGGAAAGTGAAAAAAGAACACCAAGAAGGAATTGGCGGATGATCATGAAATTTGCATATGTTAATGGGGTCGAGTTTACGTAGGTGTGATGTTAATTTCGGGACCAACCGGTGAGCCTTTATGCCACAGCACGGCATAATATGCAAATTATCGTCGGTGGTATTTAAGGAGTACAGCGAAGTGAATGTAATCAGTCGTCGGCGTATGGACACGTGCGAAGACCCTGAAGAAGCTGCAATGCCTGGACATGGAAGACGTGTACAATTTCAGCAGTTATCGGACTTTGAGCGAGGTCGTCTAGTCGGACCCGCGATGTCGGATGGTCGTATCGTATTGCAGAGCGAATTGGACTGGAAGTATCGGTGGTGGTACGATGATGGGGTAGATGGTCCGAGGAACATTCCCACACGAGAAGACATGGAACCGGAAGTCACAGACGGACTGATGAGCGGACCGATCGACGCATAAGAAGAGCGGCGTTGTTAAGCAGAACATCCACTGCGATGCAAATCTGAGCTGGCGTTGCACCTGAGGTGACTGTGCGAACAATCCGCAACTGTCTACTAGATGCAGGACTACGTGCACGTGTGCCTCTGACTCCAGCCCACCATCAGGAATGGCTGCAGTGGTGTCGCCAACGTCTGCACTGGAGAACGCAATGGCGATCTGTCGTGTTCAGCGATGAAAGCAGATTCTGCTTGAGAGCCTCCGATGGTCGTATGCATGTTCGCAGACGCACAAGGGAGCGTCTCCACCCTTCTTGCATCCGCCTGGGATACACAGGGCCTACACCTGGTCTCCTGGTGTGGGGAGCGATCAGCTATCACTCCCGTACACAACTAGTGTTTGTACCTGGTACGTTAAACAGCACCTCCTACATCAACAACATCATTCAGCCTGTTGTTGTGCCATTTGTAAGGTCAGTCCATCGTGGTGTTTTCCAGCAAGATAACGCACGCCCATACAGGGCACGTGCAACGCAACATGCACTTCAGGGTGTGAGACAACTTCCATAGCCTGCACGTTCACCGGATTTGTCCCCCATTGAGCACGTGTGGGATTTTATGGGACAACGACTTATCCGGTCTCCACGGCCAGCCACGACTATCCCCGATTTACGTGTCTAGGTTGAGGATGCTTGGAACTCAATACCCCAAACTTACATCCAACATCTGTACGACAGACTTCATGCCAGAATTGCACAGTGTGACGCAGTTCATGGCGGTTAAACCTCGTACTAACCATGTTACATGGAAATGTTATTTTTCAGTTTACCAGCAAATGCAGCTGTATTCTGCCATAATGTTTTGTTCACGTTATCCTCTGTATTCCGTTATTATGCTGTATAAATTTTGTTGGTATCAGACGTCTCCTTCTTGGTGTTCTTTTTTCACTTTCCGGCAGTGTATTTACCATATTGATTATAAAAGAACTACACCGTGCAGTTCTTTAATCTCTACCGTTCTGCAACAAAATTGTCTTTTTCTAACGAAATTACCAGTGATTAACATGTAAATAATTTTATTTGCTAAACATATGGCCCCTTCAACTAAAAAAAAGGTGATGTAAAAAAATTAACATAAATTAGTTATCAGCATTGTGTGCAAAATTTCACATCAACACACATTTTTCGTCAAGCTGGACACCAAACACCAAGAAGAAAACCAACAAATGTTGCTGTGTTAGAAACAAAGTAATGAATGAGGCCTGTTACACAACAGTTTTGCTGGCATAGATTCATCTATTCCAGATACCACACATTATCACTAGCAGTAACACTGCTGTTTTTCTCACAGCAAACAGCAAGTGATGTTGTTTTCCTATTGAGAGAAGGAGTGAGAAGAGAGAGAAAGAGAGAGAGAGAAAAAAAGAGAGGGAGAGATAAAGCATCCCCCCCCCCCACCCAATTCAAACACAAAACTATAAAATTTTCCTCGACAATTTTACTTTGAAATTTTTAGAACTCCAGGATTTGCAACTTGTCAAAGCCCCCCCCCCCCTTCCTCTTATTTTTTGGTCCAGAAAAATGATATAAAAATTCCAGAACACTTCTATGTCCATGCAAATTCTAAAGTTAAGTATATCATGTGTATGTGTGTATTATGTGGAAGATGAAAGATTAGCTCACAAGGGTGATACAGGCTTGTAATCTGGCTTAGTGGCAAGAGGCAAGGGATTCTGGACAATTGCCTGATTTGTGCACAGGCTCAAGCTGGACCAAAATCCAACAAAGATGCTCCTCTTTTGGTGCTTGTTCTGTCCCCCTTGAAACCAGTGGCTCTAAAATTACAAGAACAAAACACTCTTTATAGCCTTCAATGCTCACAGGGACTGTTAAATCTTGAAAAAAAAAAAAAAAAAATAGCATGCTGAGAGTGTGAGACATGTACTGAATATACAAAATTGGATATTCATAATATGTGGAAATATGACAGAGAAAAAATATCCTACAATGGAAGAAAAGATTAAGGAAGTTTGCATCTAGCCAGCAGTAATTTCTGTTTACTTCTTTTTCTCTCAATTTTTGTTTTATGCTACTTCAGCCATAACACCCTATGTATATGAATGAATGAACTTGTGATGTTGAGTCTCAACAAAACAACTTCTGTTTTTGCACGATATTCAATAAGACATTATTTAAAACCACTGACTTACTAAAATCTTTAATTTACAATTAAAAGACATAATAATATTGTAGTTTAAAACCATAAGACCTTTTGAGCTTGCTACGAACTCATCCTCAGATGGGGGACTACAAACTAGTGGAAAAAGTGTTTAAATATCAAATTCTCCGTCACATGATTGAAAGATGCTCGACAAATATGCGTGTAAACAATCAATGAAAACTGCAAAACTGTTCTAGTGTGAGTTGTCACTTGAGTTTGAATGGTCACTCAAGAAAGCTGGTATCCACGAGTCTGGGATATAGCAAGGGGTTTCTTCATTTCAAAAGGACAGGCCATATTTACGGATAAATAAACTTTCCGCAAAGAGTGTTATGAATTTCGTATTCGTAGTGGTGAGGACACAGGACTCTTTCCCAAATTGGTACATGAGTTTCTTTCGAAGTCAGTCTGGATAGTGACGTTGTTTGCGCACCCATTTTGAAATTGTATCTGTGTTCCTTAAACCTGGTTCCCAATGTGCATAATGCCGATCCTACGTAGACTTTGTCTTCTGGGGACAAATCTGTAGCCTTTAGAGGTATACGGTACACCCCAAATTTATGGTGTTATTCTTTTTCATTTCTGACCATGGATAGGATATTCCTTGTCCTAATTCCAAAGGATATGTTGTTGTGTCGGCAGTGATTCTTTAATACGTTAATAACATCGGGGACACAGTCCATGGAGCCCACAAATCTATTCCTAATGGGTTCTATCTGTAAAGTCGTGGCTACTTGCATTCTAACCTTATTAATAAATGTTGTTGACGATATTACTCGGATAGCAGTGCGTCAAGGCAATTTCATAAATTTTATTAAATTCTTGCTGGGGAAGAGCGGCAGAAGAGGAATGTGGAAAAGCTCATTGTACGAGGAAATACAGAGCTGAAAGTTTTTTAGTGGAGGAAATACAGAGCTGAAAGTTTGCAGTTTGCCGGGTGAGCTGAATTTCTGGGTATAACAGTAGAATGCGCTGAAGATTTTAAACTACGATAGTATTATGTCTTTTCATTGTACATTAAAGATTTTAGTATGTCAGCGGTTTTAAATAATGTTTAATTGAATATCGTGCAAAAATGGAAGTTGTTTTGTTCAGATTGTACAAATCAGCACGAAAAATACAGATTTTCCTTGTGATGTTGATTTGAAAATGGAGAATTTTTACAATATTCCATGGGAATAATTAATAAAACTGCTACTCTGATATTCTGCATTATTACAAAAACTGAAAATTACCCACATTTATAAACAAAATTAAATGTTTTTTATTTTTATGTTTATATAACACAAATTCATAATCAAAAATTTATCTTAAGTTTTCAATCTGTCAAAAATTTGCTCAAGACGATGAAAGAAATTCATTTCAAAATACCTTAGGAAATGTAGTTGTATCCTTCATTCTTTGATCATTATATCACCAACATTTTTGGCCTGAAGGCCTAGGCAATAACAAGAAACACTTTATGACCAGGAAAAAATGCTCCGTCTCCAAAAATGACACAGCACATTTTTAAGGTAAGTAGTTATTTTGTGCATATATGTACATAAGTACTTATTTCACTTTCCAAAAAAATTTAAAATTACTGTTACATATTTTTTCAAATCCATGAAATACTCAGAATAATAAAAAACAGATGGAAAAAAAAATTGACATTTTTTCATGGATGAATGTCAATCTGTGGAAAAAATGTTATCTTAATATTATGAAGTTGCAAAATAAACAGAGCAAAAAATATTCGTACTGAATACTCATTATCAAAACTTCCACTATCCAGTTCTTGCAAAGAAGTTTCCTCATTTGGAATGGTTATCTCCACAGGACGAAGGATACTTTGTCGACAAGGTTGTGTTATTGTGATCATTCGTCGGTTGGTACGTATAGTAATCACTCTGCCACTAGATGAATTAGAAGGTACTCTTGAACTTGCTTCAGGTGCAGGCTTTTTACCAACCTGGAAATGAAATGTGTAAGACATTATAATTACAAATAAAATATTTCAATGTATGTTGAGGGAAAAAAATGAATTGCCTGTGATAATTATGCAATATAATCAAAATATGAGCTTCAAAACAAATAATACATTGCCTGCAACAACTTTTATAAACTGCACTAAATATTTGCATTATATAAAGTTTAAAGATTCTCTGTCATTGAATGTTTTTTTTTTCAATCTGATACCCAGGATTGAATGTTATTAATAGTAGTTTACTAAGCTGTTCTCAATATCTTCACACTGATGGCTATATGAATGCTTCTCAAATTTTCCACAGCAGATGGGTATGTGAACATGGCAAAGCTGCATCTCACTTAAAGATATCTGAACGGTATAAAGTCAATGTATATGTTAAATATATTTGCTTTTATATTTTGACCTATCAAGATGGGGTAGGCTGACATGCCAGGTAGCTGAGCACGATGAAACAGGGGTGTATTTAGGGGCTTGCCCACCCACCCAATGTTAGTGTTTAATGTTTTTATGTTTTTGGTTAAAATGTAACTTACATTAGAAAAAATGCTTTTAAATTTTTTTTTTTAGTTTCATATTCTGGTGGATTTTAAAAACTCCCATTTTTCCGTTGTCGCCCCTGAAAAAATTCTATATATGCCCCTTCCATGAAATTAATTTTCTGAGATGACTGCTACTTTTAAGAATGAGTACTGGCAAGCTTATGTGTATGCATAGTTTAATTCTAGCTTTATGGGCATGCACTGAGAAGAGACCAAAAGACTCACCTAACAGATAGCTTAATCATACAGCAGCAGAAAATACTTAAACACATTACACATTTCATGGAGAGGTTACCCAATGCAGTGCAACAACCACATGGATCAGTGGTTCCTGGCATTTTCTATATTAAGACCAACAAACTGGAATTTATTTGGAATGGATACTCACAAATCAAAATTTACATGATATGGATAAATTTTTTGGCATAGTGACTCAATAACTTAAGAGTCACATGCATTGGCAGACATAATATTGTTGAAGTTTAACTGCTTATTTGGCTATTATGCATTACTATTTACTAGTAAAAAAAGCTCATGGTAATTCTCAAAAGGTGCAATACCAAAAATTACTTAGATTTTTTTTTAATTCCTATCTAATCAATCACAACATCCAAATACTGTATTTCCCTAGAATAACACTGCAGATAAACTTACTACAAAGGAATTTTTATTCGACAACCAATTTGACTCCCTACTCCTAGCCGTGCTGATACTGTAGCAGAGTATGCTGCATGATTTTCGCCGAAGATAAATAATGCAAAAGGAGAAGGTGTTAAGAAACCTGTTTATTTATTTTTCATATACTTCAGATTGCCTGCGCAACTAATATCTAATAGCATCAGACATTGAAACACTGTAGACATGCAGAAAGGTATGCTTAAATGGCAGCCATAACCACTGTTTTACTGCTGTACCATAATTTCTGTTGTGTAATCTGAGTATCACATGTTAAAACAGTTATAAATTTAAGCCCAGTGGATAATGTGCCACTTAAAAAAAAATTGTTTTGTGGCACTTTGATTTTTAAAAAATCCACATAACTGTCAGGAGAGGTTGTATATTTAAAAAAAATTACTAAAACTGCATTAACAACAGAAAACATAATTCAATACAAAGATAGAAGTCTGCAAACAGTTGGAAAATACATTTTGTTTGTTTGTTTCTTACGAGAATTTCAACAGAAAATATGATGCAAAAAAAACAACAAAAAAAAACCAGTATTATTTACTCAAGGTGTGAGAAGCTCAGCACTACACACACATTAGTAGGTGCTCCATTGCAATAATGGTGGTAAAACTGGTGATTTTTGCTAAATATTCACTTGAAAGTCACACAAATCACTCAAAAATGGTAGCTATTTTCCTAATAAGTTCGTTTTTCCTAAACCTCGAGACTGATGGGTTATCCTGTGAATTGTAACTTTTTGGTAGGAAATTACAGTTCAGGATCAACATCACAGGTACCGACTATACAGTAATTTTTTTTCCTGAATGTCATTGATTGTACTATGCGCAAGACTGCAAGAAATCCACAACCCTCCCTGGGGCAAAAAGGGAAAAGAAAAGAAAAAAACTGATTACGAGAAAACAACACAGCACTAAAGCATAATTTATTAATCCTCAATGATTTTCAAACAGTAAATGAAAGAACAGACTGAATCTTTGCCACTCTCTAAATTACCTATTCACTTATAATCATACAGGTTTCAAAACTTCATTTATGTGACCACTAGGCTTCTGTGCTAATAATCAATGAAGAGTTGGAACTCCAAATTCTTTATATCTCATTGTTGGCCATAAATTATCCATGAAACAATCTGTTTTAATATCGTGAATGACAGTTGGAATTTAAAATGTTACTGAAACAGATTGTAATCTGCACCTAATAAACTTCGCATTTCAGAACTGCATGTTTGTAAAATCAAGTTTAGCACCACAGTTCTAGAACTGGCATTCATGGTAGTTGAAAATATGCAGGTACAATAATAAATGACTAGAGAGTTTTAATGACTAACGAAATGCAACATCTACTTTGCTGACACTGTCCTGTAGAAGAACTGGTGTTCAATAAAAAATTAGGATAAGTGGAAAAAATGTCCTTGAAAATACTGTGAGAAAAACACACTGAATGTTATTTATTTACAAATACTCTGCAAAACAACAACAAACACTGAGTTTTATTATTTACTTTGGGCTTCCTAGCAAACATTTATTTACTTCTCCTGTCAAGGATGACTTTGTTGGACTTTTAGTAACACTTACAAAGCAAATTAAGCTTTCTTTTGCTTTGGTATAAATATCAGCATCCTCTAGTTACAGGACATTATTTCAATGACTAATCAGTTAAAAACAGCTATAAAAGTTGGTTTAAAAATACACACAGAAGTTGTACAAGCAGATACTATGAACATCTTTCAATCACTTCATATAAAATACATTTCAGCTTTAAGAACTGTCAATTGGAAAACAATTTTTTCATGGCAACAACAGTGACATAGTCCTGATGATGAAAGTTAGTCAAAAATCTGACCACCAAATGTATTACAATTTACCTCTATAAAACCCATAATTAAAAATTTTTTTACCAAAATTTTTCATGTTTTGTCAATGATAAAGTGAGGCAGAGTCAAGTTTAATGGCTATTCTGCATATCTGACACAGTTTGGTTCAAAAAGTTAAACTGGTCACATACAACCTCAGATATTGATATTTTAATAATATTTGATTAATTGAAGAAAACTGCAAAGCATGTAAACACCAATAAAACTAACTTACCTGGGAAAACTTGTACTATAAACTTCATTATTAAGACCAAAATATCATTTCATTTTCCTGGAAGTCATTAATCTAAAACATTTTCATAAATGCAGCACAACTGAATACTCAATGATGGGTACTCAAGTAGGTGAGATGGAATATGAGAACAAGAAATTAAAAATAGAAAATAGAATAAAAATTAAGGCTGATTACCTAAAAAAATTCTCCAGATGTCTTACTCCATTGCAAGATTTCATTAACTTGGTCCAATAGATGTAGTGCCCAACTCAAACCTAATACCTTCATTATTAATTCTATCACACCACTGAATCCATTTATTTTTCACAGAAATTTCTCTTACACTTATACCAGTCTTATCCAAAAATTGAATGAGAACGTTCATAGACACCAAACACACACTACCCAAAAAAAAAAAAAATAATAAATAAAAAAAAAAAAAAAAGATTACTACACTGATATCAAAAACTGAATGAGAATGTTCATAGTTCATAGACGCCAAACACACACTACGAAAGAAAAAAAAAAATTACAGGACCATAAACAGCGAGCTCTGTTTTTTTGGCCAACTTCCATTTTGGGTAAATGGCCTTATATGGCTGATAAACTCTTCCTGCTTTGCTAATTCTATTGTCAAATTCTTTATCAATTTTTCCTACCTTATTGACTACCACACCTAAATAGTTAAAATCTGTTTCCTAAAATATGCATGTATTTCTCGATGTATCAAGATTTTAAAAAAACATGTTTTCCATATGTTATTTTTTCAGGTAGAACCACTTAATGGTGGTTTTAACTGCTGTAACTTTTTACATGTTATATTTACTTTGAGTGAAAAGCAATTTCTCAGTTGGAAGTTATTAATATTCACTGCGAATATATATCGCGGTAATCGGATGTGATTCAAGGAAAAATCTTTCACATACCTCTCGGTTATAGGTGGTCGATGTTCAAATCTTTGCACTGTTGCTCTCATCAGGTTCTTGGGTGTAAGCTTTTTGACTAACTTCAAAAAGTCCGCACATTTCTTGAGTAGGATATACTTTTTTAGTTGAACTACGGGAGGCACATGAAGATCCTCCTTGTATCTTCCATGGAATTGGCATTTCTACTCCATTACTAATGTTGTAGTCGTGTTTTTGTTTTTTTTTTTCAATTATGATTGCTTCGGCGAAACGCAAGGTCTTTTTGGATGGTTGTTTGCAGATAATTTCAATATTTTAAAATTCTGGCATTGTGTTATTTTTTATGCAATATTGTACAAGTGCTGTTTTTTCATCATTTTTTCCCCCAGTTTTTCATATGTTATGTCAATCTTGTTTTTAATTTGTTTCTTGTGCTTCCTATGTATTTCACTCTATTGTTGTTGTTGGTTGGCTTAATTGGAATGCTATATACTCCTGCACTGTCCAATAGTTTTGTTTTTTCTCTGTTATTGATTATTATATTCTTGTAGTCTTTTACTGAAATTTCAATATCTAGATGTTTTTTGCATTCCTTTTTGATTACATTTGTAACCTGTTTTATGTATTGAAATTTACCACAATATTTTACATTTTGCTTGGTTTTATTTTTAGGATGTTTATACATGCAAATTACTTTTTTGACATCTCAGGTGGTATATCCAAATTTTTTGGCTGTTGTTATTATCCACTGAAGTTCTTTTTCCTTGAAAAAGTTATTGCTGGAATGTGTGAAGGCTCCATGCACTAAACTTCTGATTGCCGATATTTTATATGCCTTTGGATGGTATGAGTTTGAAGGTATAAGTATTGGCACGTAGATGGGTTTTCTATACACCTGGTACTTGCAGGATGTTTGAGTGTTTAGTATTGTAATATATAAGAAATTAATCGTATTTTCATTTTCTGATTCCCTTGTAAAGTTGATACTTGGATATTTTTCACAGAAATCTTTTTTCAGCTTGTCTAGTTCTAAAGAACTGGCATTCCAAAAGAGTAGTGTGTCATCGATGTATCTTCCGTAGAAAAGCACTTTATCTTTATATTTGTTAAGAACTTCTTCTATTTTCTGTAATACGACCTGTGCAAATAAAGAAGATAGTGGGGAGGCCATTGGTGCTCCGAACTTCTGTCTGTATATTCTACTGTTAAATTGAAAGAAGTTGTAGTGATATATATATGTTAATAGGTCTATTATTTATTTAACTACCAATTTTTGGAAAGTATTATTGCTGTAAAGTCTTTCTGCTATGATGTCAATAGCTGTTAAGTTCAGAAAGCTAAAAACCCACAAACCAGAAGAACTAGTACGTGACATAGTTTCCAAAACTAATGCTCCACTAATCAACCTAGAAAAGTATTTATACAAAATACTCGCACCAATATGTATGAAAAATAATTATACCTTACATAGTTAATTTGCTTAATAAATAAAATAAAGACAATCCAATTTGACTCCAACCCATCAATCATGACCAGCTTGGATGTTGTTTTGATGTTTCCGAGAATTCCTGTCTTGACAGCTATTGACATCATAGCAGAAAGACTTTACAACAATAATACTTTCCAAAAATTGGAAGTTAAAGAAATAACAGACCTATTAACATATACACTGGTGTGCAAAAATTAAGGACAAAGAGGAGAAATTAGCATAACAGCGGAACGAGCAGGCAGAACGGACCAAAAAACCACTCAGGAGATAGACTAGGGTCCGGTACGGTAGGGCATGCACATGCAGCATGACGTGGGGAGGGGGAGTGTCGGAAGGGTATAAAGCACATGGGCGGTGTACGCTCAGCAATTCGGTGAAAGCTATTGCACGGTGTACATCGGCTTGAACGACTTCGAGTTGCTGCCACCGTGTGATATGGCCAACAAGCAATCCAGTAGACGACATCTGGATGACTTTACCTGAGGTCGCGTCATTGGGAAGTTGGAAGAAGGTCGAAGTGTGACTAGTGTTGCCGAGGAGTTCAGGATCGCTAACAGCATCGTTTCACGAGCTTGGAGAGCATTTCAAACGACAGGAACAGCTGTCCGAGAGTTTAGCAGTGGTCGTCCACGAGCAACCACGGCAGCGGATGACTGGTATATTGCCCTACAGGCGAGAAGAGACAGACGGCAGACAGTGGAAGAAATCGCAAGGCACATGCACAGACAACTGGACATCCGTTATCGCGTTTTACCGTGGCCAGGAGGCTGCACAAAGGTGGTCTATTTGCATGACGACCAGTACCGTGTGTGCCATTAACGCCTGCTTATTGGAGACGGCGGTTTCTGTGGTGCCAGGAACACAAGAACTGGACACATCAGCAATTGGGGTCGAGTTCTCTTTACGGATGAGAGCCGATTTAGTCTGACGAGCGATTCTGGACGTATACACATCTGGAGAGAGCAGGGAACATGCAATCACACCTCCAGCATCATCAAAAGGGACCGGTTTGGAGGTGGCGGAGTTCTCGCTTGGGGCGGTATCATGTTTGGAAGCCGTACTGACCTCCACATCTTCCAAGGAGGTTCAGTCACTGGTGTCCGCTATTGTACCGAGGTTCTCCAGCCTCACGTGCGTCTGTTTAGAGGTGCTGTGGGTCCTTAGTTCCTCTTCATAGACGACAACGCTACACCTCATCGTACAGTGGATGTTGCAGAGCTGTTGGAGAGTGAAGATATTCAATGCATAGACTGGCCCGCAAGGTCCCCTGACCTAAATCCAATCGAACACGTGTGGGACCTTCTCGGGAGACGCTTGGCAGCACGTCACCAGCCGCCAGCAACGATTCTGCAGCTGCGATTGGCGCTACAAGAGGAATGGGCCACGATGCCTCAACAGCTCCTTGACAACCTCGTCCTCAGCATGGACAGATGTTGTAAATCCTGCAACGCAGTCAGGGGTGATCATATCCCCTACTAAAGACGATTTTTCTTGGCAGCTGCCTGTCACATGGACGTTTCTGTTTTCTGTCCAGTTGTGCTTGAAGCTACCTTTTTCAATAAAGTGCCTTTGTATCCTTTGGATTCCTTGTTTGGACAGTTTTGCTCACTTGTCCCATATTCTTACATTTTGGGGATCTTATGGTATGATTTGAGTTGATGTGGAGCACTTCTGCACGACGTTACATTCGAAAAACCATGTCGTTTTTAATGTTTGCACACAAGCGTATATATCACAACAACTTCTTTCAATTTAACAGCAGAATATACAGACAGAAGTTTGGAGCACCAATGGGCTCCCCACTACCTTCTTTATTTGCACAGGTTGTATTACAGAAAATAGAAGTCCTTAACAAATATGAAGACAAAGTGCTTTTCTACGGAAGATACGTCGACGACACACTACTCTTTTGGAATGCCAATTCTTTAGAACTAGACAAGCTGAAAAAAGATTTCTGTGAAAATTATCCAAGTATCAACTTTACAACGGAATAAGAAAATGAAAATACGATTAATTTCTTAGATATTACAATACTAAAAACTCAAACATCCTGCAAGTACCAGGTGTATAGAAAACCCACCTATGTGCCAATACTTATACCTGCAAACTCATACCATCCAAAGGCGTATAAAATATTGGCAATCAGAAGTTTAGTGCATAGAGCCTTCACATATTCCAGCAATAACTTTTTCAAGGAAAAAGAACTTCAATGGATAATAACAACAGCCAAAAATGACGATTATGGGCAAAACACGTAACAATATTAACAAAGAAAGGTGACTTGATCACGCTAGTTACGTTAACTAAAACTTTTACAAAAAGTTCGTAAGTTGGAAGCTTTCGACCTTATCTTAGGTCTTCATCACGCCAATGGAGGACTAAGATTGTTGCCAGATTCTACATTTGAATTTTTCCTATTTTTGTTGCCAAAACTTAGAATTGATCTCCAGATCAACGGAATGTAGAGAGGAGATTCGGAGTTGCAAGTCATTGAGTTGAAAATAATTTCTATGCTTTCACGGTAACGGAGGGCAAAACGATTGTCAAACGAAGTAATTCGTTTTGCTTCGTTCCAGTGGGGAACTGCAGATGTGTCTTCCATTGTCAAAATAGACAAGGCAGTGTTGGGATTGCCTTTCAAAACATCTTTTCTATGTTCTAAAATTCTATGGCTAATGCTCCTGTATGTGCTTCCAATGTATAAGTTATCCCCAGTAGAAGAAGAGATAGGAATGCAGTAAACTCCTGGGAGGTTCAGGCTTTCAACTTTGTCCCTATCCCTTTGTAGAAGTTTCAAGATGTTTGGGGTAGATTTAATGGCAAGATGGTAACCAAAACTTCTAAAAGAATCTGTAACTTATAAGCATAGGAAGGATGGTAAGGAACAGAACCACAGAATTTCAGGTCTTCTTTCTTGTGAGGAAGGAGGCATTCGATTTTCGAATGGTTTTCATATTTCTTTATGAGGGAGTTGACTGTAACAGCAGGGAAACCATGAGAGAGGGCTATTGTAGAAATTTTGGAGAGTTCTTCTTGAAGAGAGAGTTGGCTGTTGCAAATGATATGAGCCCTGTGGATGTAGGACTTCAATGCTGCAAGCTTGTAGAGATGCAGGGTGCAAGATTTGTAGGGAATGATGTTAGTGGCTGCAGAAGGTTTTCGATAGACGGAACGAGTAATGGAGAGATCAGCGTTTCTGCAGATAGATACATCCAGGAAATCAATTTTGTGATTTACTTCCTTAGATATAGTGAGCTTAATGGAAGGAAATTTTTCTGTAATGGAGTTGATCAGTATCTGTAGCTCAGACTCGGAATGTGGCCAGCTAATGAAAATGTCATCTACATATCTTAACCATAGGGAAGGTTGAAAAGGGTGTAGAGGAATTATGGAAACTTCAATATGTTGCATGTAGATTTCAGCAAGCAGAGGGGAAAGAGGTGAGCCCATGGGGAGACCAGATTGTTGCCTATACACAATTTTGTTGAAAACAAAACAACTATGTTGATGAATAGTGTGGAAACAATCATAAAGATCTTTGATAAGAGGACCGGGGGGTTCAAAATGAAGAATCAATTTCTTCATGAGGAGCATGTAGGAATCAAAATATGGTACAGAGGGAAACAAAGATTCTACATCAAGAGTACACAGATTATCACAAGGAGGAAAGGAATTAGGAAGGTTGTGGATGAAGTTTGAAGTAGAGACAACTGTATGAGGATGGTTGGCTGCCAGGGATTTGCATTTGAGGACCAATCTCTTTTCAAGGTTTACTGCTGGAGAAAAAGAATATTCTACTAAAGGTCTGATGGGGTTACCAGCTTTATGCAGTTTCACTTGCAGGAAGAGCCTGGGAGTTCTAAAGTAAGGAGGGGTGATATATCACCAAGGAAGGATTGAAGAGTTTCTTTCTTAGCTAATCTGTCAACTGAGTTTTTGAGTGAGTTGGTGGTGTCTGACTGTAAAGGGATGCAGTTAGCAGATGTAAGAAAAGAAAGCACTTTTTGGTTTAGAGTTTCTTTACCAATGATGACTGGGCAACCAACTTTATCTGCTTTGCATACGGCTAGGTCATTTTCTTGAATAAATGACCTGAATTCTTTTAAACAAGAAGAAGAGTACTTGATTGGCACAGAATTTTGCTTGGATAAGATAACAGCAGCGTTGGCACGAAGGATAGGCTGCTGAACAGTCTCAGTTCTGTGGATGGCTGATTCTATAACAGAAACAGTTTGTGGAAGATTGATAGGAAGAGGCCCAAAATTTTCACCTGCTCTTCCTATCAATCTTCCACAAACTGTTTCTGTTATAGAATCAGCCATCCACAGAACTGAGACTGTTCAGCAGCCTATCCTTCGTGCCAACGCTGCTGTTATCTTATCCAAGCAAAATTCTGTGCCAATCAAGTACTCTTCTTCTTGTTTAAAGAATTCAGGTCATTTATTCAAGAAAATGACCTAGCCGTATGCAAAGCAGATAAAGTTGGTTGCCCAGTCATCATTGGTAAAGAAACTCTAAACCAAAAAGTGCTTTCTTTTCTTACATCTGCTAACTGCATCCCTTTACAGTCAGACACCACCAACTCACTCAAAAACTCAGTTGACAGATTAGCTAAGAAAGAAACTCTTCAATCCTTCCTTGGTGATATATCACCCCTCCTTACTTTAGAACTCCCAGGCTCTTCCTGCAAGTGAAACTGCATAAAGCTGGTAACCCCATCAGACCTTTAGTAGAATATTCTTTTTCTCCAGCAGTAAACCTTGAAAAGAGATTGGTCCTCAAATGCAAATCCCTGGCAGCCAACCATCCTCATACAGTTGTCTCTACTTCAAACTTCATCCACAACCTTCCTAATTCCTTTCCTCCTTGTGATAATCTGTATACTCTTGATGTAGAATCTTTGTTTCCCTCTGTACCATATTTTGATTCCTACATGCTCCTCATGAAGAAATTGATTCTTCATTTTGAACCCCCCCGGTCCTCTTATCAAAGATCTTTATGATTGTTTCCACACTATTCATCAACATAGTTGTTTTGTTTTCAACAAAATTGTGTATAGGCAACAATCCGGTCTCCCCATGGGCTCACCTCTTTCCCCTCTGCTTGCTGAAATCTACATGCAACATATTGAAGTTTCCATAATTCCTCTACACCCTTTTCAACCTTCCCTATGGTTAAGATATGTAGATGACATTTTCATTAGCTGGCCACATTCCGAGTCTGAGCTACAGATACTGATCAACTCCATTACAGAAAAATTTCCTTCCATTAAGCTCACTATATCTAAGGAAGTAAATCACAAAATTGATTTCCTGGATGTATCTATCTGCAGAAACGCTGATCTCTCCATTACTCGTTCCGTCTATCGAAAACCTTCTGCAGCCACTAACATCATTCCCTACAAATCTTGCACCCTGCATCTCTACAAGCTTGCAGCATTGAAGTCCTACATCCACAGGGCTCATATCATTTGCAACAGCCAACTCTCTCTTCAAGAAGAACTCTCCAAAATTTCTACAATAGCCCTCTCTCATGGTTTCCCTGCTATTACAGTCAACTCCCTCATAAAGAAATATGAAAACCATTCGAAAATCGAATGCCTCCTTCCTCACAAGAAAGAAGACCTGAAATTCTGTGGTTCTGTTCCTTACCATCCTTCCTATGCTTATAAGTTACAGATTCTTTTAGAAGTTTTGGTTACCATCTTGCCATTAAATCTACCCCAAACATCTTGAAACTTCTACAAAGGGATAGGGACAAAGTTGAAAGCCTGAACCTCCCAGGAGTTTACTGCATTCCTATCTCTTCTTCTACTGGGGATAACTTATACATTGGAAGCACATACAGGAGCATTAGCCATAGAATTTTAGAACATAGAAAAGATGTTTCGAAAGGCAATCCCAACACTGCCTTGTCTATTTTGACAATGGAAGACACATCTGCAGTTCCCCACTGAACGGCTAAAACGAATTGCTTCGTTTGACAATCGTTTTGCCCTCTGTTACCGTGAAAGCATAGAAATTATTTTCAACTCAATGACTTGCAACTCCGAATCTCCTCTCTACATTCCGTTGATCTGGAGATCAATTCTAAGTTTTGGCAACAAAAATAGGAAAAATTCAAATGTAGAATCTGGCAACAATCTTAGTCCTCCATTGGCGTGATGAAGACCTAAGATAAGGTCGAAAGCTTCCAACTTACGAACTTTTTTGTAAAAGTTTTAGTTAACGTAACTAGCGTGATCAAGTCACCTTTCTTTGTTAACAGCCAAAAAATCTGGATACACCACCTGAGATGTCAAAAAAGTAATTTACATGTGCAAACATCCTAAAAATAAAACCAAGCAAAATATAAAATATTGTGGTAAATTGCAATACATAAAACAGGTTACAAATGTAATAAAAAAGGAATAAAAAAGCAACATCTAGACATTGGAATTTCAGTAAAAGGCTACAAGAATATAATAATCAATAACAGAGAAAAAAACAAAACTATTGGACACTGCAGGAGTATATAGCATTCCAATTAAGCCAACCAACAACAACAATAGAGTGAAATACACATAGGAAGCACAAGAAACAAATTAAAAACAAGATTGACACAACATATGAAGAACTGGGAAAAAAAAGGAGGAAAAAACAACACTTGTACAATATTGCATAAAAAAAATAACACAATGCCAGAATTTGAAAATATCGAAATTATCTGCAAACAACTAACCGAAAAAGACCATGCATTTTGCCAAAGCAATCGTAATTGAAAAAACAAAAAACCAACTGCAACATTAGTAGTGGAGTAGAAATGCCAATTCCATGGAAGATACTGATAGAAGAAGAGAACAAAAAATGGGAATGCAAACAGAATAGAAACAATGCAAACACTCAGACATAAAAAAAAATCCTGGGTCTTCAAATCACAGGAGTGGCAACGCAACACATCCGATGACGTATAACACACAAAGATTCCGAAACTGAGCATGCTGCATATTCAACGTAAACTGCAGAGAGAACGGACGACCAGAGGTCCCAGAAGATGGCAGACAGATCTGCCGAAATGCATCGGACAATACATCCAAGAAGTCTGACGAAGTTTTTTGGTGATTACAATTCCTCATGCGAATATTTTTACGAGTGATTCATTTTTCCGTTTTTCAAGTTTTCCAACAGAATTTTCACATCTCCTTGTCTTCATGTGCCTCCCGTAGTTCAACTAAAAAAGTATATCCTACTCAAGAAACGTGCAGATTTTTTGAAGCTAGTCAAAAAAGCCTACACCCAAGAACCTGATGAGAACAACAGCACAAAGATTCGAACATCGACCACCTACAACCAAGAGGTATGTAAAAGATTTTTCCTTGAATCACATCCGATTACTGCAATATATATTCACAGCAAATATTAATAACTTCCAACCAAGAAATTGCTTTTCAGTCAAAGTAAATATAACATGTAAAAAGTTACAGCAGTTAAAACCACCATTAAATGGTTGTACCTGAAAAAATAACATAAAATATGTTTCTTGTTCAAGCACCTTTACCCTGTGTAGCAAATTTCATATTTTTAGCAGTTTGACTAAAACTCACAGATTTAGATTTCTTAACATTTGCCTTCATTCTTAAATTTATGATAAATGGCTAATCAGCTGATTAGTATTATACTGCAAGCTACAAATAACTTCAGATACTAAAGTTGCCCATGTCATCATCATCATCATCATCAATCAACAACAACAAGAAAAAAATACAGAAGTGGAGAAAACTTGATACAATTTCTATTGAGTAGGGTGAGACGGATGACAAGGGCAATTTCTGAATATGAATAGATGATCAGAAAATGATACCCAATATGGCTGTTGTCACATGCAATTCAGGACTAATCAGCATGCTACAACAATGAACCCAGGGTCAAAGCAATCACTGAAAAGCTACATGTGGGGCCAAGGAAGACAGTGTCAGCTCCTGAGTCAAGAAAACACAGAGCGAATGAGAACAGAAGCAGCTGTACCTTACAACTCTTTGAATTGCAGTTAGCACTACTCCATAAAATATTATAGGCTAAAATTACCCACAAAAAAAAAAAAAAAAACAGGTTAAGACAGCTGATCCACTAATTTTTACAGATCTGCAACTCTCATGTTATCATCAGTGGCAGACAGATACAGCAGAAAAAAAAGAAACACATGTACAGATATATGAACTGCTACCACCTGTAATGCCATGAACACAGTGACTTGTGTGACAGATACTTAATCAAGAATGAGAATAATACTTCTTCACATAATATCATCAGATATGTGGCCCTTCTGAAAGGCACAACAACCTCTTACTTGTCAGATGGTTAAAATTTTGTCTTACGGAAGACAGAGGCACAATGGATAGTACATCCAGAGTGCTTGCTTCACCTCAAATAGTGGTTCGAAACCATCATTGTATTACATATTACTAAGCTGTTCTCTGAGATTCAGAGGTTAGCTCCACAAAGAAATACAAACTACTAAATAAATTTCTAACTGATCATTTACTAACAATATATAATTTAAGACTACACACTTGTGATGTTGATATAGAATAAATTATCAACGTTTATTCACAATTAAATGTTTTATTAACCTCAACTATAGTTTCGCGGAGCATTTAGCTTGGCATCTTCAGGATGAATCTACAGTCGATAGTCTGCAAAACTATAGTCTACGTTAATAAAACATTTAACTGTGAATAAACGTTGATAATATATTCTTAATATTTACATACTGTTGCCATGTCAAACGTCTATTTACAGCAAAAGTTGACACACAACTCGTGCTTCACTGACATCAATCACACAATGTACACAAGATCTTCTATACTTCATACTCATAATCTTTTTCTCATGCAGGCACTCTTGAATCTAATCCTCCCATGACTTCCTTGGACTTTCTCTACCTTTTCTTCCTGCCACTTGGGCTAAAAAGATTTTCTTAATAAGTATCTCATCACTCATTCTTTCAACATGGCCAAACCACTGAATTATATTAGTCTCCACCTTGAGAACAACATTTTGCTTCACATTACACACCTGCAACACACCTTCATTCCTCACACGATCAGAACATGTCTAGCCACAAACCCCCTGTAAGTAACGCATTTCTCCAGCACACAAACAACTCCTGTGTTTCTTCTGTAGTACCCAGGCTTCACTGCCATACATCAGAGTAGGAACATTTACACTTTCATACGCAGCCATGCGGGATTCCCTTGAGAACTCATCATTCCTGTGAAAACCTCTCAAGGCAGCTATGACTTTCAATGAAGAATTCACTCTCCTATTAATTTCAACATCCAATTTGTTCTCTCTGTCAAACATGCTTCCTAAATACACAAATTCATTCACCTGGTCAATCACGGTGCCATTTAGACTTATATTACATTCAGTACTAACAGCTCCTCGCTCAAAAACCATAATTTTGGTTTTGCCCTTATTTATACTCAGTTTGAATTTCATGCAAGCTTTGTACATCCAGGACAACATACTCTGCAACTCACTTTTGCTCTCTCTGATCATTGTTCCATTAAATAATGGAATGTATAATAGAGGAACAACGAGAGAGAGAGAGAGAGAGAGAGCGAGAGCGAGAGAGAGAGAGAGAGAGAGAGAGAGAGAGTATGAATGAACAATTAGAAACACACAGTCACTCTTTTTACAATACCTCCTCTTTTTTTTTTTTTATTCCTTTTTAGAAAGCTAGACGATGGGTGCAAGGAAAACCAAATTCCAGGACTAGAGCATAAATACAACCCTAGTAGTCTACAACTGAGGCAGGAGTGTATCATATTGCAAAATGACAAGCGAAAAGGAAGCAGAACAATGGAAAAGATATATTGAGTTAGACAATGGGGTCACCACTCCTCAACACCTTGGTGAATTGCCCTTGCAACATTCATCTGCATGAAGTCATGACATCAAAGTGGTTAGAATATTCAAAGCAAACAGAATATAAATTCTGAATTTGCTTGTACCCAATGTTCTTCCTTCACTGATTTATCAAAGTAGTTGGTCACATTGTCAACCTAGGCTTTGGATAACCATTTCCAAAATGGCTGGAAAACAATTATTCCAATGCAGGAGGTCAGTGCTTTGTACCTGTCTGCTATTTTCAAGTTTGCAGTGCTGTGATGCCATCCATGTACCTCTAATTAATAGACATTTGGAAGCTGGAGTTCATATTTTGAGCTGAATGATGTTTTTCTTTTTTTTTTTTTTTTTTTTTTTTTTTTTGATTGGAGGTTTAACGACCACCGTGAGCAACTCAATGGGCTATAAGCAGTCGCCCGTCCCTAATTTAGGGTCACTGGTTCCAGGGAAGGGAGAGAGCCAGTGCCGTAAGACAAACACAACATCCATGCCTCACCGGGATTCGAACCCGGACCCCTTCGGACGAATGATCAGAGGCCAACGCCTTAGACCACTGCGCCACCGAGGCGGCATGATGTTTTTCAAAGTATAGCAATTTTTGGGGGTTATCCAAAGTTACAATTCTTATCTTGGTGTTTACAGATGATTACAATTTTAACAATGCGATTTTTCATTTGATTTCCTGTGTTCCAAATTTAATTCATTAAAATTTGGTATTGCTTCTTTTTTATGTGACACAGGACTGAGTACATCTGTGTTTTTCTTTTAACCTCAGTACTTGATGTGCTCCCCTAAACGCATAGAAAATTTTCTTTTTTGTGTTTACCAAGAAAATTTGACTCCACTTCTTTCTCATTTATGATTGATATTTAGTAAACTCCTGTTTTATTTTAATTTCATTCTCATGCTTTGAGAAAAACTATACCAAAAATCTCCAGAAACAATGAACAAATTGAAATTTTAGGCAAAGCACGAGTTCATAAGGTAATAATTTGAAATGAGAGACCCAAATTAACCACAAACTTAGTTAAAAAATGGAACTTCCATGTTTGTAAAATCAAGTTCAGTACCCTGATGCTATAACTGGAAAACAGGGTAGTTGAAATAATGTAAGTAAAATAATAAATTACAAGGAATTTATATCAAATACTTAAAAGTAAAAGAAAAAAACATGTGGTTCAGCTTATTTTGGAAAGTACAGTACACTCTGACACCATGAAGAAGGAAAGAGTAGAAAATATCCCTAAAGGTTGTCATGAAACCCAACTTGCCAATAAAATGTGAATTTACAGATTAAACAAACAACCTAAAAAAGTTGTAAATGAATTTATGGCACCTCTATTCATAGTGATTGTGGAATAACTTTTTTACGGGTCTTATAGAGGTTATTTTTCATGAAAGTTGGTTGTCAAATTTTTGAACTAAAGCCCAGTTCGACATCAGGACTACGTCACTGGAGTAGTTGCTGCCACTCAATTGGAAGAGTCCATCCGCAATTATCATTAATTGTGGTACTTCTTCTTCTTCTTGCTATTTCGATCCCTTCTTCTAGTTTCCTCTTTACTAAGTTTGACTGGTGGGCGATTATTTTCACTGAGTTCCAATTTATGGAGTGTCCACTTGCTTGTATATGTCTGTCTAGCCCTGTTTTGTTACTAATGTTCCTAATAGCTGCTAACATGAAGAACACCAAGCAGCTATTAGACTCCTAGAAGTAGAGATATTGACAAAAATAAGATGTACATCTACGCCCCCTGGCGGAGAAACTGTGGAATATTTTAAGAAGAAAATATTCCGAAAAGGTTTATCAATGTGAGTGGCATGAGTCCACGAAATAATTTTTTAATCGATATTTTAGAAACTACGATTTTATGGCAAATACATCAGAAGCAAAAATGAACACTTACGCCCCCTGTTGGCCAAAGTATTCTCTCCCAAAAATTTGAAATTATATGCAAAAGATTTTCCATCAGGAGATGTATCTGCTGAAGAAAAAATGTTTCAAATCGGAGTTTTAGAAGAAGAGTTATCGGGGAAAATGTTATTCACTTTTACGCCCCTAGCGGAAAATCTATGCATAATTTGAAAAAGTAACTATATCTAAAATACTCTTCGACATAAATGAAATCGAAAGATATAATTTTTTTTTCAATTGGATGTTTAGAAGCAAATATGTGGAATAAAACGTATTTTTGAATTCGACATCATCTGCATTTACACTCTCTACCGGCGAAATTGTACGCCATAAAAAAAAAAAACGAAATAAAGGATCATCATTTGCATATTTCAAGCTTCCCAATGCAAAAAGAATTTTTCAAATCGGACTAATAGTTGCTGAGATATTGTGGGTACAGACGGACAGACTGACAGACGGACGAACAAACCGATAACAGAAGCACGATCTTTTTTAACAAAAGACGTGCTAAAAATAAGCCCAGGTTATGTAATCAAGGAATTGTGTATTATCAGTTCTTAAATGAGTTGCATTTTAATTGGAAATCTATGTTCATGTTTTTTTAAAAGCTTTCTGTACATATGATTTGGCACATGCTTACAAGAAAAAATAGAAGTTTTACAAGTTTTTAAAGAATGTATTAAAGCCTCGAACCACGTCATAGCAAACGAACTAACGTATTGGAAATGTTTGTTAACGAGACCTCCTGAAAGATTTTAGGCGAAAAAGGTGAGTAAACTCAAGAGTTAATTTTAATTTTTGAATTCTAAACAGCACGTTAATATTAGAAGCAGCTAAATGAAATTAGACATTAGCAATGCTGTATTGATATAATAAAAGATTTTTTTTTCATTGCTGCTGCTACGTAATCTCCATAAACTGAAGTTAAGAATTTACATAGGTATCTGATATTTTACATTTTGCAATGTGTCTTATTCTCCCAAATCATACATAATTTAAAGTAAAAAAAAAAAAATAACATGAAGTATAAAGGATTTACCTGCCCACCATCATTCTGTCCCCAACCCCAAAGCCTTCCACTGCAATCTATTGTGATAGTAAAGTCAGCTCCACAAGCAACATCCATCAATTTGCGGTCATTGAGATGTAATACTGAACATAGAACTTTCTAGGAATGAATCGAGAACATATTTTCAATGGACAAAAATATATTTCAGTACAGTTATACACAGTTCCAAGTAATATACATACAGTGTATATATATATATAACAAATACACATTCAAAAATTTTAAAAACAAAATGTCTTTCAAATTCTGAAGTGCCAAAGGCTGCTTAAAAAAAAATTCAAAACATATAAGGACAAGCAAGAGTAAAACGAAAATTAAAATAAAAAACAATTAATAAAAATAAGAATAATACTAAAAAATAAATATTGCAAACATGGATTCGAAAAAGCAAAAAATCCAAAAATTCAACCATAAGAAAAGACAAGGATTGCAGAACATATGGCACATATCATCCATGGCTTTGTCAGTGGCAATCATGATAACACACACACACACACACACACACACACACACACACACACACACACACACACACACATATATAGAGAGAGTTATGAAAGTTATTATAAAAGCTGCCAATATGAATCTCCAAAATAGGATGCTTTCATCATTTAAAATTCCAAACAGTTTAAATTTTGAATAAGAAAAATGCTAATCCCAAAATAATACATTCAGATTTTAACAAAGTTCCCAAAGCCTGTTTGCTCAAATAAATATCATGGATTTGATCCTAGTTGTAAATGAATGTATGGCACCTTTATTCATAGTGTACTATGGAATTAACTTTTTACGGGTCTTATAGAGGTTATTATTCAAAAAAGTTTAAGCGGGTCTTATAGAGGTTATTATTCAAAAAAAGTTTAAGCGGGTCTTATAGAGGTTATTATTAAAAAAATGGACTTGATGTTCGGTTGTGTTGTAGTATTTCTTGTACTGATAAATGTGCAAGCAGTTGAGATGAATGATGAGCCTTTATGCATATAGGTGTATCAATCCAGGCACAAGTATGAGGGGGCAAACCTTGTCATTTTTCTAGAAGTTGTTTTTGTGCATCCAAAAAAAAAAAAAAAAAAAAATACTGTTTTAAGCAGAGAATTGACATTGCTCAACAGGAAAGAAATAATTAAAGATAGAATTTTCGATCCAGAATTTTACCATGCCAGTGTGTTTATGACTAAGGAGTTAGTTCAGAAATACAGAGTAGTATGGCCACAAATTCAAAGTTTACATTTAATAAAATGGGTTGGTGCAGATGAAATGTCTGAAATAACAGTGCCACCTGCAAACCCTCATAAAAATAGGAAGCATGTACACATCTAGACAAAGTAGTTCGCTTCTGCTTTGAACACAGCTCTGCCAATGGGTTACATGGCAGTCGTTCCACGGCAATAAAACTCCGAAGCCTGTGAGGCAAAGAAGATGGCAACGGCCTGACACACAGCTTGGTCATTTGGGAAGGTCTTCTACACCAGAAAATAATCCAAATGCTGGAAGAGGTGATAATCTAAGGGAACAAGGTCTGGAGAATATGCGGGGTGTGATACAGTTTTGTAGTCCAACTAGTGGATTTGTTGGATGGGTCTTTGGAAGATGTATGGGTGTGCATTGTTGTACAACAGAAGGTCTCCATGCCTGTTGACTAAAACTGGCTGCTTGGTAAGGTGTGTTTTGTGCATCTGATGCATTTCAACAAATGAGTGGTCCTAATTGGTCTCACCTGGTCAGAGAAATGAATTATGGATTGAGTCAGCAGCATTTCACCATATGAGAACCAGCACTTCCTGTGAATACAGGGGTGGCTTTCAACAGTGTATAGGTGATTCTGTTGCACCAACCAACTGTTACTATGCTGGTGGCTTACAATTGTTGTAGAGGACACACATTTCATTGCAGATTTCAGTCTGATGCAGGAATCCCTCTCATTTGTGCCTGGCAAGTAGGGAAATGCACAACTCCAGACGACATGCCTTATTTCTCCGGAGGGGTCAAATATGTCCACCCACTGAAAGCACAGATTTCATCTAGACTAACCCAACATACTGCACACTAAAAATTATATTATTGGCTCAACAATTTCCGCTTAAATTACCGTATAAAAAATTAACACAGTTCTAAATAAAGGTTTAAAAAGTGGAATTCCATTTTCCAATATCTATGAAAAATTGTGTTTTCTGTCACACACAGAAATATATTTTAATTAGGAAGTTGGATGGTTGGCAATTTGATTTTTATTGGTACAAAGGACACCTGTGGGCTGCAGAGTACAAAGAAACTACTTACTTCAGAAAACAAAACTATGACATTGAAAGATAAAAAACAAAACAAAAAAAACCAGCAATCAATACATAAAATGATAAGAAGTAGTCCCGGTAGCAGAAACAGCGCGGCACGGCGGCGTGCGCCGCAGATTACTTTTAACCTTTGCAGATTGCTTTCAGAAAATTTCAAAAGTTCATTTGTTCTATAAATAAAAAAAAAACTAAATTATCTTAACTATTTGTTCAACTCAACCATCAAGAGAAATGTCCTGTTGTCCCGACCCCAAAGTGTACACCATACTATGTTATTTTTGACCCTATCCATGACCCAGCATTGCTTTGCAGGCCCATAGAGATACAGCCTGTATGCTGTTTTCTCTGCACTAAAAGTTAACTCGGTGATGTGGTGGTGTGGCGCTAGTTACGTCTGGCAAAGCTTTGAGCAGCTTGCTCATGCGTGTTTGTGCTGCTTACTTTAAGAACCTTGTAGCGCTACGTCAGTACGTTTGGCAAAGCTTTGACTTCTTGATTTGACATTACATGTTTGCCGAACTGATTCATAACCTTTGTTCTGATCAGTTGAAATGGCTGCACAGACAGAAAAAAATATCCTGCCTTGATTGCAAAGAAGTAATCTTGCTAAAAAATTTGAAGACACATTACAATCGTCAACATACAGGGCAAAAGCTGCAATTTAGATCAATTTCCAACTAGCACATGTTAGATTTGTTCAAAAAACAAAAATGTCCAGCAGCTATCAGTAGCCAGTCCATGAACGTAAGTTCGGGAAGAGATCTTGCCGTCACCGCCGAAGAATCTACGAGCAAGACGGTACAAAATGTGCCTGGGATCGTCGATTGTAGCGAGGACGTGGTAGTAAGCTCTCTTAAATGGAATGCAAATTCTGCCACTGATGCTGAAGAGCCTGAAAACAAAAGGGCAAAAGTGGTGCTACAAACTGATAATGAAATGCCACAAGATATCCTTCAGCAAATCCTTAGAACTGTGACAGGTAAGTGTTTATTTTTTTTTTTACTTTTTTCCCTGTCCAATGCTCATGAAATGTTTCAATTGCAACTGATATATTTCGTTAACATTCCATATCTATTTGGCGTTACTCGCCCAATTTTAGATGTGTGCATTTTCATTACTTTTTGTTTTCAATTCTCATGGTGAGGAATCCCGAGGATCTACAAGTCAATCGGCGAAAAAATAGCAGTATTTTAACTAGTCATTGGTGTAAACATTTAGCAATTTTGTTAAGTGTTACAACAAAATGTTTGTACTTCTGAAATTTTCGCATCCCCCTTCCCCCGAATTTGGTATCGATAATCGTACCTTTTTAATATGCATAAAATTTGTAGCAAATGTCTAGCTGCCAAATTACTGATTTAATTGGATTGTGTCAGAGAATCCCTTTTTTCTTGAAAAAAAAATTGTTTTTTTTGGAACTTCACTAATGCGTAATTTTTTTTTCATACTTTGTTTTACTAAATTTTTGCTTTTTGTTGATGTTACTGGGTCCCCATGGTCCTTATAAATCCCTAAAAGTTCTTAAAAAGTGCCTAATTTTTTTAGGGTGCTTAAAAAGTACTTATCTTTTTTTTTTTTTTTTTCCCTAACTGCCTGCATAATGTAGTACGTACAACTTCTGCTGCGGGTTGGCTATGTTGCTGATGATGTCATGCAACGTAGGCACAGTATTGTCAGACATTTCAATGAGAAAGTAGCAGATTAAGCTCTGAAAAGTAGTCCAATTATTTCAAAAGTAGCCCAATTTTTATTGTTTCTTCAACCAAAATAAAATGAAAAGCTCCTTTGCTCATTACAAATCAAAATTTCTGTTTTTAAATATATTGCTTGCAAATAAAATAGATAAATGTAGTAAATACTTGTTACAGAATACTAATTTTACTAAACTGTCAATAGTATATATACATTACCAATATATATAGAGAGAGAGAAAGAGAGAGAGAGAGAGAGAGAGAGCAGAGACAAAAACAAAGATATTACCTAAGAATTTAATATGAAATTTGCAAAAAAACCTGAAGAACAAGATGCGCAACGCAGCAGTCACGAAAATTCAGAATTCACATATTATTAAGAAAAAACACAAACTAGACAAAATCCGTTGAAATCGACGGTTAGTTGTTTTTTTTAAAGAATAAACTCATATGAAGCAATAAATGTAAACTTCCTTTGATTGACAAAAAAAATGCTACAAATTCATTCAAACACTTCAGCAGACCTGCCAACTTTCAGAAACAGAAATCCGTAAAAAAAATTAATCGATATATTCGATGAAATTTTTAATCGATATATTCGATTAAATTACTTGTCGTGCATATTGATTAAATGTACCGAGCATATCGATTTAAAAAACGATGTTACCCAAATGAACCATTAACTTTTAATTGAAGTGTCTACAGATGTTTAAATTTATCGGCACATTCATATCGATTAAAATAAATTCTATACATAATTTCTCATTACTATGCTATCATTATGACCTATAAAGTGATAAAAATTTACTTTACAGAAGTTTGCATCTAAAGGGAAGGATGTTCTACTCTTTCAATGGGATCGTGTCCCACGCCGTCATGAAACATACTAAAATATTTTCAAAAACGAACCATTTTCATGTTAGGTTTTTATCTTACGGAGACACGGACGATGAGACAGTCAAATAAAAAAAAATTAAATAAGTAAGAGTGACTGAGAGACACTAACTGGTAAATTATTAATAATCTAAAGCAACTTATGGGAATTTTACTAGGAAATTTTTTCATTAATAGCAAATTTTCGGAGAAAACTCTTCTCCTTCTTCAGTGAAGTGACAAGTAAAAAGTGACAACAACAAGACAGCCTGAAGAAGGAGAAGAGTTTTCTCCGAAAATTTCCTATTAATGAAAAAATTTCCTAGTAAAATTCCCATAAGTTGCTTTAGATTATTAATTCAATTAAACTAGGAAGCCATTTCTCAACATGAGCTTTATTCAAAGAATTGGTAAATTATGTTCAACTAAAAATGAAGTGAACAAACATTTTGTACGAATCGCATAGAAGTTCATTATAACTTTTAACAAAGGAAGTTAATTTCGTTATTTTTTTCCCATGCAGTCAACGTTATATTTATGCTTGTCACTAGAAATATGATTTGTAATATCATTCCTTCCCACCATGCGAAATGTTGAAATTGCATCGGCACGTAGCGCGAAACGCATATTTTCCTTTCTTGAAGATTTCGCAATACAATGGAATTCCGCAGAATACGAATCACGGAATATTTTATAGTACTTTTTTCCCCCTTTTATGTTGCTGCTCATAGCGAATCACTAATACTAAATTTATTACCACTCAGGGGAAAAAAATGTAAGTAAAAACTGCTATAGTAGAGGGGAAAATACCGATTACAGAGTTTTCCGATTCGAGCTGGTCAGCTAGGAAAGCAGAGAGCAACTGAAAGGTTCTTTCATCTAGAAACAAAGGTTTAGGTTTTAGTTATGAATGTCATTCCCTTGAGTTCGTCCCCTCTCTCCCCATCATTCCTCACAGGCGGATCGATGCCTTGTCTTTTACTAAATCCGATCCCTTTAGCGGCATCCGTTATACTTCCAAATGGCACTGATTTTATAATAAAGTTCTGTCTTCTCTTCCTGTCCTCCCCCCTCCCTTCATCTTACCGAATAGAGCTTCTCTAGTCATTCCTTTTAAAAACAATCTGGGCCCATCAACGTCTGAACCAACAGCTCTCCTGCAGTAAACTAACACAATTGTTTTGCCGGAACAAAACCAACTGTCTTTTACATCAGGTGTAACTGGAACGCTACAGCCACTTCGTCGGTGACATCCTCCCCATCTCGTCCCCTGCTCCCTTTGTGGCGGCGTAACCACGGCATAATGATAAAACGTTTGCACCGGGATTTTAACTCCGATCTTATGTCTCTGCAAAAAAAAAAAAAAAAAAAAATTGCCTAACATGACAAACTGTAGAATACACGTACTGTTTTAGAAAATGAAAATCTCTAAATATCAGACAATTCAATTCGGTTTGATAGAAGTTACAAAGCCAATGGCGCTTTTTTTTTCAAACAGATAAAAAAAAATCCACTTCCTCTCTAGATTAAACATGTGCTGTCAAAATCCGGATATTTTAAAATTCAGAGTTGTTTACTAAAACCCCAAAATTTCATACCTACAAAAAAGTGTGGGTTTGCAAAAGCAACAGTGTTCTCCCCGATACTTTACTGTTTTCTTTACGAATCCCTTAGTATGAATTAATTGATATTTTGCGTGTTTTTGCTTTATTATAGAACATTTTTTGTGCCCGTTAATTTCGAAATTAAAAAGCTGCCACACACGCATCGTTTTATAATTAAAAATTCTATCCAAATCGGTCAATTTCCACGGAAGATATTGTGTTAAAATTCTGAAATGCGAGCGAACAAATCTCACGCATGTACTACTGCACTGTCCCCGTGAAAGCTGATAGCAACCCTTTTCAATAGGATAGGTCCACTATGGGTGCTGAACAAGCATACCCAAACTTCATCACAATCATGCTTTGATTTTACGCAAGTCATCACGCAAAAGGGCGGAAGAATGAATCCCGCTCCTACGTCTTGACCTTACCTTTGACCATTTTCAATAAGGATTAGATGAATTAGTATGTACCCCAACATATTAATTTCATTGAATCAAGCCAAGACATTTTTATGAACGTTACCGAGTGATGAACAAAGCATGGTTGGAAAGCCAAAGCGTAGAAAACTTACTGACTAACGGACCAGCAAAATAAATCTTTGCTGGAGCAGCACTGGCTCGAATGAACATTGGACTTCTTTTTTTTTAACTTCCTCTTATAGTAGCATTCTTTCGTTAGGTCAAATTTATTGCCAGAGAAGAAGTTACGAAACCATGCATGCCCCAATGCATTTTTAATTTCACAAAACTGGCAGTTTTTGCTTAATTTCGTCATGTTGGGTGTCGATCTGGGGTTAAAAATTCCACAGATTTAAAATCCGTTGGAATTTTTTTCTACGATAACTACGTTCCGAGATAGAATTTCGAACTGGGAGGAATAAAGATAAAAGCACCTGTTCCAACGCGGACACACCCCACGCTGGCCTTCTGAGAAGTTGCGACTCGGGAGATGAACAACGCATGATCTGAAAAGAAAGGCGGGGGGGAAACAGCGTGCACAAGAGAGGAAGAGAACCAAACGGAAGGTTAAATAAGCCCAGCTGGTTGGTGTTCTAGTGTTTAAAAAAAGGCAAAACAATAACCTAAAACGTGGGAAAACTGCAGCAAAATGTTCCCAAATAAACACATGTAACTAAAAACTTATTCGTAACTTACATCGGCACTTTACTTTGAATGGATTAAGTCTTAAAAAAAAAAAAGTTTTAATAGTGGGTGCAAAATCGTCAGAAAAAGAAAAAAAAATCTCGGAGAATCACCAAATCCGTAAAATTAACATTTTGCCCGTAAAACCGTAAAACAAGTTACATTTCCGTAAATTTTACGGGTAAACCGTAAAACCTGGCAGGTCTGCTTCAGTAAAGACAATATTTTGAGTCCATCCACTTGCGACCGACAGGTAATCCAGATGCATCTTCGTGAGTTATCTTTACTGCAACAGAATCCTTTGCTCTTGCTCGAGATAGGGTAACATAGAGCCATACTATGTGAGAAGACTGGTTCTGGCAGGTATATTCCGATTTTAGCAAGTGTCTGTCCTTGACTCTTATTTTCATCGCAACGAACAATATGATCGGAAATTGAATCCGTTTGACCGTATAAGGGAAAGTGCTGTCGCTTGGAGTTGGTGAATGCACGGCCAGGTGTGCAACGACTCCTTGTGTTCTCCGCACAAAATTTCCACAGAAATTGTATTTTGGAAGAGTGACTTTACGATCATACGTGTGCCATCAACTAAACATTTCCTTGTGTCCAGGTTCTAGAGTTTTTTATTTTTTTTGACTGAAGGTCTAATGACCACCGTGAGCTACTGGGCCATAAGCAGTAACCCGTCCCTAATTTAGGGTCATTGGTTCCAAGGAAGGGAGAGAGCCTGAACCGTAAGACAAACACAACATCCATGATTCACTGTGATTCGAACCCGGACCCTTCACGAACGAATGATCATAAGCCAGTGCTAGGCCACTGCGCCGACAGGGTGGCCAGGTTCGTGATGAGCATCACAACTGCACCCTTTTTCAGTCGTAGAATGTGAGGCAGAAGTCCACTCATCTTGATCGTGTACAAAAATTAAACTCTACTGGCCAATGGCCAGTGGACCACTGGGTAATTTGAATGCTAAAATGTGATTATTCGCTCATATGAAAACTGATTTGACCAGCAGAACTGTGTTTTAAATTGCATAAATTCTAGCTTGTTACGTCCACAAACTTGAATTATGGTGCTTAAAAGTGCTTATATTTTTTGAGAGAAAATGAGTGGAAACCCTGTGTTAATTTGACCTGAGTTTGCTCTTCAAACTTTATGATCTATCTTGAATTTAACTTCTGCTGCCATAAATAAATCTGCGTGATAGGTGCAGATTAGCACTTGGTTGCTGAAAGCTGATTAACTTGTAAGAGAAAAACAAAGAAATATAAACACCAGAAAAAGGTAGAATAAATTTAATTCACAGGCTGGAAACATTAGAATAAAAGATATTTTGATATGTACATTTTATTGCACATTTTAACCACACAATAAAATATCAGATTTGATTTAAATATTTTTTTTTATTTTAATCGATTTGTTTATGTGCAAATGATTTTTTTTAATGTGTGAAGCTATGGTAATTTCATTTTCATTTTTTATAAAACTAGATCTTCAAGCATGTTGCAAAGAAGTTGGTACTTCCAAATGTTCTACAGAGACTTCTACTGACCTGTTAACAGATGAAGAAAAAGCAGACCTACTGAGCAACTCTCGTTCAATCGAGAGGCTAATTAAATGGTCGTGCTGCTTCATCCAATCAGAAAGTGGATTGCTATGCCAATATTGTGGAAACAGTTTACTCTATGATTTTGCTAATTGAGATTCCTTCACTGAGGACAATGACAAACTTCCAAGAGCCTTCAGGAATTTGAAGTATGATGTGAAATGACATATGCAGTCCAACAAGCATTTACTTAATTCCAAGCGTTATTTTTCTAAACAGCAAAAGTGTTCTGAAATGGAAGTAGGCAAACTCAATGCTCTCAACTGTGCTAATGCTGCTTACTTTACATATAAAATGAATATGTCGTATGAATCGTACGAGAATCTGATTTGTGTAATGCATAACAGCGGCTGTGATGCTGGCGTGAAAAATCACTCGAAAGAGTTTCCATGACTATTCTTGCCAGTGGTCTACTCAGTACTCCGCAAGGAAATAGCTACCTTTATCACAGGTACGGATCTTCCTGTAGGAATTGTAGCAGATAAGGTGACTGTGAATCATCGAAGTAGACATATTGTTGGATTACGAGTCCCAATTTTTGATATAAATGAAAAAAACTTGTTTCAGTCACTCTATTTGGAACACAACTTTGTTAGCGATTTTTCAGGAAAAGGCTTGTCAATTAGTAATCTGAAGACCCTTGAGAAATTTGGATTTGATGCACAGTTTTTGTGAAAAAAGCTGGCTGGCTTGGCCGTAGATGGCCAGTACATTAAATTAGGTGTTGCTAACCACATAAAAGAGGAGTTATGTTTGAATAATGTTTTGGCATCTTGGGATATGATGCATCTGATTGAGCTTATGCAAAAGCACTCAGACATGCCAGATATAATTGCCAAGTCCCATAGTCTTATACATGAATGTATGAAAGAGTTTATGCATGGTTGAAATATGAGAAGTTGCTTAAATGTTCTGAAGAATTTGGTGAATTCTTTTACAAACCAAAAAATTTTAAGACCATGAAATTTGCATCACATTCAATTGCAGTGTTTACAACTTTTATTAAGGATTATAAATTTTTGGTAGCAGCTTGTGAGCAGAATCAAGATATGTTTTCCCTTCGTCATAAGTTACTTAGTAAGTCTGCAATTTTCTACATTCTACTACTAGCAGACATGTATAATATCATCATCATCATCACCACTGCTGGACGAAGGTCTCCCCAAGTTTCCTCCACAACGGTTTGTCTTGTGCCAGTCTCCTCCATGTCACTCCCGCATACTTTCGAATTTCATCCACCCATCTCCCATGTGGTCTTCTTCTGGGTCTTTTCCTGTCCCTTGGAATCCAATCTAAAATTTCGGCTGTCCATCGATGGTCTGTCCTTCTGGCAGTATGTCCAGCCCATTGCCATTTCAGGGATTTAACTCTGATCATGATGTCTTCCACTCTCGTCATTTTTCGGATCCACGAGTTCCTCTTCTTATCTCTCCTGGTTACACCAAGCATGCACCTCTCCATGTTGCTTTGAGTTGTCTGCAGCCTTTGTATGTCTCTTTTAGTAAAGGTCCACGTCTTTGTACCATACGTAAGCACTGGAAGGATGCATTGATCAAACACTTTTCTTTTAAGACATAGTGGCATATTGCTCTTGAAAATTATGCTGTTTCTTCCAAAAGCTCTCCAGGCAAGCTTTGTACGCCGATTAATTTCTTCATCAATGTGACCCTCACTTGATATCTGCTGTCCAAGATAAACATAACTGTCTGTTATCTCCAGCTTTTCTCCAGTAACCCTATTGAAAATGGGACAAATGGAATCAAAGGTCAGGACATAGGATCAGGATCCATTCCATCGCCCTTATCCCACACTATTAAGGTGGACGTCAAGTAATTTTGCTTCCTATATTTCCAATGGAAAACCTTTTGTACACATTTCCTTCACAATTAGTGTGTTCCCAAGGATGGAAATTTGAACATCAATTAAAATAACTTCATACTATAACGTGGAATACTTAACATTTTGTAAAACATAAGCATAATTTCAATTTACTTCCGATATTGGAGGTTATTTTTTAACGTGCAATAATGCATTTGCATTTTTGAACTTCCCTTTTGTTGGTAAAGTTCGATTAACACTTACCGCACGTGGGGCTTGGCTTTCAATTCTTATTTCCGTTATGTGGATGCGGCATGGGGGGGGGGGGGGTTTCATTCAGTTGCGGGTCCACTTCATTTTTTTTTTCCATTGGTATTTAACTGGCCTCGTCACTAAATGAGTTTTTTCCTTTGCCGCCTCCTCATTTACTTCAATAATTTTTCATAACTCGAGTACTTTCGGTAATAATCCATTACCGTCATCTAGGGGACGTTTTGCTCCGACTAGCACGGACCGTGTCAGCTGGGCATTTCGGTGGTTCTCGCGGGCTGCTTCTGTTATCGGCTATCGCTTCTTCTTGGGCATTGTGGCGCCATCTCTTGTTGGTCACTGATCTCATTTTTCGAACTTTTTCATTTTTTTGCTCAATTTTAATTAAATTTCTCCAGCTGTTTCTCAATATATTAGGGTCATTATGGTTGCAAACTTTTGCCCTATTTTTTTCAATCATTACCGACTCTACTATTCTGAGGTGTTTTTCGGATTTACAGCTTTTAATGATTTTTATATTTTCGAATTTAGGATATTTTTGGTTAGCCAGACAGTATTGAATAAGTGCTGTTTTTTCTTCTTTTTTCTGCCAATTTTTTACGTGTTGTTTTAATCTGTGTTTAAGCTTATTTTTGGTACTTCCTATATATGCCATTGGAGGATTTTCAGTAATAGGAATTGATCAATACCTGCTTTTTCTAACATTTTTATTTTTTCATTATTTTTGATTACCATATTTTTGATGGTATTTACTTTTCCTCCAATTTGAATGTTATGCTTTTTACAAATATTATTAATTTCATTGGTAGTACCTTTAATGTAAGGAAAACCATACATCCTTATCCTCAAAAATGCAATAGTCTAAAAACCTTAATTAATAGAGCATATACGCACTCTGAATATAGTCAGTTCATCAATGAAGAAATCAAATTCATAAAAAAAAATTGCAGGTATCTTTGGTTATCCTAACTATTTAATAGAAAATGGAACACAGAAGTAATAAAGAAAATAAAAAATAATGCTGTAGTAAATAAAAAAGTAGTCAAATATCTTAATGGTTTTCCTTACATTAAAGGTACTACCAATGAAATTAATAATATTTGAAAAAGCATAACATTCAAATTGGAGGAAAAGTAAATACCATCAAAAATATGGTAATCAAAAATAATGAAAAAATAAAAATGTTAGAAAAAGCAGGTATTTACTCAATTCCTATTACTGAAAATCCTCCAATGGCTTATATAGGAAGTACCAAAAATAAGGTTAAACACAGATTAAAACAACACGTAAAAAATTGGCAGAAAAAAGAAGAAAAAACAGCACTTATTCAATACTGTCTAGCTAACCAAAAATATCCTAATTTCAAAAATATAAAAATCATTAAAAGCTGTAAATCCGAAAAACACCTCAGAATAGCAGAGTCGGTAATGATTGAAAAAAATAGGGCAAAAGTTTGCAACCATAATGACCCTAATATATTGAGAAACAGCTGGAGAAATTTAATTAAAATTGAGCAAAAAAATGAAAAAGTTCGAAAAAATGAGATCAGTGACCAACAAGAGATGGCGCCACAACGCCCAAGAAGAAGCGATAGCCGATAACAGAAGCAGCCCGCGAGAACCACTGAAATGCCCAGCTGACACGGTCCGTGCTAGTCGGAGCAAAACGTCCCCTAGATGACGGTAATGGATTACTACCGAAAGTACTTGAGTTATGAAAAATTATTGAAGTAAATGAGGAGGCGGCAAAGAGAAAAAAACTCATTTAGTGACGAGGCCAGATAAATACCAACGGAAAAAAAAAATGAAGTGGACCCGCAACTAAATGAAAAACCCCCATGCCCGCATCCACATAACGGAAATAAGAATTGAAAGCCAAGCCCCACGTGCGGTAAGTGTTAATCGAACTTTACCAACAAAAAGGAAGTTCAAAAATGCATAAGCATAATTATATTAAAAAACAATAACGTTTCCTTTGGTGGTGTTGAAACCAGAAAAAAGATGGCGCAACCTGCGCTTTGATGACGTCAGTGGACAAATAAATGTTGGATTGCATAATTATGGTTATGGTTTAGAAAATATTAAGTATTCCAAGTTATGAAATGAAGCTATTTTAATGGATGTTCAAATTTTCATCCTTGGAAACGCATTGTTTGTGAAGAAAATGTGTACAGAAGTTTTTCCATTGGAAGTATAGGAAGCAAAATTACTTGACGTCCACCTTAAAGTAGCAATTCTTGTATGTATGTATATTTTATTTTGAAAACGGCTCTAAGAATTTTGATGAAAGTCGTTAACCTACAGTTTTCTGGTACTAGAAATCGATTTAGCTTGATCTCGACTTTAGGAGAATTCGTTTAGTGGGTTAAATACCCACCCCAAATTATAACGTTTTTATTGGCATGGCGTCGTTCCATTAATGTTACCAATGCTTAGAAATCTTATGACATCACAATCTCGCAATTGAGAACGTTGGCGCGCGTTCACGCCATTTGTCTCATTACGTCACACATTGTGTGTGGATCCTATTAAAGTTTTATGACGTCACGCTCTTGCGGCGAGCAGATGGTCGCGATTCCCATCTGTCTCATTACGTCACGCGTTGTGTGCGTATGTCCGTCCGCACCATAACTCGCGTAACAGTGGTTCGATTTCGATGAAATTTTAGTGTCTGGTAGGGGATCACCTGGGAAGGAACCCTATTTAAAGTGAACGAAATGGAGTCAAAGGTCAGTACATAGGAGCGGGATCCATTCCACTGCTGTTATGCGCCATATAACATAAAAAGGTTCAATTTCGATGAAATTTTAGTATGTGGTAGGGGACCACCTGGCGACAAACCCTATTGAAAATGGGCAAAATAGGGTCAAAGGTCAGGACATAAGAGCAGAATCACTTCCATCGCCATTATGTGTCATAACTTACGTAAAAATGCTTTGATTTGGATAAAATGTTAGTATGTTGTAGATGCCTGCCTGGGGACGAATTCTGTTGAAAATGGGGGAAATAGGGTCAAAGGTTAGGACACAGGAGCAGTATCTATTCCATAGCCCTTATGCATCATTACTTACGTAAAAATGCTTCGATTGCAACAAAACTTTATCATGTTATTTCGGAGGTATGCCGAACCGGTTCTGTTGAATATCATCGAAATGGGATCAAAGGTCAGGGCACAGGACCGAGATTTATTCCACAGCCATAATTCTCATAACTTACTTGAGTGATAACTTGAGTAATGATTTCTGGTATGTTGGAAAGCATATCATAATCAATGCATTGCATGATTTTACTAACTTGTTTTTTTTTTTTTGCTTCTGCAGTAGAGGCCACAGCTTAGCAGTGAAAGCTCAGCTTAGTCTCACCAGCCCTGATGTATGAGCTATAGAGCAGTGGCATAACTAGCACAATGTGCCCCCACGCCCTGCAAGATTTACTTCAGCACCCCAAAGCATAGCAACTTTCCCAGGATTTCGAACACGAGGGAAGATGCATTTCTCGCGGTGTGGGTGGGTGGTGGTTGGGGGGGGGGGGTGTAGGAATTCAGGGAAAGTGTCTGCAAAATGCAAAAGTAATGGTGGTACCTAGAGCCCTGTAGTTTTAACTTTTAGGTAATATGATTTGACAATACATGTAAGTGTAAGTCCAAAACTAAAATAAATCGTTTGAAGAAATCCCCCTCTTACACATTGTAGATCTGCAGCAGCTGTGAATAAATGCTGATGCCTGTAATGGACGCAATCTTAGGTAACTGTTTTCCCACATCCTCCATGGGGAATCCCACTGTGGCCTCGCGCTTTTCCTCAGCAGCGCAGAGAGAGGGCGATTGGAGACAACCGTATTATTTACAACCAGAAGTCAAAGAACTGAAAGCTTTCAATCTGTAGGACATTCAGTGTTTTAAAAGTGAAACTAGGCATTGATTTAGGCAAAGCTAAATGTATCTCAAAGCAAAATATGAATCTTTGGGTTAATTGTTGTGCGTGTTCGATTTTTTTAATAAAACTATAACTGGCAGCTGCAGTACACTCCTTCGTTACCTGCGCACCCCCTCCCACCCCCAGTCCCCAGCTGCGGGGGCTGCAGGGGTGATAGTTACGCCACTACTATAAAGGCATGCATCATTGGCATGGCGGATGACACCTGAGCTATTCGGTGAAAACGAAATGTCTCGCTTGCGTCGACATGCGAGCTATAGACCTGTCATCGGTATGGAGGGTGACACGTATGGTATTCAGCAAAAAACAAATGTCTCACAAGCCCCGACAAATGCTACAGAGGCGTCATGGGCATGGCGGATGACAACCGACATGCCAGCTATTTGGCAAAAAAGAAATGTCTCACGAGCGCCGACATGTGAGCTATAAAAATGTCATCAGCATGAAAGGTGGCACCCAACCTATTAGGCGAAAAAGACATTCTTTGCAAACGCCGACATGCGATCTATAGAGGCCTCATAGGCATGACCAATAACACCCAACATGCAAGCTATTTGGCGGAAAAGAAATTCCTCGCGAGCGCCCACATGCGAGCTATAGAGGCATCATCAGCTTGGTGGGTGACACCCGACCTATTCTGCAAAAAAGAAATGTCTCGCGAGCGCCAACATGCGTTCTATAGAGGCGTCATAGGCATGGCGGATTACACCTGAGCTATTCGGCGAAAAAGAAATTCCTCGCAAGCATCGACATGCGAGATATAGAGACATCATCGGATTGGTGGGTGACACCCGACTTATTCGACTAAAAAGATGTCTCGCGAGCGCTGACATGCGAGCTATTCTGCGATTTCATAATGTCGGGTGTCACCTGACAGCCAAGGGGAAAGGATTAAAACATTTGCACCGAAATTTTCACAAGAAAAAAGCCACATGTAATCAATGTAAAAAATTCGCAAAAGGCGTTCAGCTGAGCTCCGTCTCGGCTTTTGCGCATGGCACTCTCAAATGGCTGTTGGCGGGGAAAGTCAGAACATCAAAGGCATATAGGGACTATCTGCAAAGTGAATTTTCGCGTCCAAAAGACGGTAAAAAAATAGAAAATTGCATGCAGGAATCTAGCGTGGGCTTTTCCATAGTTTTTTGGGTGACTTCCGTAAAATGTAAGATGAAGTGAAAATCCGTACAAACTACGTGAAATCCATAAAAATTGGCATCTCTGAATGCTTATGAATCTTTTAGAAACAGAGGCATCATATCCTGTCATGGGAGAGCCATTTTCAGCTGTCCTCCGCGTCAACGAAATAGCTAACGACTGACCTTACGCTGTATTTACGTAATCGCTCACCTCGCTTGGAATGAAATAACTGCGTCATCCCAAAGAGCAGGGAATGATGTATAAATAATCTCAATCGCACAGCACTCTGAAAGACCACCAAACCATCTATAAACAATCTTCATCAGGATTTCATAATCTACAGCATCGTTTCTTCTACATACCATGTGATTACAACAGAACTCCTCCTCCATAAGCTCCAACTGCATCATGAAACCTATTTGTCATTTAAGCCAAAAAAGACAATGAATTAGAAGGTAGGTAAAAATCATTCCGAAATGTTGGGATTAGCGGTATGCGTTGATTAAGCGCCGTTATACGTTTAACTAACCAAATTACGCGTAGACCTTTAAAAAGTGGCATTCGATTCGCCGTTTAAAACGGCATTTTTTGCTGTGAAAACATTTTTTCGCCCGGCGATTTTTGTTGTGGATTGCCATTTTGGCGCAGTTGGGTGCAAATATTAAATTTTTTCATAATTTGTAGCAGTTTAGTGCAAGATAATGAAATTGGCGCAAACTTTCCATCACTGCAATCCTGAGGGACCATTCCTAACTCATAGCACAACTGGCAAATTTCAGTTAACCAGTCAATTACAGTCACCACCATATTTCAACATCTCAGCAGTTATGCCAACAACTCTTGGAACCTTACCATTCTGAAGAGATTTTAAAGCTTTCCACACTTCTTCTCTTGAGATCCCTCCTGTGCTTTCATCCTTCACTGCCATCACCTGCATCTGTCTCAGAATCATCTTTGCTTTCCTGATCTAATAACTCACAGAAACATTCACTCCATCTTTCTTAACTCATTGGGCTCCCATATCATTTTCCCGATCTTATTCTTCACACAACTTACAACTTTAAAGATGATACCAATTTTTGTGAAATTCGCTTATTTTTTGTGTTTAAAAAGCAATTTTAATCCCCTATAATTATTATCGTGACAGTAATCGATGTTTTACTAGTTTCTCAGTTATTTTTTATTTGCTAATTTACTTTATTCTTATTCTATTGCTAATTGTGGTTCACTCATTGAGGGTTTGCAGCAAATTTTCTGTTATGACGATTGTATAAGCAGAGTTTTTTTTTATATGACTCTGTGATCATTCTTCGCTGAAATATCCAAAATAATAACATTCCAGGTTGTATTAAACCAGGAAAGTCATCAAAAGTCAAAATTTTTAAGTGCTATAAAAACTAATAAGTTGCTCATATGTCACAATCCATTCCCCCATAAAGTGAACGGTCAACCTTTCGGTCAACCCTCCAAGTGAGCATTAAATTGAGAAGATCAGTGCTACTTTTGCTTCATCTTTACTGTTAAACAGCGGTCAACGCACATAGCCATTAAGTAGGAAAATCTTCATAAGTGACAAATTGTCTCAGAGAAACTGTTATCCGTAACAGACAAAGTAGTCATCATTAGATAGCTAGAAACAGTGACAAATGTTGTATATGTTACAATTGTAGGTGGTTATATAACATAAATATATATGCATATTGTCACATATGCATATTATCACATGATGGGATTTTTCACCCCAAAACAGATTCAGCGAGCGTCCAAATTTTATAAGGATCTCCACCAGTCCTGGGCTCCTCGCTCAGGTTTAACTGTATTTGATTTTAAAAACAATGGAAACTCATTCTTGGTTTCTCCTTTTTCCACAAAAGTACCTGCATCTTTTTCCATGTTCAGTGAAGTCATTCTGCACACATTTTTATTTTTTAGTTAATGAACTCCTTCTTTAATTACCTATGTTTTCTTTTTCTTACTTTGAACTTGCTTCTGAGCTTGCTGATCTTTAAAATATTGCATGCATTTTAATACAGACATTTAACGTGGACCAGGAACATCAAAGAAAGATCTTTGCTCTTTCCACGTTTATAAGTGAGTCACAGAAAAATTCTCATTGGCCGCCACCGGGAGTCGAACCCAGGGTCTTCCAGTTACGCGCCGGATATGCTTTTGCTACACCACAGCGGCCTCGAATTCCTTCAGACTCACACATGCTAACTGCCAAGCCAATTTGGCAGGTTGCTTCTTGGAGCCCCGCACAATGCTGGGGGGGGGGGGGGTGAATCCCCAGCATTGTGCGGGGCTCCAAGAAGCAACCTGCCAAATTGGCTTGGCAGTTAGCGTGTGTGAGTCTGAAGGAATTCGAGGCCGCTGTGGTGTAGCAAAAGCATATCCGGCGCGTAACTGGAAGACCCTGGGTTCGACTCCTGGTGGCGGCCAATGAGAATTTTTCCGTGACTCACTTATAAACGTGGAAAGAGCGAATATCTTTGTTTGATGCATGCATTTTGCTTGAGTTTTGTTTTTTGACCCTGTATCTCCAAAGAACTTAACATGATCATAAATAACTCTCTTTGGAATTTAAGAAACTTCTTTTATGTTTTTCATTTCAATATCTTTTTTATGAAAAATGATTATATTGGGTTGGTGCAAATGAAATGTCAGTGGAGACCGGCCCCCACCACAGCAAAATGGAACCACCCACAGGCGTTGCTGGTATTACGTCACAGAGTTACTGTAAATAGCTAGCATGTGTGTGAAAAACAAGGTTCAGGTGTGGTTTGTTTGGACGTAATGTGGCTTGCAAGGGAAACATGCAGACACCGGATTTGCGAGTCCTCTTCCTGCATGAACTTAACTGGGCCATTCTGCAGGAATTGCCACTTGAAACGTTAACAAAGTGTTTGGAAAGAATACAGCCAACGGGACGAGCCATTCGGCAATGGTTTGTGAAGTTTCGAAGCAGAGATAGACTTGCAAAATGAAGCACATGGTCACTGACCTGTTGCTGTTTTCGATGATGTTCTGTTATAATTGTTTGAAGTGGACCCCCGAAAAATGTGTCGTGAGGTAGCGGCTGAGGTAGGTGTCCACCACACGACAGTTGTTTGGCGTCTGGCTGTTTTGGGTAAGGTGAAAAGCTGGACATGTGGCTGCTGCATGAGTTGACAACTGCCAACAAGACTAGGCATTTGGAAGTCTGCACATCGCTGCTTGCAAAGAATAAACAGAAACCTCTACTGCATCGAATCATCACCTGCGATGAGAAGTGGGTCCTTTATGATAATCGGAAACGATCTGCACAATGGTTAAGCAAGGCAAAGCCTGCTGGACAGCATCCTAAGCCACACCAATGATGAATTATCCGGCTGTGGACCACCTTGTCTGGTGGTCCACAGCCGGATAATTCATCAAAGTTTCTTGGCAGGAGGCCAAACCATCACTGCAGAACGTTATTGTGCTGAATTACACCAGACACACTGGAAATTTCTGCAGAAACAATTAGCTTTGGTCAACAGACATGGTGTTCTTCTGCTGAAGGACAAGATCTGCCCTCATGTCACACTAAGTGCCTTGGGACATGAAGCGCTGCCTCACCCTGCCTATTCCCTGGACATGTCTCTGACAGACATTTCATGACAGACAACGAGGTTCAACGTGCAGTTGACAACTTTGAGTCCCCGCCACAAGACTTTTTGCGTTCCGGGATCATGATCTTGCCGGACAGATGGCAACTAGGTGTCGATGCCGAGGGGTATTATTTTGCCTAGGTAAGTCATCCTACTTTTCTGTTCTCACCGTCCACGTGTGCTGGTCCTTTGCCTGATATTTCATTCGAACCAACCCAATAGCTTTGTTTATTAAAATTTGCAAGGTTCCAGAATTCCTTCTTGGTTTTAAAATAGATCAGATGTGGTGTTTTGCTATCTCAGCAACATGCACTTTCTCAAAGTCTTGGAAATAGTTATTGACTAATGCAATCTTTGGCCACTGAAAGTGAAACTTCAGTCAGTCCCCGAAGTATGATAACTTAAGATACACAGAAGATGTGAAAACTCCAATCTGGCACAATCTGATTTCCATCCAGCAGAATGAGAAGGATGGCAATACTTGATCTCTCTATGGAAATTATTTACGCCGAAGTGCCAAAAGTCATGGGATAGCAGTATCAAAATTTTTAACTGGTGCATATAAAGGCTTCAACGCACACCACGACTTTTATCAGTTACAAGGTGTAGTCAGGTTAAACAACTGCCAATAGGATTATGGCAAGCTGACATAAATTATCGGAGTTTGAATGAGGTATGGCAGTGGGAGCAAGATGGATGGGACATTCGATTTCCGAAGTTGTACAAACATTCAACATTCCTCGATCCACGGTGTCACGTGTGTACTAAGAATACCTCATGGAAGGCATTACCACCCACCATGGACAGCACAGTGGCCGACCACAGGTACTGAATGACCATCACCAGTGGCGTCTTACCAGGATTGTCCATACTAAGAGACGAGCGACACTGGCTCAAATAACATCCACATTCAATGCAGGAGGTACCAGAGACATATCCATCAGGTCAGTGCAGTGTATCATGAAAGAAATACGAAAACTTGAAAAAAAATTTCAAGTTTTCGGATATTATCTAACTTACCATCCTTGTCACATTTACGCCAAAATTCGGATTGTCATCTTCAAAATTTGCAGTGCAGTGTAATTTAGCATCCATGGAATCGGGGAGCAGAAGGCCCACCAGAGTGCTTTTGTTAACACCATGACATCAGACACAGCACCTCAGCTTGGCTCGTGAAAACAGTAATTGGACCCTGGAAGACTGGCAACATGTGACGCAGTCTGACGAGTTGTGCTACCAGATGTTATGAGCTGATGGTAGTTGGGCTACCAGTCGCTATGAGCTGATGGTAGTTGTGCTATTAGTGGTTATGAGTTGATGGTAGTTGTGCTACCAGTTGCTCTGAGCTGATGGTAGTTGTGCTACCAGTTGCTATGAGCTGATGGTAGTTGTGCTACCTGTTGTTATGAGCTGATGGTAGTTGTGCTACCAGTTGTTATGAGCTGATGGTAGTTGTGCTACCAGTTGTTATGAGCTGATGGTAGTTGTGCTACCAGTTGTTATGAGCTGATGGTAGTTGTGCTACCAGTTGTTATAAGCTGATGGTAGTTGTGCTACCAGTTGTTATGAGCTGATTGTAGGGTTCAGGTGAGGTGCAGATTCCCTGAGGTCATGGAGACCCAAGCTGTTAACAAGACACTGTGCAAGCTGGTGATGGTTCCATATATGTGTGGAGTGCCTTAATGTGGCACGGTTTGGGTCCTCTGGTCCTCATAAACATGTCAATAACCAGTAATCGCTTTGTTGCTTTGCTGGGTGACCATTTGCTACCCTTTATGGACTTCATGTACCCCAACAAGGATGGGACTTTACAGGCGGACAATGCACCACGTCATCGGGCCCAAGTTGTACAAAATTGGTTTGAGGAGCATTCTGGACAGTTCTGATAGATATGGATAGTGTTATCACCATATTCACTTGACATGAACCCAATAGATCACTTATGGGACATGGTGGAAAGGTCCATTCGCACCCAAAATTCTGCACCTACAAATACCAGGGAACTGTGGGGGCTATTCAGACGGAATGGCTTCACATCTCCCCAGAAGTCTTCTGGACACTTGTGGAATCAATGTACGTCAAGTTGCTATACTTTGCTGGGCTAGAGGAGGTCCTACATGATACTAGGTACATATCCCATGACTTTTGGCACTTCAATGTATAAGAGATGACATGTGCTTCCCCTTGTGAGTTAGTGTTATATTTCACTACATATTCACCATGTTCTACAATTGAAGATCGGATTTTTAGAGACAAAATTTTGCCTTTAAACTTCAACATTTATTTTTTTCTTCACTTTCACTTTCCTTCCACAAGAAAAACAATGTACAGTTAGAATATTTCAAATATTTTTCAACTGAATCACTACACACACTTTCAATTTGAAAACATTACCTGTTCCCTTCGTGTACCATTTCCAACCTGACCTTCAGTGTTTCGTCCCCAACAATAAACTTCGCCATCCAGAGTAAGAACAGCAGAATGATGACTTCCACAAGATACCTTTAAAGAAAGTCATTATAAGAAATGAAACCATTGCAAACTTTGTATATATATATATATATTCTAAAAAAAAAGTAACTGCTGCTGCTGCCGCTGCCGTTTTAAAAATTTCACGATACTCGCGCTTTCCTAGCTTGCAGCACAAAAATTATTGAACACAAAAATAGAAATTTACATCGTTTGCAGAGAATTGTTTGGAGAACACGCTGAAATAAACCGTTTTTCAATTCTGGTGATATTTCAAAAGCTATTGTATTTCAAAGTTAAGGTAAGCAAAAAAATGCTGTCAGTTCGCATTCTGGACACACTAACAGCAACAGAACCATGAAACTTTGTAGGCATGTAGGGCCATGGCTGAATTTTTGCACCTCATCACCCTTTTTTTTTTAATTTTGATTTAGTTTATGAGAAATAAAAATTTTAAATTTCACAAAATTATCTATTTCGTGATGGGATCCATTTTAAAAAACAGATATATGGCAAACTATAAATTATAACACATTGCAATTTTTATGGCATAAACTCACAACTATCATTCCTTAAAAAAAAAAATTCTTATTTTTAAGCATCTTTTAAAAATGCAAAGGAAAGGAATGAACAGCTTTTTCTGTCTTCAATGGTAACCACACAGGAAAGTTCTGGTCCCGTGATCTGCTGCCTTGGTGATGCAGCTATTTTTAGCACTCTCTTCTCATTGGGTGAAAGGACAGGCTACAATCAACTGCTTCTACATGACCTAGAGATCTGTCACATTGATAGGTCTTAAGGTCCAAATACCTAGAAGAGTCTGGAAAAAAATGGCAGCTTTGGAAAATTGTCTGCTTTAATTTTTTGACCACTTCTAAATGACTTAGAGATTTGAAAATTGTCATGCTGTTACAGCTTAAGGTACAAATCCCAAGAAAAGCCTGAAAAAAAAAAAGGCAGCTTTGGAACATTCTTTGCTAGAATTGTTTGCGAATTGTTCAACTACTTCTCACTTCCCATCAACCTTGAGATCTGAAAATTGGCATGCTGAGAGCCCTTAAGGTCTGGATATCTAAAAAACTCTAAAAACCAAACAGTTCAAAAGGGAGGCTTAGCTTTACTGTTCAAAATACTGATAGGTTTAAAGATAATTATGCCAGAAACGTTTAAATGCTGTAAAAATTCCATGAAATTTTTATTTAAATTTAAGGGGCGCTGAAGCCATTTTATGTCAAACCATATGCATTGAAGTCATGACCCTGTTCTAAATTGTGAAACAGTTACGGATCTTAAATTACTTTTCTTTGCCTTAATTACTTTTCCTTTCTTTTTTTTTTTTTGAAACATGACGATTATGGGCAAAACACAAGAAAGAAGACCTGAAATTCTTCTTTCTTCCTCACAAGAAAGAAGACCTGAAATTCTGTGGTTCTGTTCCTTACCATCCTTCCTATGCTTATAAGTTACAGATTCTTTTTAGAAGTTTTGGTTACCATCTTGCCATTAAATCTACCCCAAACATCTTGAAACTTCTACAAAGGGATAGGGACAAAGTTGAAAGCCTGAACCTCCCAGGAGTTTACTGCATTCCTATCTCTTCTTCTACTGGGGATAACTTATACATTGGAAGCACATACAGGAGCATTAGCCATAGAATTTTAGAACATAGAAAAGATGTTTCGAAAGGCAATCCCAACACTGCCTTGTCTATTTTGACAATGGAAGACACATCTGCAGTTCCCCACTGGAACGAAGCAAAACGAATTGCTTCGTTTGACAATCGTTTTGCCCTCCGTTACCGTGAAAGCATAGAAATTATTTTCAACTCAATGACTTGCAACTCCGAATCTCCTCTCTACATTCCGTTGATCTGGAGATCAATTCTAAGTTTTGGCAACAAAAATAGGAAAAATTCAAATGTAGAATCTGGCAACAATCTTAGTCCTCCATTGGCGTGATGAAGACCTAAGATAAGGTCGAAAGCTTCCAACTTACGAACTTTTTGTAAAAGTTTTAGTTAACGTAACTAGCGTGATCAAGTCACCTTTCTTTGTTTCCTTTCTTTAATTTTTTGTTCAAAAAATTATAGATTCCCTGTTCCGAGAAGGGGTATAACTGCTAGCATATATTAAATTTAATAATAATAAAAATACCAACATTTTAACTTCACTTTGTTAAAATGGCTTCATGTAAAAAAAAATTAAACAAATTCTGTTCACTCCAGAGACATATCCTCACTAAATAATAATGTTGTTTATTGTGGTTTGTTTCAAATTATAAGGACACCATCAACTAACCAGATGAATGATCATAATTTCAACTGCAATGTATTGAACACCTAACAAAACTAAAGACAAAAATTTGTGTTGGGCAATCTCAGATGATTAAATCCCATGCAATCAGCTGCATAGACTTTTTTTTTCAGAGTTTAACAACCCTTTGTAAGCATCTAAAGCTGTAATAACTTACCCCTTCTTAATTTAGGGCTGGTGGTTTCAGGGAAGTGACTGAAACAGTGCTGTAGGGCATGTCACATCTGGGACCTGAACCCAGGACCATCTGGGGTGATTAGCCAGAAGCCCATGGCTCTGACCTCTCAGACACTGTAATACCATGGGAAAAGTTAGGAAAAGTACAGACATATTAACCAGTCAGACACAAAGTTAAACCAACATCTGAAACACAAGGTCCTTCAGTGAAATGAACAATGAACACACTTTGCTAACTACTGTGTTCCATCAGTAGCCTACACATTGCATACACTAGCAAGAAAAGCATAACAAAACTCTTTATATTACAAAACTGCTATTTGAATGCTTGTTTGCTGTAGGAACAAATTTAAGATACAAAAGGGTTGTTCAATCAACAACCCTTTTGTATAATTGCAATAAACAAACATTTAAAATATTGAAACTGTCTTGATAAGAAACTTTGAGGAGAAAATATCACAAAATAAAAATGAAATGTGTGAAGCATCAATACATTTCATTCAAGAAACTGCAAATGGAAAAGTAAAATAACAGGATTATTTTTAGTTTGTACATTTCTCATGCAGTGATGCTTCTTCGTAAATAATGTACTGAAACAGCAATTATACATAGAATTAAATGAAATGCACTTGTTTAATGACATATTAAACCACACTGAACAGTTAGGAAAACAAGTGCATCATTGCTTCACCTTAACGAAAGCAACTGCTTTGAAGCAAGGTAACAACTACTTCTTTCACACATGAAAATATAAATAAAATCTACCAGCCAAGAGATAAGAAACATAATTGCAGTTCACAGAGTTATCATTCAATGTGGTGCATGTGCCAAAGCAACCCAGCAAAGTTATAAATTTTGCTATGAAATGTAGCTCCACACTGTTACAGATTGACGTGTGAACTTACCATTTACTCATAAGCATTAATCTGAGTGCACAATATTCATGGAGACATTTCAATAATTCATTTACTGCAATGTGTCACGTTACAGGTAATCAGAGAAAGGCATTTGATAAAATCTAAAGGCCTCACAACATTTCCTTGAGTTCTTCTTCGGTTCATTGTTGTGGAGTAGGATAAAATAGCATGTACTATAGATTTAAGGGGTGTACCATCAAAACAACCTGGCGTCTGCATAACCCGGTCAAAACAACCCGGCGTCATAATAACCCCAGGTCATAATTATTGTACGTCAGAATAACCCACGTCATAATAACCCACGACTTAATAACCAGCGTCAAATGCTATCTCATGGTACACTTAGACGGTAGATGGATTTTGGAAAGGGTCAGAGCCAGGGTTCAAGGAGCCCCCCATACAATTTTTTTGTAAAATCAACAGTTTTCAATTTAGAGCCACCAGATTTGGTATACTACCTGATGGTATTCTAATTTAGACGGTAGATGGTTTTTGGAATGGGTCGGAGTCAAAGACACCCCCATACAAAATTTTCGTAAAATCAACAGTTTTCAATTTAGAGCCACTTAATTTGGTATACTACCTCATGGTACTCTAACTTAGATGGTAGGTGGTTTTTGGAACGGGTAGGGGCCCTTCCATACAAAATTTTCATAAAATCTACAGTTTGGAATTTAGAAACACCAAATTTGGTATACTACCTCATGGTACTCTAACTTAGATGGTAAATGAACTTTGGAATGGGTGCGGGCCCCGGGTCAAGGGGCCCCCCATAAAAGTTTTTGTATGGGGCCGTTGTGCTCATGCTCAAGAGTGGTTGGCACAAGTACTCGATAATATTTGTTTACCTCCATGTCTGTGTTGTTTTTGTGAATGAACGTTTAGTAGTTTGTGCTGTGCTTTATAATTTGGGAACTTAAAAATATGAAAAATATGTGCTTCATTGGTGATAAGACAATTAAATGTTATTTATTAAAGGCTGATATTTCTGCTCACTTAATTTTTCCCAGGAACCATTTTCAGTACTCTGTTAACAATAAACAAATTCAAATTTGTACATTCTGTTGAATATACAGGGTGTCCGAGAATTATTGGACACATTACAAAATTATGTAAAAATAAAAAAAAATATGAGCATTGTCTGTTTTTCTATGCCACATATTACTAACACGGTTTCTATATTTTTGTTTTGCAGAATTGTTATTCCCAGAATCCGATATATGGCACTAGGTGTGGCCTGATAAGGAATGTATGAGAAATGCGCAATCAGTAGTCATGTCATCCGTACAGCAGAAGGCGATGTGTGTGTTATGGCTTGCGGAATTAAAGTCTGTCATTAAAGTTATAAGACGGTACCGTTTAGAGTATGGTTGTAATCCTACGTCAACGGATTCAATTAAACGGTGGATGAAACAGTTTAGAGAAACTGGCAAAGCGGAACATCGTGGAGGAGCGGTAGGCCTAGCATCAGCAGTGAGATGGTTGACCAAGTTAATGAAAGTTTCCAACAAAGCTCCAGGAAATCCGTTTGTAAAGCAAGCAGAGAACTGTGCATTCCAAAATCGACAGTTCACGATATCTAGCACAAGAAATTAAAGTTTCATGCTTATAAAATTCAAATAGTGCAAAAGATGCATGTAAATGATCACACTCTGCGATACGATTCCGCTGTGGATATGCTGAATCGAGTGTAAAACGACGAAAACTTTCTCAGTACTGTAATTTTTAGTGATGAATCCATATCTCATGTATCAGGTATTGTGAATCGTCACAACTGTAGGATATGGGGCAGTGAACCGCCTCATGCTGCTATTGAACTGAAACGTGATTCTCCAAAAGTTAATGTGTGGTGTGCCCTATCAAAAAGAGAAGCGATTGGCCCTTTTTTCTTCTGTGAAAAAGCCATAAATGGTGACATTTACTTAAATATGCTAGAAAATTTTGCTATACCCCAGATCAAAAGATATGACAATGTCGTTTTCCAACAAGATGGCGCGCCTCCGCATTGGTCAATGTGTGTATGTAAGTGCCTAAATGGGCATTTCCCCAACAGATGAATTGGGCGTGGTGGTCAAATTCTGTGGCCTCCTTGTTCTCCAGATCTAACTCCATTGGATTATTTCATGTGGGGTTATGTGAAAGATGGTGTCTATCAGACGCCCTGTACTGATTTGCAGGAACTGAAGCAGCGTGTCACGGCTGCTATTAATTCCATAATTCCTCAGATGTTTGCCAATACATGGCATGAAATAGAGTATCACTTGGACGTACTATAAGCAACCAAGGGATCTCACATCGAAATTTATCAACTTGTGTAGTTACATTGTAAATTAGTACAGTCAGTTTCTTTCTATCTGTTTAATGTTTTGTTTTATATAATTTTGTAATGTGTCCAATATTATAATTCTTGGACACCCTGTATTGGTGACTATCGACAGAGCATTAGAAATCTATCTCCTCCATCGAGTTTAAATTTATGTGCATAAGGCCAATTACTTGTTTACCTCAGCATGTTGAAATACGAAATTTTCGGGTACGAAGAAGTGGCCACCGGAGCTGAATAAACAAATTTCATGTGGTTATATTCCCCACTACTTGAGCAACTATTGTTCATAAAATATTTTATTTTTAATATTTCATTTTCAGCAAGAAATTTAGACATTTCCATGATTTTTGGGCCAAAGACAAAGCGGAGAACTAGTCACAAAAATTTTAAGGGGCCGTAAAAAAATTACGTTCTCGGCTGCTCCGTGGCTACGTCTCCCGCGATTGGTCATGTGACACATAAAATTTCCGTAACTTCATATTTTCTTATTCAAGATTTTTTTCAAGGTTTATAAACTACAGGTAAACAAATTCTTTGCCTGTATGTGCAAGCCCAGGAAACTTGTCGGGGGGGGGGGGGGGGGGGGTAAAATTTCCCGATCGGACCAGAAATTATTTATATTTTATACGCTTGATGTAACCCCCTTCCCCAACAGGTTTCCTGAGGCAGCACATGCCCTCAGATAATTTGTTGAGTTGTAGTTTACAAAAGGCTGAAAATCTCACTATTGGACCAGAAAATCTGGTTGCCTGAGCAGACACATGCCTTCAGATAATGTGTCGAGTGAAATATTTTGTTGAGTTGTAGATCATAAACATTTTTATAAAGAATAACATTAATTATCGCAATTAAGAAAAGGTGAAATTACAGAAACTTTATATGACTCAGATAGCCAACCTATGGGGGTAGTGGCCACGAAGCGGTCAAAAATGCAATTTTTAAACGGCCCCTTAAAATTTTTTGAACAGTTCTCGGGTGGCCACTTCTCCTACACCCTACCTAATAAGCTGTAGAACCCTTTTTAGCCTGCAAAACAGTGGCCACTCATCGAGGCACCGATTAGGTGAAGTGGAGATAAGTATCCTGGTGTACCTGGTACCATAATGTCAACAGCAAGTCCTACAGTTCCCGTACATTTGGGGGGGGGGGGGATTTTGTGCGAACTCGCTTTTTCAAATTGAACCACAAATGTTCGATTAGGTTCATGTCAGGTGAATTTGGAGGCCAGGGCATTAACAGAAAGTCATCAGCATGTTCCTTGAACCACTCCTTGACGATTCTGGCAGTGTGGCATGTAGCATTATCTTGTTGGTAATGGCCATCACCAGCAGGAAACACAGTTGCCCTAAATGGGTGAACTTGGTCCGCAACGATATTCAGGTACCTGACTGATATAAGAGAATGTGCTGTTAGGATAACGGGGCCTAAATTGTCGCAAGAAAACATCGCCCACAGCATAACACCACCGCCGGCCTATTTCTGCTCAACAGTGCAGCCAGGTGCCATAGACTCCGTTAGTAATCGGCGTATCCGCACTCGGCCGTCTACGTAATGCACCAGGAATCTTGCTTCGTCGAACCAGGCTACTTTCTTCCAATCATTCAAGCATCCAATCTTGATGATCTTGGGCTTATTTCATGCGTTGATGGCGATGATGTTCAGTGAGCATGAGGACCCGGCTGGGTCATCATATAATTATGGTATCGTAAAATTTGTTTTTATATTGCTATCAGCAAGAGTGGATGCACGAATCTGCTTTCGCGAGCGAAGTATTACAAATAAGTTTTAAAGCGTTTTTTATGTGACGTATACCGCTAATTTACATATCCGACATTTCCCTGCATTGTTGTCATGTGACTGTAACTGGTCCAGAGTATGAAATGTGACACAGAGAAATACTTGCCCAAAAGTCAAACGCACTTGCACATTGGTAGGTGAAAGTTGGTAAGCGATATTGCATTCGTTACGAATTTCATCAAGTAAAAAGTGCTGCAAAAGCATGAGCAACGATCTGTTCTGTTCTGGGGGAGAATATTGTATTGAAAAGCACATATGAGTTTTGGTTCAGACGGTTTAAAGCAAGGGATTTTGATGTTAGCGATCGAGAACATAGCGCCGCCCTGCAGAAGGTTGCACATGAGGAACTGCCAGCATTGCTGGACGAAAATTTGTCTCAAATGCAAAAAAACTAGCTAAACAACTGGGGGTAACTCAACAAACCATTTCGAATCATTTACGCGCAATGGGAAAAATTCAGAAGGAAGAAAAATGAGTGCCACATGACCTGAGCCAGAGGAACAAGGATGGGCGTGTCATGAAGTGTTTGAATCTGTTGAATAAGCAACACAGAAAGTATTTTCTGTGGAAAATTGTTGCAGGTGATGAGAAGAGGATATGGTACGACAATCCCAAAAGCAAAAAAAAAAAAAAAAACCCAGTGAAGCAACAACTTCGATACTGAAACCCAATATTCACTCCAAGAAAGTTCTGCTATGCATCTGGTGGGATATGAAGGGTGTGCTCTATTATGAACTATTGGAACAGGGTCAAACTGTTACTGCTGATCGCTACAAGCAATAGTTGCTGCGAATGAACCATGGAATCTGTCGGAAATGTCCATTCACAGGCAAAGAATTCTGTCCCATGAAATTACTGCATAACAACGCTAGTCCGCGTGTCTCGAAATCGGTCAAGGAAACGCTATTATCGCTTGGCTGGGAAGTTTTGGAGCACCCGGCCTATAGTCCCGACATAGCACCTTCAGACTATCATTTGTTCCGATTGATGCAACATGGTTTGTCTGCTGTAAGGTTCCAGACATGTGACAAAGTGCAAAAATGTGTTGACGACTTCATTGCGTCACACAACGAAGTATTCTTCATGGCTGGAATCCGTCAGCTGCCCGACTGATGGCGGAAGGTTATAGATAATGACGGCGCATATTTTGATTCGTAAAGGTATTGTTTTTTTCTTGCATATTACAAGTTGTGTTGTCTTAAAACACTTTAAAACGTATTTGTACACCTAACAATATAGCTGTTCTTTGGGTAAATGTGGTGTTAATTGGCATATCCTAGTTGTGCTAATTAAGAAAAGAAAATCGATACAAACGTATATATTTTAGATATCGATTATTAATTTTTGTGAAGCTCATGCTCTCCTCGCCATTATTTGCCAATTCGATACGATTACAAAGTTTCGTAAAACGGGCGACAGCGATGAATCCAACTCTTTTCTGTTACCCTTTCACGACTACAACGCCCTATGCGCCCAGATATTCAAACAACCACAAGCAAGGTTAATAGACAGAAATGTTTGCTCATCCCACCTACCTCGCAGCGGAAGTATCGATCCCTTATGTAGTGACGTCACTGTAAAGGACGGGGAGACCGTCGATACTTGGTCGATACAACTGAAGTACTTGCGGGAGAAGTGTTGTGAACAATTTTAAATTCAAATGCGCTTTGAATTTGAAATCTTACAGCCAAGATGGAATACAAAAAGAAAGAAAAAACAGCGTGAACAATACATGCAGGAAAAACTGACATTCATGTGAATATTTTATTTATTGTAAACCAAGATTTTAAAGAAAATAAGTATAATTTTTTTTCAAATCTATTTAATCTAAACAGGATATTGACTGGCATTAGGGAAAATTGCAAAGATAGCGATCATAGCTTTCAAATTTAATTATATGCAACTGTAGCATTGTCTTCTTTAAATAAATTCGAGAGAAAGAAAAAACACCATAATATTATGTTAGCAGCACCTCATAAAGAAATCCCTTTATGCCGAACAAATCAAAAGTTCAGCAACATTCAAGGAACTCATTAAATTAAAAAGCTGGAAATTAATTCTATTAAATGTTCTGTTATTATTTAAAATTAATCGCTTAATAGAAAAGTTAAGATTATGTATTTTCAAATTCTTTTCCTTTCTTTTCGTCCTATTTTAATCACTAAATTTTGAGAACTTTAAAAATCGGGACCTTATTTAATGCAAAGAAATGCTTTCTTCACTCATTTTGCCATGTTCCTTAAGTAACTATTTTAACCGGTATTCTCTTCTTGGGTTGGTAAGACATTTTTTCCTGAGGATTTGGAAGTTAGTCGAATGCTAAGTGGACAACAAACGTTTCAAGTAGAAAACAAATTCAAATTGTTTTTCGTTGCTATTAGGATAAAAAAACAACAACGAGTTTTTCCAGATTTTATCTATGGGTTATTTTGCTCCGGGTTATTTTGTATTTTGCTAACGGGTTATTGACGTTGGGTTATTTTTGTTGGAAAGAGTGCTAAGAGTGCTATGTGTCCGTTCAAAGTTCCACACAAACAAAAACAATATAGATGGCGTTGCTGTGTTAAGCAAACTTATTTGTAAATAATAAAGGAAAAACTCTCATCTAACTCGAACGCAAGAAGTCGTGAAGTGCTTGCCTGACCTTCAACCTGAGAAGAGAAGAGCTGTTCCCATGAGAACCAAAAGCGAAAACAAAACGATGGAGTTATGTGTGTATGTACTGCGTATGTGATGTTGTTCCAAACCAATATAAAACTGGATAGCTTCTGTTTTCAATCTTAGATGTTTCAATGATGTGTTGTGAATAAAGGATTATCTATTTAAAGGTGGTAAGTACTCTTTATGCTTTCAACTATTCATTCAGTGAATTCAAGAATTCTCTTTCGTTTGTTGAATCCGTCATTTGAGATCAACGTGCGAACCTACTTAGAATTTCTAACAATATGATTATGAGACTGAATATCTCATATGTGCGGTGATCAATAGACGGAAAGAACAGATGATTTTCTCTGATTATAGTGAACATACTACCACATAAATATGCAGTTAGCAAATGCAAGGTAACTAAATTGTTAAGCTACTGAATTATTAAGTAAACTGAGTAATGGCATCGTTCATTGGCAATAATGGATAATTATAATGCAAAGCTGGATAATTATAATTATCAGACATGGAAATTCAAAATGCAAATGCTACTTATTAAAGATAACTTGTGGAAGATAGTTACAGAACCGATTCCCACTGAAAGAAGTGAGATGTGGATCAATCAAAATCACAGGCACAAGCCACAATAACACTCTGTATCAATGACGATCAAATTATTGTGTTAGATAAACAAACAAGTAACAAAACATTGAATTCTTTAAAGGCAGTATATGAAAAAGGAAGTTTAAGTAATAAACTCCACTTGCTTAGAAAATTGTATAGTTTGCGTTATCATGACGATGGTAATACAATGCAAGACCGCATAAATATAATGATGGAAATGGTTCAGAAATTGCACACACAAGGAGAGAAAATGCCAGACACCCACTTAGGTGCAATTTTACTTAATAGTTTGTCAAATTCTTATGAAAACTTAATTGTTGCACTTGAAGCTAGAGATCAAGGTGATCTAAATTTTGAATTCATAAAATGTAAAGTACTTGACGAGTACAATAGACGGAGAGAAAATTCACAAACAAGCACAAATAATTCAAGTGCAAGTACAACAGTGTTAAAAACTAGTTTTGGAGGTAAAAACCGCAACATAAAACCAAGTAAGTTTTGTACATACTGTAACAAAAGGAATCATACCAAAAATGAATGTTGGCATTTTAAAAAGGAAAGAGATAAAAATAAGGGAAACATAAAGAAAAGATTTCGCAAAGGTCAATCCACATCTAACTAATCTTACAACTTAGTGAAGACAGCAACAATAAAACCAGAAGAAAAGGAAATTGAAATAAAAAGGAAAAATAAAATTTTTTCACTAGAAACAAAGTCATTACATAGTGAAAATTTTGAAAATTGGACAATCGATAGTGGAGCCGCAGTACACATGTCTAACAATATAGCATTGTTTAAAGAGCTTTCTAATGATAAATCACAATTGATCACTACAGTTGATGGAACTCAAATAACGTCAGAAGGAATAGGAAATATTTTCCTAAGTTGTAAAGCTGAAAAAGATACAATTAGAAAATTAGAGATAAAGGATGTATTGTATGTTCCTAAATTGGAAACAAATTTATTGTCAGTTAGAAAGATTACAGAAAAATGATATGAAGTATCATTTAAAGATAGACAGTGCATAATAAAATGTGGAGAAATTATTGTAGCAACAGGTATAGTTGACAACTCAAACAATTTGTATAAATTACAGACTATAAATGAAAAGGCTAATTTAGTTGCAAAATGTGAAGAGAAAAATTGCTCAAACTTATGGCATAGAAAATCAGGACATAGAGATATACAGATGATAAAGCAAATAGAGAAAAATGGATTAGCTAGAGGCATTGTTTTATCAATTTGTAAAAAGGAAGAGAACTGTGAGATATGCATAAAAGGTAAGTTCACACAAAAACCATTCTCAAAACAGAACACTTACAAAACAATGGGAATACTAGAATTGGTACATACAGATATATGTGGTCCAATGAGTAAAGCCAGTTTAAGTGGATACAAATATTTCATTACTTTTATAGATGACTATTCTAGATACACATACGCTTATTTGCTAAGAAATAAAGATGAAGCAGTGATAAAATTCAAGGAATATGTAGCCTCAGTTCAAACTAAATTTGATAAGAAACCCAAAAGTGTAAGAACAGATAATAGATGGGAGTATTGCGGAGCAAAATTTGAAAGTTATTTAGCAGAACAGGGAATAGAGCATAAAACCACTATCCCATATTCACCTCAAATGAATGGCATTGCAGAATGCAAAAGTAGAAGCTTAATAAAAATGACAAAAGCTATGCTTCTAGATACTGAAATAGATGATAAATATTGGGCAGAAGCTGTATCATCATCATCATCATCATTGTCAACCATTATCAATCCACTGCTGGACGAAGGTCTCCCCAAGTTTCCTCCACAACGGTCTGTCTTGTGCCAGTCTCCTCCATGTCACTCCCGCATATTTACGAATTTCATCCACCCATCTCCCATGTGGTCTTTTCCTGGGTCTTTTCCTGTCCCTTGGAATCCAATCTAAAATTTCGGCTGTCCATCTATGGTCTGTCCTTCTGGCAGTATGTCCAGCCCATTGCCATTTCAGGGATTTAACTCTGATCATGATGTCTTCCACTCTCGTCATTTTTCGGATCCACGAGTTCCTCTTCTTATCTCTCCTGGTTATACCAAGCATGCACCTCTTCATGCTTCTTTGAGTTGTCTGCAGCCTTTGTATGTCTCTTTTAGTTAAGGTCCACGTCTCTGCACCATACGTAAGCACTGGAAGGATGCATTGATCAAACACTTTTCTTTTAAGACATAATGGCATATTGCTCTTGAAAATTATGCTGTTTCTTCCAAAAGCTCTCCAGGCAAGTTTTGTACGCCGATTAATTTCTTCATCAATGTGACCCTCACTTGATATCTGCTGTCCAAGATAAACATACGTATCTGTTATCTCCAGTTTTTCTCCATCAATCGATAAGTCTTCATTTCTTGTAAAAGCATTGAACATCACTTTTGTCTTCTGAAAGTTCATTTTTAATCCTACTCTTTACTCTTGTCAGCAAGTTCCTGGATCATACTCTGCAGCTCTGATGGGGTAGTTGCAAAAATGACTACGTCATCAGCAAAACGAAGGTGGGTTAGAAAATCTCCATTAATCTTTATCCTTTGTTTTCCCAGTTCAGTGATTGAAAGACATTTTCCAATGTGGCATTAAAGAGCTTTGGAGATATGGTGTCACCTTGTCTCACTCCCTTTCCAATTTTTATGTGTGTTGTATTTTCAAACAGCCTAATCTTTGCACTTGCATTTTCATAGATGTTATTAATAATATTAATGTATGCATCTTCAATACCGCAGGATTTCAGAGCCGTGGTAACTGCTGATGGTTTCACCGAATCAAAGGCTTTTTCATAATCGATAAAAGCCATGCACAATGGAAGTTCATATTCCCTCGCTCTTTCAATTAGTTCTCTCAGTACGTGGATATGATCTATTGTGCTGTAGCCACTCCTGAATCCAGCTTGTTCTCTCGGTTGAGCCATGTCCAGTGTTACCTTCAAACGGTGTGAAAGAACTTTAGTGAAGATTTTATAAACCACTGATAGGAGGCTGATAGGTCTGTAGTTCCTGAGATCCTCAATGTCACCTTTTTTATGTAGCAGGATCATTGTAGCGGTGTTCCAATCCTCAGGAATCTTCCCTTCATTAAGGCATCGAGTGAAAATTTGGGCGAGTACTGTTTCAATTTCTCCACTTGCTTCTTGTATGATGTCTATAGTAATTCCATCTTCTCCTGGAGGTTTCCCCCGCTTCATGTTCTTGATTGCATGAGCAACTTCTGCTGGGAGGACTGGAAGAACTCTGGTACCTTTCATGATGTCTGGAGTACATGTATCATCCCTTTCATATAATTTGGAGTAGAAATCTTTCACTCTTGTCAAAATTTCGCCTCTATTTCTTGTTATAGAACCATCTTCTTTTCTCAGAGCCATAATCTGTTTTCTTCCCTTACTGAGATGTCCCTTTGCTATCTTTAGGCTTTGGTTGTTTTCAATTGCTTTCCTCACTAGCTCACAGTTGAATTTCCTTACGTCTTCAGTGATACTTTTTCGTGCTGTCTTGCATAGCTCTATATATTCCACTTTGGAAGTCACATCTTCTTTAGTTGTCCTCATCTCTCTTCTTTTTTTGCATCAACATTTTGGTTTTTCCTGATAATTTGTTTACATGCAACTTGTTCTTAGACCCAGCTAATTTTGTTGCTGTTTCCATAAGAGCTTTGGTTACTTTTCTGTTAACTTCCGAAATATCCACTTCTTCCGATGTTAGGCCTTCTAAAGCAGTGAATCTGTTCTTCAGTTCCAACTTGAAAGTATTATGGTGTTTTTTAAGGTTGGTTATGTCAATACATTTTGTTTGTCTTATGAGCTTGCCACGTTCCAGTTTAGTGTTGAGGTGCATCTTACATCTCACCAATCTATGGTCACTACCTGTGTTGAACTTGTTCAGCACACTGCAGTCTTCAATGACGAATTTTTTGTTACACATAATAAAATCAATTTCACTTGTCGTCCCAATTGGATGTCTCCATGTCCATTTCCTGTGTGGCTTTTTCTTGAAAAAAGGAATTCAAGATGAAAAATCCTTCTGCCTCTGCAAACTCAACGAGAGTATTTCCACGCTGGTTTCTGTTGCCGTGACCGAATTTACCTACTGAAGTTTCATTCTGTTGCCGGTGCCCTATTTTTGCATTGAAATCTCCCATAATTATCTTCAAGTGTATCAACTGCTACATATATACAGAATAGAGTTCCTACAAAAGCAACAGGGAAGTCACCATTTGAAATGAGGAAAGGATACACTCCATATTTAGGTTACATCAAGGTATTTGGGTCAAAGGCCTATGTATACATACCAAAACAAAAAAGGAGAAAACTGGGAAATAGAGCTCAAGAAAGAATTCTAATGGGCTATGATGAAAGATCTCGAGGATATAGAATCTTCATTCCAAAAACAAATGAGCTGGTCATAACCAGAACAGTAAAATTTGATGAAAGAAAAAGTGTAGAAACATTTTGTAGACAAAATGAGAAGAAAATTGAAAGTAATCAAGAAATTCTAGTTGAAAAGAGAATAAATTCATCAGGAAGTATAATTAATGGAGAAGAAAAAGATGAATCTGAAAATCAACCAAGGCGATCACCAAGAGAAAATAAAGGTCAACCACCAGAAAGACTTGCATATATAGCAAAGACTCTATATAGAAAAGATCCACAAAATTTGGAAGAGATTCAAGAAATGGAAAATTCAGAAAAGGATAAATGGCTGAATTCAATAAATGAAGAATTAAGAGCAATGAGAAAGAACGATACATGGACTTTGGTAGATTTACCTGAAGGAAAAAGACCAATCAAGAACAAATGGTTATTTAAAAGGAAATATAATGTTAATGGTAATATAGAAACTTATAAGGCAAGATTAGTTGCAAAGGGATACACTCAACAACCAGGAATAGATTTTGAAGATACATTTTCACCAGTACATTATTAAATACACAACCTTAAGAATTCTCTTGACAGTTGCAGCAAACAAGAAGCTAGAAGTTCAGCATTTGGACATAAAGACAGCGTTTCTTCATGGAAAATTGGAAGAAGACGTATATATGGTTCAACCAGAAGGATTTGAAGAATCAGGTAAAGAAAATAAAGTGTGTAAACTGAAAAAGAGTATCTACGGTTTAAAACAAAGTGCAAGAAATCGGAATGAAACAATTATAAAAATTTTATGCGATATAGGTTTTATTCAGAGTACAGCAGATCCATGCTTACTATCATTGAAGAATAAGGATAAACAAACTTTTTTGGCTATTTATGTAGATGACATATAAATAGCATCAAACAGCCAAGAAGAAATTGCAAGGATTACAAAACTGATGAAAAACCAGTACGAAAAAAAGGAACTAGGCCGAGTTACATATTATTTTGGTATACAAGTGGAAAGAGAAGACGGAAGTTTCCTTCTTAACCAAAGAAACAAGATCATGGAAATTATTCAGAATCATGATACTGAACCTAACAAAGAAAGTAAAACACCAATTAGCACTAACTATGGAAAAGGCATACAAGAACCAGAATACATTAATGAAAATGGACGTTATAGAGAAATAGTGGGAGCGATCATGTACCTCTCAACTGTGACAAGACCAGATATTTCCAATGCTATAGGAATATTGAGTAGAAAAGTGAAAAAACCTAACATAGAAGATTGGAAAGCATTTTGAAAAAAAAAAAAGAAAAATTAAGGACATCCCTAGGTCTTATAGGGCAGAACTGTTCCAGACAAGTGGGAGTTTGTTGGAAAGAGTGCTATGTGTCCGTTCAAAGTTCCACACAAACAAAAACAATATAGGTGGCGTTGCTGCGTTAAGTGAACTTATTTGTAAATAATAAAGGAAAAACTCTCATCTCACTCAAACGCAAGAAGTCATGAAGTGCTTGCCTGACCTTCAACCTGAGAAGAGAAAAGCTGTTCCTGTGAGAACCAAAAGCGAAAACAAAACGATGGAGTTATGTGTGTAGGAATTCCGTATATGATGTTGTTCCAAACCAATATAAAATTGGATAGCTTGTGTTTTCAATCTTAGATGTTTCAGTGATGTGTTGTGAATAAAGGATTAAAAGGTGGTAAGCACTCTTTATGCTTTCAGCCATTCGTTCAGTGAATTCAAGAATTCTCTTTCGTTTGTTGAATCCGTCATTTGAGATAAACACGCGAACTTACTTAGAATTTCTAACAATTTTGACACCTGGTTATTTTGACGTCAGGTTATTTTGACGTCAGGTTATTTTGACGTCGGTTATTTTGACGTCGGTTATTTTGACTGCGGTATTTTGACACGGGTTATTCTTTCCGGGTTAATTTGACATGTAACCGATTTGAGGTTGCTTTTTGTTTTCTTGCCTGTTGTGTGGCTCATTGCTGGCCTGCTAGTGTTTCTTTTCTTTGTTGGGGATTTGCTGACCCTGTAGAAGCCATGCATCTGGAAAAGCAGATACCAATCCAGTGATGCTGAAGTGGATTTTTGCTCTCGCCTGCCTGCTTGTGCTATTGCTTTGTGTGACAGTTGGTTCTGTGAGCATCAGTTGCTGGTGAGCATCCATGCAGAGGAGTGAGATGTGTGCCGAATTGCTGCTGGAACTGATATTTGCCTTGTATCGGACTGACTTCATCAACGGCCTCCTGCTTATGCTGTCCACTTCGTGTTACAGTTGTTTCTCATCTGCTTGCCAGTGAGCATCCATGCCAAGGAGTGGAGGCCTGATAATTATTGCATTCTTTTGTTCTATGCTGAACTATTTGGTCAAGAATTGTTTGTGCCTCTTCTGCAGGGTAGGGCATCTCAAGGTAAATGTGCTATTTAATTGGAAAGCTAAAATTTTCTTGTGAAATTAAACAGTTTGAAAATTGAAATTGTGATGTAAAGTTTTTGAGCACTGTCGATATTTGTTTTCATTTAACATGCCAACTTAGTTAAGACATTCCTTCTTATGGGGGTTTAAGCTAGCCGGGTTGAGTGAAAGAATTAGTGCAGGTTGGACCATCGCAAATGGATCCACATAATTTTGCATATATTCCAGGGGACACATGCCAAATGAACACTCAGGAATATGTATTTAGATTTTGTAAATAATAAAAATACATAGGTGTATCAAAAAGTAAATTGCACTTAGTGCTTACCTGTCATCATAGTAAGGATATAACATTTGTACTTGGGAGGGATGTATGGCATATTACAATCATCTGACTAGGGCACTTGCAACATGCATAGTATGTTCCTTTTCTTTTTCTTCTTTTATATGAAGGACAGTGCATCAACTTAATTGTTACTCCAGATTAGAAGTCTGTGGATAGTTCGTTTTTTAGGTGAACTGTTCTGCAGACTTCTAATAGCCATAAGTGATGAAACATGAGTACACTACTTAACAGCAGAAGCCAAGAGATTGCTGCTGTAATGGAAAAATGCCTTTCCACCAACTTTCGAAAAAATGCAAATTGGCATCATCTGCTAGAAAGGTCATGGCAACCATGTTTTTTGACTGTGAAAAAGTTGTGTACATTGAAGCTATACCAAAAAGTTTCAAAACACATGTTGCATCATACTGAGAAATTCAATTCTGTTATCACAAATACACTTATTTGGGGAAAATATTATTAATTCAACATGAAATTTCTTTAATCAGTTATCATGGAAGATTATTCATATCTCCCATAATTATTCTTTTAAACATTTTCATTGCATTGTTTTCTTTGCCATGGAGAGAAGGAAGTGTAATGTGTGGAGAATATTTTTTTTATTGTACAGTTATAAAAATCTTATTAAAAATATTCTAAAAAATATTTGATAAAAATACTTATTTACATAAAAAACAGTTATTGTCATCAAATGAAAAAACTTATCTGTCTATTAGCCTGAAGGCAACATAACTTTCACAGTCGTTGGTAAAATCACTCCTTTCACGTCCAAATATTAAATTTTTTAGCTTTATGAAACCTTGTTGTGTTCAAAGGATTTATTAAGACTAAGTGCAGAAGAAAGGGAACACTTTCCTTCTATGGGAACTCTCACATCACTCTGATGTGTGGAGAATACTGATTTTGTTTTTTATCATTGGGGTTTTCACATTGGTCACACTGTGTATCTTAACTGCCTTCTGGTGCCCTTCTCTTTATTGGCAAGTTAGTAGTGAAGACATACATATGGTGATACCAACTATTGAAAAACCTTCAAAACATTTGTTAGTTCATACCCCTCCCACCCTGAAAGCCTTCATTTCTTTTTTGCTGCCTCTTCTTCTTTATTTATAGTAGTTCCCAGGGATATGGTGTATCTATAAAGAAAACTGTGTTATATTAAAATATTACTAAAATACTTCACATATACTGCTGTATGACAAAAGACAATGGGATGTTGGTCTTGATGCTTAGGTGCCCTATTTGACAAAAATCAAAGAGTACATGGAACTAGCTGCAGAAATTAGGCAAGTGTGCAAACCAAAAGCTGTGCTTTTTTCTTATTAGTTAATACCACAGAAGGAGCAATCTCACATCAGTCACAACTTGACCTGAAGCTTTGAGCCGACCCAAGATCCAGGAAACAGTGATTCCCAATTTATGCCACAAGGTGAGAAGATTTAAAAGGCATGAATGAATATGTCAGCACTAGAGTTTAAGTACATGCTGAGTGGAAGACCTGGCATTAAGATACCACTGCAACAAATATGAAATATTGTAATGACACTGTATGCCAATAAAGTCAATTCAATATGCACTTTCAAAAACAGGTAATTGAGGCTGATGTTTCATAGTTGAAGTACAGATTTTAGGGTGAAAAAATTCTGTAATTATCATTAACTGAATTTATGATTTTTCAAAACAGGCATGGGATGCGATCTCAAACACCCTCTTAAAGTTCAGGCTAATCCTCATTACAGCATGTTGCCAATTTATCAAATCTCACTATATCTACATTATTTAAACAAAAGTACATGATGCCACAACTTTTCCTTGTACCTAACAGGTCTCTTTCAATGATTTCTTCAAGTTAAGTTTTCTCTGAGTAATGTGGGTACAACTCATTCCTCCAGCTCTTTCTGCCATTTGTTTCCTAAGCTGATGTACTAATCAAATCATCACACGAGGATAATCAATGATAAAAAAAATAAAACAACACCAACAAACGAGCGCACGTGACGCGCGCACACTTGCACACACACACACACTCTCTCTCTCTCTCTCTGAATGTTTACTAAAGTTAAGAGTAATCTCAGCTTCTTTAACTCACAGATGTCCAAGTCATGTGTGGTATTCTGCCCAGGAATAGTGCTCCTTGGAGAAAAACTCATGTACATATTGCTAAGTTGCCAACATTTGAAGTACAATCAGGTGATGTTAGAGAGAGAGAGAAAGGTGGGGGGGGGGGGTTAAAAGATGTAGATATCTTAACAGAAAAGTTTGGGAAACCTATAAATAAAATCCCTTCAAATTGATAGATCCTCTGGAGAGATGTAATACTTATCAAGGCTCTGCGCAGCAACGCATATTCTGATGATGCGCAGAATGATGTTTTGCAGACCTATGGCAGTCCTTTTTTTTTTTTTTTTTTCCCCGTTGTTGTTGTTTTATTGGTTTTGTTTTTGGTTTCAAATTACACTTAAAAGTTAACACTAAGGAAGTGAAACAAAATGTTAGTAGGTGGCCATATTGAAAAAAGCAAAGATGAGATGCTAACTAAGACAATTTACTCAGACTGGATATAATTAAAGGATGGCCAAGGAAGTTGTACATCAGATATAGGAATGTGTAAGAAAGAAAAAGATAATGAAACACAAAATGCTATGTGTGAGGTATGTGATGGACATGTGTGAAACTAGTTAAGCACAACAGTGCTGTAAATTGATGCACCAGCAGTAATTAAAATTTAGTAAACTACTTCACTTTAAGAAGCTAACATTTGCATCTTACAAGACTGCTTAAGAATAGCTATGCATGTACATACTTATATGTGTGCTGCCCCAGTAGTGCAGTGATCTAAGCAATGGCCTCTGATCATTCGTCCGAAAGGGGTCCGGGTTCGAATCCCGGTGAGGCATGGATGTTGTGTTTGTCTTATGGCACTGGCTCTATCCCTTCCCTGGAACCAGTTACCCTAAATTAGGGACGGGATACTCCTTATAGCCCATTAAGTTGCTCACTGTGGTTATTGAACCTTAAAAAAAAAAAAAAAAAACATATGTGCAAATATTATATCACATAAAAAAAAAACAAAAAAAAAACTACATTGTGCTGGTTTCTTGACCTTTTTGTCGACAACCTACCCACACTGCTTCATTGTTTCACAGATTTTGGTGGCAAGCTGGTGTCACCATCTGTTGGCAACAGATAATACCCCTCATTGCACATGCATGAATGAAGGCTGCCAAATGCTAATGATACAACTGCATTGTTTTACAACAGAGATGCTTTGCAAAACATTGTCAAATGTATGTATGACAGAACATATGGTAGACTAATGAACTGAAGTACTAGGGTGAGAGTCAAATATTTGTGGTTAAAAGGTTTTAATGATACAAGAAAGTCATACTTGCTCACTTCATTTTGCAAAGTACAGGTAATTGTTTTCCAAGTCCTTTGCCAATGTTCCACCAGAACCACTATCACACAGCAGTACCACTTGGCAGGTTTCAAGGACAGAAACTCTCTGATACCAGAAGATTCTACATCCACCACTAAAGAGAAGTGCTGTCCCAGTAGGAATTGGGCTATGGAGAGAAACAGATGAAAGTCGGATGGGACAAGGTCTGGACTGTATGGAGGATGACGTAGGATCTCATCCCATTTCAATTACTGTAGTTTTTTTGTTAGACCACTATGGAGGTGTGACTTGGGGCATTATCCACTTGCAGCAATGCCTGCTTCCTATTAATGAGTAATGGGTATTATGTTGGCACAGATTATCATGGCACTGTTTGGCATACAGGTTCACATGCACAGCCTGACTATCTGGCATGAGTTCCCAATGCACAGGACCCTAACAATTCAATAAAACGCACAGAATGACTCTTCTCTTAAGCCACCCTCTTTGAACCACTGGCTGTGCTTCCTGGCATAGCCTTGTCTGCTGGTTACAGTACAGTCCAGTACATACAGCAGTGGTGAAGCATGGTGTTGGGGAGACTAAAAATGTTTGTTTATATATTTTGCAATTAAACTAATGCATATAAAGATAGCATGCTATCAAAGATGCATATTATATTCATGTGAATATTTTAGTACTAACATATTGTTTGCATTGCCATTGCTTGCTGTACTGTCTCTTTAAAAAAACTGCTACATAAATGCAATTTTTTTCACAACTTCCGAAACTTAATCACAGATCAGACTGTTAGCAAATTAAACTGTTGCCAAACCGATCCTGAAAACAAAACCAAAAAAAAGGTAATGATTTCCATTTCATACAACTTAAACTTAGACCCACAAAGATTGGTATTTTTTTTTACTGCGGATTGTGATATATTTTGGTATATTTTTATATTTACTTATTTAGACAAACTAATACTATGCAGATTTAACAAGGGTAAGCAGTACTTTGCTGCCCCAGTGGCGTAGTGGTATAAGCGATGGCTTCTGATCAGGGGTCCGGGTTCGAATCCCCGAGAGGCATGGATGTTGTTTGTCTTACGGCACTGGCTCTCTCCCTTCCCTGGAACCAGTGGCCATAAATTAGAGACGGACGACTGCTCATAGCCCATTGAGTTGCTCACGGTGGTCGTCAAACCTCCATTCAAAAGAAGAAAAAAAAACAGTACTTTTGCCGGTTATTTTTGTTTCAAGTTCAAATGATTTGTTCCCATAAACGTGTCCGTAAGGAAAGAAAGCCTTGCTGAATGCTAATATTTTTGTGAGGAAGAAGAGGGTAAAAACAGCTTTGAGATTTCTCGACGTGCCAGCTGTAATGCTTTATGGGCCTCACCTTAGCAAAATAGAACTATTAAGAGCATATGAACTATTGCTCTGAACCCGAAAAATGCAGGATTTGATTGCACGCATGCACAATGAAAATTTTGTTAAGCGTTTACCCAAACTTCTAAATATTTAGAGCACTAAACATCGTTTAAACACACACACCTGGCCCCTAATAGAAATATTAAGGTAGACAGTGGATTTTCCAGTAGATACTTGACTAAATCAGAAGAATAATGAACTTCTTACTTGCACATTGCTCACTTAAAAAATAAAAATTAAACACACAACACTGACAATGCGGTCAATAGTCAGTCACAAGTTCCACTTTATAACAAAAACAAACTCGTGAGCAGTGATTACTGGCTTTCTCTGCTCTGTGGCCAAGAGCGGACATTCCCGACCACAATGCACCGAGCAAGGAGCAGCCAATCAGCAGCATCCGCTTTCGTTTGAAACTAGTCTTTTTGCCTCCACAGACCACCACAGAGCGCTAAAAATAACTTTCCCACAGAAGCAGCTGTACTTATAAGTTGATCTGTGAGACTCATGATTTTGAGTCTCACTTTTCATTCCAAGATAATACTATTGAAAGGAAATATTGGATATAACATAATTTTTCAAATTAATAGTCCAGCATTACATTACTTAGAGATTTCTTTCCATTGTATTTGTGAAAAATTAAATAAATATAATAAGTAATAACAAAATCAGTTTTGGCATTTTACTCGTGGGTAGACTTAGTCTCAAAGTGTACCCCGACACTTCACCCCTGACATACAGTACACACATACATACATATCATTAATCTGTTCTCTGACATTCAGAGGTTAGCTTCTCAAAGAAAGACTATCTGACAAATAAACATTAAACAGTAATACAAACCACCAGATAAATTTTTAACTGATTATTTACTTCCTGTTGGTGTATCAAACTTCTCTATTTACAGATATCTTGACACACAACACGAGCTTCAGTGACATCCATCACACGACGTACACAAGACCTTCTATACTTCATACTCAATCTTTTTCTCATTCAGGCACTCCTGAATCTGATCCTCTTGTGACCTCCTCAGCCTTCCTCTGCCTTTCTTTCCTGCCACTTGGGCTGAAAATTTTTCTTAGTAAGCATCTCATCACTCATTCTTTCAACATGGCCAAATCACATAAGAATATTAGTCTCCACCTTGCTAACAATATTTTGCTTCACATTACACAACTGCATCACATCTTCATTCCTCACATGAGCTGAACATGTCTTCCCACAAACCCCCATAAGTAACACATTTCTCCGGCACACAAATGACTCCTATGTCTGTTCTATAGTACCCAGGTTTCACTGCCATGCATCAGAGTAAAAACAACTACCTTTTCATACACAGCCATTCAGGACTCTTTAGAGAATCTGTCATTCCTGTGAAAACCTCCTAAAGCAGCTATGACTTTCAATGAAGAATTCACTCGCCTACCAATTTCGCCATCAAATCTGTTTTCTCTGTAAAACAAGCTTCCCAAATATACAAACTCATTCACCTGGCCAATCACTGTGCCATTTAGACTTATATTACATTCAATACTACCAGTTCCTCTCTCAAAAACCATATCTTTGGTTTTTCCCTTATTTATACTCAGTTTGAATTTCATACAAACTTCGTACATCCAGGACAAACTGCTCTGCAACTCACTTTTGTTCTCTGCCAACAGGACTGTGTCATCAGCATACAACAATCTGTACACATGGGTATTACCAAGACACGAGCATACAGCGATCTGCACACGACGTATTACTAAGACACCAAGACATCAGCATACAGCAATCTGCACACATGGACATTACCAAGGTTCCAGTGGTAGGATAATATAGAAATATCCACTTTTCATCTTCTGTGATGATACAGCATTGAAACCTATCATCCTATGGATTTAACAGCAATCTGAGACAGAGAGTAACACATTGTTCCACCTGCTGGTGTGCCAATTTATGGGGAATCATTCAATGGTGCCTGAAGGAGAAATCAAGCTGGTGCAGGCGACAAACTATGGTAGATTGGGAAGACTGAACCTCAGCTGCCAATTATGGTGTCACAGTTTCAACCAGGGTGTTAGGGCTGGTGGTCATTGGATGTCCTGACCTCAGCTTGTCCTTGAGACTGGTAAACCAACATTGAAAGACTGGAACCATTTTCATGCAGTCCACTGTTTCCTTACCTTCAACTACACAAATTTCTCTTGTTGCTGCTGTGTTTAATAAATTTTTTCTGATAATGGTGTATGAGCACCTGAATATCAACCTCCATTCTCTGCTCACCTGATAACACAGTGTGGCTCCATGTCAAATTATCAACCTCTATTCCCTGCTCACCTGATAACACAGTGCAGCTCCATGTCAAATTATACCTCCATTATCTGCTCACCTGATAACACAGTGTAGCTCCATGTCAAATTATCAACCTCCATTCCCTGCTCACCTGATAACACAGTGTAGCTCCATGTCAAATTATCAACCACCATTCCCTGCTCACCTGATAACACAGTGTAGCTCCATGTCAAATTATCAACCTCCATTCCCTGCTCACCTGATAACACAGTGTAGCTCCATGTCAATTGCACATCATATGACCTTGTATGTTCCACATCATAATCAATGTTTGCATGCATTTCACACAGGAATAGAAGACCAACATTATGCTTAGCTCAAAACAGAATGAACTTTTGACTCATCCTGGTAAACCCCATTGACCACTAAGATGAGGGTGATACATTTTGATTATGTCACTGTTGACAGAGTAACATGACATAATAGTCAACTAAACAAATCTATTAACAAGTAAATGCTGTGGTAAGTCAAGGAATTAATGTTATATTTTTGATAAAATTAATGGTTCCTTTTTCAGAATTTTTGAAAATTGAGCAGACAGACATATGCACAATTAAACTGTTCTCTGAAATTAAGAGGTCAGTTCCTCAAAGAAAAGAAGTCTCCCAAAATTTAATTACTGTTTGTGTATCAAATGTCTCCATTGTCAGCAGCAGAGCTTTACATGCTTCTATCACATGCCTCACACATGAGCTTATGCACTTTATTTTCATTATACTTTGGGCTTTTTGACATGTCTCAGCTTGATTCTTCAATTATTTCTTTGTCAGCATCTTCCTAGAATTAGACATTTCTGAGTGGTAACACATGCAAAATGAGGGAGGCAGGAATGCAACAAAACACCCCAGAGAAAGACAAAGAGAGAGAGAGGGCATCTCTTCCTTCCTGTAATCAGGGAATGCATTAGTGCCTCTATGGAGACTGAAGAAACAGAATGCAGAACTTTACTGATTATTATCTTTGTGTGTGCAGCTCAAAAGTGCTGAGCGACAGTGCACGAGTGTACATATTTATTTTCTCTTATTAAAAACTTTTTAGTGATGAACATAGATAGTCTGTGGAGCTTAATGAATTCTAATTGTAAAAACATTTCATAGTATGTTGCTGAGTTCTCTACCTCTCTTTTCCGGTGACCAGACCGTTCCACAGAATAGTATTCAACATTGAAATCATGGTAGTATTAAAATCATTAAGAATTTAAAAAGTTTAATGAATGATATTAAGAGTTGAAAGATCATTTCTTCATTATCACCCATAGTAATGGAATGTTCTCATGAGGCAGTCAACTGATGAAGTGTTTTGTTGACCTTCGTTTGTTAATGTCTTCAGTCTATGTGCTTCTTGCTTGACTCAAAGCATTGCATTCCTTCCAGGAACCTCTCCCACATTCGTGTTTGTGTTCTGCACATGAGTGTACTTACAATATCTACACCAATGCTCTGATGGTTTCTACTGGTTACCTGGGATCTTTATTGTTCTTTCTGATGCAATCTTTCCATAGCTTTGGTAGTGCTATGCTTTTAATATGATTAAAGTTGGTTTTTTGAGTATTTTAAATAATAATGGAATTTGCTACTCTGATTCCCAGTACTACTGAATGTTACATTATATGGGTCTCGTATAGTACAACATGCAACAAAAAAATAGAACCAGAAATCAATCTTATCAGATTTCTGGTTTTATTGCATATTGTATTATTTTCTCATGTAACACAACACAATACATTTTGTCTCAGAATACAACATGCAATAAAACAAATCAGATTACATAAGATTTATTCTGGCTCTGTTGAGTGTAATATCATATGAAATTCATAATACAACATGCATCATAAATCAATTAGTAAAATCAGTCATCACTGAAAAATCCCAAAACAACAATAGTAATGACAACATAATGTTGTCAAAACTATGAAAAAAATCACACCAGAAAATCAACAAATAAAAATGTAACTAAAGTAATTAGTACAGACTGCCACAGCATCAATGCATATACAACAGATCAGTATTATGCAATACCTCAGACCCTGTTCTGCCTCTCCTGTTCCAACTTCTTCTGAACCAGCACCATCAATGTCAACTTCCTTCTTGGAAGTGAAACTGGATCATCTTCAACAACTTCACTTTTGCCACTGGTGCTGTCTCCTGCTATTAGCCCAATAGAAAAACATTCTCCCACTGATGCCTGGTTTGGACAATTCTGGCCTAGATGACCACGTACCCACCTCTTCCGGTATATAAACACCTACCACTACAACCAAAATATCATGCCCTAGAGACAGACTACTTACCTTGGTTAGTACTGATTCATTTAAGTAAAATAATGTTTCTGTCAATGTTTGTGTTCATAGTTCTGACATATTAAGATGATTTCAATGTGGTTAGAATGCATCTAAAACATATTTTATGTTGTTGCTTGCAACCCCCTTTTCTCAATATGTTAATGCAATCAATATATGCGAGGTTTTCACAGAACTTAACCCTTGCATAAATCGAGGACTTACCTTACAAAAATATATCATTGAATAATCAAGTCTACTATGCTACACAGATTTCTAAACAGAAATATAAAGTCTGTTAAGGGCAGGAAAGTGAGTTCTACTTAAATTTTCTTTTCAGAGAGTTGAAATGACATTACCTTTCCATCCAACACCTACCTTAACTACTGGCACTGAAATGGATGAACAATCAATGAGATTTGGAACTAAATGTGTCTGCTGCAGGCAACTATATGCAGTGGATGACCTTGGTGACATTACTTTACTGCTGCTAGAAGCGAAAGATGCATCTAAGCTGTGAGAAGAGCTTTGCTGTCGTGCTCGACGAGAATTTTGTGCTTGGAGGCGTAAAGCTTGTGGGTTACTACCCCATATGTAAATCTTGTTTGATTCGCTGACTACAACCTATAAATACAATTACATAATAATAATTACTAACACAAAGCATTCAGCAAGACAGTTTAAAGAATTACAAAAACTCAAACGAAATCAAATAGAAATGTATAAACAAAGGCTCATTGCAGTTACCAAAGGATATTAGATCTTATACATTGTGCAATCACTTTAGTGCAACCGACTATATAGGTTACTCCCAATAAGTTGAATCTGAAGGTAGTGTGAAAAAAATTCAAGGTATCAAAATCTGAGTTATCAAGAAAACTTAAGTTTATCTAAATTTAATTACATATTTAAAATATCGGGATCAGAGGAAATGCTATCCCACACTCACCAACCCGCTTGGCCAGCGTGGTGAGTTATGGCCAAACACCTCCAAAATGACTCTACAACTTAAATCTTGGCCCTCAGTCTCCGGCAGCTGGAATGTACCTGGCCAAGGCAGCGGCCAGTGCGACATGAAGGCAGAGGGTGCTAAGAATCCCGGAGGACCGGACTAGGCTGCCATTTGATGCTGACCTTGGCTACCTACAACGGACGCTCCCTATCTTCTGATTTAAGGCTTCTTGAATTGGAAGAGGAACTACAAAGGATCAAGTGGGACATCGTCGGGCTGAGTGAGGTAAGGAGAAAAGGAGAAGATCTCATTGAACTGAAAAGTGGACATCTCTTCTATTATCGTGGGACAGATACTGGCAGAACTAGTGGTGTTGGATTTATAATAAACAAGAAACTGAAGGATAAAGTGGTAGAAGTTGAAAGTTCCTCTGACAGAGCTGCACGACTCGTTATCCAACTATCGAGAAGATACCAGGCTCAGATTATTCAAACTTATGCACCCACCACAAGTCATCCTGAAGAAGAAATTGAAGAATTTTATGAGGAAATTCGTCATCTAAATAATAAAGGTAAGCAGCACTTGAAGATAATTATGGGAGATTTCAATGCAAAAATAGGGCACCGGCAACAGAATGAAACTTCAGTAGGTAAATTCGGTCACGGCAACAGAAACCAGCGTGGAAATACTCTCGTTGAGTTTGCAGAGGCAGAAGGATTTTTCATCTTGAATTCCTTTTTCAAGAAAAAGCCACACAGGAAATGGACATGGAGACATCCAATTGGGACGACAAGTGAAATTGATTTTATTATGTGTAACAAAAAATTCGTCATCGAAGACTGCAGTGTGCTGAACAAGTTCAACACAGGTAGTGACCATAGATTGGTGAGATGTAAGATGCACCTCAATACTAAACTGGAACGTGGCAAGCTCATAAGACAAACAAAATGTATTAACATAACCAACCTTAAAAAACACCATAATACTTTCAAGTTGGAACTGAAGAACAGATTCTCTGCTTTAGAAGGCCTAACATCGGAAGAAGTGGATATTTCGGAAGTTAACAGAAAAGTAACCAAAGCTCTTATGGAAACAGCAACAAAATTAGCTGGGTCTAAGAACAAGTTGCATGTAAACAAATTATCAGGAAAAACCAAAATGTTGATGCAAAAAAGAAGAGAGATGAGGACAACTAAAGAAGATGTGACTTCCAAAGTGGAATATATAGAGCTATGCAAGACAGCACGAAAAAGTATCACTGAAGACGTAAGGAAATTCAACTGTGAGCTAGTGAGGAAAGCAATTGAAAACAACCAAAGCCTAAAGATAGCAAAGGGACATCTCAGTAAGGGAAGAAAACAGATTATGGCTCTGAGAAAAGAAGATGGTTCTATAACAAGAAATAGAGGCGAAATTTTGACAAGAGTGAAAAATTTCTACTCCAAATTATATGAAAGGGATGATACATGTACTCCAGACATCATGAAAGGTACCAGAGTTCTTCCAGTCCTCCCAGCAGAAGTTGCTCATGCAATCAAGAACATGAAGCGGGGGAAAGCTCCAGGAGAAGATGGAATTACTATAGACATCATACAAGAAGCAAGTGGAGAAATTGAAACAGTACTCGCCCAAATTTTCACTCGATGCCTTAATGAAGGGAAGATTCCTGAGGATTGGAACAATGCTACAATGATCCTGCTACATAAAAAAGGTGACATTGAGGATCTCAGGAACTACAGACCTATCAGCCTCCTATCAGTGGTTTATAAAATCTTCACTAAAGTTCTTTCACACCGCTTAAAGGTAACACTGGACATGGCTCAACCGAGAGAACAAGCTGGATTCAGGAGTGGCTACAGCACAATAGATCATATCCACGTACTGAGAGAACTAATTGAAAGAGTGAGGGAATATGAACTTCCATTGTGCATGGCTTTTATCGATTATGAAAAAGCCTTTGATTCGGTGAAACCATCAGCAGTTACCACGGCTCTGAAATCCTGCGGTATTGAAGATGCATACATTAATATTATTAATAACATCTATGAAAATGCAAGTGCAAAGATTCGGCTGTTTGAAAATACAACACACATAAAAATTGGAAAGGGAGTGAGACAAGGTGACACCATATCTCCGAAGCTCTTTAATGCCACATTGGAAAATGTCTTTCAATCACTGAACTGGGAAAACAAAGGGATAAAGATTAATGGAGATTATCTAACCCACCTTCGTTTTGCTGATGACGTAGTCATTTTTGCAACTACCCCATCAGAGCTGCAGAGTATGATCCAGGAACTTGCTGACAAGAGTAAAGAAGTGGGATTAAAAATGAACTTTCAGAAGACAAAAGTGATGTTCAATGCTTTTACAAGAAATGAAGATTTATCGATTGATGGAGAAAAACTGGAGATAACAGATACGTATGTTTATCTTGGACAGCAGATATCAAGTGAGAGTCACATTGATGAAGAAATTAATCGACGTACAAAACTTGCCTGGAGAGCTTTTGGAAGAAACAGCATAATTTTCAAGAGCAATATGCCATTATGTCTTAAAAGAAAAGTGTTTGATCAATGCATCCTTCCAGTGCTTACGTATGGTGCAGAGACGTGGACCTTAACTAAAAGAGACATACAAAGGCTGCAGACAACTCCAAAGCAGCATGGAGAGGTGCATGCTTGGTATAACCAGGAGAGATAAGAAGAGGAACTCGTGGATCCGAAAATGACGAGAGTGGAAGACATCATGATCAGAGTTAAATCCCTGAAATGGCAATGGGCTGGACATACTGCCAGAAGGACAGACCATAGATGGACAGCCGAAATTTTAGATTGGATTCCAAGGGACAGGAAAAGACCCAGAAAAAGACCACATGGGAGATGGGTGGATGAAATTCGTAAATATGCGGGAGTGACATGGAGGAGACTGGCACAAGACAGACCGTTGTGGAGGAAACTTGGGGAGACCTTCGTCCAGCAGTGGATTGATAATGGTTGACAATGATGATGATGATGATGATTTAAAATATTTATTAAAATGTGGCTACATTTTAAATGCACATTTATTTTGCACTTTTAACTGTATTTATTTAAAGTGCAAATATTTTTAAATGTATTCAAAATGCTGTTTGATTCATCACAATACAACATAAGAAAAATGAATTAAGTACACTGAATTATGTTTTAGAAAATATATTAAAAGTCTACATACATACACATATGGTACATATCACTAAGCTGTTCTCTCATATTCAGAGGTTAGCTCCTCAAAAAAAAAAACTTACTGTTGCCGTATCAAACATCTTTATTTACAGCGATCTCGGCACACAGCTCGAGCTTCACTGACATGAATCACACAAGACCTTTTGTACTTCATAATCATAACTTTTTCTCATGCAGATATTCCTGAATCTGGTCCTACCATGACTTCCTTGGCCTTCCTATACCTTTCTTTCATGCCACATGGACTGAAAAAATTCTGTTAGTAAGCATCTCTTAATATCCTCATATCACGCATAAGTTACATTAAAAAATTACAAGTGGTGGGACGTTTCGGTAGTGACTTCTACCTTCATCAGCCATGGAATGAACCATGTGGTATAAGGCATCAGTTGTTGCCAAATTTCAAAATAGCTTTCCAAATGATAGAAATGTGAAAAAGAGCATATGTAACTGCAGGTGTTAGGGGTAAGGTACATTTCAATGCTTTCGCCCTGAGAGACCCATAACACCTGCAATACAGGCACACCTTTTCGCATCCCTATCAATTGAGGGTAAGGTAGATTTCAATGCTTTTGCCCTGAATAACTCCTAACACCTGCAATACAGAAGCACCTTTTTACATCCCTATCATTTGGAAATCTATTTTGCAATCTGGCAACAGCTGATGCCTTATACAGGGTGTCTACCATTTTCAGGAGACTCAATTTCTTGACCTTTTCTTGACCTTTCCTTGACTTTTACGGGCCATTTCTTGACCCTAAAGCTAAGTTTTCTTTACTATTCTTTCTGTCAACAGTGTGGGAGTATGGCCATTTTAATTAATTAAATATAAAATCTAATTATTTAATTAAAATATTAAAAGAGTAAATTGAGTATATAAAATGATTTCTAAAAAGTTAAAACAAATAGCAGTTTTTTTACCAATAAGCTTGAATTTAGTGAAAAACTCAAAATATCGCACTATAAAGAATTTCTTGTAACCGGGAAACCTGCACGTTACACAAAAGTATCTTAAGCGAGTATAGGAAGTACATTATAAAGGTTTAGACTGTTATCAACAATTAAAATTAATAGCAATTTATTTCAATTTTTGATAACATTTACTCAGCAAATAAATGCTATTCAAAACAAGGTTCACACTCTTGCACAAAGTATCTGAACATATGCACAACTGAAGAACTGCACTCAATATCAGGGCCGCACCTATTAATTTTATTTACAAGCTGTTCTATGGTTTTGAAAGTTTTAACGAGAGTGTTTGTTAGTCTACATTTTCTTTAGTAATTTATTCAACTGAGTCTTCTTATGAGCCACTTTCCCTGCCCATGTTTCCAGTTCAATCAAGCCCACAGTATTGTGTGAGGCTAACAATTCTTTCACATCATCAGTTTCCAAATCAAGCTTTTCAGGTAGCTAGAGAATTTCTTGAACAATATTATTAATCTAACAGTTGGTTCAAATCCTTCCAAATCAGCCACAAATTGTGGACAAAAAGTGTATGTCAAAGTTCAACCATGCATTACCGTGTCATCATTTTTCATGCACTATGGAAGTTCCTGTGATACTGCATATAAAATATTATAATCACGACTAATGGTTACTAAAATAAGCTGTCTTCAGATCATGATGCGATAAATAATACAATTCAAAAATGGCAATAGCTCCTTGTTCCATAGGTTGAACTTAAGGTATGTTTGTTACGTAGCAAAAGAAAAAAAAAAGATACATAAGAGCATGGTCTGTTGAATATGTGGGGTGGCTAGGACCATTTCATAGAGTTTGAAAGTTTAGTAATTAAGGTGGACGTCAAGTAATTTTGCTTCCTATACTTCCAATGGAAAAACCTTTGTACGCATTTCCTTCACAATTAGTGTGTTCCCAAGAATGAAAATTTGAACATAGATTAAAATAGCTTCATTTTATAACTTGGAATACTTAATATATCCTAAAACATAACCATAATTATGCAATCCAACATTTGTTTGTCTACTGACGTCATCAAAGTACAGGTCGCACCATCATTTTTCAGGTTTCAACACCACCAAAGGAAAAGTTATTGAATTTTAATGTAATCATGGTTATGTTTTAGAAAATATTAAGTATTCCAAGTTATAATATAAAGTTATTTTAATCGATGTTCAAATTTTCATCCTTGGGAACACACTAATTGTGAAGGAAATGTGTACAAATGTTTTCCCATTGGAAGTATACGAAGCAAAATTACTTGACGTCCACCTTAACTCACCAGCCTCATATTTATTATGTCCACCTTTTCTTGTAATTTTATGGATTTCTGTGGCATTTTACCAATATTTCACTTTCAGCATCACTTTTTCTTTTATTGAAAGACATTTTTACAAGCATGTCCTTAGTAAATCAATAAAAAAGCAATACCAATGAGAATCCCTCCTCCTCCGATCAGAGAAGCCAGAAACAATTGTACTGTAAACAAAGATTTCTAGACTTCAAAGTATGCAGCTTCCAATTGGTAGAAATTTTCAGCATGGTTTTAATAAGTTATGTCGGGAACGGGTAAAAATGTTGTACATACGTTATAGCGAACATGCATTAAGTAGACATGTAAGGCTCAGTATTACTGTGCATACATAAAACTAAAAAAGTTATCTAAATCAAACACTTCCTCATTGGATAACATTTAGCCCCCAGGGCACTAATGAAGGGCTTTAACAATCCAAATGCATTCTCTGCAGTTTGTTTGTAAGTGTATGCTGCTTTAATTTCTGTTTCTATTGCATTAGCTTCTTCAGCCTGTTCCAATAACTTTTTCTTTGTTTTTTAATTCTTCCCACAGCACATCTGATTTTCTTTTCTTTCTCTGCTTGCTGACTTTTCTGTTTTCTTAGTGCTTCTTCATATTTTGATGCAGCATTTAGTTTTATTATTTTGAATATATCTTGAATATGTGGCCAGATTATTATTTTTTTAATATAATGTTATTCTGTCCATCTACTTTACCTTAGTACATTTGTACAGATTTTTCGGGTGAAGTTCTATCAGGAAGTACCCAAACCTCAAGTCAAGTATGTTGCAGAGTAAGGGTTGAGCTTCCCCGGCTCCGTATTATATATCATGAAAAGGATATACGACCAAATGTTATTACTAATATGTGGTGTTAGATCTCTTGTAGCAAATTGATTTGTAGATTGAGTTGATAACATCATTCGAAAGGTTGAATTAAACTTCAAAACTACAGTTGTATCGTGGTGTTTTACATATGTGAAATCTTCAGTCTTTGGAGTCCTTTTGCCGATTCCGTCTAGAAGACAGGTACTCTTGCTAGTGAAATGATTATTTTTTGCCTTGGAATGTGGTACGTGAAATAATTTTTTGTTTACATGTTCATATTTACTTAATTTATTTAGACTGAACCTGAAGAAATGGTGGAATATCAAATTCTTGAATAAGGTGTCAATGTGCTGCTCTCTGGTGTGACATCCACAAGTTGATAATTGACTGATATATATATATATATTTTTTTTTTCTTTTCGAATGTGATATTATGACCACAAGAAGTAAACAAAATATATCGAATAAATTGGGGAGTAGTCCATGTTTGAATCGTTCTAATCCAGTTAACATGGAACTAATTTTGAAATCACTACAATATATCAATGAAAAGATTGACTCCACAAACCTAAAAGTTAGAAATGATCTAAGACAGGCCTTGGATGACATAAACAAAAAATTGGAACCTATTTTGGAATTGAAGAGAGAACTGAAGGAATGTAAGGCATCTATAGAACATATGTCGACAAACTATGATTCAGTTTTGGAACAACTGGAGTCATTTAGGAAAGAAAATGAAGGTTTAAGGATTACACAAGATAATCTCTTGCAGCAGATGGAGTTCAAACAATTTGAATTGAATAAATTACAATGTGACTTTAATGAATTGGCGCATTATTTACGTAAAAAAATCTGGAATTTCATGGTCTTGATTTGACTCATATACAAGATGAAAAAGAACTCAGAAATTATACGAGTACATTGGCAGAAGCATTTGATGTACACGATTTCAATTTACAGGATATTGACATTATACATCCCTTAAAATCAGATTCTTTCAAAAAACCTAATGCTAATGTGCTTGTTCAGTTTTTGTCCAGAACTTCAAGAGATAGCTGGCTTGATAGGAAGAGATCCATTATATATAATTGTGATTTTAACAGTATTTTGCCCAAAACTCGTTTATTTATAAATGAAAATCTTATTCCACCATATAAGGAATTATTCTGGCATGCTAGAAGACTGCTACATCAGGGATTAGTGGGATCCATTTGGGTTAATAATGGACATATCTATGTCAGGGAAAATCACTCATCACCAAGAAAAAATATAATTTCTATGAATGATCTGACTGAGTTTGGTTTACCATCTACTTCCACTGATTCTACTGATGTATGACTTTGGTATGAGAACTGACAAATGTAAACTGTATATGGTTTATTATTATTATTCTACTTTATTTTATTTTATTCCTTTCATTTCTTGATTTGCTGCATTGGACTATTGTACTTAATTGCTTTTGTACTGTGTAATCAACTTATTTAATATTTCAGTAATTTCTGCAGGTCATTGGAAATGTTTGATGACCTATTCTCACCTAGCCATTACTTGTGTATGTTTGCTGGATTTTTGATTTGAGGGCAAAGAAATCTGACTTATATTTGTTTGGATGCTATTAGTTTATAGTATCATTTCCTTATTATTTCTTGGTTTATTACATTATACCATCATACTTAATTATTGTTTTTATTTGGAAGAAAAGAAGAAATTATAAAGTGTATAGAGGTTATTTCCTTGAACTTAACTTCTATTTTATATTTGCATGTTATTGGAGTTGATTGATTGCAGATTCCATCACAGTCATTAGCTCTTGTTTAATCACTGGAATTTGGGCATGGGAACTTAGGGGTTTGCCTACTTGTCAAATTTCTATAATTATTGAAATTTTAGTATGGTAATTGGAAATTTGACCTGTATTTGGTTGGCTATTTTTGTTCTATATTTTTGACTACCTACCTTTCTTAGTTTATTATATTTGACTACTGTATAGTGGCTGGTGATCACTGGGAGGTATCAGAGAATTTGTACTGTGTATAGAAGTTACTGATACATATAGTGTTGACTGTCATTGGAGTTCCTAGTGATATATTCCTCTCCTTTTATGTGAGCATACCTATTGGAGTTTTGGTATGGGAACTGAAAAACTTGAATTGTATTTGGTTTTTACTATTATTTTTTATTAGTATATTTCGTTCATTAATTTACAGATTTGTTGATCACTGGAAGGAAGTGGGAAATTTGTATTACATATAGGGACTATTTAAATAAACACAATCTTTATTTAGTTCCTCTATGTCATGAGAGTTGCTCATTGATATTCTTCTATCCAGTCACTGAATATGTTTAGCTACTGGAATTATGACATGGTAACTGATAAAAATGAATTGTACATGGTCCCTTATTATTACTAACCTTTTTTATTTTATTCTCTTCATTGTTTGGTTTATTAATTGAATATACCACAGAAATGTTGATTGTTGAGGGAAATATAAAATTTGTACTGTGTAATGAGGTTATTGATATGTTTATAATTTTTTATTGAGTTCTTGTATGCCACTGATTATAACTATTGGAGAATGTCTTGATGTTTACAAGGTACTTGAAAGATATTATGTTATGCAGCAATAACTAATTGTTAGAATTTTTTTTATTGCTTTTGCCAAAATAATATATAGATATAAGTAGATAATGGTCAATTAAATATTAATTGGTGCAGGGGATGGCCACCTTTTTGTGGGATTCTCAAATAGTGCTTAGGGGAGGTAACTTAATCTTACAAAACTGCTTGGGGTACATTGATATATGACTATTAATTATTATTCAGTACAGCATCTTAATGATACAATATCTAATAACCCTAATAATTCGCTAAATATTATTCATCTTAATGCCCGATCATTAGTCAATAAGATATCTGATCTAGAGGCATTAGTTAAACTATTAAATTATCAAATAGATATAATTTGCGTTTCGGAAACATGGTTTCTTTCTAAAGACTATTGTCTACATCTCCCACTCTATCAGACTTTTAATAAAAATAGGACTGAGTCTAGAGGAGGAGGAATTGCAATTTTTGTTAAAACAAATAATTTGGACTACACTCAAATTGAAAAATTGACATTTATTAATTCTGATATTGTAATTATTACAATTGAAGATCAATATAATATAATTTCAGCCTGTTATCGTCCACCCACAGCGAACCCTTCTTTATTTATTGAAAAATTTACTGATATACTTAATTATATAAATTTTACAAAGAAAAAAGGACTGTTACTTGGAGACTAATAATGATCTGTCACGGAATCTTTCATACCCTCAAGAATTTAATTCTGCAATTGCTACTGCAGGATTTTATAACACTATTTTTTCAGCTACAAGAATAACTCAATATACGGCCTCAATTTTGGATCTATGTATAACAAATATACCATCGGACTCTATTTTATCAGGTATTCTTAATTTTCATTTCAGTGATCATCTACCAATTTTCTTAATTTACACAAATAGTGATGTACAAGCATCTAGACCAACAAATACTTTCACTCGAATTATTAATGAGAATAATACGAATTTATTCATAAACCTAGTACAAGATACAAACTGAGATGAAATAATGCAAATTCCTAATCCTGATGTGGCTTATAATTTATTTGACATAACTTTGAAGAGATTGCACAATAAGGCTTTTGCATTTAAAAGAACCACGTCTAAATTCAAAGAAGAGCGGAAACCTTGGCTAACAAGGCACTGTCTTAATCAGATAAATAAAAAAAATAAACTGTTCACAAAATTCTTAAAATCAAGGTCACAAATTGATTATAATATTTTTAAAAAAATTAGAAATAATCTTAACTCCTACATTATAAAATTAAAAAGAGATTATTATTTTCATATTTTTTCTAAAAATAATTCAAAAGTAACCTGGAAGCACTTAAACATATTATTAAGTTGTAGGAATGTACCAAAGACTTCGATTAATCTCACTCGGGGTAACATCAAAATCACTGATCAAACTGAAATTGCTAATCAATTTAATAATCATTTTATTGTATCCCCACAACGTATAATACAACAACTTCCTAATGAACGATCAACAATTACCTCATTCCTCCAACTCATGTACCTTAAATTCAATGCATACTTTGGAAATTACTAGAACCGAATTAATCTACCAACTGCAGAATATTAACATAAATACAGGACCAGGTCCAGATGATATTCTTCCCAAAATTTTAAAAACTATAACTTTTTTCATTGTTACTCCCCTATTATACATTTTTAATTCCATTCTAGCTACAGGTATTTTCCCAGATTCGTTAAAAATTGCAAAAATTACTCCTGTCTTTAAAAAGGGTTCTTTGACAGATATTAATAACTATCGACTTATAGCTAAATTATCCATATTTGCTAAAAATTTTGAAAAATTACTATTTGTTAGATTATTTGCTTATATTGAAAAATACAAAATTTTGCACAAAAATCAATTTGGCTTTTTACCAAATTCCTCAACTTTTACACTTAAAAGATAAAATTCAATCTAATTCTATTAATAATAAATTTACATTGGAACTTTTCATTGATTTATCAAAAGCATTTGATACTTTAAATCACAACTTATTATTATCAAAATTGTATGCAATTGGTATTCGGGGTATATTACATAATCTCTTTAGAAACTATCTCACTGGTCGCCAGCAATATACAGAAATTGAACATACCAAATCTAACTTACAATCAGTCATTTCAGGAGTCCCTCAGGGCTCGGTCCTTTTTTTTTTTTTTTTTTTTTTTTTGATTGGAGGTTTAACGACCACCGTGAGCAACTCAATGGGCTATAAGCAGTCGCCCGTCCCTAATTTAGGGTCACTGGTTTCCAGGGAAGGGAGAGAGCCAGTGCCGTAAGAAAAACACAACATCCATGCCTGACCGGGATTTGAACCCGGACCCCTTTCGGACGAATGATCAGAGGCCATCGCTTAGACCACTGCGCCACCGGGGCGGCGCTCGGTACTTGCTCCATTATTATTTAATATTTATATTAATGACTTCTGTACCAGTCTACACAATTCAGATATTATTTTATATGCAGATGATGCAACCATATTAATACATGGAAATGATGTTGAGACACTGGTGCGACAACTACAAGACCGTTTTATATCTATCACTAATTGGTTAATTAAAAATGATCTGGCTATTAATATTAACAAAACAAAAGTAATGATTTTTTCAAGTACGTCAACCCCTATTTCTTTAATTCAGAATATTAATTTACTCGGATCATCTATAGAAGTGGTTCAAAATCATAATTATCTTGGTATCATTATTCAGCATGATTTAAAATCGAATTCACATGTTGACTACTTATCTAATAAGATCTCAAGAAATATAGGGGTTATTAGTAGTGCAGTGGCCAATTTAACCCCAAAACTAATGATTTTATTATACTATACTTTAATACTCTACTTTAATTCAGTCTCATCTAATCTATTGTATATCTGTATGGGGATCGACTACCTTATATAATATGAAAAAACTTCAGTCGTTACAAAATAGATTCATAAGACTATTACAATTTAAATTACAATATACTCAATTTTCAAATACAGTCTTTCAGGCTAGACTCAGTCCAAATGATTTTAATATACTAACTATTCAACAATTGCATATCTATAGTATAGGTAAACTAATGTTTTTGAGAATTAAAAATGGTTACTACCAAGATTTAATTTCAATAAGTACTCGTGGTCATGATTATTCCACGAGACAAAAAACAACACTAATCCCCATGTTTCCACAAACAGAACGATTTAGATCATTTGTTAATTATACTGGTCCGGCATTATGGAATACATTTCCTACTGATATTGTATCACTTAATAATATTAATATATTTAAACAAAAACCCAGGTATTTCTTACTGACCAAAACCTCATAATGTATTATTACCTTTATTAATTTATAGTACCACCCTAGCTGTGTTTGATATTGTGTGGACCTGACTTGTTTATGTTTTTTTTTTTTTTTTTTTTTTTCATGAAAATTTTGATGCTTAGGGAGAAGAGGGCAAATCAGGCCTATCAGGCCTTTTCCCTCCTCATTCCCTGTTGTTACAAAAATATAATGTGTGCTATATATTTATGATTACATAATACCATGTCTGTAACAACTAAAATGCAATAAATGAAATGAAAATTAAATGAAATGAAACGAAACCTATGGTTAGGCCTTTATTTTTATTTATTTCTTCTTCTTTATTTTTCTGTGCCTAGCCTAGGCCTATTAAAATTTTTGAAAGTGTGATATTTTTGTGTCTGTCTACTCAACGTGCAGTGCAGTTATACCAATTTTTATGGCACAATTCCATCGGGAAGTACTGAAATCTGCAGTTAGGCTTTTTTTTTTTTTTTTTTTTTTGCGTAGCCTAAGCCTGATTAAATATTTTGAAAATGTTGAAAAAAATGAAATAATTCTCTGAAGGAGTGGAAGTGCACTGACTGATATTCAGAAAATTATACAGATGTAATTTTAAATACCTATGCATCTCTTCATACTGTTTTGCTAAAATGTGAACAAAAAAAGAAAACAAGAAAGATGACACCAAATTTTGGGTTGTAATGAGCATGTCTTGAATCTTTTCTGATGCAAATTAAATTTATCACAGTTATTCAAAGCCAATGCAACTGGTTACAAAAATATCAACCAGGTTTCTTCAATTGATAAAACATCCAGAAATAGAAACAGCTACTTACTTCCAACAGCAGCTAAAAAGTACGTAATGAAAATTATCAAACTGTGCATAAAAAGTTTCTCACAACAGAACGAAGGTATTGGAGACAGATTTTCAAATCGAACAGTTAAAAGAGAGAAATAAAGAAAGAAACCTGATATAACTCTACACCTAATGGGAAAGTAAAAAAAATATTCATTGAAAAAAATATGCTAACGAAAAAGAACTTTTCAAATATGGCTCCCAGAAGAAGAGACAGTGAGAAAAAGGTACTGACCTTTACGCACCCTAGCAGGAATTCTGTACATTGTTTAAAGAGGATAATGCAAAGAAATTTCTCAATAGGAGTTTTACAAGCAGAGATACAACTGCAAGCTGAAGTACACAAACATAACTGTCAACTATAAAACTCAACCTAAAGTGTTCCACAAGGTAAATGGCATCCGGTGCTGAAAAAATTTCTTAAATCGTACATTTAGAAGCAGAGATATTAAGAAAAACAGATTGAACATTGGCATCCCCTGGTGGCGAAGTTGGGCATTATTTTGGGAAGAAAATACACAGAGTGTTCATAGTCAGTAGTATTTGACTGAGAAAGAATATTTTATATCAGGTTTTTCGTCCCGCAGATATTGCTGTAAACGGAAACGTGAGCTAACGCCCTCTAGTGGCAGACTTTTGCATTAAGAAAATTTTGCAATTATATGAGAAACATTTCACAGCAGAAACATTCCCTCGAAAAGAAAGAACTTTTCAAATCAGACGCTTAGAAGCAGGGATATTGACAAAAATAAGATACACGCCCCGTGGCGAGAAAACTATGAGCTATTTTAAGCAGCAGGTGTTCTCAAAACGTTTTCTGAGGTGAGCAGTATCGGTCTAAGAAAGAATTGTTTCAGTCAACTTTTTCAGAAGCTCAAATTTTGCTGCAAATACATCAGAAGCAGAAATAAACGCTTACGTCCCGTGGTGGCCAAACCATACTTTATCAAAATTTAGAAATTATATGCAAAACCTTTCTCATCAGGAGCAGTATCCAATGCAGAAAGAATTTTTCAAATTGAAGCTTTAGAAGCGGAGATATCAGGGAAACTCCAGTTACCTTTGCGTTCCCTAGTGGAAAATCTATGCATTACTTGAAAAACTGGAAACTACACAGTGCATCAAATAATTTTTAAGACTGGGTCTGTAAAATTAAATAGAAACAAGAAATTATCATTTGTTCTGGTTTGTTATTCAAAATAAGTCCCTCCAGCTTCAATACACTTGTTACAGCGATTTAATAATGATTCGAATGCCTGTTCCAGTTCACTTTGCGGAATTGCCTCCAAAGCACGCGTTGAAGCTGTTTGTATGATCAAAATATCATCAAAATAACACCCTTTTAACGTCGTTTTAAGTTTTGGGAACAAAGAAAAGCCGCAGGGTGCTAAATCAGGCGAATACGGTGGATGATTCAACACACAGACGTTATTTTTTGCCAAAAGACTATGAACAAGAAGTGAGGTGTGACTGGGTGCATTATCGTGCAACAAACACCAACTGTTTTCATCTCGATATTCTGGACGAATGCGACGAATTCTGCCCATTAAACGCCTCAAAACATTTAAATAAAACTCACCAGTAATTGCTTGTCCACTTGGACAAATTCTTTGTGAATAATACTCTTACTATCGAAGAATGTAATGAGCATTGTTATGATTTTCGTTCCATCTTAATAATTCAACATGAAAAAAATTTTACTTCTCTAATGAACGCCTGTTTCATTTGAGTAACTTTAACAACTGTGCAGTACTTTTGGCAGAAAGCAAGCAGATGGTCACGGTTTATAACGCATTTGCGATTACACTGGTGACGCCACCGTAGGCTGAAATCTAGTGCCAGTCTTAAAAATTCTTTGACGCACTGTGTATATGAGAAATATTTCGCACCATAAACGCTCTCCAACAAAGAAAAAAATTTCAAATCGTACTCTTGGAAGCAGAGATATCAACAATAATAAGATATATATCTACGCCCCCTTGCGGGAAAAATATGCCCAATTTTAAGCAGGAGGTGTTCTCAAAACGTTTTCCGAGGTGAGCTGTATTGGTGGTCTATGAAAGAATTTTTTCAGTTGACTTTTTCAGAAGCTCGTATTTTGCTGCAAATACATCAGAAGTATGGCCAAACCATACTTTATTAAAATTTTGAAATTACATGAAAAACATTTCTTATTAGGAGCGCTATCCGATGCAGAAAGAATTTTTCGAATCGGAGTTTTAGAAGCAGAAGCAGAGAATTTTAGAAGCAGGGTAAACACAAATTATCTTTACGCCCATTAGTGGAAAATCTACGCATTACTTGAAAACGAAATTGCATCTAAAACAGTCTTCGTTATAAATGGCATCCAAAGGAAGAAAGAATTTTTCAATCAGATATTTAGAAGCAAACATATGGAAAAAAAGGCATTTTAAATTCGATATCTGCATTTACGCCCTCTAGCGGGAAAGTTGCGCATCCAAAAGAATCAGAATGCCAGGATCATCATTCTCACACTTTATGCTTTCCAACGCAAAAAGGATTTTTCAAATCGGGCTAATAGTGCAGAGATATGGTGTCCACGGAAGGACGGACAGACGAACCGATGCATGATCTTTTCTACAAAAGACGTGCTAATTACCCGCCAACTACTTCCCAGACTGCGGCAAATTCCCGAGATCCCGGAGATTGCAGTCACGGCATACAAACATGCAGCAGTGTTTATTATGACTTGGAATGATTTGCAGTTTTGGAATCGTACTGACCAAAACCTGTTCGAACATCATTCCTGCTGGCAGATAGCAGTACATGCGAATTCACCGATTTAGGTCATCATCGACACGCGGCGGCCTGATAAGAACCGGTTTAAACATTGTGTTTGCTTCATGACGGATTCCCACCATTCCTGAAGGATGTCCGATATTCGCGACGCAATCGTGTGATTTCATCAACATCGTACTTCAAGATACATCGCATCGCGATATCGCGAAAGACGACGCATCATAGTACTAAACAATCGGAGCCTCGATGTAAAACTTAAACCTGTTTATCACGTTATACCGGTACATCGCCCAGACCGAATGACGTGCGACAAATTTTTCTGCGAAGCAAACAAGCAGGTTGTTGGTTACTTTCGACAAAAAGACCTTTACTCTCAGCCTACAGTTGAGAGAACCGCGGTTGGCAAAGTGCCAAGCGGAGCCTATGATCGCTGAAGGGGAGAACGGTATCACGGTGTATCCCTTCAGAACTTGTTTGAAGGAAGGAAATGATGTCATCGTCATTGGCAAAGACTTCTCCTTTTTAAATGCAGAAAAACATTTGTTCACATGAACCAATTAGATGAATACCGTCTTCACACGATTTTAATGATATTAAAATATGAAATATATGTACAATTAAAATACTCTAAAACACACTAGCACTTTCAGAGCGACAGTCGCCCCATCATCAGGTGTGATTGGATTTCCCAAATCGTTCAGTACAAATATCTGTAGTGCACCATAACTGCAATCAACGTAACAGAATTTTGCGACGTACGTGCCATCTGTCCCGGCGGTTAAACCACGATCAGAGCGACACCACATCACAAATTGTAAACATGATTATAACTGCAACATTAAGTATTGAAGTCTAAAAAAGGAAGATAGTTCTGTGGATTGTCCAACACTTGTAGACAAAAGACGTCTCCAAATATCAGGTAGATCCCAAGGGCAATTATCATTACAGCAACTTCGCTTGAATGCGGAAATGAACAAACTCTTAGTCACCAGTAGCATGTATGTAGAGGCTGGGGTTATCAAAATTTTGGCATTGTCCCAATCAGGGATTAAATCTTCTGAATCAATGCACTTGGTAAGGTAAGGGCTATACAGATATGGCTTGCTTTTAAACTATATTTATGCTCCTGCAGCCACAGTTTCCGACGAGTGGAGCCTACATAATAATTAAAACTCTCATGCGAGCCATTGTCCAATAGTGGGATGCAATAAACACCCCACCTCTGTGAATCATCGATTCCTTGGCGGTCTTTCCTCAAAACAGATGATAGGTTGTTAACACCCACGACAAAATGTAGCCGGTTTCTAGAGCAAATTATTATATAGGCTCCACTCGTTGGAAACTGTGCCTCAGGCTGCAGGAACATAAATATAGTTTAAAACAAGCCATATCTGTACAGCCCTTACCAAGTGCATTGATTCAGAAGATTTAATCCCTGATTGGGACAATGCCAAAATTTTGGTAACCCCAGCCTCTACACACATGCTACTGGTGACTGAGAGTTTGTTCATTTCTGCGTTCAAACGGAGTTGCTGTAATGATAATTGCCCTTGGGATCTACCTGATATTTAGTCTTTTGTCTACAAGTGTTGGACAATCCACAGAACTATCTTCCTTTTTTAGACTTGAATACTTAATGTTGCAGTAATAATCATGTTTACGATTTGCGATGTGGTGTCGCTCTGATCATGGTTTAACCGCCGTGACAGATGGCACGTACGTCGCAAAATTTTGTTACGTTGATTGCAGTTATGGCGCACTACAGATATTTATACTGAACAGTTTGGGAGATCCGATCACACCTGATGATGGGGCGACTGTCGCTCTGAAAGTGCTAGTGTGTTTTAGAGTATTTTAATTGTACATATATTTCATATTTTAATATCATTAAAATCGTGTGAAGACGGTATTCATCTAATTCTCCTTTTTAGCTCAAAGTTGAAATTTGATTTTTTCAGGAAAAGGCACAAAGGGAAAAATAAAAAAAAAAAAAAATTGACCGTGTCCTACGACCTTAATTCCGTGACCTGGTAGACACCCTGCTTATACCACATGGTTCACTCCCAGTGGTGGCTTGTGGCTGAGATAGTGGGGGTTCACTACATTTCTATACCCACCTACGTATATGAGAATCTGTGTGGTGTTGTGTATGTGTTATGGCTCATGTAGACTAGTTTGGCGACAATAAAATAAGAAATTGATTCATGCTTAGCACTGAAGTCCCCGACCTCGTTGTCACATATGCTATCAAGTTGCAAGGAGAGACAGTGTGAGAGTGTGTATGCTATACCGTTGGTATATACTGACAACACGGAAAAGTTATATATCGGAATGACAAAGCGTTTCTTGGACACTAGATGTAAAGAGCATGTGCGAAGTGTCAACCAGGACATGCAGAATACAGCACTCGCCAGAGAATTCATGCATTTATCGGCTACACCTCTATGGAATAGTATTAGAAGAATTGCCCCATTCACGACCTTTAAAGAGACTGCAATCAGAGAAACTGTCGAAATCCTATCCAGCAAACTAGCGTGCACTGATATAGTTTCTACTGAACTACCAAGAGCTTGGCATGCGTTATTAAAAGAGGGAAGCACATCACTACACACCGTATGATTGCTTGATAAAAATTCGTGTAATACGCTCATGATGTCAATCACATTATTTTCAAAAATCATCTTTGTTCCTTACGTGCTCCAATTCTCTGCGCATTTTTATATCTACCATTGCCTTGAAAAAGCCTCCCAGTGTAGTGCGAAAGCTTGGCGAATCTTTGAACTTACTACATCGCAAAAATAAACAGATTTAATACGCTATATGCATTTTTTGAGTGTTCACAGTGTGGTGTATTTATAACTACAACACTAACTTCTTTATTTTGACTTACTGCTTGAGCCATTATTAAGTTAAGCTGGTGAGCATAACAGTAAACAAAGTATGCATGCAGATAAACATCCCTTAGGATAGTTTGTACTCCCGAATGTCGACCACTCATAACTTTGGCTCGTCGTAGCTTTGTGAAATTACTTTTTTCTCTTTGCTCCCCAACAACTTCGTGTAGAACATTCTTAATGCAAGTAGCCACAGTGGAGGCATCATGATTGCAAGGATTTAAGTCCAAAATCTCTAAACTGGTTTTCCGTTGGGTAGCACATATCTTAGGACAACTACTAATTGAAACTAAGAGGAAACATCAGTGGTCTCATCAGCAATAACAGAAACAAAATCGACAGCATATATTTCCTCCAAAATCTTTCTCCTACATACACACAACATGCAATTTAACAAATCGTTCTGTATATCTTTGGGTGTATCCTTAAAAACAGTTGCTGTACTGAAATGCTCCTTCAGAACATTGGCAAGAACTGACGCAAAGTCAATTAAACCCCTGAATATACTTGCATTGCTCGATTCAGTTGTCTCATTGTGTCCTCTAAGAGCTAACTCAAACTCTCCACAAAATCTAATGCAGTCAATAACCTTTGAGAGAACATAGCAGTTTTTTCTTACTTGATCATTACGACATTCTATATTTCTCCTGAAAGAATCACTAAGTTGCTCTCTAATTTCTGTTTTGCCCAGTACTGAAAGATCAAGGCAAGCGTACATGTGAGCACCTGATACCTCATGTCTCTTTATTTTTTGGGATAAATGTCCTAAATCCGACACACCTGCTTTTATCCAGGTGGTGTCTCTCCCTTTAGCAAACAGCAAGCACGGAAAGCAATAAAATCGACTGTTATTATCACAACCACAAATCCAATTGTTTGAATCGTACATCACTGTATTAAACGAAAGGCAATATTCTTTCCCTCTCGCACTTTGCTTCTGCACAATATAATTAAAGCAGGGACTGGCCTACCTAATTCTTTAATCCAGCATTTCTCTTCGAGTGGCAGCGTAAAGAAGTCTTTTTCCGAAATAAACTTCACGCTATTCAGTTTACAGCAGAACACACATGCACAGTTAGATTCACGCTCACCTCACACACAATACTCACGGAACAACAAACAAACAAACAATTAACTGATTTACACGTAACAAGCAGCTGATTTACACCCACTGAAACCTAAATAAACAGTTAAATGACGCCACTTCTAAACTTACATTTTCCCAATTCCTGACGAATTGTAAATCTTTCACTTCCGCAAAGTGTAAATCACACCCAAAAATCTACAACTCTTCTGTTAGCCACTGTCGCATGAATTCTAAGTTCTAACAGAAGAATCACTGCCACCTTTGACCCTGTTCGAAAGGCAACGTCACCAAATCCCCTGACTTCCTCCATGAGCAATGGCTTCGCATCGCCAAGACGAGGGTGCTCATCGGCTGGATACGTCACTCTTATCACTGCAAGGTCATGCATCGACTTCTCACAATGCTAAAGCTATTCCCCGCTCCCAACGTTTCAGCTTGAAGAACATGGCATTTGGAAGGCTAGTTGGGTTCATTTCTGCATTTGAACCCAGCTGAAATTCCGATGTAAAAAGGACCTGCAGAGGCAAAAAATGAATTGAAACTGGGCATAGCAGTGAGTCAGCTGAGACCGGGGATTAGGATAAACATAAAAACATGCCTGAAGTGATATTAAAAGTAATAATTTAGAGAAATGAAATTCACTTAGGGGTTCACTGAACCATTGAACCTATAGCACATGCCACCACTGTTCATTCCACATGTTTCATTCTATGGCTGATGAAGGTAGAAGTCACTACCAAAATGTCCCACCACTTATAGATTTTAACGTAACTTCTGCGTGATATGATGATATTAAGAATTATTCTAATTTTTTTGTGTGTGATGTGTTTCACTGCCAATCCTTCTCACTAGTAAGCATCTCAACACTTATTCTTTCAACATGGCCAAGCCACCTAAAAATATTAGTCCCCACAATACTAACATTTTGCCTCACATTACACATCTGCAACACATCTTCATTCCTCACTCACATGATCAGAACATATCATACCCCCCCCAGTAAGTAATGCATCTCTCCAGCACACAAATGACTCCTATGTCTCTCCTGTAGTACTCAGGTTTCACTGCCATACATCATAGTAGGAACAATTACACTTTCATAGATGCCATTTGGGACTTTCTTGAGAATCCATCATTCCTGTGAAATCCTTTTAAAGCAGCTATGACTTTCAATGAAGAATTCACTTGCCTACTAATTTTTCCATCTAATTTGCCATTTTTTTTTTTTTTTTTGTAGATGTGCAATTGCATTAATTAAATGTATCATCACTTGTTCCAGGTATAGCTTCAATAAAGTTTCATAAAATGCTTATTGCTCTTTGGGCTTCCTTTCTTCGAAACAGTAGGGGCTGGGGCACTCTCTGCTAGTTCATCTTCAATGCCTTGCTGAGGAGCTAATTGGGCTATGATGTCCTCATCCCTTAGATCTCTGCAGACCTCAACTTCAAGCATCAATATTTACATATGCTTCAAATGTTTCGTTTTTGTCTAATTTAAATTTTTTTGGTGCAAAATTACACTCTATTCATCATGTTTATGAGATCTACCAGATCTTCACAAGAGTTTTCTTTTCCATCATCATCAGCTAAAAAGTTAACTTTCCTAAAGCAGCTTTTAATAATATTTTCTGTCACTTCTCTCCCATGCTGCCAGTCATTCTCATTGCTTGTAACCACTTGAAAAATGTCTTATGGTCTTACTTAATATCAGCATATACTAATACACGATTGACCCCTTAGATAATTAATTAGCCATGAGACTGGGGGAAGGGGGGGGTTGCAAAATTAAATTATGTAAATAATTTAAAAATGTAAATAATTAATTGATAATAGGGAAAATTACACAAATATTTGGGAGTAATTATGGAAAATGAAGGGGATTTAAAAGTGTCAGCAAGGAGCGGAACAAAAAGGAGACAAGTGTTTTGGGGAAATTGTTTATTCCCTTTCTGAAGCAAAAGCTTTCAACAGACCACAAACACAGTGCTGAGCACACTGGCAAAATTTCAGGCACATGCCAGGACATTTCTCAGGGTTGCAAACAGTTTCATAAATTTAGTCAAGTGGTCAGGCATTAGATGTCAAGAAAAGGGACTTTTGGCATCACAATTTATGGTAATAGTAGTGAAGGGGTCTTGTGCAGCAGGGAAATACTCTGCACCCTGTGTGGCATGATTGTAATAAAGGGAAGTGATATAATCTAGGTGTGAAGAAGACTGGAAACTCTGAACAAAGGAGCAAATAAAGACACGCATTGATTTTTTTTTTTTTTTTTTTTTTTTTGATTGGGGGTTTAACGACCACCATGAGCAACTCAATGGGATATAAGCAGTCACCCATCCCTGATTTAGGGCCACTGGTTCCAGAGAAGGAAGAGAACCAGTGCCATAAGACAAACACAGCATCCATGTCTCACCGAGATTCGAACCCGGATCCTTCACGGACGAATGGTCATAAGCCAGCGCTTAGACTACTGTGCCACCAGGGCAGCAAAGACACGCATTGGCTGATTATCAATTGTAGTCTAATTCCTAAAAAAGGAGAAAGACTGGATGGAAATCTCCTTTATTGCAGGTGTAAGTCAAGGAGGGGGTAGACCAACAACGAACCCTGGTGTATGTTGGAAGTACCAAACCACCAGCAGTTCCACAAGGAAGAACCACTGCAAACTCTCAAATGAAGAAAGTTGTCATAAGAACAACAATAATGAGAAAGCTGTCATAAGAACCACAAATGAAGAAAGTTGTCATAAGAACCACAAATGAAGAAAGTTGTCATAAGAACCACAATAACTCCATGTAGCTTTTGAAACAAGAACTCCACAAAAAAAAAAAAAAAAAAAAAAGCAGAGTGAGAAAATCTTTGACCATGATGCAGACCTTGGCAGCAGCTGCTCAACCTTATGCAGACCTTGGCAGCAGCTGCTCATCAGGGTAGCCCAGGAGGCAAGAGAAAAGGAGACCCCCCCCCTTCCTGCAAACAATGTGTCCAGCAATCTCTCTTTCCCTCTGAGTGATGTGTGTCAGTGCTTTCATCTCAGCTAACACAGTGCCAGTCCATCAAGTGCATCCATATTGGAATGGATTGAAAATTGGTAATATCCAAAGATCAACTGTGAGTATTCTTTAATAGTTGGCACGCTGAGTCGTGAGATTTTTGGAAGAAATTTCTAGCTCATAACTTGAACTTACAGAGAGCAAAGTTTTATGCATCCGTATCATACCTGACAAACCAAAACTTGATTTGCTCCATTTCTTGTGACTATGGAAAAACTTACACTCTGAACTGAACAGAAGAACCAGAATATTGTGAAACAAGAGGGGTAGGAAAATCAAAACCCCTTACATGTTATTAAGTGTAATAACCAGTTTCCCGGTCCACAGTGTTTATTGTAATTAAATGTATTTGTGTTTGAATAAAGCTCATGTTGAGAAATGGCTTCCTAGTTTAATTGAATTAATAATCTAAAGCAACTTTTATGGGAATTTTTCTAGGAAATTTTTTCATTAATAGCAAATTTTCGGAGAAAACTCTTCTCCTTCTTCAGGCTGTCTTGTTGTTGTCACTTTTGGATAGTGACAAGTAAAAAGTGACAACAACAAGACAGCCTGAAGAAGGAGAAAAGTTTTCTCCGAAAATTTGCTATTAATGAAAAAATTTCCTAGAAAAATTCCCATAAAAGTTGCTTTAGATTATTAAATGTATTTGTGTGATTGCCAAAATTTGGCCTTAATTGCTTGGCTCTGGAAAATTAATTTTTGCATGCTCTGCCCATTGGAAAATTTGGGGAAATTCTCTCTATAATAAGGTCTCTGGGGATAACCTACTTCGCCAATGCAGTGAAGTAAACTAATCTGCTCAGAAACGCAACAATGGTGGTGAGTGGAATAATCCGTTCAGTGTTAGACGAAATGCATCAGTAATTATTCACAACTTGTTTTTGATAAAGAATCTTAAAGTTCTGGATGATTCCTTGGCCCAAAGATTGCAATTTTGATGCTGTATAGGAGTAATAGACATCGTCAAAAATTGAATTTTTATAGGTTTCATTTCAGAAATGCATCCATGTGCAGTACAGTTATCAACGAAGAGAAATACTTTACCCCTCTGCTAAGTCATTATTTTGTCAAAAGGTTTCAGCCAATATTGAAAAATTTAGTTTGTTGCCCAGGCCTTTTTTCAATTGATAGTCAGTGAGCAGAAGTATCACTTCAGTAAAGCATCTAGCTTTTTAAACTTGCCTATCATTAATGGCTTAAGATTTTTAGATCTACTCATGTTAGCTGATGAACGTAACATCATACGATCTTTGCTTTCCACGAGTTGTTTCACCTTTCATAATCATAGTGGTATTAGATAAACATGCCAAAAAAAAAAAATTAGTTCCATTTTGTTGGCCCTGAAAACAGTGTTAAAAGTCATAATCTTAAAAATGATAGGAATTTTTTTCAGTCATTAAAAACAGGTCTCTTCATCCACAGTTACACTTTTTCTGCAAAGCTTACAACATCTGTTATCATGATTTGTTTGTTACTGTTATTTTTGACTTAGATGTTATGAAGTTAAAGACACTTAAAAAGGTTTTTAGGCAAAAATTAACGTGCTTTGAAAGAAATTAACTTCATAAGCAAAATAATGTGTGAAATATATTTTTACTCACCCTACATTCATTGTAGGACTAACACCATTTTTTTAGCGTGATTTTCATCAATTCGTGATATGAACTATATATATATATATATATATATATATATATATATATACTAAAGAGCAAAACTGAAGACTAAGGAAAAAATTTTAGAATTTAAAACGAAGGGTGCAAAATAACCTGAAAATCAAAACGCGCAACGCAGCAGTTTTGAAAATTCAGAATTCACATTCTATAAAGAAGATACCTAAGCAAAAAAATACATATATAATTTTGACTCACACCTAGTACAACATAGAAAAGGTTATGTATCTACCTGTGTGAGTAAAAGGAAAAAAGATAAAAAAATAAAATAAAACAACTGAATGTAGAAGGTGTCGAGAATACTGAGCCTTGGCTTTATCAAGGACCAGCAAAAACTCTGCATTTTCTCACTTCCACAAAGACCTAGTTGGAAATGGGTTTCTGCAAGGCCATAGATGCAAGTAACATTCCCACCTAAAATAGTTTAAAATATATATATATAAGTCATGTCCTCCTTAGAGTTGCATGACCTAGCACTAGTTAACAATTTCGCTTGCATCCATTAACCTTCATGGCCCGACCCATGCTCTTCATCTGTTACTATTAAACAGAGAGAAGAAGATTAAAGAGAACTCAAGCTGTGAGAGTGACATCATAATTAGAAATGATTTTCAGCCATAACGAAATTCCAAGTTCGTTTGAGAGAGAATTTAAACCTGAAAAACAATGCAAAAGAAATCCAAATTTTACATTGCAATTAAAAAAGGAAATGTTAATTTATAACGAACAGATTTTTGAAAGAAAACTTGAGTCTAAAACCCCTACTCTACAACTTATGACAACACGAAAACGAGAATAAGTTAAAGATAATAATTAACTAAAGAAAACTTTGTGAAAGTTATATACCTTAAACAGTTAGTTGCAATATGTACAAAGTATTTCAGCAGTGCTTTAAGTGCATAATTAATTAGTTATTAAGAACTTAACTACTTTGAAAAAACAGCGCATAGACAGCGCAAGAAAACCTATATACTAATCTGCCTCTATCAGATATAATCACTACCTTTAAAGAGCTGTATGCAGAATTTAAACTTAACCAATTTGTTGATGTAGGAACTTGGAACTCTTATCTCAATTGCTGCATAATAAATAACCATATCTTATATAATAATACTCTCTATAAGCAAGTGAACGGTATTCCAATGGGAACATCAACGTCCACGCATATCGCTAATCTATTCCTGTTCTTTAAGGAATATAAATTCATTAAAAATCACCCCACCTGCTCAGATAACTACCTTTACACTTTTAGATATATTGATGATCTGCTGTGTATCAATAATTCAGAAGTTATAGAGAGTGATTTTGATAATATCTATCCTAGCTCTCTTAACTTATGTAAAACCAACCACAGTAATCAGGAACTTGAATTCCTAGACTTAAGCATTAAGCTCAACAGAGGTAACCCATCTATTAGCCTCTATGATAAAAGAGTTAATTTTCCTTTCAAAGTAATTAAATATCTACACTGGAATAATAACATTTCAACCAAAGTAATTGAGAATGTACTAATTTCTCAGGTCCTAAGAATTTCAAGAATTTGCAGCAACAATTTGGACTTCAATTACCACATTAATATACTATTAGAAAGTTTTCTAGAGAACGAAATTCCTTCTTCTTTCATCAAAAGAACTTTAAGAAAAATTATTCTGAATAATAGAGTAAGGTTGGCAGATCTGCTTTAATTTTCGACACAGTTAATAATATGATTCTGACCAATCAAAGCCGTAAGGAAGTTGGCTAGAGGATGCCTATTAACTACCTAAAGGAACCTTAGTGCTATGGATATGACGGTCCTATTAAAACAAAAAATTAAATAATATAAACAAAATCACAAAAAAGCTTAAAAATCTGTTTATAAAAGAAAATAAAAACAAATAAAAAAGAAAACTAGTTATTCATCACTAGGATAGCTATACTAAAAATAGTAAAACCAACATTAAAATTAATAAGATTCTGATTAATCTATAGAAGCTCACTAAGGTGATTTAATACATGCAAAGATTATTAAATAAACTGCTCGTGTATTTTATAATATTTCTCATGTATTCTGGAGAGTTAATTCAGCTCTTTCTGATCATACAGATCCACAGTCTTAAGTTTATCTAATTTTTTTTTTTTTTTTTTTCTCTGGTTAAAATCTCCGCGCGTTGGTTTCTTGCTGTATGAGGAGGCCATCAGCCCCACCCTCACTGCCCCCCAGCGTCTAGGGAGTGGCGGAAGAGAGCCATGTTCTTCTCTTGTGAGGAGAAAAGTTTTTGTAACACAAGAGGTAAGGTCTCTTCCTTGTTTTTGGGTTCTAGGTTTTATAAGTTCAATGTTTGTACTTCATGTACCTTTTCTCTGTCGTTTTTTAGCTTTTCAGCTTTTAGGCATTGGTTTGTCTGTTAACATTTTTGCGGGTTTTAACTCTTTCTTTTCTTTGTAACTTTGAGCGTCTTTTGGGGTACCTAGGAACAGAAGATGGCTCAGCTTGTTCCTTTTCTTTGCGCTGTCTATGCGCTGTTTTTTCAAAGTAGTTAAGTTCTTAATAACTAATTAATTATGGACTTAAAGCACTGCTGAAATACTTTGTACATATTGCAACTAACTGTTTAAAGTATATAACTTTCACAAAGTTTTCTTTAGTTAATTATTATCTTTAACTTATTCTCGTTTTCGTGCTGTCATAAGTTGTAGAGTAGGGGGTTTTAGACTCAAGTTTTCTTTCAAAAATCTGTTCGTTATAAATTAACATTTCCTTTTTAATTGCAATGTAAAATTTGGATTTCTTTTGCATTGTTTTTCAGGTTTAAATTCTCTCTCAAACGAACTTGGAATTTCGTTATGGCTGAAAATCATTTCTAATTATTATGTCACTCTCACAGCTTGAGTTCTTTTATCTTCTTCTCTCTGTTTAATAGTAACAGATGAAGAGTATGGGTCGGAGCCAGGAAGGTTAATGGATGCAAGCGAAATTATTAACTAGTGCTAGGTCATGCAACTCTAAGGAGGACATGACTTATATATATATATTTTAAACTATTTTAGGTGGGAATGTTACTTGCATCTATGGCCTTGCAGAAACCCATTTCCAACTAGGTCTTTGTGGAAGTGAGAAAATGCAGAGTTTTTGCTGGTCCTTGATAAAGCCAAGGCTCAGTATTCTCGACACCTTCTACATTCAGTTGTTTTATTTTATTTTTTTATCTTTTTTCCTTTTGATCACACAGGTAGATACATAACCTTTTCTATGTTGTACTAGGTGTGAGTCAAAATTATATATGTATTTTTTTGCTTAGGTATCTTCTTTATAGAATATATATATATATATATATACTTAAGAGCAAAACTGAAGACTAAGGAAAAAATTTTAGAATTTAAAACGAAGGGTGCAAAATATATATATATATATATATATATATATATATATATATATATATATATATCATCATCATCATCATCATCATTGTCAACCATTATCAATCCAATGTTGGACGAAGGTCTCCCCAAGTTTCTTCCACAACGGTCTGTCTTGTGCCAGTCTCCTCCATGTTACTCCCACATACTTTCGAATTTCATCCGCCCATCTCCCATGTGGTCTTCTGGGTCTTTTCCTGTCCCTTGGAATCCAGTCTAAAATTTCAGCTTTCCATCGATGGTCTGTCGTTCTGGCAATATGTCCAGTTCATTGCCATTTCAGGGATTTTACTCTGATCATGATGTCTTCTACTCTTGTCATTTTTCTGATCCACAAGTTCCTCGTCTTATCTCTCCTGGTTACACCAAGCATGCATCTCTCCATGCTACTTTGAGTTGTCTGCAGTCTTTGTATGTCTCTTTTAGTTAAAGTCCACATCTCTGCACCATATGTAAACACTGGAAGGATGCACTGTTCAAACACTTTTCTTTAAAAACATAATGGCATATTGCTCTTGAAAATTATACTGTTTCTTCCAAAAGCTCTCCAGGCAAGTTTATACGCCTATTGATTTCTTCATCAATGTGATCCTCACTTGATATCTGCTGTCCAAGACAAATGTATGTATTGGTTATCTCCAGCTTTACCCCATCAATCGATAAATCTTCATTTCTTGTAAGAGCATTGTACATCACTTTTGTTTTCTGAAAGTTCATTTTTAATCCCACTTCTTTGCTCTTGTCAGCAAGTTCCTGGATCATACTCTGTAGCTCTGATGGGGTAGTTGCAAAAATGACAATGTCGTCAGCAAAACGAAGGTGAGTTAGATAATCTCCATTAAATTTCTATCCCTTTGTTTTTCCAGTTCAGTGATTGAAAGGCATTTTCCAATGTGTCATTAAAGAATTTGGGAGATATAGTGTCACCTTGTCTCACTCCCTTTCCAATTTTTATGGGTCCTGTATTCTCAAATAGCCGAATCTTTGCACTTGCATTTTCATAGATGTTATTAATAATATTAATGTATGCATCTTTAATACAGCAGGATTTCAAAGCCATTGTCAGTGCTGGTGGTTTCACCGAATCAAAGGCCTTTTCATAATCGATAAAAGCCATGCATAATGGAAGTTCATATTCCCTCCCTCTTTCAATTAGTTCTCTCAGTATGTGGATATGATCTATAGTGCTGTAGCCACTCCTGAATCCAGCTTGTTCTCTTGGTTGAGCCATGTCCAGTGTCACCTTCAAGCGGTGTGAAAGAACTTTAGTGAAGACTTTATAAACCACTGGTAGGAGGCGGATAGGTCTGTAGTTTCTGAGATCCTCAATGTCACCTTTTTTATGTAGCAGGATAATTGTTGCATTGTTCCAATTCTCAGGAATCTTACCTTCATTAAAGGATCGAGTGAAAACTTGGGCGAGTACTGTTTCAATTTCTCCACTTGCTTCTTGTATGATATCTACGGTAATTCCATCTTCTTCTGGAGCTTTTCCCCATTTCATGTCCTTGATTGCATGTGCAACTTCAGCTGGGTGGACTGGAAAAACTCTGGTACTTTTTGCAATGTCTGAAGTACATGTATCATCCCTTTCATACAGTTTTGAGTAGAAATCTTTCACTCTTGTCAAAATTTCACCTCTATTTCTTGTTACAGCACCATCTTTTCTCAGAGCCATAATCTGCTTTTTCTCTTACTCATATGTCCTTTTGCTCTCTTCAGGCTTTGGTTGTTTTCAATTTCTTTCCTCACTAGTTCACAGTTGAATTTCCTTACATCTTCAGTGATACTTTTTCTTACCATCTTGCATAGCTCTATATATTCCATATTGGAAGTCACATCTCCTTTGGTTATCCTCATCTCTCTTCTTTTTTGCATCATAATTTTTGTTTTACCCGATAATTTGTCCGTATGCAACTTGTCCTTGGTACCAGCTATTTCTGTTGCTCGTAGAATTTGCAGAGGCAGAAGGGTTTTTCATCATGAACTCCTTTTTCAAGAAAAAGCTGCAAAGGAAATGGACATGGAGGCATCCCAATGGATTGACAAGTGAAATTGATTTTATTATGTGTAACAAGAAATTTGTCATGGAAGACTGCAGTGTGCTAAACAACACAGGTAGTGACCATAGAATGGTAAAATGCACTTCAATGCTAAACTCGAGCGTGGCAAACTAATAAAACAAACAAAGTGTATTGACATGACAAACCTTAAAAAACATCATAATACCTTCAAATTGGAACTGAGGAACAGATTCTCTGCTCTAGTAGGAATAATGTCGAGAGAAGTGGACATCTCTGAAGTTAACAGAAAACTAACCAAGGCTCTTATGGAAACAGCAACAGAAATAGCTGGTACTAAGAACAAGTTGCATATGAACAAATTATCAGGAAAAACCGAAATTCTGATGCAAAAAAGAAGAGAGATGAGGACAACTAAAGATGTGACTTCCAAAGCGAAATATATAGAACTATCCAAGACGGTACGAAAAAGTATCACTGAAGACGTAAGGAAATTCAACTGTGAACTAGTGAGGAAAGCAATTGAAAACAACCAAAGCCTGAAGAGAGCAAAGGGAAATCTGAGTAAGGGAAGAAAACAGATTATGGCTCTAAAAAAAGAAGATCGTTCTGTAACAATAAATAGAGGTGAAATTTTGACAAGAGTGAAAGATTTCTACTCAAAACTGTATCAAAGGGATGATACATGTACTCCAGACATTACAAAAGGTACCAGAGTTCTTCCATTCCTCTCAGCAGAAGTTGCACGTACAATCAAGGACATGAAATGGGGAAAAGCTCCAGAAGAAGATGGAATTACCGTAGATATCATACAAGAAGCAAGTGGAGAAATTGAAACAGTACTCGCCCAAGTTTTCACTCAATGCCTTAATGAAGGTAAGATTCCAGAGGATTGGAACAGTGCTACTATGATCCTGCTACATAAAGAAAGTGACGATGAGGATCTCAGGAACTACAGACCTATCGGCCTCCTATCAGTGGTTTATAAAATCTTCACTAAAGTTCTTTCACACCGCTTGAAGGTGACAATGGACATGGCTCAACCGAGAGAACAAGCTGGGTTCAGGAGTGGCTACAGCACTATAGGTCATATCCACATACTCAGAGAATTAATTGAAAGAGCGAAGGAATATGAACTTCCATTATGCATGACTTTTATCGATTATGAAAAGGCCTTTGATTCAGTGAAACCATCAGCAGTTACAATGGCTTTGAAATCCTGAATGACTGAAGATGCATACATTCATATTATTAATAACATCTATGAAAATGTAAGTGCAAAGATTCGGCTATTTGAGAATAGAGCACCCATAAAAATTGGAAAGGGAGTGAGACAAGGTGACACTATATCTCTCAAACTCTTTAATGACACATTGGAAAATGTCTTTCAATCACTGAACTGGGAAAACAAAGGGATAAAGATTAATGGAGATTATCTAACTCACCTTTGTTTTGCTGATGATGTAGTCATTTTTGCAACTACCCCATCAGAGCTGCAGAGTATGATCCAGGAACTTGCTGACAAGAGTAAAGAAGTGGGATTAAAAATGAACTTTCAGAAGACAAAAGTGATGTACAATGCTTTTACAACAAATGAAGATTTATCGATTGATGGAGAAAAGCTGGAGATAACAGATGCGTATGTTTATCTTGGACAGCAGATATCAAGTGAGGGTCACATTGATGAAAAAATTAATCGGCTTATAAAACTTGCCTGGAGAGCTTTTGGAAGAAACGGCATAATTTTCAAGAGCTGTATGCCATTATGTCTTTAAAGAAAAGTGTTTGAACAGTGCATCCTTCCAGTGTTTACATATGGTGCAGAGATGTGGACTTTAACTAAAAGAGACATACAAAGACTGCAGACAACTCAAAGTAGCATGGAGAGATGCATGCTTGGTGTAACCAGGAGAGATAAGACGAGGAACTTGTGGATCAGAAAAATGACAAGAGTAGAAGACATCATGATCAGAGTAAAATCCCTGAAATGGCAATGAACTGGACATATTGCCAGAACGACAGACCATCGATGGAAAGCTGAAATTTTAGGACTGGATTCCAAGGGACAGGAAAAGACCCAGAAGACCACATGGGAGATGGGCGGATGAAATTCGAAAGTATGCGGGAGTAACATGGAGGAGACTGGCACAAGACAGACCGTTGTGGAAGAAACTTGGGGAGACCTTCGTCCAGCAGTGAATTGCTAATGGTTGGGGGCGATGATGATGATGATGATGGTATATATATATATATATCAACGGCAACAGAATGAAACTTCAGTAGGTAAATTCGGTCATGGCAACAGATACCAGCGTGGAAATACTCTCGTAGAGTTTGCAGAGGCAGAAGGGTTTTTCATCTTGAACTCCTTCTTCAAGAAAAAGCCACACAGGAAATGGACATGGAGACATCCAAATGGGACGACAAGTGAAATTGATTTTATTATGTGTAACAAAAAATTCGTCATAGAAGACTGCAGTGTGCTAAACAAGTTCAACACAGGTAGTGACCATAGATTGGTGAGATGTAAGATGCACCTCAACACTAAACTTGAACGTGGCAAGCTCATAAGACAAACGAAATCTATTGACATAACCAACCTTAAAAAACACCATAATACCTTCAAGTTAGAACTGAAGAACAGGTTCTCCGCTTTAGAAGGCCTAACATCGGAAGAAGTGGACATCTCTGAAGTTAACAGAAAAGTAACCAAAGCTCTTATGGAAACAGCAACAAAATTAGCTGGGTCTAAGAACAAGTTGCATGTGAACAAATTATCAGGAAAAACCAAAATGTTGATGCAAAAAGAAGAGAGATGAGGACAACTAAAGAAGATGTGACTTCCAAAGTGGAATATATAGAGCTATGCAAGACAGTAAGAAAAAGTATCACTGAAGACGTAAGGAAATTCAACTGTGAACTAGTGAGGAAAGCAATTGAAAACAACCAAAGCCTAAAGATAGCAAAGGGACATCTCAGTAAGGGAAGAAAACAGATTATGGCACTGAGAAAAGAAGATGGTTCTGTAACAAGAAATAGAGGCGAAATTTTGACAAGAGTGAAAGATTTCTACTCCAAATTATATGAAAGGGATGATATATGCACTCCAGACATCATGAAAGATACCAGTACCAGAGTTCCTCCAGTCCTTCCAGCAGAAGTTGCACATGCAATCAAGAACATGAAGCGAGGAAAAGCTCCAGGAGAAGATGGAATTACTGTAGACATCATACAAGAAGCAAGTGGAGAAATCAAAACAGTACTCGCCCAAATTTTCACTCGATGCCTTAATGAAGGAAAGATTCCCGAGGATTGGAACACCGCTACAATGATCCTGCTACATAAGAAAGGTGACATTGAGGATCTCGGAAACTACAGACCTATCAGCCTCCTATCAGTAGTTTATAAAATCTTCACTAAAGTTCTTTCACACCGCTTGAAGGTAACACTGGACATGGCTCAACCGAGAGAACAAGCTGGATTCAGGAGTGGCTACAGCACAATAGATCATATCCACGTGCTGAGAGAACTAATTGAAAGAGCGAGGGAATATGAACTTCCATTGTGCATGGCTTTTATCGATTATGAAAAAGCCTTTGATTCGGTGAAACCATCAGCAGTTACAATGGCTCTGAAAACCTGCGGTATTGAAGATGCATACATTAATATTATTAATAACATCTATGAAAATGCAAGTGCAAAGATTAGGCTGTTTGAAAATACAACACACGTAAAAATTGGAAAGGGAGTGAGACAAGGTGACACCATATCTCCGAAGCTCTTTAATGCCACATTGGAGGGTGTTTTTCAGTCGCTGAGCTGGGAAAACAAGGGGATAAAGATTAATGGAGATTATCTAACCCACCTTCGCTTTGCTGATGACATAGTAATTTTTGCAACTACCCCATCAGAGCTGCAGAGTATGATCCAGGAACTTGCTGACAAGAGTAAAGAAGTGGGATTAAAAATGAACTTTCAGAAGACAAAAGTGATGTTCAATGCTTTTACAAGAAATGAAGATTTATCGATTGATGGAGAAAAGCTGGAGATAACAGACACGTACGTTTATCTTGGACAGCAGATATCAAGTGAGGGTCACATTGATGAAGAAATTAATCGGCGTACAAAACTTGCCTGGAGAGCTTTTGGAAGAAACAGCATAATTTTCAAGAGCAATATGCCATTATGTCTTAAAAGAAAAGTGTTTGATCAATGCATCCTTCCAGTGCTTACGTATGGTGCAGAGACGTGGACCTTAACTAAAAGAGACATACAAAGGCTGCAGACAACTCAAAGCAGCATGGAGAGGTGCATGCTTGGTGTAACCAGGAGAGATAAGAAGAGGAACTCGTGGATCCGAAAAATGACAAGAGTGGAAGACATCATGATCAGAGTTAAATCCCTGAAATGGCAATGGGCTGGACATACTGCCAGAAGGACAGATCATCGATGGACAGCCGAAATTTTAGATTGGATTCCAAGGGACAGGAAAAGACCCAGAAGAAGACCACATGGGAGATGGGTGGATGAAATTCGAAAGTATGCAGGGGTGACATGGAGGAGACTGGCACAAGACAGACCGTTGTGGAGGAAACTTGGGGAGACCTTCGTCCAGCAGTGGATTGATAATGGTTGACAATGATGATGATGATGATGATATATATACCATCATCATCATCATCATCTTATATATATATATATACACTAAAAAAATGCAAAACCCTAAGAGAAATTTAATATATATAGGAGGAAAACAAAACAAACAAATTCCGAGAACAAGCTAAGGAAAAACACTACAAATCCCAACCATCCGAGGCAAACGAGCTCCGAACGAGAGAAAACAGAAAAACAAAAGAATGCAGGGAAGAAGATCAATGACTGTTTCTCCAATGGCTTTGTGGAAGTGTGGGTTTCTGCTAATTTGGTTTGCTTTAAGGACAAATTAAATTTAATGATAAAATTTAACAGATTTTAATTTTGACAGATTTAAAAGGGACTTCTAACCCAAAAACAGCAAACTAAATAACCTTGCCCGACCTCACACAGATAACCAAGAGAATCTCAGCAATCAACTCTAAAGAAGGATGATGAACAATCCAAAAAATGTACCTAGAGAAAAAATAAATACTGATAAAAAATCCAAGCCTAAAAGAGGTAAATAGAGTAACATTATCCTGTCACATGAAAAATTGAATAAAAATTAATAATAAATTTAAACAATGTACGTAGAGTAACTCTGAAAATTGCCAATTTAAAACAATACATTTAAGAAACACTTTAGCATATAGTGCACTAGTATGATGCTCAGTTGTAACATGAGATTGAACCCAAAGAGCCAATTTTCAAGCCTCAGATAAGCAATGGATATGCCCAAGACACAAAATTCTTTGAAAGAAGTTTGGTTTAGTACACACCTATAATTAATGAAAAATTACTCCATACCTAAAATCGTAAACACAACCTAACAATAAAAAATATATATGTAATGCAGCTTATGACAAGTACAAGGTAAATTATTTACAAAATATTGTTCCAATCATTGAAGCCACAGGAAAGCCCTAGGCCTAAGATCATAGAATTTGTAACAAATCTCTATTTACAAGCACCAAAGGGACCTAAAAACGCTGACCAGATATCCCGCTGAAAAAAAAAAAAAAAATCACGTGTTTCCTTGCCAGTTCTTCTCACTTAGAGAAATGGCTGCACCAGAACATCTTATTTTTTAAATTCACTCAACAACACTAATAAAGCATGATCTGCTACAGATGCATGTTGAGAATATTCTGGGTTGTGCATAGGACTAATGCACCAATCTGTGATATCTAATGCATCAATCTATATATCTCGGTGTAGAAGCGCACAAACAACTTCTTCCTACAATTCAATGACTACTAACCTTCTTCAGCCACATCATCCGGCAAAACAGTTTAGAAAATACTTTGTATTCAGGGGAAAGTCGATGGCAAAAGAATGAGAGGATGTTCCCCAGACACATTCATTGATCAAATAAAACCTCTCGTGAATCTTATCAGTTACAGAACTCATGAGAACTGTGGAGAATAGACAGGAATGGTTACCCTTGACTGTCAACAGGATGTGCATTCGGTCACGACACTCAATCTGAGCAAAATATATGTGTGAGTGAGTGAGTGAGTGAGTGAGTGAGTGAGTGAGTGAGAGAGAGAGAGAGAGAGAGAGAGAGAGAGAGAGAGAGAGAGAGATAAGTAAGTATTCTCAAACCCCGTGGTTTTTAAGGTAAGTTAAAAACCACGGGGTTTTTAACTTACCTTAAAAACATACTTATATTTATATATATATATATATATATATATATATATATAAGTAAGTATTCTCAAACCCCGTGGTTTTTAAGGTAAGTTAAATTTTATCAATAGAAACAGTATTTTCTTCCTTAAGTATCATTTCGATTACAGTGTAATAAATTGTTAAATATCGAACTTTTTAAGTATATTTATTTATAATACCAAGAATCGAGGTGCACGTGGTTCATTTCGTGAATTGACGGAAATCGTGATAAATGAAATAGTGTTAGTCCAACAATGAATGTAGTGTGAGTAAAAGTGTGTTTCACACATTATTTTGCTTACAAAGTTAATTTGATATAATTATTATTATTATTATTATTTTGAGATTTTGAAACTAGCCACTATTTGCATTGAAATCATTATGACCTAATGCTAACCAAGAAGTTCAACTTTTTCTTTTAAGATAGCTCTCAGTGACACATTTTTATCTGTGCACTGAATAATCCATTTCATCAAGCATTCCTCAATATCCAAACACTCTACACATTTAATTCTATCCCTTTCACCTGGACTACTTTTGAAATTTTTAAAATTGCCTCTTTATTCTTTAGAATTGCAGACAGTGTACTACACAGTATTCCAAAATCCTTTGCAATTTCATTTTTCTTCTTACTGCCACCTTCAACAGCATTAATTTCCTTAACTTGAACAGCAATCGACAATGTGTTCAACTTGTGTTTTGAAGCTACAAATTTAAAAAAAAAAAAATTAATGAAACAATTTTTTAATTTGTTCAGAACAAGAGCACACAACACATATGCAACAAAAATTGCTACTGAACCCCATCTGTCTATTAGATCAAATGAAAATACGTGAATCAAAGTTCTTATCAGTCAACTAAAGATGACCTTTAGGCCTCCTACTGGTGGAAATTAAATATGTGCAGCAGGGATTCACAGTCTATCCCTGGGTTAAAGGAGGAAGGATTAGTCCCCCTCCCCTCTTTTCAAGGTTAAAGGGGTCAGTGTGAAATGTTTTCCTTTTTATCTATTTTTACAAATGAGTCATGATCCTTATGTCATTTGCACTTAGGAGAGCTATTTTAGGGCTGTTTTAAATTTTGAGACAAAAACTAATACTGGATTTCTCTCAATGTTGAAATAATTATTTAAAAAAAAAAAAGGTTTCTTGGAAATAAAGCATTGTATTGTTACAAGAAATATTTTTTTGTTGCTATGGTAGCGTTTAGCAGATCATGCCTTCTCTTCTCTTATAAGTATTTCCAGCATTTTGCATCTATGCCATAATACTAATAAGAGTTTGTTCTCAAGCAAAAGACCTTTGAGAAAGTATTAAAAAGTCCAAATGATAAAATTTCGAAATTTTTTTCAGCTGTTGTTTACTTTATTTTAACAGTTTGAATTATAATCTGGCAACAACTGTGGACTTTAACAAGCCATAATAATAATAAGAAGAAGAAGAAGAAGAAGAAGAAGAAGAATTGTGAAGCAGTTACAGCCACAAGACTAAACAGGGGAAAAAAAACACCATCCATCAGAAGGAACAAAGGAACAAAAAACCTATCCTGCCAGCATGGCAAAGAAGACTGCAGGGCCAAATTGATGAACTATGGGAAAAAATTGACCAACTCACACAGTACTTAAAGTAAAATAGGTCCAAGAAGCTGGTAGGAAAAAAACTCATTCTGAAAAGTGCCAAAGTCCAAATCAGGTTTGAAGAAAACCAGCAAATGGAAGAATACTTAGACATGCTGAAACAAAGTCTACTACCTATCAGCAAGAGACTAAGATGGTACAAAGAGAACACACAGCGACATATGGACAATAACACATTCAAAAACGATGAGAAAAGCTATAGTAACATTACCAAGAAAGACATCAAAGGCAAAGGGACCACTAGAATGTGAAGCGGTAGAAAATGTCTGGAGTAACCTTTGGGTGAGGAATACAAACCACAACAGCAAAGCCTCATGGCTACAGTGAGGAAAAAGCGCAGAGCCAATATCAGGAAATGGCCGGCTGGAAGATCACAACAGAAGACCTTCAGCAAGCCATAGCTAAGACACACAGATGGAAAGCACCAGGTCTTGATAACATCCACAACTACTGGTACAAGAGGTTCATATATACAAATATTTGGCAGATCAACTGACTAACATGATCCAAAATCCAGCCCTAATCCCAGATTTCTTCACCCAGGGAGTAACAATACTAAAGGCTAAAGATGAGGACACAAGAAATCCACACAACTATCGACCAATAGCGTGTCTACCTTCGCTGTATAAGATCCTAACATCATGCATCGCCAATCGGATAATGAGGCACATAGAAGGACAAGCAATTATGACAGAACAGCAAAAGGGATACCAACTGGACTGTAGAGGATGCAAGGAACAGCTTACCATCAACGTTGTTGTAATGGAACAAGCTTTCAAAATGCACCGCAATGTGTACACAGCATACATCAATTACCGTAAGGCCTACACTTCCGTACCCCACAGTTGGCTGATAGAGGTCCTTGAGATCTACAGAGTAAGTCCTTTAGTCATCAACTTCCTTAAGGTGGAAAACAACAATCAAAGTCGAGAACATAACGACCAAGCCCATTCACATGAGAGGCATCTTCCAGGGAAATTCACTTAGCCTACTATGGTTTTGTCTAGCACTCAACCCACTGTCAACCATGCTCAATGAAAGCAAGTATGGGTTTACCATCAAGCGCAAAAAAACAAAACAAGTACGAGCTCTCCCACCTCATGTACATGGATAACATCAAGCTGCAGGCATTGTCGCAGAACCAACTCCAGCAGCTTATCCGAAGCTTCAGCAATGACAACAGGATGGAATTTGGCCTAGAGAAATGCAAGACAAGGTATGAACCAAGGAAAGCATGATGCACATAGCTACTAATTGAAGACTGGAGAAAAGATCGCAGCTATGGAGGAAGGAGAAGCCTATAAGTACCTTGGTATGCTTCAGGCACAATGCCTAGAACACAAAGAAATAAAAATCAATCTAACCACCAAATACAACCAAAGGCTAAGGAGATTAATGAAGACCAAGCTCAATGCTCACAACATCACTAGGGCTACCAACACATAAGCAGTTCCAGTCCACATGTATTCCTTCGGAATCATCAAGTGGACAACAACTGAGCTTGAGGAAATAATGTGCAATACCAGGACAACCATCACTAAACATTGCCAGTACCACCCGAAGTCAGCAGTAGAAAGGCTGACCACTGGACAGGCAGAAGGAGGACGGGGATTGATTCATCTCCTGGAACCCTGAGATAAAGAAATCAGCAGCCTCAGAAAATACTTGCAATAAACCAGAGTGACAAAAAGTACACAGCCCTAGATCTCTCTACTCAGAATAATGAGATTGGAACGAGGGAGCCAAAAGAAGAAGCTTGGGGCAAGAAAGTCCTACATGGAAGGCACTACAATGATCTGCAATCCGACCATGTGGATAAGACTGCCTCCAATGCATGGATAACAAATGGATCACTCCTTCCCGAGCCTAAAGGGTTCCCGATGGCTATACAAGATCAAGTTGTAAACACTAGAAACTACCAGAAGTATATCCTGAAGAACATGTCAGTGAAAAGTGACGTATGTCGGCAATGCCATCAAGTGCCAGAAACCATCCAACATATCACAGCAGGGTGCAGAGTCCTCACACAAACTGAGTACATGAACAAGCACATTCAAGTCGCCAAGGTCCTCCATCAGAAATTGGCAAGAAAGCGCCACCTCAATGCAATTGAGCCTGTCACCTACTACAGTATGAGCGAACAATGCTTCTAGAGAATAACACCCAGAAGATATACTGGGACAGAACGATCAAAACAGATAAGACCATCCCCCACAATTGGCCCGACATCGTTTTGGTCGACAAGGAAGAAGTCAACATACCTCATTGACATAGCCGTGCCCAACATGTGCAACATCCAGAAGACGCACAGAGAGAAGCTGTCAAAGTATAACAACCTACGATACAAAGTCAAAGAAATATGGCATATGGAGAATGTCACCACCGTCCCCATAATAATATCAGCCACAGGAGTTGTACCTAAGACCATTCACAGCTCTATACAGACACTAGACCTTCAATCCAACACCTACATGAAACTGCAGAAGGCAGATATCCTGAACATTTGTAGGATAGAAAGGAAGTTCCTGGACAACTGAGAGAAGAAGTACCACTTCCGAGACTTGGTACATTGTACCCGTCCCAGAAGGAAGAGAAAAACCTCAGGAAGAGGTGGAATTATATTCACTCATAATGAGAATGTGTTACTTTAAGTATTATACGCTCCTAATGAAAATTAAATATTACACCTCTCAAAATATGTCTAACTCGAAAAAAGTGATGTTGCAACAAAGAAACAGTTATATATCACACATCATAGACTACAAGCATTGCAAACTACATAGAAATAAAGAAATCACTGTTCAGTCACACTGAATTTTATTTTCTTGTCGAATGCAGTTTCACTGCGCTTTGGCACAGCTTTATAAGGCTGAATGGCATGTAAATATTCAAATTGCTGTGATAACATCAATGGTGCTGACAGTCAGGGATTTTTGTCAGTTGCTTTGGCATGCATAATAGAAATGGAGTTCATGCTATGTCGTTGACAAGTTGGAAAGAATTTTGATATATATGAAAAGCTTTCGAAATATCAAGTTCAATAATGGAATCCAATTTATTTATAAGCGTAGATTCTTCAAATAGAAATTTATGATTACTTTTATGACAGTGTTCAGCTATCAAGGATTTCTTTCGTTCACAGTTCTGTATGCAAATCCTGTGCTCCTTCAATTGCTAATGCAAGGCCCTACAGGTATGCCCTATATATGAAAGACACCATTCACAAGGTGTGGAATTTATCCAATCCCATGAATTTATCCAATCCCATGATAATGTGGTCCTTTTTATATACAAATGACCGCATTTATAAAAGGCAGACCCATAGGACCTAGCCTTATCAACTGAAGGAGCACAAGGCTTACTGACATACAGAACTGTAAACCAAAGAAATCAATGATAGTTCAACACTCATGAAAAAAACTCATAAATTTCTATTTGAAGAAGCTATGCTTGTCAATAAACTAGACTCAACCATTGAGCATTAAATTTTGGAAGCCTTTTTGCATATTAGTGGGGCAGTTAAGTGTTAAAATCCCATCACATATAACCACTGATAACCACACCAATTTTAGTGCTTGTATCCAAGCACTAAAATTGGTGTGGTTATCAGTCATGGTCCAATAATTTGGGAAATTACATTAGCCGCTTGAATTTCCAAGATGTCCGCCATATTCTAACATGGCTGCTATTCCCAGTATTTCTGCCACAGAATTAAACCCACTGGACTTGTTTCAACTGCTTTTATTGACTCCTTTGTTTATCACATAAATGGGGAAGTTAAATATACAACTATGTACAAAACATCTTAAGCTTCTTTGTTAATTTTTTAGCAATGCACTAATTTTAGCAATGCACAAACTAATATAATTACACCAAGCATGATAAAATGATTTTTTTTTTTTTTTTGGATAAGTCTAATGCAAATCTAGTGATATTTAAAGTTATGCTGTATGCAGCACCTAATCCTCGCAGTGGCAGCTGCATAGTGATGTGCACTAAGACCAAAGCTGAAGCATTTGCATCTTCCACAGCATTCAAACTTGCATTTGCATCTTCCACAGCATTCAAACTTGCATCTGCACTTAGTAAGCTGCTGACAACTTTCTGCAATCGGTGAAAGCTCACTCCACATGATCTGCCAGAAATCACCATTTTTGGTCCATCCCTATTCAGCAGGACTCTGTCTATCTGGATGGCATAATGTTGACTGACCCCATTCCAGCCAGCCTGGTAAAGCTGTATGCTTCGCATGCTGCAGTAGAGAAGCTCTAGTAGGAGTAATGGCTTGATATGGCCTCTGTTTCCTTGCAAACATGTCCAATCTTGAATCATTAAACTCTTGAAATGCACCTGACCTATCACACATCGGGACCACAAAGGTCTCCAAGATCCTCAAGCCATAATCATCTACTGTTTTTGTGGTATGGCTGAGTCTGATGAAGACATCAGATGCCTCATCACATACATTTCATGTTTGCTAAGCTGTTTTCTTCCCTTTACCACGGAATGCTGAAACAACATCACAGTCGGTGAAGGCGTGGAAGAAAAGAATCCCTCTGCTCTTCTCCAGTCCAATAGAAAGATAAAGGTCTGTGATCCCCCTCTGGTTCCGTTCATGGCTGAAAGCAATCCACAGCTGCTGTAGACCAAACTCCTTAAGGGCTGGAAGCATGCTGGCTGCTATAACGAGTACATCTGTGTCATTGGCTTTGATGATGACGACTTTGCTGCCTTGTTCTGCTGCATGCCTGGCATGCACGAATATCCTTGTGTTGGCCTCTTCATGAATACAAGGAGACAAGACATCCAGACTGATGGAGTGGGTTCTGAGAGCATTTTCTTCCTTTGTCACAATGCCCATGTTTGGTGTTGACAGGTAGCAATTTTATCAGCAATGTAGTTGAACAGTTCAGTTTTATTGTCATTGTTTCTAAGGAAGTTCTGCCAGTTTGAGGGAATATTGCCCTTGCTTGTGACTCTGCGTCCGACTCCATGTCCTCGCTTGGACCTGGCTTCAACCTTCAGGCTCGAAGAATGGTATACATCAAGTACGATGTCTGTTCTCTTGTACCAGGTGGAATATGATTCTATTGTGGGGAGGACTTCATTTACTACATAGTCATTAAACGTCTTTGATGTCCAAGGTAGAAGACTTCACTAGTGTAGAACCATCAATGATGATGCCAACTGCTTGAGGTTCAGTGTCGTGGATTGTAACAAGCGATTCAAAAACAGCAGCAAGTTGGGATTTCTGACAGCTGTGGAGCTTCCTGCCATCACTCAGGGTAACAGGAAAAGGGTGATTCGCATGACTAAAGAATTTCTTCAAATCACATTCTCTGCTCTGGCATGAGATGAATAGTTTGGAGAATAACTCGCAGTCTTCCTTCAGTACCTCATGCTTTATGGAGGTGGTAGTGGCAGATTGTATCCAGAAAAAGTCTATCTTGTTTTTCTTTATTGCTTTGTAGAATGTAGATTCCTCTTTTCCTAATCGTTTCGTGAACTCCGGCTTTACCCCTCTGGTAGTGGGTGCTAATTAATGCAGCTACATTGGAGTCAGCAATATCCTTCGTGTTCAGTGAAAGCAAATCCTGACTCTCTTCCTGGAAAAGATTGCCCAGGCCTGTAATAGCCTTGAAGAGCTTCTCAACGTTTTCCAGGAACATCTTCTGGCCTCGTTGTGTTTGTTCATGGTGTGTTTTGTGTTGACCCTCATTCACTTCAGATGCAGCCTCATAATGTGTAACCAATTGGCTAACTTAAGAACCAGCTACCCCCCCCCCCCTTCTCAGTGCTGATGGATTCTGTCACGCCGATAGCACCAACATCTGCCTTGACAACAGCATTTGATTGCTCACGAGCTTGGTCTATGGCCACAGCTGAGAACTCTGGCATATACTTGTGTGTGACGAATCTTCCATTCTGGAATTCCTGGGCCTCCTCAAAATGTTTCTGTTTAAATGTCAACATGTCTCTGAGGTGGATGGGTAGCCATCTTGCATAGTTCATGTTGTTGTTGGCAAAAAAATATGGTAGCAGCTCAGACAATGAGTGATAGTACAGGCTGAAATTGGCTTCCATGAGTGAACGAATGAATAGTAAGATCTCCAGTTCCATTGACAACACCCAAGTAGTTGTAGTAGTGTTTACTGGCAACACCAAAGTAAGCTTTATAATTTACGACTCTCACACCAGTCTTCGAAGCTTAGTTTTTCCTCCATGTTGCCAACTGTTTCATTACAGTAGCCAGAGTAAGATTCCTTTAAATCCTTGTACAAAGTGCATGCTGTTACTTGGCGCATCTGCCATGTTCTAATTACACTGGAGGCTGTCAGAAATAATTCTTCAGTACTGGGAGGTGATATGCTTGCTTCAACAAGAGCACCAGTCCATCCGCTGCCCTTCAATATAGTACCGAGTGACTTCAATGCAGCAATCTCCATATGTATGTAGGCTTCCAAACATTATGACAAATTTGTCTTCCCCGTAGTTCTCAGGCAGTGCCACTGAATTTGTTTGGCTACTGCATAGATGGGTTGGTCAGCTGCAACAACAGGCACCTGGCCTGGGTTCAAGAATGAAACTATGTCATTGATCTAGTCCATGACATGTCTGACTGTAGCAACTGAGTGGACCTGATCTCAAAGCAGAGGTAAAAAAGAGGTAATGTTGACCTGAAATGCAGGGCTTCTCTTTTTTGATGCATGGTGGGCTGACCAAGTAACATCCACTGGGCTACTGGGCTATCAGTCATACTTACCTTCTCCAGCCACTCACATTCCAGTGCCAGTTGTGATCTCAACAGACATGTTCCAGTATCTGTCACAGTCATAAAATATGCACTTATCTGCCCCACTATATCAGATCGTTTGGAAAATAATGGCCAATTTTCTGAGGTGCCACATTCAACTCGCCCACAATGTTTACAGACCAACCTTCTCACATCGCATTCATATGAGTTGAAGGGCGACTCAGATGCCACATACACGCCATAATCAGTTGAGCTGCAGTTGTTGCTATTTGTGTGAGAGTGGTCTGTACAACATGTTAAAAAGAAGTGAGTTGTTAGTGATTCTGCTTCGAGTTCAAATTGGGTTGTAACACAGCACAAACCTACCATAATGTGGTCGAGCCATGGAGTGAGGAGGCAACATCTGAATGTATTGTTTGTGGGTGGTTTGAAAAGTTTTGTTCCGGTGACACGAGGCTACAAGATAAGGAGGGCCAAGGATGACATTCCGTCATTGATAACGACGCTCTGAAGGCAAATGTGGAGGCAAATCCTTAAATCACAATCACAGAACTCACTAAACAGTTCAATGTGTTGGTGCCAATCATTTCTGAACATCTCTACCAAATTATTAAGGTCAAGAAGCTCAATACGTGGGTCCTACATGAACTGAAGGAGAGTCAGAAACAACAACAGTTTGAGATGTGCAGAAACCTTCCGCTTCGCAACAAAAAGGAGCCCCTACTTGATTGCATTGTGACCTGTGATGAAAAGTGGGTGCTAGATTCAATTCAATTGATTTATTTTGCTGAGCTAAAAACCAATATTACAAAAATATTAATTGAAACATTTAAACAATGCACAGCAAGGAAGCAGGGGGAAAGGCCAGCCAGGCCTGACAGGGTCTCATGCTTCCTTCCTAGGCTAGTTTTACACTGAAGTCAGTAGTTGTAGTTAGAAACAAAGCAGTGTTTCATAGTAACAAAAAAAAATGACACCGAATTTTCGGGTGTAATTAGCACGTCTTTTATCCGATCTGACGCAAATTAAATTTATCAAAGCTATTCAAAGTCAATGGAACTGGTATGGAAAACAATAGATCTGACGAAAGAAAGAAGATTTTCAATCGGGTTTGTAATCCCTCAGATATTGCTGTAAACAGAATCGTGAGCTTACGAACTCTTAGAAACAGAGATATCGACAAAAATACGATGTGACTTTACGTCCCCTGGTGGGAAAACCATGCATTATTTTAGGAAGAAAGTATTCTCAAAAGGTTTATCCATATAAACGGTATTGGTCCAAGAAAAAAAAAAAAAATAGTCGAGTTTTCAGGAGGCCACATTTTGCAACAAATACTTCAGAAGCAGAAATTAACACTTATGACCCCTGGTGGCTAAACCATCCTTTACCAAACATTAGAAATTATGTGAAAAATATTTTCCATCAGATCTTGTATGCGATACAGGAAGAATTTTTCAAAACAGAGCTTTAGGAGCAGAAATAACGCAGAAAACGCAATTCACCTTTGTGCCCCCTAGCGGAAAGTCTATGAATTACTTGAAAAATTTTGAATTTATTGGAAAAACATTTCGCATCAGATACACTACCCAACAAAGAAGGAATTTTTCAAATTGTACTCTTAGAAGTAGAGATATTGACAAAAATAAGATATACATCTATGTCCCCTGGCGTAGAAACCATGCATTTTTTCAAAAAGAAAATTGTCCTAAAAGGTTTGTCGACATGAGTAGTATCGGTCAACAAACGACTTTTTCTTCAATCGAGATTTTAGAAGCTCATATTTTGCTGCAAATACAACAGAAGCGGATATTAAGACTTACGCCACCTGGTGGCCAAACCATTTCTTACAAAAATTAGAAATTATGTGCAAACAATTTCCATCAAGAGTTGTTTGTGGTGCAGAAAGAATTCTTCAAATCAGAGATTTAGAAGCAGAGATATAGGGGGAAACGCAATTTACGGCTACGCCCCCAGCGGAAAGTCTATGAATTACTTGAAAATTTTGAAACTATACGAAAAACATGTCACACGGAAAACACTATCCAACAAAGAAGGAATTTTTCAAATCGGACTCCTAGAAGTAGAGATATTGACAAAAATAAGATGTACATCTACGCCCCCTGGCGTAGAAACCATGCACTATTTTAAGAAGAAAATATTCCGAAAAGGTTTATCGATGTGAGTGGCATCAGTCCACAAAAGAATTTTTTTCAATCGATATTTTAGAAGCTCCGATTTTATGGCAAATACCTCAGAAACAAAAATTAACACTTACGCCTTCTGGTGGCCAAAGTATTCTTTACCAAAAATTTGAAATTATATGCAAACGATTTTCCATCAGGAGATGTATCCGCTGAAGAAAAAATTTTTCAAATTGGAGTTTTGAAAGAAGAGTTATCGGGAAAAATGCAATTTACTTTTACGCCCCCTAGCAGAAAATCTATGCGTAATTTGAAAAAGTAACTACATCTAAAATACCCTTCGACATAAATGAAATCGAAAGATAAAAAAAAAAAAAAACTTCAATCGGATGTTTAGAAACAAATATGTGGAATAAAATGTGTTTTTGAATTCGACATCATCTGCATTTACGCCCTCTACCAGCGAAATTGTACATCGTAAAAAAAAAATGAAATAAAGGATCATCATTTGCATATTTCAAGCTTCCCAATGCAAAAAGAATGTTTCAAATCATACTAATAGTTGCAGAGATACGTGGGTACAGACGGACGGACAAACCAATAACAGAAGCACGATCTTTTTGTACAAAAGACGTGCTTATAAAAAAGAGGTAATTAAGGGAGTACTACAGACTCCAAAATGTTGGAGATGTAGCGGTGGCTGTTGAGTGTACCGGCGATGCGTACCAGAGGGGTGCAGGTATCATATCCAATAGCACCCCTAACCATAACGCCAGGTGACGGACCGGTATGGCGATGCATAATGCAGTCATCACAGTCTCTTGCCACGGTGCCGCCACACGCAGATCCGGCCATCATGGTGTTGCAGGCAGAAGCGGGATTTGTCGGAGGAGACAATGTCATGTCATTCCGTACTCCAGGTGCGGCGTTGGATGGCCCACTGCGGCACTCGCCGGTGGTGTAATGTCAATGGTAATCGGAGCAATGGCCGCCGTACGACAAGTCCCCGCTCCTGCAGACGACGTCGAACGGTACGTGCTGACACAGGTTGTTGCACAACACACCCTAATTCCTGCACTAATGTCCGTGACGTGGTGGTGCGAGCCATCAATGCCCGCCCCACAACATGCCGGTCACCTCGCCGCACAACATGCTGGGCAATCACTCACGTCGATCCGCCCGTCAATCCTGCACTCACCGAATTCATACTCGCCTCACTGTGGCTGGATATTGTCCCACATGGGCACCGATGTCTCCGTACGATAAACCTCTGTCACGATAAGCCACTATTCGTCCTCTGTTGAACTCCGAAACGTGCTGGAATGACTGCCGTATTCTGCGATGAGGCATCAGGAAGCTTCCCACGCACAGGTCCGGCAGCACAACACACTTCCACTACTTACACCCCGCCTTTTGTGCAGCCTTCTTATAGTGCTTCTCGGTGGCGTGCCGGGCGCACATGATATGCCCTGCAATGCTAATCGTTCGCATGCCCTCTCGCGGGCGACGCATGCTGCGAGTTTCAGGCCAATCGGATGCTTCTTTCTTGGTGTTGCATTTTGGGTGGCCAGCAGTGTAGTTGGTTAATCGTAAGAATGTTGTATTTGGGAAAATTCTTGTGTTATTATATGGTGTTAATTGTGTACTTCTGTCAAATTTTAGGTCAATTTATCTTATATATTTGTTCAGAAGAATTTGAAGTTTTGAAATTATATTTAGTCGTCTGTCCTCACAATAAGATAGCATAATTAATATGAACCTGAAACATGGTATGAATAAATGAATTAGTGTTTTATAGGTAAGGTTTGTGAACAACGAGCTGATAACTCCAATGTTTTTAGAGTTTGAGAAGAAGAGAGTCCACATGTTGGTTCCATCTAAAGTCCCTGCGTAAGGTAATCCCCAAATAAAGTAAGGAGTTAACCTCTTCTATATTTGTACCATTAATAGATAATGTGATAGAAGGGGGTTGTGAAATATTTTGTTTTGAGAAAATTAAAGATTTTGTTTTGGTAGTATTTATTATTAATTCATTGGAATTTAGCCAATCTGAGATGTTATTAAGTTGAATATTAATATTCAAAATAGTGTCAGGACAGTGGCTGAACCATGGTGAACACCCAAAAACAATGTAAGTGATCTGGACAGTGGCTGAACCATGGTGAACACCTAAAACAATGTAAGTGATCTGGACAGTAGCTGAACCATGGTGAACACCCAAAACAATGTAAGTGATCTGGACAATGGCTGAACCATGGTGAACACCCAAAACAATGTAAGTTATCTGGACAGTGGCTGAACTATGGTGAACACCCAAAACAATGTAAGTGATCTGGACAGTGTCTGAACCATGGTGAACACCCAAAACAATGTAAGTGAGCTGGACAGTGGCTGAACCATGGTGAACATCCAAAACAATGTAAGTGATCTGGACAGTGGCTGAACCATGGTGAACACCCAAAACAATGTAAGTGATCTGGACAGTGGCTGAACCATGGTGAACACCCAAAACAATGTAAGTGATCTGGACAGTGGCTGAACCATGGTGAACCACCGAAACAACATCTTAAACCAAGGTTGATGCCAAAGAAGGTTTTGTTGACAGTGTGGTGGACTGTTCATGGTGTCATACACTACAGGTTCTTGAATGTTGGTGAAAGCATTATCTCACTCACATACTGTAAAGAAATTAACCAAATGCATCAGAAGTTGTGTTCTAAATATCCATCTCTAGTGAACAGGAAGGGTCCTATCCTCCTCCATGATAACATGAGATTACATCCAGCCTACTCGCCTGACATTGGCACCTACTGATTTCTACCTGTTCAAGCATTTTAGCAATTACCTCAAGGGGAGGACCTTCAGAAACCGAAAGGAGGCCAAAATTGCATTGCGGGACTTTCTCGAATCCAGGGAGCCAGATTTCTTTTGGACTGGCACTGAATCACTTGTTATTCTCTGGCAGAGATGTGTAACTGCTGAATGCACCTATTGTGAATAAAACAAGATTGTGTGCTCTTTCATTTTTATCCTCCAAATCGGCCATTATTTTCCAAATTACCTGGTACATCAAAATTCTTTGCAACTTTTCAATGATATAGCACACATTCCATTTTTATCAGGCACATGGAAGCAACTGACAAAATTATGTGACTGTTAACACTATTGATGATGTCAGAGCAATTTGAATATTTACATGCCATTCCTCCTGATAAAGCTAGGACAAAGCACAGCGAAACTGCAGTCGACAGGAAACTAACGATTTCCTCATTGTTAACAAACAATTGCAAAATGAACAGATTTGTCACAATCTTTTGATACTATTAGTATACACAGCAGTATCATAAGTGATCTGTTTCACAAGACAGTGAAAAACCTAATTAAATGCATCTGACATAAATACATCTGAATACTTTAATAAAATACTCATATTTTACTTTAATGAAAACAGCAACTGAAACACCATTAAAGAACCTTTTGATGAACTTTGTAAGAATATAAATGAAACTACAGGGAAATAATTCATCAAGTTTTCACAGAATTTGCTCCAGTTTTAAAAGGGATATATCATGAACAGATACTAAAGCTAGAATTACTGCTTTCTGGCAATAAAAAAGTAATTAAAATTTATTGACTTCATAGTGTGGAATTTCCAAATTGCTTTATTATATCAAAATATGTACATTGAATTTACAAGAATGGCTTCATTTACCCATTATGTGATATGAATGAATGATGTTTACAGTGATGAGATGTTAGTTTACAATGGATGCTGAGAATCAGCTGTGATCAGAAGAAGTGGATCACATGCAAATAATCATAGAAGGATAGCAAGCCTTCATAATGAGCAGTGTGTAAAATTTTCAGTTCTTTGAAAAAACTGTAATAGGAGCAATTCTTCATCAGACAAAGGATTCTCTTCCTACTGTCCCTTGTCCCATCCAGCACCAGATCGCTACAAAATATAAAATCATACTTTTCTCCAAACAGTTTTCTTTCAGCAACTGCACCCTTCAGATTGAAAATAAAAAAATCTTCGAAACCTTATCGACATCATTAATCTCTTATCCCCACTGTATCTCATTAATCAAGAACTTCGTAAAGCCTTAGAGCCTCTTGCTTGATACAGGCTCTACACTGTCTCAAATTACTTCACCTCGGCAATGCTGATCAACCCCACCACTTCTTCCAAGAACTTGAACACAATAAGCTCTCCTCAGCCTCACTCAAAATTCTTCAGCTTCCTTCTGGAATAATTACCAGCAATCCCTAAAATATTTGCTCTCAAGTTTGATCCTACTTTACAAACAGTTTTACCAAGCATTCTTTGCCATCTTCTGTTTCGTCTTTACTTCTTTGCTCTCTTCTACCCATCTTCACTCTTATTTCTCTTCTCCTAACTCTCATCTTGAAATCCGTGAAGCTCTCTTTAACCTCAATCAAGCTTCTTCTGCACCGGACTGTCTTTCTGCTTCCTTTTACAGTGCTTTTGTAACTCACCTTATTCCTCTTCTCTTTGCAAGTTTTTCTACAGGTTCACAGTGTAATGGTGTAATGCAGCCAAAAAGAAAAATTTGCTTTGTATGCCCAATTACCAAATATCAAAAAAGGAAAGTGTGTTATTTAGCAAAAATGTGGAATATTTAAAATAGTACTAGTGATCCGAATTTCTTGGCATAGAATATAAATCAAAGTTTCCAAGCTTTCGCACATCAACCAGATGGTTTTGGAATTCCTTTTTTACGGGTCTTATAGAGGTTATTATTCAAAAAAGTTGGTGGTCAAATTTTTGAACTAAAGCCTAGTTCGTCATCAGGACTACGTCACTGGAGTATGACGATTATGGGCAAAACACGTAACAATATTAACAAAGAAAGGTAACTTGATCACGCTAGTTACGTTAACTAAAACTTTTACAAAAAGTTCGTAAGTTGGAAGCTTTCGACCTTATCTTAGGTCTTCATCACGCCAATGGAGGACTAAAATTGTTGCCAGATTCTACATTTGAATTTTTCCTATTTTTGTTGCCAAAACTTAGAATTGATCTCCAGATCAACGGAATTTACAAGAATGGCTTCATTTACCCATTATGTGATATGAATGAATGATGTTTACAGTGATGAGATGTTAGTTTACAATGGATGCTGAGAATCAGCTGTGATCAGAAGAAGTGGATCACATGCAAATAATCATAGAAGGATAGCAAGCCTTCCTTGACTTGCAACTCCGAATCTCCTCTCTACATTCCGTTGATCTGGAGATCAATTCTAAGTTTTGGCAACAAAAATAGGAAAATTCAAATGTAGAATCTGGCAACAATTTTAGTCCTCCATTGGCGTGATGAAGACCTAAGATAAGGTCGAAAGCTTCCAACTTACGAACTTTTTGTAAAAGTTTTAGTTAACGTAACTAGCGTGATCAAGTTACCTTTCTTTGTCACTGGAGTAGTTGCTGTCACTCAGTTGGAAGTGTCCAACCACAATTATCGTTAATTGTGGTACTTCTTCTTCTTGCTATTTCAATCCCTTCTTCTAGTTTCTTATTTACTAAGTTTGACTGGTGGACAATTATTCTTACTGAGTCCCAATTTATGGAGTGTCCACTTTCTTGTATATGTCTGTCTAGCCCTGTTTTGCTACTAAAGTTCTTAATAGCTGCTTGGTGTTCTTTCATTCGGACTTTAATACTTCTCCCTGTTTCTCCTATATAGCTGAGTCCGCAGTTACAGTCGATGCAATATATTACTCCTTCTTGCAATTGGATGTCCACTTCTTTCTGCTTTAAAGCTGGCAGGAATTTTTTTAATTTGTTATTTAGATCTGGAGCAAGCTTTATATTATATTTTGCTCCGATCCTCTTCAGTTTTTCGAAAAGTCCCTTGTGGTACGTAATTTTGCTGGTGAATTTGAAGGTGTTTATTTCCTGCTTCCTTTTTGGCACTTGCCTAAATAATTTCTAAATATATGGGGAGGGGTAATTGTTTTCTGCCAATATTTCTTTTAATTCTTCTCTGTGAAGATCTTTTTGAGCATCTGAAGAGACAAGAACTTCATTTTTTTCCAAAAATTGTCTCACCGTATTCGACTTAATATAGTCAGGGTGGAATGAGCAGAAGTCTAACATCTTCCCTGTGTTAAAGGGTTTTCTAAAAACCTGAGTGAAGATTCTCCCCTCTCTTGAGGTCAAGGTTAAATCAAGAAAATTGATGCCATGGTCTTTTTCCAGTTCCAGAATGCACTGCAAAGAATTTTCTAGCGAGTTAAATTCTGACCGAATCTGTGAGGGTAGAGATTGGTCCACATTATCTACAATAAACAGGACATCATCCATGTATCTAGCATAGAGAGCAAATATTGAGGGTTGTACAAGGATTTTTGCCTCTAGTTTACTTACATAATAATTTGCTAGCAGAGGTGCTAGTGGAGAACCCATTGCAAGTCCTGAAGTTTGCCTGTAATATTTATTTCCAAACTGGAAAAAAATATTCGTGAAAGAAAATAGGAGCAGTTCATATATGCCAAGCAGCATTTCTCTATTGTGGTTATGGAATATTATTTTTTCCGCCAGGTCATCCGCTATGAATTTCAGCAGGAGGTCCAGGTTAATGTTAGTATACATAGATACTTATATCCAGGTTTGCCATTACTGGATGAATTAACTCTGGCCAGTTGTCTAGTTTTCCTTTCAGCTGCATGGAATTTTTTAGAAGGCAGGGAGGAGAAGGGAAAATATCTCAGAGGTGAATAAGCAAATAATAATTAATGTTGGAGAGTGGGGAATTTCTATTGTCCATTATAGGTCTTATTGGATGGCCTTCTTTGTGAATTTTTATTGCACCATAGATCTGTGGAACTCTTGACTGAATTTTGTAGAAGCTTTTGAAGAGCTCATTTAGCTCATTTATACTTTTTAAAGAGCTTATTAATTTCTTAAGATGTTTGACAGTTTGATCAATAAGGTTACCAGTGAGTTCTTCATAATAATGCTTGCTCAATTCAACTTCCATTTTACTGTAATACTTATCTTTTTCTACAAATACATATACATACACATATCACTAAGCTGTTCTCTGAGATTCAGAGGTTAGCTCCAAAAAGAAAAACAAACTTCCAGATATTTTTACTTATTGTTGTCGTATCAAACTTCTCCATTTACAGCGATCTTGACATACAACTCGTGCTTCACTGCTATCCATTACACGCCATACACAAGATCTTTTATACTTCATACTCATAATCTTTTTCTCATGCAGACACTCCTGAATCTGATCCACCCATGTCTTCCTTGGCCTTTCTCTGCCTTTCCTTCCTGCCACTTGGGCTGAAAAGATTTTCTTAGTAAGCATTTTATCACTCATTCTTTCAACATGACCAAACCACCGAACCATATTGGTCTCCACCTTGCTAACAACATTTCGCTTCACATCACACAACTGCAATACATCTTCATTCCTCACACAATCAGATCATGTCTTGCCACAAACCCAACGTAAGTAACGCATTTCTCCAGGGCACAAACAACTCCTATGTTTCTTCTGCAGTACCCAGGTTTCACTGCCATACGTCAGAGTAGGAACAATTACAGTTTCATACACAGCCATGTGGGACTCTCTAGAGAACCCATCATTCCTGTGAAAACCTCCCAGAGCAGCTATGACTTTCAAAGAAGAATTCACTCGCCTACTGATTTCACCATCCAACTTGTTCTCTCTGTCAAACATGCTTCCTAAATACACAAACTCACTCACCTGGTCAATCACAGTGCCATTTATACTTCCATTACATTCATTGCTACCAGTTCCTCTCTCAAACACCATAACTTTGGTTTTTCCCTTATTTATACTCAGTTTGAATTTCATGCAAACTTCATGCATCCGAGTCAACATACACTGCAACTCATTTTTGCTCTCTGCCAACAGGACAGTGTCATCAGCATACAGCAATCTGCACACACGGATATCACCAAGACATAAACCACTATTATCTATTTTGGCCTCATGCATCCATGCGTCCATAAATATATTCAACAGCCATGGTGACATTACACAACCATGTCTAACTCCTGCACCAATGGAAAACCATTTTGATAAAACACCATTCACTCGTACACAAGCTCTACTACCAGCATACATGGCTTTTACACTATTAAGTAGATTCCCAGTAACACCATATTCATTCAATACCTTCCACAAAAATGTCCTATTCACTCGGTCATAAGCTTCTTCTAAATCTATGAAGGCAGTAAAAACTTTCTTCCCAACAGCCAGATACTTTTCAATCATCATGCTTAATGCAAAAATCTGGTTAGTGCAGCCTTTACCAGGCATAAAACCACTCTGAACATCCCACATTTTCAATGATGTAAGACCCCGTACTTTTTCAATAACAACCTTACCAAACACTTTCCCTGGCACACTCAGTAGGATAATACCACGATAGTTCTTGCAGTCAGTCTGATCCCCTTTTCCGTTATACAAGGGAACAATAATAGCATCCTTCCAATTCCGAGGGACCATTCCTAACTCCCAGTACTACTGGCAAATTTCAGTTAACCAGTCAATTATAGAGTCACCACCATATTTCAACATCTCTGCAGTTATGCCATCAACTCCCGGAGCCTTACCATTCTGAAGAGATTTTAGACCTTTACACACTTCTTCTCTTGAGATCCCTCCTGTGCTTTCATCCCTCATTGTGACATCATCTGCGTCTGTCTCAGAATCATCTTTGCTTTCCTAATCTAATAACTCACAGAAGTATTCACCCCATCTGTCACTTAACTCATTGGGCTCCCATATCCTTTCCCCAATTTCATTCTTCACACAACTTACAACTTTGTTTCTCCTATTTTTCCTGAGTCTCATGTACTTCCAGAAGGACTTCCTATCTTTCCAAAAAGCCAGTTCATGCCTCTCCACTTTCTCCTTCCTATCTTTTGCCTTACTGTGGCAAACCAGCTTAGCAGCTTCATGCTTCTTACAGCGATATTCATCCATGGAGACTCTACCTTGCAATATCCCTAAATAGGCTTCCTTCTTTCTCTTTACTGCCTCATCAATCTCACTATTCCACCAAGCATCACCTCTATTGTTACCCACTATTGTGGTGCCACAGACCTCTTTAGCAGCAGTGACAACACAGTTCTTAAAACATTCCCATTTCTTTTCTACATTCCTCTCACCAGACTTCAGATCCTTCAGTCATTCTCTGAGTAAGTCAGAATACTGCTGATGATCTTTAAGGAGCCTATCAACCTTTATTCTTTCTATCCTGGGTCTCTTCCTATTCCTCCAACCAACATTAAGTTTCACTCGTGACACTAACAAGTAATGATCAGAACCAACATCCACACCTCTCATCACACGGGTGTCAACAACTAAGTGTTTCAAACGCTGATCGTAGACAACAAAATCTATCACACTCTTTTGACCAAGAGTACGATTTTCCCAAGTAGATGTGTGGATATACTTGTGGTTGAAAAATGTATTAGATACACACAAACCATTCTCAATGCAGAATTCAATTAATCTTTCACCATTATCATTCACACAAGGATCATTAAACTTACCCAGAACATTGTCAGAAATGGCATTCTGCACACCTACTCTAGCATTGAAATTCCCTGCTATTACAACTTTTTCTTTAGCACCAAACTGGCTCAAAACAGCTTTTAGCTCATTCCATAAATCTTCTTTCTTATCAGAAGGTTCCGAGTCACAAGGAGCATACACTACAACAATTACAATTCTCTGAAGTTTCACTTTCAAACGAATCCAGAGAATTCTCTCACTTATGCAACTATAGTGAATCAAGTTGTTTATCTTTTCACTTAAAATCACACCTACACCAGCCTGTTCTCTAATACTATCCAATACTCTAGACCACACACTCACCATGCCATTTACTTCTTCTACCCCAATCTTCTTCTTTTTGGTTTCACTTACACACAGCACATCCAGTCTATACTTATTCATCTCCTCAATCACCTCACTCATCTTGCCATTTATACCTCTAGTATTCCACACACCAATCTTACATTCACTCAGCCGAGATCTCTTTCTCATACGCCGTTTAGAAAGTCCAGGTCGATTCCGTGGTGGACCGTCCTTCTCAAGTGTGGTAGGTCCACAATATCCTACACTTGAGTCATTCTTAATATTTCTTTTCGTCTTTTTAATCAGGTAAGTACATCAGTGTGGGGGATTAGCCCCCAGCTGAGGGTTCCAGTTGGTCATTCAACCTAAGGATTCTGGAACAAAACCCAGTGAGTTGGGGTCTTTTCGCCAATGTCACACAGAACTAGCTTGCACCTCTCCAAGATTCACAGAGGCCCTAGTTGCTGTTGTGTGTGCCATTGTTACCACGGAGCGCCCCGAGGAGGCAAACTCATCGCTCACTACGACCGCCCGCTTCTTTTTCTAACAATACCAAAGCTTTGCTTTTATCTGCTTTCAGTGCTACAACTTTATCATTGGTTTTGAATATTTTAAGGCCAGTAATGGCATTTCTATCAAAATTATAAGTAACTTTTACTGTCTTTTTTACAAATTTTGAGATGCAGTCTGATAATTCTTTCCTTAAAGTGGCTGCTGTATTTTCATCTTCTCTTTCTACCTTACTGCAGATGCTTCCTAAATCAATAAGCATTCGTTTTTTATAAAGTGCTGTGGAGGAAAAGTTGTAATTATATCCCTTATTGAGGAGATTAATCAAGTTTTCATCTATTCCATCTTCTGTCAGATCTATGACGTGTTTGTTAGTGGGGGATGGTATGAACTGTGGGCCAGGAGGTGTAGACATTAGCTTTGGACTCAACCACTTATTTTCTTTAATTTTCAATTTGTCCTTAAACTTCTTGTTTTTATCTGCCACTGCTTTAGCTAACCAGTTATCAATATTCTTCTTTTCTGCTTCTGGAATATCACCTAATGAAGAGGCCCAAATACGAGATTCTAATCGTTTACATGGCTCAATAGTTTTGAACTTATTCTTAATCGCACCAATTACTGTTTTAAGTTCTATTTTTTTAACAAAATTTCTTGACAGATTTTTCGCGATGTTCTCCGCGAGTTTCAAAGAAAGTGGAACAAAATTAGCTCTCTTACATTTCCTAAGAAAATATAGTTGTGACTTACATTTGTCGCTTTTGCACTTACTCCTTTCGATCTTTCTGATGTTTTGCCATATATCCAGCCCGTATGTGATTTCAATCCTAGTTGTAAATGAATTTATGGCACCTCTATTCATAGTGTACTGTGGAATAACTTTTTACGGGTCTTATAAAGGTTATTATTCAAAAATGTTGGTGGTCAAATTTTCGAACTATAGCTAGTTCGTCATCAGGACTAAACTGCGGACTCAGCTACATAGCAGAAACAGAAAGAAGTATTAAAGTCCGAATAAAAGAACACCAAGCAGCTATTAGGAACTTTAGTAACAAAACAGGGCTAGACAGACATATACAAGCAAGTGGACACTCCATAAATTGGGACTCAGTAAGAATAATCACCCACCAGTCAAACTTAGTAAATAAGAAACTAGAAGAAGGAATCAAAATAGCAAGAAGAAGAAGTACCACAATTAATGATAATTGCTGTTGGACACTTCCGACTGAGTGGCAGCAACTACTCCAGTGACGTAGTCCTGATGATGAACTAGGCTTTAGTTTGAAAATTTGATCACCAACTTTTTTGAATAATAACCTCTATAAGACCCGTAAAAAGGAATTCCAAAGTACACTATTAATAGAGGTGCCATAAATTCATTTGCAGATGGCTTTTTCAAGGAAAGTGGACAGCTAAATGCAAACTGGATAACAGAACACTTCTCGAATTAGAAGAGCCTTCGCCGTCTCCTCCGATGTGTATTCTAGAGAATCAGAACAAAAAAACATCGTTGCATTAGCCACTGAGGCAGGATATACATCAAACCAGATGCATAACTTTATCGAAAAAGCCAGAACCAGCCGTGCTAATCTTTCTATGCTGCAACTTCGCTAACTGGGCTCTATTCCCTACATACCAAACATTTCCTATCACCTCAAAAACGCGCTCAGGAGGATGAGCTTCAGTGTCAGCATAAGGTCTCCGGCATCTTTATATACGATGCTTAAGAGAAATATTGACAAGCCCCTTTTCTCAATGAGGCAGGTGTTTATGCAATCCCACTACAATATCTGGATGGTTCCAGGCGATACTACATCGGAATGACCAAATGTTCGCTTGGAATTAGAATCAACGAACATAAAAGGGATACAAAAGACGGTAAAATAACAACTGCCCTATCAAGAGAGGTCAAGTTCAAGTCTCCTGATCCTATGTGGAACGATAACAAGAAATTAGCTTCATACTCCACAACTAAATCTACAGCCATTTGAGAAACCTTGGAAATCTTGACCAGCAGCGAAGCTTGCAATGATTGCGTCTCTCTTGAGGTGCCATGCATTTGGAATCAATTCTTCAAATAATGCTGTGTTTTCTACCACAGAACCGCGAGCCCAAGCTTGGAATTAAAATCAACGAACATAAAAGGGATACAAAAGACAGTAAAATAACAACTGCCCTATCAAGAGAGGTCAAGTTCAAGTCTCCTGATCCTATGTGGAACGATATCAAGAAATTAGCTTCATACTCCACACCTAAATCTACAGCCATTTGAGAAACCTTGGAAATCTTGACCAGAAGCGAGGCTTGCAATGATAGCGTCTCTCTTGAGTTGCCACGCATTTGGAATCAATTCTTCAAAATAATTTTCTACCACAGAACTGCTCGCCCAACCAATGTGACCTCGTTTCTTAGAATGTCTGATCACATTTGTGCCTATTCATTTATTGTCTAGTCAAGTCACTACTTTCAAATTGTTGAAGTGCTCCATTATCCAGTTTGCATTTAGCTGTCTACTTTCCTTGAAATAGCCATCTGGTTGATGTGCGAAAGCTTGGAAACTTTGATTTATATTCTACGCCAATAATAGTTGGATCACTAGTACTATTTTAAGTGTAATTAGTGTAAAGTTCCTTGTTATTAAAATGTGGTATATTGTTTCATAATACATATCTACCTCAAAGACTGAGAAATGAGAAAATCCAATTCTGCAATAATGCTAAATGAGTAGGTAATGGGAAGAGAAAGGCATACATGCATGAAGACAATCATATCTCAAACACTTACACATATCCTTAGTTCTTACATCTAAAGAGTTTGATCATCATCATCATCATCATTGTCAACCATTACCAATCCACTGCTGGACGAAGGTCTCCCCAAGTTTCCTCCACAACGGTCTGTCTTGTGCCAGTCTCCTCCATGTCACTCCCGCATACTTTCGAATTTCATCCACCCATCTTCCATGTGGTCTTCTTCTGGGTCTTTTCCTGTCCTTCGGAATCCAATCTAAAATTTTGGCTGTCCATCGATGGTCTGTCCTTTTGGCAGTATGTCCAGCCCATTGCCATTTCAGGGATTTAACTCTGATTATGATGTCTTCCACTCTTGTCATTTTTCAGATCCATGAGTTCCTCTTCTTATCTCTCCTGGTTACACCAAGCATGCACCTCTCCATGCTTCTTTGAGTTGTCTGCAGCCTTTGTATGTCTCTTTTAGTTAAGGTCCACGTCTCTGCACCATACATAAGCACTGGAAGGATGCATTGATCAAACACTTTTCTTTTAAGACATAATGGCATATTGCTCTTGAAAATTATGCTGTTTCTTCCAAAAGTTCTCCAGGCAAGTTTTGTACGCCGATTAATTTCTTCATCAATGTAACCCTCACTTGATATCTGCTGTTTTCTCCATCAATCGATAAATCTTCATTTCTTGTAAAAGCATTGAACATCACTTTTGTCTTCTAAAAGTTCATTTTTAATCCCACTTCTTTACTCTTGTCAGCAAGTTCCTGGATCATACTCTGCAGCTCTGATGGGGTAGTTGCAAAAATGACTACGTCATCAGCAAAACGAAGGTGGGTTAGATAATCTACATTAATCTTTATCCCTTTGTTTTCCCAGTTCAGTGATTGAAAGACATTTTCCAATGTGGCATTAAAGAGCTTCGGAGATATGGTGTCACCTTGTCTCACTCCTTTTCCAATTTTTATGTGTGTTGTATTTTCAAACAGCCGAATCTTTGCACTTGCATTTTCATAGATGTTATTAATAATATTAATGTGTGCATCTTCAATACCGCAGGATTTCAGAGCCATTGTAACTGCTGATGGTTAGTTAGTTAGTTAGTTGATTTTAGTGGCGCAAGGGCCAGGTTTGGCCAAAGAGCGCCAAGCACACAACTATCAGCTAAAGATTTTTAAAAGCGTGGAGAATGATTAAGAGCAGACGGGCTTAGTAAAAGTTAGAAAAGAGGATGATGAAAGATGTGGAGACTAGTTAGTTAGTTAGGTTTATATATAACTTTATTAGTTTACTATTATATTTATTATATAACTTTTTTTTTTTAAATAAGTTTTAAAAAGTTAATCTGTTTTAAAAAGGAAAATACTGCGAAAGTGTCGCAGTGGTCGCCCAAAAGTTTTTGAAGCGTAGCTGCGTCCTCGTCCAGCAGATGAGACTGAAAATAGTGAAACCGATTATTACAAAACCGAACACAACTACATAAAACATGAGAGATGGTGAGTAAACAGTCGCACGCCTCACACATTGGGGCAGCGTCGCCACACAGCAAATAGCTATGCGTGAAGCGACAATGCCCAATGCGGAGACGCGCAAGAACAACTTCTTCCCTACGGTTCCGGCGACACGATGATTTCCAGACTCCAAGGATGGGTTTAACACGGTGCAGTTTATTCTCCACCTGTTGGTCCCACAGACCCCGCCACGTTCGTCTGATATGATCGTGAACAAGAAAGCGAAAATCACGGTGGAACAGTGGCAACGGTGTGACAACCAAAGAGGAGGCAGATCTAGCAGCAGCATCAGCAGACTCGTTCCCTGGGATCCCAACATGCCCAGGAATCCAGCAGAACCGAATCTGGACATCAGCCTCGAACAAAGAACGAAAGAAGTCTCCGTACGGTAAAAAGAAGGGGGTGGCCAGTGAAATCCAAAGATGACAATGATTGCACAACACTCAACGAATCAGTGTACACAATAGCACGCTGATGAGAGCTCGACTGCACGTGAACAAGTGCAAGATACACAGCATGCATCTCCGCCGAAAACACCGTGGCCTCAGGAGGAATGCGGGCAACAGAAACTTCGTCAACGCAGACGGCGGCGGATCCAACAACACCAGCCGCCTTAGATCCATCGGTGAAAACAGGAATAAAGTCTGCATTGACGTAACGGTGTTCAGCGAAGAGCTGCTGGTACACTGACGCAGGGGTTGAGGACTTGTCAAAAGATGTAAAGCTGGTATCAACCATGACACCAAGAGGATGCCATGGGGGATCCTCAAAGCCCCTGGTCTCTCCAACGAGTGACAAGTCGAGCCCTGCATCACGAGCTACGGCCGCCATACGAAGACCGAAGGTTCGAATGCACGAGGGACGGATCTCGAACAAACGAGCATGCTGGGGATGAAAAACTGCATCGTATAAGGGATGGTCTGTGAGTGATTTAAGTTTCAGGTAAAACTGAAGAGACAGCTGCAGACGGCGTAAATGAAGCGACGGTTCGTTCGCGTCGGCATAAAGGCTGGGAATGGGTGACGTACGAAAGGCTCCCCGTACAAAGACGCAGCGCTTGATGGTGGATGGTATCCAACGGCCGGAGAACGGTAGGACGCGCAGAGCCATACACCATACAGCCATAATCCAGCTTAGACCGAATGAGAGAATGGTAAATACGGAACAAAGAAGTCCTGTCTGCACCCCAGGAGACTGAGGCAAGGATCTTAAGGATTGACAAGGCTCTCAGACAGGAAGTCCTTAGCCGGCGAACGTGCGAGCGAAAGGTGAGAGCACGGTCAACGGTCAAACCAAGGAACTTGGTTTCCGGCAAAACTGGAATGGCTGCACGGTCCAAATAGAGCTCTGGATCAGGATGGAGGCCACGCCTCCGGCAGAAATGGACACAGGCTGTCTTGTCGGGAGAAAGAACAAACCCATTATTGTTAGCGGCTTTAACAATCTGGGTAATTGCAAACTGCAGCTGCCTTTCAACGAAATGCATGCTGGATGACGAACAGAAGATGTGAAGGTCGTCAACATAAATGGTTAACGAAACCGTAGGAGGAAGATTTTTGAGTAAACAATTAATGCGGAGGATGAACAGAGTCACCGAAAGAATGCTGCCTTGAGGAACGCCATGTTCTTGATGGAAAAAGGCGGACAGCGTTGTACCCAGGCGCACCTGGAACACACGGTTACGAAGAAAGTTGGCAATGAAGGTTGGCAGGTTTCCCGCAACCCACTCTCGTGGAGGTCACGGAGGATACCGTGACGCCACGCTCTATCGTAAGCTTTTTCGATGTCAAAAAATACAGACACCAGGTGCTGCCTACGTACGAACGCCTCACGAACAGACGTCTCAAGGAGCAGGAGATGGTCAGGAGCTGAACGATGACGACGGAAGCCGCTTTGTGATGGAGACAGTATTCGATGTTCTTCAAGAAAATAAATTAGCCGGGAATTAACCATTCGTTCAAGGATTTTGCACAGACAGCTAGTGAGGGCAATTGGCCGATAACTAGAGGGAGACTTGGGGTCTTTGCCAGGCTTGGGAAAAGGTAAAACAAAGCTCTTCGCCAAGAGTCCGGGAAACTGTGCTCCAACCAAATGCGGTTGAAAAGCACTAACAGATTCTCGAGAGACGACTGCGAGAGATGACGAATCATGTCATAGTGGATGTCGTCGGGACCGACAGATGTTGCGCCGGACCGATGCAGAGCCACCCGTAATTCAACCATGCTGAAGGGGAGTTATACTGAGTGTTATAAAAAGGCGCAAAGGAGGAGAATTTCTGGCGTTCCGCGGTTGTTTTAATCCTCTGAAAGGGCGGGAGATACGCCTGAGAACTAGAAATTGAGGCAAACGCTTCGCCCAAGCAATCCACAATCTCCCCAACTTCAGCATACATGCAGCCGTTATTCTCAAGAATTGAAATTTGGCGGGAACTATAGTTTCCCCGGATCTTACGGATTTTTTCCCAAACAGTTTTTGAACTGGCACGTGAATTGATAGATGAAACGTACTTCATCCAAGACTCCCTCTTGCTTCGTCGACGCACCAACCGAGCGTAAGATTTTGCTCTTTTAAATTTAACAAGATTAGCATCGGTCGGATAACGCCGAAAAGTACACCAGGCCTTATGTTGAACTCTCCTAGCCGCTGCGCAATCAGGGTTCCACCAAGGCTTCGGACGTCTTGGGAGCGTCGTTGATGTTTTTGGGATAGAGAGATCTGCTGCCTGAATGATACACGTTGTGACATCAGTAACAGCTGCGTCAATTGACCCCCGGGTCACCATGGCAAAAGATATCATTGCGGACGGTGTGAAGACCTCCCACTTGGCACGATCCATCCTCCAACGAGGAGGGCGGGAGGCAGAAGATGGTACGCTCACATTATACCTAAGTACAATTGGGAAGTGGTCGCTTCCATGGAGGTCGTCACACACCGTCCACGACCAGGCGGCCATAACCGATGGTTGACCCAAAAGATAAATCGATTGCACTGAAACTTCGATGTAGGCTCGTGGGAAGTAAGTGTCAGCACCGGTGTTAAACAGGCACAAAGAGGTCGAGGAAAGAAGAGATTCGATCCTACGGCCTCGTGTGTCTGTTCTGACACTACCCCACAATGGATTATGAGCATTGAAGTCACCCAGAAGAAGAGCAGGTGACGGCAGCTGCCCAACTAAGCTCTCAAGAACGGACACGCTCACGTCCTCATCCGGCGGCAGATAGACGCTGCAAACAGTTAGAGGCACAGGCATGGAGATACGCACACCGCAACGGCTTGTAAAGATGTTGAGACCGCAACGGGAGAAACTGGAACACTGTGGGGGACAAGGATGGCAACTCCCCCGCAAGCTATATCTCCTGAAACATTATCTTTCCGAAATGCACTGTAGCCTCGAACTGAAAGGAGGTCTGATGGTTTAAGTTTTGTCTCCTGGAGGCAAAGGCACACCGGAGAGTATGACGAAAGCAGATGTTTCACGTCGTCATGTCTTGTTCGAAAGCCTCGACAGTTCCACTGAACGATTTTATCTATGGTTTGAATTGTGGTGAATGAGAAAAGAAAAAACGAAAAACAAAACCCGAGAAAAACTGGGACAACTAAAAGTTGTCCGATTCCATCATTTCGTCTGCAATGTCCATTTGCGCTTGGGACTGTTTTGTCCGACGTCCTGTAGTCTCTGGTGGTAAAATGGGGCGGTATTTTGGTTCCTGTGTCGCAGATGATCTTGCCCGATCCTGGTTCTTATGATGGGAGTTTGGAGATTTCTTCTCCTTTTCTTTTTCCTTTCTCTTTCCTCCCGGGGTTGTTGAAGTCCCGGTGGTGCTGGTGTTAGTTGCAGCAGGTTTAGGCACAGTGGTTGTTGGAGCTTTCGCGTCCCTAGCTCGGGATTGTAGTGCTGCCAGACCAGCAGCTATGATGTCGTCTAGCTTGTAGGGACAATTCACTGGGATTTGGCTATCAGTCTGGGTACCGACTGTAGTCCTTGCAACAACCGCTGATGCATATGATCGCCGATTTGATTGGTTTGGAGCGACCTTTCTTCTGGCCTCTGGGTAGGAGATTCCCTCAACGGTCTTAATGCGTTGGATCTCTTTTTCCTCTTTCCACTTTGGACAGTCTCTCGATGATGCTGCATGAGATCCCTTGCAGTTGAAGCACAGCTCGCTTCGGCATGGCAATCTTGCAAAGTATGGTCAGTTGCAGTACAACGCCCACACCGAGCAGTGCTCCTGCAAGACTGCTGGGAGTGACCATATGCTTGGCATTTGAAGCATCGTAGAGGACTTGGTATGAAGGGGCGCACTTCAAGGTGTAGATACCCTGCCTTGATTGAAGTTGGCAGGGATGGGGTGTTAAAGGTCAGTATGATGTTTCGAGATGGGACAGATTGGCCATTTCGCCGAAATAGGATGCGCCGGACTCCACTCACTTGTTGGTCTTTCAGTTCCTCCAGAAGTTCTTGGTCACTGCACTCCAGAAGGTCTTGAGAAGAGATAACACCTCGTGAGGAATTGAGGTAGCCGTGAGGGGTAACTTTTACTGGACAATCTAAAAAGAGGTGGTGTTTAAAAGCACTGTAGCATATCTGGGACTCGACATCTCGACAAGAAGATCTCCAGATTGGAGCTTCTTAACGCTCTTAGGAGAGCTGGCAATTGATTGCAATGCTTTATTTATCCAGAAGGGGCTTCTGGTGTTTAATGGGTTTGAAGCGTCCAAGGAGTGGATGCAAAAGAACCGAACATTGGCAGAATCAGGTGTAGGTTTCTTGTTGGGAGGGGGTGACCCTTCCTCAATGAGCCGCTTTGTTTGAAGTTCTTGGGAAATTTTTTGGTTAGCCATGAATAGAAGTGAAAAGTTCGTCCGCCGATTTCCCCGCCCACAACCGAGCCCAACAGGGGAGAGCCGGAGGTCCGCAAGCCCAATTGGACGCAGGACACGACTCTAGGGTTAAGCAACGGATATAGCATGTTGATAGTGCAGACATGCGCTCAGCATGTCTGCACTATCAACATGTGAAAGAGCGAGACTTTCCCAGGTCTCAACATGTGAAAGAGTACCGAGACTTTCCCAGGTCTCGGTAACACCCAGCATGCCCGCACTATCCCCAAACTCACCCTGTTGTACGAAACAACAAGTCGATTGACTAGGAGTGGGTTAGTTCCTAGCCACCCGTTTAGGGTGAAGCAGGGGGCAAAGAGGAGTGTTGGCGACTGGCGACAACAACAACCTGGCCACCAGAAACCTCAGCCTCCAGCATCCCCTTTTCCACCTTACGGGTCACCGCACACGGCAAACGTGCAGGTAGGTCTAGCAAACCAGCCCGGAAAAACAAGAGAGGAACAGAAAATGGAGAAGCAAGTCGAGTAGAAAATGGAGTAGAAAAGAAGAACAGGTAGTGGAGAAGAAAGTAAAAACAGGAAAGGGAGAGGAAAGCCAGAGGAAAGGAAAGGGCTGGCGCATAATCACAACCTCAGCAACCAACAACTGAGGCGGGTGCTGTCAAGGTGGAGTGGCAACACAAAGTTGTAACGGGAAGAATCAAACATAACAAGTCGGCTGGGGCCGTGGGGGTCGCTACTCCCCATCAGCTGGATGAACAGCTGTCCCTGCGGTAACGTATAAGCGCAAAAACAAAAAAGCAAAAAACCGTCACAAGGTCAGCTCGGGCCGTGGGGGCGCCGCTCCCCAAATAACTGGAAAACCAGTTATCCCCGTGCGGGGCTGCTGATGGTTTCACCGAATCAAAGGCTTTTTCATAATCGATAAAAGGCATGCACAATGGATGTTCATATTCCCTCGCTCTTTCCCTTAGTTCTCTCACTACGTGGATATGATCTATTGTGCTGTAGCCACTCCTGAATCCAGCTTGTTCTCTCGGTTGAGCCATGTCCAGTGTCACCTTCAAGCGGTGTGAAAGAACTTTAGTGAAGATTTTATAAACCACTGATAGGAGACCGATAGGTCTGTAGTTCCTGAGATCCTCAATGTCATCTTTTTTATGTAGCAAGATCATTGTAGCATTATTCCAATCCTCAGGAAGCTTCCCTTCATTAAGGCATGGAGTGAAAATTTGGGCGAGTACTGTTTCAATTTCTCCACTTGCTTCTTGTATGATGTCTACAGTAATTCCATCTTCTCCTGGAGCTTTTCCCCACTTCATGTTCTTGATTGCATGTGAAACTTCTGCTGGGAGGACTGGAAGAACTCTGGTACTGGTACCTTTCATGATGTCTGGAGTACATGTATCATCCCTTTCATATAAGTTTGATACTCCTTGTAAAAAATTTTTTCTTAAAAAATGCCTTTCTTACACTTCCATTTATGTGTTTCTTGCAGCATCTGTCTGTGCAAAATCCAGCAGCTACTGTCCATCATGTTGACACTCCATTTGCAGTGTACTACATAGGTTTGAACTTTACCATCGAAAAGTAAGGCCACACCATTCTATACTCAAGAACAAATTAAGTTAAATCTGTCTGGAAGATCCAACTCTTTTGAAGAATGCCCTTGCTCTCAACCTATATATTTAATAACACCTATACATTTAATCAGGATGTAAGGTCAGGTGATGCGTAACATCACAGCCTCTCCTTGACAAATGTCAACACTGTCTTCTCGTGGTACATCCTGTTCCCACCAAAGGGGCTCTGACGACCGCCAATTGCGGTATAACTATACCATCGGGATTAGAGGAAATGCTATCCCACACTCACCAACCCGCTTGGCCAGCGTGGTGAGTTATGGCCAAACCCCTCCAAAATGACTCCACAACTTAAATCTTGGCCCTCAGTCTCCGGCAGCTGAAATGTACCTGGCCAAGGCAGCGGCCAGTGCGACATGAAGGCAGAGGGTGCTAAGAATCCCCGAAGGACCGGACTAGGCTGCCATCTGATGCTGACCTTGGCTACGTATAATGGACGCTCCCTATCTTCTGATTCAAGGCTCAGAAGAGGATTCAAGGCTTGGAAGAGGAACTACAAAGGATCAAGTGGGACATCGTCGGGCTAAGTGAGGTAAGGAGAAAAGGAGATGTCATTGAACTGAGAAGTGGACATCTCTTCTACTATCGTGGGACTGATACTGGCAGAACTAGTGGTGTTCGATTTATAATAAACAAGAAACTGAAGGATAAAGTTGTAGAAGTTGAAAGTTCCTCTGACAGAGCTGCACGACTCTTTTTCCAACTCTCGAGAAGATACCAGGCTCAGATTATTCAAACTTATGCACCCACCACAAGTCATCCTGAAGAAGAAATTGAAAAATTTTATGAGGAAGTTCGTCGTCTAAATAATAAAGGTAAGCAGCACTTAAAGATAATTATGAGAGATTTCAATGCAAAAATAGGGCAACGACAACAGAATGAAACTTCAGTAGGTAAATTCGGTCACGGCAACAGAAACCAGCGTGGAAATACTCTCGTAGAGTTTACAGAGGCAGAAAGCTTTTTCATCTTGAACTCCTTTTTCAAGAAAAAGCCACACAGGAAATGGACATGGAGACATCCAAATGGGACGACAAGTGAAATTGATTTTATTATGTGTAACAAAAAATTTGTTATAGAAGACTGCAGTGTGCTAAACAGGTTCAACACAGGTAGTGTGACCATAGATTGGTGAGATGTAAGATGCACCACACTAAACTCGAACGTACCAAGCTCATAAGACAAACAAAATGTATTGACATAACCAACCTTAAAAACACCATAAAACCTTCAAGTTGGAACTGAAGAACAGATTCTCTGCTTTAAAAGGCCTAACATCGGAAGAAGTGGATATTTCTGAAGTTAACAGAAAAGTAACCAAAGCTCTTATGGAAACAGCAACAAAATTAGCTGGGTCTAAGAACATGTTGCATGTGAACAAATTATCAGGAAAAACGAAAATGTTGATGCAAAAAAAAAAGAGATATGAGGACAACTAAAGAAGATGTGACTTCCAAAGTGGAATATATAGAGCTATGCAAGACAGTACGAAAAAGTATCACTGAAGACGTAAGGAAATTCAACTGTGAACTAGTAAGGAAAGCAATTGAAAACAACCAAAGCCTAAAGATAGCAAAGGGACATCTCAGTAAGGGAAGAAAACAGATTATGGCACTCAGAAAAGAAGATGGTTCTGTAACAAGAAATAGAGGCGAAATTTTGACAAGAGTGAAAGATTTCTACTCCAAATTATATGAAAGGGATGATAGATGTACTCCAGATATCATGAAAGGTGCCAGTACCAGAGTTCTTCCAGTCCTTCCAGCAGAAGTTACACATGCAATCAAGAACATGAAGCGGGGAAAAGCTCCAGGAGAAGACGGAATTACTGTAGACATCATACAAGAAGCAAGTGGAGAAATCGAAACAGTACTCGCCCAAATTTTCACTCCATGCCTTAATGAAGGGAAGATTCCTGAGGACTGGAACAACGCTACAATGATCTTGCTACATAAAAAAGGTGACATTGAGAATCTCAGGAACTACAGACCTATCAGCCTCCTATCAGTGGTTTATAAAATCTTCACTAAAGTTCTTTCACACCGCTTAAAGGTGACACTGGACATGGCTCAACTGAGAGAACAAGCTGGATTCAGGAGTGGCTACAGCACAATAGATCATATCCATGTACTGAGAGAACTAATTGAAAGAGCGAGGGAATATGAACTTCCATTGTGCATGGCTTTTATCGATTATGAAAAAGCCTTTGATTCGGTGAAACTATCAGCAGTTACAATGGCCCTGAAATCCTGCGGTATTGAAGATGCGTACATTAATATTATTAATAACATCTATGAAAATGCAAATGCAAAGATTCAGCTGTTTGAAAATACAACACACATAAAAATTGGAAAAAGGAGTGAGACAAGGTGACACCATATCTCCCAAACTCTTTAATGCCACATTGGAAAATGTCTTTCAATCACTGAACTGGGAAAACAAAGGGATAAAGATTAATGGAGATTATCTAACCCACCTTCTTTTTGCTGATGACGTAGTCATTTTTGCAAGTACCCCATCAGAGCTGCAGAGTATGATCCAGGAACTTGCTGACAAGAGTAAAGAAGTGGGATTAAAGGTGAACTTTCAGAAGACAAAAGTGATGTTCAATGCTTTTACAAGAAATGAAGATTTATTGATTGATGGAGAAAAGCTGGAGATAACAGACACGTACGTTTATCTTGGACAGCAGATATCAAGTGAGGGTCACATTGATGAAGAAATTAATCGGCGTACAAAACTTGCCTGGAGAGCTTTTGGAAGAAACAGCATAATTTTCAAGAGCAATATGCCATTATGTCTTAAAAGAAAAGTGTTTGATCAATGCATCCTTCCAGTGCTTATGTATGGTGCAGAGACGTGGACCTTAACTAAAAGAGACATACAAAGGCTGCAGACAACTCAAAAAAGCATGGAGAGGTGCATGCTTGGTGTAACCAGGAGAGATAAGAAGAGGAACTCGTGGATCCGAAAGATGACAAGAGTGGAAGACATCATGATCAAAGTTAAATCCCTGAAATGGCAATGGGCTGGGCATACTGCCAGAAGGACAGACCATCGATGGACAACTGAAATTTTAGATTGGATTCCAAGGGACAGGAAACGACCCAGAAGAAGACCACATGGAAGATGGGTGGATGAAATTCGAAAGTGTGCGGGAGTGACATGGAGGAGACTGGCACAAGACAGACCGTTGTGGAGGAAACTTGGGGAGACCTTCGTCCAGCAGTGGATTGATAATGGTTGACAATGATGATGATGATGATACATTTAATCAAGTTTTCTAAATATCTGGATGATACTTATCATTTCCCTCCATATGTCTATGAATCCATGACTGATCTCCTTACTTAACTGGGCATTCTGCAACAGCTTTTCCCATCAAATGGCACTTTCCATTAATTTCACCCATGAGCAGTGAACAATTGGGGGAGGGGGGGGGCATTGGAAGTAAGTGTCACCAAGCTACCAAGCTGATGGAAGGCTGGCTACTATTGTATTTTGCCAGTTTTTTTTTTCCTGAAGAGACTGTTCACAGCATTATTTAATCTCAGAGCCATTTAACTCTCAGCACTAGTTCTGTACATCCTACCAACCATCTAAGACCATGCTACATGAGTGGGTGACTTAAGACTGGTTGATCAGCAGGCTTTCTGACTTTCACTTTTAGTTTTCTTGTACATAGCACAAAGTTTCCATTCCACACTGTGGGAAGGCAGGGTTGGACTTCAGGTGGCTACATGTGTCTTTTCCTGATGCTCAACATATGGGTCTCCTTTCAGTTTGAATACCAGCCAATTCTACAGATTACAGGGATGGAAATTAGTCAGTGGGTCAGAATTACTGACTTTACTGACCAAAATACCAAAAATACTGACCAATTACTGACAAATTTAATTACAGTCTATCTGTAAATTAGCATTTTAAAAGTAAAATTGGGAATTCATTAAAAAAATTATTATCTGGCCTCCACAAACCCCATAGACAGCTATCGCACACCTTTCAGTTGAAAAAAAAAATATTTTTTTATGAATGCAGGATAATGTTTTCTTTATTGTACTATAAAATTTAAGGCAGAAAACTATTCAGTTTTAAAAATAATAGAGTACTGCAGATAATAAAACAGCAAAACATATTAAAAATCATACATAAAATAATCATTATGAGAACAAAACATAATTACTGTAAGGTACAACTTCTTTTTACTTTGTCTTTGTCTTTTTTTGTTGAAAAAAGAAGTAATTAAAATACTCTTTCGTGTCTCAATGGTTTTCTGCCTTGTATCCGCATGCTTTTTTTTCTTGACCTCTTCTTCCATTGCTTTCTGCACTCTTTCTAGCATGAGATGTGCTGTGTTGAATCCCACCATGTCCATTTTCTCAGTAGACTCCTTAATACGTTTGGTTGAATCACTTAGCAATGCTCGAGCAATCATCCTCTTCTTGTTCTGTTCTTGTCTCAGCTTTTTCACTTTTGCTTCCTTCTCTTGTATACTATCCTTTTCATTGTCTGTCTTCTTTAATCTTTCTAGCTCCTCTGCCTTTTCTCTTTCATTCTTTTCCCTTTCTTTTGCTTCTTCTCTTTAATGGCATGTTAATCATCACAAAATTGCTTGTAATGAACATGGCTGCTCTTGCCATCTGTAAAAAAACCTGGGTGATATTAACATGATATATCGTGTTTTCGTATACAACATGATATAATGTTTCTTTGACCAGCAGGTGGGCATTCAGAGTTCTCTCCAACATTCTGGCCCTGTCATTGGTCAAAATGAGTTCAGAATTTGAAAACACTCTTTTTAGTAATTAATGACTTCATGGCTTCCTCTTATTACTTTCAGTATTATAAATATTTAACGGGAATTATCGAGGATAAATTTATTAGGTACATTACCTCTCAAATTTTCGATCTAAACACTAGATCTTCATCAGGAGTTCTTGCTTCCTTCTACTTCCACAGGTCTGGTGACCAAGCCTGATGGATTTTCCATCCAGCATGGTCATTGATGTTGCCACCTTGTGTCTTGTAAATTTCCAGGGATTCCTCTAATTTCCAGATAATTGCATGGGATTGATGTTTGATCACTTTTAAGTCCCATGCAATTATCCGGAAATTAGAGGAATCCCTGGAAATTTACAAGGCACAAGATGGCAACATCAATGACCATGCTGGATGGAAAATCCATCAGGCTTGGTCACCAGACCTGTGGAAGTAGAAGGAAGCAAGAACTCCTGACGAAGATCTAGTGTTTAGATCGAAAATTTGAGACGTAATGTACCTAATAAATTTATCCTCGATAATTCCCGTTAAATATTTATAATACTGAACACTCTCTCTATGTCCACACTACAATGTAATAATGATAATGCTGCTTTCACCACCTTGGTAACCAGTGTGTATTTAGGATCTCCAGATGGTTTTGTCTTTTCAAAGAACTGATTCCAGTACGTATCTATGCGGCAAGTTTCACTGGCAGTTTCATCTTCGAGTCTAAGAAGTTTCCATTCATCCACACTCATGTCCAATGGAATATCCATAGAAGGTGCTGGTGCTACTTTCATTATATCCTTGTGGGTTCCTTCTTTGACTCGCTGTGCTGGAGCTAAACATTGAAGATTTCTGAGGATGGTCTTGTCCAAAGATGAGTGAAGTAAAAGGTGTTTGCAGTTTGTGATGAAATGTTTTTTTTTTCTTTTCAGAAAGGTTTTCCAGTTCGTCACAGATTCTACTTTCACTGATTACTTTTCTTGCAGGTATATAGTGCTCATCACTGAAGGCTTCATGAGATAATGGTGCTGAACTCTTACAAACACGGTTCATTATGGTTCTTGCGAGTGTTTTTAGTTCACTGTGCATCACATAAACCAAAGGCTCTTCATTCTGGAACACTTCGGTGAACTTTGTAAATAAGCCGGCACTCGTACAACAAAATATCACCTCTACTTTCATAGTCTCTTGTTTTAAGAGGTTAATTATGTTTCTATACTTTGTGTAAGCTTTCACCAAATCACTTTTACTTTTAGGAACAAAGTTCATAAAGTACTTAGTAACTGCTGGCCACTGTTTAATCAGTCTTGTGGCAATATTCTCTATGGATAACCACCTAAGAGGAACATGTTTCAAGAAACGATGATTTCAAATTCCATGATCTCTTTGAATTTTGGTGAAACCCTCCCATCATGATGGCCACCCATCAAAAAAATCATGGAGGAAAATTAAATTTGATGCATCGTCACCCAGTTCTGCCATGCCCCTATGAAATGCATTATGGACTATATGAATGTTACAAGTGCCAATATATACCATAGCCTGTTTCTCTGTCAAAATAAGATAATCATTCATGAGTTTAGTGACAGCCTTGTTGATATTTATCCCATCATTACTTATCATTAGCAGTTTTGACCGAGGAAGTTGTGCAGAATCCAAAGCCTCATTCAGTTTGCTGTAAATATCTTTAGCTGTTGCTGATCCTATAAAAAAAAAATCTGGAGGTGCCTGGTAACAATCATGTTTTTAGTTAGTGGCCAGTATCTAACAGCTACCTGTAATTCTTTGTGAGATGCTGCATTGGTGGTTTCATCATAGCACAAGGTATAATATGCACCTTCAAAATCCTTCAACAACTGTTTTCTGAAGTATGGGGCAAGTGCATCTGTTGTTAGATACTGTGTTTTTGTCCTTGATAAAGCAAAATCTTGGGGAACTGCATTTGGAAACATAAACTTTAAAATTTCTGCAAAATGTTCATAAGATGGCTCAAAAGCGAAGTCAGCTGAAATAGTTTTCAATACCAAGATAAGTTCTGCTCACGTTGCACTATCTCTGACACTGTAAAATCGAATAGTTCCTATGCTATCTTTAGGCACAGCATTGCTACCAGAAATAGTTTTCTCTGGCACACCAGGATGAACCACTGACAGATGTAGTTGCTATGAAACTAATTGATTTCTGCACTCATCCTTATGTTTATGAGATGTGGCATGTTGTTCAAGTGCTTCAAACCCCCAACTGATACTAAATCCTTTAGCACACACAACACAAAACATTTCTCCTTCACTTTTTTCCATCCCCATTCAGATATAACTTTTCAATTTTGTCTTTTTTACTCAACCACTCAGATTTAAAAGTACACTTTCCCATTGTTCACTAGTCTCACTCACAAATAAGTTCAATCACAAGTGCTTCAAATAATATACGTACTGTAGACTCAGATTGTGAACCTGAAACACAAAAGACAAATTAAGATTAATGCACTGAAAACAAAGGTGACGTGATAACATAAGTAGAGAAGAAAGCATGGCCCTCAGACATTATATTTTTGAGCAATTAGGGAAAGCCAATGCTCAAGAAACACTTTCATCATTGGGCCACTTTGTCAGTAGAATAATAATTGTTACTAGGTTAGGAAAATGAGAAAAAAATTGAGTTGAACTGAAAAAAATTGTCATATCACTGGGAAATCATCATGTTTCCTTCAAAATGCAGTAATGAAAAAAAAAAAATACTGACTTTACTGACCAATTTTTTTTAAAACTGACAAATTACTGACCAAGATAAAAAAAAAAAAAAAAAACGACTTTTACTGACCATTTTCCATCTCTATAATTATTTCATATTCAGTTTGTAGTTTTGTTTGTCCTCCTCTTCTTACAGATATCAGTAACAAAAGCATTGCATGCAGCTTATGGGATGGTTTACTTAAAATAAATTATAACTGATTAAAACAATAAATGGCTCAAAATACAATTTTTGAAAATACATGTTATGCTCATATATAAATAATGAATACCATTTTTGTGGTTTTCCCTACAAAAGTGTGCATGGATTATACCAATGTAAGAATTACTCATAATCCACCCCCTTCACTTTCCATTGTCAATGGAATACATTATGTGCAAAACTTTGCATTTGTTTACATGAAATAATATCAACACTTTATTGCAAAGGGAAATGCAAATTACTTACATCATTAGAGTCTAATAGAAATACAAATTGAAAACAATTCAAAAAACTTACAACATGAAAAAATCCTGAAGCTATTAACTTCATGGGTTCTGGAAGAGTAACTAGTCGAGGTACACTACTTTTAGAAATTGATCCAGTCCCAAGCTGACCAAACATTCCACATCCAAAAGTATAGATTTCACCCTGAAGTTGTTAAAAAATAGCATTAAAGATTTGCAATATTTGAATCTAGCTATCAAGCATTAAGTACTAAATAAAATAAATATCAGAAAATGCATATAGGTTTCTAAAAAATAGCACATAATTTTGTCGAAAAAAAAAGTAACATGAAATGCATGGAATATGCATAATTTTGGTTAGTGTTCACTCAAGTTCTTTGTGAAATGTGCATTAGGTGATCCTTTTAGAATACCTGTTTGTTTCTTCATGTCAGTCTAGCCTCAAATGTCAACTGATATATGGCAAAGTTATGAAACTGACTAGTGCAAACACAGAACAAGTGTTGCACTATATTTCAATTCACCCTAAGATGACACTGCAGTTTAAGGTGCAAGAGCCTACGCATTCACTGAGTCTTTGGGAATGGCCAAGAGTTCTGTGTTTATTCATGTCACTCCCCACTGCGTCCTGCTGTTAGCAGCTGTCAATCACTTTCCCCATCAACTCACTGGCACCCTTGTCTCCCAAATACTGCATATCTACACATGCGTGGATTCATCTAATTGCAAAACTTAATTTTGAAAATAGATCATTTTTAGATTTGTCTAAAATAAATATATGTACTTATAAGTAAACATCTAGGACAATATAAAGTATGATTCTGGGCAATAAATGCGTTGGTTTTCACGGAAAATGTAGGGAACTACTTTTAGTCGCGGCGATAAGTTTCACATAATTTCCCTTCAGTGTCATCTTAGGGTGAATCGAAGTATAGTTATATTCATAACTAGTGCAAACATCTGTTCTCATTTATATTCTTAACATCATTGCACTTTACTGCAACTTACACAGAGAAAGTTCTTTTTTTTTTTTTTCAACACAAAAGTACTTATGAGAAAACAAAAACATTCTGGATACTTTGCTGACATAAACTTATATGTTAATTCTTTGAATAAAGCTCATGTTGAGAAATGGCTTCCTAGTTTAATTGAATTAATAATCTAAAGCAACTTATGGGATTTTACTAGGAAATTTTTTCATTAATAGCAAATTTTCGGAGAAAAATTTTCTCCTTCTTCAGGCTGTCTTGTTGTCACTTTTTACTTGTCACTATCACGGTTACGGTTTACCTTGACGGTTACGGTTAACCTTGACGGTTTAGGTTATTTTTCAACAAATCCTGCCAGATGTTAGGCAGGGAAAATCCTTTGCAGTCATTGATGATGGAATTTTGATTTTTCTCAATCTCTATTCCTTCTTTCAGTTTTCTTTTTTGGAAATTGCTTTGGAAACTGATTACTTTAAGGGAATTCCAATCCATGCTGTGCCCAGTTTCTCTAACATGCCTATCTAATCCAGTCTTGTTGGAGCAATTTTTTATAGCTGCTTTATGCTCAGCTATACGAGTTTCTAGTCTGCGACCTGTTTCACCTATGTAAGATAGTCCACAACTACAATTTACTTCATAAACTACTCCTTGCATTTTTAAAATATCTTCTTCTCTTTGAACTATTTTAGGGAAAAATTTTTTAACTTTGTTCTCTAAACTTGGAGCTAGCCTAATATTGTATTTTTTACTAATTCTCTTTAAAGCCTCAAATAAACCTTTGTGATAAGAAATTTTTCTAGTGAATTTTACTTGTTGCTTTTGTGGGTTCTTCGCACCATTAAAATTCAGAAGCTTCTCAATTTCTTCTTTAGGATAGTTATTCTCTGCAAGTATGACTTTAAGCTCTTCTTTTTGGGCTTCTTTTTTATCTGCAGTAGAAACTATTTTATTAATTTTTTCTAAAAACTGACTTGCTACATTTTTCTTAATAGAAACTGGATGATACGAATTGAAATCCAGTAGTCTTTTAGTATTCATTGGTTTTTTTTTTTATACCAACTAGTGAGGAATTTTTCATCTTCATAATAGATAGTAATATCTAAGAAGTTTATTCTTCTTTCTTTTGAAGTTCAATAGTGAACTTAAGGGAATCATCTAATTCATTGAATGAGTCTAGAATTCTTTCTGGAACAATTTCTGAGCTATCTATTATAAATAAGATGTCATCCATGTATCTGCTATATAAGCAGAAGTATGTGGGTTGTACTAGTATCTTTTCTTCTAGTTTTCCCACATAATAGTTGGCTAAGAGTGGGGAGAGTGGGGAGCCCATTGCTAGCCCCGATTTTTGAATGAAAAAAGTTTTCCCAAATTGAAAGTAGTTGTTCTGTAAAGAGAAAGTAAGCATTTCAAAAATTCCTACTAATATGTTTTTTTCCTTGTTGTGAAAAACTATTAGGTCTGCCAAGTCTTCCGCTATAAAGTCTATAAGTTGATCTATATTAATGTGAGTATACATAGACACTATATCTAAACTACCCATAATAGGAGAATCTAATTTAGGAAGAAGTTCTAGTTTTTCTTTTAGCTGCATTGAGTTTTTTATCAAGTTAGGTGGCTCTTTTAAAAGATTCTGAAGGTGTGACTTTAAAAAATAGTTTAGATTTGAAAGAATAGAGTTTTTTGAGTCTATTATTGGTCCAATTGGTTGGTGTTCTTTATGCAGTTTGACTATTCCATATATTTGAGGTAATCTGAACTGTAATTTTGAGAATTGTTTATAGTTTTCTGGAAGCTGGTTTTTCTTTTTTGAAGTGAAATAAGCTTAGAGACTTTTTAATCAAATCTGGTAGTGATTTTTCTTTTACTTCTTCATACATAGGTTTTTTTAGTTCTTCTTCCATCTTTTCTAGATAATCTTTCTTATAAATAATAGTAATCAACTTACTTTTGTCTGTTTTCACAGCAACTACACTTTCATTTTTTCTGAAATCTTTAAGAGCTTTTAATTGACTATTATCAAAAATTTTTTTGAGGTTTCCTTACTTGCTTCTGGAATTTTGTAAGGCTATTGTAGTAATCTTTTCTGAGGAGGTCTGCTTTAATTTGGTCCTCTTTTTCTAAAGTGCTGCAGATGCTTTCCAATTCAATTACCAATTTTTCTGGATTTATTTTTCTTTGGATAGATTGAAATTACTTCCTTTATTTATCACTTGTAATAATTCTTGGCTAACTCCAGTAGCAGTGTTGTCCTTTACATGACTAAGAACTGCAGTTTTTCTGTTTTTACTGCAATAGTTTTTCTTCAAAAATTTCTCTTCTTTAAGGTTCAGCTTTTTAACAAATTTCTTATTTTTGTTTCTTACTCCAATTTTTAGCCAGTCATCCAATTCTGCTTTTACTGTATCCCTTAAGATTCCAGAAATTTTCTTTTCATTTTCTACTTTTACTTTTTTATAATAAGCAACATTTTTATATTTTGCTTCAATACTTCTTTTTAACGTTTTTTGCTCTATTTTTCTTACGAAGTTGGCTGAAAGTAAATCTTTAAATGGTTTTCTAAGTCTAAATGAATTTGGAATAAAGTTTATTACCTTGCAATTTTTCAGGAACTTGATTTGAGCTATGGATCTTTCCATCTTCAATGTAGCATGTTGAACTTTCTTGATTGTTTGCCAAGTATCTGACCCATACTCTGTTCTAATTCTTTGAATAAAGCTCATGTTGAGAAATGGCTTCCTAGTTTAATTGAATTAATAATCTAAAGCAACTTATGGGATTTTACTAGGAAATTTTTTCATTAATAGCAAATTTTCTGAGAAAACTCTTCTCCTTCTTCAGGCTGTCTTGTTGTCACTTTTTACTTGTCACTATCACGGTTACGGTTTACCTTGACGGTTACGGTTAACCTTGACGGTTTAGGTTATTTTTCAACAAATCCTGCCAGATGTTAGGCAATGTATATGTATACTCACATTAATATAGATCAACTTATAGACTTTATAGCGGAAGACTTGGCAGACCTAATAGTTTTTCACAACAAGGAAAAAAACATATTAGTAAGAATTTTTGAAATGCTTACTTTCTCTTTACAGAACAACTACTTTCAATTTGGGAAAACTTTTTCATTCAAAAATCGGGGCTAGCAATGGGCTCCCCACTCTCCCCACTCTTAGCCAACTATTATGTGGGAAAACTAGAAGAAAAGATACTAGTACAACCCACATACTTCTGCTTATATAGCAGATACATGGATGACATCTTATTTATAATAGATAGCTCAGAAATTGTTCCAGAAAGAATTCTAGACTCATTCAATGAATTAGATGATTCCCTTAAGTTCACTATTGAACTTCAAAAAGAAAGAAGAATAAACTTCTTAGATATTACTATCTATTATGAAGATGAAAAATTCCTCACTAGTTGGTATAAAAAAAAAAAAACCAATGAATACTAAAAGACTACTGGATTTCAATTCGTATCATCCAGTTTCTATTAAGAAAAATGTAGCAAGTCAGTTTTTAGAAAAAATTAATAAAATAGTTTCTACTGCAGATAAAAAAGAAGCCCAAAAAGAAGAGCTTAAAGTCATACTTGCAGAGAATAACTATCCTAAAGAAGAAATTGAGAAGCTTCTGAATTTTAATGGTGCGAAGAACCCACAAAAGCAACAAGTAAAATTCACTAGAAAAATTTCTTATCACAAAGGTTTATTTGAGGCTTTAAAGAGAATTAGTAAAAAATACAATATTAGGCTAGCTCCAAGTTTAGAGAACAAAGTTAAAAAAATTTTCCCTAAAATAGTTCAAAGAGAAGAAGATATTTTAAAAATGCAAGGAGTAGTTTATGAAGTAAATTGTAGTTGTGGACTATCTTACATAGGTGAAACAGGTCGCAGACTAGAAACTCGTATAGCTGAGCATAAAGCAGCTATAAAAAATTGCTCCAACAAGACTGGATTAGATAGGCATGTTAGAGAAACTGGGCACAGCATGGATTGGAATTCCCTTAAAGTAATCAGTTTCCAAAGCAATTTCCAAAAAAGAAAACTGAAAGAAGGAATAGAGATTGAGAAAAATCAAAATTCCATCATCAATGACTGCAAAGGATTTTTCCTGCCTAACATCTGGCAGGATTTGTTGAAAAATAACCTAAACCGTCAAGGTTAACCGTAACCGTCAAGGTAAACCGTAACCGTGATAGTGACAAGTAAAAAGTGACAACAAGACAGCCTGAAGAAGGAGAAGAGTTTTCTCAGAAAATTTGCTATTAATGAAAAAATTTCCTAGTAAAATCCCATAAGTTGCTTTAGATTATTAATTCAATTAAACTAGGAAGCCATTTCTCAACATGAGCTTTATTCAAAGAATTAGAACAGAGTATGGGTCAGATACTTGGCAAACAATCAAGAAAGTTCAACATGCTACATTGAAGATGGAAAGATCCATAGCTCAAATCAAGTTCCTGAAAAATTGCAAGGTAATAAACTTTATTCCAAATTCATTTAGACTTAGAAAACCATTTAAAGATTTACTTTCAGCCAACTTCGTAAGAAAAATAGAGCAAAAAACGTTAAAAAGAAGTATTGAAGCAAAATATAAAAATGTTGCTTATTATAAAAAAAAAAAAAGAAAGAAAGTAAAAGTAGAAAATGAAAAGAAAATTTCTGGAATCTTAAGGGATACAGTAAAAGCAGAATTGGATGACTGGCTAAAAATTGGAGTAAGAAACAAAAATAAGAAATTTGTTAAAAAGCTGAACCTTAAAGAAGAGAAATTTTTGAAGAAAAACTATTGCAGTAAAAACAAAAAAACTGCAGTTCTTAGTCATGTAAAGGACAACACTGCTACTGGAGTTAGCCAAGAATTATTACAAGTGATAAATAAAGGAAGTAATTTCAATCTATCCAAAGAAAAAATAAATCCAGAAAAATTGGTAATTGAATTGGAAAGCATCTGCAGCACTTTAGAAAAAGAGGACCAAATTAAAGCAGACCTCCTCAGAAAAGATTACTACAATAGCCTTACAAAATTCCAGAAGCAAGTAAGGAAACCTCAAAAAATTTTGATAATAGTCAATTAAAAGCTCTTAAAGATTTCAGAAAAAATGAAAGTGTAGTTGCTGTGAAAACAGACAAAAGTAAGTTGATTACTATTATGGATAAGAAAGATTATCTAGAAAAGATGGAAGAAGAACTAAAAAACCTATGTATGAAGAAGTAAAAGAAAACCCACTACCAGATTTGATTAAAAAAGTCTCTAAGCTTATTTCACTTCAAAAAAAGAAAAACCAGCTTCCAGAAAACTATAAACAATTCTCAAAATTACAGTTCAGATTACCTCAAATATATGGAATAGTCAAACTGCATAAAGAACACCAACCAATTAGACCAATAATAGACTCAAAAAACTCTATTCTTTCAAATCTAAACTATTTTTTAAAGTCACACCTTCAGAATCTTTTAAAAGAGCCACCTAACTTGATAAAAAACTCAATGCAGCTAAAAGAAAAACTAGAACTTCTTCCTAAATTAGATTCTCCTATTATGGGTAGTTTAGATATAGTGTCTATGTATACTCACATTAATATAGATCAACTTATAGACTTTATAGCGGAAGACTTGGCAGACCTAATAGTTTTTCACAACAAGGAAAAAAACATATTAGTAGGAATTTTTGAAATGCTTACTTTCTCTTTACAGAACAACTACTTTCAATTTGGGAAAACTTTTTTCATTCAAAAATCGGGGCTAGCAATGGGCTCCCCACTCTCCCCACTCTTAGCCAACTATTATGTGGGAAAACTAGAAGAAAAGATACTAGTACAACCCACATACTTCTGCTTATATAGCAGATACATGGATGACATCTTATTTATAATAGATAGCTCAGAAATTGTTCCAGAAAGAATTCTAGACTCATTCAATGAATTAGATGATTCCCTTAAGTTCACTATTGAACTTCAAAAAGAAAGAAGAATAAACTTCTTAGATATTACTATCTATTATGAAGATGAAAAATTCCTCACTAGTTGGTATAAAAAACCAATGAATACTAAAAGACTACTGGATTTCAATTCGTATCATCCAGTTTCTATTAAGAAAAATGTAGCAAGTCAGTTTTTAGAAAAAATTAATAAAATAGTTTCTACTGCAGATAAAAAAAAGCCCAAAAAGAAGAGCTTAAAGTCATACTTGCAGAGAATAACTATCCTAAAGAAGAAATTGAGAAGCTTCTGAATTTTAATGGTGCGAAGAACCCACAAAAGCAACAAGTAAAATTCACTAGAAAAATTTCTTATCACAAAGGTTTATTTGAGGCTTTAAAGAGAATTAGTAAAAAATACAATATTAGGCTAGCTCCAAGTTTAGAGAACAAAGTTAAAAAATTTTTCCCTAAAATAGTTCAAAGAGAAGAAGATATTTTAAAAATGCAAGGAGTAGTTTATGAAGTAAATTGTAGTTGTGGACTATCTTACATAGGTGAAACAGGTCGTAGACTAGAAACTCGTATAGCTGAGCATAAAGCAGCTATAAAAAATTGCTCCAACAAGACTGGATTAGATAGGCATGTTAGAGAAACTGGGCACAGCATGGATTGGAATTCCCTTAAAGTAATCAGTTTCCAAAGCAATTTCCAAAAAAGAAAACTGAAAGAAGGAATAGAGATTGAGAAAAATCAAAATTCCATCATCAATGACTGCAAAGGATTTTCTCTGCCTAACATCTGGCAGGATTTGTTGAAAAATAACCTAAACCGTCAAGGTTAACCGTAACCGTCAAGGTAAACCGTAACCGTGATAGTGACAAGTAAAAAGTGACAACAAGACAGCCTGAAGAAGGAGAAGAGTTTTCTCCGAAAATTTGCTATTAATGAAAAAATTTCCTAGTAAAACCCCATAAGTTGCTTTAGATTATTATATGTTAATTCAAATTTTGTGTTGTTACAGCAGACACCAATTGTAAAATTCTAATATTGAGACAGTGTTCTGAAGAGGAAGAACATGGCAAGTCACTTTAAAAGTTTTGTTGAATAAAAAAGAAATGGTCACTTTGGTTAGTGATGCATTACTGTTCTACAAATTAATTTATTTCTTCTTTTAATTTTTTTAACTTTATGAGAATGAGAAAAGAACGAAAGAATTTTTTTCTTCATGTTCTACTAAATACATATGCAAACAAATCATTCAATTTATTATTTTAGAGAAAATAGCTTAAAGTTGTGTCTACATTAAATGGTTTGCTCCATGGTAAATAAACCAAAACTTGGAATGAATACACACACACAAATATATATATCATCATCATTGTCAGCCATTATGAATCCTCTGCTGGACGAAGGTCTCCACAAGTTTCTTTCACAACGGTTTGTCTTGTGCCCATCTCCTCCATGTTACTCTCGCATACTTTCAAATTTCATCCACCCATCTACCATGTGGCCTTCTTCTGGATCTTTTCCTGTCCCTTGGAATGTAGTCTAAAATTTCAGCCGTCCATCGATGGTCTGTCCTTCTGGCAATATTTCCAGTCCATTGCCATTTCAGGCATTTTACTCTGATCATGATGTCTTCCACTCTTGTCATTTTTTGAATCCACGAGTTCCTCTTCTTATCTCTCCTGGTTACACCAAGCATGCATCTCTCCATGCTACTTTGAGTTGTCTTCAGTCTTTGTATATCTTTTTTAGTTAAGGTCCATGTCTGTGCTCCATACGTAAGCACTGGAAGGATGCACTGATTAAACACTTTCCTTTCAAGACATAATGGCATATTGCTCTTGAAAATTATACTGTTTCTTCCAAAAGCTCTCCAGGCAAGTTTTGTACGCCGATTAATTTCTTCATCAATGTGACCCTCACTTGATATCTGCTGTCCAAGATAAACGTACGTGTCTGTTATCTCCAGCTTTTCTCCATCAATCGATAAATCTTCATTTCTTGTAAAAGCATTGAACATCACTTTTGTCTTCTGAAAGTTCATTTTTAATCCCACTTCTTTACTCTTGTCAGCAAGTTCCTGGATCATACTCTGCAGCTCTGATGGGGTAGTTGCAAAAATGACTACGTCATCAGCAAAACGAAGGTGGGTTAGATAATCTCCATTAATCTTTATCCCTTTGTTTTCCCAGTTCAGTGATTGAAAGACATTTTCCAATGTGGTATTAAAGAGCTTCGGAGATATGGTGTCACCTTGTCTCACTCCCTTTCCAATTTTTATGTGTGCTGTATTCTCAAACAGCTGTATCTTTGCACCTGCATTTTCATAGATGTTATTAATAATATTTAATGTATGCATCTTCAATACCGCAGGATTTCAGAGCCATTGTAACTGCTGATGGTTTCACCGAATCAAAGGCTTTTTCATAATCGATAAAAGCCATGCACAATGGAAGTTCATATTCCCTCGCTCTTTCAATTAGTTCTCTCAGTATGTGGATATGATCTACCACCATCGTAACATTTCCCTCACTCCGTGCAGTCACAGGTCGACCACAGCGCTCATTAGCTGCGATGGATCCTCCCCTGTCTTTGAAATGCTGATACCACTTGTACACCTTCGATCTTGCCACCGTAGAGTGACCGTACACCTTCAAAAGCACTTCTAAGCTCTCCGCAGCTGTTTTACCCAAACGCTGACAAAATTTAATATTACAACATTGCTCTTCAAAAGCCACGTGTCTCACATCACAGAAGACAGATGACTAACCACAGCAGCTAATGTCTGCGTGCACATTCCAATCACTTTCCATGGGCCAAACCATTCTGAATACAGAGGGGAGGGATGGCGTGATGTATTTCAGATGCCACAACTTTAACTACATGCTTGCATTGTCACGAGTAGGCACTGTCCCCAAACTTTTGAATCCTACTCTGTATATATATAGAACTTCTAATTCTGTATTATAAAAGAGAAAGGTCCAATCAGCATGCAGGGCTTTAAAAATATCTGAAAGGTTAAATGCCCAGCTTGGAATCTGCAGAAATTATGTACCTGCCCAGGTAGAACAAGCTGGATGCTCAGGAAAATTTATCTTTTAAAATAACAAATCAGAACCCACATTTTTGTTTAAGTTAAATAAAAGGAAATTTTTTACATACCTTTGTAAGTGTCTATTCAAAATGTTTAAAGCACAAAGGCGTGTGTCTCAAATTTTAAGATACTGAAATTGGTACAAAATGGTATGATGCTAAAATTGGCATTTGAGAAAGTTAGTGATTCTGTCATGTTTCTTTCGTCAAAGTTTGTCACTAAATAATGGAGGCTAGTTCCATCAGAGGCGTGCATCCAGTCACTGACTATAAACAACATTTAGAACAAAATTACATAGGTTTCCAATTTCTGGACCTAGAGCATGATGTAGTTAAAGAAGTGATATAATATAATTAAAGTGTGTCCTTGGCACTCCATTTTAATAGAACTTCCAGTGATTAGCAGTGAAATGAAACACAGCACGCAATGAATGTCTTTTTCTTGTAGTAGTAAATTCTATTCCCAACTTTTTTATTTTTAAATTTAGTAGGCCGGTCCGGGCAACTAGATTTTTTTTACCTGCCCAGGCCAGTAATTTTGTGCATGGGCATCTCGTGCATGGTATTTTTCAGGCCCAGAACATGATTGCACATAAATGCATAAAGAAATGTAAAGTAGAAAAAAATGAAGCAAAAAAAATCATAGTTTTTGTCTAGTAACTTAGGACAATTTGCTGTGATATAAAACTCCCGAGTCAGTGTCCAAATTTTTTCATCCTAGATACAGGTAGATGTACACTGGTAACTCACATAATACAACACAACACAAAATAATTCTGCTAGTGATTAAGGGTTTTGGAAAGGCTACTGATTCTGTACTAGTTTGAAATCCAACAAAAACAACAACAGGGGGAAAAAACGCCTAGAAGTAAAACTTGTTAATTTGTTTAACAGTCATTAGGAACCCATTTCTTACACACTTAGATAGATGATAATTAAACAATGTCCTAGCATCACTAAATGTTATGACAAGATTGATGCTCTGGCATTCAGATTTGATAGAAAAGGATTAGCTTATATTTTGTAATATTATAAATGAGTGCTTAACAGAAAACTAATTGCAACATCTAAAAATTTATATTATTACTGCTTAGCACAGTGGTTCCCAAAGTGTGCACTGCAACGACCTGGGGAGCCGCGAAATATTACAAAACTTTTATAATTTTATTTCCATTTTCAATTCAGTGTGATAGGATGCGACATCTAGCGGACCTGGTGCAAACCAGTAACTCACTTAGTAATAACTGTTTTCAGAAGCCTCTACAAATGCTTACTAGATGGCGCTGTACAATAATGTTACAAGCGTGAAATCCCCCCACCCCCGGTTGTCGCCCGACGGGCGCTACCGGAAGTAACCTTAGCTTTCGCAGCAGTCTCCGTGCTTCTGATAAACATTTCTCCCTCGTTTTCCGAGCGTCTAGAAGTGAGACTCTCAGTCCAGATTTTTCGAGATCACCAGACCCTTTAAATATGCTCATTTATTGTCATTTGTGACTCATTTGGCAGTTAGCAGTCTTATGCTCTGTCGCTGAGTTTCAGCGTTTGTAAGCTTTTGGCGTATCAACTGAATATTGTTGTGATTAAGTGAAGTGAAGTTTTTCTTCTCCTATGTATTTTTAAAATGGATCGGTTTTTACTAAACAATAAAAATCGATCCATTTACTTAGTTTTTCATCACATCGGTCGCTGTGATAAAAACTAAGTATCACGTGAAAATCAATGTGGAGAAGGAAATGAGAGTGGCTGTGTCCAGTTTGATTCCAAGATTTGAGAAAATATGCGGTGATCAACAGGCTCATCCATCCCACTAATTATAATTAGTTGAATATTTTCAATTACATTTTTTTTTTGTGATCTTCAATACTTGTTTTATTTATTTTTACCTAAGTGTACTTGTTAGAATTTGACATAGGCAAAGTGTACTTGTTGGAATTTGGCATAGGGCACCTTGGGAAAACCTGGATTCAGGGCGCCGAGAATCAGAAAAGTTTGGGAACCATTGGCTTAGCACATTATGATTTTTAATTAGTGGTAGTACTTTAAAACATCCATGTGTGCATTTCTATCCTCTGTGGTCAAATTTAAAACCACCAATTAAAAATCACAACATGTTAAAACAGTAATAATATTAATTTTTAGATCATATTTATCACATGATCTTATTACCTCTTTGTTAATATGATTGCAACATGTAATCAGATCATTTAACACAGAACAAGGTTTGAATGTGTTAGGAAGCATGGGCATAGATCCTAACATTCTAGTAAGCAAAAGGTAACAACAAATAGCACCTCACTTAACATGAAAATGTGAATAACTATGATTTACAAAAAACTTGTGAAAACCTTTTAAGCAATTTGAAGAAGATTAACAAATATGTGTAGGTGCATATTGTCACATGTGAAATGAAAATGTAAGTCGATGAAGTAATTGCTCGGTATTATGCACATTAGTATACAATGTGCATAATACCGAGCAATTATTACTGTTTCACACGTTATATTGTTTCATTAACTAAACTAGTTTTAACTCTTCATTTTGCGAGTCATCCTCAGTAGCGTACGATGTTAGCGTTTCCAAAGAGGTTGTTGTAACGCTGGGTCATTGATCGTTCTCATTATCTTCTGTGTCATTGTTGCGCATGCGTATTATGGTCGTGCTTTATTTTATTTCATCGCGGTATACCCTGGTGGGGCTTTTGGTTAGGGTGCGGGTTTGTTTGGACATTTTCTTCTTTTTTTATTATTATTTGTATACCAATGTGCATAATACCATGCAATTAGCTACGTATTGATTTAGAGCATTTATTGAATATTTGACTCACACAAACCACAAGTAATTGTTTATTTTCCTTTACAGTAGGTTACCCTGAAATTTGAGAGGTATTGAGGTTTTTTCCAGCTAGGGACCAACTTAATGTGGTTACTCTTAAATTTCTTATTAAGCCACAGAAGTTCAGAGACAAGTAACATTTCCAGTAAACTGAGGATATACATAGTGAGGCTAACTACACTTCTGAACTGATGTATTCCAAAGTATGCTTTGGGGTTACTTCCCTTTACCTAGAAGTAACCCCAAAGCACATTTTGTGGTGATCCTACCACCTAAAGTAAAGGCTACGTTGTTCATTAACTGTGATGCTCCAAAAGTCCTGCACACTGCCTAGGGAAAACAGAAGATGAACTAATCACAAATCTTGCCCCTGAGGTAATAATATCTTTTGAACAATACCTACATTATGATGCAGTGTCATACTGGCACTTATAGTATGGGATATGCGGCAGAATCTTTGAAGCTGCTAATATGCCTCCCTTTTCTGCGCATTACCTACAGTTTAAATAAAATGATTACACAACATCAGTAACAAAACCTCACAACACCAAACTGCTGCACATGTACACTAAAGTATTCTGGCACTTACCTGTAATTACCGCAAAACATTTTAATTCCAAATAGTACTGTAGTTCCTGTCATATAATCGATTGATTACCTGTTAAAACAGTTATAAATTTAGGCTCTGTGGATAATATGCTGCTTAAAGGAAACACTTTTGTGGCATTTTATCTTAAAAAAATCTGCATCAAAATTGTCAGAAGAGTCCGTATATTTGAAAAATTGCCAAAAATGTGTTCACAATAAAAAAATGTAAAATGTAACATAATACAAAGATAGGGATTGACAAACATATGGGAAGAAGTTTCTTTTTTTTTTTTTTTTCACTTACAAACTTTTTAACAAAAAATAAGATGCAACAAAAGTGTTACTATTTGCTCCTCACATGAACCATCACATACTGCAGGAAACTCAGTGTCACACATGTGTGTGGGTGCAACAGGTCTAATTATGGAACTGTAGTACTGGTGAAAAAACTCATTATTTTTGCCTTTATTCATTTGAAAGTAACACAAAAGCCCTTCAAAAATGAGTTATTAATTTTAATAAGATCCTTTTTTTTTCCTGTTCTATTTCTTCAGACTGCTGGGTCATCCCATGTGTTACAACTTTTCTGTAGGAAATTACAGTTTGGGATTAACGTCACAGGTGTGGGTAGTGTTCAGGTCTCCTCCACATTTGAGTACCCATCACACTTCTACCTAAGGACAATAAATACCAAACCCTTTTTCTAATTCTTATATCAGCATATTAAATCAACAAAAATAGTTTCATAAACGAAGTTCAAACAGCAATCCAAATGCATTTACAAGATTTTCTAAAACCATATGCCACATTTTGCAAAGTTTTGGGATACAGCTCTTTGCTGTGGTGTGTACATATATATATATATATTAGGCATGATCAAATGAAACCTGTTCGAGTGGCTTTATTAAGACAAACGAAAAGTTACATCCGCAGGTGTGGCAGAATTGAACATGAAGCAATATATAAGGAAGCAAGAATACACCAGTGTTAGTTAGAAGAAGTCGCTGTAGGCATTCAGACATGCATCCCACTGCTTGGGGAGATGGTGGATATTGTCCACGAAGGACTTTGGTTGCTCCTTGAACCATTTGGTCACCACGACCATGACGTCTGCATTATTGGAGTGGAATCATCATCCCTTAAGAGCTTTTTTTAAGGGTCCAAACAAATGAAAGTCACATAGTGACAGATCGAGGCTATAGGCTGGGTGGTGCAGAACCTCCCACCATTTCTGTGCTAACACATCCTGCACAATGTTCGCAACATGCGAACGAGCATTGGCATGCAACAGAATCACACCACACGAAAGCATGCCAGGTTGCTTATTCTTGACAGCTTTATGCAGCTTGTCCATTGTGTCCTTGTTGCGGTTGGCATTGATGCTCACACGAGGCTCTTTAAAGTCCACCAACAAAAGCCCTTCATGGTAAAAAAATGTGGTCAGCATAACCATTACCAGCGCGTGACTTAAATTTTTTGTGTTTCAGTGATCTGCAATGTTACCATTGCATGCTCGCTGGCTTTTGGCACAACGATTCGCTTGCCACTATGTGTGACAGATATGCATCACCCTCTACTTCGCAATGCAGCAAGTGGTTCAAACTCCAACGCGTGCATTCTTCCTTATGGTGATCGGTCAGCATCCACGAGATCCATTGTGAACACACTTTCCGATACTGCTGTGTCTTTGTAACCACTGTTTGAACCATCCCAAATGACCTGGCAAATTTCTCTGCTAGCAAAAGTAAGCTCCGCCTGCAGTCCACTCATATTGCTGCATCAATCTTGGTGATGGCTACGTCTGTCGCAACAACACGTGTCTGTCCCAGCCCAGCCGTGGAAGATCTTTTGTTTCCTCACGTCCTTCCCGAAACATTCACGTCCAGTCTGTCACTGTTGTCTTCGACACACACTTGTCATCATACACCACCTGCATTCTGTGACGAATGCTGACTGATCGACAACCTTCTGCTGGTAGGAACCGAATCACCCCTTGCCGATCCACATTGGATGGGTTTGGAATCACACCAGCCAAGTTGTCAATGATCTCTAGCACAAACCACACATGTGAGAGGAATGAACGCGTGCTCACACGTTCATTGGTCTGCACTTATCACGAGAACTGTGATGTCATCACGCTCCCGTGCACTGTTCCATGCGACGCAGCACGAACGGGTTTCATTTTATCACACCTCATATAGTATATACATACACACACACATCCTTTGCCAAAAAACAAAGCCCCCCCCCCCCCCCAAGGAAGTCATTCGGTCCTGATTAAACTCAGCATGCATGTACTTCAGGGCCGAATATGCAAATTGTTAAAAAATAACAACCAAGGACTAAATAGCAGCCTGCCACAGTGCACCGGAACCTTGTATCGAGGGTATACAATATCAAAAGTAAAGCTTACATGCAGAGACAACTGCGACAGTAGATTACGGTTGTATTAACTTCCATGGGATGTGAGGATACCTCATGCACAGTACAAGCAATTTAGCGTGTTTGAAAGAGGACATATAATTGGGCCGAGAGAGGCCAGTTGGTCAAGTTGCTGTATTGCCAAGCTTCGAGTCGGAGTGGCGCGACATTTGGACAGTGTTGGCACCAATGTGTCGAAGAGGGCAAATCCAGCGGCACACGGGCAGTGGACGGTCAAGGGCAACGACAGAATGCAAGGATCGAGCAATTGTAACAGCTGCGCAAACATAACGGAATTTGCCGCTTTCAACCATCTTTGGCTATGTCTCATCGTCTACAGGTACAGAAGTGGCCATTCACACCATTGCTAGACAACTTGCTGCACTGGGATTACAATTGAGGAGGCCACTCTGCCGCCTATCACTGATCCGCGACCACTACCGGCACTGGTTGCAGTGGCGTCAGATCCAATCAATGTGGAATGGATAGTGTCCAGTGGTGTCGTGGTGTCTTTAGTGATGAGTCACGGTTTGCACTTGACACCGATGACCAGTGCATCATACGTGTCTGGAGACAAGCTGGCCAGCGCACAGATCCCGCCTAAACCATGGAACGACACATGGCTCACACACTGGGAGTGACTATCTGGGGAAGCCATTTCTTACGGCTGGACACCCTTGGTAGTCCTCCGTAACACCTTCGTGGCTCAACGGTACGTCGACGACATTCTATGACCTGTTGTGTTGTCATTCCTGTCGCAGCATCAACAAGCAATTTTTGGACAGGATAATGCCCAGCCACATATGACACAACTTTTCCAGGCTTGCCTCCATAATATCAACATCCTTCCATGGTCAGCCCGATCGCCGGACCTCTTGCTGATTGAAAGTGTTTGGGACATGATAGACGTCACCCTATGCTCATCCCAGGATATCAGCAAACTAGCCTGCAATTTGGACACTGTCATACCTCAGGGCAGTATCCCTGAACTGTATGCATCCATAGCATGCTGTGTAACCACTTGTACCTGGGCCAGAGGTGGTGCTACAATGTACTGAGCTGTTCCACTCGTGTAGCTGTTTTATCCAAATAAATGGCCCAACTGCTATGGAACTGCAATAGTTTCCTTTCCTTCCTATACATGTACACTGCACATACCAATTTCCATCTTGACGGAATGCTTCATTTGGGGGGGGCAAAGAGGGCATACATAGTATAAATAATGACATTTTGTTTGCACATGCTCTTTTCAAATTGATGCATACTTTAGCATGAAAATTAAGCCACCAATTTGGTGGTACGTTAATACATTAGATATTCATACAAATGATACAATACATGGAACAACACTTACGCATTTTGAGAGCAGCACACTATGACACTGGCCTGCATCAACTGAGGCAATGGGCTTATCTTTTAATCTCTGAATCACTTTTGGAACATTTAAATTTTCAGGATTTCCATGACCAAGTTGTCCATGAACACCCCAGCCCCAACTGTAGACTCTGTTCATGGATGAGAAACAAAATGCATAGAGGTGTATATGACTTTGACAAAGTATTTTTTTTTCAATTAAATAGTTTTCATATATTATGAAAAGCAAAAATCAAAAGATAGTTTAAGGCACATGTAATTTTACATGTAAAATAACATTATTTTACATATAAATAGTATGACACACAAATGACAAGTACAAAAAAAAGTATTAAAGAATGAGAACTACACATAAAATTCCCAGAGATTAGCTTTAACTAGAATGAAAATGGACTTCAGATGGTGAACAGACCTACAACATATTTAACTGTCTCATTTTAGAGGAATTTCTGAATCACTGGAATGTAGGAGACAGATGGAACAAGGAACAAACTTGGCCAAATAGTAATTATCAAATTGCTAATAATAAACACATTGCTTGAGGGAGTGAAAAAATTAAATAAATGAATAAAATAAAAAAAAAAACAGCACACTATGCAAAGGTGCGATTTCATTTATTGTGAATATATCCTTTTTCCAATTCAGCATGGCTCAGCTGTCACCTGAAAACCCTAAATTGTTATCTTAAGTCTTTTTATTGGTGATATTGGTAAACTGGGTGTATATATATATTGAAGAAATGGCTGATAGCATTTATTTACTACTGGACCATTCATGTAATTCTAGGAAGCATCCAGCACCATCTTACAAAGTAAAGCATTAAAATATCTTTTAATCTAATGGTCAGATTTGGACCAATTTCTTTTTTCAAGTTACAGCTTAAGAAACACTTACAGACCACTAAGGAAGGTCTTGAATAATTTTATACCAAAACGACATCAGCTGCCATCTTGAAATTTTTCCAAAAAGTGGCCTAAGTTGCTATTTACTGGTGCAACTTGTATCAAAATGAAAACATAATTCTGAATATTTTTTTAAATAATAATTTTATAATATTAATTTATTATACTAATTCATAGCACAAATAAATGAAACAAAATATACAACAAAACACAGAATCCACTCCACGGTGAAGAAAAAACACATATGACACAAACTAGTAATGATGAACCACAGATGTTATATCCTTAGCAAACCTGCAATGCCTTACAATGAAATCTCCACATTCTTTGAAGATTGATAACGCAAGAAAGATTTTGCCTTCATCAAAAAAATTCTATTAAATAAGGAATGCTTGTGGAATAACTTTTTTACGGGTCTTTTAGAGGTTATTTTTAATGAAAGTTGGTTGTCAAATTTTCGAACTAAAGCCTAGTTCGTCATCAGGACTATGTCACTGGAGTAGTTGCTGCCACTCAATTGGAAGAGACCATCCGCAATTATCGTTAATTGTGGTACTTCTTCTTCTTGCTATTTCGATCCCTTCTTCTAGTTTTCTCTTTACTAAGTTTGACTGGTGGGCGATTATTTTAACTGAGTCCCAATTTATGGAGTGTCCACTTGCTTGTACATGTCTGTCTAGCCCTGTTTTGTTCCCAATGTTCCTAATAGCTGCTTGGTGTTCTTTCATTCGGACCTTAATACTTCTCCCTGTTTCTCCTATATAGCTGAGTCCGCAGTTACAGTCGATGCAGTAAATTACTCCTTCTTGCAATTGGATGTCCAATTCTTTCTGCTTTAAAGCTGGCAGGAATTTCTTTATTTTGTTATTAAGATCTGGAGCTAGCCTGATATTATATTTTGCTCCGATCCTTTTCAGTTTCTCGAAAAGTCCCTTGTGGTACGTAATTTTGCTGGTGAATTTGAAGTTGGTTTTTTCCTGCTTCTTTTTTGGCACTTGTTTAAATATTTTCTCAACATATGGGGAGGGGTAATTGTTTTCTGCCAACATTTCCTTTAATTCTTCTTTGTGAAGATCTTTTTGAGAAGCTGAAGAGACCAGGATTTCAATTTTTTCCAAAAATTGTCTCGCTGTATTCGATTTAATATAATCAGGGTGGAATGAGCAGAAGTCTAACATCTTCCCTGTGTTGGTGGGTTTTCTAAAAAGCTGAGTGAATATTTTCCCTTCTCTTGAGGTCAAGGTTAAATCCAGGTAATTGATGCTATGGTCTTTTTCCTGTTCCAGGGTGTACTTCAAGGTATTCTCTAGTAAGTTAAATTCTTCCAGAATCTGAGAGGGTAGAGATTGGTCCACAGTATCTACTATAATTAGGACATCATCCATGTACCTTACATAGAGAGCAAACAAGGAGGGTTGTATAAGGATTTTTGCCTCTAGTTTACTTATATAATAATTTGCTAGCAGAGGTGCTAGTGGAGAACCCATTGCAAGTCCTGAAGTTTGCCTGTAATATTTCTTTCCAAACTGGAAGAAATTATTCTTGAAGGAAAATAGGAGCAGTTCATATATGCCAAGTAGTATTTCTCTATTGTGATTATGGAATACTATTTTTTCTGCCAGGTCATCTGCAATGAATTCCAGTAGGAGGTCCAGGTTAATGTTGGTATACATAGAGACTATATCCAGGCTTGCCATTACTGGATGAATTAATTCTGGCAAGTTGTCCAGTTTTCTTTTTAGCTGCATGGAATTTTTTAGTAGGTAGGGAGGAGAAGGGAAAATATCTCTGAGGTGACCAAGCAAATAATAATTAATGTTGGAGAGTGGCGAATTTCTAGTGTCTATTATAGGTCTTATTGGATGGCCTTCTTTGTGAACTTTTATCGTACCATAGATCTGTGGAATTCTTGACTGAATTTTGGAGAAGTTTTTGAAGAGCTCATTAAGCTGTTTTTTATTTCTTAAAGAGCTGGAATGCTTAAATTCTAATGGATGCAAGACATTAGCAATTCATGGAAATGCAGCTGAATTGAAATCCTGTATTACCATAAAATATTAATCACTTAAAACATGAACCTTCATACCCTAATATAATGATGATTGCATTGGTTAAGGCATTTATGCAGCATATTAGAAAAAATTTAGATTATTTAAAATACACAATGTGCTTTGTGTTCTTCATAGTGAATGGGGCCAATTACAGATTTAAAAAACAACAACAACAGATTCCTAGATTTGTTAAAATCTAGGAAGCAGCATGTAACTACTAGCAGAAGAAAAGTATGTTACAGAAAACCACAAATTTTCCAAAAAAAAAAAAAATGACTCAAATACGGGAAGACATCTGAAGGAGAAGAAATGGAATATTTCAAACAGAATAATTATAATTATTTGATTCAAAAAATTTTATTTCTTATAATTATAAGAGATATAGTGGAAAACATGGTATAACTTTTTGTCTCCTAAAATGCAAGAAAGGTGTACATTATTAGAAAATGAAAATGGACCAAAATTTCTTTCATAATGAAAAGATCCTACTAAGAATGAATTTTTTCCATAAATATTTAGAATTGGAGATATTCTTTCAAATAGAAATATGCTAAAGCCCCTTGGTGGTAGACCTGTTAATTATGAAAAAGTAGACAATATGCACAAAATATTCTTTACAGCAAAAACCACAGAATAGAAAAAGAATTCAAGATTTACATTATGGTATTTAACCAAATCTTGACGATTATGGGCAAAACACGTAACAATATTAACAAAGAAAGGTGACTTGATCACGCTAGTTACGTTAACTAAAACTTTTACAAAAAGTTCGTAAGTTGGAAGCTTTCGACCTTATCTTAGGTCTTCATCACGCCAATGGAGGACTAAGATTGTTGCCAGATTCTACATTTGAATTTTTCCTATTTTTGTTGCCAAAAATAGGAAAAATTCATTTATTCAAGAAAATGACCTAGCCGTATGCAAAGCAGATAAAGTAGGTTGCCCAGTCATCATTGGTAAAGAAACTCTAAACCAAAAAGTGCTTTCTTTTCTTACATCTGCCAACTGCATCCCTTTACAGTCAGACACCACCAACTCACTCAAAAACTCAGTTGACAGATTAGCTAAGAAAGAAACTCTTCAATCCTTCCTTGGTGATATATCACCCCTCCTTACTTTAGAACTCCCAGGCTCTTCCTGCAAGTGAAACTGCATAAAGCTGGTAACCCCATCAGACCTTTAGTGGAATATTCTTTTTCTCCAGCAGTAAACCTTGAAAAGAGATTGGTCCTCAAATGCAAATCCCTGGCAGCCAACCATCCTCATACAGGTGTCTCTACTTCAAACTTCATCCACAACCTTCCTAATTCCTTTCCTCCTTGTGATAATCTGTATACTCTTGATGTAGAATCTTTGTTTCCCTCTGTACCATATTTTGATTCCTACATGCTCCTCATGAAGAAATTGATTCTTCATTTTGAACCCCCCGGTCCTCTTATCAAAGATCTTTATGATTGTTTCCACACTATTCATCAACATAGTTGTTTTGTTTTCAACAAAATTGTGTATAGGCAACAATCTGGTCTCCCCATGGGCTCACCTCTTTCCCCTCTGCTTGCTGAAATCTACATGCAACATATTGAAGTTTCCATAATTCCTCTACACCCTTTTCAACCTTCCCTATGGTTAAGATATGTAGACGACGTTTTCATTAGCTGGCCACATTCCGAGTCTGAGCTACAGATACTGATCAACTCCATTACAGAAAAATTTCCTTCCATTAAGCTCACTATATCTAAGGAAGTAAATCACAAAATTGATTTCCTGGATGTATCTATCTGCAGAAACGCTGATCTCTCCATTACTCGTTCCGTCTATCGAAAACCTTCTGCAGCCCCTAACATCATTCCCTACAAATCTTGCACCCTGCATCTCTGCAAGCTTGCAGCATTGAAGTCCTACATCCACAGGGCTCATATCATTTGCAACAGCCAACTCTCTCTTCAAGAAGAACTCTCCAAAATTTCTACAATAGCCCTCTCTCATGGTTTCCCTGCTGTTACAGTCAACTCCCTCATAAAGAAATATGAAAACCATTCGAAAATCGAATGCCTCCTTCCTCACAAGAAAGAAGACCTGAAATTCTGTGGTTCTGTTCCTTACCATCCTTCCTATGCTTATAAGTTACAGATTCTTTTTAGAAGTTTTGGTTACCATCTTGCCATTAAATCTACCCCAAACATCTTGAAACTTCTACAAAGGGATAGGGACAAAGTTGAAAGCCTGAACCTCCCAGGAGTTTACTGCATTCCTATCTCTTCTTCTACTGGGGATAACTTATACATTGGAAGCACATACAGGAGCATAAGCCATAGAATTTTAGAACATAGAAAAGATGTTTCGAAAGGCAATCCCAACACTGCCTTGTCTATTTTGACAATGGAAGACACATCTGCAGTTCCCCACTGGAACGAAGCAAAACGAATTGCTTCGTTTGACAATCGTTTTGCCCTCCGTTACCGTGAAAGCATAGAAATTATTTTCAACTCAATGACTTGCAACTCCGAATCTCCTCTCTACATTCCGTTATTCTGGAGATCAATTCTAAGTTTTGGCAACAAAAATAGGAAAAATTCAAATGTAGAATCTGGCAACAATCTTAGTCTTCCATTGGCGTGATGAAGACCTAAGATAAGGTCGAAAGCTTCCAACTTACGAACTTTTTGTAAAAGTTTTAGTTAACGTAACTAGCGTGATCAAGTCACCTTTCTTTGTTAACCAAATCATGAAGTTATACGAGGAATATAGATATAGCAGGGTTTGAAAAATATCTGAAAAGTTACATGCCCAGAAGTAAAATCTTTATGCCCAGAAAAAATTATCTTTTAAGAGAACAAAACAGAAGCCTCATTTTTTTTAAGTTAAAAATTATGCTAAACTTTTTATACATCTTTTTGCATCACCATTTTAAAGTGTCTGTGTTCAAAGTGCACAAAAGCATATATCTCAAGTTTTAAGAAAGGTAATCATCTATGGCATTTGAGAAATTTAGTGATTATGCCATGTTCACGACTTTTTAATACACGTCCTGTGCTTTGCAAAAAAAAATAATCATAGTTAATTGTACATCAGTTTAAGTAGTTTTCAACAATTTTTAATGTAAAAATCATTTCCCTTTTTCTCTTGTGCAAACACAAGTGATTTTGCATCATAAAATATTCCAAGAATTGTTTAGAAACAAAGGCAATCCTTACGTTTTCGACTACTGTTGTGCGCATTTATAGTTATTAAACTATATTATCACCTGGAACCCCCCCCCCCACACACACACACACACACACACACATAGACATTCCTTGAAAAAACTGCTGGTGGCATTGCCAAATTTAGGGTGGTTTTGGCAAGCAGTGCACCACATGTCTTGTCGTCATTTGATTTTAGCCAATTAAATGTTTTTATCTAAGATTCCTGAACTGTCCGACGGGTTATTTTTTTTGCATACACTTTATCTTAGTCTGCTTGCATAAGTTTCAATTTTGCCAACGATGCAGATTCCGATTTTGAAATTACGTCACTCAACAATGCAGAAGACGAATTTGTAACAACCGCTGACAGATCGGGAATTTCACATAATTGCCTACTATGAGATATACTCTCATTGCTGGATCCCCCCCCCCCAAAAAAAAATCATATCCATTACTAAATACAACTTATATCTGCAGGTAACACAAACTACTGTTCTCTCAGACAAACTAGGAAAGTTATTGGTGTCTGTAATTATCGCTCTTCTCCCGGCTAAGTGTACAGGCTTGTTCTTAAATCTTAAACGAAAATTAGGCTTTATTTCAGTAGTACCACTGTTTTTCGTGTGGGGTGGGGGGAGCTTCCATTTCCCACTCCTTCACTCGCGCAAGTTGTATCAGAGACTCAACCCCACACAGGGCTGTGCTATAAATATTCCGTTGTCACTCCCTCCTCATAAAGCGCGCCTTTTTTGCCCATCAGTCTGCGTCCTCCTGTTTCATGGCAGTTTACACATTTTGTCACTAAACACCAGAGGCTAGTTTTATCCAAGGCATGCATCCTGTCGTTAACTGTAAACGACATCTGGAGCAAAATTACGTATGGCCCCAATTTCTGGATGTATAGCAAAATATAATTGAAGAAGCGCTATCCTCCTGGCTTGGCATTCATTCCGTAACAATAATACAACTTCTGGTGATTTTAATAAAATGAAAAACACGTGACGACAGTCTTTTATTTATTTATTTTTTTCTAGAGTAGAAAATTCTCCATTCCAAACTTTATTTTTTCTTTAAACCTAGTTGCCTGACCGGGCAACCCGATTTCATTTTTACCTACCCAGGCCAATAATTTACATGCCCCGGGCATCTCGGGCATGATATTTTTCAAGCCCTGATATAGTACATGAAATTGTCCGACATTTCTTAGTGTTTCTGTTTCTCACGTTAAGTTGCTATGAAAGTTCGACTGGCCAATATATAACGTTAGACGGTGAAAATTTATGTGTTAATTAACCTTTATACACTGAAGAGCAATTGAATTAGAGACAGCTGGCGTTATGCAAATGTGGCGCTGTAAACGGAAACGACATGACGTGTGCAGCGATCCGATAACATAAGGAGTGATGTGATGGAAATCAGTAAGAGTCGGATGCAATATGGGTAAGACGAAGGCTCTAAGCGCATTTGATCGTGGGCAAATTGTCGGGGCCAGACGAATGGGTCACTCCATCTTGGAAGTCGTGCAGGCACTGGGATTTTCGCGAGCCACTGTGTCACGGGTGCACCGTGAGTACATCGAATCCTGTAAAACCATCCCTGCAGGGGCCAACTGCCATGGACAACTGCATGTGGATGAGCGGGGTCATCGTCGGCTAGCTCGCATTGTAACAGTGGATAGATGGGCCACAGTGCAAGAAATCACTCGGCAATTTAACGATGGTGCACAAAAACGTGTACGCAGCCACACCATCCAGAACCATCTCCTCGCTATGGGGTACAGTAGCCATCGTCCCACGAGGGTACCGCCGCTGACCGCACATCACAGGGTGCAAAGATTAGCATGGGCGTGGGAGCATCGCCACTGGACCCTAGACATGTGGGAAAATGTTGCCTGGACTGATGAGTCGAGATTCATGCTGGTACATGCGGATGGCAGGATACGAGTATGGCGCAAACCACATGAAGCGATGGATCCTTCTTGCCAGCAGGGTACTCTTCAAGCTGGTGGGGATGGCATTCTCGTCTGGGGACTGTTTACGTGGACTGAAATGGGACCTCTGGTACACGTGACATCGTCCCTCACAGATCAACGTTACCGCGATATCCTGGACAACCATTTGCTCCCGTTTGTGCGTCTTCAACATCCCACTGGCGACCTCATCCTGCAACAAGACAATGCACCGTGCCATCGCTCCGGAATTGCATCTGAATGGTTGGATGAACACTCCACCGACGTGACCTCGCTTCCTTGGCCAGCTTGGTCACCTGACCTCAATTTCATCGAGCACATCTGGGATGCCATCGAGAGAGATGTTCAAGGCTCTGACCCTCCTCCATCAAATCTTCGTGAACTGTGGGAGCTTGTTCAGGGGCCGTGGATCCGTATGGTTTCCCAACGCTTCCGGTGCCTTGTAGAGTCCATGCCGAGACGTATTGCCGCCGTCATCAGGGCAAAAAGTGGTGCTACACATTACTAGACAGGTATCTCTAATTCAATTGCTCTTCAGTGTAGATAGAAAGTACAAACTCAATACATTTATGCTCACCTCTTCATATCTACCTCGCCTTCCATTGTCATGTCAGTATAATTTTCAGTTCCTCTGGTTCTTTGTCTTTCACAAAAAGATTAGGCCCATGTGGTTAGGCCCATCATTTCAAGTCCATTCTACCATTTGTCTATACTTGTAGACCCCCTCGTACATGAATATTGGTATGTGCAAAGTTACGTCGTCATTCACAAAAACCATATAGATGAACAATAAGTGAAAGATATACAATGGCGATGAAAGATATATGAATAATATACAATGGCAATAGGATTATAACGAAATGGAATGATTCGAACACAAAGAAAAACAACTTCGAATTTGACAATAAAGCGCTTACCAAAGTTAAAACTATAATCGAAAGATGATGGCATAAAACCTAACAAAGTAGTCCCCTTAAAACCTGTGCGAAAAAACATAGGATTGACACAACACCATTGCCGCCTTATTGCCTCGACTCTCATGTTTCGCCACCATTTTCAAGGTTGCAGGCGATGTTAACTCTGCGCTGAACATTAAGGTCTGTCTCATCATCCTGTTAATGCCAACCTTACTTCGTCAATCATCTTGTATGTCATGTATGTTGGAGGTGCCACCATCAGGTGTTCGCCTGGCTCTTAATCAATGTTGGTAAACAATCTTTGATTGTTTAGTACGCATGGATCAATGTTTTTCGCGCTCAATCATTTTCTTCCATGCGCTGGATGATTCAACTGGTGTATTTAAATTACAATTGTTCCCTTTAGTCTTTTCAATCAATACAGCCTCAGCAGTAAGAATCTTTCTGTGGGTGTTATGAGATGTTAAAAATTGTATGTTGTTCCAATCGGGGATAGCATTATTATTTTGACAGTACTGAATTAGAGATGTTCGTGTTTCATTCTTTATGCAATTAGTAAGATGTTCCCTCAATTGAGAATTTACATTTCCTTTTGTGCTGCCAATATATAACGATTTATTATGTAAGGAATCCTTATTGTTAAATCTCGGTATTTGATACACACCATTATTGCCTGCAGGTCAGATGACATTGTGACAAGCTCTTCTAATGAAATATCTAAAAGCTGCAATTTTGTATTTTCAAGGATGATGGGATTGAAATGGTATTATATTTGGCACATATATAGGCTTACGATAGACTTGGTATTCAATCTGTTTAATGTTATTAATTTGCAAAACATCTAGGAATGGTAATTGGCTGTTATTTTCCCATTCAGTTGTTAATTTAATAGTTGGATAAATACTTGAGTGTGAAGTTGTAAAATCTTCAAGTTCTTGCTTGGTATGGTTCCAAAAGATAAGGATGTCGTCTATGTATCGGATGAATAAGTCGGGTCTTTTTATATCATAGTAGTTCTCAATAAGTAGTTTATGCTACTTACTGAGAACTACTGTAAGATTACTTCTGCAAAAAGGGCTGAGAGGGGTGACCGCATAGGGGCTCCTGACAGTTGCTTGTAGATGGATTTATTGAAGGAAAAGAAGTTATTATCATTAATAAAATTCAGTGCACAAATGATACTGGTTATTTCAAACTGCGGCAGGTTATTCAGTAGCAGTTTTTCTTCAATCAATTGAATAGCTATTTTCGTGGGTGTATTGGGAAAGAGGGATACGATATCTAGATTGACCATTTTGAATTCAACATTTCCTCTATATTCTTTGATAGCTTTGATGACCTCAGTTGAGTTTTTAATTGCAAATGTGTGCTCTTTATAGTAGTTATTAATGAAGTGAAATAGTGCCCTTTCTATATGAATAGTTTGTGACAGTTGTTTTGACACTTTAGGTCTTATAGGTGCATTATCTTTATGTATTTTTAATTTGCCAAATATAGTAGGAACAGCAGCACCAACAGGTGGATAAGCCATTTTTTTTTTTTTTTTTTTACCTCATCAGGAAGCTTACTGTGATTTCTCAACTGTGCTAATTTCCTGATAATCTTCTCTGTGAGATCTTGTTCGATAGTCATTATGTCTAGGTCATTAATTGCTAAAAGCATTTTGTCTTGATAAGTTTCACTGTTAATGACTATGACCTGCTTGGATTTGTCAGCCATTATACACGATATTTCTGAGTTGTTACGTAAAGCAAGAAGAGCTTGTTGTTCATACTTTATTACATCATTTTTTTGTTGTTTGCCGACGTGGCTAATAGCTCTTGCTATTTTTTGGTAGCTGTAGTATGACTTCTTAGATCTGTGGGATAAAAACTTTGGTACATGGAACTTTATACGGATAAGAATATTTTAGTCCTTGTTCTAAATCAGCTTGTCATAAGGAGGTAAGCTCAGTATCAGACTGGCTAATATAATTACGTTGTTTATTTGCTACTTTATTGATTCTTTCAGATAGCATAAATTGTTTTTCTGCTGTTAAGTGTTCAATCTTGTTCCAATGCTTTCTTCGATATTTGTTTTGTTCACGCTCAACAACAGCGAAAATTCTAATGATTTCCACATTTATTGCTGTACTTTAATTCCCATCCATAAGTTCTGTATAAATCCGGTATACATCTTTACTAATTTTGTCAATCAAATATCTTTTAGAACGTATCTGTGCTCGCAATCTCTTAATCTCAGCTGTATTGATAATTTTAAGCTAATAGTTATTAATTGCATGATTGCTTATGCCTAAATATTTTGGAACGAGCTCGCTATTTTTGCATGTAGTTAAAAAATCCAGGTGTTCTACCTCATGTACAAGTTTAATTCTCAATTTCTTGAAGTTTGTCAACAAAATTTCTGGACTAGTTCCGTTGGTACATTCGTATTCTGTGATGCACTACTTTGGTTCATCACGTAATAAGGTTGGATAAGACCCTTAGTATTAATAATCTTTAGATGAGAGAGTTCAAGATTCACATTATGGTACTTAACCAAATCATGAAGTTATACATGGAATATTAATATAGTATATGAAATAATCATCTGATATTTCTTAATGTTTCTGTTTCTCGCGTTAAGTTGCTATGGCAGTTCGACTGGCCAATACATAACGTTCGACGGTGTCAATTAGCCTTTATAGATAGAAATTACGAACTCAGTATATTTATGCTCACCTCTTCATATCTACCTCGACTTCCATCATCATGTCAGTAGAATTGTCAGTTCCTCTGGTTGTTTGTCTTTCACAAAAAGATTAAGCCCATGTGGTTAGGCTCATGATTTCAAGTCCGTTTTATTCCATCATCTTTGGATTATGGTTTTAACTTTGGTAAGCACTTTAATGTCAAATTCGAAGTCGTTTTTCTTTGTGTTCGAATCATTCCATTTTGTTATAATCCTATTGCCATTGTACACTGGCGTGCAAAAATTAAGGATGAAGAGGAGAAATTAGCATAACAGCGGAACGAGCAGGCAGAACGGAACGAAAGACCACTCAGGAGATAGACTAGGGCCCGGTACGGTATGCGCATATATGCAGCATGACGTGGGGGGGGGGGTCGGAAGGGTATAGAGCACACGGGCGGTGTACACTCAGCAATTCGGTGAAAGCTATTGCACGGTGCACATCGGTTTGAACGACGTCGAGTTGCTGCCACCGTCTGACATGGCCAACAGGCAATCTAGTAGACGACATCTGGATGACTTTACCTGAGGTCGCGTCATTGGGAAGTTAGAAGAAGGTCGAACTGTGACTACTGTGGCCGAGGAGTTCGGAATCACTCACAGCATCATTTCACGAGCTTGGAGATCATTTCAAACAGCAGGAAATGCTGTCCGAGAGTTTAGCAGTGGTCGTCCACGAGCAACCATGGTGGCGGACAACCGGTATATTGTCCTACAGACGAGAAGAGACAGACGGCAGACAGCAGGAGAAATCGCAAGGCACATGCAACAGACAACTGGACGTCTGTTATCACGTTTTACTGTGGCCAGGAGGCTACACAAAGGTGGTCTATTTGCACGACGACCATTACGGTGCGTGCCATTAACGCCTGCTCATCGGAGACGGCGGTTTCTGTGGTGCCAGTAACACAAAAACAGGACACATCAGCAATGAGGTCAAGCTCTCTTTACGGATGAGAGCCGATTTAGTTTGACAAGCGATTCTGGACGTATACACATCTGGAGAGAGCAGGGAACATGCAATCACACCTCCAACATCGTCGAAAGGGACCGGTTTGGAGATGGCAGAGTTCTCATTTGGGGCGGTATCATGCTTGGTAGCCGTACTGACCTCCACATCTTCTAAGGAGGTTCAGTCACTGGTGTCCGCTAATGTACAGAGGTTCTCCTGTCTCACATGCGTCTGTTTAGAGGTGCTGTGGGTCCTGAGTTCCTCTTCATGGATGACAACGCTACACCTCATCGTACAGTGGCTGTTGCAGAGCTGTTGGAGAGTGAAGATATTCAACGCATGGATTGGCCCGCAAGGTTCCCGGACCTAAATCCAATCGAACACGTGTGGGACCTTCTCGGGAGATGCTTGGCAGCACGTCACCAGCCACCAGCAACGATTCCGTAGCTGCGATTGGCACTACAAGAGGAATGGGCCGCAATGCCTCAACAGCTCCTTGACAACCTCGTCCTCAGCATGGACAGATATTGTAAATCCTGCAACGCAGTCAGGGGTGATCATATCCCCTACTAAAAACTGGATTTTTCTTGGCAGCCACCTGTCACATGGACGTTTCTGTCCAGTTGTGCTCGAAGCTACCTTTTCAATAAAGTGCCTTTGTATCCTTTGGATTTCTTGTTTGGACGGTTTTGCTCACTTGTCCCATATTCTTACATCTTGGGGATCTTATGGTATGATTTGAGTCGATGTGGAGCACTTTTGCACGACGTTACATTCTAAAAACCATCTCGTCCTTAATTTTTGCTCGCCAGTGTATATTATTCATATATCTTTCATTGTCATCGTATATCTTTCACTTATTGTTAATCTATATGATTTTTGTGAATGACAACGGAACTTTGCACATACCGGTATTCATGTACAAAAGTGTCTACAAGTATAGACAAATGGTAGAATGGAATTGAAACGATGGGCCTAACCACATGGGCCTAATCTTTTTGTGAAAGACACAGAACCAGAGGAACTGACAATTCTACTGACATGACGATGGAAGGCGAGGTGGATATGGAAGGCGAGGTAGATATGAAGAGGTATCTGGCAGTTGGTAAGAAAGTTTTTGCTGCCTTCATAGATTTAGAAAGCTTGCAATCGAGTAAATAGGACACTTTTGTGGAAGGTATTGAATGAATATGGTGTTATTGGGAGTTTACTTGATAGTGTAAAAACCATGTATGCTGGTAGTAGAGCTTGTGTACGAGTGAATGGTGTTTTATCAATATGGTTTTCTATTGGTGCAGGAGTCAGGCAAGGTTGTGTAATGTCACCCTGGCTGTTTAATATATTTATGGATGCATGCATGCGTGATGCCAAAATAGACAATACTGGTTTATGTCTTGTTGATATGCGTGTGTGCAGATTACTGTATGCTGATGACACTGTCCTGTTGGCAGAGAGCACAAGTGAGTTGCAGAGCATGTTGTCCTGGATGTAAGAAGTTTGCATGAAATTCAAATTGAGTATTGATAAGGGAAAAACCAAAGTTATGGTTTTTGAGTGGGGAACTGGTAGTACTGAATGTAGCATAAGTCTAAATGGCACCGTGATTGACCAGGTGAATGAGTTTGTGTATTTAGGAAGCATGTTTGACAGAGAGAACAAATTGGATGGTTAAATTAGTAGGAGAGTGAATTCTTCATTGAAAGTCATAGCTGCCTTGGGAGGTTTTCACAGGAATGAGGGCACTCAAGAGAGTTCCGCATGGCTGTGTATGAAAGTGTAATTGTTCCTACTCTGGTGTATGGCAGTGAAACCTGGGTACTACAGAAGAAACAATGGAGTCGTTTGTGTGCTGGAGAAATGTGTTACTTATGGGGGGGGAAGACACATTCTGATCGTGTGAGGAATGAAGATGTGTTGGAGTTGTGTAATGTGAAGCAAAATGTTGTTAGCAAGGTGGAGACTAATCTGCTTCGGTGGTTTGGGTAAGTTGAAAGAATGAGTGATGAAATGCTTACTAAGAAAAAGTTTTCAGCCCAAGTGGCAGGAAGGAAAAGCAGAGAAAGGCCAAGGAAGATGTGGAAGGATGAGATTCAGGAGTGTCTGCATGAGAAAAAGATCATGAGTATGAAGTATAGAAGATCTTGTATGCATCGTGTGATGGATGTCAGTGAAGCTCAAATTGTGTGCCAAGATCGCTGTAAGTGGAGGAGTTTGATATGACAACAGTAAGTAAATAATCAGACATCAGACAAAAATTATCTGGTAGTTTGTCTTTCCTTTGTGGAGCTAACCTCTGAATCTCAGAGAACAGCTTAGTGATATGTATGTATGTATGTATGTATGTATGTATGTATGAACTTAAGACACTTAGCTTCATGATGGTGCCAAGACACCCCATATTTTCTCTTCCTAGACAATGCATTGGTGAACTCTCCCTAATGGCTGAATAGCCCTATCAGATCCCCATCTTCTCTCATTTCTTTCCCTACCCAAAGCTTGGACACCTATTAGGAGTAATTACTGGTACAAAGGATTCTTGTTAATGAGCAACAGAGAAACACCACCACAATTATAATACATTCAGGGGCCCAACCAGAAATGCAAAAATAGTTTTTAATTATAAGCATGTATTTTTACTACTGACAGGGACAGCTTTACCAATTGAAATGAGTTACTGCATGAAGGAAAAACAAGCAAGCACCCATTTTTGAAATTCATTTCTAATTCTTTGGTGAAATTCAAAAATAAAAACTGTACTTTTGGCACAGATTTAGTGCAATTCTATGCAAATCCTACATTTGGAAGAAATCTCAGAGCAAGAATTTCCATGTATTACATTTCAGCTAAACTGGTGCAGCTGTACAATCATTGTACACCTTAAATGTAATTTACTTTTAACTGGGAGAGGAAAACAGTATGTAGTGATTTGTCCCTGATGATGAAACTTGTACTATACCTCAGTGAAAACCTTAAAAGCAAACTTCAGACAGAGAATTTATTGCTTCACCCCCCACCCCATCCCTCTGCCCCCCAATACCTGAGGATCATCATGTTTGTGATAAACTTAGGTTGCAGACCATCCTCTATGCCTTTATCTACTTTACATTCAATGAAACTCCAAGATGCTTTTATGCAAATTTGAAGTTGTCAGACATTGAATTCTTTACAAAAAAGATATTTTCACTATTTTATGTATTCTTGGTGACTGAAATTATTATATTTTTTCAAAATTTTGGAATTGTATATCACTTTCTTTGTCAGCAAACATGGCTGGTACACAAAGAAACAATAGAATGACATATTTTCAGTAGTATCAGCAATGCAGGGTAGAAACGCAGAGATGAGGTAGAATTTTTTCACAATCCTTTCAACATTTTTATAATCAAGATAATGCAAATTAGCTAAATGTGAATGTTTTGAAAGAAATATGACAAGTTGAACAATGTACGTACAGCAAAATACTGCATATACAAAGTATGTTCACACATTTTTGGAACAATTTTCCAGCAATATAATTAATGTTTAAAATAAAATTATTTCTTTCTTAAATGATCTATTTGATAGCCTTTTTCTGGATGTGAACCTACATCTAAATTTCCAAGATAACAGGGCATTTCTTAAAATTGGTAGTGGTATTTTATTCTACTCTTCTTTCATTATTTTCCATAGTCCAATCATTGTTTTAGGTCTGAATTTAGAAAGCGCTCTTTTTAGCAGTTCAAAGGAACAATAGTCCATTGGTGAAACATCAGGAGACTTTTAAGTTATATGAGTAAAAGGTATAGACTTCATACCCATCTCTTTTTTCATTTTTTCAAGAAACAAAGTGGTAGATTTGAATGTATAACTGGAGTTCTACTCTTTGAAGGCTCTGTGGATAAAGGAATGGTATTTTCTCTTTAAATATAGGAAAAAACATTATTTTGGTAATATGTGGAATTCATTTTAACATTCTTTTCAACTTTTATTACCGTTAATTTCCCATTGTAGTACGAGAAACCAGCAATATTCACGGATCCTTTACTGAAACTTTCTTTGGATTCTTGGAACCAAGTCTGCAAGTCTTTTTCTGCCCTTTTGCGATAGTAAATTGACCTTTTGTATTACAGTTGTTTAGGTAGATCAATGCTACATCAACAGTCACAATAAATTTTCATCTGTCTCTGGCTAAGTACTTTCATAAAGAAGTCTACATCGTGTTCTGCACTAATCCACATGCCTAGGCAAAAGGCGGTGAACATTGTTTTTTGTTTTGTTTTTCCAGGTTCACATCTTTGTTAATTACCTTGTTTACAGTTGATACAGATATTTTTAATGACTTAGGAATTGCTCTTTGGTTCAGTGGATTTTCTTTTAAGACACTTACTTTTGAAATAGTCATAAAAGTATGTACCTTCTTTGGATATTCATTTGCATACCTGCCAACCAAAATTTTCCTAAATCAAGATTGCTTGCAAAAAATAAGATTTCCCCTAAAAGCAAGATTTACCTTAAAATCAAGAAAAGTTGCGATAGTAACAGAACTGTTAATTCATGATTATTTATTATTGGTAATGTATGGGATGTGCTATCAGTATGTTTGATGAAACTTGTTTTCAATTATTTTTCTGTATCGATCACTCATAGATGGAGTTCAGAAATTGTAATTATTTTCAAGATTTTGTACATTTTTAAATTGAATGACACAATTTTAGAAATAACTTGATTTCATTTAAGCAATGACAAGACAGTGGCCTTTTTTTTTTATGCCCTTGGAGGACAATTTTATCCGTCATGAATGCATGATAGCTTTCACTATTTTAGATAAATGATGGATAGTGTAACTTTGAGAATATGAATACTTTTGAACACCATGCATGAATTCTTAGTGTACGTTTATGCTGCAGCCTCGCTGCTGGCACATGGATGCTCGTTCAGGCACCTCTCTGCTTGCATGTAGCTGCGATGCTCGCCATAGAGCATTTACTCTGCAGCTGTTCACATCCCTTTTATTATTATAGGAATCACGACTGTATCTCTTATTGTCAAACAGACTTTACCAGTGTTGTGGCAAGTTTTACAACCAATGCATATAAAGCCACCAACTAAAGTAGAATTCAAAGAAATCGCTGATATGTTTTAAAAGAAATGGGGATTCCCTAACTGTCTAGGTTCTGCCGATGGAAAGTACATCCTAATACTTTGCCCTCAATGGTCAGGCTCCATGTTCTTTAATTATAAAAGCTACATTTCAATAGTTCTGCAGGCCAACAGTGATGCACACTGTAAATTTATTTTCATTGAGGTCAGAGCCAAATGGAAAACAAAGTGATGGGGGCACTTTTAGAAAGTCTGCCTTGTATGACAGAATGAAAAAGGGTGTGCTTAACATTCCTAAAAATAACTTCCTACCAAGTACTGACATCCAAGGCCCCTTTGTATTCATAGGTGATGAAGCCTATCCCTTACTGAGATATATGATGAAGCCTTATGCTAGGAAAACTCTTGATCAATCCAAGGAGGAGTTTAAAAAAAAAAAAAAAAGTTCAGATCAGAGTTCAAATCACAGGAAAACTTCACAAATAAAACTTGCTTCTATAAAAACACAACACGGTTTTTAAAGATACGAGCGAGATGACTGTGTAGTTTCACACTCGGTTGGGAAAGTGGGTCGATGGACAGGAAGAGTGGCCTTGAAGGAGCCAATCACAGCGTACGTTTAAGGATGCCTGGCGATGGTCGAGGCTCAAAAAACAAACCAGTTTGATATCATCGCTGTGGTGATGATTGCAGCGAGCAGCGCAGATAGCATCGCTGCTCCACGATAAATGAGCCTGTAACGATTTATGGTTTTGTTTCATCATTGCCAGGCATCCATGTGCACAGCTCGGCAATGTGCTAGCAGCGAGGATACAGCATAAACATACCCTTACAAATTTTCAGCTTCGTCATATTCATTTTCAAACCCCTCTCCCTTTATCTAGCTGAAATGCAAACCTTTTTTTTTTTAGATATTTAAGAACACAGGATATATGTTTGGAACATCATTGGAAAAATAAAATTACAGTTACGGGAGAAATCTTTGCTACATCCAATTTCCGTTTTCGGACATTTTCCCTCCATTTTCAAGTTGAAATACAAATATTTATGAAATAAAATTATATTTAACAACAATACTAAACAGAGGAAACATCGCGTGAAAGATAAAACAAGTTCGAAAAATCATGCAATGCACTAATTATGATATGTTTTCCAACATACCAGAAACAATTACTCAAATTATGAGGATAATGGCTGTGGAATTAATCTTGCTACTGTGCCCTGACCTTTGATCCCATTGCGATTATATTCAACAGAACCGGTTCAGTATAGCTCCAGAACAACATTATACAGTTTTGTCGCAATGGAAGGATTTTTACATAAGTTATGACACATAAGAGCGATAGAATGGATCCCGCTCCTATGCCCTGACCTTTGACCCCATTTTCCCCATTTTCAATAGGGTTTGTCCCCAGGTTGTCCCCTATCACATACTAAAATTTCATCAAAATCGAACCATTTTTATGCGAGTTATCATGCGGACAGACAGACAGACAGACAAAGCTGGAGCATATACGCTTCTTCAATTTACGGTTGGAAAGCGTAAATTAGGATTACGGGAGAAATCCTCACTGTGTCTAACTTCTGTTTTCGAAAGTTTTGAAAGACGAAACTTCCGTTTCCGAAAGCTTTAGGTGGAAAACATCCTCGACTACTACCAATTGCCCCAAAATTTCTGTCCAGTTATGCATCAATCTTGAGGATAACTCAAATTATGAAAGAAAAGGAGAAATTGCTCGAAGCTGTTTCACGCTCATGCCTGAAGATTACAGGGGAATTTTTGCGCCGTCGAATTTCCGTTTTCGGAATTTTTTCCTCCATTTTCAAACTGAAATACAAATATTTTGGGAATAAATTAATGTGTAACAACAATACTGGACAGAGGCAACATCGCAGGAAAACAAAATTACAATTACGGAAAAAATCTTTATTTTGTTTATCTCTATTTTTGACAGATGAAATACCGTCCCAATGTGTATTTTTATGCACTGGTAAGATTTTTCGATGTGTATGCGTTGATGTGTTTTTTTTTTACGCGTTGAGAAAAATTTCTGATGCATATTCTTATTACGAAAAATGCAATTCATGAGACAACCTTATAGGTTGTCTTATGTTATAAAGTGCTTTTGATTAAACTATACATAATATCTAAGGTATTTTACCTGATATTGTCAAAGTATTTCTCACGTTGTTTGCTCTGTGTGGGGCCGGGAGCACGTGCCTCACAGAGCAAACAACGTGAGAAATACTTTGACAATATCAGGTAAAATACCTTACATATTACGTATAGCATATTCTTATGCATTGGTAAAATTTTGATGCGTACTAGACGCGCAATTACATATTTTGGCAAACTCTGCATGGTGCAGAATTAAAAGCATCTCACACTTTGGCAACACTGCCTGAGAGAAGAGTTTGGAAGGATTGGCGGGAGGGGGTTTGTGCGATCTGTAAATAAATATTGCCTACTGCTAGAAACGTGAGATAACATAAGGTTCAATCGTTATGAGATCATAATAAAACAAAAGCAGGAGTTTACACTAAGCAACAATAACAACATCAATTTCCATCAATAAAAAAAAAATCCACGAGCCATTTGGTGAAAATCCGGAGCTGTAAAATTGTAAAACTACCCCAAAACCCATAAAACTTTTAGGAAATCTGGAATACTTGGTAGGTATGGAAAGCCCACAGCCAGTAAAGAAAACAAAAAGTCAGACTTTGATTTATTACTGTTTATGTTGTCAGAGGGTGAGAATGGCGAAACTTCTGCCATGCTTGCATGCTCATGGAAGTACCTCATTACTCATGGAAGTACCCTTCCATGAGCAATGACATCTAAAATGACTACCTGATAAGAGAAAAACTTCACAAAATTCTCTCACAAAACTAAGACTCCCACAAGAATACACGAGTAGGTCGTCGGCTCCCGTAAGCAACGTGCGCCATACTGTTCGGTCGAATCTCTTTTCGACCTGGGAACATTTAGTATGGACTGCTTTTCTTTTCTGAGAGGGATAAGCAGGGTTGTATAAAAATATTTTCTTATTTTCTTTCTGTGTACACAGTTTTGGCACCGAAAATTTTCTGTGAGTTTTCAGGGGTCAAGAATCATCCCAATCTGACACCGCTGAAAAACCAGAACCGTTGGTGGGGGGTGGGGTGAGAGTTATCTCTATTAGCTCATTCAAGACTGCAGGTAGGAAGCAGGAATGATTAATTGATCCCTTCATTGTCAGAGGCAAATGCATAAACACTAAACATAGGAGATGAAACCTGAGTAAGGATTTGTAACCTTCTCTCACCCTCCCTAGTCTGTTCTGTGCTGCTTTCTCTTTGCAGTGTTTTTAACACCCTCCCCCTTGTTGGGGCCTCTCTCTAAAAAATATGTTTCACAGCATATCAAGTAAAATGTCTTTAAAAAAAAATACACAGTACACATGCATATAAAACGAGCGAAACACACAAGAGACATGTACAGTAAAAGGTTCATTTAGCGGTAGCTTTTGGTCATCCTACGACCTTGATCACCCGCGATCGACTGGATGGGCTGGTTGCCAGAACTACAATTAGAAGTTGGGGTGCTGGAACTGTTGCCAGATTTTAGAAGAGAGATCCAAATAAATGGGATTTGGTGAGGGGTCTCTGAATTGCAGTTTTTGGTGAACAAAATTTCAATGCTCTCTTGGAAATGCAGAGATGCCTTGTTGATGAAAGGGGCAACTTTTTTTATTTCTTTCCAAATGGGAACTGCAGAGGTGTCTTCAAGGGTTAGTGCAGATAAAGCTGTCTTTGAAAGACCATTGGAAACATCTTTTTTGTGTTCACCAAGTCTTGTTTTGATGCTTCAGTATGTGCTTCCAATATACACTGAGAGACCAGAGGAAGTTGAAATGGGAATAGCATAAACTCCAGGGGTGTCCAAGGGTGAAACAGGATCCCTGTCTTTAAGCAGGCACATTATTGCAGAAGGGTTGTGTTTCACTGTGAGAGTGTAGCCCATAGTTTTGATAACATTACAACCTAAAATTTTCTGTGGACATTACAGTACTTATTATTTTGCTGATGCAAAAACATGTTGAAATCCGGAAAAATGCTTCTTCCGTACGGAAAAACCGGAAGACAAAAAGCAAAATTAGGAAAATTTGGCATTTGGTGTTCTTTTTCCTGTTAAAAGCAAGTTTGTTGGGTTTTTTCTTATTATTATTAATAATACTGCTTATTTTAAATTTAGAAATGCTAATTCCACGATTTTCACAGCATTTTTTAATTACAGAATACCAATATTTCACGTCATAAAGAGCAAATACATAACTTTCTATCCACAGCTTGTTTACATGCACCATTTTCTTAGCAGACAATATTTTATTTAACTGCAGCAGATGTTTCTTTCATGTTCATCTATAACACACTGTTGCCAGTTTCAATTCCTTGAACTTCTTAAATTTTCTTTAATTTCTTATCAAAAATGTTCTAAAAATGTGTAAACATCCTCTGTACAAGTGATATGTTTGAAAACACCACATTTATACAATATATTTTAGAAGAATTTTCATAGAAAAAAATTGATTATGATAATGTAATTTTTGTCTAAAGATAGTGTTAGCAATGATAAATTTATTTAATGAATGTATATCAATGAGTATTTTTCTCATTCACTAAGCAGTTTTCTCAAATTTAGCTGTCACACCACTTGCCAAGACTGCCACTGTGCACCCTATTGCCAATGCATACACTACTGTTAGAGCCTCCAAGAGTAAATTTTTACCCTGCTGTCTGGATCTAACCACAATACTTAAATCCTCATAAAAAAAAATCCCCCGTTTCTGTGTATTTATACAGGGTGATTCTTAAAGTCCTAAGTCACCTCAATAACATGGGAACAAAGACAGCTAGAGCTATGGAAGTAAGGTACGGTACAGTAAACCTACCATGTGCTATTTGGATGAGAGTGACTGCAGCGCTCCTAGTGGCAAAATGTGGAAGTTAGCACTCTTATCTCGGAAACCATGAGATATATGGGAAAGAGATCAATTAGAAACTTGTAGAGCATCAACGAATTAGTAGGAAATGACATATGATAGAAACGGCTGGGGTAAGTAGATGGCTGGAAGCATGAGGGAAACACAAGGTTTATTATACTCATGCATGAATACAAATGGAGTACATTGGTCGTATTTAATGCAACAGCGGTACTTACATAACGTTGCGTTTAACGTAAATAGGGTTCCATATGGCCACCATCTGCCACAATACACATTTGAATGCGAGACAGAACTTTCCGTTGTATGTTCGCCAGCATAACAGGTGTCACGCTCTCACACGCAGCGACGATACGCAGTTGGAGATCGTGGAGACTCATCGGTTTCACCCTGTACACGTGATCCTTTAGGTAACCCCAGAGGAAGAAATCCATGGGAGTTAGATCCGGGGATCGTGGAGGCCACGCTACAAGACCACCATAACCGATGATCTGTTGCCCGAAAGTGTCGGGCAGGAAGTGCTGTACCGCTGTTGGTTGATGTGCCAGAGCACTGTCATGCTGAATCCATAATGAGTGTACATCTTGCAGAGACAGATCATCTAACCACTCAGGTAATGTGCTTCGTAACAGCTGCAGATATCTTCATCCATTTAATGCGCCCTCATAGAACACAGGCCCAACAAGTTGGTCCTTCCAGATGCCACACCAGACATTGATCAACCAGTGAACCTGATGCCTCATTTCCCATGTAAAAAACGGATTCTGAACTGCCCAGTGATGGGTGTTTTGTTTGTTCAGCACCCAGGCGCGTGTGAGCTGCACCTTGTCAGTCCAAAGGATATTTGATAGAAAGGCCGCATTTTCTTCTACGGTGTCCATTACAAAACTGCACCAATCTAGACATTGTTGGTTATCCCCTGGCATCAGTACGTGCAGCAGTACTGTATGGTACGGGTGGGCACCATGCTGATGCAAAATGTTCCACACACAGGATTGTGATAAGCCACATGCCATACTGACATCCCTTGTACTGGTGTGTGGGTTGGCCAAAACATATGCCAGAACATCGACTGGTTGCACATCCCTGCCCATTCCGGTGGGTCGGCCTGAATGGGGACACACTGCAATACTGCCCGTCTCTCGTAGCCGTAGAACCGCGCGACTGATGATCCACGCTGTCGGCAATGGATGAGTCGGAAATCATAAACCATACTGGCGTGACGCTTCCCTCGCATTGCGTCCGAATTCTCCATATAACAGTACCATCTCACAATACTGTTCATTTGAATAGCCTGCCATGCTCGTTCTTTACCTGATACTCACGTTATGAATGACATAGCTCCTGACCAACGATCTTTTATACATTGCCACACCATGTCTGATATGGCAAATGAGGCATTATGTCATACCAAAATTTGCATATGACACTCACAGGCACGTGGTCGCATACGTCATACATTTCTCTCTGCTACACTGTTACCGTGACAACGACACGAACCAGCTTTGCACAAGTTCACATTTCCAGCCTTCTACTTACCCCAACCGTTTCTACTATATGTCATTTCCTACTAATTCGTTGATGCTCTACAAGTTTCTAATTGATCTCTTTCCTGTATATCTCATGGTGTCCGAGATAGGAGTGCTAACTTCCCCATTTTGCCACTAGGGGTGCTGCAGTCACTCTCATCTGATAGCGCATTATTGTTTTACTATACCATACCTTACTTCCATAGCTCTAGCTGTCTTTGTTCCCAAGTTATTCAGGTGACTTAGGACTTTAGGAATCACCCTATATATATATATTGGGATGTAAGGTCAGGTGATACGTAATATCACAGCCTCTCCTTGACAAATGTCAACCCCGCCTTCTCGTAGTGCATCCTGTTCCCGCTAAAGGGGCTCTGACGACCGCCAATTGCGGTATAACTATACCATCGGGATTAGAGGAAATGCTATCCCACACTCACCAACCCGCTTGGCCAGCGTGCTGAGTTATGGCCAAACCCCTCCAAAATGACTCCACAACTTAAATCTTGGCCCTCAGTCTCCGGCAGCTGGAATGTACCTGGCCAAGGCAGCAGCCAGTGCGACATGAAGGCAGAGGGTGCTAAGAATCCCTGGAGGACCGGACTAGGCTGCCATCTGATGCTGACCTTGGCTATGTATAATGGACGCTCCCTATCTTCTGATTCAAGGCTTCTTGAATAGGAAGAGGAACTACAAAGGATCAAGTGGGACATCGTCGGGCTAAGTGAGGTAAGGAGAAAAGGAGAAGATCTCATTGAACTGAAAAGTGGACATCTCTTCTACTATCGTGGGACAGATACTGGCAGAACTAGTGGTGTTGGATTTATAATAAACAAGAAACTGAAGGATAAAGTTGTAGAAGTAGAAAGTTCCTTTGACAGAGCTGCAAGACTCGTTATCCAACTCTCAAGAAGATACAAGGCTCAGATTATTCATACTTATGCACTCACCACAAGTCATCCTAAAGAAGAAATTGAAGAATTTTACGAGAAAATTCGTCATCTAAATAATAAAGGTAAGCAGCACTTGAAGATAATTATGGGAGATTTCAATGCAAAAATAGTGCAACGGCAACAGAATGAAAGTTCAGTAGGTAAATTCGGTCATGGTAACAGAAACCAGCGTGGAAATACTCTCGTTGAGTTTGCAGAGGCAGAAAGCTTTTTCATCTTGAACTCCTTTTTCAAGAAAAAGCCACATAGGAAACGGACATGGAGACATCCAAATGAGACGACACGTGAAATTGATTTTATTAGGTGTAACAAAAAATTCGTCATAGAAGACTGCAGTGTGCTAAACAAGTTCAACACAGGTAGTGACCATAGATTGGTGAGATGTAAGATGCACCTCAACACTAAACTTGAACGTGGTAAGCTCATAAGACAAACAAAACGTATTGACATAACCAACCTTAAAAAACACCATAATACCTTCAAGTTGGAACTGAAGAACAGATACTCTGCTTTAGAAGGCCTAACAACGGAAGAAGTGGATATTTCTGAAGTTAACAGAAAAGTAACCAAAGCTCTCATGGAAACAGCAACAAAATTAGCTGGGTCTAAGAACAAGTTTTTAGGAAAAACCAAAATTTTGATGCAAAAAAGAAGAGAGATGAGGACAACTAAAGAAGGTGTGACTTCCAAAGTGGAATATATAGAGCTATGCAAGACAGTACGAAAAAGTATCACTGAAGACGTAAGGAAATTCAACTGTGAACTAGTGAGGAAAGCAATTGAAAACAACCAAAGCCTAAAGATAGCAAAGGGACATCTCAGTAAGGGAAGAAAACAGATTATGGCACTGAGAAAAGAAGATGGTTCTGTAACAAGAAATAGAGGCGAAATTTTGACAAGAAAGAAAGATTTCTACTCCAAATTATATGAAAGGGGTGATACATGTATTCCAGGCATCATGAAAGGTACCAGTACCAGAGTTCTTCCAGTCCTCCCAGCAGAAGTTGCACATGCAATCAAGAACATGAAGCGGGGAAGAGCTCCAGGAGAAGATGGAATTACTGTAGACATCATACAAGAAGCAAGTGGAGAAATGGAAACAGTACTCGCCCAAATTTTCACTCGATGCCTTAATGAAGGAAAGATTCCTGAGGATTGGAACAACGCTACAATGATTCTGCTACATAAAAAAGGTGACATTGAGGATCTCAGGAACTACAGACCTATCAGCCTCCTATCAGTGGTTTATAAAATCTTCACTAAAGTTCTTTCACACTGCTTGAAGGTAACACTGGACATGGCTCAATCGAGAGAACAAGCTGGATTCAGGAGTGGCTACAGCACAACAGATCATATCCACGTATTGAGAGAACTAATTGAAAGAGCGAGGGAATATGAACTTCCATTGTGCATGGCTTTTATCGATTATGAAAAAGCCTTTGATTCGGTGAAACCATCAGCAGTTACAATGGCTCTGAAATCCTGCGGTATTGAAGATGCATACATTAATATTATTAATAGCATCTATGAAAATGCAAGTGAAAAGATTCGGCTGTTTGAAAATACAACACACATAAAAATTGGAAAAGGAGTGAGACAAGGTGACACCATATCTTCGAAGCTCTTTAATGCCACATTGGAAAATGTCTTTCAATCACTGAACTGGGAAAACAAAGGGATAAAGATTAATGGGGATTATCTAACCCACCTTCGTTTTGCTGATGACGTAGTCATTTTTGCAACTACCCCATCAGAGCTGCAGAGTATGATCCTGGAACTTGCTGACAAGAGTAAACTGGGATTAAAAATGAACTTTCAGAAGACAAAAGTGATGCACAAAGCTTTTACAAGAAATAAAGATTTATCAATTGATGGAGAAAAGCTGGAGATAAAAGACACGTACGTTTATCTTGGACAGCAGATATCAAGTGAGGGTCACATTGATGAAGAAATTAATCAGCGTACAGAACTTGCCTGGTGAGCTTTTGGAAGAAACAGCCTAATTTTCAAGAGCAATATGCCATTATGTCTTAAAAGAAAAGTGTTTGATCAATGCATCCTTCCAGTGCTTACGTATGGTGCAGAGACGTGGACCTTAACTAAAAGAGACATACAAAGGCTGCAGATAACTCAAAGTAGCATGGAGAGGTGCATGCTTGGTGTAACCAGGAGAGATAAGAAGAGGAACTGGTGGATCAGAAAAATGACAAGAGTGGAACACATCATGATCAGAGTTAAATCTGTGAAATGGCAATGGGCTGGACATGCTGCCAGAAGAACAGACCATCGATGGACAGCCGAAATTTTAGATTGGATTTCAAGGGACAGGAAAAGACCCAGAAGAAGACCACATGGGCGATTGGTGGATGAAATTCGAAAGTATGCGGGAGTGACATGGAGGAGACTGGCACAAGACAGACCGTTGTGGAGGAAACTTGGGGAGACCTTCGTCCAGCAGTGGATTAATAATGGTTGACAATGATGATGATGATGATGATGATGATGATGATGATATATATTGGTTCATAGACTGCTACACCTTTGAAGTGTAAGCTATTCATTGAGCAGAAAATACTGAATTTTTTCACATCTCAGACAAAACTTTGAAAGAAAAGGGATGGGGGGAGATGTCATTGATTCATCGGATTAAACATCAATTAATTCAAGCAAAAGTTGTATGGCTTAATCTAATACTATTTTTTAGAATCCACAGATTTCTAGTTGTTCAAAAGTTTATATAATGCATTTTTTATTTTAACTGCAGGTCTTATAACTGGATTATGTCATTATTTTATTCATTATATCAAGCTGTGTTTATGATTTTAACTGATTTAGGTTCATTGGTTGGTTGGTTGATTGATTTTTATGACACAAAGGCCATGTTTGGTCAAAGAGCACCAGACAACTGATTTAGGAGCAAAAAAAAACATTTCTGCTAAAAGTCATAGTACTTGAGTCAAGTGACTTATGAATAAAAATGTAACAAACTTTGAAATGATATTAATAAAGGATTAAATGCAAATGCAAATTCACTTCATTTTCAGCTTTTGTATAAATCTAGTTATTTTAGCATTTTCTACATACATTCACAAATACAATGTACGTATATGTACATATACTAACCTTCCATCCTCTGTAAGTGCCAAAGAATGATATTGCCCACACTTTACAGTTATAATTGTCTCATGAATAAGGCTTTCAATAATGATTGGATGAGTAGCACGCTGAATTTCTTCGACACCTAACTGGCCATACTGAGAAGAACCCCATGCAAATACCTTTGTTTAGGAGAAAGAAAGAAAAATCATGTAAAAATGCTGTAGTAAATATTCAAGTAGATAACAGAAAAAATGACACAGTATTTGTCAAATCATTAACTACAATGAAGTGCAAGAAAATTTCACAGCTACAATCAACTCTTAACTGCAGGTATAAATAATCAAATGTGGTTAATGCAGTTAAGGTTTCTATATCACTGAAAAAAATATATATATATATATTTTGCTTATAACAGGTTGCTTACCCTTTTAAACATTTTCCTGCACGTTTTATTCCTTTTAGTTGTCTTGCTTGGTTCAAGTCTATCGTGCGGTGTTCCATTTTCGTCTTCAGGTTCTTTCAAATGCTTGACGAATGCTCAAGTCCACGAAGTACACTGCTTTAATGACTCTAAGTCCCAAAACTGTATCTTCCTCCCTCCCCACCTTCCCAACAGGGTTTAAAACCCAACCTTCATTGGTTGATTGACTTATATTAAAAACCCTAATTCTTGAACTCAAAACCTTTTGATATTATCAATGAACGTAAACTACCTATTTACATACATACAAAATGCCGAACAAAAATATTAAAAACGTATGTACAACTATTTACATACGACTCATCGTATTCCTTCAACTCCCATTCCCAACACCTCATGACAACTAGAACATTCATTCACCACACCCTAAGCCATTCTCACACAGACTGCCTCTAGTACTTTCTACCCCCTTCGGGGTTATCCTCAGCAGGTGTTCTAGATGTTTTCTCTCCTCCTGCCGCAGTGAGAGCGAGCGACACGTTCGGGGCGAGGAAGATGATCTCCAGCTTTTCTCCATCAATCGATAAATCTTCATTCCTTGTAAAAGCATTGTACATCACTTTTGTCTTCTGAAAGTTCATTTTTAATCCCACTTCTTTACTCTTGTCAGCAAGTTCCTGGATCATACTCTGCAGCTCTGATGGGGTAGTTGCAAAAATGACTACGTCATCAGCAAAACGAAGGTGAGTTAGATAATCTCTTGTAAACTTTATCCCTTTGTTTTTCCAGTTCAGTGATTGAAAGACATTTTCCAATATGGCATTAAAGAGATTGGGAGATATGGTGTCACCTTGTCTCACTCCCTTTCCAATTTTTATGTGTGCTGTAATCTCAAACAGCCGTATCTTTGCAATTGCATTTTCATAGATGTTATTAATAATATTAATGTATGCATCTTCAACACCGCAGGATTTCAAAGCCATTGTAACTGCTGATGGTTTCACTGAATCAAAGGCCTTTTCATAATCGATAAAAGCCATGCACAATGGAAGTTCATATTCCCTCGCTCTTTCAATTAGTTCTCTCATTACGTGAATATGATCTATAGTGCTGTAGCCATTCCTGAATCCAGCTTGTTCTCTCGGTTGAGCCATGTCCAGTGTTACCTTCAAGCAGTGTGAAAGAACTTTAGTGAAGATTTTATAAACCACTGATAGGAGGCTGATAGGTCTGTAGTTCCTGAGATCCTCAATGTCATCTTTTTTATGTAGCAGGATCATTGTAGCATTGTTCCAATCTTCAAGAATCTTCCCTTCATTAAGGCATCGAGTGAAAACTTGGGGGAGTACTGTTTCAATTTCTCCACGTGCTTCTTGTATGATGTCTACAGTAATTTCATCTTCTCCTGGAGCTTTTCCCAGCTTCATGTTTTTGATTGCATGTGCAACTTCTGCTGGGAAGACTGGAAGAACTCTGGTACTGGTACCTTTCGTAATGTCTGGAGTACATGTATCATCCCTTTCATATAGTTTTGAGTAGAAATCTTTCACTCTTGTGAAAATTTCACCTCTATTTCTTGTTACAAAACCATCTGCTTTTCTCAGTGACATAATCTGTTTTCTTCCCTTACTGAGATGTCCCTTTGATATCTTTAGGCTTTGGTTGTTTTCAATTGCTTTCCTCACTAGTTCACAGTTGAATTTCCTTACATCTTCAGTGATACTTTTTCGTACTGTATTGCATAGCTCTATATATTCCACTTTGGAAGTCACACCTTCTTTAGTTGTCCTCATTTCTCTTCTCTTTTGGCATCAACAATTTGGTTTTTCTTGATAATTTGTTCACATGCAACTTGTTCTCAGACCCAGCTAATCGTGTTGCTGTTTCCATAAGAGCTTTGGTTACTTTTCTGTTAACTTCAGAGATGTCCACTTCTTCTGATGTTCGACCTCCTAGAGCAGAGAATCTGTTCCTCAGTTCCAATTTGAAGGTATTATGATGCTTTTTAAGGTTGGTCATGTCAATACACTTTGTTTGTTTTATTAGCTTGCCATGCTCGAGTTTAGCATTGAGGTGCATCTTACATCTTACCATTCTATGGTCACTACCTGTGTTGAACTTGATCAGCACACTGCAGTCTTCCATGACAAATTTCTTGTTACACATAATAAAATCAATTTCACTTGTCTATCCATTGGAATTCCTCCATGTTCATTTCCTGTGTGGCTTTTTCTTGAAAAAGGAGTTCATGATGAAAAACCCTTCTGCCTCTGCAAACTCTACAAGAGTATTTCCATGCTGGTTTCTATTGCTGTGACCGAATTTACCTACTGAAGTTTCATTCTGTTGCCATTGCCCTATTTCTGCATTGAAATTTCCCATAATTATTTTCAAGTGTTGCTTGCCTTTATTATTTAGATGACGAATTTCCTCATAAAATCTTTCAATTTCTTCTTCAGGATGACTAGTGGTGGGTGCATAAGTTTGAATAATCTGAGCCTTGTATCTTCTCGAGAGTTGGATAACGAGTCGTGCAGCTCTGTCAAAGGAACTTTCTACTTCTACAACTTTATCCTTCAGTTTCTTGTTTATCATAAATCCAACACCACTAGTTCTGCCAGTATCTGTCCCATGATAGTAGAAAAGATGTCCACTTTTCAGTTCAATGAGATCTTCTCCTTTTCTCCTTACCTCACTTAGCCTGACAATGTCCCACTTGATCCTTTGTAGTTCCTCTTCCAATTCAAGAAGTCTTGAATCAGAAGATAGGGAGCGTCCATTGTGAGTAGCCAAGGTCAGCATCAAATGGTAGCCTAGTCCGGTCTTCCGGGGATTCTTAGCACCCTCTGACTTCATGTCGCACTGGCTGCTGCCTTGGCCAGGTACATTCCAGCTGCCGGAGACTGAGGGCCAAGATTCAAGTTGTGGAGTCATTTTGGAGGGGTTTGGCCATAACTCACCACGCTGGCCAAGCGGGTTGGTGAGTGTGGGATAGCATTTCCTTTAATCCCGATGGTATGGTTATACCACTATTGGCTGTCCTCAGAGCCCCTTTAGTGGGAACAGGATGCACCACGAGAAGGCGGGGTTGACATTTGTCAAGGAGAGACTGTATTATGCTGCGCATCACCTGACCTTACATCCTTATATATATATATATATACATACACTGAAGTGCCTGAAAAACTGGTACAGAAGTCTAATACTTCTGAGGTCCCCCATGGGAGCGCAGGACTGCAGAAATACGATGGGGCATGGACTCCACTAGCTTCTGGAAATATGCTGTAGGCAATGCACACCATACTTCATGCAGAGCGTTCCACAATTCGGGTGTATTCTGAGGCCTCGGATTCCTGTGTTCCATAGCGCGTTGCATGGCATCGCAAATGTGTTCTATCATGTTCAGATCTGGGGACTTGGATGGGAATGGCAACACCCCAAACTCAGATGAATGCTCCTCTAACCATAATGTGGCATCCCAACACTTGAGTGGAAATGCATTGTCCTGTTGGAACAGGCCCAACCCATCAGCATGAATGAAGGGCATGAACGGGTGCACCTCATCAGAAAAGATGCACACATAGCGTTGGCTGGTCACAGACGTTTGTAGACGTACCAGGGGTCCCAGTGAAGTCCAGCTAAACACACCCCATACCATTACGGACCCCCCACCAGCCAGTACAGTCTCCTATTGACAGGTAGGATCCATGGCTTCATGGGGTTTGCGCCACACACGAATCCTTCCATCTGCCCGATACAGTTGGAAACGTGACTCGTCAGACCACAATACTTGTTTCCAGTCATCAAATGTCCAGTGGCAGTGTTGCTGCGCCCAAGCGAGGCTAATGGTTCTGCATCGTGCACCCATCAAGGGGACTCGAGTTGGGCGTCGGCTTCCAAAGCCTATATCATGCAAGGTACGTTGCACAGTCCAGATGCTGATGCTTGTTGAGGCTCCAGCATTTGAATTCCGATGATACCTGTGAGAGTGTTGCACTTCTATTGTGTGAAACGATCCTTGACAGCCAACGATGGTCACGTTCACCCAATGTCTTTTTAGGGCCACACTGGTATGTAGGTTGGAGGTTTTGCCAGAATTCTTGTAGTCACGGTACACCCTTACAATGGTCGTCCGTGAAAATCCGAACTTCGTTTCTACCTCCGAAATACAATGACCCATCTCACGAGCGCCAACTATGACACCGCGTTGAAATCGCTTAAATAGTTATTATTTGTCATTCTCATGCCGAAAACAGCTCTGACAGCTGGCAAGCATGTCTATTGCTTTATATACACAATGGCTGATGCAACTGAATACGTGCATAGGTGACGTTGCTATGTATTTTGCATAAGCTCGTCTGTACCAGTTTTTCTGGCCCCTCTGTGTATATATATATATATACACATACATATATTAGGTTGTCGGAAACGTCATGACATATTTTAGCCATGTTTTGCAAAGGTCATTTATTGATAGAAAGAACAAAGATCAATCAGTGATATAATGCCCATTTTGTTCGATAACTTTTTGCCATCTTTCAGTGAGCTTCAGAATGCCTTGTTCATAGAAGGACCTGTCTTTTGTGGCGAAAAACTGTACAAGGTGCTGATTTACAGCCTCAGCTGCATTGAACATTATACCATGCAAGGGCTGTTGAAGATAGTGAAACAAGTGGAAGTCTGATGGCGCAAGATCAGGCGAGTATGCTGGGTAGGGCAACACATCCCACCCAAGCTCCAATAATTTTTGGCGGGTGATCAAACTTGTGTGTGGTCTCGCGTTGTCGCGATGGAACACAACACCTTTACGATGAACGAGCTCTGGACGTTTCTGGATGATGCATTCGTTCAAACTGTCCAATTGCCAACAGTAGACATTCGAATTGATTGTTTGGTTCTGTGGAAGGAGCTCAAAAAACATGACACATTTAAAATCCCACCACACTGAGACCAGAACCTTCTGCTGGTGAATGTCTGCTTTGGATGTCGTTTGAGGCGAAGCAGCACGTTGTGACCAAGACCATTTGCGCAGCACATTGTTGTACACAATCCACTTTTAGTCACCAGTTATCAGTCGCTTCAAACAAGGATCATTTTCCTCACGTTAAATGAGCATATCGCAGAAGTTTATACGTGCCGTCAATTGAGCTTGTTTGAATTCATGAGGAACATACACATCGAGCTTGCTTACATATCCCAGCTTCTTCAGGTGGTCGCGAACGCTTGAATGATGTCTTGACGATTATGGGCAAAACACGTAACAATATTAACAAAGAAAGGTAACTTGATCACGCTAGTTACGTTAACTAAAACTTTTACAAAAGTTCGTAAGTTGGAAGCTTTCGACCTTATCTTAGGTCTTCATCACGCCAATGGAGGACTAAAATTGTTGCCAGATTCTACATTTGAATTTTTCCTATTTTTGTTGCCAAAACTTAGAATTGATCTCCAGATCAACGGAATGTAGAGAGGAGATTCGGAGTTGCAAGTCATTGAGTTGAAAATAATTTCTATGCTTTCACGGTAACGGAGGGCAAAACGATTGTCAAACGAAGCAATTCGTTTTGCTTCGTTCCAGTGGGGAACTGCAGATGTGCCTTCCATTGTCAAAATAGACAAGGCAGTGTTGGGATTGCCTTTCGAAACATCTTTTCTGTGTTCTAAAATTCTATGGCTAATGCTCCTGTATGTGCTTCCAATGTATAAGTTATCCCCAGTAGAAGAAGAGATAGGAATGCAGTAAACTCCTGGGAGGTTCAGGCTTTCAACTTTGTCCCTATCCCTTTGTAGAAGTTTCAAGATGTTTGGGGTAGATTTAATGGCAAGATGGTAACCAAAACTTCTAAAAAGGATCTGTAACTTATAAGCATAGGAAGGATGGTAAGGAACAGAACCACAGAATTTCAGGTCTTCTTTCTTGTGAGGAAGGAGGCATTCGATTTTCGAATGGTTTTCATATTTCTTTATGAGGGAGTTAACTGTAACAGCAAGAAATATGAAAACCATTCGATATGATAAAGAAATATGATAAAGAAATATGAAAACCATTCGAAAATCGAATGCCTCCTTCCTCACAAGAAAGAAGACCTGAAATTCTGTGGTTCTGTTCCTTACCATCCTTCCTATGCTTATAAGTTACAGATCCTTTTTAGAAGTTTTGGTTACCATCTTGCCATTAAATCTACCCCAAACATCTTGAAACTTCTACAAAGGGATAGGGACAAAGTTGAAAGCCTGAACCTCCCAGGAGTTTACTGCATTCCTATCTCTTCTTCTACTGGGGATAACTTATACATTGGAAGCACATACAGGAGCATTAGCCATAGAATTTTAGAACACAGAAAAGATGTTTCGAAAGGCAATCCCAACACTGCCTTGTCTATTTTGACAATGGAAGACACATCTGCAGTTCCCCACTGGAACGAAGCAAAACGAATTGCTTCGTTTGACAATAGTTTTGCCCTCCGTTACCGTGAAAGCATAGAAATTATTTTCAACTCAATGACTTGCAACTCCGAATCTCCTCTCTACATTCCGTTGATCTGGAGATCAATTCTAAGTTTTGGCAACAAAAATAGGAAAAATTCAAATGTAGAATCTGGCAACAATTTTAGTCCTCCATTGGCGTGATGAAGACCTAAGATAAGGTCGAAAGCTTCCAACTTACGAACTTTTTGTAAAAGTTTTAGTTAACGTAACTAGCGTGATCAAGTTACCTTTCTTTGCTTGAATGATGGTTGTGCAATGTGTCTGCAATCTCTCGTGTTGTATAACGTGGGTTTGACTCGATCAATGCCATGATTTAGTCGTCATCAACCTTGGTGGGCCTCCTGGATCGAACAGCATTGTTGAGGTCAAAATCACCAGTGCGGAATTTTGCGAACCACCGCTGGCACTGACGTTCTTGTAGAGCATTATCACCATATACTTTACGCAACTTTTCACAAGCTTGACTCACGTTCTTCCCTTTACGAAAGTAAAACAGTAAAATATGGCGAAAATGCACAGTTTGGTCTTCCATCTTCAACTTGATGTCAAATCTCCGCAAATCAACTAAATCGCTCACTATTCCTTTTAGACTGCAGCTAGAACTGGCACCTGTCGAATGCCATAGCGATAACAGAGCTGCGCATGCCTTTAGTACTTCCAAAACCGCCCAACCACCATCGGGTGCCAAAATACATCATGACTTTTACGACAACCCAATATATATGCACTGGTGTGCAAAAATTAAGGACGATGAGAAATTAGCATAACAGCAGAACGAGCAGGCAGAACGGACCGAAAGACCACTCAAGAGATAGACTAGGGTCCGGTATGGTAGGACATGCGCATATATGCAGCATAACGTGGGGGGGGGGAGTGTCAGAAGGGTATAAAGCACACGGGTGGTGTACGCTCAGCAATTCGGTGAAAGCTATTGCATGGTGTACATCGGTTTGAACGATGTCAAGTTGCTGCCACTGTGTGATATGGCCAACATGCAATCCAGTAGATGACATCTGGATGACTTTACCCGAGGTCACGTCACTGGGAAGTTGGAAGAAGGTCAAAGTGTGACTAGTGTGGTCGAGGAGTTCCGGATCGCTCACAGCATCATTTCACGAGTTTGGAGAGCATTTCAAATGACAGGAACAGCTGTCTGAGAGTTTAGCAGTGGTCGTCCAGGAGCAACACGGTGGCGGACGACCAGTATATTGTCCTACAGGCAAGAAGAAGCATTCGGCAGACAGCGAGAGAAATCGCAAGGCACATGCAACAGACAGCTGAACGTCCGTTATCGTGTTTTACAGAGGCCAGGAGGCTGCACAAAGGTGGTCTATTTGCACGATGACCAGTACGGTGTGTGCCACTAACGCCTGCTCATCAGAGATGGCGGTTTCGGTGGTGTCAGGAACACAAGAACTGGACACATCAGCAATGGGGTCGAGTTCTCTTTACGGATGAGAGCCGATTTAGTCTGACGAGCAATTCTGGATGTATACACATCAGGAGAGAGCAGGGAACATGCAATCACACCTCCAACATCATCGAAAGGGACCGGTTTGGAGGTGGCGGAGTTCTTGTTAGGGGCGGTATCATGCTTAGTAGCCGTACTGACCTCCACATCTTTCAAGGAGGTTCAATCACTGATGTCCGCTATTGTACCGAAGTTCTCCTGTCTCACATGCGTCTGTTTAGAGGTGCTGTGGGTTCTGAGTTCCTCTTCATGGACAACAATGCTACACCTCATCGTACAGTGGCTGTCGCAGAGCTGTAGGAGAGTGAAGATATTCAACGCATGGATTGGCCGCAAGGTCCCCGGACCTAAATCCAATCGAACACGTGTGGGACATTCTCGTGAGAAGCTTGGCAGCACATCACCAACGGCCAACAACGATTACGCAGCTGCTATTGGTGCTATAAGAGGAATGGGCACGATGCCTCAACAGCTCCTTGACAACCTCGTCCTCAGCATGGACAGACGTTGTAAATCCTGCAACGCAGTCAGGGGTGATCATATCCCCTACTAAAGACTGGATGTTTCTTGGCAGCCGCCTGTCACATGGACGTTTCTGTCTTCTGTCCAGTTGTGCTCGAAGCTACCTTTTCAATAAAGTGCCTTTGTATCCTTTGGATTCCTTGTTTGGATGGTTTTGCTAACTTGTCCCATATTCTTACATCTTGGGAATCTTATGGTATGATTTGAGTCAATGTGGAGCACTTTTGCACGACGTTACATTCGAAAAACTGTCTCGTCCTTAATTTTTCCATGGCAGTGTATTAGGGTGGACCTTATTTTTGAAGTTTGGAATTTCGTTTCTCCCAACTGTTCAATATGTTTCAATATAATTCATTGTTTGAAAAGTCACAGTATTACTATAACCATTCAAAAGTTTACGTGCCTACAATTACTTTAATGCGAGTAACAAGAAACTTATCTTTACTAGAAGGTCTGTTCTCATTTGAAACATATACATTTCTTTGCACGTTTTTCCCCATTTTGAGTTCTACAGTTGGTTTGGGCTTCTGGTGCGGCGGTTTTATGTTGTCTTCAGCTTGTGCTTTATTTGACTAAATGAGTAATTCTTTAATCCGTAATTACTGATTAAAGAATTACTCATTAAGCTGAAAGAATTACTCATTCTGTCAAATAAAGAACAAGCTGAAGACAACATAAAACTGCCGCTCCAGAAGCCAAAACCAACTGTAGAACTCAAAATGGGGAAAAAACGTGCAAAGAAATGTACATGTTTCAAATGAGAACAGACCTTCTAGTAAAGGTAAGTTTCTTGTTACTCTCATTAAAATGTGTCAATATGTGAGAAAATAATTCAGGTAATTTTTTTTTTCAAATCGGATTAGATTTAGAGGTCACTACCAGGGTCGAAAGTATTACTATATTACTCATTACATGAATCAATGTGATAATTGTATTACACCCCAGATGGCACTGTAGTCTCCCACTAACTGGCAATATAGTCAAAAACATGTTGCGCTAGGCGACCACAAGGTGGCACTGCTGTCAAACCACCAGGTGGCGCTGTAGCAGGGCTCAATTTCGACCGGAAGTTAGTAGCAAATGCATTTTACTAGTGATAAAAAGTGGTTCTAGCAAAAGTTGCGAGTGGAAAATTTTTGAATGTTTTAGTGTGAACTGTAAAGCGCCACTGTATTGCGCGTGCGGAATATTTTAGACACATACAAAAAGAAGCAACTGCTTTCTAGAAACGAATGTTTCTTGAGAAGGACAAACATTATAAAAACATTTTGGCACTAGTAGAAATATCTAGCATATTTCCCTTATCTACTACTGCATGTGAGGTTGGGTTCAGTTTCATGAAGAGAATCCTGGATTATTGAAGGGGCAGTATAAACTTACAAACATTTAATGCTCTCATGAGTATTGAGGTTGAAGGTCCATCCGAAGACAAGTTTGACCCCAAGCATGCTGTTTTAAAGTGGTATGATGAAAAGACCTGAAGCCCAGATCGTAAGCATACGGAAAATAATTTAAGATTTTGAAAAGTGTTATTGAATTTTGAGAATAAAGTTAACTAATAAAAAAAGTTTCTTAAATATTTGCATTTGAATGAAATTGTTAGAATTAATCTGTCAGGTCATGAAAAGGTGAGTTATATTTAAATATTTGTAATCTTTTCAAGATTAGAATGTGACAGCTACAGGGTGAAATCAAAATTTGTGATGATTGACTAATGGAGGGGGACATGTTAAAGTTTCTTTTGTATAATGTTAAACTTTCGCTAGTAAATAATGCAATTTGCTAGTAAAAAATAAGGCCACTAACAAGGGTTGCTACTGCTAAAAAAAAAAAAAAAAAAAGAAATCAAGGCCTGTGCTGTAGCATTATCCAATTGAGTCAGTTAATGGCTGACTGTTGCACAGAGTGGATGTATTTTTCAGAGCTCTAGTCTGAGCGTTTTTGCAATTCTAGCAATTTACAACACAGGGTTACCACTCAAAAGTAATAAAAAAATTCCCTGACTTTTCCAGGTTCTCCAGGTGGTTTTTAAAGTTTTCCAGGGTGGCATGCTGCAAAGAATTGTTATATTTAATTCCATTCCATCAATTTTTCTCACTAAAGCACACACTTGTAAATTCTTTAAGTAATTTGTCTTTATAAAATTACCTGCTTTTCATTAATAACAACTAACTGTGCACATTATTTTCTGTACCAAAGTTCCGTGAACTTTTGTGAATACTACCCACACGGAATTTGTAAATACATTCCCATAGAAACAGGTCATATGTAAAAACAAATCTGTCAGTTGAATAGTTTAAATTTTTCTATAACACAATGCAGTTAAGCTTAATGATGTAATGGCTCTGTTCAAAGAAACATGTTTCAAGAGAACCAACAGACAAAGGACTTTGATCCATCATTTGGTTGGTTCTCTTGTGAAGTGTTTCTTCAAGCAGGAGCCATTGAGCCTAATTGTTCCATGTTATAACAACTGCCTGCAGAATTTAAACAAAAGCTTAATAACTGGCAATTTAAAAAATTCAATTTTCCATCTTTTTTTAGATAATAAAGGAAATACTTAATATAACTGAAAGTAAGATCTACCAAATTCTAGGCAGGCAGTAATTGCAAGCAAAAGTTTGAAATCTTGAAAAAGTTTTGTTTGCAAAATAAAGTATCCATTGATTATTACCAAAAAAAAAAAGGGGGGGGGTAATTTTCCTTGAGTTTTCCCCGATTTTTGGAACCATTTTCAAATTCCCTGAGAATTCCAAGTTTTCCCTGTTTTCCAGGTTGAGTGGGAACCCTGCAACATAGTATTAAATGGCATCAAACACATGCAAAACTTATGAAAGTTCTATTTCTACTAGAAGAAGTACAGAAGTATGGTTAATTGGCCAATTTCATCATCGTTTCATCCTGCGAAGCTTCTGTCCATTAGTGAAGTAATAGCATGAAAATAATTTGAAAAAAAGAGAACAACATTTCAGAAAAAGGAAACAAATGGAATATGAAGAGATAAGATACAGGGAGGAAAAGGTTAATCTTTTTTTTTTTTTATCTGATTCAGATTCTGAAGAAAAAGAATGTCCTTGTACTGTTTCTGAAGAGCCTTCCTCTTCAGGAGAGAAACCCATTAAAAGAGAAAGAAATCAAGTACTGCATAGTAATTTATCTGCTAGTTTTGATGTTACAAAGATAAGCAATCGACAGGCAGCTTTAATCCTGACAACTACAATACAAAATCTTGGACTAGATCCATTTTTTTAACAATGTAAATGTAAATTCAGTTATCAGTGAAAGAGCGAAACACCGTCAAAGTGTTGCTTGAAGATATAGTTGGATCTGAAACTGTTGACAGTGTTACCATTTTGGTATCTGGAGATGGTGTGGATCAGTTATTAGGGTACCAAAATTATTGTCAGCAAAACGAGAAATAATTGCATCGACCATGTATGATACATCAGGAAAATGGGGAATTTGTGATAAAGTGAAGTGTATCAGCTTTGATACCACAGTAACAAACACAGGAATGAAGTCTGGGGCTTCATGGTATTGAATTTAAGTAATGAAGTACTACTGTTGTATTTGGAGTTTGTGTTATTAATTAATGCAGCAGTTTTGTATTATAAGCCAATTGTACATCATTAACAAATGTATATTATTAACCAAAATAATACATATGTTTAATATCAATGTTTTTAACCCTTAAAACTTTATGAAACTCCATTTTGTACTAACTCCATCTTTTACCCATCTCGTACTGTAAAGGTTTTAGTGACCCCTAAAAATATCTTGATATTCATAAAAAATTCAGCAAATTATTTTTTTGATACATTGAACACATTTATGGGTTCGGAGAAAACAAATTCAAAAAATATACTTTTAAGGCCACTTAATGCCCACCTTAATATATATATATATATCATCATCATCATCATTGTCAAAATTATCAATCCACTGCTGGACGAAGGTCTCTCCAAGTTTCCTCCACAACGGTCTGTCTTGTGCCAGTCTCCTCCATGTCACTCCCGCATACTTTCGAATTTCATCCACCCATCTTCCATGTGGTCTTCTTCTGGGTCTTTTCCTGTCCCTTGGAATCCAATCTAAAATTTCGGCTGTCCATCGATGGTCTGTCCTTCTGGCAGTATGTCCAGCCCATTGCAATTTCAGGGATTTAACTCTGATCATGATGTCTTCCACTCTTATCATTTTTCGGATCCACGAGTTCCTCTTCTTATTTCTCCTGGATACACCAAGCATGCACCTATCCATGCTTCTTTGAGTTGTCTGCAGTCTTTGTATGTCTCTTTTAGTTAAGGTCTACGTCTCTGCACCATATGTAAGCACTGGAAGGATGCATTGATCAAACACTTTTCTTTTAAGACATAATGGCATATTGCTCTTGAAAATTATACTGTTCCTTCCAAAAGCTTTCCAGGGAAGTTTTATATGCTGATTAATTTCTTCATCAATGTGACCCTCACTTGATATCTGCTGTCCAAGATAAATGTAGGTATCGGTTATATCCAGCTTTTCCCCATCAATCCATAAATCTTTATTTCTTGTAAAAGCTTTGTGCATCACTTTTGTCTTCTAAAAGTTCATTTTTAATCCCAGTTTACTCTTGTCAGCAAGTTCCTGGATCATACTCTGCAGCTCTGATGGGGTAGTTGCAAAAATGATTATGTCATCAGCAAAACAAAGGTGAGTTAGATAATCTCCATTAATCTTTATTCCTTTGTTTTCCCAGTTCAGTGATTGAAAGACATTTTCCAAAGTGGCGTTAAAGAGTTTGGGAGATATAGTGTCACCTTGTCTCACTCCCTTTCCAATTTTTATGGGTGCTGTAATCTCAAAGAGCCGAATCTTTGCACTTGCACTGTCATAGATGTTGTTATTAATCATATCAATGTATGCATCTTCAATGCCGCAGGATTTCAAAGCCATTGTAACTGCTGATGGTTTCACCGAATCAAAGGCCTTTTTATAATCAATAAAAGCCATGCATAATGGAAGTTCATATTCCCTCGCTCTTTCAATTAGTTCTCTCAGTACATGGATATGATATATAGTACTGTAGCCACTCCTGAATCCAGCGTGTTCTCTCGGTTGAGCCATGTCCAGTGTCACCTTCGAGTGGTGTGAAAGAACTTTAGTGAAGATTTTATAAACCACTGATAGGAAGCTGATAGGTCTGTAGTTCCCGAAAACCTCAATGTCACCATTTTTATGTAGCAGGATCATTGTAGCATTGTTCCAATCCTCAGGAATCTTCCCTTCATTAAGGCATCGAGTGAAAACTTGGGGGAGTACTGTTTCAATTTCTCCACGTGCTTCTTGTATGATGTCTACAGTAATTTCATCTTCTCCTGGAGCTTTTCCCCGCTTCATGTTTTTGATTGCATGTGTAACTTCTGCTGGGAGGACTGGAAGAACTCTGGTACTGGTACCTTTCGTAATGTCTGGAGTACATGAATCATCCCTTTCATATAGTTTTGAGTAGAAATTTTTCACTCTTGTCAAAGATTTGCCTCTATTTCTTGTTACAGGACCATCTTCTTTTCTCACAGTAATAATCTGTTTTCTTCCCTTACCCAAATTTCCCTTTGCTCTCTTCAGGCTTTGGTTGTTTTCAATTGCTTTCCTCACTAGTTCACAATTGAATTTCCTTACGTCTTCAGTGATACTTTTTCGTACTGCCTTGCATAACTCTATATATTCCACTTTGGAAGTAACATCTCCTTTAGTTGTCCTCATCTCTCTTCTTTTTTGCATCAGAATTTTGGTTTTTCCTGATAGTTTGTTTATATGGAACTTGTTCTTAGTACCAGCTATTTTTGTTGCTGTTTTCATAAGAGCCTTGGTTACAGCAACAAAAATACTAGAAAGAGCAAAAACTAAATCTTTGGAAAGTGTATGCACTAAAGCTTTGGAGAACGAACAGAAAGTAACCGCCAATATATTTAGAACAGCATACAAAGCAGTTAAAAAGAATCAAGCGCTTCATGATTTTGAGTCAGAAATTGATGTGCAAGAGCTGAATGGAATCAATATGAGCCGTATTTTGCACTCGACTAATGCATGCATTAATATTGTGAACCATATTGCAGTGAAAATGAAAAGCACTGTGATTAAGAACATAATAGAGTCGAATAATAAAATTGCCCTCCTTATAGATGAAAGCACTACAATAAGTCCTTGCTCATTATTTACATAAGAACCACATTTCTACACATGGATGAGCCTACCAACCTGTTCCTTGATATCATTGAACTTAAAGATGTCACTGCTGAAGGAATATTCAAGTCGCTGATGACCCATTTAAGGGAACTTGGTTTTCATGATGATTTTCTGAAAGAAAATCTCTTGGCAATTGCAACTGATGGATGCAGTAATGCTTGGCCAAAAGAAAGGTGTGACACTACTTAAAAGTCAGTTTCTCAAAGTTTTATTTTGGCATTGTGCACATCACAGATTAGAACTTCCTGTGTCAGATGTAATAAACAAAGACTTCCCATCACAAGTAAACCACTTCAAATCGTTTATTGATAAGCAGTCGCCTAAAAATGCAAGGGAATTAAAATGTCATGCGGAGCAGCTTGACAGCGAAATTTTAAGAATTGGGAGAATTTTAGATAGTAGATGGGTTTCTTTCAGTTTCAGAAGTGTTTTTGTTGTATGGCAAAATTTTGAGGCTTTGATTGTCTATTTCAAAAGTGCTAAAGCAGATGAGAATAGAGACAGAACTGAGTGAAGCTTGTATGAAGGACTGCTATGAAAAATAACAATATCGATTTCATTTTAGATCTTGCCTTGATGTGTGATGTTCTTCAAGAATTAGCAGAACTTAGTACAGAATTGCAAGCACGTGATATCTGATATCACACTGTACCTACTCACAAAAAAATAAGCAATCAACTTAAATTGTTTGATGAAAGGAAGACAAACATGGGACCTTATTATCTGGAAGCCTTAAAAAAGCAGAAAAAAATTTGGACTAACAAGGAGTTTCACTGGAAATTGGGGCAAAAGTCGCAAGACATAGACAGGGAAATCGTATCGATCCAGTAAAATTCTATAACACTCTGAAAACCCGTACGGAGAGCCGGCTTTTAGCAAGAGAAGATGCTGAAATTCCACAATGGGCCAAGGTGCTGGATTGTAAAACTTGGCCAGATAATCCTCCTCTAACCTTTGGTAAAACAGAAATAATGAACTTGTGCGACAGATTTGGACTTCCCGATAGACAAATCCTAAGGGGTTTTTGAGAGTATCTTTCAGAAAAGAAGATTCCATCATCTCCTATGCCTCTTTTAAACGCAATCAAGAACATTCCAATTTCAACAAGTGAGTGTGAACGTGACTTCTCTAAGATGAATTTAATACTGACTCCAACAAGAGCTTCATTGCATTTAAAAACTGTAGCCAACTTAATGTTTATAAAATTGGTAGGTCCTACTTTGGGTTTGTTTAAGCCTTCAGTGTATGTAAATTCATGGTTTTTGAAAGGACGACATCTGGTGACGAACACCAAAAGCAAGCAGAGGAATTGGGAAGATGTTAGTGAACACAACCTCATGCCAACGTGGAAGTTACTGTGAGCTGTGCGATATGAGGTAATGCATGTTCTTGGTAATTTTGTCCATTGACTGCATTTATTTTTCCTGATATGAACTATAAAATGGTGATTTCCTTGAGTCAAACTGAGAGTACCCCTAAACATTTTTTTAGAAAAAAGCACTCTATATATATATGTATATATATATTACATGTAAATAAACATAAAAACAACCCTTGATGTACCACCATCATTTGTTAAATTACATTGTGGTGTTATATCAAATTTGCCAATTGTTTTAGCTCACCCAAATCTTATTAACTATGTTTCCTTTTAAATCATAATTAGAATTAAATTACAAACATGTTAATTAGGAAAAAGGAAGTTATATGTTGTGTATTTAGAGTGCACTGTAGTTCAAAGTGTCCTTTTCCATCTTGGAAGCTTCTGGTATGCATTAAATATGGAAATTTCCATTACATAGTAGGAAGACTAAGTCAAAATTTTAACTATATGGAAATGAATGAAAAACTACATTACATTACTAAAACTTTATCAGTTGAAAATTAATAGCATTACACAAACTCATTTTACATACCTCAGTTTCTTTTAAAAAGCTCGTATATTTTCATTTGTGTTTTAGATTTCAATCCAATTATTTTTAGAGCACATTTTAATTTAACAAGTATGTTCAAAACATCACCATCTTGCGAATTTGCTTCAAAGAATCTTCTTAACGTTAAAAGACACTGATTCACATCTTTGACTGAATCAGTGTCTTTAACATTAAGGTTCATTAAAACTGAATCATGGTCTGAAAAAATGGTTAGGGAATTCTCACACAGCTTGCAAGTAGCGGTACATCAAATATGTTTTATGTTGGGAAAACAGGTTGGCGCAGTAACATACAGTGGTGGTTGGTGAATGCCAAAAGTATGGCACTATATCAAGGAATCGAGGAGTGCTTTATGTAAAGCATGTTCAAACCCAAGGGGTGGTATTATGCCACAGTGGTGGTACATCAAGGGTTGGATATGTATGCATATATCATCATCATCATCATTGTCAACCATTATCAATCCACTGCTGGACGAAGGTCTCCCCAAGTTTCCTCCACAATGGTCTGTCTTGTGCCAGTCTCCTCCATGTCACCCCTGCATACTTTCGAATTTCATCCACCCATCTCCTATGTGGTCTTCTTCTGGGTCTTTTCCTGTCCCTTGGAATCCAATCTAAAATTTCGGCTGTCCATCGATGATCTGTCCTTCTGGCAGTATGTCCAGCCCATTGCCATTTCATGGATTTAACTCTGATCATGATGTCTTCCACTCTTGTCATTTTTCGGATCCACGAGTTCCTCTTCTTATCTCTCCTGGTTACACCAAGCATGCACCTCTCCATGCTTCTTTGAGTTGTCTGCAGCCTTTGTATGTCTCTTTTAGTTAAGGTCCACGTCTCTGCACCATACGTAAGCACTGGAAGGATGCATTGATCAAACACTTTTCTTTTAAGACATAATGGCATATTGCTCTTGAAAATTATGCTGTTTCTTCCAAAAGCTCTCCAGGCAAGTTTTGTACGCCGATTAATTTCTTCATCAATGTGACCCTCACTTGATATCTGCTGTCCAAGATAAACGTACGTGTCTGTTATCTCCAGCTTTTCTCCATCAAACGATAAATCTTCATTTCTTGTAAAAGCATTGAACATCACTTTTGTCTTCTGAAAGTTCATTTTTAATCCCACTTCTTTACTCTTGTCAGCAAGTTCCTGGATCATACTCTGCAGCTCTGATGGGGTAGTTGCAAAAATGACTACGTCATCAGCAAAACGAAGGTGGGTTAGATAATCTCCATTAATCTTTATCCCCTTGTTTTCCCAGCTCAGCGACTGAAAAACACCCTCCAATGTGGCATTAAAGAGCTTCGGAGATATGGTGTCACCTTGTCTCACTCCCTTTCCAATTTTTACGTGTGTTGTATTTTCAAACAGCCTAATCTTTGCATTTGCATTTTCATAGATGTTATTAATAATATTAATGTATGCATCTTCAATACCGCATAGGTTTTCAGAGCCATTGTAACTGCTGATGGTTTCACCGAATCAAGGCTTTTTTCATAATCGATAAAAGCCATGCACAATGGAAGTTCATATTCCCTCGCTCTTTCAATTAGTTCTCTCAGCACGTGGATATGATCTATTGTGCTGTAGCCACTCCTGAATCCAGCTTGTTCTCTCGGTTGAGCCATGTCTAGTGCTACCTTCAAGCGGTGTGAAAGAACTTTTAGTGAAGATTTTATAAACTACTGATAGGAGGCTGATAGGTCTGTAGTTTCCGAGATCCTCAATGTCACCTTTCTTATGTAGCAGGATCATTGTAGCAGTGTTCCAATCCTCAGGAATCTTTCCTTCATTAAGGCATCGAGTGAAAATTTGGGCGAGTACTGTTTCGATTTCTCCACTTGCTTCTTGTATGATGTCTACAGTAATTCCATCTTCTCCTGGAGCTTTTCCTCGCTTCATGTTCTTGATTGCATGTGCAACTTCTGCTGGAAGGACTGGAGGAACTCTGGTACTGGTATCTTTCATGATGTCTGGAGTGCATATATCATCCCTTTCATATAATTTGGAGTAGAAATCTTTCACTCTTGTCAAAATTTCGCCTCTATTTCTTGTTACAGAACCATCTTCTTTTCTCAGTGCCATAATCTGTTTTCTTCCCTTACTGAGATGTCCCTTTGCTATCTTTAGGCTTTGGTTGTTTTCAATTGCTTTCCTCACTAGTTCACAGTTGAATTTCCTTACGTCTTCAGTGATACTTTTTCGTACTGTCTTGCATAGCTCTATATATTCCACTTTGGAAGTCACATCTTCTTTAGTTGTCCTCATCTCTCTTCTTTTTTGCATCAACATTTTGGTTTTTCCTGATAATTTGTTCACATGCAACTTGTTCTTAGACCCAGCTAATTTTGTTGCTGTTTCCATAAGAGCTTTGGTTACTTTTCTGTTAACTTCAGAGATGTCCACTTCTTCCGATGTTAGGCCTTCTAAAGCAGAGAACCTGTTCTTCAGTTCTAACTTAAAGGTATTATGGTGTTTTTTAAGGTTGGTTATGTCAATAGATTTTGTTTGTCTTATGAGCTTGCCACGTTCAAGTTTAGTGTTGAGGTGCATCTTACATCTCACCAATCTATGGTCACTACCTGTGTTGAACTTGTTTAGCACACTGCAGTCTTCTATGACGAATTTTTTGTTACACATAATAAAATCAATTTCACTTGTCGTCCCATTTGGATGTCTCCATGTCCATTTCCTGTGTGGCTTTTCTTGAAGAAGGAGTTCAAGATGAAAAACCCTTCTGCCTCTGCAAACTCAACGAGAGTATTTCCACGCTGGTTTCTGTTGCCGTGACCGAATTTACCTACTGAAGTTTCATTCTGTTGCCGTTGCCCTATTTTTGCATTGAAATCTCCCATAATTATTTTCAAGTGCTGCTTACCTTTATTATTTAGATGACAAATTTCCTCATAAAATTCTTCAATTTCTTCTTCAGGATGACTTGTGGTGGGTGCATAAGTTTGAATAATCTGAGCCTGGTATCTTTTCGAGAGTTGGATAACAAGTCGTGCAGCTCTGTCAGAGGAACTTTCAACTTCTACAACTTTATCCTTCAGTTTCTTGTTTATTATAAATCCAACACCACTAGTTCTGCCAGTATCTGTCCCACGATAGTAGAAGAGATGTCCACTTTTCAGTTCGATGAGATCTTCTCCTTTTTCTCCTTACCTCACTTAGCCCCACAATGTCCCACTTGATCCTTTGTAGTTCCTCTTCCAATTCAAGAAGCCTTGAATCAGAAGATAGGGAGCGTCCATTGTAAGTAGCCAAGGTCAGCATCAGATGGCAGCCTAGTCCGGTCCTCCGGGGATTCTTAGCACCCTCTGCCTTCATGTCGCACTGGCCGCTGCCTTGGCCAGGTACATTCCAGCTGCCGGAGACTGAGGGCCAAGATTTAAGTTGTGGAATCATTTTGGAGGGTTTGGCCATATCTCACCACGCTGGCCAAGCGGGTTGGTGAGTGTGGGATAAATTTCCCTCTGATCCCGATGGTATAGTTATACCGCTATGGGCGGTCGTCAGAGCCCCTTTAGTGGGAACAGGATGCACCACGAGAAGGCGGGGTTGACATTTGTCAAGGAGAGGCTGTGATGTTACGCATCACCTGACCTTGCATCCCGTATGCATATATATGTAATGATATGTATGTATATGTATATACATATATAATACACCCAAAAGCAGAGTTAGACGAAATTTATAACTTAAAATTTAAAACCAAATTTTTTAACAAACAATCTGAAGATCATGACGTGCAACGCAGCAGTGATGAATATTCAGAAATTTCAAACTACAAAGCAGAGACTGAAACAAAAAATTATTATTTAACAAGGGCAAAACTACAAATTAAACCTCAAAACCCAACAGGCATGAGTAAAAAATAAAATAACAGCAAAACCAGAATGCAGAAAGTGTCGAGAATGCTGAGCCTTGGCTTTATCAAGGACCAGCAAAACTCTGCATTTTCTCACTTCCACAAAGACCTAGTTGGAAATGGGTTTCTGCAAAGCCTTGTTAAATAATAATTTTTTTGTTTCAGTCTCTGCTTTGTAGTTCATATATAATACATTTATATATATAATCCTTTCAAGAATTTTTCAAAAGCAGATCTTTAGAAAAAACAAAAGTCAGTGAAAAACAGAATATATTTTACAATCCCTCATGGAAAAGATACGCATTAACTAAAATGTACAATATACAATATGCACAATGTTCTTCACAATGAATAGAAATATTCACAAAAAAAATTCAATTACATTTCTAGAATCAGTAAAATATCCGTAAGTACATATTAAAATAGCTACTTACACACACTAGCAGCAGAAACATGTTACAAAAAAATCCCAAATCATACACAAAATGTCCCTCATATCAGAAGCTAATCAAAACAAGAGGTATTTTCTAAATCAAGAAACTGAAAGATGTGCAGGAAAATTTGATGTAACTTTACATCCTCTTGTGGGAAAGCTACGCATTGTTTGAAAAAAAAACGATTCTTCATAGTGAAGGATATCCAGCTGAAAAGGGATTTTTCCAAGGAATTTTTAAAATCAGAGAAGCTATTTCGAACAGAAATATAAGTTGACACCCCCTTGATAAAGAACTGTTAATTGTGAAAATACACAAAATATATGCAAAATATTCTTTGTCAGTGAAAGCCATGAGATGACAAAAAAGTATTTCGAATACAACTTCTAGAAGCAGAGATAATAAGGTAAGAGGTTTCACATATATGCAACCAAGTGGAAAAACAGTATGCTACTTTGAGCAGGAAACATGCATAAAATTTTTACATCACAAGTGATATCTGAACAAAACAGAATTTTTTTTATTGAGTTTTTAGGAGCACAGGTATTGCAGGGATCTCCATTTCAGGTCTATCAAAATAGAGATCTCATCAAATCTATGGGAACAACAAAAACCATCACTAAAAAGAATGTTGTTGTTTTTTTTAACTCTACCACTAAGCTGGTGAAGGTCAAACCAAAAAACTTTTTTAACTATTCTCAATGCATATTAATCATTTTAGTTCACTTTTTAGTTTGTCTTTTAACTTTAACTCAACTTTTAAGTTCATCGATTATTATTTTAGAGATATTAAATGATCAAAAATAAGTTTGTTTTTTATTTGACCCTGGATGGGGTATGGCTAATTTTTATTTATAGTCAAATTACAGAAATATACAGAGTACTTTTACACCTCTACTCATTATTTCTCTTTAATACCTTAAATATTATACATCACTTTTAACTTTGGTTAACTGTTTTTTTTTTTTTACTACTACTTTACTTTTTTTCTTTGGCAAACTTCTTAAAAAATGAAGTTACTAGAAAAGATGCTTTTTTCCCACCCATGTCTTTGCTTGTATGTATGTATGTTTCATGATTGTCCTTGCTCTCTTTGAGTTTTAAAACTTATATGCTTCCAATAGCCTGTGAGTTCTTCAGTTCTTCAAAGCTTTTACTTTTCAGCACAAATTTAATGCATGATGTTGTTCGCTCAAGGAGTTTGTCAGCTGCACTCTTTTTCTGGACTTTTTTCCTTCTTTTCATAACCAAATTTTTCTTCATATCACCAAAATCCTTCTTTCTTCACTTTCTTACTCTTGTTTCTTCTTTTGCCCTTTCTCTTTCTATCTCCTCATCTTCTTCAAGTCTCTTTTCTCTCAGCTTGGTTTCCTCTAAGTACTGGTGATATTTACTTCTTGCATTTCAATGATGGAAACGCTATGCATTAACTAAATGCATTAGGCAATTAGCTCTTTTGTGATTGGAACACAAGCAGGTTTATTGCCATAAAAGTTCAAGGCATCTATGACATGCAATCTTGCATTCAAAGCTCTTTCTTTCATAGTAGCTGTCTGCTTTGTAATCGCATGTCCAGATGTTGAAAAGCCTCTCTCCACATTGCCATTACCATGTAACAATGAAAGACAGGTTTTAACTACTTTTGTTATTTCTTTGTATTTGGTGTCATTCATTACATTCTTTACTTCAAAAATTTCTCTCCAAATTGTTTCAAAGTCTCCGTTGATTCCTATGGGTGTTTCTGTTCTAACATCTTCCCCTCGTCGATCAAGCAGTCTGTATGGACATGAAAAGGAATCATCCTCCATCATCCTCGCCACTTTCAGAAGTTTTGCTTCACTGCTGGTAGCTTTGCAAGTTTTTGGATTTAGAAAAGCCATATCATGAAGGATAGTCTCTCTTTATGTTGCATTTCTCCTGGAGGTATTTTCCAGACACAATTTTTTTTTTTTTTTTCACTTGGCAAAATGTGAAATTTTTTTTTGCTATTTGAACTTTTGACTTAAAGCTGAGGACTTCCACTTCGTTAACTTCTTTTAGCTCGCTGTGGACACTTCCTCACTTATACAAATGCTGTGAGGGTTTTTTAAAGAACTGCTATCAAAGGAAAAGTCCTGATTTGTCTCGGGTTTGCAAACTGTATTACTAATTTTCTTATTTCCTAAAACGTTCCTCCAAATGCTTGTACAGTATATGAATCATGAAAGTTTCTTTTTAGAAAATCAGAAAATACTTAGAGAACATCTTAGCACTTGAGATGGCAAACATAATTTCAGCTTTCATCAGAGGATTTTTTAAGTATGAAGAAATTATTTTGTAGGACTAATTTTTCATCAGTGATGACTTTTGCAGTCGTACAAATTCTATAAAGTATTTTCTTACAGGCCATTGCTCAAGGAGTCAAACAGCTGCTGGTCAGTCCTAGTGTCAACCACCTTGAGGAGACACATGTTTTATAAGAACTTTGGAAAAAAGCTGAAGATCATGTTGAATATTCTGAAAGTCTTCAAATTTTTCTGGGAACTTGTGAAAAAAAATGTAAATCAATACAAGTTCAAACACATATTCCTCAATTTCATCCAGGCCCTTTTGAAATACATTGTAGAAATGGTGAAGGTTATAAGTTCCAATCTGCACAAGACCATGGCCTCTCAATGCTTCAACTTCATCACTCATCAGCCTAAAAACAGTTTTATTTTAGTTTGGTCTAACACTACCAAGTGCCACAAGTTTGAGTGGTGATAAATTGCTATCATCAAGGGCTTTACTTAATTTCTTCAAGTCCTTCGCAGTTGCATGGCCACAAAAAAAAAAAAAAAGTCATGAGATGCCTATTTTCCACCTTTTGAGATTTGTTAGACAAAAATCGAATTCTGATTTGCAGTTCTTTAAGTCCACCATCATCTGTTGTCTCATAAAAGCATAAGCTGAAATAACAATTCCTAATATCAACCATTAGTTTATTCCAAAAAGAAGGTCCAAGTGCATCTGATACAAGATATGCAACTTTGGCTGCAGAAAAAGAAAAAGTGGTGAAATTTAGTTGAGGAAGCATAGCTTGAAATATTTCTTTGAAATCAGAGCAAGATGCATAAGAGTAGTGACAAATAACACATTCCATGGCCAGATCAGTTGTACAGAAATGGAGGCATTCTTCCCACTTATCATCTTAAGAATTCCAACTGTAAACTGACTTGAATCAGGCCTACATTCTTCATTGCTTGTTGAAGTTTCTAAAGCTTCATTCTTCGATGGTGAAGAAATAAGTTCTGCAGTTGAACAGACCCCAGGTCCTTGCAATGCTAGTTTCAACTGTAAGGGTCCAAGTTTTATTTCACAGTTTTCTAAATGTTTTCTAGTGGTAACATTTTGACTATTTTTTTCAAAACCTTTAGGAACATTTATTTTAGAGTCACAAACAATACATAACACTTCAGTATCACTTATAATTTTTGCCCATATCCTAATCTGATGTCCAAGTGAATCCTTTTGTAGCAACCAATCTTTACAAGGACAAACACTTTCCTATTTTCACTTAACAAAGTTAAACATTTAATCCAATTTTTCATGTCTTCTCCAAGCACCTATAACAACAACAACAGATTAATATCCCTCAAAAATATTAAGCCTATTTATAGACAGAACAATCTTAGCCCTTCGATAACCTAACAGTCTCGGGATGTAAAAAATAGAAGAAGTGACCATGGAAGAAATGCCAACCAAAGAGGAAAGACTCCAGGGCAAAAACAAAAACAAAAAAAAACTTAACAATGGGAAGGGCCCTAAAGAGGCAGTTTAACACATGCTGCTGCAAACATACTGACTTTAGGGACCAAGCGTACTGTTGCAAACGTTTTACAAGTGAAAATGTATAGTTATGCACCATGACAGCCAAATTTTGCATAACAAAAAGAAATTATATGGAAACTCTTCTCTACCATGAATTTTATCTGACATCAAAATATTATTTTTCAGATAGGATTATTAGAAACAGATATCAGGAAAAATGCAATGCATGTTTATACCTCTAGAGGGAAAGATGAGCATTGTTTGAAGAAAAAACTGTACATAAAATGGTCTTCTTTGTAATGAGGTATCAGAGGAAAGAAAGCATTGTTTCAATCAGATTTTTAGAAACAATGATATGAAATAAAACACATTTTGAATTCAATAGCACCTGTAAGTACATCCCCCAGCTGTGAAGTTATGCATTAGAAAAAGATCAGATGATAAAAGATCATCATTCTCACAGTTCAAGCTTCCTAATGCAAAACATAATTGTTGCAACTGGACTATAGGTGCAGAGATAGGCATCCACAGAGGGATGGATATTCATCCACACATACTGATAATACAAGAACAACTCTTTTTTTCTAAGATATGCTAAAAATTACTGTTACATATTCACAATGGACAAGCTCTAAGCCTAACTAACATGCATGTGCTTTATATTCTGCCAATTCTGCATACTCAGCTTTTGAAATAGTTCTTGGCAACTTCAATTTGCTTAACACATTGTTGATCATTTATGTACCCAGTCTTAGCATAAATAATGTTTGTTACAAATGTTCGACAGATAGCACACAACTGGTGTGCAACGTCACTGATCAGCCAGGAGGCAGGAAATAGCTCAGTGTTCTGCAACCGGTGTGCCCCCACAAGGTGAAAGGTGTGATGCAAACTTTTATCTATTATCCTATTGTAAGAAATCAATTGTCGAATTTTGTTTTTTAATTTGATCACAGTTACTGTGTTTCATATGCTTTTATTTCATTCTCTGCGGCTGCAGTGATTAAATAAGATGGTGCTTGTTTATTCTTTATTACATGCCGCGATTTGTTATGTATTCTAAGAAATTAAATGTAAATTATTTACTCACAGTTGTTGTTATATTGTAGTTTTACTTATTGATATATTTGTATTTCTCGCCTCTACCGCTGCGGTATGCGGCTTCTTTGTTACACTTGCCGAATGTTCTCTGTGTGCTTTTCCCTAAAAGTCCGGGGATTAGCAAAACTTTCCCGGTCTTTTATTATTTTATTACGTTGTTTTGGCATTTGTCCCTGTTTTTTGGTGTGGTGATAAAACATGCCCAATCCCCGAGTGTATCGTTTGTGGTGAAAATTTAGTAATGCTGCTATGGTTCCCAGTAAATTGAAATGACATTTATCAACAAAACATTCTTCTCCGTCAAGCAAAGATATCAATTATTTTCGTTGGTTGTTGGATCAAAACAATAAACAAGCAATGTTCATGACTGCGACAGTACGTGTTAGCTATAAGGTAGCCAAACTTATCGTAAAGGACAAAAAAAAAAACACCCAACAGCTGAAACATTGTTAATACCTGCTTGTAAAGAGATGGTGAAAATAATCCTGAGTTCAGGAAGCTGTTAGTGAAATTTCAAAAATTCCTCTCTCTGCTGACACAATCAGTCGCTGAGTTAGGGACATGTCCAGTGATATTGAAGGCATTATGAAGGAGAAAATCAACAGCAGTCAGTAGTTCTCACTTCAGATCGACGAGTCCACCGATATTAGAGGTCATGCACAACTTCTTGCCTACATTTGGTACATTGATGGAGATGTAATTACAACTAATTTCTTTTTTGCAAAAAAAACTTCCCAAGCGAGCCACCGGTGAAGAAACATTTCGTGTGACTAATGAATATGTGCTCCATAATGAATTAAAATGGAAGGATTGCGTTAGTGTTTGTACAGACGGAGCCGCTTCTATGACAGGCCGACTGAAAGGATTTGTAGTTAAAGTACGTGAAGTGAATCCTAATAAGATGCGATCATTCAGAAAACTGGACTTCAAAAACTGCAGTTTCTGTCTAACTTTCTTGGGACCTATACTCTTCAAAGCTTGGAAACGCTTATGTGTCTATTTCTTACACCAATAAATCGGATCACTGGTATAGTGTTACTATTTATTATTGTCTCATTCACCATGAAGCCATTGTTGCTAAGGTTTTTGCCATCTTTTCTGAAAGTAGTTCTGGACGAAGTAGTAAAAGTCATGAACCTAATCAAATCGTGGGCCCTAAATTCGCGGCTTTTTTTCCGTTTTGTGTCGGGAAAATGGGATCAGAACACACTACACTCCTGCTGCATACAGAAGTACGGTGGTTATCAATAGGAAAAGTGTTAACGTGAATATTTGAACTTAAAGAGGAGGTACATGCATTTTTTACTGTTAAGAGGCATGAGTACGCGGATTTATTTGCAGAGGATGAATGGGTATGTAAGTTGGCATATCTTCCCGATATTTCCGTACACTTGAATGAGCTGAACACAAAAATGCAAGGTAGGAATGAAAATCTTCTCACTAGTTCAAGGATTTGTGAATAAGCTGAATTTGCGGATACAGGGAATTGAAAATGGGTCGTTTGAGATGTTCCCGACTGTATGGCCACTTGCTGATGGTAATAAAGAACTGATAGACTTAAATAACATTTAGAAATCTTGCAGCAGAAGTTCAAGAAGTATCTTGGAGAGAGTGTTCAAGATTTCGACTGGGTTCGTGATTCATTTGTTGGGAATTCAAAACCTCTCTCGATTAATATAAAAGAGGAACTCACAGATTTAAAAGCAGACAGAACATTGAAATTAAAACTTCTTGAAGTGCCTTTGGACACATTTTGGTTCGCAATAAAGAGTGAATACCCAGCTATATCTGAGATGGCAGTTAATGTGTTATTGCTATTTTCAACTACATATGGCTATTTTCAACTACATATTTGTGTGAACTGGGCTTCTCGACGTTGAACAAAATTAAAGCATCAAAAAGAGAGAGACTCAAATCCGTCGATGAAGAAATGAGACTTACATTGTCAACGATTCCGCCACAGATCAGCTGCCTGTGTGCAGCTAAGAAGCCACAAGTATCACATTGAAGGTATGAGTACAATTATTTACTTTAAAAGTAATAGAAAAGTGTAATTTCTTGTATTTTCTACAGTGAATTAAAGTTTATAAATTGTTAATAAATGCCCAAACCGTTTTCTGTTTAATAATAATACAATAGAATAATAACATAATATAATAATAGGCTGATTGCATTACGTATTTATATTAATAGTGTCATATCATACGTTTTCGAGGGGATTAACATTTTGGCGTGCTGTGTTGAGTCATGGATAATTTATGGTGTGCCGCGAGTAGAAAAAGGTTGTGGAACACTGAAATAGCAAGAGTGAATCATTGTGTATTCAGGCACAGAGGAGATAATGTGTTTCATAAAGTACTTGCCACGGAGTGGGCGATTGTGAGAATCGTGTTGCTGTAATAGCGCTGCACAAAGTTGGAAAATCAGCTTCAGAGATTTTCAACATTCCGAAGAAGCTGAAAATCAGCCGGAATTTTGTGTACCAGACCATAAAAAGGTTCGTTGAGAATGGGACTGTTGCTGACTGCACCAGAAAGGGTCGGCTGCATATCATGAGGACTGCTCACCTGGTGAAAGCAATGGCACCCCGTATTCGACGAAATCCTGTCAGAAAACAATCAGTGATAGCTTGTGAGCTCAACATTTCAAGAATGTCGATGTCATGCGTGCTGTGGAGTGACCACCTAAGGGCGAGAGCTTACCGGCGGCATATAGGACACTTCCTCACCCCACAACTGAAGCAGCAGAGGGTGCTAAAAGCAAAATGTTTGCTGCAGCATTACACAGACAATCGCTACAGACAGATCCTTTTCTCTGATAAAAAAATTTTCACTATTGAAGAGGCTTTTAACCACCAAAATGACAGGGTGTATGCGTCAACCTCGTGAAAAGCTCAGGAGAAAGCTCCAAGGATCATGAGGGACCATCAACCTGCATCTGTTATGGTTTGGTGGGGAGACTCCTACGAGAGTACCATGGAGCTCCATTTCTGTGAAAAAGGAGGGAAAACATCCGCCAAAGTCTACCAGGACAGGGTTTTGGAGCCAGTGGTAAAAAATGTGAGGGCACCCTCTTCCGAAACCGACAGTGGAGCTTTCAGCAGGATTCCACACTGGCCCACAAGACCAAGTCAATCCAGGAGTGGCTTGAGGTGAATTTCATTTCTCCAGCAGATTCGCCTTTAGCAGCCCAGACCTCAACCCACTGGACTACAAGTTGTGGGCCACACTGGGGGACATCGCCTGCAGAAAAAGACACCCCAGTATTAACAGTCTCAAACGCTCTTTGGTGCAGGCAGTAGCAGCTTTTCCTGTGAGGACCCTGCATAAAGCTATTGATGAGTGGCCACAGAGACTGAAGGACTGTGTGAAGGCAAAAGGATGCCATTTTGAAAAGTGATTGGTGCCATGTATTCACAAGTGTACTACTTATGTCCTATCACAGGTATATTAAAATATCTTTAAATTTCTTTTATTTCATTGAATATTTTGTAACAGTATTTATGGTAAGACTAGGTGCATCCTTGGCAATACGACTTTATCATAACTTTTACACTCCTACAGCATTGTAGCTTTCTAGAACTCTTCATTGTCAGTGAAACCTGATCCACAAAAGCACCACTTTAAATTCTGAAAAAATAGCAAGTCAGTAAAAACAAGGTCTACAGAATAAGAAGGTGAAGAAACTAAAAACAAAAACATTTCTGAGTATCAGCCACAGAAACATTAGCAGTGAATACTAGAGAACTGTGGTAAAGTAACACTCCCCAATTCAGTTTTCCATGACATTTATTTCTTAAGTGAATGCCTACCACATTTAAGCTATCAGTCATCATAACATTTACTGGCCATGAAGGTTTTGTGAGGCGGATAGCCAATTAAAAAAAATAAAAATAAAATAAAAATAAAAACTTTTGGTGTTTGAAAAAAAGAAAGAAAAAAGCCCTTTTTTAAAGTACAGCTGATTTCAAAATACTGGCCTAGTGACAAACCTCTATAATCATTGATGACAGATTCCCTTTTCTTTTCAATTTCAAGCTTTTTTTATAATTTTCTTTTTAGGAAATTGTTTTGAAAGCTGATGGCCTTTAGAGAATCCCAGTCCATCCTGAGAACAGTTTCTCCCTGCCTAAACCTGTGTTGTTGGAGCAATTTTTTATTGCTGCTTTATGTTCTGCAATTCAAGTTTAAAGTCTACGTACAGCCCATCTCTCCTATGAAAGATAGTCCACAACAACATATATAATAGATAGCACAGTAACTAATATAAAGAGAGGGCGGTATGATCAATATACAAGTTGAAAGACTTGTTGCAACAGAACTAAAATAGGCTGCAATGGAATACCGTCTTAACAAGATTTATTTTAAAAGATGAAAAAACTATATACAGGTTAAAACATACATTAGTACTTTCAAAGTGACACTCCCTTCATCTTCAGATGTACTGATACAAACGCCAATTCGATATCATATATATACACTTGTGCATCATGGGTACCCTACTACCTAGTCATGTGACATGCCGTGGTTGTTGTGAAATTTGTATGCAAATCATGATGAGGATGATTTATGAGTACGAGATTATGTTAGAATTAAAACATTTCATACTACTTGATACAACAATCTGTCTCGTAATACATGAAAAAGTTGTTCCCAATTTCCAGATAACTCAACAGGGGTGTAATCATTGCAGCATTGGTCTCCAAAGGCTGTGATATATACACTCTCCAAGCATAGTAGCAAGTGGGTAGAAGATGCGGGGGTTGCCAGTAGTTTTTTTATCTCATTTCAAACAAATCTTTATCTCCTTGCAAAACAATCTTCATCTCCTTTCACACCTGATAAAAGCTGATGAGTGTAATTCACCCACTTTTTCTTATTTCAGCAGTTATTGAAATTCTCAGAAACCAAACTACATATTTTTTGTTTTGTTTAGATGAATGGCGGTTTTGCGTAAAACAAAGCTTAGACAGTCTGAGCTTTATTCTAAGCAAAATTTTCATTTATCTAAACAAAACAAATCAGCAAACAGAACCTGAACAACTTCCTCATAATTTTTATGCTCCCAAAATTTATCTTACTACAGGGGTGCCTAACTAGTAAACCACAAATCTGTCAGTTTGAAGTCGATCAATGTGCATAAATGCATTTTTATTTCTTAGATGTAATCTATTTTTTTAATGATTTCATTTAGCTATGAATTCAGTTTTCAACATTGAATACAACTGAACAACAGTTTTTTTGTTCCAGTAACTAACATCCCGCAGCAGGTAGTAAACATTTCAGAATGCTGCGTAATACTCCGCACCTCCATTACGCATGCACTGGCAGATGTGAGAGAGTGGAACTCATTAGCCATTAAAGATGCTGTGGAGACACATGAGCAAAATGTGTCCGGAGTGGCGAAGGACTGATCAAGTATGTGCCGGGACTCTTGCAGTGGTTAGGGCTAAGGTCGTTGGTTGGTTGGTTCGTGGAATTTTATGGTGCAATGGCCATGTTTGGCCAAAGAGCGCCATACACAAGACAACCAAACAAACAGTATTAAAAATGTGGCATAATGCTTAAAATCAGGCTGATTTCGTAAAAATGAAAAATGAGAATGATGAAAAGTGCAAAAACTAGATATCTTTAAAAAAGCCAATGTGTTGTTGAACTATGCCGCAGCATAGCTACGTCGTCGTTCAACAAATGAGAATGAAAGATGTGAAAATGAACAGCACAAAAATGAACACAACTACAGAGAATATGAGTGACAGTGAGTTGGCAAAAACACGCCTCACACATTTGCGCAGTATCGCCACACAGCAAGAAGCGGTGTGTGAAACAACAATGTCCAATGCGGAGATGTGCAAGGACAACATCCTCATGACGATTCCTAAGTAAACTGGATTGTCGTAGTCCGATCTGTGGTTTGATGGAGAGAAGTTTGTTCCTGCCCTGCTGAGACCGGAGGGACTGCCACTCAGCCATGATGAATGCATGGATACCAGGACGAAAATCTCCAAAAAACAGTAGCAGTCGAGTGATCGGCATGGAGGCCATGAACCTGGCAGAGGCATCCGCCAGCTCGTTACCCCGAATCCTAACATGGTAAGGAACCCAACAGAAGCGGACCAGGAATCCAGCACCAGTCAAAGTCCGCAGGAGGCGACGAACATCTCTGGCGGAGAATCAATGCCCTCAGGAGAAGATAACACCTGGATGACAGACTGGGTGCCGTGCAAAGCATAGAGCGATGATGAAAACAAAACTGGATGTGATGCAAGTCGAGGTGAACTACATGCATTTCCACTGAAATTACAGTCACTGCTGGCAGAATCCTCTCAGCATACGTCTCATCAATACATACAAAGGCAGATCCCACAACATCACCGGATTTCGAGCCACTGGTGAAGACAGGCACGAAGCGAGAGGTGCTCGGCAAAAAGCTGGTGGTAGATGAGCGCAGGCATGAAGGACTTAAGCCACACAGAAAGAGATTGATCGGCCATCACCTGAGCCGACTGCCATGGAGGATCATGAAAAGCTTTGGTCACACCAATCGTCGATAAGTCTAGGCCAGCATTGTGCACCATGTCTGATATCCGAATCCCGAAAGTTGGGACACAAGAAGGGCGGTTTGAAAACAAGCAGACACATTGTGGGTTAAAGACGGGAGAATGCGATGGATGATCAGGAAGAGATTTCAGCTTGGCGAAGAACTATAATAGAAAGACAGTTGTTGATGGCTAAGGCATAATGTCGGTTTGTTAGACTCAGCATGAAGACTATGAATGGGAGACATACGGAAAGCTCCAATGCAGAGATGCAGAGCCTGGTGATGCACTGCATCAAGAAGCTTCAAGACAGACGGCCGGGCTGATCCGTACATCACACCGCCATAATCCAACCTTGACCGGACAAGAGAGTGATAAATGCGGAGCATTGAGCACCTGTCAGTCCCCCATGACGTACCCAAGAGGACCTTCAGGATACTCAAAGTGCGCATGCACTGCACCTTTAAGGAGAGAATGTGAGGTCGGAAGGTGAGTGCGCGGTCGAAGGTTAATCCCAAAAACTTAACTTCTGGAACTACAGGAATAGTAGGGCTCCCCAGATGGAGGTGAGGGTCTAGGTAAAGATCTTGTTTGCGGCAAAAATTTTCTGGAACGAGAAGCTGAAACTATTGCAAGCCCAACAAGAGATCTTATTAATGGCAGACTGCAACTTCCTCTCAATAGTGCACATGTTGACAGAGGCACAGGAAATCTGATGTACATAGTCCCACAAACCATCGGAGGAAGTAATGTGAAAATGATTAACATGAAAAATGAAGAGAGTGACCAATAAAATGGAACCCTGAAGGACACCCTGCTCTTGAGAGTAAAGTGTAGAGAGGGTCGACCTGACATGCACACGGAACGTCCGGTTCTGGAGAAAACCAGCAATAAAAGTTGGTAAGTTATTTTGCAATCCGCACTCGTGCAGATCATGAAGAATGCCATATTTCTAAGTGCGATTGTACGCCTTTTCCATGTCAAAGAACACGCAGACCATGTGCTGATGTCGTACAAATGCTTCTCTGATAGAGGCCTCAAGGCGAAGGTGATGACCAGTGGTAAAGCAAAGACGTCGGTATCCGCTCTGGTGAGGTGACAAAACTTGATGGAATTCAAGAAAAAGGTGAGATGAAAATTGACAATATGTTCAAGCACTTTTCAGAAGCAGCTTGTCATAGCGATCGGTCAGTAGTTGTACAGGTTTGCCGTTTCTTTACCAGGTTTGAGAACAGGTATCACAATAGCTGTATGCCAAGGCTGAAGAAAAACATGCTTCTGCCAAATCCTGTTAAACAGGAGTAGCAGACAGTCAAGAGATGATGGAGAAAGGTGTTTCAGCATTTCATAGTGGATGTTATCTGGTCCAGCTGATGTGTGGCCAGACCGATTTAAAGTGATTTTTAGTTCCACTGCTGTCAACAGGCTGTTATAATCCTCCGAGGAAAATGGGTGGAAAGATATGCGTTTCCTCTCAAGCTGCATCTGAAGCTCTTAGAACGAAGGAGGATAATTGCTGCTATTGGACACAGAAGCAAATGCTGCGCCAAGACAGTCAGCAATACCCTGAGTGTTGGCAACCGGCCCTCCACCACTCTCGAGAATGGAGATCTCTCCAGATGGATACTTTCCCCGAATCTTGTTAATCCTGTCCCAAATGACTTTGGAGCTGGTAGAAGAGTTGAGCCCTGATACATAATGGATCAGAGATTCCCACTTTTTGCGACGATGAACCAATCCCGCATAGGCCTTGGCTTTCTTAAAAGCGAGTAAATTGGTGTCTGTGGGGTATCGAAAGGAACCGACCCCAAGCGTTATGCTGAGCTGCTTTGCACTCGGAATGCCACCAAGGCTTCGGACAACCTAGAAGTTTAGATGACGTCTTCGGAATGGAAAGTTCTGCCACATGCACAATACAATCCGTAACTGCTGCAACAGCGTCACTGACTGTGCCTGTGGATAACATATCAAGAGTGATAGTCTCTGAAGCAGTGATGCGTCACACTTGGCCCAATCAATGCTCCATCTAGCAGGACAGGTAGGAGAGCAGTAACTGTCATCCGCGAGGTGAAGAAAAATTGGAAAATGATCACTGCCAAGGAGATCATCAAGGAGATCATCAGACGTGCTCCAGGATCAGGCAGGAAAGATGGATGGTGAACATAGCGACATATCAATAGCTGAGTACGAGCGGCTGGGTTTATGAAAGTAGGTGCTCGTCCCTGTGTTATCGAGACAGAAGGATGTGTTGGACAGGAGGGACTCAACAATACGGCCCTGTGAGTCCCGACTGGTCTCCCCACAGCGGATGATGTGCATTAAAATCTCCAAGATGGAAAAAGGAGGTGGCAGCTGGTCAACCAGGTCTTCCAAGTCGGAAAGGCTTACTGCTTCATTGGGTGGTAAGTATATCGAGCAGACGGGGAGCAGAATGTGCACAGAAAGCCTCACCATCACTGCTTGCAGATTCGTACGCAGAGCAACAGCTGTGAAGGGAACACCATGAGGCACAAGAATGGCCACTCCTCCACATGCGATAGCCCCGTGGTTGTGATCCATATGGAAAATGCTAAGTCTGTTCACCAAAAGAGCATCTGCAGGGCGGAGTTTCGTCTCTTGGAGACACATGCACACTGGTGAATGTGAAGACAGCAAGCCCTTCAAATCGTCAATTTGTGGTCGGAGGCCTCGGCAATTCCACTGGATGATAAAAGAAATAATGAAAAAAGGAAAAAGTTATGACAAAAAAGTGGGACGTCTAAAAGGTCTTGGAGTCCATCAGTTTTTCAGGAAGTTCTACAGGGACCCTCGGCGACGTGCCATCCAGGAGAAGGACTGGTGGACATTTGGGTTGAGTCATCCCGGCTTGTTTCTGGTTATCAGACTGTGTGCCCATTGCTTTTTGGGCTTTCCGCTGTGTTTACCAGAAGGAGAAGCAGACATAGCATGGGAAGCCTGTACTAGAGCCACGTGACTGGGTGAGGATGCAGAACCCCGAGCATTGGACCGTGGTGGCAAAGACAAAGTACCAGTGGTGGAAACTCCAAGGGCCTTCAGCCCAGCAACATAGATCTCCCAAAAGAGAAAGGGCAGTCATTCGGAACAGAGATAGCCATCTGACTAGCAATAGATGTTTTAGAAGTCAAGACGGATGCATAAGTGTGTCCACCTGAGGCAGCGGGAACAATCTTCTGTTGAGCTTCAGGATAAGACAGGCATTCAAGAATCTTTACCTCCTGAATTCTCCATACCTCAATCCATTTTGGGCAGTCCTTTGCATTGGCCGGGTGGACGCCTTTGTAGTTCACACAATGGAGAGCTTCAGCAGAACAATCGGAGTGTAGATGATTATGAGACCCACAATGACTGCCAGTGGCAGCACCACGGCAAGACTGCTGGGAGTGCCTGTACACTTGGCAGCGGAAGCAACAAAGAGGGTTTGGAATGTACGGATGCACAGTGCAGTTCAAATAGCCTGCATGGATGGAAGATGATAGAGTCAGACGATCAAATGTCAGAATGATTGTCCTGGAATTCACCAGGTCCCTGTTCCTGCAAAATTTGATGTGACACACCACTGAAACCCCTTGGGCAGAAATCTCCTGGAGAAGTTCCTCCTCTGAAACACCCATGAGGTCGCGTTCGGAGATGACACTTCGGGATAAATTCAGGGACTAGTGAGGCTTGTTTTCCACAAGGACACCACACAAGTTGGAAACATTTAAGAGCAATTCACCCTGCTGGGGAGTTGACATTTTCACCAAAAGATCCCCCGACTGAAACTTCTTCACACTTGTGGGTGACCCAACGGCTCCCTGCAGGGACTTCTGCATCCAGAAAGGAGACTTTAAGCTAAGTTTGTGAGCTTCTTCCTGTGCATGAATGATTAAAAAGTGGGCAGTGTGAGTCTGCAAAGTACGCAGTTTCTTGTTTGCAGAGCTAGGCTCCTTGTCCAAAGAACTCTTCTGTTTTACAGAAGGGGAAGAGGTGTAAGAATCCATAAATAGTTGAAGAGAATTCGTCCACTGACCTCCCCACCCACTACGGAGCCGAAAGGGGGAGAGCCGGAGGTCCGCAAGCCCCAAAGGATGCAGGACATGACTCTGGGAATAGGCAGCAGATATAGTCAGTTGATAGTGCAGGCACGTGCTGTGTGGACGTTGACATTCCTGTGTCGCAGTAACACCCCTTTGACGTGACCACACTATCTCCAGGCTCACCCTGTCATACGCAACAACAAGCCGTTGGAAGACAAGACTCCACTCGGCCACTGACTTCAATGACTACGAGTGGGTTAGTTCCCAGCTGCCCATTTAGGGTGAAGCAGCGGGCAAGGAGGAGTATCAGTAACTGGTGACAACAACACCTCGGCCTCCAGAAACCTCAGCCTCCAGCATCCCCTTTTCCACCTTACAAATGTGCAGGTAAGTCTAGCTAACCAGCACGGAAAAAGAAAGGGGAAACAAAAAATGGGGGAAAAAAAGAAAGATAACGAGAAACCAAACTCCAGCACTGGCTCATTATCACAACCTCAGCAACCTACAACTGAGGCAGGTGCATGTCATGGTAACAACAAAAGGCTTAAAAACGGGAAAACATCAGACATTATATGTTGGCTCGGGCCATGGGGTCATCACACCCCATCAGCTGGATGAACAGTTGTTCCTGCGGTGATGGTATCGTACAAATACAAAAAGACAAGATGTTCGGTAACAAGGTCAGCTCGGGCTCTAGCGGAGCTACTCCCCAAATAACTGGAAAACCAGTTATCCCCGTGCGAGGGGGACTAAGGTCAATACTTGGCATTCGGAATGACGGAATTGCATGATGTCGGACAGGTTCTTGTTCGAATTTTAAATCTTAGCGTTCATAGTAGTTAATTAATTTGGTTTTACATTTTAAGGAGTTTTCATCTGTGATAATTCATTTTTATAAAAAAGAGGTTTTGAAGATGACAATCCGATTTTTGGCGTAAATGTGACAAGGATGGTAAGTCAGATAATATCCAAAAACTTGAAAATTTTCATCGTCCTGGAGCGGGACTCGAACCCGCGTCTCCGAGAAAACGCCCGGGTATGCTAACCATCCAGAACGACCAAGTTTCAAGTTTCCGATCAATTTGAATTTAACCATTACAGGATTCGCTAGTCGAAGCAACCGACATTCATGTTTAGCAAATCTGGAGGTTAAGAATCTTATCCCGTGTTTGCCCGGAGAAGCAAATAAATCATGAAAGAAATACGGGATTACGCCAAATAATACAAATTTTGAAGATGACAATCCGATTTTTGGCGTAAATGTGACAAGGATGGAAGTCAGATAAAAGAGGATTTTATGGTGAATGGTCAGAGGGGACTGGTTAATGGAAGGTTGCTAAATATATTTTCGAATTGGTTTTATTTATACTGTTGATCACAATGAAGTCAAAGATTAAAGACCATGGAAATATTGGGACATTGCATGCACATGAACATCAGGATTCCGAACAAGGATAGAACAAAATATTAGACTGTATAGAACAGAGCTGAATATTAATGACCAACACCAATAGACAAGGTAAGCAATTGCTAATATTTTGAGCTAATTAGTAACAGCTTTGAGTTCATGAATCTCTATGCCAAGCCCGTGACCTTTGTGATAAGTCCCTATCAATAACGTGTTGAACAGAGGTTTGTTCAGAACTGAATAGTTACTGAGATAATTAATATAGAAACCACGTAAACTCTGTGAACATCAATTGATGCTAATTGAGTATTTACTAATGTAAATTATGTTCCATTTTCTACATTTAAGAACGGCAACACAATTCAGCACTCCAATACGCAATCTGCAGTCTAAGTTAGAGACCGTAGATAACAATAAAGTGCAAAAATACACGTTTAATGGTGTATTAAAAACACAAATGAATAAATGCTAGCTTTCACCACCAACGGGTGGCTTCATCAGGCAGAAATGCAATGTAATGTAAATAGAGAGTTCCAGATATTCAAAATTCAAAATGGTAAGCAAAAGGATGATCAATGCCAGTGTCAAGTCGCATGCATGTGACATGACATAGATACATTGCATTTCAGTGTCGCGAGATTCTCAGAAGTGCATGGCAGATGTACAGCAGTTCTATAGATGTCTCCTCAAAGGTAAGTATTTCCATTCCTCTTCCTTTCTTTTTTGTTTCGTAAAAGTAAATTAATTAAATCAAAAAAAAAAAATCTTTCACATTTTGCAGCCATCCTGGCTCCTCTTTTTTGTTTGTTTTTTTCCTTTTTTTCTTTTGGAAGAAATATTACTGCATCAGCCAGTCATTGGCAGTGGCTAGCATTAATTTGGAGGAACCCTGCTTTTCATATGGATAACTCTTGTCGCCTGCTGAATGGTTGGCAATCATAAAAAATCTCTCTACATTTTTGCTCCCAATGGAAAAACCAAAAATATTGTTTACTAAAAAGCAATAACCTAAATGAATTAAAATACATTTACTGGAAAATTACAGGAATGTTTTTTTCATTCATTAACTTTCACCCGCTGAACTTGGTGATTCCACGAATAGTAATATTTTCACGGGAAATACTGGATATCCCTGCTAGTAAATATATAATAACCAGAATGGTAAAAATGTTTTGATGTGAATCGCATATATTTGAAATAAAATTTATCCAGCAGAAGAAGCTTAGACTAGCATGTCATATGTTAAGTACAAGGAAAAAAACTTCCACAAAATTACAATCCTATAAATTTTCCCTGATGTAACTATTATCACAGAAATGTTACATCAACATATAGAAAAAAATGGACATTATGTACTGGATTGTATGCACACACAGAGACTAGAGTACTCACACCACAATCCGTAAGAACCAAGGTATGAAGAGCTCCACAAGAAACGGATGATGCCCTCACTTGCAGTCTCAACAGAAACTCTACTTTGCCAGGAACTTGATAATCACTAGTAGTTTGACCATTTCCCAGCCTTCCAAGAAGAATAAATAATAGAAAAATAATAAGAATTTCATTATTATAAAGAAAATACGAGTATATTATGTACATAAATACAATTTATGTAAAAAATCATTTACCTTTAGCTACACCATTTTCACTCTCAATTATTTAATTATTTTTCTGGTAACTGGTTACAGTTACCAGAAAAATAATTAAATAATGATGAGCACTAAATCTGTCAGATATATTAATTACACAATGTACAATTGTTGGAAAATTTGATGAAAGTCACAGCAGAAATCTTTATATACATACACCGAAAGCCAATAAATATGAGGAATCTGACCACAACCCACAAGGAAATTTTTAAAAAAAAAAAAAAAAATCACTTATTCTCTAGAAAATTCTGTTGAATACTATGATTTTCATGCTTATTTTACAGTTTAAAAACTTCCCATTTTCTACTCTGATAGTCTTATCACAGCATGATTTCATATTTCATGCACTGCCTTTCTACTTAAGATTTTTTTTTTTGATAAATTTTTCATTGAATATACTTCAAGTTACACATTTTTTTTATCTGGAATATAAGTTGGAATGACAGCTGCTATTCCTGAAAACTGAACAAAATTTACACATAGGTAGTTCAACAGTAGACACTGTTGGGGAGAATTATAGCTGATTCACTGAGGATCTCAGTTTGAATGAAACAAATTTATGTTGTTTGCCCATCCCACCTTTTTTATTTCAAAAAGTAGGAGGGGCAAATAACATAAATTTATTTCATTCAAACTAATCCTCAGTGGATCAGCTATAATTTTTCCCAACAGTGTTTATTGTTGAACTACCCATGTGTAAATTGCACTGGTTTGTACATACACACAGAGATTGAATACTCATACCACAATATCTAAGAATCAAGGTATGTAGAGCTCCACAAGAAAAGGATAATGCCCTCACTTTGTTTTGGTTTTTTTCTTTTCTTTTTCTTCTTTGAAGTTGCATGTTCTCATTAACAGAATGTGACAGCCAAAGCCTAGATTAGATGTTCACTTCCTTTAGGAAGTAATAATGAGCTGCTATTCCCATCCTTTGTGAGGGAATTTTACAAAATTCTTGAACAAATTCTGTGGAAACACTTTTGGTAAGGAATAATTCCTCAAACTTTAGTGGGTACTGGAAGATTATTTTTAAGTCATGTGTTAGATAATCCATTTTCATTATATTATTTTTGAGACATTATTAGATAATTAATTTTCATTATATTATTTTTAAGACATTATTAGATAATTTATTTTTTATGCTTTCCAACCATAGATTGAAGAAGCATATACTGCTCCAGCTTTGTCTGTCTGTCTATCTGCAAGATAACTCACGTAAAAATGTTCAATTTCGATTAAATTTAGTATGTGGTAGGGGATAACCTGGGGACGTACCCTATTGAAAATGGAAGAAATGGGGTCAAAGGTCAGGACATAGGAGCGGGATCTATTCCATCGCCCTTATGCGTCATAGCTTACATAAAAATGATTTGATTACGACAAAACTTTATCATGTTGTTCCGGAGGTATACTGAACTGGTTCTGTTGAATATCATTGAAATGGGGTTAAAGGTCAGGGCACAGGAGCAAGATTTATTCCACAGCCATTATCATTATAACTTAACTAAAAATGCTTCTATTGCGACAAAACTTTAGTATGTTCTTCCGGAAGTATACTGAACCAATTCTGTCTAATATCATTGAAATGGGGTTAAAGATCAGTGCACAGGAGGGAGATTTATTCCACAGCCATTATCCTCATAACTTGAGTAATGATTTCTGGTATGTTGGAAAGCATATCATAATCAATGCATTGCATGATTTTACTAACTTGTCATTATATTATTTTTAAGACATTATTAGACAATTCATTACCATATCTTAATATATATGGAAAAGAAGCTATAATGTTGATCCCAACATACTTTTGTCATAAATGCAGTAATGAATCACTATGCTTATTAATATACTGCAGCATTTGGGCTTGTGGCACTTCTGCTAAGCTGGCATACAATTCATATAGGTTAATTACTACTTTACTGTTTTTTAAAAATAGCAGTAAAAAAAGAATAATAACAAGCCCTGGCAGGGTATGCAGCTGTGGGAGCTCTTCCATGTTTAGGGAATGCTTAGCTCTGAACAAAAAGACTTCCCTGTTGAAAATTACAACTATTTACCTTATTATTGCATGAAACATATGTGAGACTCATAGAGAAAATAAAACTGCTAAACCGGGTGAAAAATCAGAATGTACTGTGAGAGAGTGTGAATGTAGTGCAGCACGAGCAAGATGGAACTGTTTATTGTATATAATTTATTTATGTAAATATTAAACTAGAGTGCATTACCATATTCTCAATATAAAATTACTGAATTCAAACCAAAATAAAATGGTTTTAAAAGGCATTGCTTCAAACAGTTTTATTTTCCTTTTCTTTTGCTGTTGTACTTGCTAGAACATCAGTTCAAGTTTCCTCCTGCAAGCAAGCCTTGATTTCTTCTCAGCAAATTCCACAGCCATATATGTCTGTTGTTGACTCTGCAGCTGCACAACGTTTATTGGTTCATTTTTCTTTCAATTGATGTCTGTCCTTCCCATCTTTTTATTGCCACTTTTCTTTTCAATGTAGTCAGATGACAATTTCATTCATCATACTGAAAGAACTTTCAGACTAAGGACAATGAATGCATGATATCAAAGTTTTCACTATCTAATATAAATTTAGTTTAAATTTAAAATTATGAATACTTTCAAACATTGTGCATCAATTCTTACAAATTTTCCAACTTCACCTCTTTCCTTTTCAGAACTCTTTCCCTCCATTACCAAGCTTAAATGCAAACATCAATGGTGGGAAATAATATTTAACAACAACAAAGGATAATGAGACAATGTGGTAAAACAAATTGCGATTATGGGAGAATCGCTCCAATCAACTTACGCCATTTTCCAAAACGTTTTCCTAATTTTCAAATTGAAAAACAAATATTTAGAGAACAAAATAATATTTAACAACAATGCTGGGCAGAAGGAACATCGCCAGAGAAAAAAGTCATTATTACATGAGAAGCCCTTACCCTATGTAACTTTAGTTTTCAAATGATGAAATTCTATCTCAAAAAGAAAATGACTCCTGACCCCAATTCCCCAAAAATATTTTCAGTTGTGCATTGATCTCAAGAAAAACCCAAATGGCAATGGAAAAGGTGGAATGACTTGAATCTACGACAGGATCTCATGCCTGAAGATTACAGGAAAATTTTTGCACTGTCTAACTTTTGTTTTCAGAAATTGTTGCCTACAATCTATTCTGAACACAAACATGTATGCAATAAAATGATATTTAACAACAATACAGGGCATAGAAAACATGGCAAGAAAAAGCAATTATGATTATGTACACTCCGTTTAAATTTTGTTTTTGAAAGATTTGAAAGACGAAATACCATTCCCAGATGGAAAACGACTCCACCTCCTAAACATTTCTCTTCAAGTGCACTTCACCCTTTTCCCAAAAAAATTTCTCTTCAATCATATGTCAATCTCAAGAATGACCTAAATGACGAAAAAAAAAAGGCAGAATTTCAAAAATCTGCAAAACAATCTGAAGTATGGCAAAAATAATAATGGACAAAATATTTTTCCTGAATATAAATTGCATGAAAAAAATTGTTTCAAACTTTCCTATCAATGTTAATTATTTACGGTCATTAGTCAGCTACTTGCATTCCCTTGAGACTACTACAGTAGTGGCCAAAATTGTGGAAACCTTTTGGAAATAATGCATTTTTGAGGTTTGATGGCTCATAACACCACTTTTTTTGGGGGGGGGGAATAATACCATAAAATTATATATCAATGAAAAGATAATTTCACCAAAAATGTAATGCACTAACTTTTATGATGGATTTTGTATTAGAACAGCAGTTATAAGGAAGAAAAGTGAAACACATGGAAAAAATGTGATATACAAAAATTCTCACCATGTCAGTTATTACTTAGTTGGGTAACCTTTAGCGTTAATTACGGCCATACAACCCCTTCCCATGGAGTGAACCAAGTTTTTTAGTTCTGCAGCTGTTATAATGTGAAACCAAGATTGAATTATTGCTTCTATTTATTGGGTTTTGTTGCTGGGTTGCTTCTGACTAACAAGTTTCTTTAGTCGGCTCCAGAGATTTTCAATGGGGTTAAGGTCTGGGCTATTCTCCGGCCATTCCAGCAATGGAATATGATTATTTTGAAACAACTTTTTGCACACAGCAGCAACATGACATGGAGCTGAATCCTATTGAAATATAAATGCCTCATTATCTTGGAAAAGATCACATGCAGAAGACTTCAGTTTGGGCTCAAGTATTTCATTAATGTATTTTTGGCCATTTATATTCTTATTAATCACACAAATTCTGCCCACACCTTTTGATGTCATACAATCCCAGATCATAACAATAACTGGGTGTTTTCACGGTACATGTAATGCAATCAGGACGCAAATTTCCGATTTTTCTCCTTACGTATTTTATGCCATAACTGCCAAACAGGGAGATTTTGGTCTCATCACTCCAAATAACACTGTCCTATTGTTCCGCTGTCCAGTTAACATGTGTTTTAGCCCAGTTTAATCTTTTCAACCTTTGTTAGAGAGATAAAAATGGCTTTGTTCATGTAATTCTAGCTTTTAGACCAAATTCCTTCCTGCAGTCTGCGCGGAACAGTCCTTGCATTCAACTTCACATTGCATTGCACCATTTCATCTTGTATACACCCAGATGATTTTCTTCTGTCACCTAGGCACATTCTCTTAATTCTTCTATCATCACTTGCTGTTGTGCACTTTTTCCTGTCTTTACCAGTCTGGTTTAGTAGAGACTGAGTCTTCTTATACGTCTTCAAAAATTTAGAAATGCCACCTTTGGTTAAGTTTCCACCAATTTTATTTTTACTTTCTTCATAACTGAAGCCTTGTTCACTTGATAGTACTATTTTACATCACTTTCTGGGTGACCAGTCAACTCTTTGCGCCATTTCTTTCATTTTATTACATTTTACAAGCTCACTAAATGAAAGAACACACACACACACACACACACACACACACACAAAACTTGATAGCAATCACATAACATACTGACAAATGTCCTCCTCTTAGCTCCAATACATGACATAAATTGCTGAATCCTACTGTGACCTGATTGGCTCATTGAAAAAACAAGATGACACCTGATTGGCTCTCTAAACACTCATGCTCATTGGCTACATTCAAATGAAGGAAAACTACTTCATATCAACCTAAGCAAGTTGTGCTTCCTTTTTCTGGTTATTTGGCTATAACTTTTTATAGAATACAGATAATTGAACAAACTTTGCTGCATTACATTCTTGATGAAATTATCTTTCTATTTATATATACTGAGTGGCCACTTTATTATGACCACCTGACAGTTTTAAGCAAATGAGCTATGGCTGCACATTGTTGCCGCCAGAGGGTGATGCTAGTATAAAAAGGTAAAGCTTAGTGCTTGCGACAGTAGTAGAAGTGATTTTGGGGTGACGAGATGGGTAAAAAATGCGATTTGACGGACTTTCAACGTGGGATGATTGTAGGAGCTTGGACCCATGGAGCGAGTATCACCGAAACCACCGCATTCATGAAATGTTCCAGAGCAGCTGTTGTTAAAGTGTTTAAAGACTGGACTGTCAGCCAAAAAACTGGGTCTCTACATGCAACATGTGGTCGTCATCGACTAGTGACTGCTCGGGCGGAACGGAGAGTGTCCAGACTGGTAACAGACAACAGAAGGGCAACAGTGCAGCAAATTACAGACCATCTTAATCAAGGATCCCCTCAAATGATCTCTGCACGCACTGTTCACCGTACACTGCATCGGATGGGATATGGCAGCTGAAGGCCTGTTCGAACACCTTTGCTGTCTGCAGTTAACAAGAGAAAGAGTCTCCAGTTCGCACAGGAGCACAAGGATTGGACAGCCGATAATTTGAAACAAATGATGTGGTCCGATGAATCACGTTTTCAGTTGCACCATGCCGGTGGCGGAGTGAGAATTTGGCGGAAACAGCACGAAAGCATGGACCCCAAATGCATTGCTACAACCCTTCAAGCTGGTGGAGGCAACGTTATGGTTTGGGGAATGTTTTCCTGGCATGCTTTGGGCCCTTTAATTCGTGTTGATCAACGTCTGACTGGCACATCATATCTAAACATCGTTGCGGACCAAGTGCATCCGGTCATGTGGATGGTTTATCCCAATGGCGATGGCTACTTTCAACAAGATAATGCGTTCTGCCATAGTGCTTGTATTGTACAGGATTGGTTTCAGGAACATGCCGGTAAGTTTACTTTGCTTAGGTGGCCCCCACAATCTCCAGATCTCAACCACATTGAGAATTTGTGAGATGAAGTTGAACGAGCCATCAGAAAGCTGGATCCACAACCCTGCAATCTCACACTCCTGGAAAATGCTATTCATCAAGCATGGTCTCAGATTCCACAAACCACCTATCATCATCACGTGGAGTCCATGCCACGAAGAATCGACGCAGTATTAAAAGCAAAAGGTGGCCCAACTAAGTACTGAGGGAGTGCTCATAATAAAGTGGCCACTCAGTGTATAATCTTATGCTATTACTCCATACAAAAGTGGTGTTATGAGCCATCAAACCTCAAAAATACACTTTTTCCAAAAGGTTTCCACAATTTTGGCCACTACTGTATATGTATAGGAAGATATGAAGAACAGAAAGAAGGTGTATGTCACTTGGGTGCATCTAAGACCAAAGATTCATTATTGTCTCTGCAGGCAAACAAGACTGATTTAGAATAAGAGGAAAAGAGGTTGGTATGGGATGCCTTAATGGTAAAATGCTAGATCGAGCTAACAAAGCCATGTCTCAAGGGATCAGAATTAGTCCCCTATGAGCAGCAGAAGAAATACTTCAAAGGATAGAAAACAGCCACTTTCATTATTTACCTTAAATAGTCAAAAACAGTGCACACTTCTTTAAAAAATAGCTTGATCCACCCCTAGTTCTAAAAACAATTTTCCAGGGGGCCTGTATGATTCAACATTTCCTCTTTTCATTTTACTGGATTTGACTTAAATTATACACCTAGCATAATGGTCATGAAAACAAGCAAAATTTAGTAAAAAAGCAACTCAGAAAGGAATTGAACACTGAATTAAAATTCTTTGAGGGTATCCCTAGTAAAATTTTTGAGCTTTAATTTCAAATAATTAAAAAGGATTAGCAAGAAGTATAATATTAGATTATATATAGATCCAAGTTTAACAAAGTTAAAAAAAAATTCCCAAAAATACTTCAAACAGAAGATAATATTTCAAAAATGCAAGGTGCAATCTATGAAGTAAAATGTTGTTGTGGACTATCTTACATAGGAGAGACAGGTCGCATGCTAAAAACTCAGATAGCTGAACATAAAGCAGCTATAAAAAATTGCTCCAACCAGACAGGTTTAGATAGGCACATTAGAGAAACTGGTCACAACATCAACTGGAATTCCCTAAAAGTCATCAGCTTTAAAAACAACTTCCTAAAAAGAAAATTAAAATAAGGAATTGAAATTGAGAAAAATCAGAATTCTATCATCAATAACTGCAGAGGTTTGTCACTGCCTAAAATCTGTCAAGACACTGTAAAAAATAACTGTAGCCATCAAGGTTAACTGTAAGTGCAATAGTTACGGTGAGAAAAAAGAGCAAGACATCGTAAAACATAACTGTAACCATCAAGGTTAACAATAGGAACTCGGGTACTCTGAGGCCGTTACAATCGAGAAACGGAAAAATATTGACTGCAATATCCAGGAACTGTATAATATACCAGAGGTATGGAGGACTTTGATAAAAAGAGAAGCAAAACATAATAAGCGTAAGAAAAGGAAAAATATATTGAATACCTAACTGACTCATGGATGGCAGCACAGTAACTTGTGCATGTGTGTTGCTTATGTGATGCAACGTCGGAAGTTTACTGACGGGCTTCTGAAGATGTATGTGTTAACATACAAAAAGCTTCAAGACCGAATATATGCATTAGGGGGTATCTTGAAATATTTATTGATAGTTCAGAAGTAATTTTTAAATAAATTCTGTATCTAGTTTTTTAGCTGTAAAAATTGATTTTAAGTGACTTTAAGCCATAACGTAATAGTTTTAGTTGTATGCCGCAATCTGATATGTAGTAATGAGCACTTGGTGAGCTTGGTGTTTGAATTTTTCAGATGAAAAGTAACTAGTATATTTCATAAGGAAAGAAAATGATAGATAAAATAAGCAACTGAAAGTTGCTTATTTTATCTATCATTTTCTTTCCTGTGAAGAATTTATGGAGAGGACTCCCTGGATTGTCACACTGAAGAATGTGGAATTTGTCATTGAAGATAATAAGGTATGTTTTTTGCAGCAACCTTTTTTTCTATACATAACAAAAGTCAATATAGCCTGAAGAAGTGTTTTCTCCTAAAATTTGCAACTAAAATTAAAAAGTTTTCCTACGAATACTCATAAAGAATTATTATTTAGTGTTAATTTAATGAGCTAGGAAGCCAGTATTTTGAAATGAGCTTTATTTTCAGAAAGGAAGTTTAAAAATGCAGATGAAAAACCTGCCCAAATTGACTTCATGTTTTGCTTCAACCAAAATTAATCGAATTAATCAATTTCCGGACAGAGTATAATTGATGAAGATAATTCCAATCAAGTGTAAGCCATTAAAGATTTTAGATAAAAACACAAAAATATCTGTACTAGAAGCAGCAGTAGGTAACAATGAGTCTATTGGATTCTGGTCCTGTCTCTTACAAAAATTCAGCTTAAAATTATAAAAAAGCATGCTATAGTATGAAAATATTTTCTCCTCATTCAGTATCATCCTCAAAGCAAGAACAAGCAACCCTAAAATCTTTACACTCTACAATAGGCAGAGACAAACTACGAAAAGTATGACAGCACATACAATGGAAGTGATCCAGATAAAGACATTAGAGAAATGAACAACTTCATATAACTATCCCCTGAGTTTATGGTGAAAAACATAATATAGAGATAATGCTAACTATACTAGATTAATTCACTAGTTTCTTGACAAAATTGAGATTACATTCACAAAACTTTAAGTCACAACATAGATTGTTTTATGAGTTTATAGTACACTAGAGAAACTAAGAGATGTCTAATGAAAGATAACCCACTTTATATCCCCCACATTCAATATCTGTCCAAACTGTCCAGCACTACTAGTTCTTACAATTACACTCATTCAAAAATTTCAGTTGAAAATTATCAAAAGTGTATTATAAATTATAATTTTATAACTCTTTAATGATGACTTAGAAACATGCATTTGTAATATCTAAGTATAAAATTAGCCTTAATAAAAGGGAGGCAATACAAAACTGCTTTATACAGGAAATAAAAATTTGGATGTAACATAAACTAGGAAAATTGCTGAGTGATAAAGCAATCACTGAAAATAGATGAACAAAGAAAATGAAAAGCGCCCACCTCTCTAAAATATAAAATAAAATAAAATAAAAAAAATAATAATAATAAAAAAAAAAGAACATTAACATAAAAAAGCATACCTGCCATTTCCAGTTTTACCCCAAGTATATACAATTCCATCTCTAATGAATGCCGCATGAGCTAATCCACAAGCCAGATGTTCTGATAAAATCTCATTTTCTCGGACTACTTGAGTTGATTTTTGAAATGTTTTACTTTTCCAAAATGTTGGTACTTCATCTGGAAGAAGATCCATATTAAACTTTCTTTGGTTTCGCTTATGAGCCAGCATAAGCAATACAAAAATAAAAAACTTGATGACATCTTCTTCATTAGTTGATTCATCTTCCTGAAAAGAGAAACAAAAGGAAAAATTTAGAAAAGAACATTTATGTACATTTGAAAGTGTGAAAAGCATTAGAACATGTATATGATTACATAAATTCATAAAACTACTGTCCAATATAAAATCCATACAATGAAGAAAGATTTAAGTCTGTGATTAAGGACAGGGAAGGTTCTGATTTGCTTTAATAGACTACAAACCATCAATACCAGCTGTACTATGTCAAACTTCTCTGACACTGAAAAGTTGAAAAAGTTTCCTCCTAAATGAGGATAATTAAATAATCTTTGCTTCTATGATGTTTATATTAATTTGATATACAGGAATGCACAAGCAACTAACCCTGCAATAATTCACATTTGATATAAGTTTTCAACATGCAGATCTGCTTACTATCTCAATGCAGGTTCTTAAACAAGTTTATGCTAAAAGCATACCTACCAACCTGTACGGTTTACCTGTACTTTGTATGCTTTTTATTACATTTTTGTTCATGTACGCCATACGGCTGAACAAACGTTTTGTATGATTTTCTTTATCCTGGAAAAAACTTTTTGTTAATTATTTACATTAACTGGTCCTATTTTAAAACTTTTTGTTAATTATTTACATTAACTGGTCCTATTTTAAAACTTTTTACAGATATAATACCAAACATTTTACATTTATACCATGGCTCACACAACAGTAGCAGAATTGCAGTGATGCATGCCGCAGGTTTTACTTTGGTTTTGCAGGCAAAAATGTTATTCCCGGAACCCAATTAAAGCTTCTTTCGCAGACTCCCGAATGGTGATGCAAGTTTTTTGTCTTTGGACAAAATTCAGTCTTCAAAGCTTTCCGGAAACTGAAGTGAAATGGAGTGAAGATTTCTCCTGTAATGTTACTTCTTTTTCCCCCACTATGTTTCCTTTTTCTGATATTGTTAAATATCACTTTATTTCATTCAGTTTGAAAACAGAGGTAACAATTTTCAAAAATGGAAGTTAGATGCAGCCTCGTAATCTTAAATTCTTTTTCTTGCGATATTCCCTCTGCCAAGTATGGTTGTCAAGTATAATTTTGTTACATAAATATTTGTATTTAAGGTTGAAAACAGAGGAAAATTTTCCCCAAACAACAGTTGGATGGAACAGAAATTTATCCCATAATCGTAAATTGGAAACAAACAAACAAACAAAAATCTACAATGGAAGATAAAAGCAGCGAAGAGTTCTCCTAAATTACTTGTTTTTTATGTGGCATTTTTTCTGCAATGTATTATTGTTTAAACATCATTTAATATCGAAAATGAAGAAAAAAATCCCGAAAATGGAAGTAGGACAGAGTGAAAGATTTTTTCCTTAATTATATTTTTTTTTCTAGCAATGTTCTTTTTGTCCTGTATTTTTAAATATAATTTTATTCCATAAATCTTTTAATTTAATTTTATTCCATAATCAAACAAGTAGCTTATTTGAAGCAAATCAAATTTAATAATTACAAGGTGCAGTACGATGACATCACACTAGCAGTAGGCCTCTCCAACAGAACATTAGTGGAAGAAATGGAACTTAATGCTGCAGACAAAAGGTTATTTTTTGCAGATGTGAGAAAATTTTACATAGCAGTAGTGAGAAAGATAGTGGCCAAATTTTCATTTGAAAATCAGGTGCTGAAAGACCTGAAGTACTTGACCCAACCCTCAAACACAGGCTGAAGTACACACATATTTGTAGATTGGCAGATACCTTTGCTCCACACCTTGATCAGGAAGCTCTAAAGGATGAGTTTGGTGACTATTGTATGATATCTCATGACTGTGTGCCTATACTGATTGACAGTGGCCAGAAAAAGAGTTTTTGTAGCTACTGGCTGGATATTATAAGCCTGAGAACAAATACTGGTGGCATCTGCTTTCCAAACCTTAAAGTGATTATTCAGTGACTACTTACTTTGCCTAACAGTAATGCTGACTGTGAAAGATCTTTCTCCATGATGAAGAAAATCCATATGCAAAAAATTAATACATGTACATCAGTTGCTGTTATAAAACCGTTGAGCTTGTAAAATTTATGTAATAATTTTTTTTGTGTAAGGGTTATTTAGTCTTTGTAAGGTTTTTACTGGTCCAGTGTACAGGTTATCACCTCAAGAGGTTGAGAGGTATGTATAAGATAGCTAATTTCCAGACTTCACAATATGTTTAGTATTAATAAAAAAATACATTTTCTCTTGCTAATTTCAGAAAAGGATATCTGACCATAAACAAAAAATTACTGATGAGTATTTAAAAATCACTCTGTATCAGAAACTAAATTCATAAAAAGCGATCCATGCACTATTTTTCAAACAGTTTATCATATTTCATCATCTGATAAAAGGGGTTTCTGTTATCCAAGCAACTACTTTATTTGCCCATAACATCATTAGAGCAGGTTTCTGTATACAAGGAATCGCCATTGACTGAGGTTACATGAGCTGGAAAACATTCTCAGAAATTCTAGTAATTAATGACTTCATGGCTTCCTCTTATTACTTTCAGTATTATAAATATTTAACAGGAATTATCGAGGATAAATTTATTAGGTACATTACCTCTCAAATTTTAGATCTAAACACTAGATCTTCATCAGGAGTTCTTGCTTCCTTCTACTTCCACAGGTCTGGTGACCAAGCCTGATGGATTTTCCAAATTTACAAGACACAAGGTGGCAACATCAATGACCATGCTGGATGGAAAATCCATCCGGCTTGGTCGCCAGACCTGTGGAAGTAGAAGGAAGCAAGAACTCCTGACAAAGATCTAGTGTTTAGATCGAAAATTTGAGAGGTAATGTACCTTAATAAATTTATCCTCGATAATTCCCGTTAAATATTTATGATTCTCAGAAAGTAAAACTCAGACATCAAAGAATTTCCTCACAAAAGAAGTAATGGGAAGAGGTTCCAATGACAATGATGTACTTGAGAACAACCCTCAACAAAAGTTTATTTTAATACCTATTAGCATTTAAACATTAAAATCATTTGTTAGCTATATGATACATACACTGACGGAAAAAAAAAATCCCAACACCAAGAACGGGTTGTGTTAGATAAATGACAGCTGGTAGGCGATGAGAGTACATCTGTAAGATGACGTCTATGCAAATTTTGCGCTCGGCGCATACGTGTGGCGCTAGTAGCGCCTCGAAACATGCAAAGCAGGTTTGCTGTAAATACGTGCTGTAACGTTTGTGAGCGTTAGTTATCGTTGAGATTCGACGTAGTGTTGATGTTAGTCAAGAATGCCTTTAAGAAGACGAAGAAGCCATTATCAACAGCTCACGGAGTTTGAACGAGGTCGTGTAATAGGGCTACGAGAAGGTGGATTTTCGTTCCGCAATATTGCAGAACGACTTGGCAGGAATGTAGCCACTGTGCATGATTGTTGGCAGCGGTGGTCAAGGGAAGGTACTGCCTCAAGAAGACCGGATTCCGGCCGGCCACGTGGCACTACTGAGAGGGAAGACCACTGTGTACGGCGTATGGCCGTGGCGCATCATACCGCGTCTGCGGCAGCAATTCGAGCTGTAGTTGCCACCACAGTGACACAACGAACTGTTACAAATCGGTTACTTGAAGGACAGCTCCGAGCCAGACGCCCTCTAGCGTGCATTCCGCTTACTCCAAACCACTGCCGTTTGCGACGTCAGTGGTGTCAAGCTAGAGCTCATTGGAGGACAGAGTGGAGATCTGTTGTGTTTTCTGATGAAAGCCGGTTCTGCCTGGGTGCCAGTGATGGCCGTGTGTTGGTTAGAAGGAGGCCAGGTGAGCGCCTGCAACCAACCTGTCTGCGGCCGAGACACACTGGACCTACACCTGGAGTTATGGTCTGGGGAGCAATTTCCTATGACAGCAGGAGCACTCTCGTGGTTATCCCACGCACCCTGACGGCACAGTTGTATGTCGGTCTGGTGATTCAACCTGTTGTGCTGCCATTCATGAACAGCATTCCAGGGGGTGTTTTCCAACAGGATAACGCTCGCCCGCATACCGCTGTTGTAACCCAACATGCTCTACAGAGTGTCGACATGCTGCCGTGGCCTGCTAGATCACCAGATCTTTCACCAATCGAGCACGTATGGGACATCATTGGACGACAACTCCAGCGTCGCCCCCAACCAGCATTAACCGTCCCTGTATTGACCGACCAAGTGCAACAGGCATAGAACTCCATCCCACAAACTGACATCCAGCACCTGTACGACACATGAACGTTTGCGTGCTTGCATTCAACATTCTGGCGGTTACACCGGTTATTAATGTACCAGCATTTCACATTTAAAATGGCTCTTCTTGTTCTTATATTAAGCTGTGATCTTGAAACCTTAATCGATTAAATATGTTACCTATACAAATGTATTGCTGCCATTTCATTCCTCTACAACTATTTTTTCGTGGTGTTGGGATTTTTTTTTTCAGTCAGTGTATGATGGCAATCAGGCTGCCATCCACTGATATCAGAGGACTGAGTCACCCCCTCCCCTTCGCAACATTCCCCTGAGTATTACACCCCAAAAAAGACCCCAACTCACTATGTTATGTTCCAGAACCCTTAGGTGAAACAACCAACTAGAACCATCAGCTGTGGGCTAATCCCCCACACTGGTGTACAAAGACTCGAGGAATATTTAAAAGAGGACTCAAGCGTGGGATATGGTAGACCTACCACACTTGAGGATGGTCCACCATGGAATTGACCTGGAATTTTTAAACGACATATGAGAAAGAGATCGCAGCTGAGTTAGAGGTATAAATGGAAAGACAAATGAGGTGATTCCAAAAATGAATAAGTATAGATTGGATGTGCTGTATGTAAGTGAAACTAAAAAGAAAGAAATTGGGATAGAAGAAATGAATGGAATGGTGAGTGTGTGGTCTGGAGTGTTGGATAATGTGAGAGGATAGGCTGGTGTAGGTGTGATTTTACGTGAAAAGATGAAGAACGATTTGATTCATTACAGCTGCATAAGTGAGAGAATTCTTTGGATTCGTTTGAAAGTGAAACTTCAGAGAACAGTAATTGTTGTAGTCTAGGTTCCTTGTAATTCAGATCCTTCTAATAAGAAAGAAGATTTTTCGAATGAACTAAAGGCATTGTGAGCCAGTTTGGTGCTAAAGAGAAAGTTATAATAGCAGGGGGCTTTCAATGCTAGAGTAGGTGTTCAGAATGCAATTTCTGATAACATTCTCAGAAAGTTTAATGATCCTTGTGTGAATGATAATGCTGAAAGATTAATTGAACTCTGCATCGAAAATGGATTGTGGGTATCTAATACGTTTTTCAACCACAAGTATATCCACACGTACACTTGGGAAAATCGTACTCTTGGATTAAAGAGTGTAATAGATTTGTTATTTATGATCAGAGTCTGAAACACTTAGTTGTTGATACCCATGTGATGAGAGGTGCAGATGTTGGCTCTGATAATCACCTATTAGTGTCACGGGTGACACTGAATGTTGGTTGGAGAAGGAGGTATAAGAAGATACCTGTGGTGAAAATAATAAAGGTTGAAAGGCTGTCTGAAGAATGACAGCATTACCCTTCACTCAGTGAACATCTGAATGAGTTGAAGGTGTGCAAGAGAGATGTATTAATAGAAAAAAGTGGACATGTTTTAAGAAGTGTGTTGTCACTGCTGCTGAAGAGGTTTGTGGTACTGCAGCAGTGGGTAACTTTAAAGGTGACACTTGGTAGAACAGTGGGGTTGAAGAAGCAGTAAAGAGAAAGAAGGAAGCATGCTTGGGGATATTGCAAGGTAGAGTTTCTGAGGATGAATATTGCTGTAAGAAGTGTGAGGCAGCAAAGCTGGTTCACCAGGGTAAGGCAGAAGATCGGAAGGAAAAGGAAGAAAGGTGCAATTTTGCTTTTTGGAAAGATAGAAAAACATTCTGAAAGTACACATAAGACATATGAAAAAGAGGGAAAATAAAATTCTCAGTTGTGTAAAGAATAGGGTTAGAAAAATGATATGGAAGCCCAATGAGCTAAGTGAAAGGTGGGGTGAGTACTTCTGTGATTTATTAGATCATGAAAGCAAAGGTAATTCTGAGGCAGAAGTAGATGATATCATAGTGAGAGATTGAAGCACTGGTGGGATCTCAAAAGAAAAGATATGTGAGTCTCTAAAATCTCTTCAGAATGGTAAGGTTTCGGGAGCAGATGGCATATCTGTTGAGATGCTAAAATATGGTGTTGACTCTGTGATTGTGAGTTAACTGACATTTGCCAGTTATGGTGGAAGTTAGGAATGGTCCCTCAGGATTGGAAGGATGCTATCATTGTTCCTTTGTATAAGAGAAAATGTGATCAAACTGAATGCAAGAACTATCGTGGTATCAGTTTGCTGAGTGTCCTAGGAAAAGTGAAAAAGTGGGAAGGTCATTATTGATAAGGTACGAGGTATTACATCAGAGAAAGTGTGGGATGTACAGAGTGGTTTTATGCCTGGTAATGGCTATACTAATAAAATTTTTGCATTGCGTATGATGATTGAAAAGTATTTGTCAGTTGGTAAAGAAGTGTTTGCAGCCTTCATAGATTTAGAGAAAGCTTATGGCAGAGTAAATAGGACACTTTTGTGGAACGTACTGAATAAATATGGAGTTACTGGGAATCTACTTAATAGTGTAAAAGCCATGTATGCTGGCAGTAGAGTTTGTGAACGGGTGAATGGTGTTTTATCAAAATGGTTTTCTGTTACTGCAGGAGTCACACAAGGTTGTGTAATGTCACCATGGCTGTTTAATATATTTATGGATGCCTGCATGCATGATGCCAAGATGGACGATTCTGGTTTATGTCTTTGTAATATCAGTGTGTGCAGATTGCTGTATGCTGAAGACACAGTCCTGTTGGCAGAGAGCAAAACTGAGTTGCAGAGTATGTTGTCCTGGATGTACGAAGTTCGCATGAAATTCAAACTGAGTATAAATAAAGAAAAACCCATAGTTATGGTTTTTGAGCAAGGAACTGTTAGCACTAAATGTAATATTAGTCAAAATGTCACAGTGATTGAGCAGGTGAATGAATTTGTGTATTTAGGAAGCATGTTTGACAGAGAAAACAAATTGGATGGTGGAATTGTAGGCATTCTTCGTGGAAAGTCATAGCTGCCACAGGAAGATTTCACAAGAATGATAGGTTCTCATCTTATGGCTCCTTCGGCATGCTTCTTGTGGCTCCTTGGGCATGAACTCAACAAGGAGGGGACATTTTCCATCCCAGAAGACAGATGCCATGACTTTCCAAGTTGAGATTGTCTGCTTGAACTTTTTGATTTATTTGGTGAATGAGAATGATGTCATTACATTGACTGACGTTTGTTCTCGGGCATAGCATAGGAAACTCAAGTTTCGTCTCCTGTCATCGACGTGTGTCGAAAATTCATCTTCTCTTGAGTACTAATCTGAAAAAGATAACACAGCACCTATACAGTTTGTTTTGTGTTGGTCAGTTAGCATGAGTGGAACTTGCTTAGGACAAATTTTTCTGCACCCGAGACGACCAGTGACAATTTCTTGGATTATGGTGTGAGAAACAAGGAAATTTTGGATGGATTACATCAAATAAGCGACGCTGATCCTGTTTGATGAATTCATCGACACAATGCAAAACATCATCTATAACAACAGACAGGTGCCTGGTTCATTCCTCATGACAGGCACTCTGCCACCCTGCATTAAACTTTTGACACCATCACCACACTGTTGATTCATCCATAACATCATCCATAAACTTCCTTGATTCAACAATGAATCTCACAAGGCCCTGTATTTTTTTTTTTTTTTGATTAAAAAATTGAATTACAGATCTAACTTTACACATGGTGGGATTGGATTGTCTATTGTCTTGTTCATTTTAAACATGACGATGATGGGGAAAAGCACGTAACAATAATAACAATTAAAGTTTTATTTGTCATTTTAAATACGCATAGAAACAACAAAAACTCTATTAATGTGATGAAATTACACAGCATATGATAAACAAGGGACTGCAACTGGCTAACTTTAAACTGCACAGATTCATTCACCTGCGCTGGTGAAATATACAAATGGGTACTACTTCTCAACTGCCCCTTGTATATTTTATTTCTTGGGAACCTGAAAATGGCATTTCCCAATTGTCATGTGGCTTATATTTGTATAAAAAAAAATTGCATTCACCAGAATTTCACTGTACAATTGCAAGCCTCTAATAGCATAAAAAAATGACATTTAGGTTGGAAAATACTGATTATAAGCCTATTTTTTTACATACAAACTGAATAAATCAACTAAAATACTTCAATTGTTTGAAAACATGCTGCATTTTACATATAAGACTGTTACCATATTCAGATGAAATCAGTAAGGAGGGATCTGATTTTCACCTTTGATCAATGCAAGTTAAAAAAAAAAAAAAAGATTTCTAAACACAGATTACAGCTACTAGGGGGCAAGACAGTAATTTGAAGACTGCTAATGCAATTAAAATATGAGAAGTGTTCAGATATGATGCCTTGCAAAGGTGTAACCTTGAAGAAGTCTTTTCATGAAATCAAGGGATATTGGTGGAAAACTGAACTTGAACGATGGCCTGGAAGGCCTGTAATCACAAATCTGGATTTGAACAGGCAAAAAGTCAATGAATTCGCTCGAAAAAATTGACGAATTAGTCGGAGAACAATTGCACAAAAATTAAACATCAGTTCAGCTAGTGTCAAGATTCTTGTTGATCTTGGTTACAAGAAAGCATGTGATCGGTGGGTGTCAAATCAGCTTATGCTTGAAATGAAGAAAGTAACATGGGGGAATGTGAACAATTACTCATTTGCAGTGAAAGTGAAGGTTAAGATTTTCTGTACTGCACTGTCATTGGCGACGGGCATAAGGAGCATCACTACAACCCACAAACTTGAATACCACCATATTCTCTGAAAGAAAAAATTAAAGACTCTACCTTCACCTGGAAAATGCATGCTCACTGTTTTCTGTGACTATAGAGGCATCATTCATCAGGAGTACATGGTCAAAAGCACAAGAATCAACTCCAAGACTTGCTTGAACATCCTAAAGGGGTTGAGACAAAGAATTTGTGGTGTTGATCAAGAGAAAAGGTCCAAGCTTTTTCAACATGATAATGCCAGACCCTATTCCAGTACTACCATTTCAACAGTGATGGAGAGCACACAATCTGAAGTTATTCCACATGCTCTCTACAGCCTGGATTTGGCACCCTCTGACTTTTGGTTGTTCACAGCACCCAAGAAACACTTCAATGGAATTCATTTCACAAGTGATAACAAAGTTCAAACTACTACAAGTAAAGGATTTTAAGGACAGCCTAAAGGTTCTACAGAGATAATATTCCAAAAACTTGTTCAGAACTGGTGAAGTTGTTTCAAACAAGATGGAGACTACATGGAGACATACGGTGTAGAGAAACAAATTACACTTTCTCAAATATATTTTATGTATTGTTTCACTTCGATAACTTGTCTGGGTGTAAAGATAAAAACATGGAGGCGTTACTTTTCGAACACCCAACATGTTAACAGTAATACATAATTTTCCTATAATTTTCATTCTATGAATTATGAGGGACAAACTGTATTATTTGATGAAACAACTGTAAGGCAAAACTTTTCTGTGTGATTTGGATTAACAAATAGCTGAGTGGCTTACTATGATTGAACTGTTTTAAAAATAGAAAAAAACAAACATGCAAAAGTGTTAAGATTAAAAACAGTGACTATTGCAAAAAAAAAAAAAAAAGAAAAAAAAAAAAAGAAGAAACGCTCCACAAAAGAAAAGCAAGTTAAAAGAATGTTATTAAATTACAAATTACACACACAAGAAAAGATTAACAAACTTGTTTACATACATTATGTATTGCATCCAATATATCATTGCCCATGGAATTCAGTGAGCTAATACTCCAATACCTATCAAAGAATCAATAAATAAAGTAATAAATTAATAAAAACAGAAGGAAAATTGCACAAGTTTATAATATAATATAGACTTAACAAAAGGAAAATAACAAAAACAATAATAATCTCCAAACAAAGACAGTACTGTGGTTAAAAACAGTTACTAAAAGAATTCAAAAACCTCAAAATCTTCATTAAAACAGACATTTGACGTGGACTAGGAACATCAAACAGAGGTCATTGCTTTTTCCACGTTTATAAGTGAGCCACAGAAAAATTTACAATGGCCGTCACCGGGAATCAAACCCAGGGCCTTCCAGTTATGCGCCGGATATGCTTCCACAGCACCACAGCGGCCTCGAATTCCTCCAGACTCACATACACCTACTGCCAAGCCACTTTGGCAGGTTGCTTCTTGGAGCCCCGCACAATGCTGGAGATTCACCATAGATGGTAAGCAGCAACTGAACAAATAATTAGAAGGCGAATGAATAATTAATACAGACATTTGATGTGGACTAGGAACATCAAACAGAGGTCATCGCTCTTTCCCCGTTTATAAGTGAGCCACGGAAAAATTTTCATTGGCCGTCACTGGGAATCAAACCCAGGGTCTTCCAGTTATGCGCTGGATATGCTTCCACTGCACCACAGCGGCTACGAATTCCTCCAGACTCACATACACCTACTGCCGGGTTCGAATCCTGGTGAGACATGGATGTTGTGTTTGTCTTACGGCACTGGCTCTCTCCCTTCCCTGGAACCAGTGACCCTAAATTAGGGACGGGCGACTGCTTATAGCCCATTGAGTTGCTCACGGTGGTCGTTAAACCTCCAATCAAAAAAAAAAAAAGAAAAAGAAACAGTTTTGGCATTGTTTCCTGGTCAAATAATGAACTGCAGAATTTACCAAGATTACTCTGTAGCACTATGACCAAACAGAGAGTTCAGTATAAAAATTCTTGAGTTGAGAAGAATGACCTTATCTACAGGACTTGGAGAAATGGTAAAAATCAAACATCAAAACATATAGCAAATTACAAACTTGTGGTTGTACTTCAGAAAATAAAATGAATGCTTATACTTGAACAACTTCATAGCAGCCCTTGAAAAAAAAATTACACTCCCTCAAAACTGGTACAAGACAGAAATAAAACTGTCAAAAATCAGATTAGGCATCTAAACCTCTATGGACAACACTGGTTAATAAGTGGATTAGAGACAGAGGTCTGAATCCTGAAACTAAACATTTTATGATTGCTCTCCAGAATAAAGTCATGTGCTCTGTATATAAAAAAAAACACAAGTTTATTATGAAAATGAAAATAAAATCATAGAAATGCAGAAGGTGAGGTAACTAGACTGACAGCATCAACCACACAACTTTAGGATTCTGTACTGCCACTCAAACTAAATATGTGGATTAACATATCCAATTAGTTTTGCTGGGAAATCCCTAAGAAACCAGTACTACAGTTAGACTGTAGAACTCAGTAAAGTTTTACAAGGAACAAATATTGATTGCACAACAGCCATAAATTTAGTTGAAGATATTATAACTGAGATTGAAACTCTTCAAAGCAATGCCAAATTTGAGTTCAATGACTCAGTTCAGATTGCTTTACATAAGGGTCATTGAAATTAAAATGAGCTAAAGGGAATATGAGAGAGATATTGTGACTTTCCTTAAAAATAATCCTGGTGGCTATTAAGGCACTTATCCCACTGTGACACTTGATGTTCGATTCCTCGTGTGTAGAAGGTGATAAGTTGCTGGCGGAACCATTCCGGAACAGCATCCTGCACCTCTTCATCTGAGTGAAATATATGGCCCTGCAGATGCTTCTTCAGCTCCCCGAAAATTTGAAAGTCACAGGGGGGAGAAATCTGGACTGTATGCCGGATGCTGGAGTTTCCCAAATGAGTCTGGAAAGGTAACCCTGGACGATTTTCGCAGTGTGGGAGCAGGAGTTGTCATGAAGAAGAATGACTCCTGTAGTGAGCAGCCTGGAATGCTTGGACTTGACTGATGTTCACAGAGATTTGAGTGTGTCTGCATACCAGGCAGCATTTCCAGTGTTTTTAGTGGCAAGAAACTCGATCAACAGGGGGCCTTTCTGGCCAAAAAAGAAGGTCAATATGGCATTTTGTGGACTTGTCTGCATTCCCTTTAATTTCTTTGGTGGCGGAGACAATGTGTGCTTCCCCATTGGCTGCTTTGTTTTTTGCTTTCAGGCTGATAATGAAAGCAACACGTTTCATCTCCTGCAATGAGTCTGTAAATGAAACAGTGGCCTTCCTCATGATACTGCAATAAATGTTTCAAGGACACAACCACGTGAATGTCTTTCTGCACAGACTGCACATTGTGTGGACCCACTGAGCTCAAATCTTCCGGTACTGAAGACGATCCCAGATAGTGATGTGCACACTCCCTACACTGATTCCAACTTTGTCGGCAAGTGCTTCCACCGTGACTTTTCTGTCTTCCTAAGTGAGACTATCCACTTCAGCAACAGAAACATTGGTGATAATACAGTGTGCTAGCCCTGGTCTCGAATTATCAATCAACAATGAGCATCACTCTTGGAACCACTTACTCCAGTTTTTGACACATTACAAAGACATGTAGTTTTCATACACGTTACTCATGTGGCCATGAATTTCTGTACTCCCAACACCTTCCACAGTTAAAACCCGGATAAAAGCTCCCTGTTCAGTGCTTGTTGCTTCAGTCACGACTGGTTGGACAGAACACCTGCATGAGGTCCTGTACAAAGGCCAACTGTTTCCAACATCGAACAATCGCACTGCCACATTTCACCATGTCATAACACTACAGTGATGCCACCTATGTTTTGAGTTGACATTGCTGCGGTGAACATATTTGGCAGTTTGCTGTATCCACTGGATTGTTTTCATTTGAGTGACCCTTATAACATGCTGAAAACCAAGGAGTTTTGGTCAAAATGCCTAAAATCACATCAAAACAAAACTGATTCTGTAACATAAACACAGGAAACCCAGAAAACTATTACTAGACTTCAATTTATTTACAATGTTCAATTTATTTACAATGTTCAATTTATTTACAATTTTTATATATGTCTTTAGTGCTTTGGAAATGGATTTCTACCACACAAATTTGCCTTATCAGGATTTTAGTCCCTTCTGCTACTAAAGCCTAATGCGTCATCATCTTCTCAAGATACTGACACATTTAAAACATTAATTGAATTTCATACAAGTGATCTGAATGGCTTGCAAGAAGAACTAATCACAGAATAAAAACTGCAGAACTGTAGGATTGCCCACAAAGAAAAAGAGCACTGGCTAAAAGACATATTCAATGCTTTAACATTGAACTACGGTGAGGTGTTGCCTAATATAAAATATTGTTTCATATACTAGCTGCTCTACCAGTGACAACTTCAGAAAGTGAGCATTTGTTTTTAAAACTGCACCTTTTAAAATCATATATACATAATATTACATCAGAAAGTAAGACTCAATGGTTTTGCATTACTTCACATTCATCCAGAATACACACTGTACACTGGTAACTTTTAAATGAACTAGACAAAAAAAAAAAAAAAAATCCGAAAGGTTAGAAATCTGGCTCAAGTAATATATAATAAGTAACACACGAATTTGAATCAAATGAAGAAAGATAAAAAAAATATGGGTAAAGCATCTTGAGTTAATACGCTTTTCTAGGGGATGGCCTTAAAATAAGTATAAATACAAAAAATGTATAAATGAAATTTCAAAATGTTAAATACTATTGTAAAATTTTGAATGCTTCCAAAAAGAAAAAGAAAGGGGGAAGGAGAACCATGTAATTTTAGATTATGCTAATTAATAACGTAAAAACATATATACACGCATGAATACTTTGTTTGCTACCTAAGACTATTGTATTAATTTTTTATTCTGATTTCATCATAAAAATAGGTTACAAAATTATGTATGGTTTCATATTTTCAATATATGAAAAAAAAAAAACAACCTTACTTTTGAAATACTATGCAGTAAATTTTAATATGATTTTGTTTAATATTCAAGACCCCTATTACACATTCTTAACTTATAAGCATCACTCTTTCCAAAGCAGTTTGTCCACTAGTTGTTTTAGCATTAGTGCCAAGCAAATATTCACTAATCTGCTAGTTTCTACATCAACAACATCATCCAGCCCGTTGTTGTGCCATTTGTAAGGTCGGTCCATCGTGGTGTTTTCCAGCAAGATAACGCACGCCCACACACGGCACGTGCAACGCAACATGCTTTTCAGGGTGTGAGACAACTTCCATGGCCTGCACGTTCACCGGATTTGTCCCTCATTGAGCATGTGTGGGATTTCATAGGACAACAACTTATCCGGTCTCCACGGCCAACCACAACCATCCCCAATTTACGCGTCCAGGTTGAGGATGCTTGGAACTTAATACCCCAAGCTTACATCCAACATCTGTACAACAGACTCCATGCCATAATTGCACAGTGTGATACAGTTCATGGCGGTTCAACCTCATACTAACCATGTTACATGGAAATGTTATTTTTCAGTTTACCAGCAAATACAGCTGTATTTTGCCATAATGTTTTGATCACGTTATCCTCTGTATTCCGTTATTACGCTGCATAAATTTTGTTGGTATCAGACGTCTTCTTCTTGGTGTTCTTTTTTCACTTTTCGCCAGTGTATATATACACTGATGGAAAAAAAAAATCCCAATACCACGAAAAAATAGCTGTAGAGGAATGAAATGGCGGCAATACATTTGTATAGGTAACATATTTAATCGATTAAGGTTTCAAGATCACATCTTAATGTAAGCGCGAGAAGAGCCATTTTAAATGTGAAATGTTGGTACATTAATAACCGGTGTAACCGCCAGAATGTTGAATGCAAGTACGCAAACGTTCATGCATTGTGTCATACAGGTGCTGGATGTCAGTTTGTGGGATGGAGTTCCATGCCTGTTGCACTTGGTCGGTCAATACAGGGACGGTTAATGCTGGTTGGGGGTGACGCTGGAGTTGTCGTCCAATGATGTCCCATACGTGCTCGATTGGTGAAAGATCTGGTGATCTAGCAGGCCACGACAATATGTTGACACTCTGTAGAGCATGTTGGGTTACAACAGCGGTATGCGGGCGAGCGTTATCCTGTTGGAAAACACCCCTGGAATGCTGTTCATGAATGGCAGCACAACAGGTTGAATCACCAGACCGACGTACAACTGTGCCGTCAGGGTGCGTGGGATAACCACGAGAGTGCTCCTGCTGTCATAAGAAATTGCTCCCCAGACCATAACTCCAGGTGTAGGTCCAGTGTGTCTCGGCCGCAGACAGGTTGGTTGCAGGCGCTCACCTGGCCTCCTTCTAACCAACACACGGCCATCACTGCCACCCAGGCAGAACCGGCTTTCATCAGAAAACACAACAGATCTCCACTCCGTCCTCCAATGAGCTCTAGCTTGACACCACTGACGTCGCAAACGGCAGTGGTTTGGAGTAAGCGGAATGCACGCTACAGGGCGTCTGGCTCAGAGCTGTCCTTCAAGTAACCGATTTGTAACAGTTCGTTGTATCACTGTGGTGGCAACTACAGCTCGAATTGCTACCGCAGACGCGGTACGATGCGCCACGGCCATACGCCGTACACGGTGGTCTTCCCTCTCAGTAGTGCCACGTGGCCGGCCAGAATACGGTCTTCTTGAGGCAGTACCTTCCCTTGACCACCGCTGCCAACAATCATGCACAGTGGCTGCATTCCTGCCAAGTCGTTCTGCAATATTGCGGAACGAAAATCCACCTTCTCGTAGCCCTATTACACGACCTTGTTCAAACTCCGTGAGCTGTTGATAATGGCTTCTTCGTCTTCTTAAAGGCATTCTTGACTAACATCAACACACTACGTCGAATCTCAACGATAAGTAACGCTCACGAATGTTACAGCGCGTATTTACAGCAAACCTGCTTTGCATGTTCCGAGGCGCTACTAGCGCCACACGTATGCGCCGAGCGCGAAATTTGCATAGACGTCATCTTACAGATGTACTCTCACCGCCTACCAACTGTTGTTTATCTAACACAACCCCTTCTTGGTGTTGGGATTTTTTTCCCGTCAGTGTATATATATATATATATATATATATATAGAGAGAGAGAGAGAGAGAGAGAGAGAGAGAGAGAGAGAGAGAGAGAGAGAAAAATCAAAGATATTACATAAGAATTTAAGAAAAAAATTTCAAAAAACCTGAAGATCAAGACGCGCAACGCAGCAGTCACGAATATTCAGAATTCACATCCTATATAAGAAGATACAAAAGCAACAACAATTTTTCAACCAATATTCCTAAAATGACATAGTTAACTCATATACTGACAGGTATCAGTAAAAAGAGGATAAAAATTGCAAACTGAATGTAGAAACTATGTAGAGAATGTCGAGCCCTGGCTTTATCAAGGACCAGCAAAACTCGGCATTTTCTCACCTCCACAAAGACCTAGTTGGAAATGGGTTTCTGCAAAGCCATAGATGCAAGTAACTTGCCCACCAAAAAAAAAATTTTTTTAATTATATCACAACTTCCCCTGAGTTGCATTTCAAAACACAAGATAACATTATTTTTGCATGCATCTATAGCTTTCCTGGCCCAACCCATGCTCGTCATCTGCTACTAAATAAACAGAAAAACGATTACAAAAAAACACAAGTTGAGAGAGTGACTGGTTGAAACATAAGGATTATTCAGTAATAACACAATGCCATGCAACCCAACCTCCTAAGAGAGAATTTAAACCAGAATAGCAATATCAAAGTATTACAGAATCTGATGCTTTGCAGTGAAAAAAACTCTTATTCAAAAATGCCATATAATAAAAAACAATAGTTTTTTTAAAAAGAACAGATTCCTGAAAGTGAACCAGAATATTGAACTCCGTTCTCTTCAACAACACACATCTCTTGAACAAAAAAATAAAGTAAAAAATTAATAATAACAAACTAATAAATGCTTTGTGAAGATATTACATGATTTTAACAATTAGTTGCACTATATACAAAGTATTCCAGAAGTGCTTTAAATGCTTAAAAATGTAGCAACTACGTTATTTCCGACTTTGAAAACATCGTTGACTACAAGTACAATAAAGCGGCCAGCTACTTCGCCAAAGTGCCCTAAATAACGCTAAAATTCAATGTAAAGTGAAAGAGAAAGAAACCAAATTATATAGACATGCATGCACCTAATTGCCTTAAGTAAAAATAGAAAAGACAGCTTAAAAAGTTCTTAAAAAGAACTAGGATCTCCCAAACTTCAAGAACAAAGAAGAGAGCTTACCTCTTATGTAACTTTTATGCCACTAAAGTCAAAAACATGGCCGAAACTTTTCTCCCCTAACTTTCTCTTAGGCCACGCCCTAGATTTGGGGTGCAGCTTGGGAGGGTCTGAAGGCTTCCACGCACTGCAAAGGAACCTACCCGCAGAGTTTTAAACAAGAGAAATATGCCACAAAGAATTTCCTGGTTGTTCAGAAAGAGTAGAATTTACTCTCCAGAATACATGAAAATAACAACAAATACACAAGCAGTGTATTTAATAGTATTTATTTGTATTTTATTACCTTAGTGAACCTCTACAAACAATACATAATCCTATTCATTTTAACATTAGTTATACTATTTTTAGTTTAGTTATTCTAGTCAGTGAATACCTAGTTTTCTTTTTATTTCTTTTTATTTTATTTTATAATCAAATTTTAAAGTTTTTTTGTGTGATTTTATATGTATTTTTTTATTTTTTATTTTTAATAGGACTGTCCTGTCCATAGCACTAAGGTTCCTTTATGTAGTTAATAGGCATCCTCTAGACCAACTTCCTAATCAAGGCTTTCATTGGCCAGAATCATTTTATTAACTTTGTAGAAATTAAAACAAATCTGCTAACCCTACTCTATTATTCAGAATAATTTTTCTTAAAGTTCTTTTGATGAAAGATGTAGGAATTTTGTTTTCAAGAAAACTGTTTAATAGTATTGTAATGTGGTTATTGAAGTCCAAATTGTTGCTGCAAATTCTTGAAATTTTAAGTACCTGTGAAATTAGTACGTTCTCAATTACCTTGGTAGAGATGTTATTGTTCCAGTGCAGATATTTAATTACTTTGAAAGGAAAGTTAACTCTCTTATCAAAAAGGCTGATGGATGGGTTACCTCTGTTAAGTTCAATGCTTAAGTCTAGGAACTCCAGTTCCTGATTACTGTGGTTGGTTTTACATAAGTTAAGAGAGCTAGCTCTCTTCACTTATGTAAAACCAACCACAGAAATCAGGAACTGGAGTTCCTAGACTTAAGCATTAAACTTAACAGAGGTAAAGCATTTAACTTAACAGAGGTAGACTTAAGCATTAAACTTAACAGAGGTAACCCATCCATCCTAGCTATATCTATCCTAGCTCTCCTAACAGAGGTAACCCATCCATCCTAGGATATCTATCCTAGCTCTCCTAGTTAACTAGGATATCTATCCTAGCTCTCTTAACTTATGACTAAAACCAACCACAGTAATCCGGAACTGGAGTTCCTAGACTTAAGCATTAAACTTAACAGAGGTAACCCATCCATCAGCCTTTTTGATAAGAGAGTTAACTTTCCTTTCAAAGTAATTAAATATCTGCACTGGAACAATAACATCTCTACCAAGGTAATTGAGAACGTACTAATTTCACAGGTACTTAGAATTTCAAGAATTTGCAGCAACAATTTGGACTTCAATAACCACATTACAATACTATTAAACAGTTTTCTTGAAAACAAAATTCCTACATCTTTCATCAAAAGAACTTTAAGAAAAATTATTCTGAATAATAGAGTAAGGTTAGCAGATTTGTTTTAATTTCTACAAAGTTAATAAAATGATTCTGGCCAATGAAAGCCTTGATTAGGAAGTTGGTCTAGAGGATGCCTATTAACTACATAAAGGAACCTTAGTGCTATGGACAGGACAGTCCTATTAAAAATAAAAAATAAAAAAATACATATAAAATCACACAAAAAAACTTTAAAATTTGATTATAAAATAAAATAAAAAGAAATAAAAAGAAAACTAGGTATTCACTGACTAGAATAACTAAACTAAAAATAGTATAACTAATGTTAAAATGAATAGGATTATGTATTGTTTGTAGAGGTTCACTAAGGTAATAAAATACAAATAAATACTATTAAATACACTGCTTGTGTATTTGATGTTATTTTCATGTATTCTGGAGAGTAAATTCTACTCTTTCTGAACAACCAGGAAATTCTTTGTGGCATATTTCTCTTGTTTAAAACTCTGCGGGTAGGTTCCTTTGCAGTGCGTGGAAGCCTTCAGACCCTCCCAAGCTGCACCCCAAATCTAGGGCGTGGCCTAAGAGAAAGTTAGGGGAGAAAAGTTTTGGCCATGTTTTTGACTTTAGTGGCATAAAAGTTACATAAGAGGTAAGCTCTCTTCTTTGTTCTTGAAGTTTGGGAGATCCTAGTTCTTTTTAAGAACTTTTTAAGCTGTCTTTTCTATTTTTACTTAAGGCAATTAGGTGCATGCATGTCTATATAATTTGGTTTCTTTCTCTTTCACTTTACATGGAATTTTAGCGTTATTTAGGGCACTTTGGCGAAGTAGCTGGCCGCTTTATTGTACTTGTCGTCAATGATGTTTTCAAAGTCGGAAAGAACGTAATTGCTACATTTTTAAGCACTTAAAGCATTTCTGGAATACTTTGAATATAATGCAACTAATTGTTAAAATCATGTAATCTTCACAAAACATTTAATAGTTTGTTATTATTAATTTTTTACTTTATTTTTTGCTCAAGAGATGTGTGTTGTTAAAGAGAAGGGAGTTCAATATTCTAGTTCACTTTCAGGAATCTGTTCTTTTTTTTTTAATTATTATTTTTTATTATATGGCATTTTTGAATAAGAGTTTTTTCACTGCAAAGCATCAGATTCTGTAATACTTTGATATTGCTATTCTGGTTTAAATTCTCTCTTAGGAGGTTGGGTTGCTTGGCATTGTGTTATTACTGAATAATCCTTATGTTTCAACCAGTCACTCTCTCAACTTGTGTTTTTTTTTTTTTTTGTAATCGTTTTTCTGTTTATTTAGTAGCAGATGACGAGCATGGGTTGGGCCAGGAAAGCTATAGACGCATGCAAAAATAATATTATCTTGTGTTTTGACATGCAACTCAGGGAAGTTGTGATATAATTTTTTTTTTAATTTTCGGTGGGCAAATTACTTGCATCTATGGCTTTGCAGAAACCCATTTCCAACTAGGACTTTGTGGAGGTGAGAAAATGCAGAGTTTTGCTGGTCCTTGATAAAGCCAGGGCTCGACATTCTCTACACAGTTTCTACATTCAGTTTGCAATTTTTATCCTCTTTTTACTGATACCTGTCAGTATATGAGTTTACTATGTCATTTTAGGAATATTGGTTGAAAAATTGTTATTGCTTTTGTATCTTCTTATATAGGGGATATATCATCATCATCATCATCATTGTCAACCATTATCAATCCACTGCTGGACGAAGGTCTCCCCAAGTTTCCTCCACAACGGTCTGTCTTGTGCCAGTCTCCTCCATGTCACTCCCGCATATTTACGAATTTCATCCACCCATCTCCCATGTGGTCTTTTTCTGGGTCTTTTCCTGTCCCTTGGAATCCAATCTAAAATTTCGGCTGTCCATCTATGGTCTGTCCTTCTGGCAGTATGTCCAGCCCATTGCCATTTCAGGGATTTAACTCTGATCATGATGTCTTCCACTCTCGTCATTTTTCGGATCCACGAGTTCCTCTTCTTATCTCTCCTGGTTATACCAAGCATGCACCTCTCCATGCCTCTTTGAGTTGTCTGCAGCCTTTGTATGTCTCTTTTAGTTAAGGTCCACGTCTCTGCACCATACGTAAGCACTGGAAGGATGCATTGATCAAACACTTTTCTTTTAAGACATAATGGCATATTGCTCTTGAAAATTATGCTGTTTCTTCCAAAAGCTCTCCAGGCAAGTTTTGTACGCCGATTAATTTCTTCATCAATGTGACCCTCACTTGATATCTGCTGTCCAAGATAAACATACGTATCTGTTATCTCCAGTTTTTCTCCATCAATCGATAAATCTTCATTTCTTGTAAAAGCATTGAACATCACTTTTGTCTTCTGAAAGTTCATTTTTAATCCCACTTCTTTACTCTTGTCAGCAAGTTCCTGGATCATACTCTGCAGCTCTGATGGGGTAGTTGCAAAAATGACTACGTCATCAGCAAAACGAAGGTGGGTTAGATAATCTCCATTAATCTTTATCCCTTTGTTTTCCCAGTTCAGTGATTGAAAGACATTTTCCAATGTGGCATTAAAGAGCTTCGGAGATATGGTGTCACCTTGTCTCACTCCCTTTCCAATTTTTATGTGTGTTGCATTTTCAAACAGCCGAATCTTTGCACTTGCATTTTCATAGATGTTATTAATAATATTAATGTATGCATCTTCAATACCGCAGGATTTCAGAGCCGTGGTAACTGCTGATGGTTTCACCAAATCAAAGGCTTTTTCATAATCGATAAAAGCCATGCACAATGGAAGTTCATATTCCCTCGCTCTTTCAATTAGTTCTCTCAGTACGTGGATATGATCTATTGTGCTGTAGCCACTCCTGAATCCAGCTTGTTCTCTCGGTTGAGCCATGCCCAGTGTTACCTTCAAGCGGTGTGAAAGAACTTTAGTGAAGATTTTATAAACCACTGATAGGAGGCTGATAGGTCTGTAGTTCCTGAGATCCTCAAGGGGATATATATATATATATATATATATATATATATATATATAGGGATGCAAGGTCAGGGGATGCGTAACATCACAGCCTCTCCTTGACAAATGTCAACCCCGCCTTCTCGTGGTGCATCCTGTTCCCACTAAAGGGGCTCTGACGACCGCCCATGGCGGTATAACTATACCATCGGGATCAGAGGAAATTCTATCCCACACTCACCAACCCGCTTGGCCAGCGTGGTGAGTTATGGCCAAACCCCTCCAAAATGATTCCACAACTTAAATCTTGGCCCTCAGTCTCCGGCAGCTGGAATGTACCTGGCCAAGGCAGCGGCCAGTGCGACATGAAGGCAGAGGGTGCTAAGAATCCCCGGAGGACCGGACTAGGCTGCCATCTGATGCTGACCTTGGCTACTTACAATGGAAGCTCCCTATCTTCTGATTCAAGGCTTCTTGAATTGGAAGAGGAACTGCAAAGGATCAAGTGGGACATCGTGGGGCTAAGTGAGGTAAGGAGAAAAGGAGAAGATCTCATCAAACTGAAAAGTGGACATCTCTTCTACTATCGTGGGACAGATACTGGCAGAACTAGTGGTGTTGGATTTATAATAAACAAGAAACTGAAGAATAAAGTTGTAGAAGTTGAAAGTTCCTCTGACAGAGCTGCACGACTTGTTATCCAACTCTCGAAAAGATACCAGGCTCAGATTATTCAAACTTATGCACCCACCACAAGTCATCCTGAAGAAGAAATTGAAGAATTTTATGAGGAAATTTGTCATCTAAATAATAAAGGTAAGCAGCACTTGAAAATAATTATGGGAGATTTCAATGCAAAAATAGGGCAACAGCAACAGAATGAAACTTCAGTAGGTAAATTCGGTCATGGCAACAGAAACCAGCGTGGAAATACTCTCGTTGAGTTTGCAGAGGCAGAAGGGTTTTTCATCTTGAACTCCTTCTTCAAGAAAAAGCCACACAGGAAATGGACATGGAGACATCCAAATGGGACGACAAGTGAAATTGATTTTATTATGTGTAACAAAAAATTCGTCATAGAAGACTGCAGTGTGCTAAACAAGTTCAACACAGGTAGTGACCATAGATTGGTGAGATGTAAGATGCACCTCAACACTAAACTTGAACGTGGCAAGCTCATAAGACAAACAAAATCTATTGACATAACCAACCTTAAAAAACACCATAATACCTTCAAGTTAGAACTGAAGAACAGGTTCTCTGCTTTAGAAGGCCTAACATCGGAAGAAGTGGACATCTCTGAAGTTAACAGAAAAGTAACCAAAGCTCTTATGGAAACAGCAACAAAATTAGCTGGGTCTAAGAACAAGTTGCATGTGAACAAATTATCAGGAAAAACCAAAATGTTGATGCAAAAAAGAAGAGAGATGAGGACAACTAAAGAAGATGTGACTTCCAAAGTGGAATATATAGAGCTATGCAAGACAGTAAGAAAAAGTATCACTGAAGACGTAAGGAAATTCAACTGTGAACTAGTGAGGAAAGCAATTGAAAACAACCAAAGCCTAAAGATAGCAAAGGGACATCTCAGTAAGGGAAGAAAACAGATTATGGCACTGAGAAAAGAAGATGGTTCTGTAACAAGAAATAGAGGCGAAATTTTGACAAGAGTGAAAGATTTCTATCTCCAAATTATATGAAAGGGATGATATATGCACTCCAGACATCATGAAAGATACCAGTACCAGAGTTCCTCCAGTCCTTCCAGCAGAAGTTGCACATGCAATCAAGAACATGAAGCGGGGAAAAGCTCCAGGAGAAGATGGAATTTCTGTAGACATCATACAAGAAGCAAGTGGAGAAATCGAAACAGTACTCGCCCAAATTTTCACTCGATGCCTTAATGAAGGAAAGATTCCTGAGGATTGGAACACCGCTACAATGATCCTGCTACATAAGAAAGGTGACATTGAGGATCTCGGAAACTACAGACCTATCAGCCTCCTATCAGTAGTTTATAAAATCTTCACTAAAGTTCTTTCACACCGCTTGAAGGTAGCACTAGACATGGCTCAACCGAGAGAACAAGCTGGATTCAGGAGTGGCTACAGCACAATAGATCATATCCACGTGCTGAGAGAACTAATTGAAAGAGCGAGGGAATATGAACTTCCATTGTGCATGGCTTTTATCGATTATGAAAAAGCCTTTGATTCGGTGAAACCATCAGCAGTTACAATGGCTCTGAAAACCTGCGGTATTGAAGATGCATACATTAATATTATTAATAACATCTATGAAAATGCAAGTGCAAAGATTAGGCTGTTTGAAAATACAACACACGTAAAAATTGGAAAGGGAGTGAGACAAGGTGACACCATATCTCCGAAGCTCTTTAATGCCACATTGGAGGGTGTTTTTCAGTCGCTGAGCTGGGAAAACAAGGGGATAAAGATTAATGGAGATTATCTAACCCACCTTCGTTTTGCTGATGACGTAGTCATTTTTGCAACTACCCCATCAGAGCTGCAGAGTATGATCCAGGAACTTGCTGACAAGAGTAAAGAAGTGGGATTAAAAATGAACTTTCAGAAGACAAAAGTGATGTTCAATGCTTTTACAAGAAATGAAGATTTATCGATTGATGGAGAAAAGCTGGAGATAACAGACACGTACGTTTATCTTGGACAGCAGATATCAAGTGAGGGTCACATTGATGAAGAAATTAATCGGCGTACAAAACTTGCCTGGAGAGCTTTTGGAAGAAACAGCATAATTTTCAAGAGCAATATGCCATTATGTCTTAAAAGAAAAGTGTTTGATCAATGCATCCTTCCAGTGCTTACGTATGGTGCAGAGACGTGGACCTTAACTAAAAGAGACATACAAAGGCTGCAGACAACTCAAAGAATGCATGGAGAGGTGCATGCTTGGTGTAACCAGGAGAGATAAGAAGAGGAACTCGTGGATCCGAAAAATGACAAGAGTGGAAGACATCATGATCAGAGTTAAATCCCTGAAATGGCAATGGGCTGGACATACTGCCAGAAGGACAGATCATCGATGGACAGCCGAAATTTTAGACTGGATTCCAAGGGACAGGAAAAGACCCAGAAGAAGACCACATAGGAGATGGGTGGATGAAATTCGAAAGTATGCAGGGGTGACATGGAGGAGACTGGCACAAGACAGACCGTTGTGGAGGAAACTTGGGGAGACCTTCGTCCAGCAGTGGATTGATAATGGTTGACAATGATGATGATGATGATATATATATATGGAAAATAAGCTTTTATATCATCAGGCATTCTCCATTCATTGTTGGATGAAGGTCTTTCCAAGTCTCTTCAAAAACTTTGTCTTGAGAAAATTCTTTTCCATGTCACTCTAGCATATGCTTTTTTATTTCATCCACATATTTCCTACGTTGTCTTCATCTGGGTATTTTCCTTTTTCATGGTACCTAGCCATGCATTAAAGAACGGAAAGCCAACGGTACAAACCCAATCTAAGCCAAAGGAAACCTATAAATAGAAAAGCCTATTCGTGGAAATGAATAAGAGAAGGAAATTTCATTTGAACTAAACGTTAGCAAAAAGGAATTTGTTTCAGTAAATTCATGAAAATGGACAAAAGAAATATTTTATGTAACATCATCAACAACAACCATTCCCAATTCACTGCTGGATGAAAGTCTCCCCAAGTCTCCTCCAAAACTTCCTCTCTTGACAGCCAGTCTCCTACAAGTCACTCCAGCATGCTTTTGAATTTCATCTACCCATCTCACATGTGGTCTTCTGAGTTTTCTGTCCATTGGTATCCAGTCTAGTATTTCAGTTGAACGCTGGTAAGTTCTTCAACAGTGTGGCAATTACCATTTCAGGATATTTTACTTTGATCATGAAGCCATTCCACTTTTGTCATTTTCCTGATCCACGAGGTTCTTTTTTCTACCTTTTTTGGTTGCACCAAGCATGTACCTCCCCATGTTTCTTTCAGTTGTCTGCACTCTGCAGCATCTGTATGTCTTTTTTGTTAAGGTCCGTGCCTCTGCTTCATATGTAAGAACTGGAAAGATCAGAGGAGTAACTAGGGCGAGGCAGGCGGGGCGGCTGCCCCAGCGCAAAAATCATTGCATACAATTTGATTAAAATCAGAATTGTAACTTTTGCACCAGTTTCTGGTTCAGAATTTACCTATAGTTTCTATCGCCTGTTGCGGTAGCTTGGCAGCTTAAAATTCATATTTCCAGTATTATAAATATTTAATGGGAATTATCAAGGATAAATTTATTAAGGTACATTACCTCTCAAATTTTCGATCTAAACACTAGATCTTCATCAGGAGTTCTTGCTTCCTTCTACTTCCACAGGTTTGGTGACCAAGCTTGATGGATTTTCCATCCAGCATGGTCATTGATGTTGCCACCTTGTGTCTTGTAAATTTCCAGGGATTCCTCTAATTTCCAGATAAATGCTGGATGGAAAAGCAATCAGGCTTGGTCACCAGACCTGTGGAAGTAGAAGGAAGCAAGAACTCCTGACGAAGATCTAGTGTTTAGATCAAAAATTTGAGAGGTAATGTACCTTAATAAATTTATCCTCGATAATTCCCGTTAAATATTTATAATACTGAAAGTAATAAGAGGAAGCCATGAAGTCATTAATTACTAGATTCATATTTCTTCCTCAAAATTTTTCAGGTGATTTGTAAGATGATCACAACCAGAAATGATGGCGCGTTTTTTGTACATAACAAGATAAGTATGTTGTTCGCATTTTTGAAGATTCTTTGGGGTTAATTTGATTATTACTGCAACTAGTGCAAGCAGCATTTGATCCATTTGATGTGGTACCAAAATTCGGAACGTCAGAGCGGTTGGGAATTTCACCGCTCTGTTCACATTTTGTGTCTTACAGCCCTAAATGGAGTTCAGAGACCAGTTCAGCTTCACTACCTAGAACATCCTTGATGTAAGTAAGGGTAAGAGAAATGCACGAAATCCTTCTGATGAGTGCTGCCCCTATTTCCTAATTTTTTCCTATGGAATTAATGAAGATTACATGCCTTTCCCATTTGCGATAAAAAATGACACCTAATTTCTTAATACCCTATTTGCAGTATCATACCCAAATAAAAAAGTTTATAAGTTAGGTTGTTAAATTACAATTAAAATGGCAATACTTTTGCAAAGGCCTTTTCTCTGGTCTACCAAAAAACTAGCTCGTTTTCAAAATGTATTGCATGATTTTATTAGTTATCAATTAGCTTCAAGAGAATATGATACAATCAGGGGCGACTGGACCATAGGGGCAACCGGGACTGTCGCCCAGGGCCCAGCTCCTTCAAGGGGCTCCGCAGTTCAGCAAAAAAGCAAAACAAAATATTTTTTCTGCAGATAATTATTATTTGTTTTGTAAGTGTTGGGACGCAAGGCGCTTGAAAAGATGTTTTTTTTTATTTTATTCTTTTAGTTTCCGATCCCCCTTTAATTTTCGAATAGGTTATCGTCCTTCGTCGTACAGATACTGAGATTTGCTGTACTACAACCACCTTAATATTTTTTGCATTCATGAAAAAGCGAATTACATTTCATCATTTTGTGGCCCCTATTTTGATATATTCAACAACTTATGTGCAAACCAGACACTAAAATTTAAAGAAATACAAAGAACAATATGAAAGTTGGTTACGGGCTACATATGGAGACCTATTATTCAGTGACTTTAAAAACAGCACTAAAAATAAAAATAAAAAAAAAGAAGAAAGAAAAGGCATTTTTATTTCTTCTTTTTCTTATTTTTGTAAGTTTGATTCAGTTAGGTAAAAAGTAGCCTGGTGGCGCCAAACCTCCACTCCATGCGATAGATTCCTTAAGAATTTTTTGTCAGGAGCTGTGTCCTTTTTTGTAGCGTAAATCATTTTAGTCACGGGAGTGAAAATTACTTTGAAATTTCATAACTTTAAGATTTTCGCTATTTTGAAAAAATTTCACCAATGGAAAACCATTTTGATAAAACACCATTCACTCGTACACAAGTTCTACTACCAGCATACATGGCTTTTACACCATTAAGTAGATTCCCAGTAACACCGTATTCATTCAATACCTTCCACAAAAGTGTCCTATTCACTCGGTCGCAAGCTTTCTCTAAATCTATGAAGGCAGTAAAAACTTTCTTCCCAAAAGCCAGATACTTTTCAATCATCGTGCATAATGCAAAAATCTGGTTAGTGCAGCCTTTACCAGGCATAAAACCACTCTGAACATCCCACACTTTCAATGATGTAAGACCCCGTACTTTTTTCAATAACAACCTTACCAAACACTTTCCCTGGCACACTCAGTAGGTTAATACCACGATAGTTCTTGCATTCAGTCTGATCACCTTTTCCCTTATACAAAGGAACAATGATAGCATCCTTCCAATCCTGAGAGACCATTCCTAACTTCCAGCACAACTGGCAAATTTCAGTTAACCAGTCAATTATAGAGTCACCACCATATTTCAACATCTCTGCAGATATGCCATCAACTCCGGGAGCTTTACCATTCTGAAGAGATTTTAGAGCTTTACACACTTCTCTTGAGATCCCTACTGTGCTTTCATCCCTCATTGTGACATCATCTGCATCTGTCTCAGAATCATTTTTGCTCTCCTGATCTAATAACTCACAGAAGTATTCACCCCATCTTTCACTTAATTCATTGGGCTCCCATATCATTTCCCCGATCTCATTCTTAACACAACTTACAACTTTGTTTCCCCTATTTTTCCTGAGTCTCATGTACTTCCAGAAGGACTTTCTATCTTTCGAAAAAGCCAGTTCATGCCTTTCCACTTTCTCCTTCCTATCTTTTGCCTTACTGTGGCGAACCAGCTTAGCAGCTTCATGCTTCTTACAGCGATATTCATCCACATAGACTCTACCTTGCAACATCCCCAAATAGGCTTCCTTCTTTTTCTTTACTGCCTCATCAATCTCACTATTCCACCAAGCATCACCTCTATTGTTACCCACTATTGTGGTGCCACAGACCTCTTTAGCAGCAGTGACAACACAGTTCTTAAAACATTCCCACTTCTTTTCTACATCCCTCTCACAAGATTTCAGAACCTTCAGTCGTTCTCTGAGTAAGTCAGAGTACCGCTGATGATCTTCAAGGAGCCTATCAACCTTTATTCTTTCTATCCTGGGTCTCTTCCTATTCCTTTTCCTCCAACCAACATTAAGTTTCACTCGTGACACTATCAAGTAATGATCAGGACCAACATCCGCACCTCTCATCACACGGGTGTCAAGAACTAAGTGTTTCAAACGCTGATCGTAGACAACAAAATTTATCACACTCTTTTGACCAAGAGTACGATTTTCCCAAGTATATGTGTGGATATACTTGTGGTTGAAAAATTTATTAGATACACACAAACCATTCTCAATGCAGAGTTCAATTAATCTTTCACCATTATCATTCACACAAGGATCATTAAACTTACCCAGAACATTGTCAGAAATTGCATTCTGAACACCTACTCTAGCATTGAAATCCCCTGCTATTATAACTTTTTCTTTAGCACCAAACTGGCTCAAAACAGCTTTTAGCTCATTCCAGAAATCTTCCTTCTTATCAGAAGGTTCCGAGTCACAAGGAGCATACCCATAGATGCCAACCTCTAAAAGTAGTTTTCAGTAACCAACATGTTCATTTTTCAGTAATTTTCAGTAACAATTTTTTTTTTCAGTAATTTTCAGTAACAATTTTTTTTTTTTCAGTAATTTTCAGTAATCCAGTGTACAGCGGCAAATTTGGGTATTTAACACTGCAACAAATTTTAATCTGTCAGAACTATTAACAAAATAATAATAATAATAATAATAATACAATAAAAAATAATTTGCTAGTGGGAAAATTTAAAATACTGTCTACCAGAAAAATATAATAAATTACCTCCAGACATGAAGAAAAATTATTCCTTGGAATGTTGGCCAAATTATTATGATAAACTGGCTGTAGTTGCCATTTTGGCCTTACTTAGTTCAATTTGCGAAAACTTCTTCTGATAGCATAGTTCACTGTGTGCAATGCTGTTTATTTTTTCTACTGATAAAGAAGACAGCACATCAGTACTTAAATTAGGTCTGAATTCATTCATGTTTGTTTTTTTTCACAATACAGAAAATTCTTTCTGTACTTGCATTGCTATGAGGGACTATTAAAATCATTTTCATAATTTTGCTTAATGATTCATACTTCAACTGGCCACTTTCATTTTTCATTAAAGAAATTCTGTGCCACACTTCATCCATTCTCTCAGAAGTAACAGCACAGTTAAAATTTTCAAACTGGTAGTGAGCAAATACAGATTCCACCTTGTCAGATTCTTCTGGTTTCAAAACTGGAAACAGGGAACACATATATTGGACTGATGCAAAAGAAACACTTTGCCTTAATACTACATCTGCAATGTCAGCATGACTCAGAAATTCTTCAAGTGGAAATTTTCTTAAAATGTAATTGCAGCCTGCCTTGTAAAATTCCCTTACTTCAGAATAAAAAGTAGCCACTGTGTCTTCACTCAGATCTGCAGTTGTGCCTATATAAGATCTCGCTTTTGACCCAATTACGAAATCACAGTTTTCTTTTTGATTTCTCCTTCTTCCAAAATTCCCATCTGCAAGAGATGTTGCTGTCACATCAAATGCTGATGGCTTGATAAATCGTGCAAGTAATTCAGATAACAGACTATGAAGTTTTCTTTTTAATACATGCACAAGCGGAGCTTCCTGCTACAAGGACACGTTAACAGATGTAAACAAAGGAAGAGTAGCAGATAAAAAAAGACAATAAAGTTTAGATGAAGGATTTCCAATCATACTTGCAAGGTTCTTATACTGTGAATTAGCTTCTTCATTGTCACTGAAATAATGTTCTAGAGCCTCCCACTGTTCTAAAATTCTGTCAATGGATTCCAAAAGTGATAACCAGCGAGTATTGACATACTTTAGAATTTTGTTTGGTTTAGTACCACAAACAGCTTGACTCAGTTTTAGATTGTTCCCTCTTTGAACTTTTCTCCAAAAAAAAGTACAACTGTATCAGAAACTGCTCAACAATAAATCCTTTCAGTTGAGTAGCAGATTTCTACGCAGCTAAATTTACTAAATGGCATGAACATTGCTGCACTATGATTGCAGGCTGAATCTTCTTTATGTGAGAAACAACACCTTTTACTTGACCTATCATAGTGTTAGCATTGTCACAGGAAAATGACACACAGTTGCTCCATGAGATATTTTTTTAACAAACTCGTTGTTCAAAACGTTGAATATTCCTTCACCTGTATTATTACTTGATTCAACCAATGATAACAAAACAGTTGAACTTTTTCCTATTTTCTCGTCAAAATATATTATTGTAATGGGATACAGTTTATTTGCTTGAGCATCATTACTTCCGTCCATAGATAGAGTAAAAGGATTTTTTTTTTACTTCAGATACGATGTTACTTGTAGAAACACTGGCCTTGTGCTGAATTAGTGCAGCAGCCTTGATTCTTCCACACGAATATTTTTTTGCGATCGCTGAATTGGGAAACATGGCTTGAAATAACGGTTTTTCAAGCCTTCATTTTCGGAAATTTATCCAACATTTTCAAGCTGAATTGACTTCAGTTTTCGGAAATTTATCCAACATTTTCAAGCTGAAATACAAATATTTAGGGAATAAAATGATATCTAACAATACTGGGTAGAGGAAACATCGCGAGAAAAAAATCTTACCTCCGTCTACTTTCCGTTTTCGAAGGATGAAATTCCGTCCTCCGACGGAAAAAACGACCCCCCCCGTCGCCACCAATCCTCCCATAATTTAAGTTCAGTTATGCATCGATTTCGTACATGGTCCAAATGATAACAAAAAAAAGGAGGAATTCCTCGAATCAGCGTGAGATTCTCGTCGCCGAAGATTACGGGGAAATTTTCGGGCGGCCTAACTTCCGTTTTCGGAAATCGTTGCCTACAATTTCAAGCTGAAATTATGCAATGAAATTTCATTTAACAATACTGAACAGAAGCAACATTGCGGGAGAAAAAAAATACGATTACAGGAAAAATCTGCACTTCGTTTAACTTCCGTTTCCGAACGTTTAAAAAGACAAAACAACGTCCTCAGACGGAATACGATATCCCGAAAATTTCTTCACTTTATCCCGAACTAATATCGCGAAAATTTCTTCACTTTTGCATCGATCTCGAAAATAACAACAAAAAAAAAAAAAAAACGGAGGGGAATCCGCGGAAGAATCTCACGTACGAATTAACCACTGAATCGATTTCGAATGCCGTAAGATAACGCTAAAATATCGATGACCTGTAAATTTTAACTTTTGGCTCAAAATTGGCGCAGATTTTGTCGAAATGGCGATTTTTTAGCAGAATGGCGCACGAACAACGTTTTGGCGCGGGCTGCCGCAATTGGCGCAGGTCTGGCAGCCCTGAATGTAGCATTTAATTTTTTTTCCCCAGAAAAACTTGAAGAACAAACAAAAACTTTTAAGTTGATGAAAATTTGCTTTCTATCTCAGAAAATTAAATCAAATGGCGATTTTCCGTAATTTCAGCGGTGTTTCCGTACTTCCGTAACAGCAACCAAAAATCCGTAAAATTACGGAAAATCCGTACTAGTTGGCATCTATGCATACCCTACAACAATTACAATTCTCTGAAGTTTCACTTTCAAACGAATCCAGAGAATTCTCTTACTTACGCAACTATAATGAACCAAGTTGTTCTTCATCTTTTCACTTAAAATCACACCTACACCAGCCTGTCCTCTCATATTATCCAATACTCCAGACCACACACTCACAGTGCCATTCACTTCTTCTACCCCAATTTCCTTCTTTTTGGTTTCACTTACACACAGCACATCCAGTCTATACTTATTCATCTCCTCAATCACCTCACTCTTGCCGCCCCGGTGGCGCAGTGGTCTAAGGCGCTGGCCTCTGATCGTTCGTCCGTAAGGGGTCCGGGTTCGAATCCCGGTCAGGCATGGATGTTGTGTTTGTCTTACGGCACTGGCTCTCTCCCTTCCCTGGAACCAGTGACCCTAAATTAGGGACGGGCGACTGCTTATAGCCCATTGAGTTGCTCACGGTGGTCGTTAAACCTCCAACCAAAAAAAAAAAAAAAAAAAAAATCACCTCACTCATCTTGCCATTTATACCTCTAGTATTCCATACACCAATCTTACATTCACTCAGCCGAGATCTCTTTCTCATATGCCTTTTAGAAAGTCCAGGTCGATTCCGTGGTGGACCGTACTTCTCAATTGTGGTAGGTCCACCATATCCCACACTTGAGTCATTCTTAATATTTCTTTTTGTCTTTTTTATCAGGTAAGTACATCAGTGTGGGAGATTAGCCCACAGCTGAGGGTTCCAGTTGGTCATTCAACCTAAGGATTCTGGAACAAAACCCACTGGATGGGGCTCTCCAGAAATTGAAAAAAATATTTCTTCGAAGGAAGCATAGATGTTAGTCTCCTTACCTCATTTTTGCAGCATGTATGGTTACCCTGTACTGTTTCTCTCACTTTCTTGTGGCTTGACCAACGATCCTGGGTGCTTTGCGGGTGAGGGGGAAGAGGGAGCCATGAAACACTTTGTATTTTATATATATAAATAAATAATATATATATATATATATACACTGCTGGCCACCCAAAATGCAACACCAAGAAGGAAGCATCCGATTGGCCTGAAATTCACAGCATGCGTAGCCCGCGAGAGGACATGCAAACAATTAGCATTGCAGGGCATATGCAAATCATGTGCGCCCGGCACGCCACCGAGAAGCACTATAAGAAGGGTGCACAGAAGGCAGGGTGTAAGTAGTGAAGCTTCCTGATGCCTCATCGCAAAATATGGCAGTCATTCCAGCACGTTTCGGAGTTCGACAAAGGACTAACAGTAGCTTATCGCGACAGCGGTTTATCATACCAAGACATCAGCACCCGTTAGGGATGACATCCAGCCACAGTGAGGCAAGTATGGATTTGGTGGGTGCAGGAGGGATGGACGGACCGACATGAGCGATTGCCGCAGCCGCGGCACACCACCGAACGAGAGGGCCGGCCGGCATGTTGTGCGGCGGGCATAGACGTCTCGCACCACCACATCACGAATGTTAGTGAAGGAATTAGGGTGTGTTGCACAACAACCTGTATCAGCACATACCGTTCGACGTCATCTGCAGGAGCGGGGACTTGTCGCACCACGTCCATTGCTCCGATTACCACTGACGTTACACCACCGGCGAGTGTGGCGGCATTGGGCCATTGAACGCTGCACCTGGACTACAGAATGGCACGACATTGTCTTCTCCGATGAATCCCGCTTCTGCCTACAACACCACGATGGTCGGATCCGCGTGTGGCATCACCGCGGCGAGAGACTGTATGACGCCTGCATTATGCATCGCCATACTGGTCCGTCGCAATTGGATATGACACCAGCACCTCTCTGATATGCATCGCCAGTACACTCAACAGCCACTGCTATATCTCCGACATTTTGGAGCCTGTAGTCCTCCCTTACCTGCAGGACCTGTCAGCGGCCACGTTTTAACAGGACAATGCGCGCTCGCACATGACACGCATCGTGTAACAATTCTTCACGCCCCACCAGATGTCACTGCTGCCGTGGCCCGCCTGTTCTCCCAATATGTCGCCCATCGAGCACGTCTGGTTGCTGATCGGCAACCGAGTGGCCCGGCAAGCACCACCCGCGGCTACGCCTGATGAGCTGTGGCAACGTGTGAATGCAGCCTGGACCGACATACCCCAAGCCCACATCCAAAGCCTCTTTCGTTCGATGCTGCAGTATTATTGCCAGCCATGGGGGTCACACGAACTATTGATGTCTGCGTGTTCCGCAAGTCGCACGGGCCTGTAAGCTCAATCGTTTCATCTTTGTATCTGTTGTTATGTGTCCAGTAAATCTGGATTTGCTATCTTGTGTCCTTGGTGTTGCATTTTGGGTGGCCAGCAGTGTATATATATACACCCTTGCAGAATTGGATTGGTCAAAATTGTTAGGAGTGTAAAGTTTCTACTATTTTTGCTTGCATTTTTTAGGCTATCCCACTGTTATTACTTTGAGACTTCTGAGCTCACCATCTAATTTTTCTGATCTTGCATAGAGAGCATCTCCACTAACGCCAAGTCTTGAGCCTCCTATTTCAACTTTAATTATTTAGTTTTCTTTCATGAGGAATTTGTTAGTTTTTTTAGGAGGGGGAGAGTTAGCATTATTTTATATTTTTTCTCTAATTTAAATAAAGTCCGCTATCATTCATTCATTCATTCAAGTGAAGGCAATTAAAATGCTCAAAATGAACCAATTAATTGAAACTAGAGATATAGCAGATTGTCTGTACACTAACTTATATTACACATGTGAGCGTTACAGAGATGCCAACCTGTTTCAGATATTTCCAGTAGTACTTGTACAAATTTTCAGTAGTTTTGGCCATTTTTCAGTAGTCATACCAAAAAGAATAATTTTAACAGAGGAAAAAAACTCATTTAATTTAATTAGCATTTTTTTACTTATTTATTCATTTATATGTGCATGAAAATCTGTATCAAAATATTCCAAATTTTTCACATGGAAAATAATATACATCATGACTGATACATTTTTTTTACACAACAAACAACTGATTAAACAGCTTTCTTTAGTGATTTTGCTGTACAGTGTTTTGCAGATTTGAGTTCCTCAGCAGAAAATCTTTTTTCATAACACACTTGCCCAGAGGAGAACATATTCATTTTTGCAATAAGAAGTGCTTCTACAGTTTCTAAACCTAAATTAGGTTGGAAACAGGCTTGATTTTTTCGCACTAAACTAAAATCTCTCTTACTCACAACATTCGAGTGTGGAACTACAAGTATTGCAAACATTACTTTCAAGAGAATAGTATACTTAACCACTCCATTACAGCCTCTTAATTTTGAGATTTCTGACCAAGTGACATCTACTCTATCTGTTACTGCTATGGTCTCTAATTTGTCAGCTTGATAACAAGAAATTCCGCTTCCAGTATATCAAGTTCATTTTCAGTTATTATAAATGGAAGGTATTTGACTATGTGTAATACAGAAGTAAATGATGTTATGGCTCTAAGTGAAGGATCTACTACTTCTGCATGTTTTAAGAATTCATCATAGATCAGTATCTTTTCTTGAATATAAGAACATTCTTCAATGTGAAATTTTCCGACAGATGTATAGAACTTAGAAAGTTCATTTTCGTTTAAAATGAGTTTGATTTAAAACATTCTTGTTTTTACTCCAATTACCAGTTGTGTCCTTTCTGATTTTTCTTTTTTGAAAAACTGTTATTTGAAAAATTAAGCTCAACATCACCATCAGCTATGACAGTAGGCTTCACAACCCCTTGGATGCCATGACAATGCTATCCATCATGCTGAAAGAACTTTCAGTTTGAGGACCATGAATGCATGATAGCTTTCACTATTTTAGATAAAAGGTAGTGTAACTTGGAGAATATGAATGCTTTTGAATATCATGCATCAATTCTCACAAATTTTTCAGCTTCGTCACTTTCGTTTTCGGACTCTTCCCCTTTTATCAAGCTGAAATGCAACCTTTTTTGGGGGAATATGTAAGAACACAGGATACACGTTCGGAACATCGTTGGGGGAAAAAATTACAGTTACGGGAGAAACCTTTGCTACATCCGATTTCCGTTTTCGGACATTTCCCTTCCATATTCAAAATGAAATACAAATATTTACGAAATAAAATGAAATTTAACAACAATACTAGGCAGAGGAAACATCGCGTGAAAAATAAAATTACGATTACGGGAGAAATCTTCACTGTTTCTGAAAGTTTTGAAAGACGTAAATTTTCCCAAAATTTCTGTTCAATTATGCATCGATCTCGAGGATAACCCAAATTACGACGAAAAAGCAGAAATTCCTCGAAGCCGAAGATTACCCAGGAATTTTTTCGCAGTCGAATTTCCGTTTTCGAAAATTTCCCCTCCATTTTCAAAGTGAAATACAAAGATTTATGGAATAAAATTATGTATAACAACAATACTGGACAGAGGCAACATCACAGGAAAACGAAATTACGATTACGGAAGAAATCTTTACTTCGTTCACTTCCGTTCTTGAAAGGCGAAATGCTGTCCATATGCGTATTTTTACGCGTTGGAAAAATTCTTCGATGCGTAGTTTTACGCGTTTCTCGATGTGTGCTTTTGCGCGTTGATGTGTATTTTACGTGTTTCTCGATGTGTATTTTTACATGTTGATGCATACTTTACGCGCTTCACGACGTGTATTTCTACACGTCGTGAAAAATTCCCGATGCATATTTTTACTCGTTGGTAAAATTTCGATGCGTACTAGACACGTAATTACGCATTTTGGCGAACTCTGCAACGAAATCCAAGCATATCATCTTTTAAATGATGACTCTATTTGAGTCATCATTTAAAAGATGATATTTAAGAACAATTAAACATTCTGAACCTTATGTTGAAGGGGAGTCGATCTGGTAAGAAATATCCTGTATTGAGGAAAGTTCGGTCCTCGTTTCCAGCAGCACCAAATTCCCATATTAGTTTCAACTACCATTTCGTAGTCTTCTTCGGTGGACAAAAAACGATATATTTCTCATCACTCATGTTGTTCCTAGGCCATCTATCTCAAATTCACTGGCAGAGTCAAATGTTTCACGTCGGGAGAACCTCCTCACATTCGGATTTTGGTTTGACTGCGCATCTCACGTCGTGCGTGTTTCTGATTGGAGCGTCCGAATTTGTTCCCGATTCTAATTCCTCCGGTGTCGTCATCTTCTGTATGTCGATAGACTTACTATTTATCTTGTTTCTGTACTTTTTATTTTTATTCTGGATTTTTTTTTATTTCTTTTTCTCCTGTTCTATGAGGTATTTCCAAGCATATGGAAGGCCCATTGGGTCGATATAATTACAATTTGTCTCCCTATTTTTTTCAATCATCACCGCTTCCGATGTTAAAATTTGGGCCTTTGTTTTATGTGATGTTATTAATTTTGCTTCTGGCCAATCTGGGACTGCCTCTTTTTCAATGCAATGTTGAATTAAAGATGTTTTGTTCTCTGTTTTGTTCCAGTTAGATATATGTTCTCCCAATCTGGTCCTAAATCTTCTTTTAGTACTTCCTATGTATATTTTATTCTTTTCTTCAATTCCCTTCGTTTCTGTAGAGTTTTTTGTTGGTATACAGTATACTCCTGCTTTATCGAGTATTGATCTTTTTTCGCTTCCTGTTGTCAATATCGTTTCGTTATCAATAACTGTCTCCGCCAGTATCATTTTTTCTTTTGCGCATTCCTTCTTTAAAATATTCGTTAATGGAGGAATGTAAGGGAATTTACTTGCAAATTTCATTTCTGTCTTAGGTTTAATAATGTTGTATTAACAGATTTTTTTGTATTTTCAAGTATTTCTTCAATTATCTTTTTTCTGTATCCAAACTTCTTAGCTGTTTCGGTTATCCCTAGGTAATTTCCTTAATTTTATTACTTTAGTGAGTTGAAGCTCTTTGGGTTAAAGCTCTTCTAATACAGAATTGTAATGCTGATCTTTTATATTTCCATGGGTGGCTTAAATCAAAGACGTTTCCTGCAAGCACTTCAACAATACTACAACGTGAGAAACAGTAAATAGTGCAACAACTGAATTGTTGACATTTAAGTATAATGTGAATTATAACCACGTAAAGAAATTCGACACCTTAAGGTGTTTGAAGAATAGATCAAGTTGTGCAAACTCTGGATGTTTTCTGTTTTTGTCAGTATGAGATTTATGTCAAAAAAACATACTATGTTTGATTTAGTTTTGATAAACCTAAACAGAAACTACACAAGTAATTTCTCATGAATTTGCATTTTGTTTTTTATAATCACATATTACAGGATGGCCAGTCAGAAATCGTTTCAGAATTCCCTGACTTTTCCCTGATATTTCCCTGAAATATCCCCATTTTCTCTGATGATAATCAGCATGACCAATCAAAACTTATTTCAAAATTCATTAATATTTCCCTGATACTTAATAATGGTCATTATTCCACATGCACAATTGAGTGTGAAGACCAATGCAAAACACAAAATTATTTTGTAATAGAGTAATATTCTCACAAACTGGTACATTTTACTAAGTAATTAGAATACATTATGAAATATACAACAGAAAGAAGAACTTTTATTTACCAGGATATGTATTTCTTGTAGGAAACTATATTGAAATGACTGGTTACAGAAGAAAACAACCTGTCATGCAATTACTATATTACAAAATTCATTTCTGAAATCATTAGCACACTGATTAGTCTGGAACAGTAGGTGTTAATTTCTCCCTGTTTTACTTCTTTTTATTTTGGCAAATACTTCTAGAATATTACCTCTATGTTTTTTTATCCTTCTGCAAATATTTAATCATTCTGTATTTAAAAGAAACTTGTGGCTTACAGATATTATTTTTTTCCCAACAAATTTAAACTAGTATTATAAAAAAAAATTAGTCTGGAACAGTAGGTGTTATTTTCTCCCTGTTTTACTTCTTTTATTTTCGCAAATACTTCTAGTATATTACCTCTATGTTTTTTATCCTTCTGCAAATATTTAATCATTCTGTATTTAAAAGAAACTTGTGGCTTACAGATATTATTTTTTTCCCAACAAATTTAAACTAGTATTATAAAAAAAAATTAGTCTGGAACAGTAGGTGTTAATTTCTCCCTGTTTTACTTCTTTTATTTTCGCAAATACTTCTAGTATATTACCTCTATGTTTTTTATCCTTCTGCAAATATTTAATCATTCTGTATTTAAAAGAAACTTGTGGCTTACAGATATTATTTTTTTCCCAACAAATTTAAACTAGTACTATCAAAAAAAAAAATTAGTCTGGAACAGTAGGTGTTAATTTCTCCCTGTTTTACTTCTTTTATTTTCGCAAATACTTCTAGTATATTACCTCTATGTTTTTTATCCTTCTGCAAATATTTAATCATTCTGTATTTAAAAGAAACTTGTGGCTTACAGATATTATTTCTTTCAAAACAAATTTAAACTAGTACTATCAAAAAAATTATTCTGACAATAGATATTCTAAAGGTAATCTTTCCTTCACTCGCCACATCCAAAATAATGAAGATTTTTAATTCACAAAGCACTCTGGGAAGACGCAATCAAACTGGTACCTCAAACTATGAACTTTCAGCTTTGGCTGCATGCGTACAAGCAAAATGCATGCAAGTGAGGCGACCTTGGGCATTGCTCGCAGCCTTTGCTCTACATTGAAGTTATAATGCCACTCACTGCTACTTTGAAAATTATGTAAAGAAAATGTTTTCTACACTTTGATTGGCGTAATGAGCTCATGATATAGCTCACAGTTGTCTACAGCAGACACATACACGTGACCATAAATACATACATACATATCACTAAGCTGTTCTCTGAGATTCAGAGGTTAGCTCCAAAAAGAAATACAAACTACTACAAATTTTTACTTACTGTTGCCATATCAAATTTCTCCATATACAGCGATCTTGACTTACAACTTGGGCTTCACTGACATCTATTACACGCCGTACACAAGATCTTCTATACTTCACACTTATAATCTTTTTCTCATGCAGACACTCCTGAATCTGATCCTTCCATGACTTCCTTGGCCTTCCTTTGCCTTTCCTTCCTGCAACTTGGGCTAAAAAGATTTTCTTAGTAAACATCTCATCACTTATTCTTTCAACATGGCCAAACTACCGGCCAAACTACCGAAGCATATTAGTCTCCACTTTGCTAAAAACATTTTGCTTCACACGACTGCAACACATTTTCATTCCTTACATGATCTGAACGTGTCTTGCCACAACACCACCACCACCCCTCGTAAGTAATGTGTTTCTCCAGCACACAAACAACTTCTATGTTTCTGTTGCAGTACCCAGGTTTCACTGCCATACATCAGAGTAGGAACAATTACACTATCATACACAGCCTTGCGGGATTCTCTTGAGAACCCATCGATCCTGTGAAAACTTTCCAGAGCAGCCATGACTTTCAATGAAGAATTTACTCTCCTACTAATTTCACCATCCAATTAGTTTTCTCTGCCAAACATGCTTCCTAAATACACAAACTCAAACACCTGGTCAATCACTGTGCCATTTAGACTTACATTACATTCAGTGCAACCAGTTCCTCTCTCAAACACCATAACTTTGGTTTTTCCTTATTTATACTCAGTTTGAATTTCATGCAAACTTCGTACATCCGAGACAACATACTCTGCAAATCACTTTTACCTTTTGCTCTCTGTCAACAGGACAGTGTCATCAGCATACAGCAATCTGCACACACGCATATCACCAAAACATAAACCAGTATTATCTATTTTGGTATCATGCATGCACGCATCCATAAATATATTAAACAGCAATGTTGACATTACACACCTTGCCTGACTCCTGTACCAATAGAAAATCATTTTGATAAAACACCATTCACTCGTGCACAGGCTCTACTGTCATCATACATGGCTTTTGCACTATTAAGTAGGTTCCCAGTAACACCATATCCATTAAATACCTTTCACAAAAGTGTTCTATTTACTCGGTCATAAGCTTTCTCTAAATCTATGAAGGCAGCAAAAACTTTCTTACCAACAGCCAGATACTTTTCAATCATCATGGGTAATGCAAACATTTGGTTAGTTCAGCCCTTACCAGGCATAAAACCACTCTGAACATCCTACACTTTCTCTGATGTAAGACACCGTACTTTTTCAATAATGACCTTACCAAACACTTTCCCTGGCACACTCAGTAGGCTAATACCACGATAGTTCTTGCAGTCAGTCTGATCACCTTTTCCTTATACAAGGGAACAATGATAGCATTCTTCCAATTACAAGGGATCATTCCTAACTCTTAGCACAACTGGTAAATTTCAGTTAACCAGTCAATTTCAGAGTAGCCACCATATTTCAACATCACGGCAGTTATGCCATCTACTCCCGAAGCCTTACCATTCTGAAGAGATTTTAGAGCTTTACACACTTCTTCTCTTCAGATCTCTCTTGTCCTTACATCCTTCACTGTGCCATCATCTACATCTGTCTCAGAATCATCTTTGCTTTCCTGATCAAATAGCTCACAGAAGTATTCACCCCATCTTTCACTTAACTCATTGGGCTTCCATATCATTTCCCCAACCCTATTCTTCAAACAACTTAACACTTTGTGTCCCCTATTTTTCCTGAGTCTTATCTTCCAGAAGGACTTCCTATCTTTCCAAAAAGCCAATTCATGCCTTTCCACCTTTTCCTTCCTATCTTTTGCCATACTCTGGCGAGCCAGCTTAATGGCTTCGCGCTTTTTACAGCGATATTCATCCACAGAAACTCTACCTTGCAACATCCCGAGATAGGCTTTCTTCTTTCTCTTTACTGACTCTTCAATCTCACTATTCCACCAAGCATCATCTCTATTGTTACCCACTGTTGTGGTGCCACAGATCTCTTCAGCAGCAGTGACCACACAGTTCTTAAAACATTCCCACTTCTTTTCTACATACCTCTCAACACTTTAGCTCCTTCAGTCGTTCTCTGAGTACGTCAGAATAACGCTGACGATTTTCAGGGAAGCCTTTCAATGTTTATTCTTTCCATCCTGGGCCTCTTCTTATTCCTTTTCCTCCAACCAACATTCAGTTTCACTCGTGACTACCAGGTAATGATCAGTACCAACATCTGCACCTCTCATCACACGAATGTCAACAACTAAGTGTTTCAGACACTGATCGTAGACAACAAAATTTATCACATCCTTTTGACCAAGAGTACGATTTTCACAAGTATATGTGTGGATAGGGATGTAAGGTCAGGTGATGCGTAACATCACAGCCTCTCCTTGACAAATGTCAACCCCGCCTTCTCGTGGTACATCCTGTTCCCACTAAAGGGGCTCTGATGACCGCCAATAGCGGTATAACTATACCATCGGGATCAGAGGAACTGCTATCCCACACTGACCAACCCGCTTGGCCAGCGTGTTGAGTTATGGCCAAACCCCTCCAAAATGACTGCACAACTTAAATCTTGGCCCTCAGTCTCCGGCAACTGGAATGTACCTGGCCAAGGCAGCGGCCAGTGCGACATGAAGGCAGAGGGTGCTAAGAATACCCGGAGGACCGGACTAGGCTGCCATCTGATGCTGACCTTGGCTACGTATAATGGACGCTCCCTATCTTCTGACTCAAGGCTTCTTGAATTGGAAGAGGAACTACAAAGGATCAAGTGGAAGATCTCATTGAACTGAAAAGTGGACATCTCCTCTACTATCGTGGGACTGACACTGGCAGAACTAGTGATGTTGGTTTTATAATAAACAAGAAACTGAAGGATAAAGTTGTAGAAGTTTCAATTTTACTTCCGATATTGGAGGTTAATTATTTTAACGTGCATTAATGCATTTGCATTTTTGAACTTCACTTTTAGTTGGTAAAGTTCGATGAACACTTACCGCACGTGGGGCTTGGCTTTCAATCCATATTTCCGTTACGTGGATGCGGCACGGGATTTTTTCATTTGGCCACGGGTCTGCTTCTTCTTTTTTTTTTTTTTTTTTTTCTCCGTTGGAATTTATTTTGTCTCATCACCAAATGAGTTTTTCCTTTGCTGCATCCTCATTTACTTCAATATTTATTCATACCCGAGTACTTTCGGTACTACTACTATACCGTCTTCGAGGGGACATTTTGCTCCAACTAGCACGGACCGTGTCAGCTGGGCATTTCGGTGGTTCTCGCGGGCTGCTTCTGTCATCTGCTATCGCTTCTTCTTGGGCGTTGTGGCGCCATCTCTTGTTGGTCAGTGATCTCCTTTTTCGAACTTTTTCTTTTTTGCTCAATTTTAATTAAATTTCTCCAGCTGTTTCTCAAATTATTAGGGTCATTGTGGTTGCAAACTTTTGTCCTATTTTTTTCAATCATTACCGACTCTGCTATTCTGAGGTGTTTTTCGGATTTACAGCTTTTAATGATTTTTATATATATAAAAAATCATTAAAAGCTGTAAATCCGAAAAACACCTCAGAATAGCAGAGTCGGTAATGATTGAAAAAAATAGGACAAAAGTTTGCAACCACAATGACCCTAATAATTTGAGAAACAACTGGAGAAATTTAATTAAAATTGAGCAAAAAAAAAGAAAAAGTTCGAAAAAGGAGATCACTGACCAACAAGAGATGGCGCCACAACGCCCAAGAAGAAGCGATAGCAGATGACAGAAGCAGCCCGCGAGAACCACCGAAATGCCCAGCTGACACGGTCCGTGCTAGTTGGAGCAAAATGTCCCCTCGAAGACGGTATAGTAGTAGTACCGAAAGTACTCGGGTATGAATAAATATTGAAGTAAATGAGGATGCAGCAAAGGAAAAACTCATTTGGTGATGAGACAAAATAAATTCCAACGGAGAAAAAAAAAAAAAAAAAAGAAGAAGCAGACCCGTTAAATGAAAAAATCCCGTGCCGCATCCACGTAATGGAAATATGGATTGAAAGCCAAGCCCCACGTGCGGTAAGTGTTCATCGAACTTTACCAACTAAAAGTGAAGTTCAAAAATGCAAAAGTTGTAGAAGTTGAAAGTTCCTCTGACAGAGCTGCACGACTCGTTATCCAACTCTCTGGAAGATACCAGGCTCAGATAATTCAAACTTATGCACCCACCACAAGTCATCCTGAAGAAGAAATTGAAGAATTTTATGAGGAAATTCGTCATCTAAATAATAAAGGCAAGCAGCACTTAAAGATAATTATGGGAGATTTCAATGCAAAAATAAGGCAACGCCAACATAATGAAACTTCAGTAGGTAAATTCGGTCACTGCAACAGAAACCAGCGTGGAAATACTCTCGTTGAGTTTGCAGAGGCAGAAGGGTTTTTCATCTTGAACTCCTATTTCAAGAAAAAGCCACACAGGAAATGGACATGGAGACATCCAAAAGGGACGACAAGTGAAATTGATTTTATTATGTGTAACAAAAAATTCGTCATAGAAGACTGCAGTGTGCTAAACAAGTTCAACACAAGTAGTGACCATAGATTGGTGAGATGTAAGATGCACCTCAACACTAAACTCGAACCTAGCAAGCTCATAAGACAAACAAAATGTATTGACCTAACCAACCTTAAAAAACACCATAATACCTTCAAGTTGGAACTTAAGAACAGATTCTCTGCTTTAGAAGGTCTAACATCGGAAGAAGTGGATATTTCTGAAGTTAACAGAAAAGTAACCAAAGCTCTTATGGAAACAACAACAAAATTAGCTGGGTCTAAGAACAAGTTGCGTGTGAACAAATTATCAGGAAAAACCAAAATGTTGATGCAAAAAAAAAAAGAGAGACGAGGACAACTAAAGATGATGTGACTTCCAAAGTGGAATATATAGAGCTATGCAAGACAGTACGAAAAAGTATCGCTGAAGACGTAAGGAAATTCAACTGTGAACTAGTAAGGAAAGCAATTGAAAACAACCAAAGCCTAAAGATAGCAAAGGGACATCTCAGTAAGGAAAGAAAACTGATTATGGCACTGAGAAATAAAGATGGTTCTGTAACAAGAAATAGAGGCGAAATTTTGACAAGAGTGAAAGATTTCTACTCCAAATTATATGAAAGGGATGATACATGTACTCCAGACATCATGAAAGGTACCAGTACCAGAGTTCTCCCAGTCCTCCCAGCAGAAGTTGCACATGCAATCAAGAACATTAAGCGGGGAAAAGCTCCAGGAGAAGATGGAATTACTGTAGACATCATACAAGGAGCAAGTGGAGAAATCGAAACAGTACTCGCCCAAATTTTCACTCAATGCCTTAATGAAGGGAAGATTCCTGAGGATTGGAACAACGCTACAATGATCTTGCTACATAAAAAAGGTGACATTGAGAATCTCAGGAACTACAGACCTATCAGCCTCCTATCAGTGGTTTATAAAATCTTCACTAAAGTTCTTTCACACCGCTTGAAGGTGACACTGGACATGGCTCAACCGAGAGAACAAGCTGCATTCAGGAGTGGCTACAGCACAATAGATCATATCCACGTACTGAGAGAACTAATTGAAAGAGCGAGGGAATATGAACTTCCATTGTGCACGGCTTTTATCGATCATGAAAAAGCCTTTGATTCGGTGAAACCATCAGCAGTTACAATGGCTCTGAAATCCTGCGGTATTGAAGATGCATACATTAATATTATTCATAACATCTATGAAAATGCAAGTGCAAATATTCGGCTGTTTGAAAATACAACACACATAAAAATTGGAAAAGGAGTGAGACAAGGTGACACCATATCTCCGAAGCTCTTTAATGCCATATTGGAAAATGTCTTTCAATCACTGAACTGGGAAAACAAAGGGATAAAGATTAATGGAGATTATCTAACCCACCTTCGTTTTGCTGATGACATAGTCATTTTTGAAACTACCCCATCAGAGCTGCAGAGTATGACCCAGGAACTTGCTGACAAGAGTAAAGGAGTGGGATTAAAAGTGAACTTTCAGAAGACAAAAGTGATGTTCAATGCTTTTACAAGAAATGAAGATTTATCGATTGATGGAGAAAAGCTGGAGATAACAGACACGTACATTTGTCTTGGACAGCAGATATCAAGTGGGGGTCACATTGATGAAGAAATTAATTGGCGTACAAAACTTGCCTGGAGAGCTTTTGGAAGAAACAGCATAATTTTCAAGAGCAATATGCCATTATGTCTTAAAAGAAAAGTGTTTGATCAATGCATCCTTCCAGTGCTTACGTATGGTGCAGAGACATGGACCTTAACTAAAAGAGACATACAAAGGCTGCAGACAACTCAAAGTAGCATGGAGGGCATGCTTGGTGTAACCAGGAGAGATAAGAAGAGGAACTCGTGGATCTGCAAAATGATAAGAGTGGAAGACATCATGATCAGAGTTAAATCCCTGAAATGGCAATGGGCTGGACATACTGCCAGAAGGACATACCATCGATGGACAGCCGAAATTTTAGATTGGATTCCAAGGGACAGGAAAAGACCCAGAAGAAGACCACATAGAAGATGGGTGGATGAAATTCGAAAGTATGCGGGAGTGACATGGAGGAGACTGGCACAAGGCAGACCGTTGTGGAGGAAACTTGGGGAGGCCTTTGTCCAGCAGTGGATTGATAATGGTTGGCAATGATGATGATGATGATGTGTGGATATACTTGTGGGTCAAAAACGTATTAGATACATACAAACCATTCTCAATGCAGAGTTCAATTAATCTTTCACCATTATCATTCACACAAGGATCATTAAACTTTCTGAGAATGTTATCAGAAATTGCATTCTGAACACCTACTCTAGCATCGAAAGCCCCTGCTATTATAACTTTTTCTTTAGCACCAAATTGGCTCAAAATGGCCTTTATATCATTCGAAAAATCTTCCTTCTTATCAGAGGGATCTGAATTACAAGGAATATAGACTACAAAAATTATTATTATCTGGAGTTTCACTTCAAACGAATCCAAAGAATTCTCTCACTTATGCAACTATAGTGATTCAAGTTGTTCTTCATCTTTTCACTAAAAATCACACCTACACCAGCCTGTCCTCTGACATTATCCAATACTCCAGACCACACACTCACCGTTCCATTAACTTCTTCTATCCCAATTTCCTTCTTCCTGGTTTCACTTACAACAGCACATCCAATCTATACTTATTCATCTCTTCAATCACCTTATTCATCTTACCATTTATGCCACTAGTAATCCATACACAAATCTTACACTCACTCAGCCGAGATCTCTTTCTGATTTTGCTTCTTCCAGTTCCAGGTCGGTACTGTGGTGGACTCGTGTCTGGCGCTCTTTGGTCAAATTTGGCCCTTGCGCCAATAAAACCCATCAACCAACCAACCAACCGTGGTGGACCAACCTTCTCAAGTGTGGTAGGTTCACCATATCCCACAATTGAGTCCATTTTTGCATTTCTTTTTGTCTTTTTGATCAGGTAAGTACATCAGTGTGGGGTATTAGCCCACAGCTGACGGTTTCAGTTGGTCATTCAACCTAAGGATTCTGGAACAAAACCCAGTGAGTTGGGGTCTTTTTGTCAATGTCACACAGAATTAGCTGTCACCTCTCTAAGATTCACAGAGACTCTAGTTGCTGTTGTGTGTACCATTGTTACCATGGTGCTACCCGAGGAGACAAACCCATCTCTCGCATACACGAGACCGATGAAGGAAAATAAAGCTGAACTTTTTAACTGGGTGAAAAATCAAAACGTGCGGCAAGAATGCGGACTACCTTCAGCTTCTCTTTTGTTGACTCTACAGCATCCATTGCTTAATTTTTCTTTCTGCTGGTATCTTACTCTCCCTATTTCTTCATTGTTGCTTTTTCTCTTCTTTTCCTTTTTTTATGCCCTCTGATGACAATAATTTTATTCGTCATGCTGAAAGAACTTTTAGTCTGAGGACCACGAGTGCATGATATCAAAGTTTTAACTATTTCAGAAAATTTGTGTTACTTTGAGAATATTAAAGCTTTTGAACACCATGCATCAATGCTTGCAAATTTTTCAGCATAAGTTCCGTTTTCAGAAATTCCCTTCCCTTTTAAAGCTTAAATGCAAAAACTAGGGGGATAACATTTAGCAATGCTGGAGAGTGGGAACATCATGGGGAGGGGAGGACTGCAATTTACGGGAGAAATCTTTGCTCCGTCCAACTTCTGTTTTGGAAAATTACCCCCGCCCCCATTTTCAAGCTGAAATACAAATATTTATGGAATAAAATGATATTTAACAACAATGGTGGGAATAAGGAATATCTTGAAAGAATAATTTATTTTGGTTAGTAAAAACAACCAAAAATAAAAATATGTGGTATTATATAATAGAATAATAGCTATATACTATATGCACTACTGTTTCACACGTTATATACGTTCTATGTGTTGTGTGCATATTTGCAGCAAAATCATCTTGGCATTTATATATCATATATGACTAGGAATATTATTACAAGTTTCAATTATTATATCACCAAGGACTTACCTTGTATCGGTATTCCATATTAGTAAGCTTCATCCTGTATCTTGAAATAAAATATGTATCTAGTGTGTCATTAGCCACGTAGAATCTTCGTATTGCAAATAGGCCTAATTGAAATTTGCGACCAGGGTTTAAACTCAAATAAAACACGACTATGGATATCATACAAAGAGAGTGTGAAAGAATTATATAGAATGCATTAGCCTGCTCTTTTTTACATCAGAGTGAGGCCTAAAAATCAGAGTAACATTTTTCACCACTTCGCAGTGTCACTTTGGCCAATACGAGTTCACATTTTCTCACACATGCACAAAGAATCAGGCAAAGCAGGGACTTGCTTCTATTGAAAAGGAGAGGGGAAAACTGACCATTGTCTAAAAAGGAATAGAAAGAAATGTGGTGCAGAAGAATGCCAAGTAGGGCGCTCAAAGAACAACGTTAAAGGCTGTCCCAGACAAATAAAAGTAAACACAGCAACTATCATCTGCATGCCAGTGACATGGTAGGAACTTTCCTTTTGTTTTTATTGTTCAAAAATGCGAAGGGTTCGTAACCCTTTCCAGGGGGAAAATAGTTGGTCAGATGTTCTCAGCTCATCACGGCCATGCAGTTCCACAATACAGTCTGGATGGCTCAGGAACACCACAGATCCTCCTGCACAGCAAAATTATCCTGGAAGACACATGCCTGATTGGCTAACTTGCTACATCCTTAAATATGAATGACTAAATAAATAAATACATAAATAAAAGGAATTATGATTTCTTAGGGTGCTTGAAGAAAATAAATGACCATCTAATTCACTGCATGAAAAGAAAAGACCCTATTATGCTACCTTTGCATTAGAGGAGGAGCAACCCACAGTATTCCAAAAAGAAAGGAAACTCGGTGAAGAATTCAAAAAGAAAAAAATACTGTAAAAGGAAAATAAATCTGGTATCCACCTAAAAGGAATGACATATAAATTTGTTGTTCTTAAAAGAATAAAAAAAAAGCAAATGTCAGTGTGTTATTTCTGTATGTATTTCTATTTGCTGCCAATCATTACTTGAAGAAGGAGGATGTTAGTCCCTAGAAGGTGTTTTAATGGAACAGTATTCTGTGTACAAATATACAACCATGCCTAGTTAGAATCTGCATTTTTGTTGTTATAGTTGAAAATGATGATTAAAAAATATGGATTATGTGCAATTTTTGGAAACATTGTAATTTCCATTTACTGAAGTGAGAGTAATGGCATGTGAGTAAAGTATTGCATGTCTTCCTTAGGCTGAAACTTCTTGGGAAATAGTTTTGGTACAGTTAAAGAACCTTGTGCTCAGCAGGAACATTTTCTTCATGTAATCAAAGTGTCAGCACAAGAAAAGCCAAATTTATTTAGGTGGTTGTAACTAATTGATTTTGGTTAGTAAAAATAACCAAACATTAAAATATGGGGTATTATATAATAGAATAATAGCTACATACTATACGCACTACTGTTTCACACGTTATATATGTTCTATGCGTTGTGTGCATATTTGCAGCAAAATCATCTTGGCATTTATATATCATATATGACTAGGAATATTATTACAAGTTTCAATTATTATATCCTCAAGGACTCACCTTGTATCGGTATTCCAAATTAGTAAGCTTCATCCTGTATCTTGAAATAAAATATGTATCTAGCGTGTCACCACGTAGAATCATCGTATTGCAAATAGGCCCAATTGAAATTTGCGACCAGGGTTTATACTCAAATAAAACACGACTATGGATATCATACAAAGAGAGTGTGAAAGAATTATATACAATGCAATTAATAAACCATTTACCATCAACAGGTGTCGTCAATCTTTAAAAGAAGGAATGGACATAATCAATGACAATCCAAACAGACCTTAAATAAAATTTCGTCAATTATTGAAAAACGCCAGACAATCTCTGCAACACGCACACGACTCCACACAAACCACCGGACATGTTTCGGTACGACTGACTTTCGGCCATTATCAACGGTATGCATCCTGGATCAATGTTCAAAGTTGTTATATATCTAGGTAACCTCGGCATCACCTCCGCTACAGTTGCAACACGTCGACTTCTTCTGTCATCGTTACATATACGTGTATTCACGTGTGAGTCACATCCACGCCATCTATTGGGTTAATTCCGGGATTGCTGTCGCTGTTCTTATTTCGTAAGTATATGTTATTTCTTTTATTTTCCTTTTTGTTGTTATATTTCGTATTATTTTCTTGCTGTATTAGGTATTTCCACGGATATGGGATATCCTTCGGAGTAGACGTATTGCAATTGGAGCTTTGGATTTTCTCAATTGTTATAGCCTCAGACCACAAAATTTGATTATGTTTATTGTGGGAAGTTAAGATGTTACTATTTTCCCAATCGGGTATTGACTCATTTATCATACAATGTTGTATAAGTGATGTTTTTCTTCCTTTTTAATCCAATTACTATAGTGCTCATTCAACCACGTTTTAAACCTTCTTTTAGTACTACCAATGTAATATTTGTCTTTCTTATTTTCCTTTGGATCTATTGTAGGTATCATGTACACACCTGCCTTATTTAGTGAATTTTTATTGTAACCACTATTTGTAAGTAATTTAGAATTATCAGTAACTATTTCAGCAATTTCAATATTGTAATCCTGGCATTATTTTCTTATAATATTGCTTAGTGGAGGTAAATATGGGATACTTCCGTAAAATAACATATTTCTTTTTGTTAATCCATTGTTGTGCTTCAGTATACCAGCTCTTCTTATTTTGTGATATAATGAATCTATCAAGCCAACAGGATATCCAAAGCATTTAGCAGTGTCTTTAATCCATTTTATTTCCTCTATAAGTGCAATTTTAGTTGATGAATGTGTTATAGCTCTATTTATGAATGATCTGAATGCTGAAATTTTATACCTCCATATGTGACAGGATTCTTTGGGAATTCTAGCAGGAATGTAAGTAGGTTTTCGATATACACTGAATTCAATTTTATTTTGATGCTTAAATAAAGAAATGTCAAGAAAGTTAAGTTTGTTGTCAATTTCTTTTTCATACGTTACTTGAATAGTTGTGTACATACTATTGAAGTTGTTTATGAAGATCTCCATATCATTTTCCGAGTGCGGCCAGAAGATCAATACATCATCGACATATCGTAAATATAGTATAGGTAAGTTACTACTAGAGCTGTTGTTGAATATTTTCTTTTCTATGTCTTGCATAATAACCTCGGCAAGCAAACCAGATATTGGTGATCCCATTGGTGCGCCATATAATTGTTTATAAATTGTATCATTGTAAGTGAAGTAATTATTTTCGGTTATGAGCTTGAGTGCACATACAATGCTTTCAATTTTCGAAAATTCGATCTTTTCTTCTAATCTTTCTTCAATTAGTTTAATAGCATCCGTTGTGGGAGCGTTTGGGTACAATGAGATGACATCCATACTATACATCAAATATTCGGCACCGTCAATAGCTTTAATCTTGTCGATTACTTCGGTTGAATTCTTCACTGTATATTTGTGATTGCAATAATACACTTTCAAGTGGTTATAAAGATTTTTTCTAATCTGATTGTTGGGGCTTTATTTTTGTTAACAATGGGTCTAATTGGCCTATCACACTTGTGGGTTTTTTGCAGCAACGGGAGGGTAGAATGCGTACCCTCCCATTGCTGCATCTGTACCTCACATGTTGGTAAGCTAAAAACCCACAAGTGTGATAGGCCAATTAGACCCATTGTTAACAAAAATAAAGTCCCAACAATCAGATTAGAAAAAAGTCTTTATAACCACTTGAAAGTGTATTATTGCAATCACAAATATACAGTGAAGAATTCAACCGAAGTAATCGACAAGATTAAAGCTATTGACGGTGCCGAATATTTGATGTATAGTATGGATGTCATCTCATTGTACCCAAACGCTCCCACAACGGATGCTATTAAACTAATTGAAGAAAGATTAGAAGAAAAGATCGAATTTTCAAAAATTGAAAGCATTGTATGTGCACTCAAGCTCATAACCGAAAATAATTACTTCACTTACAATGATACAATTTATAAACAATTATATGGCGCACCAATGGGATCACCAATATCTGGTTTGCTTGCAGAGGTTATTATGCAAGACATAGAAAAGAAAATATTCAACAACAGCTCTAGTAGTAACTTACCTACTCTATATTTATGATATGTCGATGATGTATTGATCTTCTGGCCGCACTCGAAAATGATATGGAGATCTTCATAAACAACTTCAATAGTATGTACAAAACTATTCAAGTAACGTATAAAAAAGAAATTGACAACAAACTTAACTTTCTTGACATTTCTTTATTTAAGCATCAAAATAAAATTGAATTCAGTGTATATCGAAAACCTACTTACATTCCTGCTATAATTCCCAAAGAATCCTGTCACCCATGGAGGTATAAAATTTCAGCGTTCAGATCATTCATAAATAGAGCTATAACACATTCATCAACTAAAATTGCACTTATAGAGGAAATAAAATGGATTAAAGACACTACTAAATGCTTTGGATACCCTGTTGGCTTGATAGATTCATTATATCACAAAATAAGAAGAGCTGGTATACTGAAGCACAACAATGGATTAACAAAAGGAAATATGTTGTTTTATGGAAGTATCCCATATTTACCTCCACTAAGCAATATTATAAGAAAAGAATGCCAGGATTACAATATTGAAATTGCTGAAATAGTTACTGATAATTCTAAATTACTGACAAATAGTGGTTACAATAAAAATCCACTAAATAAGGCAGTTGTGTACATGATACCTACAATAAATCCAAAGGAAAATAAGCAAGACAAATATTACATTGGTAGTACTAAAAGAAGGTTTAAAACGAGGTTGAATGAGCACTATAGTAATTGGATTAAAAAGGAAGAAAAACATCACTTATACAATATTGTTTGATAAATGAGTTAATACCCGATTGGGAAAATAGTAAAATCTTAACTTCCCACAATAAACATAATCAAATTTTGTGGTCTGAGGCTATAACAATTGGGAAAATCCAAAGCTCCAATTGCAATACGTCTACTCCGAAGGATATCCCATATCCGTGGAAATACCTAATACAGCAAGAAAATAATACGAAATATAACAACAAAAAGGAAAATAAAAGAAATAACATATACTTACGAAATAAGAACAGCGACAGCAATCCTGGTATTAACCCAATAGATGGCGTGGATGTGACTCACACGTGAATACACGTATATGTAACGATGACAGAAGAAGTCGACGTGTTGCAACTGTAGCGGAGGTGATGCCAAGGTGACCTAGATATATAACAACTTTGAACATTGATCCAGGATGCATACCGTTGATAATGGCCGAAAGTCAGTCGTACCGAAACATGTCCGGTGGTTTGTGTGGAGTCGTGTGCGTGTTGCAGAGATTGTCTGGCGTTTTTCAATAATTGACGAAATTTTATTTAAGGTCTGTTTGGATTGTCATTGATTATGTCCATTCCTTCTTTTAAAGATTGACGACACCTGTTGATGGTAAATGGTTTTTTAATTGCATTGTATATAATTCTTTCACACTCTCTTTGTATGATATCCATAGTTGTGTTTTATTTGAGTTTAAACCCTGGTCGCAAATTTCAATTGGGCCTATTTGCAATATGATGATTCTACGTGGTGACACGCTAGATACATATTTTATTTCAAGATACAGGATGAAGCTTACTAATTTGGAATACCGATACAAGGTGAGTCCTTGATGATATAATAATTGAAACTTGTAATAATATTCCTAGTCATATATGATATATAAATGCCAAGATGGTTTTGCTGCAAATATGCACACAACGCATAGAACGTATATAACATGTGAAACAGTAGTGCGTATAGTATGTAGCTATTATTCTATTGTGATTGTAACTAGCCGCAAGGCAAGCACACTCAGCTCATTTTACACTCCTTGGGTGGAATTGTACATCATTTTTGCTCATCGTAAAGTTGGTCATATAATAAGTAACATAACTTACTTACCTCGCTTCCAAATCATGTATAATGATTTACGTGGTTTCCATATAAATCCAAGGGGGAAAATCTAGGACTGCGGTTATCTTAGACTCTAAAAACTTTTGTTTTCTTTTAATATCAGTGGCTTAGCTGTCCACAGAAAAGTAAAAAACAAGCACACAGATGAAAGTGTACGCTTCGAATGTAAATTTTTTTAGTTTTCCTCAGTTTGCCAGAGAGCATCAATAAATCCTGTCTTTTTAACCTGAAAATCATGTCTCTAGCAAAACATTCCGTTATCCTTGTGTATCTCTCATGGCATATGTGGTAGTGGAAATTATCTTCCAATTACTGGGAGTTTCAGCACAGAACCTGAGGGGGGGGGGGGGACTATTTTCAGATGGGTTGGGGTACTTTTTCTATCTTTTTTTTTTTCTCCTTTTTTATCCAATTAACTCATGTCATAACTTTATTTTTAACTTCGAGTTACTTTTTCTTGTTTAACCTTTTACCTGCCAATGTGTCAATTAAAATAAAAAAAAAAGTGGAAGAAAGCATTCAGTAATGAAATTTTTCTTTAAATTGATGAATGTCCTTTATATTTTGTAGCTATTTTTATTTTGTCCTCCACTCAAAAACTGAAAACCTTAAAATTTCCCCAAACTCCTATTTTTCTTATTTTTATACATGCCATGAACACTTGATCATTTTAATCCATAAAAAAACATTGAATTTCTTTTATATTCACTGGAGATATGCAGAAGGGTTGAGAGTTCATGTTATGATCACACAAATTTTCATATTTCTTAATTCATTAGTGAGAACCAATATCTTTTTTTTTTTTTTTTTTTTTTTTTGGATGTTTCCAAATGGGAACATTGGCAGGTGGTGTGAAGTATTTTTCATCAATAAGTTCAAATTACTTTCTAAATCTTTTAGCAGTTAAACACACTGACATGTTCATGTTTGAGAGTGTGTGACTGATGCATAATTCATTTTAGCTTTTACTCCAAAACCCTTGTAAAACTGAGCTTTGGCACTTAGTAATGGGTAACTCCATAAAATTTGTGATAACAGGCAGGATGAATTATGTAAGTACTAGTAATGGCAATGCTGTTGTTACAGTTACATCCAATTAATGGCAATGCTGTTGTTACAGTTACATCCAATTAATGGCAATGCTGTTGTTACAGTTACATCCAATTAATGGCAATGCTGTTGTTGCAGTTACATCCAACTACTGTTCACATGAACCCATTGGAACTGTCGAACTATTTTCAAGGGCCAAGAAAAATAAGCCTGATATTCTATAAAATTGTCTTATTTAGAGATATGATGAAGATATGGGAAGTGTTGATCTCCTCAATTGTCTTCTCGGCAGTTATCATTGTGAACTATGCAGCAAAAAGTGATGATGGAACTGGTTCACTAGTGCATCGAACATGACCTTGCTGGCAAGCTGGATCTTGTATTGTGAACTTCATAAAAAATGTGCTTTCACATTTAGACCTCAGAAAAAGAAAAATCAACTCGCCATGCACAAAGAATCCCTACTCCATATACTTCTTGAACATCTGACGCCAACTATCTTGTCCCTCTTTAAAAGGATGCTTTGTAATTGGACAGAAATACCAGAAACAAATGTTTTGAGTGTGAAAAAAGGCATCAACATTGTGTCCCAGCTTACCATGGGCACTTAACTACAGTATAATAAGGAACAAAATAAGTAAAATTCATTATTTCAAATACATTATGTAAACAAAAGTATTCAGACACCTCCATATGTGTATATAAACGTGCATTTGCAGAACCAGACGCGAGCACACAGTGTGTGTTCAGTGCTGCATGTAAACGGGAGTGTTGGAACATCTGTTAGATTGCACTGGGAAGCAACTATGCTGCGCAGAGTTTAACTGATGGACATTGAAAGGGGCAGGGAGGTTGGTTGCCTTCTGGGTAAGAAATCATTGCATAGCATTGTTGCTTTCTAGGGATTCCCCAAATCCACTGCCGCTGATATTCTTCATCGATGGAAAGCAAATAGTACCACTACACCAAAGCTGTGGTCTTACAGGCTGCACAAACTGAGTGATCATGCCATACAAAACTTACAGCAGAATGTGACGGCATGCAGACCTTTGACTACAGGCCTACCCAGCAATGTTGAACAAGCCACATGGAACATCTATTGGCACCAGAACAAACCACTGTGGCTCCATTGTGAAGGTTACCATGCTAGGTCAGCTACACACAAGACCTACATCACTCCAGGCAATGCCAAATTGTGACTGAAGTAGTGCCTAGCTGACCATTCATGGACAACAGAAAAGTGGATAAAGGACTCACACTACTCACTCTTTTGCTTAGATACTACTTCGGTGGGGTGTTTGCCCAGAGAATGCTGTCAGGTGTATTGCATTGGCTCTACACTCAAGTTTGGAGGAGGCTCTGTGATAGTGTGAAGATGTTTCTGCCAGCAAGAACTGAAACCTATGGTTGTAGTGCTTTTCAACCTAATGGTCACCAGTTATGAAAATATTCTGAACACTGCTGTGGAAGTACCTCCCTCCCCATTCCCCCTCTCTCTCTCTCTCTCTCTTACAGGTTCCTGCCTGTTTTAGAAAATGTATGTACCTTTCCACACTGCAACACCTGTCCAGACTGGATTTGTGGAGTAGGATGCCCAGGTGTTGGATAGGCTGACCTTAAGTCCCTATCTAAATCTCATAGAACATATGTCAGACAAGCAGGAATGATGAATCTTATCTCGGCAGGTAAGACCTTACTCTACAGCAAATGACCTTACTCTGTGGCAAATTACAGCTAATGAACTATTATCACAAGTTAAAAGTGCAAAAAACTAACCATTGAAACTAAATTTATAATTTTTTAATCTCTAATACATTCAGTAACCCTTTAGTGAAGTAAATAAGGAAAATAAACAGTTTCTATAAATTGCAGCAAAATTATTAACTCCACACACCAAAATTCCCAAATGGGAACAATAAAAAAAAAACATTTTTTTTTTTTAGAAAATTTCAAAATGTTTATGGTATATATAGGTATGACTAAATAAATAAATACATAAATAAGCTTTTTAAACTGCATAAAAAGTTTCAAACCCACAGTTTACATAGTGCAGCATTTAAAAGGTGAAGTGTTAATAACACCAGTTCTTTTATTTTGTACTTCATCACTGTCTACACTGGGTGGATCACAGGCTTATAAACATTTAATTCAAGCTAACTCCTAATTGATTACATATATGTTTAAGTTTTTTTTACTAACAATCATCAGCAACTAGGACATGGATACCTATTTAGTAGCGGGTAGGCCCACCTTTTACACGGATAAGGACAGTCACACAAAAAGGCACCAAGTCCACTAGGTCATGAAAGCATTCCATTGGTATCTTCACTCATGCTTGCTGCCCCAATGTCCATATTTCTGTTGAATTCCTGGGTGAGGGATCCAAAGCTCAAATGGACCTTTCCATAGGATCCCAAAGATTTTCCACAGAGTTCCCATCTGGTGAATGGGGGAAGTCATTCCACTGTGGGAAGTTCTGCAGAATACTTTTCTAACCATGTTCTACTATGAGCAGGATTATTGTACTGCTGGAAGATTCCATTGCACTGTGGGTTCACAATGAATATGAACGGGTGTATTGTAGATGGTCTGCAAGGATGGGGACACAGCATGAACTGTTCAGAGATGCATCTAGACATACCAGAGGTTCCAACATGGGCCAGTTGAACATGCCCCATTGCCCCAGACCTTAACCAAGCCTCCCCAGCCTGAACAATGTCTTGTTGACATGGAGAGTCCATCACTTCATGTGGTTATTGAAATGATAGACTTTCCATGCCAATCCAGTTACTTCTCATCAATGGGAAATAACTGGAAATGGGACTCATCAAACCTGGAGACTTGTGTCCAATTATCAAAGGTCCAGTGCTGATGTTGTTTTGCTCAGTTCAGATGTGGGACTCTGGTGGGTCAACAGCTGCCATAACCTGTTGTGGCTAATGATTACCACATGGTCTCGGTAGAGACATTTCTGGCTCCTCCTTCGTTGAAGCCAGTGATGATTTGTGCCACTGTCACTCTCTGGTTGGTTGCAGTTATTCCGGAAATAGCGTATTCTAGATACACTTTTAATATTGTTGAATGGGGAACTGCAAATCCTATATTTTTCCAGGCTGACATCAAATTACTATCTACATGAATGCAGTTATGTCCTCCTACCTATATACTTGCCAAGCTGTGAGTTCATCCATTATTGAGAGGGGAGACAGTGTTGCTTAGGAACCAGGTATCCCTTGATTTCTGTCCTGTCAGTGTATGTCTGTGGCTTGATTGAAGATATAACTAAAGCTGTCATTCTTTCTGAATTTCTTTAAGTATGCATTGCACATATTTAAAGAAAACCGTGTGTGCAGATGTTTTTCTTTAAAATATACAAAAACCCTACATATACTTACTCAAGGAATATGTAATGCAAAGAAGAGATATTATTCTTAATTACAATTGTCAGTGGAAAATTGCATAGTTGGATAAAAGAATCTCAAATCTAATTAATAAAAAGAAAGATTTACCATCATTAATAAGGTAACTGACAACAATTCAGGAATGAAACTACCTCTGCTTATAAATAAGTAAATAGAAACTTTTCACCTACCTGTTGCTATGTTTCAATGCAGCAATATTTCTTAAAGCTAATTTAGCCATTTCTCTTGATGGATCATACAATGATGCAACTCTTGAAAGTAAACCTATATTCATCTTTGGCAGTAATGTAATAAGGTGCTGCAAGTGGAAACTCAAAAGCTTTGGATTTCCTGCTAAGAACTGAAGCAACTGGAAAGATGTCATGCATCTCATGTAATCCTCTAAAATGAGATAATGTGAAATCAAAATTTTTACTTCAAAAACCTAGAACAGAAATTGTTTTAAAAAACTGCTATGGAGAGCTGTGTGCTCGTGTAAACTTCTGCAATTTAGAAAAAGGATACATAATCAAGATTTAAAACATTCAAAGTAAATTGTTTGGGCAAGCAGTAGCACATGCAAAGGTTAATTGATGTTGAGCAATAAAGTATGGTATGTATACCTGCCAACTTTCAGAAACTGAAATCCGTAAAAAAAAATTTAATCCATATATTCGATGGAAAATTTAATCGATATCTTTGATTAAATTATTTATCTAGCATATTGATTAAATGTAGCAAGCACATCGATTAAAAGTTGATATGTTACACAAATTAAGTATTAACTTTTAATCATTGCTTTACTACAAATTATTACTTTTGTGAGTTAATTTCTAAAATAAAAAGCTATCACACGTGTCATTTTATAATTAAGAATTCTATCCAAATCAATCAATTTTAATGGAAGTTATTATGCGAAAATTCTGATGAACAATCTCGTGCATGCCCTCACTGTCCCCAAGAGTGCTGATAAACATTTTCAATAGGATTGGTCCACTATGTGTCCTGAACAGCATACCAAAATTTCGCCATGTTGGGGTATCAATTTGGGCTCAAAAATTCCGCAGATTTAAAATTCATTTTAACTTTTTTCTATGATAACTATATTCTGAGATAGCGTTTTGAACTGAGGGTAATAAAGACCGGTGCCCCAATGCTGGACACCCTACGCCAGTCTACTGAGAATTTAAGACTTGGGGGGATGAACAATGCATTATCTGAAAAGGGGAATACGATAGACATAGCGAGAGATAGACAAGCCCAAAACTGGGACAGTTCAGTTAATGCACAGTGCAAACTTCAGTGTTTGAAATGATGCAGAATGATAACCTAAAACATGTGGGAAAACTACAGACAAAGTTTTCCCACATAAGCACATATAGCTGAAAAAAAGTTTATTCCTAACATACATCCACAATTTATTGTAAATGGATTAAGTTAAATAAAAAAAAACGTTCGAATGGTGGGGATGTAAAACCATCATGAGAAAAAATAAACTGAGTGAAACGCTAAATCTGTAAAATTAACATCTTACCCGTAAAACAAGTCACATTTCCGTAAATTTTATGGGTAAATCGTAAAACCTAGCAGGTCTGGGTATGACACAGCAGAATTAAAATATCAGCATTTTAATCAAATTTTGGTTGCATCTGGATATTTAAAAAATGGCAACTACACTGGCGTGCAAAAATTAAGGACAAGACGGTTTTTCGAATGTAACGTTGTGCAGAAGTGCTCCACATCAACTCAAATCATACCATAAGATCCCCAAGATGTAAGAAACAAGTAAGCAAAACCTTCCAAACAAGGAATCCAAAGGATACAAAGGCACTTTATTGAAAAGGTAGCTTCGAGCACAACTGGACAGAAGACAGAAACGTCCATGTGACAGGCAGCTGCCAAGAAAAATCCAGTCTTTAGTAGGGGATATGATCACCCCTGACTGCATTGCAGGATTTACAACGTCTATCCATGCTGAGGACAAGGTTGTCAAGGAGCTGTTGAGGCATCGCGGCCCATTCCTCTAGTAGCGCCAATCGCAGCTGCGGAATCGTTGCTGGCGGCTGGTAACGTGCTTCTAAGCGTCTCCCGAGAAGGTCCCACACATGTTCGATTGGATTTAGGTCCGGGGACCTTATGGGCCAATCCATGCGTTGAATATCTTCACTCTCGAACAGCTCTGCGACAGTCACTGTACGATGAGGTGTAGCGTTGTCATCCATGAAGAGGAACTCAGGACCCACAGCACCTCTAAACAGACGCATGTGAGCTGACACCAGTGACTGAACCTCCTTGGAAGATGTGGAGGTCAGTACGGCTACCAAGCATGATACCGCCCTAAACAAGAACTCCGCCACCTCCAAACCGGTCCTTTTCGATGATGTTAAAGGTGTGATTGCGTGTTCCCTGCTCTCTCCAGATGTGTATACGTCCAGAATCCCTCGTCAGACTAAATTGGCTCTAATCCATAAAGAGAACTCGACCCCATTGCTAATGTGCCCAGTTCTTGTGTTCCTGGCACCACAGAAACCTCCGTCTCCGATAAGCAGGTGTAAATGGCACACACCGTAATGGTCATCGTGCAAATAGACCACCTTTGTGCAGCCTCCTGGTCACGGTAAAACGCGATATTGGATGTCCAGTTGTCTGTTGCATGTGCCTTGTGATTTCTCCCGCTGTCTGTCATCTGTCTCTTCTCGCCTGTAGAACAATATACCAGTCATCCACCGCCGTGGCTGCTCATGGACGACCACTGCTAAACTCTTGGACATCTGTTTCATTCGTATGAAATGCTCTCCAAGCTCGTGAAACGATGCTGTGAGCGATCCCAAACTCCTCGGCCACACAAGTCACACTTCAACCTTCTTTCAACTTCCCAATGATGCGACCTCGGGTAAAGTCATTCAGATGTCGTCTACTGGATTGTCTGTTGGCCATATCACATGGTAGCAGCAACTCCACGTCGTTCAAACCAATGTATACCGTGCAATAGCTTTCACCGAATTGCTGAGCGTACACCGCCCGTGTGCTTTATACCCCCCCCGGTCATGCTGCATATATGTGCATGTCCTACCGTACTGGACCCTAGTCTATCTCCTAAGTGGTCTTTCGGTCCGTTCTGCCTGCTCGTTCCGCTGTTATGCTAATTTCTCCTCTTCGTCCTTAATTTTTGCACACCAGTGTAGGACTGAGCTTTTTATAATGCAGGAAAGGACTGACCTTTTAAAATGTAGGAACCTTAGACAGATTATGGGAAATACTTAGGAATAAGGATGTTAATTCTTAGCGTCAAATTTTCGGCTAGTAACTTTACCCTTCAACAGGACGAACACTACAGTAAGTGTTGCCAACTTGGGTAAAACTCCAACCTTTAAAATCATTTAATGTAGTTCCTCTCCTCTCAATCTCAAGACCTTCCAACAGTTTTCTCTTGAAGAAATGCTTTTGGTGGGTCAGAATTTCTACTGAGTCCCATAGGATTTTATGTCCAGTAGATTGAACATGTCTGTCATGGCCAGTTTTATTTGTCATGTTTTTTATGGCTGCTTTATGTTCTTTCAGCCTGGTCTTAAGCTGTCTGCCTGTTTCTCCTACATAGCTAAGACCACATTCACACTTGATATTGTAGACTACTCCTTCTTTTAACAAGATGTTAGTTTCTTGCTGCTTTAATTTAGGAAGGTAGTTATTGATCTTATTTCCTAAACCTGGAGCTAGTCTGATTTGAAATTTTTTTGCTAATCCTTTGAAGTTTTTCGAAAAGGCCCTTATTATGGTAGGTGATTTTTCTAGTTAACCGACATCCTGGGTTAGGGCTCCGATCTTTTTTATTATTAGTTAAAAAAATGTCCACTATTGGAGAAGGGTAGTTATTATCCTGGAGAATAAGTTCAAGTTCGTTTTTTTGCGCTTGCTTGTCTAATTCTGAAGAGTTGAGAACATTGATCTTTTCTACAAATTGCGAGGCTACATTCCATTTCATGTATTCTGGATGGTTTGACTGGAAGTCCAGCATTTTGTTACTGTTAGTGGGATTTTTGAAGACTTTTGTAACTACTATCATATGATCATCTAGGAAAGCCATGACTTCATCACAAGTGGGGTGGTTAGTGTGTGCAGTTGTGGTAGCAAAATGCCCCCCCCCCTCCCACACCATGAGGGCAGATATGATATTAGATTTGGCAATTTCTACACACTTAATAAATCTTTAATGTTACACCAATGAGCAATTATATTACGACCACCTACCTAATAAGCTGTAGGACCCCCTTTTGGCTTACAAAACAGCAGCTACTCATTGAGGCATTGATTCAATGAAGTGGCAATAGGTATCTTGGGGTATCTGGTATCATAATTTCAACAGCAGGTCCTCCAGTTCTCGTACATTTTGAGGTGGTAGTGACTTGGTGGCGAACCAGATTTTCTAAGTCTAACTACAAATGTTCGATTGGGTTCATGTCAGATGAATTTTGAGGCCAGGGCATTAGCAGAAAGTCACCAGCATGTTCCTCGAACCACTCCTTGACGATTCTGATAGTGCGGCATGGCGCATTATCCTGTTGCAAGGATGCCAGCCTATCACACCCAAGAAAATAGTTGCTTTAGTAGCCACTAATGGTAAAAATAGTAGCCTAAATAGTAGCCTTAACAACTTATGTTAATGACTAAAATAGTTGCCCAAAAAAGTGAATGAGTCTTAGAATGTAACTGCTCCACACAAAAAAAAAAAAAAAAATTTTGAATTTTTTTTTGTTTATTTCAAATCGTTAGCCCATGTTCACATTTTGCTGGGGGGGGGGATTATATATACAGGGTGATTCATAAAGAAGTATACAGTTTCCAGGTGCTGTAAAACAGTAACAGTTGAAGACACGGACCACAACTGCGAACCGTTAGGTAGATGACTCATAAAGTTTATGTCCTGCTACTGAGGGAAGTGACGTAGGTGATAGCGCGCGTGTCACGTGCAAGATTATTTCAATGAACATCTTCCTCACCGACGGATTGGGCAACCTGCGGACTACAACATGCCACTGACACAATGGCCACCCAGAAGTTCTTAACCCCTTGTGACTTTTTCCTGTGGGGGTACGTAAAGGAAAAGGTATTTGCCCCCCCCCCCCCCCTTCTGTTGATCTAGCAGAGCTGAAACAGCGTATCACAGCCACTATCACTGCACTTGATTCTGATGTCTCACCTCGCGTTTAGGCGGAAATGGATTACCGGCTCGATGTGTGTCGTGTAACTAAGGGTTCACACATAGAACATCTGTGACTGTCTCTAAAAAAACTTGAAACATTCCCCTACAATTCTGTTACAGGTAACATAAAATATCTTACATTGTTCTTATTTTATAGTGCATTGAAACTGTATACTTCTATATGAATGACCCTGTATACACACACACACACACATCCATACACTACAAAAAGGGGAAGTTTCAATATAATGCTACTCAAGACACTCAGAACTATAAAGGTTATGGAAATTACACCCCAACCCCCTCCCCCAAAAAATTATTCAATTATATATCAAAAACTACTTACATAACCTAACCTGATACAAACTTTGGAATTACAAAACGCTTCCTTCTTTGTCATTGTTCTGGAGGTCAGATGTTCTCATCTGTATCGCGCCAGTATGGAGAGCTTTCTTCTGCGTTTGTGGTTGGTAAAAAAATATAAGATTTTCCAAGTGGGCTTCATACACTGTGTTGAAAAAATTGTTGTATATTTCTTCTTTCAAAGGCCATAGTTGTGGTCATTCAGTGTTATGATGGTCACTTGTTTTGTTTTGTACACATAATAATCGTAGTTATTTGATATGAGGTATATCAAGAATCTCATTCGAATAGATGAACATTTGGAAATATTTCAAACTTGCCTTTTGTACAGCTATGACAATAAATATCAAACACTGTGAATGTGTTTAGTATGGAACAAAAACACAGAGCCTAGAACTAAAAAAATGAAAACTTGCAGTTTATTATCAGGAATTGAATGGGTATAGTGTAATATTCCTCTTCAATAATGGCTCTTTAACTCATAAGTAATAATAATAATGGTGCTTAACATGATTTTGAATTATGTTGTAAAAGAGTACATTTTATTTTGATTCCCATATTTGAAAGGTTTTTCATATTAAACGTGAAAAACCTGTCTGAAACGTCTTCATTTCATTAGGGCACGGACAACTGTCTTACGATTCAAGCTCAAGCCTGTGTAGGTCAGGTATAATTGATATGAAGCATTACACTGATATACACCTGCCTTGATATTGTTACAGTCATTCTTCACAGTCCTTGATGCATTTGAGACAAATATAAAGAAATTACTTTATCCTGTAAAATTATTCCAACTCATAATTAAAGAAATAAGATAACAAAAAACTTGACTTTCTTCTAATTTGGGTTACTTTTATAAAAGCAGACAGTTAACACCCCTAGATGTAAACCATGATCGATTTTCAAAGCTCTAACAACAGTAAAACTAAGGTTATCCTTACACCCACTGATGACACTAATAAAACCAAAGCTCAATTTTTTTAAAATGATTGTTTTATAACTCTTCTGAAAATAATGTCATGAGACATCAAAAACTTTTATAAGCCTCCACCCAAATATGTATAAACAAACTGTTTTTTATCATTTATCAATTTTTTTTTTTGGGGGGGTCCTCTTTTAAGTTTACATTATTCTTATGCCATGGTAGCAATTTGGAGGAGCTATATGCAGTAAATTATTTCAAAAAATTGAGTGTGAATTTATACCACTGCCACCAGTGCATATAAGAGTAGGCTTAACAGAAAAGCTTTCTCATTAACCTTAGATTTATTCCTTTTATGAGGTTTTCTGCATAAATGCATCAATTAGGGAGGATTTTCTTTTATGAACTACCCTATTCATTTTTAATGCATCAAATTCATGCTCCTTCTAGAACGTCATGTGCAACTCGTATTGCAGGTATGTTTTCTTTTTTAGCACGTCCTTTGTAAAAAAAATCGTGCTTCTGTTATCGGTTTGTCCGTCTGTCCGTCCGTACATCTGTACCCACGCTATCTCTGCAACTATTAGTCTGATTTGAAACATTCTTTTTGCATTGAGAAGCTTGAAATATGCAAATGGTGATCCTTTATTTCGTTGTTTTTTGATGTACAATTTCGCCGGTAGTAAATGCAGATGATGTCAAATTCAAAAATATGATTTATTCCACATATTTGCTTCTAAACATCTGATTGAAATTTTTTTTTTATCTTTCGATTCCATTTATGTCGAAGAGTATTTTAGATATAGTTACTTTTTCAAATTACGCATAGATTTTCTGCTAGGGGGCGTAAAAGTAAATTACATTTTTCCCGATAACTCTTCTTCTAAAACTCCGATTTGAAAATTTTTTTCTTCAGCGGATACATATCTCGATGGAAAATCTTTTGCATATAATTTCAAATTTTTGGTAAAGAATACTTTGGCCACCAGGGGGCATAAGTGTTAATTTTTGCTTCTGATGTATTTGCCATAAAATCTGAGCTTCTAAAATAACGATTGAAAAAATTCTTCCGTGGACTGATGCCACTCACATCGATAAACCTTTTTGAAATATATTCTTCTTAAAATATTCCATAGTTTCTCCGCCAGGGCGTAGATGTACATCATATTTTTGTCAATATCTCTACTTCTAGGAGTTAGATTTGAAAAATTCTTTCTTTGTTGGATAGTGTTTTCTGTGTGACATGTTTTTCATATATTTTCAAAATTTTCAAGTAATTCATAGACTTTCCGCTAGGGGGCATAGCAGTAAATTGCGTTTCCCCCTATATGTCTGCTTCTAAAAATCCGATTTGAAAAATTCTTTCTGCACCAGATACAGCTCCTGTTGGGAAATCGTTTGCACATAATTTCTAATTTTTGTAAAAAATTAGTTTGGCCATCAGGGGGCGTAAATCTTAATTTCTGCTTCTGTTGTATTTGCAGCAAAATATGAGCTTCTAAATTCTTGATTGAAAAAAAGTCGTTTGTTGACCGATACTACTCATGTCGACAAACCTTTTAGAAACATTTTCTTCTTAAAATAGTGCATGGTTTCTACGCCAGGGGCGTAGTTGTATATCTTATTTTTGTCAATATCTCTACTTCTAGGTGTCCGATTTGAAAAATTCTTCTTTGTTGGATAGTGTTTTCTGTGTGACATGTTTTTCATATATTTTCAAAATTTTCAAGTAATTCATAGACTTTCCGCTAGGGGCGTAGCAGTAAATTGCGTTCCCCCTATATGTCTGCTTCTAAAAATCCGATTTGAAAAATTCTTTCTGCACCAGATACAGCTCCTGTTGGGAAATCGTTTGCACATAATTTCTAATTTTTGTAAAAAATTAGTTTGGCCATCAGGGGGCGTAAATCTTAATTTCTGCTTCTGTTGTATTTGCAGCAAAATATGAGCTTCTAAATTCTTGATTGAAAAAAAAGTCGTTTGTTGACCGATACTACTCATGTCGACAAACCTTTTAGAAACATTTTCTTCTTAAAATAGTGCATGGTTTCTACGCCAGGGGGCGTAGTTGTATATCTTATTTTTGTCAATATCTCTACTTCTAGGTGTCCGATTTGAAAAATTCTTCTTTGTTGGATAGTGTTTCTAGTGTGACATGTGGTTCATATAATTTCAAAATTTTCAAGTAATTCATAAACTTTCCGCTAGGGGGCGTAAATGTAAATTGCGTTTCCTCTTATATCTCTGCTTCTAAATCTCCGATTTTAAAAATTCTTTCTGCACCGCATACAGCTCCTGATGGGAAATTGTTTGCACATATTTTCTAATTTTTGTAAGAAATAGTTTGGCCACCAGGTGGCGTAAATCTTAATTTCCGCTTCTGTTGTATTTGCAGCAAAATATGAGCTTCTAAATTCTCGATTGAAAAAGTTGTTTGTTGACCGATACTACTCATGTCAACAAACCTTTTAGGAAAATTTTCTTCTTGAAAAATGCATGGTTTCTACGCCAGGGGGCATAGATGTATATCTTACTTTTGTCAATATCTCTACTTCTAAGAGTATGATTTGAAAAATTCCTTCTTTGTTGGATAGTGTTTCCGATGCGAAATGTTTTTCCTATAAATTCAAAATTTTCAAGGAAATCATAGACTTTCCGCTAGGGGGCACAAAGGTAAATTGTGTTTTCTGCGTTATTTCGGCTCCTAAAGCTCTAATTTGAAAAATTCTTCCTGTATCGCATACAAGACCTGATGGAAAATATTTTTCACATAATTTCTAATGTTTGGTAAAGAACAGTTTAGCCACCAGGGGTCATAAGTGTTAATTTCTGCGTCTGAAGTATTTGTTGCAAAATCTGGACTCCCGAAAACTCGACTAATTTTTTTCTTGGAACGATACCACTTATATGGATAAACCTTTTGAGAATACTTTCTTCCTAAAATAATGCATGGTTTTCCCACCAGGGAACGTAAAGTCACATCGTATTTTTGTCAATATCTCTGTTTCTAAGAGTTTGTAAGCTCACGATTCCGTTTTCAGCAATATCTGAGGGATTAAAAACCCCGATTGAAAATCTTCTTTCTTTTGTCAGGTCTATTGTTTTCCATACAGGTTCCATTGACTTTGAATAGCTTTGATAAATTTAATTTGCGTCAGAACGGATTCAAAAGACGTGCTTATTACACCCAAAAATTCGGTGTCATCTTTCTTGTTTTAATGCTTGCTTTAGTATCTCATTGTCTTCTTTAAGCACAGAGTCTAATGATTCTTGTACTTCTCTTTTTTCTTGAACAAGAATTTTTATCTTGTTTTTCATGTTTTCTATAGTTTGCTTTCTGCTCTTCAAATCCTTTGTTTAGCAATTCTTGTTTCAATCTCTCAGCACTTTCTTTCTCTGCTTTTAGTTGCTGTTCCTTTAATATCTGCTCCTCTTCCAAATGGTTACTATATGACCTATGTGCATTAAATGCTAATTTTATTAGTTCTTTGGTTATTGGCACCTTTGCAACTTGGTTGTTATACATTTTTAATGCATCTTGAATTGTTAGTCTCTCATTCAACATCTTCTCAGACATAGATGCCTTCTCATCTGAAAGAACTCTTCATCATACAGAAGAGCATCTCTCTACACCGAAGTTGCCATGTGATAAAGTAAGGCATGATTTCACAACTTTAGCCAAAGATGGATATTTCCAGTCTCGAAATGTCTTTTGATACAATATGTGTCTCCAAAAATGATCAATCTTGATTTCACTGTTTGGAATAAATTCTTATGCATACAAGCACATCTATACCTAGACCCACGTGATTAGAGGAACGACCTACTCGAATGACAAAAAGTACCGTCTCGTTATTTTTAATAGATATGCAATGTCTCACCAGGTGGTTTTTCGATTACCACTTAATTTTTTCGTTATGAACAATTCCTTATTTATATTAAACAGTTTGTAGATAATGTAAAGTGAGTTTAAATGTCTGTTGGTGAAAACATGTATTTTCCGTGTCATTCGGAAAATAAAGCTGTAAAAACAATCACGCAAATTTATTTCAATGAACATATCATTCATGAAATTCTAGGTACAAAATTTTCGACTTGAAATTGATACATTTAACTGCAAATAAACTTCAGTAAGCACAGAAAACAACAGTCTTTAATATGGCGAAGGCAAGATATGTGCTCCCTCCTGGCACTATCGTACAGCAATCTCTGCTGTATTCCAAACAGAAAAACGGGGCGCTTTTTCGGGGGAATACCTTGTTCCTTTAATCACATGTGGGTCTAGTCTATACTTGCCATTGACTTTCTTCCATGATGTTTGCAATAAAGCAGAAAGCAATAAACTGAACAAGATATACCAATAATGATTCGCATGGTTCATACGCTTTTTCAATCACAAAATTCCAGGACTTTTCCAGGACTTTCGGATTTTTTTCCAGGACATACAATCCAAATGCTCTTACTTAAAATATAGTGAAACCATAGGTCTGTTCAATTTATAACCTACAACAAATAACTTCCTACACGCTTGGGCAAACTTAATACCGAATGCAGAATGTTAAAAATGATGTCTGCAGCAGCTAATCAGAAACTTAGAATCACAGATAAATACTGAAATACCAGAACTGTCACTGAAAATGTGACCAGGTTTAATATCTACTAAACTTTTATACATAGTATCCTACACTGATTTTGAGAAAAAATTATTTTCCTACTTTGGCTTTAGTTCAATTATTGAAGCAAATTACAGAATTAAAAAAAAACCATAAAACTCAAAAATACATAGGTATGTGGCATTTCTCTTGAAATGCTTTCATATACCACACAATCAATACATAAAATACTATTTACATTTAACTATTTTGAAATAATGCTTACATTGGAAATTTAAGGGTAAAGAAAGGTGGAATATCTAGAACTTTTTCAAATGACCAAAGGGATTGTTATTTCTTAAACACATAATGATGGGAGCAAGTATTTGTGTTATATTTTATTTAGGGAAGGAATTTTCAACATAATATCGATGCTGTAGCTATGTTTTAAATTTTTACTCACCAGCAAACAAAGTATGCACAAAATTTCCAACGTGAAATGAAAAAGAATAACTGGGAAACCTTATGTCCAAGGGCTATGTGCAATTACATTCATTAGGGACATGGCAATTACATTCATTAGGGACATGGCAATTTAACTGGGCATGATTAAAAAACTAATTATAGAAGTTCAGAAAATACTAAGAAATAACTAGATTTAAGTTTCTGATATTAGAAAGCAATCTGATTTATGGCAAATTTTTATATAAAATATGCATTACAAAATTCAAAATTTCAGTAAAGGTAAAATACCCCCCCCCCCCCCCCCCAAATCAGCTATTTACTTCCATCAGTGGCTAAAAAATATGTTACAAAAATTAACAAATGGCACAAAAAATGTTTCCCATAGCAGAAGGAAGGTATTAGAAACAAGCATTTTTGAATCGATCAGTTAAAAGGAGAGATATAGAAGGAAATATGATATAACTATGCGTTTCAGCGGAAGAAATTTGCATAATGGAAAAGTTGAAAATAGGAGAAAAGCAGTCTTCATAGCAAAAGCTATGCTAAGGAAAAAGAACTTTTCAAATACATCTCCTGGGAGCAAAGATAGCAAGAAAAATGTTTTGACCTTTACAACCCCTAGGAGAAAAGTTGCACATTATTTGAAGAGGATCTTCTTATTGTAGCAAAAATCTTATGCACTCTCCATCTTTATTACAGCAAATGGCATACAGGAAAAAAAGAAATTTCTCAATAGGGTTTTTAGAGACAGAGATAGGCTGCAAACAGAATTACACGAACACCACCTAGTGGTAGAATTGTGAACTACAAACCTCCTCAAATACAAGCCTAAAGTATTACATAAGGTAAATGGTATCTGGTGTTAAAAGAATTTTTTGAATCGAGCATTAAGAAGTACAAATATTGAGAAAAATAGATTAAATATGTGCACCCCTAGCAGCAAAATTGTGCATTATTTTGGAAAGAAAATACACACAAGGAGTTTTTATAGTATCTGATCGAAAGAAAATATTTTTAGTTGGGTTTTTAGTCTCGCAGGTATTGTTGTAAATGGAAAACATGAACTTACGCCATCTAGTGGCACACTTGTGCGTTAAGAAATATTTGAAATTATATGGAAAACATTTCGCACCAATAATGTTCTCCAACAAAGAAAGAATTTTTCAAGTCGGTCTCCTGGAAACAGAGATATGGACAAAAATAAGATATACATGTACACCCCCAGGTGGAAAAATTATGCACTATTTTACACCGGAGGTATTCTTAAAAATTTTCGGAGGTGAGGTGTGGTATCGGTTCATGGAGGAATATTTTCAATCGAGTTTCCAGCTCAGATTTTGTTGCAAATTATACATCAGAAGCAATAATAAACACTTGTACTACCTGGTGGCCAAACCATTCTTTACCAAAAATGAGAAATTATGTGCAAAACATTTCCCCCAAGATCTGTATCCAATGCAGGAAGAGTTTTTCAAATCAAACTTTTAGAAGCGGAGATATTGGGAAAATTGTGATTTACTGTTACGCCCCTACCGGAAAATTTATGCATTATTTGAAAAAGGGACTGTAACTAAAATAGTCTTCAATATAAATGTCATCAAAAGGAAAAATAATTTTTTCAATTGGATATTTAGAAGCAAATATATGGAATAAAATGCATTTTAAATTCGATACGATCTCCATTTGCACCCTCTAGCAGTGAAGTTGTGCATCGGAAAAAACCCGGAATGCATGGATCATCATTTTTACATTTTAAGCTTCCCAATACAAAAAGAATTTTACAAATCAAAGTAATAACTGCAGAGTTATCGTCTCCCTGGATGGACAGACAAAGTGATAACATGAGCATGCCACAAAAGATGCTAATAACGCAGCTGTAGTCCTCCTAACAGACAAGAAAACCAACAACGCCCCCCCCCATTTTTCAGGGGGTGGAGAGAGAAATTTATGAGATATAAGTTATGTCAGTAGAAAAATCCTCAACTACAAAACATCGCGCAGGAACAAAAAGGCAGGAATGGATAAAATTCCAGGACATATAACAGAATTTTAGGACATTTCCAGGACTTTTCCAGAACAAAATGGAATTCCAGGACTTTTCCAGGATTTCCAAGTTCACTCCAATATGTGAGATGGCATGTGAGTGCGGTATAAATCTGGTAGAACAGCTCGTCAAACATCAGTTAGCATTCAACTGTGGGTCGGAATAAGCAAAACAAATGATCTGAGCAATTTTTAGTGGTGCACGACAGTTGGCAATCCCGTGGAGGGAAACAGCTAGTGAATCAGAGGGGTCAAAGGAGACTTACAAGAATTATTAAAATAAATAGATGGGCCACAATTCAGCAAGTTGCTGGAGAATTCAACATTGGCGTGCCGAGGGTCAACAGTAGATGCTCGCCACATCGGACTGTTTCACAAATGGGGCACAACAATCTCTAACAATGTCACCAATTTGCTTTGATCCCATCGATCTACCAGCTGTTTTTGTCAACAGATGGCTGAAAGTTTTCAACCTGTTGCACTATTAATGGTGCTTAATAGTGCAACAGGTTGAAAACTTGTAAGTGAAAATTCCAGGAGGACACCAATTTGGGAAATGCTTGTAATGGCATGCCAGGAACCAATAGTTATGCCTAGTTCAAAGTCGCTCAGATTACTCGTTTTGCCCATTCTGATCCTCAATCGAACACAAACTAATGCTCGAACAACTGGTCTGCCTAATTTAAACCAGAAACCATGCCCATATGCTTAAGATGTGTTGGAATGAGCCATGTATGTGATGGGGACAGGTGTGCCTAGTGAATTAGCATCTTAGTGGGTATGTCCAAAGAAGTGAAGACCCTTCAGTTCCTTAACACTCGCTTATTCCTCTTCCAGAATAACGATAGTTATGATAACGTAAAAACCTGACATCTGAGGGCATGGAGGAGAATTAGTTTTTGAGAACTGAGGCTTCTAAAGTACAAAGTGGGAATCTCAAAGTCATCCTACTCTAATGAATTTCTTTATTGTAAAAGTAGGTAATGACAATTCCTAGGTGTTGAGAAAGAAAGCAGGATAACAGATTTAAATCTTAGAAACAATATGAAAGCAGGGTAGCTGGACTTCCCTATACAGACTTACAAAACAAACTGTGTCTTTTTCTTTTTCTTTTGCTGTGTGCTTAATCGGATAATTTTTTTACTTTATCATTTGCTTATACACTGGTGTGCAAAAATTAAGGACAAAGAGTAGAAATTAGCATAACAGCAGAACGAGCAGGCAGAACGGACCGAAAGACCACACGGGAGATAGACTAGGGTCCGGTATGGTAAGGCATGCACATATATGCAGCATAACGTGGGGCGGGGGGTGTCGGAAGGGTATAAAGCACACGGGCGGTGTACGCTCAGCAATTCGGTGAAAGCTATTGAACGGTGCACATCAGTTTGAACGATGTCGAGTTGCTGCCACCATCTGACATGGCCAACAGGCAATCTAGTAGACGACATCTGGATGATTTTACCCGAGGTCGCTGCATTGGGAAGTTGGAAGAAGGTCGAAGTGTGACTAGTGTGGTCGAGGAGTTTGTGATCGCTCACAGCATCGTTTCACGAGCTTGGAGAGCATTTCAAACGACAGGAACAGCTGTCCGAGAGTTTAGCAGTGGTCGTCCACGAGCAACCACGGCGGTGGACGACCGGTATATAGTCCTACAGGTGAGAAGAGACAGACGGCACACAGCGGGAGAAATCGCAAGGCACATGCAACAGACAACTGGACGTCCATTATCGCATTTACCGTGGCCAGGAGGCTGCACAAAGGTAGTCTATTTGCATGACGACCAGTACGGTGTGTGCCATTAACGCCTGCTCATCAGATACAGCGGTTTCTGTGGTGCCAGGAACACAAGAACTGGAAACATCAGCAATGGGGTTGAGTTCTCTTTATGGATGAGAGCCGATTTAGTCTGACGAGCGATTCTGGACGTATACACATCTGGAGAGAGCAGGGAACACACAATCACACCTCCAACATCATCGAAAGGGACCGGTTTGGAGGTGGCGGAGTTCTCGTTTGGGGCAATATCATGCTTGGTAGCCGTACTGACCTCCACATCTTCCAAGGAGGTTCAGTCACTGGTGTCCGCTATTGTACCGAGGTTCTCCTGCCTCACGTGCATCTGTTTAGAGGTGCTGTGGGTCCTGAGTTCCTCTTCATGGGCGACAACGCTACACCTCGTTGTACAGTGGCTGTCGCACAGCTGTTAGAGAGTGAAGATATTCAGCGCATGGATTGGCCCGCAAGGTCCCCGGACCTAAATCCAATCAAACACGTGTGGGACCTTCTCGGGAGACGCTTGGCAGCACATCACCAGCCGTCAGCAACGATTCTGCAGCTGCGATGGGTGCTACAAGAGGAATGGGCCGCGATGCCTCAACAGCTCCTTGACAACCTCGTCCTCAGCATGGACAGACGTAAATCCTGCAACGCAGTCAGGGGTGATCATACCCCCTACTAAAGATTGGATTTTTCTTAGCAGCCGCCTGTCACATGGACGTTTCTGTCTTCTGTCCAGTTGTGCTCGAAGCTACCTTTTCAATAAAGTGCCTTTGGATTCCTTGTTTGAACGATTTTGCTCACTTGTCTCACATTCTTACATCTTGGGGATCTTATGGTATGATTTGAGTCGATGTGGAGCACTTCTGCACGACGTTACATTCGAAAAACCATCTCGTCCTTAATTTTTGCACACCAGTGTACTTATCGACTTAAGATTTCGTACTTTGGCGTAGATCATTTTATTATTTATTGCACTTCATGATTTGTTACCAGAAAATCTACACACATCATCGTCAGCAGACATTAAAGTAATCTGATTTTTCATTTAATAAAGAAAACAGTTTATAAATGCAATATTTATAACTTAAATTCTACTATAGTTTCACTGGAAACTATGATCCAGCTTCATCAGGAAATGTGTTGATATCTTGCTTGTAATGATGTTACCAGGCTCACGTGCCAATAGTTTTATGGCAGCCATCAGTTTTGATGAGTGCTTTCCATGCGCTCAATAGGTATGGAGATGAAGATAAATCATTTACCAGGTGATAATGGTTTTGAAAAATGTAAAATGCTTCTAAAAAGTCAATGTCAGACACTGATTCAGGTCAATCCTACAGTTTTGCATCATCAAATAAAAATTTGTGGTCATTTTCCTTACAGTGCTGGGCTATGAAAGATTTTTTAAGCTTGCACTTTTTAATATATGACTGGTGTTCTTTCAACTTGAGTTTAAGTAATTTCATCGTCTGACCGATGTATGACAGACCACATGACACTGGATGCGATAGATTCCCAAAGAACTTTTGTCAGGAATTGGGTCCTTTTTTGTAATACAAAACATCTTAGACACAGGAGTGAATATCACTTTGAAATTTGATGACCTAAGGATCTTTGATATTTTGAAACAAATTTCAGAGATGAAAGAAAGAACTGCCAAGTTTCCATGAGTGTTTGGAGAGATTGGGGTCAAGGTGGACTTATGTGGAAGTTTAAAAAAATTTTGATGGCCAAATCCACCAATGAGAATTTGAAACCTCTGTTGATAGCAATGGTAAGTCACATTGTTACAAGCTCACAAGCAAGAAATCAACACGATTAGTCCTCATGAAGCTGGACCATAGTTTCCAGCAATACTATAGTAGACTTTAAGTTATAAATATTGCATTTATAAACTTTTTTTATTATTAAATGAAAAATATAATCATGCAAAGTCAGTATTTCAACTATTTCAATAAAGTAATTTGAGTTGAAATTGGTGCTTGTTTCCTTCATTGAAACTGTAGGACACCCTTATGGAGTTTTTTGCATATTGCTGTTATCATTATGTTGCTATTACCTATTATCTTCACGATTTATGTAAATTTTCAAAACTTCATTTTAACTATATTAGTTAGCAACAAAGAAAAATGTTAATTGACACACTTCAATACACCTATCGGAAAGTACTTATTTATCTTACTTCATTATCAAAATACACTACTGTCTGTTAAAACAGCAACACCAAGGAAGACCTGAGACATTGAAGTAAGATTTACAGGGTACATTACTGATAATACGAGATGTAAGTGATCATGTGGAATATATATATACATGTATATATATTGGATTCCAAGGGACAGGAAAAGACCCAGAAAAAGACCACATGGGAGATGGGTGGATGAAATTCGTAAATATGCGGGAGTGACATGGAGGAGACTGGCACAAGACAGACCGTTGTGGAGGAAACTTGGGGAGACCTTCGTCCAGCAGTGGATTGATAATGGTTGACAATGATGATGATGATGATGATATATATATACCTTCTGTGCGCACGCACCCTCACACACACACACTTTTATACTGTATATATACCGCTGACATGGCACAGCTGGTTAAATCACTATGAACTGTGAGGGAGGTGAACGTTTCTGACGGGTGTTTGAATCCCGGTCCCGCTGGCTATCTAGTCTGCAGTTTTCCCGGGGTTTTTTGCAGACTCCCCATGTTTGGGGATGCGAATGTGCACATGGTTCCCTCTGAAGTTGGCCATATATATATATATACGTATACACTCGAATGTACGTGAATGTGTAGATGGTTCCCTCTACATATATACGCGAATGCGTAGATGGTTCCTTCTGAAGTTGGCCAATTATATATATACTAATAAAATTGATGCAAGCTGAATTCAGTAATTATGCATATATATATATATATAGTTGTGGCATCATTTTGGAGGGGTTTGGCCATAACTCACCACGCTGGCCAAGCGGGTTGGTGAGTGTGGGATAGAATTTCCTCTAATCCCGATGGTATAGTTATACCGCTATTGGCGGTCGTCAGAGCCCCTTTAGTGGGAACAGGATGCACCACGAGAAGGCGGGGTTGACATTTGTCAAGGAGAGGCTGTGATGTTACGCATCACCTGACCTTACATCAAACCTGCGGTATTGAAGATGCATACATTAATATTATTAATAACATCTATGAAAATGCAAGTGCAAAGATTCGGCTGTTTGAAAATACAACACACATAAAAATTGGAAAGGGAGTGAGACAAGGTGACACCATATCTCCGAAGCTCTTTAATGCCACATTGGAGGGTGTTTTTCAGTCGCTGAGCTGGGAAAACAAGGGAATAAAGATTAATGGAGATTATCTAACCCACCTTCGTTTTGCTGATGACGTAGTCATTTTTGCAACTAGCCCATCAGAGCTGCAGAGTATGATCCAGGAACTTGCTGACAAGAGTAAAGAAGTGGGATTAAAAATGAACTTTCAAAAGACAAAAGTGATGTTCAATGCTTTTACAAGAAATGAAGATTTATCGATTGATGGAGAAAAGCTGGAGATAACAGACACGTACGTTTATCTTGGACAGCAGATATCAAGTGAGGGTCACATTGATGAAGAAATTAATCGGCGTACAAAACTTGCCTGGAGAGCTTTTGGAAGAAACAGCATAATTTTCAAGAGCAATATGCCATTATGTCTTAAAAGAAAAGTGTTTGATCAATGCATCCTTCCAGTGCTTACGTATGGTGCAGAGACGTGGACCTTAACTAAAAGAGACATACAAAGGCTGCAGACAACTCAAAGAAGCATGGAGAGGTGCATGCTTGGTGTAACCAGGAGAGATAAGAAGAGGAACTCGTGGATCCGAAAAATGACAAGAGTGGAAGACATCATGATCAGAGTTAAATCCCTGAAATGGCAATGGGCTGGACATACTGCCAGAAGGACAGATCATCGATGGACAGCTGAAATTTTAGATTGGATTCCAAGGGACAGGAAAAGACCCAGAAGAAGACCACATGGGAGATGGGTGGATGAAATTCGAAAGTATGCAGGGGTGACATGGAGGAGACTGGCACAAGACAGACCGTTGTGGAGGAAACTTGGGGAGACCTTCGTCCAGCAGTGGATTGATAATGGTTGACAATGATGATGATGATGATATATATATATATATATATATAGGGATGTAAGGTCAGGTGATGCGTAACATCACAGCCTCTCCTTGGCAAATGTCAACCCCGCCTTCTCGTGGTGCATCCTGTTCCCACTAAAGGGGCTCTGACGACCGCCAATAGCGGTATAACTATACCATCGGGATTAGAGGAAATTCTATCCCACACTCACCAACCCGCTTGGCCAGCGTGGTGAGTTATGGCCAAACCCCTCCAAAATGATTCCACAACTTAAATCTTGGCCCTCAGTCTCCGGCAGCTGGAATGTACCTGGCCAAGGCAGCGGCCAGTGCGACATGAAGGCAGAGAGTGCTAAGAATCCCCGGAGGACCGGACTAGGCTGCCATCTGATGCTGACCTTGGCAACGTACAATGGACGCTCCCTATCTTCTGATTCAAGGCTTCTTGAATTGGAAGAGGAACTACAAAGGATCAAGTGGAACATCGTGGGGCTAAGTGAGGTAAGGAGAAAAGGAGAAGATCTCATCGAACTGAAAAGTGGACATTTCTTCTACTATCGTGGGACAGATACTGGCAGAACTAGTGGTGTTGGATTTATAATAAACAAGAAACTGAAGGATAAAGTTGTAGAAGTTGAAAGTTCCTCTGGCAGAGCTGCACGGCTTGTTATCCAACTCTCGAAAAGATACCAGGCTCAAATTATTCAAACTTATGCACCCACCACAAGTCATCCTGAAGAAGAAATTGAAGAATTTTATGAGGAAATTTGTCATCTAAATAATATAGGTAAGCAGCACTTGAAAATAATTATGGGAGATTTCAATGCAAAAATAGGGCAACGGCAACAGAATGAAACTTCAGTAGGTAAATTCGGTCACGGCAACAGAAACCAGCGTGGAAATACTCTTGTTGAGTTTGCAGAGGCAGAAGGGTTTTTCATCTTGAACTCCTCCTTCAAAAAAAAGCCACACAGGAAATGGACATGGAGAAATCCAAATGGGACGACAAGTGAAATTGATTTTATTATGTGTAACAAAAAATTCGTCATAGATGACTGCAGTGTGCTAAACAAGTTCAACACAGGTAGTGACCATAGATTGGTGAGATGTAAGATGCACCTCAACACTAAACTTGAACGTAGCAAGCTCATAAGACAAACAAAATCTATTGACATAACCAACCTTAAAAAACACCATAATACCTTCAAGTTGGAACTGAAGAACAGGTTCTCTGCTTTAGAAGGCCTAACATCGGAAGAAGTGGACATCTCTGAAGTTAACAGAAAAGTAACCAAAGCTCTTATGGAAAAAGCAACAAAATTAGCTGGGTCTAAGAACAAGTTGCATGTAAATAAATTATCAGGAAAAACGAAAATGTTGATGCAAAAAAGAAGAGAGATTAGGACAACTGAAGATGTGACTTCCAAAGTGGAATATATAGAGCTATGCAAGACAGTACGAAAAAGTATCACTGAAGACGTAAGAAAATTCAACTGTGAACTAGTGAGGAAAGCAATTGAAAACAACCAAAGCCTAAAGATAACAAAGGGACATCTCAGTAAGGGAAGAAAACAGATTATGGCACTGAGAAAAGAAGATGGTTCTGTAACAAGAAATAGAGGCGAAATTTTGACAAGAGTGAAAGATTTCTACTCCAAATTATATGAAAGGGATGATACATGCACTCCAGACATCATGAAAGATACCAGTACCAGAGTTCCTCCAGTCCTTCCAGCAGAAGTTGCACATGCAATCAAGAACATGAAGCGGGGAAAAGCTCCAGGAGAAGATGGAATTACTGGAGACATCATACAAGAAGCAAGTAGAGAAATCGAAACAGTACTCGCCCAAATTTTCACTAGATGCCTTAATGAAGAAAAGATTCCTGAGGATTGGAACACCGCTACAATGATCCTGCTACATAAGAAAGGTGACATTGAGGATCTCGGAAACTACAGACCTATCAGCCTCCTATCAGTAGTTTATAAAATCTTCACTAAAGTTCTTTCACACCGCTTGAAGGTAACACTGGACATGGCTCAACCGAGAGAACAAGCTGGATTCAGGAGTGGCTACAGAACAATAGATCATATCCATGTGCTGAGAGAACTAATTGAAAGAGAGAAGGAATATGAACTTCCATTGTGCATGGCTTTTATCGATTATGAAAAAGCCTTTGATTCGGTGAAACCATCAGCAGTTTCAATGGCTCTGAAAACCTGCGGTATTGAAGATGCATACATTAATATTATTAATAACATCTATGAAAATGCAAGTGCAAAGATTCTGCTGTTTGAAAATACAACACACATAAAAATTGGAAAGGGAGTGAGACAAGGTGACACCATATCTCCGAAGCTCTTTAATGCCACATTTGAGGGTGTTTTTCAGTCACTGAGCTGGGAAAACAAGGGGATAAAGATTAATGGAGATTATCTAACCCACCTTCGTTTTGCTGATGACATAGTCATTTTTGCAACTAGCCCATCAGAGTTGCAGAGTATGATCCAGGAACTTGCTGACAAGAGTAAAGAAGTGGGATTAAAAATGAACTTTCAGAAGACAAAAATGATGTTCAATGCTTTTACAAGAAATGAAGATTTATCGATTGATGGAGAAAAGCTGGAGATAACAGACACGTATGTTTATCTTGGACAGCAGATATCAAGTGAGGGTCACATTGATGAAGAAATTAATCGGCGTACAAAACTTGCCTGGAGAGCTTTTGGAAGAAACAGCATAGTTTTCAAGAGCAATATGCAATTATGTCTTAAAAGAAAAGTGTTTGATCAATGCATCCTTTCAGTGCTTACGTATGGTGCAGAGACGTGGACCTTAACTAAAAGAGACATACAAAGGCTGCAGACAACTCAAAGCAGCATGAAGAGGTGCATGCTTGGTGTAACCAGGAGAGATAAGAAGAGGAACTCGTGGATCCGAAAAATGACAAGAGTGAAAGACATCATGATCAGAGTTAAATCCCTGAAATGGCAATGGGCTGGACATACTGCCAGAAGGACAGATCATCGATGGACAGCCGAAATTTTAGATTGGATTCCAAGGGACAGGAAAAGACCCAGAAGAAGACCACATGGGAGATGGGTGGATGAAATTCGAAAGTATGCAGGGGTGACATGGAGGAGACTGGCACAAGACAGACCGTTGTGGAGGAAACTTGGGGAGACCTTCATCCAGCAGTGGATTGATAATGGTTGACAATGATGATATATATGATATATATATATCATCATCATGATGATGATATATATATATATATATCATCATCATCATCAAGTGGAGAAATCGAAACAGTACTCGCCCAAATTTTCACTCAATGCCTTAATGAAGGGAAGATTCCTGAGGATTGGAACACCACTACAATGATCCTGCTGCATAAAAAAGGTGACATTGAGGATCTCAGGAACTACAGACCTATCAGCCTCCTATCAGTGGTTTATAAAATCTTCACTAAAGTTCTTTCACACCGCCTGAAGGTAACACTGGACATGGCTCAACCGATGGAACAAGCTGGATTCAGGAGTGGCTACAGCACAATAGATCGTATCCACATACTGAGAGAACTAATTGAAAGAGCGAGGGAATATGAACTTCCATTGGGCATGGCTTTTATCGATTATGAAAACGCCTTTGATTCAGTGAAACCATCAGCAGTTACAATGGCTCTGAAATCCTGCGGTATTGAAGATGCATACATTAATATTATTAATAACATCTATGAAAATGCAAGTGCAAAGATTCTGCTGTTTGAAAATACAACACACATAAAAATTGGAAAAGGAGTGAGACAAGGTGACACCATATCTCCGAAGCTCTTTAATGCCATATTGGAAAATGTCTTTCAATCACTGAACTGGGAAAACAAAGGGATAAAGATTAATGGAGATTATCTAACCCACCTTCGTTTTGCTGATGACATAGTCATTTTTGCAACTACCCCATCAGAGCTGCAGAGTATGATCCAGGAACTTGCTGACAAGAGTAAAGAAGTGGGATTAAAAATGAACTTTCAGAAGACAAAAGTGATGTTCAATGCTTTTACAAGAAATGAAGATTTATCAATTGATGGAGAAAAGCTGGAGATAACAGACACGTACGTTTATCTTGGACAGCAGATATCAAGTGAGGGTCACATTTATGAAGAAATTAATCGGCGTACAAAACTTGCCTGGAGAGCTTTTGGAAGAAACAGCATAATTTTCAAGAGCAATATGCCATTATGTCTTAAAAGAAAAGTGCTTTGATCAATGCATCCATCCAGTGCCTGCATATGGTGCAGAGACGTGGACCTTAACTAAAAGAGACATACAAAAGGTTGCAGACAACTCAAAGCAGCATGGAGAGGTGCATGCTTGGTGTAACAAGGAGAGATAAGAAGAGGAACTCATGGATCTGAAAAATGACAAGAGTGGAAGACATCATGATCAGAGTTAAATCCCTGAAATGGCAATGGGCTGGACATACTGCCAGAAGGACAGACCATCGATGGACAGCTGAAATTTTAGATTGGATTCCAAGGGACAGGAAAAGACCCAGAAGAAGACCACATAGAAGATGGTTGGATGAAATTCGAAAGTATGCGGGAGTGACATGGAGGAGACTGGCACAAGACAGACCGTTGTGCAGGAAACTTGGGGAGACCTTGATCATCATCATCATCATCATCATTGTCAACCATTATCAACCCACTGCTGGACGAAGGTCTCCCCAAATTTCAGGTCTCCCCAAGTTTCCTCCACAATGGTCTGTCTTGTGCTAGTCTCCTCAATGTCACTCCCGCAGACTTTCGAATTTCATCCACCCATCTTTCATGTGGTCTTCTTCTGGGTCTTTTCCTGTCCCTTGTAATTCAATCTAAAATTTCGGCTGTCCATCGATGGTCTGTCCTTCTGGCAGTATGACCAGCCCATTGCTATTTCAGGGATTTAACTCTGATCATGATGTCTTCCACTCTTGTCATTTTTCTGATCCACAAGTTCCTTTTCTTATCTCTCCTGGTTACACCAAGCATGCACCTCTCCATGCTGCTTTGAGTTGTCTGCAGCCTTTGTATGTCTCTTTTAGTTAAGGTCCACGTCTCTGCACCATACGTAAGCACTGGAAGGATGCATTGATCAAACACTTTTCTTTTAAGACATAATGGCATATTGCTCTTGAAAATTATGCTGTTTCTTCCAAAAGCTCTCCACGCAAGTTTTGTATGCCGATTAATTTTTTCATCAATGTGACCCTCACTTGATATCTGCTGTCCAAGATAAACATACGTGTCTGTTATCTCCAGCCTTTTCTCCATCAATCGATAAATCTTCATTTCTTGTAAAAGCATTGAACATCACTTTTGTCTGCTGAAAGTTCATTTTTAATCCCACTTCTTTACTCTTGTCAGCAAGTTCCTGGATCATACTCTGCAGCTCTGATGGGGTAGTTGCAAAAATGACTATGTCATCAGCAAAACGAAGGTGGGTTAGATAATCTCCATTAATCTTTATCCCTTTGTTTTCCCAGTTCAGTGATTGAAAGACATTTTTCAATGTAGCATTAAAGAGCTTCGGAGATATGGTGTCACCTTGTCTCACTCCTTTTTCCAATTTTTATGTGTGTTGTATTTTCAAACAGCGGAATCTTTGCACTTGCATTTTAATAGATGTTATTAATAATATTAATGTACGCATCTTCAATTCCGCAGGATTTCAGGGCCATTGTAACTGCTGATGGTTTCACTGAATCAAAGGCTTTTTCATAATCGATAAAAGCCATGCACAATGGAAGTTCATATTCCCTCGCTCTTTCAATTAGTTCTCTCAGTACGTGGATATGATCTATTGTGCTGTAGCCACTCCTGAATCCAGCTTGTTCTCTCGTTTGAGTCATGTCCAGTGTCACCTTTAAGCGGTGTGAAAGAACTTTAGTGAAGATTTTATAAACCACTGATAGGTCTGTAGTTCCTGAGATCCTCAATGTCACCTTTTTTATGTAGCAAGATCATTGTAGCGTTGTTCAATCCTCAGGAATCTTCCCTTCATTAAGGCATCGAGTGAAAATTTGGGCAAGTACTGTTTCGATTTCTCCACTTGCTTCTTGTATGATGTCTACAGTAATTCCATCTTCTCCTGGAGCGTTTTCCCACACTTCATGTTCTTGATTGCATGTGCAACTTCTGCTGGGACGACTGGAGGAACTCTGGTACTGGTATCTTTCATGATGTCTGGAGTACATGTATCATCCCTTTCATATAATTTGGAGTAGAAATCTTTCACTCTTGTCAAAATTTCGCCTCTATTTCTTGTTACAGAACCATCTTCTTTTCTCAGTGCCATAATCTGTTTTCTTCCCTTACTGAGATGTCCCTTTGCTATCTTTAGGCTTTGGTTGTTTCAATTGCTTTCCTTACTAGTTCACAGTTGAATTTCCTTACGTCTTCAGTGATACTTTTTCATACTGTCTTGCATAGCTCTATATATTCCACTTTGGAAGTCACATCTTCTTTAGTTGTCCTCATCTCTCTTCTCTTTTGCATCAACATTTTGGTTTTTCCTGATAATTTGTTCACATGCAACTTGTTCTTAGACCCAGTTAATTTTGTGGCTGTTTCCATAAGAGCTTTGGTTACTTTTCTGTTAACTTCAGAAATATCCACTTCTTCCGATGTTAGGCCTTCTAAAGCAGAGAATCTGTTCTTCAGTTAAACTTGAAGGTATTATTGTGTTTTTCAAGGTTGGTTATGTCAATACATTTTGTTTGTGTTCAAGAGCTTGCCACGTTCGAGTTTAGTGTTGAGGTGCATCTTACATCTCACCAATCTATGGCCACTACCTGTGTTGAACTTGTTTAGCACACTGCAGTCTTCTATGACGAATTTTTTGTTACACATAATAAAATCAATTTCACTTGTCGTCCCACTTGGATGTCTCCATGTCCATTTCCTGTGTGACTTTTTCTTGAAAAAGGAGTTCAAGAAGAAAAACCCTTCTGCCTCTGCAAACTCTATGAGAGTATTTCCACGCTGGTTTCTGTTGCCGTGACCGAATTTACCTACTGAAGTTTCATTCTGTTGCCGTTGCCCTATTTTTGCATTGAAATTCTCCCATAATTATCTTCAAGTGCTGCTTACCTTTATTATTTAGAGGACGAATTTCCTCATAAAATTCTTTAATTTCTTCTTCAGGATGACTTGTGGTGGGTGCATAAGTTTGAATAATCTGAGCCTGGTATCTTCTCGAGAGTTGGATAACGAGTCGTGCAGCTCTGTCAGAGGAACTTTTAACTTCCACAACTTTATTCTTCAGTTTCTTGTTTATTATAAATCCAACACCACTAGTTCTGCCAGTATCTGTCCCACGATAGTAGAAGAAATGTCCACTTTTCAGTTCAATGAGATCTTCTCCTTTTCTCCTTACCTCACTTAGCCCGACGATGTCCCACTTGATCCTTTGTAGTTCCTCTTCCAATTCAAGAAGCCTTGAATCAGAAGATAAGGAGCGTCCATTATACGTAGCCAAGGTCTGCATCAGATGGCAGCCTAGTCCGGTCCTCCAGGGATTCTTAGCACCCTCTGCTTTCATGTCGCACTGGCCGCTGCCTTGGCCAGGTACATTCCAGCTGCCGGAGACTGAGGGCCAAGATTTAAGTTGTGGAGTCATTTTGGAGGGGTTTGGCCATAACTCACCACGCTGGCCAAGTGGGTTGGTGAGTGTGGGATAGCATTTCCTCTAATCCCGATGGTATAGTTATACCGCTATTGGCGGTCGTCAGAGCCCCTTTAGTGGGAACAGGATGCACCAAAAGAAGGCGGGGTTGACATTTGTCAAGGAGAGGCTGTGATGTTACGCATCACCTGACCTTACATCCCATATATATATATATATCCCCCCCCCAACAGGAATTCCTGGGTGCGCCACTGATACTCACTACCTTGTGTACCCATCATGAGCAGCAATAATGGCTGGTGTAAACTGTAAGAGGTTCTGGATGTCGCACTGTGGATGGTTACTCCATGCACTCTTGATTCATACCCAAAGTTCATCTTGAGTAACTGGTGGCAGAGCCTGACAGGCCAGGCATCGAGTGATCATATCCCACACTAGTTTAATGGGCGACAAATCAAACGAACACACTGGCAAAACGTAGTGCATGGTTGAGCATCTAGGAGCTGTAAGACATTCCATGTCACAAGTGGGTTGGGTCTATGCCATTGAAAGATGGCACCTGGCATCGTCTGCAGATAAAGCAGCACTTCAACCTACCCAACTTCCCCGATGTACTACATAGCTGGTCATGGTACCTGCAATGTATAGGAGGTTGAACATGAATGGAAACCAGCTGCACCCAAACCAGAATGCCCTGTGTCAGTCTCATAGGACACACCACAATGCATGCCTCCAGCAGCCGTTCACCATAGTGTTGCCATACAAGGAAACCATCATGGGTCCTTAAGTTGAACAGAGACTCGTCAGTAAACACTACGCGCTGCCATTCATCACACTAGTTAGTGTCTGCGTTCTTGGCTTCATTGCAACTGCTGACGCCTGTGGTTTAAAGTTAAAGGAAAGTTAAAGCAATGGGCGGCGAGTAACGAGGCCTCATTAAAGCAAAGAGTGTTAGACAGGGCTTGCAGAAAAACCTTAATGTGATACAGATCTTCACTGTTCTGCCAATCCTTGGAATATGGCTATTTCGTCTGTCAACACCACATGGTAAGTCTTCCTGTGCGTTCACCTACCGTTAGGCTCTAGACCCCTTATGTTAGTGAGTCACACCTTACTCTTCCCAGTGATGCCATATTCACATCCCTGTGCTTGCATTTTGTCCAACATGAGTGGCAAGGCTGCAGAAAGAAAGTCTGCCTTTCCACAGTCCAACATATCTGCCTCACTTCAAGTCCATAAGCTGTACATATGGGACTTGTCTGCTGTGGCAGGGCATACTCAGTTACTACTACTAATTTACTGCCATAATTTCTGCAAATCAACTAAGGCAAATTGCCCTATGGATCCTGCTTTTGTACCTCCTGCAGGATAGCTATGAAGATGTGGCTGACACAAATAATTTGCATGTGTGCTGCAATTGTAATCATTTGCACCTTCTCACATGACCTACCCATCCTATGAGTTTCAGTCTGATCACACCCATTTTTCCTGGTGTTGTATTTTCAACAAATAGCAGTGTAAATTACATTATAGCATTAGTAATTTTTACAATACATGAAGCATTTTTGAAAATTGTTGGCTTCCAAGTATTGATCATAAAATATTTCTGTGAACAGAAAGAAAATCATCACATATACACTGATTTTTCTTTCAAAATAAGTAGCACAATTTCTTTTTCTCCACAATAGCAGTGTGAATCACTTGAAGAGATTGTGTATCAAAATAGATTTGTGATGTAAATCTATTTTTATAAACATACAGAAGCACTGTTTTAAAGGCAGTCCATTTAACTAAATGAACATTAAATTTGCAATGTTTTTAGTCAGTAGATTGTTAAGAAGTTTTGTATATAGATTAAGTTCATGGTACTGAACCCCATTTCACATTCAGCACTAATATTACAAGGTATTGTTTGTTTGTTTTTCCATTTACTTAACGGACAATGGTGCCTTTTCCTTAAGAGTACAAACATTGTGACGACCACCGTCACAAGGTTCATACTCTTCCAAGCAAAATAAATTCAAGAACTTTTCAAAAAAGTGTTTAAATCAATTTATTGTATGTGCGTGTGCTGTCAGTCAGTTAGTAGGTAGATGATATAGTAAAATCTGACCATTAAACTTAGCTAGGATGGGTTCACCTTCAATGACCTGTCTGTTAGCCCCTGCCCCCTGATGGTTTATTGCCTTTCTATTTTGGCGTTTTTCGAAATCATTTTATTTTGTGGAACATTTTGAAAGGGTACATTATTTTCGTATCCATCTGCTGGTATGATATTTATTGTTTGCTTCAAATTTTTAGTTTTCATGCATGACTTTGATGCACTTTTGATGCAGCCAGGAGATGAAGGGTCCAAGCATGAAGCACAAGCAATTCCAGGAAGTTCCACCCTTCAACGTGTGCTTAATCCCAATCAACAGAAGCCCATCACAATTCACGAACACATTATTCCCACTTATTTTACTCCAATGGCTGACATTTCGCTCGGTAGTGATGTCACAGCCAAGGTACAAGCTGTCCACACACTCTCCTGAGTTGAACACAAGCTGCTATTTAATCAGTTTGGTGTTTTTATCAGAACTACATAAAATCTCCTATACAACTTTTTAGCACAACCAATTATTTTACACATACTTTTTCATATAATTACTTAAAAAACAAAACAAAAAATGTTTTCAAGTACTATTTATGGAGTATTTAACTTTTTCAAGTACTTTCACAGACTTGAAAATGAACTCTCTTTTTCAAAGACTTTCCAAGGTTTTCAAGGAACATACGAACCATGCTGTCATCCACAAAATCTGTGAACACAGTATTCACTTAATGATTCGAAATTTGCCACAAAGCTTTTGAATTTGCATTTTAGCAAAATCCACATCAATTTCATCAGGCCATGTGTTGGGATCCAAGCCATGCAAACTGGAAATCAAAGATGAACGTTCTTCCAAGTTTTGGGAATTTTCAAGAAAGAATTTGTTCTTTATGTTATTTATCAAACTTGTTAAAAAATGAAATTGGCTAATTTTCTTCAATTCAATGTTACCTCTTTATTGTAACTGTTTGAAATTGAACTTAGTCAATGGCATTTAAATATAGATCAGTCATTTCAGCTGGATCACATTTCATCCAAGACAAAATGTGAGTAGTATGTTTTGCAAGTATATCAGCTATAAGGTAAAAGGACATATCAGATCCCGGAGACATATGAAGTGTCATACAACAGGCCAAGATCATTGACAAATGTATCAGCTATGAATTTTTTCACCATTACTTTTAACTTTGATCTTTCAGTTTCACTTCTAATCTTATCTTCAGAAGTACAGAGTGCCCAAAAATGTCCATAAATGAAGTATACAACTTCAGTACGATATCGAAAAAAAAAAAAAAACTACAATAAATAACAACTTACTTTTAATGTCAAAACACATGGTAATTGTGAAAGTGTTTTTCAAAAGTGTCAGTAGGTCTCCACATGTTCTTCGTTGATTGCTTGCAGGATGTCTGAACGACAGTCCAGTTCCACCCATGTATGCTGCAGTATGTCAGGTGTAACAAGGAGGAAGGCTGCAGTAATGCTTTTTATGAGTTGCTCAATTTTACGTAGAGATTTATTCTTATTTCAAATAGCCATGTATATAATATATGACGTTGTTGTATTAATGTATAATTCAGTACAGTAACTTTACAGTCAATGAAAGAAAACAGCAAGTTCTATAAGTCATGTTACCAAGTCATTTGTTTGATCAATAAAACATGGACATTTAGATATAGGACCAGGATTATAAGGCATAGTACTGGACCCCACCTTGAACCTCAAATAATTAATACAGTGAAGCCTCTATTAATGGGTATCTCCAAACAATGGCAAGTTTTGGTTGGTACCAAACAGCTTCCATAGGATCAACATAAGTGATAACCTCTGAACAATGAAACCTCTTAACAGCAGTCAACGGACACCCCAGTCTGCCCCGAAGTACAGGATGTCCCAAAAGTCCTTAAGACATTTTAAAAACATTTTTTGTTAAAACCTATTTGGATAGGAACAAAAAAAAATTCAGATATTGTAAACTTACTACAAAAAGTATTTTTTCCATATAGTCAATAAACTTTAATATGTGCACCATTTGTTATGCGGAGTACATCAAGCTGATATGCATTCTCTGCCCATTTAAGTGCCAAAGTGGATTCTCTAACAGATGCAATTGCAGCAACTAGGCGAGTTTTCAGTTCGTCAACACTTTAAACTTTGGATAAATAAACTTTGTCTTTCACATATCCCTACAAGTCTAGAGGCATGATATCTAGAGAACAGAGAGGCCATGGGATGGGTGCATCTTGTCCAATCACCTGGTTGGAAATTCCTTATTTAAAAAAATTTGCACAACCTTACCCTAATGTGGTGATGCACCATCTTGTTTCCAAACAATTTCAGGATGTAAATGGCAAATTTGAGGGACAGCAAAAATTTGAATCATGTCCAAATAAATGTCTTATGTGATTGTGGATTCTGCAAAAAGAAAGGTCTGATCACAGGATCAGGCATTAAGCCACACCACACATTCACTTTTAGGACTATCATGGACATGTTTGATGAAGTGATGCGGATTATCAGACCCTCAAATTCTGATATTATGGCGGTTGACTTTACCTGAAACATGAAAAGCTGCTTCATCTGTAAAAACAATGTTTTGTAGGAAATCATTATCTGCCTCTAGATGATTTAGCATGTTCACAGCAAAGTTAAAACAGTGTGGCTTGTTGCCTGGCTGTAAAGCTTGCAATATCTGCACTTTGTAGGCATATAGGCCGAGTTTTTGGTGTAAGACTCCATGCACTATTGCACGAGGAATTGCCAATTCCTCGTGCAATAGTGCATATCGATTTAGTAGGGCAATGTGAAAAGGCTTCACAAATGGTTTTGACTCTGCCTTCACCTGTGTTTGGTCTTCCACATCTTGGTGTATCAAGGACACTTCCAGTTTCCAGAAACTTCTTGTGCCAAGCTAAGATGCTATTACAACTTGGAGGATCTTTTCCAAATTTCGAACGAAAATTTCTTTGAACTGGGTAAAAATTTCGTTTTGAAAAACCAACCAACACATATCACATTCTCTGCAGAAATAGACATTTTTTCAACTAACCTTGCGATTAGATCAGTAGCACCACCTACTGACCTATTTGGGAAACCTAAAAATAAAAACTTTAAGTAAATTAACAAAGTCTGCAAAAATTATGTTCATATCATGAATAGTTTTTTTTTTAAACAAATTTTTAAAATGTGCAAGAACTTGTGAGACAGGGAGTAGATCTAACGAACACACCGTAAATTGGATTTTATGTAGTTCCTTTGGTACTTCGGCAAGAGGATAAAATAGGGACAAGGAATATTTATTGCTAAAGGCATAATGGATTGGATTATGGGTGGTACAGTGGTACACTCCAGTGGAAAGAAAGGAATTAAAAGTTTAGTTTTACATGAGGCAAGCTGCAGCTTCCATGTATGTTTAAATCACCCATGGGGGCTGCGGGGGTGGTTGGTGGTGCCTGAAATTTCGCTTGTTCAGAGTGATGTCTTTTGCTTTGGTCTCCGTGGGCTCTGTTCCTGATTTAAGGGGCGCAGGCAGTTAACTATGTGGTTATGCTTTACTACCAAACATTTTTCTTTTTTTCTTTCCTACAGCATACCCTAACACTAATCTTCTAGCTTGCTATTTTTAAGGGCTGTTTTACACCAGACATCAGACAATGTCTCCTTTTTCCTCTACCCCATGAATTATTTATATAATTATAATCAGTTTTATTCAGCAGTCAGCATTTGAAAACGGCACTGCAATGTTTCCTATTGTGCATAAGCTTCATATTAGGTGTATAAAAAAGTTTTAAAGCATTTTTGGTGTGTGACACATACCGCTAATTTACATATCCCACATTCCCCCGCATTGTTGTCATGTGACTCTAACTGATCCAGAGTATAAAATGTGACACAGAAGTTTGCTCAACAGTCAAAGGCACTTGCACATCGGTAGGTGGAAGATGGCAAGCGATACTGCATTTATTTGACACTGCATTCGTTACGAATTTCATCAAGTAAAAAGTGCTGCAACAGCATGTGCATCGATCTGTTTTGTTCTGGGGAGAATATTGTATCAAAAAGCACGTGTGAGTTTTGGTTTAGACGGTTTAAAGCTGGTGATTTTTATGTTAGCAATCGAGAAAGTAGCGGCACCTCACAGAAGGTTGTACATGAGGATGAAGATTAGTCTCAAACGCAAAAGGTTTGAGATGAATCTTCATCCTCATGTGCAACCAGGAAAGAGAAGGTTGCATTGCAGGATGAAGATTCGTCTCAAACGCAAAAAGAACTAGCTGAACAACTGAGGGTAACTCAACAAACCATTTCCAATCGTTTAAGCGCAATGGAAAAGATACAGAAGGAAGGAAAATGGGTGCCACATGACCTGAGCCAGAGGAACAAGGATGAGCATGTCATGAAGTGTTTGAATCTGTTGAATAAACAACACAAAGTCTTTCCTGTGGAAAATCATTATGGGTGATGAAAAGTGGATATGGTACGACAATCCCAAATGCAAAAAACACTGTGTAGACCGCAGTGAAGCAACGACTTCGACACCAAAACCCAAGATTCACTCCAAGAAAGTTCTGCTGTGCATCTGGTGTGATATGAAGGGTGTGCTCTATTATGAATTATTGGAACAGTGTCAAACTGTTACTGCTGATCGCTACAAGTAACAATTGCTGCGCTTGAACCAAGAAATCTGTCAGAAACGTCTATTCACAGGCAAAGGGATGCATCCTGTGAAATTACTGCATGACAAAGCTAGACCGCACGTCACGCAATCGGTGAAGGAAACGTTATTGATGCTTGACTGGGAAGTTTTGGAGCACCCGGAGTATAGTCCTGACATAAGCCCTTCATACTATCATTTGTTTTGATCGATGCAACATGGTTTGTCTGCTGTACAGCTCCGGACATGTGGCGAAGTCCAAAAATGGGTTGACGACTTCATCGCGTCACACGACAAAGTATTCTTCATGGTTAAAATCCGTCAGCTGCCTGACCGATGGCAGAAGGTGATAGAAAATGACGGCGCATATTTTTATTCATAAAGGTATTGCTGTTTTCTCTCAAATTACATGTTGCGTTGCCTTAAAATGCTTTAAAACTTATTTGTACACCTAATATATTTATTCTGCTTTTGCACAAACATGATGGACTATACTCGGGGCAAGGCTAATCTAACTATGGAGAGGGTAAGATTCCTTATCTGGATCTGCATATCAAGCATGATACCAATACTCATAATATGCAATATTGTGCATATCGTAAACCATCTAGTTCTGCTGTAGTCATTCCATACAATTCTAGTCATCCTTTTAATACAAGACTGCAGCTTTTAGATCGTTGATCCATTGAGCATTTATACATTCGTCAAATGCATGTTATAGAAATGCAGAGACTAGAAATATAATGCAGAAATTAGAAATATAATGCAGATTGCAATACAGCAAGGATATTCCCAAAAATTCCATACAGAGTATAATATCACGATGCAAAAGGTACAGATCTAATACACTTGAAAGAGATGTTAATACCATCAAATACGTTGGCTCAATAGAATATCAGCCTTTAATGACAAATACTTTAATATTTGCAAAAAATATAAAATAGATTTTAGACTAAAAATGAGCAATTTATTTCAAAATATGCGTAAAGATCATGATGTAACCCTTAAAAAACCCAAAAGTGTAGGATCTATTGTATACCTGGTAATGACACTAATTACACAGGCTAACACTTTGAAGCCTTGGAATCTGTGTAGCAGAGCACCAATATGCAGCAACGACTGGAGCATCTAACACCTCACTTGCCCGCCTAATTCAGAATACTTCATATGTTCCCTTATGGCCTGAGGCATATATTTTTATGTGTACTTGAACAAATACCTCTACACTGTTAGCAGAGAGTTTACTTATTCATCAATATCGGCAACAAAGTTGTAATGAAGACATTCCAATTAATGTATCACAAGTATGGATACACATACTGACTTGTCTGCAGAATTGTGTTACTCAAGTTTTGAGACCTCTAATATACTCAATAAGACAGTGGTAGTGTGAATATGCTAATGGTCAAGAAGGAATGGTGCACATGATAAGTGATAATAATAGCACTGTTACTACTTTCTGTTCACCATTAGCTTTGAATAATAAGCATCTAGATCCAAATGATGTCATTTCTCACCGACTATAAAACATACACTGTAACCAAAGATCGCAGTCTCACGCCTGATGATGTAAGGGCACCCTTGCAAAAAATCTAGTGACTATACTTTTATTTTTGTAGATTTTAGTATTAAAATGTCATCTTCACCTTCATTGTGATTTTATTGTGCTTAAGACAGCCAGTGGATTACATTTTTATGCATACTTTTTGGCACGAATTTGGAACGATATTCTTCTTTGAAGATTTGGACTTTTGCTGTAGAATTCATACATATCGTTTAGAAATACAAACACATCTGCAAGGTATGTTGACTGAACATAATATTTAACACTTTGTTCTAAACGGTGACTGAGGCAGTGAACTGTGAGCAACCATGGGCAAGTCTTCTTTAATTCAGCAGCAACCCTCTTTTGTTGACCTAAATTTACAGTTACAGATGTGCCATCAACTAGAAACCCACACGTTTCTTTTCAATATCTATAATGTCAAGACAGTCCAGAGTTGTTGTTTTTTTCTTATTGCACTGGGAATGCAACTAGCTTTTCCACTTTTTAAATCTGTTATTTTTTAAAATTTAATTGCACATCTCAACTTTTGTTGTACGTGGGTCAAAAAAATTATTTCCTTTTCAGTAATGCTGATGTCATTGGAACCATCACAACAAATACGGTAATAAGTCATATTTTTTCAAATGACATTTTTAGAACGCTTGCAATGTCTTCTCCAATGTACTCTACAAATTCTTCACATTTCGAGACTATATTGTAGGTATACCCAAGATGTACTCTACTATGGGTTTTTTTTTTAATTCTACTAATTTTGGAAATTTATTAAAAGCCACCTCTTCTTGCATTGATCAACCAATTAGGGTTTTCACGAAAAATATCTTGAGTTAATCTAGCTCTGTTCTTTTCATTAATGGCTAAACTGTATATATCAGATTTTAAAAGTTTAATGTAAAATATTTCTTTAAGCTGGCACCAACGAACAAAGAGCTGAAGTTGCAGAATCCTTCTAGTGCTGATTCAAGTTTTCAACACACATCACAATATATTAATGTGACAACATTGTCAACATTGCACTTGCATTTCAGCCATATATTGCAAGGATCAATTTCTTCTTTCCACTTTTTGAAAGTATTAAATTGCACTGTCGCACGTTTTCACCATGGTTACTGTTGTTTGTGGTGGGAATAGAACTAATAAGTGGATTTTTGATAGAGAGTGAAAACAGCACAACACATGTGCTAGATCACCCTTCCCTTAGAAGGTACGACTCATGCTCAGCTTGGCGTCGCTACGAGGCTAACTCTTTGGGATGCAGTTATGATCACCTGTTTGAGGAAATTCGGTATTTTATCACCGCAAACTTATTTATTTCTGCAAGAAATCATTATTGCAGCTATCTATTGATGAAAAAATTGCTCTGTGAGGCAAAAAATCAAATGGCGATTTTCTGAAGTTCCAAGCGCCATGTCCATACTCCATAATTCTAAGCAAAAACTGGAAAAATTTGGAAAAGCCCTACTAGTTGGTATCTATGCAACAACCAAAAAATTTGGTTGCTGCACAAATCCACCACCCCTGTCCTACCCATCCAATCTTTTTTCTTTTTTTACGTGGTACTCATTTCCTCAGCCAACTCGTAGCTGCAAGAAATATTCTAGCAAAAATGTATCGCATTTTGTGATGCAAAATCACGTTTCTATTGCATATGATGCTGAAATGCATTGCAAACTGCGATGCAATACCACCGGGGAAAAAAATTAAAAATAAAAAAAAACCCTGGTTTACATATCTTTACTAGACACTAAAAAAATGTTACACCCAATAAAATATTTTTTGAAACATCAGTTGACCCTATTTACTCTCAAATTATTAAATAACATATGAACATATAAATGGTGAGTTTCCATGGTATTTTTATTTCAAAGGCAATTTACATTATCAAAACCTCTTTGCAGGAAATTCTATAAATTGTGCATATGACTGCTTCATTTAAGTTGCTATGCTTTTTTTCTTATTTACATTGTAACTTATTCAGAAATGGTGTGTGATTTAAATTCAGCAACTACTATTTTGCATACATGACAGCCACTTGCCAATGGTGAAGGTTCTGCTCTTGAAAAACTTCACAGTTCATAAATTCAGTCTTAAAAAAAAAGGCATGAGTACAGGAACCATAGTGTCACAACTCAACCTTTTACAATCTGATGTTTACAGGTGAAGGCTAATGATGCAACTTAGTGATCAGCCCCTGTGTACCCAGTATGCTAGGATCCAAATGACAAGTAAGGCCATACAAAAATAATAAAAGTTAGTAAATTATAATTTATTACATAACCTGTGTAGATTTCTCTATAATTTATTAAATCACTTCCATAGCTTTAATGAATTATAAATATTACAATAATTAGTATAATACAACATTAGTTTATCGCTTTTCAAAAACTTGCAACTTCCTGAAACATGGCAAACTTACATGAGACTCTAAGGCTATATTTGGCAATCCTAGTTTTTACTGCCCCAGGATTTTTACTATCATCAGTACTTTGCATTTTGTTAATGTGAAGACCTGCTTTCCAAAATCTTTGATCTAGTGACTTACTTGTTGATGATCATGGCTAAGGCAAAATTAATGCACTGGAAATTGTATGTACCACAACAAATGGTACTTCTATATCGCCTCATACATCAACCTGAAAATACTCAAGATGAGCATGAAGAAGTGAATGCATGTACATCAGCTATTTCCTAACAATAAGGCTAATAAAAAATAGTTTCCTTGGGAATTCCCATACACTATGAGATAGAAGTACAAAAAGCGGGGAGTCCTAGGAAGTAAGAAAGTGTTCTTTCCAACTGTAATACAGAAAGCTTGTCTCTAAATGAGAGAGAGAGAGATTGAGGAACACAGCACACTTGTGTTTTCAATTTTCACATAGAAGGTTTCTTTCTTGTAAGTTATTGTCAATCATAAGGAATCATATTTTCAATTGTAATTTTGTCATAGATCTGCATGTTTAAAGAACAAAAAATCAGAGGCAAGATTGGTATTAAGTAGAAATGGTATGGTCATAAAAAGGATCACCCAACACAAATGAACAAAGGTGGCACAATAATTTAAAAAACAAACATGCTAAGAGAACAACAACAATTAAACTCTGAAAAGTTCAATTTCTCAGAACATAAAAAGCTCATGAATTTATTTATCTCACATCACCACAAACAGGACAGACCGAAATGGCGTTCTTCATTGAAATAAACATTTAAGAATCACTCACCTCTAATACAGAATAACTCAAAGATGGCTGCTGTTATTCTATACTCAATTTGATTCTTGAACATACAGAGTTAAAACGATTTAACATGAAAATATCGAAGTAACATTTCAACGATGATAAAACTTAACACAAGGATCACCCTTTCCATTCTGCTTCAGATCTTTTACAGCATTTCCACCGGACATCCGCTTTTTAAAAACACCAAGCACAGACTGTTCAGTAAAACAATTAAATTACAGGGCTATTAATATTGACAAAAAAAAGGCCAACTGTCTCTTAAATGCAATGGTTAGCATAATCCAAACAGTTCACTGCTGCCAAGTGGTTTCTTTGTAGTGTCAGCTGCTTGATGTTAATGTATTTAGTGTACAAACAGTCATATTCACATCATGTGAATATGAATGTTTGTACACTAAATACAAAAAATAATGAGGGAAGGGACAGAACTTCATTCTGGACTTGGACCGGAACCTAACTCTGATGGTTGGGCAGAAGCTAGTCTATGACCACTTAGTACCCAGGTGGACCTTTTTCCTCTGGTCATTATCCTAAATCCATGATGCTACAGAAAAATGAATGAATTAAAGTGCTCATTTTGAAAAGTGCTACACAAATATTTACTCTTCTATGTTTTAATTGAAAATTTTTATTCCTTTGCTGTAGAGCTGTTGTTTTTTTTGTTTTTTTTTTTTGTTTGTTTTTTTTAATCAAAAACTGATTCTCAAAATTATTCATTTTTTTCCATAAAAACTCAAGAATCATAAGGTGAACTAACTATATTTTAGCACATTTTAAAAAATTATACTATAGAAAGCTAAACATTTTTAGTAGCACACTTTAGAAAGTTAAACTACATGCTACCATGATTGATATACATACTGTGAGACAATACCACTACTACAAATGTAAGGGCTGATCAAAAGAATTGCAACTGAATTAACTGCAACTGTACTGTAGTAATTAACAATGACAAGAATACCAAAAATATTTCTACAATTTCCATGTTCTGTCCTCTAGAATTTCTGCAGTGTGTAGATTAGACCTGACAACCTATACAGCTGGAGTAAAAAGACAGTTAATTACAGTTCACTTTTGAAGTTTCATTAAAGTCAAATACTAAGTGTCAACTTCCTGGACAGACAAATTGGTTTCAGTGCAATAACTTCAAGCATTTGAATGTTACAACCCCAATGAAAGGGTAACTTTTACGGTACTTCCAAAATTTTGCAGGAAAGCTCTTTGGCTATTTCATTAAATCAAATTCTGATTTAGACAGCTGATGCTCATCCTTTATTTCTGTGTTGAAAGAATAGCTGAGCTTTAATGAAAACTGCATGCATACCTTGACCCTATGGATTGGTAAACCATTTTCACTCAAAACACTCAGGAAGACTGCACAACATTTTATCCACTTCAAACACTCTTTTTCTTTAGAAACCTAAGCATTTAATCAGTCACACAATGTAATGAAGACATAACAAATGTACATGATGCACATAGCAAATTACATTAGGTGCATTTTGCATGCATTTTAAATAATCAATTTCAAATGAACTGATAGGAAATGGCATGGTCCAAGATGCCGTAAAGAAAAAATCAGGAAGACAATAAAGAGGAAACTTCACAACGTATTACAAGATTTCCTCTTCGAAGTGCTCTCCTCACTACTTAACAAAACAATTCTGCAATTCCATTTGGGAAAAAATTCCTAAATGTCTACTTTGCGACATTTCAGATCATTCAGTATACTTTCTTGCATCACTTCAACTGTGTCAAATTTTATCCTATGAGCAGTTATTTCATTTTCTGAATGAGTAGAAATCACAAGTGGACATATCTTCCAAATATGGGTCACAAGGAACTGATATTTAGCCAAAAACCTCTATGACACTGAACACACAACTACATGATGTCAATAGAATGCACAGCCTGACTTTTGTTACTCCAAAGTTTAAGACTACCTTCCTTATTTTCCCCCACTGTTACTCTAACTAACTTTTGTAAAATTGCAGCCGTTAACATATGGGAATGAATTTACAGTGAACGATGCTTAAAGGATCAATGGAAATGATCAAAAAATTTTCTTCCACATTTGAGCAACTCTATAGCTTTTCTCAATTTGCTGCAGCACTTATCTTAGAGACACTTCCACTGAGAAAACCATGACACTGTTTCAAGAGTCGTGTAACACATTTGTCAAACATAGTTACTGAATTCATGAAATTAGCATCCTTGCAAAGCATTCTAAAAGTTCCTGACACCTTTCAGTATGAAGTTTTTCCATATCCTCAGTTACAATTTTAGAATAAATTAGACAAACATACTCCATGTTCGCATATCTTTTGTTAAGACAGACTAAATGGCAAACAATGTCAATTTTACAGCAATGATTACAAAATATCTCAATCATATGATGTTGACGGGTTTTTGAGACCAGACATACAGCGTGACGTGTTTTGGCCCAATTCTCTATTGTTTGTTTTTTTAACTTTGCATACCACTTACGAAAAGCATCCTTGGCAAAATCATGTTCCCCATGACCTCTTTTATAGACTCAATGATTTCCATAGCTAATTTTCTAGTTCTATAGCAAAACTTGCAGCAAATGCTTTGATCAGTTTATATTTATTCTTCACACCTAAAATCTATCAAACACACATTAACCAAACTGAGTGACAATGACACTAAGCATGTGGGCAAAGTAATGTAGCTTTCGTGAATAACAGTTTTCTTGTTACTAACATATACCGTATATACTCGCGTATAAGTCGAGAAATTTGGGACAAAATTAGAGCTTCAAAGTAATGGGGTCGACTTATATGCGGGGTCTAAAAAATCGTAAGTCCAAAAGTTCTTCCCGTGAGGCAAAAGGCAATCCATCCCAAAAGAAATAAAAATGCCGATGCGGTATTAATTACGAAATCACAACCCTCCGAAAGAAAAAAAGAAAGAAAGAAAAACGCCGATGTGGTAGAATTACGAAATCGCGAACCTCCGAATTTCTCTGCGCTTTGAGAAGTCTCCTCTCTCCTGGCTTTGTGTTTCCACAGCGCAGTCACAGCCGCGCAAAGAAAGCTCCGCCCTTCCGACTACCAGTTGATTGCACTGATCTTCGACGTAACGACAAAGAATATCATGCGAAGCGTTTATATTCTTTGGTAATGGAGCCATGCGACAGCCAGTGTTAGATGTTGCTTGTTCTTAATCGCACGTGTCTCGCTTCTCCTATTATGGGTGACACGGATTGTGTAAAGAAACGGATGTCTTATAACGCAGGATTCAAGTTGAAGGTGGTTTCTTTTGCAGAAAATACTAACAACTGTGCTGCTTTACGTCAATTTGGCATTAACGAAAAACTGATTTGAGATTGGCGTAAAAAACCCGGACTTGGTGAAAATCGCAAAAGGCGCTGCGCCGTGGAACGACATCTTTCCCAGAGCTGGAAAGTGTCTTGAATGATTGGATTGTGGGCTGCTGACAAAATGGTTACATTGTAACGCGAACTGGTATACGTTTGCAAGCAATGAAGCTCGCAAAAGATGAAAAGTTTGCAGCCGCAAATAACACTTTTCGTGCCTCACCAGGTTGGTGCACAAGGTTCATGAACGAACCGCTATGGGTTGTGTCTGCGCCAGCGCACCAAAATTGCACAAAAGTTACCTCATGACCTCGAAGCAAAGATAATGGAATTTCAAAAGTATGTAATTCAAAAGAGACTGCTTTTGAACTTTCCCAAATAGGGAACATGGATGAAACCGCCATGTGTTTCGACCTTCCTGGAAATAAGACGGTGAACCAAAAGGGCAAAAAAAAATTTCTTGATCAAAACGACTGGCCACGAAAAATCCAGTTTCATGGTTGTTCTTTCCTGTTTGGCCGACGGCAGTAAGATACCTCCGGTAATTATTTTCAAACGCAAAACTCTGCCGAAAAGCGTTGTCTTTCCGTCTGCTGTGCTCGTTCGTGCCCATGAAAAAGGATGGATGAACGAATCCGGAACAATTGACTGGTTAAAGAATGTGTGGAACAAAAGGCCAGGTGCAATTTTGAGGAAACCTCTTTTGGTGTGGGATATGTTTGTTGCACACCGTTGTGCAGAAGTGAAAAAACTGCAGAAAATTCAAAAACAACTCTTGCTGTCATCCCAGGTGGGTTGACATCTATTCTTCAACCACTAGATGTCTGCCTTAATAAGCCCTTCAAGGACAATGTACGGAGGTATTGGGCAGATTGGATAAGTTCCGATTTGCCGACTGAAACCAAGGGCGGAAATCTAAAGAAGCCGGATATCGTTTTGATTGCGCGATGGGTCAAGGATGCTTGGGATGCAATACCTGCGGAAATGGTCATGAAATCATTCAAGAAATGTTGCATTAGTAACAAACTTGATGGCACAGAGGATGATGAGATTTTTATGAGTGATAATGACAGTGATTCTGATGACACAGACATAGATGGGAATACTGATGTTTATGATGACGCGTCGATGACGGAGAAAGACTTTTTTGAACTGTTTGGCGAGTCTGACTCGGAATCGGATTTTGAAGGGTTCCGATGAAGTTTTTGGGTATGCAAATTAAATTTAGTATTATATATATAATTTTTTTCGTTTTCAAATGTTTTTGAATAAATTCATTGAAAATTTTTTTTTCTCATTCCGGGATCGACTTATACGTGAGTTTCCGATTTCTTACGATTTTTTCCTCTGAAAGTGGGGGGTAGACTTATACGCGAGTATATACGGTAATCTCTGCTCTGGTACAGTTTACAGCATTGTAGTGCTGATCCAACTTTTAATCACACATCTTGTGAGTTACACATGCATCCTACTATTCAATATATTCAAGATCTTAAATTTAAGATAAACGGCAATAAATAATAACTCAGGCCTAACTTGTGCACAGTGATCTTAAATAGATATGAGATAACTTAGGGCTCACAGAAGTCCCAATGCAATAGAAAAATGTCCTATTGTGCTTACTATGAACATATTATAAGCCTCACAACAGCTAGTGCACAATGAAGTAGGATGCTGAATAGCTTTACAAAAGTTTTAAAATCCCATGCATCACGTTTTTTATAATAGTAACTTTTGGTTCATAATAGCCTGTACATCACCTGTAAGTACACTTAATTCCCTCTGCTGAAGGTTTATATCAGAGGTTTGGCCAAACACATTAGAGTAGAGAATTACTGCTTTGATGACACAAATGTTCTCCTAGAAAAGTAGTTAGTTACCTTCTGAATTCAGGTTGTGTAAATGATAAGCACAGAAGTTCACCTGATCTGCAATAATTCTTTATGTGCATCAACTTTTCCTCCAAGTAAAAGTAATAACACTTACCATCATCTAATCGACAAAGGATGTTTTCAAATCCAGCATTTATCAGAGCTTCATAGGAAGTGCAATCCAACGATTCTCTTATACCATCAGTAGATAATAACGTATGTACAATTAAACCATGTTGCGCACGAACCTATGACAATCAGAATAAAACTGAAGGTGAAAACTGACCTATAATTCTAGATATTAAATATTACAATTAATACAAAACATGATACTACATTAAACAGATGTTATAAACAAAGAAGGACAATGCCACCATATTATTGTTTCTAAATGGGGTACACACACTGAAAAGCCAAAATATTATGACCAGCACATCTTTATGCAAATCCAAGCAACTGCAGGTAAACAGCAGTGTGGGTGAAGGTCATGAAACGATATAAATAACACCAGACACTGAGCTCTGTTAATCAGTGTTATTCTTGTTCTTCACATGGGAAAGGCAGCAGACTTACGCAAGTTGACAAAGTCCAAATTGTAATGGCCAGATAACTGGATCAGAGCATTTCTGAGATGGCACGGCTTTGTGTGGTGCTAACGGTCAGCCGTGGTTAGTACTTTCAAACATGGTTCGAGGATGGGAAAACCGCAAACTGCTGGCAAACAAGGTGTGGTCTGACCACTACTCATCAATGCTAGGTGAGCATCAGCTATCCCGTATATATACAGGGTGTCCGAGAATTATTGGACACATTACAAAATTATGTACAAAAAAACTATGAGTATTGTCAGTTTTTCCATGTCACGTATTACTAACACAGTTTCTATATTTTTGTTTTGCAGAATTGTTATTCTCAGAATCTGATAGATGGCGCTAGGTGTGGCCTGATGACGAATGTATGAGAAATGCGCAATCAATAGTCATGTCATCCATACAGCAGAAGGCGATGTGTGTCTTATGGCTTGCAGAATTAATGTCTGTCATTAAAGTTAGAAGACGGTACCGTTTAGAGTATGGTTGTAATCCTCCGTCAACGAATTCAATTAAGCGGTGGATGAAACAGTTGAAATAAACTAGCCATGTGGAACATTGTGGAGGAGCCGGTAGGCCTAGCATCAGCTGCGAGACGGTTAACCAAGTTAATGAAACTTTCCGATGAAGCCCCAGGAAATCCGTTCGTAAAGCAAGCAGAGAACTGTGCATTCCGAAATCGACAGTTCACGATATCTTGCACAAGAAATTAAAGTTTCATGCTTATAAAATTCAAATAGTGCAAAAGATGCATGTAAATAATCACACTCTGCGATCCGATTTCACTGTGGATATACTGAATCAAGTGGAAAACAACGAAAACTTTCTCAGAACTGTAACTTTTAGTGAGGAATCCATATTTCATGTATCAGGTAATGTGAATCGTCACAACTGTAGGATATGGGGCAGTGAACCACCTCATGCTGCTATTGAACTGGGACGTGATTCTCCAAAAGTTGATGTGTGGTGCACCCTATCAAAAAGAGAAGTGATTGCCCCTTTCTTCTTCAAAAAAAAACCATAAATGGTGACATTTACTTGGATATGCTAGAAAATTTCTCTATACTCCAGATCAAAAGATATGACAACATTGTTTTCCAACAAGAGCCTCCGCATTGGTCAATGTGTGTACGCAAGTGTCTAAATGAGCATTTCCCCAACAGATGGATTGGGCATGGTGGTCCCATTCCGAGACCTCCTCGCTCTCCAGATCTAACCCCATTGGATTATTTCATGTGGGGTTATGTGAAGGATCGTGTCTATCAGACGCCTTGTACTGATTTGCAGGAACTGAAGCAGCGTATCACAGCTGCTATTAATTCCATAACTCCTCAGATGCTTGCCAATACATGGCATGAAATAGAGTATCGCTTGGACATACTACGAGCAGCCAAGGGATCTCACATCGAAATTTATTAACTTGTGTAGTTACATTGTAAGTTAGTACAGTAAGTTTTTTCTATCTGTTTAATGTTTTGTTTTATATAATTTTGTAATGTGTCCAATAATTTTTGGACATCCTGTATATCAGAAGGGATACTGGGGTACAACTCGACAGTAATTTGAATGCTGGTCATAGGAGTAATGTGTCACAACACACCTGACACTGAGCTCTGCTGAAAAATGGGATTGCATAGCCGCAGACTGCACCAAATGCTCATGCTAACCTCGGTTCAGCATTGACAGTGCCTACAAGTCAAATGGTAGTTCAAACACACACACAAAGGGCAGGTTCACTAGCGCAAATAATTATTGATAGTTAATAATTACAGCCTCCCCTTTTTAATACTTGCTTTAGAAACATCTGAGAGGGTTACATATATATGGCCACAGGCAGACATGGGGTGCCAAAAGTCAGAGTCAGATTGTGAGATAGTGAAGACTTCTCATCTCATTTAATGAAGATCCAGTGCCTACCAGTAGCATATTGCTCCCCTAATTCCTCAAGAAGTTCATATTCACCATACTTGAGTAGATTTCTATTTGAGACCTGCTTGACATCTCAACAAGAATATCACTAGACTGAAGTATTTTTGACACTCTTCAATTAGACAGCCACTGTCTGAAGAGATTTAAGAATCCAAAATGGTGATTTGGCATTTAAAAGCTATGAGTTTTTTTGTCAACTGTGTGGTGAACAACAGTGACTAGAAGTGTCTGCATTACGTTTCTAAATAGAAAATCAAGGTTCTTCATCTATGCACTAGTTAAGCTTATTTCCCTATGAAGGAAATAAAGAAATGAATTTTGACTGCTTTACTTTCTGCCCAGGGAGCCCAATGAGAGAAAGCTAGAAATCTGCAAGTATTAGAGGGTAGAGAACACAGTGCTAGGATAAGCAGCAGATATAGTCCGTTCATGGGGAAGGCATGTGCATAACATGTACTTTGACTTTCCCATGTCTTAGTAACACTCTTTGACATGACCACACTATTCCCAGGTATAACCCCATTAAAAGCCTGGGCTACACTAGACCACAGACTTCACTGGAGAAGGGTGAGTTAGCTCCTGGCTACTTATTAAGGGTAAAGAAGGGGACAAAAAGTGTTGGCAACTGGGGGACAACGGCAACCTAGACCCAGGAGCCTCAGCATCCATACTTTTCAGGTCACTGAACATGACGAACATGAAACTAACTAAGTCCAGAAAACAAAAAGACAAAAATAAAGAGGAACACAGGAGAGATAACACAGAAACAAAGTCAGGTCTACAACTGAGGTAGGAGCATGACAGGCATGAGAAATGAAACAGACACAGGAAAATGGGAAACAACAGCTAAGATTCTAGGGTTGGCACTCTCCAATGGCTAGATGAGAAACAACCTCTGCAGTGTGAAGACATAAGAATGCACTCACAAGGTTAGCTTGATTCGTGGGAATACTACCCCCAAATAACGAGAAGTTACCTCTCGGTGAGGAGACTCCTTTAGTAAAAGAAAAATTAATCAGCGTAATGTATTGAGATGGCATTGACATTTGTTGAATAGGATATCAAAAATTGCTTAAACAGATGTTAAACACTGTAGTCAGGATGCAGGCCAACAGGCAGACCTAAAAAGAATATGATGGACTGACAATGAAAATTCAGCCACTGATAAATGAAAAAAAACAATAAGTCACAGGTATGAACTGAAAAATATATATATTTACTCATACATATTAGTTTTAAGCTTTATTCTTAACATACAGAAATGTGATATTTGTTCTGAAACATGCATAACTGAATAAATGTTGACCTCATACACTTGTTTAATACCTTTGCTGTGATCATTTCTATAGGTGGTCTAGTTTTTTACCTTCATATATGGGAATTTTATCAGCTGGTACAATTTTTTAAGCACACAGTAGTCCAGCAGCCAAACAAAATTGACAGAAGTATCAGTCTCACTAGTTTCAACAATATTCAACACGAATTCTTTAATGCAACTTCTTTCCTGTTATTCTCTTTTGACTTTAATATATAAAACTTATTCATACATATCTTAATTTCTTGTTCAGTTTCTTAGCCTCACACGCCAGTTTGTCAACACAGAGCACAGAGCTTATTGATATGATCAGACTTCAATGCCCATGAATTTCTATTGGTTGTTTATTCCACATGAAGAAACTGACTCAACATACCTCAGACATCAAGAGGTTCATTTATAGATCTACTACTTAAGCCTTCTCCTGCATTAGAAAAAGTTTTCACTCGCCAATGTGTATACTCATGAAGCAGAACACTAGGTGGTACTCCAGGCAAAGCCAGTTCTGTGAAGGTAACTCAAACATAGAATCTGTGAAGCTAATCATCTAACATTTATTTACTTCTGCTAGCACCATTAACACCACAGAATTATAATCATCTACTAATTGTAATATTGACTCCTGTTACTGAATGCAGAGCTCAGCTGAAATACCACTTAATTAACAAAGTTTGAATAATCGTGTTGTTTGTTGATAACAGAGTCACCACAGGCATCTTTCAAAGCCTGCCCTCAACAAGATAAAGTTTTAAAAAAATCCCATCCTGATAGCTCTCAAATTGCGCTACATATGTCCATACTACTATGTTAAACGTTATACATACGTACATATCACTAAGCTGTTCTCTGAGATTCAGAGGTTAGCCTCACAAAGCAATACAAACTACCAAATAATTTTTACTTAATGTTGCCGAATCAAACTTCTCCATTTACAGCGATCTTGACATGCAACTCGGGCTTCACTCACATCCATCACATGCCGTACACAAGATCTTCTATACTTGATACTCAATCTTTTTCTCATTCAGGCACTCCTGAATCTGATCCTCCCATGACTTCCTTGGCCTTCCCCTGCTTTTCTTTCCTGCCACTTGGGCCAAAAAAATTTCTTAGTAAGCATCTCATCACACATTTTTTCAGCATAGCCAAACCACCTAAGAATATTAGTCTCCACCTGGCTAACAATATTTATCTTTACATTACATAACTCCAACACATCTTCATTCCTCACACGATCAGAATGTGTCTTGCCACAAACCCCCATAAGTAACGCATTTCTCCAGCACACAAACAACTCCTTTGTCTCTTCTGTAGTACCCAGGTTTCACTTCCATACATCAGAGCAGGAACAATTACAATTTCATACACAGCCGTGTGGGACTCTTTTGAGAACCCATCATTCCTGTGAAAACCTCCCAAAGCAGCCATGACTTTCAATGAAGAATTCACTCGTATACTAATTTCATCATCCAATTTTTTCTTTCTGTTAAACATGCTTCCTAAATACACAAACTCATTCACCTGGTCAGACTTACATTACATTCAGTAGACTTACATTACATTCTGTAGACTTACATTACATTCAGTACCACCAGTTTCTCTCTCAAAGCAAAGGTGATTCTCAGGCAGAAGCAGATGATGTCATAGTGAGAGATGGATGAACAGGAGAGATCTTGAGAGAAGAGGTGTGTAAAGCTCTAAAATCTTTTCATAATGGTAAGGCTCCAGGAGTTGATGGCATAAATGCTGAGATGTTGAAATATGGTAGTGATTCTGTAATTGACTGGTTAACTGAAATTTGTCAGTTGTGCTGGGAGTTAGGAATGGCCCCTCAGGATTGGAATGATGCTATCATTGTTCCCTTGTATAAAGGAAAAGGTGATCGGACTGACTGCAAGAACTATCGTGGTATTAGCTTGCTGAGTGTGCCAGGGAAAGTGTTAGGTAAAGTCATTATTGAAAAGGTACGGGGTCTTACATCAGAGAAAGTGTGGAAGTGTGGGATGTTCAGAGTGGTTTCATGCCTGGTAAAGGCTGCACTAACCAAATTTTTGCATTACCCATGATGATTGAAAAGTATCTCGCTGTTGGTAAGAAAAGATTTTACTGCCTTCATAGATTTAGAGAAAGCATATGACCGAGTAAATATGATACTTCTGTGGAAGGTGTTGAATGAATATGGTGTTACTGTGAATCTACTCAATAATGTGAAAGCCATGTATGCTGGCAGTAGAGTTTATGTACGAGTGAATGGTGTCATATCAAAATGGTTTTCCATTTAGACAATGTTGTGTAATGTCACCCTGGCTGTTTAATATATTTATGGATGCATGCATGCGTGAATCCAAGATGGACAAAACTGGTTTATGTCTTGGTAATACTTATGTGTGCAGATTGCTGTATGCTGATGACACAGTCTTGTTGGCAGAGAGTAAAAGTGAGTTGCAGAGTATGTTGTCCCGGATGTATGAAGTTTGTATGAAACTCAAACTGAGTATAAATAAGGGAAAAACCAAAGTTATGGTTTTTGAGAGAGGAACTGGTAGTACTGAATGTAATATAAGTCTAAATGGCACCGTGATTGACCATTTGAATGAGTTTGTATATTTGAGAAGCTTGTTTGACAGAGAACAGATTAGATGGCGAAATTAGTAGGAGAGTGAATTCTTGATTGAAAGTCATAGCTGCTTTAGGAGGTTTTCCCAGGAATGATGGATTCTCAAAAGAATCCTGAATGGCTGTGAATGAAAGTGCAATTGTTCCTACTCTGATGTATGGCAGTGAAACCTGGGTACTACAGAAGAGACATAGGAGTCGTTTGTGTGCTGGAGAAATGCGTTACTTATGGGGGTTTGTGGGAAGACACATTCAGATCCCGTGAGGAATGAAGATTTGTTGCAGTTGTGCAATGTGAAGCAAAATATTGTTAGCCAGGTGGAGACTAATATTCTTAGGTGGTTTGGCCATGTTGAAAGAATGAGTGATGAGATGCTTACTAAGAAAAAAATTTCAACCCAAGTGGCAGGAAAGAAAGGCAGAGGAAGGCCAAGGAAGTCATGGGAGGGTCAGATTCAGAAGTGCCTGAATGAGAAAAAGATTATGAGTATGAAGTATAGAAGGTCTTGTGTACGTCATGTGATGAATGTTACTGAAGCTCCTATTGTGTGTCAAAATCACTGTAAATGGAGAAGTTTGATATTGCAACAGCAAGTAAATAATCAGTTAAAAATTCATTTGGTGGTTTGTATTATGTTAAATGTTTATTTGTCAGATGGTCTTTCCTTGAGGAGCTAACCTCTGAATATCAGAGAACAGCTTAATGATATGTATGTAATGTTGAATTTCATGCAAACTTTGTACATCCCAGACAACATACTCTGCAACTCACTTTTGCTCTTTGCCAACAGGACAGTGTCATCAGCATACAGCAATATGCACACACGGATATCACCAAGACATATATCAGTATTATCTATTTTGGCATCATGCATGCATGCATCAATAAATATATTAAAGAGCCATGGTGACATTACACAACCTTGTCTGACTCCTGCACCAATAGAAAACCATTTTGATAAAACACCATTCACTCGTACAGAAGCTCTACTGCCAGAATACATGGATTTTACACTATTAAGTTGATTCAAAGTAACACCACATTCATTCAATACCTTTCACAAAAGTGTCCTATTTACTCAGTCATAAACTTCCTCTAAATCTATGAAGGCAGTAAAAATTTTCTTACCAACAGTCAGATACTTTTCAATCATCGTGAGTAATGCAAAAACTTGGCTAGTGCAGCCTTCACCAGGCATAAAACCACTCTGAGCATCCCACACACTCTCTGATGTAAGACCCCGTACTTTTTCAATAACAACCTTACCAAACACTTTCCCTGGCACACTCAGTTAGCTAATACCCAGATAGTTCTTGCAGTCAGTCTGATCACCTTTTCACTTGTACAAGGGAACAATGATAGCATCCTTCCAATCCTGAGGGGGCCCTTCCTAACTCCCAGCACAACTGGCAAATTTCAGTTAACCAGTCAATTACAAAGTCACCACCATATTTCAACATCTCAGCAGTTATACCATCAACTACCGGAACCGTACTATTCTGAAGAGATTTTAGAGCTTTACACACCTCTTTCTCTTGAGATCCCTCCTGTGCTTTCATCTTTCACTGTGACATTTCTTGAATCACCTTTGCTTTCCTGATCTAATAACTCACAGAAGTATTCACCCCATCTTTCACTTAACTCTTTGGGCCCCCATATCATTTCCCCGATCCTATTCTTCACACAACTTAGAACTTTGTTTCCCCTATTTTTCCTGAGTCTCATGTACTTTCAGAAAGTCTTCCTATCTTTCCAAAAAGCCAATTCATGCCTTTCCACCTTTTCCTTCCTATCTTTTGCCTTACTCTGGCAAACCAGCTTAGCTGCTTCACGCTTCTTAAAGTGATATTCATCCACAGAAACTCTACCTTGCAACATCCCCAAATAGGCATCCTTCTTTCTCTTTACTGCCTCTTCAATCTCACTAATCCACCAAGCATCACCTCTATTGCTACCCACTATGGTGATGCCACAAACCTCTTCAGCAGCAGTAACAACACAGTCCTTAAAGCATTCCCACTTCTGTTCTACATCCCTCTCACAAGACTTCAACTCCTTCAGTCATTCTCTGAGTATGTCAGAATAATGCTAATGATCTTCAGGGAGCCTTTCAACCTTTATTCTTTCCACCCTGGGCCTCTTCTTATTCCTTTTCCTCCAACCAACATTCAGTTTCACTCGACACTACCAAGTAATGATCAGAACCAACATCTGCACCTCTCATCACACGAGTGTCAACAACTAAGTGTTTTAGACACTGATCGTAGACAACAAAATAAAATTGATCACACTCTTTTGACCAAGAGTATGATTTCCCCAAGTATATGTGTGGATATACTTGTGGTTGAAAAACATATTAGATAGACACAAACCATTCTCAAAGCAGAGTTCAATTAATCTTTCACCATTATCATTCACACAAGGATCATTAAGCTTACCCAAAACATTGTCAGAAATTGCATTCTGCACACCTACTCTAGCATTGAAATCCCCTGCTATTATGACTTTCTCTATAGCACCAAACTGGCTCAAAACAGCTTTTAGCTTATTGCAGATCTTCCTTCCTATCAGAAGGTTACAAATAACAAGTAGCATATACTACAACAATTACTATTTTCTGAAGTTTCACTTTCAAACGAATCAAAAGAATTATCTCACTTATGGAACTATAGTGAATCAAGTTGTTCAACTTTATGTTAGGCATATTGCTCACTGCTCTGAAGTTTGTTAAGTCAAAGTCAAGTGCGTGAAACTGCTGCTAACCATGACTGTAAAAAGGAGAGTTGTGCTGTGAACTGGAATACTGTAGCAAAGAATATCTGATGAGAAGAAGTTAAGGCTCAGCGAGACGTAACTAGCGCGGCCGTATCTTTAGGGAAAACATGCAGTGTACAGAAGCCAACATACAGGCTGATGCCGGAGCAGACTGAGCATGTGCGTTTGTGTTTGGGTGGGGCTGTTTGTTTTAGTTTGTTGACTTTCTTCATTTCTCTTATATGATATAGTCGTTTCAGTGATCTGCAATTGTACAAGTGGAGTTACAATTTTATTTTGGTAGTCTGTATCAAGCAAGGCATGTCTTTGATGGAAGAAAATGATAAATCTACTAGGTGAGTAATTACGGTTTTTTTTCCCATCCTTTTTAAGTGTTATTAAAGGAAACATTTTGAGCCTTACATTGTTCCATTGTATGCATGTTGACATGGAGGTTAATCATTTTTCCCGCCTTTACCTAGAATTATTCTCAGTATTACGTTTTCTTAGGATTCACAGTCATTAAGTAAAGAATATAACTAAGGTTACAAACTACATGTAAATTTTAAAGATTCTCCTACCTAACGTGTACGTTTTGTGGGAACCCATTCATGTGCTTCTGAGAATTCCACGAAAACAATTTTTAATACTTCAGGGTAACACGAACAAAACCCATTGAAATTCAAAAATGGCCTCAGCACATTTGACATTTAAGGTATATTGTTAGTATGAAATTCATGGCAAGCAACCGGGTATTACTATAAAGTAGTTATCTGTAGGTACTTCTGTGCAAATTGCACATGTGTGGGATTACCCCTGATCATGTGGCCATGCTGATGTACCTGCAATGCAAAATAATATTTATAGTGGTTCCATATAAACCAAACACCCCTAAAATAGGGTTGAATAAAAATTAGGTATAGTATATTTTAGTTAATACTAAAAATGGGAAATTTGTGTCAGCTGTTTAATGAAATAGAACTTCCTCTTCATACCTCCCAAATCAAGCAGGGCACTGATTTTACTTTAAGGTTCTTTTCTACAATCGCCATGTGGGTGTTGTGGTGGAAACTAAGCAAAGTGTAAGAATGTATATTTAATGTGTACACAACTTAAATTTTTTCTTGTTTGTGGTTTTGTTTGTTGCTGCACACACTTGCACCTGGTAGTACTTAAAGTATTTGTGTTATTACATGTGTAACTTATGTGCTACACAATATTTATTTTACCTGTGTATTAGTTCTGTGGCCAATATAGATCAATAGCAGGACAAAATGGTTAAACAATATGTATTTCCCAGGTTCCCAAATCCTTAGACCAAAGCCACAGTCAGAGCTGTGACATGCTGGGTTCAGAAATTATGAGTGCCAAATCAATTTTTCAGTAGTTTTATTTATTTGCAAACGCAACATTCATGGCTGGCAGTTGAAAAAAACAAAAAAACAAACACAAAGTTAATAACTCTGGTTTGATTACCTTTTTGGCCTTCCTGAGCATAACAGAGTAACACAATTTAGAAAAATTCAATTTCTGGACTTAACTTTAGTTGACATAATTTCATACCCATTCAGTAATAATAATATAACAAACACCTCTTTCACAAGGTAATAAGATATTGGGATTTCATATGTAACTTTTTGTTATGCTCACCCCAGAGTCAGAGGTGCAACACTATCCCACACAACTATTTCTTTTAAGGCTCCCTCTCACAATATTTCAGCTGTTAGAAGGGAGTCATCTGAGCGTATGAGTCAGAGGGGCAACACTATTCCACACAACAGCCTCTGATCATTCGTCTGAAAGGGGTCCGGGTTTGAATCCCGGTGAGGCATGGATGTTGGTTTGTCTTACGGCACTGGCTCTCTCTCTTCCCTGGAACCAGTTACCCTAAATTACGGACAGGCAACTGCTTGCTCGCCGTGGTCATTACACCTGCAATCAAAGAAAGAAAAATATCCCACACAACTATTCTTTTAGACTTCCGCAGTATTTCAACTGAACACAGAGTCATCTGAGCATATTAGAGAGTACTACAGACATGCTATTTTTATAATTATAGCTTGAAAGATGAGAGGGAGATTCCTTGTCAGTTTACAAAATAAAATTCATAAACTGCCTTATGACAGCAAAAAGGAGAAAACTACGTAAGTAAGGTAAATTTGCCAGGAAATCGTAACCTGCCGTAGAGATTTGTATCCATGGTTCCCATACGACTTATGTTGAATACATACTATGTACAGTAAGCACCTGAAAAAACTTTTTCTCCAGTACCCACCTTCAGACAAAGTTACTATTTAGCCTTAAGGGCTGCATGCTACAATTTAAGCATTTTATTTCCCCTTTTAAGGATTTCTAGAATTTTCTAAAATACATTTGAATAGCTAGCCACTTAAACAAAAAATTTTCTCTTTATACAAGGGCTCCTTTGCTACATCACTCAAATGGCAAACATATAACTCTTCCTCTGATCTTACATAACTGACTCAGTGGCTCAACTGGAATGAAACTATTTCAAGTTATTACACTGTTCCAATATCCTCCGACTCACTGGTCAGAAAGCATATATATTTTTTATGACGCTTAGCCACTATGAGATATTAATCTTTAGGTAATTTTATGTGCAAACTTCACATGTGCATGATTACCACTGGTCATGTGGTTGGTACACCTTCTGTGGCATTATTAATCTTGCACGTCACAATTCAGAGAATGCTAATCACTGAACCACAACTATCCCTACTATGGAATGGAGAGGTGATTTACGATTCCAGTTGCAAGTAACTGTGTCCACAATTGTTGTTTTTTGTATAGACGTGAACGTGGAATTTGTATCCTTTTAGTGTGGCTTGTCCCTAAGCAAAGTTTGTTTATAACCATGTGTAGTAAGGTAGCACTGCTTACACTACTACATGTGTGCAGCCTGCTAAGTTCAAATTCTACATTACAACTTATGCCTACATGTAGAAATTACAATTTTCATTTAATTATTTAAGGTATTATATTATGATTCATTAGAGATGTCAAAAATTAAACTGAAATGAAATGCTAGAAATAACAAATGAAATCTGTTTATATTTCAGGAGGAAAAAGAATCGTCATGTGATTTGTATAATCTGCAAATCAGAAAACAGATCTCACCCTGACCGCAGGTTTTTCTTTTTCCAAAGGGTCAAGTAGGTGAGTCTCCTTTATTTTACTACTTTCTCAAGATGGCAAATGCAAATAGCTGTGTGCGATAATGGCTGATTGCAGTGCTACCCAAGTTATCCAGGCAACCATAACCGCTCACAGCTGTAGTGGCAGAAGGGACATAAGTTGATGGTGAAAGAAATGTCGTTTGAAAAGCAACATTTGAGGCACTACCTCCTGTTCCCGTTTCAGCTGGAAAAAAGTGCAGCAGAAGCCGAGCAAATGATCTGTGCTGCTTTGGGTGAGGCTGCTGTGTCCTACAATATGTGTAAGAAGTCGTTCCAGCAGTTTAAGCAGAGAAATTTTGATCTCAGTGATGCAGAACGTCCGGGACAGCCACAGAAAGTTGACGATGAGGAACTGGAACAACTGTTGGACGCAAATCCCTGCCGCACACAATCAGAGCTTGCCTAGGAACTCGGAGTAACATGGCAAACCATTGCAAAGTGCCTGCACAAGCTTGGATGGATTCACAAGGAGGGCCGTTGGGTAGCCCACCTACTCACAGCTGCGAACAAGTCTAGGCGTTACTTGCTGGGTCCTTGCTCTCCAGATTCAAGAAGAAGGATTTCCTCCACAAGATTTTGACCTGTGATGAGAAGTGGATCCTCGACGATAATCCTAAACTGCGCAAATCGTGTGTTCATCCAGGTCAGCCTACCACCAGTACCGCCAAACCAAAAATCCATGCCAGCAAGTTGTTGCTGTACATATGGTGGAATCAGCGCGGTGTCTTACACAATGAGTTGCTCAAACCTGGTAAAACGGTCACTGCTGAACATTATTGTCAGCAACTCATTCGTGTGAGTGATGCAATGGTGGCAAAAAGGCCATACACACCAGCAAGGGCAGAAGGTCGGTCCTGTTGCTTCAGCATAACGCACGCCATCACATCATGAAAACGACTTAAAACATGATCACCGACCTGGGATGGGAGATTATTCCACCCGGCGTATTCTCCAGACTTCACCCTGTTGGATTATCACCTCTTTCGCTTCCAGCAACAACACATGAGTGATACGAACTTCACTTCTGTCAAAGGTCCACACAAGTATTGATGACTTTATCAACTCAAAACAGCCCTCTTTTTTCCACAGTGGCATTCGGCAGCTTCCTGACCAATAGCTCAAATGTATCCAACACGATGGGGATTATTTCCCCCATTAGGTACGTACTCGATTTGCTATAATTTGTTGTTAATGTGTCGTGCCTGTGGCCGAGAATTAAGTTGCACACCTAATAATTTGCAGTGTATGTATTGTCTGTACTTATTATTGAACACATGTGTACTTTATTTGTATGGGTAAAAGAAGTGCATGTGTCACAAGTGTTTAGTCAGGCTAATGTGTTGGAAAATGCATAATTTACTTACCAGCAGCTGATTTTTATTTTATTTCATTTTGCGATGTATCAGTTATCTGTACTTATAATTGACGCCATGTATACTTTATTTGTACGGGAAAAAGAAGCACATGTGTCACAAGTGTTTAGTCAGAGTAATGATAAAATTATTTCATGTTTTGCATTCCTAATTGTTTTGGAAAATGCATAACTTACCTACTTGCAGCTGTTTTTTTTTTATTTCATTTTGCGGTGTATTTATTGTGTGTACTTATTATTGAACACGTGTATACTTTATTTGTATGGAAAAAAGAAGTGCATGTATCACAAGTGTTTAGTCAGAGTAATGTGTTGGAAAATGCATAATTTACCTACCAGCAGCTGATTATTTTAAAATTTCATTTTGCGATGTATCTATTATCTGTACTTATAATTGACGCCATGTATACTTTTTTGTACGGGAAAAAGAAGCGCATGTGTCACAAGTGTTTAGTCAGAGTAATAATAAAATTATTTCATGGATTTGCATTACTAGCTGTAAATGCATTTATGGCACCTCTATTCATAGTGATTGTGGAATAACTTTTTTACGGGTCTTATAGAGGTTATTTTTCATGAAAGTTGGTTGTCAAATTTTCGAACTAAAGCCTAGTTCGTCATCAGGACCAACACAGGGAAGATGTTAGACTTCTGCTCATTCCACCCTGATTATATTAAATCGAATACGGCAAGACAATTTTTGGAAAAAATTGAAATCCTGGTCTTTTCAGCTACTCAGAAAGATCTTCACAAAGAAGAATTAAAGGAAATATTGGCAGAAAACAATTACCCCTCCCCATATGTTGAGAAAATATTTAAACAAGTGCCAAAAAAGAAGCAGGAAAAAACCAACTTCAAATTCACCAGCAAAATTACGTACCACAAGGGACTTTTCGAGAAACTGAAAAAGATTGGAGCAAAATATAATATCAGGCTAGCTCCAGATCTTAATAACAAAATAAAGAAATTCCTGCCAGCTTTAAAGCAGAAAGAATTGGATATCCAATTGCAGGAAGGAGTAATTTACTGCATCGACTGTAACTGCGGACTCAGCTATATAGGAGAAACAGGGAGAAGTATTAAGGTCCGAATGAAAGAACACCAACCAGCTATTAAGAACATTAGGAACAAAACAGGGCTAGACAGACATATACAAGCAAGTGGACACTCCATAAATTGGGACTCAGTGAAAATAATCGCCCACCAGTCAAACTTAGTAAAGAGGAACTAGAAGAAGGGATCGAAATAGCAAGAAGAAGAAGTACCAAAATTAACGATAATTGCGGATGGACTCTTCCAATTGAGTGGCAGCAACTACTCCAGTGACATAGTCCTGATGACGAACTAGGCTTTAGTTCGAAAATTTGACAACCAACTTTCATGAAAAATAAGCTCTATAAGACCCGTAAAAAAGTTATTCCACAATTACTAGTTGTGTTGAAAAATGCATAATTTACCTACCAGCAGCTGATTTTTTTTTATTATTTCATTTTGCGATGTATGTATGATATGGACTTATAATTGACACCATGTATACTTTATTTGTATGGAAAAAAGAAGCGCATGTGTCACAAGTGTTTAGTCAGGGTAATGTGTTGGAAAATGTATAATTTACCTACCAGCAGCTGATTTTTTTTTTTATTTCACTTTACAATGTATCTATTATCTGTACTTATAATTGACGCCATGTATACTTTATTTGTATGGGAAAAAGAAGTGCATGTGTCACAAGTGTTTAGTCAGAGTTTGGTCAGAGTAATGTGTTGGTAAATGCATAATTTACCTACCAGCAGCTGATTTTTTTTTAATTTCATTTTGCAGTGCATGTATTGTGTGTACTTATTATTGAACACATGTGTACTTTATTTGTATGGGAAAAAGAAGTGCATGTGTCACAAGTGTTTAGTCAGAGTAATGTGTTGAAAAATGCATAATTTATCTACCAGCAGCTGATTTTTTTTTTATTTCACTTTACAATGTATCTATTATCTGTACTTATAATTGACGCCATGTATACTTTATTTGTACGGGAAAAAGAAGTGCATGTGTCACAAGTGTTTAGTCAGAGTAATCATAAAATTACTTCATGGTTTTGCATTACTAGTTGTGTTGAAAAATGCATAATTTAACACCAGCTGATTCTCGAAAAATGTTATTTTGCAGTGTATCTATTATCGATACTAATCGTTGACGCCCTGTATTCTTTATTGGTGTGTAAAATTGCAGCACATGTAACATCTATGATCAATGAAGTAATAAAATTATTTAATAGTAAATATGTATCTGTTTTATTTTAGAAATAATTTAAGAGCATTGTTGTTGTTTTTTCAGTCTTCTTTTCTGACTTAACCTTTTTCTCTTTACCAATAATTGAAAAATATTCACAAGATGATCGGAAATGCAAGGTAATTTGTCATTTTACTTTGGGATCTAAAGCCTAATGGTGTATGTGCAGAATAAATAGAAACTGGGTACCGGATGAAATTGAAATCGCCTGACAGCATTGGAGCCTCAAGCTGTACTTCTGAAGTCTGTTTTAAATCATTTTTGATAGGTAAAAAGTTGTTTGCAGCTTAAAAAAAATCTTCCCAAAAAAGGGGATTTTTTATTTAAAATCGTTCGAACAGGGCGCGTTTTATGCGTCACTTTATTACAATTTTTTTTCGTTAAAATGTTACGCTGCAGCTACATTTCGTTTTGCATGTTTTACGTGAAGTTCGTGTCATTTTATTTTTTAGAGTTAGTATGATTTCTTGATTTTCACAAAAATACAATACGTTTCTTTGTTTAAAACAACTTCCAGTTCGGAATTTAACATTTGAGAAAATTTAAAAATTGTAAGCAATTTTATTTTCCCATGACATTAATTTTGAAGCATTTTGGTACCTACGTATTCAATATCAAGACTGAAAATGTCGATGCTTAGAGTGAGAATAAAACTGCTAATATTTCGTTAAAATAATATTAATTGCTATTGTATATATTTGTTTCACCAAAAGAAGGGACAGGAGGGATACTCAGAAAAAAAGAACTGCTTTAGTCTCAGACCCAAGGAAACGATCACTGATCAAAGCTTCGCTTCCGTTCTGTCTAAAGAATAGGCTTCACTTCCCGTCGTCCCCTGCGCTTTTTGCGCCTGAATGTTAGCTTTCCCACAGAGCATGTCTTCTCTGGTGGTGTGGTGGCGCTGCTGTCGCCTGTCTTACATTATCTCTACAAGAGCTGGCCTTCTTCACGCGAAGCGTTTATATTCTTTGACTGTAGTGTTCAATTCTGAAAAGTCAAGTGGAATGAAGAGTGCCATGAGATGAAGTGAAGTGAAAAAAAGGAAATATGTGAAACAGAATGACTGTAAATATGTAAATTATAGTCTATATGTGTTGTGAACACATACTAGTGGATAAATGAAAGAACTCAACATGTTTTTTCCTCAAGAAGTAAGATTCAACTACGGGTATTTGATGTATATATATTTCAACTCCATGTTCTACAGTTTTTTTATTAGCATTAAAATATAACATATATTACTGAAATATAGGTCTTTGGTGATAATGATAAACTCAGATATGTTTTTCAAAAATTTTGATGACTGACATTCTAACACAGATTACACAATAAATTCAAAATACAGGTTCATACCTCTTTTTGGAACAATGTTGACAGTTAAAATATCGAATGAACACGATAAAACACATATGTAGCACACAAACACTGCATGTACTTAAGCTTTACTGATGAAAACACACCACATGAGATCTTTCGAGGATCACAATGTCCCCATCCTCAGATGTTACATTCACGAATAAGACCAAGATATATATACATATATAACAGAAAAGTAACCAAAGCTCTTATGGAAACAGCAACAAAATTAGCTGGGTCTAAGAACAAGTTGCATGTGAACAAATTATCAGGAAAAACCAAAATGTTGATGCAAAAAAGAAGAGAGATGAGGACAACTAAAGAAGATGTGACTTCCAAAGTGGAATATATAGAGCTATGCAAGACAGTAAGAAAAAGTATCACTGAAGACGTAAGGAAATCCAACTGTGAACTAGTGAGGAAAGCAATTGAAAACAACCAAAGCCTAAAGATAGCAAAGGGACATCTCAGTAAGGGAAGAAAACAGATTATGGCACTGAGAAAAGAAGATGGTTCTGTAACAAGAAATAGAGGCGAAATTTTGACAAGAGTGAAAGATTTCTACTCCAAATTATATGAAAGGGATGATATATGCACTCCAGACATCATGAAAGATACCAGTACCAGAGTTCCTCCAGTCCTTCCAGCAGAAGTTGCACATGCAATCAAGAACATGAAGCGAGGAAAAGCTCCAGGAGAAGATGGAATTACTGTAGACATCATACAAGAAGCAAGTGGAGAAATCGAAACAGTACTCGCCCAAATTTTCACTCGATGCCTTAATGAAGGAAAGATTCCTGAGGATTGGAACACCGCTACAATGATCCTGCTACATAAGAAAGGTGACATTGAGGATCTCGGAAACTACAGACCTATCAGCCTCCTATCAGTAGTTTATAAAATCTTCACTAAAGTTCTTTCACACCGCTTGAAGGTAACACTGGACATGGCTCAACCGAGAGAACAAGCTGGATTCAGGAGTGGCTACAGCACAATAGATCATATCCACGTGCTGAGAGAACTAATTGAAAGAGCGAGGGAATATGAACTTCCATTGTGCATGGCTTTTATCGATTATGAAAAAGCCTTTGATTCGGTGAAACCATCAGCAGTTACAATGGCTCTGAAAACCTGCGGTATTGAAGATGCATACATTAATATTATTAATAACATCTATGAAAATGCAAGTGCAAAGATTAGGCTGTTTGAAAATACAACACACGTAAAAATTGGAAAGGGAGTGAGACAAGGTGACACCATATCTCCGAAGCTCTTTAATGCCACATTGGAGGGTGTTTTTCAGTCGCTGAGCTGGGAAAACAAGGGGATAAAGATTAATGGAGATTATCTAACCCACCTTCGTTTTGCTGATGACGTAGTCATTTTTGCAACTACCCCATCAGAGCTGCAGAGTATGATCCAGGAACTTGCTGACAAGAGTAAAGAAGTGGGATTAAAAATGAACTTTCAGAAGACAAAAGTGATGTTCAATGCTTTTACAAGAAATGAAGATTTATCGATTGATGGAGAAAAGCTGGAGATAACAGACACGTACGTTTATCTTGGACAGCAGATATCAAGTGAGGGTCACATTGATGAAGAAATTAATCGGCGTACAAAACTTGCCTGGAGAGCTTTTGGAAGAAACAGCATAATTTTCAAGAGCAATATGCCATTATGTCTTAAAAGAAAAGTGTTTGATCAATGCATCCTTCCAGTGCTTACGTATGGTGCAGAGACGTGGACCTTAACTAAAAGAGACATACAAAGGCTGCAGACAACTCAAAAAGCATGGAGAGGTGCATGCTTGGTGTAACCAGGAGAGATAAGAAGAGGAACTCGTGGATCCGAAAAATGACTAGAGTGGAAGACATCATGATCAGAGTTAAATCCCTGAAATGGCAATGGGCTGGACATACTGCCAGAAGGACAGATCATCGATGGACAGCCGAAATTTTAGATTGGATTCCAAGGGACAGGAAAAGACCCAGAAGAAGACCACATGGGAGATGGGTGGATGAAATTCGAAAGTATGCAGGGGTGACATGGAGGAGACTGGCACAAGACAGAGCGTTGTGGAGGAAACTTGGGGAGACCTTCGTCCAGCAGTGGATTGATAATGGTTGACAATGATGATGATGATGACACAACACCATCGTCATAAACCAGCAATAACGCAATGCTATCTATGATTTATACAGTGCATTTAAAATAAATCATGAAAATGTTTAAATAAAATAGTCCATGGTTCCAATATAACTTTAGGGACATAATCATTACAGCAACAAGATCCGAATGATGCAATATATAGGCTCTCCATAAATAATAACAGTGAGAGCTTACCTGGGCAGTTTATAATGGATACCTCATTCCATCTTGGAGTATAGGAACCGGTTGCAACCAGACGAGACAGGGCAGTTGTTAACTTGCCATTACGAACATCATATTTATGCTCCCTGACTCTGGTACTCAAGTTCCTTTTGTAGAACCAATATATACAGTATCCTTAGTGTCTGGAACGCCAGCTTATAGAGGAATGGTGTATACGCCGTGTCTAGTATGTGGAGGCACCTTGTCCCGATCCTTCTTGATTAATGCCTAAATATTTCTAGTCGTGAGGCCAAAGTCAATAGTATATGGTTTACACTTATTTCTTAGTACATTAACAATCCTGGGCACATACGGAAGCTATCCCACAAAACGGGGTTTATGAAAGTCTCTAGAAAGAGATGAAACATTAGACTTCTTAATTTGCCGGAGCAAGTGATCCACCACCGAGGGCTCATATCCATAATGACAGGCAATTTGTTTAATCTTGACCAGTTCCAAATGTTGTAATCTAGGGTTAGACGAGTGTGAAAATGCTCTACGTAATAAAAACCGAATAGACGCAAATTTGTAATTAGTCGGGTGATAAGACCAGAAGGGTATAATTTCAACACTGGAAGACGGTTTTCTGAAAACAGAAAACCGCAAATGATTTGAGGGTCCATTCCAAAATAAAATCCAAAAAAGGTAAACTCCGGTTTTGTTCGATTTCAAGGGTGAAATTGATAGACGGAACTTTTGAGGAACAATACTCAGAAAATAAAACTAGATCTGAAACGGAATATGTTCAAAACAACAAAATATCATCTACGTATCTTACAAATAATAATGGAGTTTGAGGGTAGACGGATAAGATGTCTTCCTCCAAAGACTGCAACAATATCTCTGCAAGAATGGGGAAGAGGGGGAAGCCCATAGGAGTCCCACTCTTCCAACGGTAGATGATGTCATTAAACCTAAAATAGGATCTTGTCTGAACAAGGCGCAATGCTGTAAGCACAGCCCGAACCTCCAATGTAGGAACGTCAGCTGCTGACAGCTTGGACTCAATTAAATGAAACTTCATGACAACCCACATTAAAGGAACTTTGTGACAACCCACAGCTAGCTATAATTTCGGTGGACAAGTCGAATCAGATCATTATTTTAGACAAGACGGAGTATCACCAGAAAATGCGTACAGCAATTTCCAAGATCAATACTGTTGTCATCCAGACTGATCCCACTCAGGCTACTATATCAGCATTGGCTCATATGAAAACCCTTAAACCCTTGCAAGCCTCCCTTCGTCTTTGATTTCAGCTTTGTCTCCTCCATGTGGCTCCAGAACCCCTGAATTATTTGGACAACTCAAGTTACATAAACCAGATCTACCTTTGAAACCTCTTGTTTCTAGTTTGTCTAGTCCTACCCGCCCACTGGAATCAACCCTTGCAGCATATTTGAAACCATTAATTTCTAATCCCATGTATTCTGTTTCTAATTCACTTTAGGCCTTGACCAGGATCCGACCATTTCTTCAACCTAAGTCTAAGTTTTTGATGGCCTCACTAGACGTAGAATCGTTATTTCCCAGCATCCCTGTGTCATTTGTTCAAGGAATTATTTAGTTCAAGCTGTCAGCAGCTGACGTTTCTACACTGGAAGTCCAGGCTGTGCTTACAGTGTTGCGACTTGTTCAGACAAGATCCTATTTTAAGTTTAATGACATTATCTACCGTCAGGAGAGTGGGGCTCCTATGGGCTCCCCTTCTCCCCCATTCTTGCAGAGATATTGTTGCAGTCTTTGGAGGAGGACATCTTATCCGTCTACCCTCAAACTCAGTTATCATTTGTAAGATACGTGGATGATATCTTGTTGTTTTGGACATATTCCGTTTCAGATCTAGTTTTATTTTCTGAGTATTGTTCCTCAAAAGTTCCGTCTATCAATTTCACCCTTGAAATCGAACAAAACTGGAGTTTACCTTTTTTGGATTTTATTTTGGAATGGACCCCCTCGAATCATTTACAGTTTTCTGTTTTCAGAAAACCGTCTCCCAGTGTTGAAATTATACTCTTCTGGTCTTATCACCCGACTAATTACAAATTTGCGTCTATTCGGTTTTTATTACGTAGAGCATTTTCACACTCGTCTAACCCTAGATTACGGCATTTGGAACTGGTCAAGATTAAACAAATTGCCTCTCATTATGGATACGAGCCCTCGGTGGTGGATCGCTTGCTCCGGCAAATTAAGAAGTCTAATGTTTCAACTCTTTCTAGAGACTTTCATAAACTATGTTTTGTGGGATAACTTCCGTATGTGCCCAGGATTGTTAATGTACTAAGAAATAAGTGTAAACCATATGGTTCGTACTCTTTTGGGGAAAAATTCAAGGACTTTCCAGGCCTTTTCCAGGCCATATACAAAAAATTCCAGGATGATTACTACGCTTTACAGTATCATGCTCAAATTAGTTTTTAAAAGCAATTTCAGTTTTAAGTAATAAAAATGATGAAAGATGCAAATGGACGAGTGTGCTTTTTTACCCATTACATTTCTTTTTAATGTTTTTAATTGGCGAATTACCCAATAATGCTAAATTGAATCATGATGCAATTACCACAAGGCTATTCAGAAAATCCTTTCCCTCAATCAGAAAATGATTAATTCAATCAGTCATTTTAGCTGCATCACTATTCTGCACTATCTTCCATGTAATCAGACTATTGTTGATAACTGAAATTATTATAAAATAAAGTGAGGGCAGATTCAGAATTTAAGAATGGGGAGGGTGCACGTCTAACAGAGGACTGGTAAAAAAATCTCTGAGATTTATTTCCTCCAAAAAAACACGGTGGTAAAACATGGAGGACCCATAAGGGGGAGATGGGGTGCTTGCCTGTCAGAGTACATCACAAACAGCAGTTCTGAAGTACTGCTGTGTGGATCACTGAAAAGTTCGGGCCAATGTAAGACAAAACGTGGAGTTGGTCAAATGATTGAAATGTGCTGATGTTCATGGAATGAAATGGTTGATCAGCTATGATAACCGCATAAAAGTTCGAAGGGGGAGGAGGGGGCGATTTTTTTTTTACTTTATGCAACATTCTACATTACTCCAGTATTTATCTTGTCATCATCAACAATAGCAATGTAACTACCACTTACGATCGCGGATATCGGCCATACAACTTAAGGGATACAACACACAGGTATCATGTTACAGTGTATTGTAATTGAAAAAAAAAAAAGATTTCAGAAATTAAAATCGAAAAAAAAAAAAAACTTTCAGAAATTAATATCATCAAGTCATGGTGTTTCAAAAATCCGCTTTCCTTTATAATGTTTAAAAACATGTAATGTTTTTTCTTTTTTACCTGTCGTGTATAATAAAATGGGTTGATTTTTTTATGGAATCAGACGTCCATATGTCTGATTGTCTTCGTCTGAGTTCACACGTTAGCTACTGTGTACAAGTAGACATATTTTTTCAGCTCAAAAATATGTAGTTTTGTATGTATTCACAGTATAACTCATTCCGTATTCCCACAGAACAAAATTCAGCAGATACAAATGAAGAACATCAAGACCCACCCAACACCATGTTTCAGATTGTCTGCTGTTTATATTCAAGAAATGCGAATATGGATCAATGGTGAATGCAGCAACTATGGTTTTTATTTATCACCAAGAAAAAAAAAAGGAGCCTGAAAGCTGTAAAGCTGAAACGGATATATTTCTCCCCTCCCGAAAACATTCCGATTAAGTTCAAACAGCAGGAGCACGCGTCCACGCACGCTCAACCTCTGGAATGTCCTGATGGAACGGCTTCTTTTCATTTGGTACATCGCCATAAATCACCACCTGCAGCTCACTGAAGTGTCATCCTCCTTCACCCTAACTATAGGAGAAAACGTAAAAAAAAAAAAAATGCTGCCCAATTTTCGACAAAATGACCAAATTTACGTCATAACGTTGCAATTTACTAAAATACGTTTATCTGCTGAATTTCGCCTAAATCCATTGAAAACTTTTTAATTATAGATTTTTTTATTAAAACAGTAACTCAGACATCTGAATAAAAATGTATGTTTGTAATTAAAATAGAGTCCATATCATCACAGAAACAAAATTTAAGGATCACTCTGTTTAAATAAACCATGGCATCTAAAAAAAATAATTTGCTTGCTTTTCCCGTAATTTATAATTGCCGTTTCTTTTCTTTTTTTTTGAATCCGATTTTGCAACGGAAGATTTTTTTTTTTTTTTTTTTTTTTTTTGCATCTGCTAAAGTTTCAAACGGAATTCGGCGAAATTTGCACTAGAACTTTATTGTGACGTATTTTAACCACTGTAAAAATTTTACTGTGTTATTTTCAAAATTCCGGAAAATGGATTTCTGAAAATATCTCTTAGTCCTTTTGAGCCGTGGAAGTGATAAACAGGTGTTTGCTTTCTTCCCAACCAAGGGCTTCGGATCAGCGCTCCCAGCTGTCAATCAACCGTTGCTATGGTAACACACTTTCTGCTCAAGGCTCACTGTCTAAAGAGGCACACATAATAAAAATTTCCAATGCTAACTTTTTAAGTTTTAAACCGATTCAAATGGAATTTTGGGAGTGAGCTTCTGTAATCCAATTATAGTAAATGTAAAAATTTCAGCCACTTTTGTGAAAAATTCGCAAAGATAGTTTTCTTATTTTTTATCATAAGTAGCCGAAGTCTTTTGAGGGGTGGGCCGGAAGCAAGCGTCTTAATGCAATAAACAAGGAGCAGATGAATGTGTTGTTCAGGCATACTCTTCACTGGTGGATGCCAGCTGACTTGGTAAACACGCGACCCCCTTGCAAATGCTAAATGTCTCTTCTTTCCCCTTCTGTTGTTCTCAGTAGTTGTCGGACGGACATCAAGCTCAGGGCTAGAGAATGCATCAAGCTCCCCTTCCCTAACAGACCTGCTAGTAATCATCCAATTTTATTGCACTGGAAGTAGTGCTTCCCCCCTCCCCCAGCCAAATTAGGATTTGGGCACATCCGAAACACCACTGTAGCCGGCGGTTTCTTTGAGAACAGAGGAGAGGAACTTAAAAAAATTAAGGGGTAACAGTCAGTAACACGATTTCCTAAAAGGGCATTTTTTTTAAGCACTAATTTCAAATTTCAAGGCTTTTCAAGACAGCATTAAAAAAATACCGTTTTTCCAGGATATTCCAGGCCTTGAAAACGTAATCATGATTTTCCAGGACTTTCCAGGTTTTCAAGCACGCGTGCGCACCCTGCATATAATATTGACTTTGGCCTCACGACTAGAAATATTTAGGCATTAATCAAGAAGGATCGGGACAAGGTGCCTCCACATACTAGACACGGCGTATACACCATTCTTCTATAAGCTGGCGTTCCAGACACTAAGGATACTGTATATATTGGTTCTACAAAAAGGAACTTGAGTACCAGAGTCAGGGAGCATAAATATGATGTTCGTAATGGCAAGTTAACAACTGCCCTGTCTCGTCTGGTTGCAACCGGTTCCTATACTCCAAGATGGAATGAGGTATCCATTATAAACTGTCCAGGTAAGCTCTCACTGTTATTATTTATGGAGAGCCTATATATTGCATCATTCGGATCTTGTTGCTGTAATGATTATGTCCCTAAAGTTATATCGGAACCATGGACTATTTTATTTAAACATTTTCATGATTTATTTTAAATGCACTGTATAAATCATAGATAGCATTGCGTTATTGCTGGTTTATGACGATGGTGTTGTGTATATATGTATATATATCTTGGTCTTATTCGTGAATGTAACATCTGAGGATGGGGACATTGTGATCCTCGAAAGATCTCATGTGGTGTGTTTTCATCAGTAAAGCTTAAGTACATGTAGTGTTTGTGTGCTACATATGTGTTTTATCGTGTTCAGTTGATATTTTAACTTTCAGCAAAGCTATCTGTTCTTTTTATTTTTTCAATCAAAGATTCTTTCACTTTATGCCATTAATAAATACATTAAAATAAAGAAAAACCTTCCAGCAAAGAAGTGCCTCCTCTTCTTTGGCTCCCTTAAAAGTCTGCACTAGGCTCTTTTATAATCATAGAATGAAACCCTGGTTCATGCTTGTGTTTCTACCCTGTGTCAAAATATTAAGCCTTAATATTATATAATGAACTTACTTTAAGTAATTAAAAAGTCCCATCTCGAACAAAAACTTTAAATTTCAACATAATGATCCTCCTTCACTTCTAATAAACAACTCCATTAACATACAAACCTGGTTGCCACAACAACCCATGTTCCCAGTACTTCTTGATTATGTTACACCCTGTGATATCTAAAGTTTAGAGTTTCATATCTGCAAACATGCAAAAGTTTTAAATACATCCAAGCAGTACTTTTCCATTTTTACCTTCTTTTTAGTATGTTCAGTACATCATAGAAACATTGAGAAAACTAAGCAAAAGGTTAAAGGATAAAAGGAAAAAACAGAAGTAATACCTCAGCAAAATAGTGCAGTAAGTCATACAGTCCCTGTTCAGCAAGGAGCCTTGCAGCTACCTCCTCATCATAATAAGCATTATCCCTCAGAAATTTTCTGCAAACAAGGCAATAGGTAACATTGACTTTTTATGTTATCAGACTTCAAAAACTAAACCTAAATTAAATATCCAAGTAATACGCATACTGCCTTCAGAAAATCTGTGACCCTTTTTTTTTTTTACTTTTCTCTGTATAAAAACCAACACATCAATACTACATGAAATTGAAAACTAACTAAAGCTCAAAAAGCTTAGGAACCTGATTAAACTAAATATATGCTGGAAAAATCATAAAACACATAGATAACTATAATTAACAGGTTCATGAAAAAAATATACAAAGATATTGATCATGACAAGACATCAGAATACTTTAATTAAACAATGACATGAGTAATTAAATTGTTGTAATCTACTTATTTTGAAATCAGTTGATTAGACTCTACACTTTATATTTCGTTCAACCTGCTTAATGGTTTTAATCTGATGCTGCAAAAGCTCAATTTATTCAAGGAAGATAAATGCTATGAATTGAACTAAATACACCAGAACAATAGTTTTTTTAAATACTTTGTCAGAAAGTACAGTGGAGCCTGCTATGTAAAAAGAAGAGGAATTTCAACTGGTTTAGCTCTCTCACCACTTCTAGCAGTGTTTTATGTCTTACATGTGAAAAAGAAGTTATTTAATGAAACTGTTTTGTCTTTTCTTATCTATATGCAGCATGTAAGCAATTTCATCATTGTTTTACTCAAACCTACACTTCCTAAGAAATATCAGATTCTTTAAAAAAGCTGGATAGGAACATAGGATTTGCTATAGAGGGAGAAACTAATAAATCACATTCAGTTTCTAAATATTGTTACTATCACAGAATTGGCCCATTTCTTTTGTTCATTTGTGTAAAAAGAGAGAGAAAAAAAAAAAGGCCAAACTTAATGCTGAACTACACTTCTTGTCACTCCAAAGTGGTGAAAATTAATGCAAACACATGAATGAGGTGAAAACCTATAATTATTATCTTCACACCACTTTTAAAAACACACACTTTTTAAAATAAAAGAAAGGCTATTAGATGACTACCCAAAAGGCATTGTTTTTTAAACCCAGAAAGGTTCATAGTAGGACAGCATTTCTCATGAAAATAAGAAGCTGACAACCTGCCAAAAGCTGATGTGTTTCTTTAGCAAATTTTAAAGATTTCAAAAACAAGTGCAACAGGTCTATAAGAATCAAAAACAGCAAGACTCCATAATAACAGGCTAAAAAGAAAAAGAAAAAAAAATAAAGAAAAAAGACCATTTACAAGATTCTATTGACATGTGAAATTCACTATATTGGACAAACAGAACAGTTCAGAAACTGCAATCAAGGATTAGAGAACATTGTCCCATTGGAAATCAGAATGAATTAATGCAGTTTCATCTGAAATCAAACACAGATGCTGGATTATGAATCTCTTTCTACAAGATTCATTAAGAGAATCTTATTTTCTGATAATTTAAAGAAATTTTGCCAGAAAATTGGGATTTGAATCTAACTATATTTTTAATAGGGTGTTCAACTGACAAATGATACAGAAAGAAAAAAAAATTCACAGTTCACTACAAAAGCTCAGATTTTTTAGTGTTAAGTTTGAGCGTCTTACAGTTGCTTTTCTTGATTTGCTTCTCAGTTTTGAATTGCTTTTGTATAGTACGGGAGACAGGTTTTTGATAAATAACAAGAGACCTGTAACATCTATGAGAAAAGCGTTTCTCATGGCACTGAATTTTGTAAACTTGTTATCTGAATTTAAAATGACAAGGTTGAAGGGAAAAGTTATCTTCTGCTATGACCTTATCTGGCAAAAAGAGGGGAGGCTATAATTATTAACTATCAATAATTATTTGCACTAGTGAATATGCTCTTTCTGTGTGTGTGTTTGAACTACCATTTGACTTTTCTTTTTGTTGTTGTTACAGACATTGAAAAATCTAGAGTGTGAAAAGACAAAACTTGGAATTGTGTGTTAAACCCTTGAATTACAGTTTTTAAAGAAAATAAATTCAGGTCTGTCTTCATAAAATTCTAATAACTTTATATTACATAAGTGACACAAGCTTGTTCATTGCAGTCTTATGTTTTAATAGGAATGGACTCATTTTTTTTTCCTATTTTCAACCAATTTACAGGAAGTTCAACATTTAAGAGTTCCTACACAAGCCATAGTTCCAGTGATTTAGTACTGTCACTCATCTGCAGTTTCAAGGTTCAATGTCATTATCATGGTGCCATATTAAGAAGGCATTCCTATGGCTGGCATGTAATAACATGCATATAGTAAGTCTATGAGCACAGAGTCTACAGTTTTGGAGAATTCTGGGGTCACAGTTCAAATGAATACCTGAGTTTCTGTGGTAGAAATTAGATCTGAATGCTATCTACTGTATCTGATTCTGTTTTGTCAATCAAGCAATACAAGTCATCTCGGTGGGTTGTCACCCTTGCATGGCCCAGAACAGGTTGCCAGATGACTGTTTCACTTGTTTGAAATTGGTTCAAAAGCAGTGTGATCACAGAATATTTGACAACAAAGCACTGAACTACCTCCATAATTAACTGTCAAGCCCCTAACCACCCAATGACATACCATTATTCTGAACATCCACACTGTACAGACATAATGAAGAAAATGGCTATTTCCAATGTATACTGAAACATTCTGCATAGTATTGAGCATTTCTTCATTTGGGTTTTCTTAAAAGCATTCCTTCTATCAGGTGTTCTTATTTTTATGTAACTCCTTCATGAATTGTAATCAACACAAGTTTTGACAATAGCATGTTTCATAACGGTGAAAATTTTGCATAAGTCTCTACTGCTTCATGTGCAAACCTCAATGTGTGTGTGTGTGAAAAATCCATCATCTTTATTAAAAGAAATAGAATTCTTAACTTTTATTTACCATTGTTTTGTGGAGTAATTCCCACTGGAGGTGCCATAAAACTAATGCTAAAGTAAATGACCAACATTTTGTATGCTTGCTTTCTTTCTGAAGTACTCACTTTAATATCTTTTAAGTGATGTTTAGAGCAGTCTTAAAGCATTCTGTACAGCTTCCTGTTCTAGACCATATCATGATTTTATTTCAGCTGCAGCAATCATAGTAATGCAGACATCACATATCAGCTTCAGATTGACTGACTTATGACCTTTAACCCTTTGAACCCTAAGCTCCTCATCTTACAAGTGCTGTGACTCTGGGCATCTGAGCAATTTTCAACATAATATAAAAAAATGGTGTTTATTTAGGTATATAAAAAAATAATATAATAGGTAAACATAATATGGTAAATACAATAAAAAGGAAAAATCAATTTATCGCCAGAATTCAACCATAACATTTACTAGCCTATAGGGTTCAAAGGGTTAAGAGTAACACAGATCTTATTTTTAACTGGAATTAATTTCAAGATTTTGTATTCATATTATATTTGTAACCATGTACAAAATGAAGGAATTACAAAAATTTGGTATAAGCAGTATCACTTCCTGTAACTGAAACTCTAGGTGCAAATCTTCATGCACATGTTCACTAGCATTTGTAAAATACTGTTAATTATAGGGGAATATAGGAATCCCCCTAAATGTTTCAAAATTTCGGAATTCAGAAATGGACATATTGTAACATTTGTTGTGCAAAAAATTTCTAAATAGTCAAGTATAACTGTTTGATAAAATATTTGTTTTGATGCATTCAATGGCATTTTGTATATAAAACCAAAATTACCTCTGAACATGGGGGAATTGATAAATACTGAGAAATTATTAAAATCTCATTTGTTTTCAGTAATTTCATCTGATCACAAGCAGAGAAGGATGCTAGTTACCTTATCTTGCTGTATGTTATGTTTTAAACGCAAACACTTTTGTAGGCAGTACTTCTCAGTTTGTATCTTGCTGTATGTTATGTTTTGAACGCAACACTTTTGTAGGCAGTACTTCTCAGGAACAGGCAGTAAAATAAAAAAAAGCTTATTTCTGAAATTAAAAAAAATTATAATAACTATTTTTTAGACACTATGGCCGGCCTACTAATTGATGACTTCCTGGATTTCATATAAATGAAAATAACATGAACTTTGGAAAATTAGGGGTTTTTTTTAATCTAATTCTTCTATAGAAAAAATCATTAGGGTCTTTCAAAAAATTTCAAAGGTATGTTTTAATTATTTGGTTTACAGCTCTGAAGATGAAATGCAACAATTGATCAGGTGATCAAAAATTTTACTTTCACTCTCTTTTCCAGGAAATGCACTTTTCTGCCAGCTTCGGAAAACAGCAGGTGTGTGTATAAGATTTGAAGAATGTGAATTATAGCTCTTTCATTAGTGGCAAGCTTTCCTGCATGTATCTTCCTTCCCCCTCCCCCAAGGTTTTTTAATCTCTTCTCCTGACTTCCTACACTGACAATGCTCATCAAACTTGCACTAGACTTCATCTGTGCTCTCTTTTATCCGCACCCTGCATAGACTGAAACTCTTGGTAAAGCTTTTCTGCTCACAAAGCACCCTTTCTGCCTTTTGACTTGTCACGTCAGGAGTTCTTGCGTCCTACTACTTCCACAGGTCTGGCGACCAAGCCTGATGGATTTTCCATCCAGCATGGTCATTGATGTTACCACCTTGTATCTTGTAAATTTCCAGGGATTCCTCTAATTTCCAGATAATTGCATGGGATTGATGTTTGATCACTTTTAAGGAGTCCCAGTCCATTTTGTGGCCAGTTTGTTGTATGTGCCTGTCTAATCCTGTTTTATTTGAGCTGTTCCTTATTGCTGCTTAAAATTTGAGAGCTAATGTACCTTAATAAATTTATCCTTGATAATTCCCGTTAAATATTTATAATACTGAAAGTAATAAGAGGAAGCCATGAAGTCATTAATTACTAAAATTACTCATGTTCAAAAAATATAAGTTGTCACATAGCACAAAGCAAAACTATGGTCACATTTCATGTCTTGCAACTACTAATTTCCCACACTGTTTACACATGAGGTCAGCTACCTGGTGTATGAACCTGGCTTGACAATGTGGAGCCTGATGACAACAGTCACTGATCTGCTAGAATTATGCTCAGCCTCTGTCAAGTGAGGACCAGGATGAATTGGCACAACAAAAGAATCAGCAACATAGGGAGCAATAGGGGCCCATGAAGAAGAATCTGTGATCAAGTAGATGAAGATGGTGGACCTTCAGGATATCCCTGTAGCCACAGATAAAGCAGCCTGACAATTATGTGACACTGATTGGAGTCTGTTGTACTGGACTGAGCCTTAATGCAGCTTTAGTGACATCACAGCAGGGGTCCAATATTCCGGTCTGATGGATCTTGCTTTCGTTCAGAGCAGACAATCAGTCACTTCTAACATGGCATTCTACTTTTGTATACATCACATAGATTTGTTTGCAAAAATTTAGTGAATCACTTTCGCTGCAATGAAGGTTGATTAATGAAAGTTGGTTTTGCAATATGAATGAAATGTGCTACTATTTTATTTAGTTCACAAATTACATAGAAAGTTGCAACAAAAATTGAAGAGAAATAAATTTGTCGAATATACAGGTGAAATTTGAAAGTTTGATGCAAAATGAAGGAGATGCTGATGTTTAGATAAAACTGACAAATTATTTGGGAAGTTTTCACTTAGAATGCTAGTCGATGGGAACTTTGAAATTTCCTGCACAAAATAAATGAAATATGCTGTTGTTTTGTTGACAAATTACTTAAATACCATGGTTTAAAACTCGGGCTTCACACGACAATAACACATAAACATAGAAATCGGAGAGTCGTGTATGATGAAAAGGTTTGTTTAGCATTAGCTTTCGGTCATCCTATGACCCATGAAGAAGAATCTGTAAACTTCTTCATGAATTGTAGGATGTGTAAACTCCTATGACCCATGAAGACGTTTATGTAAAGTAGAATGTGTAAACTCTTCAAAACTATGGGCTACACTCTCACAGTGAAACCAAAACCCTCCTGCAATAAAGTGCCTGCTTAAAGACAGGGATCCTGTCTCACCACTGGACACCCCTGGAGTTTATGCTATTCCCATTTCGACTTCCTCTGGTCTCTCAGTGCATATTGGAAGCACATACCAAAGCATCAATACAAGACTTAGTGAACACAAAAAAGGTGTTTCCAATGGTCTTTCAAAGACAGCATTATCTGCAAAAACCCTTGAAGATACCTCTGCAGTTCCCATTTGCAGAGAAACAAAAAAAAAGTAGCCCCATTCATCAACAAAGCATCTCTGCGTTTCCAAGAAACCATTGAAATTTTGTTCACCAAAAACTGCAATTCAGAGACCCCTCACCAAATCCCATTTATTTGGATCCCTCTACTAAAATCTGGCATCAGTTCTAACACTCCAACTCCAAATTGTAGTTCTGGCAACTAGCCCATCCAGTCGATCGCGGGTGGTCAAGGTCGTAGGATGACCGAAAGCTACCGGAAAATGAACCTTTTTACCACACGTGACTGTGTGTTTTTGCACGATTTCTATGTTTAAATACCATAATTTTCATTGTATAATCAGCGGATTATCTGCTAAAAAAGTTAAAAATGTAGGTTGTGCAGATTATACGATGATGCAGATAATACGCCGATTTAAAAAGAAAAAGTTTCTTGGCCCTTTGATTTTTAAAAAATTCTGCAGGGTAATTGTGCAGAAGACGGGGTATAATTGTAAAAGGAGCTCCCTCCAAAAAGTTTTCTTCAGTTCAGGAGTTTGTATGGAGCAGAAAGGAGGGGGAGGGGAGTCGCAATGAAAGATCGGGAAAATTGTGAGGAGGGAGGGGCAGGGGTCATTTTATATTGTTGAGGAGGACAACTCTGACTGTTGTGCCGTCTCTGTTTTTGTAAACCAGCCAATGAAAACGTAAGCACAGCGCTTGCTGCACGAACCTAAGCATTCCTCCTTTCGGATCTCGTGTGTGCTGTGCCTTGTTTTTAGTTTGTCCTTCGCCGTTTTGATCAACTTCTTTGCTGCTGATATTTTCCTTCACTGCTATTCATGATGTCTTTGAAATGGAAACTTTTCAGTTACACTGCTGAATTTAAACTTAAAGTGGTAGGCACAGTTGAAGATATGATCATGCCATTGTGCAATAGTTTTGAGGTCAGAAAACAATCGCGCAGTAACATGCGGAAAGCCGCTGTGCTGCGGTCTAAAACATTTGTTTATAACATAAACAAATCCGTCGGAAATTCCACAGGAGAATAAGTCTAGCCCTATTTTTTATTGGCACAGGTATAAGCTGATCCCCCAACTCTGAAAACAGGATTTTCTCCGAAAACTTTCGACTTATACACGAGTGCATACGGTATTTCTATGACTTGTTCTGTATCAATGTTTTGGAGGTTTAACGACCACCGTGAGCAACTCAAATCAGTGTTTTGTCATTGGCAAGTTGTAATGCAATACTCTGGAGCTGCATCAGTGTGATCTATGGATGCCAAGACACTGAGCTTTATCGGTCTGGAAATAAAAATATGAAAAAGTAACCTTTAAAAATTAATTTCTTCATTTAATAAAATTGTTTTTTGCATCTTTGGACTCCTGGGTTATTATGTGAACAACTTTTCTGTTGGAAATTCCACTGACGGTTCAACATTTACGATGTGCGGATCATACTGTGATTTTTTTTTTTTTAGAATGTCAGTCTGTGGATTATACGAAGGAAAAAAAAAAAATTCATGTGAATTTCATGGTATGCAGATTATACGCTGGTGCAGATAATACAACAAAAATTATGGTAGTTGTAGCACAAAATGCGAACATTTAGATGAAATTAATAATTTACTTTTTAAAGTTGCCATACTAAGTGAAAGGCAAGTTAATATTTCAACAAACCTGACAAATTACTTTGAAGGTTTTATCGGAAAACAAATGAAATGTAATTAGGCAATTACAGGGGTGAGCGATAAAAAAAAATCAAGACACAATTTTTCTTAAATTTCAGGACAATTTCAGGTCATATTTTGGCAAACCTGGCAGGTAAATTACATCAAATATTGGTACAAATGCAGAAATGTTATTCTTTTACTAAAAAGCTATCCATCTAAATTATTGCCCAGTTGTTTGCAGGAATTTTTTCACTTTTAAGGCTAACAACACCCCTAAATTTTTCAGTGGCTAGATTTGGCATTAATTCTGTTTGACCCTTACGTACAGTGCTAAAAATTCTTTCTGCAGTTGCATTATTGTGTGGCACAACAAGAATAGCATGTATCAGGTGTGGTAAAACTTCATATTGTTTAGCACCAATTGTACCAGTCATTTTCAAAATTAAAGATTCATATTATGGAATTTAACCAAATCATAAAGTAATACATGGAATATAAATATGGTATATGAAATAATCTTAAGATATTTCGTAATGTTTCTGTTTCACATGTTAAATTGCTAAGAAAGTTCGACTGGACAACGAATAACGTCCAACAGTAACACTTTTGTATGTCAAATAACTTCTATAGGTAAAAAATTACGAACTCCACATGGTTTTGCTTACCTCTTCAAATCCACTCCGCCATCCATCGATATATCGGTAGAATTTTCAGTTACGATGGTTCTTTGTCTTTCACTAAAGATTAGGCTTATGTGGTTAGGCCGACCATTTTAAGTTTATTCTACCATCTGTCTATATCTGTAGAACACTTTGAATGTGAACAGCGGTATATACAAAGTTTTGTCATCTTTCGCAAAAACATATAGATGAGAAATAGATAAAAACTATATGATGGTGATAGAACAAAAATCAAAATGGAATGTTTCAAACACAGGAAAAAACAGCTTCAAATTTGAAATTAAAACATGTGCTAAAGTTAAAACTGTAATCGAAAGATGAAGGAATAAAAATTGAACAAAAACCCTCACCATAAAACTTGTATGAAAAAAACAATGAAGAAGAAACATACATCGTTGCCGCCATATCGCCTAGTCGACATTCCCAAAACGTTTTGGCTCACTTGAATCGTGGCCATTCTCAAGGTTGCAGGAGATGTTAACTCTGCGCTGAACACTGAAGTCCATCTCATCGTTCCGCTAATGCTAACCCTACTTTGTCAGTTATCTTGTACGTTATGTATGTTGGAGGTACCGCCATCTGGTGTTCTTGTGGCTCCCAATCTATGTTGATGAAAAGCCTTTGATTGTTTTGCACGAATGGACCGATGTTTTTTGAGCTCAATCATATTCTTCCATGTGCTGGATAATTCAACTGGTGTATTTGAATTACAATTGTTCCCTTTAGTCTTTTTGATCAATGCAGCCTCAGCACTAAGAATCTTTCTGTGGATGTTGTGAGAAGTTTAAAGTTTTATGTTCTCCCAATCGGGGATAGCATTATTATCTTTTCTTATTGTTAAAAATTGAAATTTTATTTAGCATGGTTATATTGTCTGGGTTTCTCAGCAGTATTCTACAATTATTGGTAACAGTATCAGCATTGAGTAGATTAGCTTTACTACACTCTCTTTTAATAATTCTGGAAATTCATGCACAATAAGGAAGTTTTCCACAAAACTTTTTGGATCAGACAATTTTTTTATGGTTTGTTTATTTCTGTATCATCAGTTCATCAATGACAGAAATAAACCAAACCAGCCTATCTCTGATCCAAAAACGTTTTGTGGAAAACTTCCTTATTGTCCATCAATTTCCGGAATTATTAAAAAAGAGTGTAGTAAAGCTAATCTACTCATTACCGATACTGTTACCGATAATTGCAGAATAATCCTGAGAAACCCAGACAATACAAGTATGGTAAGTAAAGCTGGTGTATACCAAATTCCAATTTTTAACATAAGGATTCCTTGCACAATAAATCATTATGCAGGGTGTCTGAGAATTATTGGACACATTACAAAATTATGTAAAAAACTATGAGCATTGTCTAATATTCTTTGTCACACGGTTTCTATATTTTTGTTTTGCAGAACTTTATTCCCAGAATTCGATAGATGGCGCTAGGTGTGGCCTGATGAGGAATGTATGAGAAATGCACAATAAGTAGTCATGTCATCCGTACAGCAGAAGGCAATGTGTGTGTTATGGCTTGCAGAATTGAAGTCTGTCATTAAAGTTAAAAGACGGTACCGTTTAGAGGATGGTTGTATTCCTCCGTCAACGAATTCAATTAAGCGGTGGATGAAACAGTTTAAAGAAACTGGCAATGTGAAATATCGTGGAGGAGCCATTAGGCCTAGCGTCAGCGGTGAGACAGTTGACCAAGTTAATGAAAGTTTCTGACGAAGCCCCATCCGTTCGTAGAAGCAAGCAGTGAACTGTGCATTCCGAAATCGACAGTTCACGATATCTTGCACAAGAAATTAGTTTCATGCTTATAAAATTCAAATAGTGCAAAAGACGCATGTAAATGATCACACTCTGCGATGCGATTTCGCTGTGGATATGCTGAATCAAGTGGAAAACGACGAAAACTTTCTCAGTACTGTAATTTTTAGTGATGAATCCACATTTCATGTATCAGGTAATGTGAATCGTCACAACTGTAGGATATGGGGCAGTGAACTGCCTCATGCTGCTATTGAACTGGAACATGATTCTCCAAAAGTTAATGTGTGGTGCGCCCTATCAAAAAGAGAAGTGATTGGCCCTTTCTTCTTCTGCGAAAAAACCATAAATGGTGACATTTACTTGCATATGCTAGAAAATTTTGCTATACCCCAGATCAAAAGATATGACAATGTCGTTTTCCAACAAGACGGCATGCCTCCGCGTTGGTTAATGTGTGTACATAAGTGCCTAAATGAGCATTTTCCCAACAGATGAATTGGGCATGGTGGTCCCATTCCGTGGCCTCCTTGCTCTCCAGATCTAACTCTATTGGATTATTTCAAGTGGGGTTATGTGAAGGATCATGTCTATCAGACGCCATTTACTGATTTGCAGGAACTGAAGCAGCATATCACAGCTGCTATTAATTCCATAACTCCTCAGATACTTGCCAACACATGGCATGAAATTGCGTATCGCTTGGACGTTGTACGAGCAACCAAGGGATCTCACATCGAAATTTATTAACTTGTGTAGTTACATTGTAAATTAGTACAGTCAGTTTCTTTCTATCTGTTTAATGTTTTGTTTTATATAATTCTGTAATGTTTCCAATAATTCTCGGACACCCTGTATATTGGCAGCACAAAAAGAAATATAAATACTTGATTGAAAGAACATCTTAGTAATTGGATGAAGAATGAAACACGAACATCTCTAATTTAGTACTGTCAAGATAATAATGCTGTCCCCAATTGGGATAACATAAAACTTTTAACTTCTCAGAACATCCACAGAAAAATTCTTACTGCTGAGGCTGTATTGATCGAAAAGACTAAAGGGAACAATTATAATTCAAATAAACCAGTTGAATTATGCAGCACATGGAAGAATATGATTGAGCTCGAAAAACATTGATCCATCCATGCTGAACAATCAAAGGCTTTTCATCAACATAGATTGGGAGCCAGAAGAACACCAGATGGCGGCACCTCCAACATACGTAACGTACAAGATAACTGATGAAGTAGGGTTGGCATTAATGGAATGATGAGACGAACTTTAGGGTTCAGTGCAGAGTTAACATCACCTGCAACCTTGAGAATGGCCATGGATCAAGTGAGTCGAAATATGGCGGCGACAATGTTATGTCACTTCTTCATTTTTTTTTATTTTTTTTTCCACGCATCTTATGGTGAAGGTTTCGTTCAATTTTTATTCCTTCATTTTTCGATTACAGTTTTAACTTTAGTACGTGTTTTAATTTCAAATTCAAAACTGTTTTTTCCCGTATTTGAAACATACCATTTTGATTTTTGTCCTATCACCATCTTATATGTTTCATCTATATGTTTTTGTGGAAGACGACGAAACTTTGTACATATCGCTATTCACGTACAAAGTGTTCTACAGATATAGACAGATGGTAGAACGAACTTGAAATGGTCGGCCTAACCACATGAGCCTAATCTTTAGTGAAAAACAAAGTGTTCTACAGATATAGACAGATGGTAGAACGAACTTGAAATGGTCGGCCTAACCACATGAGCCTAATCTTTAGTGAAAAACAAAGAACCATCGTAACTGAAAATTCTACCGATATATCGATGGAAGGCGGAGTGGATTTGAAAAAGTGAGCAAAACCATGTTCGTGATTTTTTGCCTATAAAAGTTATTTGATATACATAAATTTTTACCGTCGGACGTCATACGTTGTCCAGTCAAACTTTCTTAGCAATTTAACGTGTGAAACAGAAACATTAAAAAATATCTTAAGATTATTTCATATACTATATTTTCAAAATGTTTGACCATGGAGTATTAATTGTAAAACTATTCAAAATACCTTCTTACTATTCATCAATTTGATATAAAGCAAACTCCAATTCCAACTAGTCCAGATCACTGTCACTAACAACAGCAGCTGGAAAAATATTTGCCAAGTACATTACTGAAGAAAAGGAAGCTTCTTGCATCCTAATTCCTATATCAACAACTTCTGCATGCAGCAGAAATTCATTTTTCAGTCAGATTTTTTTCAAAATACAGTCATATGTAACACTTAACAACAACAGAGGATAGTCAGAACATCGTGAGGAAAGAAAATTATGATTACAGGAGAAATCTTCACTTCGACTGTCTTCCGTTTTGAGAAACTCTTCCCTCCACTTTTGAGCTAAAATGTAAGTATATATGGAATAAATGCATATTTAAGAAAAATACTGGGCAGAAGGGACATTGCAAGAAAATATTACGATTACGGGAGGAATCTTTACTCCAACTACCTTTTCTGGAAGATTGAATTCCGTCCTCAAACGGACCCCCCCCCCCAAGATTTCTGCTTAGTGTTGTGTGCATCGATCATGATGAGAAAGCCCCAAATGATAACAGCTGGCGTAATCCCGAGGCCAAGCGCCGTGCGTTCTTTCTACTTAGCTTTCAAACAAGCAAAACAAACTCCTCCTTCTCAGAAAGAAAGAAAATATAAAGAAAAAAAGAAACAGAAAGCTGTGTCATGAACTTTGTTCAGAGGCTTCGGGCCAACATTATCCTGGCCCAAACCGTACTTTCTTTCCACTTAGTTTTCAAACAAGCAAAACACATTCCTCCTCCTCAGAAAAGAAAAGAAACAAAGAGGTGCGTCACGAACTTGGTTCGGAGTCATCGGGCCGACGCAGTTCCGGGCCACAGCAAAAGAAGCAATCCTGGGCCAAAGCAAAAGAAGCCTGCCCGGACAATGCTATCCCGGACCACAGCGAAAGAAGCACGCCAGGTCTATGTAATCCTGGGTCATGGTGAAAGAAGCACGCCGGGGCCTACGTAATCCTGGCCTGGCGCCGTGCTTTCTTTCTACTTAGCTTTCAAAGAAGCCAAACAAATTCTTTGTCCTCAGAAAAAAAAAAAATAAAGAGCTGCGTCATGAACTTTATTGAATAAAGTATTCAGAGACTTCGGGCAGATGTAATCCCAGGCCATGGCAAAAGAAGCACACCGGGACGACATAATCCCGGGTCACTGTGAAAAGAAGCACGCCAGGCCTACGTAATCTTGGCCTGCTTTCATGCTTTTTTTGTTTTGCACTCTTCCAAACAAGCAAAACAAATTTCTTCTCCTAAGAAAAAAAAAAGAAACAAAGAGCTGTGTTATGAACTTTGTTCGGAGGCTTTTACACTGATTAATTACAAAGCCAGTAAAACTTTCTTAAGAACAGCAAAAATCTGAATATCCATAATTTTTCGTTAGTCATCCGTAATTCTGGGGAAAATCTGTAATAATTACGGAGATTCTGTAATGGTTGGCATCTCTGTGCATCCTTCGTAAGAAGCAGCTTCATGGCTGCTTCGATTCTCAAATGATCTCACAAACGCGGGAACGTATTCATGTGCATTTCAAATTAGAAGAGTGAATGTTCTTGGCGATGACGTCACAACAATAGAGTACTCTCTCTTTCCATTTTTTTTATTTACGTGGTACTTGAAAACACTAGATGATGAATCACTACACATAGTTTACCATTTATTTTTAAAATTTCAAGATTACACTCAAATTTTCAGGATATAGAACAAAAATAAGGACATTTCAGGACAAAAAAAAATCTGGAACTTCAGGAAAACTCTGACTCCTGCAGTTACTTTCAAAGCTGTAGCATAAGGTAAAAGAAAATCTAATATTTTGACAAAACTGATAAATTACTTTGATGGTTTTACACAAAATGAATGGAGTATGGTACTATTTTGCTGACAAATTACTTACAATGTTATCACAGAAAACGCAAGAAATGGTAACATTTATATGGAATTAATAATTACTTCAAAAGTATTTTCGCAAAGAAAAAGAAATGCTAATATTTAGATGAAATGGGTGAATTTGTTTGAAAAGTTTACACAAAACTCCAGACCCCACTGCTGATCTGATATTGAATTTTGAAAGGGGAATGTTCAATGGCAAAATTTTCAGGGGCATACAATTAATTGGCAAAAATTTTATTTTGCACGGTACTTTAAACAGAGTGGTGCTGTTACACACCATTAATTAATGATGTTATAATTATATAAGTAATTTAATAAATTAAATCATAATTAATGTTGCAAGTTTTTGCTGTTTCAGAAATCAACAGAAGAATTTTTTTTTCTTTTTCAAACTTTACCCATGGTAGAAAATGGTTCAATAGTCAGTTTTTGTATGCTTTGGGGCAAGTGCTTGAGAATGCACACAAAACTTTCCACTTATATATTATAACACTGTCCTACCATCAATGTTCTAACACCTCTGTGTTGTTTGCATGAGAAGGAACATTTAAAATACAGTAACTTAAAATTAGAGCTTTGAATCCTCCACCCAGGAATGCAATGGAATTATGGACAGCAATGCAGCAAGCATGGGAGGAAATACCTGTAGAATGCTTTTATCAACTAGTGGACTCAATGCTGTGCCATGTGACTACCTTATCTGGGTAAAAGATGGGCCTACCTGTTACTAAGTAGGTATTCCACAATTTCTGTTCACTCACTGAAGTCTGCTTTTAAGAGAACATTTTGTTGCAGTTTGCTAATGTACTAATGCTAATTTTTGGTGAAACATAGGTAGATCTCATCAAGTTCCACAACTTCCGTTTGGCAAATTTTTTTCCTCCATTAAATGTTATTTTAAAAATCATTTGATTTTAAATATTCCTTCTTAATAATAAAAAATAAGACTAAATATGTCAGCACAGGGCAGTGGATATGACAACAAAATATACACAATGCTTATTTTTTATATCTATTACACTGGCTGCAGATCATTAAAAATCTCTTAAAGTCAAGCATACAGTACAACTTAAAAATACATAATATCTAAAGTATTGTTTACCTGATATTGTCAAAGTATTTTGCACGTTGTTGCTCTGTGAGGCACGTGCTCCCGGCCTGAGAGGTCATTTTGTTACGGGTTTTTGGTTAGTTATAAAAACATTTTTAGAAATAAAACAATATATTTTCAGTTCTATATTCATTCATTCTCACAATCAAACGTTTTAAATTTACATTAATTAAAAGATTTTAGTAGAACGAGTTATACTTATAGGGTCAGGAGATGTCTCACACAGGGTTCGTCGTCACCACGTTACGGTAAGCGCTTTTGACACGGTCGGTGTGTCATCGTCGGGCCTTCTACATCTACACAAGGGTTTCCTCGCATGTGTGTAGCCGCTGGAGTTGCTTGTTGGGAAAATGAAGGGAAAGTTTTGTGTTTTGTATGTGTTAGGTGATTGCTTCTCATGTGTCGCCATCTATTGGATGAGTTGGTAGGTATATTAGTTGTAAGTACAATTTTTTCTTTTCTTTTTGTGTAGCTATTTTTGAGCTATTGTTATTTATTTGTAGAAACAGGTGTATTATTTTTAGTCCTTTATTAAATGGTGTGACTTTTTGTAATGTTCTTCTTTTTGTCTTTTTTTATGGAATTTTTCGCTTTTTATAAGTGACTCCCAGGCTGTATCTAGGTTGGTAGGGTCTTGTAAGTTGCATATTTTATCTTTTTTTAGTTCAATAATAACGCTTTCAGAAACCCTTAATTCTTTTTTTTTTTTTTTTTGTGTGGGTGGTTGGTAATTTAATATTTTCGAAATCAGGATATTGTTTATGTTTAAAGAACTGGAAGAAAAAAGAAGAAGAAACTGCACTTATCCAACACTGCATTAAACATAAACAATATCCTGATTTCGAAAATATTAAATTATTAACCACCCACACAAAGAAAAAGAATTAAGGGTTTCTGAAAGCGTTATTATTGAACTAAAAAAAGATAAAATATGCAACTTACAAGACCCTACCAACCTAGATACAGCCTAGAAGTCACTTATAAAAAGTGAAAAAATCCATAAAAAAAGACAAAAAGAAGAACATTACAAAAAGTCACACCATTTAATAAAGGACTAAAAATAATACACCTGTTTCTACAAATAAATAACAATAGCTCAAAAATAGCTACACAAAAAAGAAAAGAAAAAATTGTACTTACAACTAATATACCTACCAACTCATCCAATAGATGGCGACACATGAGAAGCAATCACCTAACACATACAAAACACAAAACTTTCCCTTCATTTTCCCAACAAGCAACTCCAGCGGCTACACACATGCGAGGAAACCCTTGTGTAGATGTAGAAGGCCCGACGATGACACACCGACCGTGTCAAAAGCGCTTACCGTAACGTGGTGACGACGAACCCTGTGTGAGACATCTCCTGACCCTATAAGTATAACTCGTTCTACTAAAATCTTTTAATTAATGTAAATTTAAAACGTTTGATTGTGAGAATGAATGAATATAGAACTGAAAATATATTGTTTTATTTCTAAAAAATGTTTTTATAACTAACCAAAAACCCGTAACAAAATGACCTCTCGGGCCGGGAGCACATGCCTCACAGAGCAACACCATGGAAAATACTTTAACAACATCAGGTAAACAATACTTTAGATATTATGTATTTTTAATCAAAAGCACGTTTATAACATAAGACAACCCTTAAGGTCGCCTCATGAATTGAATATTTTGTAATACAGTACAACTTTTTAAACAAAACCTACCTCTGCTTATAACTTTACATAATTTACATATCTCACATAGGTAAAACCTCCGACATTCATTCATGGAACTTTCATGTGAAGCATAAAAGCAAGTAGTGTTAAGAACTATGTTAAATTTCAACCAGTACTTTGATTACTTCTCATCATAACTAAACACTTTCACTCACAACCAGACATCACAAAATTTAAAAACTAGCTTGAAAAGTTAGATAATCTTCTTCCCGTTTCTTTTATTATAATGCCTTAAAGATGCATACACTAATAATGAAAAACATCTTCCCTTTCCACTATCAGTTGGCAATTGCTAAAAACAATACCAACTATTTTAAAAATTATGAACGTTTAAAAAACACAAAGACAAGAAACACACCTTTCGTACCTCACTTGCGGTACCCAACTCTTGCCTGCATATCTTTGTATTGGAAGTCAGAAACAAACATTACTGAAACCTTGAGTTTTCACAGTGTTCTGATGGTTCTGTGGATACTCTGGAAAGAAGTGAAAGCCTTAGTCAATACAAAGATCGGCTGGCAGGAGTCAGGGACCACAAATGAAGTGTGGAAAGTGTTTTTTGTTAAATGTTCATAATTTTTTTAAATAGTATGTTTTTTTTTTAGTAATTGGGAATTGATAGTGGGAAGGGAAGGAGTTTTCATTATAAGTGTATATATCTTTAAGGCATAATAATAAAAGAAACAGGAAGAGGATTATTTAGCTTTTAAGCTAGTTTTTAAATTTTGTGATGTCTGGTTGTGAATGGAAGTGTTATTAGTTGTGATGAGGAATAATTAAAGTACTGGTTGAATTCAAACATAGTTACAAGCAAAGGAACATAGTTACAAGCAAAGGCAAGTTTAAATGCTTGACCTTAAGAGATTTTTAATGTTTTGCTTCACACATTATATTACTTTAAGAACAAATTGGGATGATATATTTTCATTTCTCAAAAGGTTTTGTGAATATTACTGGCTGAAGAGTATCTTTCACTACAAATTATACACTGCACAGGCCTGCCCTTAGGTATTTGGCAAGTCAGGTGACAACTGAAGGTGGCAGAGAATGTTTAAAGAAAATGGTTGAATTCAGTTCTGTTGTATTCTATTCGCAATGGAAATATCAAGACTCTCCACTTCAACTTCTATCACAAATGGAACCAATGCTCAACAGCCAGTGCCTAAAGGTTAATGATCTCAGACTCCCTCCTGTATTTCTCAGTTGCACTGTAACACAAGGTATTTTTTTATATATCGCTAATATATAAAGTATTACAACATAAAACAAGGTCAGTTGTGTTGTCATTAATGACAGTTTTTCAGACATATTTGAAATTTTGCTGATAAATTATTATTAGAAAAGTAAGGCGAAATCAAGGAGATAAATCACGTAGTGCTTTCAGAGCCTCGTTTCTAATGATAATTTTTTTTTAGATTGCTGTTTGATAATTTTTTTTTTTAGATTGCTGTTTTTATTTTATTATTGATGCTATTAGAACCCTTATGTTATTATTTTCGTTTACCCAATTCTGATTTGCCAGTCACTCAAGTTTGTTTCTTCCAGATTCTGATAAGTTTGGGGGGACAGCACCCCTCCCCTTCTGAAATGGTTAGCTATGATCCCAGTGATTGGAAATTTCCAAACAGCAGTAGTAGTAATGATTTACAACATCCATCCAAATGTTCTCTGTGCATTCATTTTAGCCAGGGGGGGGGTAGTTTTCCAGAATCTAAACTTGGGGGAGAAAAAAAAAATTATGATTTTGAGTTCCAATGTCAAAATATCAACAATTTAAGGAGTTAAAGCACCCTCCCTCCCCCCCTCCCAGGAGTCACATTTCAATTTAAGGACTTTCCCACAGGGATTATTGAAAAAAAATTTTTTTTTTTTTAAATGGCCGTTTAAGGAATATCTCCTTAAATTCCAAGAGCAGTGCACAGATCCTGTATATTGTTTATTTTTAATCTAAAGTTGCTTTTACTTTTTTCAGCTGAGAATTACTTGTCGTAAGATCTTCTCCTGACATCCTGAACATGTGTGGAGTAGAATCCCCCACCCCTCACCCCCACCGGCAGCAAATGCAGGAAACTGTTCAGAAGACAATGTTGGTGATAAGTTTCGTGGTTATAGCTCCTCTGTTTAATTAAATTAAACTGTGATACATATGCTATACAGTAGTAAACCTGGGAAACACATACACAGAGCCAGACTATGTTAATCTGTAATCAGCCCCCTTAGGAAATTCTGGAAACAAAAATTTTCAGTATCTGAAATATCAGCTTTCTTTTTTAACCATCACTTTCCTGTACACCAGGGTATGTATACAATTCACAAGACAGTAGTATAGTGTAGCATGAACTTTAAGTACTGATTTGTAAAACTGCAAGATGCCTGAAGACATCAGCAAAGTCCTTCAACTTTCATTTCAGAATAGCCATATTTTTTTAACATTCAAGTTAGTGAGAAAAAAATCCTTAGGCTTATAATTTGAAAACTGTATTTTAAATCTATCTGGAAGTAAAACAAAAAAAGGACAAGGTATATCTTTTTTCTTCTTAAGGTAACACTGAGGCCCCACCAATGTTGTGGTCTGGGATTATAACCTCAACATCTACACTCTGGCTATATGCATTATATCATGCTGTCTCCTAATTTAAGGTTTAGCAGAGACTGACTTTTATTTTGTACCATATCTCATTTTTAACTAACATCAAAATCTTTATCAAGATGAATATGTCAAATGCTGACTCTTACAATTCATAACTCAGTATGTTATGCCAACATGGGTATTTGGAGTACTCTATCAAGGGCAAGTAACTAAAATGCATTGCATGAGATTTTAAAAATCTGAAATGCTATTGCTAACTGCATACATACATACATACATACATACATACCACTAAGCTGTTCTCTGATATTCAGAGGTTAGCTCTTCACAGAAAGAACTCACTGTTGCTGTATCAGACGTCTCCATTCACAGCAATCTCAAAACACAGCTCCAGCTTCATTAACATCCATCAGATGGTGCACACAAGACCTTTTGTATTTGATACTCATTATCTTTTTCTCATTCAGACATTCCTGAATCTGGTGCTCCCATGATTTCCTAGGCCTTCTTCTACCTTTCTTCCCTACTACTTCAGCTGAATAAATTCTATTAGTAAGCATATCATCACACATTCTTTCAACGTGGCCAAACCACCTAAGAATATTAGTATCCACCTTACTAACAACATTTTGCCTCCCATTACACATCTGCAATACATCTTCATTCCTCACATGATCAGAGCATGTCTTACCACTATCCCCCTAAGTAACACATCTCCCCAGCAAACAAACGACTCCAATCTCATTAACAAAAACTCTAGAATCTGCATCAGTGAAAGACACCTAGATGAGTAGGTGCAACAACAAAAAACACCATATGGTACTCACACTAAAAAACAACAACAACAAACAACTACTTCTAAATTTAAATATATACAACCTCAGATACAAACTGTACACAACCTGACAGACAAACATTTATTACAATGGAAAAGGTTTTATTCTGCTCAATCTGGTCTGGAAATCATGATATTTATATACAAGGGCATATGCTTATAAATTAATAATACAAATTTTATGGTAAATTGAAAATTTCTTGCTGATCGAATTGGAAAAGAAAAAAAAATGAAAAAAAGAAAAGACTGCACTATGTTGGGCAAGTGCAAACAAAATACAGATGGTGAGGGAAGATGTCTTATTTAAGAAAACAAGAAACTGACATAGGTAGTAAGATGCAAGAACTCCTGACGATGATCTAGTGTATAGATCGAAAATTTGAGAGGTAATGTACCTTAATAAATTTATCCTTGATAATTCTCGTTAAATATTTATAATACTGAAAGTAATAAGAGAAAGCCATGAAGTCATTAATTATTAGAAGAAACTGATGTATTTAGTATTTATTTCTTGATTTGCCCAAAAGACTACATACAAGTGTAGGATTAATTCTACAGATTCTAAAACTATTAGAAAAAACAGACATTTGAATGGATGGTTCTTAACACCAGACTTCACTGTAGATTTAAGTTTTCTTGTATTATATGCACAGATTAGCCAATAATTTTTTTCTCATTGTGCATAGATACTTGGAGAATTATGCAATGAAAACTCTTAAAGTAAACTGTAGTAATATTTACAACTGAAACTAGTATAATTCGTATTACTAAACTTTTTTTTTCATTTCGAGAAACTTTGTCATTTCGTTACCACAACAAATTTTTAACAATTTATAAAGGCTTTTTACAACTAGATTTGAAAGTATACAAAAATAATCCTTTTTTAAGGATCTTATTTTTTGCAGAATTTTTTTTCATTCATGGTTTAGCTCAGAGCTTTTCAAACTAGGCATCGTGGGTTTTAGTGAAAGCTGGAAACGAGGGGATAATGGCAGCTACACATCTCCCCACCCCTTCAAATAGAAAAGAAAGAATTCCTGCAGATATGTCCCTGTGTCCCCAGGGTGTCACGTAGCCTCTTCCAAGGATCAAAACAACGTGGGCAAAAGTGATTTAATTAGTTTCTGATGATTCGGTTAGCTTTGCAGAGAAGGCACCCTTTTGTTGCAGCGACGTGTGAAGACCGGACTAATTTTTGTGCTTACTGTTTGTGATAACGGTTGTGTAGTGGTTTGTGAGCTTTCCGTATTTTTCATATTTATGTTCTTTACGTTTTGAGAACAGGCAAGATGGATAAGTTTTTAAATGCTAGTAAAAAACATGACATTTCAGAAATAAGAAACAGTTTAAAAAACAACAAGAAGCGAAAATACCAGAAATATCATGAAAGCTACTTAGATTTTGGGTTTACGTGTATTGCTGTGGGAAATGATGATCATCCACAGTGTAAATACTATTAAAAAGCACCAATCACTTACCCTAAAGATCATGGTAATTTCTATCGACTACACACTTCCAGCACGTCAATTATCGCAATGTTGTTGGCCTTCAAAAGTTTACAGACATCTTGCTTACGATTCCTTCTTCCGGGGATGAAACATCGTATTTTTTTTTCTATTTTTTTTTTTTTTAAGCCTTATGAGATGTAACTATAAGCTTGTCAATTCCATAAAAACCACACAAGCATACTACTCATTCATACAATTCAATTAAAAAACTATGTACATATTTACACAACCTTACATTCCTAGGTGGTTAAGCCTTTATCAACTGTGAGTAACAAAATGCTCCATCTGTTTCAAAACCCCTGCCACTCCCAATGCAAGTGTCACACTCATTCAGCCCCTCACACACAATCCTCTAGCGCTTTCAACAGTTTACTGTCGTCATCAGGAGGCAGGTGTGTCTCACTCGCCCACCACAGCTCAAGCGAGCAGAGCCATCGAGGCACGGGCTCCAGTCGCAATCTCTGAATCATTGTGTCTCTGGTGCCATCTATTGTCATTGCTGCTCTTTTTTCTTTTTTTCTTTCTAAGCTGTTGTTCAATTTTTATTAGGGCCTTCCATTGTTCGTTTAAGTTGCTAGGCTCATTAATGTTGCATAATCTTGATCTGTTTTTTTTCAATTAACACTGACTCTGCGATTCTTAACTGCCTTTCGTTTTTACAGCTCTTAATAATTTTAATATCCTCAAACCTTGGACATTGTTGATTTTCCATACAGTATTGGGTTAATGCTGTCTTAGGTTCTTTTTTATTCCAATTATTTATATGCTGGTTCAATCTATACTTTAATTTATTCTTGGTGCTGCCTATATATGACACAGGTGGTTGCTGGTTTATAGGGATTTCATAAATTCCTGCTCTATCTAATTGGCTGATTAATTTCATTTATGAATTGCACGTAAACTATGCGCACTTTGCAGGGTTTTAATACCTTAAAAGTGCAAATATAATCATCCACAGTGTGTTATCTGTTTTAAAGCACTAGCCACTGAAAGCACGCTCACCAATAAAATGAAATGTCATTTGGAAACAGTTCATGGAAGTTTGGTAAACAAAGCACGTGAGTATTTTTCTTCTAAGTTGAAAGGAATGGCTGAGCAAAAGGCAACTTTCAATAAACAAGCTACAATCCTGACAAAGGCTTTTCTTTCATCCTACAAAGTTGCTTTTCAAGTAGCAAAGAGCAAGAAATCACATATTATTGCTGAAAGCCTCATTTTACCAGCTGCTATGGACATGGTTTCCATTATGGTAGAAGAATCCGCTGCCAAGCAACTGCTAAGTGTGCCATTATCAGATAATATTGTCAGTCGTCGAATTCTCAATATGGCTGATGATATTAATGACCAGTTAATTGAAAAACTAAAGGGCAAGGATTTTTCCATTCAATTGGATGAAGCCACTGATAGCCATAATGATGTGCATTTTTTATTTGTTATATGTGCGATTTATAGATGATGATAATAAATTTCATAAAGATCTTTTTTTCTGCAGAAGTACAACATCCCATACAAAAGCAGTAGACTTGTTTCAGATAATAGATTCTTTTATGGCAGAAAATAGTGTAAACTGGGAAAATTGTGTGGGCATGTGCACAGACTGAGCCCACTCTATGGCAGGTAGTTATGGGGGACTGAAGACACTTATTAAAAAAAAAAGCTCCTCATGCCATGTGGACACATTGCATCATCCACAGGGAGGTTCTTGCTTCTAAACATTAGCCCTGTTCTACACGAAGTTCTACAGTCAGTAATCAAAGTAGTAAAATTCATTAAAACTTGCCCACTTAAGTCCATATGTTTTAAACAAATGTGTGCAGATATGGGGGCTGAGCACAGTTCTTTACTTTACTACTGCAAATCTCACTGGCTTCCATGTGGAAATGTCTTGTCAAGAGTATCTGAACTCAGGAGGGAACTTCATTCTTATCTTCTTGACCAAAAATATTCCAAGAAGTTTGAAAACAGTGTCTTTCTTTCAAAGCTATTGTATCTGTGTGATATATTTGAAAAGCTAAATTCATTAAATGTAGCCCTGCAAGGTGATGAGATCCACATTCTGCTGCTAATGGACAAAATTTCTGCCTTTGAAAGAAAATTAGCTCTGTGGAAGAAAAAAATGGAAGAGGGAGTTCTAAATTACTGCTTTCCTACACTTCACACATTTTTAAATGAAAATGAATTAAAATTGAATGAAGCTGAGAAGTTAGTGTTTCTGTATCATTTGTTGCAACTCATTGATCATACTAAGAAGTACTTTCCAGAAGATGTTCAACAACACAATTGGATCAAAGATCCCTTCAGCGCTGATCCTCCCTTAACGTTCTCAACTGCAGAACAAGAAAAAATTTTTATATCTCATCAAACTCCACATTGAAACCCAAGTTTATGTCATCTTCCCTACCAGAATTTTGGTCATTGATGAAGCAAGAGTACCCTGAAGTAGCTAACATGGCTTTAAGAATTTTGATTCCCTTTGCATCATTGTATTTATGTGAAACGGGATTTTCTACGGTGGCTGCCATCAAAACCAAGTATAGGTCCACAGTGAATGTTGAGAAAGAGATGAGAATTGCAGTTTCCAAACTTTTCCAGAGATTTCAGCATCTAATGAAGAAAAAACAAACTCATCCCACTGACACTGTTTGGTTTAATACAAAAATGTAAGTTGATTAAGTTTAAGGTGGGTTTTTTTTTTTTTTTTTTTTTTTGAAGAAAATATTGTTTTCATTTAAAAAAATTTATGACTACCTTCCTATTTTGTTTAATAATAATAAGTAATAATATTTAAGTTAATATTTAATGGTATCACACATTTTTGATCAACAAATGTAAAATAATCTATGAAGTAACTTGTACAAAATTCTAGCGGATAATGCTTACCTTGGCATTCCTTTCTAGCGATGGGAACATTTCACGCACATGTTTTCCATTCTTTGTTGATGTTATTGTCCTAAAGTCCGTTGTATGCAATGACTGGCTTTACTTCTCACACTTTTCGCTGGGTATACTCATTGGATCTTTGCCTTAGGATAAAGAACGGTAAAAATGTTCGTATAAAGAACGGTAAAAATGATGATTCAAACACATCAATTTTTACCGTTCTTTATACTCGAAATTTTCGCCCATCCTCTGGGCATCCTCGGGAGCGTGGCGACTTTGCCACCGATGTTCGTGGTTAACTTCGCGCTAATGGAGTCCGATACTCCTTGTTGCCATTCGTCGGATATACTTTCCTGGATATATTTCGTTATCAAGCTTGACTGGCGCCATCTATGTTTCATTAAAACAACTTTTTTTTTTTAATTTCTTCTCCTATCCTGGTTTTCTTGTCTTTTTTGCCGGTTTTTCTTTTGTTGTTGTTTTTCTTGTCTTATTAGTTCTTTCCACAGGCCCGATAATGTGCTAGGGTCGTTCTGGTTACATATCCTTGCTTTATTTTTATAGATTAATATTGCTTCTTCCCTCCTCATTTGCCTTTCCGATTTTTTATTCTTTTTTAGCATTTTAATTTCATCGAATTTTGGGAATGTCCGGTTTTCCATGCAGAATTGCACTAAATCAGTTTTGGCTTCTTTTTTTTGCCAATTAGATATGTGTTGTTTAAGTCTTTTTTTAACCTGTTTTTCATACTTCCAATGTACGATATTGGGGGTATGTGTGCAATTGGAATTTTGTAGGTTCCTGATTCTTCTAGCATTTTTTCCTCTGATTTTTTGTTGACAGTCATACTTTTCAAGGTGTGCACTGAGCTTCCTAGTTGTAAGTCATATTTAGCACAGTGCCTATTGATTTCATTACTCACTCCTTCCAAGTATGGGAAAACTCCAATGTATTTCAATTTTTTCTTCCTCATCTTCCTTTGGTTGTGCACTTCTTGGCCTTCTTTACTCTGAGTCATATGCTTTTTACTCTCATGTATCTATTTATTAATTAGCTTGCTCGGGTACCCATACTCGTGATATTTTCGAGATAAACTCTAGCTCTTGATTTTTTAGCCTGTTGTTAGATGTGTGTGTGTACGCTCACCGTATCAAGTTTACTATGCTGGGTTTTTTTATGTATCGCTGGATGGTGCGACGAGTATGGTATCAGTACAGGTATGTAAGTTGCTTTTCTGAACACCGAGTATTCAAAACTATTTTTGTTTTTCTTTAGTTGGATGTCCAGGAAGGATAGGCAATTATCCTCTTCAAACTCAATAGTTAGCTCTATGGTGTTACAGATTTTGCTAAACTGCTGTGCTAGATCTTGTAGCTCAGCTTAGTTAAGTTTAGACATTATAATAATGTCGTCTACATATCGAGCATAAAGTATTGGTTTTTCAGGTAGATTTTGAATAATTTCTTTTTCGAGGTATGCCATAATCACTTCTGCGTATAATGCCGATAATGGGGATCCCATAGGGCCACCTTGCATTTGTTTAAATATATTTCCTTCAAAATGGAAGATGTTGTTAAGTGTGAGAAGTAAAGCCAGTCATCGCATACAACGGACTTTAGGACAATAACATCAACAAAGACCGGAAAACACGTGCGTGAAATGTTCCCATCGCTAGAAAGGAATGCCAAGGTAAGCATTATCCGCTAGAATTTTGTACAAGTTACTTTGAAATATTGCACGTAAAAGAGAATAGTAGAATGATTAGAGCTATATAATAGTCAGAATTAGAACTACTAATTGGAAATAATCTATGAAAACATGCATATATGATTTTATAACATGGTTTGTATATTTGGGAGCCGTCGCAAATTTATATAGAGTAAAGGAAGCCGTGGGACAAAAAAGTTTGACAACCCCTGCTTTAGTTGAATTTCAGAGCAAAAGAGAGAAATGTGGTATGTCATGTCCCAAAACTGTCCTTCCTTTACCATGTTTTAAATTTCATTATTTAATGACGCTATTGTTTTTTCTTTCTCTATTTCGTATTTTTTGTTTCACTTTTTAACAAAGATTACAGTCTACTCTTCAGCTTCCTTAATAACCATTAATTTCATCAGGCAGAGCTTTAAATATGTGTTTTGTTTTACAAAGTGTCCTTCCGTTACTGCCAAAATTCACCAACTACTATGCTGACATACAAGAAAACTTAATTAAATCTACAGGACTGTCTGGTGTAAGTGCCATTCATTAAAATGTCTGGTTTTTCGAATTGTTTAAGAATATTTGTAGAAATAATCCAACACTTTACTAAGGTTATTGTATTATTCATCAACATTCTTAATAGATATAAAAAAATTATATTTTTCAGAATAGAATGAGGTATAAAACTATTCATTAAAAATAATTTTGAAATTTAAGTGTCAAGACCACCTTTTCCCAGAATCCATCTACTGCACAACGCACATATTTCACATACATGAGATTTCCCCTAATGTGAATTAACAGAATTTCTTGCAGCATTTTGCATGCTGGCAAGGTTTCTCCCCAGTGGGAGAAATACAACTGCTCATTTCATGAGAACTGCCTTTTATTTCCTGCAGTCTTGACATGGTTATTCCTTGAATTGTATGTTTGCCACAATACATACACATTTTTTTTTATCAAGACACTGTGAAGAATACTGCATGAACTGCATTTTGAGGATATTTCATAGAGCAATTCATTTTTGTGGATGGCTAACTCCACTATGATATCTTTTTGATTTGCAAAGTTCAGACAATCTTTGAAATGTTCACTGGTCAGCTGAAGAAATATTCTGAAGGTGTGTAGCATAACTTTAACTGTTAATGCTGTAGGCCATTTTAGTTCACCTCTGTCACACAGCTGAAAACATTGTGCTGGATCTTCAAATGAACATTCATATTGTAGGCTTTTGCCACATGCTAGAAATAAAAAGCAGGTCCTACAAGTAATCTCATGTAGTACTTTCATATCTACGTATCCTGCAATGTAAATCAGCACCGACATAACTTCTTCTTTCACAGTAACATCATCACAACTTGGCAGAACCTGAGAAAAAGTGCCTGGAACTTCAACAGAATTTTCATACATAAGGCAACAGATTTTTTATACATAAGACATTAGTTCTATCAATGCATCTGTTGTATGCTTCAATGCAAACTGAGTTTCTTTGGACAGCATTCCACCACTTAATGAAAGCATCAAATTTTTTTTCATTTATATGGGTAGCTGTGGCAATTCACTCCATGCTTTAAGCCAAGAACTCAATTTCTTCAAGAAAAGGACATCATTCACATTGTTTCCACTTATTAGGATCACAAAATTTGTCACGAAGATGCTTGCCTTTTAAGGCAAGCATCTTGGTGATAAATTTTACTAATTTTTAAGACAGCTTGGGAGACTGCTTAATTAGGTCCTTCTTTTCTTTATTGTAAATTTGGCGCACATGCAAGAGACTGGCAACATTGATTTCAGAGTGGTAGTTTACACTCGGATAAAAAATGTCTGGTTTGCAGAAGCCTGATTTAACCAATTGTTTCTAACACACTATCAAGTGCACTGTATCAAAAAGGAAGAATAGCTGCATTTTACTATCAACAGGATTGACAGTGCTGCACTTTAAATGGCCACACACATAAGCACAAACATGTTCCAATTAACTCTGTTGCTCTGTTGTCAGAAATTAAGCTTAGAACAGAATATCCTCAACTGTAAAGAAGCTCCAGTACTTTCAAGGTATAGGAATGTAGTTCTTCAGCTTTTTTTTTACTGAAGCAAGAGTTACTACATTTTTGTTTTTACTAAGGAAAGATTCCACTATGAAGCACTGGACCACACTAGATTCTGTTTTTGCACTATCTGCAGAGCCAACAATGTTACCTCCTTTGTTACTTAATTTAGGTGAAATATGTATCTCATGAAGAAGTACGTTGACAAGCTTTTCATGGTTCTTTAACATTTCTGCTTTCTTTTTGAGATTAGAAATGTGACTACTCCCCTCAAATTGATACATGTATACAGACTTTTGAGGTAAAATGGATGAGGCAAAGAGAGAGTATTACTACCTCTTATCTTATTGTATAAGCTGATGGAGTAGCAGAATAAATTTTGGCTGCCCATAATAAAGTTTCTGAGCTATAGCAAATCTGTTTGACTGAAAGCAGTGTTACTTATTCCTGCAAAAAATTTATTTTTGCATTTCACACACAGTCATCCTTTTCCTCAAGTGATTCATTACATCCTGAAAGTAAGTGTGCTGCAGTCGACAACTTCTTCTCCACTGGCACACCTTTTTTCCTAGTACTGACCTATAAAATTAATTATGCAGTCAAATTTAGTCTACTTATCACACTTCAAATCGCATTCTAAAACCTGAGGAAATGTCTTCACATCAGCAAGTAAGTCACTGTGCACAACATGCAAATTGAGGACATCAAAAACGCAGTTAATGACACAAAAATCTCGGAAAGATCTTCAATTGAGACTTTGTAAAAAATAACAAATTTCTCCTTGCTGATACTTAACCAGCCAGATGGTGCACTGGTTGTCAAAATTTCAACTTTAAAGTTCTCAAATGATGTGACATTGTCATCTTGATACCACTGAATATACTGTGCTTCATCTCTTAGAAGACACTGTTCATAATATTTAGAAGGGCTTTTATGTTTAATACGTGCTGATACAGTCAAATATGATGATTGATTGGGGAATATTGTAGGATAAGCATCAGAAATGAGAATAGTACTCTGGTGTGGTACCACAAGATAATTACCATCATCCATGGTAACTTTATTGTCCCTCACAACAAACTTTTCTTCAAAGTGATGAATACAAACAACAGTAGTGAAATTAGGTGAAAAGTTCTGATTTATTTTTGATAGCCACTGTCTACACCTTTCTTCATTTTTAGGAAACAAAAATGCAGAAGGATATTATTTCTCTTTATCAGTATTTTTACTATTGGGTTTAACTGCACAATGGCCAGGATTGACCAAAGACTGCCATCTCCTTATCATAATTTGACATGAAATAATGAGACACTGCACCTTTCTGCCATCTGAAAAAGACAGGGGAAAAAATGTTTTACCTTTCAATCTCAAATTTTAGGTGTTCACAAACAGTACAACATTGTGAAGCAGTTTATGGTAATTTTGCAGTTTCACTTTGCAGTGGAATCTTTTGGCCAAATTTCATAGTAATGCACAAAGGGAAAAAGTTTTGAATGAAGGAGGGGGAAGTGCTTAGTTACTGGGGGGTGCTAAATCTAAATACATAGAAATAGCAAGGGGAATGGAATCTTCACTACAGAAAAAAAAACATTGATACAGACAAGAGCATGAGTTAGCAATTGAATGCAACATTAGGGTATTATATACCATAATAGCTCAATAGATCACTTAACGTCCATGCTATCTCTTAATTCACATGCATATTGTATATTGACACTTGAAGGCAACATACCTTTCCGAGGCTTGCCTCTTTCTTGTAACATTTCTTGCACGTTAATAGCGGGGTTCTTGTAGCATCTTGCTGGACAAGTTGTTGTTTTATCTGCTTCTTCTGTTCTCCACGTTACATATGTGTATTTGCAGGTCATACATATCCAGCATCCCCCACACAGGCTTGTTGTTCTTTTGATATCGCTAGAATTTAACTGCCATTTAAGCTATCCCATACCTTCCTCCTTCCTCCTTTTCCTTTAAAACACACTACACATACATACACCATTAAAATATCTACAAATCATAAAAATTCCTACACTAACACATAAACTAAGCTCATGCAATTCGAAAACGTGCTCACTGACATACAAACCAAATTCGAAAACGTGCTCACTGACATACAAACCAAATTCGACACCACCAATATTACTCATTATTCCAAAACCCAACACATTAACACCAAATAATTACAGCAGTCCTAAAATTCCTATATACACTATTTACAAAACCTGTTGCCTTTAACTCAATCCATATCGTCAAATCCATACCTCATACTTCTTCCTGTACGTGCCGAATGCCATACACATCACAACCTGCCCGCTCACTTAGTCCTATGCACGCCACATCTCACCTCCAGCACTTTCAGCTGGGCCTCATCCATCTTCAGAAAGCTCTCTCGATACTATCTCGTCTGCTGCCGCAGAGCAAGTGAATGAAACAGTCAGCACCTGGGCTCGCTTCAATGTCTCCGGTAGTCGTCTACCGTGGCTCGCTCTATTGTTCAATCCCATTTGTTGTTGTTTTGATTTTGATGCTCAATTTTTATTAATTCTTTCCGCCTGTAGTTCAGTTTATTAGGATCATTAATATTACATACTTTATTCCTTTTTTTCTTTTTCAATTAACACTGATTCTGCGGTACATCATTTTTTCAATTAACACTGATTTTGCGGTCTTTCTGTCTTACAACATTTAATAATTTTAATTTCTTCAAATTTAGGGTATTCCTGGTTTTCTAAACAGTATTGAATCAAAGCTGTCTTTGCTTCCTTTTTTGCCAATTTTTTATGTGTCGTTTTAGACGGTGTTTCAATTTATTTTTCGTGCTTCTAATGTATGATATAGGTGGGGTCTTGGTAATTGGAATTTCATACACACTTGCTTTTTCTAATCTACTGCAATTATCTTTATTATTAAGAATCATATTTTTGATTGTATGCACATTTCTTTCCATTTGTATACCATATTTACAGCATAATTTATTGATTTCTGAAAATATTCCTTCTAGGTACGGAAATTCCCCAACATATTTCTTCTGTAAATTATTTCTTGAACTTATTGTATAATTAATCGTATTTTGTACAAGGTAATACATGAACCGAAATGGTTGCTTTTTGCAGAAAGGCTGGTTACAGTGCTCCAGAAAAGATCACAAATATAACTCAAAAAAGTGGTGGGGGACATGATAAGTCTAACCCTAAACAAAACAAACCACAAAACACAGTAAACCACCAACCATCCGTAGTTACCTGTTACGCAGAAACACAAGCACCAGCCTCCTCCGCTCCCCCTACCAGATGTGGCGGAGGTCAGGGGAGAGGCTAAGTTCACAGAGGCAGAATATCACGCTGACACCGCTTCATTCAAGTATTCATAGCCCCTGAATCGTGGCAAAAACTTTGTAAAATTAATCAGAATCACGTCTTTGCACTTAAAAAAAACTCCACTCATAGATCAGTCAGTCGCTCTTGAACCCAAAACTCTTGAATCAGCAAAAATCCCTTGGTTGTAGGAGAAGAGCCATGCCATGATGCGCATGCACATTAAAGTTGTGACGTCGGCATGGTATCCAGGACAGGTGAACTTTGCCTATCCTGGCAGGTGGCGACATTTGGGGTGTGCCGATAATCCGTTCATATCCACATTGGTGAAATTTTCCGATTGTCGATGCCTGACCTTGAATAACGTGACTTGAAAATGGATGGAAATCTTGTGGATTGGGATTGGATAGCAACATCATAAAAAAATAGGAGAAAAAAGGCAAATACACACTGGAAAAATAGGAGAAAAGAGGAATTACAAGGAAAAAAAGGAAGAATTTCTAAATAACAGCAAAACAGGAGCTCTGCAGTGTCTGCACGCATGTGAAAACATCTCGAGTAATTAAATACAAATCCATTACTATTCTCTAAACATCAGTAGGATTTGAGAGTTTCTTTTTTTTTTTTTTTAGAGTAAGTTGCAATATTTTATTTAAAAATCTAACCGAATGTTCATAAGTCCATAAAAAGAAAAAGGTTAAATTAAAATTTCGTTTTGACTTGCACCACCTACCTCCCTCTTTTCCTTGAAATATACTTTTAGTACCCTTTCACAAAAATACAGTATAGATTAAAAATGGAATACCTATGTTTAGATGTGAAAATCTGAAAATCTAACAAAAACTTGCTACTGTTCGTAGTTTAAAATGCAGCTGATGATATATAAATGTGTTAAGAAATGAATACATGAATGTGTTCACATGTTAAGAAATGAATACATGAGTTGTGTTTGAAGTCTATGAATTGAAACAGGAAAAGAATTTACCTTTGAAAAACTTAGTTAACCCTGCTTGAAGGTGTACTGTAGTATATTCCACATAAATTTTGTATCTCCTAAACTCCTTCAGAAAAAAAAAATGTTCCCTTGCCCATGACACACTGTTTCATTTGAAATCCTAGGACCCCTACTGTGACATCACATGTGATACCAGAGCCACACGTAAAGGCTTGATCCTGGTATAAAAATGGCTCTGCACTGATCCTGACTGGAAAGCATATGTGTGCAGTCAAAACAGACATTAAGGCTACCTTGTGCTCCTATTATGAAATCCTGCAGGAGAGAAGGACACAAACGAAAAGCAGCCAACACTGTTTTCCTTCAACAAAACTGAAGATGATACAGATCCTCATCTAGGACCTTTGTCAATTAATTGAAGTCTTTCCTGCATCCACTGAACACTGCAAAGAAGATTAAACCACAGGCCATACACTGATGATTATGTTTTGGTATTAGCTCGGTGTACCTTAACACAAGTACTCCATCATTTTTTTTATTCTAATTTATACATTTTTATTTATATATAATTTATTGATTTACATTTATTTATGTATCGCTCAAATAAATAGCACTAACCTGTTCTCTAAGTCTAAGAGATTAGCTTCTCAAAGCAAGATCAGAGTAGCTGATGTTATACTTTATCCACTATTCATTTGCATGTTATTTTGGAACATAACTCAAGCACCATGTCTCATACGAGATCAAGCTAATCATCTAATATTATTCAGACATTCTTGAATCTTGTCCTCCCATGTGATTTACTTCCCTTTCCTTTATTTCCTCACATGTGAGCTGAATAGATTAACTTAATTAGAACCTCATCATTCAGTATTTCAACATGGCCAAACAGCCTCAGAATATTCAGACTATTTGTCGCCACCTAAAAACTTTTGTGCTTAACATGACATGTCTGCAATACATCATTAAACACACAATCTGAATGTATCTTTCCACTCCCACCTCCATAAGTAACAAATCTTTCCAGCACACAAATTACTCCTGTCTTGCATCTGCAGTGCCCAAGTTTCAATTCCATATATCAGGATAGGAACAATTACACTTTTCTACACAGCAATTCATATCTTCCCCACAAACACACCAGTCCTGTGAAATAATCCTAAATTACTTTAAAAGCTAAACTCATTTGCCAACTGATTTCACCACCTAATCTGCTCTCTCTGTCAAACATGCTTCCTAAATATACAAATTCATTCATCTGATCTAACATTGTACCATTTAGACTGATCTTGCACTCAGTATTAATAGTTCCTCACTCAAAAACTATGACTAGATTTTTCCTCATTTATACATAAACCATATATATATGTTGTTTTATTTTATTTTTTTATCTTTTCTCCTTCTACTCACACAGGTAGATACATAACCTTTTCTATGTTGTACTAGGTGTGAGTCAAAATTATATATGTATTTTTTTGCTTAGGTATCTTCTTTATAGAATATATATATACACTGAGTGGCCACTGTATTATGACCACCCCCTCAGTACTTCGTTGGGCCACCTTTTGCCTTTAATACTGAGTTGATTCTTCGTGGCATGGACTCCACGAGATGTTGATAGGGGGTTTGTGGGATCTGAGACCATGCTTGATGAATAGCACTTTCCAGGAGTGTGAGATTGCAGGGTTGTGGATCCAGCTGTCTGATGGCTCGTTCGACTTGATCCCACAAATTCTCAATGGGGTTGAGATCTGGAGATTGTGGGGGCCACCTAAGCAAAGTAAACTCACCGGCATGTTCACGAAACCAATCCTGTACAATATGAGCACTATGGCAGGATGCTTTATCTTGTTGAAAGTAGCCATCGCCATTGGGATAAACCATTCACATGACAGGATGCACTTGGTCTGCAACGATGTTTAGATATGATGTGCCAGTCAGACCTTGATCAACACGAATTAAAGCGACCAAAGCATGCCAGGAAAACATTCCCCAAACCATAATGTTGCCTCCACCAGCTTGAAGGGTTGTAGCAATGCATTTGGGGTCCATGCTTTTGTGCTGTTTCCGCCAAATTCTCACTCGGCCATCGGCATGGTACAACTAAAAACGTGATTCATTGGACCACATAATTTGTTTCCAATTATCGACTGTCCAATCCTTGTGCTCCTGTGTGAACTGGAGACGTTTTTTCTTGTTAAGTGCAGACAGCAAAGGTGTTCAAACAGGCCTTCGGCTGCCATATCCCATCTGATGCAGTGTACGGTGAACAGTGCATGCAGATATCATTTGAGGGGATCCTTGATTACGATGGTCTGTAATTTTCTGCACTGTTGCCCTTCTGTTGTCTGTTACCTGTCTGGACACTCTCCGTTCCGCCCGAACAGTCACTAGTCGATGACGACCACACGTTGCACGTAGAGACCCAGTTTTTTGGCTGACAGTCCAGTCTTTAAACACTTTAACAACAGCTGCTCTGGAACATTTCACGAATGCGGCGGTTTCGGTGATACTCACTCCATGGCTCCGAGCGCCTACAATCATTCCACGTTGAAAGTTCGTCAAATCGCATTTTTTACCCATCTCATCACCAAAAAATCACTTCTACTACTGTCGTAAGCACTAAGCTTTCCCTTTTTATACTAGCCTCTCACTCTGGCGGCAACAGCGTGCAGCCATAGCTCATTTATTTAAAACTGTCAGGTGGTCATAATAAAGTGGCCACTCAGTGTATATATATATATATATATAGCATAGGAAAGTTAAATTTTCACTCATGTAATATAATATTTTGCTATATATATATATATATATATATATATATATATATATATATATATATATATATATATATACGGGATGTAAGGTCAGGTGATGCGTAACATCACAGCCTCTCCTTGACAAATGTCAACCCCGCCTTCTCGTGGTGCATCCTGTTCCCACTAAAGGGGCTCTGACGACCGCCAATAGCGGTATAACTATACCATCGGGATTAGAGGAAATGCTATCCGACACTCACCAACCCGCTTGGCTAGCGTGGTGAGTTATGGCCAAACACCTCCAAAATGACTCCACAACTTAAATCTTGGCCCTCAGTCTCCGGCAGCTGGAATGTACCTGGCCAAGGCAGCGGCCAGTGCAACATGAAGGCAGAGGGTGCTAAGAATCCCAGGAGGACCGGACTAGGCTGCCATCTGATGCTGACCTTGGCGGACGCTCCCTATCTTCTGATTCATGGCTTCTTGAATTGGAAGAGGAACTACAAAGAGTCAAGTGGGACATCGTCGGGCTAAGTGAGGTAAGGAGAAAAGGAGAAGATCTCATTGAACTGAAAAGTGGACATCTCTTCTACTATCGTGGGACTGATACTGGCAGAACTAGTGGTGTTGGATTTATAATAAACAAGAAACTGAAGGATAAAGTTGTAGAAGTTGAAAGTTCCTCTGAGCTGCACGACTCGTTATCCAACTCTCGCGAAGATACCAGGCTCAGATTATTCAAACTTATGCACCCACCACAAGTCATCCTGAAGAAAAAATTGAAGAATTTTATGAGGAAATTCGTCATCTAAATAATAAAGGTAAGCAGCACTTAAAGATAATTATGGGAGATTTCAATGCAAAAATAGGGCACCGGCAACAGAATGAAACTTCAGTAGGTAAATTCGGTCACGGCAACAGAAACCAGCGTGGAAATACTCTCGTAGAGTTTGCAGAGACAGAAGGGTTTTTCATCTTGAACTCCTTTTTCAAGAAAAAGCCACACAGGAAATGGACATGGAGACATCCAAATGGGACGACAAGTGAAATTGATTTTATTATGTGTAACAAAAAATTCGTCATAGAAGACTGCAGTGTGCTAAACAAGTTCAACACAGGTAGTGACCATAGATTGGTGAGATGTAAGATGCACCTCAACACTAAACTCGACCGTAGCAAGCTCATAACACAAACAAAATGTATTGACATAACCAACCTTAAAAAACACCGTAATACCTTCAAGTTGGAACTGAAGAACAGATTCTCTGCTTTGGAAGGCCTAACATTGGAAGAAGTGGATATTTCTGAAGTTAACAGAAAAGTAACCAAAGCTCTTATGGAAACAGCAACAAAATTAGCTGGGTCTAAGAACAAGTTGCATGTGAACAAATTATCAGGAAAAGCCAAAATGTTGATGCAAAAAGAAGAGAGATGAGGACAACTAAAGAAGATGTGACTTCCAAAGTGGAATATATAGAGCTATGCAAAACAGTACGAAAAAGTATCACTGAAGACGTAAGGAAATTCAACTGTGAACTAGTGAGGAAAGCAATTGAAAACAACCAAAGCCTAAAGATAGCAAAGGGACATCTCAGTAAGGGAAGAAAACAGATTATGGCACTGAGAAAAGAAGATGGTTCTGTAACAAGAAATAGAGGCGAAATTTTGACAAGAGTGAAAGATTTCTACTCCAAATTATATGAAAGGGATGATACATGTACTCCAGACATCATGAAAGGAGCCAGAACCAGAGTTCTTCCAGTCCTCCCAGCAGAAGTTGCTCATGCAATCAAGAACATGAAGCGGGGAAAAGCTCCAGGAGAAGATGGAATTACTGTAGACATCATACAAGAAGCAAATGGAGAAATCGAAACAGTACTCGCCCAAATTTTTACTTGATGCCTTAATGAAGGGAAGATTCCTGAGGATTGGAACAACGCTACAATGATCTTGCTACATAAAAAAGGTGGCATTGAGGATCTCAGGAACTACAGACCTATCAGCCTCCTATCAGTGGTTTATAAAATCTTCACTTAAGTTCTTTCACACCGCTTAAAGGTGACACTGGACATGGCTCAACCGAGAGAACAAGCTGGATTCAGGAGTGGCTACAGCACAATAGATCATATCCACGTACTGAGAGATTTAATTGAAAGAGCGAGGGAATATGAACTTCCATTGTGCATGGCTTTTATCGATTATGAAAAAGCCTTTGATTCGGTGAAACCATCAGCAGTTACAATGGCCCTGAAATCCTGCGGTATTGAAGATGCATACATTAATATTATTAATAACATCTATGAAAATGCAAGTGCAAAGATTCGGCTGTTTGAAAATACAACACACATAAAAATTGGAAAAGGAGTGAGACAAGGTGACACCATATCTCCGAAGCTCTTTAATGCCACATTGGAAAATGTCTTTCAATCACTGAACTGGGAAAACAAAGGGATAAAGATTAATGGAGATTATCTAACCCACCTTTGTTTTGCTGATGACATAGCCATTTTTGCAACTACCCCATCAGAGCTGCAGAGTATGATCCAGGAACTTGCTGACAACAGTAAAGAAGTGGGATTAAAAATGAACTTTCAGAAGACAAAAGTGATGTTCAATGCTTTTACAAGAAATGAAGATTTATCGATTGATGGAGAAAAGGTGGAGATAACAGACACGTACGTTTATCTTGGACAGCAGATATCAAGTGAGGGTCACATTGATGAAGAAATTAATTGGCGTATAAAACTTGCCTGGAGAGCTTTTGGAAGAAACAGTATAATTTTCAAGAGCAATATGCCATTATGTCTTAAAAGAAAAGTGTTTGATCAATGCATCCTTCCAGTGCTTACGTATGGTGCCGAGACGTGGACCTTAACTAAAAGAGACATACAAAGGCTACAGACAACTCAGAGTATCATGGAGAGGTGCATGCTTGGTGTAACCAGGAGAGATAAGAAGAGGAACTCGTGGATCCGAAAAATGACAAAAGTTCAAGACATCATGATCAGAGTTAAATCCCTGAAATGGCAATGGGCTGGACATACTGCCAGAAGGACAGACCATCGATGGACAGCCGAAATTTTAGATTGGATTCCAAGGGACAGGAAAAGACCCAGAAGAAGACCACATGGAAGATGGGTGGATGAAATTCGAAAGTATGCGGGAGTGACATGGAGGAGACTGGCACAAGACAGACCGTTGTGGAGGAAACTTGGGGAGACCTTCGTCCAGCAGTGGATTGATAATGGTTGACAACGATGATGATAAATATATATATATAGCAAAATATTACAAAATAATATATATATATATATATATATATATATATATATATATATATATATATATATATATATATATATAAAGGAAAAAAGCAAAAAACAAAGAACAAATTTGAAATTCCAAAGCGCCAGAGGCTGCATAGAAGAAAGATCAAATAATATAAAAATGTGAAACTAAAGAGCAAGTTTTGAACAAAGAAAAAAAAAATATGGGGAACGAGATGTAGAACAACAATCACCACTTTTCCAACCATCCGAAGCAGGCGAGCTTTAAACGATGGAAATTTAACGAACAGAAGAATGCAGGGAAGTGCATTAATGACTGACTCTCTTCTCTGTTAGCTTCGTCAAGGGCCAGCAATAAGAAAATCACTCATAAATCTACTGAGACCAGAGAATTGTGGGTTTCTGCTATTTTAGTTTGTTATAAAGACCGATTAAATTTAGGGGTAAAATTGTCAAATTTTATAAAAGGGATTTCTAAAAAAACCCAAACAAATTTGACTAATTAGTTTGCTGGGTTTGGGTTTTTTTAGAAATCCCTTTTATAAAATTTGACAATTTTACCCTAAATTTAATCGGTCTTTATATCAAACTAAAATAGCAGAAACGCACAATTTTCTGGTCTCAATAGATTTATGAGTGATTTTCTTATTGCTTGCCCTTGAAGGAGCCAACAGGGAGTCAGTCATTAATATGCTTCCCTGCATTCTTCTGTTCGTTAAATTTCCATCGTTTAAAGCTCGCCTCCTTCGGATGGTTGGAAAGTGGTGATTGTTGTTCTACATCTCGTTCCCGGTATTTTTGTTTTTTTCTTTGTTGAAAATTTGCTCTTCACAAATAACTAGTTGGTATTTCAACACTATTTATGGTGAAGCTTAATTTGGTATCAACTCTGCTGATTTACAGAGACGTCTCATGCTGCCCAACACAGCACACTTGAAGACAAACACATCTCCCTATAAGATGGCCTCTCTCTCTCTCTCTCTCTCTCTCTCTTTCTCTCTCTGTCTGACACATTTACTTACGATCTTAAAAGAAAAAAAAAATATGAAAAAAATGGGCACCATGGAAATGTGTTATAGGTTAATGAGCATAAGCCATGAAAGTATCTCCTTGAATTATAAAATGGGTTCCTTTATGATAGTTCACTTTGAATCTCTTAGGCTGCATCAACAGGAACACAACTTCAGAATAAAATGAAACTACCCAGCATAATACACATACACACACAAATACACATCTATGAATGCAAGCACAGAATTTGTTTGAATGAGAAACATGAAAAGTGCATATAAAATAAAGCTGAACAATGCAGCTGCAACAAATAACATAGAGAATATCAAAACTTCTTACTTAAAAGCCAATGTGATCGCACTTCGTTCTTGTACCTTTTCCAACACTTGCTGCACAAAGCAATGCAATGCGATGTTTGCAAAATGACATTTATCTTCAGGAGCAATTTCTACACTTTTGGTACTGAACAGTACCTGGATGTATGCAATCAACTCAGAAAGATAACCATAACTCATGAAATGAGCTATGCGTTTCAACTGTGGACACTAAAAAGATTCCAATAAAATGGGATTAGTTAACAGAAAAATGAAAACACAATGCATAAAAATATTGATGCATCACTAACAAACATGGCTCATTTTGAAGAAAGAAAAAAAAGAAAAAAAAAGAAGGAAACTGTGTCAAAAATCATTACGATGTTTAGCTATTGAGGTACACCCACACAAATTTCATAACAAATGTATCCCTTGAATCAAAATTCTAGTTAATTCAATTATCTACATGAAAAGAAAGAAAGAAAGAAAACCCTTATCTGGTTCTTTCTGAAATTTTACATCCAGAAATTTTGTAATGCTTCAGTAAATCATACATTATTAGGTTCAAATTACAAGAGGAAGGGAGGGTTCTGTTGAATTCCTGGGCATGAAAATTCAGAATGATACAGATAAGGTGTTTCTTTTTTTTTTTCACTCATTTAAAAAAGAAAAGTCTAATATAATATTAAATTATGAATCTTTTGCATACGAACTCTACCAAATCAATATTAGCTCTTCCAATCATGTTCTCAATACTGCTAACAACCAGATTAGAAGAGATAAAGTTATATCACCTACAAACTTTCAAAATCAAGCTATCACCAATATGGCAAAAACATTAACAGATAATACCCAAAAAGAAGTATCATAAAATTTTTATGACAAGAATCTCAAGAAATCAATCAAAATATCATGTGCACAGGTAAAAATGAAATTAAGAAACAAAAATGAGAAAAATGTATAACAATCCACAACTATGAAAAACTAACAAAGAAATTAACAAAAAGCCTGGAAACTTCAAAAGAGCTATTGATGTAGTTAATAAACTTGCAAAATTGTTTAATAGAACAGAAAAAATAATATAGACAAATGGCTAATGAAAAACATCATCTTTTCCATCCCACCAGACATAAATTTTACGATTATCAAGCCTCTCATAGATTAGAGAAAAGAAATAAAGAACTCTTTGACAGTCCAAAACAAAGATAACAATTTCTCATTGCATATTGAATAAACAGTAGTTTTAAATTATCTGTTTACTAGATGTAAAATAAAATCAAGAACTGCCACACTTTTGCTCTCTGCAAGCAGGCCTTATCTAGGCTACACATTAGAGCAGGAAGCTAGATAGAACTATTCTGTCTAGCTTCCTGCTTTAACATTTAACATAGATAAATCCTCCCTGAAGAGAGCAAAAGCTCAGCTTTCTTGAGTTGATTTTGTTAGCCGTGATGCTTGGAATTGTGAAACACTGGCAGTTGTAGGTGTTAAAGACAGATGTGTTAAAAGGGGTCATTGACCTTACTTTGTTCTGTGGAGCGGGCACATTGTTTAGATTATAAATCAGCTGACAAGTGGTACTCTTTTAAAAGGGATTGTTCAAAATGCAACACTTTTGGATGTCTTAGAACAAAGCTTTTCTATTCAGTCTGCCAAATGCCCTTATCCAGTAAAGAAGCCTTTTTGAGAGCACCACTCTTAATGAATACAATGTTCAAATATCTTCATTTGTGCTACACACACACTATACTGACAAAAGTCACCAGACACTCCTTCAAAAGCAAATGAACGGATCTTCTGAGTTGTTAAGATGAACGGTACAGCTGCAAACGGTATAAAAACAAACCTGCAGCTGACCTCGATCATATCGCACTGTGAGGTTGAGTGAAAATGTCGCGGCAGGAGAGAACCGACTTAGAAAAAGGAAAGATTGTTGGGTATTATATTAGTGGGTTGTCTGTAAGAGAAACTGAGAGGCGTTTAAACATACTCAACTCAACTGTTTTGGATCTACTGAATAAGTGGAAGACACATGGCGTGTCTGAGGCAGCAAAACGTACCGGCAGACCAAAGAAAATTAGTGATAGAGAACGTCAAAGCTTCAGGAGAGTCGTTACAGCTAATCGACGAAGTACTGCACAAGACCTCAGTGTACAGGTGAGTAAAATGCTGGAACCTCGGTATGTACATGTACCATTCACAGAGAACTTCATTCCATAGGTTACCGTGGTCGTGTGTGGCTGCTCATAAGCCTTTCATCTCCACTCAGAATGAATGCTACTCGTCATTTAGCATGGTGTAAAGAACATTTATCGTGAACCGTAGATCAATGGAAACAGGTCCTATTGACTGATGAATCCAGATACACGATTCATCAGTCTGATGGCTATGTGTGGGGTATGGCGGGAGCTGGGGAAAAGCTATTTACCACAGTGTACTGTTCCTATGGTCAAGTTTGGAGCTGGCAGCATATTGGTGTGGGGATGTTTTTCGTGGTATGGTCCCGGCCCATTGGTGATCATGGACAAACCTGTTAACCAGCACATCTACCTTGATATTCTGGACAATTATGCCCTACCAACTCTGTGGCAATACTATGGAACCGAGCCTTGTTGGTACCAGCAGGATAATGCACCGAGCCATAAAGCAAAGACTGTTAGGGTGTGGTTTGACGATAATTCTGTATTCTGTGTGGACTGGCCATCACACAGCCCTGATCTTAATCCCATAGAGCACCTATGGGATGAATTAGAGTGCTGCATAAGAAGTTTGGAACCAAGACTTATTACTAAGCAACAGTTAGCATTATGTACTGAATGGAAGCACATACCTATCGCTGTTTTCCAAAACCTTGTCGAAAGCAAGTCTCAAAGGGTAAGTGCATGCATTAAGGTCAAAGGTGAACCGACACCATACCAATGTATGTCAATAAATGCTATGCTGTGTTTCTTTTCTAAGTGTCCGGTGACTTTTGTCAATATAGTCAATATAGTGTATGTTTGCATATATTTTTTTTAATTTGTGTGTGTTTTTCTTCACATTAAAAGGATTAAATCTTATGTGGATACTTCAATTAAGGTACATTATGTTACGTTATGTTACGTTAAGTTTCATTTCTTTCTCCTTTTGCATGCTGAGATGTCATTATGACAACTTTTACGCTTCACTGTTCCTCTGCATTTTACACAGCCTTCATTCACTTGGTATTGTTATCATCCAACACACTTTGATTATAAGACTGAAAATTTGGTATAAAGCATTCACAGATTGCATCGGAGAACATGGTTCTAAAAATTACCCGATTGTGAAATAGATTTCTAGTTTTTTCAAAATATGGCAGTTTCTACTAGCACTACACAAATATCTATTGCAAAATTGAATGCGCACAATTACTCAGTTTGGAAATTTAAACTCCAACAATATTTAATTAAACAGAATTTGTGGAATATTGTCAGAACCAGCCCCCCAACATGAAAAATGATGATTCGTTACGGAAAGATCAAATTTGCAAATTAGATAAATGTCTTTTACTTGAAGACACAGAAATAGCAAGTATTATACATTGTGATATTGCTTGACATGTGAAATACTTTTAAGGGCATTTATGAAAGATCTACTTTGATGAGTAAATTGTACTATGGGTGAGAACATAGTCAACACTCATCTTGCAGCAATGTTGCTGTGCAGCTTATCTTCATCTTATGAAACTCTTATTATGGCCTCAGAAGCTAGACCGGGTGATGATCTTACTTTAGAATTTGTAAAGTCAAAGCTGATTTATGAGTACAAGAAGAGAACAGAAAGAAGTACATCTAACTTTAATGCTTTTAGATCCTCAGGCGGTTCATCATACAGGCAAAACAGTAATAATAAATATTGCACTTATTGTCATAAACTGAGTCATACTGTAAATGAATGTTGGCCCTGCAGGAACAGAAATAAAAATGATAAAGGGCGTAACAAAAATTTAGCTGACACAAGGAATTTAGGGCAATTAAAACATGGGTCAAATACTGCAAGTAAAAAGTCAAGTAAACAACATGAAGTTGTAAAGCAACGAAATGACCCTGTTATCCCTATTATTTGGTCCCTTGATTCAGGTGCAACAACATGTATGACTAATGAGAGAGAATTTTTTCATGATATCGATTTTGACTTGCGAGAAGTTATTACCACAGTGGATGGAAATCATACGGAATCTGTAGGAATGGGCTCTGGGTATATTAACTGTAACACGGGATCTGATGTAAATAAAATCCTTGTGAAAGATGTATTATATGTACCTGTGCTAGAAACCAGCTTGCTTTCACAGTCAGGAGAATTGCTGAAAATAACTTTACAGTTATTTTTAAAGGAAATGAGTGTTTAATCAAATATGGTGAAAGTATTTTTGCTAAGGGTATAATGGATTCCAGTAACTTACATAAGTTGTTAACTGCGAGAGATAATGCTACAGCATTTATAGTAAATGAACATGCAGACATTGCTAGATCTACCCAAAATTGTGGGAGAAATCATTGCATAAATTTATGGCATAGAAGACTTGGTCATAGAAACACAGAATCTATTAAGGAATGGTTAAGAAAGATTTGGCAAGGGGAATAATCCTGTCAGGGTGTGAGAAAGATGATTTCTATGAACCTTGTATAAAGGCTAAAATGGTACAAAAGCCAGTTAGGAAGGAGAATACCTTCCGAGCAAAAAGAGCTCTAGATTTGATCTACAGTCACATTTGTGGACCAGTGCCTTTAATAACACCTGGGAAGAAGACGTGCTTCATTACTTTTGTTGATGACTACTCCCAATATACTTATCTCTATTTAACATCGCATAAAAGTGAGGCATTAAGCAAGTTTAAGGAATTTGTAGCTGTTGTTTTCAATAAGTTTAAAAGGAAACCTCAAGTTCTTAGAAACGATTCCACTTAGTAGTTCTAATTCTGACTATTATATAGCTCTAATTATTGTACTATTCTCTTTTACGTGCGATATTTCAAAGTAACTTGTACAGAAAACTAGCGGATAATGCTTACCTTGGCATTCCTTTCTAGCGACGGGGACATTTCACGCACGTGTTTTCCGGTCTTTGTTGAGGTTATTGTCCTAAAGTCCGTTGTATGCGATGACTGGCTTTACTTCTCACACTTTTCGCTGGGTATACTCATTGGATCTTTGCTTTAGGATTCAAACATCAATTTTTACCGTTCTTTATACTCGAAATTTTCGCCCATACTCTGGGCATCTTCAGGAGCGTGGCGACTTTACCACCGATGTTCGTGGTTAACTTCGCGCTAATGGAGTCCGATACTCCTTGTTGCCATTCGTCGGAAAAACTTTCCTGGATATGTTTCGTCATCAAGCCCGGCTGGCGCCATCTATGTTTTGTTAAGAACACTTTTTTTTTCCCCCGTATTTTTTTTTAATTTTTTTAATTTCTTCTCCTATCCTGGTTTTCTTGTCTTTTTTGCCTGTTTTTCTTTTGTTGTTGTTTTTCTTGTCTTATTAGTTCTTTCCACAGGCCCGATAATGTGCTAGGGTCATTCTGGTTACATACCCTTGCTTTATTTTTGTAGATTAATATTGCTTCTTCCCTCCTCATTTGCCTTTCCGATTTTTTATTCTTTTTTAGCATTTTAATTTCATCGAACTTTGGGAATGTCCCGTTTTCCAAGCAGAATTGCACTAAAGCCGTTTTGGCTTCTTTTTTTGCCAGTTAGATATGTGTTGTTTAAGTCTTTTTTTTAATCTGTTTTTCGTACTTCCAATGTACGATATTGGGGGTATGTGTGCTATTGGAATTTCGTAGGTTCCTGATTCTTCTAGTATTTTTTCCTCTGTTTTTTTGTTGACAGTCATACTTTTCACGGTGCAAGACAAGAAAACCAGGATAGGAGAAGAAATTAAAAAAATTAAAAAAAAAAATACGGGGGGGGGGAGTGTTCTTAACGAAACATAGATGGCGCCAGCCGGGCTTGATAACGAAATATATCCAGGAAAGTTTTTCCGACGAATGGCAACAAGGAGTATCGGACTCCATTAGCGCGAAGTTAACCACGAACATCGGTGGTAAAGTCGCCACGCTCCTGAAGATGCCCAGAGTCTGGGCGAAAATTTCGAGTATAAAGAACGGTAAAAATTGATGTTTGAATCCTAATGCAAAGATCCAATGAGTATACCCTGCGAAAAGTGTGAGAAGTAAAGCCAGTCATCGCATACAACGGACTTTAGGACAATAACCTCAACAAAGACCGGAAAACACGTGCGTGAAATGTCCCCGTCGCTAGAAAGGAATGCCAAGGTAAGCATTATCCGATAGTTTTCTGTACAAGTTCTTAGAAACGATAATGGTGGAGAACTCACTGGCAGATATTGGGTGTGTGCAAAAGTTCTACCTGTTTTTGTAATAGATGCAAATTGCGATCGGGGTAAAAACGTCACAGATGACGCTGCAATGCCGAATTTTCGGCCTATAAAGTGTGAAGCAGTAGAGCATATAGACACACTAGGTTTGTCCGAGTAAGTCGTTCGTAATGGAAATCATGAACGGTGTAACATGGCATGCGATAAAGAGAACATTAGACATTGTTTACTGTACGAGTTCGATAAAGACAGTACTGCAGCTGTGGCTTGCTGCAACATCTGTCGAGTGTATGGGGAGGATGCAGTTGATGATAGCACATGGCGCCGTTGGTTTCGCAAATTTCAGGACAGAGACAGAAGCTGTAAAGATCAACTACATCCTGGACGTCCATCCATGGTTCCTGACAAGGATGTGGGCTAAGCCATAACAAATGACCCACATCCAACCATTCAGGTAATAGCGGAAACATTGTCGGTACCAGAACAGCAGTCGAAAGATAAAAGCATGTGCTTGAGTTCATCACCAAGTTCGATAACTGCGTTCCGCACAAGCTTTCTGCAAAGCAAACAAGAGGAGAGAATCCATGCCTGTGTTTCTTTGCTTTCTCGTCACAGAAACGAACTGTTTTGGGGACGAATTGTAATGGGTAATGAGAAATGGGTACTGTACTGTAATGTAAAGTGTTGACGGACTATGAGCCAAGGTGCGGAGCCTGCTCCATTGACCTCAAAAGGAGGACTGCATCCCAAAAAGCTTTTGTTGAGTGTTTGGTGAGATGTCCAGGGAATAATCCACTGAGAGGTGTTGACACCTAACCGAACGATAAATGCTGACCTCTACTGCCAACAGTTGGACAGATTGTGAGAACAACTGACATCGAAGCGGCCAGCACTCGTCAATCGCAAAGGCGTGATCCTTCATCATGATAATGCCAGACCTCATGCTGCTTTAATCACTTGGCAAAATTTACTGGACTTTGGTTGGGAAGTGTTACCTCACCCGAAATATTCTCCTGACCTGGCACCTACAGGCTACCACATTTTTTCGATCGTTACAGAACACCTTAGCTCTCCAAACCTTCGAGGATGTGGACGATATGAAAATGTCATTAAATGACTTTTATTTTACTCTAAAACACAGGAGTTTTTCCAACGTGGTGTTCACCTACTCATAGACAGATGGCAAGAGGTTATACAGAACGATGGCAATTATGTGAAATTCTAGGTGTTATTTCTTGTGTTCTCCTTCTTTCTTTGTAGCCTACAAAAACGAGTAGAACTTATGCACACACCCAACAGTTTGAAGAACTTTTATCTAGTAATGGCATAGAGCACCAAACAAATATAGCTTACTGTCCCCAATAAGATGGGATCGCAGAGAGGAAGAACAGGTCCCTTCAGGAGATGACTAAAACAATGCTTCTTGATCCTAAAATTAATGAAAATTTCTGGAGTGAAGCCATTCTTACTACCAATTATATCAAAAACAGGATACCTACTAAAGCTACTGGTAAAAGTCCAATTGAATTGTGGTCAAATAAAATACCCTATTTAGCTCACGTGAAAGTTTTTGGATCTAAAGCTTATGCCTATATTCTCAGACAACTTAAGAAAAAGTTGGGAAGCCATGCACAGGAAGGAATTTTTGTTGGCTATGAAGAAAGATTGAGAACATACAGATTCCTGCCTGGAACAGAAGATGTCATAATTAGCCGGAATGTCAAATTTATTGAGAGGGGAAAATGTAAGCACTACCTGTGATCAACCTGCTGTATTAACAATGCCTAGTCATAAAGAAACAACATGGGATATTGTTTTACATAATGAAATGACAGATGGCACTACTGCAAAGGAAACAGTAACTGAGGATGCCTCAAGTACTTCAATACAACCTAGAAGGTCTATGAGAACCAATATAGGTGTGTCGCCAGATAGACTTGCTTACACAGCTGAAGAAAAAAGTGTACAGAAGCCAAACTCATGGAATGACATTTTTTTTTTTTATTGGAGGTTTAACGACCACCGTGAGCAACTCAATGGGCTATAAGCAGTCGCCCGTCCCTAATTTAGGTTCACTGGTTCCAGGGAAGGGAGAGAGCCAGTACCGTAAGACAACACAACATCCATGCCTGACCGGGATTCGAACCCGGACCCCTTACGGACGAATGATCAGAGGCCAGCGCCTTAGACCACTGCGCCACCGGGGCGGCAAATGACATTTGGAAATTGGATGTGTGTGTGGATGTGTGTGTGGGTGAGTGTGTGGGTGAGTGTGTGGGGGGGGGGGGGTGAGAGAGAGAGAGAGAGAGAGAGAGAGAGAGAGAGAGAGAGAGATGGCTGCAGGTTATAAAGGAAGAGTTTAAGTCTTTGTAAGAAAATGATGTATAGGAATTAGTTGACCTGCCAGCTGGAAAGAAACTCATAAATGGTAGGTGGATTTTTAAAGTAAATAATTCAAATGAAAATGAGCCAAGATATAAAGCAAGTTTAGTTGCTCAGGGTTTTCTCAAAAGGCTCGGAATTGATTTTGAAGTTTTTTCACCAACTGTGAAGCACAGTACGATTTGTACACTGCTCACAATTGCAGCTCACAAGAAGATGCATGTCAGGCACTTCGACATTAAAACTGCGTACTTACATGGTACACTTTCTGAAGAACAACTGAAATTCAGAAGTTGGAAATTACTAAGAGTTACAAAAACATTTTATCATTAACGATCTAGGAAAACCAGTTTCGTACCTTAGTATTGAAACTGAACGAGATGAAAATAGTAACTTCCTCTTGCATCAAACACAGAAAATAAGAAAAGTAATAAATAAGTTTGATGAGTATAAGTTAAGAAATTCCTACACTCCATGAGTGCAGATTATGGGAAGAAATCAAATACTAAGGAAGATGAAGATTTACTTGAAAATAACAGGGCATATCACGAAGCAATGGCAGCTTTGCTTTATATAGCAACTGTTACTAAACCTGACGTATCGAATTCAGTCAGCCTGTTGGGCCTAAGAGTCCAAAATCCAAGGAAAAAGGACTGGTGTGCTTTGCAAAGAGTTATACATTACCAAGGCAACAATTCATTTTAAACTTCAACTTGGAGCAAATAATATATAACTGACAGCTTTTGCTGATAGCGATCATGCAGGTGATATAACCGACAGGAAATCTACAAGTGGATAAGTTATTCAAATTGGTCAAAGCACCGTCGCTTAGCCAAGCAAGAAACAAGAATGTGTTTTTTCAACTGCTGAAAGTGAATATGTGGTGGCAGCATATGCATTCCAAAAGATTATGCAGGTGAGATCAATACTCAACAATCTGAGCTATCCACAGACAAGACCTACTACACTGTACGAGGACAATTAAGCATTTATAAGCATGATTACATTGGAAAGGGTTTCGACAAGAAATAAGCAATTGGATGTGGAAGTCCATTTTTTGGAAAAGCAATGCAAAGACAAAATCCTATAGGTGAAATGTATACCAAGCAAGAATATGCTGGCAGATAACATGACCAAACCCTTGGATCAACAGAAGTTTGAATCCCACCGAGGAGGTTTGGGACTCCAGCTCACTGAGACAACCATCGTGTTCTGATGAGTGGGAGACTGTTAGCCGTAATGCTTGGAATCACAAAACACTAACGGTTGCAAGTGTTAAGACAGATGTGTTAAAAAGGGTCATTGACCCTACTTTGTTCTGCGGAGCAGGTGCATTGTTTATGTTATAAATCAGCTGACAAGTGGTACCCTTTTAAAAGGGATTGTTCAAAACACAGCACTTTCAGATGTTTTAGAACAAAGCTTTTCTATTCAGTCTGACAAATGCTCTTATCCAGTAAAAAAGCCTTTTCAAGAGTGCCACTCCTAATGAACACAATGTTTAAATATCTTCATTTGTGCCACAGATATGTTTATATATTTTGTTTAATTTGTGCACATTTTTCTTCAAATTAAAAAGATTAAATCTCATGTGGTCACTTCAATCAAGGTATATTACATTACATTATGTTCCATTTCTTTCTTTTTTTGCATGCTGCAATGTCATTATGATAACTTTTACACTTCAATGTCCCCTGCGTTTTGCACAGCCTTCATTCACTGTTGGTATTGTTATCGTCCAACAGATTTTACATACATACATATCATTAAGCTGTTCATACATACATATCATTAAGCGATTGGTTGTAGAGGCATGATTTTCAGAAGTTCTGGAGAACCACGGATCTTAGTAGTGACCGTTGAAGATGCCAGCGAAATAGGTTGCACAAAACGCATCCGGAGTTACTTCGGATCTTGAGGGGGGCACTTCGAGATTTCGTGAATAAATGTATATAGTTGATTTGATCAATGTTGTGATGTTTTTCTTTTTGTAAATATTTAAATGTTTCAAGTCTATGCTGAAAGTGGCAGAATCTCAAGAACGTAGTTGCAATGATGCCGGCAACAAAAACAAAGGAAGAACGTAGCGGCAGCATTAAGTACAGCATAATACTTTGTGAACCTTGAGAGGATGCACTTCAGAAATTCGGGAATAGATGTAAATAGATGTTTTTAGAATGTAAGTAGTTTATTTAGTGTTATTTTAATCATAAAGTGATAAATTTTAGCCGACAGTGATAGACTAACAACTTTACAAAAGGCTCAGAACTGCAAATTTGCATGGCGGATATGCAAAATAATTTATACAGAACCTTTTAATTTTGACTTCTTTAAAGTGTTCAGTTAAAAAGGACAGAATAATTAGGCAGTGGCTGAAACTGTGTGAAAATTAGGCAGAATGGGAAGGTCCTAAAGCGGTTGGCATACATCGAACCCATCTATTTCTAAACCTTGTTAATGCAATGCAATAGACATAAACCTGTAAATTGAAAGAAATTTTACATTTAAAATCAAGGAATAACAGGAAGCCTAAGGTTAAGAATGAATAAGAAGTGGATATAAAGAACAGATTAATTGTGCAACCCGCTATAACAACTGTAGTAATTGATTGAATTGTGTATAACCATAAGTTCCTTTTAAGATGTTATGTTAAAATAAAAGACCCAATAAGGGCATTTTACATATTAGATGTTCTTTTATTACGTAGAGCTCACCTTTGAATCTTATGGTATAGTAAACGTGTAGAACAGAAGATAAGGTAGTAAACTTGTTTGCTATTGAATAGGAAACACGCAAAGATTAATTAATATTTTACTTGTCACTAATGCTAAATCAATTAGTTGATAAACTGCTTTGAAACAGCAATGATTTTAGACATAAAGAATGTACAACAGGGTTATTGAATGTAAAACAAGAGCATACTTGGATTTCAAACCTAGCATTTCAAAGGTAAGGGTTTTTTTTTCATATATTGAAAATATGAAATAACACAGAATTTCTTAACCTAGTGTTTATAAAGAATTTGAATCACAAAATTAATACAAAAGTCAAAATAGACATAGGCTTAAGGTAGCAAACAAAGCATTCAGGTATGCATACACATGTCTGATGTTATAAATTAGTGTAATCTACAATTACGAGTATCCCTCCCCCTCCCCTTTCCTTTTTTCCAAAATTTTACAATAGTTTTAACATTTTGAATTTTTATTTATGTGTTTTTAACATTTATACATTTTTAAGGCCAACCCCTAGAAAAATGTATAACCGAGGTTCCACTGTACAAACATTCAAGGGAAAAAATGCCACTTAACAACAACAGAGGACACAGGGAACATCATGAGAAAATAAAACTATGATTATGGGAGCAATTTTCACTCCATCTAGCCTGCATTTCTGGAAATTTTTTAAAGATAAAAGGCTATACTCTATACATACACAAACCAAAAATAGCATGATTTGAAAAATACATCTACTCTGTACAATTACCCAAAGAAATCTCACATAAGAGAAAAGCAGAAAATTCCAGTGAGAGCAGGGGAAATGATTTAAAATCACAAGACTCCCAATTTCAAGTCACTGTGTGGGAACAGTTCATCAGCAGCATCGATGTTTAAATGTGCATGTCACTTGGGGTTGAACAACACCGATAACAAACGCAGAAGATACAGAACCTTTCATACTCTTTATTCCATGAAATCTCCAAATCAAAAATATGGGCAACAGAAATCATGTTTTGTTATCAATTTCACCCCATAAAATGACATATTTTATACAGGAATATTTATTGTTCAGGGGTTTTTGCTTTAGTCGTAATTTTTTGTGGCATATTCATGAAATTAAGCAAAGACAGACAGACAGACAGACAGACACACACTCTCTCTATCTCTCTCTCTCTACAATAAAACTCCTCCTAAAAAAAACACATTCCATCCTTCTCGAACATTTGTCATTAAACAACAGTTTTTCATGAATAATGCATGCAAAAATAACAAGGTATGAATAAAATGTCTGAAATTAAATATTACGCAGATAAATGAATTAATCTACATAAATATTTTCTGAGTAGTTGGCTATGTGAAGAACAGTTAATTTTATCATTTCTGTGCCTAAAATTATATGCCAAAAATGACGTAACATTTCTTACTTTGGACAACTGATACAAATGAACTGCTTGAGCAAAGTGGCCACTAGACAGCTGTTCTTCGGCAGCAATTTCATAAAGTCTATGTATGTCAAGACCAAGCATGACACCAAGTCTTTCTGCCTGTGGAAGATCAGATGGTGCAGCTGTGTAACTCAAAAACAGCTCAGCAGGAGAAATCCTGAAAAATATATGAACACCTAAAAACCTGATAATCACAAAATGCTCATTATTTCAAAATATTTTGATGATACACTTGATGGATCATTAAGATAATGTTCTATATACAGGGCTCAAAGGAAAGTCGATATCCAGTCCTGTCAAGGCTGAAGGAACAGTCCCCAACTATAAACGTTAGGTCTGCCTCTAGTAAAGCGAACATGCCCTATCGATTAAAAGCAGTTGCAGCGCCCCTAGTGGTGAAGTGTGGAAGTTTGCGAATCTAACTCTGCAACGAAGCAAGATAGACGCAAAAGGTCAATTACGAAGTTGTAGAGCATCATCGAATTATGAAGAATCGACATAAGAAAAAAACGGAAGAACGAGTAAGGATAACCAGTTAGACATCATAGGACATGAATGGTTATAGATGCATTTCATTGACACAAAAATGGTTACAGGCGAGTAGCTGGCATACATATGACGTAAAGCTATCGGAGATAATGTTCAAAATGTCTGCGATCTGCGGCACTGCACATCTGAATGCGAGAGTACATTACTGCGTACTGTAACTAGCATTGCTGGTGTCACAGTGTTAAAAAGCACTGATGATATGCTGTTTCAATTCGTACAAACTTGTAGACGCTGTAATACACACCTGGTCCTTTAAATATCCCCAGAGGAAGAAGTCCATAGGGATCAAGTCTGGTGACCCCTATGCATTCCAATGACACTCGCCATACACAATGACCATCTCGCAATACTGCTGGGACGTGTAGCATGCCATCAGAAGCTCTGCAACAAAGTGCTTATCCCCTCCAGCACAGGCTGCCTTTTGTCCCCAGGAGGATCGTAAGTCACTATCGCATTTGCATACTCTTGTGCGTCGTTCAGCGCCGTTCCACTGGATGGGGCATGGTTGATCCTCTAGCTTTCGCTGATGTCTGACTGGTTATTCTTGCTCATTCTTCCATTTTATTTTGTCAATTCTTCGTAATTCGACGATGCTCTACAACTTCGTAATTGATCTTTTGCGTCTATCTTGCTTCGTTGCAGAGTTAGATTTGCAAACTTCCACACTTCGCCACTAGGGGTGCTGCAATCGCTTTTAATCGATCTGGCATGTCCACTTTACTAGAGACAACCTAACGTTTATAGTCGGGGACCGTTCCTTCAGCCATGACAGGGGTGGATATCGACTTTCCTTTGGACCCTGTATGGACAACAGAGCATACTGATTATTTTGAACAGTCACTTACAACTATGATAAAACATCACTAACTAATGCCATTTTGCATGTTGTACAAGGCATTTGAAAGCATAAGATTTCCTACTAAATTTGGCACATTCAGATACTCTTTGTGGATCTATGTATACACAGTCATATCAGAATAATATGACCACCCCCGGAATCACAGTGTACCCGCCCAGGCGCGTCACAGAGTGCACGTGACACGGTTGATCACACAGAGATATAAGCTGCTGACCGGCCAGGACAGATGAGCCATAGTGCATTACGTGCACAATGGGCAGAGGTAATGATTTGATGGACGTTCAAAAAGGAATGATCATGGGCTACTGTGCCAAGGGTGGAAGCATCTCAGAAACAGCAGGCTTTGTGGTCTGTTCACGAGGTGCTGTAGTAAGGACATACCAAGAATAGACCGCTGGCACACCAAGCACCTCCTGACGTCATGACTGTGGAGCCCCAGTGGCCAACGACCCCAAACGGAGAATGTCGCTTCCGTCGACTGGTAAAGGGCAATCGATGCACAACAGTGCAGCAATTGATTACGCAAATGAACACTGGGGCACCAAGGTACGTGTCCCTAATAACAGTACAGCAAACCCACATGGGTCTCCAGATTTGGAGACTCCAAATCTGGAGTCTCCAAATGTGTCTCCAGATTTGGAGACACATGGGTCTCCAGATTCGACGCTGCATCAAAGTTCCCATGTTAACCCATGTCCATCAGCAACGACGCCTGCAGTTCGCATGGGACTACCATCATTGGACAGTGGAAGAGTGGGAAAAGGTTGCCTTTTCTGAAGAATTGAGGTTTCTACTCCACAGAAGTGATCGACGGTGGTGGATATGGTGCCAGACACACAAGTACCAACACCCGGACATGCTTGTCGGTCAAATACAGGCTGGTTGTGGCAGTGTGCATATCTGAGGAATTTTTTTCTTGTATGACCTGGGACCAATGGATGGGTCACTGAATGCCAATGGCTACATGTCCATCCTCACTGACCACATGCATCCCTTCATGTTGGACATTTACCCTAGAGGTGATGGTGTCTACTAACTGAACAATGAGCCCTGCTATATCACTAAGGGGATGCGTGACTGGTTCCAAGAACACCACAGCGATGTCTCTGTTCTCCCTTGGCCAGTGAAATTGCCCCACCTTGATCCCATAGAGCACTTGTCGTACTATGTGGATCAGCAGGTTCGACATGCTGGCCCACAACCACATCATCTCTGGGACCTCCATGCTCTGCTGCAGTCTGAATGGGAACGTGTGCCTCGGGCAACCTTTCAGGGCCTAATTGCATCCATGCAACGCCATCTTGATGCTGTCCATCTGGATCAAGGGTGGTTATTACCATTATTAGGTAGGTGGTCATATTATTCTGATATGACCATGTATATGCACATCACACATACATTCATTACAGATACAGCGAAACCCCGATTTTACGCTTTTCAGCTGACCAGCATAAAAAGTCATAAGACTTGGTAATAATTAATGACACAGCTATTCCTAGAGTTAATGCATTATAAATATCTCCAACTTATGGGTTTTCTAAGGAATAAAAGGAAATAATATGTCGCATTTTCAGCTAGCAATCCTATCCTTCCTCAGGACTACAGCCATAGTAGATGTTGCCATTCATGAGATAAATTCCAACCTTTTAAAACATTTAATGTTGTAACTTTTCTTCTCTCTATTTCTAGTCCTCCTGACAATTTTCTTTTGAAAAGTGAGGTTGATGTGCCAGAATTTCTACAGTGTCTCAACCGAAAGCACTTTATGTCCTGTATTTTGAACGTGTCTGTCCAAACCTGTTTTGTTTGTCATATTTTTAATTGCAGTTTTATGTTCTCTTTATGCCAATCTGGTTTTAAGCTGTCTGCCTGAATATTCAAAAGGAGGAATTATTACCCTTCTGTACTAGTCAACAAAATTCTTAGTAAAAAGAAAAGAATCAAAAGTCAAGTTTCAGTTAACTAGAAAAATTACTTACCATAAAGGACTGTTTGAAAAATGTCAGAAGATTAGTGAGAAGTTTTTAGTCAGACTGGCTTCAGGATTACCAAAATAAAATCAATAACTACCTTCCAAAATTAAAGCAGAATGAAGAAAACATCCTTTCACAGGAAAGTGTAATCTACAACATAAAATGTGAGTGTGGTCTCAGCTATGTGGGAGAAACAGGCAGACAGCTTAAAACCAGATTGGCAGAACATAAAGCTGCAATTAAAAATAAGACAAACAAAACAGGTTTGGACAGACATGTTCAAAATACAGGACATAAAGTGCTTTAGGACACTGTAGAAGTTCGGACACATCAACAGCATTTTTTAAAAAGAAAATTGTCAGAAGGACTGGAAATAAAGAGAAGAAAAGGTACAACATTAAATGATTTGAAAGACTGGAATTTATCTCACAAATGGCAACACCTACTATAGCTGTAGTCTTGAGGAAGGATAGGGGTGCTATCCGAAAATTCGACATATTATTTCCCAGAAAACTCATAATTTGGAGATATTAATACTGCATTAAGTCATATGATGAGGAAAACCATAAAACCAAAGTCAAGGTAAAACAAACTTTACAGGCATACATGTGTACAAAAAAAAACAGAGATGCAATGTACTACCGTAGTATGTATTGTAAACAAATTTATGTAAGAACCAAAAGATGAATTATAACTGTGTACATACTTACATTATGGGATGTTTGTTTGGGAAAAATCTGTAATCTCTGTTTGCTTTCTATTTTTAGTGTTTAGCTCAAAAAAGCTTTCTCAATAATGGAATAATAATCAAGGGAAAAGTTTTTCACAACTTTTGATCTGTTCGATGCCATATTGAAAGAATGCATAGGTTCCAAAACTTTGGCTACATTGTTGTCATCATTATCTTCTTCCGATAAACAATCCATTACATCAGAGATTGTTTGAACTTCTGAAGTTAGCACAGTTTCATCACATGCAGCATACTCTTCAAAATCGATTGCAAGTTCATTGATGTAATTATACTCTGGCTCAATCGGAACATCAAGTCCATTTGAATCATCTTCTACACCCGTGGGAACTTCATGTGATGTTGGCAATCCACCCTCCCCAAAAGAATGAGAAATGCAAGTGCTTGTCACACTATTCCATTAAGAAGATATGAAATATATAGCTTCCAATACATTGATTTTCTGATTCCATCCATCTTCAAGATTTCCAGAATCAAGTTTAGCCAGTGCTTTTCTCACCAACTGTTTCTGGTAAAACTCTTTGAAGGAATAGATAATGCCCAAATCACACGGCTGAAGTTTGCTTGTGCAGTTTGGTGAAAAAACTGTATGCGCACATTTCAAAGTTTCAAATGAACATGGGCTGAACACTGATCAATAAAGAAGATAATGTTTCACTTTTGCAATCTCATTTACTTATCTAGATTGTACAAAAAATCTTGAAATGTAGTTTGTGTCATCCAGGCCTTTTTGTTTGCTTCATAGCTATAGGGAAACTCTTCACATTTTTTAAACAACATGGTTTCTCAGAATTGCTGATCACCAGAAGTGTTAATTTTTCATTCCTGTCAGCACTGCAGCATAACAAGACAGACAATCGCATTTTCAACATTTTTCCACAGTGGCATGATTCTCCCTGATTCTTCACAATGTACATTTTATCAGGCAGAAGATTAAAAAAAAAAAAAAAGCTCATCTCATTGGCATTGAAAATGTCCTTCGGAGCATAATTCGCAACTAAAGCAGGTAAGGTCTTTGTTTTCTATTAATCCATTGTAATTATAATCAACGCTTGCAGATTTACCACAAAGTGATCAGTGCGTAAGATTATGATGCTTCTTTAATCGATGCATCCATCCATCCATCCATTTGAAACTGCGAAGTCGTTCAAACTAAGCCAAGCAGCAACTTCTGAGGCCTTTTCTTTCCATATTGATCTATTAAGTGGTCTGTTTGTAGCTCGAGCTTGCATGAACCACCTCATTAAAATTGTTTCCAGTTCACCAGAAAGCAAACTGTTCAAAGTCCTTCTCTTATTAGCATAATGACCTACCCAGAGGTGCCAACCATTACGGATTTTCCGTAAATATCACAGTTTCAGCTGCCTGATTACGGAGTTACGGACAGGTTGGAAGAATTACGGATTTCAGTGTATTTCGTAAAAGTTCTGAATTTTGTATCCTTTTTTGTTAAAATCACGGTTTAAACTGCGATCGAATTTTGCGAATACATTTATAGTTCTTTTCGCACAATTGCGAAAACGTTTAATTGGTACTGATTTGAAGTAAGCGCCGTTTAAATTCAGATATTGGATACATCGGCAAAGCCAATATCGGACGGGTATCGGGTGAAGAACGGCAAGGCAATATTGCGTAATATGTCGCAAAAGCCGTTGCCGGCGCAATGACGTCCGCATACCTGCCAAGTATTCCAGATTTCCTGGAACGGATTTTGGGGTAGTTTTACGGTCGGTAAAATAGTTTCTTCCGGATTTTTGCCAAAACGGCTCGTGAATTTTTTTAATGATGGAAATTGATATCCTTCTTATTATCGCTTTATGTAAACTTCTGCTTTTGTTTTATTATGATCTCATAGCAATTGAACCTTATGTTATCTCCTGTTTCTAGCAGTGAGCGATATTTATGATCGCACACGGTGACACACCCCCTCCTGCCAAACCTTCCAAACTCCCTCTCTCTGTGTTGGAATAGCTGCGTTAATTGCGTCGAAGTTCAAAATTTTTTTAATTCTGCGCTGTGCAGAGTTTGCCAAAATGCATAATTACGCGTCTAGTAAGCATCGAAAAGTGTGTTTACGCATCGAAATTTTACCAATGCGTAAAAATACGCATTGAAAAATTTTACCATTGCGTAAAAATACGCATCGGGACGGTATTTTGTCTTTCAAAAACAGAAGTAAATGAAATAAAGATTTTTCTCCGTAATCGTAATTTCGTTTTCCTGCGATGTTGCCTCTGTCAAGTATTGTTGTTATACATCACTTTATTCCAAAAATATTTGTATTTCAGTGTGAAAGTGGAGGGAAAATTTCCGAAAACGGAAATTCGACAGCACAAGAATTCCCCTGTAATTTAAGCCATGAGCGTGCAACGGCTTCGAGGAATTTCTCCTTTTTCGTCATAATTTGAGTTAAACTCGAGATTGATGCAAAACTGAACAGAAATTTCGGGGCAATTGGTAGTGGGGGAGAATGTTTTTCGCCTGAAACTCGAAAACGGAAATTTCATCTTTCAAAACGTTCAAAAACGGAAGTTAGACACAGTGAAGATTTCTCCCGTAATCGTAATTTTATTTTTCATGCGATGTTTCCTTTGCCTAGTATTGTTGTTAGATATAACTTTATTTTTAAAAATATTTGTATTTCAACTTGTAAATGGAGGGATAATGTCCAAAAACAAAAATCGGACTTAGAAAAGATTTCTTCCGTAACTGTATCCCCCCCAACCATGTTCTGAACATGTATCCTGTATTCTTAAATATTCCCCCACCCCCAAAAAATGTTTGTGTTCAAAAGTATTGATATTCTCAAAGTTACACTATTCATCATTTATTTAAAATCATGCTGTCATGCCTTCATGATGGATAAAATTGTCATCAAAGGGCACTAAAAAAAAAAAAAAAAGGTCACTGTCTTGTCATTGATTTAATATGAAATCAAGTTATTTCTAAAATTGTGTCATTCAATTTAGAAAAAAATAAAAACCTTGAAAATCATCACTATTTCTAAACTCCATCTATGAGTGACTGACACAGAAAAAATAATTGAAAACAAGTATCATCAAACATACTGCTAGCACATCCCATACATTACCACTCTCCCCTAATAATAGATAATCGTGAATTAACAGTTCTGGTACTGTCGCAAATCTTCTTGATTTTAAGATAAATCTTCTTAATTTTAGGGAAAATCTTCTTGATTTTATGGTAAATCTCGATTTTTGCAAGTAATCTTTTTGATTTAGGAAAATTTTGGTTGGCAGGTATGTGTCTGATATTAACCGACATTCAGCCGTCATAACCAATATCGGCTCAATATCTAGCCAATATTCATTCCCACTTGGGTTATTAAAAAATATTAACCGTTAAAATAGAAGGGTCATGTTATAAGGTGTTTGATTTCATAAGGTTATTACACATTTTGCATGTTAATTTCTCATGAAATACCATTCCCACGCATAAGTGATGATGCTTCGTATGGTGATTACTGATGGGCATCACAGAAGGTTGGCACCTCCGTGACATGAGATAAGTACAATATTGATAATTTAATTTCGTAATTTTTTGTCAGGATAGTGTAAACATATAAGGTTATTACACATTTCACGCACTAATTTCTCATGAAATACTCTTTCCACGCATTAACAATGAGGTTTCGTATGGTGATTATCGATAGGCACCTCATACAAGTATTGCAGGTTACACAGTAGTACTATAATATTGTCCTTAACTTTGAAAAAAATGGTGTGTTACATTACTGAAAATATTACTGAAAGTTTGTGTTCCATTACTGAAACATTACTGAAAAATACCCTATTGATTACTGATAGGTTCTGCTAGAGGTTGGCACCTCTGCCTACCCTTTCCAAAGTAATTTTGATTAACTCTTTCTGTTTTAAAATTGTTTTCAGTGTTGCAACTGGTAATCCAAGAGACTTGGCTAATTCAACTTTAGTTCCAAGAAATTTGCTAGCTTTTTGTATAATGGAGGCTTTTTCAGCCAAGGAAAGACATTTGTGCTTCTTACTTGCCAGCTTCACTCGCACGTCTAAAAAAATCGAGATTTAAACAGCAAACTGACTGAACTGCTCTCAAAACCTCACACAGTTCTTGCTATGCTGAGACACAAGCCAGTTCAGCACATGGATTTATAGCACTAGCCGAGAAACCCAAGCGAAGTTCCTACGATAAGACACAAACAGTCTGAGAAATGCGGCACTGCCCCAACTAGTCATCACATGCTTTCGACAAATTCTGGAGAGGAAGAACAAGTTTAAGGCAATCTGGTCATCAGTGGCGAGAGGGGGAAGAACTTGGTTAAAGCAATCTTACATGCATGGAAACCAAGAAAGACACAAAATTAGAGGAAAATCAGGTTTGGCACCAACAATTTTAAACGACTTTCGATGCGGGAAATTGTGCAATTGGAAAAACATATAACACAGGGAAAATATAGGAGAATTATCGGAACTTCAGAAAAATGATGCTCGAAACACAAAAAACATAAAATGTGGGGTCATAAAATTGGGGTTTCACTGTATGTATATATCATCAATCATTCTCTTCTACAACTCTACCTTTAGTGATTCTCTTCCATGCCACACCAGCATGCTTCTGAATTTCCTCCACTCATATCCCACATGGTCTTTTGGGTATTTTCCTGCCCCTTAGTATCCAGTTTAGTATTTCAGTTGCCCAATGGTGGCCAGTTCTAGCAATATGTCCAGCCCATTGTACTTGGTCTTTATTTATATCATGATGTTATCAACTCTTATCATTTTCCTGAACTATGAGTTCTTCTTTCTCTCTCTCTCTCCTGGTTATAGTAAGTATAATAATTCCATGCTCCTTTGAGTTACCTGAAGCCTCTATATATCTTTTTTAGTTAAGGTCTATGTCTCTGATCCATAAGCGCTTCTTTCGTGAACAAAAAGGGCTTTATATTTCATCAGACCATTGATATTTCTACCTCAACAAACTTCAATAGCAACAGCCCTTATTTTATCCCCTTCATTTGGCCAATGAAATGTAGATCTTTGAAATCCAAATCTGGCAACCAGACTTGCTGCAATTGTTTACAGATGATCAAGACCTAGATCAGGTGGAAAGTGCTTTTGTGTTTCTTTAACATCTTTACATAACTACAGTGTGCTAACTTATTACCTACCTTCTCTAGGTATTCTCCCTTAACATTAACACACTTGTCCCATCTCTTTGAAAGAATCTATCAGCCATGTAGAAGGTTTTGGGTTGATGTTACAGGCACTGTAAAACATATACTGTTACGACCTGTTTTGAGAAATTTTCTGGCTCTTGCAGCAGCTGGTGGGTCAAAGCTTATCTTTCACAATGGTAGCAGAATACTATGCATCCATTGTTGCTCCGTGTGCAAGAAAATCCATGAGAAGTATCCTATTTGTAACCCAGAATACAGAAGCCATTAGCTTTCCTGCAGATGGCATTGCCTTGAATTTCTTCAGCAGTGGGGAACCCTTGTGGCACCATTCACATCAGACTCACTTGCTTTCTGGAGTAAAATAATTAACTCAAGTCTCATCACTGGTCACAATCTGCTCCAAAAATGCATCACTTCAGACTTAAAGTGATGAAACAGATCTGTGCAGATGGCAAAATGAAACAGCTTCAATCACAGCAGGACATATGTCCATGCGGTTCATTTACTACACCTGCTTGGCCCTCACAAAATTTGTTGCTCTAATGGTAGACATTTATCTTTGACAGTGTTTTATTGCCATATTGTGCTAGTAATCTTCACAAAATTTCAGCTAGTTTCACCTTCTCTTTAAAAAGAAATTTAATAGTACAAAGCTGTTCCCCACTCACACAGGCCCGGTGCGACCATATAGGCGAACTAGGCGACCACCTAGAGCGCCAGAAGCTGGGGCGCTAAAAACATGCAAAACTAAAGTTTCGTAAAAAAATAAAAAATCAGTAGAATTAGAAAAAAATTACTAAATGCCCAATAAAATTTGAAAAAATCAGTAGATCTACTGATAAATCAGTAGACATGGCAACACTGAGAGAGATAATGGCCCCTCTAAAATTCCTCTTTCATGTTAACTAACGTCGTCCACTCATATTGTGCAATCTCTCAAAGCGTAGCTCAAACTTTCTCTCCCCAAGGTCGACACACGCATCACCCTGACCTTTAGTGACCTCCAGCTAGCTCTCATACATCCTACGCAATCTTCGTTCTCACAGACAGAACGTAAACATACTACTGGCACCTTTCACTTCCTCCCATTTCAAAACCGAAACATTAAAACTTAAATTCTATTTTTATTTCTCCCTTCACATTCCTACATCGTTACAACGCAAAATAAAACATCAACAAAACGGTGTAGTGGAAGTGTGTTTTCTTACTGTGTTTTCACTGTGTAATGTAAGTACGTTTCCTTACAGGTAGATGGTATTAAGACATGGCCGATAAAAAAAAAGCCTCGGGATTCCAGAATCGTAAAAGGAAGGCTGAGGAGGAAAAATCATTATCAAAGCTAAAGGGCTCATTTCTGAAGTATTTACGCCATCAAGATCAAGACAGGCGAACTGAAGATTTGAGAGAAGAATCAACGGTTAACCTGCCAGGGAGTAGTAACTTAGAAAACGTGGCTGTTGTTCCAGAAACAGATGAAACTAAGCCAGCTAATACCTCCAATGAAGAAATATAAGAAGATCCTAATCAACATCGGGAAGAGGAAGTGTTAGGAAATGTCATCAACCTTGATGTAAACTATAGAGATCCAGCTACATGGGATGTTCATGATGATCAATTGTGTCAAATGCTCGTCGAACATGGACCCTACCAAGCTACAGTTCAGCTTTCCTCTAGACGACAATCGAAGAAAGTTTTCAACTACAAAAGGTTTCTAATCAATGGTGAATACCTTCATCGTGAATGGCTTCAAAAATGCGGTTTTATGCTTCTGCTGCATGCTATTTTCGAAAACAGCTGGATGATCAGCGCTATGTAGTAATGGTATAAATGACTGGAAAATATATATCTACCCTCTTAACTAGCCATGAAAAAAAAAACTGTGATCATATGACAAGCTTTCAAGAGTGGAAAGAGCTCGAAGTTAGATTAAAGAAAAACAAAACTATCGATAAAGAACATTTGCATCTAATTAGGAAAGAGGAAAAATTCTGGCATCAATTGTTAGAAAAACTGATTACATTGGTAAGAGTGCTTGGAGCACAAAACTTGGCATTTCGTGGAACAGACGAAGAGTTATTTACTTGTGGAAATGGAAACTTTCTTACATTTGTAGAATACCTGGCTTTGCTTGATTCTATCATGAATGAACATCTCTGAAAAGTTTGTGACAAGGAGACTCAAATTCATTACCTGGGGAAAGACATTCAAAATGAACCGATCAGACTTTTGAGTAATGCTGTACAGAAAAAATTCTATATGCAGTTCACAATGCTAAATACTTTTCTATAGTGCTTAACTGCACACCCAGGGCTGGTGCAAGGTAACTTGGCATCCTAGGCAAAATATCTTTAACCCCCCTCCCCCAATGGTTAACACTTATTTATACTAATAGTTAAAAGTCATACTAATGAACCTCTTGACTTTTAATGTATACACTTTTTACGAATTTGAAATGCAAGTCAGCCACATACTTTCAAAAGTGAAAATAAAAAACACAATTAAGTCAATAATTAATATTTATTTATTTAGAATAAATTATAGATAGCTATATTGCATATTTAACAATATTAAAATGGAAATATGTAAAAATTAACAGAGTACTAGAACTACAAGAGACTAAAGATTAAATTTTATTTTTTCTAGCCTTAAGCTTGGAAAATGTAGAAACCAGTTCATTAAGGTCGATAGTTTGTGCTAATTCCTGTTCGATTGAGCTAAAGTTAATCCAGACATACCTCAGGTTGTCTATGACACAAGAAAGACTGGTGGGGCTGGCAACTATATCAATCGAACAGGAATTAGCACAAACTATCGACCTTAATGAACTGGTTTCTACATTTTCCAAGCTAGTGAAACAGAAAATCTTGCAATGGACAGAAAGAGACGAATAAAGTCTTTGCAAAGAAGTTTGTTTCCTAGTCTACACCAAAATCTATCCCGATTACAGTACCAGTATATACACATCAGATTATTACATTTTGATCCTATTCATAGCCAACTAATGTGGTAGAATTATTTGTCTGAGAAAACAAAGTGTCCATTTCATTGTAATAGGGTAGGATGAGGAGAATTCAGTCTCTTTTTTCAGGTCACAAACATCAACTTCCACATCTCCTGAATTCTTGACAAAGCACATACTCAGAAATAAAAGCTCATATGTATATATAATTATTCAAATGAAATGATGTAAGAGAAGAAGAAGTGTGGTATGGGAGGGAAATGCTTGTGTGGCAATACATTCCATGTCATAGGAAGTACTACAACAGTAAATGTAACGCAATTTTGCTTGTGTATAAATATTAGAAAGCCATCTTAAACTGCTCATATTTATTTGCATTTTTATTTTTATATTATTATTCAAAAAACATTTTTCGTCTTGTTTTGGGGTTTTTACAAATGTCATGTGCAACTCAATGGGCTATAAGCAGTCACCTGTCCCTAATTTAGGGCAACTGGTTCCAGGGAGGGGAGAGAGCCAGTGCCATAAAACAAACACATAGCCCATGTCTCACCTGGGATTAGAACCTACATCCATCTAAGATGAGCAGTTAGAAGTCAGTGCCTGATACCACTCAGCCATTGGGATGGTTATTCTTCAATTTGCAGAAGTTAGATGTTATGGAACCCAAGAAGTACTGTATATGTGCATTTACTACACCTCGTGAAAAATTTTATATTAGTAAAAACAAAACATACATATACAAATTTTGATCATGTTTTCTCTCTCTCTCTCATCTATCTAACATAAAATAAATTTTCTTCTACATGTTCAAGGATGGACAGAGATACAAAGTGATACTTAATTAATCAGGAGTTCACACTCATTTTTAAGAACAAAAACTAAGCACTCTTTAAGCACAAAAGCACAGTGTTTAAGGACTCTTAAGAATCTTGATTTCCAATCTCTTTCTACATATACAAAGTTATTACAAATGAAATAGACAGTTTCAACCTTTTATAAAACCAAAACTATGCAAGATATTGACACTTACGATGCACCACTCTATACCAATAGCAAATATTTTATTACACATACAGATGGAGTCAGTAAAAGATTGTACTTTTTCACCATCACGTGACCATTCAGGCAAGATGGCCACAAATGCTGTGGTGAAGGCATTCTGTGAATCTGAATTACGTAAAACGAATTTTGTTACTGTTGTGCAATGATGTTTTACCACACATTTCAAGAAATCACTGCGAAACAGACTATCCATCTATGACTGACACAAGAAATTTGAAACAACAGGAAGTCCATGTAAAGGTAAAAAACCAGGGAGACTACAGGTATCTGATGAACAAGTGAAGTATGTTCATGCCATTTACCAATGTAGCCTAAGGAAATCCACAATGATGATGCATCAGGAGATACAAATTCTATAACCGACTGTTCGGAAAATTCTGAGGAAGCAGTTGAAAATGACTCCCTACAAACTGCAGTTATAGCACAGTCTAAAGAACAATGACAGAGCTGCATGTTGCAATTTCTGTACAGATATGTAGGAGCATTTTGAAGATGATAGATTTAGTGAGCATCTAATTTCCAGCAACGAATTGACATTCCACATAAGTGGGAAAGTTAATAAACACAACATTTGCTTATGGGGGACTGAAAATCCTAGAGCAAAGGTGGAGCATGCATGGGATTCCCTAAAGCTTAATGTGTTCTGTGCAGTATTCCATAACAATTAGTATAGCACCTTCTTTTTCCAAGATTACACTGTAAGGGGAAGTTCTTATCTTGATTTGCTAATCATTTGTTTGATGCCTCAACTGCATGAGGACAGTGACAACTTCAGTTTCCAGGAGGATGGAGCACCACTTCACTGGCAACAGGAAGTTAAAAATTACCTCTGAAAATCTTCCACAGTGCTGGATCAGCCATGCAACAGGCAACAACATGTCACTGATGTGTTGGCCATTGCAAAGTCCGGATCTAACAACCTGTGACTTTTTTTTTATGGGGCTATGTCAAAGGCAAGGTCTTTGTCTCTCCCCTTCCTGTTAATTTAGCTGATCTGTAACAACATATCGCAACAGCTTTTGCTGAGTTGATAACGTGTTTGACAAGACTTTGACTACCACATTAATATACTGTATGCTGTGTTACAGCAGCTTACAGATGTTCTGTGAACATCTGTAAGCTGCTGTAATAAACTTCAAGAGTTTCCCTGCAAAATGGTGCAATGTGAGTGTCAATATCTTGAATAGTTTTGATTTTATAAAATGTTGAAACTACCTATTTCATTGGTAATAACCCTGTGTACATATATATATCATCATCATCATCATCATTGTCAACCATTATCAATCCACTGCTGGACGAAGGTCTCCCCAAGTTTCCTCCACAACGGTCTGTCTTGTGCCAGTCTCCTCCATGTCACCCCTGCATACTTTCGAATTTCATCCACCCATCTCCCATGTGGTCTTCTTCTGGGTCTTTTCCTGTCCCTTGGAATCCAATCTAAAATTACGGCTGTCCATCGATGGTCTGTCCTTCTGGCAGTATGTCCAGCCCATTGCCATTTCAGGGATTTAACTCTGATCATGATGTCTTCCACTCTTGTCATTTTTCGGATCCACGAGTTCCTCTTCTTATCTCTCCTGGTTACACCAAGCATACACCTCTCCATGCTACTTTGAGTTGTCTGCAGCCTTTGTATGTCTCTTTTAGCTAAGGTCCACGTCTCTGCACCATACGTAAGCACTGGAAGGATGCATTGATCAAACACTTTTCTTTTAAGACATAATGGCATATTGCTCTTGAAAATTATGCTGTTTCTTCCAAAAGCTCTCCAGGCAAGTTTTGTACGCCGATTAATTTCTTCATCAATGTGACCCTCATTTGATATCTGCTGTCCAAGATAAACGTACGTGTCTGTTATCTCCAGCTTTTCTCCATCAATCGATAAATCTTCATTTCTTGTAAAAGCATTGAACATCACTTTTGTCTTCTGAAAGTTCATTTTTAATCCCACTTCTTTACTCTTGTCAGCAAGTTCCTGGATCATACTCTGCAGCTCTGATGGGGTAGTTGCAAAAATGACTACGTCATCAGCAAAACGAAGGTGGGTTAGATAATCTCCATTAATCTTTATCCCCTTGTTTTCCCAGCTCAGCGACTGAAAAACACCCTCCAATGTGGCATTAAAGAGCTTCGGAGATATGGTGTCACCTTGTCTCACTCCCTTTCCAATTTTTACGTGTGTTGTATTTTCAAACAGCCTAATCTTTGCACTTGCATTTTCATAGATGTTATTAATAATATTAATGTATGCATCTTCAATACCGCAGGTTTTCAGAGCCATTGTAACTGCTGATGGTTTCACCGAATCAAAGGCTTTTTCATAATCGATAAAAGCCATGCACAATGGAAGTTCATATTCCCTCGCTCTTTCAATTAGTTCTCTCAGCACATGGATATGATCTATTGTGCTGTAGCCACTCCTGAATCCAGCTTGTTCTCTCGGTTGAGCCATGTCCAGTGTTACCTTCAAGCGGTGTGAAAGAACTTTAGTGAAGATTTTATAAACTACTGATAGGAGGCTGATAGGTCTGTAGTTTCCAAGATCCTCAATGTCACCTTTCTTATGTAGCAGGATCATTGTAGCGGTGTTCCAATCCTCAGGAATCTTCCCTTCATTAAGGCATCGAGTGAAAATTTGGCGAGTACTGTTTCGATTTCTCCACTTGCTTCTTGTATGATGTCTACAGTAATTCCATCTTCTCCTGGAGCTTTTCCTCGCTTCATGTTCTTGATTGCATGTGCAACTTCTGCTGGAAGGACTGGAGGAACTCTGGTACTGGTATCTTTCATGATGTCTGGAGTGCATATATCATCCCTTTCATATAATTTGCAGTAGAAATCTTTCACTCTTGTCAAAATTTCGCCTCTATTTCTTGTTACAGAACCATCTTCTTTTCTCAGTGCCATAATCTGTTTTCTTCCCTTACTGAGATGTCCCTTTGCTATCTTTAGGCTTTGGTTGTTTTCAATTGCTTTCCTCACTAGTTCACAGTTGAATTTCCTTACGTCTTCAGTGATACTTTTTCTTACTGTCTTGCATAGCTCTATATATTCCACTTTGGAAGTCACATCTTCTTTAGTTGTCCTCATCTCTCTTCTTTTTTGCATCAACATTTTGGTTTTTCCTGATAATTTGTTCACCTGCAACTTGTTCTTAGACCCAGCTAATTTTGTTGCTGTTTCCATAAGAGCTTTGGTTACTTTTCTGTTAACTTCAGAGATGTCCACTTCTTCCCATGTTAGGCCTTCTAAAGCAGAGAACCTGTTCTTCAGTTCTAACTTGAAGGTATTATGGTGTTTTTTAAGGTTGGTTATGTCAATAGATTTTGTTTGTCTTATGAGCTTGCCACGTTCAAGTTTAGTGTTGAGGTGCATCTTACATCTCACCAATCTATGGTCACTACCTGTGTTGAACTTGTTTAGCACACTGCAGTCTTCTATGATGAATTTTTTGTTACACATAATAAAATCAATTTCACTTGTCGTCCCATTTGGATGTCTCCATGTCCATTTCCTGTGTGGCTTTTTCTTGAAGAAGGAGTTCAAGATGAAAAACCCTTCTGCCTCTGCAAACTCAACGAGAGTATTTCCACGCTGGTTTCTGTTGCCATGACCGAATTTACCTACTGAAGTTTCATTCTGTTGCCGTTGCCCTATTTTTGCATTGAAATCTCCCATAATTATTTTCAAGTGCTGCTTACCTTTATTATTTAGACGACAAATTTCCTCATAAAATTCTTCAATTTCTTCTTCAGGATGACTTGTGGTGGGTGCATAAGTTTGAATAATCTGAGCCTGGTATCTTTTCGAGAGTTGGATAACAAGTCGTGCAGCTCTGTCAGAGGAACTTTCAACTTCTACAACTTTATCCTTCAGTTTCTTGTTTATTATAAATCCAACACCACTAGTTCTGCCAGTATCTGTCCCACGATAGTAGAAGAGATGTCCACTTTTCAGTTCGATGAGATCTTCTCCTTTTCTCCTTACCTCACTTAGCCCCACGATGTCCCACTTGATCCTTTGTAGTTCCTCTTCCAATTCAAGAAGCCTTGAATCAGAAGATAGGGAGCGTCCATTGTAAGTAGCCAAGGTCAGCATCAGATGGCAGCCTAGTCCGGTCCTCCGGGGATTCTTAGCACCCTCTGCCTTCATGTCGCACTGGCCGCTGCCTTGGCCAGGTACATTCCAGCTGCCGGAGACTGAGGGCCAAGATTTAAGTTGTGGAATCATTTTGGAGGGGTTTGGCCATAACTCACCACGCTGGCCAAGCGGGTTGGTGAGTTACATATATACATATATATATATATATATATGTAACAATAATGGATGGAAAAAAATATTGCAAGGAAACAAAAAATATGATTATACGATACTGTAGAAGAGTGTTGCGGGCGGTCGTAGTGAGCGATGGGTTTGCCTCCTCGGGGCGCTCCATGATAACAATGGCACACACAACAGCAACTAGGGCCTCTGTGAATCTTGGAGAGGTGCAAGCTAGTTCTGTGTGACATTGGCAAAAAGACCCCAACTCACTGGGTTTTGTTCCAGCATCCTTAGGTTGAATGACCAACTGGAACATTCAGCTATGGGCTAATCCCCCACACTGATGTACTTACCTGATTAAAAAGACAAAAAGAAATATTAAGAATGACTCAAGTGTGGGATATGGGGGACCTACCACACTTGAGAAGGACGGTCCACCACGGAATTGACCTGGACTTTCTAAACGGCGTAAGAGAAAGAGATCTCGACTGAGTGAATGTAAGATTGGTGTATGGAATACTAGAGGTATAAATGGCAAGATGAGTGAGGTGATTGAGGAGATGAATAAGTATAGACTGGATGTGCTGTGTGTAAGTGAAACCAAAAAGAAGGAAATTGGGGTAAAAGAAGTGAATGGCACGGTGAGTGTGTGGTCTGGAGTATTGGATAATATGAGAGGACAGGCTGGTGTAGGTGTGATTTTAAGTGAAAAGATGAAGAACAACTTGATTCACTATAGTTGCATAAGTGAGAGAATTCTCTGGATTCGTTTGAAAGTGAAACTTCAGAGAATTGTAATTGTTGTAGTGTATGCTCCTTGTGACTCGAAACCTTCTGATAAGAAAGAAGATTTCTGGAATAAGCTAAAAGCTGTTTTGAGCCAGTTTGGTGCTAAAAAAAGTTATAATAGCAGGGGATTTCAATGCTAGAGTAGGTGTGCAGAATGCAATTTCTGACAATGTTCTGGGTAAGTTTAATGATCCTTGTGTGAATGATAATGGTGAAAGATTAATTGAACTCTGCATTGAGAATGATTTGTGTGTATCTAATACATTTTTCAACCACAAGTATATACACACATATACTTGGGAAAATCGTACTCTTGGTCAAAAGAGTGTGATAGATTTTGTTGTTTACGATTAGCGTTTAAAACACTTAGTTGTTGACACCCGTGTGATGAAATGTGCGGATGTTGGTTCTGATCATTACTTGGTAGTGTCACGAGTGAAACTTAATGTTGGTTGGAGGAAAAGGAATAGGAAGAGACCCAGGATAGAAAGAATAAAGGTTGATAGGCTCCTTGAAGATCATCAGCGGTATTCTGACTTACTCAGAGAATGACTGAAGGATCTGAAATCTTGTGAGGGGGATGTAGAAAAGAAGTGGGAATGTTTTAAGAACTGTGTTGTTACTGCTGCTAAAGAGGTCTGTGGCACCACAATAGTGGGTAACAATAGAGGTGATGCTTGGTGGAATAGTGAGATTGATGAGGCAGTAAAGAAAAAGAAGGAAGCCTATTTGGGGATGTTGCAAGGTAGAGTCTCTGTGGATGAATATCGCTGTAAGAAGCGTGAAGCTGCTAAGCTGGTTCGCCACAGTAAGGCAAAAGATATGAAAGAGAAAGTGGAAAGGCATGAACTGGCTTTTTGGAAAGATAGAAAGTCCTTCTGGAAGTACATGAGACTCAGGAAAAATAGGGGAAACAAAGTTGTACGTTGTGTGAAGAATGAGATTGGGGAAATGATATGGGAGCCCAATGAGTTAAGTGACAGATGGCGCGAATACTTCTGTGGGTTATTAGATCAGGAGAGCAAAAATGATTCTGAGACAGATGCAGATGATGTCACAATGAGGGATGAAAGCACAGGAGGGATCTCAAGAGAAGAAGTGTGTAAAGCTCTAAAATCTCTTCAGAATGATAAGGCTCCAGGAGTTGATGGCATAACTGCAGAGATGTTGAAGTATGGTGGTGACTCTATAATTGACTGGTTAACTGAAATTTGCCAGTTGTGCTGGGAGTTAGGAATGGTCCCTCGGGATTGGAAGGATGCTATCATTGTTCCCTTGTATAAGGGAAAAGGTGATCAGACTGAATGCAAGAACTATCATAATATTAGCCTACTGAGCATGCCAGGGAAAGTGTTTGGTAAGGTTGTTACTGAAAAAGTATGAGGTCTTACATCATTGAAAGTGTGGGATGTTCAGAGTGGGTTTATGCCTGGTAAAGGCTGCACTAACCAGATTTTTGCATTACGCATGATGATTGAAAAGTATCTGGCTGTTGGGTAGAAAGTTTTTACTGCCTTCATAGATTTAAAAAGCTTACGACCGAGTCAATAGGACACTTTTGTGGAAGGTATTGAATGAATATGGTATTACTGGGAATCTACTTAATAGTGTAAAAGCCATGTATGATGGTAGTAGAGCTTGTGTACAAGTGAATGGTGTTTTATCAAAATGGTTTTCCATTGGTGCAGGAGTTAGACAAGGTTGTGTAATGTCACCATGGCTGTTTAATATATTTATGGACGCATGCATGCGTGAGGCCAAAATAGATAATAGTGGTTTATGTCTTGGTGATATCAGTGTGTGCAGATTGCTGTATGCTGATGACACTGTCCTGTTGGCAAAGAGCAAAAGTGAGTTGCAGAGTATGTTGACTCGGATGCACGAAGTTTGCATGAAATTCAAACTGAGTATAAATAAGGGAAAAACCAAAGTTATGGTGTTTGAGAGAGGAATGGGTAGCACTGAATGTAATGTAAGTATAAATGGCACTGTGATTGACGAGGTGAGTGAGTTTGTGTATTTAGGAAGCATGTTTGACAGAGAGAACAAGTTGGATGGTGAAATCAGTAGGCGAGTGAATTCTTCTTTGAAAGTCATAGCTGCTCTGGGAGGTTTTCACAGAAAGGATGGGTTCTCTAGAGAGTCCCGCATGGCTGTGTATGAAACAGTAATTGATCCTACTCTGATGTATGGCAGTGAAACCTGGGTACTGCAGAAGAAACATAGGAGTCGTTTGTGTGCTGGAGAAATACGTTACTTACGTGGGGTTTGTGGCAAGACACGATCTGATTGTGTGAGGAATGAAGATGTATTGCAGTTGTGTGATGTGATGCAAAATGTTGTTAGCAAGGTGGAGACCAATATGCTTCGGTGGTTTGGCCATGTTGAAAGAATGAGTGATGAAATGCTTACTAAGAAAATATTTTCAGCTCAAGTGGCAGGAAGGAAAGGCAGAGGAAGGCCAAGGAAGACATGGATGGATCAGATTCAGGAGTATCTGCATGAGAAAAAGATTATGAGTATGAAGTATAAAAGATCTTATGTACGGCATGTAATGGATATCAGTGAAGCACGAGTTGTATGTCAAGATCGCTGTAAATGGCGAAGTTTGATACGACAACAATAGGTAAAAATATCTGGAAATTTGTATTTCTTTTTGGAGCTAACCTCTGAATCTCAGAGAACAGCTTAGTGATATGTATGTATGTATGTATGTATAAGAGTGTTACAGCAGCTTACAGATGTTCACAGAACATCTGTAAGCTGCTGTAACTACTTCAAGAGTTTCCCTGCAAAATGGTGCAATGTGAGTGTCAATATCTTGAATAGTTTTGATTTTATAAAATGTTGAAACTACCTATTTCATTGGTAATAACCCTGTGTACATATATATCATCATCATCATCATCATTGTCAACCATTATCAATCCACTGCTGGACGAAGGTCTCCCCAAGTTTCCTTAACAACGGTCTGTCTTGTGCCAGTCTCCTCCATGTCACTCCCGCATACTTTCGAATTTCATCCACCCATCTTCCATGTGGTCTTCTTCTGGGTCTTTTCCTGTCCCTTGGAATCCAATCTAAAATTTCGGCTGTCCATCGATGGTCTGTCCTTCTGGCAGTATGTCCAGCCCATTGCCATTTCAGGGATTGAACTCTGATCATGATGTCTTCCACTCTTGTCATTTTTCGGATCCACGTGTTCCTCCATATATATATATATATATATATGTAACAAGGGATGTAAGGTCAGGTGATGCGTAACATCACAGCCTCTCCTTGACAAATGTCAACCCCGCCTTCTCGTGGTGCATCCTGTTCCCACTAAAGGGGCTCTGACGACCGCCAATAGCGGTATAACTATACCATCGGGATCAGAGGAAATGCTATCCCACACTCACCAACCCGCTTGGCCAGCGTGGTGAGTTATGGCCAAACACCTCCAAAATGACTCTACAACTTAAATCTTGGCCCTCAGTCTCCGGCAGCTGGAATGTACCTGGCCAAGGCAGCGGCCAGTGCGACATGAAGGCAGAGGGTGCTAAGAATCCCCGGAGGACCGGACTAGGCTGCCATTTGATGCTGACCTTGGCTACCTATAACGGACGCTCCCTATCTTCTGATTCAAGGCTTCTTGAATTGGAAGAGGAACTACAAAGGATCAAGTGGGACATCGTCGGGCTAAGTGAGGTAAGGAGAAAAGGAGAAGATCTCATTGAACTGAAAAGTGGACATCTCTTCTATTATCGTGGGACAGATACTGGCAGAACTAGTGGTGTTGGATTTATAATAAACAAGAAACTGAAGGATAAAGTGGTAGAAGTTGAAAGTTCCTCTGACAGAGCTGCACGACTCGTTATCCAACTATCGAGAAGATACCAGGCTCAGATTATTCAAACTTATGCACCCACCACAAGTCATCCTGAAGAAGAAATTGAAGAATTTTATGAGGAAATTCGTCATCTAAATAATAAAGGTAAGCAGCACTTGAAGATAATTATGGGAGATTTCAATGCAAAAATAGGGCAACGGCAACAGAATGAAACTTCAGTAGGTAAATTCGGTCACGGCAACAGAAACCAGCGTGGAAATACTCTCGTTGAGTTTGCAGAGGCAGAAGGATTTTTCATCTTGAACTCCTTCTTCAAGAAAAAGCCACACAGGAAATGGACATGGAGACATCCAATTGGGACGACAAGTGAAATTGATTTTATTATGTGTAACAAAAATTCGTCATCGAAGACTGCAGTGTGCTGAACCAGTTCAACACAGGTAGTGACCATAGATTGGTGAGATGTAAGATGCACCTCAACACTAAACTGGAACGTGGCAAGCTCATAAGACAAACAAAATGTATTGACATAACCAACCTTAAAAAACACCATAATACTTTCAAGTTGGAACTGAAGAACAGATTCTCTGCTTTAGAAGGCCTAACATCGGAAGAAGTGGATATTTCGGAAGTTAACAGAAAAGTAACCAAAGCTCTAATGGAAACAGCAACAAAATTAGCTGGGTCTAAGAACAAGCTGCATGTGAACAAATTATCAGGAAAAACCAAAATGTTGATGCAAAAAAGAAGAGAGATGAGGACAACTAAAGAAGATGTGACTTCCAAAGTGGAATATATAGAGCTATGCAAGACAACACGGAAAAGTATCACTGAAGACGTAAGAAAATTCAACTGTGAGCTAGTGAGGAAAGCAATTGAAAACAACCAAAGCCTTAAGATAGCAAAGGGACATCTCAGTAAGGGAAGAAAAGAGATTATGGCTCTGAGAAAAGAAGATGGTTCTATAACAAGAAATAGAGGCGAAATTTTGACAAGAGTGAAAGATTTCTACTCCAAATTATATGAAAGGGATGATACATGTACTCCAGACATCATGAAAGATACCAGTACCAGAGTTCTTCCAGTCCTCCCAGCAGAAGTTGCTCATGCAATCAAGAACATGAAGCGGGGAAAAGCTCCAGGAGAAGATGGAATTACTATAGACATCATACAAGAAGCAAGTGGAGAAATTGAAACAGTACTCGCCCAAATTTTCACTCGATGCCTTAATGAAGGGAAGATTCCTGAGGATTGGAACAATGCTACAATGATCCTGCTACATAAAAAAGGTGACATTGAGGATCTCAGAAACTACAGACCTATCAGCCTCCTATCAGTGGTTTATAAAATCTTCACTAAAGTTCTTTCACACCGCTTGAAGGTAACACTGGACATGGCTCAACCAAGAGAACAAGCTGGATTCAGGAGTGGCTACAGCACAATAGATCATATCCACGTACTGAGAGAACTAATTGAAAGAGCGAAGGAATATGAACTTCCATTGTGCATGGCTTTTATCGATTATGAAAAAGCCTTTGATTCAGTGAAACCATCAGCAGTTACCACGGCTCTGAAATCCTGCGGTATTGAAGATGCATACATTAATATTATTAATAACATCTATGAAAATGCAAGTGCAAAGATTCGACTGTTTGAAAATACAACACAACTAAAAATTGGAAAGGGAGTGAGACAAGGTGACACCATATCTCCGAAGCTCTTTAATGCGGCATTGGAAAATGTCTTTCAATCACTGAACTGGGAAAACAAAGGGATAAAGATTAATGGAGATTATCTAACCCACCTTCGTTTTGCTGATGACGTAGTCATTTTTGCAACTACCCCATCAGAGCTGCAGAGTATGATCCAGGAACTTGCTGACAAGAGTAAAGAAGTGGGATTAAAAATGAACTTTCAGAAGACAAAAGTGATGTTCAATGCTTTTACAAGAAATGAAGATATATCGATTGATGGAGAAAAGCTGGAGATAACAGATACGTATGTTTATCTTGGACAGCAGATATCAAGTGAGGGTCACATTGATGAAGAAATTAATCGGCGTACAAAACTTGCCTGGAGAGCTTTTGGAAGAAACAGCATAATTTTCAAGAGCAATATGCCATTATGTCTTAAAAGAAAAGTGTTTGATCAATGCATCCTTCCAGTGCTTACGTATGGTGCAGAGACGTGGACCTTAACTAAAAGAGACATACAAAGGCTGCAGACAACTCAAAGAGCCATGGAGAGGTGCATGCTTGGTATAACCAGGAGAGATAAGAAGAGGAACTCGTGGATCCGAAAAATGACGAGAGTGGAAGACATCATGATCAGAGTTAAATCCCTGAAATGGCAATGGGCTGGACATACTGCCAGAAGGACAAACCATAGATGGACAGCCGAAATTTTAGATTGGATTCCAAGGGACAGGAAAAGACCCAGAAGAAGACCACATGGGAGATGGGTGGATGAAATTCGAAAGTATGCGGGAGTGACATGGAGGAGACTGGCACAAGACAGACCGTTGTGGAGGAAACTTGGGGAGACCTTCGTCCAGCAGTGGATTGATAATGGTTGACAATGATGATGATGATGATGATATGTAACAATAATGGATGGAAAAAAATATTGCAAGGAAACAAAAAATATGATTATACGAGAAGTTTTTGCTCCATCAAACTTATGTCCCGAAGGATGGAATCCTTTCACCCATGGATATACATACACACATGCTTACCAGGAAGCAAAAAAAATACTGCTATTTCTGCAATACCCAAATAAATTTTGCCATATACAGAGTAGTACAATATAGACGTACGCGTGTACGTTGTACGCAGATAGTTTTCAAATTATTTGCAGATTTTGAAGATAGTTTTTGCTTGTAGATTAAAAAAAATAAAAATGTTATCTACAGCAATTAAAATACTCAAGGCTTTACTCAGATTAATATACTTAATTTTATTTTAACTTGAAGAACTTATTTTTCACATCTTCCGAGTTATTTTGTTTTTACAGATGTTTCTAGCCTCCAGATTTTATCAAGGCCTGTTCTCAGTGTATAGGAACTGTTTCAAAACTTTTGTTTAGACAGAATTTAAATTTTTATTACTAGGTTCCTCTTGCAGTTGCCAGTTATTAAATTAAAATATTTTTCTTGTGTTTTGGAAGTCTGTTGTTTTTTAATTAAGTTGTTGAAAATGTTATGTATAATTTTTGAAGGTTCATTGATGGAACAATTTTTCATGATGTAAAAACTTCCTTTAATTGGTCTCTTGTTTTCATGAAGTTCATACTTCAATATTTTAATATTTTGCCGTAAAGGTCCATTTCACACACATTGCTGCACATTCAAGTGTAATGTATTTGTTTTGTCCTTCTTGGAACCTCTAATGTTCTAATATTATTTACTGTTTTATTCATTTTTCTTTAAATTATCTTACTCTATTGTTATTGTGGTTCGCACTTCGTCGGTTTGCAGCAAGTTTTCGGTTTCAATGGTTGTGTACGCAGATACATTTTATTTTTATGCAACTCTGGCCATATAAAAACATCCTACATGACTTTCAAATGGCCAGAAATAGTTCTTTCTGCTTAGAGATATAAAATTTAAAAAATACTAAGTGAATTGCAAAAAAAGGGGGGAGGATCTTTTCATGCTCTTAACAAAATTTCATAGAAACCAAGAGATTCTGCCAATAAATCCAGAGTTTTCGTGGTAAAATAGGGTCAAGAGCTAAGTATATAAATACGAAAGTTGGCAATGGTGATGAGACAACTGGTAAGAAGTTCAACATGCTCCCGCACCGATTCCAAAATTTACCTACTTTCTAACTGTGGAATTCACACGGAATGTTCAACTCCAAAACTGGTTCCGATGTTAAATATAAAGCCCAGCTACCATAATTTAACTGCAAGTAAACATGGCAAATTTAAATATATTTATGCACACAAATAAATAAACAGAAAAAAACTAAGCATCCATTTTAAAAAAACAAGGACTTTCTTTTAAGCACTTTTAAGGGCCTTAGAAATGCAAATTCAAAATAAAGAAATCTTAAGGACTTCTAAGCACAGTACGAACTCTGTTAATATATGTTTACCAAACTCACAGTTTAAACCATGAACAAAACAGTGGTTAATAAGAAATGAATATATTTAAAAAATGAAACTATACCTTAGATGACACTGCCATACACTGTCTTTTCTGGATAATAAGGCAACCATGAAGGTCTTCTTTAGCAACGATGTTGCTTTGAATATTTATTACCTCCTTTTCGGTTTCTTTAGAAGTGCAAGGATCTACACAAATCCCAGAAAGTGAAGTGCAATAATCTGATTCCTTATCAGTTTTTTGTTTCACATGTTTGTCAGATGACTGCAGTTTTGATGTGTCAGATGCAAGAACCTTTGAACAAGGAGTTCGGTGTATAGAATTGCTGTTTGAATGCTGTTTATACATTGCTATAATTCTGTTGTCTAAGACAAATGTCTGAATTTCAGCATCCTGATTTTCTTTCTGCAATGAAAATTAAAAGGATAAATGATTCAGCGATATCATTAGTATAAGAATGTAAAAATAATGCACTCTTTATTGCAGAAAATTCACAGTCTGTGCACAAGTGAATATCATAAATCGTCACACTTTATGAGAAAAGACAAGAGAATTTGCAGTATGTACTAAGTTGAATGAAAAATAATTTTATAACTTGTCAACAGATGGCAGCCCGGATATACTAGAAGTTGGGGCATGTTCTTCAGCATCTGTCCTTTTACATCAGCACAGAAAGTTGCTTTGTTAAAAGGTTATGTTGCTATTGTATATGAAATGGGAGCCTGAACTAAGTACTCGTCAGTGTTCTTAGCAACATGCCATGCAGGGGTGATATGCAGATGGTTCAATTTAGGTGAACTGTTTGTTCAAATTACGATGCTTCAGTGGAACCATTTGCTAAAATTAAATTACTTTCTAGTAATTAAAGACTTCATGGCTTCTTCTTATTACTTTTAGTATTATAAATATTTAACGGGAATTATCGAGGATAAATTTATTAAGGTACATTACCTCTCAAATTTTCGATCTAAACACTAGATCTTCGTCAGGAGTTCTTGCTTCCTTCTAATTCCACAGGTCTGGTGACCGAGCCTGATGGATTTTCCATCCAGCATGGTCATTGATGTTGCCACCTTGTGTCTTGTAAATTTCCAGGGATTCCTCTAATTTCCGGATAATTGCATGGGATTAATGTTTGATCACTTTTAAGGAGTCCCAGTCCATTTTGTGGCCAGTTTGTTGTATGTGCCTGTCTAATCCTGTTTTATTTGAGCTGTTCCTTATTGCTGCTTTGTGTTCTTTAATTCTGGTGGTTAACCTTCTTCCTGTTTCTCCTATATATGGTAATCCACAAGAACACTCTATTTTATAAATGACTCCTTCCTGGAGTAAAGTATTTTCTTCTTTTTGTTTTAGGGATGGTAAGTATTTTTTAATTTTGTTATTCAAACCTGGAGCTAACCTAATTTTATATTTAGTGCTGATTTTCTTCAGTTTTTCAAACAGTCCCTTGTGGTAAATGACTTTTCTAATGAATAAATATTCAATTTTCTCTTTATTTTTGTCTGTAGGGCCAATTCTGTTCCTAGTAGGATTTTCTTCCAGTAGCTCAGGATTTCTTTTGAAGGGTAATCATTTTCTAATAATATTGATTTTAACTTATTTTTATGTTTTTTCTTAGCTCCTGAAGTTGAATTCAGCTTTTCAACTTTTTCTTTAAATTGTAAAGCTACATTTTTCTTTATATAATTAGGGTGATCTGATTTATAATTTAAAATTTTTCCTGTATTTGTAAGCTTCTTGTATAATTCTGTGGTAATATATTTTCCTTCTCACTTCAAAGTAATATCTAGGTAATTTAGCTTATTTTCGTTATGCTCTTCTAAAGTGAATTTTATGGATTCATCTTAGGCATTAAAACCTTCTAGGATTTCTGATGGGTATCCATTCGAATCTTGATCTATGATGAAAAGTATATATTATCCATGTATCTAATATACATGCAGAAAATTGAAGGTTTCAATAGGAAGGTCTCTTCTATTTTACTTACGTAATAATTTGCTAGGGGAGGTGCTAATGAAGAACCCATTGCTAGCCCATATCTTTGCTTATAGAAGCAGCCTCGGAATTGAAAAAAATTGTTGTTTAGAGCAAACACTGCAAGTTCATGAAGGCCTATTGCTTCTTCTTTATTGTATTCATGAAACACTACTAGGTCAGATAGGTCATCTGCTATGTAATCTATGAGTTTGTCCAGGTTTAATATTCGTATACATGGACACAACATCTAAACTTGCCATGGAAGGGTTTTCTAATTCTGAAAGTTCTTCTATTTTCTTCAATAGCTCTTCAGTGTTCTTTATCAGTGCCTGAGGTTGATGCAACTTTAATGTTCACAGGAATAAGATGGATAAGAAGAAAATAATGATGAAACTTGAATGCATAAGTTATTCTCTGGAAAAGCAAAATCCTGAAGCAGCATTAGCGCTAAGGAAAGAATATAATTCTTGCCTCTCGAATTTCAAGGTCATTCAGCGGAATGCCGATAAAAATCTTTCGAAGGAAGAATTAATAGCCCTGGAAAAATTCAAAAAGAACTCAGAAACAGTTGCAGTAAGAGCAGATAAAAGCAAGAAAATAACCCTAATTAAAAAGCAGATTATTTGTTAAAAATGGAAGAACTAAGCAAACCAATATATGAAAAATTGGATAGAGATCCACTAGAAACGACGATCGCAAATTATAGAAAATTGTTCTTTTCTTTTAAGAAGAAAAATATGATTTGTGACAACTTCAAAAATTATTCAAAGATTACCCATCGTACTCTGCAGATGTATGGGCTGCTAAAACTGCACAAAGAAGGACAACCTATCAGGCCTATTATTGACTCAAAATATTCTCCTCTGTCCAATTCGCATTGTTATTTACTGATACATCTATCAAAGTTGCTTCCTAAACCTAAGGCACTGACTGATAAAGAACACTGAAGAGCTATTGAAGAAAATAGAAGAACTTCCAGAATTAGAAAACCCTTCCATGGCAAGTTCAGATGTTGTGTCCATGTATATGAATATAAACCTGGACAAACTCATAGATTACATAGCAGATAACCTATCTGACCTAGTAGTGTTTCATGAATATAATAAAGAAGAAGCAATAGGCCTTCATGAACTTACAGTGTTTGCTCTAAACAACAATTTTTTCAATTCCCAGGCTGCTTCTATAAGCAAAGATGTGGGCTAGCAATGGGTTCTTCATTAGCACCTCTCCTAGCAAATTATTACGTAAATAAAATAGAAGAGGCCTTCCTATTGAAACCTTCAATTTTCTGAATGTATATTAGATACATGGATGATATCCTTTTCATTATAGATCAAGATTTGAGTGGATACCCATCAAAAATCCTAGGTTTTAATGCCCAAGATGAATCCCTAAAATTCACTTTAGAAGAGCAAAACAAAAATAAGCTAAATTACCTAGATATTACTTTGAAGTGGGAAGGAAAATATATTACCACAGAATTATACAAGAAGCCTACAAATACAGGAAAAATTTTAAATTATAAATCAGATCACCCTAATTATATAAAGAAAAATGTAGCTATACAATTTAAAGAAAAAGTTGAAAAGCTGAATTCAACTTCAGAAGCTAAGAAAAAACATAAAAATAAGTTAAAATCAATATTATTAGAAAATGATTACCCTTCAAAAGAAATTCGTGAACTACTGGAAGAAAATCCTACTAGGAACAGAACTGGCACTACAGACAAGAGAAAATTGAGAAAATTGAATATTTATTCACAAGAAAAGTCACTTACCACAAGGGACTGTTTGAAAAATTGAAGAAAATCAGCACTAAATATAAAATTAGGTTAGCTCCAGGTTTGAATAACAAAATTAAAAAATACTTATCATCCCTAAAACAAAAAGAAGAAAATACTTTACTCCGGGAAGGAGTCATTTATAAAATAGAGTGTTCTTGTGGATTACCATATATAGGAGAAACAGGAAGAAGGTTAACCATCAGAATTAAAGAACACAAAGCAGCAATAAGGAACAGCTCAAATAAAACAGGATTAGACAGGCACATACAACAAACTGGCCACAAAATGGACTGGGACTCCTTAAAAGTGATCAAACATTAATCCCATGCAATTATCCGGAAATTAGAGGAATCCCTGGAAATTTACAAGACACAAGGTGGCAACATCAATGACCATGCTGGATGGAAAATCCATCAGGCTCGGTCACCAGACCTGTGGAAGTAGAAGGAAGCAAGAACTCCTGACGAAGATCTAGTGTTTAGATCAAAAATTTGAAAGGTAATGTACCTTAATAAATTTATCCTCGATAATTCCCGTTAAATATTTATAATACTGTAAGTTACTTTGGTAGAACAGTTTGTTAAAATTATATGTATGCTTTGTTATAACCATTTGTCAAATTTGACATTCAGGTGAAAAGCGCAATAGCAGACATTCGCCAGTTCAACACAATATCAATATTCTGCTCTCAGTGACCAGGGAACTTAGCCTGTTGGAAACAACTGAAACCAAATCAATATTTCAAACACAGGAGAGAGATCTGTTGAATTACAGTTCTGCAAAATAGCTCCATGATGATTTCAATTTTAGAATCGTGATGAAGTCATTTTCAACCAGAAATCGTGCTCCAGACCATCTAGGTTTCATCTGCAAAAATTGTTTTAATTTTGAATGGTCATCACTTTCATGCCCTCTGAAACCTAAGTCCTACGGCTGAGAAATTTAACAGCACAGAAAACGTTTTTTGAGAACAAAGCAGGCTTCTTGCATTTCTTCATGCTTTGCACTGAAGATCATACTTACTGTTTTTATTTGTCACAGATGATAAAACAGACATTACACTTCTGTGCTGGTCATCATTTTCATGCTTTCAAAATGCGTCCTTGGCGCTAACCCATGCTTGAAAATTGTGCTGCACAAAAGCTTTGTGAGACCTCTCTGAGTTGGTGTTCTTAGGTAATGGAAAGCCTTCTTCATGTGCTTTTGGGCAGATGTAACAAATTGCTCTCTCAGCAACATTTAGTTTTATCCAAGGCAACTGAATTTTCCACTGAGCTCAAAATTTATGTCCTAGAGTGTTGGGAACTATCTACAAGGCCAGTTGAAGAAAGACTTGCACTGAAATTTATAAACACGTACGTACGAACCTAAATTACATATGTCTGTGGTGCTTTTTGAAGTAATCTCCTCTGGAGGCAATGCACTTGTCCAAACATTGCTGCTACTCCTCAAAAACGTGCTGGAAGCCATCTTTCTGCATCCCTTTCAGAGCCGCCTTTGAAACTTTGACAACCTCTTCTGTTGACGTAAACCTACATCTTCACAAGCTCTTTTTGAGAGTTGGGGAAAAGAAAAAGTCACAGAGTGCTAAATCTGGACTGTATGGAGGGTGTGGAACCGTTCCAATATTTTTTTCAACCAAGAAAGTAGTGACTTTCTGCGCCACATAAGGATAAGTGTTATCCTGGTGGAGTTTCCAACCATTTTGGTGAATGTGTGGATGCTTTTTATGGATATGTGCAATCAGCTTTGTCAAAACAGATACATAAAATAATCCGCATTAACCGTGGTACTCAGCAGCACAACACTCTGATACACCATTTCTTGGTAATCAAAGAAAGTGATTACTGTTATCTGCTTGCCAGTCTTTTCACATCTAGCCTTTTTTGCCTTTGGAGATGACAAAGTTTTCCATACAGAGCTCTGTTATTTGCCCTCTGGATCGTAATGATAAAGATAAGTTTCATCACCTGTAATCACTGACTTCAGGTAGTCTTCGTTTGAAACAATTTCTTGCTTCAAAAATTCACACACCTCAACATGCATTTGTTTTTGTTCAGGCATCAGTAGCCAAGGAATCCATCTTGCACTGACTCACATCATGTGTGGTTTTTCACTGAATATAATGTGGGCACTTCCAAATGAAATCTGTAAATGTTCTGTCATTTGTCTCACTGTAAGCTGACAATCCTCAAGAGTAATTGCAGCTGCTGTGCCTGCCATCTGATCAGTAATGGTTGTTGGCAACACACCTCAGGTCCACCTTGTTTCTGAAACAATTCACGACTTTCACGAAATCCTTTTAACCACCACTGTGCTGTATGATGTGGCATTGCACTCTCACCATATGAATGCACCAGCATTTTGTATGCTTCTGAATTTGTTTTCCCTAAACAAACACAGAACTTCAAAGATGCCCGCTGTTCTACTGTGATATCCATGACTCGACAGAGAGGCAGGTGCAAAAAGACGCTTCTTCACAGCATTCTACTCAAGGTCACATGCAACGCAACAGCTCAGAAAGGTTCATTCACACAGAGGGGAGTTGGGTGCATGCTGTGATGTTTTGGTTCCAATATGTTGTTATAATATTTAAAAAAAGTGCAAGTCTTTCTTGAACAGGCCTTGTATATCCGTTCTACATGCAGCTTCATCTTGCGCTGATGGGTCCAGTTTTATCTTGCACTAGTGGGCTAGTTTGAATGTTCTGCATTTCACATTTTTTGACTACTCTGATTTAGCACTCAGTGTGTTGTTGTTTTCCTTTATTTCCCTAACTTTTTTTTTTTTTCACAAAGGAAAACAATGTTGATTGCTGCCTTTTAGAGCTCATGGTAAAATAATTCTATTTCTTTTAGCACTTTAATAACACAGCCCAACAATAACAAAAAATTCTGGTGCCTTGAAAGTTAGACCTATTCTTGGGTATATTTGGGGGTCAATTCCAAAAATGGCATCAGTTTTGCCCTATCAGCTCTAATTTTGGAGATACGGCATACCCGCCCTATATGCTGATGTGCAGAAATATTGTTATTTTATGTGCATAAAGTCAGTGTATATTGTTATTTTATGAGTGTAAAGCCAGTGTCTGTTAGTCTAATTGAAAGTTTGTGAACAACTACACAACCAGATAATCTAATGTGATCTAATTTTGTTTGCAGATTGAGTAGATGCCATGGCTTCCCCACGAAGAAGTAGCTTGAATCATCCAGATGTCTTTTGCTACATTTGTGGCGAATGCACCCTTAAAGAAAGTAGGAAACTTATTTCTGAGTTGGTGAAGAGGGCATATCTTGGTTATTTTGGTGTTCAGCTTGGAGAGCAAGATAAGTCGTGGACTCCCCATATTGTATGCAAAACTTGCATGGAGCATTTACGGCAGTGGACAAATGGGAAAAGGAGCTCTCTGAAATTTGGAATACCAATGGTGTGGAGGGAACCTAAAAACCACCATGATGACTGTTATATATATTTTTTTTTTTTGTCAACATCAAAGGCATCAACTGAAACAATCGAAGCAATTGGGCATATCCTGACCTTGATTCAGTAAGGCGACCACATCCACACTTAAATGAGGCACCCATTCCATCTTTCATCTACCTACTAGAGCTGCAAGAGGATGAGGAATCAAGCATGTCTGATCACATACAAGATAACAGCAGTGGGGAAAGTGACAGTGATTTTGTAGGAAGTTCATCAAGTGCTCTCTCAACCTTTTAGCCAACACAAACTGAGTGATCTCATCAGGGATCTGAACCTCTCAAAGGAGTCTTCAGAATTGCTGGCCTCCAGGTTGAATGAAAAGAATTTACTTCAATCTGGAACCAACATGACATTTTACCGTAGCAGAGAAAAGGACTTGCTGCCCTTTTTCTCTAAGGACAACAACCTAGTGTTCTGCAATTATGTCAGTGGCTGTCTCAGGAAAATGGGTCTATCATCATAAATGCCAAATGAATAGTGCCTGGGAACAGCGTCCCAAATATATCTAAGAATAGGTTTAACTTTCAAGGAACCAAAATGTGTGTTGGGCAGTGTAATAATAGAACTCAAAACATACTACCGCAATTTAAAAAATTTGGCTACCCCATTGAAGTTTGATTACCCAACACTTTAACAATAACAGAACTCAAAACATATTACTCTAATTTGTGAACTTTGATTGCCCTTCTGCAACTGATATTGATCTCACTGACTATTAAGTGTGAGTGACCTGAACAGTCCCCCCCTCTCTCTCTCTCTCTCTCTCTCTCTCTCTCTCTCTCTCTCTCTCTCTCTCTCTCTCTCTCTCTCTCTCTCTCTTTTAACTTTCGAGATCTAGATCATTACACACGGCCTTATTCTAGGAATCTACTGTTTTCCATTGCACTTTTTCATGTATGTTCAAAGAGAAATTGTGAGTTCATTATTTCATTGTGAAGGAAAGATGTGGCAACATTCAATACATTTGAGATTGTGATAGTATGTGTTGTAAATACTCTTGAGTATAAGAGAGCAACGACCTTATTTTCTATTTCCAAATGATCTACCCTTACTATAACAATGGTAGCAGACACTCAGGTGTAGCAGGTGGTAGTGATAGCTTAATGTTTGAAAACTATTGATTCTTGAAATAATGAAGAATACTTACTTGAAATAATTAAAATCAGACAATGCCATAAATAACACAATGAAACTTCATCAAATGAATGGCAAACATGAAACTCTAAGCTTCTGAAAAAATAACCCGTGCACAAAACACTTAGTAGAATCAGAAGAATTATTACGCTTGCTGTGTAACAGACACTTAAGATTTACACTGTTGATTTTAATAGTAGTAAACATTGACACTCTGAAATGTGTTGAAGATTATTATACATTTTAACACCTAATTAATGTCTTTCACGCATTGAAAATTGTCAGAAAACATTCTTCATCAGGAACCACTCTATCAGCACATGACATCAAAACTTGACTCTTAGCTGCTTCTGTTAACTATATCTGCAGTCAGGGAAGAAGCACCTTATTGGTTGACCTTGTCCACCAATCAGATGATCATTGGAAATTTCCTCCTGGCCCTGCAATTTCTTCTTGGCCCTGCCATCATGTGTTGTCATACATTCTGAATGAATTTGGAGTGGTGCACTGCAACACACAAATTTTCTCACTCATAATACAACCCCCTCCCTCCCCCCTTGGCATGTGGACTCCTCATGAATTGGCAGACAGACAGAACTGAGATTACTATCCAAACATGAATTTAGATAAAGTCTGATTGAGGGTGAAAATGATTGGGATTATGATATGTAATGCAACTGAACTTTTGTCACAATGCCTTTATTTCTCATCAAATATTTTGAAATTCTCTTTAGTCACATAAAATGCATGGCTGGCAATCATTTACTAATCTTATATTTTCTGCTTTATTTCACACATATCCTGTTAAGCCAAAAGAAAATTCTTTTTTTTTTTTTCATTCATTATGATAATGAATGTTTTTATAAGGTTTCATAGTCTGGCCATAAAAAAAGATGAAAAAGAAAAAGCAGAATTGAAACTATACACAATTTGTAAATTTCACGTTGCATAGCAAGCCACTTCTAACTATGGTCTTATAAATGTCACATATAGAAACAGAGAATACATCAAGTAATACATTCATGGTGAAACATAATACAGCACTGGACTCATTATCTGGTTTACCAAAATCCAGATTGACCCCCAAAACAGGAACATTTCTGAAGCTGTCTTTCTTTTTTTTTTTTTTTTTTTTTTTTTTTTTGAAGAATTTAAGACAAGGAGGACATGTAACATTGATACTGGCATATTTTAGCACCCACAACAGGGAGAATTCATGTACTGGGGTAGTGAAAATAAGCATAGCTAAGGACAGAATGGGGAGGGGGCACTATTAGAAGGGGGTTGGCAGAAACTCTTCCACGGTAAGAGCTAATGTGCTTTGATGTGTCACCTTCATTTGTCAGTTTAGACTGGAACAAAACATAACAAATTCATTTTGCAAAATATCTCCAACACACTGGCTGAAATTTTAACAAACTTCATAAATCACTAATAAGGAAGACCTCCTTTATTTCATGTGAATCAGATAAAAAAATTTCAAACTAATCATGAAAAATGTTAATACATTTACACAATTGCCACAGCTAGTAGAGCTATGGTTGGCTGGGTTCTTGGGTAAAAAAAAAAAAAACATGGAGCTAAAACAAAGTGATAACTTGAATTATTTTCTTTTAATGATTCTCAGATGTTCTGTGTATCAACCACTATAAGAGTAGCATAATGAAGACAGTTTTGCTGTAAAATGAACAACACGGGAAACATGGCTCAGAAAGTTTTATTGTCACGCATGCAAAAAATATGTTGTCATCCTAAAATCTAAGCTTTCAAGGGAAAGGGAAAAAGTATTCATTTCAATCATTTAGTTGTTGTTTTTTTCATTTACCAGCATTTTAGATAAAAAATTATGGTAATTTTGTGAAGTCAGAAAAACATCGACTGAAATACACTCTAATTAAAATCATGATCAAATAAATTTGTTATTTTGTAAAGTATGTACAATTTCCCTTCTTATAACCTTGAAAATTGATTTTAATTGAGTCAAGTATAATACCCATGCCATGTGATTTATGTTATGTACCACATGATTTGCACATGCTAGACAATGGACATAAAATTTGGAAAAACTTGAAAGCCAGCAATGCACCAGTCTGTAGCTTTCCAGATAAAAGGTGTGGTACTGTAGTACACAGCATAAAACAATTACCTTTTTTACATTTTCTGAAGTTACTTCTGCAAATTTCCTTGATAAAATTCTTAGAACTGTAGCTTCCTTTTCTGATGAAGACTGATAATTCTGAGTAAGAAAAATCAGCTTGTCAGACAATATAATGTTCTCACAATTAGGGGTAAGTTTGTAAGAAAACAAATGCATTTGGTCCAGGTCACCTTCCAACACCTTAATGGAATAAAATAAATAATTATTTTAATGCTACAACAGCATACATACCATACAAAATATAATTTTTGTTGCAATATAACATAAAAAATAACAAGAAACATTTGGGAAGTTATATGCAACTGAAATTACACTTTTACGGAAAGGTAAAAAGATTGAACTACTGACATAAATGGGTCATTCCATGTCAAATCAACCAATGCATGGAACCTTAATGTCATGGATTTGGTTAATTTTAGTACATTTGTACCTTACCATGAGATGTGTAAAAGTTTTTTTTTTGTTTTTTTTTGTTTTTGTCCACCCCTTTTTGTGATATTGAATTTTCAAAATTGCTTAAAAACACCAAAATTCACTAGCCAACATAACTTCAAATGCCATTTATGAGATACCTATGATAGCTACAGACACAGGACAGGTGTCATTTTAAAGCTTATGAATAGGACTTTCATTTGATATACAACATGACACAATTGTAAATTTTTTAAGAGTTTTGTTTTCATCTCGGAATGTCTGAAACATGACACAGTTTTTGGTTGGTTGGTTGGTTGGTTAATTTTTATGGCGCAAGGGCCATGTTTGGCCAAAGAGCGCCAGACACAAGACAAACAAATAGTATTAAAAACGTGGTAAAATGCTTAAAATCTGGCTGATCAAGTAAAACTGAAAAATGAGAACGATGGAAGGGCTAAAAAAGATAATGAAACAAACAGCATTAAAAAAAACATGATACAATGATTAAAATCTAGCTGATTCAGTAAAACTGAGAAATGAGGATGATGATAGGGCTAAAATCTAGATACGTTTAAAACAGTCAATTTCTTTAAAAAATGAAAAGACAGCAACAGTATCGCAGTGGTCATTGAGGAGCCGCTGCAGTGTAGCGGCATCCTCGGTAAACAAATACACAGTTTTTGTTCATGGTATCCAAAGAAAACTTCTTAATGCTTTGAAAGTGGAATTGCTCCCAAACTTGAAGAAGATATTTTACTTTTCTGATGGCAATGCAGCACATCACAAAAATCGAAAGAGTTTTGCAAATTTGTGTAACCACCACACTGATTTCCAAGGCATTGAAGCAGAGTGGCTTTTTTTTTTTTTTTTTTTTTTTTTTTGTGGCACTGCACATGGCAAAGGAGTTTGTCGTGGTGTTCAAGGCACAGTGAAGAGACTTGCAGCAAAGGCCAGGCTTCAAAACCCCTCTCAAATTAGATAATGACACCTCAACAGCTGTTTGAGTGGGGGAAAGCAAACATCCCTGCAATAAGTTTTTTTTTGTATTTCAAATGATGAATACCTGGAAGAGGAGAGATTTTTACAAGTATGATTGGATGAAGCAGTTGCTATTACAGGAATTCAGAAGTTTCATGCCTACCTCCCAGTATCAACTTAAAAATGAGAAACCAAAGCATTTTCAGCTCATGATTATTAAAAATCACTCCCGAACTTCAAGATGTAGATGTTGATCATATGAATGGTTTTGTGGCATGTGCCTATGACAACTCATGGTGGATGGGATGTGTTCTCTCAATGGATGCAGTAGAACGTGAAGTCAAGCTATCATTCTTACATCCAGCTGAACCAGCAACATCATTCTCTTATCCTACGAATCCAGATGTTCTCACTGTGCCAGGAAACTTTATCCTTTGCAAACTGGATCCAATTACAGCTACAGGGAGAACATACCAGCTAATCCCACAGGAGATGACAAAAGCATCCAACAGGCTAGCCAAGAAAAAGGAGGTTATTTATCATTAGGTATAGAAATGTTTGTCTATTTTCGGGGTTAAGTCAATTTAATTCCTTGTCACTGCCAACAAGAAAATTTAATTTTTGTATGATGCCATTAAGATACCACCCTGAAATCTGAACTGACTGGCTACAAAACATATATATATATATATATATATATATATATATATATACTTTTAAGTGTGATTTTTTTGAAAATTTTAAAAAATTCCGTTTTTCCAAAAACTAAAAAAAAAAAAAAAAATTCAAAATTTGTGAATTTTTTGAAAATTTACAATTGTGTCATGTTGTATATCAAATGAAATCCCTATTCATAAGCTTTAAAATGACACCTGCCCCATGTCTGTAGCTATCTATCATAGGTATCTCATAAATGACATTTGAAGTTATGGCAGCTAGTGAATTTTGGTGTTTTTAGGCAATTTAAAAAATTCAATATCTCAAAAACAGGTAGACAAAAAATTTGAAAAAAATTATTTTTAAACATCTCATGGTAAGGTACAAATGTACCAAAGATTAACCAAATCCATGACATCAAGTTCCAAAATGTATTTTTCACTGATTGATTTGACATGGAATGACCCAAACGAAGGAGAAAAAAATTACTTGTGTGGTTCTGACAAGCAGCTAGACTTAAACAAAACACTGAAGTTGATGTTTAGTTATGGTGATGAATGCAGCATTCTAATTTCACCATTTTTAAAATCTGATTTTAACAATACTATTAAAATATCAGTTTTCTCTCAATGAAAATTAAAATGATTTTTTTTTTTTTTAATTTACAATTTACCAATTTACTAACTGCAGCAGATACCTTTCAACAGACAGAGCTATGCTCAACAAACCTTACATACTGGCAACTACAATTGGATTAGAAAACTTACAAGATGATTCATACATACAAAAACTAAGCTAACAATAGATTCAAAGCAATCAGAATTGTGTACTGAATTGCCTGTAGTTTACTGGTCTCCATGCAAAATCTCCTTGAATTTTCCATGTGTTTTCGAGAAATATTTCTTCCTTAATTTCTAAGCTAACAATGTTCTCACCATTTTTTATTGGAATAATTTTTTTTTAAATAATGTCTCCTCCCCAACATTAAAATTTGTTGAAATATCAATTCACTCTGCAAGTTTTGGCTTTCTCAAACACCAAATTTCATGTAATGTTCAACAAATAGTGACTGAAAATCATTGTAGAAACATGTTTTATACTATGTTGCTCTGCACACATTTTTGCACCCACCAGTCGCAATGATTAACCCAGCTAGACATACTCTCCCTTCATTTTATTTAGACAGAAGAAGAAAATTAAAGTAAAATTCAAATATCTAGTAAAGTCTCAACTCATATGAATACAACAAAAGCAAGCTGCAACAACCAGTGTGCCAATTAAGAATAAAAAGAGATAAAAATTCCCCATCAAAAAAATTTCATAGCAATCATGAAAATAATGGAAAATATGTATTTTTCCCAAGAACACAAGGGTAGTGATTTCATAAATGAAAGTAAGAATCTGAATAAAAAAGAAAAAGTAAGTGGAATATAAGTGATGATTCACAGCTGAAATCACAGCTAGTACAATTTGGACTACAACAAAAAATCAAAATTTCCTGATCAGGGATTTCTGCAAAACCTGATATTTGGCACTGCAATAATCTAACATTTCATTCATATTCCAATATTGAAAAGGTGTAAAGATTTAATAAACAGGTTTCATAAAAAATAATGTCAATTCAAATGGGGTAATCAATGAATCCAAGTTAACATCTGTAGTCAAATTTCTTGGACCTCATCAACTGCAATTACACAAATGTGCTTTAACAACAACAACCCTCCTTTACATACACTATATTGACAAAAATCGCTGGACACATAGAAGAGAAACACAACATAGCATTTATTGGCATACATTAGTGCAGTGTCAGTCCACCTTTGGCCTTAATGCACGCACTTATCCTTAGAGACATGCTTTCGGCAAGGTTTTGGAACACAGCGATAGGTATGCGCTTCCATTCATTACATAATGCTGCCGCTAACTGTTGCTTAGTAGTACGCCTTGGTTCCAAACTTCTTATGCTGCACTTTAATTCAGCCCACAGATGTTCTATGGGATTAAGATAAGGGCTATGTGCTGGCCAGTCCACACAGAATACAAAATTATCATCAAACCACGCCGTAACAGTCCTTGCTTTATGGCTCGGTGCATTATCCTTGTGGTGCCAACAAGGCTTGGTTCCATAGTATTGCCACAAAGTTGGTAGGGCATAACTGTACAGAATATCAAGGTAGATGTACTAGTTAACTGGTTTGTCCACGATAACCAATGGGCCGGGACCATACCACGAAAAACACCCCCACACGAGTACACTGCCAGCTCCAAACTTGACCGTAGGAACAGCACACTGTGATAAATAGCGTTCTCCTGGCTGCCGCCATACCCACACACAGCCATCAGACTGATGGATCGTGTATCTGGATTCATCAGTCCATAGGACCCATTTCCATTGATCTACTGTCCATGATAAATGTTATTTACACCATACTAAACGAAGAGTAGCATTCCGAGTGGAGGTGAAAGCTGTAACGACTCTTCTGGGGCTTTGACGTCCTCTATCACTGATTTTCTTTGGTCAGCCGGTACGTTTTGCTGCTTCAGGCATGCCATGTGTCTTCCCCTTATTCAGTACATCCAAAATAGTTGACTTGGGTATGTTTAACCGCCTCTTGATTTATCTTATGGACATCCCACTAACAAGCTTTCCTTTCTCAAAGTCAGTTCTCTCCTGGCGCAATATTTTCACTCAACCTCACAGTGCGATATGATCGTGGTCAGCTGCAGGCTTGTTTTTATACCATTTGCAGCTGTACTGTGCATCTTAACAATGCAGTGGACCTGTTCATTTGCTTTTGAAGGCGTGTCCAGTGACTTTTGTCAATATAGTGTATATACAGACATACATATCATTAAGGTGTTCTTTGAGATTCAAAGATTAGCTCCTCAAAGAAAGACCATCTGCCAAGTAAACATTTAACTGATGGAACTAGAATTTACTTACTGTTGATGTATCAAATGTCTCCATTTACAACGATCTTGGCATATAGCTCGAACTTCATTAACATCCATCACACACCACACACAAAACTTTTTATACTTCATACTCATAATCTTTTTCTCAAGCAGACATTCCTGAATCTGGTCCTCCCATGATTTCCTTGGCCTTCCTCTACCTTTCTTTCCTGCCACTTGAGCTGAAAAAATTCTCTAGTAAAAATCTTATCAGTCATTCTTTCAACATGGCTAAACGACCTAAGAATATTAGTATTCACCTTACTAACATTTTGCCTCACATTCGACATCTGCAACACATCTTCATTTCTCACATGATCATAGTGAGTCTTGCCAAAAAAAAAAACCCATAAGTAACGCATCTTCCCAGCACACAAACGACTTCTATGTCTCTTCTGCAGTACCCAGGTCTCACTGCTGTATATCAGAGTAGGAACAATTACACTTTCGTGTACAGAGATTCACATAGGAGCCGTTTGTGTACTGAAAAGACGTGTTACTTATTGGGGGATTTGTTGCAACACATGCTTTGATCATGTGAGGAACGAAGATGTGTTGCAGATATGTAATGTGAGGCAAAATGTTAGTAAGGTGAATACTAATATTCTTAGGTGGTTTGGCCATGTTGAAAGAATTAGTAATGAGATTCTTACTGACAGAATTTTTTCAGCCCAAGTGGCAGGGAAAAAGATAGATGAAGGCCAAGGAAATCATGGGAAGACCAGATGCAGGAATGTCTGCTTGAAAAGAAGTATGAAGTACAAAAGGTCTTGTGTGCATCATGTGATGGATGTCAGTGAAGCTCGAGCTGTGTGACGAGATGGTTGTAAATGGAGATGTCTAGTACACCAACAATAAGTACTTTCTAGTTCCACCAGTTAAACATTTATCTTGCAGACTGTCTTTCTTTGAGGAGCTCATTTCTGAATATAAGAGAACAGCTTAGTAATGTAAATGTAATGTATGAATCCAAATTACTTCTTAGGCCTTGCATCAGATACCAGTAAAATACCAGCTTCACAATGCCACAGTTCTGCTTAGGGTAGCATTCAGTTACAGAACGAATTTCTCTCCAAGAGGTATCTACATGGGGTTCATACACTTTTTCAATGACAGAATTCCAGGACTTTTCCAGGACTTTTGTATTTTTTCCAGGACATACAATCCAAATGCTACTACCCAAAATATAGTGAAACTACAGGTCTGTTCTACCTGTAATCTACGATAAACAACTCCTACAGGCTTGAGCTAACTTAATACAGAATGCTGAAAATGATGTCTGCTGCAACTAATAAGAAACTTAGAATCACAGATAAATACTAAAATACCAAAACTGTCATCGAAATGTAACCAGGTTTAATTCCTACAAAACTTTTATATACATTATACTACACTGATTTTGAGAAAAAAAAATCTACTTTGGCATCAGTTCACTTATTAAAACAAATTATTTGATTACAAAAAAAAAGCATAAAACTTAAAAATATATATGTACAAAATCTATAGTTAGAACATAAATGTGCCATTGCTCTTAAAATGTTTTCATATGCCATGCAATCAATATATAAACAAATTATTTTAAAATAATGCTTACATTAGAAATTTAAGGATAAGGAAGGTGAAATATTTGAAGAAAGATGAAACTGAATTTTCACTTGTAATGAGCACGTCTTTTGAATCCTTTCCGGCGTAAATGAAATTTATCACAGTTACTCAAAGTCAATGGAACTGGTTAAAAAAACCAAGATTTTTTCAAATGATAAAACATCCAGAATCAGAAACAGCTACTCACTTCCAGCAGGGGCTAAAAAGTATGTTACGAAAATTCAGTTCCATACCAGAAAAATTTGGGGCCTTCGCAAAAAATATTTTCGTAGCCCTTTTGCGAAAATCAATTAGCTTTCCATTACTGAAAATTTATATAAACTCCATATTATTAACCATATTTTATGGGCATTTTAATATTTCAAATTCTGTGGAATCTACAGGTATTTTTCATAACACCTAAATTATACTGCCCATTATTTCATAAAACACAAATGTGCACGTTGTAATTAAAATAATTGCATTAGTTTTATACTATTACAAAGAACTACAAAACACTTACACCAAAGTTTATCATATCAAGCAAATTTTATTCTTTTAGAAAAATAAGGGACAGCCTCTTTGAAATGTCTCATGATCACACACACAAAACCCATAACTACCATGTAACAGTGTCTAATAATTTTTCAGATTTATAAAAAAAATACAGAACATAAGTAAGCAAATAAATAAGTGATAAAAAGTGACAATTAAGAATTATGTTTTCTTGAATATATAAAAAAATAGATTAATTCATTTACTCTCTTCAATGTACAAAAACACTTATATACCAGTGTTCTGAGAAGTATTTTGTTTTTACTCTTGACTGTTATAAAAAAAATTACACAAGTTTCCGTTTCTTTGCCCCCCCCTCCCCGAAGAACACCTTTTGGTTCATTATATTCTGAATAATGCATAGTTATATGCAAACAACTGTAACACATAACACCTTATCCTCATTGGTATAAAAAATTTTATTCATTGAACTGATATTTCTTTCAAATTATCTTATTAACATACCATACATGAGACCGACCAAGGAACAAAAAAGCTGAACTTTTAAACAGGGTGAAAAATCAGAACGTGCGATGAGAAAATGTGAATATAACGCAGCACAAGCAAGATGGAATTTTTCACAGTAATTTATGTAAATATTAAACTGAAGCACATTGCTGTATTCACAATATAAAATTACTGATTCAAAACAAAATACAATGGCTTTATCACGCATTGTTTCAAACACAGATTTTTTTTTCATTTTGTTTTGTTGTATTTGCTAGAATATCAGCTCTATTTTTTATGGAGGGGGGAGGGTTGCTTTCTTCTCAACAAGTTCCAGGATCATATTTGCCTTTTGTTGACTCTGCAGCTGCATAACATTCACTGCTTAGTCTTTCTTTCTTTTGATATCATTACCTTCCAATTTCTTCATTGTTGCTTTTCCTCTTTTTTTTATTCCCTCACATGACAATAATTTTATGCATCATGCTGAAAGAACTTTCAGTCTGAGGACCATGAATGCACGATATCAAAGTTTTCACTATTTTACATAACTTTGAGCATGAATACAAACACTATACATCAATTCTTATAAATGTTTTCAGCTTTGCCACTACCACTTTTGGAAAATTTCTTTTCCCTTATCAAGCTTAAATGCAAAGACATTTAACAACACATGATAGAGAGAACATCACAGGAAGAAAAAATTATGATTATGGGAGAAATTTTCGCTTTGACCACCTTCCATTTTCAGAAACTTGTTCCTCCATTTTTTAGCTGAAATGCAAGTATTTATGAAATAAAAGGTTATTTAAAAACAATACTGGGCAGAAGGCACATTGTGCGAAAACAAAAAATACAATTACGAGAGAGATCCACCTAACTCCACCTAACTTCCGTTTTCAAAAGATGGAAGTCCACCCCCACCCCCAAATTCTGTTAAGTTATGCACTGATATTGAGAATGCTCCAAATGATAATGGAAAGGGCGGAATTCCACGAATCCTCGGAAGAATCTCATGCCTGAAGATTACATGGAAATCTTCACGCCGTCTTAACTTCCGTTTTCGGAAATTGTTGCCCACAGCTTCATGCTGAAATACAAATATTTATGCAATAAAATGATATTTAACAACAATACTGGTCAGAACCAACATATCGAAAAAAGAAGAAACGGCAATTACAGAAAAAATCTTAACACCGTTTAACTTGCAGTTTTGAAAGTTTTGGAAGACGAAATACTGTTCCCAGATGAAAAACAACCCCTCCCTCCTCCATTAATTCCCAAAAAGTTTCTTCTTGGACAACGTACCATTACAACCTTTATTGAACATGTGGTACCAGCACAACATAGCACCACCACATAGGAGTGCATGTGCATCAAAATAGCTAAACAATGTGTTTGACCGGAGATGGATAGGACCAGGAGGTCCCGTAGCATGGCATCCATGCTCACCAGACCTTAGCCCTCTAGATTTTTTCCTTCGGGGCCATCTTAAATCACAAGTGTATGCAACACCACCGCTAAGTGTAGCAGATCTGCAACAGCGTATAACATCTGCTTGTGCCTCTGTTGATGGGGATATTGCTGCAACGCATGCACGGTCAGCTTGTAGAATGCTTGCAGGCATGCATTGTTGCTGAAGGGCAACATTTTGAGTATGCAAACATGTAAATTGTATTTTCTAAACTAATAAAAACTCTACAGTATTATTCATTCACATCTTGTAGCTTTGTCCAAATATGCGGTTGTTGCTTCCGGATGTTGTGATTTTCTTGGGGCCACATTCTCGGTTACCTTTCCATCTTTTGTTATGGGACAAAAACACTTATGTACTACTTTTGCCTTGTTGAACAAGTTTGTAATTGACTTTTTTGCCCTATCTGCAAAGGGGGCGAGATAGCCCCCTCACCTCACCCCCAACCCCAAAAAAAGAGGGTGAGATGATCCTTCATGGTGTTATTGTGTGTGCCATAGGGTGTTTCCTATTGGCCTGATCAAGGACTTTCCTTGTAACCCTGTACATGTATATATCGAGCCTAGCAATGACATCCTACATCTCAACTAGCACATCTCAGAGCATCTCGTTGGCTTTTCTTTCTCAGCTACTTGACATGGCTAACTGCCAGCACTGCAACAGGAAAAGAAAAACCGGAGAGTTCAGACATGATGTTAAGTTCAGAAAGCATAATGATAGATAACCAAAACTTGCATAAGAGAAAGTTAACAAACAAATGGAAAGTTAAATAGGTAAAATACACTGCTGGCCACCCAAAATGCAACACCAAGAAGGACACGCAAAGCCAGATTTACTGGACACATAACAACAGATACAAAGATGAAACGATTGAGCTTACAGCCCGTGCGACTTGTGGAACACGCAGACATCAATAGTTCGCGTGGCCCCCATGGCTGGCAATAACAGCCGCTACATGCCGCGGCATCGAACAAAAGAGGCTTTGGATGTGGGCTTAGGATATGACGGTCCAGGCTGCTTCCACATGTTGCCACAGTTCATCAGGCGTAGCCCGCGGGTGGTGCTTGCCGGGCCACTCGGTTGTCGATCAGCGACCAGAAGTGTTCGATGGGTGCCATATCGGGAGAACAGATGGGCCACGGCAGCAGTGACACCTGGTGGGCCGTGAAGAATTGTTGCACGATGCGTGTAACGTGCAGGCGCCCATTGTCCTGTTGAAATGTGGCTGCTGGAAGGTCCTGCGGGTAAGGGAGGACCTACAGGCTCCAAAACGTCGGAGATGTAGCGGTGGCTGTTGAGTGCACAGGCGATACGTACCAGAGGGGTGCAGGTGTCATATCCAATTGCTCCCCAAACCATAACGCCAGGCGACGGACCGGTATGGCGATGCATAATGCAGGCGTCATACAGTCTTTCACCGCTGTGCTGCCACACGCGGATTCGACCATCGTGATGTTGCAGGCAGAAGCGGGACTCGTCGGAGAAGATAAAGTCGTGCCATTCCGTACCAGGTGCGGCGTTCGACGGCCCACTGCCAGTGCATTTGCTGGTGGTGTAACGTCAATGATAATCGGAGCAATGGCCACCGTGCGTCAAGTCCCGGCTCCTGCAGACGATGTCGAACGGTACGTGCTGAGACAGGTTGTTGCGCAACACACCCTAATTCCTGCGCTAACGTTTGTGCTGTGGTGGTGCGAGCCGTCAATGCCCGCCACACAACATGCCGGTCCTCTCATTTGGTGGTGTGCTGCGCTCACATCGGTCCGTCTGTCCCTCCCGCACCCACCGAATCCATACTCGCCTCACTGTGGCTGGATGTCATCCCACATGGGCACCAATGTCTCGGTGCAATAAACCGCTATCGCGATAAGACACTATTCGTCCTCTGTCGAACTCCGAAACATGCTGGAATGACTGCCGTATTCTGCGACGAGGCATCAGGAAGCTTCCCATGCACAGGTCCAGCAGCACAACACAGTTCTACTACTTACACCCCGCCTTCTGTGTACCCTTCTTATAGTGCTTCTCGGTGGTGTGCCGGGCGCACATGATTTGCATATGCCCTGCAATGCTAATCGTTTGCATGTCCTCTCACGGGTGATGCATGCTGTGAATTTCAGGCCAATCGGATGCTTCCTTCTTGGTGTTGCATTTTGGGTGGCCAGCATTGTATGTCAGACATTATAAAATTAATTTGACATAGTCACTAAAACAGGATATATCTAAAATCAACAAAGACAATGAAATTCCTCATAAATTTCTTCAAAATTCGGAGCATCCAACTTATAAAAGATTACTAGTCTGAACACAGATGCTTTGCAATAGACAAGTTTTTCAACAATCTCAAATAAATTAAACCCAGAATATGAAGATGAATTCTAGCTGTTGTGAGGGAATATTTCAAATGGAGCAAAAAAATAAAAAAATAAAAAAAAGGCAAACTTATTAACATTTCATTCAACACAAAATTATTATGGTGCAGCTGATGTTAAGTAATAGCACCACTCATTAATTTGCTTTCATTTTGATAAAATGCACATAACTGATAATTAACTAAACTACTTTTAACAAATACAAAACAACCAAGTTACAACTGCATTCTAATTCTTATTGAAAATGGTACTTCACAAATTAATAAATAGCCAAAGCATGAGATCAATTATTCATGCAATTAAATATTAGTAGTGACATAAGAAAAAGAAAATGGCTTAAAAAATTAGAAGTGGCTAAAGTAGAAAAAATCCACAGCAAAAAAAGGCCCACACATACATGTTTTATATTTAATATATACATAAATTATATATATTTTATATTTGATATATTTGTATTTTAATTCAGCAAATTGCCTCAAATGGATTGCGCAACACTACAAGGCTAGAAGAACTTCACTACTATTCAGATCAGCATCAGAGGGAACTATCCCTCAAAAAATACATAATGATCACAAAAAGTTACAACTGATACCTGAAAAAGGAAGTGTTGATAACTGCTTTTAAAATGCAAATGATTCTCCTGACTTAATGATATAATCAGTAAAAGAACAAAAGATAATACCTGGAGAAGAGATGATGATGAATTATAAGCAGAAACTAAATTCCTGCCCCCACCACTCTGGGGAGTAAGGAAGGTTCCACTTTCAAATTTTGAAAGACGATAATGTCGTTGCTCTCGAGTTTTTTCATCTGAAATAAATTGAAAGCAAATCTCAAAAAGTTAGAGCAATTAAAACAAAATGAAAAATCATTAAGCAATTAAAACAAAATGAAAACCATTAAGCAATTAAAACAAAATGAAAAATCATTAAGCAATTAAAACAAAATGAAAATCATTAAGCAATTAAAACAAAATGAAAAATCTTAATTTTCTGATGCCAGTAAAAATCTGTGTAAGCTAAACATTTCAGCACAACATGGAAGATTTGACGAAAAAGGAAAAATTCTGCATATATGCTAATATAAATAAATATATATATATATTAGTGTTGAGATGCACCTCAACACTAAACTCGAACGTAGCAAGCTCATAAGACAAACAAAATGTATTGACATAACCAACCTTAAAAAACACCATAATACCTTCAAATTGGAACTGAAGAACAGATTCTCTGCTTTAGAAGGCCTAACATCGGAAGAAGTGGATATTTCTGAAGTTAACAGAAAAGTAACCAAAGCTCTTATGGAAACAGCAACAAAATTAGCTGAGTCTAAGAACAAATTGCATGTGAACAAATTATCAGGAAAAACCAAAATGTTGATGCAAAAAAGAAGAGTGATGAGGACAACTAAAGAAGATGTGACTTCCAAAGTGGAATATATAGAGCTGTGCAAGACAGTACGAAAAAGTATCACTGAAGACGTAAGGAAATTCAACTGTGAACTAGTAAGGAAAGCAATTGAAAACAACCAAAGCCTAAAGATAGCAAAGGGACATCTCAGTAAGGGGGAAAAAACAGATTATGGCACTGAGAAAAGAAGATGGTTCTGTAACAAGAAATAGAGGCGAAATTTTGACAAGAGTGAAAGATTTCTACTCCAAATTATATGAAAGGGATGATACATGTACTCCAGACATCATGAAAGGTACCAGTACCAGAGTTCTTCCAGTCCTTCCAGCAGAAGTTGCACATGCAATCAAGAACATGAAGCGGGGAAAAGCTCCAGGAGAAGATGGGATTACTGTAGACATCATACAAGAAGCAAGTGGAGAAATTGAAACAGTACTCGCCCAAATTTTCACTCGATGCCTTAATGAAGGGAAAATTCCTGAGGATTGGAACAACGCTACAATGATCTTGCTACATAAAAAGGTGACATTGAGGATCTCAGGAACTACAGACCTATCAGCCTCCTATCAGTGGTTTATAAAATCTTCACTAAAGTTCTTTCACACCGCTTGAAGGTGACACTGGACATGGCTCAACCGAGAGAACAAGCTGGATTCAGGAGTGGCTACAGCACAATAGATCATATCCACGTACTGAGAGAACTAATTGAAAGAGCGAGGGAATATGAACTTCCATTGTGCATGGCTTTTATCGATTATGAAAAAGCCTTTGATTCGGTGAAACCATCAGCAGTTGCAATGGCTCTGAAATCCTGCGGTATTGAAGATGCATACATTAATATTATTAATAACATCTATGAAAATGCAAGTGCAAAGATTTGGCTGTTTGAAAATACAACACACATAAAAATTGGAAAAGGAGTGAGACAAGGTGACACCATATCTCTGAAGCTCTTTAATGCCACACTGGAAAATGTCTTTCAATCACTGAACTGGGAAAACAAAGGGATAAAGATTAATGGAGATTATCTAACCCACCTTCGTTTTGCTGATGACATAGTCATTTTTGCAACTACCCCATCAGAGCTACAGAGTATGATCCAGGAACTTGCTGACAAGAGTAAAGAAGTGGGATTAAAAATGAACTTTCAGAAGACAAAAGTGATGTACAATACTTTTACAAGAAATGAAGATTTATCGATTGATGGAGAAAAGCTGGTGATAACAGACACGTACGTTTATCTTGGACAGCAGATATCAAGTGAGGGTCACATTGGTGAAGAAATTAATCGGCGTACAAAACTTTCCTAGAGAGCTTTTGGAAGAAACAGCATAATTTTCAAGAGCAATATGCCATTATGTCTTAAAAGAAAAGTGTTTGATCAATGCATCCTTCCAGTGCTTGCGTATGGTGCAGAGACGTGGACCTTAGCTAAAAGAGACATACAAAGGCTGCAGACAACTCAAAGTAGCATGGAGAGGTGCATGTTTGGTGTAACCAGGAGAGATAAGAAGAGGAACACGTGGATCCGAAAAATGACAAGAGTGGAAGACATTATGATCAGAGTTAAATCCCTGAAATGGCAATGGGCTGGACATACTGCCAGAAGAACAGACCATCGATGGACAGTCGAAATTTTAGATTGGATTCCAAGGGACAGGAAAAGACCCAGAAGAAGACCACATGGAAGATGGGTGGATGAAATTCGAAAGTATGCGGGAGTGACATGGAGGAGACTGGCACAAGACAGACCGTTGTGAGGGAAACTTGGGGAGACCTTCGTCCAGCAGTGGATTGATAATGGTTGACAATGATGATGATGATGATGATATATATATATATATAAACATAACATCAGCTAATTTAGTTTCTTATTAAGAATGTTCTTTATTTAACAATATAGAAGTATCTGAAGGAACCATGTCAAAAAATTTGGAAAACAAATTCCCTTCAGCAAATCTTTGAGCTGAACAATCTCTAGCAATCTGCCCTTCACTGTACTTGTGTCTCACCTACTTCACTCACCAAAAGTTCAAGCAGGAGTGTACTAGGGCCATTGGTCTAATTGCTAAATGTTACAAGAAAGAAACCAAACTGTATGCAGAAACCAAATAAGAACTTAATAATGGGAAATTTTCCAAAGTTTTGATAATTTTTTAAGGAATTAAGGAATAATGTAACAAAAGTAAGATCTATTAAATTTCATGCAGACAGTAATTCCAAATAACTTCAAATAAATTAGTACTAACAAATAATGTTATGAAGAAAATCTTTATTTAAACATGTGTTTATCAATTCATAGGGAGAAAAATTCAAACATTTTAGCAAATTAAAAGTGCTTTCTTTACCTGCCTTCAATAAAACATTCTTTAAAATATGTAAATACATGACTTAACAATCAAAAAGGCCAAACACTTACCTAAAAGCTCTTGGCTTCATTCCTGTTATACACTTCGTGCACGTCAACGAGAACATTTTGTTATGCAGCTGGCATTTTAAGGTTGAAACTTTCATCATTACTGCTCACAGGTTGTTGTTGTTGCTATAATTCCTCAAGTCATGAAACATTCATATTTTCATTCACAGGACAGTAAAGAATGCTGAATTCTGACTGCTGTCTGACATGCGTGATAGCTCGTCAACACTAGACGCATACTCACTATTACGTGAGTGTTGTCGATTTTCATTATGCCCTCATTTTTTTTCTTTTTTTTTTTTTTTTTTTTGAAAAAAAAAAAAAAAGCCGGAACCTTGACATGTTTGCTCACTTGATCTGTGGTTAGCAGAGCAGAGGGATACATCGACCTCCTGAGGACGCCAGGGTAGCTGTTGAAAGTGCTTGGGAATGTGTGACTGGCCGAATGAGGTTAGGGTTTGCTGCAGGGTATTTACGATGTATGAGGCAAATGGAACGCTTCATAAATCACAGTGGACAGTGTCTGACTGCCGTAAAATGTAAATAGTGTAATTATGTAGATAGTGGTTTTTAATGAGTGTATGAATGTGTTGTATATATTGTACATAAATGTGTTAGTATGAGGTATGTAAATTGTATGAGGTGAAATAGGTATTGAATTGAATATGGGTGTGATGTATGTGAATATTTATTACGTGTATGAGTATGTGTTTTAGAATTGAGTACCATTTTTCGGAATTGTAAATTTTAAGGGCAAGTTGCTGAGGGAGGAGTGCAGGAAGGAGTAAAATACAATAAAAAAAGGGGTGGGACGTAACGAAAGTTGACAACACTCACGTAATAGTGAGTATGCATCTAGTGTTGATGAGCTATCACGCATGTCAGACAGCAGTCAGAATTCAGCATTTTTTACTGTCCTGTGAATGAAAATATGGATGTTCCATGACCTGAGGAATTATAGTAACAACAACAACCTGTAAGCAGATATGATGAAAGTTTCAACCTTAAAAGGCCAGCTGCATAACAAAATGTTCTCGTTGACGTGCACGAAGTGTATAACAGGAATGAAGCCAAGAGCTTTTAGGCAAGTGTTTGGCCTTTCTGATTGTTAAGTCATTAATGACTTGCATGTAAATAGTGCTTTTTTTCTTATGATTATTGCCTATGAAGATGCAAATAAAATGATGTAGATACACGTTTTTGTTAATTTTTTTACAAAAAGTTTCTGTTCAACACATTCAACTCACATATGAGAAATAATTAAAAGAGGTCACCATATAATGAACATCCAGATTATGCAGTCAATAATTAAAATTAAAAACCCATAGTGAAAATTGCAGTCATTTAAAAAATCAGGAATTTTTTTCACATCCCCCCCTCCCCCTCCCGTTTCTAGGAAGGCTGTCAACATCAGCCACCAGAAAATAGAACATGCAAAACAGTCCGTGACTCATGCCGCATTGAGTGAGTGAGTCACTAATTTGACAGATGAAAGCTGCTTTTGTACCTGAGGTGGAAACATCACAAAAGATGTGCACATTTAGCAGATGATTTGATGCATTTCCCTGCACAGCTGCAGCACTTTTGCTAAATGAATGAATTGCAGAAACTGCAAACCAGGCATCCAGTTGCATCACAGGATAAAAAAAATCTCTCTGAAATAAAAAAGATTTTTTGAAAAAATAAATTCCCTGATTTATGGAACCCCTGAGAATTCCAGGTTGCATGAGAACCTTACATACAACTTACCAAACAAATATCCACTGTCAACAGTTGGCAAGAATTTTTAATAACATTTTATTATTTTATGTTCGATTTTATAAAACTTTTTATATACATTTATTTGAGAGCATCCTCTTTGTTGAAGTGTTTTTCTAAGATTCCGAGAATTTGCTGTACTTCTTTTACAGTTGGTTTCTCATCTACATTTGCTTCTCCTCTGTTTCTGCTATTAATTTCTGAATTTCTTCAACAATTTCATCACCTGATCTTTCAAAAGTTAAGTTCATTAGCAGAAATTCGTAGAAGTCCTGTAATTTTTTCTTCTGTTCTTCAAGTTTTTATTCAAGTTCGCTGAAAACCACGATATCCGGACTCCCTAACCTCTTATTCGTTCAGGTGGTATCGTATTTAGGGTGAATGGCTCATTTATTTAAAATATGAAATAAACAACACATAACTTATTTCTTAATAGAAGATGAATGATAGGGTTAAAATAATACCATTGTTACCTCATTGGTTAGCAGCCTCCTCTTGACTAGTTGCACACCAGTATACACTCAAGCAACAACAAACTGCGTAGTCGAGGTTCCATAAAATGTACGTTCTCCGTAGGCAACAATGAAATATTTATGATAGCTAAAACCTATAAAATATTCTATCGAACACATAAAAATCCCTGTTCTTAATAGAACTTGAAAGAAAAATAATCCAAAGAATAAATAAAATCCAAGTAAAAAACCTTAATTCAAACCTCAAATTCGACTGATAACGATATATAAAAGTCATCATCGAAGGAATCCAGATTCCGAAATTTCCGACGCGCGTTTCAGCACACTCATTCGTGGCCATTTTCAAGGAGATCATGTGTTGTACTGTTCCTTGCGTGTTAACTATAACATAAGTCGACGGTGCTGCCATTTCCATCTTCTGCGTCATCATCATGTTTATCAGGTAGAACATCGCTGGCACCATCTAGTGTCAACCTGTTTTTTAAACTTTGTTTCCTTTGTGGAATAACTTTTTTACGGGTCTTATAGAGGTTATTTTTCATGAAAGTTGGTTGTCAAATTTTCGAACTAAAGCCTAGTTCGTCATCAGGACTATGTCACTTTAGTTCGAAAATTTGACAACCAACTTTCATGAAAAATAACCTCTATAAGACCCGTAAAAAAGTTATTCCACAAAGGAAACAAAGTTTAAAAACAGGTTGACACTAGATGGTGCCAGCGATGTTCTACCTGATAAACATGATGATGACGCAGAAGATGGAAATGGCAGCACCGTCGACTTATGTTATAGTTAACACGCAAGGAACAGTACAACACATGATCTCCTTGAAAATGGCCACGAATGAGTGTGCTGAAACGCGTGTCGGAAATTTCGAATCTGGATTCCTTCGATGATGACTTTTATATATCGTTATCAGTCGAATTTGAGGTTTGAATTAAGGTTTTTTACTTGGATTTTATTTATTCTTTGGATTATTTTTCTTTCAAGTTCTATTAAGAACAGGGTTTTTTATGTGTTCGATAGAAGATTTTATAGGTTTTAGCTATCATAAATATTTCATTGTTGCCTACGGAGAACGTACATTTTATGGAACCTCGACTATGCAGTTTGTTGTTGCTTGAGTGTATACCGGTGTGCAACTAGTCAAGAGGAGACTGCTAACCAATGAGGTAACAATGATATTATTTTAACCCTATCATTCATCTTCTATTAAGAAATAAGTTATGTGTTGTTTATTTCATATTTTAAATAAATGAGCCATTCACCCTAAATATGATACCACCTGAACGAATAAGAGGTTAGGAGTCCAGATATCGTGGTTTTCAGCGAACTTGAATAAAAACTTGAAGAACAGAAGAAAAAAAATTACAGGACTTCTACGAATTTCTGCTAATGAACTTAATGTAATATGCCACGTAATAACGTTCATTAATTAACGTGGAATTTAACGTTTTTTGAACTGATATTAATACTTTCAAAAGTTGTTTGCATGTCTGTATTGTTCCAATTCTCAAACTGATCAAAATCACATCTTTTTTCTTCACCCAGTTCTTTTTTTATAGGGGTTTAATAACCACCATGAGCAACTCAATAGGCTATAAGCAGTCATTCATCCATAATTTAGGGTCATTGACTCCAGGGAAGGGATAGAATCAGTTCCGTAAGACAAACACAATATCAGCGCCTCACTGGGATTCCATTCGAACCTGGATCCATCTTGGATGAATGGTCTAATGCACCAATGGGGCGGCCCAGTTAATCATTTCTTTAAAAGCATGTTTTACATATGCAGGTAGAAATTCAAAAGTTTGCCAAATTTTTTCAGATATTTGAAACCATATGAATTACCTAAAAAAAAAAGTTATGTTTTTGGTAATTTCGGAGGCCAATCCCTTGCCTGCATCAATTGCATCCACAATATTTACTCTCCTATTGTTTCAGCACTGCATTTTAATGATTTCAACTATCCCTTTGTTAAGGCTCTGGATAATTATAATCACGTTTGGGGGCAAGAAGACCAGTTCAATATTTGTTAACTGTGTTTTGACATGAGCTGAAGAACTGTTATACACCATCATAACATTTTCTTTTTTAATCCTTTATCCCATTTTAAAAGGCATTTGATAAAAATTTTGTTAATCATCCAAAGTTTGTTAGAAAGTTCATAAATGGTATTCAGTGTTAAAATATTTTTGAAATCGCTTTAGAAACACAGATTTAAAAAAAAAAAAAAAAGATTAAAATTGGAGCCCCATAGTGGCTAAATTGCACGTTATTTAAGGAAGAAAACATACAAAGCAGAGGTTAAACTATGGTCATTATTTTTATGAAATGCGATGAGTTAATTCAAGATGTGAGAGAAAAATGAGTGTCTGTAGCACAATGGTGCCAGCCGTTTAAATACCAACCCATCAGCAGATTCTGTTCTGGCTTTTCTATTTCTTCGAAAACTAAAGCTTCTGAAATTCTGGCAGTGATTTGCACTCTGCTAATGTTATTTTCTTAATTCTTAAAAGTACGTTCCTACAGCACCTGTTGGCTCAATTACCCCCCTCCTTACTTTCTAGAGCATTCCATAAAGGGTGGGGCAGGGTAAGATTATAGAGGCTAGAAGGATTATTAGACCCTTTTCCTCATTCATGAAGTTCAAGTTTAAACCAGAGTCATCAATGTCATTCCCCCTAAAGCCATAAGACATTACTTTTCCACTGATGTCCAAAGCATTGTTGGTGTGAACCATTCAACTGAGGTTACGATTTTCCAAATGAGAAAAGCAGCTATCTTTAGCATTTTGTTACAGACTTTTCCCCATTTTAGCATATTTTTTTTTGGGGGGGCGATCTTAGTGAGAGATGAATTTGCCTCCAAGGGGCGGTCCACTGGGCAATAATGGCATACACGACACCAACAAGGGCCTCAGTGAATCCTGGGAGCTGACACAAATTTAAACTTCAGTAGTCACACCTGTTTATAACAAAGTCCAAGGGACCTGGAGAAAACTTTGTTGTAAAAAAGTACTGTATGTTTATGCAGTAACTATAATATTGATTAAATGCAGTATATATAATACATAGGACGTATATATGTAGTTCATAAAGACAGGAAAACTCAATTCAGAGACTTACTTTTTTAATATCCATGTACGTATGTACACATACATACATACATACATACATACATACATACATACATACATACATACATACATAATTACTAAGCTGTTATCTGAGATTCAGAGGTTAGCTCCACAAAGAAATACAATTAAAAAATTTAGGTAACAGATATAGGTGCAAACTGGAATTTTAGCAAAGTGGCCAGTGACTGGTAACTCCGAAAAAAAGTTAATGGCCACACACAAAAAAAAACAAAAAAAAACTGGCTGGTAAGTTAATAAATCTTAGTGGCCAAAAAGAAGCCTCCAGTATAATAAAATAAAAGGGGGGGGGTGATTAATAGGAACTTTAATGTAACTGCTATTATTTACATGGATGGCTTTATCTGAACATAAAAGCCACTGACTGCACAAAATAAAAATCATTTTGTAAATCTTTTTTTCCTCTGGGTTTATTCATTTCTAAAACATCGACAGTATCGGTTGAAATTTACCACGTATTAGCGAAAACCTCAATGTTTCGATGTTTTTATTAATAAGCCAATGAATTAATACTTTTCCATCTGCAGCAGTAAATGGGCACGTCAGTGGGTAAAATCTAAGCTCAATATAATGGTGATTACTCACCAAATCAAATCAAGTAACCTACAACATCTGTTAAAACGCTCAATGCATCGGTGGAAACCTCGAGGGGTTTTTTTATACATCAGTTCCTGTAGCATTGAGGAAAAGAACTCGATTTCGTCAATGAAACATCGAACAAAACAGCCAATTCATGACATAAAAATATGATATTCCCTTCCTCTTTACAAAAATGCAACAAAAAGAAATTCATTTACTTAACGCAGAAAATATTCTTTACCAGTTTCAAACATCGGTAATGAAACCTCTGGGTTTTTTTTATGTATCGGCTTGTGAAACATCGAGGTTTAAGCCCTTTTAGTGCTACATGAAATGTGTGTGTATATGCCAGAAATACTAAGCCATTTTCTTGGAAATTGCAAGCTTCAAGAAAGAAAAGTTGTACTTTCCATAAATTTTAATTTTGGGACAAAAATTTTCCTTGAATTTTATAAGGATTTCCTACAGGCTGATGTTATTCTAAGGTGATTCAAAATGCCTGTCTGCAAATACTGAGGAACAAGCTCTCAATAATAAAGTTCGTCTTCAGCTAACACACTAATTTGGAAAAAGATGTGGGGAATTCGCAATTCGCCAAGTTTTGCGATTGTGTCGATTTTGTTTGGGAAAAAAGAAATGAATAATGTGAAGTTTCTAGTGATAAAAGACATTTTGTTCTCCTGCATGGCAAAGTCTGCAAGAAAAATAAACACATCGTTGTCACTGGACCACGAATTGCGTGTTATTGCACTTTGAATGGGGCTCGAAAAAGTGATTTCCGACAGAATAATGTTCTATAATTCACCCACAATCCCATGTGAACAGCCCTGCCTCAACTGTAGTAGGAAAAGTTTTGGCTAAAATTCGCCTTCCTCCCATCACGTGGCGAAAGTGGAAAGTGCGTGGAAAGACTATAGCAAACGCGAACTTGCGATATGATTCTTACAGACTGTATATTCGCATTATTTTTTCAATAATATTGCTGTTTGACGGTATGATTCGTGGAGATTTCATTTCCAAACAATATTATTAATAAATGATAAGATCATTCACGACGATATCTGCTGTTTGATTCGGGAACTATTTGGGTTAAAATCAAGGGCTGAATGCACCGCGCTTTTAGCACAACATGTGCAGGCCGATGAATCGATCGCCATTGCACTAAAAGGTTTCTTCAATATCAACGTTTGAACATCAATTATCGGTGGCAAAACTTTTATGTTCAAAAACATCGAGGTTTTTTCCCATCCCTAGTTAAGACTGGTTTCACTTTCTTTTACCTTTACTTCTGAATTACTATACTTTTGTAAATTGGCACTAAAAATAACAAATGGCCAAACTGGAGACCACTAAAATAAATTTCATCGCCAAAGTTACCAGTTAATCGCCATCTGGTGAGTGGCGAGTGCTAATTTGCACCTATATTGACAGATATATAATACGAGTACTTTCTTTGAGGAGCTAACCTCTGAATCTCAGAGAACAGCTTAGTGATACGTGTGTTACTGCATTTTCTGAGCCAGCTTAAACTCTGATACAAAGAGTTCTCATAGTTAGTAGTATCTGACTGAAAAATAATATTTTCAATCAGGGTTTTAGTCCTGTAGATATTACTATAAACAGAAATGTAAACTCTCTGGTGGCCCACTTGTGCATTAAGAAAAATTTGAAATTATATAAGAAACATTTCACACCAAAAAATGCTCTCCAACAAAGAGAATTTTTCAAATTAGACTCTTAGAAGCACAGATATTGGCAAAAATAAGATATACATCTATGCCCCCTGCTGGCAGAAAAACTATGCACTATTTTAAGCAGAAGGTCCCAAAAGGTTTTTCAAGGTGAGCATTATCGGTCCACGAAAGAATTTTTTCAATCGAGTTTTCAGAAGCTCAGATTTTGCTGCAAATACATCAGAAGCAGAAATAAACACGTATGCCCATGGTGGTGGTGCCCAAACCATTCTTTACCAAAAATCAGAAATTATAAGCAAAACATGTCTCATTAGGAACTGTAACCAATGCAGGAAGAATTTTTCAAATTGGACTTCCGGAAAACACATTTGACTTTTATATGCCCCCTAGCAGAAAACCTATGCATTACTTGAGAAAGAGACTGTACCTAAAAAGTCTCTGATATAAATGGCACTGAAAAAAAAAAAAGAATTTTTTTTAATCGGATATTTAGAAGAAAACATATGGAACAAAATGTATTTTGAATTCAGCATCTGCATTTACACCCTCTTGTGGCAAAGTTGTGCATTGGGGAAAAAAATAATGGAAGAATCATCACTCCCACATTTCAAGCTTCCTAATTCAGAAAGAATATTTTAAATTGGACTAACAGTTGCAGACATATGGTATCCACAGCCAGATGGACAAAGTGGTAACATAAGCATGATCTTTTTTTACAAAAGATATGCTAAAAATGTTGCTACAAGTAACAGGATTGCATCTGAGGCCTTAACTGGAACTTCAGTAATAATAAAAATAATGTCAAGCATTATGAATAATCATAATTATGTCAAGAATATGAATAATCAGAATTATATCAAGAATTATGAATAATCAGAATTATGTCAAAAATTATAAATGATCAGAATTTGTCAAGAATTATGAATAATTAGAATTATGTCAAGAATTATGAATATTTATAATTATGTCAAGAATTATGTCATGTACAGGGACAAACCTATCATTGACCACAATCGACCTGACACTGTAATTGTAGACAAAAAACTAAGGAGGATACAACTGATAGATGTAGTGATTCCACTTTCAGAAAACATCCAAAAAACAATATCTGAGAAAACTTCAAAATATAAGAACTTGCAAATGGAAATACAAAGGATTTGGAAACAAAGCATAACACAGACCACACCAGTTGTCATTTTGACAACAGCAGTGGTACCAAATAACTCTGAAAAATCTCGAGGAATTAGGATTGCCACAGAGACTACTTCGCCCAATCCGGAAGACAGTTGTGCTAAAAACCTGACATATCACTAAGAAGTTCCTCAGTTTCCACGCTTAAGAAGAAAACCTTTGCCTTTTGCTCATAGACCCTGGCCAAGAAAAGTTGACAAGATAAATGCTAAGTTTCATATTTTTCATCTTTCCTATAACTCTGCTGCCCTTACAGAAACTGATTACTGAAGACAGTTGTGCCCTGTATGAGAAAGGTCTAGTTATTTAAGAAGTTTACCATGTTTTTCAACAACAAAGCATTTTAACAGTGAATATTTAATTTTTATGAGGGTGTTGAACAGCAACAATGCACATACTGTATTATAATACGTCATTTTGGGTGATAATAGTTAAATCAGAAAGGTATTCTTTTACATATGTTGAAAATTTCTGATGAGACTTCGATGCACAGTATTTTATATGGTATTCATAATAAGAATGACACAAACTCTTTCCTCCCCCCCCCTCACCACCACCACCACCAGAAGAAGAAAAAAAAACTTTCTCTTTTTTGTTCTTTCTAATAGACACCTTCTAGTTCAAGTTACTGCCAAAACGATATATTACACAAAGGGAAATTTCATCCCAAATGAATAGCATACCATACATGAGAATACTTACATCAGAACAAACAACTCCTAAAGGAAGTTTAACCCCATACAAGATTGCAAATTACCATAACCTTTCACAGTTCGTACATAAAAAAAGAAAAGAAAAATATTTTAGCTACTGGTCAGCCCTTTACAAATTTTAAATCAAAACTTGTGCTACCCTGTCATTATTTTTCAAATATTTAGCAACACCTTTTCTTTAGCACTAGAGAAATGCTGTTTCTTTGCAATTGGTTTGTAATATTTTTTTTCCTTTAAGTAATAAGAAAATTAAAAAAAAATAAACTATAACAAAAAGAGTTCCTAATTTAGAAGGTGATGAAGTAACAAAATTTCTTTTTGTTTTCCATTATCATAGCTTTTGCAGAAGGTATCCATATGTACAGCTGTCTTCCAGGTGGCAGAGAAATACTTATTTTCAAAAATAAGATCACTGTACAAATTTTGAAGACAAATAAAGGTAACTTGATCACGCTAGTTACGTTGAATGAAAACTTTTACAAAAAGTTCGTAAGTTGGAAGCTTTCGACCTTATCTTAGGTCTTCATCACGCCAATGGAGGACTAAGATTGTTGCCAGATTCTACATTTGAATTTTTCCGATTTTTGTTGCCAAAACTTAGAATTGATCTCCAGATCATCGAAATGTAGAGAGGAGATTCGGAATTGCAAGTCATTGAGTTGAAAATAATTTCCAGGCTTTCACAGTAACTCATATTTTCAACTCAGGGTATTTTCAACTCAATGTCTTGCAATTCCGAATCTCCTCTCTACATTCCGATGATCTGGAGATCAATTCTAAGTTTTGGCAACAAAAATAGGAAAAATTCAAATGTAGAATCTGGCAACAATCTTAGTCCTCCACTGGCGTGATGAAGACCTAAGATAAGGTCGAAAGCTTCCAACTTACGAAGTTTTTGTAAAAGTTTTCATTTAACGTAACTAGCGTGATCAAGTTACCTTTATTTGTCAATATTGTTACGTGTTTTGCCCATCATCGTCAAATTTTGAAGATGACAATCCGATTTTTGGCGTAAATGTGACAAGGATGGTAAGTCAGATAATATCCGAAAACTTGAAAATTTTCATCGTCCTGGAGCGGGACTCGAACCCGCATCTCCCAGAAAACACCTGGGTATGCTAACCACTACACCACCCAGAACGACCAAGTTTCAAGTTTCCGATCATTTTGAATATAACCATCACAGGATTCGGATATTATCTGACTTACCATCCTTGTCACATTTACGCCAAAAATCGAATTGTCATCTTCAAAATTTGTATTATATGGCGTAATCCCGTATTTCTTTCATGATTTATCTGCTTCTCCGGACAAACACGCGATAAGATTCTTAACCTCCAGATTCGCTAAACATGAATGCCGGTTGCTTCGACTAGCGAATCCTGTGATGGTTAAATTCAAATTGATCGGAAACTTGAAACTTGGTCGTTCTGGGTGGTGTAGTGGTTAGCATACCTAGGCGTTTTCTGGGAGACGCGGGTTCGAGTCCCGCTCCAGGACGATGAAAATTTTCAAGTTTTCGGATATTATCTGACTTACCATCCTTGTCACATTTACGCCAAAAATCGTATTGTCATCTTCAAAATTTGTATTATATGGCGTAATCCCGTATTTCTTTCATGATAAGATCACTGTGTTCGCTGGATTTCCTACATTGTGATTAATTTCAAGTGCTGAAAGGGAAAGATTGCAAAGCAAGGTTTTAACCTGCTATAAGATAAGATACTGTACTTTATTTATTTATTTCTACAGATGGCAGGAGCTGCAAGATTTCTCTAAAATCCAAAACTGACATCACTGCCTGTGGGATGACTTTTTCTGAGGAGTTCATGAAATGAATATCTTCCAAATGTTCATGAAGAAAATGTCCTACAAGATGAGATGAAGGTTTTACTATTGGAAGTGCTAGTATCTGTTTCATCCATAAATTATGGAAAAATTGTTTTTTGTGGAATTAACTTTTTTACGGGTCTTATATAGGTTATTATTCAAAAACGTTGGTGGTCAAATTTTTGAACTAAAGCCTAGTTCGCCATCATCATGTTTTCACCACATACAATCATCCTGCACAAACTCTTTGAAAAGACTCAAATACACATTTTTTAAACCTGTTCCGCTCAACCTCAATGTTTAAGCAAGGTTTCAGTTTGGTATAACCTTCCACACTTCTCTGCTGGAAATTTTGTATGACTTTGAAGCTATTCAGTTTTTCAACTCTGATGCACCTTAGTCATTAAATGGCTTCTTTGCTATATATAGCAACCAGTTTAAAAGGCAGATGCCACACTTATTGTCTTAACACTTGAGTTAATTCTAGGACCCTTAATCATATTTCTTAAAGAATTCCATAATGGTATGATCAACTGTACTTTTCCTGTTCTTTACCACTTTCTAACCAGCATAATTGGGAATATTTTTATGGTTAAGAATTTTTTCGTAGTTATGAGCCCATTGCCTATAATAAGGCCATCAGGCTGTTTCCATTTGTACTTGCTAGTTTTCTCTACACTTTTCTTATCTTTCATTTCATTGCTTACAAACCTACTGCTTAAATACCCAATACCCAAGAATAATCTTAACACAATATTCAGTTTTAAACAATGCTTCTAAATTCTCAAAAAAAGAATCTGCTCTGGAATGCTTAAAATAAAATATATCTAAGAGCTCTTAACTAGAACCCTCCACTACTTTTAAATTAATATGACCCAGTTTAAAAACAGCCCACAAAATATACTGGTTAATAGGTTTCTAGATAGCTTGTTTGGCAGACATTGTAATTTGCCATGCCAGCAAATGGAAGATCTATCATCACACCAAAATAAATACATCTGATAGCAGGGGCACATTCCCTGACCTACATGTTTTATTCTCATTAATGCCTACCATATCTGCAGATAATTTTTTTTTTTTTTTTGTCAAATGCACACACAGCCTTTGTCAGATCAATTCACCCTTATGTAATTACCCTCAAGTTTAATTTCCTCAAACTTACCAAGTAGTTTTTTTGATTCACTGGCACTCTCGTAGTAAGTTTAACTTCCCACCCTGGTTCCTCAACAAAACAGGAAGGGCACTTTTTTATTCATGTAACCTTCCAGCCAATATAAGTTTTTGTTTCAATGTGAATTTCTGCACTTTCTTTTTATATTGAAACTTTTTGCAATAAGCATTAATAAATCTGAAAAGATATATTTTTGGGGTGTTTACAAGTATTTAGTTTCTTTTATTTAGACATGGTTAACCCATTCCCCCAGTTTATGACCATAATTTAAAACCCCTACTACCATTCTACAAAATAATAAGTGCCCCCCCCCCTCTTATGACCAAACTCAATTATAAGACCAATGTATAGATACAACAAGTACAATGACAGAGTGAACTCAAGTTATTGTTTTTATTATCCTTCACAGAAATCATGCTCATTCAGATCACGCACACTGCTAGAACAGGACTGCACACTTTCCTTATGTAAAAGTTTTCTGGTTACAACTGAATGTAATACAAGTTACTTCCAGTTGACTGATAACACTTGTATACACACACATGACAGTCATTCTGTAGCTTGGACTGAATGAGAACAACTCTGTTGTTTACTTTCCTTAATTTTTGAAATGCTTTTGCTTTCAACAATGTAAGGAATGAGAAAAAGTGATACTTGGAATACTAGTACATCTAAAAATGCAAAATAAGCTATTGTATAAAAATTTAAACATGGATATCCACAAATCATGAATGAAGGTAAATAATGTTCAGAAGTTTTGAAGCATCTGTTTTTACTTACACAAGAAATGTAAATGCATATATTCATATTTTATTTTTTTCCATTGATTTTAAAAGTCAAATTTGACCTTTAAAATAAATGGAAATATTAAGAAAAATACATGGAAATTTCTGAAAATGTAAACACAATTTATAACATTATTCCTTTAATAAACAAGGGTTTGTCTTATGACAACATACTTACTGGCAGCCATTCAGGAATCCATTGTGTCTCAAGCAGGTGCATAAATACTGTAGCCATTTCTCATATTTTTAGGGTATGAAATATTTTTCCATGAATAAAAACACCATTTCTAACATTGTATTAAAAGAAACATGAGTCTGACTTATGACAGCATCCAGAGAATTAAGAAGTATATGCAGAAATCATTTGTGCTCTAATACCACTATACTCCATGCTGCATCAATGACAGAAAATAAATCTGCCAGATCCTTCAAAAGTGAAAAAAGAAAAGAAAAAAAAAGCTGAAACCTAACTGCAGGTTCAAAATCAAATTTGTTTTAAGTTTTAATCCCCCTCCCTTACAAAATTTAAAATCAATCTTACCTGAACTTGCTATGTCACTTCCATTGCATGGGATCACTTCTATTTCTGCATTTGCAGGCCAATAAAATTCAGTTTTTTTTTCTTCCAGTAGAAGCCTCCATTGTTGCCTGTTGTTACCAGTTATCTGGGAAATTACAAAAAAAAAAAATCCACATGCAAAATACTGTTCATTCCATCAATGTTTCTTCAATCTTTGCATAAAGTGCAGTAAAATAAATCAAGTAAAAAAAAACTTGCAAAAAACAGAGAGACATTGAGTTTATATTTGCAGCAGAAATCTATACCAGAAGAGATAATATTCAGAAGGAAAATTTTCATTGCATATATTTTTCATTTTGATCATAAAAATCAGATTTTGTATTGATAGTACATATCAGTTTATGCGAAAAGTTTGGCAATAGATGCCATTGGTACCAATTTTACAGGTTAATTTGCAGTGCAGACACATGATGTTTACATATTGTGAAAGGTAAGGTTCTGATACATCTATATAAAAGAAATTTGGCATGATCGATTCAGTTGTGCTCACTTGGCGTAGGTTTCAAAATGGAAGACACTAAGATTCATTTTCATTATTCAATACTGTTTTTCTATTGCAAGGGTAAAAACAATGCAAATGCAAAAAAAAAAACATTTACTATGTATGGTCAGAATACTGCAAGAGTTTGAATGTATCAGTATCGGTCGCAAAGTTTCACCCTGGTAGTCCTTTGCCAATGAACCATGCTCTGGAAGACCTGTTGAAGTTGATGATGACTAAATCAAGGCATTAAAAAAAACAAATCACACAATATGACCCGAGTAACTGTGCCAATACTGCAGACATACAACCACATCGTGACATTGCATTTGCAAAGTTTGGATATGTGAATCGCCTTGATATTTGGGTATCACACAATTTTGAGGTGGGAGATCTTAGTGAGAGATTGGTTTGCCTCCACGGGCACTCTGCTGGGCAACAATGGCACACACAACAGCAACAAAAACCTTTATGAATCTTGGAAACTGACACAATATTACACTTCAGTATAAATTATTTATTGTTGAGGTACCAGCTAGTTCTGCGTGAAGCCAATTCACTGGGTTTTTTGTTCACACACACACACACAAAATGGGTTCCAGAGTAGCCAGCAAGTATGAACCATTTTGGACAAAGAGCACAAAATTTAGAAAATCCTACTTTTCCATCCGTATCATCATCATCATCATCATTGTCAACCATTATCAATCCACTGCTGGACGAAGGTCTCCCAAGTTTCCTCCACAACGGTCTGTCTTGTGCCAGTCTCCTCCATGTCACTCCCGCATATTTACGAATTTCATCCACCCATCTCCCATGTGGTCTTTTTCTGGGTCTTTTCCTGTCCCTTGGAATCCAATCTAAAATCTCGGCTGTCCATCTATGGTCTGTCCTTCTGGCAGTATGTCCAGCCCATTGCCATTTCAGGGATTTAACTCTGATCATGATGTCTTCCACTCTCGTCATTTTTCGGATCCACGAGTTCCTCTTCTTATCTCTCCTGGTTATACCAAGCATGCACCTCTCCATGCTTCTTTGAGTTGTCTGCAGCCTTTGTATGTCTCTTTTAGTTAAGGTCCACGTCTCTGCACCATACGTAAGCACTGGAAGGATGCATTGATCAAACACTTTTCTTTTAAGACATAATGGCATATTGCTCTTGAAAATTATGCTGTTTCTTCCAAAAGCTCTCCAGGCAAGTTTTGTACGCCGATTAATTTCTTCATCAATGTGACCCTCACTTGATATCTGCTGTCCAAGATAAACGTACGTATCTGTTATCTCCAGTTTTCTCCATCAATCGATAAATCTTCATTTCTTGTAAAAGCATTGAACATCACTTTTGTCTTCTGAAAGTTCATTTTTAATCCCACTTCTTTACTCTTGTCAGCAAGTTCCTGGATCATACTCTGCAGCTCTGATGGGGTAGTTGCAAAAATGACTACGTCATCAGCAAAACGAAGGTGGGTTAGATAATCTCCATTAATCTTTATCCCTTTGTTTTCCCAGTTCAGTGATTGAAAGACATTTTCCAATGTGGCATTAAAAAGCTTCGGAGATATGGTGTCACCTTGTCTCACTCCTTTCCAATTTTTATGTGTGTTGTATTTTCAAACAGCCGAATCTTTGCACTTGCATTTTCATAGATGTTATTAATAATATTAATGTATGCATCTTCAATACCGCAGGATTTCAGAGCCGTGGTAACTGCTGATGGTTTCACCGAATCAAAGGCTTTTTCATAATCGATAAAAGCCATGCACAATGGAAGTTCATATTCCCTCGCTCTTTCAATTAGTTCTCTCAGTACGTGGATATGATCTATTGTGCTGTAGCCACTCCTGAATCAGCTTGTTCTCTCGGTTGAGCCATGTCCAGTGTTACCTTCAAGCGGTGTGAAAGAACTTTAGTGAAGATTTTATAAACCACTGATAGGAGGCTGATAGGTCTGTAGTTCCTGAGATCCTCAATGTCACCTTTTTTATGTAGCAGGATCATTGTAGCATTGTTCCAATCCTCAGGAATCTTCCCTTCATTAAGGCATCGAGTAAAAATTTGGGCGAGTACTGTTTCAATTTCTCCACTTGCTTCTTGTATGATGTCTATAGTAATTCCATCTTCTCCTGGAGCTTTCCCCCGCTTCATGTTCTTGATTGCATGAGCAACTTCTGCTGGGAGGACTGGAAGAACTCTGGTACCTTTCATGATGTCTGGAGTGCATATATCATCCCTTTCATATAGTTTGGAGTAGAAATCTTTCACTCTTGTCAAAATTTCGCCTCTATTTCTTGTTATAGAACCATCTTCTTTTCTCAGAGCCATAATCTGTTTTCTTCCCTTACTGAGATGTCCCTTTGCTATCTTTAGGCTTTGGTTGTTTTCAATTGCTTTCCTCACTAGCTCACAGTTGAATTTCCTTACGTCTTCAGTGATACTTTTTCGTGCTGTCTTGCATAGCTCTATATATTCCACTTTGGAAGTCGCATCTTCTTTAGTTGTCCTCATCTCTCTTCTTTTGCATCAACATTTTGGTTTTTCCTGATAATTTGTTTACATGCAACTTGTTCTTAGACCCAGCTAATTTTGTTGCTGTTTCCATAAGAGCTTTGGTTACTTTTCTGTTAGCTTCAGAAATATCCACTTCTTCCGATGTTAGGCCTTCTAAAGCAGAGAATCTGTTCTTCAGTTCCAACTTGAAAGTATTATGGTGTTTTTTAAGGTTGGTTATGTCAATACATTTTGTTTGTCTTATGAGCTTGCCACGTTCCAGTTTAGTGTTGAGGTGCATCTTACATCTCACCAATCTATGGTCACTACCTGTGTTGAACTTGTTTAGCACACTGCAGTCTTCGATGACGAATTTTTTTTGTTACACATAATAAAATCAATTTCACTTGTCGTCCCAATTGGATGTCTCCATGTCCATTTCCTGTGTGGCTTTTTCTTGAAAAAGGAATTCAAGATGAAAAATCCTTCTGCCTCTGCAAACTCAACGAGAGTATTTCCACGCTGGTTTCTGTTGCCGTGACCGAATTTACCTACTGAAGTTTCATTCTGTTGCCGGTGCCCTATTTTTGCATTGAAATCTCCCATAATTATCTTCAAGTGCTGCGTACCTTTATTATTTAGATGACGAATTTCCTCATAAAATTCTTCAATTTCTTCTTCAGGATGACTTGTGGTGGGTGCATAAGTTTGAATAATCTGAGCCTGGTATCTTCTCGATAGTTGGATAACGAGTCGTGCAGCTCTGTCAGAGGAACTTTCAACTTCTACCACTTTATCCTTCAGTTTCTTGTTTATTATAAATCCAACACCACTAGTTCTGCCAGTATCTGTCCCACGATAATAGAAGAGATGTCCACTTTTCAGTTCAATGAGATCTTCTCCTTTTCTCCTTACCTCACTCAGCCCGACGATGTCCCACTTGATCCTTTGTAGTTCCTCTTCCAATTCAAGAAGCCTTGAATCAGAAGATAGGGAGCGTCCGTTGTACGTTGCCAAGGTCAGCATCAAATGGCAGCCTAGTCCGGTCCTCCGGGGATTCTTAGCACCCTCTGCCTTCATGTCGCACTGGCCGCTGCCTTGGCCAGGTACATTCCAGCTGCCGGAGACTGAGGGCCAAGATTTAAGTTGTAGAGTCATTTTGGAGGTGTTTGGCCATAACTCACCACGCTGGCCAAGCGGGTTGGTGAGTGTGGGATAGCATTTCCTCTGATCCCGATGGTATAGTTATACCGCTATTTGCGGTCGTCAGAGCCCCTTTAGTGGGAACAGGATGCACCACGAGAAGGCGGGGTTGACATTTGTCAAGGAGAGGCTGTGATGTTACGCATCACCTGACCTTACATTCCATCCGTATATCTTTGCTTAAATAGCTGTTTCAAATTACACAGAATAAGTCTTTTCTGAGCATGGACATTTCTAGCGACACTTACTTTGTCCTTCATTCCTGGCATTTGCCTAGAATAGTTATCATCTTCATAAAATTCCATAAACTGTTTTATGGTATTTTGTGAAAGTTTCTTATCGCAGCAGAGTTTGGGAACTGATATAATGCCTTTATCTTTTGCTAATTTTCTTGTCTGACATGCCGTGTATTCTGAAACCTCAAACTGTTGTGTTACTTTTTTCCTGGACTATGATGGGAGAGCCATTGTTAATATCTTAATTGTTTTTTTGACAACTAACAGTAGGTATCTTTTCTTTCATTAAAGCAAAGGTTTATCCAAATCATGAGCTTTTAGTTTTAATTCATCTACAGTGTTCATCATCACTGTCCTTTGTAGAAGACTGGGCTGTAAAGCCATACTCCAGAACATGAAATATTTTACTCTGCTGAGTTGACTTTGCTTGAAGAAATTTTGTTTTTCCATATGCTGGTTTACTACGGGATGCCAAGGAATGTAGTTTTGGTGTACGCTTATGCTGCAGCCTCGCTGCTGGCACATAGGTGCTCGCTCAGGCACCTCACTGCTAGCATGTAGCTGCGATGCTCGCCATGGAGCATTTAACCTGCAGCTGTTCACATCGTTTTTATTATTATAGGAATCGCGACTGTATGTGTTATTGTCAAACAGATTTTACCAGTGTTACGGCAAGTTTTACAACCACTGCATATGAAGCCACCAACTAAAGAAGAATTCAAAGAAATCGCTGATATGTTTTACAAGAAATGAGGATTCCTTAACCACCCAGGTTCTATTGATGGAAAGCACATCTGAATACTTTGCCCTCAATGGTCAGGCTCCATGTTCTTTCATTATAAAAGCTACTTTTCAATAGTTCTGCAGGCCATCAGTGATGCACACTGTAAATTTATTTTCATTGAGGTCGGAGCCTATGGAAAACAAAGTGATGGGGGCACTTTTAGAAAGTCTGCCTTGTATGACAAAATGAAAACGGGTGTACTTAACATTCCTGAAGATAACTTCCTACTAAGTACTGAAATCCAAGCCCCCTTTGTGTTTATAGGTGATGAAGCCTATCCCTTACTGAAACACATGATGAAGCCTTATGCAAGGAAAACTCTTGAACAATCCAAGAAGTTCAACAAAAATAAAAGTTCAAATCACAGAAAAACTTCACAAATAAAACTTGTTTCTATAAAAACACAACATGGTTTTTAAGGATACGAGAGAGATGACTGCGTATTTTCACAGTCGGTTGGGAAAGTGGATCAATGGACAGGAAGAGTGGCCTTGAAGGAACCAATCACAGCGTAAGTTTGAGGATACCTGGTGATGGTCGAGGCTCATAAAACAAGCCAGTTTGATATCATCGCTGTGACGATGATCGCAGCGAGCAGCGCAGATAGCATCGCTGCTCCACGATAAATGAGCCTGTAAAGATATATGATTTTGTTTCGTTTCATCATCGCCAGGCATCCATGTGCACAGCTCGGCGATGTGCCAGCAGCAAGGCTGCAGCATAAACGTACCCTTAGTGGTGACAATCCTAAATCAGATAAACTTTCATTAACTTCTTTAGCAGCACATTCTTTATTAATAAAATTGTCAGGTATCATTTCTCTATCATCAGCCTCACTTAAAACTTCATTTTCTACAGGTTGTCCTAATTTAAAAGCCTTTCCATGACACTGAGGACATAATTTTTGGCCTGGGCATACACTGATATTTTTAGATTGTAGCTGTCGGGTTCTTTGTATACTGACTTGATGCAGGGACCCTTTAACAGGTTTTTTCACATCATGGTCGCCAAAAGGGTTGCAACAAGTTACTTGGTAGCTTTCATATTTGTTTAGATAATAACATTTCTGATGTAAACATACTGAGATTTTATCTTTATGTGGAATATTAGCTCTTAATGAAATAAGTTCCTTGTCAATAACAGAAAGTTCTTTAATGCCAAGAAACTCTTTTGTCATCACATAGCTTGATTTATTGCATGCAGTATTAGTAAATAATCCAACACAACACAACACTGGTTTTTATCTTTTTCCATGATTAATTGAGGTTGGCAAACTTGTCCTAAAGTCAGATTAACACAGAGCAGCCAATACACAAAAAAGAAAACATAGGAAGCAATATATTTCACAACAAAGTTTAAGAGACTTCTGGATAGCCTGCCCACAGTGAAATCAGCATGAGCATTTGAACCATTGTTTCCTTAACTAGGAATGAGGGACTGAAACCTTATTTCTCTTTAGCTAGAGGGCATCCCTTGGAGAGTGAGATGAGGAAAGAGAAATCTTTTTGACCCCACCCTCATACCAGCACTTGGGGAATTTTACAGTGTTATAAAACTTACCCTATTTGAACTGATGGTCAGTTGATGAAGTCAAAACAAATTCTCATCATGACCTTAGGAATCATGCTGCATCTTTCCCTCCATGCCACATTTTCTTTTAAAAAGCACTGTCTGACAAGTTGCAATTGTTCCCTGGTGCCCATCTATTGCAAGGTTACTTTAGTGTATTATCCAGTCATGCACATATAAAAACTGTTTATATCTTTTGTGAAGATATTTACATTTTTGGGGGGTAATATTTCCAAAATTTTGTTTTAGGAAGATTTGTCAGAGTAATTTTTTTCAGGAACTTTTGCAATCTGCAATAAGAGAATAACAGATATTTTGAAATGACTGAAAAACTTTAAAACCTCACCATACTTGTGGAATGCAGCTGAACTAGCCATTTCACCAAATTTGTTAATATGGTACCTCTGAAACTATAAGGTATAAAGTAACATGTTTTTATATTTTTGTGCCCTTGTTAGTTTTATCTCCTTGTGAAATTTCCTGAATATCAGAGATGAATTAAAATTGGAAAAAAAAAAAAAAAAAAAAGTGGCTGAATTGACAAAGTGGGACTCCATACACATTTCAGATATTTGCATGTATTTCCAAAAACAAGCTGAAAGCCACCATTTTTTTGTTCTTGTTATGTGACAGCATATGTCAAAGACCAATATGCATTAAAGAAGAATTCCCTTATACCTCTGCTATTTGCTGTAGAAACTAATATAGAATAGCAAGGGTTTTTTTTTTCTTAAATTTTCACTTTACCACTATATTCAGTGTTTTCAATGAAATTTAAAATGATTTCTTATTTTGGAAGCTCTTTTGCATAAGGGTACTAAATTTCTTTCTTCTAAACTAAACAGCAGTACAGTTATGCAGCATTTCATGAAAAGTGGTACTCTGTCGCTCCACGTGGGAAATTGGTGTTCAGTGAAACTTGGGAGCACTGTATCTCAGAAATTACAAGGTGTAGGAAGTTAAAATTTGGTGTTTTTCTATAACTTGGTGAAGTATACCTCCATGCCAAATTTCATCAAAATCTGAGATGGTGGGTGGCATTTCCAAAAAAATTTAAATGAACCTGTTAAAATGACTCTAAAAACATTCCGAACTCTTGCTTTCTGTGGTAATGTGTAGTGTCATTTTAACAGGTTTTATCATGTTACTGATTGAAAAATCATACTGTGTGTGTGTGTGTTTTTTGTTCAATAGATGTCATATTGTTTTTTAACATCATGCAACACTTATGTAGACTTATCTCACAAGCACATCAAATTTTGTGAGGTTCAAACTACTATTAGGAACACCTTTGTTGGCCCTAAAATGCAATGGAAGGAATTCCTTCCATTGCATTTTTAGTATAGTAGCTAGTCTTTGCTGGAGATTATGATCTGTTGATGTTTTTCTGATCCCTGAATTAAAGGGCCAATATTTTTGGATCTGAAAACCTATCGCCAGATCCACGCACTCTCAATGAGGGTGAATTTCTTTTTTTCGTGAGATGATCTCAAATCCCTTTTTGGTAAGGAGGGAGTTAGAAAGAAAATTAAGAGTCCAAAAAATCAAGCAAATTCTTCTATATTTTTCTTTCCCTTCCGAATTTTCTGCAAAGCATTGATCTTCTCTGTTTGTTTGTGTGGTTAAATTTATGAGGTGAATGTCAAGGTAAGTTAGCTTTGTGATGTCTTTTGCTAGTTAAGGAAAGTGTAACTAGCTGGGAAGTAAATTTAATGAAGCTTGACATCATGCTATGTTGTTGTTGTTGTTGTTTGGGGGGGGGGTCCTTTTTTCATGCAATGTTTTTTTTTCCTTCCTTCCATTGCATTTTTAGTGTACTGTTCATTATATCTCAGTGTTTGAAATAAGGGAAGATATATTAATTAAGTTTATTTTAATGCAATATATGATGCAGTGTATATGAGTTAATTTGCCTTAGTTCCTTACTGTATCTCGCATTTTATACCTGCATTACGAAATGTGTATTTCGTGAGACAAATCCTAATGGTTGGCTTATGTTAAAAACGTGCTTTAGATTACAAATAAATAATATCAAAAGGTATTCTTTACCTATTATTGAGAAAATATTTCACACGTTTGTTGCTCTGTGAGGCATGTGCTCCCGTCCCGAGAGAGGCCAATTTGTGTTACAGATTTTTTGTTAGTTAGAATAAAACTTTCTAACTAACAAAAACCCATAAAACTTTCTAACTAACAAAAAACCCGTAAAACTTTCTAACTAACAAAAAACTCGTAACAAAAATTGGCCTCTCTCGGGATGGGAGCACGTGCCTTACGGAGCAACAAATGTGCGAAATACTTTTTCAATACTAGGTAAAGAATACCTTTTGATATTATTTATTCATACACGTAATTCATTTTGTGCCCTTGTTTCTTAAGTGTCTTGCATTTTATATGTATATACACGGTTGAGTCACATTATTGTGACCACCAGCTAGTATCCAGAGTAACCGCCATGTGCAGTGCAGACAGTAGATAGACGGGCTGGGAGTGACTCAATAAGGTGCTGGAAGATGTTCACAGGTATGTGGAGCCATGCTGACTACAGTACATCTGACAGCTGCTGGAGGGTGTGTGGTGGAGGATCCATAGAGCAAACAACACAATGGAGGTGGTCCTACAGATGCTCAATTGGGTTTAAGTCTGGGGAATTAGGGGGCCGGGAAAGTACTTTGAAGTTCATCGTGCTCTTCCAACCACTCTCAGACATTTCTAGCTGTGTGACACGTCGCCTTGTCATGCTGGAAGATCTCATCTGCTCCAGGGAAGACAATCAGCATGTATGGATGTACGTAGTCTGCAAAGATGGATTCATAACGAATTCGGTCCATAGTGCCCTCCACAGGCAAATGTAAGCCGTTTCTGCCAATGCACCTTCATTAGCATAGATGCAGTGACCATCCATCTGCATCTGAGTCCCATACGCAGCAGGGTTTGCTGAACTGTCATTTTAAACACACTTCCTGTAGCCCCCTGGTTCATTCGGCTAGTGAGTTGCTCCACTGTAGTGTGTCGATCAGCCCTCATGCACCTTTGAAGCCGACGTTCTCCTCTCACATCAATGTTACATGGTGCTCCGCAGTTTCCACATCGCTTATTCGCAATGGTGCCATTTCTCCAATGATGATGCACTTTAACCACAGCAGCACGTGAACAGTCTACGAACTGCGCTGTTTCAGAAATACTGCCACCCTTGGCCCGAAAGCCGATAATCATCCCTTTTTTGCAAATATGATAAATCACTGCTTTTATCCATGACAGCAATGAGTGATATTTTTTCAGAATGCCTACAGCACACCTTATATACCATCCAAGCTAACTCAAGATACATGCTTTCTTTCATTGGCTACACGCTGCTGACATCAAAAGTAGAAGGTGGTCACAATAATGTGACTCACCTGTGTATATATAGTATAAGATGTATTAGTTTAAAATTATCGGCGATGCCGTGGCGTTATTGATCGTCAGAATAACGCTGCGATGAAGAAAAAAATTGCAAGGTTGTGGTTCCACATTTACCATCGTTATCGCTGTTTCTTTTATTATATTATCGTGTAAGCTTTAATAATAAATGAGGAATTTGTGAACATGTAGTGTATGAAGCATTTTATTATATTGTATTTGTACCTAATGAGAAAAAACACATGTTTATGCCTTGTGTCAGTAGCGTGTATTAAAATCTTTGTTGTGTATCGATCATAATTTAGTAACTTTTACTGATTAAAATCTTGCTTAGCACTAATATTTGATTAGTGTTAAGTATGAGTAATGTTTAAGTTTTAAATAGTGATAGTATAATTCAGTAGCTGTTAAAAAAAAAAGCAAGTCGGCGATTGTTCTGTAGCGAGGTTACTTTCGCTAATTACTTGCGTGAATGCTATCATTGCGGAAAAAGAGCATTATCGGTAAGAAAAAGGATATTTAATAATTTTAGTAAAAATAAAATTGTGGCTTAATGCTTCAGGGCAAAATAACAAATTGTTACGCTATTTTTTCGTAATTTTGATTGTCGCACCTGTAGCTAGAGAGAATTTGATTTTTATGCGTTACACAGTTGAATGTAATAAAGTTTGTTGATGTTAATTTGTTTAATTAATTTTTTTAAAGTGGTCTCCAGGAGTCTTTGTTCAGAAAGAACAAAAATGGCCACAGTTTCTGGCATCCCTTGTGACGTACCTGCCAGCAGGACGCACATGACATAAAGGCAGATAGGAATCAGAATACATGTCTGCGTAGCTCAGTTGGTAGAGCTGCTTGTTCCGGAATAAGCGTCCTCGGGTTCGAATCCCGGCGTAGACCAAAAATGACGGAGAAATTTACTTCGTTATAATGGCGCCCGAACTATCCGGATGACCCGGCCGTTCAAAATCTCGCATTGGTATGATGTTATTTCCACACCGCGAGACAGGAAAAATCAGAGAATTCCTTCTCCAGCGCTTCGAAAAATAAAAATGTGTGATATTGCATTCCACACAGCAGATTGACTGGGAGTTCTCAAGTGCACGTTCTACAGTGGTTGTCTGCCTGCAGCGATTCATGGTCACGGCTGATCCGTGGGCCATGCCCCGGCCCTCTTTCGGGGGGGGGGGGGAGATGTGACGTAACTGCCAGCAGGACGCACATGACATAAAGGCAGATAGGAATCAGAATACATGTGTGCGTAGCTCAGTTGGTAGAGCTGCTTGTTCCGGAATAAGCGTCCTCGGGTTCGAATCCCGGCGTAGACCAAAAATGACGGAGAAATTCACTTCGTTATACCCTTTCTAAAAGCAGTAAATTCTTAGAATTTATTGCTTTTAGAAAGTCACATTGATGTCCTTGTTTTCGTCTAAAAAACACAAGTTCATAGCAGTGGAAATCCTTTAGGAATTGGGTGAAATTCCATGGATCCACTGCAGTGGCCATTTTTAGGGTCAGTCAAGGGTGGCTGATCTCTTCAGCAGGATGCCACTCTGCGAAGTATCAAATCAGGAAATTTTCCACCTCCCGATGCTCACTTCAGCAAATCAGGAATGTATATTTTCGCGCACATGCGCGATGAGTAAAGCAAGGAGCATCGTTTTTCGGCGCTCTACTCGTCAGTTGGAACTAAGACGCAAAAAACTGAAAACAAAAAAGGAGGCTGTTGCGGCAGTGAGAAAAGGGTGTGTGGCGATCAGCAAATGTAAGAGTTGAGCATCACAGCGGACAATGCTGAGGGAGACCGGCAAAGGCAATGAGGTAAGATCTTTCCAAATATTTTTGGTTTCTGTTTGAACAGTGCTGAAGAAACCCCAGCAGTACTGAACCACCAAAAGATGTGAAAGGTCCTGCCCACCAACTCAGCCAATTTGGACTGTTGCAGGTATCCTTGTATAAGTGTCTAGTTGCTGCCAGTGATAGCCTTAAGAAAAAGAAATTGATTGAAGAGTATTAATTTGGTTTTTGTTAGAACAGTGTTTTTTTTTCTTATGTGAAAGTAATGTGACATCAGAGTAGGATATTGTAATGGCATGACTTCCTTAGGATAAAATGCAGGGAATTTGGTTTTGGGTCAGGTAGGGGAGCATACTTCTTTCGACAGCCTATTCTATTCCTCTTTTCTTTTTTTTTCTTTTTTCACTAGTAGGGGTATTAACTTAACTTTGTCATAAATTTTTTTTTTCATAGCTGTCGTAACTTTTTTTTAAACTTCATAGTAACTTTTTTTTTCTTTTTTCCCTTTTTTTTTTTTTGTGTTGCTGTAATGTGAGAAAAAAAAAAAAGAAAATGTTTCCAGGTAACTAAACTAAAACACTAGTGTATTGTTGAAAAAATAAAAGGTCACCCTTATCCTTCTAAATTAAATTGTAAAGAGCATCTAGCTCAAATTTAAACATGCAACTAATCTGCTCATCGAGCATTAAGCTCTTAGCATTCCTAGAGTGAATTGTCAGATCCCTTGATGATAATTTGTAAAGCAGGCCATGAAATAAATTGTGCCACTTAACTCCCTCATCTCTAAAAACATCACACAAGTGAAAACTACTTGGTTTACAGACCAAGATTTCCGAGAGGATTATTTAGGACTGTTAGACATACTCTGGACTCCAAACACAATATCTTTTAATTTTTTTTTTTTTTATTTTGGCCAAGCCAATTAAAGAAAAATCAGCAGCTAAGAGGCTCAATTGTAAACTAAAATGTTGTTTTCTCAAAGTGCCTGAGAGTACAAAATAAACCAAGTTAACCTGGAATATATGTATGAGATGTAAGATGCACCTCAACACTAAACTGGAACGTGGCAAGCTCATAAGACAAACAAAATGTATTGACATAACCAACCTTAAAAAACACCATAATACTTTCAAGTTGGAACTGAAGAACAGATTCTCTGCTTTAGAAGGCCTAACATCGGAAGAAGTGGATATTTCGGAAGTTAACAGAAAAGTAACCAAAGCTCTTATGGAAACAGCAACAAAATTAGCTGGGTCTAAGAACAAGTTGCATGTAAACAAATTATCAGGAAAAACCAAAATGTTGATGCAAAAAAGAAGAGAGATGAGGACAACTAAAGAAGATGTGACTTCCAAAGTGGAATATATAGAGCTATGCAAGACAGCACGAAAAAGTATCACTGAAGACGTAAGGAAATTCAACTGTGAGCTAGTGAGGAAAGCAATTGAAAACAACCAAAGCCTAAAGATAGCAAAGGGACATCTCAGTAAGGGAAGAAAACAGATTATGGCTCTGAGAAAAGAAGATGGTTCTATAACAAGAAATAGAGGTGAAATTTTGACAAGAGTGAAAGATTTCTACTCCAAATTATATGAAAGGGATGATACATGTACTCCAGACATCATGAAAGGTACCAGAGTTCTTCCAGTCCTCCCAGCAGAAGTTGCACATGCAATGAAGAACATGAAGCGGGGGAAAGCTCCAGGAGAAGATGGAATTACTATAGACATCATACAAGAAGCAAGTGGAGAAATTGAAACAGTACTCGCCCAAATTTTCACTCGATGCCTTAATGAAGGGAAGATTCCTGAGGATTGGAACAATGCTACAATGATCCTGCTACATAAAAAAGGTGACATTGAGGATCTCAGGAACTACAGACCTATCAGCCTCCTATCAGTGGTTTATAAAATCTTCACTAAAGTTCTTTCACACCGCTTGAAGGTAACACTGGACATGGCTCAACCGAGAGAACAAGCTGGATTCAGGAGTGGCTACAGCACAATAGATCATATCCACGTACTGAGAGAACTAATTGAAAGAGCGAGGGAATATGAACTTCCATTGTGCATGGCTTTTATCGATTATGAAAAAGCCTTTGATTCGGTGAAACCATCAGCAGTTACCACGGCTCTGAAATCCTGCGGTATTGAAGATGCATACATTAATATTATTAATAACATCTATGAAAATGCAAGTGCAAAGATTCGGCTGTTTGAAAATACAACACACATAAAAATTGGAAAGGGAGTGAGACAAGGTGACACCATATCTCCAGAAGCTCTTTAATGCCACATTGGAAAATGTCTTTCAATCACTGAACTGGGAAAACAAAGGGATAAAGATTAATGGAGATTATCTAACCCACCTTCGTTTTGCTGATGACGTAGTCATTTTTGCAACTACCCCATCAGAGCTGCAGAGTATGATCCAGGAACTTGCTGACAAGAGTAAAGAAGTGGGATTAAAAATGAACTTTCAGAAGACAAAAGTGATGTTCAATGCTTTTACAAGAAATGAAGATTTATCGATTGATGGAGAAAAACTGGAGATAACAGATACGTATGTTTATCTTGGACAGCAGATATCAAGTGAGGGTCACATTGATGAAGAAATTAATCGGCGTACAAAACTTGCCTGGAGAGCTTTTGGAAGAAACAGCATAATTTTCAAGAGCAATATGCCATTATGTCTTAAAGAAAAGTGTTTGATCAATGCATCCTTCCAGTGCTTACGTATGGTGCAGAGACGTGGACCTTAACTAAAAGAGACATACAAAGGCTGCAGACAACTCAAAGAAGCATGGAGAGGTGCATGCTTGGTATAACCAGGAGAGATAAGAAGAGGAACTCGTGGATCCGAAAAATGACAAGAGTGGAAGACATCATGATCAGAGTTAAATCCCTGAAATGGCAATGGGCTGGACATACTGCCAGAAGGACAGACCATAGATGGACAGCCGAAATTTTAGATTGGATTCCAAGGGACAGGAAAAGACCCAGAAAAAGACCACATGGGAGATGGGTGGATGAAATTCGTAAATATGCGGGAGTGACATGGAGGAGACTGGCACAAGACAGACCGTTGTGGAGGAAACTTGGGGGAGACCTTCGTCCAGCAGTGGATTGATAATGGTTGACAATGATGATGATGATGATATGTATGAGCAAGTCATTTTGTGCCCTATGTGAATTTCTCTTTTCAGTAGTGGTGGAATCACCTTCCATTTACTGGGAGCCTTGGGTGTTAATCTGTTAAATTTAATTTAATTGTATTTTATTTTATTTTATTTCTTTGCTTGTTGAGGTAAACAATAGTAAATAACTTTTAGGATTTTGAGTAGTTGTTTTCTTTTGGTGCACTTCGTAATTGTCCTACCACTTTAAGATTGATCACCGGCCTTTTTCTTTTTGTTTTTTCGATTTTGAAAATAAGCCTGTTGAACAGTTCAAACCAGCTATTGCAAAGTATTAAACAAGAAGTAAGCTCAAGTTCATCATAATAATAATTCTGTGTAAACCCCAACACCAATCTTCACTTTTATCAATTATGATAAAGTAGTGACCTTTCTAGAAAAATCAAGGAAGCCCTCATTGTTAAATCACAAGTATAGAAAGATTCAAGAGTTTTAACATTAAAAATAAATGTGAAGATCTAGTTCCGAAACATGAAAGACAACAGCTGAAATCTAATGAATCTGTTTCTTGCAAAGCTTAAGCAACAGCAATGGTAAGCTGAATTAATGATGCCACTATCTGTTTCAGCAGTCAGTAAAACAAATGATTCAGACGGATCACGCTGGCTCTTCAAGTTTTCGCCTATTTATTCGCCAAATTCAATTTTTTTATCGCTAAAATTTTATAACGGTACAAAAAAGGTAGTCGCCAAAGCTCTTTTTCCTTCGCCAAGACTATTTTTTTTTTTTTTCGAAAATCACAATGATGGCGATCGGCAGTGCGACCCCTGATTCAGTATATAACAGTAATTAGTATTGACTGAAGACAGAAGCCAGAAACTTAGCATATGGAAGACCCACACGTGTAGTGAGAAATTATTCAATATGTTTCAAATAACCATAACAAAGGTGATCAGATTAGTCAGTACTCCAAAGGAAAGAAAAGTGGGGACAAAGAAGTCCCTGATTGCATACAAACAAGTGGTGACTATCATCATAAAACATGGGAGAAATAATAGATATGTTCGGAAGTAAATGAATCGACCAGTGGTTCTCAAAATGTGGTACGTGCACCCCCAGGGGTACGGCGCACGACTTTCAGGGGTGCACAAGCAGTTCTCATAGATTCTAAAGAAATTTGTTCAAAAATTCTAAGTATAATCATTTATTTATTAGAACATTTTCAAATAGTTCTTATTTATTTATTCACATATCATCATCATCATCATTGTCAACCATTATCAATCCACTGCTGGACGAAGGTCTCCCCAAGTTTCCTAAACAATGGTCTGTCTTGTGCCAGTCTCCTCCATGTCACTCCCGCATACTTTCGAATTTCATCCACCCATCTCCCATGTGGTCTTCTTCTGGGTCTTTTCCTGTCCCTTGGAATCCAATCTAAAATTTCGGCTGTCCATCGATGGTCTGTCCTTCTGGCAGTATGTCCAGCCCATTGCCATTTCAGAGATTTAACTCTGATCATGACATCTTCCACTCTTGTCATTTTTCGGATCCATGAGTTCCTCTTCTTACCTCTCCTGGTTACACCAAGCATGCACCTCTCCATGCTTCTTTGAGTTGTCTGCAGCCTTTGTGTGTCTCTTTTAGATAAGGTCCACGTCTCTGCACCATACGTAAGCACTGGAAGGATGCATTGATCAAACACTTTTCTTTTAAGACATAATGGCATTTTGCTCTTGAAAATTATGCTGTTTCTTCCAAAAGCTCTCCAGGCAAGTTTTGTACGCCGATTAATTTCTTCCTCAATGTGACCCTCACTTGATATCTGCTGTCCAAGATAAACGTACGTGTCTGTTATCTCCAGCTTTTCTCCATCAATCGATAAATCTTCATTTCTTGTAAAAGCATTGAACATCACATTTGTCTTCTGAAAGTTCATTTTTAATCCCACTTCTATACTCTTGTCAGCAAGTTCTTGGATCATAATTCTTACTCTGGAGTTGAGGATTCATAATCTCTCAACTCCAGAGTAAGAATTTTGATTAGAAAAATTACTGTCCAGTTTTTTGTTCATTATTTTTGAATGACTTACTGAAGATAATTTTATTGAGAAAAGTCTGCAGAAATATCTTGGTTTTTTTAACTGATCATAATGATTCTCAATAAGCGATAATATTAAGAAAATAAAAGTAGGATTCTTTAAATAGCTTTGCCACATTTCAAATATTTTTATTACAGATGTATTTTTTTCAAAAGATTAAAACTGCCTCAATAATTTGTCAGGCATTCATAAAAAAATTTAAAACCTGTCATTTGGGGAAATTTTATTGTGTGGTGCATTACACTTTTAGTCATGACCAAGGGGTACAATCTAAAAAAGTTTGAGAACAGCTAGAATAGACGTCAAATCACAAAAGTAATAGTGCCAAAGAAAACCAGAATGAGATACTACTAAAAGAGGAAAAGTAGGAAAGAAAAAAGGTACAAATGCTAGAAAAAGAAGAGCAGAACACAAGGGAAGTAAAGAAAAATTAGACAGATTAAAGAAATAAAAACATCAAGAAAACAATCATACATGCCAGAAGAACATCATGAAAGGGAGCAATTAAGAAGATGGAAGTGTAAAATAAGCTCAGGAAGTCACCTGCTCTTGTTTTTAACAATTTTCCATCTCTAAAAAGGTTGGTCATTATGTTTCAACTAAGTGGAAAATGGCAGCTAATTTTAATCAGGAGAATCAAGCCATTTAGTATAGTGAAAACACTCACAACCAAAATGCAGCTATGGTGCAGTGTATATATGTACGAATTTCTCATGAAAAGAGCCTACTTTAGAGCTTGTACATGTTACTGATAATATTTCATTTATGCAGATGTGAAAACAGCCAGTTACCTGGCTGACAAAAAATTTAGAGAAAATCAAAAATGTTAAGATGGAGCAATTCTCAAGCCATACAATGCCATCAAGCTGCACTATCTCTAAAGCAGAAAAGCAAGCTTTTCAACATATTGTAATGAGAGGTGAAAATATGAATGCACATTTACTACTGACTGTTAATTAAAATAATTAAGTAAGGTTGTGTTCTTTTTTACATTTTTTTTCATTGTTAAAATTTGCGCTTTTGATCTTTGTTTCTTTAAAGTTGAAAAAATATACTCAAATACTGAAAAATTAGAAAAGATTTTTTAAAAGTTCCACCTGGTGATCAAAGTAATGAGGGGGAGGTATTAGCTATCACGTGAAAAAACAAGAAAGATGACACCGAATTTTCGGGTGTAATAAGCACGTCTTTTTAATCCGTTCTGACGCAAATTAAATTTATCAAAGCTATTCAAAGTCAATGGAACCGGTATGGAAAACAATAGTATCTGACGGCGGAAGAAAGAAGTTTTTCAATCGGGTCTTTAATCCCTCAGATATTGGTGTAAGCGGAATCATGAGCTTACGAACTCTTAGAAACAGAGTTATCGACAAAAAAAAGATGTGACTTTATGTCCCCTGGTAAGAGAAACATGTATTATTTTAGGAAGGAAGTATTCGTAAAAGGTTTATCCATATGAGCGGTATCGGTCCAAGAAAAAAATTTAGTCAAGTTTTCAGGAGCCCAGATTTTGCTACAAATACATCAGAAGCAGAAATTAATACATACGACCCCTGGTGGCCAAACCATTCTTTACAAAACATTAGAAATTATGTGAAAAATATTTTCCATCAGGTCTTGTATGCGATACAGGAAGAATTTTTCAAATCGGAATTTTAGGAGCAGAAAACGCAATTTACCTTTATGCGCCCTAGCGGAAAGTCTATGATTTACGTGAAAATTTTGAATTTATAGGAAAAATATTTTGCATAGGAAACACTATCCAACAAAGAAGGAATTTTTCAAATTGGACTTTTAGAAGTGGAGATATTGACAAAAATAAGATATACATCTACGTCCCCTGGCATAGAAACCATGCATTATTTCAAGAAGAAAATGTTCCTAAAAGGTTTGTTGACATGGGTAGTATTGGTCTACAAAAGACCTTTTTTTCAATCGAGATTTTAGAAGCTCATATTTTGCTGCAAATACATCAGAAGTGGAAATTAAGACTTACGCCACTCGGTGTCCAACCCATTTTTTTACAAAAATTATAAATTATGTGCAAACGATTTCCCATCAGGAGCTGTATCCAGTGCAGAAAGAATTTTTCAAATCGGAGATTTAGAAGCAGAGAAATAGTGGGAAACGCAATTTACCTTTACACCCCCTAGCGTAAAGTCCATGAATTACTTGAAAATTTTGAATTTATAGGAAAGGCATGTCCCACTAGAAACACTATCCAACAAAGAAGGAATTTTTGAAATCGGACTCCTAGAAGTAGAGATATTGACAAAAATAAGATATACATCTACACACACACACACACACACACACACACACACACACACACACACACACACACACGGTGGAGAAACTGTGGGATATTTTAGGAAGAAAATATTTCGAAAAGGTTTATCGATGTGAGTGGCATCAGTCCACGAAAGAATTTTTTTCAATCGATACTTTAGAAGCTCAGATTTTATGGCAAATACATCAGAAGCAAAAATTAACACTTACGCCCCCTGGTTGCCAAAGTATTCTTTACCAAAAATTCGAAATTATATGCAAAAGATTTTCCATCAGGAGATGTATCGGCTGAAATTTTTTTTTTTCAAATCGGAGTTTTAGGAGAAGAGTTATCGGGGAAAAATGTTATTTACTTTTACGCCCCTAGCGGGAAATCTATGCGTAATTTGAAAAAGAAACTATAACTAAAATACTCTTCGACATAAATGGAATCGAAAGATAAAATAATTTTTTCAATTGGATGTTTAGAAGCAAATATGGGGAATAAAACGTAATTTTGAATTCAACATCATCTGCATTTACGCCCTCTAACGGCAAAATTGTACATCGTAAAAAAAAACGAAAAAAAGGATCATCATTCGCATATTTCAAGCTTCCGAATGCTAAAAGAATTTTTCAAATCGAACTAATAGTTGCAGAGATACCGTGGGTACGGACGGACGGACAAACCGATAACATAAGCACGATCTTTTTTTACAAAAGATGTGCTAAAAAGTGCTATGGTAATACTCAAAAACATTGCCTGTAAAACAAAGAATAAAAATAAATGTAATTCAGGTCTGGAGTTTCAATACTATTGGCCTATGTACAAACTTGCCAATGGATCAACCAACCCTAAACTTAAGTAAAGGAAAAATTGTAATATGTAGTGAATCAAAAAGTAAGTTACACTTGGTGGCATCTGGAGGGGGATTGCAGTTAGGCCGTGTGTGCTTGGGAGCAAAGTAGGCAGTACTGGATTCTTATTCCAAGTTGGAAGTGTGAGGAACCATTTGATTTTTGTGGGGTAAGCACCTAAACTGCCAGCATCCATTGTGAAAGCTGTGCTGTTCACGGGGGAAATGCCCTGTCTCACCTGGCCATTGTAAAGTGGTGCCAACAGTTTGAAAAGTGTCGCACAAATTTAATGGACGAATGCCATGAAAGCAGACCAACAATATCCATCACTCTGGAGCATATTGCCACCGTTTACAACATGATACGGGATGATATATACATATATTATCACTAAGCTGTTCTCTGAGATTTAGAGGTTAGCTCCACAAAGAATACAAACTGCCAGATAATTTTTACTTACTGTTCCCATATCAAATTTCTCCATTTACAGCGATCTTTACAAACAACTCGGGCTTCACTGACATTCGTTACACGCTATACACAAGATCTGCTATACCTCATACTCATAATCTTTTTCTAATGCAGACACTCCTGAATCTGATCCTCCCACGACTTCCTTGGCCTTCCTCTACCTTTCCTTCCTGCTACTTGAGCTAAAAAGATTCTTAGTAAGCATCTCATCACTCATTCTTTCAACATGGCCAAACCACAGAAGCATATTAGTCTCCACCTTGCTGACAACATTTTGCTTCACATTATACAACTGCAACACATCTGCATTCTTCACACAATCAGAACTTGTTTTGCTACAAACCCCACATAAGTAACGCGCTTCTCCAGCACACAAGCAACTCCTATGCTTCTTCTGCAGTACCCAGGTTTCACTGCCATACATCACAGTAGGAACAATTACACTTTCATATACAGCCATGCGAAACTCTTGAGAACCCATCATTCCTGTGAAAACCTCCCAAAGCAGCCATGACTTTCAATGAAGAATTCACTCGCCTACTAATTTCGTTCTCTCTGTCAAACATGCTTCGTAAATACACAAACCCATTCACCTGGTCAATCACGGTGCCATTTAGATATATATTACATTCAGTACTACCAGTTCCTCTCTCAAAAACCATAACTTTGGTTTTTCCTTTATTTATACTCAGTTTGAATTTCATGCAAACTTCGTACATCCGAGACAACATACTCTGCAACTCACTTTTGCTCTCTGCCAACAGGACTGTGTCATCAGCATACAGCAATCTGCACACACGGATATCACCAAGACATAAACCAGTATTACAAATTTTGGCATCACGCATGCATGCATCCAAAAATATATTAAACAGCCATGGTGACATTACACAATCTTGCCTGACTCCTGCATTAATAGAAAACCATTTTGATAAAACACCATTCACTCGTACACAAGCTCTACTGCCAGCATACATGGGTTTTACACTTGCCGATGATTGGCAAAACACATAACAATAATAACAAATAAAGGTAACTTCATCACGCTAGTTACGTTACATGAAAAAACTGTTACAAGAAAGTTCGTAAGTTGGGAGCTTTTGATCTTATCTTAGATCTTCATCACGCCAATGGAGGACTATTTTGTTGCCAGATTCTACATTTGAATTTTTCTATTTTTGTTGCCAAAACTTAGAATTGATCTCCAGATCATTGGAATGTAGAGAGGATATTCGGAATTGCAAGTCATTGAGTTGAAAATAATTTCCAAGCTTTCATGGTAATAGAGGGCAAAACGATTGTCAAAAGAAGCAATTTGTCTTGCTTTGTTCCAGCGGGGAACTGCCGATGTGTCTTCCATTGTCAAAATAGACAAGGCTGTATTAGGATCGGTTTTCAAAACATCTTTTTATGTTCTAAAATTCTGTGGTTAATGCTCCTGTGTGTGCTTCCAATGTATAAGTTATCCAAAAAGTAGGAACTGTACACCAAATTAAACTCAAAATAGTATAACTATATACTAAAATTCCGAAAATTTATTGGCGTTGAATAAAAAATCAAAATTTCCAAGCTTTTGCACATCAACCAGATGGCTTTCTCAAGGAAGGTAGACAGCTAACTGCAAACAGGATAATAGAACGTTTCAACACTTTAAACGCGGTGACTTGACTAGACAATAAATGATTAGGAGCAAACGTGATATTTCGAAGAAACGAGGTCACGTTGGTTGGGCAGTTGGGCACGCGGTACTATGGTAGAAATCTCAGCATTATTTGAAGAATTGATTCCAAATACGTGGTAACTCCAGAGAGACGCTATCGTTACAAGCCTTGCAGCTGGTCAAGATTTCCAAGGTTTCGCGAATGAATTGGAAATCTTGACCAGCTGAGAGGCTTGTAACGATAGCGTCTCTCTGGAGTTACCACGTATTTGGAATCAATTCTTCAAATAATGCTGAGATTTCTACCATAGTACCGCGTGCCCAACCAACGTGACCTCGTTTCTTCGAAATATCACGTTTGCTCCTAATCATTTATTGTCTAGTCAAGTCACCGCGTTTAAAGTGTTGAAACGTTCTATTATCTTGTTTGCAGTTAGCTGTCTACCTTCCTTGAGAAAGCCATCTGGTTGATGTGCGAAAGCTTGGAAATTTTTATTATTTATTCTACGCCAATAAATTTTCGGATTTTTAGTATATAGTTATACTATTTTGAGTATAAGTTATCACCTGTTGTAGAAGAGATAGGAATGCAGTAAACTCCTGGGAGGTCCAGATTTTCAACTTGTCCTTATCCCTTTGTAGAAGTTTCAAGATGTTTGGGGTGGATTTAATGCCAAGATGGTAACCAAAACTTCTAAAAAAATCTGTAACTTATAAGCATAGGAAGGATGGTAAGGAACAGAACCAGATAATTTCAGGTTTTCTTTCTTTTGAGGAAGGAGGCATTCAATTTTCGAATTGTTTTCATATTTCTTTAAGAGGGAGTTAACTGTAAGAGCAGGGAAACCATGAGAGAGGGCTAGTGTAGAAATTTTGGAGAATTCTTCTTGAAGAGAAAGTTTGTTGTTGCAAATGATATGAGCCCTGTGGATGTAAGACTTCAATGCTGCAAGCTTGTAAAGATGCAGAGTGAAAGATTTGTAGGGAATGATGTTAGTGGCCACATAAGGTTTACGATAGACAGAATGGGTGATGGAGAGATCAGAGTTTCTGCAGATGGATACATCCAGGAAATCAATTTCGTTGTTTACTTCCTTAGATATAGTGAGATTAATGGAAGGAAATTTTTTCGTAAGGGAGTTGATCAGTGTCTGTAATTCAGACTCGGTATGTGGCCAGCTAATGAAAATGTCATCTACATATCTTAACCACATGGAAGGTTGAAAAGGGTGGTGAGGAATGATGGAAACTTCAATATGTTGTATGTAGATTTCTGCAAGAAGAGGGGAAAGAGGTGAGCCCATGGGGAGACCAGATTGTTGCTTGTACACAATTTTGTTGAAAACAAAACAACTGTGTTGGTGAATAGTGTGGAAACAATCATAAAGATCTTTGATAAGAGTACCGGGTGGTTCAAAATGAAGAATCAATTTCTTCATGAGGAGCATGTAGGACTCAAAATATGGTACATAGGGGAACAAAGATTCCACATCAAGAATATATAGATTAACACTTGGAGAAAAGGAATTAGGAAGTTTGTGGATGAAGTCAACAGTATGAGGATGGTTGGCTGCCAGGGATTTGCATTTGAGGACCAATTTCTTTTCAAGCTTTACTGCTGGAGAAAAGAATATTCAACTAAAGGTCTGATGGGGTTACCAGCTTTATGCAGTTTAACCTGCAGAAAAAAAGTTCTAAAGTAAGGAGGGGGTGAGATATCTCCAAGGAAGGATTGAAGAGTTTCTTTCTTAGATAATCTGTCAACTGAGTTTTTGAGTGAGTTGGTGTTGTCTGACTGCAGAGGGATGCAGTTAGCAGAAGTAAGAAATGAATGCACTTTTTCGATTAGTATTTCTTTACCAATGATGACTGGGCAACCAACTATCTGCTTTGCATACGGCAAGGTCATTTTCTTGAATAAATGACCTGAATTCTTTCAGACAAGAAGAAGAGTACTTGATTGGCACAGAATTTTACTTGGATAGGATAACAGCAGCATTGGCACGGAGGATAGGTTGGTGAACAGTCTCAGTTCTATGGATGGCTGATTCTATAAGAGAAACAGTTTGTGGAAGATTGATAGGAAGAGCTGATGAAAATTTTGGGCCTAATGATAAGAATTTATTCAAGCTAGGAGGAATAGTAACAGAAGAAAGATTTACATACTTCGGCTTGTCAGTAGAGGCTGAAGACGGAGTAGATGTAGTTTGACATTTTTGCTTGGAAAGAAGAAAATTAAATTTCTTTGTAAGGTGAGCATATTCAATTTTAGAACACTATTCATCAACATAGTTGTTTTGTTTTCAACAAAATTGAGTACAAGCAACAATCTGGTCTCCCATGGGCTCACCTCTTTCCCCTCTTCTTGCAGAAATCTACATGCAACATATTGAAGTTTCCATCATTCCTCACCACCCTTTTCAACCTTCCATGTGGTTAAGATATGTAGATGACATTTTCATTAGCTGGCCACATACCGAGTCTGAATTACACACACTGATCAACTCCCTTACGAAAAAATTTCCTTCCATTAATCTCACTATATCTAAGGAAGTAAACAACAAAATTGATTTCCTGGATGTATCCATCTGCAGAAACTCTGATCTCTCCATCACTCGTTCCATCTATCGTAAACCTTCTGTGGCCACTAACATCATCCCCTACAAATCTTTCACTCTGCATCTCTACAAGCTTGCAGCATTGAAGTCTTACGTCCACAGGGCTCATATCATTTGCAACAACAAACTTTCTCTTCAAGAAGAATTCTCCAAAATTTCTACAATATCCCTCTCTCATGGTTTCTCTGCTCTTACAGTTAACTCCCTCTTAAAAAAATATGAAAACAATTCGAAAATTGAATGCTTCCTTCCTCAAAAGAAAGAAAACCTGAAATCATCTGGCTCTGTTCCTTACCATCCTTCCTATGCTTATAAGTTACAGATTCTTTTTAGAAGCTTTGGTTACCATTAAATCTACCCAAACATCTTGAAACTTCTACAAAGGGATAGGGACACAGTTGAAAATCTGGACCTCCCAGGAGTTTACTGCATTCCTATCTCTTCTTCAACAGGTGATAACTTATGCATTGGAAGCACATATAGGAGCATTAACCACAGAATTTTAGAACATAAAAAGATGTTTTGAAAGCCAATCCTAATACAGCCTTGTCTATTTTGACAATGGAAGATACATTTGCAGTTCCCCGCTGGAACGAAGCAAAACGAATTGCTTCTTTTGATAATCGTTTTGACCTCCGTTACCATGAAAGCCTGGAAATTATTTTCGAAAGCCTGGAAATTATTTTCAACTCAATGACTTGCAATTTTGAATCTCCTCTCTACATTCTGATGATCTGGAGATCAATTCTAAGTTTTGACAACAAAAATAGAAAAAATTCAAATGTAGAATCTGGCAACAATCTTAGTCCTCCATTGGCGTGATGAAGACCCAAGATAAGGTCGAAAGCTCCCAACTTACAAACTTTCTTGTAAAAGTTTTTTCATGAAACGTAACTAGCGAGATCAAGTTAGTTTTATTGGCTTTTACACTGTTAAGTAGATTTCCAGTAACACCATATTCATTCAATACCTTCCACAAGTGTCCTATTTACTCGGTCGTAAGCTTTCTTTAAATCTTTGAAGAAAACAAAAACTTCCAACAGAAAGATACTTTTCAATCACCATGCGTAATGCAAAAATTTGGTTAGTGCAGCCTTACCAGGCATAAAACCACTCTGAACATCCCACACTTTCTCTGATGTAAGACCCCACACTCTTTTAATAACGACCTTACCAAACACTTTCCCTGGCACACTCAGTACGCTAATATGTACCACGATAGTTCTTGCAGTCAGTCTGATAACCTTTTCCTTTATACAAGGGAACAATGATAGCATCCTTCCAATCCTGAGGGACCATTCCTAACTCCCAGCACAACTGGCAAATTTCAGTTAACCAGTCAATTACAGAATCACCACCATATTTCAACATCTTGGCAGTTATGCCATCATCTCCCTGGAGCCTTACCATTCTGAGAGCTTTACACTCCTCTTCTCTTGAGATCCCTAATGTGCTTTCATCTTTCACTGTGACACCATCTGCTTCTGCCCCTGAATTGCCTTTGCTTTCCTGATGTAATAACTCACAGAAGTATTCACCCATTCTTTCACTTAACTCATTGAGCTCCCATATCATTTCCCCAATCCTACTCTTCACACAACTTATAAATTTGTTTCCCCTATTTTTCTTGAGTCCCGTATACTTCCAGAAAGACATCCTATCTTTCCAAAAAGCCAATTCATGCCTTTCCACCTTCTCCTTCCTATCTTTTGCTTTACTCTGGTGAATCAGCTTAGCGGCCTCATGCATCTTACAGCGATATTCATCCACAGAAACTCTACCTTGCAACATCCCCAAATAGGCTTCCTTCTTTCTCTTTACTGCCTCTTCAATCTCACTATTCCACCAATCATCACCTCTATTGTTACCCACTATTGTGGTGCCACAGACCTCTTCAGCTGCAGTGACAACACAGTTCTTATAACATTCCCACTTCTTTTCTACATCCCTCTCACCAGACTTCAGATCCTTCAGTCGTTCTCTGAGTAAGTCAGAATACCGCTGATGATCAAGGAGCCTATCAACCTTTATTCTTTCTATCCTGGGTCTCTTCCTATTCCTTTTCCTCCAACCAACATTAAGTTTCACTCGTGACACTACCAAGTAACGATCAGAACCAACATCCGCACCTTTCGTCACACGGGTGTCAACAACTAAGTGTTTCAAACGCTGATCGTAGACAACAAAATCTATCACACTCTTTTGACGAACAGTACGATTTTCCCAAGTATATGTGTGGATATACTTGTGGTTGAAAAATGTATTAGATACACACAAACCATTCTCAAAGCAGGGTTCAATTAATCTTTCACCATTATCATTCACATAAGGATCCTTAAACTTATCCAGAACATTGTCAGAAATTGCATTCTGCACGTCTACTCTAGCATTGAAATACCCTTTAACTTTCTCTTTAGCACAAAACATTATAACTTTCTCTTTAGCACCAAACTGGCTCAAAACAGCTTTCAGCTCATTCCAGAAATATGCCTTCCTATCAGAAGGTTCTGACTAACAAGGAGCATACACAACAATTACTACTCTCTGAAGCTTCATTTTGAAATGAATCCAAAGAATTCTTTCACTTATGCAGCTATAGCGAATCAAGTTGTTCTTCATCTTTTCACTTAAAATCACACCTACACCAGCCTGTCCTCTCACATTATCCAATACTCCAGACCACACGCTCACCGTTCTATTCACTTCTTCTATCCCAATTTCCTTCCTTTTGGTTTCACTTACACACAACACATAATAGGCTTATCAAAATCAAGGAAATGGCCAGAGCATTAGACATTTTGTACGGGACTGTGCATTCCATCATTCACAAGCAGCTGGGATTTCGGAAAATGTGTGCGAGATGGGTGCCACATTTAGTCACCGACCAACATAAAAACCAACGTTTCCTGTTGTCTTTGGCTCTTCTGCAAAGGTATTCTGCTGAGGGTCACAATTTTTTGGGTCAAATCATCACAGGTGATGAAATGTGGTTACACCATTTCACCCTGAAACCAAATGACCATCCATGGAAAGGAAGCATATCATCTCTCCAACAAGAAAGAAGTGCAAAGTCCAACCATCTGCAGGAAAGATCATGGTAACTGTTTTCTTTGACTGTGCAGGAGTTGTTTACACAAAATTTCTGCCAAAAGGAACGACTATCAATGCTGACTCGTTTTACCAAATGCTATGAAATTTGTGAAAGGCAATTAAGGACAGACACCAGGGTAAGTTGAGTAAAGGTGTCATTCTGCTGCACGATAACGCCACACCCCACACAGCACGGAAAACAAAGGAACGCTGCAGTCATTCAAGTGGGAGGTGTAGCAACATCTATCATACAGCCCAGTCTTATTCCAGTGCGACTACCATTTGTTCGGTAAAATAAAACAGGACCTTAGTGGACAATACCCTGATGAGGCTATGAAAACTGCAGTCCTTAAATGGTTGCACCAAACCGGAGGAGACTTTTTCTGTACAGGGATGGAAAAGTTAATCACATGTTCCAATAAATGTTTACAGTTAAGTGTTGTACCTTAAAACCAATATACATTCCCTGAGTATATCTCCTTATTTGTTTTTTTTTGGTTTTTTTATTCAACAGAGTAACTATATACATTCCCTGAGTATATCTCCTTATTTGTTGTTGTTTTTTTTGTTTTTTTTATTCAACAGAGTAACTATATACATTCCCTGAGTATATCTCCTTATTTGTTTTTTCTTTGGTTTTTTTATTCAACAGAGTAACTATATACATTCCCTGAGTATATCTCCTTATTTGTTTTTGTTTTTTTTTGTTTTTTTTTATTCAACAGAGTAACTAACGTTTTGATCTACCCTCGTAATTTTCTCCTTCTAGTGAATAGGGCATGTTATGGTTAAGAAATGTGGTTTCCCAGGAACAAATCCTATTTTGTTTAGTCTAAACCAAGGTAGATTTATACCAATAACTCAACACAAAGCAACAGAACACTAAATAATTCTGCCAGTAGACATTAAGTTTTGAAAAGAGTGTTCAGTTTTTACAAATCCGAACACCAAGAGTCACTTAAAGGAGAATCATGCAAGTAAATTGTCTTGGGATTTAGACAGATGTAGAAACTGCTGAGTGATGTGACAATGATATGAGCTTTGACATTTGGGAGAGGTGCCAAAATTAGCTATTATCATGCCTTTATCTGACAAAAGCATGCATGATACTACTCTGAGAACTTAACAGGGTACTAGTTGCATCAGCAGCTCTTGTTCTTCAGATATTGAGCACAATACGAATGTGAGTACATTTACAATTTCTTGAAGAAAAGCAAGAAAGCTAAGAGGCAATAAACAGCACATTACAATTTAGACACATTTACAAAGTCACTATGAAGGAAAATAAAAAGTTATTGAAGGGGATTAAACTCACTCTCTGTGTCTGAGAGACAGTGAAGCCTCTCAGCTAAGAACAGACTTAAGGTGGTCAAAGAAAACAGAATATTACATGTTTTATATGCAACCCTACTTCAGAGGCACTTCACACTCATAATAAGACAAAATGGCAGTCATGATAAGGTTCAACTGAACTTCAAACAAGAAAAAAAGAAAAGAAAAAGAAGAATTATATCACAAAAAGGTTGCAAGTTTACCTGCTGAACTTCTACTCTGTGAAGCAGTAATTCCACTGGTAATTGCAAGTGCCTCCCATGAGGGAGTGGGACTTATGGTCAAAAGCCCAGGGGCTAAGTACAATGCCCATTTTTAAGCCTTACTCAGTTTCAATCAAATAATTACATCACACACACACACACACACACACACACACACACACACACACACACTCTCTCTCTCTTTCTGCATCACATTACTACAAATACATATGGCTAAGCATACTACACTAAGACACATACTATATGTGTTTAGAATGCTCCTATATAGAGAGTCAAAACCAAATTTACTGTTTGTGTGTCATAGTTGTGCTCACACTGTACCCCTTTAAAAACAAATGGAATAGAACAAGAAGAATATGAGCAGAAATTAATCTAATCTCACCATATGTATCACTGCAATAGAAACAAAACAAGAGATGAAAATTTTACCTATTCCTCTTCCATTTTTCTCCATATGTTGTTGTGTTATGGGCCTTACCTTTCCAGTATATAAATCTTTTTCTTTAGCATTGTAATAGGACTCCCCAAAATTGGTGAATCTCTGTTTTATACTTCTGTAAGGTGTGAGTAAACTCTCACAACAAAACTCTTACGAGCTGTTTCAGCATAGCTGGTAATTTTTATTTTTAAACACTTGCCATATCCATTCCAGTATGTTACCATACACAAAGATATTTATTGTACTACCATGTTGGCAGCTGATCAATTAAAAGAGGTTCCTTTCACCCCAAAAGGGTCAGATTTACTTTACCACGTGCTACAAAATGTTTTCAGCAGGGTCAGCATGTTTCCACATGCAATTCAAATACAGAATTTTGGGATCATAACAATAACGATAACATGAATGATTTCCCACTACATCTGAATCCATGCCCATGTCACCTTCCTTGTCTTAGTAAAATAAATATTTCATGCATGAATTCATGTCAGCTGCACACTGTCATTCGTTTAAATGATTTACAACTCAACTGGAACATGCTTTTCAATATAGCAAGGGATAATGCACAATGCAAAACTGCAAAGATGGCATATCAGTTCACACTTAGTTTGGCAACCACAGCACAAAGAGTAACATGTTGGTTGTCCTGTACCATTGCATTTACATTCTACACAGTTGCTGAATCAATGATAAAACTCATTGTGAACCATTTAAGCATCCTCACATTTTTCAAATACCCTTCACAACACACATCTGCCATATACTAATAAATGTTTGCTGGATGTTCTCCTTTTGCCCTGAAGAACTTTGCAACTGCATACTGTATACTTTTGGAAGAATCCATGACCTTCACACAGCATGATTTTATCAAAAATTCTCTACTCTACTACAAATTTTGAAGATGAAATGTGACAAGGATGACTTACCATCCTTGTCACATTTACGCCAAAAATCGAATTGTCATCTTCCAAATTTGTATTATATGGCGTAATCTCATATTTCTTTTATGATTTATCTGCTTTTCCGGGCAAACACGGGATAAGATTCTTAACCTCCAGATTCGCTAAACATGAATGCCGGTTGCTTCGACTAGCGAATCCTGTGATGGTTAAATTCAAATTGATCGGAAACTTGAAACTTGGTCATTCTGGGTGGTGTAGTGGTTAGCATACCCGGGCGTTTTCTGGGAGACGCGGGTTCGAATCCCGCTCCAGGACGATGAAAATTTTCAAGTTTTTGGATATTATCTGACTTACCATCCTTGTCACATTTACGCCAAAAATTGTATTGTCATCTTCAAAATTTGTATTATATGGCGTAATCCTGTATTTCTTTCATGACTCTACTCTACTGTTCACTAGTTATATATGTTTGCCAATGTATGCATTGTTGCAAATGTTCATAAATTTTTACTTCACAAATTTTGGAGCAAGGGTTGGGGAAAGGAGCCATAAAGGGAGTTGTTTTTTCATCAAGTTTCAATTGCTTCAGGAAACACAGTGAGCCCCAAAGTATGTTTGTTTGCTGCAGAGAAAGATAGAGAAGGGAAAGAATGAACACATGGCATGCTTTCAAGCTCTGGTGATTTCGCCATTTTTGGCATTGGAAGGAGGTATGTGTGCCTGCTTTTGGAGGTTTCTGAGGTTATGGTCTCTTTTGTTTTATCTCCATCACTTTCCTGATGCTTTGAAGCAGCAGGAAAGAAGTGGGACTGTTGTTTTCAAAGACAGAAGAATAGATGCTTCTGTTTTAAAAAATGCTGGTGACTTAACCTGATCTTGCAATGTCCAGCATAAAAGCGTTGTCTCAACAATGTTTGAGTAACAGGTAAAACCATATATATTTTATGACCATCCTCGAGCTACATGATATAATTAATTCACAGCTCGCAAGAAACTATGGAAAATCAGTGGTGTGGTGAAGGTTTTTTGTGAACTATAGCCTCTCTTCAGTAACTTGAAGTGATGGAAAACTTTATGCACTGGAGGACAGTACTCCTTCAGACTGACTTTTAAGTTAGCATGCATTATATGCAAAGTGTCTTATAGTGTGCATTGCAATTATATTAAAGTAAATAGGGTGTTTATGTGCTGAAAATCAAGTTTGCTGATATCTTCTTGGGTGCACCTGATCTAGTGGTATGAATTCGTTTTTGGTTTCATCCTCAATGTTGCATCAAAGTGGTTGTCAAGAATTTCTGATGTGATTTTTGGCCTAGATATGTAGCAGAAAATTGTGATTCACTGCACATATGCATTTTTGTCATTTTAATGGTTGGTGATTTGAATTCAGTAACTCCTAGGAATGCCTGATCTTCCCTTACATACGAGGCGTGACAATTTAATTCCCGGAATGCTCCTGCAGAAAAAACGTGTGCATAATGCATTTAGTTAGACGTTGTTGCCATTGCTGCAAACATACCTGGAACTCTGTTTCTGGAATACTCTCGAGTTCCTTTGTCATGTTATGCTGGATGACAGAAATGTCTGAAAACCTTCGTCCTTTTGTGGCAGTTTTTATTTTGGGGAAGAGCCAGAAATCACAAGGGGCTAAGTCACATAAATAGGGTGGTTGATCCAATTTGGTATTTTATTTCTTAGCCAGAAAATAACAAACACTGTGCGAATGGTTGCTTGGAGCATTGTCAGGCCACAGTTCAGCTCTTTTCCTTCAAACAGAATCCTGTAACCTTTTCAACACCTCTAAACAGCATTGTTGGCTGACCATTAAATCCCCAAGCACGGTCTTGAACTGCGAGCATGGCATGCATGCTTTTCTTTAGCATTTATGACACTCAAAGACACTTGACTTTTTCACAGCATCCTCACCATCTGCCACTTTCAATAGCTCTAACGTTTCAGCAGCACTTACACCAATCTTCACATAAAATTTGATGTTAATGCACTGCTCTAAATTTCTATCACTCATTTTTACCTCAAAACTCACACACAGACTTGCATTGCTGTTGCAACTGCTCACTCACAAATGGCTTTACTGGTTTGTGGTTAACGCATGCACCACTTGAAATGTGTCCAGATATGCACAGATGCACATGATTCTGCCCACATCACTACAAGGCTGACAGTATGCGACCATTCCGGGGATTAAATTGTCACACCTCGTATGTGTGTGCATACGAGAAATACTCACAAAATGTTTTCAGACCTTACCAGAAGGTATGTTGTGTCATGACTCTCATCATTTAAAATGTCAAGGTCAGTGATACCAGCTGATACATATGTTCCACCAACTTCTTTCTTGCTCAGCAAATTTATGAAGGAGATTTCACCTAGCTATATCAGAAAAGAAAAAAATAATATGATTAAGTACAGATAAACTATTATTGAACATCTAAAAGTGCATACAACAAAACACTACAACAAAAAAAAGGTCATAATTTAGAAAGATGTGCATGCCAAAATCAGAAAGGGAGTGGAGAAGGGGTAGCCAACTGACTGCTTAATTATGTTATCACTCTCTCCTAATGCTGGCAGTAGCTTATTTATCATCAATGAAGAGGAACATAATCCTGAATGCTGCAGTATAGGGCACAACTATAGGTCACAGGATCTCATCTCAATATAAGGCCACTGTCAAAGGTCCATTCAGGATGACATACAGGTCTGTACGACAGATAATGCTGATGTCCGCCTAGACTAGAGGATTCCATCCCCACTCTTTAAAGTACTTCTTTCCAGTGAGAAGGTGGAATTATTCAATTTTCCTCATTCACACCAGAGGACATGACAATTATTGGACTGCAGGCTGAACTTCAACTCATCCTTGAAAAGAACAGAGTGCCACTATTCATTGTCCCTATTCCAGACAATATATGTGGGCTCTACGGTGATGTGCAAAAAGGTGTATGTACACCACCAATCACCAGCCACACTGTCATGTGGCCACAGGAAACAGGCATTGCAGTTTAGTTGTATTTTATCGGCATTCTCTATAAGCCTGTAACTCAAATACCAGTTGTGTTGTGCTGTTGTTGATGTTACCCAAACATGCCCTGGTCTACTTCTTACTGTTCCAGTCTCTTGGATATGCCTCCACAGTGTACTGATGATGCTTTGAGACACTTCAACTGCTTCTGCCACTATTTCATGTGTCTGGACAGCTTCCAGCCTTTTGATTTCCCTCCAAGCTGTCAATTCTGGTAAGTTATATTGTTGAGACTGTTAGCATTTGCATTTTAATTTTGAGTACATGCTAAATAATCTTATCAGAATATAATCATCATCATCATCATCATTAGCCATCATCAGTCCACTGCTGGATGAAGATCTCCCCAAGTTTCTTCTACTAATTTTTATTTTAAGCCAGTTTCCTCCATGTCATTCCAGCAGGGTTCGTACACTTTTGGGGGGAAAAAAATTCAAGGACTTTCCAGGCCTTTTCCAGGACATATACAAAAAACTCCAGGATCATGTTCAAATTATTTTTTAAAAGTAATTTCAGTTTTAAGTAATAAAAATGATGAAAGATGCAAATGGATGAATGTGCTTTATGCAAATGGATCAAGTTTATCAAGCACAAGATCATAAAGAACAAATTCTGTTCTTATGCCCTGACCTTTGAGTTCAAGTTGGACCATTTTCTACAAGGGTAGGTTTCTCCTCCCTGATAACATACCAAAACTTTGTTGCAATCATACATATTTTATGTGAGTTAACATTCCTAAGCTTGGAGAACGAATACTGCTCTTATGCCTTGGCCTTTGAATTTAATTTAGACCTTTTTCAACAGGGTAGGTTTCCAGGTTGTACCCAACAGCATACTAAAATTTCGCCGAAATCCAACCGCTTTCATGCGAATTATCGTACAGACAAACCCAAAGCATAAACGTTTCTGCAACCATAGTTCGAAAGGGTTAGTAATTTCGAAAATAAAAACATAACGAACAGCGCGAAAACTAGCTCATAAATAGAATATTTGAAACTACAGTATGCACTCTCAATTATTAGGGATGGTAGAGGGGAAGGAAATAGAACTGTCCAAAATTAGCATGTTTTCGTTGCGCTAGGCGCTTAAGCACGGCTGAATTCCTTCAGATACCCCAATGTTCAAATTGTTCAAATGTGCTGATGTTCATGGAATGAAATGGTTGATCAGCTATGATGACCGCATGAAAGTTCGGAAGAAGGAGGGGGGGGGGATTTTTATTTCTTTTAGTTTATGCAACATATTTTACATCACTCCAGTATTTATCTTGTCATCATCAACAATCGCAATGCAACTACAGCTTACGATCACGGATATCGGCAACAGAAAATCTGCCATATCACTAAGTGATACAACACACAGTATCCTGTTACAATGTATTGTAATTGAAAAAAAAAAGGATGTGGAAAAAAGAAACTTTCAGAAATTAAGATCATCAAGTCATGCGTTTCAAAAATCCGTTTTCCTTTATAACGTTTAAAAACATGTTTTTGCTTTTGTACCTGTAGTGTATAATAAAAAAACTGTTGATTTTTTTTTTTTTTTTTTTTATGGAATCAGACGTCCGTATGTCTGATTGTCTTCATCTGAGTTCACACGTTAGCTACTGTGTACAAGTAGACCTATTTTTTCAGCTCAAAAATATATAGTTTTGTATATATTCACAGTATAATTCATTCCTTATTCCCACAGAACTGAATTCAGCATATGCAAAATGAAGAACATCAAGACCCGCCCAACACCATGTTTCTGATTGTCTGCTGTTTATATTCAAGAAATGCAAATATGGATCAATGGTGAATGCAGCAACTATGATTTTTATTTATTACCAAGAAAAAAAAAAGAAAAAAAAGAGCCGTGGATCGTGAAAGCTGTAAAGCTGAAACAGATATTTCTTCCCCCCCATGCACAAAAATATTCCGATTAAGATCAAACAGCAGGAGGACGTGTCCATGTGCACACACACAACCTTTGGAATGTCCTGATGAAACGGCTTCTTTTCATTTGGCACATCGCCATAAATCACCACCTGCAGCTCACTGAACTGTCAAGTTGCACCCTTCCTCCTTCACCCTAACTATAATAGAAAATGTAAAAAAAAAAAAATGCTCCCCACTTTTCGACAAAATTACCAAATTTACGTCATGATGTTGCAATTTACTAAAATACCGTTTATCTGCTGAATATCGCTTAAATCCATTGAAAACTTTTTAATTATTGATGATTTTTTTACTAAAACAGTAACTCAGACGTCTGAATCAAAATGTATGTTTGTAATTCAAATAGAGTCCATATCAATACAGAAAAAAAATTTAAGGATCACTCTGTTTAAATAAACCATGGCATCTAAAAAAAATAATTCACTTGCTTTTCCCGTAATTTATAATTACTGTTTCTTTTTTTCAATCCGATTATGCAACAGAAGATTTTTTTTTTTTTTTTTTTTTTTTGCATCTGCTAAAGTTTCTAACGGAATTTGGCGAAATTTGCACTAGAACTTTATTGTGATGTATCTTAACCACTGTAAAAATTTAACTGTGTTATTTTCAAAATTCGGAAAAATGGATTTCTGAAAATTTTCTCCAAGTCCTTTTGAGCTGTGGAAGTGATTAACAGGTGTTTGCTTTCTTCCCAACCAAGGGCTTCACAGGGCTTTACAGAGGAAAGGGCTAGTCCATCCCTTTGAGGAACTGAATGCCGACCCGTGTCTGAAAGGGTGGGTGGAAACCGGGTTGGCGACTTGTTTCTACGTCATCGCGCTGGCCTGCTCCCTCAGCTTCGTTTGTAAACTTCCCTACAAGTCCAAATTTTCCTCTGTTATGGTTTTGCACGCCCGCGCCTTTTCTTGGTTTATATATATAGCATTTGTTTCACGTTGTGTTTTGCTTAAGTTGTATACTGAGTGTTGATTTTTATTTCCTTTTTTTTTAACGAAATGTCATCATGTGCTGAAATACGCATATAAACACGAAAGGACAGGGCGTTGTTTCCCACGTTCTTTCGTGTTTATAAAAAGGATCTTTGTCGGGTTCCGATAAAGATCCTTCTTTAGGAACTATTTCAAGAAACTTTTCCGGAACAAATTCTGCTCAATGTAATTGGGTAAGACTAATATCTGCTGGCTGTTTGACAGTACCATCATGTTCTTGGGATAATATTATTAAACAGTTTGAAAAAATTTCTGCGCAGTTCACGACAGGACCTATAAAAAAAGGAAAAGTGTTATTAGGAAACTCAAAAATGATCTAGAAAGACGGTTTTTATCTGCCAACAAAGATGCTATTTGTCGGTTTTGCAGAATACGAATATATATTCGAATTCGTTTTCTGAACAGAAATTCATTATTAGTACAGCGCAGGAAAGTTCTGAAGAAAAGGAAGAAATAAATTAATTGACGCAAACGCAGTAAGAAAAAAACATAAGTTTTTTTTTTTTTCATTTGGGCAATGAAGAAAACAGTTTTACATTTTGTACAATACAAAAAACATTTTCCAGTGTGTGCAATAACGAACATACCTTTAATTCATGAAATAAATTTTTTTCACCACTTTTTAAACTCAGTGACCTTCAGAAATCATGACAGATGCAAAATGTAAGTAAATAATTTTTACTTTATATATTAACAGAGTGTTAGAACTACTTTTGCGGAGTTTGAAGAATTCCGCAAAAGTAGTTTAAAACTTTTAAGAACTTTCTGTGTCTTAAAAGTTTTAAACAACTAATTTTTGTGACAGAGAGAAAAAGGTTGTAAACAAACCACTAAACTTTTCTAGGGAACTACTAAAAAAAAAAGGAACGATACACTGAGTTTTTGAAATCAGAAAAATATAGTTAGTATAGTAAGCAAAATACTTTTTTACAAAAGAGCATTCATGACAGAAATTGTTCATTCAAAAAATTATCGCATTTATACTATTACATCAATTTTTTTCTGATTTTAGGACCCAAAATCCTTAACTTTTTGTTTTTGAAAAACACAATTTCTAATAACTGAGTGCGCATTGCAATAGATGACACACTGTAATATGTTAAATACGGCAAGAACTTTGACTGAAAGTGCCTTTCCTATGGTGCTCCTTTAGAGCACAGCTACCCGTGGCTCTTTTTCTTAAAACTGCCAGCGAAGTCGCTGCAAAAATCCTGTTGATACAGGAACCGTACCACTCCCATGGTAGGGTAGCGGGGTTTCCCAACTCCACACGGAGGTACTACTCTCGATGCGAAAAACCAATGGTAGCCACAGTCGTTCTTGATCCGGACCTGGGAGCTCTGGAGCTGGAATGCACATCCAATGTGGTGGCATTGGGCATTGAGAGCAGTAACAGAAAAACATTGCTTGTCAACGCATACTGTTCACCATCAGGTGCTCTCTCAGACGTGCTAAATACTGTCTCGCGGTTGCTGGATTCCCACCCGCAACACGAGACAATCATTGCAGGTGATTTTAACGCGAAGAGTCCCCTCTGGGGCGACCAAGAAGAAGATGGGCGAGGTAGTGAATTCCTTGACTTCGTCATTTCCTCAGATCTGACGATCAGGAACGACCCTGACAGTGTTCCCATGTTCCAAGCTGCCACTGGGACGTCGTGGGTCGACCTCACCCTCACGAGGACATCGGTCCTCAACCTCCTCCAGAACTGGCAGGTACTGGACGATGTGAGCTGCAGTGATCACCTTGCTATAACCTTCACGATAGGGTTTGAGAAAATTGGGAAAAAACCCAAGTCTAGGTTCGACGCCCGGAACCTCAAATGGTCGGAACTCCAGGGCCGACTATCAGATCTGCTAAAAGACAGAAGTGCAGCAGATCTCGATGAGGTAGAAGATCTCAATCAATACCTTGGTAATCTTACCAAAGAGATAGTAGAGACTTGTGAAGGTTGCAGGAAAGCAGGGGGAAGGGCAAGACCCTGCTCCCCTGGTGGTCGGAAAATCTGAGCCTTCTGCGAGGGAAGGCCAGACGCAGCAGACGTAGAATGCAACGCGAGAGATTTGACCCAGACAGGAGGGAGCGCCTGAAAAGGGAATATAATCTCTCCAACGCTATGTATCGCAAAGCAATGGTAGCATCGAAGAGAGAGCATTGGAGACAGTTGTGTGAGACCACCCCTGTCGGCAATCCCTTTGGGGTACCGTACAAGGTGGCGAAGGGCTCGATCACCGGCCCACTGTTACTGGCTTCCGTCAGAACAGAGAGTGGCACCGACACCACCACCCTGGAAGACACAGTGGAGGTGCTCTTAAACCACCACTTCCCCTCCGATGAGGAGACGGGAGACTCCCCGGATCAAACATCGATCAGAGAGCACTGCAGAGAACCACCAGACACGGTTGACGACCCGCCCTTCACGGAGGCGGAGATAGGTGCTGCAATCAATAGCCTGAACAAGGCAAGGCACCAGGCATAGATGGGTTGGACCTCTCGATCATCAGAGAGGTGTTTCTAGCCAACCCTGGGTACTTCGCTGCCCTGTTTAATAAATGCCTGGAAAGAGGTTGTTTCCCATCAATGTGGAAAACTGCGCTGCTCATCCTCTTCAGCAAAGAAAACAAGAGCCGAGCAGATCCCGCAGCTTATAGGCCGATTTGCCTGTTAACAGCATGGAGTAAGGTGCTGGAAAAGGTCCTTGTGACCCGAGCAACCCATTACCTAGTCGGCCTAGGTAAGCTCTCCAGCCGCCAATTCGGCTTCACACCGGAGAGGTGTACCAGCCAAGCGCTGGTCAGCCTTACTCAGCAGGTAAAGCAAAATCGTGCACAGGGAAAGCACACCTGTCTCGTCTCGTTGGATGTGCGGGGCGCTTTCAACAACGTCTGGTGGCCACTGGTTCTGGACCGTCTGAAAAGACTTGGCATCTCCAGGAATCTGTTCCTGTTAATAAGCGATTTTCTCTCGCATAGAAGAGTAGAGTTCGAGGTCGGAGACAAGACCTATAGCAGGGAATACACCAAAGGGTATCCGCAGGGCTCTTGCTCGGGCCCCTTGTGGTGGAATGTGGTTGCAGATACCGCACTTGCGCTTCCTCTGGAAGACGGGGTGCAGCTGCAAGCCTACACAGATGACCTCATGCTAATAGTGTCAGCATCTGGTAGGCACGTGATTGAGCGGAAGGTACACATCGCTCTCTCACAGCTAGATAGTTGGAGCAAGGAGTGTAAGCTCTGCTTCGCTCCCGAAAAGACGACACTAATGCTAATAGCAAAGAAGGGGGAACTGGTCACTCCACCAAAGTGTCGCTTCAATGGGCATACTATTAAAGCGGTGAGAGAGATGCGGTACTTAGGAGTCATCCTTGACACCAGATTGTCGGGGCTACCGCATCTTCGCTTCTTGAAGGACAGATGCACCAGCATTCTAAATAAGATCAACGGAATGCGGCTGCCTGGGACAGCTAAAAAGGTGCTCTATAAGCGAGGGTGGAGCGCATATTAACATATGCGTGTCCCGCCTGGTGGTCAGATACGGTCAGGATGAGAAATGGTATTAACCAAATTCAGCGCAGGGCGCTATTGGGCATGACCAGGTGCTTCCGAACGACCTCCACAGCAGAGCTCCAAGTGCTGGCTGGGTGCGAACCGGCGGACCTGGTCGTAGCGAGGGAAGCAGCAATGCAGACCCTCCGCTACGGGGAAGATGTTTCCTTCCTGGGACACCAGTATCGGTCGTCCGAGGTGGAACTTCTGAGAATGGACTGGACTTGCCACCCAGCCAACGAGCTTTGTCTGAGTTGGGATAAAGCCCCCCCCCCCCCCACCACCACCACCACCACAGGTCAGGGGAAGGAACTGTACACGGACGGTTCTAAAATAGGAAGTAGTGTCGGCGCAGGTTTCTGCGTGATCTCGGATGGCAACGAGATGCACGCGGAACGAATGAAACTATCGCCCAATTCCTCTGTGTTCCAAGCAGAGTTATTGGCGATCAGAGAAGCACTGCGTTGGGTGCTTGCTATGAACGGTGAAGGGGCCTATAGCATACACTCTGACAGCCAAGCGGCCCTGAAAGCGCTTGGCCAATTCGGGAGTAAGACTCCCCTTGTCAGAGAGATAAAAGTGCTATACAAGTCAATGGAGAGTAGGAGGGTTACCTTCCACTGGATCCGAAGTCATGTCGGTACAGTTGGAAATGAACGCGCAGACCAGCTAGCGAAGGAAGCTACTGGTAAAGAGGATATAGATTTTCAGATGCGAACGCCGCTGCAAAGTGTGCGGATGCAACTGAAATCAGCCACATTGGTGGAGTGGCAGCAGAGATGGGATGAAGGGGATACGGGTAGAAGGACATACCGTATCTTCCCCCGAATCTCGATAAGGCGTATTGAGAGTAATGGCTTCCTCAACCAAGTACTAACCGGGCACGGAGTGTCGCCGGAGTACTTCCGCAGATTTGCGGTTAGGGAGCGAGTGTGCATGTGTGGTGCCCAGACTGCAGATGTCGCACACATGATTCTAGAATGTGCTTCTCTGGCAGGGAAGAGAGCAACGTTAGTGCCAGAATTGGCAAAGACGAGGGACTTCTCAATCCTGCTCGCGTACCCAAGAGCGCGACAGGGGCTCATCGAGATGGTCAAGTACCTCAAAGAGGAACAGGCAGTCTACCTAATAGAGGGGTGACCGAAGAAGAACGAAGAAGAAGGATGAAGAAAGAAGAAAAGAAGAGGAATGAAGAACCGAAGAAGGGAAACAGATGACTCGAGCCCAGAGTCGTCACCACAGAACCTACCCTAGTCCTGTGGCAATGTAAATAATGTAAATATTTTTCAATGTGAGAGGGCCCATTGAGCAAAGGACTTGTTTCCTAAGCGGAGATGGGTTCCTCAGTGTAAATAACCATGCTTGTAACCTGTTTGTTTGAATAAAGGGCAGATGCCCCAAACAGTTCGTGCCAGCAATTATTCTCCCAGTCAGGGGTAGAGAAAAATTTCTTTTCTAGCCCCTGCACAAATGGCACGCACCCCCGGGTCATGAAGGAGAGGTGGGAAGTGCCGGCAAACGGGGGTAGCAGCGCACTGCAGGTCCACGGACCGATCCTGTCCGGATGGAGGAATGTCGGATCCAGGCAGGATTACTCGCAACGCCGTCACCAAAAATCTTTTGAGAGAGTTCTCCTAACCCTGTTGAGTCCGCATTTGGACGGTACAGGATAATGGTCATCAGCTAGTCGTTACCCGTGGCTCTTGGCTTCCAAAGGGCCAGCGCAGCTACGTCACCAAGCTCGGCGGCGTGTCTCAGGGGGTGAAGCGCTAAGGACTAGCCCTTTCTTCTCAAGCCCTGAGGGCTTCAGATCAGTGCTCCCAGCTGTCAATCAACCGTTGCTATGGTAACACCCTTTCTGCTGGGTGTTACATGGAAAACAAACCTGCATCTCCTGATTTCTGTTTGAGCATGATAACCATTACACCACCCAGGATGATGAAGCTTCAAGTATCTGAGTGATTAGAACCAGAATAATAGCTGATTTTTGTCAGTCAAAGCAAACCCCGGTCCATTGTAGCATAGTGAAGTAAATCTCCAGTTGCTCAGGTAGATAGTGTGGAAGAAATGATCTTCACATAATAAGTAGAAATACATCTGAATTATTAAAACAACAATCAGACATCTCTCAAGTTTTCTGATGTGATTACTGTTATACGAGAAACAGTAAAATACATGCAACTCCGAGATGTCTGACTGCTGTGTTAATAATTCAGATGTATTATGTAAAGAATATTTCTTCCACACTATCTATAAAGTTTTATGTTGTGTGAAGAATATGACTGCAGAAATTATCTGGAAACCTAATGATTTAATGAAATATGGGTTGAATACCTCTCAGAGTTACTAATTAGAATATGAAAGCAACAGTGAAAAAAGCATACTAGAAATCAAGTGAAGAGGTTTGTAAAGTTGTAAAAATTCTTCAAAACAGCAGAGGCCTCTGGAATAGATGGCATAACAGCTGAGATGTTGAAATGAGTTGTGGTGGTTTCTGTCTGTTGTTTAGCTGAATTTAGTAGGCAACAAGCACGGTATCAAGCAAAAATCTTGAAGACATTGGCAACCGGAAAAGTCCTCCACATTACAAAATATGGGTAAAATGCGATTTGTGCAGAGTACTTAACAGAAAAGTAACCAAAGCTCTTATGGAAACAGCAACAAAATTAGCTGGGTCTAAGAACAAGTTGCATGTGAACAAATTATCAGGAAAAACCAAAATGTTGATGCAAAAAAGAAGAGAGATGAGGACAACTAAAGAAGATGTGACTTCCAAAGTGGAATATATAGAGCTATGCAAGACAGTACGAAAAAGTATCACTGAAGACGTAAGGAAATTCAACTGTGAACTAGTGAGGAAAGCAATTGAAAACAACCAAAGCCTAAAGATAGCAACAGGACATCTCAGTAAGGGAAGAAAACAGATTATGGCACTGAGAAAAGAAGATGGTTCTGTAACAAGAAATAGAGGCAGAAATTTTGACAAGAGTGAAAGATTTCTACTCCAAATTATATGAAAGGGATGATACATGTACTCCAGACATCATGAAAGGTACCAGTACCAGAGTTCTTCCAGTCCTCCCAGCAGAAGTTGCACATGCAATCAAGAACATGAAACGGGGAAAAGCTCCAGGAGAAGATGGAATTACTGTAGACATCATACAAGAAGCAAGTGGAGAAATTGAAACAGTACTCGCCCAAATTTTCACTCGATGCCTTAATGAAGGGAAGATTCCTGAGGATTGGAACAACGCTACAATGATCCTGCTACATAAAAAAGGTGACATTGAGGATCTCAAGAACTACAGACCTATCAGTTTCCTATCAGTGGTTTATAAAATCTTCACTAAAGTTCTTTCACACCGCTTGAAGGTAACACTGGACATGACTCAACCGAGAGAACAAGCTGGATTCAGGAGTGGCTACAGCACAATAGATCATATCCACGTACTGAGAGAACTGATTGAGAGAGCGAGGGAATATGAACTTCCATTGTGCATGGCTTTTGTCGATTATGAAAAGGCCTTTGATTCGGTGAAACCATCAGCAGTTACAATGGCTCTGAAATCCTGCGGTATTGAAGATGCATACATTAATATTATTAATAACATCTATGAAAAGGCAAGTGCAAAGATTCGGCTGTTTGAAAATACAACACACTTGAAAATTGGTAAGGGAGTGAGACAAGGTGACAACATAACTCCAAAGCTCTTTAATGCCACATTGGAAAATGTCTTTCAATCACTGAACTCGGAAAACAAAGGGATAAAGGCTAATGGAGATTATCTAACCCACCTTCGTTTTGCTGATGACGTAGTCATTTTTGCAACTACCCCATCAGAGCTGCAGAGTATGATCCAGGAACTTGCTGACAACAGTAAAGAAGTGGGATTAAAAATGAACTTTCAGAAGACAAAAGTGATGTTCAATGCTTTTACAAGAAATGAAGATTTATCGATTGATGGAGAAAAGCTAGAGATAACAGAACACATACGTTTATCTTGGACAGCAGATATCAAGTGAGGGTCACATTGATGAAGAAATTAATCGGCGTACAAAACTTGCCTGGAGAGCTTTTGGAAGAAACGGCATAATTTTCAAGAGCAATATGCCATTATGTCTTAAAAGAAAAGTGTTTGGACAATGCATCCTTCCAGTGCTTACGTATGGTGCAGAGACGTGGACCTTAACTAAAAGAGACATACAAAGGCTGCAGACAACTCAAAGTAGCATGGAGAGGTGCATGCTTGGTGTAACCAGGAGAGATAAGAAGAGGAACTCGTGGATCCAAAAAATGACAAGAGTGGAAGACATCATGATCAGAGTTAAATCCCTGAAATGGCAATGGGCTGGACATACTGCCAGAAGGACAGACCATCGATGGACAGCCGAAATTTTAGATTGGATTCCAAGGCACAGCAAAAGACCCAGAAGAAGACCACATGGGAGATGGGTGGATGAAATTCGTAAGTATGCAGGAGTGACATGGAGGAGACTGGCACAAGACAGGCTGTTGTAGAGGAAACTTGGGGAGACCTTCATCCAGCAGTGGATTGATAATGGTTGACAATGATGATGATGATGACTTCATTTAAAAAGGGTGGATGACTTTTCATGGAGGAGCTGTTTTTTTTTTTGTTTTTTTTTTTTTGTGGCTAACAATTCCCTAAATCGAAGAGATTTAGTAGTACATGGAATGCCATGGACTAAAGAAGTTGGACATTAAGAATTTCATTAGTCAGTGAAGTAAAGTAAGAATGTGAAGAGTTTCTTGAAAACATTTTTCCTTATTATTTTCATCAGAAAATTGAGGTCTGCATTTTCTTTTATTATGTAAAAAAGATGTGCAAAATTTTATTATTTTTATTATGTAAAAAGATGTGCATATAGGGCTGAAAACGCAAATGATTAACAAATAACGACCAATGAATAAATAGCAGCCCGTGACAGCGCATGGGAGCCTCGCATCGAGTAGGGTATATCAAAACCAAAGCTCACATGCAGCGACAATTGTAACAATGGATTGCGGTTGCATTAACCTCCATGGACTGTGAGGATGCCTTTACATCGGATCCATGCACAGTATGAGTAGCTGAGTGAGTTTGAGAGAGGACATATAATTGGGCTGAGAGAGGCCGGGTGGTCAAGTCGCCATATTTCCAGGCGTTTGGATTGGAGCGATGTGGAAATCGGACGATGTTGGGGCCAATGGGTCGAATAGGGCACAACTCAGTGACACACAGGCAGAGCAAGGCCAAGGGCAACAGTAGGATGCGATGATGGAGCAATTGTGAGAGCCGCACAAACACAACCGAATTCATTGCTCTCAACCATCCGTGACCATGTTGCATCGTCTACAGGTACGGAAGTGACCATTCGGACCATTGCTTCCGGCATGGGGATTACATTAGAGGAGGCCACTCGGCTGCCTACTACTGACCAGCGAGCATAGCCAACACTGGTTGCTGTGGTGTTGGGCCCGATTAACATGGGATAATGTCCAGTGGTATCATGTTGTCTTCAGTGATGAGACACAGTTTGCGCTTGGCACCGATGACCACAGCATGCATGTCTGGAGACAAGCCAACTAGCGCACAGATCCTGCCTTTACCGTGGAACGGCACAGGGCTTGGACACCGGGAGTGACTGTCTATGAAGCTGTTACCTAGGATAGCAGGACACCCTTCGTAGTCCTCTGTACTACCCTCACAGCTCAACAGTATGTCGACAACATTCTACGACCTGTTGTATTGCCCTTCCTGTCGCAGCATCACCAAGCAATTTTTCAACAGGATAATACCCAGCCACATGCAGCATGGCTTTTCCAGGCTTGCCTCTGTAATACTGACAACCTTCTAGGGCCAGCTCGATCGCCCAACCTCTCACCAATCATACATGTTTGGGACATGAAGGAACTCCACCTATGCCCATCCCGAAATGTCAGCGAACTGGCCCATAATTTGGTTACCATCTGGCATGCCATACTTCAGAATTTCAGAACAGTATCCATGAACTGTATGTGCCTATTCCACACTGAGTTACTGCTTGTATCTGAGTGACAGGTGGCGCTACAACATACTAACTTGTTCCACTTGTGTAGCTGTTTTATTCGAATACATGGCCCAACTGCTGTTGAACTGCAATCATTTACTTTCCTAAATATGTACATATGAATGTTCATCTTGATTGGATGACTTCCTTCTAGGTGAGAGAGAGAGAGAGAGTGTGTGTGCACGTGCGAAGAGTGTATTAGCTATTTTGATTTAGACTGGTGTTTAGGAGGATTAGGGTTGAGGAAGAACTTCATTAGTCTACTCCAAAGGGAAAAGGTAAGAAACAGCAAACACCCCGATCATCAGGACTGTTTCTACAAGTACTCATCACAACTCAGAGGAGACAGGGGGAAAGTTCCAATACAAAATCCCCTTATCTTTGGCTGGAAGTAGAGTGAAATTAATTTATATCACAGCAGGCCAGCTAAGTTTTTGCCTTAAACAATTAAAAGAGGGGAAACATGAATCCTTGTTTCACCTACCACTAAAAGGAAGGCTAAATTATTTTAACAGTTCCTTTCAAAACAAGTACACAGATAACAACTTAAAAATCGAGTATCAACAACTGTATGAAAAAATTTTACTAATATGAGAAAGTAAATTCCACTTGACTGTACAAATAAATTGGTCACTTTAAGGATTGATTTGTTTCGGTCCATGAAAAGCAAAACAAAACTGGCAATCCAATTATACGTATTTGGGGCCCCTTTAGTTCTGGAGCCCTAGAGCATGTGCCTAGTTGGAAATCTGCTCCTGTTTGTGACAATTCTAAAGCAAATGGAAACTTACTTCAAAATCCAGGGCAGCAATCTCTCGGTGCACATTAATGAATCCAATACTAGTGAAACACTAAAACTCACAAGAGCTTCAGTGACTTTAATAGTACACGAATCCAGTAATATAAGAACACATAAAACTCATGAGATCTTTCAAGTTTCCTAAAACTCATCTTCAGATGAAAAATAATTTTAATCCTAAGTTCGGGTAATCATGGTATATATACATATATGCAACAACCACATCGGTGTTTAACGGGTGACGTACCCCTTCACCCGATTGGTTAGGAGGCTGCTTATCAGGGTGGGCCAAAAAAACTTTTTTTTCAAAATAGATCTTGGTACAGCACAGAAAAGTTGCCTAATGCGTCAGTTAGAACCCACAAGAAATTTAATCAATTTTGCCCAATATCTAGCTGTGCTGCTCCGGCATCGAAAAAGTAAAAAAAAAAAAGACGAAAAATCCACTTTGAAGCCTTTTTTCGGGAAATTTCTTTTCGGAATTTTATTTTTGAAATCGATCTTGGCATAGTGCGGAAAAGTTGCTTAATGGGTCAGTTAGAACCCAAAAAAAAAAAATGTTGTCAATTTTGGTCAATATCTACAGCACCCCTCTGGCATCGGAAAGGTATAAACAATATGAAAAAAATAAAAAAAAGTCAAAAGTTCAATTACTAGTATATTACTTCTTTCAATATAGAAATCTAGAAACTGGAAGCATAATAAAGCAAAAAAGGGGAATATTTACAAAGGTTAGGCTTTAGAATAATACTGTCCCTTGTTGTCAAAGGTTGGAAGTTCTCTTCTTGCTTGAATCTTAGCCCATATGTAACAGTCTCTTACAGTATCACCACAAACTTTCATTGCAGCTTCAGATATGAGTTTAACACATCTCTCGGCTGATTGGGTGTGACATAGAAACTTCTGGAAAGTTATTGCCAGAAACTGTTCTTGTTTGCACATATCTTTTAACTCTTCATCTGTTATATGCATTGTAAGAGGTGGCTCTGTTATGGTGCAGTTTGACCAGTTTATTACATCAATGTAATCAATGGCTTTAAAGTTGAGTTCGGGAGGTTTGAAAAAGCGTATGCCTTCGGATTTCTTATTCCTGGTGTTCAGGATTCGACTCACAGCCAATTCCCAGATGTGGCTTCGAGAATCCATTAGCATTGCCAGTAGTATGTTTTCGGGATGCACAAAGTATGTATTGTTTGAAATTACTTTGTCGGTAATTTTCTTTACATGGTCAGGCAACTGTCGTGTGAGAGAAATCATCTTCCAGATATGTCAGGCTCCATCTTGGTACTGTGGTTTCATTTTTATCTCGAACCACATTGGTGCATAAACCAGCACCACAAACTTTACGATTATACGAAGATTATCAGATGAATTTTGGGTATTGATGTATAATCGTAAGAGACATTTTGCGGTCGTCAGCCAGCGTGCACAACTGATTTTGCTTGGATTGGTCTTAGCCAGATTTGGGGTGCAACTGCCATCTTTAACAGCAATGCATATCCGATACAAGTATTGCTGATCAGTGCTTAGATTGCTGATATCTTTAGGGTCCAAATGCAAAATGATAGCATCAATTTTGTCAAATTTGACCACTGTCTTGTTTTCACAATCTTTTAGAAGTGAACCAACAGGTCTAGAGTAGGAATATGGCCCTTTTGTGTGGCCATCGAGTTCCTGAATGAGATGCCTTAGTGACAACTCATTGGTGTGTAGCAAACATATGCTCCATTGCAGAGGTCTTCCATAGTGGGTTTCAAGCAAATGTATTACTCCGCCCTTCCATCCCATATTAACATTTGTCCCATTGCATCCGATGATCATTAGGCTCTGAAGATTGACATTATGCGTTTCTGTAAAGGAGATTATGCTTTTGACTATTTCTTTCACATTTTCATCAGAATTTAGCAAGATATGTCCTATGTACTTGCCTTTGGGCTCCTCTATCAGTGCTATGTGCACTTCAGATTTTATTTCTCAATGACCTGTCATCAGCTTAAGAGACGGATTTTTGCGCCCATCAAAATACAAGCTTTTAATGGGTGTCTCTTTTACTACCTGCAACTCATTTTCTTGGATTTGTTTTCATTTCTTTTCTACTTCCCTTCTGATCTTGTTCTTGTCGACTATATATGTTGGGTTTTCTGGTGAAACTAGACTGAAATTAGTAAGAACTGCTGTAGTAATTTTGGTCACGGCTCTACTTGAGGCGCCCGTTAAATCTGCAGCCAATGCAGTACGAGACATGCTAATCCTCATTTGACTTGATGATGGTCCGACTTCTTTCTTATAACTTTTCTCTAAAGGATAGGTCCACTGGAAGTCTCTATTTGTGTCCATTACTGAATCAAGTTCAGTGTCTTTGGCTGTCACTTACAAATTCTCCTGGCACCCCAGATTTTCCTTAACCGGAGTAACCTTGTCTCTCTGAAGTCCACTTGTACTCAGACGCGACTTTTCATCCGGAACAATAGATCTATTGGTTTTTTGGCGTAATCTTTTCTCCCTTCTTTGCAACTGCTGTATTGCGATATCAACATTTCCGATGGCCATCTGTCTTACAGTCCTTTGGTCATTCAAAAATTGCCACTCCCTGTCCGGAACTTTGAATTTTTTTTCACAGGTACACAATGCTAGATCATGGCACTTGCAAGCACAAATGTCAAATAAATTTCCAGCGTCTGTTTTAAATTTCTGTATTTTAGATTTCTGGAATGGTGCACATCTACTTTTTATAGGTTTCACTACACTCTTGTATTTATGGTTGTAGAATTAAATCATGGTAATCACGCATTTTAAAGATACAACAGGAATGGAGGCACATACCCAGATGTCAATCATTCTCCTGGCAACTGCATCCGCCATGCTTCCAGAAGAAGGCGCCTTACTTCCTTCTCCCTTTATCTGCAAACGGGTGCTCTGGTAACATCTAATCATGTCTTCGTAAGTTGGGAGTAGAACTGCATCGTGGGGAAATAAATCTTTTCCTGTACTAAATAACGGACAGCTTGTGCTTGCCCAAGTCATCTGCTTACCTCCTTATTTCTCCATTACCATTACTCATCGCAAAACAACGTAGACGTCTAACACGGCAGCGCAGACAAGTGTTTCAAAACATACTAGTGACCTTCGAAGATAATGAAAGGTGCAGTTGCACACTGCACAGCACCGCCTGACATTGAGGGAGGGAAGGGAAGGGAATGACACAACAGTTATTTTGCGGTATTAATTGCGTATATATTTTGAAGGCAAGAGAGGCGTGGTTATATGTTGAGCAAAATTGACAAAAAAAATTTGGGGGTTCTAACTGACCCATTAAGCAACTTTTCTGCACTATGCCAAGATAGATTTTGAAAAAAAAAATCCGAAATCCGAAAAGAAATTTCCCGAAAAAAGCTTCAAAGTGGATTTGTAGTCTTTTTTTTTACTTTTTCAATGCCAGGGGGCACGGCTCTAGATATTGAGCAAAATTGACGATTTTTTTTTGGGGGGGGGGTCTAACTGATTCATTAAGCAACTTTTCCACGCTATGCCAAGATCAATTTCAAAAAGTAATTTCCGAAAAGAAATCTCACGAAAAAGGCTTCAAAGTCGTTTTTCGTCTTTTTTTTTTTACTTTTTCAATGCCAGAGGGGCGCGGCTAGATATTGAGCAAAATTGATTAAATTTTTTAGGGTTCTAACTGATGCATTAGGCAACTTTTCCGCACTATACCAAGATCAATTTCGAAAAAAGTTTTTTGCGGCCCACCCTAGAACTCATGTAGAAGTTTGACAGCCGTGAGGAAGTAACTATACATAAAGAGTAAAAAAACAAGTGGGAACAGGGGTCCCACCCTGTGCTTATAACACATTAACAAGAAGCTAATAATATTATATAATAGATCTAATCACCACAACATAATATTCACAAAATAGTAATTCTCCAGAAATGAGAAATAAATACTTACAAATAATGATGAATAATGATGTAATAAATACTTACAATAAAATGAGAATAATACTTACAATGCATTATTTGTAAGTATTTATTTCTCATTTCTGGAGTATTACTATTTTGTGAATATTATGTTATGGTGATTAGACCTATTATAAACATGTATAATATCATTAGCTTCTTGTTAATGTGTTTATATGCACAGGGTGAGACCCCCTGTTCCCACTTGTTTTTATACTCTTTGTGTATAGTTACTTCCTCACAGCTGCCAAACTTCTACATGAGTAGTCTCCCAACCAATCCAGTGAAGGGCTACGTACGTCACCCGTCGGACTCTGACGTGGTTGTTGCATATGTGTATATATACCATGATTACCCGAACTTAGGGTTAAAATTATTTTTCATCTGAAGATGAGTTTTAGGAAACTTGAAAGATCTCATGAGTTTTATGTGTTCTTATATTACTGGATTCGTGTACTATTAAAGTCACTGAAGCTCTTGTGAGTTTTAGTGTTTCACTAGTATTGGATTCATTAATGTGCACCGAGGGATTGCTGCCCTGGATTTTGAAGTAACTTATTCTGCACGTTTTAATTCGTCGTATTTATAAATGGAAACTTTTTGGATAGAAATATTTGATGTTTCATCCACAATGATTGCATAATGTCTTGAATCTCTGACATGTGTGATAAGTTATTTCAACACAGAGTGGCTCATAAGTTCTAACATTTTGTTGCATATGTCATGAGAATAACCATTTGAATGAATCACGTTCCATCCAACGTTTTACCTCATCAGTCTTCACTTCTTAGGTATAACAGATTTAATAAATTGCTAGTTTCGTCTGTATGGCCATGTACCGGAAGGCCTTGGAAAGCCAGAAACTGCAGTGAAGAAAAGATTTTCAATAATGCAAACCTGTTTTCTTCCATTTGTTGTTTCTTTGCATTTGACAATTGGCAAGAAAAATTTATGGCTACAGTAGTAGTAGTTATTTTTAAAACAGATTCTTGGTGACATTCTGACTTTTCATGCTTTCTGAATATTTCAAGTGCTTTCTTCCAAATTTTAAAATCAGTCGCTATGAAGGATCACTCAAATTTGGTTGAGAACTGTAAGAGCTGATCAGTACAGACCAGGGCTGGAAAATTACTGGGCACCTAAAAATTTGGTGCTGGTGCCCAACTTTTTTTAATTCAAATTTCATAATTTGCAGTCATCACTTTGAGTTCATAGATCAAAAACGTAATTTCAACAAGTTGTAATTTAATAAAATCAAACTGAAATTTTCTGCTCTGATCACATTTATAAATTTGTACGGCTTTTATCCTGATGCATGTGTTTCAAGCAGAGAAACGCGATTAAAACCCTCTGAATCATGTGACTAACCTGTCAGATCGTGGAAGCCCCAGGAACAGAAACTGCGGCATGCGTCGCAAAACAAAATCCCCCCCTAGAATATTTCCTTTTTAATCTCAGATTCCAATGCCTTGTGGAATATATTCTTTTTAACTTAGATTTCAGTTTCCTTGTAGAATATTTTTACTTATAGAACATATTTTGTTCAATTTTAAATTTCAATTCCTTGCAGAACATTTTTTATCTTAAATTTGCGAGCGCAACACTCGATCGTGTATATGCCAGTAACTTCTCTTGTCTACACTCTCGTCCCTTCTGCCCGGAGACCCGAACAACCCAATACCCTCCCCCACACATCCATTCACCCCTACCATTTGGGATGGTAGGAAATTGCTTCTCCCTGCACTTTTTGAAAGACCCTTTTCCCCTCCCTGCTAACATGTTGTGAAAGTGGGAGACGCCAAGCCATGTTAAACCACATATTGCTGGGGAGAGGGTTTGTTAGGTGTCCATCTTGGAAAAAATCCCCTCAAGTCAAGAACAGCAGAACATGCAGGATGGAGGATTCTTGCCCAAAGTTTTAAACTCACATAATTTTATGACTGATACATTTTTAAAGCTCGAATTTTGTGAGTGGTCAAAATACGGACCCAGATTATATTTTCCTAAAAATTTTCTACGGCAGGAAGGAGTCTCCTGCCTTAGAAAATTTTTAGGAAAATATAATCTGGGTCCGTATTTTGACCACTCACAAAATTCGAGCTTTAAAAATGTATCAGTCATAAAATTATGTGCGTCAAAAACTAATCCTTCACAGAGCTCCGAAAATTGCAGTCGAATACATCGTTCATGTCGGAAATATAATCAAATTTATGGACACATGAATTGTCTTCCATACATAGCGACCTGGACAATTCATTTTGCATATCGCCGACTGTTATAAATCAGGCACGAGATTCTTTCGTGGAATTCCATGTTTTTCATTATTTGGAATTGATACAAAACTGAGGAGAATTTGGGGGGAGGGAATAAATGTGTGTGCATTCCGTTTTTCAAAACTTAAAGAAATTCTCGTAACTGTTATTTCTTCTTCTTCCGCAGTTGCCTCTGCCCAGTATTGTTGCTAAATATCAGTCTATTGCATAAATATGTGTATTTCAGCTTGAAACCGTAGGCAACAATTTCCGAAAACACAAATTCGACTGAGTGAAAATTTCCCTGTGATCTTTAGCCATGAGTTTCCCCCCGTACATTCGGGGAATTTTGTCTTTGTTGTAACCATTTGCGTCAATTCTAGAGAGCAATGACAATGAGTGGGGGGGCGTTTTCCAGCTGAAAACGGAATTATGTCTTTCGAAACAATTCAAAAACGGAAGCTAGACGGAGTGGCGATTTCTCCCGTAAACGGGTTGTTTTTTCTCGTGATTCCCTCTGTTCAGTATTAGTGTAAAATATGATTTTGTTCAATAAATGATTGTGTTTCAGCTTCAAAATAGAAGAATTTCTGAAAATGGAAATCAAACGCAGCGAAGAGTTCAAAGAAACTGCCTCCACTCAGAATAACTGGCAAAACTCCTTTATGTGTTGACGTAATTATAAAAAGAGCAGATATTTTATTGAATTTTGAATAATTAATATTTCAAAGAAATCATGTCAATTCTGAGCAGAAGAATGAATTGGAAGATATTTTCAATTTCTTGAATTTGTAAAGGTTTTACCATCTGCTCCACACTCTGAAGATGAAAAAAAAAAAAGGATTTATTCTTTGAAGAAGGTATTTATTATTTTATAATTCTATGTCATCAGTCATGAAACAGTATTACAAGAATGTTACATATTTTTCATTAGTATTTTGGTTCTGTAAAACGACTTTTTGTTTTTAGATAAAAGAAAAATTCAACTAAACTTGAGGTTCCATATATTTAAAATTCAGGAAATTATAAAAGGTAACTTCCTTAAACTGTCATTTTTATGATTTTCTAATTTGTGTTGTACAATAATAAAAATCTGTAATTAATTATCCTGGAATATCACATTATTTTTATGTTAAGATTTTTATCAAAACTATAGAACCCTGTGATTGATACACCAAATTCGAATTTCATTTAGCAATAAGTAGTTTGGGTAATCATCATTGTCAACCATTATCAATCCACTGCTGGACAAAGGTCTCCCCAAGTTTCTTCTACAACGGTCTGTCTTGTGCCAGTCTTCTCCGTGTTACTCCCACATACTTTTGAATTTCATCCACCCATCTCCCATGTAGTCTTCTTCTACCTCTTTCCCGTCCCTTGGAATCCAGTCTAAAATTTTGGCTGTCCATCGATGGTCTGTCCTTCTGGCAATATGTCCAGCCCATTGCCATTTCAGGGATTTTAATCTGATCATGATGTCCTCCACTCTTGTCATTTTCCTGATCCACAAGTTCCTCTTCTTATCTCTCCTGGTTACACCAAGCATGCACCTCTCCATGCTGCTTTGAGCTGTCTGCAGTCTTTGTATGTCTCTTTTAGTAAAGGTCCAAGTCTCTGCACCATACGTAAGCACTGGAAGGATGCATTGATCAAACACTTTTCTTTTAAGACATAATGGCATATTGCTCTTGAAAATTATACTGTTTCTTCCAAAAGCTCTCCAGGCAAGTTTTATACGCCGATTAATTTCTTCATCAATCTGACCCTCACTTGATATCTGCTGTCCAAGATAAATGTAGGTATTGGTTATCTCCAGCTTTTCTCCATCAATCAATAAATCTTCATTTCTTGTAAAAACATTGTACATCACTTTTGTCTTCTGAAAGTTCATTTTTAATCCCACTTCTTTACTCTTGTCAGCAAGTTCCTGGATCATACTCTGCAGCTCTGATGGGGTAGTTACAAAAATGACTACGTCATCAGCAAAACGAAGGTGAGTTAAATAATCTCCATTAATCTTTATCCCTTTGTTTTCCCAGTTCAGTGATTGAAAGACATTTTCCAAAAGTGGCATTAAAGAGTTTGCGAGATATAGTGTCGCCTTGTCTCACTCCCTTTCCAATTTTTATGGGTGCTCTATTCTCAAATAGCCGAATCTTTGCACTTGCATTTTCATAGATGTTATTAATAATATTAATGTATGCATCTTCAATACCGCAGAATTTCAAAGCCATTGTAACTGCTGATGGCTTCACAGAATAAAAATCCTTCTCATAATCGACAAAAGCCATGCATAACGAAAGTTCATATTCATTCGCTCTTTCAATTAGTTCTTTCAGTACGTGGATATGATCTATAGTGCTGTAGCCACTCCTGAATCCAGCTTGCCCTTTTGGTCGAGCCATGTCCAGTGTCACCTTCAAGCGGTGTGAGAGAACTTTAGCGAAGATTTTATAAACCACTGACAGGAAGCTGATAAGTCTGTAGTTCCTGAGATCCTCAATGTCACCTTTTTTATGTAGCAGGATCATTGAAGCATTGTTCCAATCCTCGGGAATCTTCTCTTCATTAAGGCATCGAGCGAAAACTTGGGCGAGTACTGTTTCAATTTTTCCACTTGCTTTTTGTATGATGTCTACAGTAATTCCATCTTCTCCTGGAGCTTTTCCCCGTTTCATGTTCTTGATTGCATGTGCAACTTCTGTTGGGAGAACTGGAAGAACTCTGGTACTGGTACCTTTAGTAATGTCTGGAGTACATGTATCATCCCTTTCATATAGTTTTGAGTAGAAATCTTTCACTCTTGTCAAAATTTCACCTCTATTTCTTGTTACAGAACCACCTTTTCTCAGACCCATAATCTGTTTTCTTCCCTTACTCAGATATCCCTTTGCTCTCTTCAGGCTCTGATTGTTTTCAATTGCTTTCCTCACTAGTTAGTTCACAGTTGAATTTCCTTACGTCTTCAGTGATACTTTTTTGTACTGACTTGCATAGCTCTATATATTCCACTTTGGAAGTCACATCTCCTTTAGTTGTCCTCATCTCTCTTCTTTTTTGCATCAGAATTTTGGCTTTTCCTGATAATTTGTTCATATGCAACTTGTTCTTAGTACCAGCTATTTTTGTTGCTGTTTCCATAAGAGCCTTGTCTGTTAACTTCAGAGATGTCCACTTCTCCAACGTTAGACCTTCTAGTCTAGAGCAGAGAATCTGTTCCTCAGTTCCAATTTGAAGGTATGATGTTTTTTCAGGTTGGTAATGTCCATACACTTTGTTTGTTTTATAAGCTTGCCACACTCAAGTTTAGCCTTGAGGTGCATCTTACATCTTACCATTCTATGGTCACTGTGTTGAACTTGTTCAGCACATTGCAGTCTTCCATGACAAATTTCTTGTTACACATAATAAAATCAATTTCACTTGTCAATCCATTGGGATGCCTCCATGTCCATTTCCTTTGCAGCTTTTTCTTGAAAAAGGAGTTCATGATGAAAAACCCTTCTGCCTCTGCAAACTCTACGAGAGTATTTCCATGCTGGTTTCTATTACCGTGACCGAGTTTACCTACTGAAATTTCGTTCTGCTTCCATTGCCCTATTTTCACATTGAAATCTCCCATAATGATCTTCAAGTGGTGCTTGCCTTTATTATTTAGATGACAAGTTTCCTCATAAAATTCTTCAATCTCTTCTTCAGGATGACTTGTGGTGGGTGCATAAGCTTGAATAATCTGAGGCTGGTATTTTCTCGAGAGTTGGATAACAAGTTGTGCAGCTCTGTCAGAGGAACTTTCAACTTCTACAACTTTATCCTTCAGTTTCTTGTTTATTATAAATTCAACACCACTAGTTCTGCCAGTATCTATCCGACACTAGAAGAGATGTCCACTTTTCAGTTCAATGAGATTTTCTCCTTTTCTCCTTACCTCACTTAGCCTGACGATGTCCCACTTGATCCTTTGTAGTTCCTCTTCCAATTCAAGGAACCTTGAATCAGAAGATAGTGTCCATTGTAAGTAGCCAAAGTCAACATCAGATGCTAGCCTAGTCTGGTCCTCTGGTGATCCTTAGCACCCTCTGCCTTCATGTCACACTGGCCGCTGCCTTGGCCAGGTACATTCCAGCTGCCGGAGACTGAGGGTCAAGATTTAAGTTGTGGAGTCATTTTGGAGGGGTTTGGCCATAACTTACCACGCTGGCCAAGAGGGTTAGTCAGTGTGGGATAGCATTTCCTCTAATCCCGATGGTATAGTTATAATAGGCAGTGCTTAATACACTTATATTATTCAGGGTTCCCACTCAAAAGTAATAAAAAAATTCCCTGACTTTTCCAGGTTCTCCAGGTGGTTTTTAAAGTTTTCCAGAGCGGCATGTTGCAAAGAATTGAACATTTCATTCCATTCCATTCATTTTTCTCACCAAAGCACACACTTGTAAATTCTTTACGTAATTTGTCTTTATAATATTACTTGCTTTTAACATTAATAACAACTAACTGTGCACATTATTTTCTGTACCAAAGTTCCATGAACTTTTGTGAATACCACCCACACGGAATTTGTAAATACATTTCCATAGAAACAGGTCATATGTAAAAAAAAATCTGTCAGTTGAATAGTTTCAGTTTTTCTATAACACAATGCAGCTAAGCTTAATGATGGAATGGCTCTGTTCAAAGAAACATGTTTCAAGAGAACCAACAGAGAAAGGACTTTGATCCATCATTTGGTTGGTTCTCTTTGTGAAGTGTTTCTTCAAGCAGGAGCCATTATGCCTAATTGTTCCATGTTATAACTGCCTGCAGAAATTGAACAAAAGCTTAATAACTGGCAATTTTAAAAATTCAATTTGCATCTTTTTTTAGAGGATAAAGGAAATGCTTAATATAACTGAAAGTAAGATCTACCAAATTCTAGGCAGGCAGTAATTGCAAGCAAAATTTTGAAATCTTGAAAAAAGAAGTTTTTTTGGTAAAATAGTATCCACTGATTTTCACAAAAAAAAAGGGGGTAATTTTCCTGAGTTTTCCCTGATTTTTACAAAAAAAGGGTAATTTTCCCTGAGTTTTCCCTGATTTTTGGAACTATTTTCAAATTCCCTGAGAGTTCCAGGTTTTCCCTGTTTTCCAGGTTGAGTGGGAACCCTGTTATTACTCTTTGTTCCAATATCATCACCATGCATTACATTTGTGCATGATACTTTGAAATTTGCTTTTGTTTCACCTGGCTACTAAATTTTGGAGCTGGCTCTTAGATTTGGAGCTTATTTTTCCAGCCCTGGTATAGACTGCTTTGCATATCTTACAAAAGTAGCATGTTTGGAGTCATTGTATACAAGCCATGGAAATGAAGTAATCCAATGAGCTTGAAAGTTTCTTTTGTGTGCTGCTTGTCCTCGTACTGCTGGTATTTGAGTCTTAGTCGTATTAGAATAGAACTAGTTGCTGGCAAAGAATGGCCTGCACCTACACGGTTATGTTTATCACTTAAACTTGATAATATTGACGTATCAGGCTCACTAGATACCAAATCACTTGGCTCACACTTTCTTTTAACAATAAATTTATCCATTCTGGCAAGTGGAATAAATTTGCTCAAAAGTTACAATATACACTGGCGGAAAGTGAAAAAAGAACACCAAGAAGGAATTGGCGGATGATCATGAAATTTACATATGTTAATGGGGTCGAGTTTACGTAGGTGTGATGTTAATTTTGGGACCAACCGGTGAGCGCTTACGCCACAGCATGGCATAATATGCAATTTATCGTCGGTGGTATTTAAGGAGTACGGCGAAGTGAATGTAATCAGTCGTCAGCGTACGGATACGTGCGAAGACACTGAAGAAGCTGCAATGCCTGGACATGGAAGACGTGAATGATTTCAGCATTTATCGGACTTTGAGCGAGGTCGTCTAGTCGGACTCCGCAAAGCCGGGTGGTCGTATCGTCGTATTGCGGAGCGGAATTGGACGGGAAGTATCGGTGATGGTACGATGCTGGCGTAGATGGTCCGAGGAACATTCCCACACGAGAAGACGTGGAACCGCGAGTCACAGACGGACTTATGAGCGGACCGATCGACGCATAAGAAGAGCGGTGTTGTCAAGCAAAACATCCACTGCAACGCAAATCTGAGGTGCCGTTGCACCTGAGGTGACTGTGCGAACAATCCACAACCATCTACTGGATGCAGGACTACGTGCACGTGTGCCTCTGGCATGTGTACCTCTGACTCCAGCCCACCGTCAGGAACTGCTGCAGTGGTGTCGGCAACGTCTGCACTGGAGAACGTAATGGCGATCTGTCGTGTTCAGCGATGAAAGCAGATTCTGCTTGGGAGCCTCCGATGGCCGTGTGCGTGTTCGCAGATGCACAGGGGAGCATCTCCACCCTTCTTGCATCCGCCAGCGACACACAGGGCCTACACCTGGTCTCCTGGTGTGGGGAGCGATCAGCTTTCACTCTCGTACACAACTAGTGGATGTACCGGGTACGTTAAGCAGCACCTCCTGCATCAACAATATCATTCAGCCCGTTGTTGTGCCATTTGTAAGGTCGGTTCATCGGGTTGTTTTCCAGCAAGGTAACGCATGCCCACACACGGCATGTGCAACGCAACATGCACTTCAGGGTGTGAGACAACTTCCATGGCCTGCATGTTCACCGGATTTGTCCCCCATTGAGCATGTGTGGGATTTTATGGGATAACGACTTATCCGGTTTCCACGGCCAGCCACGACCATCCCCGATTTATGCGTCCAGGTTGAGGATGCTTGGAACTCAATACAACAAACCTACATCCAACATCTGTACGACAGACTCCATGCCAAAATTGCACAGTGTGACGCAGTTCATGGCAGTTCAACCTCGTACTAACCATATTACATGGAAATGTTATTTTTCAGTTTACCAGCAAATACAGCTGTATTTTGACATAATGTTTTGATCATGTTATCCTCTGTATTCCGTTATTATGCTGTATAACTTTCGTTGGTATCAGACGTCTCCTTCTTGGTGTTCTTTTTTCACTTTCCGCCAGTGTAGTTAAAATCACAACTATGTATATAAATGCAAAACATAACATGAACGATGAAGGCGAAACTTTTCCTGTAGTACAAAGAATGTAGGACACAGCAGAGCATAGTCCAACAACCGGTATGAACTGGTTTGTGGTTTCGGTAAAGGCATCTTCTGCCTGGTTAACTTTTGGCAGCGGGCCAATGCGCTGCTAGCATGAGAACATCAAGGACACAGCCTCCAGCATGGATAAGTGAGTGAGGTGAGAATCGGTCCTCCGTACTATTCAAGCCACAAACATCTGGTGGGTTGGCTAGTCGAGTCACGTGACCCAAGTTCTCTGTAAAAGATCACCACTTCTCCTAGCAAGAACAGACACGGAGGAAAACCTGTTTTAAGCAAATAAAAAATTATAAGAGAAATATACGTTCTCCTAGATCTGTGAAAATTGCAGTACAGTTTTATTATTAACCAATAATTGTAAGGAGGGGCCTGGCCCCCTTCTTACAATTATTGGAGGGCGCCCAAGCCCCTCCAACCCCATAGAGTCAGCGCCTATGCACCCAGACATGCTTGTCGGTCAAGTAAAGGCCGGCTGTGGTAGTGTGCATGTCTGAGGGATGTTTTTGGTATGACCTGGGACTGCCAGTACCACTACCAGTGTGCCTTTGTCTGGGGAATGTTTTTCCTGGTACCACTGGATGGGTCCCTGAACGCTACTGTCCATCCTCGCTGACCACATGCATCTTTCATGTTGGACGTTTACCCTGGTGGCGATGGTGTCTACCAACAGGACAATGCGCCGTGCCACGTCACTAAGGGGGTGCGTGACTGATTCCAGGAACACGACAGCAATGTCTCTGTTCTTCCTTGGCCAGAGAAATCGCCCAATACCTCAATCCCATAGAGCACTTGCGGGACTATTTGGATCGACAGGTTCGGCGTGCCGACGTGCAGCCACGTCATCTCCGGGACCTCCATGCTCTGCTGCAGTCCGAATGGGCATGTGTGCCTTGGGCAACCTTCCAGGGCCTCACTGCCTCCATGCCATGCTGTCTCACCACTGTCATCTGGGCCAAGGGTGGTTATTCCCATTATTAGGTAGACGGTCATATTATTCTGATATAACTGTGTATATATGCTATTCAATATAAAAACAGAAAAAAAAATTGAACTTGTGTCACCACAAAAGGGATTTCAAACTGAATGGCATTTCTTTGCAACATCACAATGCAAGATTACATGGGATGGCTTAGGTCACTGTAAAGCACATTACAGCCAAAGCAAATCTCCAACACCCCTACAATAATCAGATCATGACACTAAAGGATGAGTTTGAGTTAGTGAAGCAGACCATTCATTATATTCACTTTGAATACTCAATAAGTGATGACCACAACTTTAGTGATAGAAAATTACTTGGCAGATTTCAAGATTCACAAGCTATTTCTGGGACACAGAAGATTCACTGTGTTGTGCTAAAGTCATAATCTGACTTCATTGCCAAGCTTTATTAATTCAGCAACAATAAAACAATTCATGTGGTATCTTAAACTGCTTCCAATGCAAGCTCTTATTCAGCTCCCACTGTACCTTCTGGTTACATTACTACTGAATATTATGAAGCATGAAGGCTAGGCATGAGTTCTAGACAAACATGATATGTCTGCCAAAGTCAGCTTTCTCCATTTGAGAGGACCATCTCCTTCATTCATCTTCTCTGATGGTCCAGATATCCAACATATTGCAGCTTATACTATCAAGTGAACCCTGTTACTCTATCAGGATGTTTACACATTAAGTAAAAGTAACCCTTCACAATCTTCAGTTCTTTTGTCACAAAGACTTAAACCAGTGAAGTGAATTTCCTATTCCTTTGAACAAAAACAGGACTTTTGCAAATATTTTACCTGTCTTCCTGGGTTATCTTTCAAAAGTGTCAAAAAAGTGTATAAAAACATATTCTATAGGCTCAAAAAATTATATTCCACTGTGGAATTAATGACAGTTTGAATGGGAAAATCAGATTTTAAGATGTAAAAAAAAAAGAGAAAGAGAACAATTAACTACTTTTGTTTTCATTAGTTTGAGTTGGAATTTGTGAAAGGTACAAAATTCAATTCTGCAATTTTTTACCAATAAATACAAGTGAAATCACAAAAAACAAAAAACAAAAATGTATAAAAACAAAACAAAAAAATGTTATGTATACCTTATAAATATTTGAAGTATAAATGAACTACAAGCCGGTGCAAAGTTGCTTCGTATGCCTCGATATGCTCATTTAAATACATAAAGTACACAACAGTGGAAGAGAACAACTTGCGCTGCTGGAACCTACAAAAAACCCCAAAAAACAAACGTGCAAGAAATGTCAAAAGAAGCGATCCTCAAAAGGAAAGCTGTCATATATCGCAATGTTATGTAGTTACAATTTTGTACAGAAATCAAATGTTGAGCATTACATTCTTGGTGTGCACCACTAAAATCTAATGTAATGCTTATTTCAAAATATTTTTAAAGTATGATCCCATGCTCATCCCATTCAGAAATTTTGCAGATAAACTCATGAAATATTTCATTTGAACAAACGTTATTTTCTTTAAAAATTAAAAAAGGTGTTTTTGAGATTTTCAAATATAAAATTTTGAAAACCGTTAAACTGTTTTTCTTTTACAATTAGTATGTGCTGCATGTTAAATTAAAAAAAAATTCCCTTTAGAGCTTTGAAATGAACCCCAGATGATATCTCTATGATTTAGGGTCACAGATTTATGGGCAGTTTTGTACGCATAACATAGTGAACCTAAATTTTGCATTTTTTTTTTTTTTTTTTTTTTTTGCGATTTTAAAAAACTACTACCTTAAAAAATATTAAAAAATTGGATTTTTCATGTGCTCTATAGTTAATACCAATGTCAAAAATCAGGCAAATCTGGAACATCAAGGTTCAGACCCTTGGTTGATTTGACGTGAAATGACCCTCATGCATTTACACCATAGGCCCACATGGAGGAGGGATTTTTGTAGTGTAGCAGTGGATACATTCCTCTGTGATCCCTGGTTGCAAATCATGATGAGCAGTGCCAAGGCAGCATACCCATTGTTCCAGAAGGTACAGCTGATCCACCTCTCCACCCATGCATTAAGTAGCCATGGCTGTCCAACACCCATCTACTAGCTAGGCATTGCACATGTATCTCTTTCCACCCACTCTCAATACACTAAAACTGCAGCAGACCAAGAACAGCAGACAAAGTTTACTGTTTCCCAAATACTCCCCCCCACCCCCCCACCCCCTCCGCTCTGTGTCTGATGATCCTGCTTTTTCCCAAGGGTATTTCTTTTTTATTGGAGATTTAACGACCACCGTGAGCAACTCAATGGGCTATAAGCAGTTGCCCGTCCCTAATTTAGGGCCACTGGCTCCAGGGAAGGGAAAGAGCCAGTGCCGTAAGACAAACACAACACCCATGCCTCACCAGGATTCGAATTCGGACCCGTATCGGACGAATGATCAGAAGCCCTCGCTTAGACCACTGCGCCCCCGGGGGCAGCTCCCAAGGGTGTCTCAATCTTGTTCTTTACCCATTAAAACTACTGTTTCTGTTCATACTGCATGTGTCACAGATAGCATTGTGTATGTTCTTGACCTTCACATGTGCACCACAGTACTAGAGACTATCCAAATGTCAGAAAAGTGGGAGAGTCATAATGTTTTCAACCTACTACTGTGTGGACTTAACATTTTTGTGTGGACTTCAATTCCTCCATTACATTTTTTTTTTTTTTACAAGTTATGCATTTTTATTAATGCCTTCAGTATTTATTTAAATATTTAAATACATACTGAATAAAAAAAGGATTCAGACTAGTTACATAAAAGTGTTGATGATATAGTATAACTCACATAACTTGATATAAATCTGGCATATTTTATCAAGGAAGTTAGATCTTCCTACCCCCAGAATATCATCATAGAAGTCTACATGCATTTAGGATGATCATGAATAATCAACTACAAAACATATAACTACAAGGGCTTACCTCACTGCCGATGATAGCTATTTGATGCCCTTGGAGAGTCTGCCACCATCTCACACATGTTAAGGAAGCTACAATAAATTGCATATTTTATTTTGAAAGCATTGCAGTAGATTCTTAAATGTAGAAACAAGTGCACATATGGGCACACATACACACACAGGTAAACATACCTGACATTTAACTCCAATACAAGTACATAAATAAATAAAAAAAAAGAGAGAGAAAGAGAGAGGGAAATTGAAAGCAAAGATCCCGTTAGGAGAGACCCAAAATTAATGAACATTAAACTAGACTTATTGAAGCCAAAATACGATGCACCATGAACTTTCAAGGAAGAGAAAAAGGAAAGTAAGTTTTGACCAGCTGGAATATTATAAGAGAAAAAAAAAAAAAAAGATAACATCGAATTTTCAGGTGTAATAATCACGTCTTTATGAATCCTTTCCAACCCAAAAAGAATTTTCAATGCAGAATTTTTAGAAAAATAAAAAGAGCAGTGAAAGGGGGAATGTATTTTTGCCCTTAGCGATAAAACTGCATAGTATTTAAAATTCACAGGGTGTTCGGTATCTTTCATAGTGAATGGCAACAATTAAAAAAATTGTTCAACCAGAATTCTAGTATCAGTAAAACATCCATAAGTTCAAATTGCTACTTTCATACACTACTGACAGAAATTTGCATTACAAAAAATCAGGAATTGTACATACAGTTTAACTCATAATGGAAAATATCTGAGGTATTAGAGGAACTTTTCAAATGAAACAATTACAAGACATATGGAGGAAAACATGATGTGACTTCGCAAACAATCATGGAAAAGTCGTGCGTTGTTTGAAGAACAAAGTGGAAGAAAAATATTCTCTCATAGTGATTTGGAGATACTTCTTCAAATAGATATGAATGTCAATACCCCTAGTGGCAGAACTGTGAACTATGAAAAAGTACAAAAGCAAAAATTCATTGCATTTTCATTATAAATAAATGCTCAAAAGTAGCTGAATTTTTCGTGATATGTAGTAGCTCCCTGAGATTTCAGATCTGCGATTTCTCCGCAGATATTACTTTTATATAAGAACTTCAGCATGTGAGTAACTAACAAATGACAAAAACAACTGGGTAACATGATAATTTAGCAGTTTATTTATAAATGCATAAAAACCCATAAAAACACCTAACTTTTCATGAAGATTACTATCTGTAGTTTCATATAAGTAATAATGCTTTGAACATTTCACAAGATTTCACTTCAAAACTTATTTTAAGTTCACAATTATCCACAGTTAAAGAAACAACCAAATACAGAACAAGAACTTAAAATCACTTTATAATAGCAGAAATGTTAGTGAGTCAACTGACTCAAGCAAATTATCAGTTTTTCTGCCCAAATTCTTTTAATCTGACTAGCACTACAAGCACTTTATATGCTTTTTGTTCAGATATGGTTTAACTCTAGAACTACAGTAGCAATGGTTTAACTCATAGTTTAACTCTAGAACTCCTGAAGAAAAGCTATTAAGTTACCTTACAAAGAAAGAGATAACTACACTCTATGGCAGACTGCTGGGATAGTTTTAATTCATATTTTGTTTTCTATGAAAAAGAACTGATGATCACTCATTTATTTAAGAAAATTCTCTCTAATGAACAAAATCACAAGCATTGGAAAGTGATAACAACTCAAACTGGAAAATGTTATTGTATATATCTGACAACTATATAGTTGTGATATTTTGTACTGTTTCTCACGTTGTATGAATATCAAAGTGTTCGCAGGAAACTCATTCATCTTCATATATCGTTGTTCAATTTTCGCCAATTTGCGATGAACATACTTTTTACGTGGCTACGATATTTTAATTTGGTTGACATTAAATGTCTGTAAATACTGTTTTCACACGTTATGCAAGTTCAGCTATCGGGAGATTGCCAATAAAGAATCGGAGATCAAAGAGCTTAAATGGATTGAAAAAACTGCAGAAGAATTTGGATATAGTAAAGGATTAGTCAAATCTTTATATAACAACATTACGGCCCGTATACATCGTTCCGATAATAAGATTAAAAAAGAAATACAGCAATATTATGGAAAATTTCTATACTTACCTCCTATTAGTACTATTTTAAAAAAAGAATGTTACAACAATAATATTAGCATTGCAGAAACAGTTATTGACAATGGAAGCATACTTACTACTACTAATAATAGATCAATTCTAAATAAATCTGGCGTTTATGTCATTCCAACAGTTAAGGATGATAACCAAAAAGACAAAGTATATATCGGAAGTACGCGTAGAAGATTTTTGATTAGATTAAATGAACATATTATGAATTGGACAAGAAAAGATGAAAAAACTTCATTAATACAACATTGTATCAAAAATCATGTAACTCCTGATTGGACTAACACAAAAATTCTAACATCACATAGATCACATGCCCAGATTCTAACCTCCGTGGCTGTAGTCATTGAGAAAACCAAGAGATACAACTGTAACGTTAATAGTCCAGTAGAGCTTCAGTTTGCATGCAGATACCTTATTGAACAGGAGAGAAAACATTTCAAGAGGAAAAACATTAACAAAAAACATGTGACATCAAATATTACGTAAAAATACAGGTGAATATTTCTACATAAAAGCTACTAGAGTATTTTTGTTTGACTACAGATGGCGACACCATTGATATGTGCAGTGGAAACCAAATCATGATGCGCAAATATCTACACGACAGGGCTGAACATACATTGGGGTTAAGCTGCATACCTGAGCGAGTGAGTGCGGTAATCCTAATGTCCGTGCACCTACCACTGATGATGGCTACGAATGTTAGCAGAAACTAGTTTGGTGCTTCGCATTTGGGAGATTTGTATTTTTTTATTTTCTTTTTCAGGATTGTTCGTTTTTGAGGTTTCGGCAAAAGTATAATTCATCTTCAGTTTCATTATATATCAGGGTGCTTCGCGGTCAAGATTGTTTCCTCTTCAGGATTATAGTTCGTTTTTTAAAAAAATTCAACAAGGTTTTAATTCAGTTTCTTATTTCATCGATGTTAAAGGATTTATTTGCATTGTAAAAATTCATCTTGTTTAATTTTATCTGGTGTAGATTTTACAATATCATGAATTTTAACTTCACAATTGAAAAAATTCATTCTTTGATGACGCACATATGAAGCCCCGACAGCCACTATGAATATTGTAAGTACAGATACTTATTATTATTATACTTGACTTCAATTGCCAATACTTTGTTAACGTCCTTTTGCAATCTCCCGATAGCTGAACTTGCATAACGTGTGAAACAGTATTTACAGACATTTAATGTCAACCAAATTAAAAAAAAATCATTCATCTTTGTCTGACTTTGGATCATCACTGTTGAATGCTATTGAATATTAAAAAATCAAAGTAAAGTATTATATAAATGAAAGTAGTTACTCACATCTTCATTTTCCTAGTAAACGCCTGGATATTGCACTATTTTCTTGTGTTCCTCGAGGTGTTCCACATGTCAGAAGCATAAAATGTGCTTTAAAGTCGTCTGTTAAAAATTTTCAGCAGTCACTTCATGAAGATACTCCAATTGGTGTGTTGGTATAGGTGGGTAATTAATCTTCTTCTTAATGAATCATATACGTATATACATTGACAGATATATACAATAAAGTCTTATAACCACGTAATGAAGTTCAACACCGAAGTATGTTAGAAGAACTAATTTAACATAACACTAAAACTGGAGATTCAAATAGCCAATACCATCACAACTGTGGGGTGACTTGGTGTTGCATGAGGTTGAACCAATATGTAAAAGAAAATGAACGTCCTAATTATCATGAACTTAAGAATAAAATTTTATTATGTAGAGAAGTTGAATACCTAAATTTCCTAATGACATGTAAAGACAATGGTGTCATGCCAAAATTCCTACAAATTAGAGTTATGCCAATAAGCTATAAGGATAAAAGCATTTTGAAAACTTGTTAAGTTAAAAGACTAAGGGCCTGTATTAGAGAAAAAAGAAAAGATATTGACAAACTCAGTAAGAAGAACTACAAATTATACAATCAATGCATGCTACAACATGTCAACAAAGGAACTAAAGAACAGCTTATTAAGATCATGAAAGAAATACGGGATTACACCATATAATACAAATTTTGAAGATGACAATCCGCTTTTTGGGGTAAATGTGACAAGGATGGTAAGTCAGATAATATCCGAAAACTTGAAAATTTCCATCGTCCTGGAGCGGGGACTCGAACCCACATCTCCCAGATAGCGCCCGGACTCGAACCCACGTCTCCCAGATAGCGCTACACCACCCAGAACGACAAAGTTTCAAGTTTCTGATTAATTAGCATACCCGGGCGGTAGCTGGGAGACGCAGGTTCGAGTCCCACTCCAGGACGATGAAAATTTTCAAGTTTTCGGATATTATCTGACTTACCATCCTTGTCACATTTACGCCAAAAATCTAATTGTCATCTTCAAAATTTGTAGCTTATTAAGATATTCACAATAGTCAATAAACAACAATTACTACACAGAAGAAGGCATTTCAATAAGATTGAGAACTTAATAAATGACAAAAATAATAACAGAAAAGAAAAAGGGCCTCAAATGGACAAGCAACCACATTTTATTAATAAATCTAATACTGAGTTGTCTTCTTTACAAGTCAAAGCACTCAGTAGAGGTATTAGATATGAGTATGACCAAAAAATGCCAGAAACAGAAGTCTTGATCCTGTACATGGAAGATGTTATTGGAAAGTTACCAAAGGACAGACAAAATCCCACGAGATTTAAAATAGTAAGAGCAATTAATAACATGGCAAAAGAAATACAGGAGTCAGCCATTAAGTACGAAAGACTCAAGCTACTAAAACTGAGAAACAACCCAGTAATAAAATGTGTTTGTGCAGAAAAAGCAAAACAAATAATTCTCTTAGATAATGAAGAATATAACCTGAAAATGAAGAAGGCTATTGCTGAACTAAATGTAGAAGAGGTTAACAAAGATCCAACAGATAACATTATAAGAAAGATGGCTAACATTAAAAACCACAGCAATTTACCATACAACATAAGAAATAAAGCTACAGGGTGTCCCACTCGCTACCTGTCCCACTCGCTACCGAACCCAGCATTGCTTTAATAATATTAGCAACAATGAAGATATTGCAACGAAATTTGAAGCAGACTTACCTCATTTCGTGCGAAATGTGAGGACATCACAACATGTGCTGGAAGTGCCCACCATTTGTGTCCAGACAGCATTGAACCAGGCGCATCATATTCTGAAAAGTCCTTGCCAGTACATCCATCGTCACTGCCTGAATTTCTCTAGCACTTGCCAATGTGCTGTGAAAAAAGTGAAGATGAAGCTTCACTTTTTTCACAGCACGCTATTGACAAGTGCTTTTGGACAACCCTGTTTCCTGTGACAGATGGCAAAGTGACTTCCTGAGAGACACAAGTAGTCGGCCCTTTACATTATGAATCGTTTCCTCGGACATTTGTGGACAACCTCCTGCATGGTCATCTAATAAAGTCCCCTTGGTTTTCAGTTTCTTCGACAATGCCCAAATGGTGGACTTGCTCGGCGGATCTCTGCCTGCAAACCTCTCCAGGAATTGCTGTTGACAAGACTTTATCGATTCTGTTTTCCAATAAGTGCGAACAATAAACACTCGCTCCTCCAGAGTATACCGATCCATTTTCACACGTACGCGAACAGCAGCGAGCACGAGCACTCACTATCAACAACCGTATTGTTTAGACATGCTCACAGAAATGGCATAACAAAGCAGCAGAGTGGTGCGTCTGGCTGGCTGGCGGACTGCTCTTCAGTGGCGCCACACTTAAGAATGTGTCTGCCACTGAAGAGCCCTCCGCATGGCTGGCTGACTGCGCCGGGTACAATGCTGTCTGGATACAAATGGTAGCCACTTTCAGCACATGTTGTGATGTCATCACATTTTGCACGAAATAAGGTAAGTCCACTTCAAATTTCATTGCAATATCTTCATTGGTGTTAATATTATTAAAGAAATGCCGCAAATAAAGGTAACTTGATCACGCAAGTTACGTTAAATGAAAACTTTTACGAAAAGTTCGTAAGTTGGAAGCTTTCGACCTTATCTTAGGTCTTCATCACGCCAATGGAGGACTAAGATTGTTGCCAGATTCTACATTTGAATTTTTCCTATTTTTGTTGCCAAAACTTAGAATTGATCTCCGGATCATCGGAATGTAGAGAGGAGATTCGGAATTGCAAGTCATTGAGTTGAAAATAATTTCCAGGCTTTCACTGTAACGGAGGGGAAAATGATTGTCAAAAGTAGCAATTCGTTTTGCTTCGTTCCAGTGGGGAACTACAGAAGTGTCCTCCATTGTCAAAATAGACAAGGCAGTATTAGAATTGGCTTTCGAAACATCTTTTTTATGTTCTAAAATTCTATGGTTAATGCTCCTGTATGTGCTTCCAATGTATAAGTTATCCCCAGTAGAAGAAGAGATAGGAATGCAGTAAAGTCTTGGGAGGTTCAGGCTTTCAACTTTGTCCCTATCCCTTTGTAGAAGTTTCAAGATGTTTGGGGTAGATTTAATGGCAAGATGGTAACCAAAACTTCTAAAAAGAATGTGTAACTTATAAGCATAGGAAGGATGGTAAGGAACAGAACCACAGAATTTCAGGTCTTCTTTCTTATGAGGAAGGAGGCATTCGATTTTCGAATGGTTTTCATATTTCTTTATGAGGGAGTTGACTGTAACAGCAGGGAAACCATGGGAGAGGGCTATTGTAGAAATTTTGGAGAGTTCTTCTTGAAGAGAGAGTTGGTTGTTGCAAATGATATGAGCCCTGTGGATGTAGGACTTCAATGCTGCAAGTTTGTAGAGATGCAGGGTGAAAGATTTGTAGGGAATGATGTTAGTGGCCGCAGAAGGTTTACGATAGACGGAACGAGTAATGGAGAGATCAGCGTTTCTGCAGATAGATATATCCAGGAAATCAATTTTGTGGTTTACTTCCTTAGATATAGTGAGATTAATGGAAGGAAATTTTTCTGTAATGGAGTTGATCAGTGTCTGTAGTTCAGACTCGGAATGTGGCCAGCTAATGAAAATGTCGTCTACATATCTTAACCATAGGGAAGGTTGAAAAGGGTGTTGAGGAATGATGGAAACTTCCTCTCCCATGGTTTTCCTGCTGTTACAGTCAACTCCCTCATAAAGAAATATGAAAACCATTCAAAAATCGAATGCCTCCTTCCTCATAAGAAAGAAGACCTGAAATTCCAACAAGAAATATTTCAAGTACAGAGAGAATAGATAAAACGAATAAAATATACATAGTAAGTATCAAAAGAAGATTTAAAACAAAGATTGGGAGAACACATATCCAACTAGAATAAAAAAGAAAATAAAACATCATTAATTCAACATTGTGTTGACACTGAGACAATCCCAGATTGGATGGAAGCCAAATTAATTGCATCGCATAAAACGAAAGCCCAAATTTTAACATCAGAGGCAGTAATGATTGAAAAAACAAGAGATAAGAATGGTAATTACAATGACCCAGTCAATCTACCATACGTATTGAGATACCTCATTGAGCAGGGAAAGAAAAAAGAACAAACCCAAAAAAACAAAAAAAAACAATATAGACGATTTAAAATCAAGACAGTAAAGTACTGAGTCGACTGATATATGGAAGATGGTGACACCAGACAATTTAAAATCAGGAACAAGTTTTGACGAGTCCAATCAAGAACTAACATGTGCATGACATAAGAAAACACAATAAAACCAAGATTAGAATGCGCAAAGGTTCTGCCAATGTGGAACTGTTGAGTCATGTTGCAGATTGTGTGATATTTGGCAGCTGAACAACATGCCCGATGAAAAAAACGTCATTAAACCCACATATGAAGACTACAAGAATGATAATTGAGTTTAGTTTAGGAATATTTAGTGCAGCGGGAAACGAAATCTATGCTATAGTCAAGACTGAATATCTTATCAGATCGATTTCCCTTTGACTTGAAAGCTTGACTTTTCGCTATTTTTTATTATTTTATTGATTTCATTTTATATTGGATTCTTTTATTGATTTGAGTCATGATTCATTAAGAAGATTAATTACCCACTTATATTTGGAGTATCTTCATGAAGTGACTGTTGAAAAATTTTAACAGATGACTTCAAAGCAAATTTTATGCTTCTGATATGTGGAACACCTCGAGGAACACAAGAAAATAGTGCAATATCCGGGCATTTACCAGGAAATGAAGATGTGAGTAACTATTTTCATTTATATAATACTTTACCTTGATTTTTTAATATTCAATAGCATTCAACAGTGATGATTGAAAGTCAGATGAAGTGAGTTTCCTGCAAACACTTTGATATTCATACAACATGAGAAACCGTACAAAATATCACAACTATAATATAGTTGACTGATATAAAGAATAAAATCTTATAACCACGTAATGAAGTTCAACACCAAAGTGTTTTAGAAGAACTAATTTAATCAAACTGGAAAAGATTGTATATGACAATCAACGGGAGATTCAAACATGAGCTTTCCATTCAATATCCTCTAACAAGTATTAAGAAGCTCTTTGAAGTCAGTGAAATGTACAGGAAATTAACTAACTTGTCAAGTGTTGCCGTAAGCTCAATTTACAATTAGTATATCAATATACACCATAAAACTGAAAATGACACAATAAAAAATCCTCTAGAAAAACTTAAAGACTATAAACACTAGTAAAAAAAAAAAAATAATAATAAGGTACCACTGAGCATCAAACGCATATCTCCAATACAATTTGATAGTTAATAGAATTAGTCACAGTGAACTTGAGTTACCAGAGAAGTGAAAAGCACATGATCAAACCACATATTCAAGCATTATGACCATAATCAATGTCAAAGAAAAGAATGAAACAATATAAACAAAAGAAATAAATGGGGTCCATAACCTACCTACCTACATACAATGTTGAAGATCCTGTAATTAAATAAAACTATGAAAAGCCATAAATCATCAAAACTCCAAAGTTCCAACTCAATGTGAGGTATAAAAGACTACGACGGTGAAAACAAATCCGGAAATTATAAAAAAATCAAAGTGCAATTATTCGAATTTTTAGAAAATCATATCAGATAATAATTTGAATTAAAACAGAATGATGTGGAATAGCCATATGCTCCTAAAATATCATGTAAAGGAACAGCCTAAGTTTTAATTCCAATACAAGGATGAACCCACAGAAGTATCAATTAAGAACGGTAACCTAATTAGATAAAAAAAACTGGACTGACGACCAACATAAAAAAATAACTGATGATAAATGAAAAAAAGAAATGAAATTAACCATCATTAATTGCTATAAATTGTACTGATACTTGAATGTACCACACACAAATACCAAAATCTGTCACATTGTCCAGTCTAGTCTTTCAGTTGTCCATTGATGGTCAGTTTATCTAATGCCATGTCCAGCCCATTGCTACCTGAGGGTGTTTACTTTGATCATGATGCCATCCAATCTTGCCATTTCCCTGATCCTTGAGTTTCTTTTTCTATCTTTCTTGGTTACACCACACATCCATCTCTCCATGTTTCTTTCAGTTGTCCACAACCTCTGCATGTCTTTTTTAGTTAAGGTCTATGTCTCTGGTCCATAAGGAAGAACTGGTAAAAAGAAGACATTGATAAAATGCTTTTCTAAGAAAACATAATTGGTAAATTGATCTTTAAAACTTTTCTTGCAAATGCACTTCAGCCAATTTTTATATGCCTTTTAATTTCTTCTTTGACATAGTCCTTGTTTAATATCTGTTGTTCAACAAAGATGCAGGCATCAGTTACTTCTAGATCCGTGCCATCTACCTCAAAATCTTTAGTTCTTATAAAAAGATTACTTGTATTCTGTAAGTTCATCTTTAATCCCATTTCTTTACCCTTGTTAGCAAGTTCCTGGATCATATTCTGCAGCTCTGAGGAAACTTTTGCAAAAATGATTATATCTTCAGAAAAACAAAGGTGGGCAAAACAATTTCCAATAACCTTTATGTCCTAGTCTTTCCAGTTTAGAGATTGAAAGACATTCTGCATGTGGTATGAAACTGTTTGGAAGATATGGTGTTGCCTTATCTAACTGCCATGAAAATTTTTATACATATTGAGTTCTCAAACAGTCCACCCTTTGCATTTTCATATATGTTATTAATATTATTAATATATTGCATCTCCAATACCATATGATTTCAATGACATTAAAACTGCTGATGGTTTACTGATGTCAAAAGCCTTTTCATAATCAGTAAAAGCCAAACATAGTGGGAGTTCATATTCATTCGCTCTTTCAATTAGTTCTTTCAGTACATGGATATGATCTATATTGAAGTTACCACTCCTGAATCCAGCTTGTTCTCTTAATTGAGCTATATCCAGTGTTTCCTTCAAGCGATGCGACCGTACCAAGGTGAAGATTTTGTAAACAACTGATATAAAGCTGATGGGTCGATAATTCCTGATATCCTCTCTTTTATGCAGGAGAATCAATGTAGAACTGTTCCAGACATCAGGAATCTTCCCTATAGGGACATCTAGTGAAAACTTGTGTGAGTGTAGCTTCTAATCTTTCACTGGCTTTCTGTAAAATGTCCACAGTAATTCCCCAGAGATCTTCCCCATTTCATGTTCTTAATTGCATGGGCAACTAGAGCCTATATATTTCTTTTTGTCTGTAGTAGATGTCATCTCTTTGATGTAGTTTTGTGCACAATTCTTGATTCTCCTTAAACTTTTGTGTGCCTCTATCTCTTTTTATACTACCATCTTCCTTTCTAAGTGACATAATCTGTTTTTTCCATTACTGAGATGATCCTTTGTTTTCAGTTGTTGTTTTTTTTTTCCACTAGTTCACAAATGAATTTCCTTAGGTCCTTGCTAATAATTTTCCACACTGTCTCACATTGTCAACAGTGTTTCTGAAATGTCTGGCCAAACTTTGGGAGCTTTTCTTACCACCGATTCTGATGAAAAAAAAGTCATATAAACATACAGCCAAAAACCCTTTCCTATGGAGAGTCACATGCAAACGGCGGCTCATAACAATATGAAACCAATGGAATTAGTGTAAGTGCAGTGTACCAATTCCATCAGCGTGACTTTGACCCCCCCTCCAGCACGAAATTCTCAAACTTAGCTAACTGAAGTCCAAACATATGATAGATACAGTAAAAATGTTACTTGCAAAGTAGGAAAGAATCATTCGTTTGCTACAAAATAAGTCATAAAATTGTTGGTCAACAAGTGAATTTAGGCTGTACACTGAGGAAACAAAAGTATCTAAGGGTATTTATTCCTTCCTAAATGGTGCCACTGGATTAAATTCTAGAGACTGCAGAACCCCTAAATGAAGGGCAGGATCAATCATGGCCCCAGAATCCCCTCCTCTCTTCTTTCACACAAAAGTGTGATTATAAATTGAGCGGAAGAAATATTCTTCTCATAATACAGGGAAATATGTCACAATTATTCACGCAGCAATCAGGCATCTATGAATTGCCTGTATTTACTGCTCATCACATAACATTAATCACATCAGAAAACTTTTGGTAACATCCATGTGTGCAGATTGCTGTATGCTGATGACACAGTTTTGTTTGCAGAGAGCAAAAGTGAGTTGCAGAGTGTGTTGTTCCGGATTTACGAAGTTTGTATGAAATTCAAACTGAGTATAAATAAGAGAAAAACCAAAGTTATGATTTTTGAGTGAGGAACTGTTAGTACTAAATTCAAGATGAATCTAAATGGCACAGTGATGGACCAAGTGAATAAGTTTGTGTATTTAGGAAGAATGTTTGACAGAGAGAACAACTTGGATGGTGAAATTAGTATGCGAGTGAATTCTTCTTTGAAAGTCATAACTGCTTTAGGAGGATTTCACAGGAACGATGAGTTCTTAAGGAAGTCCTGAATGGCTGTGTGTGAAAGTGTAATTGTTCCAACTCTGATGCACGGCAGTGAAATGTGGGTACTGCAGAAAAGACATAGGAGTCGTTTTGTGTGCTGGAGAGATGTGTTACTTATGGGAAGTTTGTGGCAAGACACTTTCTGATCGTGTGAGGAATGAAGGTGTGTTGCAGTTGTGTAATGTGAAGCAAAATGTTGTTAGCAAGCCCAAGTGGCAGCAAAGAAAGGCAGAGGAAGGCCAAGGAAGTCATGGGAGGATCAGATTCAAGAGTGTCTGCATGAGAAAAAGATTATGAGTATGAAGTATAAAAGGTCTTGTGTATGTCATGTGATGGATGTCAGTGAAGCCTAAGTTGTGTGTCAAGATCACTGTAAATGGAAAAGTTTGATATGGCAACAGTAAGTAAATGATCAGTTAAAAATTTATCTAGTGGCTTGTATTTCTCTGTGGAGCTAACCTCTGAATCTCAGAGAACAGCTTAGTGATATGTATGTATGTATGTATGTATGTATGTATGTATGTATGTATGTATGTATGTACATCAGAAAACTTGATAATTACATCACCCTGGAGTGGGAATTGATCCCACATCTACCAATATCAGTTCAAGCATGCTACCCATTACATCACCCAGGATGATTAAGTCCAATGTATTTGAGTGTTAAGTGTCAGAACATTCTCTGATTTTTGCCAGTTGAAGCAAATTCTGCTTCCTCATAACATAGTTAAGTAAATCACCAGTTTGTCAGGTAAATCCTGTGAAAGAAATATTCTTCTTACAATACGTGGAAATATGTGGTGTAACAGTCAGCATGCCCGAACAGTAATCAGGAGATGGGGTTCAATTCCTGCTCCAGGTTGATATAATTTTCAAGTTTTCTGATGTGATAAATGTTACATGACAAATAGTAAATACAGGCAATTCAGAGAGATCTGATGGCTGCATTAAGAATTACGTTATTATAACATGCAAGCAGATGGAATTGCAACAGACAAAAACAACCCAGCAGTTTCAATTGAATGGGAAGATTTGATTGAATTCTAAAGTCAATGAAGCCAGTGCCTTCTCATTGCAATGGCCATTCCAATTCCCAATATAAAAACTGATCCGCACATCACAGAAATCAATGAAGAATAAAATTTTGTGAATACACTGCAAACATACTTTTTTAGAACAGAAATGCCACATTTAACTGTTACCACAAACAACTGACTCTCCAGAAAACTTTAAAGTTGTATCATCTTACAACAGGGATTAATTTTGAAAATTCTGTGGTAATTGAACAATGACATATTTGCAACCTTAATTACAAGCCCTAGACATCCTGTAGCACAATATGTTCTATAACTGAGACATTTTCAAATATCTTGCTGCTACCTTCGGCAGCATCATTCCACTACATAATTTTTTCATAATCAGAATGCTTTGTGTGTATGATAATAAGGCAAGCACTCCAAACATGAGGAAACAACAAATGTACTGCTTAGTCAATAAGTAATGATCACCAGCAGTAAGCATGAATTTCTGCATCACAAAGGCAAATTTGAAGCTGATGATATAGGTTTTATTAATATTTTACTTTCTCTATAATAGCATTAAAGAAATTATCATAAATCAAAAGGCAAACTCACCTCTCTGTCCACTCAGTTTGATTTCAGTTACGTCATCTGAGCTCAAACAACAAAGGGGTGTGATCCCCATTTTCTAATAACAGAAAAGTATATGTATTATTGGAAATATTGGAGGAGCTGTGATTACAGCAAATGCATTCATAAACAATTTCACCTATTATACAATGGTAAATTAAAAATTATATTCTTCAGCATCAATCACTAAAACAGTAATAAATGAAAATAACAAAGCACATTTTGTAAATCTGAGACCTTGAATAAGGATTTTTTTTTCTTTTCAATGTTCAAGCACTTGAGCGCAGTGCTTTTCAACTGGTGGTACTTCGGCACCTGGCAGGTGGTATGCCACCTCGTCCTAGACAAGATACCATTACACTTTTCTCAGCATTTTGAATGTGAAATGCAGTCAAATGCATGGGTCATCGTGTATTATTCATCGGATTGGAAAGATTTGCCGTGGACTTGTTTCCGTATTTTCCGTGGAGGAGCTAAAAGGCTTTCAACCCATGACTCATCATTTCCTGTTGCGCTCAAAATAGCAGGAGAACAATAAAAAAGGCAAGAAACTTCAAGGTTAAAGTGTTTATTCTGGGCTGATATGTCGGCTCCACCATATGCTTCACCAATCACATGTCACCGGGTTCCTCCTCACCATCTAGCTTGTCGTTTTTCTCCTTTCCAGTTATTCAATTTTGCTACCGCTGTGTATGACGGTGTGAGACCAAGGTAGTGGTGCATATTAATAAATATTAATAAATTCGTCATACGTTCGTCAGTGCAAAGGGAAAGTGTTTCAGAAAAGGAACCGCCACCAAATCGAAAATACAGTGAAGATTATTTGAAGTTTGGGTTTCATTTCATGGAAGAAAATGATCAGTAGCTTCCTGTTTGTGGTATATCCAATGAAGTACTATCCAAGCATTCCATGAAGCCTTCTTTGCTCCAGAGACATTGAACAACAAAACATAAAGAGCACACTGAAATGCCTCTAGCATTTTTCGTGAAGAAGAGAGACAAAATTATAAAACGCTGTGCTGCTTTCGTGAAGTCCACAACCATCTTGAAAAAATGTCTGGAAGTATCTTATGAATTGCCCTTGATAGCAGCTAAATGAAATAAGCCTTACACAATCGTTGAAGAAGTCGTGGTTTCTTCTGCCATTGCAATTGCTTCAATTTCCCTTTGATGAAAAAATGGCTGATGCTATTCGTAATATTCCATGTTCTGACAACACCGTCCAAAGACGAATACAAGATATGGCCACAGACATTACTCAACAAGTGATGGAAAAGATCACAGCAGCAAAAAAAAATTGCATTTCAATTGGACGAAAGCACTGACATCACTGGTAAAGCGCAATTAATTGTCTTTGTGCATGTTCCTGATTTGGGCGATACTGGAACACATATTATTTTTCCACCCACTACCTGGGAGAATGACTGGGGAAGAAATATTCATAATAATGGATAATTTTTTCAGTGAACATGGAATATTATGAACTTGGTGTGTAGCAATTTTTTCCAATGGTGCAGCAGCTATTACACACAGAGCTTCGGGCTTGATAGCAAGAGCTAAGACAAGAAACAATTCAATTGTTTCAAATCATTGCATCTTGCATAGACATGCACTTGCTTCTAAACAAATGAGCTCATTAGATTTTGCAGGATGCTGCAAAAATAATAAATTTCATCAATAGCCGGCCATTGAATGGACGTTTATTCCAACAATTATTGAAGAATTTGGATTCTGAGCACAGCACTCTTCTATTTTATACAGAAGTATGTTGGCTGTCGAGAGGTGAAACATTATTGAGATTATTCGAGCTATAAAATGAAACGCGCCTGTTCTTGACGAATGTTTCATCACCCCTAGCAGAAAAGTTTGAAAATGTCTTCTGTGTGTCCTGCCTTGGCTATTTGGCTGACATATTTAAAAAGCTAAATGAACTTAATTGGTTGCTGCAGGGCCACGGTCATAACATGTTTATCATGGAAAATAAATAATACATAGAGATTCAGTATCTCTTTTAGAGTTGTGATTACGCACGTTGAAATACGGGCATGTGATTATGGTGGTGCAGTTATTTATGACGTTTATTATTGAAAAAATAAAGACTAAAAGAAAGCAAGAGCAATTACTCACATATATTCGTCTAGAGGTCGTTTCTGTTCGCATACCACCATAGTTCCGCAAGTTGTTTGGTCTCAAGTGTTCAGCGGCTATGCATTGCAAAAAGTTCGATGGTGACTATAATATGGTGTTTAGCAATGTCAAAGTAGTATTCGACCCAAAGAATCTTGTTATATATTGTATCGTAAGCTCAAAAGAATAATATAACTGAGAATGAAAACCCTGTAATGACAGGTTAAAAGGCTAACAATGAACAATCCAAAAGAACTATAGCGAACGAATCTAAAAGGCTGATAGTGAACGAATTTAAAAGAACAAAATGAGAAGTGGATGGTTAGAAGAAACGACAAATGAACTATTTACATAATGCGTGCACCAGCTCCTCACGTCCACCAGCATCCCCGGACGCGTTTCGCCCTAGTCTCTTCCTAGGCGTTTCAACGGGAAATGAAACGTCTGTTGGTAAGTGACTACGTTTCGTACCTCCAGAAGTCATGATGTACATTGCGCATGGTTCAGTTTTCCTCCTATATGGTGGTGCCATCTGGTGTCATAGTTTGATTTTCCTGTATTTGTCGTTGTCTTTTGATTTGATTTTTATGTTCCTCTTTTAATCTTTTTTCGGTGTCCACTAAATTCCTCCAGGCATATGAAAAGTCATATGGTGAATTGTTATTGCAATTTGATGTTTTGGTCTTCTCTATTAAGATAGATTCAGCAATCTGGATGGTCTTCCAATTTTTTTGCTGATTTATCAATTTTATTTCTTCCTATAGTGGTGTGCATTGATTATTTATACAGAAATCGATAAGTGCAGTCTTATTTCCTTTTCTGAACCAATTGCCGATGTGTTCCGATAATCTCATCCTGTTATTTCTTTTGGTGCATCCTATAGATTGGCTGATAATTTTGTTTTGGCTGTCCCCTATTGGAATTGAGTAAACACCCGCTTTCTGCAATATCGGTGTGTTTCCGTGACCAGAAGTTAATGTGTCCTCGATATTTCTGGTCTTTATACCAAAGCCCAAGCCAAATTTCTTGCATGCTTCTTTAAATATGCTATTAATTTCATGATTATAAGATACTGATCCACAATATTTCATTTCTTTTTATCAGTTGGTGTTCTGAAATGATTATTTCTGGTCTTCTCTGTTATCCGCTTTATGAGACTGTTTATTATTCTGATGTCATATCCAAAAGCAGAGGCCGTATTTCTGATCCAATTGAATTCTTTATTTAGCAATCGGTTATTGGAGGTATGGGTTATCACTCTATTGATGTATGACCTGAAAGCTGAGTACTTATATGAAATAGGATGGTTAGAATTAGCTGGAATAACATTGGCAATATAGTTAGGTTTACGGTATATCTGGAAATCAATTCTATTATTTTGGTTTTTGTGAAATAAAATATCTAAGTAAGGTAATGTATTATTCTGTTATTTTTATGATCTGGGAACGTAGTGAACAAGAATTGCATGTCTTCCTTGAGGCATATAACACATATTATGCATCAATTAACGTGACAGTAGAAAACTAACAGAATAATACATTACCTTACTTAGATATTTTATTTCACAAAAACCAAAATAATAGAATTGATTTCCAGATATACCGTAAACCTAACTATATTGCCAATGTTATTCCAGCTAATTCTAACCATCCTATTTCATATAAGTACTCAGCTTTCAGGTCATACATCAATAGAGTGATAACCCATACCTCCAATAACCGATTGCTAAATAAAGAATTCAATTGGATCAGAAATACGGCCTCTGCTTTTGGATATGACATCAGAATAATAAACAGTCTCATAAAGCGGATAACAGAGAAGACCAGAAATAATCATTTCAGAATACCAACTGATAAAAAAGAAATGAAATATTGTGGATCAGTATCTTATAATCATGAAATTAATAGCATATTGAAAGAAGCATGCAAGAAATTTGGCTTGGCTTTGGTATAAAGACCAGAAATATCAAGGACACATTAACTTCTGGTCACGGAAACACACCGATATTGCAGAAAGCGGGTGTTTACTATAGTATATTTATAGTAGATACTGAGGACCAATCTCTGCCCTCTTAGATTCTAGCAGCATTTAACTCGCTAGAAAATACCTTGCAGTACACCCTGGAACTGGAAAAAGACCATAGCATCGATTTCCTTGATTTAAACTTGACCTCAAGAGAGGGGAGAATATTCACTCAGCTTTTTAGAAAACCCACTAACACAGGGAAGATGTTAGACTTCTACTCATTCCACCCTGGTTATACTAAATCAAATATGGCGAGACAATTTTTGGAAAAAATTGAAGCCCTGATCTCTTCAGATGCTCAAAAAGATCTTCACAGAGAAGAATTAAAAGAAATATTGGCAGAAAACAATTACCCCTCCTTATGTTGAGAAATTATTTAGATAAGTGCCAAAAAAGAAGCAGGAAATAAACAACTTCAAATTCACCAGCAAAATTATGTACCACAAGGAACTTTTCGAAAAAATGAAGAGGATCGGAGCAAAATGTAATATCAGGCTTGCTCCTGATCTAAGTAACAAATTAAAGAAATTCCTGCCAGCTTTAAAGCAAAAAGAAGTGGACATCCAATTGCAAGAAGGAGTAATATATTGCATCGACAGTAGCTTTAAAGTCCGAATGAAAGAACACCAAGCAGCTATTAGGAACATTAGTAACAAAACAGGGCTAGACAGACATATACAAGCAAGTGGACACTCCATAAATTGGGACTCAGTAAGAATAATCGCCCACCAGTCAAACTTAGTAAAGAGGAAACTAGAAGAAGGGATCGAAATAGCAAGAAGAAGAAGTACCATAATTAACAATAATTGCGGTTGGACTCTTCTAACTGAGTGGTAGCAACTACTCCAGTGACGTGGTCCTGATGACGAACTAGGCTTTAGTTCGAAAATTTGACTACCAACTTTTTTTAATAATAACCTCTATAAGACCCGTAAAAAAGTTTATTTCACAGTAAAATATCTCTGCTGATGTCAGACTCCAGGGTAGTATGATAGCATCTGGTCCATTCAGTCGACTAGTAATCCAGAATTACTACAGGTTTAATAGAAGTTCCTATTGTTGTTTGTACGTCTGTAGTCTCATTGCCATGTAGGCTACTGAGAAGAGCCATAGTTTTTTTGTCCTTCCACGTGAGAGCCACAATTTTTCTTTTCTGATAAGCTATGATGTCACCTTCTTTAGGTTTGCTGACTTCATGTTCTTTGGCATATCTTTTTGTGTCAGCTTTACAGTCCCATAAACATCAGTCTGCCATTGAACAAGAATGTCAGCAAGCTCAGGACTAGTGTAAAAATTGTCTATGGTAAGACAATAACCCTTGTTGAGAAGAGGTGCAACTAAACTCAGCACAACCTTTGTTCCTAAAACTACGTCTGGTGGACAATTGGATAATTGCATGCATTTTCTAGTGTAAATGATCATATCCCACACATAGCCTGTGGAATTTTTGCATAGTTCAAAACATTTAATTCCAAACCGAGCTCTTTTCATTAGCAAATACTGTTTCCAGCTGAGACCTCCTTTGAAGAGAAGAAGGCTTTCATCAACGCAGATATCTCTGGAAGGAATATATGCTTGAGAAAACCTCTGTTTAATGTAATTGAATACAGCACCAATCTTTTTTAGCTTTGGGTTTGGATGACGCAGGGCTGTTTATTATCACTAAAATGCAGACATCTCATTATTAGCAGTGAAAACCTATATTCAGACACGATTTGTGAGAAGAATGGTGTTTCAATATTTTTTCTGGACCAGTAAGTTTTTACATCTGGCTCCTGAACAATTCCTTGCAAAATTGACACGGCAAAGAAAGTTCTTAGCTCTGAAATATTTGTCTCTGTCCACTTTGTAACTCTTGAATGTGGCTTCAGCTGGCCAGTTCTCCTAATTTGTTCTGCCCTTTTGTTGGTTTCATCAACAATGAGTTGTAACAATTCGTCATCAAAAAATACTTCAAAGTAGTCTAAGGACGTTGCATTCGCAGGTAAAACACCTGCAGTAATTTCAGAGGTGCCACTAAAAGCAAACTGAGATCGGCCGTGGCAAACTTTCACTGTTGGAACTCTGTACCATTGACGGGCATCGGGAACACGTATCAACTTCATTCTCAGACGAACTATACAATAAATCTATTTCGCTCTCACCTGTGCTACTGGCAAACTGTTCTTCATAATATTCCTCAGTGACATCGCTGTCATCACTGCTATCGTCTTCCACTAAAACACAAGAACTCTTTCTCTTGTGAAGGCCAGATGTCGATGCCATGCTCCACTGATCATGCACATACACAAACCAATACAAACATTAGTTTCTTATTGCTTTTCCACACAGATGAACTACTGTAATCTATCGAATAATATATTTTGTCAACTAAGCCCATGTATTGGAATACGCTGGTCACAAAAACTTCAGGATAGTGAGGTTTCAAAGTGCAAATGTGGTGTTATGCACATTTAGCGACTACTGGAGCTTGGTTATCAGCGTGAGTAGCTATGTCATATGTAAGCTGCATCATGACTATGTAGAAATTTTCCAAATGTATTGCCGTCAATCTGGGATTAATCTGAAATTATGCCTACACGACGCTTCAGCATTGACAACAGAAATAGGATTGTTGGAGGCAAAGAAACAGGGTTTGAATACATGTTTTCTGTTCAGGGCTATATATTGAAAGACAGGTCATACATACAACGATTGGATGGTCCGAAGATACAATAATTTTCTCCGTATCAGCTTGTGGTATGCGCTCCTGTAATTGTTGTACATTGTGCAGGTAACAGCTTACTATGTACAGGTATCAACCCCATCATGTAAAGCTCATGTTACAAACATCATAAGAAATACATTAGCACATGTTACAAACATCATAAGAAATACATTTTACGTTTAAAATCTATTGTTGTCGTCCATAAAAACTTTTAAAAAGCCACCACATAAAACTCTCTCTCTCTCCCTCTCTCTTTCTCACACACACACACACACACACAACATATAATCAAGTTTCTCACCCAAAAAATTTTATTTTTGGCTGTACAGAATTTCTTTTTTGTTATAATTATAATACTTTTATCATTTATTTTTATTTAATGCATTACCAGTATATGAACTATGCTTCTTTACAAGTATATTATAATAATAAAGTTAATGCAGTTTTGTCAGAGTGCAATATACATTATACTGTAAATGATGAACACAAGACCAAAAATTGCCCCTATCTGTTAAACTGTCTCCATCAGTCTATTTTCTACAGAAGCTTTTGCTGTTCCCACTTCATTTTTGCCCATGTGGCAGTCTTATATGTATCATCATCAATCATTATCCACTGCTGGATGGTCTCCCCAAGTCTCTTCCACAATGTTCCGTCTTAAGCCAGTATTTTGCATATTTCACTCCAGTATGTTTCCAAATTTTGTCTACCCACCTTCCATGTGGTCTTCTTCTGGGTCTTTCCCTGTTCCTTGGTATACAGTCTAATATTTCAATTGTCCAATGGTGGCAAACACAAACATACATCCCCCGCCCCCAAGTGATTTCACAACCCAAAACTCGGCCCTCAGCCTCTGGCACCTGGAATGTACCTAGCCAAAGCAGCAGCAGTCAATGTGACATGATAGCAGAGTGTGCTAAAAATCATCAGAAATCAGATTAGTCTGCCATTTGATGCTGACATGCTGACTCTGGTTATGTATAACAGATGAACCCTATCTTCTGATTCAAGGCTCTCTGAACTGGAGGAGGAACTCCAGAAGGATCACGTGTTATGTCCTTGGACTAAGTGAAGTAAGAAGAAAAAGAAAGGATTTCATAGAACTAAGCAGTGGTTATCTCTTTTACTAAGTTGGATTTGTATTTAATAAAATACAGAAGGACAATGTTCTAGAAATTGATATTTCCTTAGACAGAGCTACACAACTCATTATCCAACTGTTCAGATCATTTAAGTCTACACACCCCAGTGTTTAAGCTGCGGTCGCTATTTTCGCGAAATGCAATGAGTTAATCTAAAATGCGAGAAAAAAATGAGTGCCTGTCGCAAAATTGCGCCCGCCTTTTAAATATTAACCCATCAGCGGATTCTACTCCGGCTATTCTATTTTTGTGGAAACTAAAGTTTCCAAAATTCTGGCAGCGATTTGTAATCCGCTAATGTTATTTTCTTAATCCTTAAGGAATAATAGGTTTCTACTGTGCCCCTACAGCACCTTTTGAATCACTCCCCACCCCCTACATACACTCTAGAGCGCTCCATAAAGGGTGGGGTAGGCTGGCAGGGTAACTAGAGGGATTAGAACACTTCCCCCATTCAAGTCGACGGCGATGTCTACGGCTTTATTCCCACCCCCAAGGAAATAAACAACCTCTGCATTCGTGACCGGAGTGACCTTTCAAACTTCTATAGAGAAGGAACACATATTAAGAAAGATAAGTGCAAGGTAGGGGTTGCTCTCGCCACTCAAGATGCTGTCCATCATGCAACGTGCAGCATTACAATGGATAAATTCATTATTAAGAAACGCAAAGATTGCGAAGACAGTGCCGATAAAACAACTGAAAAAGAATGTGAGTTTAAAATTTAAAAAAAAAAGAGATTAGAACATTTCCCCCATTCAAGTCAACTGTGATGCCCTGAAGGCGATGTCTACGGCTTTATTCCCACCCCCAAGGCCATATACAACCTCTGCATTCGTGACCGGAGTGACCTTTCAAACTTCTATAGAGAAGGAACACATATTAGGAAAGATAAGTGCAAGCTAGGGGTTGCTCTCGCCACTCAAGATGCTGTCCATCATGCAACGTGCAGCATTACAATGGATAAATTCATTATTAAGAAACGCAAAGATTGCGAAGACAGTGCCGATAAAACAACTGAAAAAGAATGTGAGTTTAAAATTTAAAAAAAAAGAGATTAGAACATTTCCCCCATTCAAGTCAACTGTGATGCCCTGAAGGCGATGTCTACGGCTTTATTCCCACCCCCAAGGCCATAAACAACCTCTGCATTCGTGACCGGAGTGACCTTTCAAACTTCTATAGAGAAGGAACACATATTAGGAAAGATAAGTGCAAGCTAGGGGTTGCTCTCGCCACTCAAGATGCTGTCCATCATGCAACGTGCAGCATTACAATGGATAAATTCATTATTAAGAAACGCAAAGATTGCGAAGACAGTGCCGATAAAACAACTGAAAAAGAATGTGAGTTTAAAATTTTAAAAAAAAGTAAAACTGCTACTCAATCTAATATACCTCCCGAAGCAACTTGTGCGAAAATGGTGCTCCCTTTAAATGGGTGCAAGTTAAATGGAGGGATAAAATACCATATTTAAACTGCGAACTGTGCATTGCAGCAAGAAAAAGCTATGTCCTAGCAAGTGATAAATTAAGTGAAAATTTCCAATTATTTTCCTATATTTGTTTTTGCGCATGGCTGCTAACTAATCAAAAAATTTCCTACGCGGAAGGAGTTCGATTGAAGCATCAAACATTTAGGGCGATTAAAACATCAATCAATTTAGGTTGATCGAAACATCAAAACAATAATATGTGTCAACTTTCCATCGCGCATCACAGAGACAACGCGTATGCGTAACTACAGAAGAAAAAAGTTTTTAATTTCAGTTGTTGCCGAAACCACGGCTTCCCAGCTGGAGAAAAATCCTCAGGAAATAGTTGCTTGTAAACAACTGCTAAGAGCGCGCTCCTTACCTTAAGATACTGGAAGCGAAAACACACAAGACCGAAATAAGAAAATAAAAATAAACAAAGAATCCCGGCGGCCTCGATCTCCAGAAAATGTAAACACACTCAACAGTCTGTCAGGCAAGTACAGTTTCACCACGTGGTTTGTCATCACATATTTTACAAGCTAGAGGGGGATGGATTACGAGGGGAGGACGTACCAGAAACGGTTGTCGAGTGTAATTAACAATCGCAAGGGATAGGAGGTCATTTTTTTTTTTTTTTTTTCATTCTCTTTTCCGGCAGTACTGAAAAAGTTAACGCTATTTTTTAAAAATATTTATTTTTATGTATTGTAATTAATCTTGAGTGTTAGCAATTACGAAATTCCCTATTCGAAAAACATTTAACACTGCTATGTTAAAGATCCAAAAGACACAGTTCTGTCTTTTGCAAAAATAGCATGAATTCCATGAAAGCTGAAGGACCGATTGCGAAATAAGTTCTTGTCCGCGATCGGCAGAAATGACATGGAAGAGGTAGGAGCGGGAGGAGAGAGGTCCCAGAGCAAAACGAGGAAGCACACTCAAAATCACACATCCGGTGAAGTAGCCGTTACCCTCTGTACTTTGCCCACCCCCTCTTCTATAAGAAGAGAGGAAGTGCGAACGCAGAGGAATGTTTTCACCACAAGCTTTTTTTTTAACATTTGCAAGTACCTGTAAATTAATGTGTGAAATACACATATACTCACACTACAATAATTGTAGGACTAATATTGTTTTCATAGCGCATTTTTTTTTTTTTTTGCCGATTCGCGATATGAACCATGTGTACTTTGTCTTTGTTTGATATTAAAAAATAAATATTTAGAAGGCTGAAATGGTAATATTTTATTATATTGTAATTAAAATAATAGTTGGTTTGAGGAATATGCTGTTACTATTAATAAAAATTTAAATTTAACTGGTTTTAGAAATACTTGGATTGAGAAGGGTTATTGATGCTCAGACTGTTTTTGTTTTTTTTATTTACACTTATATACCTTTTTTTATATATAAAAGTCTTGTTTTAATAAATTTTAACCTAAAATACGAGTAGATGGGGTACACAGTATGTTCAATCGCGAAAGCAGTTTATAATGTCATAACCCGGGTTTTCGGTGCATCTCTTGACACAAATGAAATTTTTATTAATAGTAACAGTATCGGCATTTTACTTATTCAATTCATACTGGTCATTAATCAAATCATTCATGCAAAGACAATGGTAACTCACAAAATCAAATTTCAGATTTGGATTTTATGCTTATTTAATAATGATTTTAGAAAAAAACAAATCCTTATCCTGTTAGGAGCTGTATATCAACTTACACTGCCCAATACAGTTTTCTTTTAAATATGTTAGTATCTTCCAAGCTAATTAGTTTTCCATTGCTGTCCAAGGCATTGTTGGAGCGAACAATTAATTTGATATTACAATTTTTTGAGTGACAAAAGCTGCTAACTTTCTTTAGCATTTTGCTACAACTTTTTTCCCCATTTTAGCATTTTTGCTACAGCATTTTTTGAGCCAGCTTAAACCCTGACACACCCTACTTGGGTCAATATGATGAGGAAATCAAAGAGTTTTACAAAGAAATTAGACTTCTAAATAACAAGGGTAAGCAGTACTTGAAGATATCATTATGGGTCTTTTCAATGTGAAAATAAGTCAACAGCAAATAGAATGAAACTTCAGTAGGTAAATATGGTCACAGAAACAGAAATGAGCATTGAAATACTGTTGTAGTCTGCAGAGGCAGAAAGCTTTCATAATGAATTCCTTTTTCAAGAAAAAGCCACACAGGGGAAATGGAGATGGAAGCACCAAAATAGTCTTAGCATTCTTATCAAAAAAGTTTGAGACAAAATTGAAAATTACAAAAACCAGGCATATATAAACTCAGAAATGTGCACATACTGTACAGGCAACACCCAAAGTTCCTTTATTACACACATAATGGAACACATAAATGATATTCGAAAGAAGCATAGTTTTATTTCTCTCTTCAGACTATGCATACAAAACAATTGTACTCCCATTTGGAATGACACCATTCATCATTCCAGAAAGGAATCTAAATTCAGCATCAGGTGCATGAAATCATTATATAATTCCATCAATATTAATTGTAATGAAGACACACTTTATGTTGCGCAACCATCCTGGAAGTTACTAGTGCATGAAACAAAAAGTCATTCAAAATCTTTCACAAAATCCTGAAACAAGAATCAATCATTCATATCAATAATTCAATATATCAGACAAAACTAGAACACCCTACATAACAATTATGCTAAGAACCAAGATCATTATTGCAGCAGCTGAACATCTAATAAACAATGCATAATAAAATCTGAATAAACAGTAGCTGAAGATACACACATGGATGTGTGAAAGTACTACCAAAAAATCAAATGCCAACAATATATTAAACAGCAACAGAAAAAAATTATCAACTTTGAGATACAGGAATCATTCTCACTATGAAGCATATTTTTCATTCTAAAAAAACTTATGGCTATATCTGATGTTATTTTAAAATAGAATTCCCTCCATTTTTATGCATTTTTTAATCTAGAGTAATATTATTTATGTACTTTATACAAGCTATTTGTTTTTAGATTTATTTTCTTTAACAAAGGTAATGAGTTTTGTTCATTTCTTCATACAAAGGTTTTTTTTAATTGTTCTGTTTCCTTAACATGATCACCCTATTTATCCACAAAGACACCTGTAAGTTTTAACTGTTATGGTATTTTCATCTTTACAGATTTTTTTAAAGTTTTTATTTCCTTACTCAAAGTTTTTCAGCTGTTTTTTCCCTAATTCAGCAAGCCAATTATAATAGTTTCTTCTAAGGATTGTGATCTTTGGTTTCTTTTTGTCTGCTGTGCTACAAATGCTTTCCAACTCTATAATGATTTTTTTTTCTCATTATGTTTTCTAGTTATAAATAGACTCACTGCTGTCACTAGTGAAATTTCAACAATTATTTCTTAAATTTGTATGGCTGTTCTTCTTCAACCAGAATAACGATGAGACTGTCATCCACATATCTTGCCTGTGAGCAATATTATAAAAATTCAATTATGGTATTTTTAAGTTTTCTTTGAGAAGACTACAAAAGATAACTGCAACACAATATTGGGTCATTCCATATGAATTCACCAGGTGCTTGTAGTTTTGGGTTTTTTTTTTTTATTTTCCTCATTTTTTTTATAAAAGTACCCTGAAAACAAAGTTTGAGATTTATTTTCCCAACCCCTTAGGAGATATAGGTCCTCAAACACCCCCCCCCCCCCATGAGCTGAACTAAGGGTTATCATTAATTAACACAAATTGAGTAATTGTGGAGATAATGCCACTTAATGGATGCCTAAATAGAAGTGATAACCTGCATATTCATATGTATTAACCTCATTTCCATAGCATAATAATTTGTCAGGTTGTAGGGGTCAAAGTTCAAGGTCATGGTGGCGATTTCACCACTTTCCGGCAGCATTTTTATACCAGAAGGGTACTTAAACACGAAGTGAATATTTTTTCAGGCAAACCTCATATGTTGCTAAGAATGTTAAAGCATATTTCAACTTGTGTTATGTTACACTTTTTTTATTCAGAAAATATTTTATAACTGCAACATTGCCAAAATTTCCATTTTGGGGATACAATAAATCAAAAGGAGTAGCAGATAAACACCTTATTTTTTTGTGGACTATCATCTATTGCATGCCTAAATACATTCAAAGTTTTGCTTTGCGTTTCACATAGCTTCCGAAATAATGATAACGCAAATTCGCCCTTCATGGTATGCAATATAGGCATACTTTTAGCATTTAATCTAACATGAAACAGTTAGTAATACATGCATTTAATAAATATGCTTACTTTAATACATTAAAAATTTATAAAATTGTTTTGCAAAGTAATAAGACTGGTCATTGTTACTATGCAACAGCAATACCCCCCCCCTTTGTTTCCAAAAAATGTTCCAAACAAATTCTTATTTGCATCATGTGTAGGTCTTTTTGCTAAAATATAATGTCCTTGCCCAGTTTTAAGGGTTTTAGAAAAGTGATGCAATCATAAACTAACATGTCATCATTCATGGCAGTCTGATATGTCCATTTGAAGGACTTTCAGTGTTGGATGATGCAATACAATCATATGTTGCATCATCCACCTCAAGTAGCAGAACTCAACTCCCCTGTCAATTCAGTCAGCTTAGAACCTTTGAGGGTGAAACATCCAAGTTTCTTATCTTTGTTTCAAATTTATAATATCAGTGTTGTAAATATGTATAATTTCTATGCAAATCAGATTTGCTGAATTAGTTTTACAGTTGAGTAATCCAATTTTTTTATTAATACTACAAATTCAGAAATTATTTGTATCATAAGTGTATTCAGTAATGCAGTGTTGTGTTGGTGTCTTGACTGAGGATACAGCTCTTTGAGAAAAGTGACTAAAATTTGTGAGTATTTACCTGAGCAACAGAAATGATTAAAAATGAAAATTAAAGACAATATTCAAAGCATATGTGAGCATCATTAAATTAAATATTTGGATAAATACCACCACTTATGTGGAAATACATGATGTGATCCATACAGTGTCCATAAAAATAATATAGAAATCATTGTGTGAGATAACTGTCAGCTTTGCTGAAGAACACTCACACATCTGGAACTACAGCTTGTGTCTGGGAAATCTCTATGTTCTAACTGTCAAAAAATGGTCACTAAGAGTGACAAGACTCATCATAGAATAGGAAAACACAAGAAAGTAAATTACAAGGAATCATACTCTGAATCTGATATTTCAGATTCAGAGTATGATTCCTTGTAATTTACCAGATGCTGAAACTTATGAGAATAGCTTGTATGAACCAAAACATGTTAAAAATTGGAATCAGTTAATCAATCATGAAGCATTTTAGGAATTTCTCCAGTGAGCACTCAAACTTTGCCAGCACAGAGGAGATATGCTGCCATAGAAAAAAGTTACCCAAATATCTGGTAATGTTTCACATAAACTGCATGATTCGTTTGAGGTTTATAATGAACCCAGTACTTCAAAATCAAAGGAAATAAACCAACAGATTGAATATGAAACATTAATTTCAAACCTTAAAACAAAGATAAATAATGTAACTAGTTTGGAAGAAAAGGTCAGGATTTTCACTTTTCGAAAACATATCACTTTTCTAAAACCCTTAAAACTGAGCAAGGACATTATATTTTAGCAAAAAGACCTACAACATGAATGCAAATAATTTGATTGGAACATTTTTTGGAAACAAATAGGGAAGGGGAAGGGGTATTGCAGGTGAATAGTAACAATGACCGGTCTTACTACTTTGCAAAACAATTATATACATTTTAATGTATTAAAACAAACATAAGTTATTTATTAAATGCATGTATTACTAACTGTTTCATGTTAGATTAAATGCTAAAAGTATGCCCATATTAATGCATACCATGAAGGGCAAATTTGCATTATTATTTCGGAAACTATTGTGAAACACAAAACAAAATTTTGAGAATATTTAGATATGCAATAGAAAATAGTCCTCAGAAAAAATAAGGTGTTTATCTGCTACCCCTTTTGATTTATTGTATCCCAAAAATGGAAATTTTGGCAATGTTGTAGTTATAAAATATTTTCTGATTAAAAAAGGGAACTCTAAAAATTACTGTTTTATATGTTGTAAGTGGTAATGTCATTTGGTACTGGATGCTTTGCTATAACTGTTAAATAATGGAATAATTTAGTATAGTATCAAAATAATTAACTCATATGATATTGTCTTAGGTTGTTATTTTTATTTGCTGAATAATTCTTTCATTCGTGCATTTGGTTTATATATTCAGAATGTTTCTCATCTTATTTTAGAAAATAGTATCAAAATAATTAACTCATATGATATTGTCTTAGGTTGTTATTTTTATTTGCTGAATAATTCTTTCATTCGTGCATTTGGTTTATATATTCAGAATGTTTCTCATCTTATTTTAGAAAATAGAAAATAAGATGAGAAACATTCTGAATATATAAACCAAATGCACGAATGAAAGAATTATTCAGCAAATACAAATAACAACCTAAGACAATATCATATGAGTTAATTATTTTGATACTATACTAAATTATTCTATTATTTAACAGTTATAGCAAAGCATCCAGTATCAAATGACATTATCACTTACAACGTGTAAAACAGTAATTTTTAGAGCAATAACATAATGTTGTTCAAAAGAAAATACAATACCACATGATATATATGGTTGATGATCTTACAACAACCATAATAAGATTAAGAAAGGGAAACATAACACAAGTTGAAATATGCTTTAACATTCTTAGCAACATACGAGGATCACCGGAAAAATTATTCACTTTGTGTTTAAGTACCCTTCTGTTATAAAAATGCTGTTGAAAAGTGGTGAAATCGCCCCGTGACCTTGAACTTTGACTCCCTACACCCTGACGAATTATTATGCTATGGGAATGAGGTTATTACATATGAATGTATAGGCACCCATTAAGTGTCATTATCTCCACAATTACTCAATTTGTGTTAATTAACAATAACCCTTATTTTAGCTCATTTTGGGGGGCATACATGAGACTGACCAAGGAACAAAAAGCTGAACTTTTTAATCGGGCAAAAAATATCAGAACATGTGACAAGAAAGTGTGAATATAAAGCAGCACAAGCAAGATGGAATTGTTCACTGTATTCACAATATAAAATTACTGAATTCAAAACAAAATAAAGTTATTTTAAAAGACACTGCTTCAAACAAATCTCTCTCTCTCTCTCTCTCTCTCTCTCTCTCTCTCTCTCTCTCTCTCTCTCTCTCTCTTTATTTTATTTTTTATTTATTTTTTACTTTCTAGAACATCAGCTTAATTTTCCTTTTGTGTTGCTTTCTTCTCAGCAAGTTCCATGGCCATATTTGTCTTTTGTTCACTCTGTAGCTGCACAGCAATCTTTGCTTAGTTTTTCTTTCTGCTGATATCATTCCCTTCCTATTTCTTTACCACTTTTCTTTCCTCCTCCCCTTTTATTCCATCAGATGACAATTTATCCATCACGCTGAAAGAACTTTCAGCCTGAGGGCCACGTAAGCATGATATAAAAGCTTTCACTACTTTAGATAAATGGTGTGACTTTGGGAATATGAACACTTTTGAACATCATGCATCAATTCTAACAGATTTTCAAACTCCGCCACTTCCGTTTTTGGAAAATTTCCCCTCCCTCATCATGCTTAAGTGCAGACATTTATGGGGGAAAGTAACACTTAACAACAACACAAGATAGTGAGAACATCGCGGGAAGAAAAAAGAAATGAGATTTCGGTAGAAATCTTCGCTCCAGCCGACTTCCGTTTTCGGAAACTTCTTCCTCCATTTTTAGGTTGAAATGCAGTATTTGTGGAATAAAAGGATATTTAAGGTTAAAGAATAATACTGGGAAGAAGGAACATCGCGAGAAATAAAATAAGATTACGGGAGAAATCTTCGTTGCATCTAACTTCCTTTTTCGAAAGTTTCGTAAGACGGAATCCAGCCGTCAAACGAAAAACAAATCCCTTTCTCCCACCATTACCCCTCCCCCAAAATCTGTTTAGTTGTGCATTGATTTCAAGAATGCCCAAAATCATAACGGAAATGGCGGAATTCTTCGAATCCACGGAAGAATCTTTGCCTGAAGGCTACAGGGAAATCTTCGTGCTGTCTTAACTTCCGTTTTTGGAAACCATTGCCCACAGTTTCATGCTGAAATGCGAACATTTATGCACTAAAATGACATTTAATAACAATATTGGGAACAGGCAACATCATGAGAAAACGAAATTACGATTACGGGAAAAATCGTCACTCTGTTTAACTTCAGTTTTCGAAAATTTTGAAAGACGAAATATCATCCCCAGACGGAAAACGACTTTCTCGAGAATGACCCAAATGATGACAAAAAAACGGAGTTCCACGAATCCGCGGAAGAATCTCATGTGGGGGGAGGGGGAGGGGGGTTGAGGACCCATATCTCCAAAGGGGTTGGGAAAATAAATCCCAAACTTTGTTTTCAGGGTACTTTTAAGTCATATTGTTACATATAAAAAAATGAGAAAAATCAAAAAATATACAACTACAATTTTTTTTAAATCAGGTGATTTCATGTGGAATGACCCAATAAAGTTTTCAATATGTTCTTCAGGACCACAGGCCCCAGTGACAGCCATGCCTACAGGTGTTTTTATACAAAAGGGCTATGTAGGACACTCAACAATATTCCAAATGGTAAACACTGCTTCTTCACCAAATGTTTAAATGGTATTTGGCATTAGGGCATTATTAAAATAAAGAACTACGCCACCTTCAAAAAGTGATTACAGCTGAACCCTCATATAACAAGCTCGGATATAAGGAAGGTTCATATATAACGATGTCTTTGCAGTTCCCTGAATTTTCAATGCCATCGTAATGTTATTTCAACTGAATATTACGAACAGCAGTTTTGTCCAAAATCATATATAACAAAGTTTTTGCCTTTTTCCTATTCAACATTTCTCCTGCGGGAGAGTAGGCATTTTCTTTTTTTCTTCTTCAGGATATCTTGAGACCTCTGACTCAGTGAAATGCCCGAAGACTAGCCAGGCAGTGTCGGAATCCCCACTTTTCCTTAATCCTCTATCACTGGAGGGACTCCCACTTCATCACCCCAAGAGCTCAGAGGGTAAATGATCTGTTTCCCAGCTTGAGAACAGAAGGAGGAATGGGACAAAGGATCAGGGGGTGGGGTGTTGGGGAATCATGCCAGGGGTGTCCAATGTCAGCGTCTTTGTTTTGGGGCCGTATGTTAAATTGTTCGGATGGACCAGATAGGCAAATGTTTGTCTTAATCGCACTTCTGCAATACCTAAGCGAGCGCATCTGATGGTTTACAGCTTTGGAAGCAGCAATTTTTCTCACAAATTCGTTCGTTAAAACGCATCAGCACAAGCTGGGAAATCATGTCAGTTGTTAAACGAAAAACACTGAGTTTAAGTGAAAAAATTGAAGCAATCAATTTGGTGGAGAAAGGGGAAAAAGAAGTGCGATGTAGCCAAAACATTTGGCATTCCGGCAAATTCACTATCCACAATTTAAAAATATAAGGTTTGAAGCGAAAGTTCTCGGAAGGTTCTTTTAGCCATGATAGAAAACGATTTCATGAAGGTCTTTATACAGACGTGGAAGCAGCGCTGTTAAAGTGGTTCCAAGAAATGAGAAGCAAAAATGTTGCAGTCTCTGGCCCTTTGCTGAAGGAAAAAGCATTAGATTTCGCCTGACTTCTAGGAAAACCTGATTTTCAGCCAAGCAATGGTTGGCTTCAAAGATTTAAAGAGCATCATGGAATCATACTTAAGTCCCTTTGTGGAGAGAGTGCTTCCGTGGATGATGAAACAACCCATAAGTGGCTGGAATCAAGTGAAACCTTACTTTCGCAGTATGAAGCTTGCAATGTGTACAATGCTGATGAAACTGGTGTTTTTTATCAGTTATTGCCAGAAAAAACCTTAGCTTTCAAAGGTGAAAAATGTTCTGGTGGGAAAAACTCAAAACTCCATTCAACTGTATTGCTGTGCGCAAATATGGATGGATCCGATAAAAGGGAACTTTTCGTAATCGGGAAATCAAAAAATCCCAGATGCTTCAAGAAAGGTGAAAAATTACCAGTAAGTTACAGAGCTAATAAGAAAGCATGGATGACATCGGAACTCTTTACAGAATGGTTGAAACAATTTGACAACGAAATGACAAAGAAAAATAGGAAAGTTCTGCTGCTCATCGATAATTGTGCAGCACATTCATCTAACATAGTGTTAACGTCTACAAATGTACATCGGTTTCCACCAAACACTACATCAAAACTTCAGCCCATTGATCAGGGTGTTATAAAAAACCTAAAACTTCATTACCGCAAAATTTTACTCAGAAAAATTCTTATTAACGTGGAAAAGAGGCAACCAACTGTCATCGATGTTCGAATGGCATGTGATATGCTATCTAATGCTTGGACTACCGTAACTGATGTAACCATAAAAAATTGTTGGAAACATGCTGGTTTTGGTATTTCAGTAGTAAATGAAGACACAGTGGTTACTACTAAAGACGAAACATGGAATCATCTGAGTGCAAAAGGGCTCATTTCATCGGATTTATCTTTTCCAGATTATCTGCTGGCTGATGATGACATCTCAACGGAATCTCAAAATACAGATCAGGACATTGTTGATGGCGTGTTGAACTCTCAGTATCACGCGTCCACTGATGAGGAGGAATAATACGCAAAAGTTTAAAAAATATCAAATGTGGTGGCAATTGAAAGTTTTGATAATTTGCATGCTTTTTTTGCGTCAAAAAATCTGTTTTGTTCAGCATTGTTAGATCAAATTGAAAAACAGCTGTCTACAGCAATTGTTCAATCCCAAAAACAGGCAACTCTGGATAGTTACTTCCAGAAGTGTGAATGAAAAATTAAAGGTAAATGTTTCAATTATTGTACTTTTGCTTTCTAATACATATGTACTATAGTAGTATACTGTATGTGCTTTTTTACATAACTTTTGCTTGTTTGCTGATACATTTAAGGCAAAATCGGATAAAACGAAGTTTGCGTATAACAAACTTTTTCTTAACTCCCTTCAACTTCCTTATAAACGGTTTCGACTGTATTCGATTGAATCAGAGAAATTATATACACAATATTCTCAATATAAGCACTATTTATTGGACATGGGAAAAAACATGACAGACTTTTAGAAGCAGAAATATCAAGAAAACTAAGAAATACATTAATGGCTCCCAATAAGAAAATTTCTTATAATTTTGAGCAGGAAAATATGCACAAAATGTTTTCCAAGGCAAGTAGTATTTGGCGAAGAAAGAAATTCTGCAATTGTATTTTCAAAAGTGCAGTATACAGCTGAAAATATATTACAAATGAAAATATGCTCTTATGCCCCTATTAGCAAAATTGTGCAAAAGGAAAACATTTTGAATTATATGCAAAATATTCTTTACCACCCTACCTGACACAAAAAAATTTTTTTTTTTTTTTTTAAATCAGACTTTTCAAAGCAGAAACATTAGGGAAAATATGATACACATACGCATTTTAGCAGAAAAAACTGCACATTATTTGAAAAAGAAACTGTATGCACAATGGTCTTCATAGTAAAAGATATCAAATAAAAAAATTCAGATTTTTAGAAACAATGATATGAAATACAATATATTTTGAATTTGATAAGTATCTGCATTTCTGCCCCTTAGTGGCAAAGTTATGCATTGGAAAGTGACTACAAGGCAAGAATCAGTGTTCTCACACTTCAGTGTTCTCAGTGCAAAAACAATTTTTCAAATCAGATTAATAGGTGCACAGATATGTGTCCACAGACACATAGATGGACAAATGGTGATAACAGCAGCACGTTTTTTTTTTTTTTAAAGACATTTCTAATAAGAAAAATTAGAAGAATAGCTTGAAATAGGAAGTACCGTATCATAAATCACATGGATTGGTCTCTTCCAGTACAGTAGTTCTATGTTATTAGCCATAAACATAGCAGTGATGAGTAATGATGACCTTATAAAAAAAAATAATAATAATTTAAATTTACTTCCGATATTGGAGGTTAAAACGTTTTCCAAAATGTGCCCACGAAAGAAAATTTCATATTAAAAACTGTAAATTTAATAAATTACAGTTGGACACACATAACAAACTCACATAATACAAAGTTCTGCATAAATCGAAGTTTTTATAGATCCCTTGAACTTTGTAACATTCTCCCTAGTTATTTTAACCATATATTATGAACAATAACTTTTGGAGAAATCACTTATAGCAAACATAGTAAGTGGCATTCATTCAGTTTTTAAACCTTTCTCTTTCGTTGGGAAAAAAAAAAAAGAATTACGTACTGTTGAAGACACTTCATCATTCCCTTTACAGATAGGCCAGTTTGCATGAAGGCAAGTATGTTTCAATTGATTTTGTGAACTACCTCTCCCCATACACACACATGCTTGACAAACATATATCTCCTAGACAAATGCTCTTCTATTCTGTTCCCTCACCACCTTTCAATCAGTTAATCTCTGTTTAGCAAATTTTAAGAACTTATTTTGCATCTAGAAACATCTGAACCACTGTGTCAGAGGAAGTTGAAAAACATTTAAAACAGCGATCATGATAGCCACAAAACAATCAAGAATTGATCATTATATTTGCACTTGTAAGGTATTAACCTCCTGCAAAGTGCGCATAGTTTACGTGCAATTCATAAATGAAAAACTATTAGAAAGTACCAATCACTCACCCTAAAGATCATGGTAACCTCCATCGACAACACACTTCCAACACGTCAACCAAGAATAAATTAAAGTATAGATTGAACCAGCATATAAATAATTGGAATAAAAAAGAAGCTAAGACAGCATTAACCCAATACTGTATGGAAAATCAATAATGTCCAAAGTTTGAAGATATTAAAATTATTAAGAGCTGTAAAAACGAAAGGCAGTTAAGAATTGCAGAATCAGTGTTAATTGAAAAAAACAGATCAAGATTATGCAACATTAATGAGCCTAGTAACTTAAACGAACAATGGAAAGCCCTAATAAAAATTGAACAGCAGCTTAGAAAAAAAAAAGGGAAAAAAGAGCAGCAGGGACAATAGATGGCGCCAGAGACACAATGATTCAGAGATAGCGACTGGGGCCCGTGCCTCGATGGCTCTGCTCACTTGAGCTGTGGTGGGCGGGTGAGACACACCTGCCTCCTGATGACGACAGAGGTCTGTTGAAAGTACTAGAGGATTGTGTGTGAGGGGCTGAATGGGTGTGACACTTGCAGTGGGAGTGGCAGGGGTTGTGAAACAGAAGGAGCAGTTTGATACTTACAGTTGACAAAGGTTTAACCACCTAGGAATGTAAGGTTATGTAAATTATGTACATAGTTTTTAATTGAATTGTATGAATGAGTAGTATGTGTGGTTTTTTATGGAATTGACAAGCTTTATTGTAACATCTCATAAGGCTAAAAAAAAAATAAATATGATGTTTCACACCCGGAAGTAAGAATCGTAAGCAAGATGTGTGTAAACCTTGGAAGCCCAGAAACATTACGATGATTGACGTGTTGGAAGTGTGTTGTCGATGGAGGTTGCCATGATCTTTAGGGTGAGTGATTGGTACTTTCTAATAGTTTTTCAATCAAGAATTGGCTATGATGTGTACATGTAACAAGTGAAATTTTAAAATTTTTGTCAGTAACTTTTATTTTTACATTTGTTAAATATTTGCTTTTCACATATCTCACTCATATTATTTTGCTAGCTATATTTTTCAATTAACAACTATTATTTACCTTAGATTAATTGATAAATAGTTCACGATTGACCAGTTTCAACCCGACATAATGTAATATGCCAAAAATTGCCTCTTTTTATTATCTGTCTGGTTACAACAAAGTTTGCACTGTTTATTCTCCAACAAGAAAAGTTAAAGTCTACAAATCCACAGTAATACTCCATAATCTGCAAATCCACAAATAATACTCACAAACTTATTCTTTCATATATAATTTAAGAATTTCTGAAATTCTAGATAGTAAAAACACCAACCCTCTTTTTTTTTTTTATGCAGAACATTAATGATATTACTTCATGGGTCTTCACAGAATGTCCTGTCTCCAAATTACTTTTGGCTTTGTCATCTTACATATTTCTTTATCTGTTTATAATCATTGTAAGTTGATAACGGCTAGTTTCTCGACATCCAAAGAGGCCCAATGCTACATTTTTGCCTACTCGTCAGGCATTTTCAAATAACTTAATTTTATGTTCTTGTAAAACTGCCAGCTGTTTGAGTGAGAATGCCCCCATACTTTCCACAGGCTGGATACCTATCATTGTATGGTCCTCTGTCATTTCTCCCAAGATCTTCTTTTTTTACCTTTTTTTTGGGGGGGGGGGGTTTCTTCCTGTATGAGGAGTTTATAACATGTTGATAGTTCTATGGTAATGTTGTTGTGGCAGTTGTAATTTTTATCTTCTCCATCATGACAACTGCTGTTAATCTGCTCTGTCATCTTTTCTGAAATAACAGAAATGCTAGATGCCTTCAAATTCTGATGGGTTTTTTTTTATTTTTGCAACACTGAATGAAATCAGTGACCTTTATTCTTTCTGCTGGAAACATGTTGGTGTGATCCTGTCTTTTTGTGTGTGGGTATTCCATGAATATTTAATGATATTTAAAATGTTTTACTGCATTTTTGTACACACACCCCTTCCCTCCCCCTCCCTCCCTCTCTCTCTCTCTCTCTCAACAGGAGCCTGATTCTATGGTATAGCTAAAAATTCAAGGCCTCAATTAGATTAGTTTGTTTGGTTGGTGAAACATTTGTAAGAAGTTGTTACATGTTCTCCTTAATTTCTTCAACTCCAGGAATCATTTTTTGCTGATAATAAACTTTAAATTGATTAATTTTTTTATTGCCATGGTGAATCAACAGCATTATACCTGAAATTAAAAGAAAAACATTATTGTGTGTGTTAAGTTAGCAATGTAAGTCATGTACCTTACCGTATCAGTATCACTTTATTCTTCATACTTCAAGTCTTCGAAGACTGGTATATAACATCAAAACAAACCCCATGTGTTTACTAAAATGACAAGGTCCTGTCTTCTCAATGAAAAACAGGAAAAAACTCTTTTTTAAGGTGCAAGTATCCTTAAAGGAATGAATCCCTTCAGGACCTTAAGACGTGACAATGGTTGCCGTTGGGTTTACTATTGTACTGTTTGATATAAGGGCATCTGCATTAAATTATCTGCAGTTAGGTATACTGATGAATCCAGATGTCTCGATGCTTTCAAAAGATGTTTTGTTAAAACTTATTTTTTAAAAAATACACCAATGAGAAAGAAAAATCTTAATCACAGTGAAAAAATAAAATTGTATTATGGGTTTTATAGAGCTAAATTTGAATACATTTGGTGCTCAAATTTTCAAACTAGGACCTAGTTCATCAAGACCATCACTGGAGTAGCTGTTGTCAATTGGTTAGAAGCAAGACTTCTGACAGATTGACAACAACTACTCCAGTGACATTGTCCTAATGATGAACTAGGTCCTAGTTCAAAAAATTTGAGCACCAAATATATTAAAATTTAGTTGTATAAAACCAGTAATAAACATTTTTTCACTGTGATTAATATTTGGAGGTGCCATGATGTCATTAATTAGGCTACTATGAAATTTCTTTTTAAAGCATCAAGTTGCCTTGATTCATTGTAACACCTAACTACAAAGTGTTAAGTGATACAATTTTGACACAGATGCAGTTACATCAAACAGTGAACCCAGTGGCAACCATTATCATGGACTTTACAGCAATGAATCCTTTCAGGACACTTACCCTAAAAATAAAGTTTAATCTTGTTTTTCTTCAAGAATGTAAGACATTTCTTGAAAGAAAAAAATGTAAGACATTGTCATTAGAGTAAACACGAGAGATTTGTTTTGATGTCAGGCTTGATGGGAGCTGCAAAGCTGACAGTTCAAAAATTATAAGTGCAAAGAACAGAGTGATTCATGTAGGGTGAGAGAAATAATGTTTTACATTGCTAACTTAATACTTTTAAACCACACACTTACAATTGCTTCTTATTTTCTTCCTGTCTGAAATAGTAAGATTGGCATATGAACCATACTTTATAAGAAATGATGCTTTTACTTGTACTTAATAAGCTACCAACAGACGGAACACTATTTTGCTTCAACTCATTTTCTCATTACATAAACCAATTTGTTGATAGATATGCTTCCAGGTCATAAGACTGCCACATATTCCTTAGTCAAAGGAATATGCTGTGTGCATTTAAGCCATTTCTTTTAATTCTGGTTTCTGTTGTTGGTTTTATTTTTTTCTTTTAATTTTTGACAAAGTAGAATGGGAAATTAAATGTGCTGCTCTATTATATTGTCTTTTTGAGTTTACTATAGTGTATCAAAACAGTAACTTTTTTATTTAAGGTAAGAACATTTTGTTTTTGAGCACTCCTTTCATCATTAGATAAGGTTAACAAAAATCAAAATTTGAGAGAGCAATGTCATCACGAAACTTTAGTAAGCCACAGGGAATGGAATGGCATACAGATTTCTCCTGCTTTGCTTGCTCACAGAAACTGAAGCTTGAGTAGAGTCACAATCTGCTTTCACAGGACCATACTGTGGTCAGACGACCTACCACCCTATGACACTTGTTTAAAAAACTCACCAGATAGTCTTTATTTCCTAATTTTGCAGTGCACACAGAGTGAATATACACACACTGCACAAATTAAGCATCAAGCTGAATTCTGAATATATGCTTCTACATACTTTTTAACTCTCAAAATTTTAGAAAATGTCTCCTAAAATACAAATGAATGCTACATAAACTACTTTATTTTGTGATTATGCAACATGTAACTAACTTTTTTTTTCTTGGTCTTGAGAACAATTCAAACCAAAGATGGGTAAGAAAAATAATACACTTTCAGTTACTTTAGTATTGAAAAATTAGACAAAAGTGTGGTTTAATTAGACCTTCAAGACCAATTAAACTGTATTGTAATGTAAAGTATGGCATGAAAAATATGGTGCTGACTTATCTTGAAAGAGAGATGAATGTCCATTATTTAGGTGTATCCTGTCTATCCAGTTAGTTGTTTGCACACTACTGTGAGTTCATGGGAATATGCTCTCAGGATAGTTAAATACTTTGAGCATATAATTTCATAAAGGTGGCATGATAAACAGATTAATGCATAAGGTAGAGAGAGGTTTAATGCTATAACCTTATGGGTTTGGACAGGACAGCTAAGTGACCAAGTTAAGTGTCCAACAGCAAAAAGTAAAGTGCTGATTATAAGAAATGATGCTTTTTACTTGTACTTAATAAAAATATAAAATTTCTGATAACATTATATAATCAATGGCATTGTTTGTGATCACAATATGTGAAATTTTAGCCCAGAGATATGCTAAGCAAAATCACAAAGAGCCAGAGTACTGGACTAGACAGGAACTAATGAAATTTTGAATGGAAAAAATAGTGACACCCAAAGAAAGAAAACATATAGGAAGCACAAAAACAAACTGAGTAATGAAATGGTATATATAAGAAGCATGAAATATATTGCTTGTCATATAATAAGGTTATCATAAAAAATGTACCTCATCGTTATTGATGTTCCATATTTGTTCAATTGTGATAGTCCAAGGGAGCCTTCTCAGCAGGTTTTTGGCCAATTTGTCATATTAACTATTCTTATCTCCATTGCTGAATGTACTATTTCATAATTTAACATTTATAGTTTAAGGCTAAAAGGCATATTTTTAAAATCCACTATGTTACATGTAAAATACTTTAAAAACTATTTTTACAACTAAAAGCAACTATTTATAATTTTAGTTTTATATGTCATATTATATTATATACTGCTAAGAGTTACACAGAAAATCCCCTGATAAAAACATCTATTTTTTAGGCTTTTCACATTAGACCAACACATCATCAGAAGTTCACAAATACTTGCTCATAGTCACTATCCATATGCAATCCGGAAAACTGAATGACGGATCTCCATGGGGTTCTCCTCACGTACAGAACATCTGGTTTCGTATGTCATGAGCAAAGAGCTTCATCACAGGTCATTGTGCTGCCCTCTATGAGAGAGGCTGGCATCTAAAGTCACTTTTTTTTTCCATTTGTTATATATTGCCTTTATTTTAATCAATGTCTTTCAAGCATCTAGAATAATATGCGGCTCTTGGATGTTGTGTGCTGTATCTTTCTGTTTTTCAATGGTAAATGCTTCAGAATATCTTAATTCCCATTCACTGCACGGATTACTACAAATTCTGATATCTTTGAATTGTGGAAATATTTTTTTTGGTCTAAACAGTATGATATTAAAAAGCTGCACCCCCCCCCTTAATAATTTTTATATGCTGATCTCATTGCTTTTTTAATCTATTTTTTGTACTGCCAATGTATACCTTTTTTCTTTCTTTTTTTTTTTTTTTTTTTGAGAATTATCATAATATGGGCCAATAGGAATCCTATATACTCCTGCCTGATGCAACATAGCAGTGATGGAAAGTTGCAAAACCATTTTTGGAGCAGCAAAATACATTTTTGGAGCAGCAAAATATATTTTTAGAGCAGGTAAAATATATTTTTAGAGCAGATAAAATACATTTTTTGGAGCAGGTAAAATACATTTTTGCAGCAGGTAAAATACATTTTTAGAGCAGCAAAATGTGTTTTTGGAGCAGGTGAAACACATTTTTGAAGCAACAAAATGCATTTTTGGAGCAGATAAAATACATTTTTGGTGTAAGAAAACATTTTTTTGAGCAGGTAAAATATTAGTAGATAGAACAAACTTTTAAGCAGAAAATGTTTTGGAAATAGATGCACCCTACTCAAATTTAAAACATCTTGCATTGAAATACACACACACATATGCAAACATTTTAGTTTTCAAATAGATCAAAAAATTTGTAACCATAGCAGGATTCTATTATTAATCATTTATTTTACTGAAATTTTCACAAGCACAAAGCCGCATGCAATCAATGTAAAGAGTTGTCAAAAGGCGCTGAGCTGATTTCCCTCTCGACTTTTGCACACGGTACTGTCAAATGGCTGTATGGGGAATCACGTGACAAATTCCGCCTCCGTTGGTGGGGAAGTCAGAACATCGAAGATGCATAAGGGATTATCCGTAAAGTGCATTTTTTCGACCAAAAGACGGTAAAAAAATAGAAATTGCGTGCAGGGATCTTGCGAGGGCTTTTCCGTAGTTATTTCGGGTGACTTCCGTAAAACCGTAGGATGGAGTGAAAATCCGTAAAATTTGGCATCTCTGAATACTGTTGTGGCGGTTATCTACGCCACGTTGTATAAAGTTTATTATCATTGATAGCCAAAAGTAAACCTGAAGGGAAATTTTGAATTTAGACTAAAATTTAACTTTGGGAGATGGGTAGATGCATTTTGAAACAACCAAAAATTAAAACTTATAAGAAGAAACTTTGAGATGTCATATTTGTTATAGCACACCTGAGTTTTCACCTGTGTTAGTGTTTCTGTGAATTTTGTTTCAACCGAGGAATAACTATAGCACTGTGTTTTTGGTACATGTGTAACATATGTGTCAACTCAAAGAGACCGTGTTTATGAACTCGTGTTTGTAAGCATGAAAAAAAAAAAAAAGAAAATATCAGACCGTAATTATTTTACTTATTAGGACATTATCATTATTTAAACAACAACCAAGGGACTTCCTAGCCAACGTCAGAGCCATTGCTCAGAAATTTAAGAGACAGCAAGAAAACTGAATTGCCAATTCTTATTAAAACTAGGTTTTTGAAAGGCTAATGCCTATATTTATTTGTAAAACAATAACAATATGGTATCAAAAAAGAATATTAGAAGAACAAACTGTACTGATAGTGTTGCGAGATCACAACCTTTTTCTTATGTCATAACAATTCCTGTTGATACATTTTTGCCTGTTTTTGTAGATTTGGCTTCACATGCCTCTCCCATTTTCATGGATTTTTGAGGCCATTACAAAACATCATGAGTGATTTTTAATGAGAATTTTTTTCTTTTTGAACAATAACACTAGTAATGGTCAGCTACAGCCTTCCCCCTTCAATAGTGCTTCGCTTAGTAAATTTTTCAGCTAATTTATACCTCCCCTTATCCAAAAAAAAAACAAACCTTTAACCATATTATGAGAAAGAAAAGCAATAAAAGACAACTTACATAATTAAGCTCGAGGACTTGTTGTTGGTGGGGTTCACCGTTTCACCTGATTGTTGTTGTTTTTTTTTTGTTTTTTTACTGTCCTGCCGCGCTTAGTTGAATTACTGGACTCCTTTTGATGAGCACATCTTCGGCAGGCCTATTTGGACCATTTTGTGGGTTATTCGAGCTAATTCCACTCGAAGAGCGTAGTTGAAGTGGCTCCTTCAACATCTTCTGTATTCTTGGAATGGTACCTTAGGTTGTCAACAATTTCTTCTTACTCCTCAATCTTGCGGGGTTTTTTTGTTTTTTTACCTTTTTGATGATGGCGCAGAGTACGGAGGGAGACTGTTATGAGGCTATTTGATTACTCCTCGTAGAGAAGTGGATAACCTGTTCTCCATTCATTTTTTCACCTCGGCCATATAGGTGGGTCGGCTGCCACTCGTCGCCCAGGGCTCTCCTCACAGCTAGGGATAGCTGTTTTAAAAAAAAAAACAGACTTAGCGCTGTTGTTCTCGGAGAGGCATCATAATGAGTGGGTTTTTTTTTTTTCTATCTGGGGCTGCAGGTCCAAGTCGGTAGTCTATGTTGAAAATTTGAGTTTCCCAGGAAGAGGATAACCCCCTAACCTCACTCTGGGCTTCTCGAAGACAATCTGCCTCATTTTCTTTACACCCAACAGCCACTTTTTTTAGTCCTCCCTCTAGCAGTTCATTTTTGCGACTTCTCTCTAAAATCAAAATGGACGCGCAGAGCTCTTCTCCCCTTCAATAGGTCAAGCGACCAATTGCATCAGCTCGGGAGGACGCCTGCCATCCCATTGGCTGCTTCCAGCCAAGAACACGTGAAATGCACATGTTCGACACCTGCCAGTGAATGCTTCGCAAGGGTCCACATTTCGAAAACAACCTCATAAATTTTGGCGCGAGGGACTGCTGCTTCCCACATTCAACCGGCCAACCACTTCCCCTTTCATAGTGCTTTACACGGGTATCTATTTCAGTTCGCTAAGCCCCTTCTCAGCTAGTGAGATTTGCCAGACCATGGGGAAAAGAATGTTGGTTACTCCTGGTGGTCTTTTCCCAGGAAAGAAAATCTCTGAAAGGGATTGAAAGAATTTTCTGCCTTCCAGCCCTTTTCTGGGAAACTTGGATCATTAACCGCTATCTGTTAAAGGAGGGAGGCTGTATCTGGCTTACAAAATGTTTTAACATGTTACCTCATACACTGAACAAAGCAAGAAATACAAAATATATATTTTTTTTCTTAATTATTTTTAATGAGCATACCCCAGGTTTATTCTCATGAAAGTTGCGACATCGCACCTTTTGGTACTGTGTCATATAAATGCTACATTTTGTTCATACACATAGAGAAAAAAATTATTAACACTGCTCTTACTTTAATTCTGCTGAGTATGTTTTTCCTTTCCTCCTGCTGGGCTGAGTAATCCAAAAACAAAAGGACAGCATTGTGACTGCCAGTCCACACTATATACATTTTTTTCTTTTGTGAAAAAAAACGAACACCTTTCTTTCAGGCCCCACAGAACAAAGAAGGAAAAAAACAAATGATGAGAAATAGAATTTCTGTAACTTTTTCTTGACTTTCTCTCTCTGGATCCAAAGACCGAACCCAGGGGAGGTGAAATCTAAGTTTACGAAAAGTTTAACAGCAAATCTCTCCAGGGAAGAATCGTCACCCTTTCCTGAACTGATCACTATTACCCCTTCGATTAATTTTTTCTTTCAAGAAAAACGTGGATAATGTTCAATTCCACTTAGTAGTTCTAATTCTGACTATTATATAGCTCTAATTATTGTACTATTCTCTTTTACGTGCGATATTTCAAAGTAACTTGTACAGAAAACTAGCGGATAATGCTTACCTTGGCATTCCTTTCTAGCGACGGGGACATTTCACGCACATGTTTTCCGGTCTTTGTTGAGGTTATTGTCCTAAAGTCCGTTGTATGCGATGACTGGCTTTACTTCTCACACTTTTCGCTGGTTTAGAAATCATTTATAAAAGAAAACAACTATACCAAAACCACATTCAGTGCTATAATATGTGGAACCAGATACTGAATACTGAATATATGAATTTTAACGGGACATGGAAAACCCTTATTATAGACGATGTTCTCACTGAAATTAATGAAATAGTCGAAAGCCAACAAAAGGCGGCAGAAAGCTCAACTGCCAAGAAATTTAATACCCTTTTAGATGGAATCAAAATGAGGGGTGATGAAAGCACAGAATACCCAGTGTTTGTGAATCAATCATCGAGAGCGCTAACTTTTAGTGAAAAGGCAGTGCTACAACGTGGGAAAAAATACGCATTTCCACCTAAAACCCCAAGAACAGAAGAGTACATTCCTATCTTAGAAGATATTGTGCAGCGAGTGCATCCAGAACATGCTACCGATCTAAGGTTTAAGCTATTCAGAATCATGCTTAGAGTATAATGCTAAGCACAAAAAAAACTGCAAGATTAATAAATTAAAGTATGACAGAAAACAACTAGTAAATCTTTGCAAAGACCCCACGATCAAATTCTGCGAAGTGGACAAAATAGGGCAAATTGTTATTATGGACACTTTGGAATATAATGATAAAATGCGGACGGCCATCTCAGAGCTACAGTGCGATAGCATCAACAAAGATCCCACCGACAAACAACTTACCTTCCTGGCTAATATAAGGAACCACAGCACGTTACCAACAGAAATAAAAATGCAAACCCTCCAATGGGAGCAGGGATGCCAAAAATATTCTCGAAAATTAAAACTCATAAAGAAAACACACCTTTAAGACTGATTCTATCGAAAAAAATCTCACCACTCATCAACCTAGAAAAACAGATATACAACTATCTATCCCCAACATTCATGAGGAATCAATATACATTAAAGAATAGCTATGAGTTTATAGAAAAAATCAAATTAATTAATCAAGACCTAGAGCAAATAACTATGGCCTCCATGGATGTTAAGGCGTTATACCCAAACACTCCTGTCGAGCTAGCCATCGAATTGATTATGCAACAACTAAGCATCAACAAAGAACTAAACTTGTCACAATTGAAAGAGTTAAAGAATACCTTACATTTCATCAAGGAAAACAACATCTTCCATTTTGAAGGAAATATATATAAACAAACACAAGGTGGCCCTATGGGATCCCCATTATCGGCATTATACGCAGAAGTGATTATGGCATACCTCGAAAAAGAAATTATTCAAAATTTACCTGAAAAACCAATACTTTATGCTCGATATGTAGACGACATTATTATAATGTCTAAACTTAACAAAGCCGAGCTACAAGATCTAGCACAGCAGTTTAGCAAAATCTGTAACACCATAGAGCTAACTATTGAGTTTGAAGAGGATAATTGCCTATCCTTCCTGGACATTCAACTAAAGAAAAACAAAAATAGTTTTGAATACTCTGTGTTCAAAAAAGCAACTTACATACCTGTACTGATACCATACTCGTCGCACCATCCAGTGATACATAAAAAAAACAGCATAGTAAACTTGATACGGCGAGCGTACACACACACATCTAACAACAGGCTAAAAAATCAAGAGCTAGAGTTTATCTCGAAAATATCACAAGAGTATGGGTACCCGAGCAAGCTAATTAATAAATGGATACATGAGAGTAAAAAGCATATGACTCAGAGTAAAGAAGGCCAAGAAGTGCACAACCAAAGGAAGATGAGAAATAAAAAATTGAAATACATTGGAGCTTTCCCATACCTGGAAGGAGTGAGTAAAGAAATCAATAGGCACTGTGCTAAATATGACTTACAACTAGGAAGCTCAGTGCACACCGTGAAAAGTATGACTGTCAACAAAAAAACAGAGGAAAAAATGCTAGAAGAATCAGGAACCTACGAAATTCCAATAGCACACATACCCCCAATATCGTACATTGGAAGTACGAAAAACAGATTAAAAAAAGACTTAAACAACACATATCTAACTGGCAAAAAAAAGAAGCCAAAACTGCTTTAGTGCAATTCTGCTTGGAAAACCGGACATTCCCAAAGTTCGATGAAATTAAAATGCTAAAAAAGAATAAAAAATCGGAAAGGCAAATGAGGAGGGAAGAAGCAATATTAATCTACAAAAATAAAGCAAGGGTATGTAACCAGAACGACCCTAGCACATTATCGGGCCTGTGGAAAGAACTAATAAGACAAGAAAAACAACAACAAAAGAAAAACAGGCAAAAAAAGACAAGAAATCCAGGATAGGAGAAGAAAATTAAAAAAATTAAAAAAAAAAAAAAAAAAAATACGGGGGGGGAAAAAAGTGTTCTTAACGAAACATAGATGGCGCCAGCCAGGCTTGATAACGAAATATATCCAGGAAAGTTTTTCCGACGAATGGCAACAAGGAGTATCGGACTCCATTAGCGCGAAGTTAACCACGAACATCGGTGGTAAAGTCGCCACGCTCCTGAAGATGCCCAGAGTATGGGCGAAAATTTCGAGTATAAAGAACGGTAAAAATTGATGTTTGAATCCTAAAGCAAAGATCCAACGAGTATACCCAGCGAAAAGTGTGAGAAGTAAAGCCAGTCATCGCATACAACGGACTTTAGGACAATAACCTCAAAAAAGACCGGAAAACACGTGCGTGAAATGTCCCCGTCGCTAGAAAGGAATGCCAAGGTAAGCATTATCCGCTAGTTTTCTGTACAAGTTACTGTGGATAATGTTGATGAAAATCTGAAAACATTGATCAGGTGTCCACAGATTTTCAGCAACATATCAATACCTACGAATCCTTTAGAAGCAGAACCATTGTACCCTGCCACGGGAGAGCCATTTTTAGTCATCCTCCACGTCGATGAAATAGCTAATGACTGACATTGCGCTGTATTTACGTAATCGCGCACCTCGCCCGGAATGAAATAACTGCGCTATCCCAAAGAGCAGGGAATGACATATAAACAATCTCAATTGCGCAGCACTCCGAAAGAGCACCAAACTATCAGTAAGCAATCTTCATCAGGATTTCAAAACGCACAGCATCATTTCTCCTACATACCACGTGATTACAACAAAACTCCTCCTCCATAAGCAAAAACAATTTAATTTCCTACATCGCGAAAATCATTGTTTTTTAGTCACTTTTGCCGAAAAAACAACGAATTAGAAGGTAGGTGAAAAACATTCCAAAATTTTAGGATTGGACGGTACGGTACGTGTTGATTAAGCATCGTTTTCACCAAATTACGCGTAGAGCTTAAAAAAGCGTCATTCGATTCGACGTTTAAAACGGAATTTTTGCCGTGAAAACATTTTTTTCGCTCGGCAATTTTTGCTGTGGATTGCCGTTTCGGCGCAGTTCGGCGCAATTGGCGCTAACTTTCCATCACTGAACATAGGTGGTTTTTTTGCTTGGTATTTTTCATCCAAGTATATAAGAATAGTTAATATGACAAACTGGCCAAAAACCAGCTGAGAAAGCTCCCTTGGACCTGAACAAGGGAGCTTTCTCAGCTGGTATTTTTCACCCATGTTTCACTGCCATATGTGGAAGGTCAATGACGATAAAGTATGTTTTTTATGAAAACCTTATTATTTGACAAGTAATACATACATGCAAATCACTAAGCTGTTCTCTGAGATTCAGAGGTTAGCTCCACAAAGAAATACAACCTACCAGATAAATTTTTAACTGATTACTTACGTGCTGTTGCTGTATCAAATTTCTCCATTTACAGCGATCTTGACACAACTCCGGCTCCACTGACATCAATCACACGACATACATAAGACCTTCTATACTTCATACTCATAATCCTTTTCTCATTTTCTCATGCAGACACTCCTGAATCTGATCCTCCTATATCTTCCTTGGCCTTCCTCTGCCTTTCTTTCCTGCCAGTTGGGCTAAAAAAATTTCCTTAGTAAGCATTTCATCACTCATTCTTTCAACATGGCCAAACAACCAAAGCATATTAGTCTCCACCTTGCTAACAGCATTTTGCTTCACATTACACAACTGCAACACATCTTCATTCACACATGATCAGAATGTGTCTTGCCACAAACCCCCTGTAAGTAACGCATTTCTCCAGCACACAAATGACTCCTATGTTTCTTCTGTAGTACCCATGTTTCACTGCCATACAGGGCCGGTTCTGGCAGGTGTGCAGTGCATGCATGCACTCAGGCGGCCAAATTCTAAGGGCAGCCGTAGTGGCCTCTTTCGGTGGTACATTTGCGGAACCACCATTTCCAGAACTTTTACTCTAGACTCGCATTGGCAACGCGAGTTTTTCCTAACAGTGGAAAAGTTCAAAGAGCTTGGTTTATCTATTCTACAAAATCCAATAGTGTGTTTTGTTTTTGTTGCAAGTTGTTTGCTTTAAAACAAACCAAACTAACAGATTGTCAGGGGTTTTCAGATTGGCAACATTTAGCTGCTCATTTATCGCGGCATGAAGCGAGTGTAGAACACATGCAAAACTGTAAAAAGTGGTATGAATTAAAAACACGCCTCGACAACAATTGCACAGTTGATAAAGAACAACAACGGTACTTTGAATCTGAAAAATGACGCTGGTGAGCAATTATTGAGAGAATCATTGCAACTGTCCAGTTTCTAGCAGAGCAGTGTTTAACTTTCAGGGGTGAAAATGATAAATTATACGAAGCAAACACTGGGAACTTTTAAAAGGCTATTATCAAAATTTGACCTCGTTACCTCACAGCAGCATGTCAATAGCATAACAAAATCTCAACCTGCTAAAAGTCATATGCTTCATTACTTAGGCCATGCTTTCCAAAATGAAAAAACATCTGTTTTAGCAAGTGGCATAAAATCAAAAATCAAGGAATTTGTGAAGAAAGCAAAATATTTTTCTGTAACTCTCGACTGCACGCCAGATGCCAGTCAACAGATAGCGTTTGTAGTTAGAATTGTAAATATTGACAATTCTGATGTTGCAGTTAGAGAATTATTTCTTGGGTTTTATTCAGTTTCAGACACTATGGGGAAGGACTATGTAATTATCTTCTAAGTGAACTCTTAACAGATTTAAACTAGATATTCAAGATATGCGTGGATAGGGGTAGGATAACAGGGCAAATATGCATGGTAAGCATAATGGCTTGCAGAAGAAAATTAGGAGTATAAATCCTAGAGCCTTTTTTGTATCTTGTGCATCCCATTCATTAAATTTAGTTGTAAATGATGCTGCCAAAATAACATTTGAAACAGTTAATTGTTTTAACATTATCAAAGATTTGTACACATTTTTCTGCATCCTCTTACAGGTGGGATATACTAAAACGTAATATTAGTAGATTAAAACTGAAATCTGTAAGTTATATAAGGTTCCCACCTTGAATAAAATCAGTGCAACCTCTGAGATTGCAATTAGGTGAAGTCATGAAAAGTTTAAATGACCTAATAGACGACAATTCCAGAGACGAAAACAACACATAAAACTCAATGTTTGTTAGATCGGATTGCGTCTTTTAAGTTCATCTCTTCAGTCATCATATGTAATGATTTTCTGTCAAAAATTGACGTTGTAAGTAAAATGTCTCAGTGCCCTCAATCCAACATGAATGAATCTCTTAATGTTTTGAGTGAGCTTGTTAAATTTCTAAGTGCAGCCAGATCTGATGAGGCATTTAGTAAATATATTAGGGATGCAGGAGCTTTAGCTGCAGAGTAAATGTTGAGGCAGAATTTCCAGTTGTTAAGGAGTAGGACTAAAGTTTGCCTTTCTGATTATGAAAGTCTTGATGAATCTATCAAAAATACAAAACAATTGTTCAGAATACAATTTTATCTAACGATTGTTGATACAGCCTTAAATTCTATTCAGGAAAGGTTTGAAAATCTGCAGGAATATCATAATGTATTTAAATTTCTTTCTGAATTTTGAGAAATGACTGAAGAGGAAATTAAAAAATCTTGCTTTGATTTAGATGTTTCCCTTCTAATTAACAAAATAAAGGAAGCAAAAGTTTTAAGGATATTGATGGTCTTCAGCTCTTTAGTGAGCTGATAATGTATAGAGTTTTGAGCAGTGGAATTGCAGATGAGCCAGACCCATTAAGAAACTTAACATACATAACAAAAAATAACTTAATGTCATCATTTCCTAATCTGTTTATAGTTTTGAGAATTCCAATGAAACGCATATAGCGTATTAAATCCATTTATTTTTGTGGTGTAGTCAGCACAAAGATTCGCCTAGCTTTCGCACTCCACTGGGAGACTTTTCCAAAGCAATGGTAGACATAAAAATGCAAGGAATTGGAACACATAAAGAACGAAGAGGATTTTTGAAAATAATGTGGGGGACATCACGAGCATATTACATGAATTTTTATCACGCAATTATACGGTGCACCGTGATATGTTTCCATCTTTTAATAATGCATGCCAAACCATTGGTAGTTCAGTACAGTCTACATCATTGCATGCTAGTTTGCTGGATAGGATTTCTACTGTTTCCCTGATGGCAGTCTCTGTTTCTCTGGTGGCATTTTTATGTCTACCATTGCCTTGAAAAAGCCTCCCAGTGGAGTGCGAAAGCTTGGCGAATCTTTGTGCTGACTACACCACAAAAATAAACGGATTTAATATGCTATATGCATTTCATTATTATTCATGTCTGGTGTATTTAAAATAAAGTTTGATCATTCTTCTGACATTACCAGTTAGTGTAGTATCAAGTGGAAGGAGTTTTTTGAAACTCAAACTTGTAAAGACATATTTAAGAACGTCAATGACTCAAGAAAGGTTTGGTGATCTAGGGCTGTTGGCTATCAAGAAGGAATTGTGTGAAAGTTTGGAATTATAAGATGTAATTGACAAATTGGCAAGTAAGAAAGCAAGAAGAGTGCACTTTTAACTCCACAGATACATACATATGTACATACATTTTGTTAAGTTATGGTACTTATGTGTAATGTGTCACTGTCTGTGTGATTGTGATATTTTTGAACAGTTTTGTTTTGAATACAGAAAAAAAAAGTGTATACGGTGTTGTGTTGTTATTATTATTATTATTATTATTATAGAATATTTGTACGTTGTACGCTTGTACCCCTGCCAACTATATAGAACAGTGAAAAATAAGACATCCCCCGTGCCATGGGTTAGGTTAGGAATCTAATAGCATATTTACTTGTACTCGATTCGCATTGGCATGGGCTGCCAAATATCTGTGGCACACAGGAGGCTAACATCCCAGAACTGGCCCTGCTGCCATACATTAGAGTAGGAACAATTACACTTTCATACACAGCCATGCGGGACTCTCTTGAGAACCCATCATTCCTGTGAAAACCTGCCAGAGCAGCTATGACTTTCAATGAAGAATTCACTCACCTATTAATTTCACCATTCAATTTGTTCTCTCTGTCAAACATGCTTCCTAAATACACAAATTCATTCACCTGGTTAATCAGTGCGCTATTTAGACTTATCTTGAATTCAGTGCTAACAGTTCCTCGCTCAAAAACCATAACTTTGGTTTTCCCCTTATTTATACTGTTTGAATTTCATGCCAACTTTGTATATCCAGGACAACATACTCTGCAACTCCCTTTTGCTCTCTGCCAACAGGACTGTGCCATCAGCATACAGCAATCTGCACACACACACATATTACCAAGACATAAACCAGTATTGTCCATCTTGGCATCACGCATGCATGCATCTATAAATATATTAAACAGCCATGGTGACATTACACAACCTTGTCTGACTCCTGCACCAATAGAAAACCATTTTGATAAAACACCATTCACATGTACACAAGCTCTACAGCCAGAATACATGGCTTTCACACTATCAAGTAGATTCCCAGTAACACCATATTTATTCAATACCTTCACAAAAGTGTCCTATTTACTCCGTCGTAAATTTGCTCTAAATCCATGAAGGCAGCAAAAACTTTCTTACCAACAGCCACATACTTATTAATCATTATGCGTAATGCAAATATTTGGTTAGTGAAGCCTTTACCAGGCATAAAAGCACTCTGAACATCTCACACTTTCTCTGATGCAAGACCTCACACTTTTCAATAATGACCTTACCAAACACTTTCCCTGGCACACTCAGTAGACTAATACCACGATAGTTCTTGCAGTCAGTCTGATCACCTTTTCCCTTATACAAGGGAACAATAATAGCATCCTTCCAATCCCGAGGGATCATTCCTAAATCCCAGCACAACTGGCAAATTTCAGTTAACCAGTCAATTACAGAATCACCACCATATTTCAACATCTTGGCAGTTATGCCATCAACTCCTGGAGCCTTACCATTTTGAAGAGATTTTAGAGCTTTACACACTTCTCTTGAGATCCCTCCTGTGCTTCTATCCTTCACTATGACATCATCTGCTTCTGCCTCTGAATCACCATTGCTTTCCTGATTTAATAACTCACAGAAGTATTCACCCCATCTTTCACTTAACTCATTGGGCTCCCATATCATTTCGTCGATTCTATTCTTCACACAACTTACAACTTTGTTAACCCTATTTTTCCTGAGTCTCATGTACTTCCAGAAACTTTTACTATCTTTCCAAAAACCCAATTCCTGCCTTTCCACTTTCTCCTTCCCATTTTTTGCCTTACTCTGGCAAACCAGCTTAGCTGCTTCACACTTGTTACAGCAATATTCATTCACAGAAACTCTACCTTGCAACATCCCCAAATAGGCTTCCTTCTTTCTCTTTATTGCCTCTTCAATCACACTATTCCACCAAGCATCACCTCCATTGTTACTTACTATTGTGGTGCCACAGACCTCTACGGCAGCAGTGACTGCACAGCTCTTAAAACATTCCCACATAATTTCTACATCCCTTTCACATGACTTCAGCTCCTTCAGTTGTTCTGTGAGTAAGTTAGAGTAACACTGATGATCTTCAGAGAGCCTTTCAACTTTTATTCTTTTCATTTTAGGCTTCTTCCTTTTCCTCCAACCAACATTCAGTTTCACTCGTACACTACCAAGTAATGATCAGAACTAACATCCGCACCTCTTGTCACACGAGTGTCAACAACTAAGTGTTTCAGATGCCGATCGTAAACAACAAAATCTATATCACCCTTTTGGCCAAGAGTAAGATTTTCCTAAGTATATGTGTGGAGAGGAAGGCCAAGAAAATCACAGGAGGACCGGATTCAGGAGTGTCTGCATGAGAACATTATTATGAGTAAGAAATACAGAAGGTCTTGTGTATGTCATGTGATGGATGTCAATGAAGCCCGAGTTGTGCGCCAAGATCGCTGTAAATGGAAAAGTTTGATACAGCAACAGTAAGTAAATACTCAGTTAAAAATTTATCGGGGGCTTGTATTTCTTTGTGGAGCTAGCCTCTGAATCTCAGACAACAGCTTAGTGATATGTGTGAAGCGATACATACGAGAGCTAATACTTCACTGAATGCTCTAATGTTATCATGCAATTTGTTTTTGAGTTGCACAAAGACTTATATCTTCTTGCACACCATTTAATTAAACTGTATTACTTTTCAAGTATGGCAAGTAATACAATTTAATTAAATTACTTGTCAAGTGAATTTTAATTTAATTAAATTGACAAGTACGTCAATTTAATTAAATTGTATTATTTGTCAAGATTGACAAGTAATACAATTTAATTAAATTACTGTCAAGTATGATAAGTAATACAAATTAATTACATTACCCGTCAAGTATGACAAGTAATACAATTTAATTAAATGGTGTGCAAGCAGATATGAGCCTTAGTGCAACTCAATAAAAAATTGTATAACACAGTTCAGTGAAGTATTAGCTCTCGTATGTATCACTTCCCACATCACTAAGCTGTTCTCTGAGATTTAAAGGTTAGCTCCACAAAGAAATACAACCCCCCGATAAATTTTTAAATGAGTACTTACTTACTGTTGCTGTATCAAACTTTACAGCAATCTTGGCACACAACTCGGGCTTCATTGACATCCATCACACAACATATACAAGACCTTCTGTATTTCATACTCATAATCTTTTTCTCATGCAGATACTCCTGAATCCGGTCCTCCCATGATTTCTTTGGCCTTCATCTACTTTTCTTTCCTGCCACTTGGGCTGAAAAAATTTTGTTAGTAAGCATCTCATCACTCATTCTTTCAACATGTCCAACCAACTAAGAATATTAGTCCCTTACTGACAACATTTTGCCTCACATTCAAGAACTGAAACACATCTTCATTTCTAACATGATCAGAGATTGTCTTCCCACAAACCCCCCATAAGTAACATATCTAACTCCTGTGTCTCTTCTGCATCTTCTGCAGTACCCAGGTTTCACTGCCATACATCAGAGTAGGAACAATTACACTTTCATACAGAGCCATGCGGGACTCTCTTGAGAACCCATCATCTCAAGAGAGTCCTGAATGGCACTGTGAACAAAAGGAATGCATTAAAAGGAATCATAACTCTAACTCAAACAAAAACGGGTGCACCAAACAGTGACTTGGAATTCCATGAATCACCTTCATCACTGAACACTTTTGATGTTAATTATAAATGTATGGTGATAAACAGCATGATGAGCTAACATCAAAGCATTCAGTGAAGTATTAGCTCTCATAACAACAGCAAAATTGTCAGTTAAGTCCTTGAAAAACTCATGGAAAAGATACAAAGTCTGATCAAAAATTATCCAAAAGAATTGTTGAATGTTTTTTCACCTAAACTAGACAGTATGGTACCAAAACTCCATGGAGTGTCACCTTGAACTTGAATGTGCATGTGTGAATTTTTGCCACACTGTCACCTGGTTCATTTGGTGCCTGGCAGTGACTCATGGCATGGCAGTGGTCATTTGGTGCATGCATTGTGAATTTCCATGCCTGTTGCATTCTTGTTGTCGCAATGATTGAGCAAATTCACCAGAGAATCTGCATCAAAGTTTGCCACAAACTCGGCCACACATCATCTCAAGTAATTCAAATGATTAAAATGGCTTTTGGTGATAAAGCTATGAATGCAACATATTTCAAGGAATGGCACTGGCACTTCAAAGATGGACGAACATCAGCTGAGAGTGACCAGCATTCAAAAAGACCCTCCATGAGCAAGGAGTACAAGATGCAGTGTGGTGAAAGAGACCAGCACCATGGCAGCTAAATGACTGGCAGCTGCACCATGACCATGTTCTCACCCATTCACCTCACCTCATTCACACCTTTTATGCCAAACATCAGATACCATGAGTGAGGCAAGCCCCATACTCTCTGGACATGGTACCTTGTGACTTCTGGCTGTTCCCAAAGTTGAAAATGCATTTGAATAGAATATTTGAAGACAAAGAGATCAATAAGAATGAGATGCAGCACCTATTGGTGATGCCTAAAAGTGATGACACTTCAAACAAAATGTACCCATCTGACAGCATAGCACAAATCCACACATGCACTGAAGTCCAACCTCATGCGCCATTGAGTTTTGGCACTGTGCTCTGTCTAGTTTAGCAGAGCGATATTGCAGCTGGTACTTTTTGATCACACCTTGCATTTTTACGCATCTTACTAGATAGTAAGTCAAAACACTTGTGCAGTAATGGCTCAAACTTCTCACAATTTTAGACAGTATGACTGTCTTATATTTTGAAATTAATTTTTTGTGAAATTTTAAGCCTGAAACCTTACTTTAATTTAATTACAGTAGCCTTAATTAGGAAATAAGTGAAAATATTGAAAATGGATAACACTTGGATAGTGAAAAACTATGACAATGAAATATAGAAACCACAGGTGAACAGATTTACTTCCTATATCACCAAAACCACGATTGGCACTCTCAACATAACAGTGACAGCTACAAGCTGCAAAAACTTGGCTGAAATTGGCACCTCCCAAAATAATGGTGACAGAACAGAATTCAAAAATTTACAAGTTCCAGTGAGACACACACAAAACTTTTCTTCTACTGGGACAACTGAATAAAACATGAATATTTTTATACAGCACTTTTTTTCTGGATAGAAAAGTGTCAGAACTTTTAAATTTAAGTTCTTCAAAAGAAGGGATTTGACCTGATAAAAAGTAATTCACACACAGTTTCTTGAACTTTGTTCTTGCCTTATCATTGCTGTTTGTTATAAATTGCAAAAACATAATTTTCACTAACATATTGCATTAAATTTCTATATTAAAAATAGCTAGGAACCTTTAACAGTTTCATTGAACTTTGCAAACATTGCATTGTATTAATTTACAATTAAATGATTATTCCAAAATTCAAAACCAAAAATTTTATATTGAAAATGGTGCCAGAACACAGTTTTGGTGCATTCCACCAGAAAAAAAGCTCTGGTTTTATTTATACAGAAATGTTTCATATAAAGTATTAATTCTAAGAAGCACAATATGTTTAAACAACACTCACCAGATGTGGCAAAACTGGAAGTATGTAAAGTGTAGCATCTGCAGATACAACTAATAAACTGTTACCAGCAGCATCAAAAGTAAGTGCCCTTATGTTTTTAGATGGATTACAGAACCAATGAAGTTGGCGCATTACTGGCTTCTTGTTTTTGTGCTTAAGTAACGAAACAGCAAATAACCTGAAAAAAAAATAAACACCTTTACTAAGTGAAACAACAGCAGGTGACATGCACTTACACTGCAGGATACATGTACAGTCAAACCCCTATTTTAACGGACTGCAATTCAATGAATTCCACGATTTTACGTACATTTTTTACGGTCCGGACATAACCACATTGAAATTAATGCTTGGCGTTTCCCGATTTAACGAACACATTTCCTCAATTTAGTGAAAAAAAAAAAAAAAATTCTAAACCATGAAACTATGTTAACCAGCATTTTTATCTTAAAAGTTAGCTAGAAAGAGAGCTTTCCTAACAGGAAAAGTTTACACATTCGGTTAACCAGCGTTTCAAAGAGCATCTGCGACATAGCTTGACAGAATCATAAATCAGTTCGCCTTTCTACTTACTATGAAGCGCAAGCTTCTTACAGGGTGAAGCAAATGACCAATAAGTTGCAAAGAAGCGCAACATTTTCTTGCATGGGTGGGAAGCAGGAAAAAGAAGGGCAATGTGGGGGAGGAAATTTGGAGTACCCTGGGGATTCTTGTTTTTAGCTACAGACATAACAATAGCTTTCTGTGAGGTCAGGGGACACACACTGTACGTACCCATTCTGAACCTCTGGAATTCTTTCCCAAATTGCGCTTCTCCTTCTTTTCTTCACAGTGTCAAATCTACTGGTCAAATTAAGCAACACAGCTCATTTATGAATAAAGTTTTGATGATCATACTGTAGATAGCACTAGAAAAGTTAGAGTGAAATTGACTGAGCACTGTAGTTTGCAAATGTGCATTTTGTGAGAGCATTTTAAAAAAAAATGAATGACTGCAGCAAAAAAAAGCAGAAAAGATTTTCAATCATTGTAAAAATGAGCATTTTGTTGTGGCTTGATGCAAACCCAGGATCACAGACTACTGCAGCAGGGAACTCAAAATTTTCAAGTCAACGGTGATACCATAGCGAAAAATAGGAAAGAAATTGAAAGCTGTGCATCAAAGTGTGGGCAGTTTTTGAGTAGGAGGAAATTTTTCTCACTCAGGAGTGAAAGCATCACCCCTGGCAAACGCTCTCGTCACTTGGTTCCAACAACCACGAGCTAGTAATTTGCCTATTAGTGGACCACTTCTAAAGAAAAAAGCAGTTCATCTTGCCCAGCAACTTTAAATAAAGAAGTCACCACCTCAAATAGATGGATTGATCATTTTATGCAAAGACATAACATAGTGTATGGAGCTCCATCTGGCAAAAGCAAATGTGTTCATCCTGTGATGGTACAAACACGGAAAAATGAACAGCTGCCACAAATTACTGAAGGGGGCATGCTGTGTGACACTTTCAATGCTAATGAAATTGGACTATTTTATAACCTGCAGCCAGATAAAACACTGTGTTTTTGAAATGACACCTGCCATGGAGGAAAGAAATCAAAACACAGAATCACTGTTCTTCTAGTTGCCAATGCAGACAGGTCAAAAAAATTACAGCAATTAGTTATAGGCAATTGAGTTCATTAGCAGGATATCATGGAAGTCCTGTCATTTTTTCTGTTCTTCACGTTTTTTATGCAAGTTCACTGAAAACCACGATATCTGGACTCCTTAATCTCTTATTCATTCTGGTGGTGTCATATTGAGGGTGAATGGCATATTTATTTAAAATATGAACAAAAACAACATATAACTTATTTCTTAAAAGAAGATGAATGATAGGGTTAAAATAATAACATTGTTACCTCTTGGTTTGCAGTCTCCTTTTGATTAGTTGCTCACGTTATACATTCAAGAACGAAAACTGCGTAGTCGAAGTTCCATAAAATGGACGTTCCCCGTAGGCAACAATGACGTATTTATGATAGCTAAAACCCATAAAAATATTTTATCGAAAACACAAAAAAACCCTGTCCTCAAAACAGAACTTGAAAAAAATTAATCCAATGAAAGTAATAAATTCCAAATAAAGAACCATTATTCCAACCTCAAATTCGACTGAGAACGGTATGCAAAACAGTCTTCACCGAGGAATCCAGGTCCCGAAAATTTCCAATTTCCGACGCGCGTTTCAGCACACTCACTCGTAGCCATTTTCAAGGAGATCTTGTGCTGTACTGTTCCTTGCGTGTTAACTATTAATTAAGTCGACGGTGCTGCCCTCTCCATCGTCAGCGTCATCATCATGCTCATCACGTAGAATGTCGCAGGCACCATCTGGTGTCGTCCTGTTTTTTAATCTTTGTTCCATTTGCCGACTAGATCTCCTTATTTGGACAATTCGTTGTATTTCCTGTTTTATCATGTTCAACCATGTTGGTGATAATTCAATCGGGACAATTAAATTGCAGAATTGTATTTGGACAACGAATTGTCCAAATGAGAAGATCTAGTCGGCAAATGAAACAAAGATTAAAAAACAGGACAACACCAGATCGTGCCAGCGACGTTCTACGTGATGAGCAAGATGATGATGCAGACGATGGAGAGGGCTGCACCGTCGACTTAATTAATAGTTAACACACAAGGAACAGTACAGCATGAGATCTCCTTGAAAATGGCCACGAATGAGTGTGCTGAAACGCGCGTCGGAAATTGGAAATTTTCGGGATCTGGATTCCTCGGTGAAGACTGTTTTGCATATCGTTCTCAGTCCAATTTGAGGTTGGAATAATGGTTTTTTATTTGGATTTTATTACTTTCATTGGATTAATTTTTTCAAGTTCTGTTTTGAGGACAGGGTTTTTTGTTTTTTCGATAAAAGATTTTTATGGGTTTTAGCTATCATAAATACTTGTATAATATTCTAGAGGATAATGCTTACCTTGGCATTCCTTGCTAGCGATGCGCATATTTCACACACGTGTTTTCCGGTCTTTGTTGATGTTATTGTCCTAAAGTCCGTTGTATGAAATGAATAGCTTTCCTTCTCACACTTTTCGCTGGGTATACTCATTGGATCTTCGCTTTAGGATTCAAACATATCAATTTTTACCGTTCTTTATACTCGAAATTTTTGCCCATTCTCTGGGCATCCTCAGGAGTGTGATGACTTTACCGCCGATGTTCGTGGTTAACTTCACGCTAATGGAGTCCGATACTCCATGTTGCCATTCGTCGGATATACTTTCTTGGATATATTTCGTTATCAAGCCCGGCTAGCACCATCTATGTTTCATTCCAACATTTTTTTTTTTTTTTAATTTCTTTTCCTATCCTTGTTTTCTTGTCTTTTTTGCCGGTTTTTCTTTTGTTGTTCTTTTTCTTGTCTTATTAGTTCTTTCCACAGGCCAGATAATGTGCTAGGGTCATTCTGGTTACATACTCTTGCTTTATTTTTATAGATTAAGATTGCTTCTTCCCTCCTCATTTGCCTTTCCGATTTTTTATTTTTTTTTAGCATTTTAATTTCATCGAATTTTGGGAAAGTCCGGTTTTCAATGCAGAATTGCACTAAAGCAGTTTTGGCTTCTTTTTTTCGCCAGTTAGATATGTGTTGATTAAGTCTTTTTTTAATCTGTTTTTCGTACTTCCAATGTACGATATTGGGGGGTATGTGTGCAATTGGAATTTCATAGGTTCCTGATTCTTCTAGCATTTTTCTCTCTGGCAAAAAAAAGAAGCCAAACCTGCTTTAGTGCAATTCTCCATTGAAAACCGGACTTTCCCAAAATTTGATGAAATTAAAATGCTAAAAAAGAATAAAAAATCGGAAAGGCAAATGAGGAGGGAAGAAGCAATCTTAATCTATAAAAATAAAGCAAGGGTATGTAACCAGAACGACCCTAGCACATTATCATTATCTGGCCTGTGGAAAAAACTAATAAGACAAGAAAAAGAACAACAAAAGAAAAACTGGCAAAAAAGACAAAAAAACCAGGATAGGAAAAGAAATTAAAAAAAAAAATTAATAATAAAAAAAAATTGTTTGAATGAAACATAGATGGCGCTAGCCGGGCTTAATAACGAAATATATCCAAGAAAGTATATCCGACGAATGGCAACATGGAGTATCAGACTCCATTAGCGCGAAGTTAACCACGAACATCGGCAGTAAAGTCGCCACGCTCCTGAGGATGCCCAGAGAATGGGCAAAAATTTCGAGTATAAAGAACGGTAAAAATTGATGTGTTTGAATCCTAAAGCGAAGATTCAATGAGTATACCCAGCGAAAAGTGTGAGAAGGAAAGCTATTCATTTCATACAACGGACTTTAGGACAATAACATCAACAAAGACCGGAAAACATGTGTGTGAAATGTGCGCATCGCTAGCAAGGAATGCCAAGGTAAGCATTATCCTCTAGAATATTATACAAGTATTTATGATAGCTAAAACCCATAAAAATCTTTTATCGAAAACACAAAAAAACCCTGTCCTTAAAACAGAACTTGAAAAATTTAATCCAATGAAAGTAATAAAATCCAAATAAAAAACCATTATTCCAACCTCAAATTTGACTGAGAACGATATGCAAAACAATCTTCACCAAGGAATCCAGATCCCGAAAATTTTCAATCTACGATGCGCGTTTCAGCACACTCATTCGCGGCCATTTTCAAGGAGATCTTGTGCTGTACTGTTCCTTTTGTGTTAACTATTAATTAAGTCGACGGTGCAGCCCTCTCCATTGTCTGTGTCATCATCATGCTCATCACGTAGAACGTCGCTGGCACCATCTGGTGCCGTCCTGTTTTTTAATCTTTGTTTCCTTTGCCGACTAGATCTTCTCATTTGGACAATTCGTTGTCCAAATACAATTCTGCAATTTAATTGTCCCGATTGAATTATCACCAACATGGTTGAACATGATAAAACAGAAAATACAACGAATTGTCCAAATAAGGAGATCTAGTCGGCAAATGAAACAAAGATTAAAAAACAGGACGACACCAGATGGTGCCAGCGACATTCTACGTGATAAGCATGATGATGACGCTGACGATGAAGAGGGCAGCACCGTCGACTTAATTAATAGTTAACACACAAGGAACAGTACAGCACAAGATCTCCTTAAAAATGGCCATGAATGAGTGTGCTGAAACGCGCGTCGGAAATTGGAAATTTTCGGGACCTGGATTCCTCGGTGAAGACTGTTTTGCATACCGTTCTCAGTCGAATTTGAGGTTGGAATAATGGTTTTTTATTTGGAATTTATTACTTTCATTGGATTATTTTTTTCAAGTTCTGTTTTGAGGACAGGGTTCTTTTTGTGTTTTCGATAAAATATTTTTATGGGTTTTAGCTATCATAAATACCTCATTGTTGCCTACGGGGAACGTCCATTTTATGGAACTTCGACTACGCAGTTTTCGTTCTTGAATGTATAACGTGAGCAACTAATCAAAAGGAGACTGCAAACCAAGAGGTAACAATGTTATTATTTTAACCCTATCATTCATCTTCTTTTAAGAAATAAGTTATATGTTGTTTTTGTTCATATTTTAAATAAATATGCCATTCACCCTCAATATGACACCACCAGAATGAATAAGAGATTAAGGAGTCCAGATATCGTGGTTTTCAGTGAACTTGTATAAAAAACGTGAAGAACAGAAAAAATGACAGGACTTCCATGATATCCTGCTAATGAACTCAATATAATATGCCACATAGTTATGTTCATAGGTTAAAGTTGAATTTAACGTTTTTGAACTGATATTAGTTATAGGCAAATCTGCTAAACCACATTGCTTCAAAAATGAGAAGTCCTTGCCTACCAAATATGAAGCAAATAAAAAGTTGTGTGTTACCACAGCTTTATTTAAAAATTATGTAGAAGCCTTGGATACTCAGATGCAGGCAAAAAAGAGAAAAATCCTCTTATTCGTTTTCAGTGTGCTGCACATCTTCAGGTAAACAATCTGAAAAATGTTCAAGTCATTTTTTTCCCAGCAAATTGTACTAGTGAATTGCAACTGCTGTATCTGGGTGTCATTAGGTCTTTTAAAGCCCATTATCGAAAGCTTCTCATGTGAAATGTGAAAAGTACTTTCTGTTACCGATGCAAAGGATGATGGATTTAAAGTTAAAGTTAACATTCTCGATGCAATGCATTTCGTGCGACAGTCATGGAATGCAGCTGTGACAGATACCATTAAAAACTGCCTTAACAAAGCAAGCTTCTCAGGTTGTGAACAAGAAGAAAGTGGGTCCAGTACCAAAAATCCTGCTAATAATTTGGCGGATGACGATCTTGCAGAATGGAATGAAATTGCCTCATCAGGTATTGTGTTTTCCGATTATGTTGATTGTGGCACAAATGCACATACCTGCCAAATGCAATCCCTTGATGTTTTAGATGAACAGATTGGACTAAATGCATCAGATTCTGATGAAGAAGATGAAGCAGAACCGAAAGTTAGCTGCTTTAGTTATGCTGCTAACGATATAGAATGTGTTTAAAACCTACTTGATGCACTTCAATATTAATGATGATGTTTTTCATGCACTTCATAAAATTGAAGCTGCAATTTATAAAGCTAAAGGTTCAGAAAAAATAAGCAATCTTCTCTAAATCATTTCTTTTCTACAGTGTAAAAAGGTAATCAATGCATATTCCATTTTAAAAAGTTAATTAGTACTAACTGATGTTCTGTTTCATGCGGTTTATTATACTGAAGTAGTTATTTAAGAAGCTAAATGCTCGGAAAAAAAAAGTCAACTATCATATTTAATTTTTCTCGCAATTTTAAAGTACGCTTAAATTTTCATGCTACGTACTGAATTCTAATATCTACAAATTATGTATTTAATATGCAAAGTAAATGTGTACGTATTATAACATTTTTAATAATAAATTTTGCAATTAAAAGTACTATATTAATTTAAATTTCACTGAAAGAAAGAGAACTTAGCTACTTACGTATCCTGTTATGAACACTAGCTTAAGTTGAATGTTTCAATCGAAAGGCTTCCTCGATTTAGCGAATTCCTCAATTTTACGTACAAGACTGTTGGTCCCTTGAAGTTTGTTAAATCGACGTTTGACTGTATATGAAGGAAGAGGGGCACCTCTTCCTAAAAGAGCCTACCTCTTCGATTAAACTTTTGTTCCACAACTCTGTTACTGTTTATCATTTTTCGATAAATGTAATATCTACTACTATGCCTAAAGTGTCCTATACAGATGGACGAGTGGTATTTGAACAGGAGGTATATACATTTATTTCACTTATTTCAGTGTTTTAGATTGTATTCATTCGCCATTTTTTACAGTTTACCTTAATATTACTAACAAAGTTATCATACATATGATGTGCTACCTCATAAAATTTATAAGCAGACATTTTGTTTTCTTAAACAAGCTTCAGAAAATGAATGCAAACACAATGCCTTCCAAAAATTTTATCAGTAAACAATTAGCACTAAAACATGTTGATTAAAACTGTTAGAAAACTGAAATGCATTGATTAAATGTGTTAAAATCTTCATATATTAATAATAACATAAAAGTTGAACTGCCATGCCAAACAAGATGGAGCAACTACACCTTGGCTCAACAATGGAAAAACTTTGGGGTATAATTCAACCATAGTTCATCTACACTCTCCTTAATCATCAGTTATTAGATCATGGCTTAGAAATTCATATTGCACATGGGTAGTTTACCAGTAGAACAGGCATCTGCCTGTTCAACTGGAAAACTACCAACTAGGTGGTCAATGGGCTTGAAAAAGCTGGAGGCATCAAGTTCAATGTATCTAAATTGCCCCACAGTCATCTTATGAATACACACTAAAAGTACATCACAACTGTATATGCTTTTCATGTACATAATTGTGATTAACTTTTTCTTCAGGGAATTTGCTTTCCATTCATAACTAAAAATACAGTTAAAAAAAAGTAATGAGATGAAGAAGGTTCTTTCTGTTTAGGAATGTGGAAAACCAAGGGCAATCAAAAATATCCACAACTGAATATTTAGAAAAGAAAATAACCTACTCTACTGTTACACTCTTCACAAAGCATCAATAAAATTATGGAGCATCAGATGCCAGTGGTTGGTTGATTTCTATTTATTGGCACAAGGGCCACAAATCAGAGGTAGAGGGGTAGTAGCCATATTCAATGGAGAGTCAAGAGACCTACAACAATTGTATTTTCCCTTCATTGCACCACAAAATGGCAGTTCTGAGCAAGCAACATTTTTTTTTATTGGAGATTTAATGACCACTGTGAGCAACTCAGTGGGCTATAAGCAGTCGCCCATCCTAATTTAGGGCCACTGGTTCTAGGGAAGGGAGAGAGCCAGCGCCATAAGACAAACACAACATCCATGCCTCACCAGGGATTGGAACTCGCACCCATCTCGGACAAATGATCAGAAGCCATCACTTGGACCACTGCGCCACAGGGACGGAAGCAACATATTTGCATCATATTCTTTTGGAAACTGTGTTATATGGCTAACAGAAAGTAAATAGTTGCACCATCGTCCAACAAATGAGAATAAAATAATGAAAACGGTGATCACGAAAACTAACGCACGTCTCACACATCAGGGCAGTGTCACAACACAGCAAATAGTGGCGAGTGAAACAATAATGCCCGATGCGGAGACATGCAAGTACAACTTTCTCCTATGGTTCCAGCAACTTGAAGATTTCAAGACTCCAAGGATAGGTTTAACACAGTGCAATTTATTTTCCACCTGTTGGTCCCACAGACCCTGCCACGTTCGCTTGATATGACCATGAACAAGAAAGCAAAAATTCTGGTGAAACAGTGGCAAGGGTGTGATGACCAGAGAGGAAGCAGATCTAACAGCAGCATCAGTAGACTCATTCCCTGGGATTTCAATGTGCCCGGGAATCCAGCAGAATCATATCTGGACACCAGCCTCGAGCAAAGAATGAAGTAGTCTTCATAGGGTAAAAAGAAATGGATGGTCAGTGATATCCAAAGATGACATAGACTGCACAACACTTAACGAATCAGTGTACATTACAGAACGCTGATGAGAGCTCGACCAGACGCGAAGTGCAAGATACACAGGTTGCATCTCCACTGAAAACACTGTGGCCTCAGCAGGAATGCGGGCAACAGAAACTTCATCAAGGCAGATGGCGGTAGATCCCACAACACCAGCCGTCTTAGATCCATTGGCGAAAAGAGGAGTAAAGTCTGCATTGACGTAACGGTGCTCAGTGAAGAGCTGCTGGCACACTGACACAGGGGTTGAGGACTTATCATAAGCTGTAAAGCTGGTATCAACCATGACACCAAGAGGGTGCCATGGAGGATCCTCAAAGCCCCTGGTCTCTCCAACAAGTGACAAGTCGAGCCCTGAATCACGAGCTACGGCCACCATACGAAGACCGAAAGTTGGAATACAAGAAGGCCGATTCTCAAATAAACGAGCATGTTGGGGATGCAAAACTGCATTGTATAAAGGATGGTCTAGGAGAGATCGTGGTTTCAAGTAAAATTGAAGAGATAGCTGCAGACTGCATAAATCTAGTGATGGTTCGTTCGCATCGGGATAAAGGTTGGGAATGGGTGATGGGCAAAATGCTCCTGTACAAAGACGCAATGCTTGATGGTGAATGGCATCCAATGGCTGGAGAATGGAAGGACATGCAGAGCCATACACTTTACAGCCATAATCCAGTTTAGACCAGATGCCGGAATGGTAGATATGGAATAAAGACATCTGTCAGCACCCCACAAGACTGCCAAAAGGATCTTAGGATCTTAAGAATTGAGAGAGCCTTCAGACGGGAAGTCATTAGCTGTCAAACGTAAGCGCGGGAGGTAAGCACACGGTCAACAGTCAGACCAAAAAACCTGGTCTCCGGTGCAAAACTGGTATGGCTGTATGTTCCAAATGGAGCTCTGGGTCAGGGTGGAGGCCCAAAGATAGACCCTTCGGCAGAAATAGACACATGCTGTCTTGTCGGGAGAAAAAACAAAACCATTGTTGTTAGCCACTTTAAGGATCACAGATGGCAACTGTTGCCTTTCAATGAAATACATGCTTGAGGACGAGCAGAAGATGTGTAAGTGGTCAACATAGATGGTAGCCAAAACCGCAGGAGGATGACTTTTTAATAAACAATTAATGCGGAGAATGAACAATGTCACCGATAGAATGCAGCCTTGAGGAAAACCTTGTTCCTGACAGAAAAATGAAGAGAGCATCGTACCCAGGCGCATCTGGAACACACGATTATGAAGAAAATTTGCGATTAATGTTGGGAGGTTTACTTGCAACCCAGTCTCGTGGAGGTCGCAGATAATACTGTGACGCCAAGCTCTATTGTAAGCTTTCTCGATGTCAAAAAACGCTGACACCAGGTGCTGTCTACATACAAATGCCTGATGAACAGAAGTCTCAAGGTGCAGGAGATGCTCGTGAGATGAATGCTCTCGGCAAAAGCCACTTTAAGATGATGAAAGGATGTTTTGTTCTTCTAAAAAAATGAATCAACCGGGAATTAACCATCTTTTCAAGAACTTTACACAGACAGCTAGTGAGGGCAATTGGACGATAACTAGAGGGAGACTTGGGGTCTTTGCCAGGTTTGGGAAAAGGTAGAACAAAAGCTAAGATTCCGGGAAACTGTGCTCCAACAAAATGTGGTTGAAAAGCACTAAAAAATTCTCGAGAGAAGACTGTGAGAGATGACGGATAATATCATAGTGGATGCCATTGGGACCAACAGATGTCGTGACAGACTGATGCAGCGCCACCCTTAATTCAACCATGTTGAAGGGGGAGTTAGTCGTTGTTGTGAAACGGCGCAAACAAGATTCTCAGGCATTCTGCAGTTGACTTAAATCTCTGAAAGGAGGAAGAATACGCCTGAGAACTGGATACAGGGGCAAACGCTTTCACCCAAACAATTTGCTATCTCCCCGACTTCAGCATATGTGCAGCCGTTACTCTCAAGAATTGAAATTTGGTGGGAACTGTAGTTACCCCGGATCTTACAAATCTTTTCCTAAACAGTTTTGGAACTGGCAAGTGAATTAATAGATGAAACATACTTAATGCACGACTCCCTCTTGCTTCGTTGATGCACCAACCGATCATAAGATTTTGCTCATTTAAATTTAAAAAGATGCATCAGCTGGATAACGCCGACGAAACATACAGGCCTTATGGATAACGGCGAAACACCAGGCCTTATATTGAGTTCTTCTAGCCACTGTGCATTCAGGGTTCCACCAAGGCTTTGGACTTCTTGGGAGCGTTGTTGATGTCTTTGGAATTAAAATATCCACTGCCTGAATGATACACGTTGTTACATCAGTAACAGCTGCGTCGATTGACTCCTGGGTCACCATGGCAGAAGATATCACTGCGGACGATGCAAAGACCTCCCATCTGGTGCAATCCATCCTCCATCGAGGAGGGTGGGAGACAAAAGATGGCACGCTCACATTATAAGAAAGATGAATTGGGAAGTGGTTGCTCCCATGGAGGTCGTTACACACCGTCCATGACCAGTCGGCAGTAACTGATGGTGACCCCAAGGCCAAATCGATTGTGCTGAAACTTCGTGTAGGCTCATTGGAAGTGAGTGACAGCACCGCCGTTAAGAAAGCATAAAGAGGTCAAGGACAGAAGAGATTCAATCCTACGGCCTCGTGTGCTGATTGCTTATACTACCCCACAATGGGTTATGAGCATTGAAGTCACCCATAAGAAGAACGGGTGAAGGCAGCTGATCAACTAAGCTCTCAAGAATGTAGACGCTCACATCCTCATCCAGCGGCAGATAGACACTGCAAACAATTAAAAGCACAGGCATGGAAATAAGTACTGCCATGGCTTGTAAAGTTGTTGAGACCATGACAGGAGAAATTGGAACACTGTGATGGACAAAAATAGCAGAGCCCCACAGGCAATATCTCCTGAGACATTATCTTTTCGAAACTCACTGTAGCCTCGAACTGAAAGCAAGTTTGATAGTTTAAGTTTTGTCTCCTGTAGACAAAGGCACACTGGAGAGTATGACGAAAGCAGATGTTTCACATTGTCACGTCTTGTCTCAAAACCTCAGCAGTTCCACTGAATGATGGTTCCGATGATGAAAACGATCGGAAAGAACTTAAGGAAAAATTAAATGAAGGAAACTGACCCCTCGACTGAGGTTAGCGTCCGTCTGTTAGTCTTGTGATTGTTCTGACTTGTGGAGACATTTTGTCTGGTGCTAATACGGAACAGTGTTTGGTCCCATGGTTCTTGGATGAAATCCCCTGACCCAGAGATTTGGTGAAGAAGTGTTGTTTTTCTGCTTCTCTGTTGTCTTCTCTCTAGAGGTCGCAGCCTGAGTTCCAGTATTGGTAGTTGGTTCTTTTCGGCGGCAAGGTGGGTATAACTTTGGGATCCTTAGGGCGAGATTTTAATTCCTCAAGTCCAGCCGCTATGATGTCCTCGAAATCGTAAGGACACTTTGCTGGGATGTGGACCTCAGTCTGGACAGCAACAGTTGACTTCTGGACCACAACAGATGCACATGTTCACCGACCTGGTGTACTTGGGGCCATCCGTCATCTAGCCTCTGGATAGGATAGATGTTCAGTTGTTTTCAGGCGTTGAATAGCCTGCTCCTCCGTCCACTTTGGACATTGCTTAGAAGATGCAGAATGCGCACCCTCACAGTTTATGTACGCCCACACCTAGCTATGTTACAACATGACTGTTTGGAGTGTCCGTAACAATGGCACTTGAAACACCTCAAAAAACTTGGGATATATGGTTGAACATCCAGATGTAGGTAACCTGCCTAGATGGAAGTAGGTACGGTTGGGGTGTCGAATGTCAGGATGAGATTGCAAGAGGAAATGTACCTCCCGTCTCACTTAAAAAGAATTCGCCGAACCCCAGTTACATGTTATTTCCAAGTTCCGCAAGTAGCTCCTCATCGCTACATTCAAGTAAGTCGCAGGAGGTAACAACACCGTGAGATGAATTCAAGTAACCATGTGGTGTTACCAACAGAACAGTAATATAAAGCAATGTGGAACTATGTCTTGGATTAGATGTTTCTACCAGAAGATCCCCTGATCGAAGCTTCTCGGCACTCTCTGGAGAGCCAGCAACTGCCTGAAGAGCTTTATTTATCCAGAAGGGGTTCTTGGCACTCAAAGTTTGTAAAGAATCCATAGAATAGATAAGGAGAAACAGAGCATTGCACTTATCACTGAGAAGTTTCTTTGTGGAAGAGATTGACCCTTCCTCCATCCGACGCTTTATTTTGGCACCTTGAGAAATATTTAGAGAATGCATAAAGAAAAAAAAATTCATCTGCCAACTTCCCTGCCCACCACGGAGCCCAATGCGGGAGAGCCAGAGGTCTGCAAGCCCAAATGGACGCATGACACGGCACTAGGGTTGAGCGGTGGATATAGCAACTTGATAGGACAAATATGTGCTTGGCGAGTAACGCAACTTTCCCGCTTCTTAGTAACACCCCTCTGGCATGCAGCACTATCCTCAGACTCACCCTATCGTATGCAACGACAAGCCGTTAGAAGTTTGGACTCCACTTGGCCACAGACTTCATTGAGTAGGAGTGGGTTAGTTCCCAGCCACCCATTTAGGATGAAGCTGGGGGCAAAGAGGAGTGTTGGTAGCTGGAGACAACTACAACTTGGCCCACAGAAACCTCAGCCTCCTATCCCCTTTTCCACCTTACGGGCCAAAGCACACGGCAAAAGTGCAGGTAGGTCTAGCTAACCAGCCCAGAAAAACAAAGAGGGAAACATAAAATGCACAAGAAAGGAAAGAGAACAAGAAACAAAACTCTGCCACTGGCACATAATCACAACCTCGACAACCTACAACAGAGGCAGGTGCGTGTCAAGAGAATAACACAAAGCTTAAAAGTGGGAAAACATCATACACTATGTGTAGGCTCAGGCCGTGGGGTCGCCAATCCCTATCAGCTGGATTAACGGCTGTCCCTGCAGTGATGGAATAGAATAAAGATGAAAAAACCAGTTGTTCAGTCACCAAGTCAGCTCGGGCCATGGGGGTGCTACTCCCCAAATAACTGGAAAATCAGTTATCCCCGTGCGGGGACCATTAAAATAATTTATAAGCTAAACGAATTAGTGACAGCACTGAACTTTACCTTATATTAAATCATGTGGCCAGAGTTAAATATACATTGCTTACTCATTAAGCAGTTGCTAAATTTTAACATTTAAAAAAGTAAAATTTATGCACTTAAATCACTATAAGCAAAAAACACCTAAGATCTATAAAAGAGGTACTAAAGTCATAACGCCAACATCGACATCCTGATTTCTCATTATTAGTTTTCAGTACTCCATGTGGCACTGTTTTCAAAGATGTTGTATGTTCACACACACTGTTTGAAAAAATTGCAAATGGTGAGTGTTATTAAACTCCACTTAGTACGTTAGATATACCTATAATTTTTTAGGTGTTTTTGATTTATATTAGTGAGTAAAAATATTATCAAGCAAAATATGTTAGAAGAAACAGCATCATATGGAAAAGATCAAGGTACTTAAATATAAATTAATCGGACATCGAACTAAAATATATACAAAGGGCACCCTTACAAAAAGGGGTAAAATATTCACTTACCTAAAAAATTTAAAAATTATATTTGAAAGTTAGAAGATAAAAAATTCATAAGAAAAAAAATTTTAATAAAAAAAATTCAGTTACACAGAAAAGACCACAAAAGTATACCTAATAACATAAAAAAAAAAAAATTATGTGGAAGAAGGTACTTGGATAAGCATGCTAGTTAAGGAAAAAGTTCAAAAAGTTGAGCAAACAAATAGAACTTGATGTATGCAATACAATATTTATTAAAAGAGCATACTCATTTAACAGAGTGATAGCCAAGCATGAAATAAGTTTCACATGGAGAAAGTGACATGACATAAAACTAATGAGAGAGAATAAATACATGAGAAAACTCTGTATCCAAGATCAATATTAATACAGTATGGTAAATCCATTTATTAGTGTATTTTAAGAAAAAATGTGTAGACACTATGCATTCACTAACCAAAAAGCCACCTGTCAGTGAGCAAAAGCTTGGTGTCTAATATTTTTATGAAATTACAATATTAAACAAATGTATAATACTGTGTTAATACGTAGTAAAGGGGATTTCAAGGGAAATTAACAATGCAGGAGCATGATAGGATTACTAGTACAAATCTGAGTTGAATACTTCTGAAGACAAAAAATTATTCAAAAGCATGATAAGACATGTTTTAGACATGTGTGCCATAAAAAACATGTTATCTAAACAGATGTTACATTCTACAAAAGTAATAAACCCATGGGAAGAGTAATAACAAATGAACTGAATGTGCAAAAACTGGCATTAGTGATAAAAGCAGCATGAGATCAGAAACAGAAAATCTTTCAAACTACAAATATTTACTGACTTCTTTTCTCTCAATCTGTGTTTTGTGTCTAGATCTGAAGACTTCAATAAAGACAGTAAAACTGTAATGATAAAAGTTATACATCCACTTACCATTGCTGCAAGCTAATGCTAAGACACTGAAATCCGTGGACTCCACATATGCAGATAATACAATCTTGACATCAGGTCCACCTTCCAGTGAAGCAACAGAAAAAAGTTTGTTTAACTCAAATAATTCATACATGGTTTTCACATTGCTGAGGGTCACTCAAATCCATATAACAGCTCTTTAATTACTGGAAATCCTTCATTACCTAATGAAAGAATAAAATTATAATCAAAGTATTTCCAAAAGAAATCATTTCAAAATATACATCTACAAATCACCCATTCCAATTCATCTGGAGGGTGTCAGCTGACTTTTCCATCTTCTATTTCTTTTTATTACATGCATATATGTATATGTGTGTGTGTGTGTGTCCTCAAGATTTTTTCATTGCATTCCATCCACTTGAAAGGGGCAGGATTTTCACTTTGAAAATTCTCACTATTTTAGAGGTAATACAATACAGAAAGCGTAAATGCTGAAACCATTGTTGCTGTTATTCAGTTCTTTATGAGAACTTCAGTGTTATGCTGTAATCTTAACAGCATATTTCTACAATATAATTATAAAATAATTGCAAAAGGCATGCAAACATAAAGTTTGGATAAAATAATTACACAAAAATTGCCAGTGCTGTACATTTTCCTGAAGAATACAAAGCCATAAAATATGAAGACGAGCAAATAAGGAAATAGTAATAAATATCAGCTTACCCTTTTAGGTTAGCTTCTGTTGAACATTTTTTTTGCCCGTCAGGAAACCTGACATGCAAGAAAATGTTCAACAGAAGCTAACCTTAAAGGGAAGCTGATATTTATTACTATTAGTATTTATGCACATGAATTTATTGATAGTTAGGGCAGTAAACAGCCGAAGATACTATTATAGAGTGTAAATATGGAAATGTTTTTCATGGTTTGACTTAGGCCTGTTAGCCATTTTGAACAAAACCAAGAATTTTGAGCTCTACCAAGATGTCCTGAAAAATTATGCACTACCAATGATGTGGCAGTACTTTGGGAAAGTTCATGCCTTATCAGCAGAACAATGCACCACATCATATTGTTTCCATTGTAATAGAATTGGTTTGATGACATGGACATTGAAAAGTTGGACTGGCCAACTTTTCAATAGTCTGAATCCTATACAGCAGGGAGTTCCTAAACCATGTACCTCCCTAATGCCATATACACTGCTCAAAATAATTAGGGAAGCATCTGACTTTGGCAACATTATGCAAGCCAATCATGTAATATCTTACCAAACATGGAAAATATAAGCCAAGTGCCACGTAGACAGCAGAATCATGCACATCCTTATACAAATTAATGTTTGTGATGAGTGATGACCAAATGCATAAATCCCACATTACGATAAAAACAAAAAAATTTCTGGAAACTCCCTTATATTCCGCTATCATTGTGACATTTCATTCCTTGAAGTCTTCAGTTCAATCAATGTCTCAACGGCATAGGCGCTGACTTGAAAAATTATTGGGGTTCCGGAAATTTTTAATCGAATTACCCATGAAATTTTCAAAGTATTTAAGTCTAATTTAAATTTCATTCAGTCAGATTATCTGGCACAATAAGACGCCTGAAATGCTAAAATGAAGCAAACTATAGTTAATTACAGAATTTTTTTCTCTAGATAATTATTTATTTCATTTATTTTGCTTTTATAGGTGTGACATTATTATATACAATACACAGATACTGTGTGAATTCCCAACTCAATTGTCTTATAAAATTAACAAAAACATGTAAAACTTATTTTAAGTTTTTTTTTTACCAATTTTAAAAATGCCAACAATTTTTTTCTTCAAATGATTTCTGAGTTAAAATAGGAGGTTAGAAGGGAGAAGACATGGCATCAGCCGCACGCCCTGCATTTTCCATGGGCTCCACTTCCTATCTTATGTGTATGCTCAGTATGCCCAACTTGGGCTGCTTCTGTACTTTTCTATGGGGAAAATCGTTGACTTTGAAGAGGTTTTAGAGGCACTTGAGCAGCATGTACAGTCAGGAAAAAATGAGACCGAAATATAAATGCACACAACTAAAAATTTGCAAAAAGTTACAGAAATACTGTTTAGTATTTTCTAAAAAATTAAACAAAACTATGCTTCATTGAGTGGAAGTGCATATTGCGTATTAACCAATAACAGCCTTGCTAAAGCTGTGCGAGCTTTGTTCACCTTCAGGGACTGCTGCAGAGAGTAAGAGACGGCCGCTATCAACCTGTGCTACAGCAAAGGTCTTCAGTAAGTGACGTCATGTCACTGAATCCTCCCCACCCAGAGGGCACAAGAAACCAGATGATCAGATTTGGCTTCCTTTTTTTTTTTTTTTTTTTTAATTGGAGGTTTAACGACCACCGTGAGCAACTCAATGGGCTATAAGCAGTCGCCCGTCCCTAATTTAGGGTCACTGGCTCCAGGGAAGGGAGAGAGCCAGTGCCGTAAGACAAACACAACATCCATGCCTAACCGGGATTCGAACCCGGACCCCTTACGGACGAATGATCAGAGACCAGCGCCTTAGACCACTGCGCCACCGGGGCGGCAGATTTGGCTTCACCAGCAGCTTCTGATGCAATCTCCTCTCTCTTCTAACCTCCTTGGTCCCTGACTGCCCGAAGATAGGGTGGGTCAACTGACTGTACAACACATTTCCACCTTCATCCCTATGGCCTCGAATAGGTTCTCGTCTCCAAATGTAGAGCTAGACTTTTGTATTTTGTGGGAACCCAGACAAACCGAAGAATTTTCTTTTATAAAGGAGGCAGTTTTAAATGCTCTTAAACAATGGTACTTGAGGTATTTTCTGTCACATCAAATTTAATGAGCATGAACAAACACTAATTCTTTTTGAGGCACAATAAACAGTTTGAGGGGTAAATTTCTATATACACTTTCTATATATAGCAAGCGGGGAATGATAAAAAACTTGAAGAACTGATAACGAAAAACAAAATTTATGTATATATGCGTACATGTATTTTTTCCACGAAATACACGCAAAAATATTAGGGGTTTGAGGAACCCACAACAAAATCATTGGGGGTTCAGAAAGTGTCTCAAACCCATGAAGTTGGCACCTATGCTCAACAGCATGATTTACCGGAATCAACGGCGTAGAAAGCAAGTGGCAGGCTGGGAGCAGGGAAGACAAAGAAGCCATTGGAATGTCAAAAAGTGTCATTTTCTGACTGTGGACACATTTCCAGGATGTGGGATGTTTTTGAAGAAGGCAATGTCAAGGTCATCCACAAGCAACTACAGCAAGGGACGACTGTTATCAATTGAGGTATTTTCTTCCACTCAGTCCATCGGAACAGGCAGCAAAATGCTACTCTGTTCCAGCTAGAGCTTCTCGTGTCAAGAGGATGTAGATTGCCCACTCAAACTATGTACAGTCATCTTCACTAAGATGGCCTTTATACACCTAGACCAATGGTGTGAATGGTGCGTGTCCCTTTAACTGCATGACACCATACAGCCCATAGAAACTGGGCTGAGGAACATCGTGGTTGGGGACACAATGAGTGAAGTCAAGTAGTCTTTACTTACGAGTTCAGACTCAGTCTGGAGTCTGACTATCGATGAGTTCTTATCTGGAGGGAACCCGGCACATGAAGTAACCCAGCTTTTGTGCAAGAAACATTACATTACGACAGACATAGATTTATGGTCTGGGTAGGCATAAGTATCGGTGGATGTATGGACCCGTATATCATCTGGAAAGGCAGTCTGATGGCCCAGAGATGTAGAGATGAGATTTTCAGACCTATTGTTATGTTGTATGCTGCAACCGTCAGTGATTCATTCCTTTTCATGAACAATAACACTCAATCTCATAGAGCTTGGCTAGTGGACAACATGCTTCAAAAGGAGGGAACTGAGCATATGGCGTTAGAAGCATGCTCCCCTGCAGTGGCGCACATCGCGGAATTCCTGTACGGGGGATATCTACCTATCTATCTATCTATATACTATATATACACTATCTACCAACAAGTAATTGGACACCTGTGATAGCAAAGGAAAATGAAGTTTATTCATCTTCAATAGTTGGTGGAGCCACCACGAGCGGCGATTACAGCTGCGACCCTCCGGGGCATACTCTCAACCAGGCGTTGTACGACGGCTAGCGGTATTTTCTTCCACTTAGCTTGGAGAAGACAAGTCAGTTCCTTCACTGATTTCGGACAGTGGAGGCACCCCCTAAGTCGATGCTCCAACTCGTCCCAGAGGTGCTCGATAGGGTTAAGGTCCGGGCTCTGCACAGGCCAGTCCATTCGATTAACCCCATTGTCACCATACCAAGCCATGGTGGGCCTTGCAACATGACAGGTGACATTATTATTCTGAAAGTAACATGGGTCCACCCCGTAAAACTGCCACAACGTAGGAAGCGCATGGTCATCCAAAATGGTGCAGTAGGTCTCGGCGTTGAGTCTACCAGGAATTGCGACCAAGGGTCCCGTGCCATACCAGGAGAAACACCCCCATAGCATAATTCCACCGCCGCCGAACCTCACAGTTGGCACAATACATTCCGGCAGGAGGCGTTCTCCAGGCAGACGCCAAACCCAGACCCTGCCATCTGAACGGTAGAGGGTGAACCTTGATTCGTCGCTCCAGAAAACCTGTTTCCACTGTTGACATTCTTTGAACCACGTTAGACAAGCAGCGCTATTGGACTTGGTGATCAAAGGCTTGTGGGCGGCAGCACGTCCATGATAACCAAGCAGATGGGCTTCCTTACGGATGGTATTCATCGAAAGAACACTCCCGGATGCCCGTTGAAACTCCTCGGATGTGGCCCATCAATTAGTTGTGGTTCTTCCGAATTTCTCTGGCCAGCACCCGTCGGTCTCTAACTCTCAGTTTTGTGGGTCTGCCGGGCCGGGGCACATTCCGACAGTCACCTCTCATCTTCCACTTGCCAATCATGTAGGCCACTGTCGATTTTGGATACTTCAACTCGCTGGATATGTCACGTATGATCGGCCATTTCTGTGATATCCGACGATTACAACTTTCTCAAAATCAGAGAACTCCGAACTGCGTGGCATCTTACATGCGACTGGTTGCGTTGTTGTTTCCCACACGATATTTAACGGTGGCGGACGTGACATGTATCAGGACCGGAGATATTGTCGATTGCAGGGGTGTCCAATTACCTGTTGCTAGATAGTGTATATATATACACAGTCGAATCACATTATTGTGACCACCTCCTACTTTTGACGTCAATAGTGCGTAGCCAAAGAAAGAAGGCACGTGTCGCAAGCTGGTTTGGAGGGTATATATAAGGTGTGTTGTAGGTATTCTGAAAACATATCACTCATTGCTGTCATGGATAAAAGGAGCAATTTATCAGATTTGCAAAAAGGGATGATTATTGGCTTTCGGGCCACGGGACGGCAGTATTTCTGAAACAGCACAGTTTGTGAACTGTTTGCATGCTGCTTTGGTTTAAGTGTATCGTGATTGCAGAAATGGCACATTGCAAATGAGTGATGTGGAAGCTGCGGAGCATCACGTGCCATTGATATGAGAGGTGAACGTCAGCTGTGAAGGTGCGCGAGGGCTGATCGACATGCTACAGTGGAGCAACTCTATGGCTGAATGAATCAGGGGGCTACCCGATTCATTCAGCCAGATGACATTTCAGCAAACCCTGCTGTGTATGGGGCTCCAATGCAGATGGATGGTCACTGCACCTATGTTAACGAAGGTGCATTGGCAGAAAAGGTTTACATTTGCACGGCAGTATCAGAATTAGATCTCCACTGATTGGCGAAGGATTGCCTTCTGCAATGAGTCACATTTTCTGCTTTATTGAACGGATGGACGTTGGCATATAAGGCGAAAAACATCGGAGAACAAACACTCTTCAACCATTACTGGAAGAACACAAGCTGGTGGGGGCAGCGTTATTCTCTGGGTCCACTCATACCTGTGGAAGGCACTATGGACCGAATTCATTATGAATCCATCCTTCCACACCACCTACACCCATACATGCCGATTGTCTTCCCTGGGGTGGATGGGATCTTCCAGCACAACAATGCGACGTGCCACACAGCTAGAAATGTCCAAGAGTGGTTGGAAGAGCATGATGAAGACTTCAAAGTACTTCCCTAGCTCCCTAATTTCCCAGACTTAAACTCAATTGAGCATCTGTGGGACCATCTTGATTGTGTTGTTCACTCTATGGATCCTCCACCACGCCCCTTCCAGCAGCTGTCATATGCACTGCAGTCAGCATGGCTCCACATACCTGTGAACACCTTCCAGCACCTTATTGAGTCACTCCCAGCACGTCCAGCTGCTGTCCACGCTGCACATGATGGCGGTTACTCTGGATATTAGCTGGTGGTCACAATAATGTGACTTCACCATGTATAAAGGGTGTCCCACGATTCATTGGACAGTGGAATACCTCATGATTGGAAGAAGCTATTAAGGTGAAACAAAAGGCAATGTAAATTAGTGAAGATGAGCTGCCACGGAATGTAAAAGTTGACCCCTTACCCCGGGGTTTGGGGGAATGGGAGGAAAATGAAATCGAAAATCTGCGATAAAAAAATTCCGTCAAAGTACAACGTATGTCCAAAGACTGCTCATTTGAAAGCCATGCTTATGAACAGATCATTAGCGAAAACACAATTGAATTTCACCGAAAGCACGCGAAATGGCGGAAGTGCGAAATGTGATGTTCCATGTCTCTAAAACCCCAGAAATAACCCATATATATATATAGATTTATATATGCACCTAGTGTACATATATGTAGTTTATGTACATATAGTATATGTACATAGTGTGTGTGCATATATATAGTATACGCTTAGTGTATCTGTATAGCATATGTACATAGTGTACATGTATAGTATGTGCACATAGTGTGTGGATATATGTATATATAGTATACGCACATTAGTGCATATACCAATACGTTCTGGAACTTTTTATATTAAAAGAATGCAAGTACAGATAATACCTGTTTATGCGGCGTTTCCTTTGAAGTAGTTACCCTGTGCAAAAAATGTTAATGCAGATTGCAAGCCTTCTTTTGCCACATCCTCTAGTGCCTCTGTCGCAGCTCGTTGCACTTCTTCGGAACTTGAGAAGCATCGACCCCTTAAGCAAATTCTTCATCCGGGGAAAAAGGAAAAAGTCACATGGGGCGAGATCAGGGGAATAAGCTGGTTGTGGAAGAATGGGAATGTGATGTTTGGACAGGTAATCGGACACCAGGAGGGATCTGTGAGCCAGCGCATTATCCTGATGGAGCACTCACGAGTTGGTCTTCCAAAGATCGGGTCTCTTGCGTCTCACTGATTCTCGGGGATATTTCAAGACATTGGCGTACCTTCTTTAGTGACTGTACAACCATGTTAAAGGAATTCCTTGTGCACGACCCCTTGCAATGGAAGAAAACTGTTAACAAGACCTTTCCTTTGGAGCGGTCAGCCTTGAACATTTTTAGTCGTGGTGACGGTGATTTCAAAACTTTTGACTGTCGGTTGGATGGGGGTCGTACAAAAAGCACCAAGTCTCATTCCCAGTGATCAATCAATTCTAGAGATTGGGATCTGAATCCACTACATCGATGTTATTCTCGCAAACTTGTATGCGCTCATCCATTTTTCTTGTGTCAGGTTTTTGGGAACAATTTGTCGGCACAAGTGATGCATGCCCAGTTTCTCTGTTAAAATGGCATTGCAACTTCCAACTGATATGCCGGCAACTTCTGCAATCGCTGCAACAGTTTTTCGACGGTCATTTTTTCACAATTTCTTTGACAATGGCGATTTGTTCATCTGTTGTAGATGTTGAAGGTCGTCCTGAGCTCTCATCATCCTCGATACCCTGTCGCCAGTCTTCGAATTGTCAACACCACTCAAACTCTAGTTCGACTCATTGCACTCTCACAGTACGCTGACTTAATCATTTGAAAAGTCTCAGCAAAAGATTTTCCAAGCAGAAAACAAAACTTTACACTTGAACGCTGTTCAAAATTCGACATCATTGTCCTCACGACGGAGAGCCTCGAATGCCTGTAATCACGAACTACACACATACGCTGTACGTGTTGGATCTGGATCAAACCGGTTCTGGCTGGTCTGTCACATGATGCTCTTCGCTTGCTCAGTGGGGAATGACGTAATTCACTGACATTTGGCAAATATTCAAAAAGTTCTGGAACTTTTTGAATGTAGTAGTATATAGTATATATACACTGAGTGGCCACTTTATTATGACCACCTGACAGTTTTAAGCAAATGAGCTATGGCTGCACGCTGTTGCTGCCAGAGGGCGAGGCTAGTATAAAAAGGAAAAGCTAAGTGCTTGCGACAGTAGTAGAAGTGATTTTGGGGTGACGAGATGGGTAAAAAAAGGAGATTTGACAGACTTTCAACGTGGGACGATTCTAGGAGCTCGGAGCGAGTATCACCGAAACCACCCCATTCGTGAAATGTTCCAGAGCAGCTGTTGTTAAAGTGTTTAAAGACTGGACTGTCAGCCAAAAAATCTGGGTCTCCAAGTGCAACGTGTGGTCGTCATCGACTAGTGACTGCTCGGGTGGAACGGAGAGTGTCCAGACTGGTAACAGACAACAAAAGGGCAACAGTGCAGCAAATTACAGGCCATCTTAATCGAGGATCCCCTCAAATGATCTCTGCATGCACTGTTCGCCGGACACTTCATCGGATGGGATATGGCAGCCGAAGGCCTGTTCGAACGCTTTTGCTGTCTGCAGTTAACAAGAGAAAACGTCTCCAGTTCGCAGAAGAGCACAAGGATTGGACAGTCGATAATTGGAAACAAATTATGTGGTCCAATGAATCATGTTTTCAGTTGCATCAGAGTGAGAATTTGGCGGAAACAGCACGAAAGCATAGACCCCAAATGCATTACTACAACTCTTCAAGCTGGTGGAGGCAACGTTATGGTTTGGGGATGTTTTCCTGGCATGCTTTGGGCCCTTTAATTCGTGTTGATCAACGTCTGACTGGCACATCATATCTAAACATCGTTGTGGACCAAGTGCATCCTGTCATGTGGATGGCTTATCCCAATGGTGATGGCTACTTTCAACAAGATAATGCGTCCTGCCATAGTGCTCGTATTTGTACAGGATTGGTTTCAGGAACATGCCGGTGAGTTTACTTTGCTTAGGTGGCCCCCACAATCTCCAGATCTCAACCCCATTGAGAATTTGTGGAATCAAGTTGAACGAGCCATCAGACAGCTGGATCCACAACCCTGCAATCTCACACTCCTGGAAAGTGCTATTCATCAAGCATGGTCTCAAATTATACAAACCACCTATCAACATCTCGTGGAGTCTATGCCACGAAGAATCGACTCAGTGTTAAAGGCAAAAGATGGCCCAACAAAGTACTGAGGGGGTGGTCATAATAAAGTGGCCACTCAGTGTATAAATTGTGTATATATATAGTGCACACACACATAGTGTATTTATATAGTATGGGTACATAGCGTATGGATATGTATGTATAGAATAAGCACATTAGTCCATATATAGAGTATATTTACATAGTGTGTGCATCTTCATGGTATACACATATTGTATACATTAGATAGATACTGATATATACATAGGGTGTCCGAAAAGTTCTCAGCCCAAAAACAAAGGAAAAATCGTGCATATAGGGCCAAAAAAATAACAAGTAGACACTATGTAATTTTTGAACATGTTAAATAGTATTTTTGAATATTTAGTTTATAGCATACATCTCTCTTAATCTCTTTGGGGCTTTGGGATATAACAAGTAGACTCTATGTAGTTTTTTTGACATGTAAAATAATATGTTTGAATGTTTAATTTGTGATGTATGTCGTTCTTAATCTCTTTGAGGGGACTTAAGCGCCCCCTCCCTCTTGTGGATGTGTTAATGTTCCCCTGACTTAAATCCAAGTGAGCACATCTGGGAAGCACTTGACAGATGCATTACAGCTTGGCCAGCACCTTCATGGACTCTTTGTAAACTGGAGACTGACCCATTGAGAAGTAGCAAAGTAACCCCCCCCCCTCAATAACCTCATAAATTCCATGCTACACAGGTGTGTAAGTGAACATAGTCGTTCAACGAGACCACACATCCTAGTAAAAGTCAGTTACCACCTTCAAAAAGTCATTTTTTCTTGTTGTACAGATATGCATATTGTTGTACAGATATTGTACAGATATGCATATTGTGGAATAGCATATCACATCATGTGCATTAAATTATAATACTGCATAAAAAATTGCTAATGTGCTTTTCCTTACTCATATTACTGGATATTCTACTGCAACTTACATAAAAATGTTTTATGTCCAACATCTGTCACACATGATTTTCCTTATAAAATCTCTTGCTCCCCAAATTTTTTTGAGCAGTGTGTATCAACATTAGAAAAAATGTTTCTTTTTTTTAATTCAGCCTAGTGGGGTCCTTTTGGGAGTTTTCTGGGTTCTATTGCTTCTTTTTTTAATTCGTCATAAAATGGTGATATTTATTTATAATAACAGAACTAAATGGCCACTCAGCTGTAAATTTAAACTGCAATTGTATATTTTCAGATTAATAACCTGATAAAAAAATTAATGCATATTTGGCAAAGCTTTCTGATAACATTTTCCACGCACGTTATGGGTATAAAAACAACAAAGAAATAATAAGTTTTGGAATTTGATGTCATGAATTTGGGTATTTTGTTTATTACCATATCAAATGTTTTAAAAAATATATTTTTTTGAATTTTCCCTGGTGCCAATTTTTGAGTTTTTAATTTTCAGAATTGCCAAAGCCGCTTGCCACGAAAACAATTTGCGAGAGACCTGTATCAGTTACAGAGCTGAGCATGGTCTTGTTTTAAAGCTTATGAAGACAGCTTTCATTTGATATATAACATGCATGGGTTTTGAGTAAAAAAATTTCTTGGCAGCTTTTTAATATTTTTATTTTACAATTTACAAAAAAACGATCATTTTAATTTTTTTAATTCACATTCAGTATATTGTTACACATTTACTGAAGGCTCAGTCAAAATTTCAAGATCGTATCACTACGGTATCATATGAAAATTGATTTTTTACAGGCATTTACATTTAAGTTAACATGTTTTACATACCTAGCTACATTATTAATACAGATGTACACATTGACACATACCAGATTGACACGTGCAACTACACTGACACATACCACATTGACACGTGCAACTGATTACTGATACAGAAATTATTTCTTCTTTGATAAAATGTATGATGCTTGTGTCATCTCTTGCTTCAGCCAATACACTCTGCCGGTGGCTGTAACTGGATCTACCTTACAAAGGATGAAGCTTTCTGGCACTCTATAACTAAATGAGAGTATGTAAAAATGAAAATAAAGGATGTAAAAAGGAAATCTCCACATTTTACATCATCTTTGGAAAGTGCACATTCCACCCATCAATCACTGCAAAACCTGTGATGTACACATTCGACTGCAAAACCTGTGATGTGTTCAAAGGCCACATCTGAAACCTTAATATAATGTACCAAAATTTTTCTCCAGATGCAGAAAACACTTTTTCTGTCCTTACTGAAATGAATGCATGAAACTTCTGAATCCATGTTACAGTTACAGCTTCATCAAACATTGTCTCTAAAAGTGTGTTTTCTTCCAAGTATTCATGATTTGTTACAAAAAGGAAGTTATTAAAGGAGTGTTCTCCTTTCCCCATTGAAACAGCTGGAAGGGCATCATGATTTGGTTTTAAAGGGGGTTCTGGAGGCTAGCTTTGTCAGCCAGCCTCTTTACTGTCCCTCCAACACCAGCAGGGTGGGAAATTAGCAGGCACATGGTGCAAAATGCAACCATAATTTTTCATTCTGTGACAAGTACAGGTGCAAATTCACTACTGCACAAATTTAAAAGAAATTGAACATTTGGATTTACTTCAGTTTCCAGGTAAGCATCTTCTAAATGTTTGGCCTTATTTTACAAAATTTAATGCATGCTTATGATTACAAATAGTTTCAGATATTTTGGTGGGTATTAGTCAGGGCCATAGCTACCGGGAAGGCAGGGAGGGCGGCTGCCCTCCCAGAATTGTCATCCCAGGGGAATAAATTCATGCTCTATGGGATGTAAAAAATAGAAATTGTAACTAAAAAGAAAGTTACACCCTTCAGTATTTTTTTCAAAGACTTTTATTAGTCTCCTACAGTATTCCATGCAGTTAACTAGGGTACAGAGTAATATGCCCTATGAGGGATGAACATCTCAAATCTGAGAAGCAAATTTTCCAAAGCAGTGAATGGAGGCATAGAAAACAATATGCTGCTATGTCTAACCTCCATGACCTTTCCGAACGTCATTGGGATGAACTAATTAATCATCTGTGCTCTGTCGCAGAAATTTCTCTGACCGTTTAACCTAAAACAGAATTTTTCCAAGCCTTACCCCTAAAGCTTCTTCCTATTGTTATGTTCACTATCTAATACTCATTCAATCTGCTCTGGTTTGTTTTTTATCTGCATTTCTGTGGAGTACTGTGTTGTTGTTGGCGTTCACATAATGTTTACGCTTTACTGGGAATTTACAATCTGTGGTTCTTGGGTATTTACCAAGTTTTTACATTTTTAATAAAATTATGTCAAAAACCCGAAATGTGATTTTTTTAACGATCGCAATACTTTCCTATAATGGTGATGTGCAAGAAAGTAAAAACCACGTATTATTTGAGTGGAACTCTAAGGGGGTGTACTGGTATTAGTGAAACATACATTAAACTTACTATGTTCCTCAAAGCTTATGTACACACAGTACCTTTGGGTCATACAGGACCCCAAGGTAAAATATGTAACACAATTTTTTACCAATTACTCAGAACTCATAATCACTAAAGGTTTTGTGCTTAGAACTAGATAAATAAAAGTCACAAAATGGCATTAAAAAATACAACAGTCAACAGAGTTACCAAAGCTCAAAGATCAGCTGGGGTCTAAAAAGACCCCAAAGGCCATAGGAAGGTTAATGAATCCTTGATTTGTGACACATATGCATAGAAAGGTGTCTGTAAAACTCATATAACTTTTGATAATTATAGCTTAGTTGTAATTTTTGATGTACAGATTTAAGTACATGTTAACTTCTGTGCCTCATATAGTGTAGTTGATGAAAACTCAGTAAATGGCTAAAGATTTCCCTCTCCTCTTCTTTTTTTTTAACTGAAAAATCTGCAGAATTTGAGAAATATGTGAATTCATGAATGCAGTTTAAGTACAAGAAGCGGAATATAATGGATCTCAATTTCCAAATTATGAAAATGCAGTAAATTTCAATTTAGTTTAGATGTTCATGGTATTTATAATACATCTAATGGAGGAAATAAAGCACATATTTTATATAAGAGTTTTAAACTGCAGTTTACAGTGAGTTTTGATAAAATGTGGTTTAAAAATCTACAAAAATAACCCCCCCCCTTGCTGAAATTACCTGTATGTTTTCACTCAAAAGACAGATTCTGCATATGGTACTGTAAGATTTGTGACTAGAATTTTAGCTACTGATGCGATTTTGCACATGCCAATTTTTTCTAATTTTCAACCCTGAACACCATCATGACACACTCCTTTGCTGTGAACTATTACGTAAAAAGGCCATTGAAATCTCCAGGATGATTGCACAAATTTGCAAAGTTCTAGCAGTTCTCATATTGCACTGATCAACCATCACAGAAGTAATATACTTTAAGTTTGGCAGATAATCATCTCTCAATAAATATAGAAGCTTTCTTTGGAAAACATGAACAAGAATTGTGTTGTGAATCAAAAAAACTGAAATGAAGACATAACTCTGTTTTAGAATAGCTTTGTTTGCCCTTGTAGTAAACTACAAATGAATCAACTGTTGCCATTGAGTTGTTCCAGTGGAATCCTTCTGCTTCATCTTGAAAAATAAACAATTCTCAGCAAAATCACATGTCACCACAGCTTCATCAGCCACTAATGTACTTTTCTTTTCAGAAAAAATGCAGATTGCATTTTGGCAATAAAATCGTGTCTCTTTAGGCTGATCAGCTTATTTGAAAAATCTTGAACATATTCCTCTGTGGTTTTACTAATTGTCTCAAAAATAACAGTGATCCACTGAAATCCATTGCTTGCAAGTCATATTTTCAATCATCTCTTCTTCAAGGCTCGTTAGTAAGGCTTCCTTGAAATCGATGATGCTGGGACCGGAATCATATTCATTGAAAAAGCACTTCTGATCTGTTGTGGTGGCTGCGGGTCATTCCACATCAGATCACCCAGGACATGTCACCCACCCATCTCAGATTTTTGTGAAAATTGGTACAAAGTATTGTACTGGTGAGATATGAAACCTGTTAAAATTTTAGGTCAGTCAGTCCAGTTGATCTTGAGTAATGCCACTTTAAAAATTGGGTAGCTCTGCCTTTAAAGTTTTTGCACTATGAGTTTTCATAACTACACTGTAGGACAAAAAAATTCATAACTTCACAACTAACTGCTGCAGCCACAATTTTTTTCTTAAATGATCTGCATGATAAATACGTTTGGGAACAACTTGTTTCTGCACATTTTTGGAATTAAAAGAAAACTTTTTTTTATTTAATGACAAAAGACATGGAAAAATGAGGACACATTTTTATTAAACAAAACATTTTTTTTTCAAAATGAACCCCCACTTCAAATTTGCTAAAAATATTTTCATGTGTGTATTATAACATAACCTTTCATCAGGAGAAAAAAATATTTTGGGCAATTAGCAATTTTGGTGAGGAAAAAAAAAATCAAAAATGGCATGTTTTATATATGGAACATTCAGACATGATATTACCAAATTTTTTAATTAAGTGGTTACTTGACCATTTTATACCCCCCACCCTTCCCCCATAATTTAACCCTATTGGAGAGTAGCTCATAACAATTTTTATTTTATATTTATGTGCCGTCATCTTGGATATGCATTCAGTTTTCTTTTCTGCGGCATGCCAAAATAGGGCCTCACAATAGTTTTAAAAAAAGGTAATTGCTTTCCTCTTTTTGTATGATCGAAAGTTTTGGTTTTCACTACCTTAAAAGAGGGCGTTTTAGGCTTGCAGAAAATGCATAGAAATGAGAGAAAATATTTTTTTTTAACCTTGCTTAAAATGGTGTTGAAATCTGCAATACTCGCAAGCATAAATCACCATTTTTGATGGACTGTTAAGGTGACTTGGAGTTGGAACCCCAAGTTGGAAATTTTTGCACAATAACTATGGCTAATAGAGTTTTTTGCTATGAAGAACTTAAGTCTGGGTGTGGTCCCCTTCCCATCCCCCTCCAAGTTGCAAAGTTTTTAACTTTTGCAGATTTCAAGGTTACATATCTCAAAGAGAGACCACATATTTTTTTTCCACCAAGGATACCCCTACTGGTACTCAACAAAACCTGTGAGTTTCATTTTGTGGTTCAAACTGGTTTAGAAGTTACAGGCTGTGAAATACTTGTGAATAAATGATAACATTTCAGCACTCAGAAATGCACAGAAACAGATGAATATTTTATGCTTATTTCCGTTTTCAAAATATTTTTTAAATCTTATGGAATTATATTTTAAACACCTTTAACAACAAAATACTATATGTACAATTTATACATAATGTAAATAAAAAAACTAAAAAAAAGACCCTTACAAGAGCATATTGTACAGTTTGTGATTCACAAACTTCAGCAGCAACACTTGTCTAGATGTATAGCCTTACTTCTGTAAGTGCTCTTGCAACTCACTATATTTGTTGCTGTTGAATTTAATATTTTGACCAATTTCAATTTGTAACTGATCAAAACGCTAGTCTGCAAAGTCGTGCTTAAAAACAATCGCCAATTACGAAAAATGCGACCGACAGGGCCACCTATGCTATCCCAAGCTGTTTCTTTTGCTTTTCTGGTGTGTTGTTTTTTTTTTTGTTTTTTTTTTTTACGAATATGAGCAACTGCAAAGATTAGGTAGGTGTCTCTAAATTTCTTACTAATTTTAATAAAAATAAAAACTAATGGAACAAACCATTTTATGAATTATTTCGACATTGAATGATACGTTTATGTATGATTTAGAAATGAACTTTTCCTTGGTTACATAAGAGATAAATGAATTCTTTTCTCTGTCAGTTTGAATTCAAACTAAACACAATTACTAATTTTCATATGAAAAAAAAACTGACTGAACCAGGTGTTCAGCCTGTTTGGATAGGCTGTATGTTCTTCCTGTTGCAGGGTTTACCTCAACCAAACATAATATATGTGTCAGAGGTTCTTCACAATCATTATTAGGTCAATAAAAAGATGGAGAAGGCCAATGTGGGTGCATGAATCGAACAGTCACATCACCTTCATCATAGTTAATCTTTTCAACAAATCCCACATGCTAACAGGAATCATGTACACATGCTATGCAGCAGTTGGCATGTAACTGTAACTCCTCTTGAAAATTTGTTACACTGATTTCGGAAATAATACTGTAATATTTATCAGAACTTAACCTCTTAGCACCAATTTTGAAATTGGGAAGTGGTGTAAAGTGATGCATTGTGTGTGTACCAGGAAGAGCTTTTGCTTTCTCAAAACAGGGACTAAGCTGATTATGCACTTTGCTCATCTCTTCTGCACACACAAAGAAAAATGTAATTTCTTTTATATTATCTTTGCAGAAGTTACACATTGTTGCAGCAGATGTTATTTATTGAGCTAAAGGTCGCTGCAAACTGGCTTTTGTTGTTAGCCTTTTTACAATCTGCACCAATATCATCACATGGTGACTTGTTGCAAAAAATGGCCACTTCCTTACCAATCTAAAAAAATCCTGCTAATGATAGCGCAAGTTCAGAAAATTCTTGCAGTTTTTATATTGTGCAGAACAACCATCAGTGAAATACTCAATATTTCTTACCTGTCTGCGGTAATGCACAACCTTTTTCCTAAACTGAAGGAAGTAGAAACATCCACAATGACTAGAAATTTTAGTAGGAGGCAAAAGGCAAAAACAGAGATAGCAAGTGAGGATAGAACTTTATTTTGAAGTCAAGAAGGAATGATTGGGGGGGGACTCAACATTCATTAGTACTTATGGCAAGCATTTCATTATTGATACAAAAAAATTAGGTAGGACTTTTTTTTTTTATCATTTTCTTAAAAGTATTTGCGTGCACTGGATGAAAAACTAACTAAAGAAAATTCCTATAAACCTTATTACAACTTTACATTCAACAGGTTAAATTACTTTTATTTGATTGCACATTTAATATGAAAATAGAATATTTCTCCTTGTTAAGTTTATGTACTATGTACTTACAAAAAAAATCTGAAGATCCAAAATAAATAATTTTATTTGCTGATGATCTGAAATGTGTGTGTGCGCGCGAGCGTGAGTGTGTGTTCTCCCAGACTTAAGTTCTCCATAGCTGAAAACTACTAGCTATAGTTATTACACACAAATTCTCAACTTGGGTTCCAACCCCCAGTCACCTTAACAGTCCATCAAAAATGCTGATTTATGCTTGCAAGTATTGCAGATTTCAATGCCATTTTAAGCAAGGTTAAAAAAATAGTTTCTATAATTTCTATATATTTTTTTTCTGTAAACCTAAAACGTTCTCTTTAAGGTAGTGAAAACCAAAAATTTTGATCTACAATAAGAGGAAAGCAATTACCTTTTTTCAAAACCATTTTGAGGCTCTATTTTGGCATTTCGCAGAAAAGAAAAATGAATGCATATCCAAGATGGTGGCACATAAATATAAAATAAAAATTGTTTTGAGCTACTCTCCAATAGGGTTAAACTATGGGGGGAGGTGTATAAAATGGTCAAGCAACCACTTAATTAAAAAATTTGGTAATATGTCTTCCATATATAAAACATATTACCAAATGTATATTTCTCGTCAAATTCCCACAATCAATCTTTTTTTAATGTGGATATGTTTACTGCCTGTGTCCTTCATGGAAACAGTCTTTCTTACCAGGCATTTGCCTGCTAACTCATCATGCAGTAAAAATCTTTAAGGAGGTAGTTTCTTTTGGTAAAGTTTCTCCAGGTTTGGGGTCAGGTTGAGGACAAAATTTCTGTCTCTTCTAGTTTCTTTGCTTTCCCAGCAAATGAAATAACTCACACCAAACTCATTTTCAATTCTTCAAACATGACCAGCTTTTTGGCAAAATAGTCAAAAACAACCTTTCACTTTTATTTGCAGTTTTAAATATTTTTAAATTGCTCTAGGATTTCTGATTCTGAATCGTTACAGTGACTTTTTTTTTTTTTTCATTTTTAACATCCTCTGCATTAAAAAAGGATTTGCTATATGCACTTTTTATTTTTTCCATCTTTTCTCTGCTGTACATTTTAGAATTATATAATTTTCTTTCTACTAATTGGAGATTCACCAAGAGGACAAAGAGGCATTCAAATACCTTAAGCCTGTATCTACATCCATAAATTCTGAATCATGGTTACTACAACTACGACCAGCACTATAACCTAGCACTGAAAGATTTTCCTTTTCAGGAACACTCACCTCATGTTGCTTTTCCTTCAGTAACTGCAATCTACAGGAAGTGCAAATTTGCAGGATTTCTTCAATACCATGATTTAGAGAGATCATCCAAGCTGTTACATTCCTCATATCTTTACTAACCAGGTGTCTCCCTTTTTTTTTTTTTTTTTTTTTTGGAAAGATTACAACAATAAATGGATCATTTCTTGCCACCCACATTTGAAAGTAAAACTTAGAACTAATCTGGTTTAAAAAAAATTGACAGCACTAACAAATAAATCAAGTTTAAAATATAACAATTCACTGCACAAGTTAACTGAATATGTCACTGCATGAAAGGTACACAATTCATCGCACAAGTTAACTTAGACGTACACACTCTGACAGCTACACCACAATCGAACTACTTGCTTGGCCAAGGAAATGGAGGAGAGCATGCATGAATATGTCACTGCAGGAAATGTATGACTCACACTTGAGAATGCCTGCATATTACCATCTTTAACTGTGTCTAACTCATTATACCATAGAAATACCATCTTGAAATATAACTGAGCCTTCAGTAAATGTGTACCAATGCATGGCTTGTTTTGTTTTTTTTTTTTTTTTAATTTTTTAAAATTTCGCTTTTTGGAAATTGTAAAATAAAAAATTTTAAAAATTGACAAAAAATGAGTTTTTACTTAAAAACAATAAACAATGCATATTATATATCAAATAAAAGCCCTCTTCATAAGCTTCAAAATGAGACCATGCCCAGCTCTGTAGCTGAAACACATATCTCAGAAATTGTATTTAAAGTTTTGGCAGCAAATGGTTCGAGAGAAATTTTGGTAATTTTGAAAATTAAAAAACTCAAAAATCGGTGACAGGAAAAATAAAAAAAAAAAATTATATTTTTTACGTTTGAGATAACAATAAACAAATACCCAAAGATTAGCCAACCATGACATCAAGTGTTTATGCACTGATTGATTTGACATGGAATTAATCACCCCATAATCTCTATAAAATGTTATCTGAAACAGTACATTTGCATTTAGTAAGACTCGACCCCAACAAATTTCAGAATATTCCAGCTATACACTAGGTCTGACTTGTCACGACAAGTAAATTTTTGGACCATTGCACATTATATATAAGATCATACACTACAAAAGTCACCGGACACCCCTTCAAAAGCAAATGAACCGATCCGTTGCGTTAAGATGTGCAGTACAGCAAAGAAAGGTGACTTGATCACGCTAGTTACGTTAACTAAAACTTTTACAAACAGTTCGTAAGTTGGAAGCTTTCGACCTTATCTTAGGTCTTCATCACGCCGTGATGAAGACCTAAGATAAGGTCGAAAGCTTCCAACTTACGAACTGTTTGTAAAAGTTTTAGTTAACGTAACTAGCGTGATCAAGTCACCTTTCTTTGTTAATATTGTTACGTGTTTTGCCCATAATCGTCATGCAGTACAGCTGCAAATGGTATAAAAACAAGCCTGCAGCTGACCACGATCATATCGCACTATGAGGTCGAGCGAAAATGTCATGGTGGGAGAGAACTGATTTTGAGAAGGGAAAGGTTGTTGGGTGTTACATTACTGGGTTTTTCATAAGAGAAACCGAGAGGCGTTTAAGCATACCCAAGTCAACTGTTTTGGATGTACTGAATAAGTGGAAGACACATGGCGTGCCTGAAGCAGCAAAACGTACCGGCAGAATAAAGAAAATCAGTGAAAGAGTACTTCAAAGCTTCAGGCATATGCACCGACTTCGTGGGTTCGAGATACTTGTTGAACCCCCAATGATTTTGATGTGGGTTTCTCGAACCTTTAATATTTTTGCTCGTATTTCGTGGGAAAAATACATGTACGCATATGCGCATAAATTTTGTTTTTCGTTATCAATTCTTCAAGTTTTTTATTATTCATTCCCCATTCATTATATATAGAAAGTATGTGTAGAAATGTACCCCTCAGACTGTTTATTGTGCCTCAAAAAAGAATTAGTGTTTGTTCGTGCTCATCAAATTTGACGCGACAGATAATACCTCTTGTTTAAAAGCATTTAAAACTGCCTCCTTGATAAAAGAAATTCTTCGGTTTGTCTGGGTTCTCACAAAATACAAAAGTCTAGCTCTACATTCGGAGACGAGAACCTATTCAAGGTCAGAGTGATAAAGGCGGAAATATGTTGTACAGTCAGTTGACCCACCCTATCTTCAGGCAGTCGGAGACCAAGGAGGTTAGAAGAAAGAGAAGATGGCATCAGCAGTCGCTGGTAAAGCCAAATCTGATCATCTGGTTTCTTGCGCCTTCCAGGTGGGGAGGATTCAGTGATGTGACGTCACTTACTGAAGACCTTTGCTGTAACATAGGTTGATAGTGGTCGTCTCTTACTCTCTGCAACAGCCCTGAAGGTCAACAAGGCTCCCACAGCTTTAGCAAGGCCATGATTGGTTGATAAGCAATATGCACTTCCAGTCAACAAAGCATAACTTTGTTTAATTTTTTTAGAAAATACTAAAGAGTATTTCTGTAACTTTTTGCAGATTTTTTAGTTATGTACATGTATATTTCGGTCTCATTTTTTTCCTTACTGTACATGCTGCACAAGTGCCTCTAAAACCTCTTCAAAGTCAACGATTTTCCATAGAAAAGTACAGAAGCAGCCCAAGTTGGGCATACTGGGCGTACACAGCTGATACGAAGTAGAGCCCACGGAAAATGCAGGGCGTGCAGCTGATGCCATGTCCTCTCCCTTCTAACCTCCTATTTTAACTCAGAAATCATTTGAAGAAAAAATTAGCATTTTTAAAATTGGTAGAAAAAAAAAATTTACATGTTTTTGTTATCTTTATAAGACAATTGAGTTGGAAATTCACACAGTATCTGTGTATTGTATATAATAATGTTGCACCTACAAAACCAAAATAAATAAACAAATAGTTATCTCAAGAAAAAAAATCTGTAATTAACTATAATTTGCTTCATTTTAGCATTTCAGGTGTCTTATTGTGCCAGATAATCTGACTGTATGAAATTTAAATTAGATTTAAATACTTTGAAAAATGCATCCAGGTAATTTGATCAAAAACTTCCGGACCCCCAATAATTGTTCAAGTCGGCGTCTATGGCCTCAGGAGAGTCATTACAACTAATTGACAGAGTACTGCACAAGCCCTCGGTGTACAGGTGAGTAAAAATGCTGGAACCTCAGTATGTACACGTACCATTCACAGAGAACTTCATTCCATGGGTTACCATGGTCGTGCGGCTGCTCATGAGCCTTTCATCTCCACTTGGAATGCTACTTGTCGTTTAGCATGGTGTAAAGAACATTTATCGTGGACCGCAGATCAATGGAAATGGGTCCTATGGACTGATAAATCCAGATACACGATCCATCAGTCTGATGGCTGTGTGTGGATATGGTGGCAGCCGAGGGAATGCTATTTACCACAGTCTACTGTCCCTACAGTCAAGTTTGGAGCTGGCAGTGTATTCGTGTGGGGGTGTTTTTGTGGTATGGTCCCGGCCCATTGGTTATTGTGGACAAACCTGTTAACCAGCACGTCTACCTCAATATTCTGGACATTATGCCCTACCAACTCTGTGGCCATACTATGGAACCGAGCTTTGTTGGTACCAACAGGATAATGCACTGAGCCATAAAGCAAGGACTGTTACGGCGTGGTTTGACGATAATTCCGTATCGTGTGTGGACTGGCCAGCACAGAGCCCTGATCTTAATCCCACAGAGCACCTATGGGATGAATTAGAGCATTGCATAAGAAGTTTGGAACCAAGGCCTACTACTAAGCAACACTTAGTGGCAGCATTATGTTCTGAATGGAAGCGCATACCTATCGCTGTGTTCCAAAACCTTGTCGAAAGCTTGTCTCGAAGGATAAGTGCATGCATTAAGGCCAAAGGTGGACCGACACCATACTAATGTATGTCATTAAATACTACATTATGTTTCTCTTCTAGGTGTCCAGTGACTTGTCAATTATAGTGTATATATAACATTGGGGATGTCCTTTTCTGAAAATCAGGAGACCGACCACATGACCTCAGTGATTATGCCTATGCATTTTTCGCACTGAGGAAAATTGGAAGTCTAAATGTGAAACAATTTTTTGCAACTGTTTTTCAGTGAAACAGCTGTCTTACTTGAAAAAAGTGTTTTGCATATATTGGATATTTGAAATATCTATATATTAATTCTATAAGGTTTTTTACTGTAAGACCAGTTTTGAGACAATGGCTGAACATAAACATATGGTGGAGGTATTGAAATAAGGGTCTTACCATGTAGACGTGCCAGTCGAAGAGAAAAATGAGATTGGGGCTACAGTTCAGGCATTGTGGGGCGGCACAGTTCCCATGTAAAGTCTATGGGAGAAACATGTGATTGACATTAGAATGTGCGCGATTGACATTAGATAGCGAGCGCACGGTTGGCTTTAGGTTAGATCACGCACGTGGGGCTGACGTTAGATTGAGCATGGTTTACATTAGATCGCGTGCTATTATATAGCACGCAATCACTTTGACATCTTGAGAGCACATATGTCTGCAGTCTGTGGCTGTCGCCCATCAGATGGTGTTTCAAATTGTTTACATCCGTCACCTGCAACGTGGAGGTAATCTCTCGCACTCGAGAGAGACATATACTTTGTGATGTATATATACAAATTAATATTCATTTGATCAAGTTTATTCACATAGGTAAGACGTTTCCCATTATGTAAAGATGTAAACAGTTCATTGATCATCGTTAGTGAAAATATTTAGAATGTACATATTGAGTTGCTCCATTTAATCTACACCTTAACCAGTGTTAGAATTACAAATAAATCTTCAGGCCCAGCAGAACAATAGAATTTGCAAAAACCACTGGTCTGCCAAATACCCACTGGCCCATTAAAAATTATAAAAAAAAAATTAAGACATTTACAATATATGTAGAAAACAATGTGTCATTTTAATGGAATTATCTCCAATATTTGTTTTCAAAACATCTAATTTGAAAGTGCAACTGACAGGACAAAGAATTTTTCAGAATAAGATCCCGAGGGATTGGTGATATAACAGAGTAAGAGTGTATTCTTGATCTGTTTTTAAGTAAAAAGGAACAAGGAGACTCCAAGGGTACAAAACAATTCTTATACGCTAGTAGCCTTTTTTATATGTTTTATTGTTTAGGATTTAGTTTCCTTTCCTTATTTTTGGTCTTATTGCTCATCCCTGCTACTTTCCCATGAAGTTAGTTTTAGTCCCCCATTTAAAACTGGTTCACGTGAATTGCTCTTTTACAAAAATTACCTTCACGCATCCAATTGACCTTCTGTGCTAGTGTGTTTTCTTGGGCCAGTAACAAAAGCTGGCTTGTGTCTAGTGTCAGTATCTGCTACATTCACTAGGGTAGGTGAAGGTAATAAAAAATGGCTGTAGCCACCATTACAAGGCAAAGACTGGGAAACTGCCATTCTGTATTAGCTGCTTCTTCCACTCTTACAAATCATGAGGGATAAAAAAAAAAAACTGTTGTCCAATAGCATTTCATGAAACTATTCACTAGTTTGCAGCCTGAAAAGAAAACCGTACAGTGAGGTAAAAGAAATAGAAATGTATTTTTTAATTTGTGACAACTTAGAAAAAAACTTACTAGCCATCTGGGCCAGTAAAATCTACAATTCGGTGGTCCGACAGAAGTTTTACTGGCTAATGGCTAGCGGACCACTGGGCAATTTGAATGCTGCCTTAACAGAATATCTCCCAAGCAGCAAAAAAAAGGGGGGATGTAAGAGCCTTACTGGGAGGTGTGAGCGATCAATGAGATGCAGCTACTGTATGTGTCTCCGATAAGAGAGAATGAAGAGTATTCGCAACGCAAATCTCATTCCAACAACATTTACAACCAAACCAAGAAGCGCAGACTAACTAGCCCTCAGCCATCTGAAATGGAGGCATTGACGGCAAACCTTGAAATCCCCGATTTGAACAGGGCCTTGACCCCCCCATCTCAAACATCATTGAAGCATTAAACCAATTGGGACTTCAACACTTTGAGCACTTTGCTGATTTCATTTTGCCTGATACCTCAAATGAAGAAGAAGCAGAAGTGATTCCTCTCTTGATGAGAGCTATAAGAAGACGTAAATCACACCTTCGCTGCGCATTGAATCTTGATTTTTTTTTTTGGGGGGGGGGGGTGTTATTACGATCAAGGCCCTCTGTTCTTTGAATGTGAGTTCTGCAGAGCTTTACATTTTGAATGCAAACAGATTGGCACCAAGACAAAGTTTCACTTTAGTAGCTGTTGCCACGATAAGAAAGTTCTGTCACAGACTCTTTCTCACCCATTACTTGAAAATCTTCTAAAGAAAGATGCAGTCTCTGAAAAGTGCAATTTTTTAGACAACATCAGGAAATACAATAGCGTGATGTCATTAGCTTTTTTGTTGCAAATAAAGCTTTCTTACCTGTAGGACGTGGCCCATATACTTTCAAGATCAATGGCCACCTGCATTATGGATTTGGCCCTTTGCATCCCCAGAACGCTTCTGAGCGATCTCATGCACAACTTTACATTATTGATACTGCTGAAGCAACAGAAAAGAGGATTGGACGGAACTCAACCTGAGATCTTAATCTGAGGGCAAAACTGCATGAAATGATGCTCGAAGTCAATCCTTTAGTCCACAAGTACAAGATGATAGCAGAAGTTGAGAAGGCTGAGAACGAACTGGCAGTTATCGAAGGCAGGGAGCCATACGGAATTGAGTGTTTTTACTATCAGAACAACCTAACATCCGTGACCAGAGCAAGAACTGATTCAATTTGCCTTCAGCAGATGAAATCGCTGCGGTTTTCACGAACAAAGACGGCGATCCTCCGGGAAACTATGACTTGAAGGTCTTCCCTAAGGGATCTGGGACTGAAAACCTCAAAAATATCAACTCTCTGCATCAACTCACTGACTCAATGCTATACCCTTTACTGTTTCCTTACGGAGAGTGTGGGTGGGATAAGAATAGGCCACGTGAAAGACAGACCAACGACAAGTTCAGAAAAGTGACTCGATTACAGTATGTGGCTTATAGAATGGCTATCCGGAAAGAATTTTCTCTTTTACACAACTCCGGCAAGTTGTGGCTCCAGTACTTAGTCGATCAGTATGTACGAGTTGAAGGTGAGCGTCTTACGTACAATAGAACACAGCTTCAGCAGAAGAAACTCAGAGTTGAGACATTCGCTAGCCTACATATTCAACAAGGCAGCTGAGCATGGAGTACAACCTTGGAAAATCATCATCTTGCCTTCTTCCTTCCAAGGTTTGCCGAGAAACATGAACATGCATTACCAAGATGGTATTGCTTTAGCCAGGGCCTTCAGCAAACCATTGCTGTTCATCACATTCACATGAAACCTGAAATAAAAAGAGACCACTGAGAATCTTGGATACGCAACTCAGTCCAACTTCATACCTGAACTTATTGCTCGAGTATTCAAAGCAAAGCTTGATGAGCTCATTCCTGATTTGACCAAGAAAGAAGTCTTTGAAAAGGTGATCCATTACCCATATGTCATTGAATTCCAGAAATGAGGACTGCCTCATTGCCACATGCTTCTCACCCTGGCGGAAGAAGATGCAATACGCGAGATATAAAGTCATCTCAGCAGAACTTCCACCATCTGACAAGACTATCCTTTTCAAAGTTGTGAAGTCTTGCATGATCCATGGCCCTTTGCGGAGCGCTCAATTCAATGTCACCCTGTATGAAAAATGGTAAATGTTCGAAAAAATTTCCTGAAACCTTATGCAGCTGTGACAAAGGAAAACTGCAACGGTTATCCCATCTACAAGCAAATAAACGATGGCAGAAACTTTCTAACCAAAGTTAATGGTTAGTTTCTGAAATCACAAATGAGTGGGTAGTGCCGTATAACCCGTACTTGAGTGAGAAATTCCAGGCTCATATCAACGTAGAAGTATGTTTGACAGTTAAAGCAGTCAAGTACCTACACAAATATATCTACAAAGGCTATAATAGTACAAATGTAAAGACGGTGAACATTGGCCCAGATGAACGAGCCGAGTATGATGAGATTACACAATTTGTCAACATGCGCAACGTGAGTGCACCTGAGGCATGTTGGAGGTTACTTGAGTTCCCAATGCCAGCAAAATTGCATATTGTCTAGAGGTTAGCTATTCATCTGCTAGGACATCAGAATATCTACATCCAAGAGGACACAGACATTGCTGACTTGGTCTGACAAGAACATACAAAGACAACTTCGACAGCATTTTTGAACTCAATCATAATGACCCCAAAGCCAGATCGATTTTGTACCAGGACATCCTGAAAGAGTATTTATTTGACAACAAACATTGGAAAAGAAGGCAAAAGAGTTGTTTAGCTATCGGGCGTTCTACACTGTCAGCCCGAAACATGAGGAAACCTTTGCACTCAGTCTTCTATTGGTCAGTTTCCCCGGGTCGACATCTTTTGATGACCTGAAGACTCTTAATGGAACAGTCTACAAAACTTTCAAACAAGCTGCTATCACACGGAATATTTTCAAATGTGACACACAATATGAAATTGCACTCAAAGAAGCTTCCTCTCACCAGATGCCCAAACAGTTCAGAGCAATGTTTGCTTACCTTTGTGCTTTTTGTGGACTAAAAGATCCTATGGTACTTTTCTTTAAATTCGAGATAACTTTAGCTGAAGACTTCCGTAGAACTCTCTCACTATAAATTAGTCGCAACAAGGCGCTTTTTGAAATTGGTACAATACTTTTGTCTCATTCGTTAAGCCTCGGAGATTTAGGTCTGCCACAAGTGTCACTAGAAGCCATGCCACAAACTGTCTTCAAAGCAGAAATCGAACAAGTAATTGCTGACACTATGATTCCCAAACCTCATTCAGAGCAGAAAACGATCTTTGATCGTATAGTGGCGTGCAATTTCCTTCGTGGCAAAGAAATTAAACGCTCCGCTGTAGCATGGACAGGCATTGCAGCAATGCTCCTTCCAGGAGGGCATACAAGCCACAGCGTCTTCAAATTTCTGATTCTTTTTTTCGAGAATTCACTGAGTTCTATCAAGCCAAGTTTGAAAGCTGGAAAAGAACAGAAATCGACAAGGGCCCTGACCTGCCTTGATCGTTTGTTCCACAACATCAAAAATAACGAACAACCATTTGGTGGCAAGTTCTTGATACTTAGAGATTTTCAACAAGTTCTACCCGCAGTCCCTCACTTAGCACATGGAACCATTATCGAAAACTGTCTGAAACCGTGACCCCGATGGCCACACTTCAAAAAGTATCTCCTGACACAAAACATGCATACAAACCCTAATGAGGTCGCATTCACCGAATATCTATCTACGGTTGGTCCTGGCCTAGCCAATGTTCTAGATTCACCTTGCATTCAAATACCAAATGAAATATTATGCAAGGGTGACATTAATGAACCGACATACGACACTAACATTCAAACCCTGTCTGAAAACGAACTGAAAGATAGAGCAATCCTTGGCCCGAAAAATTCCCACTGTTATGAGATCAACAACAAGATCATTAAACAACTTCCAGATGAAGAGCGCATTTTCCACAGTCTCGACACAGTTGTGACTGAAGATGAGAATGAAGGAGTGTGCTATCCAGCTGAATTTTTGCACACGATCGAGATGAGTGGACTTCTGTCTCACATTCTACGACTGAAAAAGGGTGCAGTCGTTATATGCTCATCAGGAACCTGGACACAAGGAAAGGTTTAGTCAATGGTACACGTATGATTGGAAAGTCTCTCTTCCAAAATACAATTTCTGTGGAAATTTTGTGTGGAGATCATAAGGGGTTGTTACACACCTTGCCACTCATTCTGCAGACTCCAAGCAACAGCACTTTCCCTTTTACGATCAAAGGGATTCAACTTCCGATCATATTATACTTTGCGGTGACAATTAATAAGGGTCGAGGACAGACACTTGCCAAAGTTGGAATATACCTGCCAGAACCAGTCTTCTCACATGGTATGCCCTACTTTGCCCTATCTCGAGCAAGACCAAAGGATTCTGCTGCAGTAAAGATCACCCACGAAGATGCACCTGGATTACCTGCCACAAAAAAATGGACTCAAGTCTTTGAATGGATTTGTAAAAAAATTTGTCAATCAAATAAAGTTTACATTTGTTACTTGATATGAGTTTATTCTTTAAAAAAAAAACTAAGTTCCCGTCAATTTCGACTAGTAAAATGCTTATAACAGAAAGGAAATTTTTTCACTGCATTTATCATGCTTTGCTGAATTTTTATTGAGGATGCTCTAGAATGATGAAGATAGTAAGTAAATAAATAAACATCATCATCATCATCGTCAACCATTATCAATCCACTGCTGGACGAAGGTCTCCCCAAGTTTCCTCCACAACGGTCTGTCTTGTGCCAGTCTCCTCCATGTCACTCCCACATACTTTCTAATTTCATCCACCCATCTTCCATGTGGTCTTCTTCTGGGTCTTTTCCTGTCCCTTGGAATCCAATTTAAAATTTCGGCTGTCCATCGATGGTCTGTCCTTCTGGCAGTATGTCCAGCCCATTGCCATTTCAGGGATTTAACTCTGATCATGATGTCTTCCACTTGTCATTTTTCGGATCCACGAGTTCCTCTTCTTATCTCTCCTGATTACACCAAGCATGCACCTCTCCATGCTGCTTTGAGTTGCCTGCAGCCTTTGTGTGTCTCTTTTAGTTAAGGTCCACGTCTCTGCACCATACGTAAGCACTGGAAGGATGCATTGATCAAACACTTTTCTTTTAAGACATAATGGCATATTGCTCTTGAAAAGTATGCTGTTTCTTCCAAAAGCTCTCCAGGCAAGTTTTATACGCCGATTAATTTCTTCATCAATGTGACCCTCACTTGATATCTGCTGTCCAAGATAAACGTACATGTCTGTTATCTCCAGCTTTTCTCCATCAATCGATAAATCTTCATTTCTTGTAAAAGCATTGAACATCACTTTTGTCTTCTGAAAGTTCATTTTTAATCCTACTTCCTTACTCTTGTCAGCAAGTTCCTGGATCATATTCTGCAGCTCTGATGGGGTAGTTGCAAAAATGACTATGTCATCAGCAAAACGAAGGTGGGTTAGATCCATTATTCTTTATCCCTTTGTTTTCCCAGTTCAGTGATTGAAAGACATTTTCCGATGTGTCATTAAAGAGCTTCGGAGATATGGTGTCACCTTGTCTCACTCCCTTTCCAATTTTTATGTGTGTTGTATTTTCAAACAGTCGCATCTTTGCACTTGCATTTTCATAGATGTTATTAATAATATTAATGTACGCATATTCAATACCGCAGGATTTCAGAGCCATTGTAACTGCTGATGGTTTCACCGAATCAAAGGCTTTTTCATAATCGATAAAAGCCATGCACAATGGAAGTTCGTATTCCCTCGCTCTTTCAATTAGTTCTCTCAGTACGTGGATATGATCTATTGTGCTGTAGCCACTCCTGAATCCAGCTTGTTCTCTCGGTTGAGCCATGTCCAGTGTCACCTTCAAGCGGTGTGAAAGAACTTTAGTGAAGATTTTATAAACCACTGATAGGAGGCTGATAGGTCTGTAGTTCCTGAGATCCTCAATGTCACCTTTTTTATGTAGCAAGATCATTGTAGCGTTGTTCCAATCCTCAGGAATCTTCCCTTCATTAAGGCATCAAGTGAAAATTTGGGTGAGTACTGTTTCGATTTCTCCACTTGCTTCTTGTATGATGCCTACAGTAATTCCATCTTCTCCTGGAGCTTTTCCCCGCTTCATGTTCTTGATTGCATGTGCAACTTCTGCTGGGAGGACTGGAAGAACTCTGGTACCTTTCATGATGTCTGGAGTACATGTATCATCCCTTTCATATAATTTGGAGTAGAAATCTTTCACTCTTGTCAAAATTTCGCCTCTATTTCTTGTCCCTTTGCTATCTTTAGGCTTTGGTTGTTTTCAATTGCTTTCCTTACTAGTTCAGAGTTGAATTTCCTTACGTCTTCAGTGATACTTTTTTGTACTGTCTTGCATAGCTCTATATATTCCACTTTGGAAGTCACATCTTCTTTAGTTGTCCTCATCTCTCTTCTTTTTTGCATCAATATTTTGGTTTTTCCTGATAATTTGTTTGGTTTTTCCTAATAATTTGTTCACAGGCAACTTATTCTTAGACCCAGCTAATTTTGTTGCTGTTCCCATAAGACCTTTGGTTACTTCTCTGTTAACTTCAGAAATATCCACTTCTTCCGATGTTAGGCCTTCTAAAGCAGAGAATCTGTTCTTCAGTTCCAACTTGAAGGTAGTATGGTGTTTTTTAAGGTTGGTTATGTCAATACATTTTGTTTGTCTTATGAGCTTGCCAAGTTCAAGTTTAGTATTGAGGTGAATCTTACATCTCACCAATCTATGGTCACTACCTGTGTTGAACTTGTTTAGCACACTGCAGTCTTCTATGACGAATTTTTTGTTACACATAATATAATCAATTTCACTTGTCGTCCCATTTGGTTGTCTCCATGTCCATTTCCTGTGTGGCTTTTTCTTGAAAAAGGATTTCAAGATGAAAAACCCTTCTGCCTCTGCAAACTCAACGAGAGTATTTCCACGCTGGTTTCTGTTGCTGTGACCGAATTTACCTACTGAAGTTTCATTCTGTTGCCGTTGCCCTATTTTTGCATTGAAATCTCCCATAATTATCTTTAAGTGCTACTTACCTTTATTATTTAGATGACGAATTTCCTCATAAAATTCTTCAATTTCTTCTTCAGGATGACTTGTGGTGGGTGCATAAGTTTTAATAATCTGAGCCTGGTATCTTCTCGAGAGTTGGATAACGAGTCGTGCAGCTCTGTCAGAGGAACTTTCAACTTCTACAACTTTATCCTTCAGTTTCTTGTTTATTATAAATCCAACACCACTAGTTCTGCCAGTATCAGTCCCACGATAGTAGAAGAGATGTCCACTTTTCAGTTCAATGAGATCTTCTCCTTTTCTCCTTACCTCATTTAGCCCGACGATGTCCCACTTGATCCTTTGTAGTTCTTCTTCCAATTCAAGAAGCCTTGAATCAGAAGATAGGGAGCGTCCATTATACGTAGCCAAGGTCAGCATCAGATGGCAGCCTACTCCAGTCCTCCGGGGATTCTTAGCACCCTCTGCCTTCATGTCGCACTGGCCGCTGCCTTGGCCAGGTAAATTCCAGCTGCCGGAGACTGAGGGCCAAGATTTAAGTTGTGGAGTCATTTTGGAGGGGTTTGGCCATAACTCACCACGCTGGCCAAGCGGGTTGGTGAGTGTGGGATAGCATTTCCTCTAATCCTGATGGTATAGTTATACCGCTATTGGCGGTCATCAGTGCCCCTTTAGTGGGAACAGGATGTACCACGAGAAGGCGGGGTTGACATTTGTCAAGGAGAGGCTGTGATGTTACGCATCACCTAACCTTACATCCTAAATAAATATATATATATATATAATGCTTTTACAAGAAATGAAGATTTATCGATTGATGGAGAAAAGCTGGAGATAACAGACACGTACGTTTATCTTGGGCAGCAGATATCAAGTGAGGGTCACATTGATGAAGAAATTAATCGGCGTACAAAACTTGCCTGGAGAGCTTTTGGAAGAAACAGCATAATTTTCAAGTGCAATATGCCATTAAGTTTTAAAAGAAAAATGTTTGATCAAAGCATCCTTCCAGTGCTTATGTATGGTGCAGAGACATGGACCGTAACTAAAAGAGACATACAAAGGCTGCAGACAACTCAAAGTAGCATGGAGAGGTGCATGCTTGGTGTAACTAGGAGAGATAAGAAGAGGAACTTGTGGATCCGAAAAATGACAAGAGTGGAAGACATCATGATCAGAGTTAAATCTCTGAAATGGCAATGGGCTGGACATACTGCCAGAAGGACAGACATCAATGGACAGCCGAAATTTTAGACTGGATTCCAAGGGCAACAGGAAAAGACCCAGAAGAAGGCCACATGGGAGATGGGTGGATGAAATTCGAAAGTATGCGGAAGTGACATGGAGGAGACTGGCACAAGACAGACCGTTGTGGAGGAAACTTGGGGAGACCTTCGTCCAGCAGTGGATTGATAATGGTTGACAATGATGATCATCGGGATGTAAGGCCAGGTGATGCGCAACATAATACAGCCTCTCCTTGACAAATGTCAACCCCACCTTCTCGTGGTGCATCCTGTTACCACTAAAGGGGCTCTGACGAACGCCAATAGCGGTGTAACTATACCATCGGGATTAGAGGAAATGCTATACCACACTCACCAACCCGCTTGGCCAGCTTGATGAGTTATGGCCAAACCCCTCCAAAATGACTCCACAACTTAAATCTTGGCCCACAGTCTCCGGCAGCTGGAATGTACCTGTGTACCCGGCCAAGGCAGCGGCCAGTGCGACATGAAGGCAGAGGGTGCTAAGAATGACCGGAAGACCGGACTAGGCTACCATCTGATGCTGACCTTGGCTATGTATAATGGACGCTCCCTATCTTCCGATTCAAGGCTCCTTGAATTAGAAGAACTACCAAGGATCAAGTAAGGCATCCTCGGGCTAAGAGAGGTAAGGAGAAAAGGAGATCTCATTGAATTGAAAAGTGGACATCTCTTCTATTATTGTGGGGCAGATACTGGCAGAACTAGTGGTTTATAATAAACAAGAAAGTTAAAGTTGTAGAAGTTGAAAGTTCCTCTGAAAGAGCTGCATGACTTGTTATCCAACTCTCGAGAAGATATCAGGCTCAGATTATTCAAGCTTATGCACCCACCACAAGTCATCCTGAAGAAGAGATTGAAGAATTTTATGAGGAAATTCATCATCTAAATAATAAAGGCAAGCAGCACTTGCCTTTATTAGATAATTATGGGAGATTTCAATGCAGAAATAGGGCAACGGCAACAGAATGAAACTTCAGTACGTAAATTCGGTCACAGTAACAGAAATCAGCGTGGAAATACTCTCTTAGAGTTTCCAGAAGCAGAAGGGTTTTTCATCATGAACTCCTTTTTCAAGAAAAAGCCGTCAAGGAAATGGACATGGAGGCATCCTAATGGATTGACAAATGAAATTGATTTTATTATCTGTAACAAGAAATTTGTCATGGAAGACTGCAGTGTGCTAAACAAGTTCAACACAGGTAGTGACCTTAGAATGGTATGATGTAAGATGCACCTCAATGCTGGCAAGCTCATAAAACAGACTAAGTGTATTGACATGACCAAAATCAAGAAACATAATAATACCTTCAAATTGAAACTGAGGAACATATTCTCTGCTCTAGAAGGTCTAACTTCAGAAGAAGTGGACATCTCTGAAGTTAACAGAAAACTAATCAAGGCTCTTATGGAAACAGCAACAAAAATAGCTGGAACTAAGAACAAGTTGCATATGAACAAATTATCAAGAAAAACCAAAATTCTGATGCAAAAAAGAAGAGAGATGAGGACAACTAAAGGAGATGTGAATTCCAAAGTGGAATATATAGAGCTATGCAAGACGGTACGAAAAAGTATCACTGCATATGTAAAGAAATTCAACTGTGAACTAGGGAAGAAAGCAATTGAAAACAACCAAAGTTTGAAGAGAGCAAAGGAACATCTGGGTAAGGGAAGAAAACAGATTATGTTTCTGAGAAAAGAAGATGGTTCTGTAACAAGAAAATAGAGGTGAAATTTTGACAAGAGTGAAAGATTTCTTCTCAAAACTATATGAAAGGGTTGATACATGTATTCCAGACATTATGAAAGGTACCAGTACCAGAGTTCTTCCAGTCCTCCCAGCAGAAGTTGCAAATGCAATCAAGAACATGAAATGCGGACAAGCTCCAGGAGAAGATGGAATTACCATAGACATCATACAAGAAGCAAGTGGAGAAATTGAAACAGTACTCGTCCAAGTTTTCACTCGATGCCACAATGAAGGGAAGATTCCTGAGGATTGGAATAAATCTACAATGATCCTGCTACATAAAAAAGGTGACATTGAGGATCTCAGGAACTACAGACCTATCAATGGTTTATAAAATCTTCACTAAAGTTCTTTCACACCGCTTGAAGGTAACACTGGACATGGCTCAACCAAGAGAATAAGCTGGATTCAGGAGTGGCTACAGCACTATAAATCACATCCACGTACTAACAGAACTAATTGAAAGAGCGAGGGAATATGAACTTCCATTATGCACAGCTTTTATCGATTATGAAAAGGCCTTTGATTCGGTGAAACCATCAGCAGTTACAATGGCTTTGAAGTCCTGCAGTAATGAAGATGCATACATTAATATTATTAATAACATCTATGAAAATGCAAGAGCAAAGATTTGGCTATTTGAGAATACAGCACCCATAAAAATTGGAAAGGGAGTGAAACAAAGGGATAAATATTAATGGAGATTATTTAACTCACCTTTGTTTTGCTGATGACATAGTCATTTTTGCAACTACCCCATCAGAGCTGCAGAGTATGATCCAGGAACTTGCTGACAAGAGTAAAGAAGTGGGATTAAAAATGAGCTTTCAGGAGACAAAAGTGATGTACAATGCTTCTACAAAAAATTAAGATTTATCGATTGATGGGGGAAAGCTGGAGATAACCAATCCTTACATTTATCTTGGACAGCAGGTATTAAGTGAGGGTCACATTCATGAAATTAATTGGCGTATAAAACTTTCATGGAGAGCTTTTGGAAGAAACGGCATAATTTTCAAGAGCAATATGCCTTATGTCTTAAAAGAAAAGTGTTTGATCAATGCATCCTTCCAGTGCATACGTATGGTGCAGGGACGTGGACCTTAACTAAAAGAGACATACAAAGACTACAGACAACTCAAAGAGCATGGAGAGGTGCATGCTTGGTGTAACCAGGAGAGATAAGAAGAGGAACTCGTGGATCAGAAAAATGACAAGAGTGGAAGACATCATGATCAGAGTAAAATCCCTGAAATCGGAATGGGCTGGACATAAAAATTGTCTGTAGTCTTTGTATGCCGAAATTTTAGCCAGAAGGACAAACCATCGATGGACAGCCGAAATTTTAGACTGGATTCCAAGGGACAGGAAAAGGCCCAGAAGACGACCACATGCGAGATGGGTGGATGAAATTCGAAAGTATGCGGGAGTAACATGAAGGAGACTGGCACAAGACAGACCTGTATGGAAGGAACTTGGGGAGACCTTCGTCCAGCAGTGGATTTTTTTTTTTTTTTTTTGACAGGAGGTTTAACAACCACCGTGAGCAACTCAATGGGCTATAAGCAGTCGCTCGTCCCTAATTTAGGGTCACTGGTTCCAGGGAAGGGAGAGAGCCAGTGCCGTAAGACAAACACAGCATCCATGCCTCACCGGGATTCTAACCCGGGCCCCGTTCGGACGAATGACCAGAGCTTAGACCACTGCGCCACCGGGGCGGCCCAGCAGTGGATTGATAATGGCTGATGATGATATCATTGTCAACCATTTTCAATCCACTGCTGGATGAAGGTCTCTCCAAGTTTCTTCCACAACAGTCTGTCTTGTACCAGACTCCCCCAGGTCACTCCTGCATGCTTTTGAATTTAAATATGTATGATGAAATATGTCTGGATGAAGGTCTCCCCCATGTTTCTTCCACAACATTCTGTCTTGAGCCAGTCTCATCCATGTCATTCCTGCATGCTTTAGAATTCCATCCATCCATTTCTCATGTGGCCTTCTAGGGTATTTTCCTGTCCCTTGGAATCCAGTCTAAAACTTCGGTTAGCCATTGGTGGTCTATCCTTCTGGCAATATGTCCAGTCCATTGCCATTTCAAAGATTTTACTCTGATCATGATGTCTTCCACTTTTGTCATTTCCCTTATCCAAGAGTTCCTCTTCTTATATTTCCTGGTTACACCAGGCATGCATCTCTCCATGCTTCTTTCAGTTGTCTGCAGTCTTTGTATCTGCTCCATATGTAAGCACCAAAAGGATGCACTGATTAAACACTTTTATTTTAAGACATAGTGGCATATTGCTCTTAAAAATTACACTGCTCCTTCCAAAAGTTCTCTAGCCAAGTTGTATATGCCAATTAATTTCCTCATCAATGTGAGCTTTTCTTGATATCTGCTGTCCACGGTGAATTAAGAATCAGTTATCTCTAGCTTTTCCCCATCAGTTGATAAATCTTCATTTCTTGTAACAGCATTGTACATCAGTTGTCTTCTAGGAGTTCCTTTTTAATCCCACTTCTTAACACTTATCAGCAAGTTCCTGGATCTCCTGCAGCTCTGCAGAGACAGTTACAAAAATGACCAGCAAAACGAAGGGTGTTAAATAATTTCCATTAATCTTTATCCCTTTGTTTTCAGAGTTCAACAATTGAAAGACATTTTACAATGTGGCATTAAAGAGTTTAGGAGATATGGTGTCGCCTTGTCTCACTAGCTCCCTTTCCAATTTCATTGGTGCTTTATCCTCAAATTGCTGAACCTCTGCACTTGCATTTTCATTGATGTTATTAACAATGCTAATGTATGTATTTTCAATACCGCAGAATTTCAAATATGGATATTTTTACATTATATATATTGCCAGAATGAACCACCAATGGAGGGTAACCAAAATTTTAGACTGGATTCCAAGGGACAGGAAAAGACTCAAAAGAAGACCACATGGGAGATGGGTGGATGAAGTTTGAAAGTATGCAGGAGTGACATGGAGACTGGCTCAAGACAGAATGTTGTGGAAGAAACTTGGGGAGACCTTCATCCAGCAGATTGATAATGGTTAATGATGATTTTATATATTCAGTTATGAAAAAGCGTTTGATTCAGTGAAACCATCAGCAGTTAAAATGCTTTGAAATCCTGCAGTATTGAAGATGTATACATTAGTATTATTAGTAACATCTATGAAAATGCAAGTGCAAAGGTTCGCTTATTTGAGAAGCATAGAAACTCTCATCCAAAGTCACCATCCTAAAGTATTTCAACCACCTACACCCTGTCATTATCAAAGGCAGCAGATGTCAAAGCTGCTATCAACTATAACCACGGTTAGGTGGTTGAAACACATTAAAATGGTGACTTTAGACTAGAGTTTTTATGCTTCTATTTCATCTTGAGTATTCCTCATCTGTTTTATTCATCTGCTTGATATTTTATTCTTGAGTTTAAGAATCTTTCCATTTGACTTTTAATCCAACAAGGATCTACTTTTAGCAATTGTTTACTTTTTAATAACTCAATTCCTCATAGTTTTTATTCTGATTTTATGTCCATTTCTAGTTTTTAAAAACCTGCCCATAAGTATAGCTCTTTAATATTGAACTACACAAGTAACAGCCGGATTAAACACCGACAGGTGTGAAGTTATATTGACTTTCGTCCGAATGTCATGATTATGACAAAAATTTAAATGTGTGAAACAGAAATTTATAATAATTATTATGAAATATTTATATTGATAATATTGTTACTTTCATTAGTCTTGAACATTACACTGAGATCTTTAAAAAGCCGCACTCATGTACTACTTGGTTGTAAATCCTGTTTTTCTGAAAGCTTGGAAAAATCTAGTGCCTTTTTCTTTCTTAAAAAGGCTGGGTTACTGGAGTGTTCAGATTCTTTCAAATCACTTGAATAGAGTAGCTTCTACATCTGTGTAAATTCCCTCTGGAAACCTTTCTTTCAACATCTTATTATTTTTTTTTTTATTGAAGGTTTAATTACCACGATGAGCAACTCAGTGGGCTATAAGCAATCGCCCGTCCCTAATTTAGGGCCACTGGTTCCAGGGAAGGGAGAGAATTATGGCAGTAAGACAAACACAACATTCATGCCTCACCGGGATTCGAACCCGGACCCTTCTCAGACAAATGGTCAGAAGCCATCGCTTAAACCACCGCGTCACCAGGGCGGCCTTTCAATATTGGATTGTTGAACTTTTACTTTTATTTATTCTTTGTTTTTAAAACTGTAGAAAGGGTATTTTAAGGAATACCAAACTTTTTACAACTTCAAATTTTTTACTCCTTTTCCACTAAAATGATTGCTTTGATTTTATCACCTGTTTCAAGTTTTGTTTATTTAAAGCCACAATATTTAAATTTTCATAAACACACTATACAGACTACTGAACAATGGAGGTTTATACACCACCACTGAAAGATAAAGAGGGGAGGGGGAGAATGACATTCTCAAAGAAATAAATTCCAGTTTGGAACTTCATCACTAGCATGATGTCCTTAACCCACGTCTGAGGCACCAGAAAGCAGAGATTAAGTTGCTGAAAGGAGTCCAGGGAGGCCCGGCTGGCCTCAGTGGATCCCTAGGCTAAGACATCTCAGTGGACTACCAAGGCTAAGACATCTGAATGAGCCCCCATAGAAATTAAAACAATCATTATTAAAGTCAATTAAAACACAAAACTATAGCAATATACTTGTAATAATTAATATGTAGTGCAGCTTTCAAACTAATAAATTACCTACAAAGTTTTCATAACAAGTACCTGTACTTTCAAATGTTCTGGAAAGCATGAGTTAAGATTCCTAGATTTTCTCTGTTGAAATTTTTAATAATTTAGCATTGTATACTTTCCTTCTTGAAATATGTTTATCTTCTAGCTACTGTTTGTGATCGAATGGAAATCATATGAGACAAAACTACAACTATTTACTTCTCTCTATGTATAAATATATAGCCGTGCATTATTTGTGGTATATCTACTAGGCGCTTGGTAATGGTGCGCCCCTAGGCTATATAGCTCCACAAAACACCCCACCCTAAACTGGCCCTGAGGAGCGGTTATAAAACTCAGCATCTACCCAAAAAATATGTATGTGGATTTTTGAGGAGAGGAAGTCAAAAATGAAATGGAACATTCTTGTCTTCATGCAAGCTGATCTACGTGTATAAGGAACCACAGGATATTTGTTGCCAAAAGCAGCAATTCCTTGTTTTCCAGTGATAGAAAAGGGTGTAAAGACTGGGTGGATGGCATCTATTTTGCTTGCTGATAACAGTACTGAAATTGAATTCACGAGGTTTCTAAAAAAATTATTCTCCATACCGAATAACAGGATGTTACGAAGTTCAACGGATCAACAAAAATTTCGGTTTAGGCAGAACTTCGTATTATGCGAGCTCGTTATATCAAGATTCTAGTACATCTAACAACTACAATAAAAGCGATTTTGAACTACAATACATGATAATGTAAACTGTATGTAAAATTACCGATTATCGTGAGAAAGCAGCGTGTAATTAATACAAACAAATTCATACTTTAAACATTCATATACATATTTATCGGGTGTGTCTCACTTCCTTTTTCGTTTTCACATTTCATACTTTCACCAAATTCGCACATGCTTTTAAGTTCAGATGTACACACCAGAATTCTCACAGAAAGATGTGGATGAAAATCACCCTATGAAAATAAGCCAAACTTCAAAACTGACATATTTTTACCACATAAAATGATAGCTACAACATGCCCGACATCAAAGGTAAAAAGTTGAACAAGGCAATTACCACAAAAGACATTTGTGAAGTTAGCAAATATCATCGGAAATTCAAGCGAAAACTAGCCAAAACAAACCCACTACAACCTAGACCCACATGTGATTAGAGTACGACCTGCTCAAAACGCGAAATGACGCCGAAAGAGCATTCAATTTATTGAGTTACGACATAAGTGACCGTATGGCGGCTCTAGTTACCAGCAAAATGGCTTTCTGCGATTAATCGTATTCGCAGAAAGCCATGGTAATCATATATCGCAGAAACATCGTTTTTTTCTTATTTTTACTTTTTTATTTTAATAAGGCGATGAGGCCTATAGACTAAGGTTTATGCCTCACAGCAACTAGTTGGCCATGCGGAAATAGCTAAAATATCTCCTGATCACTAAGACTCTTGAAGATGCACGAATAGCCACGGAGGAGAACCTCCTTGCGACCAGCACGTGAAGTCACATTAGCAGCACAAAAGTCCATCAAAGGGGCACGCTCATAAGAAGGAAGGTTAGAAATGGAGCGTCCTCACAGAGAAACGTCTTGAGAGAGTAATAAATTTCTCCAAGGCCCGAACTTTACGTTTTGCCACTGAAGCGTCCCGAAAGTCCAACAAAGAATACATTTGAGCAGAGACGGAAGTTGAGGAAGGAGGGGTTGTCACTCCAAAACAAACCCTCCGATATGCACTGTACGCAGGGCAGAAGAGGAGGAAGTTGAGGAACAGTCTCAGGCCCAGAGCCACAGAAGCACATCGGGGAAGAACGTTTTCGAATCAGAAAGTTTAAAGGTGCCGTGTTCGTGCGTAATTTTTGAATTATGATTGCTGAGGAACTTTGATAACAGTGTTCGCTAGGCCATCTATGACGGAAGCTGATGAACGGATATAGCTCTGCCCACCCGGACCAAAGCCAGGCTGAATCAGAAGCGGCGATGAGCATGTTACCACTGTGCCGAGCAGCGTCAGAGGCTGTAACTGGGGGGAACAAGGCCAGGCTCTCAGCATGGCCCCGTCGGGCGGCAGCGTCAGCGGCCTCATTCGCTGGAAGACCAACATGAGCCGGGCACCAAACGAGCACAATGTTCTCGTAGAAAGAACGGAGGCATTGAAGAGAATCATGCAGAAGAACGATAATGTCTTGAGATTTGGGATTTAATGCCAACAAGGCCAGTGGAACAGAACGACTATCCGTAAGCAGCAAGAGGTCACCGCACGGGCCGGGAGCAAATTCAAGCGCTGATATTAGGGCCCACGCTTCAGCCGAGAACACTGAGGAAATAGTCGAGAAGGAGAACGAACGGCTGGATTTGTTCCGTGGAAAAAAATGCCCGATCGCCACCGAGGAGTTAATCTTCGAAGCGGCAGTGGTAATGATGTGGTGCGACGCTGAGAACTGGGCCAAGAACACTCCAAAGCAATGTCTGAGAAGCATCGGATGCAGATATCGTTGCTGAAAAGGGAGACCCGAGCAAATAATCGAGTAGCAGGGTGCAGACGAAACAGGAGGGGCCGGCAGAGCCTGAAGAAGATCGCTGTTGACGAAAAACGGCTCCTGTCGGAAGCGACTGAGCACGATTCCAAGGGGAAAGCCATGGGATTTCTAAGCGTAGAATGACAAGGCGTCCTCTTCCAGAAGAAGATGGGCGATAGGCGAACGCTGACCCATCGACAAGTGGCGGTAAAAAAATCGGACTTTCAGGAGGGTGATTCGAGAACGCACGCTAGCGATTCCACATTCGGCACGCAAGACCGCAACAGGCGTCGAACGAGTGAGGTGAATGGCTGCACGGAGTGCATGGTTGAGCAGAACTTCTAGAGCGTCGTAGAGATAGGTGGGGAGGCGAACAGGACCGGAGCCGCATATTTCAGAATAGGCCGAATCACAGCAACGACAAAGGCGAGAGCGTTGGAGAAGCCAAGACCCCACCGGCGATGACAAACAACTTTAACAGCAGACAAGGCTCGGAAGACTGACTTCTTGACGGGCGTGAGGTGTGAAGACCAAGTCAGGGAGGAGTTAAACCAGACCCCTAAAATCTTGATGGAGGACTGCCAAGTCACTGAGTCAGAGCCCAGCAGGAAAGGAGGAGCAGGCGACCGGCGCTTACGAGAAAAGTCAACCGCGAAACTTTTAGAAGGACAGAGTCGTAAATCCCAGTATGATGCCCATTGAACAATGGAATCCAAAGAGGATTGCATATAGCTAAGTGCCGCACTATAGGAAACAATAAAAATATCGTCTACAAATAAGAACATATGCGCATTCGGATGACAGCAATCAGCCACATCATCAATGTATAAGTTAAAAAGGATAGGTGAAATGGAGCTACCCTGAGGAACACTTCGACACTGCGGAAAGGAGGAAGACACCGTTCCCCGCCAACGAACGCGAAATCTGCGCCGAGCAAGGTAGTCAGCCAGCCAAAGGAAAAGACGACCACGAACACCCAGAGACGCCAATTTCCCTGGGAGAGCAGGATGACAGACCGAATCATATGCCACCTGAAGGTCCAAAGACACCAGAAAAACATAATTATGTCTAGCTCGAGCCACCAGAAGATGACGTTGGATCGACAGAAGGCACGCCGATGTGGAACGTCCTGGCAAAAAAGCGAATTGCAGCTTGCTGATCCGTTGATGAGATATAATGAAGTCTGTTAGGCGAGAGACCAGGACTTTCTCCAAGATCTTCGAAAAAACTGAAGTGAGAGTGATCATTCGGTACGATGATAAGTCGAGAGCAGGTTTGTTAGGCTTCTTTATTGGAATCACCCGGGACTCTTTCCAGCATGAAGGATGAACGCCGGCAGACCAAAAGAGGTTAAGGAGGTCAACCAGCCAAGACGAATTCCACCTCCATATACGTCTCACCAGTTCGTAAGTACATCCATCAGGGTCGGGGCGATCCATTAATAACCCCGGCAACTTCACCGGCAGTAAGTAACGCATCCATCTCAAGAGAAGAGTCATCATGGTCAATAGAAAAGGAGTGCACCGAACAGCTAGAGGCTGTGGAAAAGAGTTCACCAAACGCCAAAGCCTGCTCCGCCGGATCAGCAACAAGGAAATCGTCAATCCGAAGTAGCAGGTGATCCGGGCTCGAATCAACATGAGATTTCAGACGGCGCAAGATGGAGAAAACGAAGCCTGGCCTCGAGATGTCGTTTCATTGTGCCTTCCAGTAGGCACGTCTCTTAAGAATGAGGAGGTGGCGAAGATTCCGTTCTTCCTGCCGATATAATGACCAAACGAAGAGACAGCCGGATGACTTGGCATAGCGAAGGAGGCGGCGTTTCTTGCGAAGCCGCTGAGCACAAACAGAGTCCCACCAGGGAGCCCAACGTCGACGCTGACCGCTGGGCCGACGAGAAGCGTGGAGAATCAGGGAAATGCGGTCCAGGTTCAGAGCAGCACCGTCAGGAGTGAAAGGAAGTTCGCCACGGATAATCTTCTGGATAGAAGGCCAAGCCACTGACCAAGTGACTGGTTGCAGACCCAGTGAAGGAGGGGGAGCCAAACATCCCTGCCTCCAATGTTGTTATGACAGGATGATGGGTGCTACCGTAGAGGTCACTATCCACAGACCAGGAGCAGTACGGAACAAGCTGAGGAGAGCACATGGTGATCCAAAACAGAACAACTTGACCCCCTGCAAAAGGTAGAAGCCCCCGAGTTTAGGAGACAAAGATCCTGCGAGCAAAGCCAGTCCACGAACTCAGTACCTCCCCGGCTCGGAGAAGCAGAACCCCAGCTAGGGTGATGAATATTGAAATCCCCAACCACCATACAACAATCAGTGAGCAGTTGTTCGATCCGTCCAAGCAAGAGCGCCGAGAGGGGAGGAGAGGGAATGTATAAATTAATAATCCTGAGCGTGGTGTCGCCAGAGAAGATATCCGTCGCAAGAAGCTGCTCGTTCGAATCCGAGCTGAAGATGTCCACCAATCTGGAAGAGATATCCGACCTAATTGCAGTTAAAAGGCCATCCCCCCACCCCCGATCACTCCTATACACCGTACGGGCTGGGAGAGAAAAAGAGAGACCAGGAGATAGCCAGGATTCTTGGATAATCAAAATCGTGGCTGTAGAAAAAAATAGAACTGTCGGTGAAATAAGGTCTTTTGGAGCGAAGAGACTGCGCATTCCATTGGACCAGCGACCAACTATTCATGAAGAGAAAAGTGATCCGCTAGGCCAGATGCCGTCTTGAACCGCATGGAACAGAGGCCACAAAGAAACTTACCGTCGTCACGATGAGCTTTCAGGTGTGACAGCAAGGCTGGACGAGAAGAGAAGGGCATGGCGCATGGAGGACACGAGAAGGTTCTGGAGTGAGAAAGTTCGACGGATTTCGCAGCAGACTCCACATACGGAACCACAGATTCTTTGCATGACAGGAATTCATCAGCGCTTAGGCCAGTGTCAGGAGATTGCTCAGTAGGCACTGAAGAAGCTGGACACGCTGCAACTGTAGTAGGAGGATTCTGCAAAAATTCAGCCTGTGGCACCTGTGCAACGGATGATGTGGGGCCAGCATGTAGGGAAGGAGGTGAAAGAAAATTCGTCAAAGAGTCCAATCTATGGTGAGTTTAGAGATAATGTCCAGAAGCTGAGGGAAGGCAGAGGAGCACGCATACGGAGGTTGAGCCGGAGTCGTCGCCGCCGCCGCCGCATATGAGGCCTGCTGGACTTGACGCACAGAGTCCCGAGCTTCTGGATAGCTGAGATGCTTCGAAGCCATAATATCCAGGATCTGCTTTTCTTGGAGTTAAATTGGGCAGTTCGTGTCAGAAGCAGGATGAGAGCTCTTGCATAATACGCACTGAAAGCTCGACGCCGAGCATACCGAAGAATCGTGTCCTTCACCACAACGAGAACAGCGAGAGGCACTACGACAGGTTGACAGCAGATGTCCATAACGCTGACAGTTTTTACACTGCCTAGGCGAATCCAAGAAGGGTCTGACCGCACATCTGGAATACCACAGATAGATACTGTCACGGTTAGTAAAGCCCAGTTCTTCCACTAGGACCAAAGAAGTAGGGACCCTCGAGGAATTTACCGAACGTCGGAACCGAACAACACGAAGACAGTTCACACCACGGTCCTACAATTCTGAAGCAATTTCATCAACAGGGGCTTCAGTGTCCACATCTCGAACTAAAAACTTCGTTGTCATAAGCTTAGTAAGAACCTGAGTTTTGACAGGTACCTGAAGAAAATTATAAAGTTGACAAATTTCCAGCAAGCAAATGAGATTCGAGGAACGCACCAATAAGTCACCCGAACGTAAAAACTGAACGTCTGAAATCGAGTCATGCATTGAAATATTGTCCACGAAGAACCTCTTCAACAACATGGGACGGACTCTGGGTAGCTTCCCAGAAGTCGCGGAAATAAGTATTTCTCCACGAGTCACTCCGCTCGCAAATGCCCTACGCAGCAATTCCTGAGGAGACCATTGAATCGAACAAACAAAAACATTAACTGGAACTAGCAAACCACCCAGCTGAGGAAGCTCATCACCCGGTGAAGAACGCATTCTTTTAGCCGGAGTCGAGGAATCAGAGTCCCCCATCCCCGACACACCCACCTGCGGCAGCTAGGGCCCACCCCGAATCAACAGACCACAACAGACAAGAGCATGCAAAGACAAATATCCTACCTTGGATATAAGAAGAACCAACCGCCTGCAAAACTTAAGCAGGCAAAGAAACGAAAATAGAAGAGGAAACAGCAAGCCGCTGTTTAAAAAATGCAACGAAACAAGAACGCTTTCGCCAACGACGACACACCCAAAAAACAGTATCCTACGGGGTTCACCGAATAGAAATAGGAGAGCCAACTTCACACCAACCAACTGTTGCCAATCACCGCTTCCCACTTAACCACCTCACTCTACCGAAACATCATTTGGACCCACAGATGTCATATAAAGGACCTTATTCCCCTCGCATTGCATCATGGGAAAGCCTTTCCGTGGCCGAGAACCAACAACAGTTTGTTTAAATGCGTTTTCCCATTGCTTAACATGGCGTTATGTTGGAAGGGTTCAGGAAAATCGCGATTTTCGTAAATTTATTAACGACATGTCTAACTTTTGCTCATCGTATGGTTGTGCTAATAAATCCTGCAACCTAAATTGTGTAGACGAAAGAAAAACATTATTTGATTTTCCTCTGAAAAAGATGAAATTAAAGGACTGTGTAAAATGAAACAAAGTGATTTCCATTCCGATGTGCACTCTCCAATATGTTTTGCCCACTTTAACGAAAAAGATTTTGGATATTAGACACTACGAATCAAAGGCAGTTGAAACCTCGTAGTATTCCTTCGAATTTCAATTTCAAAAAAGAAAAATAAGGTAGGAGAAAATTGATGGAATATTTGGATCGGTAAATTACGAATTAAGTTCTACTTTCCTCAAAGAATAAAACAAATATATCTATAATTTCTCTTTTATTTAATGTTACGCATTCATTCAATTTTTAAGCACATTGCCTAGCGTGCGAATCCTAGTTTTTTTTCTTATTATGTATTTGGTACTCAATTTTATGTTTGAGATATTTCACTAATGTCTGACAATACGAACAAGAAAACTTAATATATCGTGTACCAGAAAGGCTGCATTAAAAACGTCATGAGGACTATAACGTGTCGCCGTTCAAATTAATCAGGAATGCACAGTATTGAAGAGAAAGTACTTCTTACCTTACATTCAATTTTTGAACAACGGTTCTTGGGTGCCGTGTGTTGAGGTCGTTAAATCAATTAACAATAGCAAATTAATCCACATTCCTCCGAAGTTGACACGAATCACTCAAGTGGCAGTAATAAACATCAAACCTACGTTTAATACATGACACAGATGGCCGACCGCACACATACTAAAGATACATAACATAAAACACCGGCGTTTTTTTCATCGTGAGTTCCATCGTGGTCAAAACACTCCAGTTCTCTTTTCCCACGGGGCGACAGCGCCCTCTATCAGAAACAGTTTTGACAGCTGCTCGGATTTTATTTATTTTTTCTCTTCGGGAGCTGTTCCTCTTCCGATAATGACTAACGGCGATGCTCTCCTGCGTCATGCGAAATAAACATCGAACACAAAATTTTCCTGACATATTTTTGCAACCTTGATTTATTCTTTTAAGAAATTAATTTCTTCTTCTTCGCCATGTAGCTCTGTTAATTCCTCGGCAAAATCCATGATGTTAGGATTGTAAAAGTTAGCCAACAGTAAAGGATAATCAAATAGCAAAAACATTGAATCAGCAGCCATGTGGGTCCGCAGAAATCCACTTCTGACGTCCCATGAATAAGATCCATTCCTTAGGTCCCATCACGCCATCGCCATATTGAGTTTGTTGAGAATTTGTCGTTGAATAACTTACCTTTCTGAAATCCAAGATGTTACACCAAGTGATGCATAAGTAACATTTTCATTGAAATAAGTTAACGTCATCGCTTTATCAGCTTTTTATTGTATGACTGACGTGGGAAATATTTATTCTTGTTGGGGATGCCCAGAAGTTCATTCTATCAACTTTTCGTATTTACAGATTGTCTAGTATCAATATCGAAGTATTTAATAAGGAAGTTGCGTAGAATTAAAAAAATAAAGGACCTTTCCTGTTATCTGCCAGCTACTGTTTGACTTCCGAATAAGAACGCTTTCAAGTAGTTTCCGATTTCGAAAGTATAACAGCCCTGGGCAACAGATGCGCAATGATCCATCTCTATGCGTACCACATATGAGGCGTAATCTCGTTCTTTTGTCCGCTTGTCTGCGCTTGAAAGTAGAACACAAAGTCATTGGGGTGGTTATAGGAGCATGTTGGATTCGTACCTATGTGAATTTATGTGGAGAAAAAGATTGAAAACTAATGATTCATTTTTAGAAATTATGAAAGTCATCGTAGCGTATTAGTTCTCAAAGTGATATTGGTACCTAATTTGTAATGCCGCCCCGGTGGCGCAGTGGTCTAAGCGATGGCCTCTGATCATTCGTCCGAACGGGGTCCGGGTTCGAATCCCGGTGAGGCATGGATGTTGGGTTTTGTCTTACGGCACTGGCTCTCTCCCTTCCCTGGAACCAGTGGCCCTAAATTAGGGACGGGCGACTGCTTATAGCCCATTGAGTTGCTCACGGTGGTCGTTAAACCTCCAAAAAAAAATTGTAACTGTTTTCATTTGTTTTCTTATACTCTGTATTTTTTTTATATATATTTCTTAAACAGTTTGAATTTTATTAAAAAGCGAATAAGTAGGTTTCTGCTATTTATAGTGTCATTTTATATACCAATTAAAAAATTCCCATAACATTTATCGTGAACTACTTTCTCTCATGTTGGATGAGATCACGTTTCATGTAAACAAAGCGGTTCGATACACTCAAAATCGGGAACTGCATGAAAGCGTTCTTATTCGGAAGTCAAATACGTAGTTTCATTTTATCTAACAATGAACAAAAGCACACAGTGGCGGACAGATAACAGGAAAGGTCCAAAATAAATAGCTAAACTGACTATCAGTCAGTTTAAAGTATCGTAGTCGTGAAAAAAAGAAACTAATAAAAGTCGAAATAGGACGGTATTGTGTACGAACATAAATGCAGTGTATTTAAATCTTAGTGGAAGATATGGAATATGTAACTAGTAGAATAAACAGTAGTAACACATGAGAATGAAGCACAGAACCGTACACAGCATCGCATGATGCAAGTGCAAAAACAAAAACATTAATTTAGATTTTTAAGTTGCAGAAATATTCTAGACCGCCGTGATATGTGCGGGTAATAAGATCTACTGATGAGACGCTTGTGCGTAAACATTTGAAATAATGAAACGCTACAGTTTGCCATTTGGTTAGGTCTTTCTCTAATGAAATGTCAGTCTATAGCTACAACCCAGGAGACCTCACACTGATAATGACTTTCAGTCTGCCCCCATGGATCTTGTATTAGGTGGAGACACCACTGACTACCGCCTTAGGTCACAGCTAATCTGTGGCGTGACGTCCCAAGGAGGCAAAAACAAACTCTCTGGTTGAAAAGTTACTTGTGAGTGTGCTACATTTGTGTTGAGCAATCGCAATATAAAATAAAGGATTACACTCAATTTCATAGGTATGTAAAAGACACGAAACTGCTGTCATTGAAATAAAAATCAGATATTGTGTAATAAATATATAAAAATTTAGCAGGATGATCGCTCATTGCGTCTGCTCTTCAAAAGCACTTCAACATATAAATGGGTGATTTTAAAGTCTTTGAAATCGCACACTTTCAGAACCTGTGTAAACTGTTAATAGTTTCATTTCTTAATTTAGTTGTCTGAAACCAAACCAGACGTTAAAAAAACACATTAAATTGAAATCAAATGTATACACCAGTTGCATATTGAAAGTTACAACACATCATTTCTTTTACTTCTAGGCTATGCTACCAGGAGGAAAACATTTAAAATGGCTCTTGGTTTTATATGTTTTTGAGCAATACAGCCAATACTTAATACAGAAAACTTATAAACTTGCATTTTCTTTCTGAATAATTTTGATGTCCATCTTCTTTTCTGACTTCTTTTAAATTGTGTGCAGCCCATTGAAATTATATATTTCTTTATATTTACATATAAATGGAATTGTTCATGTTACCTAACATGCTAGCCATTTCTGAAACTTACTCTTTCAATTTTTAGTTACAGCCATGCATCAGTTTAATTTTAAAGCACTAGATAGCACAGGTTGCATGACATGGGTGTTGGCATTTAATCACAAAACTGCATATTTTTTGTTGTACTTGGAGCTATATGTAAATAAAGTCACTGCTGAAGTCCACACTGGTATCAAATTTGCTAGGGTACCCATAATCACTGCCATTGCTTTAGTGAAGCATGGCTTTCTACGATTAATCATATAATACAAGCTATGCCAGTTTCGCCGATCCTATGGGATTCCGTGTACGAGCAAAAACGCCATTTCAGTCACACGGGGACGCCAAATCACGACCCCAAAACAGCAATCTTCACTGTGAATTTCAGCTGAGGTATATGGGTAAGTAAGTATTTATTTGGGTTGTTTTTGAAGATATTGGCAAATGGTCTCTTTCTACTCAGGAACGAATTGCCCATGCGATATGAAACATCATTACGTCCCATCCGGCCGCCGTCTGTCCGTCCGTCCAAAAGAATAAAAAAAAATTCTCTGCCGATAAGCAACCGATTTGCACGGAAATTATTTCATTCGACACAGGGACGCCTCACACATATCAGATACAATACAAAATTACGTTCCATCCGCACGCCGTCTGTCCGTCCGTCCAGAAGAATTAAAAAAAGTATCTCCACCGATAAACAACCGATTTGCACGAAAATTATTTCTTTCAACTCAGGGAAGCCTGACACCTATCAGATACAATACAAAATTACGTTTCATCCGTCCCAAGTCTGTCCGTCCGTCCGTCAGGAAGCATAAAAACACATAACTGGACCGAGAAGCAACAGATTTGCACGCAAATGGTCTCTTTGGACTCAGGAACGAACTACCCATGAGATACGATGCAGAATTACGTTCCATCCGTCCGCCGTCTGTCCGTCCTTCCAGAAGAATAAAAAAAATATCTCCGCCGATAAACCACCGATTTGCACGGAAATTATTACTTTCGACTCAGCGACGCCTCACACCTATCAGATACAATACAAAATTACGTTCCGTCCGTCCCAAGTCTGTCCGTCCGTACAAAAGGATAAAAAAAATATATTCACAGTTGAATTTCCTTACATCTTCAGTGATACGTTTTCGTACTGTCTTGCATAGCTCTATATATTCCACTTTGGAACTCACATCTTCTTCAGTTGTCCTCGTCTCTCTTCTTTTTTGCATCAACATTTTGGTTTTTCCTGATAATTTGTTCACATGCAACTTGTTCTTAGACCCAGATAATTTTGTTGCTATTTCCATAAGAGCTTTGGTTACTTTCCTGTTAACTTCAGAAATATCCACTTCTTCCGATGTTAGGCCTTCTAAAGCAGAGAATCTGTTCTTCAGTTCCAACTTGAAGGTATTATGGTACTTTTTAAGGTTGGTTATGTCAATACAATTTGTTTGTCTTATGAGCTTGCCACGTTCGAGTTTAGTGTTGAGGTGCATCTTACATCTCAGCAATCTATGGTCACTACCTGTGTTGTACTTGTTTAGCACACTGCAGTCTTCTATGACGATTTTTTTGTTACACATAATAAAACCAATTTCACTTGTCGTCCCATTTGGATGTCTCCATGTCCATTTCCTGTGTGACTTTTTCTTGAAAAAGGAGTTCAAGATGAAAAACCCTTCGGCCTCTGCAAACTCTACGAGAGTATTTCCACACTGGTTTTTGTTGCCGTGACCGAATTTACCTACTGAAAGTTCATTCTGTTGCTGTTGTCCCATTTTTGCATTAAATTCTCCCATAATTATCTTCAAGTGCTGCTTACCTTTATTATTTAGATGACGAATTTCCTCATAAAATTCTTCAATTTCTTCTTCAGGATAACTTGTGGAGGGTGCATAAGTTTGAATAATCTGAGCCTTGTATCTTCTCGAGAGTTGGATAACGAGTTGCCTAGCTCTGTCTTCTACAACTTTATCTTTCAGTTTCTTGTTTATTGTAAATCCAACACCACTAGTTCTGCCAGTATCTGTCCCACGATAGTAGGAGAGATGTCCACTTTTCAGTTCAATGAGATCTCCTTTTCTCCTTACCTCACTTAGCCCGACGATGTCCCACTTGATCCTTTGTAGTTCTTCTTCCAATTCAAGAAGCCTTGAATCAGAAGATAGGGAGCGTCCATTATACGTAGCCAAGGTCAGCATCAGATGGCAGCCTAGTCGGTCCTCCGGGGATTCTTAGCACCCTCTGCCTTCATGTCGCACTGGCCGCTGCCTTGGCCAGGTACATTCCAGCTGCCGGAGACTGAGGGCCAAGATTTAAGTTGTGGAGTCATTTTGGAGGGGTTTGGCCATAACTCACCACGCTGGCCAAGCGGGTTGGTGAGTGTGGGATAGCATTTCCTCTAATCCCGATGGTATAGTCATACCGCTATTGGCGGTCGTCAGAGCCCCTTTAGTGGGAACAGGATGTACCACGAGAAGGCGGGGTTGACATTTGTCAAGGAGAGGCTGTGATGTTACGCATCACCTGACCTTACATCCCACATATACATATACATATATATATATTGAATAAAGCGAACGAAATCGTTTTTGTTTTCTTTTATCTTTTGAGAAGTAGATATTTTTTTATTCTTCTGGACGGACAGACAGAAGAAGAACGGATGGAACGTAATTTTTTATCATATCGGATAAGTGTGAGGCATCTTTGAGTAGAAAGAAAACATTTCCGTGCAAATCGGTTGTCTATCGGCGGATATATTTTTTTTATTCTTCTGGACGGACGGACAGACGGCGGACGGATGGAACGTAATTTTGTATTGTATCTGATAGGTGTGAGGCGTCCCTGAGTCGAAATAAATAATCTCCGTGCAAGTCGGTTCTTTATCGGCGGAGATATTTTTTTATTCTTCTGGACGGACGGACAGACGGCGGACGGATGGAACGTTATTTTTATCATATTTCATAAGTGTGAGGCGTCCCTGAGTAGAAAAGAAATAACTTCCGTGCGAATGGGTTGTTCCCCGGTGGGATTGTGGACTTTTATTGTTAGGGGCGGACGGACAGACAGACTTCGGACGAATGGAAAGAAATTTTTTATCATATCCGATAGGTGTGAGGCCTCCGTGAGTAGAAGGGAGTCATTTCCGTGCTAATCGGTTGTTTCTCGGTGGGTTTACGTGTTTCATACTTTTTGACGGACAGACAGACAACAGACGGATGGAATGAAATTTTCTATCATATCTGACAGGTGTGCGGCGTCCCTGAGTAAAAAGGAATCATTTCCGTGCAAATCGGTTCTTTATCGGCGGATATTTTTTTTATTCTTCTGGACGGACAGACAGAAGTAGGACGGATAGAACGTTATTTTTCATTATATCTTATGGGTGTGAGCCGTACCTGAGTAGAACGAATTCGTTTCCTTGCAAATCGGGTGTTTCTCGGTCGAAATGTGCTTTTATACTTCCGAGCGGACGGACGGAAAGACGGAATTGGGACGAATGGAACGTAATTTTGTATTGTATCTGGAAGGTGTGAGGCGTCGCCGAGTCGAAAGTAATTTCCGTGCAAATCGGTTGTTTATCGACGCAGATATTTTTTTATTCTTCTGGAAGGACGGACAGACGGCGGACGGAAGGAACGTAATTCTGCAGCGTATGTCATGGGTAATTCGTTCCTGAGTAGAAAGAGACCATTTGCGTGCTGTTGTTTGTCGGTCGAGTTATGTGAATTTATGCTTCCGGACGGACGGACGGAAAGACAGACTTGGGGCGGACGGAACGTAATTTTGTGTTGTATCTGATAGGATTGAGGCGTCGCTGAGTTGAAAGTAATAATTTCCGTGCATATCGGTTGCTTATCGGCGGAAATATTTTTTATTCTTCTGGAAGGACGTGCAGACGGAGGACGGATGGAACGTAATTCTGCATCGTATCTCTTGGGTAATTCGCTCCTGAGTAGAACGAGACCATTTGCTTGCAAATCGGTTACTTGTTAAGATACATAGTTTTTCGTGTGGGCATAATAAGTCATTTCTGGACGGGCGGACAGACAGACGGCGGACGGATGGAACGTAGTTATGTATTGTATCTCATGGGTGATTCGTTCCTGAGTAGAAAGAGACAATTTCCGTGCAAATCGGTTGTTTCTCGGTCGAGTTACGTGTTTTTATGCTTCCGGACGGACGGACAGACGAACAGACTTGGGACGGGCGAAACGTAATTTTGTATTGTATCTGATAGGCGTGAGGCGTCGCTGAGCCGAAAGTAATAATTTCCGTGCAAATCTGTTGTTTATCGGCGGAGATATTTTTTTTATTCTTCTGGAAGGACGGACAGACAGCGGACAGATGGAACGTAATTCTGCATCGTATGTCATGAGTAATTCGTCCATGAGTCGAAAGAGATCATTTGCGTGCAAATCTGTTGTTTCTCGGTCCAGTTATGTGTTTTTATGCTTCCTGACGGACGGACGAACGGATGGAACGTAATTTTGTAATGTATCTGATAGGTGTCAGGCGTCCCTGAGTCGAAAGAAAAAATTACCGTGCAAATGGGTTGTTTATCGGCGGATAATTTTTTTAATTCTTTTGGACGGACGGACAGACGGCGGCCGAATGGAACGCAATTCTGTTTCGTATCGCATGGGTAATTCGTTCCTGAGTAGAAAGAGACCATTTGCTTGCAAATCGGTTTCTTACTTACACGCCATCCTTGGCAGTACTTCTGGCAGCAAAGCTGAGCTGCATCTGCCGGTGGATTTCAAAGGTGCCTGTATTAGGACATTACCATCAAAACGTCACTTCGTTTTTCTTTTCAAAATTTAATTAACAATAGGAAACACAAAAAAATCAGAACATGTGTGAAAACTTTATTTTGTACTAGCACATTTTTTGCAGAAATGTTGAACATAGCTCATTACTGTACGCCACCATAAATGGTACCGCAGTTATCTAGTACTGTTGTCATAAAATATTCTCATTCCATGTTACTGGAATTTAAATTCTTTGAAGTCATAGCTTTCTTTACTTACGGGGGTATATTCAGAAAATGATCTCCTCTTGTTAGAAAATGTTAGCAGCCTTTACCCTTGAACATCTCGGTAAACGATTATCGTTTCTTAAAATATTATGTTCTGTATGCAAACAGCCAAAAGTTACATAAACATGTTATAATTTTAGTCAAACTTCGGAGTAAAATAACTAGATTTCCTGAAGCAATCCTGGGGAGCATGCATGAAAAACTTTCTCGTATTCACGTTTAGAAAATAATAAACATTATAAAATAAGAGCCATACATCAAGAATAATTAACAGATTGGTTACATAATTTTAAATTGTGAAAGTGAGCTAAATTATTGGCAAAGGGCATAATTAAAATTCACACAATTTTCCATTGCATTCAATGGTGAACATACATCCTAAGGGTCGCGAATCAGCGCCGATTCTGTGCAGGGGCAAGAGTATGAACTTTTGCTTGTACATTAGCGATAGCGAACTGTATAGCCTTGTATTATACGATTAATCGCTGACAGCCATTGTTTAACTCTTCAATAAAAAGTGTTTTCCTAAGCTGTGGAAAGCAATTTCCAAGACTTAGAAAAATTAGAGCAAAATCTGGTTATTCATGCATAGTTGAGGTAAAAAAAACCAGTAATTTTCCTGGGATTTGCACTTTAATTTATTTATCCATACATTTATTATCCATGAATAAATTTAACAGCATAATCCTGGTCTCTAAACTGATCAAAACACCAAAAAGAATTTTATTTGGGCAATAATTTTAGCCATTTTTTGTTTTTCCCCAAAAAGTGTGCTCAAGCTCCAGATAAAAACCCAGGCATAGCCAGGGAGGGGTCCCCATGTCCAGATCCCCCTTGAGGAAAGAGCATGAATTTAAAGCGATATAAATCCATATATGAGGCTTTCACCAAAGAACCATACACATAGATCTCCCCCCGCCCCTTAAGAAATTTCTAACTAGGCTACTGAACCCAGGTGCAATAGAAACTAAATCAACGGTGGTTTGGGTAGGAAATATATAGAACAAACTAGTAAAATAAAATAAAAAACCACCGACAGCAAAATAGCCTTAAAAGTGAAATGTTAAAGGGTGCAGCCTAACTTATGGAACATTTTTATATTTCATTTATGCGATAAATTTTTGTTTCGATGTAACTGCAAGGCGGCACTCATAGTTATAATTAATTACGGTAATTGATCCTCTAATTTGTTCATACTGCCATTGTTAAAATTTGTTCATTATTTGAAAAGTGCATAATTCGTAGCCTTCTGGCAAACGAGAATTTTGAAAGGCCACATGGCGACAGACCATCTCTATTTCAGACTCATAGCAACAGTCTTGTGCATTTTCAACTCTAACGAAATTCTGCAAAACTCACCCCCAAAATTTCCTCTTGAAGCTTTAAAAAGACATTCTGGCGGTGGCATTTTCTCCTAACGGGACTGCATAAGGGAAAACCGAATGCCAGCCACAGTTGAAAACTAGGTGATAAATCCCTCTTCAAGTGGGGAAGAGGAACCCTTGTGACGAGGCATTCTCAGGACGGAGGCGAATGCGAAAACACGCAAGAGAAAAGCATCAGCGAAGTGCATGGAACCAAGGCCTGAGAGCTGACCGCTGGGAGAGCCTACAGTAAACAGAGAAGCAAGTAAGGAGGGCTATGAATGATCCCCTCTTAAAATGAGCGACATCTCAGTCCGTTGGACATGGGGCTTCTCGACCGCAATTAAGTCGACATTAGTGCACAAGTGCCTAGGCTGTCGCCAAACGAAAGGCAGGATCACTTCTCCGCGCTAAGGACCTCTTAAAGACTGCCAAGGTATGTGAAGTTTATATGAACAGTTGATCACAACTTACCAGTGCCGTCGGATGGTGAAACCGCGTGTAGAACTCTGTCCCCTGTGAAATGGAGTACGCAATCGGAGGCCTCCAACGCATTTTATTCGTGTGTTTTTTCTTTGTGTTATGGCCGTAAGTATTAAGAGCTCTTCCCTGCTAATTTGGCCTCAAGCCTATGTAGGTGTATGTAATGGTATATATATCATCATCATCATCATTGTCAGCCATTATCAATCCACTGCTGGACGAAGGTCTCCCCAAGTTTCCTCCACAACGGTCTGTCTTGTGCCAGTCTCCTCCATGTCACTCCCGCGTATTTTCGAATTTCATCCACCCATCTCCCATGTGGTCTTGTGACAAAAAAATCCCCTGAGTCAAGGCATTTGTGACAAAAAATCCCCTGAGTCAAAATTACTCAGTTTTGTTAGGAATAGATGCTTTACGAAACCACCGTCTTACGTTCGAAGCAGATATGAACCAGCTTCAGTTCCCTGACCCCCATCTCAGCCACCCACCCCAGAGCAGCGGAGAGGTAATGATGTTTGCAGCAGACACCCCAGGATAGCGGCATTGACTCGTAAAACTTGCGCTCCCCCAACAGCGAAACTTTTCTCCAAGTGGCGCTTAGAAAACCCTCTGTGGGGAAAACAGACGGAAGTATTATGTTCGAGCCATTACCGCGAGCACGCAGAAATAGATTACTTTTAGCACGTTCAGTTAATAATGTTTCGGCAAGCGGACTGTATGATGTAAGAGCGGCTAACCACAGTGATTCACCAATTTGGCTAAATAAACATACGAAGCTCTTTCAGGCATAACCAGTGGAAGTTAAGCGTTGTCCGCAAGGAGCATCCCGAAAATCTCAACCAATCTCTGTGGAAGATTTTAAATTAGACCACCTGGAATTTAGCGAACGAGAGAAGATGCTAAATTTATTGCAGAAATATTCTGATGTTTTTGCGCAGAGTTCTTCAGACTTAGAAGGTACGGATCTCACAGAGCATGAAATTCATCTCATAGATGATAAACCTATTAAGTTGCGTCAGTATGCTGTGCCACATGCCCTAAGACCCGAAGTAAAAGCTCAGGTAAACGAATTACTTGACGCAGGAATAATATCAAAATCAGATAGTCCCTACAGCTTTCCTATTGTTCTCGTGAGGCGCGGAAACTCTTATCGTTTCTGTATTGTTTTCGAAAATTAAATGAAATTACCCGGCCGCCCCGGTGGCGCAGTGGTCTAAGCGATGGCCTCTGATCATTCGTCCGAACGGGGTTCGAGTTCGAATCCCGGTGAGGCATGGATGTTGTGTTTGTTTACGGCACTGGCTCTCTCCCTTCCCTGGAACCAGTGACCCCAAATTAGGGACGGACGACTGCTTATAACCCATTCAGTTGCTCACGGTGGTCGTTAAACTTCCAATCAAAAAAAAAAATTACCCGAAAGGATAGCTATCCTGTTCCCAGAATCCAGCAAACCCTCTCCTTACTGCATGGATGCAAATATATTTCAAAAATTGAACTGTTGGCTGGTTATCACCAAATTAAAGTTACAGAACAGGATAGGCATAAAACTGCTTTCTCATGCGAATTCGGGCATTTCCAGTGGAATCGCTTGCCTTTTGGACTTTGTAACAGTCCGGCAACATTTGAAAGAGCACTTGATTCTCTATTTGTGGACAAAAGAGATGATGGCATTTTGGTATATGTGGATTGAATCTTGTGTGCCTCCAGGACATTATCCGAACACCTTGAGAAATTGGAACTAATTTTCCAGAGATTAAGGAAGTACCATCTAAAAATTAAGCCCAGTAAGTGTGAATTTTTGGCGGAAGAAGTGACATACCTAGGGCACCTTTTAGATCGTCATGGCATTAGACCTAACCCACAGAACGTGGAAGCTGTTCCGGAATTCCCTACTCCACGGAAAGTGAAACATGTTCGAGCATTCCTGGGAATGACAGGATATTATAGGCGACATATCAAAGATTTTTCGTCCATTGCCTTACCGTCAACAAACCTTACTAGCAGTGGCGGCTCGTGGTAGAAAAAATAGGTGAAGAGCTACAAGAGCAATATGAAAAGATATCTACTGTCTTCAATGAAAATCAGTTAACTAGAACTTACCTATTTTTTATATATTGGATCAATTCTTCTTCCCTTTAAAGCTGAAAATTTGTCGATTATGTCCTCATAAAATGGCTGTTTCTTCGTGACATCAAGAAAATGTCTTTCTGAATAGAAAGATTTGCCAAAGAAGCAAGTTTATCTAGAGAAATAGTGTTTCTTGAGTAAGTTTGTATTCTTTTAAGGCAAGAAAAACTTCTTTCCACTGAAACACTTGCAGATGCAATTGTTAAAATCAGGGAAACCAATTTATAAGCTTCTGTAAAAATGCCTTTATTTCCATGAAGCACTCGAAAAAGTTCATGAGTCGATATATTCCTTAATTTTTCATCAGCATATACAAGACTCAGTTCATTTTTAAGGCTCTGGTGTTTAGTAAATATTTTTCCGTAAAAATGTTGTAGATTTTCAAAAGCGTGAGAGAGAAAGCATGAATTAAATTGGTTGAATTTGGTTGTGTCAGCAAGGCAGGGAAATTGAAGTTTAAGTTTCTCACTGTCTTGAAATATTATATCCATTTCCACAAGAATGTGGTACAAAATTTCAAAATACAACTGTCCATAATTTTGAAAAATTGTTTCTTGTGTAAGAGCAGCATATTCCCGTTTAGATCTGCTTATTTCTGTGATTTTGCTAGCTTTTCCAAACAGTGTTTCAAATATCTCATCGTTCCTTTTATGGCTCAATTTTTTTAATTTGAGTAACACAGTATATTTCTAGTGATTTTTTCTGCAAAATTTTGAATAATAGATCGGTGAACCAAATATTTAATTAAATACTATTACCAAAAATATAAATTCAAAAGTGTTCATATCATTTAAAAACCCTTGGGCAAGTTGAATTGAATTTTTGTCGATTGGTCACTGTGAGAAATTCGAATACTCCCTTCAATTTATCCCAATCTTCAACTATTACACTTACTAACTTCGAAGTGGAGGACCATCGAGTTTCTGTTATGGTTGGCATGCCTCTTGCGGTTGTTGATGTGAGTGTATTGTTTTTTCACCACTCAGTGAAGCTATTGCTTCACTGAGTGGTGAAAAACAAAGGAATTGCACTGAGGCTTGCAAAAAATATTCAACACTTAGAAATTTTAGAAAAACTCTGCTCTAATACAAGGTTCAAACGATGTACTAAGCAATGACAAAAACAGATTGAGAAGCTTTATGCTTAATTTTTTCTGGAGCCCAGTCAAGTGTCCAGACATTACGCTTGAACCATCGTAACATTGTCCTATTGACTTTTGTTGATAATCAAACTGTTCCAAAATTTTGTCTAGCATTTTGTATAAAGCTTCTGATGTTCTATCTTCACTCACACCATGGAAACCCAAAAATCGCTCAACCAATACACCTTCCGAATCAACAGATCTTATTATTAAAGAGCACTCGGAAGTCTGGTTATGTCTTCCCATCTACTTGAATATAAAAGCATTGAACTTCATTTATTTCATTTTTGACCTGATCGTTTATATATTCAGAAGTACATTCAATTAATTTGTTTTGAATAGTTTTTGAGTCACCTGTGAAGACATTTTTTATCGTTTTGTATTGATTTTGAATTTTAAAGGACTTCTTGATATCAACAGTGAAAGCAATTCCTTGAATTTCTACGATTTATCGAGTCAATGCCTTCGTCATGGTCACGGAATGCTGGTTCTTGTTTACTCAAATACAGTACAATGCATTTTCAAAATCCTAGCATTCTCCCTCAGGGCATCGGCAATGGTGTTCTGATTCTTTTCAAAAATATTTAGCATTAATTCGCATTTCAGGTGTTCGCTAGAATCACCACGTTTGTAAAGTGACCGTTTCATATTTAAGAATCTGAAAATTGTCTTTATTCCACGCCGAATTTTATTACTAAAATATAAGCAGGGCCAACAAAATAATTTTTGTAACACAGAAGCCATTTATATTCAGTAAACCAACAATTTTTAAAATTAATATTGTAAGATTTACCGCTATTCTTGATTTCTTTCTTGGCGAAAATTGTCCGTGAATCCGTCGGTTGTCCTTGAAGTAAAATGTTTCTTTTATTTTCAACTTTCCACCATTTTGAACGGAGTTTGCAATAAATTACAGACAATGCTGTTCACAGGATACATACTGAAAACTAAAACTATCACTATCAGTTAAACTGTACACGAAACTAAAGTAACTAATGAAGTTTTTAACAAACAATCACAAAACACGAAAAAACATATCTCTTTCAAAAAGTATGTACCAAAACACCACAAGAAAAAGTCCCTAGTGGGTTGCAAAGAACCCTTGGCAATCCGTCCCGTTCCACTGCGATCTCTTCGTAAGGTCACGACACCAGGTGCAGAGCCTTGACGTCTCATGATAAAACACTTCACTTGCCCGGCAGATAGGGGAGGGTGACGTCACAGTTACCATGACAACTCGAACGAAAACTGCACACTTCCAAGCATTCTCATTTCAGCTCTTCACTTGAACTGTTTTGCGTATAAGGACTTGCTTTCCGTATTGAACGCGCATTGTGAAGTGATATCCAATCACAATTTTGGGTATTTTGGCACTCAATAAAGGCAAAAAAAATAATATATTATACGAAACTATTAAATAAAATCTTATTTCAAACAAAATAGGTGAAGAGGCACTTCACCTACTTCACCTAAAAAGCCGCCACTGCTTACTAGGAGAAACGTGAAATTCATTTGGGACGAACACTGCGATAAATCTTTTCAAGCGTTGAAACATGCACCAGTGAGTGAGCCACTATTAATATTTCCTGATTTCAGCAAGAAATTTTTCGTCACCACAGACGCCTCCAAAGTAGCGATTGCCGGTATTCTCGAGCAGGAGGATGACGAAGGACACAGACATCCCATCGCTTACTTTAGCAGGAAACTTTATCCAGCTGAGAAAAATTACAGCACGACAGAACAGGAAGAACTGGCAATAGTATCATCCATCACCCATTGGCGCGAATATTTGGTAGGTCAGCAGTTTACGGTGATTACCTACCATAGACCTCTAAGGTGGCTTATGAATTTGAAGACTCCTAATTCTAGACTGGTCAGATGGAAACTTAGTCTGTCGGAGTATAACTTCGATGTACAATATCAACCAGGAAAGAAAAATACAAACGCCGACGTGCTATCTAGGAACATTGCAGCACTGGAAGCCATTGATACAGTCGCGAGTGTACTACTTAATAACAAATCCCTGAAATCAGCACAAAAAACAGATCCTAAATTAGTTGAAGTAATTGATTGCCTTGAAGGGCGTGATTATTCAGCAGTCGACAAAATTACCGACACCTGTTTTATGAGGGACGACCTATTATTTCATTTTGCCTTCCCAGCAAAAAACAGCCCACGGAAATTGATCGCAGAACAGTTAGTGATTCCCGATAAGTTAAAATCAGAAGTGATGAAATCAGAACATGACGGACTATGTGCCGGTCACTTCGGGTTTGAAAAGACTCTTGGGAGAATTAAACAGAAATACTTTTGGATTAACATGTTCTCAGACATCAAGAACTACACGGCGAGTTGCGAAGAATGCCTGAAGCGTCCTGGCTTCAAAAAGAAGCAAAAAGCGGGTCTAATTACCCCGGAAATTGTATCTGTCCCATGGTCCAAAATTTCGATGGATATCGCTGGACCTCTTCCACTGACAGAGGATGGAAATAAATATTTTTTGGTCGTCCCCGACTCATTCACTAAGTACATCGAGCTGATTCCATTAAAGACTATGCGATATGCAGAAATTGCCACAAAATTTGCTCTAACGTGATAGCGCGTCACGGTGTCCCACATCTTTTACTCACGGACAGAGGAACACATTTTTTGTCCGATTTAATGACCGAGTTGTACCGTAAGTTTGGCATCAAAAAACTGAATACATATCCACACCATGCACAGACAGACGGACAAGCCGAGAGACAAATTGAGACAATAATGCACTCTCTAGCAATTTATTGTTCCCCTAATGGAAAGGATTGGGACAAATATACAGAATTTATGGCCATGTCCTACAGAAGCGCGACACACAGTGCTACTAAAGAAGCACCCAACTTTATCATGTGCGGAAGAGATCTGAATATGCCAGGACAGTTGTTGAGTGAGGAAATCCCTTTTAGCTACGCTGAATCCCTGCGCTACACCGAGAGCAAGTTACGAGGATGCAAGAAGCGTATAAAATTCTCAAGGATAATCTGGAAGAGGTAGCCCAAACTTCCAGGGAATATCGAGCGAAGTCGGCTGTAGACAAACAGATCAAGATTGGGGACATAGTGTACCAGCACGACCCATCAACATCCAAGACAAGGTCGCGAAAGTTGGCAAAACCTTCGACAGGACCCTTCAGAGTAATTGAGAAAACATCACCAGTAAACTTTAAAATCGCCCCAGTAAATGATATGAGACGAACTCGACTCACGCACGTAGACAGGATTCTCAAATCACCACAGAGAAGGGTGTTTGACACAGGGCAATTCCAAGATGAAAAGCGGAATGAGGAAATTTCGTCGAGAGCAGGTATGCCAACCGCAGACGAAAGGCATCCTGATGAAGAGTTCTAAGAGCAGGATGATGACTGGGTGACGCCCGCTTGGCCGATGATCGCAAGGAATATGCGCTGTTTTCAGCCGTATGAATCGGAAACACGTGGCGGCCCAACCTGCTCCCATGGTGGAGGAAGCAGCAGCTCACGGAGAAGAGGCAGAGAGGAGCAGAGAAAAAAGTCCCCCATCATATCGAGAGCGTCGTTGAGACCCCGAGATGAGCACGGGAGAGTGGGGAAACCTCTCAGCTTTGTGCATCAAACTGAAGAGGAAACATCCAGGGAAAAAATGGTTGCAGACGAGGAGGATAGTGACAGCACAGAAATATACAGTTGTGAGGAGGAAGAAGATTTCGCGAGCCAAACTCAGGACCGCGCAGAAGTGCAGATCTAGATAAGACGAAAAGCACGTTGGTCCAAAAAGGTTTTGGTTGGACGCACATTGGCTCTCACCTGTGTAACTTATGTTTATATTCTTTTCTTGTTATGGGCAATGATGAATGGATCAGAGATGTTATCGAGACTTTCTTATTACCCTTCATGTGTCTAAAATCCGGAATTAGACATGTCATGGAATATAGGAAAGAGGAAGATATCCATATTCAAAATTTTCCTTCCTTCAATGAAAAAAAAAATACATTCATATTTTTTTTTATTTGGAAGGCAGAAGGATTGTTATAGGGTGCAGCCTAACTTATGGAAAATTTTTATATTTCATTTATGCGATAAATTTTTATTTCGATGTAACTGCAAGGCGGTACTCATAGTTATAATTGATTACGGTAATTGATCCTCTAATTTGTGCATTACTGCCATTGTTAAAATTTGTTCATTATTTGAAAAGTGCATAATTCGTAGCCTTCTGGCAAACGAGAATTGTGAAAGGCCACATGGCGACAGTGCATCTCTATTTCGGACTCATAGCAACAGTCTTGTGCATTTTCAACTCTAACGAAATTCTGCAAAACTCACCCCCAAAATTCCCTCTTGAAGCTTTAAAAAGACATTCTGGCGGTGGCATTTTCTCCTAACGGGACTGCATAAAGGAAAACCGAATGCCACCCACAGTTGAAAACAAGGTGATAAATCCCTATTCAAGTGGCGAAGAGGAGCCCTTGTGACAAGACAAAGAGGAGAGAACCCAGGGAGAAGAAAGACAAGCGTCGAGGCATTCTCAGGACGGAGGCGAATGCGAAAACACGCAAAAGAAACGCATCACCGAGATGCATAGAACCAAGGCCTGAGAGCTGACCGCTGGGAGAGCCTACAGTAAGCAGAGAAGCAAGTAAGGAGGGCTATGAATGATCCCTTCTTAAAGTGAGTGACATCTCAGTCCGTTGGACATAGGGTTTCTCGACCGCAATTAAGTCGACATTAGTGCACAAGTGCCTAGGCTGTCGCCAAACGAAAGGCAGGATATTTCTTGCCACTTCTCCGCGCTAAGGACCTCTTAAAGACTGCCAAGGTATGTGAAGTTTATATGAACAGTTGATCACAACTTACCAGTGCCGTCGGATGGTGAAACCGCGTGCAGAACTCTGTTCCCTGTGAAAGGGAGTACGAAATCAAAGGCCACCAACACATTTTATTCGTGTTTTTTTTTTTTTGTGTTATGGGCATAAATAATCCCTGCGAATTTTGGCCTCAAGCCAATGCAGTTGTGTGTAATGGTATATATATATAGGGATGTAAGGTCAGGTGATGCGTAACATCACAGTCTCTCCTTGACAAATGTCAACCGCGCCTTCTCGTGGTGCATCCTGTACCCACTAAAGGGGCTCTGACGACCGCAAATAGCGGTATAACTATACCATCGGGATTAGAGGAAATGCTATCCCACACTCACCAAACCGCTTGGCCAGCGTGGTGAGTTATGGCTAAACCCATCCAAATGACTCCTCAAATTAAATCTTGGCCCTCAATCTCCGGCAGCTGGAATGTACCTGGCCAAAGCAGCGGCCAGAGCGACAAGGCAGAGGGCGCTAAGAATCACCAGAGGACTGGACTAGGCTGCCATTTGATGCTGACCTTGGCTACTGACAGTGGACACTTCCTATCTTCTGATTCAAGGCTTCTTGAATTGGAAGAGGTACTACAAAGGAACAAGTGGGACATCGTTGGGCTAAATGAGGTAAGGAGAAAAGGAGAAGATCTCATTGAACTGAAAAGTGGACATCTCTTCTACTATCGTGGTTCAGATACTGGCAGAACTAGTGGTGTTGGATTTATAATAAACAAGAAGCTGAAGGATAAAGTTGTAGAAGTTGAAAGTTCCTCTGACAGAGCTGCACGACTCGTTATCCAACTCTCGAGAAGATACCAGGCTCAGATTATTCAAACTTATGCACCCACCACAAGTCATCCTGAAGAAGAAATTGAAGAATTTTATGAGGAAATTCGTCATCTAAATAATAAAGGTAAGCAGCACTTAAAGATAATTATGGGAGATTTCAATGCAAAAAAAGGGCAACGGAAACAGAATGAAACTTCAGTAGGTAAATTTGGTCACGGCAACAGAAACCAGCGTGAAAATACTCTTGTAGAGTTTGCAGAGCCAGAAGGTTTTTCATTTTGAACTCCTTTTCCAAGAAAAAGGCACACAGGAAATGGACATGGAGACATCCAAATGGGACGAAAAGTGAAATTGATTTTATTATGTGTAACAAAAAATTCGTCATAGAAGACTGCAGTGTGCTAAACAAGTTCAACACAGGTAGTGACCATAGATTGGTAAGATGTAAGATGCACCTCAACACTAAACTCGTACGAGGCAAGCTCATAAGACAAACAAAATGTATTGACATAACCAACCTTAAAAAATACCATAATACCTTCAAGTTGGAACTGAAGAACAGATTCTCTGCGTTAGAATGCCTAACATCAGAAGAAGTTGATATTTCTGAAGTTAACAGAGAAGTAACCAAAGGTCTTATGGAAACAGCAACAAAATTAGCTGGGTCTAAGAATAAGTTGCCTGTGAACAAATTATTAGGAAAAACCAAACAAATTATCAGGAAAAACCAAAATGTTGATGCAAAAAAGAAGAGAGATGAGGACAACTAAAGAAGATGTGACTTCCAAAGTGGAATATATATAGCTATGCAAGACAGTACGAAAAAGTATCACTGAAGACGTAAGGAAATTCAACTGTGAACTAGTAAGGAAAGCAATTGAAAACAACCAAAGCCTAAAGATATCAAAGGGACTTCTCAGTAAGGGAAGAAAACAGATTATGGCACTGAGAAAAGAAGATGGTTCTGTAACAAGAAATAGAGGCGAAATTTTGGCAAGAGTAAAAGATTTCTACTCCAAATTACATGAAAGGGATGATACATGTACTCCAGCAATCATGAAAGGTACCAGTACCAGAGTTCTTCCAGTCCTCCTAGTAGAAGTTGCACATGCAATCAAGAACATGAAGAGGGAAAAAGCTCTAGGAGAAGATGGAATTACTGTGGACATCATACAAGAAGCAAGTGGAGAAATCGAAACAGTACTCGCCCAAATTTTCACTCGATGCCTTAATGACGGGAAGATTCCTGAGGATTGGAACAACGCTACAATGATCTTGCTACATAAAAAAGATGACACTGAGGATCTCAGGAACTACAGACCTATCAGCCTCCTATCAGTGGTTTATAAAATCTTCACTAAAGTTCTTTCACACCGCTTGAAGGTGACACTGGACATGGCTCAACCAAGAGAACAAGCTGGATTCAGGAGTGGCTACAGCACAATAGATCATATCCACGTACTGAGAGAACTAATTGAAAGAGCGAGGGAATATGAACTTCCATTGTGCATGGCTTTTATCGATTATGAAAAAGCCTTTGATTCGGTGAAACCATCAGCAGTTACAATGGCCCTGAAATCCTGCGGTATTGAAGATGCGTACATTAATATTATTAATAACATCTATGAAAATGCAAATGCAAATATTCGGCTGTTTGAAAATACAACACACATAAAAATTGGAAAGGGAGTGAGAGAAGGTGACTCCATATCTCATAAGCTCTTTAATGCCACATTGGAAAATGTCTTTCAATCACTGAAGTGGGAAAAAAAGAATAAAGATTAATGGAGATTATCTAACTCACCTTCGTTTTGCTGATGACGTAATCATTTTTGCAACTACCCCATCAGAGCTGCAGAGTATGATCCAGGAACTTGCTGACAAGAGTAAAGAAGTGGGACTAAAAATGAACTTTCAGAAGACAAAAGGGATGTTCAATGCTTTCACCAGAAATGAAGATTTATCGATTGATGGAGAAAACCTGGAGATTACAGACACGTACGTTTCTCTTGGACAGCAGATATCAAGTGAGTGTCACATTCATGAAGAAATTAATCGGCGTACAAACTCGCTTTGAGAGCTTTTGGAAGAAACAGCATAATTTTCAAGAGCAATACGCCATTATGTCTTAAAAGAAAAGTGTTTTATCAATGCATCCTTCCAGTGCTTACGTATGGTGCAGAGACGTGGACCTTAACTAAAAGAGACATACTAAGGCTGCAGACAACTCAAAGGGCATGGAGAGGTGCATGCTTGGTGTAACCAGGAGAGATAAGAAGAGGAACTCGTGGATCCGAAAAATGACAAGAGTGGAAGACATCATGATGAGAGTTAAATCCCTGAAATGGCAATGGGCTGGACATACTGCCAGAAGGACAGACCATCGATGGACATCCGAAATTTTAGATTGGATTCCAAGGGACAGGAAAAGACCCAGAAGAAGCCCACATGGGAGATGGGTGGATGAAATTCGAAAGTATGCGGGAGTGGCATATAGGAGACTGGCACAAGACAGACCGTTGTGGAGGAAACTTGGGGAGAACTTCGTCCAGCGGTGGATTGATAATGGCTTACAATGATGATGATGATGATATATGATTAAAATTATATATATATATAGATATATATGATGATGATATGTCATGATCATCATCATTCTCAACTTATTATCAATATATATATATATATACATATATATGATGATATATATATATATACTTAAGAGCAAAACTGAAGACTAAGGAAAAACTTTAGAATTTAAAACGAAGGTTTCAAAATAACCTGAAAATCAAAACGCGCAACGCAGCAGTTTTGAAAATTCAGAATTCACATTCTATAAAGAAGATACCTAAGCAAAAAATACAAATATAATTTTGACTCACACCTAGCACAACATAGAAAAGGTTATGTATCTACCTGTGTGAGTAAAAGGAGAAAAGATAAAAAAATAAAATAAAACAACTGAATGTAGAAGGTGTCGAGAATACTGAGCCTTGGCTTTATCAAGGACCAGCAAAAACTCTGCATTTTCTCACTTCCACAAAGACCTAGTTGGAAATGGGTTTCTGCAAGGCCATAGATGCAAGTAACATTCCCACCTAAAATAGTTTAAAAAATATATATATGTCATGTCCTCCGTAGAGTTGCATGACCTAGCACTAGTTAACAATTTCGCTTGCATCCATTAACCTTCCTGGCCCGACCCATGCTCTTCATCTGTTACTATTAAACAGAGAGAAGAAGATTAAAGAGAACTCAAGCTGTGAGAGTGACATAATAATTAGAAATGATTTTCAGCCATAACGAAATTCCAAGTTCGTTTGAGAGAGAATTTAAACCTGAAAATCAATGCAAAAGAAATCCAAATTTTTACATTGCAATTAAAAAAGGAAATATTAATTTTTAACGAACAGAATTTTGAAAGAAAACTTGAGTCTAAAACCCCCTACTCTACAACTTATGACAGCACGAAAACGAGAATAAGTTAAAGATAATAATTAACTAAAGAAAACTTTGTGAAAGTTATATACCTTAAACAGTTAGTTGCAATATGTACAAAGTATTTCAGCAGTGCTTTAAGTGCATAATTAATTAGTTATTAAGAACTTAACTACTTTGAAAAAACAGCGCATAGACAGCGCATAGAAAAGGAACAAGCTTAGCCATCTTCTGTTCCTAGGTACCCCAAAAGACGCTCAAAGTTACAAAGAAAAGAAAGAGTTAAAACCCGCAAAAATGTTAACAGACAAACCAATGCCTAAAAGCTGAAAAGCTAAAAAACGACAGAGAAAAAGTACATGAAGTACAAACATTGAACTTATAAAACCTAGAACCCAAAAACAAGGAAGAGAGCTTACCTCTTGTGTGACAAAAACTTTTCTCCTCATAAGAGAAGAACATGGCTGACCTCTTCCGCCACTCCCTAGACGCTGGGGGGCAGTGAGGGTGGGGCTGATGTCCTCCTCATGCAGCAAGAAACCAACACGCGGAGATTTTAACCAGAGAAAAAAAATATATAAACTTAAGACTGTGGATCTGTATGATCAGAAAGAGCAGAATTTTTTTATCCCTATGGCCTTAATTCCACTCTATCTGACAATAAGCATAATCAGCATAAATTTTCAATTCGTGAACTCTTCTTTCTTGTTAATAATAAGAGCTGCTCTAGAGGTAATAGAGGACAGAGGTTATTTCGCACTTCAAGCAAAGCTGATTTTGCTAACTTGCTAAAAACTCTGGAAAGCTTTAAAACTGGCACTAATTTTGTTAAAAATACTTACAAAATTCTCAAGTCCTTCAAGCACTCTGTCCTTAAAAGTTTTTTCAAATTCTGGAATGAAACTGCTGACCATGTTGATAAGCATGTTTTTGCTTTGGTTCTGGACATTCTTAAACATATTCTTAAAGATAAAATTTCTCTTAAAGAATTTTCCAGTAATTTTGTTACCATCAGGTTCCTAAATAAAGCCTACGATAATCTCAATGTAAGGAAGCTGTTCTACAATAATGCAATTTTTTTTCCCATCCACAGGCACCAGTCTATTTTAAGTTTTAAATATGTTAAGACCTTAGGGTCAATAGTTAAAAACTACAAACTTAACTCTTCGAGCTACATTCCTGTAATTACTACATGTTCTTGTGATGAACATAAAGAAACAGTTCACTATGATAAGAATTACAACCATATTATCACCGGAAACTTGAGTTTTGTTGAAAATGAAAAGCTTAGGAATTTATTAGAGTATGGCTCTAAATTCAGACCTTCCTTCACAATTTCCAAAGAAAGGATTCTTGAGAGCTTCACTCAAGATGTTAATAGGTACATCGTAAAAACCAGTTTAAGGTACAATCAGCCTATTGAGGCCTTCGCAGAATGGAAATATAATATAATCAATAGCTTCACCGGTGAGTTGGCAGGTCTGGACTTTTGTTTCGACAGAAATCTCTTTTTCTCTGGAGAAGCTAAAAGGTCACTCTCCAAACTACAAGGCCAATTTATTTTTACCACTACGGATAAAGCTAGCAATAATTTTGCAATTATCTGTAAGAAGTTCTATTTTGAATTGTTAACTATGGAACTCAATAATAGAGTAACATACGAGCCCGTAAGTTATTCTACCAAGCAGTTAGAAAATCGGTTTAAGGCATTCTTCAAGAAACTTAAAATTCCACAAACTAGAAGATATGAGCCTGAATTTCCATTTCTTTTTGCAACGGTTAAGTTTCATAAGGATCCTGTGAAGTTCAGGTTCATAGCTAGTGGAGTAAGGAGTCATAAAAAGAAAATAGATCTTGCTTTTGAAGATGTCTTAAAGAAGGTTTTGAAACACATTAGAAACTGTTCTAACTTGATGCACAGAGATTTTTGGATAATTAATAATAATGCAGAAGTAATTCCTACTATACTCAAAGTTTGTCCCCTAGATATTAATAGTTATGATTTTGAAAACCTATATACTAATCTGCCTCTATCAGATATAATCACTACCTTTAAAGAGCTGTATGCAGAATTTAAACTTAACCAATTTGTTGATGTAGGAACTTGGAACTCTTATCTCAATTGCTGCATAAAAAATAACCATATCTTATATAATAATACTCTCTATAAGCAAGTGAACGGTATTCCCATGGGAACATCAACGTCCACGAATATCGCTAATCTATTCCTGTTCTTTAAGGAATATAAATTCATTAAAAATCACCCCACCTGCTCAGATAACTACCTTTACACTTTTAGATATATTGATGATCTGGTGTGTATCAATAATTCAGAAGTTATAGAGAGTGATTTTGATAATATCTATCCTAGCTCTCTTAACTTATGTAAAACCAACCACAGTAATCAGGAACTTGAGTTCCTAGACTTAAGCATTAAGCTCAACAGAGGTAACCCATCTATTAGCCTCTTTGATAAAAGAGTTAATTTTCCTTTCAAAGTAATTAAATATCTACACTGGAATAATAACATTTCAACCAAAGTAATTGAGAATGTACTAATTTCTCAGGTCCTAAGAATTTCAAGAATTTGCAGCAACAATTTGGACTTCAATTACCACATTAATATACTATTAGAAAGTTTTCTAGAGAACGAAATTCCTTCTTCTTTCATCAAACGAACTTTAAGAAAAATTATTCTGAATAATAGAGTAAGGTTGGCAGATCTGCTTTAATTTTCTACACAGTTAATAATATAATTCTGACCAATCAAAGCCGTAAGGAAGTTGGCTAGAGGATGCCTATTAACTACCTAAAGGAACCCTAGTGCTATGGATATGACGGTCCTATTAAAACAAAAAATTAAATAATATAAACAAAATCACAAAAAAAGCTTAAAAATCTGTTTATAAAAGAAAATAAAAACAAATAAAAAAGAAAACTAGTTATTCATCACTAGGATAGCTATACTAAAAATAGTAAAACCAACATTAAAATTAATAAGATTCTGATTAATCTATAGAAGCTCACTAAGGTGATTTAATACATGCAAAGATTATTAAATACACTGCTCGTGTATTTTATAATATTTCTCATGTATTCTGGAGAGTTAATTCTGCTCTTTCTGATCATACAGATCCACAGTCTTAAGTTTATATATTTTTTTCTCTGGTTAAAATCTCCGCGTGTTGGTTTCTTGCTGCATGAGGAGGCCATCAGCCCCACCCTCACTGCCCCCCAGCGTCTAGGGAGTGGCGGAAGAGGTCAGCCATGTTCTTCTCTTGTGAGGAGAAAAGTTTTTGTCACACAAGAGGTAAGCTCTCTTCCTTGTTTTTGGGTTCTAGGTTTTATAAGTTCAATGTTTGTACTTCATGTACTTTTTCTCTGTCGTTTTTTAGCTTTTCAGCTTTTAGGCATTGGTTTGTCTGTTAACATTTTTGCGGGTTTTAACTCTTTCTTTTCTTTGTAACTTTGAGCGTCTTTTGGGGTACCTAGGAACAGAAGATGGCTAAGCTTGTTCCTTTTCTATGCGCTGTCTATGCGCTGTTTTTTCAAAGTAGTTAAGTTCTTAATAACTAATTAATTATGCACTTAAAGCACTGCTGAAATACTTTGTACATATTGCAACTAACTGTTTAAGGTATATAACTTTCACAAAGTTTTCTTTAGTTAATTATTATCTTTAACTTATTCTCGTTTTCGTGCTGTCATAAGTTGTAGAGTAGGGGGTTTTAGACTCAAGTTTTCTTTCAAAATTCTGTTCGTTAAAAATTAATATTTCCTTTTTTAATTGCAATGTAAAAATTTGGATTTCTTTTTGCATTGATTTTCAGGTTTAAATTCTCTCTCAAACGAACTTGGAATTTCGTTATGGCTGAAAATCATTTCTAATTATTATGTCACTCTCACAGCTTGAGTTCTCTTTAATCTTCTTCTCTCTGTTTAATAGTAACAGATGAAGAGCATGGGTCGGGCCAGGAAGGTTAATGGATGCAAGCGAAATTGTTAACTAGTGCTAGGTCATGCAACTCTACGGAGGACATGACATATATATATTTTTTAAACTATTTTAGGTGGGAATGTTACTTGCATCTATGGCCTTGCAGAAACCCATTTCCAACTAGGTCTTTGTGGAAGTGAGAAAATGCAGAGTTTTTGCTGGTCCTTGATAAAGCCAAGGCTCAGTATTCTCGACACCTTCTACATTCAGTTGTTTTATTTTATTTTTTTATCTTTTCTCCTTTTACTCACACAGGTAGATACATAACATTTTCTATGTTGTGCTAGGTGTGAGTCAAAATTATATTTGTATTTTTTGCTTAGGTATCTTCTTTATAGAATGTGAATTCTGAATTTTCAAAACTGCTGCGTTGCGCGTTTTGATTTTCAGGTTATTTTGAAACCTTCTGTTTTAAATTCTAAAGTTTTTCCTTAGTCTTCAGTTTTGCTCTTAAGTATATATATATATATCATCATATATATGTATATATATATATATTGATAATAAGTTGAGAATGATGATGATCATGACATATCATCATCATATATATCTATATATATAAATAATTTTAATCATATATCATCATCATCATCATTGTCAACCATTATCAGTCCACTGCTGGACGAAGGTCTCGCCAAGTTATCTCCACAACGGTCTGTCTTGTGTTAGTCTCCTCCATGTCAATCCCCCAAACTTTCGAATTTCATCCACCCATCTTCCATGTGGTCTTCTTCTGGGTCATTTCCTTACCCTCGGAATCCAATCTAAAATTTCGGCTGTCCATCGATGGTCTGTCCTTCTGGCAGTATGTCCAGCCCATTGCCATTTCAGGGATTTAACTCTGATCATGATGTATTCCACTCTTGTCATTTTTCGGATCCACGAGTTCCTCTTCTTATCTCTCCTGGTTACACCAAGCATGCACCTCTCCATGCTCTTTGAGTTGTCTGCAGCCTTAGTATGTCTCTTTTAGTAAAGGTCCACGTCTCTGCACCATACGTAAGCACTGGAAGGATGCATTGATCAAACACTTTTCTTTTAAGACATAATGGCATAAAAGAAAATATAAAATTTTATATGTATTATATATATATACAGTACATAAATAACAAAACTGTGATTCTATGTATATATAATCTGTCAACAAGTTTCAGCCCCCTAAAAATTTGTTGTTTCCCCCCTGGAAAAAAAACTCTCTGAATGCAACACTGGCAAGCTGTATTAAATTTTAAAAAATCCCTGTTGGTCATCTAAGGACGCGCCAAGCGGGAGTTCAACGTGTGCTAATCACCCGGGCGCCAGATTCTAGGGGCGGAAAGACCCACAATCAATTTTTTCGGTTGATAAACTAATATCAGCGACGTGGGAGAAGTTATGAAAACGTTATACTGTGAGAAATCGTAATGCTAAGTGAAACGTTAGTTTTTTTAGTAAAAATAACTCGCTTTTAATTCAACAGAAAACGTTTTGAAATCAGAGAATAATTTTTACTGTTTTGTTCAGTAACAGACACCGCGGGCAAAGGACTGAAAATTCTTTTTCTAGTTTTTTTTAAAATCTTGAAGATTTCAGCACAGGGACGTAGCTAGCAGGGAACAGGAGGGGCTCAGCTCCCCTGAAAGGCAAGCAAGCCCCTGGAAAACAGACGTTGTCGTAAATTCTTTGAATTTTTAATCTTGGTTGTTTATAAAAATCACTCTTGTGTTCCATTATAAGTACACACCTTATTTACATAAAGTTCGTGTATTGAACTTTTTAAAAAAGCGAGAGCGATATGATACAGTACAAACAATAAATGACTCAGAAAGAAAAAAAAAAGACTTTTCGGGGTCACTCTGTAGAGACAGTTGCGTTCAGAGCTGATTGCGCCAATTGGTTAACTGCACACTGCTGAGTCAACTAACCAATCGTACTTGAGATAAAGCCTTTGCACGTGACGTCAAAAAACTGTCTGCTAGACTTCCAGGTGGTTATAAAGTACCCGAGCTGGTCTCTTTCCATGCTTTTCAATGGCTGCTGTAAATAGAGTTAAAAAAACTATTCTTTCTGAAAAAGTTTGCCATCTTAATGTGGTGGAAAAGCAACGTTACGAAGTAAAGCTTAGAAATAATGCCATAAAAGATCCATGACATACCTGAAAGATATTTTTATCGTCTGCAAGTTTGTGTTGCTACGGATCTCCCTCATCTGAACTATCACGATATTTATAAATATTTAATAGGCTGTTTTCGTGCTATACGGGAAAAGCTCAAAAAGTTAATAAAAGCCTTGATGCATATAAATATTTTACCAATGGGTGGGTTAGAAATGTATTAATTCTGAAGACAGTGAATATATTTTAAATACGTGTAGATAATGTAAATATACGATGTCATCGCTCTGACCACGTTATTTTATGAACAACGAATAGCAACTGAAAAATTGTACATCCGACGTCGCTGGGATCGAATCCCAGATCTCTCGATAACTAGCCGAGTGCGTTCGCTTTACGCTACTGTGCCAACAATTCACAGCACTTTTCGTGGTATATCAGTCAGAATCTGACTACACAAATCCATATTGATGTGCTCTTTTATATATAATTCTGAAGACTGAAAGCGAAAATTTTCTTATCCGGTCTAGGGTATAGTTTGTTACATTTCTGACTGGTTCCAGTGTGTATTGCAATAAAAAAAAGAGAATACGAACTTATCATATCCCGAAAAATGGACTATCTTTCCACAGAATTCAAAAAAAAAAAAAAAAAAAACAGATCCAGGAAAACGGACGACACAGTAATGTATGACAGCATCCTCTAATTCTATGTGGACGTATATCGTTAAATTTCGGTTCGGAAAAAAGCATCTCTTTCAGTATTCAGAAATCAGTAACAGTCCATATGTTGAAAGTTCACGAAAGTTTAGCAATTTCCGATTCCACAGCAAAATTAATCCGTCATGCGTTCAGAGCATTTTAAACAGAATAACAAGGATTTACGCAAAAACTTGAAAATAATACATAAGAGTGAGCAAGAAAATGTACCGATATAAATTCGACTATTGACGTGGTAAAATATATAGATTTACGATACCTGAAATGAAGTGTTACTGCAGATCCTGTCATACGGCCTGGACGACTATGCCTTCCGATTTACGGCTATTTCCCACATAATCAGGTTGTTTTTTTGTTTTTTTTTGACGTTGGAAAACGATTAAAGGAAATTCCACTACCTTACTCGTACCTTGAGAAGCACACCTACGTCACAGAACTTTTAACCATTTCTAAAACTTCAAACAAGCGAGTGACGGAGAGTCTAGAAATCGCTTCCCCATGTTAATCCTATGCGAGCCTTAGCAGCCGAATTTTCTCTTAACCACCCGGAAGTAACCGGGACGTCAGAAATGACATTGGTGCAAAGACTATATTTTTTGCAATATAAATAATTATCACTTCTCTTTAATTCTCAATATTTTTTTGTTTGGTGTGTTTACTCTGGGTAAAATCAGAAAAAAAGTTTATTTGCATGAAAATAAGTTTTTCAGCTTATTGTAGACTAGTTGAATGCATCTGAATTTCTGAAATCGTTATCTGTTCGTTGCGGGCGGGAAATATTTGTACTGGAAACAAGTCACGTCAGGTATACCGGCATCGGCATCAAAGTTTGATCGGCATGGTGATGGTGCATACTGCATGAAGTTGGGGTTATACGCTACTCTGCTCATAAAGTTACTTTATGGTTTGAATGGTTTTGTGATTAGCGTGTAAGATTTTAATTCATTTTCTCTGTTTGACTCAAATTAAAAGGAACTCAAGCGCTAAAAGGAAATATATTAAAGGTAGTTATTGTATTTGTGTGTAGGATATATGCATAGGTTCTCGCCTTTGGAAATCTTGAGTCTGTTGTTTACAATTTTTGAAATAAACTGCCAGAATTTTCGCGATGATGGTTATGTAGAACACTAATGATGGAAAACTATGCTGCTGTTTCAAAATGTATCACGGGGAAGAGCTAGTTTTTGTACAATGAAGTGGAACAAATTGAACGTTGACCCAAAGTCCGGAGTTATTCCTAATATTTGTAACAATTGTTTTTAACTCATTGATGCAAAGTAAAAAAAAACAAATACATAATGTTTTTTTTAGGTAAATTTAGCATGTTTAAAGGATTTAATAATGTTTTTGTAAGCATAAGATTAAATGATATACATACACTTACCCCACTTTCTTTATAGGAAGACCACTTAATGCAGTATGTCCTGTACCTGGGTTTTTTTTTTAATTGCTCTTTATATATATATTCTTTAAGAGGGATCGTTATTTAACAAGTTATTTATTATATTGTGATTAAAAAAAGTTATATGTTTAAGGAAATTAATGCTATTATTGGAAAATGTATCTTACCTTAAAACCACATGGTGAGGTTGTAAGTGGGGTCCTTTTTTTTTTTTTTTTTTTTTTTTTTTTTTTTTTTTTTGATTGGAGGTTTAACGACCACCGTGAGCAACTCAATGGGCTATAAGCAGTCGCCCGTCCCTAATTTTAAGGTCACTGGTTCCAGGGAAGGGAGAGAGCCAGTGCCGTAAGACAAACACAACATCCATGCCTCACCAGGATTCGAACCCGGACACCTTACGGACGAATGATCAGAGGCCATCGCTTAGACCACTGGGGTGGCGTAAGTGGGGTCATTCCAGGAATTCTGCATTTGCACAAGATGTCACCCGACCATCTCAGATTTTTGTGAAACTTGGTACAAAGTATTCTGTTTGTGAGTTATGAAACCTGGGAAAAATGTTAGGGTAGTTGGTTCGGTAGATCTTTAAATAATGCCACTTTAAAAATTGGATGGCTGTGCCTTAAAAGTTGGTCATGGTACCAGTTTTCACAACTACATCGTATGACAAAAAATTTCGGAACTAACTGGTAGCAGCATAATTTTTTTTCCCTTTAAAATGATCTATACATTTAGGAACAACGTGTTACTGCCAATTTTCAGGTATAAAATAATGCAGTTTCTTTTTCAATTTTTGACAAAAGAGATGGAAAAACTGAGGCCACATTTTCGTGAAAAAACACTTTTTCGAAATGTAATGGCTGCCTTCCCTGTGGCTCAGTGGCTTATGACCATTCATCTGAGAAGGGTCCAGGTTCGAATTCTGCTGAGGCATCGATGCTGTGTTTATCTTACAGCACTGACTCTCCCTTTCCTGGAGTCAGTGGCCCTAAATTAGAGCCAGGTGACTGCTTGCAGCCCATTAAGTTGCTCACAGTGGTTGGTGGTCGTTAAACTTCCAAACCAAAAAAAAGGAAGTGCTTTATTCTCAAATTTGTTAAAAATTGTGTGTATTATGATACACAGAAACTTCCAGCAGAAAAAAAAAAAATTTCTTAGGACCTTTGCAATTTTAAAAGAAAAAAAATTCCAAAAAGTAATGTAATTTATATGTTAATGGTTTTTGTTGTGCATGGGTGTCAAACATAATTTTTTCAAAATGTTCCCCATCCTCAAATTTGTTGAAAATTTATTTATGTTTGTAGTATGGCAGAATCTTTCAACAAAAAAGAAAAAAAATTACTCTGGAATCTTTGGAATTTTGGGAGAAAAAAATTCCAAAACGTAACTTATTTGATTTGTTGACGGTTTTTTTTTTGTATGTGCGTGTCTAACATAATTTTTTCAAAATGTTCCCTCATCCCAAATTTGCTGAAACTTTGTTTATATATGTGCTATAACAACATTTTAGCAGGAAAAGAAATTTCCGTGGAATTTTTGCAATTTGGGAGTAAGAAAAAGGATAGGAATTTTGACCATGATGGGCAAAACACGTAATAATAATAACAAATAAAGGTAACTTGATCACGCTAGTTACGTTGCAAGAAAAGAACTTTCTTGTAAAAGTTATTTTCTTGTAACGTAACTAGCGTGATCAAGTTACTTTTATTTGTGGACAGGAATTTTTTGGCTATGTGCCACACCAGACAAAAATTGCTGTTTAGGAAACAAATTCGTTGTAAGCACCATATCCCAAAATCTTGCAACATCTTAGCTATTGATGCATAGTAGTTTCTAAAAGTAAGATCATAACACATTTGGACCACTATCTGAACTGCTTGCATATTTTTAAAGTCATTTTCTCATAATATGTTTTAAGTTACTTTTGGAAATTTAATGAAGTAATATAAAAAATGATGGATTGAAAATTGTGAATGTGCTTCCTTTTATCACATTTACATATCTGCTAACTCTTCCGGATTTTCCGAAAGGTTTTCCGAATTTTTTATAGTTTTCTGGCCGAAAGAACTTTACTTCTGGATTTTAAAAATTTCTGTATTTTTTGCTAAAGATATCTCTATAAATGAAATATATATCAGAGATGGGAATTTTGCCCCGTCGTCATCATTGGGACTTCGGCACAATAAATTCTCCGTGCACACTGTTGCGCTTGACACTGAATAGATCATGTGGTGGGAAGAAAGATTTAGACTCCCAAGTACTGCGGATTTTATATAGTTACTATGGAAATCGTCGGTCCTCTATGGATGACGGAAAACATTGAGTATGCTATGGAAATGGTTGATCCGCTACGGGCGACGGAAATCACTATGCTATGGAAATCGTCGATCCACTACGGGCGACAGAAAACGGAGTATGCTATGGAATCGAAAATCTCAGTGAAATAATGTTATTAAACAACTGTAAAATTTATTTGAATGTTTTCAAGATCCTTACTTTTGTTAATGGGTTCTAAAGACCACCGTGAGCTACTCCCAATCTGTGTAGGCACTTATTACATTGACTGCAGGATTCCTATTGGTGTTTGAGGAAAACTAGAAAAAGCGAAAATGTTAGCTCCACTTAGTGTTTCTCAACTTCAGAAGCAGGTCTGTGTCCCTCCCTGATAATGTTAAATAAAGCAGAAGAAAACAGTATAGGTTTGAAAAGAAAAAAATGTGGACATTGAAAGTGGCCAGGTATTTCTTAAGGAATCAAAAACAAAAATGTCCGACATCGTGACACGTGTGTGTGTGTGTGTGTGTGTGTGTGTGTGGGGGGGGGTACAAGAAAAAAAGTGATATTCTGTGTAGGTATCCAAAAATAATTTTTCCTTGTTGCTAACTTGTATCGATGGAGTGTTTCAAAATCTAATAAATTATACACGTAAATTATAAATTATACATGTTTCAAAATCTAGTCTTCTCTCTCTATATATACAACAGACTGTGTGTGTTTCTGTTGGTCGGATTTCAGATAGAATTAGGTGACTTAGAGCGACTAAATTTGTTATGAAGGTACCTGTAGACATCTTCTGGTGCACCTCGAAGCGATTTTTTAAAATTTGAATTTGATTTTTAGTTATTTAATGTTATGCGTTTCTACCCGATCTGAGTGTGTCTTTCCACTTTGTTGACATCAACCTGATCACACCAAATGTTAAGGCGTGCAGAAAAGTAGTTCACTATAAATTTTAGGCGTTTCTTTTTTAGAATTCCGTTACGACTATTTTCATTCGTAAATACATTTATTACGCCCTTTTTTGTAAGCGCTTGCCCATGAGCACGGATTTTCCGTAATTTTACGGATTTTTGGTTGCTGTTACGGAAGTACGGAAACACTGCTGAAATTATGGAAAATTGCCATTTGATTTAATTTTCTGAGATAGAAAGCAAATTTTCATCAACTTAAAAATTTTTGTTTGTTCTTCAAGTTTTTCTGGGGGAAAAAATTAAATACTACATTCAGGGCTGCCAGACCTGCGCCAATTGCGGCAGACTGTGCCAAAACGTTCGTGCGCCATTCTGCTAAAAAATCGCCATTTTGACGAAATCTGCGCCAATTTTGGGCCAAAAGTTAAAATTTACAGGTCATCAATATTTTAGCGTTATCTTACGGCATTTGAAATCGATTCAGCGGTTAATTCGTACGTGAGATTCTTCCGCGGATTCACGGAGTCCCCTCCGTTGTTTTTTGTCATTTTCGAGATCGATGCAAAAGTGAAGAAATTTTTGGGATATCGTATTCCGTCTGGGGACGTTGTTTTGTCTTTTTAAACGTTCGGAAACGGAAGTTAAACGAAGTGCAGATTTTTCCCGCAATCGTATTTTGTTTCTCTCGCGATGTAGCTTCTGTTCAGTATTGTTAAATGAAATTTCATTGCATAATTTCAGCTTGAAATTGTAGGCAACGATTTCCGAAAACGAAAGTTAGGCCGCCCGAAAATTTCTCCGTAATCTTCGGTGACGAGATTCTCACGCTGATTTGAGGAATTCCTCCTTTTTTTTGTTATCATTTGAACCATGTACAAAATCGATGCATAACTGAACTTAAATTTTGGGAGGATTGGGGGGGGGATCGTTTTCTCCGTCGGAGGACGGAATTTCATCCTTCGAAAACGGAAAGTAGACGCAGGTAAGATTTCTCTGGTAATCGTAATTTTTTTTTCTCGCGATGTTTCCTCTACCCAGTATTGTTAGATATAATTTTATTCCATAAATATTTGTATTTCAGCTTGAAAATGTTGGATAAATTTCCGAAAACTGAAGGCTTGAAAAACCGTTATTTCAAGCCATGTTTCCCAATTCAGCGATCGCAAAAAAATATTCGTGTGGAAGAACCAAGGCTACTGCACTAATTCAGCACATGGCCAGTGTTTCTACAAGTAACATTGTATCTGAAGTTAAAAAAAAATCCTTTTACTCTATCTACGGACGGAAGTAATGATGATCAAGCAAATAAACTGTATCGCATTACAATAACATATTTTGACGAAAAAATAGGGAAAAGTTCAACTGTTTTGTTATCATTGGTTGAATCAAGTAATAATACAGGTGAAGGAATATTCAATGTTGTGAACAATGAGTTTGTTAAAAAAAATATCTCGTGGAGCAACTGTGTGTCATTTTCCTGTGACAATGCTAACACTATGATAGGTCAAGTAAAAGGTGTTGTTTCTCACATAAAGAAGGTTCAGCCTGCAATCATAGTGCAGCGATGTTCATGCCATTTAGTAAATTTAGCTGCGCAGAAATCTGCTACTCAACTGAAAGGATTTAATGTTGAGCTGTTTCTGATACAGTTGTACTTTTTTTGGAGAAAATTCAAAGAGGAAACAATCTAAAACTGAGTCAAGCTGTTTTTGGTACTAAACCACACAAAATTCCAAAGCATGTCAATACTCGCTGGTTATCACTTTTGGAATCCATTGACAGAATTTTAGAACAGTGGGAGGCTCTAGAACATTATTTCAGTGACAATGAAGAAGCTATTTCACAGTATAAGAACCTTGCAAGTATGATTGGAAATCCTTCATCTAAACTTTATTGTCTTTTTTTATCTGCTACTCTTCCTTTGTTTACATCTGTTAACGTGTCCTTGTAGCAGGAAGCTCTGCTTGTGCATGTATTAAAAAGAAAACTTCATAGTCTGTTATCTGAATTGCTTGTACGATTTATCAAGCCATCAGCATTTGATGTGACAGCAACATCTCTTGCAGATGGAAATTTTGGAAGAAGGAGAAATCAAAAAGAAAACTGTGATCTCGTAATTGGGTCAAAAGCGAGATCTTATATAGGCACAACTGCAGATCTGAGTGAAGACACAGTGGCTACTTTTTATTCTGAAGTAAGGGAATTTTACAAGGCAGGCTGCAATTACATTTTAAGAAAATTTCCACTAAATGATGAATTTCTGAGTCATGCTGAAATTACAGATGTAGCATTAAGGCAAAGTGTTTCTTTTGCATCATTCCAATATATGTGTTCCCTGTTTCCAGTTTTGAAACCAGAAGAATCTGACAAGGTGGAATCTGTATTTTTGCTCACTACCAGTTTGAAAATTTTAACTGTGCTGTTACTTCTGAGAGAATGGATGAAGTGTGGCACAGAATTTCTTTAATGAAAAATGAAAGTGGCCAGTTGAAGTATGAATCATTAAGCAAAATTATGAAAATGATTTTAATAGTCCCTCATAGCAATGCAAGTACAGAAAGAATTTTCTGTATTGTGAAAAAAACCCCGAATGAATTCAGACCTAATTTAAGTTCTCATGTGCTGTCTTTATTAGTAGAAAAAATAAACAGCATTGCACACAGCTATCAGAAGAAGTTTTCGCAAATTGAACTAAGGAAGGCCAAAATGGCAACTACAGCCAGTTTATCGTAATAATTTGGCCAACATTCCAAGGAATAATTTTTCTTCATGTCTGGAGGTAATTTATTATATTTTTCTGGTAGACAGTATTTTAAATTTTCCCACTAGCAAATTATTATTTATTGTATTATTATTATTATTATTATTTTGTTAATAGTTCTGACAGATTAAAATTTGTTGCAGTGTTAAATACCCAAATTTGCCGCTGTAGACCAGTTGGATTACTGAAAATTACTGAAAAAAAAAAATTGTTACTGAAAATTAGTGAAAAATGAACATGCTGGTTACTGAAAACTACTTTTAGAGGTTGGCATCTATGGCGTTGTTTGCTGATTATATTATGACCTTGAGGGCGGAGAAGAAAAAAAGAAAATAGGACATAGTTTTTCAATCTGCATTGTTAATTCAAAAGTGTCATACGTCAGAAGGTCATCATACTGTGACAACATTGTGAGCTAGAAAATAGAACGTTGTTTTAACGTAATTCTAAAAAAGAAATGGCTCAAATTTATTGTGAACTACTTATCTTCGCGTTTGGTGTGATCAGGTTGCATGTAAAAGAAAGCGGAAAGGCACATGATTTTTGTTGAGCATTGTTTGCCAATTGTATTATGACCTTGAGGGCGGAGAAGAAAAAAAAGAAAATAGAACATTGTTTTTCAATCTCCGATATTAATTCAAAAGTGTCATACGTCAGAAGGTCATCACTAGCCCGTCAACGACTTGTATAACAGGCTAATAAATTATAAAATAACTTCTTCATTAATCTCTCCTTTGTTTCTTTGAAGTGCAGGGGTCACGCTGTCAATCGCCATCTTCGTAATTTGCAAAAGAAAGGTCATTTCGAAGATGGAAAAAAGCTTTGGAGATTACCTTTTTGTACTGTTATAACACTTTGGCGAATAAATTGGCGAAAACTTCAAGAACCAGCGCGCGACCCCTGGAAGTGCATATAAAAATTTGTGTGTAACTATTTATTGGGTCATTCCATGTCAACTCATCACACTGTTTCAGACTGACCTCCTTATATTTTTATGAAATTTGGGGTGCTTAATGGTCCTATGGTGTAGTGCAAAAATGCCAATTTTTAGGAGCCTATGTTCATTATGTGAAATGTTAGAGCTATGTAAAGTTTTTGATTTTCGGTTCAAAACGGGCTTGGAGATTTTTTTTATATTGCTTTAGCAGGCCTCCCAATTGAGATATGGAGCTGGAAGTGGTCTCATTTTAAAGCTCCTTTAATGGGCTTTTATATGATATACAACACAATAGGGTTTATAAAACAAAACAAAATTCAAAATCCAATTGAAAATTTCAAAATCGATTTTCTCAAAAACGGATTTATTTAAAAATTTGAAAAAAATCTCAAGATTAGTTTATACTTATCTAACTACCCACAAAATATTTTTTGGGATCATAAAATATGAGAGGTAACACATATGCATGATCAAGATTTGCTGTTTTGTACTTCACACACACACCACCCCACCCCACCCATATACTGTAGCTTTTGGGATTTTTTGTTTGTTATATTATCTCTAGGTAGTGATCCTATGTAACTCCAATGATGTGGGGTCATAAAAATGAAGAAAACAAATACACAGTGCAATATAATTATAAAATCAATAGGCACATATGCAGTTACATCATTAAAAAGATTAACTCACATGATTGTTTTAGTTCAATCCATTTTTACACAAGTAGTCTTATTTTTCAGTATTTTCTTGAGCTAGTGAACTGATGGAAGACTTGAATAGCTTGTTGGAGTTCTTGAGCACAGAGAGTGTATGTACGACCAGTTGGTGTTACAGGGGTTCACTTTACACAGGACATATGTCGACAGAATCCACAGTACATCTGGATTTTTAGGATAAGCAAATGAAGGAGATGGACCTGCTGGGTGAAGAAATGTTAACTTTACTTCATCCTTCTCTTCATGTTTTGCTAAAACATATTCCAACCACCAATTGCCACTGTAGAGAATGCAATGACATAACCACATATTTCACTGAAAAGCAGTCTTCCTGTAAATATTGTTACAGTATGTTCAACTGATAAAAAAATCTTAAGCAAAAGAGAAAGGTTTGACTAAGATTTTTGTTTCACTTAAAGATATGAAATCATGTAGTTTTTGACTTCCTGGTACAGTTTGTGCCTTGCTGAAACGATCTGTCAAAAATTGCTCTGTTGCAATGTACTCTTCCTGTGTAACAAATGTGAAGTCAATTTTTGAAATGTTTTCTTTCGCCCATTCCTAGAGTTGTCTCGGCATCATTATTTGGTCCTGGTATTGTCTTTGGAGACTTGCTCTTGCTGCCAACCTTTTCACCCCCTTCCCCCAACACCATCACATGCCCCTTTGCCATGAGCTGAAGCAGAAAAATGCCACTCTGCTGCAATGTTGAAATCTTTTTTTATGGTGGCATAAATTTAAAAAGAAGTTCTTGTTTTTATATTGTGCAGCACAGCCGTCAGAAAAATAATAGATTCTTTTGGGCTGTTTCTCAAATCTGCTGTTCAAAAAGTCTATGAGTTTCTGTTGAAATAAATACACAGCTGCAGTATTGTGTTCGAGACAGTCTGAAATCGCAACAAAACTGATATGCTGAATTTTTTCTACTGTTTTAAAATATACAACAAATGGATGCACTGTAGCTTGGTTGCTGGTCCAATGATAGGACTGTGCTTCGTCTTGCACAACAAAAGAATAGTTTTCTGAAAAATCGCACACAACAGCAATTTCTGAATCGGACAAATTTTCTTTGGCACGATTCATAAATGAACTTTGTTGTTTTGCTATGAAGTCATGGCGAAGTAAAATTAAAATTTTCTCACAAAATAGGTTGACAAATTCAGAGACTGTTTTTTGCAATGTCCCTAAGGTGCATCTGTCTACAGATATCCACTGGCGAAAAGTTAGTCTCGATCAGATTTTCTTTGAAGGTATTTTCTAGCAAACTTTGGATTACTTGAACTCCAGGGCAGGATGCACAATTACCCAAGTGGCAGTCAATTGACGCTGGGTTGCATACTATCTTTACAAGGACGTCTTTGTAGTTTTTCATTTCACCATTAGTAATTGATGATAACTTGGCATTTTCAGTCATAAGTTTTATGTTCTGATGTATGGTATACACGCAAACTGCATGTGTACCACTCTGACCAGCTAGAACACAATTGTTTGGGCGCAGTTCTGCAAATTTTGAAAAACCCACGTACATTTGGAAACTTTTCTTTAAAAAATATGTACACCTCCTTTAAATTATTAAGCATTAGGCATTTGGAGACATGAATTTTTTGGCCAGTGCTGTTCTTCATGGAAACAGTCTTCATGCCAGGCATAGGTCTGCTGACCTCATCACTTTCATAAAATGTTTTTATAGTTTCAGCTGTTTTTGCAAGTAGAGTTTTGCCAGGTTTCTGATCTGGAGTAGATAGAATTCCTTTTTGTTTCAAAAGTTTCTTTGACTGTCTCACCATATAAATTGGTGCATTAAATTCCCGCACAGTCTTCTTAATACTCCATGATTCAAGCAAAATAGTCAGCATCAATGAGCTTTTCCTTTCTGTTCGTCAAAGTTTGGAATTTTGTTTTCAGGCGACTTAAAATAGTTTCATCTTGGGACTCAACTTCACTTTCGGAAGACTCTGCATTGACAAGAAGTTTGCACTTTACAGCAGTATTGATTCTTTTAACTTTTTCAGTAGAATATCATTTATATTCTGCCTTTTTCTGGTCAATCGGGGACTCTCCTATGTCTTGGAGGGATCTATTAAATGTTTTTAAAGCTTCTGAAGGAAATATTACAGCAGGATCACTATTACAATAGGTACTGCAATCATAACCTACATCCTGGTGGCTAGTACTTGGAAAACTTGTAATTTCATCTTTTGTAACCTCAGTTTTCATCTTGCTCAGTTCTTTCCTACAGCTGTCACAAACTTTAGCTATCATTTGTGTTTCAGGAAAAAGGGAACACATCCATGTTGTCACTGGTCTTAATCCCTTCCTTATATTGGAGTGGTTTTGTTTTTTAAATGGATTAAAACAATTTAAGGCCCATTTCTTATCCATTTTAGAGAGGTTTTGTTGAAAACTTACTAACAAAAAAAACTGTCTCACACTATCACTTCACATTCAAAATCATTTACACTGCATTCACATTTATCAACAATAAATAAAGGCAAGTTGTCTTCATAAACTCTGCTGGGAGACTGAGCTAAGTGCAGTAATGTGGAGAGAGGAGGGGAATGGATCTGTTGCATGATCCAACATGTTCATGTCTGTTTCAGCTTGCATTTTTCAAGCTATAAGTTTTAATTATATCTCCTAAAATTGAACAAACTGTCAGAACAGAACAGAAAGGAAAAAGTAATATACACAGAAAGCAACATTCACAAATATTGTTCAAAAATTATGCTGTGGATATTTTTTTTGTAAGGTACTTGGCAAATCAGGATCCCATTATATGATCCCATCATGATCCCAAAAAAATATCTTGTGGATAGTTATAGATAAGTACGAACTGATTTTGAGATTTTTTTCAAAATTAAAAAAAAATCAGTTTTTGAGAAAATCTATTTTGAAATTTTCAGTTGGATTTTGAATTTTGTGTTTTTTTATAAACCCTATTGTGTTGTATATCATATAAAAGCCCATTAAAGGGGCTTTAAAATTAGACCACTTCCAACTTCATATCTCAATTGGTGACTGATTTACAGGTAGTTAAAGTATCACTGGTAGGCCATTTTTTAATAACATTTTGAAAATTTAGGCTTGAATATCTTTTCCCCTTGTAAGCTTAAAAATAAAAAAAAAATAATTTTTTTTTCATAACTACATAGGATCATTAACAGGGTTCTCGCCAGGGTTCCAGAATCAGGGGTGAAAATGTCCCCCAGACTTTTTTTCTGGGGGTGATTTTGAAAAATCAGGGGTGAATTTTAAATAATCGTAAACTAAAGAAAAATACTACATTTATGGGGAAAAAAACCGAACAAACAAAAATAATATAAATATTTTATGCATATCTTCTAATTTTGTTATTAAATATTTCAGCAGCTTTGTGAAATGGAAAGCTTTCTAGTGTTACATTTGCTGCTGATATTCGAATCAAATTTTTTAAAGTTTATTCTTTCAGTCTGTTGCGAAATTTATCTTTTATTCGATTTTGTGTGCTGAAAGAACGCTCTACTGATGCAGAACGTATTGGCACAACCAAAGCAATTTCATACAACAACACTGTGCTTGGATACACATCTTTATACCTGCAGATGAAAAGTTCTGCAACATCTGCAAATTTAAAACTAGCATAGCTATTTTTTAGCAGAATAAATATATGGATATTCACTCAGCAGGCATTTCAAATCTTTGAAGTGGTCTAACAACTTCAAAACAAATTTGCATGACACTGATGAGGATATTTACTTCCCATCCCAAAAGCGTTTGAGCGAATTGGCTCCTTTCACAACAATGAATAATAAAATAAACATAGGGACCTTTACAACGTCGAAAACAAAAAATCACTTTAACACTGTATGAGCCGTTGCTTTTAGCCCAAAAATTAAGACGGTAAAAAAAAAATTCTTAGTGTCAATACAAGCATGAGCCAACTTTTAGAAGAGTTCTTCAGATGAGAAAAAACAGACCATTTATATATTGATAAAATAATGAATGGCATTAACTTACCTTTTGCAAATAACGCTGGTTTTGACGACGTCTTGCAAAATGAACAAAATATCAAAATTGTTTTATTTTCGGCGGTTTTGACATCAAGCCAGTCATACATTTTGTGCCATTTCTCTTGAAAGTTAAGATTTTTTTATTTAGTTGGAGGTACAGCAGGAACAGCCTTACTACATTTCTCAGGCAATATTTCACTGTTTAAAATCGTAGCACTCGATGCCGAACTTGCAGAATCATCAGTAGAACGCTTCCTCTTTCTAATGAGGAACTTTTCCATTGTGTTATAGTAAGAACAAATATCAGACCTGCCAACTTTTCAAAATCAAAAACCGGGACATCAATGCACATTCAGCGGCACATATTTACACTTTAAAAATAATAAAATTATATATTATAGGTTTCTATATTTTTTATTACAGTTAATTATTTAATACAAATAAAGAAATATTTACAAAAAAAATTAGTATTTAAGTATAAAATAAGATTAACAAACTTTGTTAATGAGTTTCGTTTTTAAAGAGAGAGACACTATTTTTTTCAGAGTCACCAATTTTTCTCCCCGTCATAACAGGAGTCTTATCACATAAGGCAAGACAGTTCATCCACGGAATACCAAGATAGTGAAATTCTTCAGACACAAGTTTGGCAATATTTTCACCTGTTGAACTGGTTTTTAGGCATGGCAAAGAGAGCAGCATGCAGCTCACTCGCTTGCTTACAATGATTATCAAAGTATGTTACCACAATTGTCCCCCCCCTAAAAAAATCCTAAATCAAGAAGATTGCTTACAAAAATCAAGATTTACTATAAAATCAAGAAGATTTGAGACAGTACCAAAACTGTTAATTTATGATTATCTATTATTAGGGGAGAACAGTAATGTATGGGATGTGCTAGCAGTATGTTTGATGATACTTGTATTCAATTATTTTTCTGTATCAGTCACTCATAGATGGAGTTCAGAAATTGTGATGCTTTTCAAGGTTTAAAATTTTTTTTTTAAATTGCATGATGCAATTTTAGAAATAATTTGATTTCATTTTAAGCAATGACAAGGCAGTGCCTTTTTTTTTAATGCCCTTGGATGACAATTTTATCCATCACGAATGCACGATAACACTATTTTATATAAAGGATGAATAGTGTAACTTTGAGAATATGAATACTTTTGAACGCCATGCATCAATTCTTACAAATTTTCAGCTTCTTCACTTTTGTTTTCAGGAAAAAGAATTACGATTACGGGAAAAATCTTTATTCCCCCCTCTCTTTGTCAAGCTGAAATGCAAACCTTATTTTGGGGGTGGGGGAATATTTAAGAATACAGGATACATGTTCAGAACATCGTTGGGAGGGGAGGGGGATACAATTACTGGAGAAATCTTTGCTACATCCAATTTTCGTTTTCGGACAGTTTCCCTCCATTTTCAGGTTGAAATACAAATATTTATAAAATAAAATTATATTTAACAACAATACTAGGCAGAGGAAACATCGCGTGAAAAATGAAATTACGATTATGAGAGAAATCTTCACTGTGTCTAACTTCCGTTTTCGAAAGTATTGAAAGACGAAACTTCCGTTTTCGAAAGTTTCCAGCGAAAAACATTATCCTTCGCTACCAATTGCCCCAAAATTTCTGTTCAGTTATGCATCGATCTCGAGGAAAACTCCAATTATGACGGAAAAGGAGAAATTTCTCGAAGCTGTTGCGTGCTCATGCCTGAAGATTACAGGGAAATTTTTGCGCCGTCGAATTTCCGTTTTCGGAAATTTTCCCTCCATTTTCCAACTGAAATACAAATATTTTTGGAATAAAGTGATGTATAACAACAATACTGGACAGAAGCAACATTGCAGGAAAAAGAAATTGCGATTATGGAAATCTTTATTTCGTTTACTTCCGTTTTTGAAAGATGAAATACCGTCCCGATGCGTATTTTTACGCGTTGGTAAAATTTCGATGCGTAAACACACTTTTTGATGTGTGCTAGACGCGTAATTACGCATTTTAGCGAACCCTGCATGGCGCAGAATTAACATTTTTTTTGCACTTTGGCGCAATTAGTGTAGCTATTGCAACACCGAGGGAGAGCAAGTTTGGAAGGAATAGCGGGAGGGGGTGTGCGATCGCTCTCAGCTAGAAACATGAGATAACATGAGGTTCAATCGCTATGAGATCATAATAAAACAAAAGCAGGAGTTTACACTAAGAGACACTAACAACGATATCAATTTCCATCAATAAAAATGAAATTCACGAGCCATTTTAGCGAAAATCCGGAAGAAACTATCTTCCGACCGTAAAACTACCCAAAACTCCGTAAAACTGTCGGGAAATCCGGAATACTTGGCAGGTATATGCGGACGTCATTGCACCGATATCGGCTTTGCCAATGCATCCAATATCCTCTGGCTGTTCTTCACCGCATATCCGTCCGATATTGGCTTTGCCGATGTATCCAATATCTGAATTTCAAAGGCGCTTACTTAGAAACGGGACCAATTAATAGTTTTTGCATTTGTGCGAAAAAAAACTATAAATATATTTGCAGTTTAAACAGTGATTTTAACAAAAAAGGACACAAAATTCAGAACTTGTACAAAATACATCAAAATTCGCAATTCTTCCAACCTGTCTGTAATTCGGTAATCATGTAGCCGAAACCGTAATAGTTGGCACCCTTAGCAGCGCGTGGGCTTTCGTCTCGTTGCACTCTACGCGGATTATCCCGTAATCCGTTTATAAAGTATACACGACCGGAAGGGAAATACTGGGATTGTACTGTGACTTCATGAAATCGGCACATGTGACTGAACAATAGGATTGTATCGTGACAACGTGAAATCGGCACACTTGATCTGAAACGGCATCGCCTTCGTAGATTTTCCATGCTAATAGCTCACAATTGAAATCTTTCTGTGCGCGCCCATTTCGCGTGTCACTTTATCTTTCTTGCGCAAATTAAAATTTCTTTGCGCGAAACTCGCGTCTGTGCACGCTATCGGGAACCCTGATTAAGTATGCTAAGTTTTATCAAAATCTAAGTTGGTGAGGTAGAAAAATATTATAAATTGTGATGATTTGACACGGAATGACCCCATTGCAAAACAAGATATAAAGTTTTAGCTCTGTGTGGGCATTTTATATTGTATAACAAATTAACGTCAGAAAAATCTTCCTGATTATTATGCTATTTTCTGGATTTTTTTGGCAGTCTTCTGGTTTTTCATTAAATTTAGTTGGCAGCTATGCATTTAATTGAGGTTAAAAGTCATTTTTAGAGGGTGATAATGATTTTGAATTCCAGCTTGTAAATAGTTTTCACTGCATGTAGTACATGTGTTATTTTTAATTAGAAACGTGCTGGAATAGAAGAAATAAAAATCAAATCTGCTTTTAATTTCAAGTACTTTTCCTTCCTATGTGAAAACTGCAAGTGTTGTTTTTGGTAACAGTTTTGACCATCTATTCTGGAGCAACATTGGATTCTCAGAATTGCTGCATTTAGAAACATGGAATCACTGCTACAAATGTTATTAATATATGCATTTGGTTTTTAAGTTACCGCTGACCAGAGATTAAGCTATGGTCGCTATTTTCACGAAATGCAATGACTTAATCCAACATGCGAGAGAAAAATGAGTGTTCGTAGCAAAATGCAGGGTGAGGAGCCGGTCACCTTTCTCACCTTTTCAAACCCTTTTTAAAATTAGTCAGCTTTTGTCACCTTTTCGAACCTTTTTTGACCATATTGGGGGGGGGGGGGGGGAATGTACAATTTAACAATATAGTTTCAAAAGAAGTTGCTAAAAGTTGAAAGATTATTATTGTAAGTATGCCTACAACTACAGGGTGTTTCACTCGCTACTTTACCCGACATTTTTGTAATAACTGTAAGAGGAATGAAGATACTGTAACGAAATTTGAACTGGAATTACCTTAGGCTGTGAGAAAGCAAACAAAAGCAATGTGTAGTTGCGCCGACGTCGTGGCCGTGGTTAGCTCAAAATCGGTGGGCTAGAGCCACCACTAGCCCAAAATTCCCATTTTTGGGCAACTGACAATCCCCACACGACAAACGAAGAACCCCTATATTCAGCAAAGATCGGTGTTTGGTGTGCAATGTCGCAGCGGTGCGTTATTGGGCCGATCTTCTTCGAAACAACCATCTCTACAGCAGCTTACGTGGAAATTTTTCAGACCTTCATGAATCAGTTGGACAATGAGGAATTATTATCATTGGATATTTCCAGCAGGATGGAGCAACATGCCATACTTCTGGCGCCAGCATGGCCGAAATTGAGTCATTTTGAAGGGACTTTGGCCTCCACGGTTGCCAGATTTGATGTCGCTCGATTATTTTCTACTTTCTGTGGGGGCTATCTGAAAGGTAGAGTTTACGGCAATAATCCACGATCCGTTGCCACATTGAAATTCAACATCATTCAAGAAATTCAGGCAATTCCTGGGGACATGCTGACCTGAACCTTCCAAAATATTGAGTCGTGTTCAGCTCTGCCTGGACGCAAATAGTGACCATTTCCAACACATGTTATGATGCCATTTCCTTTCTCGCAGCCTAAGCTAAGTCCAGTTCAAATTTCATTACGATATCTTCATTTCTCTTCTAGTTATTGCAAAAATGCCGGGTAAAGTAGCGAGTGAAACACCCTGTATGTGAATGTAGTTACATAGTACAACTATGTGAATGTAGTTATTTCTCATAATTAACACATTCGCAGGCAAGGCAGCATATGCCACTGCACATCCAGTGACATGACGTTATATGCCGTCCAACTTTACTTCATGCCGTAAGTACAAAGCTGCAAAGCCCACAAAATTATATGGGGGTTCCAGTTACTTTAAGTTTACTGTCCTGCTGAAAACATGAATTTTCCATAAATGTCTCTGCATTTTTGTTACTGTCCATGAATGTGTTAAGCCCCAAGGATGAATGAAGATGAGCTGAGGGGCATCTAAGCCAATAACATTTTATATAGAGTCAATAACATTTTATCCTTTCATCCTCTGAGAAACTCCATTTAAAAGTGAAATCTTGCGGGCTGTCATTAAAATATTTTCTTTCGTGTGACAGAATTTTCGAAAGCAGTCGCTGTTTTTGATTGCATTCATTGAGTGCATGCTTCTTGGCCAAATTTACAGTTTTCGACAGTTGTTATATGTTTTCATAAAGCTGGATTTCCGCAAAACGCAGAGATGAATAATGAAACTGAAGTTGACCATGAACGGAATACGGAATTATACCATACAATACAAATTTTGAAGATGACAATCCGTTTTTTATTGTAAATATGACAAGGATGGTATGTCAGATAATATCTGAAAACTTGAAAATTTCGTCGTCCTGGAGCGAGAATCGAACCCGTGTCTCCCAGATAGCGCCCGGGTATGCTAACAACTACACCACCCAGAACGACCAAGCCTCAAGTTTCCGATTAATTTTAATATAACCATCACAGAATTCGCTAGTCAAAGCAACCAGCATTCATGTTTAGCGAATTTGGAGGTTCAGAATCCTATCCCATGATTGCCCGGAGGAGCAGATAAATCATGAATGGAATACGGGATTACACCATACAATACAAATTTTGAAGATGACAATCTGTTTTTTGGTGTAAATATGACAAGGATGGTAAGTCAGATGGTAAGATTTTCAAGTTTTCAGATATTATTTGACATACCATCCTTGTCATATTTACACCAAAAACCGATTGTCATCTTCAAAATTTGTATTGTATGGTGCATTCCATTCATGATTTATCTGCTTCTCCGGGCAATCACAGGATAGGATTCTTAACCTCCAGATTAGCTAAACATGAATGCGGGTTGCTTTGACTAGTGATTCCTGTGATGGTTATATTCAAATTAATCAGAAACTTGAGGCTTGGTCATTCTGGGTGGTGTAGTGGTTAGCATACCCGGGCACTATCTGGGAGACACAGGTTCAATTCCTGCTCTGGGACGACAAAATTTGTAAGTTTTCGGATATTATCTGACTTACCATCCTTGTCATATTTACACCAAAAAATGGATTGTAATCTTTAAAATTTGTACTGAAGTTGACAATACCAAAACTAACCTACTAGGAACATTACCTGAAGAATAAAAAATGACCTGCTAAGTGAAGATTAGTTCCCACCAATAGATTGCGATATCATAATATATACTTATGTTAGAGGAAGCATGTTCATCATACTACACATTGAGTTGTGATGAAACAACGAATGTTAAAGATAAAAAGGAGCTGTAAATAACCATCACATTTTGGTCAGAAAGCAAATATGGCATAACGACAAGACACCTCAGAACTTTCTTTTTTGGTAAAGTGGATGGTGAACTTTGCGTAAAAAATTATGTGAAGCACTTTCTGAGGCCAATTTATCACAAAACAGATGCCTAATGCTTTGATCAGACGAACCGAATGTTAATAAAGTTTTTAGGCTTTTCAATAGTAATGTCCAGGAGACACAAAGGAACATAGGTACCTGCAACATCCACACAATGTATAATGCATATGTAAAATTGTCAGAGTGTTTAGGTGAAGAAGCTTCTGAGCTGCTGATCAACATTTACCATTATTTTTGCAGTTGGCCTGCCCATTGGGAAGAGTTTGAAAATATCCAATCTAAATATAACATTCCACACCACAAATTTTTGAAACATGCAACAACAAGGTGGCTTGCCTTGGGGCCTTCAGCCAACAGGACTTTGGAGCAGTGGGGCATTAATTCAGTTCTATTTCTTTAAGCACATGTCTCTGAGAAAAAATTCTGCTGCTCTTCAATCCAGATCCTACAAGGTTGTTGTGAGTGCCTTAAAGAAACCTTCAATAAAAGCTGAACTTCATTTCATTATTTCATCGGCAGAACTATTCACGAAGTTCACACAACGTTTTCAGTGCCAAGCTTCCATGATCCACAAATTGCATGGAGAAATAGGGAACGTTCTTCAGACCATCATGGCTCGTGTTTTGAAGACTACTGTCATTAGAAAAATCACTAATTTTCCTAAAGTTGATCTTGATGAACTGTTTACATTTGGTAATTGCTTCCTCTTGAAGAACTTGTCATTAATTAAAAGGTCACAGACGAGCTTTCTAAACTGAAAGAAAGTGATAAGTTGTTATTTCTGAAGGAAGCTCGAAAGCACCGTATTACTGCTTGCAAGCATGTGATAAAAAAGACATGCTTATCAAATGGATCACTTAAAAATTTTAGATTTTTAGGCCCAAAAGAATGAGTAAATGATAGAAGCTGCAGATATCTGAAAGTTGCAAAAATTATGCCATTTCATGTTCAACTGGATTATTTGTTAGGTGAATGGAAAATTTTGCAACTGGAAAAAGATGATACAGCATTTGAAAACAAAACTTGATGATTACTGGCAACAACACATCTCAAAAAGGGACTCATTATCAAAAGATATGAAGTTTCCAAATGTTGCAAAAGTCATGAAGACTTACTTTGTCAAATGGAAATGCTAACATATAGAGATGATTTTTCATTTCTAAGCATATATTACGAGGAGATAAACCAGCAATGACCAAAAGATTTTTAAACAGTGTGTTGACTGTGAGGGATGTCTTGAAACAATATCCTAATTTTCTTTTTGTGCCCATTAATCCAAAACTCATTAAGTACAAACAACAAGCACATTCAATGCCTTTATGGAAGAATGTAAGAGGAAAAAAGAAAATCAAATTAAAAGAAAAGCTAAAAGAAGAACAAAAAAGAACAGATTATGAAGAAGATATGAAAAAGGTGGAAAAGATAAAAAAAGTGAATCAAATGTAAGACTGCTGCTCTGAATGACAAGAAAAAAGAATCCCTACAAACTAAGGAGGCAAGAGAACTCCTTTTGGAAGCTTCGGCTAAACTGAAGAAAGCATTCGGAAAAAAAAAAAAAAAAAGATTTAAAGGTAGCAAAAGTAGCTGAAGGCATGATCGAGGGAGTAAAATTTATGCAAACAGAAGAGTAAGAGAAAAGGAAGTGGAAATCATTCAGAAGAATCTTGAGAAAAGAAAATCAAGTATGATTTCATCATTTTTTGCTAAGATGCCTAGAAAACAGTAAGCCAGACAGTTTTTTTTAAATTCAGAATTGTTTTTCTGGAACATTGAAGAATTGTACATCATTAGATTTTCAGAATTTTGTGTAATTTTTTTTCTGTAAAATTATATAATGACAATAAAATGGCCATACCCTGTCTAAGACCATAATAAAGAAATTTATGATCTCAACTGGCCTTTTTTGTAGGGGAATATAAAAAAAATATATTTTTTTGTAACCATATTTGTTTTGTGCTATTGGCAAGAAGTCTCTTAATCATCTTTTAGTCACCTTTTTAAAAAAAATTGTCACCTTTCTCACCTTTTTTAAAGGTCACCTTAGCTCTTCACCATGAAAATGGCACCAGCCATTTTAATATCAACTCATCAGCAGATTCTACTCAGACTTTTCTATTTCTGTCAAAACTAGTTTACGATTCTGTCCGCAATTCGCATTCCACTAATGTTATTTCCTTAATTTTTAAGGTATGTTCCTACAACACCTGTTGGGTCAATACACCCCCCCCCACCTCATATATTGTAGAACCAAGGCTGAACTGGATCCTACCAGGCTGTAACATTAAGCAAAAACAGCGAGGACAGAAAAGATGAGTTGGGACGCAGCGCCATCTATTAACGTAGTTCGCATAAACAAACTGATTCCATATCATTATTTACATTTGAGGTTTTATTTATATTCACTTTCACGTGAACAGACGAATATTTACATTCTGAGTACTTGGGCAAGAGAATTTTTCTGTAGGAACTGGTGTAATTGATGTGTAAATCTTATTCCTCCTTTATTCTTCAGCGATCTAGAGCTGAGATTTTGGTAAATGTGTAGATTAGCGTCTTAAATTATTTCGTCAGAAAAATGTTGGTATATGGAAAAAGTGCAAGTTCAGATTTTAGAGTATGGAAATTAATGGCAAATGGTACAGAAATTTTCTGTTTTAAATGTCTTTTAAAGATTTTTATCGTAATATTCACGGCATCGCACTTGCACGTAAATATTACGATAAAAATCTTCAAAAGACATTTCAAACGGGAAATTTCTGCACCATTTTCCATTAATTTCCATAATCTAAAATCTGTACGTCACACTTTTTCCAGGTACTAACATTTTTCCGACGAAATAATTTAAAACGCAAATCTACACATTTACCTACTATTTTACTTAATATCAGTTTATGTAGCAGAGGTTTTTTCTAAAATTGAATTAGGTATGTAATTATCAGAACGAAAATGTTTACCACAAACAACAGTTGAAGGTGACTTGTCATTTGGAGCAAAATCCTGACGAGATATTGCTTTAGGTTCTGATCTGAGGGGAACTCGTGGAATGAAAATCCCACATTTTTCTTCTCAGAAAATGTGCACATCGGCACACAACAATAAACCATTTTGAAAATGGGTTAGATTTTGTTGTGAAAACATCAGTTTGGTTTTAAAACTGTAAGGTTTTTTTAAAAGAAACTGAAGAAAAACCGAACATACGCAATCCAGCAATTCAAACAACGTGAAAACAGTTGTTTACACCTTGGGACGCAGTGCCATCTAACGGCTAAAATCGTTCCTAACGCCCACTGGCCAATCACCAAAAGTCTATTGTCTTCAACGTTAATGTTATAGCCTGTTCTTCATCCAGTTCAGCATTGGTAGAACACTCCGTAAAGGGTGGGATAAGATTATAGAAGCTAAAGGGATTAGACTCTTTTTCCATTCAAAGTGCAAGTTTAAACCTGAGTTGACTATGGCATTCCCCCAAAGCCATAAACATTAGTTTCCCCACTGATGTCCAAAGCATTGTTGGTGCGAACAATTCAGTTATCATTTTGCTACAACTTTTTCCCCCATTTTAGCATTTTTGCTATAGTATTTTTTGAGCCAGCTTAAACTCTGCTGCTGACCATGTATACTATAAATGTCCCCCCCCTCACCATCATTATATTCCTTTCTGATTAATGCTAAGTTTAGTGACATAACACATAATTTTGGTATTTTTGATAGATTTCGCTGTGTTCTAAAACTTTTTCTCGGTGCAATTTTTTTAAAAAAGTGAAAAATGTACAAGTCACTGAAGGGAAATGCTAGTGCTGTATATCTTCTTGTTTTCAGTAACTTTGCAAAAAATAAATGTACGATACAAACAGGGGAGGGGGCGGGGGATTCACGATTATTTACTGGGAGAGTGATATCACACACAAACTAAAGTATCACTGTTTACTAAGCAGTTGTTTAGAAAACAAATTCAAGGTAAGCACCACATCAGCACAAGAGCCACAGGGTGGGCAAACCACATTTTTATTTATCGTAAGAGATATGGCTCTTAGTCTAAAAATTAGCCACCCTGGTGGCGAGTGTTCTAAGTGATGGCTTCTGATCATTTGTCCAAGATGGGTCCTAGTGAGGCATGGATGTTGTGTTTGTGTCACAGTACTGGCTCACTCCCATCACTGGAACCAGTGGCCCTAAATTAGGGACAGGCAACTGCTTATAGCTCACGGTGGTCGTTATCCCCCAATCAAGAAAAAAAAGTCCAAGAATTATGACATTCTATATGTAGTTTTTTGTGATACAGTGCTTATTTAATATAAATGTTAATGCGCCTTCAAACAAAATATTTCTGCATTCCTATTACCGTGGTTCATACGCGTCTTGGAAAAGTCCTGGAAATGTCCTAAAATTCTGTTACATGGGATTTTATCCATTCCTGCCTTTTAGTCACTGCACAATGTTTTGTAGTTGAGGATTTTTCTACTGATGTATAAATTATGTCTGACAAATTTCCTTCCCCACCCTCTGCAAAATTGTGGGGTGCTGTCAGTTTTTTTGTCTGTTAGCAGTACTTACTGAAGCTGCGTTATTAGCACATCTTTTGTAAAAAAAAGTTCTTGCTTATATCACTTTGTCCAGCTAAGGAGACCATATCTCTGCAACTATATTAGTTCAGTTTGTAAAATTCTATTTGTATTGGGAAGCTTGAAATGTGAGAATGATTATCCTTGCATTCAGTTTTTTTCCCCATGAGCAACTTTGCCGCTAGAGGGCGTAATTGCAAATCCTATTGAATTCAAAATGCATTTTATTTCATATATGGGTCATTCCACATCAGTTCAACGAGGCCATGACACCCATGGTCTCCGATTTTGATGAAACTTGGTATAACCAATCCCTCCAAGGGGATAAGTAACCCCATAAAATTTTTTCCCTCTAGCACTTCTGGTTTTAATTTTACAGCCCTTGAAACTTTTGGGGAATTCTCGTTTTTTACCATTTCCGAGGCCTTCTACTCAAGCTACACTTGCTTACCAAAAAATTCCATCTCACCCAGAAATCGTTCAATCTCTTTGAAATTTTACAGTCTTGTCAATGAAAGCATGAAGATTTCAGAAAAAAATATGTTAACACTCTAAATATCTGCTGTACTCCACTAAAAAATTAATAAACTATTTTTAGCCTAACTTTTTCTGTGGAAAACATGGTTTACTAAAAACGGAATTATCAACATGAGGGATAGGTATAACCCTAACATATAAATTTTTTTATTGAACCTAGAGACATGTTCCATCATACCCAGCAATAAAACTGATGGCTTTTTTATTCCTTCGGCACTTTTTTTGGCCATTTTGAAAAAAATGGCTGTGGCCATTTTAAAAAAAAAAAAAGTTTAATTTATAAATATAATTAAACTATTGAATATTGGTAACATGTACATAATAAGTTATTTACCTGTAAAAAATAAGTTAGGTACAATTTCTGAACTTCTAGTCCATAACGCTCATTTTCTTTTGCGTAGCATAACATCTAAATGTGCAGATTTTTCCTCCATCGACCTCATGCAGTCCTTTGAGAAGTGATAGGTTCTTCCAGATGTTGTCTGTGGGATATCAACAACAGCAAGCACATGAGGAACTGGTACTGTGTAAGAATCTTCATGGCTTGGCCAGCAGAAGGATGGTGAAGGTCCATTAGGATGAAGAAACTTTACATCAACATCGTCTTCATCTTTATCCACTGTAGACAGCATTCCAAAATACCACAAGTGGTCATATTTACATGCAATGTAACACCCAGGGAACAACTCATCTGCACTTACAACTGATGGGTGACAGCTTTTCAGGTTAAATGTGAGAAATGGTTCCTCATCGGTGCTGATCCTTCTAGCTGCAATAGTACCTATGGAATCCAGAGGCTTAAAGTTGTGAAAACTTCTAGTACCAGGAAGTGTGTGCACATATTTGAACCTATTTTCAAGAGCAAAATGAGTTTTATCTACTGTGTCTTTGTCAATAAAGTGGAAACTGACCTTGGTGATGTTTGTTTCACAAAAATTGAAAAATGTAGCTGCTGTTGTGATGTGCCTCTCAAATGGTCTCTGGAGACTCTCCCTTCAAGCTAAGCGTTTTGCTGTGCCGCCAATCCCATCACATTCTGATTTTCCATGGCTTGTAGCAAAAAATGACCACTGTGCCTTCAACTGGAAGTCTTCTTCATGCAGACACAGGTTAAGGAAATTGTACTTGTTTTTATACTGTGCAGCACTCCTGTCACTGCAGTAATGTATTGCCGCAATGTGTGAAAAATTTTCTTTGAGAAAATTAACAACTGTTTCCTGGATTTTGTAAACCATATTCACATCATGCTTGAGGTCATCAGATATGACACAGTGTGATGAAACAATCTTTTCTCCTTCAGGGTTCCTACAGTGTACTACAACAGGATGAACTGTACATGAATCAGAAGTCCAGTGGTACCCCTGGGCCTCATCCTGGATTGTAAAAGAGTAGTTCTCACTGAAGTCCATCAAAATTATTGCTGTGTCTGATGGTACATTTTCTTTGAGACTTTTTAGGAACGAAGACTGTGACTTTTCTATGAAAGAGTGTGGAAATCAGTTTTTCAATCTTGTTGGCTAAATCGTCAAGTGTTGTTGAACTTTTTATCATCTGTGTCCTGTCAGTTGACACCCATTGAGAAAATTCAATAGTGTCACTTTCTTCATAATCTTTAAATTTGGACTCTAAGTAGCTCAGTAGATGTGGTTTGGAGGGGCATTTACTGCAGTGCCGGAGCATACATTCCCTCTTTGCTACTTCACACACTAAGAACTTCATAACATCCTTATAGCTCTCTTTAATTTGTGCAGCATGAAGGAGTAGTATGACATTTTGGTGAAGTGTGCATACACATACTGAGTGGGTTCCACTGGCACCAGCTAAAATGCACCACTTCGGTCGCAAAGTGCAAAATTTTGAGAATCCCACCTTAACATCAGGATACTCACACTTGAAACTTGAATATAATTCATGAAGATTACCCAAAATCAGTCGCTTTCTGTTGTAATTATTTTTACCCATGCTCACTACATCTTTCATTCCAAGCATAACTCTAGACTGCTCATCACTTTCATAAAAGTTACTCACTAAATTAATAATTTCAGGTTTCAGTTTTTTCCCACATCTGGGATCAGGTTCAGCTGAAAATCCCTTTTCCTGAACAAGTCTGAGCTTTACGAACAGCAAAGTCGGAAACACCAAATGTTTCTCGTATTTTTTTCTGTGTCCATGTCAGTGAAGCAGGAATGGTTAATAGTTGAATTTGTTTTTTCCTTGAAATGGATTTCAATTGCTCTTTCATGATTTCTACAAGCTTATCCATATCAGCTGCTTTCTGTTCCACAAGCTCATCTGTTTTGGCTTCTTTTGTTGGAATGTCAACATCTAGTATTTTATGAAATTTGCTTCGTACATTTGCCTGGAATTTTTCGAACTTTTCCCTTCCATAAGATGCCTTGCTATGTTCACCAAGGGAATGTAATTTTAAAGGAGAGCAACCTATCCCAGTGAAAGATGAATTGAGTTTTTCTATCGTTTCTTTCTTCTCCAAACCGGTTACTTCTTCTGGAGTTAAACCAATGTCCTCAGGTTCAGTATGGGTATCAGTACTTTCGTCAGCACTCTGTACATCACTTTTAAATAAAGTACCTCTACATTGAAAAAACAGTTTTTGCCCTGGTTTCACTTTAATTTCCTTCATTATTAAGTATTTACATTGCTGTACAGTCACCATATGTAGTGATTTTCTCACACATCTCTTATGCTTTCTTAGGGGATCACAACACACTTTTTAAAGAAATGCAAACTTTTTCAAAAATAAACTTTTATGATGCAGACAAATGGTCTGTAAATCTTCAGCAGCTTCTGTTCTTAACTTCAAAATAATTCTATTTTCTTCAGTTAGATCTGCTACATTTTTAATACCTTTCTTTGAGACATAGGTATATTTGTGACACTGTCAAAGTTAATTGCCCAACACTGCACTTAGAATCTTCCATTTTCTCTGTAACAAAGAAATACACTAATATTAGGACACTACTATACTTTGCCCATGCACACTTATAACATCAATAAAGTACTAAATTATACACTGGAAGAAGGTTTGAGTTTAGGAACTGAAGCAGACTGACTGATAGCTGTGCTAACAAGCTGCTGCATGTTGTGAACAAAGAGGTCACAATCACAGGTTTTGACTTGGCTTCTTATCAGAAGTGATGAAGGAAGTCAAAATCAGCTTCTTTGAAGTGATGTTTTTCAAGGGGAAAAAACAAAGGAGATGTTGTCATTTTTTTAAGATAGGAATTTTAGAGTTTGGGTGAAATTGAAAAAATAGTTATCCAGCAGCCATTTTTTTCAAAATGGCAGAAAAAGTGCCGAAGGAATGAAAAAGCCATCAGTTTTATTGCTGGGTATGATGGAACATGTCTCTAGGTTCAATAAAAAAAAATATATTTTAGGATTATACCTATCCCTCATGTTGATAATTCCGTTTTTAGTAAACCATGTTTTCCACAGAAAAAATTAGGCTAAAAATAGTTTATTAATTTTTTAGTGGAGTACAGCATATATTTAGAGTGTTAACATATTTTTTTCTGAAATCTTCATGCTTTCATTGACAAGGCTCTAAAATTTCAAAGAGATTGAATGATTTCTGAGTGAGATGGAATTTTTTTGGTAAGCAAGTGTAGCTTGAGTCTAAGGCCTCGGAAATGGTAAACAACGAGAATTTCCCCAAAGTTTCAAGGGCTGTAAAATTAAAACCAGAAGTGCTAGAGGGAAAAAAAAATTATGGGGTTACTTATCCCCTTGCAGGGATTGGTTATACCAAGTTTCATCAAAATCGGAGACCATGGGTGTCAAAACCTTTTTTTTTTGCGTTGATTTGACGTGGAATGACCCATATTTGCTTCTAATATACATGAGATTTCTCTGCGGATTCGCAGAATTCCTCTTTTTTTTGTCGCCATTTGGGGAATGCTTGAGATTGATGCAAAACTGAAGGGGGAGGCGGGGGTCTTTTTCCACCTGGGAACAGTATTTTATCTTTCAAAACTTTTGAAAATGGAGAGTGAAAATTTTCCCTGTTATACTAATTTCTTTTTTCTCGCCACGTTTCTTCTGCCCGTATTCATAAATCATTTTATTTTTTATTTCATACATATTTGTATTTCAGCTTGAAAATGGAGAAAAGATTTCTGAAAACGAATGTTAGACGACGTGAAAATTTGCCTGTAATCTTCAAGCATGAAGTTCTTCCATTTGTGTGGTTTTCGAGATTGATGCATAACTGAACGGATTGGGGAGGGGTGTTGTGTCGTTTTCTGTCTGAGGACGAAATTCTTACTGTTTAACTTTCGAAAACGAAAGTTAGACGGAATAAAGATTTCTCCCCGTAATGGTAATTTTTTTTTCGCAATGTGTCTTCTCACCAGTATTGTTATTAAATATCATTTTACTCAACAGAAATTTGTATTTTAGCGTGAAAATGGAGGGAAAATTTCCGAAAACGGAATCGTTGGAGGGAGCAAAGACTTCACCAGTAATCATAATTTTTCCCCCTCTGTTTCCCCTATCCTGTGTTGTTAAATGTCAATAATTTTATATTTTGGGTGCAGGAATGTGTTCCAGTTTAATATTTACATAAATAAATTACATTGAACTGTTCCATCTTGCTCATGCTACATTATGTTCACACTGTTACCCCATGTCTTCTGATTTTTCACCCAGTTAAAAGTTCAGATTTTTTTCTTCTTCGTTAGTATCGTGGACATTCGAAATATCTCAATGAAAAAATAATTTTTCCTTTCAGTGTCATTTATATTAAAGACTATTTTAGGTAGTGTCTTTTTCAAGTAATGTGTAAATTTTCTCCTAGGGGGCGTTAAGGTAAACTGAAATTTTTTCCGATATCTCTGCTTCTGAAAGTTCAGTTTAAAAAATCCTTCCTGCATCAGATACAGCTCCTGATCAGAAATGTTTTGCATATAATTTCTCATTTTTGGTAAATAATGGTTTGCCTACACAGGGTAAGTGTCTGCTTCTGATGTATTGATGCATATATTTTCTTCTGACGCAATAGAATCTGAGCTTCTGGAAATTTGATTGAAAAATCCTTCCGTGAATTGACAGTCTCTCACCTCGGAAAACCTTTTAATCTCTCCTGCTTAAAATACTGCATAGTTTTTCTACCAGGGGCATTAGTGCATATTATTTTTATTTTGTAGGAGTCCAATTTGAAAAATTCTTTTTGTTGGAGAACATTTTCAGTGCGAAATGTTTCTCAAATTATTTCAAATTTTTCTTAATGCACAAGTGTACCACTACAGGGCATAATTTCACCTTTCCATTTACAGCAATATCTGTGGGACTAAAAACCTGATTGGAAATTTTTTTTTTCGATCAGATATTACTATAAAAACTCCTTAAGTGTTCTTCCCAAAATAATGCACAATTTTGCCACTAGGGGGTAAAATATGTAATTTATTTTTCTTAATATCTATACTTCAAATGTCCAATTTAAAAAGGTATTTTAACACTGGGTACCACCAGAGTACCAGAATATAGACGTACACGCGTACGCCATACGCGGATAGTTTCCAAATTATTAGCAGATTTTGCAGATAGTTTTTTCTTGTAGATTTAAAAAATAAATAAAAATGTTATCTACAGCAATTAAAAAACTTAAGGCTTTACTCAGGTTAATATATTTCATTTTATTTTAACGTGATAATGTTAAACTATTTTTTTCACATCTTCTGAGTTCTTTTTTTTACAGACATTTCTGTCCTCTTGATTTTATCAAGGCCTGTTTCTCAATGTATAGGAACTGTATCAAAAGTTTTGTTTACAGGGAAAGAACTTATTGCCAGCTTCCTCTTGTAGTTGCCAGTTATTAAATTAAAATCTTTTCCTTATGTATTTTGTAAGTAGAGTATTTTTGAATTAAATTGTTGAAAATGCTATTTATAATTCTTGAAGGTTCATTAATGGAACTGTTTTTCTAGCTACAAAAACTTTAATGAGTTTCTTGTTTTATGAGGTATATTATTTTGCCCTGAAGGTCCATTTCATACGCATTGCTACACATTCAATTGAAATATACATATTTTGTCCTGTAACCTGTAATCTAATAATTATTTATTATTATTATTTTTTTAATTATCTTATTCTATTATTTTGATTTGCGGGCTTGCAGCAAGTTTTCTGTTTCAGTCGTTGTGTACACAGATACATTTTTATTTTTATACAGCTCTGGGTACCACTTACCTTATGGGACACTATAGGTTTGTCTTTGAGGAGTTTTGTAGTTCACAGTTCTGCTGCTAGATTATGTTTGTGTGCTTCAGTTTTGCATCAGTATCTCCACTTCTAAAAACCCTATTGAGATTTTTTTTTCTTTTTACTGTATGCCATTCGCTACAATAAAGACCGGGAGCGAATACGATTTTTGCTACAATAAGAAGGCCCTGTTTAAATAATTCACAACTTTCTCCCTCGGGGACGTAAAGGCCCAAACCTTTTTCTTGCTATCTCTACTTCTGGGAGATGTATTGGAAAAGTTTTTTCCGTAGTATAGCTTTTGCCATGAAGAATACTTTTTGCCTATTTTCAACTTTTCCATTATTCAAAATTCTTCCACTAGAAGACAAAGAGTTAAATCATGTTTCCTTCTATATTTCTTCTTTCAACTGTTCAATTTGAAAATCTCTTTGTCTCTGATACTTCCTTCGGCTATGAGAAACTTTTTGTGTGCCATTTGTTAATTTTTGTAACATACTATATAGCCACTGGTGGAAGTAAGTACATAATGTTTTATAAGTAGCTGATTTTTTGAATTTTTTGTACCTTATTTTGACCTGTACTGAAATTTGGTAATGAATGCTTTATATAAAAATCTGCCATAAAATCAGATTGCTTTCTAATATTAGAAACTTAAACAAGTTGTCTCTTAGTATTTTCTGTGCTAACTAATAAAAAATCATTTTCTACAGTTAGTTTTCTAATCATGCCCAATTAAAATGCCTTAATCACTGATGAATGTAGCTGTACTCATACATAGCCCTTGGATTTAAGGTTTTTCCATTATTTTCTTTCATCTCATTTTGGAAATTTTTGTGCATACTTTTGTTTGCTGGTGAGTACAAATTTAAAACAAAGCTACATCAATATTAGAAGCTAGAGCATTATGTTGAAAATTCCTTCCCTAAATAAAATGTAACACAAATCCTTGCTCCCATGAATATTTGTGTAAGAAATAAAATCTCTTTGTTCCTTTGAAAAAGTTTCAAATATTTCACCATTCCTTATCCTTAAATGTTCAATGTAAGCATTATTTCAAAATAATTAAATATAAATAGCATTTTATACAGTGGTTGCTCTAGCTTTATTAAAGCTTATGCCAACCCATTCGCAGAATTCAATTTTTTTCGCGAAAGGTAATTTGAAGTTGTTAATTTTTTTTTGTTCACCTTCCATTGATATTATAAAAACCATAAAAACATAAAGTGTTCTGATAGGTCTTACGTCAAGGATTGTGTCACTCTTTTCACGCAATCGCTTTGTCTCAAGCGCAATGTAAACAATAAGATAGTAACATTCTAATTTCATTTTTCAAATGCCAAATCGAAAAAAAATTAAAGATTGTTTTTGATTGGATGTCATTAGAATAGGTTATCGCCTGCGTTTTCGCCATATCTTTTTATCAATCGCCAAAACTGTTTTTTCTTGCAAATTGCGAAGAATGCGATTGGCAGCGCGACCCCTGTTATATATTGATTGTTTGGTATATGAAAATTTTTGAAGAGTAATGCCATTTTTATGTTCTGCCTATAGATTATATACCTATATATTTTTGAGTTTTATGTTTTTCTTTAATTCTATGATTTGCTTCAATAATTGAACCAAAGCCAAAGTAGAAAAATATTTTTTTCTCAAAAATCAGTACAGTATAATGAATATAAAAGTTTTGTTGAAATTAAACCTGGTTACATTTTCAGTGACAGTTTTGGTATTTCAGTATTTATCTGTGATTCTAAGTTTCATATTAGCTGAATTAGACATTTTCAACGTTCTGCATTCGGTATTAAGTTTGCTCAAGTATGTAGGGAGTTTGTTGTAGGTTACAGGTTGAACAGACCTATGGTTTTACTATATTTTACGTAGAGCATTTGGATCGTATGTCCTGGAAAAAAGTCTAAAAGTCCTGGAAATGTCCTGGAATTCTGCGATTGAAAAAGTGTATGAACCATGTATTACAATAATTTAGCAATATTTATATCAAATGTTGCAGAGTAAAGAAAAAGTATCATTAATAGTTGCCGAATTTGTTATCACAAATAGTAGCATTCTTATGTGGTTCATCTAGGTTAAAATAAAGAAAAAAATAATAATTGCAATTAAACTCAAAAGCGATTTTCCAAAACTATAGGCTGATATTAACTTAAAGAACAAAAAGAAATTGAAATTTAAGCTGTGGATACTTAAAATATGATACTCCATTGTTTGCTTTTTCGCCAAATTTAGTTAGTATTTTATTGTTGAAGTACATGTGCAAAGTGAATCAGTAAAACAATTCACTGGCCGGAGGGAGGGGGGAGTAGGACAAAGATGCATCCACAAATTTCAGTTTTTAGCTAAAATCTGTGGAGGCTTCTTGTAATAGCTGTTCTTAGCTGAAATTTGTGGAGGGTTTAATGCTACGGTTAAATTGATAGGCATAAGAGAAAATCTAAAGGTCTCAAGGTGTTTCCTTGGAGTTTTGCTGTTCGTTCATGGTCATTTGCATATTTTGGAATGCGTAACCTTGGGTTCTTTGTTCTAAAGGAAAATAAAAAAACATGCACGTTGGATTAGTCTCTCTCTCACCTTTTATTAGAGGTGGCGTGTTGTGCACTATTGAAGGGCACTATCGAATGTTGCTATGAAAGCTATTTGTTGTCTTTAGTTTTCCCAGCTATGATGGATTCGTCACTCGCTCTCTCCTCTGGAGCATAAATGAGTGGTAGGCAATACACGTAACTAACAAACAAATTAAGAAGGTAGTGTAGAACACACTAAGTTACATATAAAAAGTTTAATACAAATATATTTCAGACATTACTATGGCCTTCATCAGTGCGACTACGATTGGTTTACATTGCCAGATTGGAAAGGTAAGTTTTGTAATGGTAACTCCGGGTGACGTGACACAATAAGGGATTTCCAGATGTAAGGAATGAAAATTGGGAGCTCAGAATTGCAATTTTTGGAAAACAAAATTTCCAAACTTTCTCTATACCTCAGACATACAGATTTTGGAAGGGAGCCAACTTTTTACTATCGAATCAAAGTGGAATAGCAGAAGTGTCAGCCATGGTAAGAAGAGACAAGGAAGACGAAGGTTTTCTAAATTTCACATCAGATTTGTGCTCCTGAAGTCTTGAGAGAATTTTCCGGAATTAACTTCCTATGTACGCGGTTAATCCAACGTTAGTCTTGATCGGAATTTTATACACTCCAGGTGAAGAAAGCGGAGGTCTTGGGTCTCTGTCATTACAGAGGATAACAGAAATTGAAGGGGAAGAACGAATGGCAAGTCTATATCCTTCTCTTTTGATGATACTGATGAGTTTGTAGGCAGAAAGTTCGTTTTAAGGGATTGAGCCAGCAAACATTAGTTCCTTTTTTTGTGAAACAGTTTGAAGAGCAACAACTGGATTTTTCTTAGCATTTTGAATTAATTTAGAAACCAGGAGAGGGGGAAAGCCATGTTGAGTAGCGATCAAGCGGATGTTTGCTAATTCATTTTTTAGATTAACTTCAGTGTTACAAACCAAATGAGCTCAATGAATGAGAGACTTGAGGGCTGACAATTTATATTGGTGGAAGGTATGAGAATTGAAAGGAATATTGCTATTGGTAGAAACTGGTTTTCGGTAGACAGAAGTGGATAGAAGATTATTACATTTTGAGATGCTGACTTCCAAGAAATTTATCTTGCCATCAATTTCTTCGGTAAATAGTGAATCTAATGGATCCATGGTAATTTTTCAGTGATTAAATTTGCGAGTTGCAATAGATCTTTTTTAGGTCATCTGGCAACGTAGACCAATCGTAGTCGCACTGATGAAGGCCATAGTAATGGCTGAAACATATTTGCCTTAAACTTTTTATACGTAACTTAGCGTGTTTTACACTACCTTCTTAATTTCCTCTGGAGCACTCTGAATGTTATGATGAGAGTTTTGTGGCCTGTTACTTTTCGTAGGGCACTGGTTCAGGATGATTGTGGAGGAGCCTGTTGATGTATGACGAGATAGTGCCGGGATGTCTAGGCTGATTCAGCTAGCTCAGTTGGTAGAGCATGAGACTTTATCTCGGGGTCATGGGTTCGAGCCCCACGTTGGGCGCCAAATTGCGATGGTCCAACTCCAACCTGCAACTATCTCTTTGCCCGGCCTAAGCTAGCTCAAAACCCTGCAGGAAGGACTGTCTTAAGAGTGTTGACATTCTTAAGTCAATAGCAACAGTGCACAAATTTAAGGTTTAACTGTTTAATAGAATTCCAAATCATTAGCTACAAAATTTTACAACTTCTATAAAAGGTCAAGATTGCTTTTACCTTGAAATAATCAGTTGACAGAGAAAACACTCACAAAAAATTAACATAATCATGACTAAATATTACCAGTCCTTGAGTAAAAGAAAAGTCCTTCCACCACATGAATACAACAGGAACGTCACGAAAGAAGCCAGCAAACACAACTGATGAGGATAACCTATACGTCCACTGGTCCGTAGCATCACTAGCAGGAACCTGGCACAGACACCTCGGTGCTGTCTCCACAGCAGGCAGAAGAATTAACGAGGAACAAATTAAGAAGAAGGTAGTGTAGAACACGCTAAATTACGTATAAAAGTTTAATGCAAATATATTTCAGCCATTACTATGGCCTTCATCAGTGCGACTACGATTGGTTTACACACTGATGAAGGCCATAGTAATGGCTGAAATATATTTGCATTAAACTTTTATACGTAATTTAGCGTATTCTACACTACCTTCTTCTTAATTAGTTTGTTAGTTACGTACATTGCCTACCACTCATTTATAACGAGTAACATCCAGCCAACACTCGACCAGATCCACGAATGAAGTTAAACATGCGTGGAGGACCGTAGCATCACTAGCAGGGAATCAGCATAGACATCCCGGCTCTATCTTGTCTCAAGGGTCAATAGTATCCTAAGCTGTTCTTCTATTTTTTGGTTCTTTTTAAGCATACAAGCAACTGTAAATATAAGATATTCATGTGTTTCTTATTAATTGTAATAAAAATATAAACCACTGAAAGAAACTTTATGCTAGCTATTTTGTGTGCAAAATCACTTTATCAAACTACACTTTTTATACATACATATCACTAAGCTGTTCTCTGAGATTCAGAGGTTAGCTCCAAAAAGAAATACAAACTTCCAGATATTTTTACTTATTGTTGTCATATCAAACTTCGCCATTTACAGCAATCTTGACATACAACTCGTGCTTCACTGATATCCATTACACGCCGTACACAAGATCTTTTATACTTCATACTCATAATCTTTTCCTCATGCAGACATTCCTGAATCTGATCCACCCATGTCTTCCTTGGCCTTCCTCTGTCTTTCCTTCCTGCCACTTGAGCTGAAAATATTTTCTTAGTAAGCATTTCATCATTCATTCTTTCAACATGGCCAAACCACCAAAGCATATTGGTCTCCACCTTGCTAACAACATTTTGCTTTACTTCACACAACTGCAATACATCTTCATTCCTCACACAATCAAACCGTGTCTTGCCACAAACCCCACGTAAGTAACGCATTTCTCCAGCACACAAACGACTCCTATGTTTCTTCTGCAATACCCAGGTTTCACTACCATACATCACAGTAGGAATAATTACACTTTCATACAAGCCATGTGGGACTCTTTAGAGAACCCATCATTCCTGTGAAAACTTCCCAGAGCACCTATGATTTTCAATGAAAAATTCACTCGCCTACTAATTTCACCGTCCAATTTGTTCTCTCTGTCAAACATGCTTCCTAAATACACAAACTCACTCACCTGGTCAACCACAGTGCCGTTTATACTTACATTACATTCAGTGCTACCAGTTCCAGTTCCTCTCTCAAACACCATAACTTTGGTTTTTCCCTTATTTATATTCAGTTTGAACTTCGTGCAAACTTCGTACATCCGAGACAACATACTCTGCAAATCACTTTTGCTCTCTACCAACAGGACAGTGTCATCAGCATACAGCGATCTGCACACACGAATACCACCTAGACATAAGCCACTATCATCTATTTTGGCATCACGCATGCACGCATCCATAAATATATTAAATAGCCATCGTGACATTACACAACCTTGTCTAACTCCTGCACCAATAGAAATCCATTTTTATAAAACACCATTTACTCGTACACCAGCATACATGGCTATTACACTATTAAGTAGATTCCCAGTAACACCATATTCATTCAATATCTTCCACAAAGTGTCCTATTTACTTGGTCATAAGCTTTCTCTAAATCTATGAAGGCAGCAAAAACTTTCTTACCAACAACCAGATACTTTTCAATCATCGTGTATAATGCAAAAATCTGGTTAGTGCAGCCTTTACCAGGCATAAAACCACTCTGAACATCCCACACTTTCTCTGATGTAAGACCCCATATTTTTTCAATAACAACCTTACCAAACACATTCCCTGGTGGTAGTAGGCTAATACCACGATAGTTCTTGCATTCAGTCTGATAAACTTTTCCCTTATACAAGGGAACAATAACAGCATCCTTCCAATCCCGAGGGACCATTCCTAACTCCCAGCACAACTGGCAAATTTCAGTTAACCAGTCAATTACAGAGTCACTACCATATTTCAACATCTCTGCAGTTATGCCATCAACTCCCGGAGCCTTACCATTCTGAAGAGATTTTAGAGCTTTACACACTTCTTCTCTTGAGATCCCTCCTGTGCTTCCACCTCACTGTGACATCATCTGCATCTGTCTCAGAATCATCTTTGCTTTCCTAATCTAATAACTCACAGATATATTCACCCCATCTTTCATTTAACTTATTGGGCTCCCATATCATTTTCCCGATCTCATTTTTCACACAACTTACAACTTTGTTTCCCCTATTTTTCCTGAGTCTCATGTACTTCCAGAAAGACTTCCTATCTTTCCAAAAAGCCAATTCATGCCTTTCCACTTACTCCTTCCTATCTTTTGCCTTACTGTGGCAAACCAGCTTAAAAGCTTCACGCTTCTTACAGCAATATTCATCCACAGAGATTCTACCTTGCAACATCCCCAAACAGGCTTCCTTCTTTCTCTTTACTGCCTCTTCAATCTCACTATTCCACCAAGCATCACCTCTATTGTTACCCACTATTGTGGTGCCACAGACCTCTTTAGCAGCAGTGACAACACAGTTCTTAAAACATTCCCACTTCTTTTCTACATCCCTCTCACAAGATTTCAGATCCTTCAGTCGTTCTCTGATTAAGTCAGAATAATGCTGATGATCTTCAAGGAGCCTATCAACCTTTATTCTTTCTATCCTGGGTCTCTTCCTATTCCTTTTCTTCCAATCAACATTAAGTTTCACTTGTGACACTACCAAGTAATGATCAGAACCAACATCCGCACCTCTCACCACACGGGTGTCAACAACTAAGTGTTTCAAACGCTGATCGTAGACAACAAAATCTATCACACTCTTTTGACCAAGAGTACGATTTTCCCAAGTATATGTGTGGATATACTTGTGGTTGAAAAATTTATTAGATACACACAAACCGTTCTCAATGCAGAGTTCAATTAATCTTTCACCATTATCATTCACACAAGGATCATTAAACTTACCTAGAACATTGTCAAAAATTGCATTCTGCACACCTACTCTAGCATTGAAATCCCCTGCTATTATAACTTTTTCTTTAGCACTAAACTGGCTCAAAACAGCTTTTAGCTCTTTCCAGAAATCTTCTTTCTTATCAGAAGGTTCCGAGTCACAAGGAGCATACTTTACAACAATTACAATTCTCTGAAGTTTCACTTTTAAACGAATCCAGAGAATTCTCTCACTTACACAACTATAGTGAATTAAGTTGTTCTTCATCTTTTCACTTAAAATCACACCTACACCAGCCTATCCTCTGATATTATCCAATACTCCAGACCACACACTCACTGTGCCATTCACTTCTACCGCAATTTCTTTCTTTTTGGTTTCACTTACACACAGCACATCCAGTCTATACTTATTCATCTCCTCAATCACCTCATTTATCTTGTCATTTATACCTCTAGTATTCCTTACACCAATCTTACATTCACTCAGCCGAGATCTCTTTCTCATACGCCGTTTAGAAAGTCCAGGTCGATTCCGCGGTGGACAGTCCTTCTCAAGTGTGGTAGGTGCACCATATCCCACACTTGAGTCCGGATATTGATTTCTTTTTGTCTTTTTAATCAGGTAAGTACATCAGTGTGGAGGATTAGCCCACAGCTGAGGGTTCCAGTTGGTCCTTCAACCTAAGGATTCTGGAACAAAACCCAGTGAGTTAGGGTCTTTTCGCCAATGTCACACAGATCATGTTCCTTGTTAGATCATGATCATGATCCTTGTTTTTAATACATTTCAGTGATAATGATAAAATGTCATTTAAAAAAAAATTCTAATAAACTGAATGTTTTTCTGCTTCTCATAGTATCTTCTCAAAACCAATCGGTAGAGAACAGACATTTTTGCTCCACTCCCCCTTTTTTTTAAGTGAAATTAAATTTCAAAACTGGTACTTAATATGTATGTGGTGGTATCTGTCATTTATGGGACTCGTAAAAATGTTTCATGGGTGGATGAACAATGCAGTACAGATTTTACACATTTAATTTCCCTTAAAATGTGTGCTTTTCCCTTTTTTAGTCACTTCTTGCTACATCGGAGGACAGAGCCAGAATTTTTCTTTTGCTTAAAGCAAAATTAAAGTTAAAAAATGCTGTTACTTGCTCATTTTGCAGAGAAAATGACTCCACGGGGAACGAAAGTCGGCTATGGAGAGTTCCAATTTTGAACTTGAGTTTCTTAAACATATAAAACGAGCGAAACACACAGAGTCACGTATGGTAAACGGTTCGTTTAGCGGTAGCTTTCGGTCATCCTGCGACCTTGATCACCCGCGATCAACTGGATGGGCTGGTTGCCAGAACTACAACTTGAAGTTGGGGTGTTGGAAATGTTGCCAGATTTTAGAAGAGAGATCCAAATAAATGGGATTTGGTGAGGGGTCTCTGAATTGCAGTTTTTTGTGAACAAAATTTAAATTCTCTCTTGGAAATGCAGAGAGGCTTTGTTGATGAATTGGGCATCTTTTTTGGTTTCTTTCCAAATGGGAACTGCAGAGGTGTCTTGCAGATAAAGCTGTCTTTGGAAGACCATTGGAAACATCTTTTTTGTGTTCACCAAGTCTTTTTTGATGCTTCGGTATGTGCTTCCAGTATACACTGAGAGACCAGAGGAAGTAGAAATGGGAATAGCATAAACTCCAGGGGTGTCCAAGGGTGAGACAGGATCCCTGTCTTTAAGCAGGCACATTATTGCAGAAGGGTTTGGTTTCACTGTGAGAGTGTAGCCCATAATTTTGAAAAGTTTACACATCTTATAAGAGAAGGATCCATGGAAACGGATGGAACCAATGAATGGTGGGTTTTTCCATTATTATTGGTGAGAGAGCAGACAGATTTTTCAAGTGGGAATTTTGGAGGAATTTTTGAATTGTAGACGGTGGGAACTGATGGGCTTCGGCAAGTTTCTTTATGGTGTCAATTTCTTCATTGAAGGAAGATTCAGTGTTGCAGACAATCCTGGCACGATTGACATAAGTTTTAAAGGCTGCAAATTTGTGAGCAGTTGGGGAGTGGGATGAAAATGGGATTATGTTTGCTATTGCAGAGCAGAGGGCTTTCTTCCCCTGAAACACTAAATGATTTTTGAGGAAAATTAAAAAAAAAAAAAAAGTTGATGCCACACTTAGTGTTTCCCTGAAACAGTCTTCAATTTATGAACAATTGTTTAAGTAAAAATTCATTTTTTTTTATGAATTTCTACTGTCATTTTGCTAACAATTTATTTGTTATAGAATGTGTAACACAATTTTATTCATTACTACTGAAAAATGCTAAAAATTACAGATTTTTTTAGTGTTTGCTACTGAAATTACCAGTCAGGATTGGAGTCTGTGTATGTCATTGGCAGCTGCAAGGAGTATTGTTTCTCCACGATCTCGAGAACAGAATAATCATACCTTCCAGTTATTATCCATAGCTATACCCCCTTAACACTTTCGCTGCCAGCGGGCACACGCACCTTCTGTAGAAATCGCCCTGGGGGCCAGATAAGCCGAAGTTAATATCTGAAGTTCCAGTAATGGGATTCCCAAAATATTTCTACCACTTACTAGTTGGCTGACCGCAAGTCCATTTATAGCAAAACATGTAGAAGTTGCATGTGACCGACGTGGCCTAAAAGTTAAACGTGATGTTGTATAAGCCATACAGGCGCGGGCAACTTCATACAAGCTTATGTAAACAAGTTAGTAAAATCATGCAATGCATTGATTATGATACGCTTTCCAACATACCAGAAATCATTACTCAAGTTATTACTTAAGTTCAGGAACATGGCTGTAGAATAAATCTCGCTCCTATGTCTTGACCTTTGAGCCCATTTCGATGATATTTAAACAGAACTAGTTAAGCATACTTCCGGAACAGCGTGATAAAGTTTTGTTTCAATCGAAACATTTTTACATAAGTTATGACGCATAAGGGCGATGGAATGGATCCCGCTCCTATTTCCTGACCTTTGACCCTATTTTGCCCATTTTCATTAGAGTTCGTCCCTGGGTGGTCCCCTACAACATACTAAAATTTCATCGAAATCGAACCATATTTACGCAAGTTATGATGCACAAGGTCAATGGAATGCATCCCACTCTTATGTCCTGACCTTTGACCCCATTTTACCCATTTTCAGTAGGGTTCGTCCCCAGGTGGTCCCCTACCACGTACTAAAATTTCACCGAAATCAAACCATTTTTACGTGAGTTATCGTGTGGACGGACAAAGCTGGAGCATATACGCTTCTTCAACCTACTGTTGGAAAGCATAAAAAAGGAATTGTAGAAAGTCTATAAATAACGAGTGCTCCTTCCTCTTTCCTTTCTTTGTGATAGTGTGTTATGTCTAGCGGAAGTTGAGCTGGGACACCGCATCGGTCAGTGACAATGGAAATATAATACCCTACTGGGGGAAGGCAATTCCCATTTAGGTGGTTCCACACTGATTCCTTAGCACAGGGTGGCTGGTGTAAGCAAAATAAGAGAAAACTGGGTGAACTCTTTTCTCTTACTAACAATATTCCTATGCTCAGATGCAGTTTATATAAACAAATGCTGCAGGAAAAGTAGCCTCCTTCCTTCCCTTTTGGGCTATAAATTTCTTTTTTTCCATTAGACAGCACTTACTTCACTTGAGCATAATGGATTTCGAGATGTTAACAGACATGCACTTTTTTCTCCCCCGTTTTTCTCCTCTGCCGCACTAATTTGTAGTTCAACGAAAATCCCATAACTGCTCTTGTAATCAAAGCGTGAGGATGGCCGACCCCATAAATAACAAAAAGTTTTACTCCAAAAGGCGAAAATTAAAATCTGTTGTCAGGCTTCGTTCTCCATGGATACCTGATCCCACTGCTGGTCCATATGGAATTATTAACCCCGCTACAGATCTTTCTGCTATAGATGATCCAACTGTTGGTTCTACAACAACCGATTCTGTTGAATTGGACACAAGTGACCAAGAATCAAGTCTATCCGGTTTTGGAATTTCTTCTACATCTGATTCTGATCCAGATTATGAAATCAGTACTGAAGAATATGATGATGATTGTGATTTCTTGCAAACAATGGAAGAACATCGGTGTTTAGATGTGAATCCCTTACATCACGAACAGCAGGAGATAATTTGGGGGCCATTTGATTCATCAAAGCAAAAGAAAATTTCATTGACACCACTCTCAGGCATGTGTCCCAATGTAATGAATTTAGACCCCCTTACAGCTATTGACATTGTCCACTATCTAGTGACTGATGATATTTACTTTCTAGTGGTTACTGAAACAAATAAAAATGCCCAGCAAGTCATTCAAGGCGGTAACCTATCACCACATTCGAGGATGAAACAATGGCTGCCAACATCTGTAATTGAAATGAAAACATTTCTTAGTCTGTTTATTTAGATGTGCCTGGTTAGATTTCCGAAGATTACAGATTATTGGTCCACTCATGTGTTGATCCAAAACCAAATTGCACCTTATACTTTCAGTAGAAACAGGTTTCAACTCCTACTGCAGTTATGGCACTTTGCTGACAATTCTCAAGATCCAGGGAACGATCACACTTATAAGGTCAAAAGGCTTATGGAGTTACTGCTGTGCAACATGAATAAATTGAAATAGCTGGGAAAAGAAATTTCTGTGGATGAAAGTCTTTTGCTGTTTAGAGCAAGACTTGGTTTTAGGCAATACATTCCCAGAAAGGCCCACAAATATGGTATACAAATTTATAAGTTATGCAATTTATAAGTTATGAGTAGCCCCACATCAAATTTGTACTCTATATTTTACTTTAACGAAAAAATACTTTGTAATATAACATGAAAATTTCGAAAATCTACACAAAAATCTACAGAATCTATGAAAAAAATAATAGTATACCCATGGGCCATAGAAGTTGCTTGCGACTTCTATGGCCATCTGATTTATGATGTATTTCTTCAGTATGTTGTGTAATAGTCTAATGCTTCAAAATGGGTAAATCTAGTGAAAGGAACACAAAATAAAAACTAAATTAATTGAAATGTTCAAGGCTCCTGCACCCAGTGTAGCTTTCCTTTTATTAATTGTACTTATTTTTTCCAAACGGGATAACATTTATGTCTCATATTTTTTACCACATGCTACTTGCCATAAAAACAAAATATAATACAAACATACATATTTAAATATTGTTATATATGTATAGCTGAATATTTAAAACAAAAAATTTCAGAAATAAACCTGATATTTTACGAAATGTATAAAAAAACCAAAAAAAAAACCAGCACATTCCCAGGCCACGGAAGTCGCACGACTTCTTATCCCCAGGCCATCTGCATTACAACACCTGCACTATGTTGCCTAGCAACCTAATACTTCAAAACATGAAGTTGCGTCACCTAGTGGAAGTAATACAAAACAAAAACCGAAACCCATTAACAATTTGAAGTCGCTGGCGCCAGCATGGCCCCTTACAACAATTTTTTTTGCTGGTGCCTGTGCCCGCTGGCAGCAAAAGTGTTAAAGGTGGAAGGTGGAGGGTATATTTTTAAGAAGGTCAGAAAACTATCTCGCAGTGATACACAGAAAGCTGTGGTCTCAAGCAAATCCTCCGTGAAGTTTCGTGGGAGAATTCACTGGAGCCGGCCCTGATTTTTACTGACTCGTGTATGAGCCGACCCCAAAATGAAAGTGAGATTTCTTCCAAAAACATTCATCTTATATGCGAGTATATATAAAAAAAAAACATGAATCGGCTTCTGGGCCAGCGTTTTCCAAGCTTTCATGAATTTACGAATAGAATATATTGCACGAAACATTTAACTGAAATGTGTTCCAGTAGTGAAAAGGGATTAAAAAAAAAAAAGTCTCAAACTAGCAGTCTTTTATTAAATGTGAATATAAGAAATTTGAAATACCTGTAACATCTACATTTTTCTATCATGTTGTGATCAATGTAATGTACAGTTAATTCAAAACACAAGTAAGTTTATCCTTAAAGAGCCTCTAAGTCAACAATGTTGTGTACTTTTTTATTTGGAACCAAGATGATGAGGTTCCTATATAAAATTTTTAATTGTAAATTGATGTGTTGTTGTCACAGTTGAAACAGTGATTGAAGAAACAGTCAGTCTTCCTGTAAAAATAGCTTGGAACTATATTTGATGCATAGTAGCACAACAGTGGTTGTTGTCTGAAAATTAAACAAAGGGCTGGCAGTTGTGGAGGAAGGACACACTTTGGATGCCTAACAGAGTAAACAGCAAGAACAAATTGTAAATAATGCACACTGTCAAATTCAAAACAATGGTTGGAGAAATGTAATGAACTTCATCCTGTAGAAATAGCTTGGAGCTATTTATGTTATAGCAAGTAGTAACACACAGAAAGCCATGGTACAAAACATAAACAGACCCGTCAGTAACTGTGGAGAAAGGATACACATATAACACTTTAGAAGTCAGTAAACGAAAAGATCAAATTCCTTATTTTAAATGGTGTGTGGTATTTCAAATTCGAAGCAATGGTTGAAATGATCTAGGCAAAATCTTCCCATAAAAATAGCTTAGAACTGTATATATAGTGCATAGGTTACACAATGGGAACAGCAGTTTGGAACGTAAACAAACCTGCAGACCACTCCAGAGAAAGGATACGCTTTGGAAGTCTAGCACAGTAAATAGCAAGATCAAATTTTAAATTGTGCACTTTGTCAAATTTGAAACAATGGTTCAAGAAACTTTGTCAAAATCTTCCTGCAGAAATAGCATTGTAACACGGAGAGCTCGGGTCTGAAACATAAACAAACCCACCTGCAACTGCGGTGAAATTATACATGTCAGACTCCATAAGTGCATCCCAAAGAATTACGGTGCAACCTATTAATATAATTGCTTCTATTGTCCTGTAGGTGCCTCAATAAAGCTACTTGTAAATGTGAAAGTTTTGCACATATACATGTAGACTGCTATACAAGAGAGAGAGAGAGAGAATAACAAAATATTTTTGTAATGCCTTCTATCATGTTTAGCATCAGGTTTTTGTAATTTACACAAGATAGCAATGAGATATTGTTACATTCATGTAAAATGTGATAAAATAATGTCGACAATAGTTTAATAAAATATATTATGTCGTAGCAATGATGAACTGTGTTTGCCTCAGTTCATGGGGCAGCATACAGCACAATCAGATTTCAACAATGGTTAAATGCTTTAAAAAATAATTAATAAATTAATTAAAAATCAGCAAATTGGAATATATTAAAAAAAAAAAAAAAGCTCAGAGGTGCATTATGTACCCTTAGCACTATGTGCATACCAAATTTCAAGCCTATATATTTAGTAGTTTTCTGTGTACGTGACCGACCAACAGACATGGTAATTTTGTTAATATAGATTTCCGATTGATCATGCAGTAGGCCTTTGTTCTCAGTTGAAATGAAGTGGTATAGGAAGTGCCTCACATTTTTACAGCTTCATCATTAGTTAATTTAAGTAAATTGTTTCATTCTGCTCAGTCATTATTCATACCTTTTTGACCTTCAGTCTGCTTTTAACCTTGCATAAGTTTAGAAGTTTGAAATGCAGATATTGCTTAAGTCTGGAACACCCCATATATATCAGGCTGTTATGTCCAGTAGCCCATATTATGTTTACAAGAATTTGACAGTCTTTGTTCATTTTATTATACCAGAATGAAAGTGTGTATATTTCTGAGTGTACCATGTTTACATACTAGTGTGCTTTTTTTAATGTGCATGATATGTCAAAATGTGGGTTTTGAATTACAGTGTATCTCGTCTTGAAATTGTGAACTATTTGCTTTATTTAGAAATTAACAGTCCTTCTTCATTCTCTTGTTATTCAGGTGTAAACTTGAGTCTGAACCAAAATGGAGGTAGATAATGCAGGATTCAGTGATCTTCTTCAGCAGGCGGAACAGCTGACTGCTGAAATGGATGGAGATGCAGAACTTCCAAGAGTGGAAAGAAACCTCCGGCAAATTCTGGATGCAGGACAGCAGCTGTGGTCAAGAACCACCCAAGCAGTAAGCAAGGATACATCTGATGTCAAAGCGTAAGTTGTATATTTTATAAGCTCCAGAGTACACCCTCAGTGTTTATAGTAAAGCAAAGCTATTTTGTAATCATCCGGCACCTTTTTACTAAACATCAAACACTGTTCAAGCATATTGTTTACACAGAAAGAAAAATAAATAAAAATCTAACAAAGATTTGAAACATTTCCTCATTCATTTATTCATTTTCTAACATGATACTTCATTGATCATTAGTGACTGAAGAAAAACCTTGATTCATCTTGTCCTAGGTTTTTCCATTGATCAGCAAATAATATAGGATCAGTTGTCTTTTATTTTCCGTTTTGTTACACACACACACACACACACACACACACACCACCGTGATGCATTATAATTAATTTTATCTTAAAATGAAGAAATACCTAGTGAAGTTTTGCTCTCTATTCATTACTAATTCTGTTTTGCTACTGAACTCGCCTATTTTTCCTTGTGCCACTTTCATGTCAGTTACATGTAACTAAAACTATATACTATAGGAGGATTGTTCTAAATCTGTACTTGGTTAAATACATGGGACCTACTTGATTATGAATTCTCTACAAGTAAAAGTATCCATGTCATTGAAAGCTTTGACTACAAGGTGGTGGCACCAGTCAGGAAGGGATTGACAATTTATCCTGTAGAAACAGCTTTTAACTATGACTGTCACACTTAACGATATTAAGTAAACTGGCACCTGAACCAAAACTAAATGCATATAAATGATATAATTAGAAGTTAAAGTAAAAAAATAAGTACTAATGAGTATGTAACTTCTGCTGGTTATCATTCTCTTAAGTTTTCATTGCTATTTATTGATCACTGAAGTAGTATACAAATATTTCATTGTGCTATGGAAATGCAGGGTCTTAAGATCTTTTGGAAGTTTTCCTTGTGCCTTAAAGTTTGGTAATGTTAGCTGTAACTTGTGTGAGATATATGTGTACATGATGTTAAATTTATTTGTAATTTTTACTAGTATACAAAGGAACATTCTGAAATTCTCAATTTTTTAGAAGTCTGAAGAATTCATTTTCATCCCAGAAAAATACTTTATGAAGTGATCATTTAATTGTGTTCTCTGTAAGCCAACTCATTTTAAGCATAATAAAAATTAAAAAACAGTTTTGGTAATCTTGTTCAAAGTACCTATGGTTTGTATGTACTCCTGCATTGGAGATTTTTATATTCAAATTTACTACAATTAAGGACATGGGTGTCTATGGGGCAAAGAGGTGTAAAAGAACCACTTGCCATTAGGTTTCATTAGGGAATAAAATGCAAAACAGAAAAAAAAAAGGAGGGAGTAAGGTGCTTGAAATGTGGAAGAGTTATCAGAAGCTATTACCAAGAAGTAATATTTTTGCCGTATTTTTTCAAAAAACAAAAACAAAAGAAAAACACCTCAGTGAATATTTGTTTTTTTACTGAACTTGCTTTTATTTTTTATATGAGGTAAGATCCAAAAGTTTCTGGACTGGGTAAGTCCATAGATTGTTAGTTACAAAGCTGAAGCACATCCTCCTTCAAAATAAGACCCTCTGCAGCAACACACTTCTGCCAGTTTTTGTAGAGTTTGTCGAAGCACTTCTGGAACCCATTCTTTGCAATGTCCTTCAGTTAAACAAGCAATGCGTTTTTCACCTTTTCTGTGCTCAAAAACCAACGACCCTGAAGTCGATGTGTCAGCTCAGGGAAGAGGTGGGATTTGCAGGGTGCTGAGGTCAGGTGAGTAAGGTGGGTGTGGGAGGACAACAGTTTTTGTTTGGGCGAGAAACTCAAACGAGGAGTGACCTGTGCGTCGGTGCATTGTTGTGCAACAGCACCCACGATTGATCGCTCCACGGCAGAGGCCTCCTCTTGCAGATCAACTCACGCAGACGTTGCATGCTGTCCAGATAGAGCTCCTTGTTGACAGTGTGTCCTTCAGGGATAGATTCAAGATGAACAATGCCCTGAATGTCTAAGAAAACCTCTAGCATGATCTTGCTTTTGCTGCGATCTCTGCGGAATTTCTGCTTGTGTAGAGACAATGGTGATTTCCACATAGCTGGTGCCGGCTTAGTCTGCAGGTCAAAGAAGAAACACAATTTTTCATCCCCTGGTATGATTCTAAGAAATTGTGGGTCTTGGTCGGTGGCAGTTACGAGATCGCCTGCTATTTCCATCCGTATGGCCTACTGATCTTCAGTTAACATGTGGGACAATGTGTTGACACACGCCTGGTGCATCTTCAGATCATCTGTTAGTATCTGTTGACACATGGTCTCCAATATCCCAGCTGCCTCTGCTATTTGCTTGATTGTCTGTTGTCACGTATGATGGCCACAACGTTCGAAATGTTTTCTCTTGTGCAACCTGTCACTGGCTGCCCACTTCATTTGTCGTATTTGACCTTTTGTCTGTCCTCTCTGAAGCATTGATGCCAATTGAAGGGTTTGTGACTGCAACAGGGTGTTTTTACCCTGAACTTGCTTCAGCATCTCGTAAGTTTCAGTTGGACTTTTGCCCAAATGAACACAAAACTTACTGCGCTAATCCAAAAATTCCATTTTTCATCATCAGCTGAGCACTGCCTAAGTTGCTCACAATACTAGGATGTACCGCAGCAAACGCGTGACCTAAATGGATGAAACCAATTTCCCTGGGGCAGGGGGATAATGTTATAACGTAATCCAATAATCACTGGGTGTGCAATACACATACTTTGCTGTATAGGCGCAGTCTGGAAACTTTTGGATCTTACTATGTATATATTTTAAATACAGGGTGTCCCAGAACTTCGTGTACACACTTGGAGGGGAGGTGGAGAACAGCGTTCGGAACCAGAATTAAATAGGAAAGCATGGGCGGAAACGTCACCCTCACGTGAGAAGGAGACACAAAGACACAGTAAGGCCACAATACAGAAAGCAGTGTAAAATGCTTTATTACACAACAATAGAGTACAATGTAGGACTTACAAGCATCACAGGAGGTGTTCGAAATTGCGCCCATTGGCCTGGATGCACGCATGACACCTACGCGACATGGATTGGCGAACATTGTCGAAGATACTTGGCGTTTCGCGGATCGTAGCAGCAGCGATGGAGATTCGTGCCACCAGGTCCATTTCAGAATTTACTGGGCGTGTCGTACACAATGCTCTTCATGGCACCCCAGAGATAATAATCAAGAGGAGATAAATCAGGTGAACTGGGGGGCCATTCAACGGGACTGCCATGCCCAATCCACTTGGTTCCAAATGTCCAGTCCAAATGGTGAGGTGCTGACCTTGCGAGCTCGCGTACAGCGATGCCTATCGTTTCCGCCCATGCTTTCCTATTTAATTCTGGTTCCTAACGCTGTTCTCTACCTCTCCTTCAAGTTTGTACAGGAAGTTCCGGAACACCCTGTATAAGAAATTTCTAGATAATCAGAAGTTGTGGATCGTGATCAAACAGAATATATTGTTAACTTGTAAACTAGTATTTATAAAACAATGCTTACATTTATAAGCACACTCTGTGACATTGAAATTGCAGCACCCTAAAGGAACTGGAATATACAGATAGGGTACTTAAACTAATAACAGCAAACAAATGACAAATACATGATACAATTTGCAGTTACTCATTTATGCATTTATTGACAACAAAACAATGCTTACTATGGACAGATCTATATGATTTGCCACCTCACTTTTAGATATTGTTTTCAGTAGAGTCTTACAGCTGTAGAATAGCCTTCTGAACTATTTCCCACCAAGCTTCTTGCAACTGGTGCTGCAAAACTACTGTGGCACATGCTGGCTGCAGGTGGGTCTGTAGATTAGTCCAATCATGACCCATGAGTATGCCCACAACATGAAGACATTTAGAAGAAACTACTAAAGGGTGTATATATGTGGGCATTATGCTGTAAAATGGCATCAGGCATCTCTATAAGGAAGGGGAGAGTCAAAGGTTCCAGAATCATGGTATTGTAACTGTGAGCAGTCGGATTGCTGTTGATGAATGTCAATGATGTACAGTGATACACAACATATCCCCAGCAGGCTGTGCAGTATGGTGTTTTACAATGATTCTAGGATGGCAGCATTCTCAACGTTGCTGCCACACTTGCATGCGTAAATCGTTGAGCCCCAAAAAGAAGCAAGGTCTGAAGTTGATGACCATTTGATCCCATGTGGTGACATTTCAGATGCTGTTGATGATGGGCAGTGGTCTATGGGAAGCTGTGCAATGATTGGTATGCATGGCTGGCCCTTTACCACCTATTGTCTTGCAGTGTGGGATGTTCAGAGTGGTTTTATGCCTGGTAAAGGCTGCACTAACCAGATTTTTGCATTACGCACGATGATTGAAAAGTATCTGGCCGTTGGGAAGAAAGTTTTTACTGCCTTCATAGATTTAGAGAAAGCTTATGACCGAGTGAATAGGACACTTCTGTGGAAGGTATTGAATGAATATGGTGTTACTGGGAATCTACTTAATAGTGTAAAAGCCATGTATGCTGGTAGTAGAGCTTGTGTACGAGTGAATGGTGTTTTATCAAAATGGTTTTCCATTGGTGCAGGAGTTAGACAAGGTTGTGTAATGTCACCATGGCTGTTTAATATATTTATGGATGCATGCATGCGTGATACCAAAATAGATAATAGTATTTTATGTCTTGGTGATATCCGTGTGTGCAGATTGCTGTATGCTGATGACACTGTCCTGTTGGCAGAGAGCAAAAGTGAGTTGCAGAGTATGTTGACTCGGATGCACGAAGTTTGCATGAAATTCAAACTGAGTATAAATAAGGGAAAAACCAAAGTTATGGTGTTTGAGAGAGGAACAGGTAGCACTGAATGTAATGTAAGTATAAATGGCACTGTGATTGACCAGGTGAGTGAGTTTGTGTATTTAGGAAGCATGTTTGACAGAGAGAACAAGTTGGATGGTGAAATCAGTAGGCGAGTGAATTCTTCTTTGAAAGTCATAGCTGCTCTGGGAGGTTTTCACAGGAATGATGGGTTCTCTAGAGAGTCCCGCATGGCTGTGTTTGAAAGTGTAATTGTTCCTACTCTGATGTATGGTAGTGAAACCTGGGTACTGCAGAAGAAACATAGGAGTCATTTGTGTGCTGGAGAAATGTGTTACTTACGTGGGGTTTGTGGCAAGACACGATATGATTGTGTGAGAAATGAAGATGTATTGCAGTTGTGTGATGTGAAGCAAAATGTTGTTAGCAAGGTGGAGACCAATATGCTTCGGTGGTTTGGCCATGTTGAAAGAATGAGTGATGAAATGCTTACTAAGAAAATCTTTTCAGCCCAAGTGGCAGGAAGGAAAGGCAGAGGAAGGCCAGGGAAGACATGGTTGGATCAGATTCAGGAGTGTCTGCATGAGGAAAAGATTATGAGTATGAAGTATAAAAGATCTTGTGTACGGCGTGTAATGGATATTAGTGAAGCACGAGTTGTATGTCAAAATCGCTGTAAATGGAGAAGTTTGATACGACAGCAATAAGTAAAAATATCTGGTAGTTTGTATTTCTTTTTGGAGCTAACCTCTGAATCTCAGAGAACAGCTTAGTGATATGTATGTATGTAAAAGGCCAACAGAAATTACAGCTGATTGTATAGTCACTAGTGAAGCTGTTGGTACAGTACAAACTTTTCAGTAGATAAGACAATTCTAATGTTCTGTGTAGTTATTCGCCATACTCCACTACTGATTTGATGAATACTCTCGCCTTTCTCCTTTCTATTCAAATTGCCCACACATTCCCCTAGCTGACAAAGTGACCATTCTGCTTCTTAAAGGCAGGCCAATCATCTGCCTTTGATCAAAGTAGGTGAGTTACTGATATCAGTGTAGAATTCAGTGTGTATTTTGACATTCTCAATAATTTTGCACTGTGAAGTAGTCTCCTGTGCGAGGACGGATGCATGTTAACTGTACACAGTGTGGCAAAGAATTTTTAAGACTGGGTCTGTAAAATGAAATAGAAACAAGAAATTATAATTTGTTTTGGTTTGTTATTCAAAATAAGTCCCTCCGGCTTCAATACACTTGTTACAGCGATTTAATAATGATTCGAATGCCTGTTCCAGTTGACTTTGCGGAATTGCCTCCAAAGCACGCGTCAAAGCTGTTTGTATGGTCGAAATATCATCAAAATAACACACTTTTAACGTCATTTTAAGTTTAGGGAATAAAGAAAAGTCCCAGGGTGCTAAATCAGGCGAATACGGTGGATGATTCAACACACAGACTATTTTTCGCCAAAAGTCTACGAACAAGAAGTGAGGTGTGACTGGGTGCATTATCGTGTAACAAACACCAACTGTTTTCATCCCAATATTCTGGACAAATGCGATGAATTCTGCCCATCAAACGCCTCAAAACATTTAAATAAAACTCACCAGTAATTGTTTGTCCTCTTGGAACAAATTCTTTGTGCATAATACCCTTACTATCGAAGAATGTAATGAGCATTGTTTTGATTTTCGATGGAACTTTTCTTGTTTTATTGGCTTGTGGTGAGTTTTTTGACTTCCATTCCGCACTTTGTTTTAGGATCATATTGAAAAGACCATGTTTCATCTCCTGTAACAATCGATTTTAAGAAGTTTGGATCATTTTCAGCGGCTGAAATGATGTCTCTGCAATGTGCACTTCTCCTTGATTTTTGTTCATTGGTTAATGTGTGTGGAACAAATTTAGCACAGACTTGTTTTGCCCAAATCTTCATGCAGGATGGTTCAAATCGTTTCTTTGTTGATGTTTAAAGACTCTTCCATCATTCTTAGTGACACACATCGATTGTTTGCCACGAAATCACGCACTTTTTCAATAATCTCAGGTGTCTTAGATGAACTTGGTCTTCCGGTATGCTTATTATCTTCTAGCGTATCTCTTCCGTCCAAAAAACGTTTGTGCCACAGGAAAACATTTGATCTACTTAAACAAAACTCCCCGTAAACTTGTTTCATCATTTGAGTACGTTTCCGAGGCACTTTTTCCAAGTTTTGCGTTAAATTTAATAACAGCCCTTTGTTCCATCTTAATAATTCAACATGAAAAAAATTTTACTTCTCTAATGAACGGCCGTTTTGTTTGAGTTACTTTAACAACTGCGCAGTACTTTTGGCAGAAAGCAAGCAGATGGTCACGGTGTATAACGCATTCGCGATTACACTGGTGGCGCCACCGTAGGCTGAAATCTAGCGCCAGTCTTAAAAATTCTTTGATGCACTGCTCTGAACTCCATGCTGTCTATGCCTGTGATTATATCAGCCAGGGCAAATGATTGATTGGTCCCATATTTTAACCATTTTCATAGCTTGACCCAACTACTGATCTGTCCACCAACTTGCATGCACTTATGATCATTCATTATCAGTGCTACAGTTTCAGTATCACAGACTGTATATATTAATATACATGTGCAATTATGGATGAGAATTATTTATCCATAACAACAAAAAGATCTGTATCTCTTTTGGTCACCTCTAAAAAAAAAAAACACTGAACATAGAGTGTGAGATTTGATATTCATAAAAAATAATTGTAAATATGTATGCCTATGTTCTTTCTTACGTGGAATTTCTTTGTTCGTACCGTTTTCGGGCAGAGTGGATGAAATCTGCATGTTTAACAGGGTTCCCATGGTTCTTGAAAATCCTTAAAAGTCCTTAAAAAGTGCTTATTTTTTGTTGGGGTGCTTAGAAGTCCATAATTTTTGCCAAAAATTGCAAGAAGTATTAAAAAGTACTTAAAAAAAACAAAAAAAAACAAAAAAAAAAAAAAAAAAAACATTTTTCCTAACCGAATGGACAAAATTCAGAAACTACGATGTAGTGCATAAAACTTCTGCTGTTGGTTGGCTATTTTGATGATGACTTCGTGTAATGCCAGCTGAAAGCTTGTGGGAGAGCATGGGGCAGTGTGAGATAAGTAATTTGCTGAAAAAACTGGAGGACCATTGGTGAAATTAAAGGCATCTAGCAGATTCTGCTGAACAAGCCCATCACCATCTTTTGGTACAGTTATTTCACTTTTGTCTTCACCTTCTGCATATATTAATAGCAGTTATTCAGTTATTCCTCAAGAAAATTAAGTACACAATTGAAATCCTGAAAGGACAATTTCGACTTTGGTTTTGCAGTTTAAATTGAGACAATTATGTGTGAAATTCAAATCTTGAACCCATAGCTTTCACTGCAGTTTGAGGATTTACATACACTTTATCGCATATATGATTATATTCTTTCAGATAGGGAAGTTTATTTGACAAGAAGAACTGTCTTTTAAATAGCGTAAATTCTGATTCATCGCATCCGCAAAATTAAATTATATGGAAAAATATTGCTAACTTCATCAGCATACTTCAATTTGCATAGTTAAATCATATGTAAAAGAATATTTGTGATCATGTCATTGTTGTGTATGCAATTGGTAGGGTCTTTAAGAAATTTTTGTGGAGTGCTTAAAAGTCTTTAAAAAGTGCTTATTTTTCATGGAAGAAAAAGAGTGGGAACCCTGTTTAAGGTTGTTGCTGTCAGATGCATGCAATTAGGTGCATTACCATCGGCTTTGTACATAATTATTTGAAGTGTACCTGTCTTGTGTGACAATAGGATTTTCTCAAGGGTACATTAATGAGAGAAATGCAAGCTTAACAGTGTTTTGCAGGTAGCCCAAAGTGGGTGAAGATTAAATCTGATTATGTGGGCAGTGGTGCTTTTCTGAAGTTTTAAGAGAGAAGGGACACTTTCAAAGTGGAAAAAGAGACAGACAGGACCTTAAGTTTGGGTCTTGGAATTGGTGTCGTAGACTAGTTGTTTCTGGAGAGTGATTGGTATTGCGTCATGTAGCTGCAGCGGCAGTTATGAAGTTCGGGTGTAATGTCGATAACACAGACTGAGATCAAGTCAAATCAAGCATTCCATTAAGCACTGACAATAACTAAATAGTTTGAATTTACTTTATAGATTGAAAGTTGAAACATTTTCCGATTTTAAATATTTTGATGTTATGATGATGAAATTGTCATTACTTTTCTGTGTTGTTGCAGGTCTATCCTTTTAGGAAGTAAAGGGTATGATCTACCAAAAATTTCACAAAAGCTTGAAGGCCTCAGTGCGGTTAAAACTTTTGAACCTATTGAGCCTATCCGAGAAACAGATATTCAGGTGTAGTTTTAGATTTGATCTTATTAAAATGAAAATGCCTAAGTGTGATACAACATTGATTCAGATTTTGCACAATTTTTGTAATATAATTCTGTATGCTTTGATTGTACCAAATTGCCATCTTTTGCAGCTGTGTTTTCATCTTTTAAATAGACTGACAGTATTTACATTTCAACACCATCATTGTCAACCATTATCAGTCCACTGCTGGATGAAGGTCTCCCCAAGTTTTCCACAACGGCCTGTCTTGTGCCAGTCTCCTCCATGTTACTCCCGCATACTTTCGAATTTCATCCACCCATCTCCCATGTGGTATTCTTCTGGGTCTTTTCCTGTCCCTTGGAATCCAATCTAAAATTTCGGCTGTCCATCGATGGTCTGTCCTTCTGGCAGTATGTCCAGCCCATTGCCATTTCAGGGATTTAACTCTGATCATGATGTCTTCCACTCTTGTCATTTTTCGGATCCACGAGTTCCTCTTCTTATCTCTCCTAGTTACACCAAGCATGCACCTCTCCATGCTCTTTGAAATGTCTGTAGTCTTTGTATGTCTCTTTTAGTTAAGGTCCACCTCTCTGCACCATACATATGCACTGGAAGGATGCATTGATCAAACACTTTTCTTTTAAGACATAATGGCATATTGCTCTTGAAAATTATGCTGTTTCTTCCAAAAGCTCTAGGAAAGTTTTGTACGCCGATTAATTTCTTCATCAATGTGACCCTCACTTGATATCTGCTGTCCAAGATAAACGTACGTGTCTGTTATCTCCAGCTTTTCTCCATCAATTGATAAATCTTCATTTCTTGTAAAAGCATTGAGCATCTCTTTTGTCTTCTTAAAGTTCATTTTTAATCCCACTTCTTTACTCTTGTCAGCAAGTTCCTGGGTCATACTCTGCAGCTCTGATAGGGTAGTTGCAAAAATGACTATGTCATCAGCAAAACGAAGGTGGGTTAGATAATCTCCATTAATCTTTACCCCTTTGTTTTCCCAGTTCAGTGATTGAAAGACATTTTCCAATGTGGCATTAAAGAGCTTCGGAGATATGGTGTCACCTTGTCTCACTCCCTTTCCAATTTTTATGTGTGTTGTATTTTCTAACAGTCGCATCTTTGCACTTGCATTTTCATAGATGTTATTAATAATATTAATGTACGCATCTTCAATACCGCAGGATTTCAGAGCCATTGTAACTGCCGATGGTTTCACCAAATCAAAGGCTTTTTCATAATCGATAAAAGCCATGCACAATGGAAGTTCATATTCACTCGCTCTTTCAATTAGTTCTCTCAGTACGTGGATATGATCTATTGTGCTGTAGCCACTCCTGAATCCAGCTTGTTCTCTCGGTTGAGCCATGTCCAGTGTCACCTTCAAGCGGTGTGAAAGAACTTTAGTGAAGATTTTATAAACCACTGATAGGAGGCTGATAGGTCTGTAGTTCCTGAGATCCTCAATGTCACCTTTTTTATGTAGCAGGATCATTGTAGCATTGTTCCAATCCTCAGGAATCTTCCCTTCATTAAGGCATCGAGTGAAAACTTGGGTGAGTACTGTTTCGATTTCTCCACTTGCTTCTTGTATGATGTCTACAGTAATTCCATCTTCTCCTGGAGCTTTTCCCCGCTTCATGTTCTTGATTGCATGTGCAACTTCTGCTGGGAGGACTGGAAGAACTCTGGTACTGGTACCTTTCATGATGTCTGGAGTACATGTATCATCCCTTTCATATAATTTGGAGTAGAAATCTTTCGCTCTTGTCAAGTAGGTAAATTCGGTCACAGCAACAGAAACCAGCGTGGAAATACTCTCATAGAGTTTGCAGAGGCAGAAGGGTTTTTCACCTTGAACTCTTTTTTCAAGAAAAAGCCACACAGGAAATGCACATGGAGACATCCAAATGGGACGACAAGTGAAATTGATTTTATTATGTGTAACAAAAAATTCGTCATAGAAAACTGCAGTGTGCTAAACAAGTTCAACACAGGTAGTGACCATAGATTGGTGAGATGTAAGATGCACCTCAACACTAAACTCAAACGTGGCAAGTTCATAAGACAAACAAAATGTATTGACATAACCAACCTTAAAAAAAACACCATAATACCTTCAAGTTGGAACTGAAGAACAAATTCTCTGCGTTAGAAGGCCTAACATCGGAAGAAGTGGATATTTCTGAAGTTAACAGAAAAGTAACCAAAGCTCTTATGGAAACAGCAACAAAATTAGCTGGGTCTAAGAGCAAGTTGCATGTGAACAAATTATCAGGAAAAACCAAAATGTTGATGCAAAAAAAAGAGAGATGAGGACAACTAAAGAAGATGTGACTTCCAAAGTGGAATATATAGAGCTATGCAAGACAGTACGAAAAAGTATCACTGAAGACGTAAGGAAATTCAACTGTGAACTAGTGAGGAAAGCAATTGAAAACAACCAAAGCCTAAAGATAGCAAAGGGACATCTCAGTAAGTGAAGAAAACAGATTATGGCACTGAGAAAAGAAGATGGTTCTGTAACAAGAAATAGAGGCCAAATTTTGACATTTCGACATACAGACTACTAATTGTAGTCTTGTAATATAACGTGCTGCACATCGTACTGTAGGTTTCAATCTTCGAAAAGGTATGACTTTTAACTCTCTGCACGTTGTGCTGCCAGAGTTCATGTCGTGGTGGACAAACTTTAAGAAGAAGAAATTTTTTTTTTTAATAGTTCTATTGCTAAGTTATTTTTATGTTCTATGCTTTATTGTAGAATGTTTTAGTTAAATAGTTTATTGAAATTTGTACTAGATACAATGTCCAAAAAAAGGTATTATTGGCAAAAACATTTAACAAAATTTCTTCTTGGGGAAGCCTTCAGACATCTGATTAAAGACACTTATTCTAAAAGTCATTATAATGATACATACAATGACTTTTAGAATATGTTTGTCGTACTATGTTTGTCTTACGGCACTGGCTCTCTCTTCTCTTTTGTCCACCATGATGTGAACTCTCGCAGCACAACGTGCATAGAGTTAAAAGTCATACCTTTTCGAAGATTGAAACCTACAGTAGACTGACAGTAGCTTTCAGTTTTCACTGTAGAACACTGACATACAGAGGTGGGAATTTGGGGTAAAGAATCCTATGACTTAAAATTGATAAGTATAGGGGTGTGAATGTGTGTGCTTATGGACAAGCTGTGGCTGCTGTAGGAATGTTGAACTCCAACTGGCCGCTCCGGTGGCGCAGTGGTCTAAGCGATGGCCTCTGATCATTCGTCCGAACGGGGTCCGGGTTCGAATCCCGGTCAGGCATGGATGTTGTGTTTGTCTTATGGCACTGGCTCTCTCCCTTCCCTGGAACCAGTGACCCTAAATTAGGGACGGGCGACTGCTTATAGCCCATTGAGTTGCTCACGGTGGTCGTTAAACCTCCAATCAAAAAAAAAAAAAAAAAAAAAAAGAACTCCAACTGTGCCACCTCAGTGGTCTAAGCACTGATTTATGACCGTTCGCCCAAGTGGGTCTGGGTTCGAATCCCGGTGGTGCATGGATGTTTTGTTTGTCTTACGGCACTGTCTCTCTCCCTTCCCTGGAACCAGTGGCCCTAAATTATTGACAGGCTACTGCTTATAGCAGTAGCCTGTCAATAATGTCAATATAATGTCAGTAGCCTGTCAATAATGTCAATATAATGTCAGTAGCCTGTCAATAATGTCAATATAAGCAGTAGCCTGTCAGGCTACTGCTTATATTGAGTTGCTCATTGTGGTCATTAAATCCTCAAGAAAAAAAACAACAAAAAAACTAAGGCTGATATAATACCACTTATAAGTTGTATCCATCCTTTTAATATAGTTAACATATTTTTACTGAGAGGAAAAGAAAGTTAGTCATCTGAATGCTATCTGATGACCAACTTTCATAATCATAATTTGTGAAGTTCAGTGACTCAAAATTGCAGATATTATCTCTGTGATTATGGAAACAATGCAAATCAGAATTTTGTATTACGTAAATTATCAAGTAACTTTTAAAAGGAAAAATTGATAATTTCAATGATCAATGCTCTAGTTCCAGAGATTTGTTCAAAGTTCTTTATAATTATTTTTCTTGTTTAGCTGAATTTGTTTTAGTGGTTTATTTTCAGATTATTTGTATAATAATGCAGTTGCAACAGTAACCCTAAATTTTTAAACAGAATACCTGGGGGATTACTTTTTGGTGTATATCTGCGAGCGATCTTAGTGAGAGATGGGTTTGCCTCCTCCGGGCGCTCCGTGGGCTACAATGGCACACAGAACAGCAACAATGGCATTTGTGAATCTTGGAGAGGTGTCAGCTGGTTCTGTGTGACATTGACAAAAAGACCCCAACTCACTGGGTTTTGTTCCAAAAACTTTAGGTTAAATGACCAACTGGAATCGTCAGCTGTGGGCTAATCCCCCACACTGGTGTACTTACTTGAATAAAAAGACACAAAGAAATAAATATCCAGACTCTAGAGTGGGATATAGTGGACCTACCACACTTGAAAAGGATATTCCACCACAGAATCGACCTGGAACTGGAAAAAGGCGAATCAGAAAGAGATCTTGGCTGAGTGAGTGTAAGATTGGTGTATGGAATACTAGATGTATAAATGGCAAGATGAATGAAATAATTGAAAACATGAATAAGTATATATTGGATGTGCTGTGTGCAAGTGAAAGCAAAAAGATGGAAATTGGGATAGAAGTGAATGGAATGATGAGTCTGTGGTCTAGAGTATTTGATAATGTGAGATAACAGGCTGGTGTAGGTGTGATTTTAAGTGAAAAGATGTTGATTCACTTTAGCTACATAAGTGAGAGAATTCTTTGAATTCGTTTGAAAGTGAAACTTCAGAGGATAGTAATTGTTGTTCCATGTTAGCATTAACAAGGCATAATGCCGTAGGTACAAACTCTTTGCACGTTTGCTTCAGGAGTCAGTTCGCTCTCCCGCACTGTGCTGTCTCGGAACATTGTGAAAAATATACGTATTTGTATTCTATGTGGAAAAAAGCAGTCTTTCTAAATCATAATTCATTATGTGAGAAGAAGGGGATATTCTTTGGTTCAATATGTCCTGTACGTATAAAATACCAATGGGTGTTAGCAAATATGGACATTGACAAAACTGCAGAGTTGAAATACTATATACAAAAAGGATATGAATGTTACTTACGTTTGATAGTATTCTTTATAATTAAGGAGTCCAAGTAAGAACGCATCTACGAAATTCAAAGAAACTTCTCAACTATATATCCTACTATAGAACTCACTTTAGAGTTGGAAAAAGATCAGAAATTGTTCTTTCTGGATGTAACGGTAATAAGGAAAAAACACCAACTCTACTTTTGCGTATACCATAAACCAACATACAAGCCTGTACTCATCCTGAAGGAGTCATTTCACCCATGGCCTCAGAAAATAGCCGCATTCCGAACATACATCAAAAGAGCACATGTTATGCAGCAACAATAAATACAAAAACCAAGAGTTAGCATGGATTATACAAACCGCTAAAGAGTTCAGATATAAAACAGCAGTAATCAAGAAATTAATATATGACTACAAACACCCATATGACTACACCAACAGAGACCCAGAATATTGTGGACAACTACAATACGTCCCACGTATCAACAAGATCCTAAAGAAAGAATGTCAGAACGAAAATAAAGACTTCAGTACATCCGTAGTTACACTCAATGATACGATCTTTAAAAATAAAGAAAACAGTAAAATGCTCGAAAGAGCAGGAGTATATCGAATCCCAATAAAAGCTAACTAAGATAATCATAAAAGCTTTTACATTGGCAGCATAAAAAAACAGGCTAAAAACAGATTAAATGTCAACACATTAGCAACTGGCACCAGAACAAAAATAAAACAGCGTTGATGGATTATTGCAGAAGGAACCATGTAGAACCAGATTTTGAAAATATTAAAATAATAAACAGACAACATATCCTGAAAAGTGCTTGCGATACGCTGAGGCCATATTAATTGAAAAAACCAGCGAACTAAACTGTGACAAGAATACTGGCATTGATCTTCCTCTGCCTTTGAAACTGCTGATAGATCTTGAAAAAAAGAACTCAAGAGAAAATAAGAAATGCATTGCTCCAATCATAGCTGATGAAAAACGGCAACAACTAAGTTGCAGTCATGCAGGAGGTACTACTAGCCCAATCCCCACCTCGCCCTTCATTCGTTGATTCGCCCAACATGTGATTATGGGGAGTGGACAGGTAGTACACCTAATCACCAGTTGCCAAGAGACTCTGTGGCTGCCTGTCATGCGAACAGCGGCCGAGTCCCATTGGCCTGAAGATGGTGCTGAGCAACCGAAATGCATTGCTGAGCCACCGAAATGCATTGCTGAGATAAGAACGGCGGCTGCCGCAATGAGAATGATGGCTAGTACTCAACGTTGTTTTTTAGCATTTCTAGTTTGAGTTATTCGTATTCTGTTTTCTTCTTGTGTTCCAGTTCTGCGTCCTTGGTCTTCGCGTGTCATAATTGCCAAACTTCTTTTTTATCGTCATTCTCATTTTAGAAGTAGCAACATTTCATACTTTTAATTATCATTTGAAAAACCTTTGTTTGTCTGTACTTCCGTTTCAACCTTAATAATAAGGGCAATCATGATAAAAAAAACTTTTAAAATATGTAGGAGCAATCCCATTTGTTGAGGGTGTTTCTGCTGAAATTAATAAGGTTTGTAGCAAATATGACATACAAGTAGGAAATCAAGTACATACTATAAAAAATTTAGTAATAAAAAAGAAAAAAATCAGCTAATTGGATAGAGCAGATGTTTATGAAATTTCTATAAACCAGCAACCACCTTTGTCATATATAGGCAGCACCAAGAACAAATTAAAGTATAGATTGAACCAGCATATAAGTAATTGGAATAAAAAAGAAGCCAAGACTGCATTAACCCAATATTGTCTGGAAAATCACCAATATCCAAAGTTTGAAGATATTAAAATTATTAAGAGCTGTAAAAACGAAAGGCAGTTGAGAATTGCAGAATCAGTATTAATTGAAAAAAAAAACAGATTAAGATTGTGTAACATTAATGTGCCAAGCAACTTAAACAAACAATGGAAGGCATTAATAAAGATTGAACAACAGTTAAGAGGGAAAAAAAGAAAAGAGAGCAGCACTCACAATAGATGGCGGCAGAGACACAAAGATGCAGAGATTGCGACTGAAGCCGGAACCTCAATGACTTTGCTCACTTGAGCTGTGGTCGGCAGAGTGACACATTGGCCTCCTGATGATGACAGAAGTACTGTTGAAAGCGCTAGAGGATTGTGTATGACGGGCTGAATGAGGTTGGCACTTGCGGTAGGGTTAGTACGGTGTTTGAAGCGGATGGAGCACTTTTTTAGTCACAGTTGACAAAGGTTTAACTGCCTGGGAATGTAAATAGTGTAATTATGTACATAGTGGTTTTTAACTGAATGTATGAATGAGTTGTATGGTGTGTATATTTGAGTGGTTTTTATGGAGATGACTAGCTATGTTTACGTCTCAGACGGCATAATGAAACCTGCGTTTTTTGTCCAGTGAATAAAATAAAAAAACAAAACAAAAAAAGAAACGATGTTTCATGACCGGAAGAACGAATCCCATAAGCAAGGAGTTTTTCAACCTTTGAAGGCCAGCTACATTACATGATGATAATTGACGTGCTTGAAGTGTAAAGGGAAAAAAATGACCAAGAACCTTCGGGTAAGTGATTGGCCATTTAATGATATGTCATACCTACATTATGTGTTTTCTTGCAGGCAACTAAGCAATACTGAACTATATCAAAGTTATTGTCCTTGAAATTCCTGTTCTTAACTAGCGAAATCAGTTTTTTTTGTCCCATTATACGCTGCAAAGGGGATACTTTTTTGTGTGAACTTTATTATTTTGTGTGAGCATTTTTCTAATTGTAGTTTGTATTGCTTTTACTTTTATAATGCAATTAGTGTATTTTTATTGCAGATTTTTGTCATGCCATCATGTATCAATGCCTTTTACATGTGCATGCATGTATAAATGCTTCCTAATGTGGGGTTTTAAAACATTGTAGTGCTGAGACAATTACAATAACTTCATTAAAACAACATATTCAGTCTGTTTCATATTAATATGTTAGATATATTCATAGAAATTATTGAAATTTTGATGAAGAGATTATTATCAATATCTTGAACATGTTTCATATTAATATGTTAGATATTTTCATAGAAATTATTGAAATTTTGATGAAGAGATGATTATCAATATCTTCAGGTCATGATAGGCACAATGAACATTTTGGTGCCATATGTTCATTGTTTTCCATGCAACCATGTGATTTTCATTCCTTTTAAGTTCGTTTGAGATTTTTTTATAATTTTTTTAGATTCTTTTTCATTTTTAAGTTAATTTAGTTATTTTAGTTTTCTCCACTGTCTGAAAGGAAATGGGTTTCCCCTTCCAGCCTTGATAAACAAACAAAAATTTTTATGCTTAGATTTTTGCAAAGTTTGAGTTTTTAACATTATTTAAGAACTTACTATTTATTGAAGCTTTTATGTATGGAATTTTTTAAGAATGTAGCCAGTTGCATATTTTGACTTTTTAAATTACAGGGATTTTTGAAGAATGAAAGAGAAAATGCTATGCTTTCTGTAATAGAAGAATCAAAGAAGTCTGTAAGTTTCATACTGTCACTTATTTTGAAAATTTTTGAAGTTACTTAGATGTAATGAACTGTGTTATGAGTGGAATTAAGTATATTAGACTGCCAAGTGCATTTCTCAGAAGAGCTGATAGGGTGATGGAATGTTACCCTCCTCACATATTTTCAAGCGCACACACACCCTGCAATGATTTAGATTGTTTAAATATGAGATAGGGCAGCAAAACAAATCAGAAAAAAAAAATGTCTTGGTGAAATTTAGATTTTGCAAATTATATTTCAGATTTTTATATATAAATAAAATCTGGATTTTCCTGCAAGTTGTAAAAGTTGCACGAAAAATATTTCAATGTTTGTAAATTTATTCTTGCTGTGCTTCTGAAATGCAGCCAGCGGGTATTCTTTAGTGTTGAAGTATTTTGTTTCAGCATAGTGCTCACCATTTTCCCATCAAGTGAGGTACATAGGGGGTAATATTTCAGGAATATATTTTTTTTTTCATTGTACTGCCTTTGCTAAAACAAATCTTTTATTCCAGGGGTTGGGGAACTGATGGCATTTTGTGGCACTTAGTATGGTCTTTTGCATATTTGTGTGAATGTACTGAAACTTATATTTGGTTTTAAGCATGTCACAGGAAGAAAAAAATATTGCAGCTTTTCAATAAGATGAAACACAGAACCTAACTTTTTTATTTAGTTAAATGTCAAGAGTTTTGACATAAAGGGCTGATAATGAAAAGCTGCATGCACAGACATAGCTTGCTTTGCATGTGTGTGAGAAGAAAAGTCAATTCAAATAGATTCAATGTTAAATAATGTATAAAACATTTTTTTTTTTTTTTTTATGTCTTCCACTAGTTTGCGTGGGGTTTGTTCTCAGTTGCAGTCTGAAGAAAGGCAAGCCAGTCATTCCTTTTGGCTAATTTGTGAGAAGTGGTACAACAGGGATTGATGGAAAGAGCAATTTCTTCATCTGATGCCCCAAATGGTCCCATATAAAGATACTCTGACATCTAAGCAATTAAAGTACAGTAGAACCTCTCTTAACCGGCCTTATTGGGACCAAGGGCAAGCCGGTTGAGAGAAAATCCGGTTAAACAAGGGAGATTGAAACCAGAGCAAAATTAATTACCGTATGTATTGTATATTGAATTTGTTGGGTACTTTATAATGAAATATTGCAGTACAAAAGTACAGTACTATATTTAAAGATTAGGCAAATAAATTGCAATTAAAAATTATGGGGTTATGTTTTATTGAGCAAATAGGGACTTGAAATTTGAAAAGAACTACATGTATGCATACATACATATGTACTGTTAATAAGATCACTTACATCAAGTATTCCTAAAGAATTATGTTCCTTTTGTTGCAAACAGGAAGAACAGCTTTCTGCTGCAAAGTCCCAACAATTCTTTAACAACATCACATCTTTATATCTCATGTGATTCTATCATAAAGTTCACATACCATTACATGACCACAAGGTTCTTCAGGAAGACGCTTTGGCATCTGTAAGTTCTGTTTCACACATTCTGTAAAGTGGATACAGTCTGTGGTGGTGCATTAACTTATTCAATTAAAATATAAATCGGTTAAAAGTCCTAAAAATGTTACTCATGGCAGTGTGTGTTCAGTCCGACTTCAGTAGTTATGAGAGTTTCTTTGTCCAAAGTTGTATCTTGCTTCTATATGGTCAGTTGTTAAGGTTAGCTGGAGAACCATTTCGTTATAAGTTGTACCCTACTTCGGATGTTAGGGTTAACTTCGTTCTGGGTCCAGATGTTAGGGTTAACTTCGTTCTGGCTGTGTCGACATCATATTGAATGGGTAAAGGTTTCCAGATAATAATTAAAGATTCTTAAGTTAAGAGTTACTATTTACATACCACTTGAAGTTCTACGTCGTACTTGGCCATTAGGGCTATCTCGTCAATGCTGCACTCTTGTAGAATTGCTGAGGAAGTCTTCAAGTTAGGTCAGGTTCATAAAAAATTTAAAAGCTTTAAAAGATTCCAGTTAAAATCGTTATATACACCACCTCATACCGTCCACAGTCTCAATCGCCGGACGCGCGTTTCACCTAGGCTCTACCCTGGCATTTTCAACTGAGACTTCACACCCTCTGTCGATGTCTGCTATCTGAAAGTCTCGTGTCCACAGTGCGCATGTTCCTCATGTAACCCATTGCCAATGCCATCTAGTGTCAGGTCACATCAACTTTATCTTCATCTATGCTATTCTCACCCTTCATTTTTCTCTTCCTCTCTCTCCTCTCCCTATTCAGTTTCTTCTCAGTTTCGATCAGGTTCCTCCAAGCGTACGAACTGCAATAATAACAGTCCATATGACCTTCCTTACGCTTGGAGGAACCTGATCGAAACTGAGAAGAAATTGAATAGGGAGAGGAGAGAGAGGAAGAGAAAAAGAAAGGGTGAGAATAGCATAGATGAAGATAAAGTGGTGTGGACGTTGATTGTTGTTCCACATAACAAAGAGCCACTTCTAATGCCTTTACTCCATCAGTATGGGAAACCCTAGAATCTACGAGTGAATCCGTGTCATCTGAATCTTTGGCATCATCTTGAGGTGAGTCAGTGACAGCTGTGATTATGTCATCATCAGACAGCATTTCGAAACCCAGTTCATTGTCAACTGCAGGGGTCGGAATTGTCCTGAAATTCCTTCAAGTTGCTGATTTTTATTTTTTTTTGTCCTGAAATGCCCTTATTTTTGTTCTATATCCTGAAAATTTGAGTGTAATCCTGAAATTTTAAGAATAAATGGTAAACTATGTATAGTGATTCATTATCTAGCATTTACAAGTACCATGTAAATAAAAAAGTGGAACGAGAGAAACGGAGAGAGTACTCTATCATTGTGACGTCATCGCCAAGAACTTCCAGTCTTGTAATATGCGATGTACGCGAATGCGTTCCTGCTTTTGTGAGATTGTTCCAGAATTGAAGCTGCCGTGAAGCCGCTTCCTACGCAGGATTCACAGAGATGCAAACCATTATGGATTTCCCCCGGGATTACGGATGACTAAGCAAAATTACGGATATTCAAATTTTCGCTGTTATTAAGAAAGTTTTGCTGGTTTTGTAATTAATCAATGTAAAAGCCTCTGAACAAAGTTCTTAACACAGGTCTATGGGTTTTGTTTTTTTCCTGAGGAGGAGAAATTTGTTTTGCTTGTTTGAAAGAGTGTTAAAAAAAAAAAAAAAAAGTATGGTGCAAGGTCGGCATTATGTAGGCCCGGCGTGCTGCTTTTGTCATGGCCCGGTATTACATCGGCCCCGAAGCCTCTGAATAAAGTTCATGATGCAGCTCTTTGTTTCTTTTCTTTTTCCCAGGAGAAGCAATTTGTTTTGCTTGTTTGAAAGCTTAAGTGGAAAGAAAGCGCCACGCCAGGCTGGGATTACGTTGGCCCGGCGTGCTTCTATCACCGTGACCCAGGATTGCGTTGGCCCGGAGCGCTTCTTTCATCGTGGAACGGGATTGCGTCGACTTGGACGTGCTTCTTTCGCTGTTACCTGGAATTGTATCGGTTTGATGCCGCTAAATCAAGTTCAAGACGCACCTCTTTGTTTCTTTTCTTTCTTTCTTTTTTTTTTTTTTTCTGAGGAGGAGGAATTTGTTTTGCTTGTTTGAAAGAGTACAAAAAAAAAAAAAAAAAAGCGCTGTGCCAAGGTGGGATTACGTAGGCCTGGCATGCTTCTTTCGCCGTCACCCGGGATTATGTCGCCTCGGCGTGCTTCTTTCATCGTGGCCTAGAATTGTGTTGGCCCGATGCCTTTGAACCAAGTTCATGACGCACCTCTTTGTTTTTTTTTGTTTTCGTTTTTTTTTAATTTTTAGGAGAAAGAATGTGTTTTGCTTGTTTGAAAACTAAGTGGAAAGAGAGCACTGCGCTGGGCCAGGATAACGTCGGCCGATGCCTGTGAATGCAACTCCTTGTTTCTTTTTTATTTTTATTTATTTATTTTTTTTTTTTTTTTGAGGAGGAAGAATTTGTTTGGCTTGTTTGAAGACTGAGTGAAAAGAGGCCCAAAGCCTCTGAACAAAGTTCGTTATGCAGCTTTCAGTTTTTCTTATTTTCATTTTTTTTCTTTCTTTCTGAGGAGGAGTTTGTTTTGCTTGTTTGAAAACTAAGTGGAAAGAACACACAGCACCGGGCCCTGGGATTACGTCAGCCGTTATCATTTGGGGCTTTCTCGTGATCGATGCACAAATTGAGCAGAAATCTTGGGTGGAGGGGGAAGGTTGTTTTCTGTTTGCGGACAGAATTCCATCTTCTGGAAATGAAAGTTAGTGAAGATTTCTCCCATAATCGTAATATTTTCTCATGATGTTCCTTCTGCCCAGTATTTTTCTTAAATATCCCTTCATTCCATAAATGCTTACATTTCAGCTTAAAAATGGAGGAAAGAGTTTCCCGAAATGGAAGACTGTCGAAGCGAAGATTTCTCCTGTAATCATAATTTTTTTCTTCCCACGATGTTCTGACTATCCTGTTTTGTTAAGTGTTACATGTGACTATATTTTGAAGAAATTCTGACTGAAAAGTAAATTTCTGCTGCATGCAGAAGTTGCTGATATAGGAATTACGATGGAAGAAGCTTCCTTTTTTTCAGTAATGTACTTGGCAATTATTTTCCCAGCTGCTGCTGTTAGTGACAGTGATCTGGACAAGTTGGAATTGGAGTTTGCTTTATATCAAATTGATGAATGGAAGAAGGTGTTTTGAATACTCCTACAACATGCTACTCTTTTTGTGCCGCACAGTAATGCAACTGTGGAAAAACATTTCAGCATTGTCTGTAAGAGTTGAACCAAATTTGGGCCAAACCTAGCCACTGAAACTTTAGGGGTATTGTTAGCCTTAAAAGTGAAAAAATTCCTGCTAACAACTGGGCCATAATTTAGATAGCTTTTTAGTAAAAAAAGTAACATTTCTGCATTTGCATCAATATTTGGTTTAATTTACCTGCCAGGTTCGCCGAAATATGTCCTGGAATTTAAGAAAAATTGTCCTGATTTTTTTAATTTTTTTATTTTATCGCTCGTACCCCTGCAACTGTCGTGCACTCTTCCACATCTTCTTCTGTTATATCAATGCATCCTTGAAGTTCTTTAGAAGTTTTGACGAAGCTTGATGCTAGGAGTTCTGATTCTGGCATTTCTTCAATTACTTCAGAGGATTTTTTTTGGTCGAGTTCTTGCTGTTTGGGAGTTTCCGCCACGATTTCTGTAATGTTTAAGTTGCTATTTCTGTCCATGCTGAGGCAGCCATGTACACCACATCCTTCATATTCATAGCCTTCATTGAGTCACTAAGGCTGGCATTCACGCAATCATTTTCTAACAATGCTATCAGTAATTTCCGACGGTATCTTCTCTTAAAACTTTCAGTTATCCCTTTGTCCATTGGCTGTATAAGTGAAGTAACATTGGATGAAAGAAAAACTGCTTTGACGTTTCTGACCTTACTATCTTCTTCACTTGGATGTGATGGCACGTTATCTAGAAGCAAAATTGCCTTTACTGGCAGGTTTTTTTATTCTAAATGTTTCTTAACTGCAGGGGAAAACTGTGATTTAAACCATTCTATTTAAACAAGAAAGTGGTCATCCTAGCAGAATTTTGAGCTTGATAATGCACTGGCAGGGAAGCCATGTTAATGTTCTTAAATGCCCTGGGCTTCTTTTCCCTATAATCATAAGAGGTAACTTATAAGTGCCAGTGGAATTGCTAAAGTTACCATAGTACAATGCTAAAGTTACCATATCCTTGCTTGTTTTATATTCAGGGGCAGCTGCTTCTTTTTTAGTGGCTAAAGTTTTGGAAGTACAGCCCAGTTTCATCGACATTGTACAACTGCTCTGGCGATAAGTCTGCTATAGCAATAATTTCCTATAACTTATCCTGAAAACATTTTGCTTCTTTTGGATCAGCAGACAATTTTTCTCTGGAAATGACTACTTGATGGACCCTGTGCCTCTTCTTCCATTTGCAGATATGCCAACTCTCCAGATTTAGGCGGGAGACTCCAGATTTTCAGCCTTTCCTCCCACCCTTCGAATTAGCTGTGTTAGGATGGTCACCCTTCGAATTAGCTGTGTTAGGATGGTCAAAATTCCTTCAACTACCATGATTTCAAACCGCCTTCGAAATCTTTTTCTTTCTGCGTCGATGCAAGGCGGCATTACAGTTATCTGTTTCATACTTTTCCTCTTCTATCTGCAAAAAGATAGCCTCCCCTGTGGCGCAGTGGCCTAAGTGCTGGCATTTGACCAATCATCGGAGGTGGGTTGGAAAAAATGTGCTTTAAAAAAATTTCTTTCTGTCCAATTGTCATACGACACCTTCAACAAAGAGCTCACCCGCCCTGGCACTAGAATGCTGGGGAGGGTCAGTAATTATTTGATAGATGGGAGCTGCTCTGCCTTCTCCTTGCAGTTCAGTCTTTCAACCCCTCGCCTCAACAGAGCCATGATAAACAGTTGAGTTGTGGCAAATTCACTTAATGACAAAAGAGAGTAGTTGCAGTTGGCCTAGCCTTGTAACGAAAGACAGTGTTAGTATGATGCTTTTTGTCATTTTCGCCTTCGCACTGATGTAAAGAAGAAACTAAAAACAATTGGCTACTATTTTATTTGTAAAAAAACATGTGGGCCATTTTACGTTTTCATTATCTTGCGGAATCCACGTACCTGAAAACAAATTTCAGTAGGGAAAGAAGGTGTTGATTTTCATGTTTTTTTGTTTTTTTTTTAAGAACTTTTAGTAAACCAATAATGCTACTTCTAGAAATTGTTCCTATGTCTGAAAAATGGCGATAAAAAATAGTGCTTGTGTGATTTTATGAGCTATAAAAGTCTCCTGATTTTCAGAGTTTGAAGGTTGGTATGTCTGCATTTGTGTAGCCAACCTTCACTAGCAACAAAAGCTTGATCTCATCCAATTCTTTTATGTAGAATCAATGCTTTTTCTTTCAAAATAGGACCACTGATGGGTGTTCCTTTTGTTTGTTCTTGGTTAAACCAAATCAGTAATGTATTGTCTACATTTCCTAACTTTGGCTTTTTTAATGTTAAACAAGATTCCATTGCTTTCTTTGAATCTACATGGCTGCAAAATGCCTTCAATCTCGCTTCACTTTTTCTTCCAGTCACTAACAGTACTCTCTCCAACACCAAAATCTAAAGTGATGTTTTTTTAAACTGTCACCTTTATCCATTCTCTTTAAAGCACAAAGTCTTTTCTCCATAGATAATACAACCCATTTTCTTTTTAACACTCACCATTTTATATGTTACTATACTTATGGAACAGGTAAATTAAGAACTGAACAATAGGATGCTTTCAAGCGTGCAATAACCAGGGTTTGAAAAAACTCAGCCCACTTGGGGTTTTTGGATTTTATTGGGTTTCTTCAGGTTTTATCGGGCTTTTTTGGGTTTTATTTGGCTTTTTTGGGTTTTATCGGGCTTTTTCGAGTACTGTTGTAAAAAATAGTGACAATCAATGAGTAAATTGTCTTTTTTTTTAAGCACAAATGGGCAAAGGAATCTCTTGATAAAACAGTGGCTATTTTTTTTTTATGCTGCTAACATACTATTCAATGCAACAGAATTGGATCAGTTTAAAATTATGATTGAAACATTGACACCTGCACATCAACCAGCCTCAGCAAAAGCCATTGGTGGAAAACTGTTTAATACTGCAGCAGAAGAAACTGAATCTCAGTTTTCAAAAATATAAAATTAGGCAGTTTGACTATCACCATAGATGATTGGGTGCAGTGTGAAGAATGAACTAACCAGTCCAAGCTATTAGTGTCCATACTGGAACACAAAGTTTTTTGCTGTATGCTGATGATACTGGACCAGAAAAGAAAACAGCAAAATATTGTGCTTCTAAATTAGAGGCGGCCATAAAGTAGTGTGAAGAAAAATGTGGAAAACCTGTTTTTGCTGTTGTAACTGAGAGCAAAAACAAAATGATAAAAATGTGGAAATTTTTAAATGAAAGATATCCAACTCTCATAACATATGGCACATCTGTTGAATTTGTTAGAAAAAGATGTTTCCCCAAAGACTGTTTTAAAGCAGATTGCGGCAGTGCAAAAATATTTTTGTGACATAGGCCTACATGAACGACATGGATGGTTCAAAGAAAAGCCTAGCTTAATGCCACAACTACCTAACGAAACAAGGTGCAACTTTCATCCTGATTGTGTTAAAACATTTGTGGCCAATTATTACAAATACAGAGAAATATCTTAAGAGCATATTGAGGAATTTGATCAATCTATTTAAAAAAATGTTGGATAAAATAGGCATTTACCGTGAAGCTATGAATCTGGAAAAGCAGTTATCCGTTGTTGCTAGTACACTAGACACACTTCAGAGAGACACAACGTCTGTTTTAGTGGCTGTTGAAATATAGCCGGATTTACTACAAGAAGAAATCCTGCAGCCCTACCATCTAGATTTTAAAAAAGGTTTGAACAAGCAGTTTTTGCACCACATTTTGTAGCAAACCTCATGGATTCAAAATACAGAGGTCAGAAACTTAACCAAGAATAGGAGGGTATTGCAGAAGAGTGGATATCCAAATTTCCCCCGATTACACAGTCGAATAATATGACCACCTCCGGAATCACTGTGTACTCACCCAGGTGTTTCGCAGAGTGCACGTGACAAGGTCAACCACATGGAGATATATGCGACTGGCCACGACAGACGAGCCGTAGTGCGTAACGTGGCAGATGTACCGTGTTTCCCTGAAAATAAAACCGGGTCTTATATTGGGTTGTCGGAAAAGTCATGACGTATTTTAGCTATGTTTTGCAAACGTCATTTGTTGATAGAAAGAACAAAGATCAATCAATGATATAATGCCCGTTTTGTTCGATAACCTTTTGCCATCTTTCAGTGAGCTGCAGAATGCCTCGTTCATAGAAGGACCTGTCTTTCAGGGCGAAAAACTGTACAAGGTGCTGATTTACAGCCTCATCTGAATTGAACGTTAAACCACACAAGGACTGTTGAAGGGAGTGAAACAAGTGCAAGTCCGATGGCTCAAGGTCAGGCTAGTATGCTGGGTGGGGCAACATATCCCACCCAAGCTCCAATAATTTTTGGCGGGTGATCAAACTTGTGTGTGGTCTCGCGTTGTCTTGATGGAACACAACACCTTTACGATGAACGAGCTCTGGACGTTTTTGGATGATGGATTCGTTCAAACTGTCCAATTGCTGACAGTACACATTCGAATTGATTGTTTGGTTCTGTGGTAGGAGCTCGAAAAACATGACACCTTTAAAATCCCACCACACTGAGACCAGAACCTTCCGCTGATGAATGTCTGCTTTAGATGTCGTTTGAGGCGAAGCAGCACGTCAGGACCAAGACCGTTTGCGCAGCACATTGTTGTAAACAATCCACTTTTTGTCACCAGTTATCAGTCGCTTAAAAAAAGGATCGTTTGTTTTCCTCACCAGGGTGGCGACAGACCTGGAAAATCGGGAAAAGTCAGGGAAATTTGTGGCAAATCGAATGAAGTCTGGAATTTTTATTTCCGTCGTCCTAGCTCATCTTGCCAGCAATAAAATAATAAAACATTGGATGTTGTTTTAGCCAAATATATTTGTGAGCTTTATGTCTGCATAGCCAAAAATATGTTGTTTTAGCTAAATAAATTTGCGAGCTTTATTTTTTCATTAAAACGATGTAGTTTTATCATCTAAATGACCATGTTTTCTTTGACTCAGGCTCCAACGCACCCTTGTTCAGTCAGTCCACAATTCCGCCTCTGCCCCTAATGCCAGCACGATGTTTCTGGAATGGCTTCATGTTGTTGTAAATATACATCATTCAGACTTAATTATGTGTGCACACACGATTAAAAAAAAATCGAAAAGAGATATAATAATGTGTTAAAAGGAAAGGAAGAAAACAATTTCAGAATCAGATTGTTTTTAATTCATGTTTATAGGTCTTATTTTCTTTTATTTACGAAGTGTAATAGTATAAATTATTTACTTTGTGTGCTTTGAAGTACCTTTTGCATCGGACGGATGCCCGCTGTGTGCATTATTTCTTTTTCCTTCCGATTGTTTGGGTACAAAAGTTCGTTATCGGAGATCGCGATGTTACGTACGCTTCACATTTTCTCGGGTTCGGCTTGAGGAGACATCATTTGCGCAAGACCAGCTGGGGTTTCAGCAAATTTGGCAAGCTTTGTCTTTTAGCACGTCTTTTGTTAAAAAAGATTGTGCTTCTGTTATCGGGGTGTTCAGGGCTCGACAAATCCTGGGCGCCAGGTCGGCCAGGCGCTTAAAATTTGGGCCGGGGCGCCTAATTTCTTCTTAGTTGAGATTTCGTAATATATTGCAGTAAATGCCGTAATTTCTGTTGTGTAATCCATAGATTATCTATTAAAAGGTTATAAATTTAGGTGCTGCGGACACCAGTAAGAAAAACAACTACAAAAAACAGTGCATAATTTTTTTGTTATTGGGAAAGTACCATATAACGTAACAGCGAGATAGAAGACTGCAAAAAGATTGTAAGAATATATATTTTATCTTTTACTTAGAAGTATTTTGACAGAAAATATGACTCAAGGAAGGCGTTACTATTTGCGCGTGCGGAAAGCGTCTACGCGGTGTGAGAATCCCTGACTCTCGGGAATCGCGCAGAGCTATTCCGTAGCGTGTACCCATTCTGCGAATCGCATCGCCTAGTTTTGGTGCGCTGATTATATTAGTTAAGGTTTTTTCGGTATTCAGTTGAAACGTATTCAGAAATAAGACAATGCTTATGAAATGGACTGTCCGCAATTTCAATGGATTTTTTAGTCTAACTAATGAACTGCGATAATGCAGCAACAGCTAACGATTTTAGTTCTTTTTTTTACTTAAAAGTAACATGACAGTTACTTTTTCAGTAAGACGATCATTCTTTTCTTGCATCTTTGGATTTCTGAGTCGGTCCTGTGAATCTCAGTTTTCTGTCAGAAATTACGATTTACGATAACATGATAGGTGCGGATCACGTGGTTTCGGTTATACGACTGTGTTATGCATGCCAATTACCACGGAATGTTTGTATTTTCTACCGATTTAGTTGTCTAACTACGAATTCTACGAATTTTCATTTTTGTAAAAAAAAAAAAAAAAAAAAAAAAAAAGAAAATTTGGTATTTTATGATATACGTAAGATTCTTAAGCGGATTCGCATAATTCTCAATTTTTTTTTTTTTTTAGTTACCAATTAGATCGCTATCATGATTTATGCAAACTTGAAGAACTGAAGAGAATTTGGGGGTCGGGTCATTTTCGAAAACGGAAGTGACGAAGTTGGAAAATTTGTAAAAATTGATGCATGGTGTTCAAAAATATTAATATTCCCAAAGTTACACCATTTATCTGAAATAGTTAAAGCTTTGATATCATGCACTCATGGTCCTCAGGCTGATGGTTATCAGAGGGCACAAAAAGAAAGAGAAGCGACAATGAAGAAGTAGGGAGAGAATAATAGCAGCAGAAAGAAAAATTAAGCAATCGATGCTGTGCAGTTGCAGAGTCAACAAAAGACAGAATAACAGTAGTCTGCATTCTTGCCGTCTTTTGATTTTTCACCAGTTAAAATGTTCAGCTCTACCCCCCCTTCTTTGGCCTCATCTTGTCGTAAACTGCAATTTTAGAGGCAGTATGATCATGTGGCAAGTGGAGGTTCGTGCACTGCGCGTTCTCTTTCTTGGATTTCCTGTCTGTTAAGCATTGTGGAATTCTGATTTTTATCTCTACGTGTCGAATTCACATTTTTATCTCTACACTGAATACATATTTCATTTCCATTAAGCATCCCTCAAATATTCTAATACTCTGCACATTTCTTTTTTTCCTTTTTGGTGAGGCTTCCTTTAAAAAAAAAAGAAATATAAATCACTTTTTTATTCTTTAGATTTGTAGACATTGTGCTTTCCAGTATTACAAAATGCTGTACAATTTTTTATTTTTTTTTTGGCTGCCTTTAACATCTTTAATAACTGATTTTATCAGCAAAGGACAATGTGTTCAACTTGTGATTTGAAGCCACAAGTTTAGAAAAATAAGTTTTATGAAACAAAGCTTTAATTTGTTCAGAACAAGAATATGCAACATAAACTTAACAAAAAGTGCTACTGAACACCATCTGTCTATTAGGTCGAATGGTAAGATGCCAGTCTGAAATTCTTTTTGAATGTTAGTTAAAGATGACTGTTTGATTACTTATTGGTGGTGATTGAAGATGTGCTGCAAGGAGTATAGTTGCAGTCTGTCCCTGGCTAAGTGGTGGCAGAATTATTTCAGAGGGAGGTCACTTTCCATGGTTAAAGTGGTCAGCATGGAATGTTTGCTTTTGTTGTCTATTGTTATGAATGGAGTTGTGCATCAAATCCTTGTTTGCATTTTATGGGGTACTTTTAAACAAGAATATTTTGAGTTATCGCGTTGGCCATTAAACATTTTTTGACTTATCAAGACCATAACTTCATTATGTGCCTAGTGCAAGGAATATTACTTTTTTTTTTTTTTTTTTTTTTTTGAGTTATCAGAAATTCAGTGTTATCAAAGTTAGTTATCAAGAGTTGACTTCATTTGTAAAAATAGAAGTAAAAGTTTTTTTATTATTTGCCTTTGTATTCATTAACTTTTCTGGTTTGTATGCAGTGGTCAGGGAAAAACGTGCATTTTCACCTGGAAAACCTGGAAAAGTCAGGGAATTTTTTGTTCATGATTTTGTAGCCACCCTGCTCACATTTAATGAGCATATCGCAGATGTTTATACGTACCGTCAATTGAGCTTCTTTGAGTTCATCAGGAACCCACACATCGAGCTTGCTTACGTATCCCAGCTTCTTCAGGTGGTCGTGAACACTTGAATGATGGATGTGCAATGTGTCTGCAATCTCTCGTGCCGTGTAACATGGGTTCAACTTGATCAATGCCTTGATTTGGTCGTTATCAACCTTGGTTGGCCTCCCGGACCGAGGAGCATCGTTGAGGTCAAAATCGCCAGCACGGAATTTTGCGAACCACCGCTGGCACTGGCGTTCTAGTAGAGCATTATCACCGTACACTTTATGTAACTTTTCACAAGCTTGACGCACGTTCTTCCCTTTACGGAAGTTAAACAGTAAAATATGGCAAATGCACAGTTTGGTCTTCCATCTTCAACTTGATGTCAAATCTCTGCAAATCAACCAAATCGCTCACTATTCCTTTTAGACTGCAGCTAGAACTGGCACCTGTCGAATGCCATAGCGATAACAGAGCTGCGCATGCCTCTAGTAGTTCCAAAACCGCCCAACCGCCATTGGGTGCTAAAAAACGTCATTACTTTTCCGACAACCCAATATTAACTTTTGCTCCAAAAGACGCATTAGGGCTTATTTTCAGGGGATGTCTTATTTTTGCATGTACTACCAACTTTTTTTCTTTTTTTTTTTCCCCATCTACATTTGTTCATTTATTCATGTACAAAAATCTACATTTATTCAAATACAGTCATGTCATCTCCTGGAACATCGTCATAACTCTCCAAACCCCGAATTCCGGCCTGGATTTCTTGCGACTCCATTTCCTGTAGAACCACTGACCCCAATCTCTCATGTCCAGCAATAAAGCTCTCCTTAAATGAGCACTTCTTGTTCATGTAGGCTGCTCGTAGTGCATTGGCAACACAGCTGTCAGGGATTTTATCCCATGAATTCTTCACCCAAGTCACTACCTCTTGTAGGCTAGGCTTCACAAAGTTTCCACGCTGATTTCTCTTCATTCTGTTTTCAATGTAGTCATTGATTTCCATGCGCAAATGATCATTGAATGGCTTGTTTATTGCAATATCAAGAGTCTGGAGATAGGCAGTCATTCCTGCGGGAATCACTATTTAGTCTATTCTTCTCTCTGTAAGGAAGTTCATGTCTTTAGCGTGGTGAGTGCTGGCTGAATCCCAGACTAGCAAGCCTCTTTCGCCACCTCACAAAACAAGTGACAGCATTAAATCGACTCATTTCCTTATAACTGCTTGTGTGCACCAGGATTTTTTGGTTTCAAGAACATAAATGCCTGAAACACGTTCAATCTTATCTTTCTTTACCTTAGTGATGATTAGAGGTGGGGCTTTCTTTCCATCCAGACGAATTGTCAAAACACAGGTAACACATGCATTTTCGTAACCAGTGGAGGGAATGTAGATTGACGAGGCACACCTCTGATTAATTGTCGTTTGAGATCCTTGGCCCATAAACACTGCAGTTTCATCCATAGCAGTCATGTTGGAGAGTTGGTATTTAGAAAAGTCGATGCCATCAACAAAGGACTTGAATGCAAGTGCACGTTTAATAACTTCAGTATCTTCCAGTTTGAACAGTGTTGTCGATCTTCTTAGAGACAGTTCATATCGCTGAAGGAAGCCATCCAGCCAGTGTTGTGATGCTTTGAATTCTTCTGGGGATATTTCTAACTGTGGTGCCATTGCAAGGGCAAATGCTTGAATATCAGCCCTGCGCACAAACAAAGCCTTTGCTCTCCTGTCAGCAATCCATTCACAGATGATGTCTTCCAGCTCAGGATATAATGGTTGCCGACCTGATCTACACTTCTTAGCATTTCCCTCGTCCACCTGTTGATGATTGAGGTTATCGTACTCTGCTCGCTATTTTCGGACCATTCGGAGATCCAACTTCTTCTCTTTGCAGAAAGCCATAAGATTCTTGCCCCGGGAGTCCTCCACGATTCCTTTCTTATACTCGACGGAATAGTTCTTTCTTTTCGCACTTATTTTGTCTGGGGGTCAAAATATTTTCCCCTTTAAATCTACCATTAAATCGAGTGTTAATTGTTAATCGACACAGCAGTGGCAACAAAAATGACGACAGTTAAGAATGTACGTTCGGCCCCAAAATATTAACTCTCTGTGATTTTTAAAGAATTCTTTCAGTCACCTTTGCCAACACAATAACTTGGACAGGGACGAACCCCTTTCATAATCCATTGAAGGCGGTTAGAACACTTCTTACTTTTTCTTTGAGTTCGCATGTGTGTATCCCTCCCCCCCACCCCATTTCTTAAAACACACACTGCCTGTTGATGAATAACTTTTCCGCCAAAGATAGCGTTCACCAGTAAAGTTTCCCACGTCGGATTCCCTTTTCGGAACTGGATATTACAGCTGCCGAACAAAAGACTGATTCTTTTCATCTCCCGCTAGCTCTGAACCGAACTGAATGCATGCGCCATAATTACAAAAACCATATCCTCGGCTGAGTTCAAAGTCAATCGGCTTTTTTCTTTCTCTGGATATTCAAGGCAAATTAAACTCATGAACAGGGTATCCTCCAGTGATTTTGGCACTCACTTCAGCTTTTTTGAACAGTGATAGGCTGGCTGACTACGGTACTATGTATCGTAACTGGGACTTATTTTCAGGGTAGGGCTTATATTACGAGCATCCGGAAAAATCATGCTAGGGCTTATTTTCCGGTTAGGTCTTATTTTCGGGGAAATACGGTAATGATTTGATGGATGTTAAAAAAAGAATTATCATTGGTTACCACGTCAAAGGTAGAAGCATCTCAGAAACAGCAGACTTTGGGGGCTGTTTATGAGGTGTGCTGTAGTAAGGGTGTACCAAGTTTGGACCGCCGGCACACCAAGTACCTCCCGACATCATAATTGTGGAGCCTCAAAGACCATCAACCCCAGAGGAGAATGTCACCTCTGTCAACTTGTAAAGAGCAATCTACACGCAACAGCTCAGCAATTGACCATGCAAATGAATGCTGAAGTACCCAGGTACGTGTCCCAGATAACAGTAGAGTTACATATGGGTCTCTGGAGCCGACGCGGCATCAAGGCACCCATGTTAACCAGTGTCATCGGCAATGATGTCTGCAGTTCGCATGGGACTACTGTCAATGGACAGTGGGGAAAAGGTTGCCTTCACCGATGAATGGAGGTTTCTACGCCACAGAAGTGACAGGCGGTGGTGGACACGGCGTCAGACACATGAGAACCAACACCCAGACATGCTTCTCGGTCAATTACAGGCCAGTGGTGGCAGTGTGCATGTCTGGGGGATGTTTTTCTTGTATGCTCTGGGACCGCTGGTACCACTGGATGGGTCCCTGAATGCCAATGGCTACCCATCCATTCTTGCAAACCACATGCATCCCTTCACATTAGGCATTTATCCTGGTGGTGATGGTATCTGAAGGACAATGCACCCTGTCACGTCGCTAAGGCAGTGCATAACTGGTTCCAGGAGCACGACGGCAATGCCTCCGTTTTCCCTTGGGCATCAAAATCACCAGACCTCAATCTCCTAGACCACTTATGGGACTATTTAGACTAACAAGTTCGGCGTGCTGACCCACAAGCACATAATCTCCAGGACCTTCATGCTCTGCTGCAGTCCGAATGGGCTCATGTGCCTCAGGCAACCTTCCAGAGCCTCAGTGAATCCATACCACGCTATCTTGCTGGTGTCATCCCATTATTTGGTATGTGGTAATTTTCCATCATAACAATGTATTTGTCTGGTGTAATGGCTTTCAAAATTAATGACACAGATTGTTACCTAACATCAGTGATGAAAGAAAGTGTTGTCAGCCAGTTTTCTTCCACAAAAGGATGGCAAGTCATGGCAAATATGTCTGAAAAGGGTTCAAATTCAAAACTGCCTGCAGGATTTTGTAACTTTTTTGTATGCCTACATTCAGCACCAGCTTCATCTGCCTCCATTGAGAGAATTTTTTCTATGTCTCAACTAGTTTGGAATAAGTTAGGAAATAGGCTTGGGATAGAGAAAGCCACAAAACTTGTTCAGTTTATACCTTTTTAGATCAAAATTTCCTGTAGATTGGTGGTTTTGTTTCTGGCTAAAACCCTTGAGATTACATTAATTATTTAAATGTGGCTATTTTACAGAAAAACTCAGAGGTTTGAAAATTGTGTGGGTCACAAAACTATGATAATTTCAGACTGCTTTTGAGGTTCTAGTAAAGCACAAAGCAAAATTACTTTATTATCTGTACCATTGTTTAATTTTTAGGCAATCTTTGTAAATAGTCAAAAACCATTGCAGTTTACATGCCACACACAAATAATATCTCGGGCAAATTTTATTTAAAGATATTCTAGTTAGAAGCTAAGTATGTTATATTCTTTTTTTCTATTTTTTTCTATAGTATGAATAGATAATGTTAGTCTATTCTATAGTTATTCTTTATAGGTGGAAAGCTATTTATATGCAACCATTTATTATTTTCAGGATTATTGTTTAATTTTCTCATATCAGATCAGTTGCTTTGTCAGCTGATCTGAAAGGATTGTTTTGTGTTGCTAAATAATAAAATCGGTCGGCCATCAATCACCTTTGAGAAGGCAAGAAAGAGAATCTAGTCATTATTCCTATTATGAAAGAAATCATGAAAGAAATTTGTATTATTCCTATTGTTATTAATTGTAAAAGAAAATATTGTATTGGGTGCTGATTAAATTTGGAATATTGTAGAAGAAAATCTAATTTTGAAAAAACTCAGGTGGTATTTTTGGTGGGTTTTTTCAACTTTGCCCAACCTGAAAAAAACCACCGTGTTTTCAAACTGGGCGAACTCTGGCGATAACCAGCAATCTCGCCCATGTGATGCTTAGTCAAGGTCTCGTGCTCTCATTCAAGATAAGCTAAGCATCACAAAGAACAACATCCCCTCCCATTCCCTGCCCTTGGACAAGGGCATTCTTAAAATAGTAACCCCCCCCCCACTCAGACACATGTCAAAGCTCAGACGGGAAATCCCCCGAACGTTTTCTAAAAATAGATCATGAGACAACCGAACAAATTATGTTCCGCAAGTCATAACGATATTGAAAAGGAATGGGTCATTCCATGTCAAATCAACAAGTGGTCCAAGCTGCCCAACCCCAGATTTGAATGATAATTTTTATTTCAGCAGATGCATGAGAAAAACTGTTTCCCCAAATTTCAGACTTCAGATATTAAAATTGGTTGGGGAAAACATATTTTAAAATTTTGCAAATTTGGGCCCTCGAGACACACTTTTTGTTTTTTCTGCTCTAATTTCTGATGTATTAAAGATAAAAGCACAGAATTTGGAGTTTTGTTGCTGCACATAAAAATGTGATTCATGTGACTCTACATCAAATAGTTTTCAAGATATGGCAACTGTACGGGGGTTGCTATGGGGCCCAGTATGTGGCGGGGCCCTTCTCAGAGGAAGTTGGTGTTTTGAAAAAATAAAGTTAAAACTATCACTGTGTTAATACAAAAGTTTCAAGAATGAGAATTGCTGTCTTCTATTGTTTCAAATTTTTTAAGGGGGATGACCAGTTCGCTCCATTGGAGCCCATGTTAAATAGGCATTTTTTAGGTGTATTTTTCTCAAATGCTATCGCATATTTTTTAGCAAAAATTTTACCAGTTATTTATAGGAAACTTGTACTCATTTTAACAAGAGCTTTTATCAATATTATAATCAAATTTTTTATGTGCATTTCATAATTTTACCCTAAATATACACATTTTTATTTTTAATAATACATTGTATGTATATGTGGTAAAAATGTCAGATTGAAACCTTTGATGGATTCTGAGAGAAATGTACCTAAACATTGAAAACAGTAAGTTTCACTATAGTACCTAAGCTTCCCTGTGATGTGAATCATCCTTTACAGCACTGGTATGTGGATAGTCAGTTTTCAGGCTTGTGTTGGGGATTAATGCTGTCAGCAGGGATGAGAGTTGTCCTTCAAAGAGTCATAAATAACTTTATGGCCCTCTTAAGGGTAATAAAAAGGGAGTGTCCGGTTCTAGTCCCCCTGAACAGCTCTTCGCCATGAAAATTATCCTTTCCTCTCATTGGCTTCATTTGTTCATTGTAGCATTCCAAGTGTTTGAAATAGAGGTCCAACTCTAAATTCTGCATTTTCTTATGTTTTTCTGATCAGTTGAGACATAGTTTTTGTTCTGTCTAAATATGGCTGACCATGATTTTATTTTCATATATTTTGCTAAAATAAATGAGTAGAAGGGTTAAATAATTTAACAGTATTCTCAAATTTGAAATTGTTTGTTTGAATAAGAAGGAAGTTAAGTATCTCAGTTTTCATGAATAATGTACAAGTCTGAAGTACGTTCTACGACATCTGAAATGTGCTCTATTGGTCAGTTAACAAATACTAGTGCAAACTAATAAGACACTTATGGAAAAACTGCACTTCTTCAAATTAGTAAATTGTCAACCAGAAATAGAAATCTTTTATCACAAAGTACAAATCTACAGATGAATGATACTAATTCAACAATTTGCTTTCATCATGAAAAGGTATATTTAATCAAATTTAGCGAATGCCAAAGGAAATGTTGTGTTTCTTTTAATTGTCTTAAGTCCAACAATTCCACAAGGCCTGAGAGTAATTTCTGCTGAAATTTCAACAACATGTGAACTTTCAACAAAATCAAAAAGCTGTGTAAAACTTGGTTGGAAAATCTGTCCAACCTGTGCCATAACACGTGCCTATGAACACGAGCCAGATTCTAACTCATTAGATAGTGACAATGATTTTGTCAACATAGAATTTGAAGCAGAAACTTTAAATGAAACAGTTACCCTTTTGGGATGTTCTCCCAAAAAAACTTTTGGCGCACACTTTGGGCCAGAAAGGGAAGACAAATGTTGGATTCCTGAATGCAGACTGCTTTGTAAAGTTAATTGCCCAATGACACCAAATGGAAGGCAATATTACTTTAATGACTCAAGCTTGCAAAAAGTGAAATTGCTGTTTGTCAAAAACCAAAGGAAATATGAAGTCTAAGAAAACTTGAAATGGGGGAGTAAAGTGAATTGTTCAAAAATTTTTATTTTTTATCAGTTAACATTAATTTCAGCAGAAAAGATATACGAACCCCTTTAAAGATACACCCACATTTCTGCTGTGTCATACTCATATTAAATAAATCATTATAAAACATTAATTAGGTAAGTAAATATTTTAATGACACTTGTGTGGGTTTTTATGATATTTTGAATGTGCTCATATAATATAAGCAACTAAATTATGAAATTATTCTTACACTGTTAATATGGCACATATATAGCAAAATTTATAAGTCCAAAAAAAATATTCAAGGAAGTAATTCCCAAAACTTTTAGATTCAAGTAGAGGTATTTTAATCTTTTTATAAAAAAAAAAATCATGCTTCTCTGAGGTGGGCTCTACTGGTAGTGGACCCCATAGCAGCACCCATATTTTTTGCCATATCATGAAAACTAATTATGATAGAATAATTCAGTTTGTATTTTTGCATGCAGCATCAAAAACAACATTAAACAGCCAAATTTCAGACTTCTACCTTTATTAGAACAGAAGTTGTGCAAATAACCCAAATAAATTGTGCAAGGGGGCCCTTCATTTGCATAAATTTTAAGTATTTTTTATCAAAATTCAGGGAAACTCAGTTTTTTCCATATATGTACACTCACAAAAATTTTGGTGAAAATCCAAGATGGGGTACGTAGCTTGAAAATTTTTCAGAACTTGTTGATTTGAGATGGAATGACCCAAATGGAATTTTTTGTTTTTTGGGAAAGGCTTGTGTAGGGAAGGATCAGGTTAAATGAGAGCCGGTTAAGAGAGGTTCCACTGTATTGTGAAATTGTGCAGCAAAATTTCAGACTTCTACCTTTATTAGAACAGAAGTTGTGCAAATAACCCTGGTGGGCAAAGTTGGGATTCATCATCTTATGTCTTCAAGTCATTGGTTTTTATGATGTATCGCAATATCCAGCATGGAGAGGTGCATGCTTGGTGTAACCAGGAGAGATAAGAAGAGGAACTCGTGGATCAGAGAAATGACAAGAGTGGAAGACATCATGATCAGAGTAAAATCCCTGAAATGGCAATGGGCTGGACATACTGCCAGAAGGACAGACCATCGATGGACAGTCAAAATTTTAGATTGGATTCCAAGGGACAGGAAAAGACCCAGAAGAATACCACATGGGAGATGGGTGGATGAAATTCTAAAGTATGCGGGAATAACATGGAGGAGACTGGCACAAGACAGGCCGTTGTGGAAGAAACTTGTGGAGACCATCGTCCAGCAGTGGATTGATAATGGTTGACAATGATAATTTAACAGCACATCTTTCTTCTTGCATGAATTTTTTTTTTTTTCGGTACAATGATAAAAAGAATTCACACTGATTTACTATAACATGATTTCTGTCAATGCTTTTATCAAGTTATTTTAACAGACCATTCTATCAAGTTCGTTAAAATGCCAAAAAATAGAAATATAACATACAGAACTTTAGTAGATTGGGAGTCAAAATCCCAAATATTTCCAACTCATTTCAGTTTAAATATGATATCATTTAAGGGCATGAAGACCGCCTTTGTTTATTTGAAAAATTACATAATGACATTTTGTTATTCTTCAAGATATGTCTCTTAAAAAACTGCATAATACCAGATAAATAAGATGTTTATGTTTAAAGCATTTTCTTGCAGTCTGTTTGAAGCTGAAAATTTTGAAGTACACGTTATTAGAGAATTAATAAGTTTTATTGATTATGCTATCTGTGCATCCCAAATTGCCCTTTATACCTTCTGGTATAAAGGGCAATTTGGGAATCTTTATCCTAAAAAAAAAGTAATTAACAAATGAAAAAGAATGGCTCATATTTTGCAAATGCAACTCACTCTTACTCTCTGTCAACAGGACTGTGTCATCAGCATACAGCAGTCTGCACACATGCATATTACCAAGTCATAAACCAGTATTATCTATTTTGGCATCACGCATGTATGCCCGCATTCATAAATATAGGGTAATTCAAATTGATTCATCCGATTTCAAATGATATTATGTTATGTGTTTCTAAATATACAGTGATTAATGATGGGTGATTCCATGCCAAATCAACCAGTCACTCAACCTGACCATTTCAGATTTCAATGAAACTTTCAGGGATTATTCTCCCTAGTGATATAAATGAGAATATATTAAAATTTTTTTTTATCTCATTGGGTTTTCATGTAATTAATTTTTAAAAATTTTGAAAAATCGTTGTTTTTTGGCTTGTATAAACTTTTTTTATCTTGAATTTCTCAAGTTCTATAAGGCCTAGAGAGTTGTTTGACCCCTCATTTTAAAGAGAATTTCATAAGTTTTAATTTGATATGCAACTTGACTATGCTTGGTGAAAAAAATTAATTTGAAAAAAATTAAATTTTTTAAGTGTTTTTTTTAATTTTTTTAAAAAATATATATGTTTTTTGTAATGTTATAAGCTTTAAATCCTGAAACTTTTAGAGTGGGAGCTCTATGGGATCAGGAGTTATGGTACCAATGGTATTGTTTTAAATACCAGTTAGGGCTACGTCACTACCTTTAACTTTTGTAAGGTAAAAAATAAAATAAAAAATAAAATAAAAACTACATTGGCTATGAGGTAACCAATTTACATTAGGGTTTATTACAGATAATGATTTACTAAACCTACAGACTAATTAGGGATAGCATGTGAGTAAATAGTCTGCTAATCACAGGTGTTCTGGCACAATCCTGTACAGACTTGTCTGATTCATGTTCTTGCAGGAGTGTGACTCATGCTCACTCTAGCTCAACTTTTGCTTAGTTTCTTCTAAGATCTCAGTGAGTGAACAGTTAGTTGTTGGCAGTGTTACTTAAAGTGTTTCACATAAAAATATGATTTTTATAAGTTAAAAATATTAAGTAATAAGTTTAACCATTTTTGACATCTTTGTTTGGAACAATTAGGCCTCTCTCCAGTTCAAAAGTACAGCCAGTTCTATTTAAAGGCCTATTATTATATAAGATATTTTTTTTATTGTTTCAGACAATTTGACTTGTACTATTATTTATAATTTTAACTCGACTCTATTATTAGGACTCCGTGTCAATATGGGTGAACCCAGTACATCAAAGCATTTTTTGGTATATTGTCGTAACCCATTTAAGAAACCTGGTCATAATTATTATAAGAAACAATTGAGATCTGTAAATGAAAATATTTTGAGACATAATGCCAATTTACATGAAGGTGACAAGATATGTGATGGGTGTCGTAAAGCTTTACTAAATAAAGCTTCCAGAGATTTTAACTGAGCAAGAAGTCTTGCATTCGAACAGCTCAGAATCACAAGACCATTTGAATGTTCCTAAAGTACCAGTTCAAAATACATTGTCAACTCCAGAGAAAAAAGAGGCAATTGAAGCTTTGAACAAAAGTCTGACTGCTATCGAAGAAACGCCTATTAAAAGAAAACGTTTGATTGAAAAAAATACCCAGAAGCAAAGATTAAAAAAGTGACATAAGCTTTTCAAACGAAGGTACTTAATTTAAATCCAGGTACCACTGAATCTGACGCTGCAAAAAATTATGACAATGAAATTATTAATCAATTGAAAGAAAAGTTCAATGCTACTACAGACAAAAGTGTTAGAATGCAGGTTCTAACTACACTTCCCAAAAGCTGGACTCTGAAAAAAATTTAAACTGAATTTGGAGTGTCTAATTTTACTGCTAGAAAGGCAAAAACAGTGTTAAATGAAAAAGGTATAATGCCATGCCCTGACCCAAAGCCTGGAAGAGCATTGGACCCTGCAACGGTAGCCCTAGTAAAAGAATTCTATCAAAATGATGAGGTTAGTCGTTAAATGCCTGGTAAAAAAAGACTTTGTTTCAGTAAAAAAAAATGGCAAACGTGTACATGTTCAAAAGTATTTAATTCTAAGTACATTAAAAGAATCACGTGTACTATTTAAGGAGCATTACCCTGATCAGAGAATTGGAATTTCTAAATTTTGTGAGCTTCGTCCCAAGCATTGTGTTCTTCCTGGGTCCAGTGGGACACATTCTGTGTGCGTTTGCACAATACATCAGAATGCCAAATTAATGATGGCTCAGTGTAAAATACCTGAATTGACAAATGGTAAACTCCCGATTAAAACATACAAAGATGTAACAAGCAATATAATTTGCAAAACGCCAGCATCTAAATGTTACTTCGCAAATTGTGTAATTGCCCAGGAAGTGATGATTTGAAGGCTCGGTTTGAAGAAGCTTTTGAGCTTAATAGCATTGAAAATGTAAGTTTCAAACAATAGATGCAGATTGATAACAAGTGTGTCCTGGAAACTATTATAAAACTGACAGAGTTTTTGGATTATTTGTTTCAGAGTTTACCAAAACTTTTAAGACACTCTTTCATTGCTACTCAACAGTCTTCCTATTTGTGACACTTGAAAGAAAATCTACCTCAAAACCAATGCATTGTACTTTGTGATTTTGCTGAAAATTATGCATTTGTGCTTCAAGATTCTGCACAAGGCTTTCATTGGAACAATGCTCAAGCAACAATACATCCGTTTGTTATATACTACGTTGATGAGGAAACCAAAAAGTTGGCGCACCTGAGCTTAGTTATTCTTTCTGATTGTATGGTGCATGATACAGTTGCTGTTCATTTGTTTCAACGCCTCATGATTGACTTTCTTAAACAGAATCTGCCCCATAAACCCGAAAAGCTGAATTACTTTTCAGATGGAGCATCATCACAGTACAAAAACAAATAAAATTTTCTCAATCTCTGCCATCATGAGAAAGATTTTGGCATCAAAGCGGAATGGAACTTCTTTGCATCGTCACATGGAAAAAATGCATGTGATGGTGTCGGAGGAACTGTTAAATGATTAGCGGCATTGACCAGTCTATGAATGGTCTACAATGATCAAATTATGACCCCTTGCCAACTTTATGATTGGGCTAAAGACAATATTGTCAACATCGTTTTTTGTATTCCACTGCAGACGAATACGAGGCAGAGGAAAAGACCTTGAAGAGTAGGTTTGAAGCAGCAACAACAGTAAAGGGTACTCAACAATTTCACAGTTACAGTCCTGTGTTTTAGTGAAAAGCTACTCATTTTCAGAGGAATCAAGTGTAGAAATAGTTTCAGCTGATGACACTGATGATGATCTGGACATTAACGACATTGTTGGCTTTGTTACATGCCAATACTCAGACAAGTGGTGGTTAGGTTGTGTGTTAGGAATAGAAGGAGATGAAGTAAAAATAAGTTTTTTGGAACCACATGGCCCTTCTCCATCTTTCAAATACCCACAATTTACTAACATAATACTAGTTGTGCATAAAAGTGAGGTTTTAACAAAAGTTGATCGTACCACAGCTACAGGAAGAGTTTATCGACTTACAGACTCGGAAACCAAAAAGGCAAACAAGAAATTATTTGTTAAATTAAAGAAGAACTAAGAGGTCGCTTTTTTGGCGTAACTACCACTCTTGAGTGCTAACTAAAATTTTTTTTATTAATTTTACCAGGTAAAACTTTTAGCCTGTTGGGACTATCCTTCCCTTGTTTTATGTTTGACTATGTATTAATATGATGTATTATGTAGATTTTAAAACTCAGTGGCTGTTATCATGTAAACACACTAAAACAAGAATTTTAATCCATTATTACTTGTACAGTAACTTTAAGTTTTTTTTGCCATAGCTCCTGATCCCATTGAGATCCCACTCTAAAAGTTTCAGGATTTAAAGCTTATAATATTACAAAAAACATATTTTTTTCAAAAATTTTAAAACACAATCTTAAAAATTTGGTAATTTTTTTTAAATTAATTTTTTTGTTTTCACCAAGCATAGTCAAGTTGCATATCAAATTGAAACTTATGAAATTCTCTTTAAAATGAGGGGTCAAACAACTCTCTAGGCCTTATAAAACTTAAGAAATTCAAAATTGAAACAGTTTATGCAAGCCAAAAAACAACGATTTTTCAAAATTTTAAAAATTAATTACATGAAAACCCAATGAGATAAAAAATTAAAAAAAATATATTCTCATTTATATCATTAGGGAGAATGATCCCTGAAGGCTTCATTGAAATCTGAGATGGTCAGGTTGAATATTTAAATTTTTTGGTTTATCTGGCATGGAATGACCCGTATAAAGAAAAAAACTCCAAATTTTGTTTTCATATCTTACAAACATTCTGTGTCACTTCCGTTGGTCACACAAACAATGTTGAGGCGATAATCAAATTCCTGCCATCATGATCAAGTATGTCTGTTATCAGCCACTGCAGAGCACTATGAATTGTGGACAATGGTGGCACATACACATTATCCTTAACATAGCTCCATAAGAAAAAGTTGTAATGGTCAGGTCTGGAGACGTGGCGGGCCACCTGTAGAGTACCTTGTCTTGTCCACAGCAACCAATTCAGCAGTTAGGAAGCTGTTCGTTAAGGTAATGGCAAACATCCAGATGCCAATGTGGCTTATACTTTATTTTTACTTATTTGGAATGTAACAATTCATAAACTCAGTAAGATTTCTTTTCATTTTAATGTGTGGTACGCTATTATTACCTTGATTTTTACAGAGCTATGATCTAATGAAATCGGATGAATCATTTTGAATTACCCTTATACAGGGTGATTCATAAAGAAGTATACAGTTTCAACACACTGTAAAACAAGAACAATGTAAGATATTTTTTGTTACCTGTAACAGAATTGTAGGGGAATGTTTCAAGTTTTTTAGAGACAGTCACAGATGTTCTATCTGTGCACCCTTAGTCACACGACACACATCGAGCCGGTAAACCATTTCCGCCCAAACGCGAGGTAAGATATCTGAATCAAGTGCAGTGATAGTGGCTGTGAAATGCTGTTCAGCTCCGCTTGATCAACAGGAAGGGGAGGGGCGAATACCTTGTTCTTTACGTACACCCACAGGAAAAAGTCACAAGGTGTTAAGTCAGGACTTCTGGGTGGCCACGCGCGCCATCGCCTACCTCACTTCCCTCAGTAGCGGGACATAAACTTTGGAAGTACATCTACCTAACGATTCGCAGTCGTGGTCCGTGTCTTCAACTGTTACTGTTTTACAACATCTGGAAACTATACTTCTTTATGAATCACCCTGTATTAAACAGCCAGGCAGAGTGGCAAAATGTAGATGTACACGCTTATGCTGTATGCGGATAGTTTCAAAATTATTCAAAGATTTTGATAATGACAAGATTTTAATTTAATAACTGGCACTGAAAAAGGAACCTGGCTATAAAATTTAAATTTTTTTTCTGTGTAAATGAAACTTTCAACACAGTTCCTATACATGAAAACAGGCCTTGATAAAATTTAGAGGCCAGAAATGTTTGTAAAAACTAAAGAACTCAAAAGGTGTGAAATTAATTGAAAGTTCTTCCAAGTTAAAATAGAATTAAGATTATTCCTTGATAATTTTGCTAGGAAAATTAATGATGTTTAAACTGTAAAAACATTTAAGTGAAGTGGATGTAACTTTTATCCATTGTAACTTTCAGACATTTGAAAGAGCTAATAGATTGTTTTGGGAAACCATGGACAGTGAGTGGGAGCAAGAAAAGCAGAAGATATTAAATGCACTCATGGGATCGTCTCAAGAGCTGTTAGAAGTTAGCCTTGACATTGAAGTAAGTTCTAAGTTTTTTTAAAAGTTGTTAAGAATCATCTACATACTGTACATTTGATATTACTGTACTTTCCAGAATATCCACATTTGGTTCGAGTGCACATGACCTCACACCCTGTGGTGGCATTGCAAGCCTCCACAAATTTGTCACTTTTCTTGTAGGACTTCCGTCCACAGTGTTAGGTCCCAGCCACCTACAGCGAGATCACCTTTTGGGCAGGACACAGAAACGGAAGGAATGAGAGCAAGTCTAGCGACTTTGACAGAACAGTTTGTAGTGAGATTAGAGTACAGTAGATGGCACCACCGTACAAGTACCATATTGCACATAGAGGAGTGAGAGAATTTCACGAGCATGAACCAGCAGCCTTATATACCGTCGTGTACTCGGTGCCCCACGAAAGCGAAAAGCACCAGCTTTAAGAGAGAGGAACTGCGGTTTAGTAGTTAGGTAAAGCTTGCATGATAGTTATTTTCCCATAGATGGCATTATGAACTGCGATGACGTTGAGACCGTCGGCATGACCGAGCTTAAAGACCTGAGGGTTCACTTTGCAGCTGGCAGCCGAGTAGTCGAGAGTTCTGGCCTTTCCTGATGATGCTATTTCCAGTGTGGTATGAAAGCGTTTAAAAGTGGCTGTCTCCGTAGGCCAGCGAAAATGGAGTTTTGATGTTCAGGTTTTTAAACTAAAATTTTTAAAAATGTTGCTTCAAAAGGTAATTATGTTTGTCGCAAATAGTGTTTGACTGAAAATTGTGTATATGTACCTTAGCTGTGATGTGTTGGGGTGAAAGTGTCGTGTGAGTTTTGAGTACTGCTGAGTTTGTCGTTTGGATTTTATGTTTGAGTTTTAAAAGTTACTTAGGATTCAAATTCAAGATTATGTGTTTATAAATTTTGAGAGGAAATAGCGACAATATTTGCATATCTTTGAGTTGGGAGTCTGACCAAATTCTATAACCACATGTAGGAAATGTTCACTAAAATGTAGGACTCCTTGACATGAATATGGCAGGTGAGTGGCCTACAGTAATTATACAGGTAAGTGTTCTGAATTAATTCCATTTTGTAATAGTTTGGTGAGAAGATCTAACCACAGAAGTTATTGTGAACAATTTACCACTTTTTTCTTTTCATATTATTTTCATTGTGTTATTTTTATGTTTGAATATATTGAATTTAAAGTTACATGCTGTGATGACATTTTTCTTAATAAAATGTAGTTTGCAGTTGTTAGCTGAACAGATATATTTGTGATGTCATGAATCTTTGGTCCAGTATAAGTTCCCACAGTATAATTCTTAAATGGTGGCCCTGGAGAAAGACATTAATGCCCTAGATCAGGGATTCCCAAACTTTTTGAAACTGCGCCGCCCTTGCACCCCCCCCCCCCCCCAAAAAAAAGCCCAAATTAGAGTTTGTGGTATTTTTTAAAAGAAAATAGTCATTTACATTACTAGCTTGTATTCGTTTTAATGTAAAAATAAAAAATAAAAATAAAATGACAGAACTGAATAAGAAGAAATTGATGAGATAGGCATATTTTCACAATGGTAACACTCTTGATTTGACTTTCACATTTTTACAGTAGATTTAGAAACTACCTAACAGAGGTATTTGCGTCTTAATGGGATGGGGGAGCTTGTTTCTCGTCACACAAAACATCGAATCTGTGGACAATGTTTGATACAGCTACTGGGATCATCTTCTCAACAGTAACTTTGCTTCTACATATATCTGCATCTTATTGCCGCCAGAGCTGAAAATCCTGCCTCGAAAAGGTAGGATGTTGCAAAAGGAAGAATTGCTGTCATGGCTTTCTTACTGAATTCTGGGTACTCCTTTGCCACACTGTTCCAAAACTGTCAGAGTTCGGGAAGCGAATGTCATTTTCAGTGTGGAGTCTGAAGAAATGTGAATTAACTGTTCCTGCTCAGCAGTAGTAAAGGTTGATGGTGGATCTGCTGTGAACGGGTCTGTAACCCGCTTCTGTTCATCTGTTTGTGGAGGAAAATATTTGTCAAATTGAACGTTGAGTTGAGATAGATGTTCCAAAGTCACAGATTTCAATTTCACACTTAATAGCATCTCGTTTTTTTTTTTTTGTATACACTTGTGTAACGTAGAAAAAAATTCAAAATCGCCTGATTTCGTACTGTTCTTCCACAGAAGTAGCTTGCTTTTGAAAGCCAGAATCTCGTCCGACAGCTGTATTATGCGTGATTCTCTGCCCTGGAGGCTTACATTCAGAGAATTCAGCCTCTCAAATGTGTCACACAAATACGCCAACTTGGGAAAGAAACATTCACCAATACTACGTCTTTCTGTGAGATACAAGAAAATTTCATGGGCAAGTTTTCAAAGAGCATTACAGTCTGAAACTCAGATGAAGGGAGCACTTTCACAACAAGCAAAATGATGTGTTTTCTCATTTTCTTTAACATTCTTTCTTACAATTCATTCTTAAAAATATGTACACGTCTTGAAAACGTGCATGTTGCGTTTCACTACAAGTTATAAGTTTTAGTTTTTCTTTATACCCACAATGCCCTGAACCAAGACCGCCGACTCCCTGGGACGTCGTAACGCACAGGTTGGGAACCGCTGCCCTAGATCAATGCTATTCCACCTTTTTTGCTTGCGTACCCCACAAGACACTACCAATATTTTTTAATTTATGAATTGCCAAATGGAATAATTTAATACTGGAAATACATATTGATTGCCAAACAGCATTGTTTAATATTATAAATATATATGAATTGGGAAACAGCAATGCTTATTATGAATCATACCAAAAATACGACAATATTAATCTTATGAAATATCCATTTAGTGAGAACGCTGGGCTTGTTTTTTCGTAGCTAGAAATTCAATTTGGAGATGAAAGTTAGTGAGTGCAAGGATAATGACTGGCTCTGGATCTAGGCGATTCCTCTCCTTAAATAGTGCAGAAAAGCCTTGTTCACACAAGTAAGTCGATGGAAATAGAAGAAGCTTTGAAATAGCAAGGTCACTTAACTCCGTGAACTCTCTAAATTTCACTAAATTATGGGTGTTACACAGGAATAAAGGAAATTACTTACAGTCAAATTTTTGGGTACAGTCAAATTTTGGTAACACCCTTACCCTTCCTCAGGATTACACTATAGTAGGTGTTGCCATTCATTAGCTAAATTCCAACCTTTCACATCATTTAATGTTGTACCTCTTTTCTCAATTTCCAGTCCTTCTGACAATTTCCAGTCCTGACAATTTTCAAGAGAAAATTGTCAGAAGGACTAGAAATTGAGGGAAGAAGCTAGGTACAACATTAAATGATGTGAAAGGTTGAAATTTAGCTAATGAATGGCAACACCAACTATAGTGTAGTCCTAAGGAAGGGTAGGGGTGCTACCCAAAAATTTGACTGTAAGTAATTTCCTATATTCCTGTGTAAAACCCACAATTTAGTGAACTTTATTGTGTACCAAGTCCATAAACTTTTGGAGCTGCTGTCCAAAAATCGGAGATTGACATGTTCTTGAACGTTGCTTTTTGTGTGTTATCAGCAGACATTTCAATTAAATCCTCTTTTAATTTGATGGAAAAATCAGATGAAGTACATGCAACAGTATTAAAGAGATTTGTAATCCAATCGTGTGTTTTGTCCTCATTCTCAATCTGTGGAAAGTATTTCAAGAATGCTTCATTCAGCCGGACCAAATGGCATTTAAAGATTCCCACCACAGTATCACTAACAGCAATTACATTTTGTTTACTAATACAAAAAAGTGCTGTCAATACACGATTTAAAACGTTGAAACTATTCATTAAATGATTAAAAATACAAGATCTTTTCGGTCGACTATCAACTCCTCTTCAGGCAGAGTATGAAAAAGTTTACAGCAGTGTGTTTTATAATGTATTACAAAGTCTTCTGATGTAGATTGTGTGGAGGCACTCAACAGGGTGTGATGAACATGATGTGAGCATAGTTTAGTCATGTGTGGGTGCATTAAGGATGTTTTCCACTGTTGCAACAGTGTTCAAGAAAAGTGGTGTCCATGGCAGTGGAAAATTATATGGCAAATCATCGTTACAGCACATCTTACCATGATTGTATTGGGTTGAAGAATAAGTAATGTCGTTTTTTTCAAATGTTGGAAAACTTTATTGATTAAATTATTTTTTGTTGTTGCGAAATAATGTATTCGCCACTAGTATTTACAACTGCTTCCCATCGTTGAACAAGTTGTTTGATGCCTTGGCGATAGAAATCTGCCGGTCGTGACCCAAAAAAGTCATCCAACCACGTCCGCAATTCCACGTTGTTATTGAACGACACGCTGTGCAAATTTTTGGAAAACGGTTGAAACAGATGCAAATCGAATGGAGCCAAGTCTGGAGAATAGGGCTGGTGCGGCAGGACTTCCCAATTGAGCGCTTGAATGGCGCTTTTGGTCCTATTGGCAATGTGGGGCCTAACGTAGTGTTGCAGCAGAACACTGTATCACCGATCGGGTCACTTTTGTTGCATTGTGTTGTGGAGTCGATGCAGTTGTTGAACATAGAAGTCCGCGTTGACCGTCTCATTGTTCCGAAGAAGTTCATAGTGGATGATGCCCTGCCAATCCCACCAGACACATAACATCGTCTTCCGAGGATGCAACTCTTTTTTTGCTCGCGGTTTTCCGTGTTTCAGGGGACTGAGCCATTCTTTTCACTGCTTCATGTTGACGTACATACACCATTTTTCGTCGCTCGTAACGATGTGGTACAGAAATCTTTCCTTGTGACCACAAGTAGCCCTGTGATGAGCAAGCAAACCGGCAGCAATTGTGGAATGTTTGATTTCTGTTGTTGTCGTTCAAAACGTGCGTAACCCAAGCGCCGAGCTTTTGAACTTTTCTCATCGCATGAAGGCGATTCACGACTGTCTTCTGATCACAGCTCATTTGCTCAGCCAATTCTCTGGTTGATTGGCACAGGTTTTCATGCAGCATCTGGTTCAATTGCTCTTCATCGAACTCAACCAGGCGACTGGGGAGATCATGTCCTCAAGTTTGAAATTGCCGGATTTGAAGTGCGAAAACCACTGTTGAGCCATTCTTTCAGTCACAGCATCTTCACCGTAGACAGCACAAACCTTGAGGGCAGCTTTCGTGGCTTTGGTCCCTCGATTAAGCTCGAAGAGCAGCAGATGTCAGTAATGCTCCTTTTTGTCCACTTGACATTCCATTTTAATGACCTGAAAACCAAATAAAATAAAATACGATCACACACACTGGCATGTAGAGTGAGCACGTATCTATCGCATGTTATATCGCATGTTGCCACAATATTTTATTTTGGCATACAAATGGAACTGTGGAAAAACCCGACATTACTTATTCCTCAACCCAATATATACACAGACTTTCAGTAAATAATAAGGAGCTGCAATTATTGGCAGTTGCTAATATTGGGGCCTCATTCGACTTCATGTGAGCCTCTAGTCGTAAGTCTAGGTAAAGTTGTATTCGTCACAGAGTTCTTAACATTGTATTTATGTTCCGAAATATGAGTCTTTAAATTATGAAGCATGGTGCTAATATATACAGAGTCCCAAAAACTTTCTAAAAAGGAAAAGTAACATTTCCCCCAAAAAAGGTCCTTTAACTTTCCAAAAAGTTCTGGCACCTTTGTGCCAGTGTTTAAATTATGAAGTGTGTAGCCAATATATACAGTAACTTTTTGGAAAGTTAAAGCTACATAAGAAGGGCCATCCAGTTCATCCCCTGGTTTCGGGCTATGCCAGCCAGCCCCCCCCCCCCAAAAAAAAAAAAAAACCAACTAGAAAAGGCTTTGGCACATTACCTCTCACCTTTAACTTTTGACTCTCCACACTTGGTTAAAAGCTCTTCTTAAGCTCTGCAAAAAATTAAGGATTTTCAACCTTGCTTTTACCCTAACGTGTTACTTGCACATGTCCATGAAATAATTAACACACAACTTAACGCGTTGAGCAACATCTCATATCAAGAGCTACAGTCTGTGCTGTGCGCCTTGCACCTGATATAAAAGGACACACTTTTATTTCAACAATGTTACAGTATATATTGCCAAACTGAGGGTGCCCCAATGGGCTCACCCCTTTCTGCAATCTTAGCAGAACTATACATGCAGCAATTGGGAAAAGATGTATTAACCACCTGCCAGTTTTCAAGTCTGTACATAAGATACGTGGATGATGTTCTCATATTTTGGCCACATTCAAACAATCGATTTAACCTTTTCGTTAATCAATTGTTATCACGGTCTCACACTATTAAATTTTATACTGAAAATGAGAACAACTGAACACTTCCATTTCTGGATATTCTCTTGCACAGAAATTGTATCTCAAATGGTATTTCTTTTTCAGTTTATAGAAAGCCAACTTATAACCCTGTACTTATTCCCATGAAATCAGCTCATCCTTATAACTGTAAGTTTTCAGCATTACATTTCATGGTGTGTCATGCCTTCTCTCACTCATCTAGCTCAAAGATACCATATCAAGAACTTGATAGAATAATTGATATTGCAGGTAACCATGGTTATCCCCGAGAAACTGTTGTTAAAATCATTGTAAAGCTACAACAAAATAATTCTACAACCTTAGAAAGGGATTTGAATCTAATCCATTTCATTAGCTCAGAAGATTACAACACATTTGTATCCCCCATTCTCAGAAATGCTTGCAAAAAAATACCGGCTTGACTTCGGTATAGAAACTAACAATTTATTCTCCATGGTAAGAAAGCTTAAAGACTCTGTTGATACACAACACAGACATGGAGTCTATGGTATACTGATGGCTACAAATAATTTAGGCCAGGGCACTGTATATATTGGTTTCACGCTTTGTAATTTTATGATTTCACGGGGCGTGCGTGCAAGAGTAGTAAATTTCAACCTCGAGACATGAGCAAAGATACGGGAGATACAACACTGGGTGTACCCATGGTTAAGAGCTATGTCCCCAATAATACTGAATTCCAGTTGGTGTAAACGAGAAGTGGAAGAGTGTGTGAACGTGCGACGAACAAAATAATATAGTGCCGAAAGTTTATAATTGTAGGGATGAGCTGAATTGGCAGAGATAATACAAGAAATAGCAGAAGGCTTACGATAAACAGAAGTAGTTAAATGATGATATACTGGGTCACGCTGTAACAAAATATCCAAAAATGGGAGGGAGCAAGAATTCTCAACCTCAACTGTAAAATTGATAGATGAAAACTGAGCTGACATAAGTACGGAAAAAGCCATAAGTTCATCGAGAGAATAAGTCCAAAACATAATAATATCATCAATGTATCTTAAATATAATGTGGGACACAAGCAGGGCAAGATTTCATCTTTTTTGCTCACTAGCAAATTTCTAGTGACCAAATAGTTTGGTAGCAAAACATTTGCATGACTAGCAAGTAAAACTAAATCACATTGTAACTTATTTTCTAATAAAGTTACACAGAAATTTAAATATGTGTATAAATATTTTGACTTACCTTTTTGAATAATGAATAGAATCTTAGATAAGTTTAGTGACTATCTTTATTATTAATTTCTAACAAATTCTGATACCACATGAACATATTTCACTGACATTCTAATTCAGATTTCTTCCCATATGGTTTACACTCAGGGTGTCTGACTTTGTCATCATGCCACTTTATAACTGCTGACTGTGGATTAAAAATCTCTTCTTGTGGCCCTTCTATTTCAATTGTCATCAGAGCATTTAAAGTTTCAACAGACAAATTGTTCCTCCAATCCCCTTGTATTCTTTTTAAAAAACTGAATCCCACCTCACAACATGCAGTACTAAGTGGAAATATCGCACAAATTTCTGCTAAACTTCTACACACTTCATATCTGCCAACTACCACACAATGCCATAGTTTCTACGGAATTAGTTGTCTGACTACAGAACTCACTATCAAAACTACGGATTCTACAAATTTTCATTTTGTTTCAAATTTTTCTTTTGCTATTTTTTATGATATACACGAGATTCTTACATTGATTCGCGGAATCCCGCTTTTTTTTTTTTTTTTTGTCATCAGTTAGATCATTCTGAAGATCGATATTTGGGAGAGGGGGGGTCGTTTTCCATCTGGAGACAAAATTTCGTGCTTCAAAACTTTCAAACACAGTAGTGAAACGGAGTAAGAAAATTTTGCCGTAATCGCAAATTTTTCTCCCAATGTTGTCTTTGTGTCCGCTTTTCTTGTTAAATATCATTTTATTGCATAAATGTTTGCATTTTAGCTTGAAACTGTGGATAACAATTTGCAAAAACGGAAGTTGACTGCTGCAAAATTTTTCTGTAGTCTTCAGGCATGAGATTCTTCCGCGAATTCAAGGAATTCCGGCTTTTTTAGTTATTATTGGAATTCCGTCTTTACGAAACTAGAAAACGAAAGGTCGACGGAATTCGGATTTTTCCGTAATCATAATTTTTTTTTTTTTCTCATGATGTTGCCTCTGTCAAGTATTATTGCTCATTAACATTTTACTGGATAAATATTTATATTTCAGCTTGAAAATACAAGGAAAATTTCCAAAACCAGAAGTCAGACGAAGCAAAAGTTTCTTCCGTAATCGTTTACCCCCTCCACGAACACGTTTCGTAAAAAAGCGTCTATCTATGCCACGCAATAAGGCTAGTTACTATGGATAAGACTTTTTCCAGTGTTGGCAGGCTATTTTCTAATAACATTTTGGTTTGCTTCTTTCGGTTTTGTCTACCATCCGAATAAGTGGAATTATTCTTGCTTATTCATCACTGATCATTAGAGCGCAGTATTTGATGTATGCACGACTATCAAGACTTGTGGAAGTAAGCGATCGCTTGGCTTAGGGTGCGACAGGAGTTGAGGACAAAGTTCGTGGGGCAAAAGAAGGGAGGGTGGCAGAGCAGGTGGTCAAACAACCGATCCATCATAGAGCTCTGGGTTGCTACAGCAACCATTGCCAACGTCACGTTCAGTTTCTGTAATAGACCAATGAGGGCACGGTGGAGAGGAGTTTCAATGGGCTTCTACGACAGTTTGGAAGGGATGAAACATATGGGGAGGATGGGTATTAAGTGTCGAAAGGAAATTGGCGAAAGAGAATCGCTGATCGTCGCTGTTTTAACAAGTGATAATAGAAACTGTTATGTAAACTTCGTGGATAAATAAGGATTTTTGGTTACTTTAAATAAAGAAATTACCTTACTAGCAATATTTGCTACTGCGATTTTTTTCACTAGCAAATTTGATTTTTCACTAGCTATTTGCTAGTTGCTAATCGGTGAAATCGCGCCCTGGACACAAGACACATTGACTAAACACACGCTCTTCCAAATATTGCAAGGCGATTTCCGCCAAAACTCCAGACAGGGGTGAACCCATAGACGTACCCTGCAATTGTTGGTAAATAACGCTGTTGAATTTGAAATAAGAACGTTGGTAAGTAAATTTCAAAACCTGCACAACGGCTAAGGCTTCTACGGGTTGGCATAATCCAAACGAATGGGGCCTGGAGTCAATAATATTGATAACATCGGGAACAGGAACACTGGGGAACAAAGAAGTTATGTCAAAAGATGCCATAATAAAACCATTACTTCCAGAGTTAAACGCATGAATTTTATCAAAGGCCTGCTTTGAACTTCTAATAGAAAATTGTGAGTCGGAAGTCAGCGGAGCAAAAAAAATTGTCAAAGCTCTTTCTAGAGTACGACAACGGTTAGAAGAACTGGACACCAAAGGTCTAATAGGATGTCCCGGTTTATGCAGCTTAACCCTACCAAATAAATCCGGCACATGGGGGCCAGGGGGTGGGTGCATAGAACGAACAATGGAAATTGGCAAGGCAGAATGGTTTTTTAACTTGCCCAATGCTGCCACTGTAGCTGCACAGGGGTCAAACCTCATAATTTTATGAGGAATTTGATTTATTGCCTCTTCCATTTTTTCAACGTAAGCAGTTTTGTCATAAATGACAATTTGTTGTGACTTACGGCCAAAATGAGAGAAGCCCTGTTGCTCTGTCAGTTGCTTTAGTTGTCTGATTTCCTCCTGGTAGTGGCGTTTCTCCAGTTGGAACCTTCTTGACATGTGGCTTTGAAGAGCTTTTGATTCACTATAGTTGCATAAGTGAGAGAATTCTCTGGATTCGTTTGAAAGTGAAACTTCAGAGAATTGTAATTGTTGTAGTGTATGCTCCTTGTGACTCGGAACCTTCTGATAAGAAAGATTTCTGGAATGAGCTAAAAGCTGTTTTGAGCCAGTTTGGTGCTAAAGAAAAAGTTATAATAGCAGGGGATTTCAATGCTAGAGTAGGTGTGCAGAATGCAATTTCTGACAATGTTCTGGGTAAGTTTATTGATCCTTGTGTGAATGATAATGGTGAAAGATTAATTGAACTCTGCATTGAGAATGATTTGTGTGTATCTAACACATTTTTCAACCACAAGTATATACACACATATACTTGGAAAAATCGTACTCTTGCTCAAAAGAGTGCGATAGATTTTGTTGTTTGCGATCAGCGTTTGAAACACTTAGTTGTTGATACCCGTGTGATGAGAGGTGCGGATGTTGGTTCTGATCATTACTTGGTAGTGTCACGAGTGAAACTTAATGTTGGTTGGAGGAAAAGGAATAGGAAGAGACCCAGGATAGAAAGAATAAAGGTTGATAGGCTCCTTGAAGATCATCAGCGGTATTCTGACTTACTCAGAGAACGACTGAAGGATCTGAAATCTTGTGAGAGGGATGTAGAAAAGAAGTGGGAATGTTTTAAGAACTGTGTTGTTACTGCTGCTAAAGAGGCCTGTGGCACCACAATAGTGGGTAACAATAGAGGTGATGCTTGGTGGAATAGTGAGATTGATGAGGCAGTAAAGAAAAAGAAGGAAGCCTATTTGGGGATGTTGCAAGGTAGAGTCTCTGTGGATGAATATCGCTGTAAGAAGCGTGAAGCTGCTAAGCTGGTTCGCCACAGTAAGGCAAAAGATAGGAAAGAGAAAGTGGAAAGGCATGAACTGGCTTTTTGGAAAGATAGAAAGTCCTTCTGGAAGTGCATGAGACTCAGGAAAAATAGGGGAAACAAAGTTGTAAGTTGTGTGAAGAATGAGATTGGGGAAATGATATGGGAGCCCAATGAGTTAAGTGACAGATGGGGCAAATACTTCTGTGAGTTATTAGATCAGGAGAGCAAAAATGATTCTGAGACAGATGCAGATGATGTCACAATTAGGGATGAAAGCACGGGAGGGATCTCAAGAGAAGAAGTGTGTAAAGCTCTAAAATCTCTTCAGAATGGTAAGGCTCCAGGAGTTGATGGCATAACTGCAGAGGTGTTGAAGTATGGTGGTGACTCTATAATTGACTGGTTAACTGAAATTTGCCAGTTGTGCTGGGAGTTAGGAATGGTCCCTCGGGATTGGAAGGATGCTATCATTGTTCCCTTGTATAAGGGAAAAGGTGATCAGACTGAATGCAAGAACTATCGTGGTATTAGCCTACTGAGTGTGCCAGGGAAAGTGTTTGGTAAGGTTGTTATTGAAAAAGTACGGGGTCTTACATCAGAGAAAGTGTTGGATGTTCAGAGTGGTTTTATGCCTGGCAAAGGCTGCACTAACCAGATTTTTGCATTACGCATGATGATTGAAAAGTATCTGGCTGTTGGGAAGAAAGTTTTTACTGCCTTCATAGATTTAGAGAAAGGTTACGACCGAGTCAGTAGGACACTTTTGTGGAAGGTATTGAATGAATATGGTGTTACTGGGAATCTACTTAAAAGTGTGAAAGCCATGTATGCTGGTAGTAGAGCTTGTGTATGAGTGAATGGTGTTTTATCAAAATGGTTTTCCATTGATGCAGGAGTTAGACAAGGTTGTGTAATGTCACCATGGCTGTTTAATATATTTATGGATGCATGCATGCATGAGGCCAAAATAGATAATAGTGGTTTATGTCTTGGTGATATCCGTGTGTGCAGATTGCTGTATGCTGATGACACTGTCCTGTTGGCAGAGAGCAAAAGTGAGTTGCAGAGTATGTTGACTCGGATGCACGAAGTTTGCATGAAATTCAAACTGAGTATAAATAAGGGAAAAACCAAAGTTATGGTGTTTGAGAGAGGAACTTGTAGCACTGAATGTAATGTAAGTATAAATGGCACTGTGATTGACCAGGTGAGTGAGTTTGTGTATTTAGGAAGCATGTTTGACAGAGAGAACAAGTTGGATGGTGAAATCAGTAGGCGAGTGAATTCTTCTCTGAAAGTTATAGCTGCTCTGGGAGGTTTTCACAGGAATGATGGGTTCTCTAGAGACTCCCGCATGGCTGTGTATGAAACAGTAATTGTTCCTACTCTGATGTATGGCAGTGAAACCTGGGTACTGCAGAAGAAACTTAGGAGTCGTTTGTGTGCTGGAGAAATGCGTTACTTACGTGGGGTTTGTGGCAAGACACGATCTGATTGTGTGAGGAATGAAGATGTATTGCAGTTGTGTGATGTAAAGCAAAACGTTGTTAGCAAGTTGGAGACCAATATGCTTCGGTGGTTTGGCCATGTTGAAAGAATGAGTGATGAAATGCTTACTAAGAAAATCTTTTCAGCCCAAGTGGTAGGAAGGAAAGGCAGAGGAAGGCCAAGGAAAGACATGGGTGGATCAGATTCAAGAGTGTCTGCATGAGAAAAAGGTTATGAGTATGAAGTATAAAAGATCTTGTGTACGCCGTGTAATGGATATCAGTGAAGCACGAGTTGTATGTCAAGATCGCTGTAAATGGCGAAGTTTGATACGACAACAATAAGTAAAAATATCTGGAAGTTTATATTTCTTTTTGGAGCTAACCTCTGAATCTCAGAGAACAGCTTAGTGATATGTATGTATGTATGCAATGTCCTGTTGTTCCTATGGCAGAGCTCCAATAACCTTCTCAGCTTGTGGAACGAATGAATAATAGTGAACTCTATTAGTAGGGTAGGCAAGTTTGCTACCTCTGCTCAAAGCAGATTTTTGTACCGAAGACAATACATATGAGCTAAAATTAATATATGAGGAGGGTGCAGCTGTATATTCGAACCTCCCAGTTTTTGACTGTTGAGGATAGTTAGATTCAGATTCCAAAGCATTAGAAATTAAACATCGAAGTTTGTGGATATGTCGTAGCTGCCCAGTATTAATTTCAGCCTGTAAGGTTGCTGTCAGGACAACCATAGTCCTATCCAACTGAATGGAATGAATGCTGCGAGACATACGTAAGTTCGTAGCATATGTCCTGCGATTTAAAAAGTCTATTCAGTCCTCTTTTTAAACGGATCTCGGTGGTAAGTCATTTTACCTGGGCATCTCTTAAAACTTCGGCATCACGTTTGGACACCGAAGGTGTGTGAATTGTTAAATATCTGGGTACCACCTTTAAATCATGGCAATTAACTAAAAATGCCAAGTGCATTCCTTCAAGTTCAAGCCGGCGTCAAACTCTAGTAAAAGTCTTAACAAAGAATTCCATAATGCTATATTAAAATTGGTATAAAAGACAACATACCATTACTTCGTAGTTAATATGATCACTATAACATCATTTCGTGCTATGCGTAACGTATAAAAAACATAGACCTAAGTCATTGCACAATCCAATTTCATGTAAAAATGTCCTCAAGTACATACTGAACTATATTTATTACATGAGGTTAAAAAGCTATATACAATAGTTTAAAAACACAAGATCTTTTGCAGTAGCAGCTACCGCATCATCTGGTGACACACAGCTCATACGTATTAGCTCATATGTATTGTCTTCAGCACAAAAATCTGCTTTTAGCAGAGGTAGCAAATTGGCTTACGCTACTAATAGAGTTCACTATTATTCATTTGTTCCACAAGCTGAGAAGGTTATTGGAGCTCTGCCATAGGAACAACAGGACATTGCAAGATATGGAATTTCAAAAGCTCTTCAAAGCCACATGTCAAGAAGGTGCCAACTGAAGAAACGCCACTACTATAAGGAAATCGGACAACTAAAGCAACTGACAGAGCAACAGGACTTCTCTCATTTTGGCCGATAAGTCACAACAAATTGTCATTTATGACAAAACTGCTTACGTTGAAAAAATGGAAGAGGCAATAAATCAAATTCCTCATAAAATTATGAGGTTTGACCCCTGTGCAGCTACAGTGGCGGCATTGAGCAAGTTAAAAAACCATTCTGCCTTGCCAATTTCCATTGTTCGTTCTATGCACCCACCCCTGGCCCCCATGTGCTGGATTTATTTGGTAGGGTTAAGCTGCAAAAACTTGGACATCCTATTAGACCTTTGGTGTCCAGTTCTTCTAACCGTTGTTGTACTCTATAAAGTGATTTGGCAAATTTTTTGGATCTGTTGATTTCTGACTCACAATTTTCTATTAGAAGTTCAAAGCAGGCCTTTGATAAAATTCATGCATTTAACTCTGGAGGTAATGGTTTTATTATGGCATCTCTTGACGCCATAACTTCTTTGTTCCCCAGTGTTCCTGTTCCCGATGTTATCAATATTATTGACTCCAGGCCCCATTCGTTTGGATTATGCCAACCCGTAGAAGCCTTAGCCGTTGTGCAGGTTTTGAAATTTACTTACCAACGTTCTCATTTCAAATTCAACGGCGTTATTTACCAACAATTGCAGGGTACGCCTATGGGTTCGCCCCTGTCTGGAGTTTTGGCGAAAATCGCCTTGCAATCTTTTGAAGAGCGTGTGTGTAGTCAATGTGTCTTGTGTCCCACATTATATTTAAGATACATTGATGATATTCTTATGTTTTGGACTTATTCTCTCGATTAACTTAGGGCTTTTTCCGTACTTATGTCAGCTCAGTTTTCATCTATCAATTTTACAGTTAAGGTTGAGAATTCTTGCTTCCTCCCATTTTTGGATATTTTGTTACAGCGTGACCCAGTCTCTCATCATTTAACTACTTCTGTTTATCGTAAGCCTTCTGCTATTTCTTGTATTATCCCTGCCAATTCGGCTCATCCCTACAATTATAAACTTTTGGCACTATATTATTTTGTTCGTCGCACGTTCACACACTCTTCCACTTCTCGTTTACGCCAACGGGAATTCAGTATTATTGGGGACATTGCTCTTAGCCATGGGTACACCCAGAGTTGTATCTCCCGTATCATTGCTCATGTCTCGAGGTTAAGATTTACTACTCTTGCACTCCCGTCCCGTGAAATCAGATTTGTGGGTTTGTTGGATTACTTACTTAGTTTTTGCTGTGGTTTGAATAGTCTGTGCCGAGGTTGCCCTTTGGCCTTCGGTCTAAAGACTAGTTCGTTATTTTCTTTCATTCGTAAAGATCGGGACCCTCTTCCAGACATGGGGTTAATTGTGTTCCACTAAGGTCGGTTATTCCTGATGTACCTGATACATAGGTTCTACTTTTAGAAATTTTGGTATCAGGTTGGCTGAATCTACCGACACTTCTCATCAGTCAGGCAGTAATCTACCGACACTTCTCTCTCACTCCTGGTTAGTGCTAGTACTTAGATTCCTGACTGGAATGCTTCGCATCTGTTGACTTACCGCCCAAAGAACAAAGTTTCTTTATTGTATATGGAAAGCATGTTTATTTATCAGTTTGGTGATAAATGTTGCAATGATAATATGCCGTACCATATTCCTCAGGCCTGGAAGAACTTGTTAAACGGAGTACCATTACCTTTATAATTACTATTCTGAGTTTATATTTGGAGAGGGTGTTACAAATGTATTTCAGTGATGTATGTCATTACTGTACCATCAGGCAGCACTTTTATAGTTTCTTCAATACCATCATATCAAAACTATTTAAGAACTCTGGTTCCATATGCTGTGTGTCACCCGATGATGCAGTAGCTGCTACTGCGAAAGATCTTGTGTTTTTAAACTATTGTATATAGTTTTTTTTAACTTCATGTAATAAATATAGTTCAGTATGTATTTGAGGATATTTTTACATGAAATTGGAGCGTGCAATGACTTAGGTCTATGTTTTTTAATCTTTATCCCTTTGTTTTCCCAGTTCAGTGATTGAAAGACATTTTCCAATGTGGCATTAAAGAGTTTGGGAGATATAGTGTCACCTTATCTCACTCCCCATTCCAATTTTTATGGGTGCTGTATTTTCAAACAACCGAATCTTTGCACTTGCATTTTCATAGATGTTATTAATAATATTAATGTATGCATCTTCAATACCGCAGGATTTCAGAGCCATTGTAACTGCTGATGTTTTCACCGAATCAAAGGTCTTTTCATAATCGATAAAAGCCATGCATAATGGAAGTTCATATTCCTTCGCTCTGTCAATTGGTTCTCTCAGTATGTGGATATGATCTATAATGCTGTAGCCACTCCTGAATCCAGGTGGTTCTCTCGGTTGAGCCATGTCCAGTGTCACCTTCAAGCGATGTGAAAGAACTTTAGTGAAGATTTTATAAACTACTGATCGAAGGCTGATAGGTCTGTAGTTCCTGAAATCCTCAATGTCACCTTTTTTATGTAGCAGGATCATTGTAGCATTGTTCCAATCCTCAGGAGTCTTCCCTTCATTAAGGCATCGAGTGAAAACTTGGGCAAGTACTGTTTCAATTTCTCCACTTGCTTCTTGTATGATGTCTACAGTAATTCCATCTTCTCCTGGAGCTTTTCCCCGTTTCATGTTCTTGATTGCATGTGCAACTTCTGCTGGGAAGACTAGAAGAACTCTGGTACTGGTACCTCTCGTAATGTCTGGAGTACATGTATCATCCCTTTCATATAGTTTTGAGTAGAAATCTTTCACTCTTTATATTAATTCAACATTTGTCGAAATCATTACGTGGTTTATAAAATTAATAATTATATGTCAACAAAATAGTTTCCATATTATTTACTATTTCACACGTTACTAGAAATTTGAGCACGGGAAAAAAGTCAATATAATAAAAAATTCTTTATTTCAACTTGCCACTTATATTCCTTTTTGTTGTTCCTTATGATCGTTAGAATTTCTTTATATGAAGATTTACAAATTTCATATGAAAAAATGTTTTTATATGTACAGTCATATGCATCATAAGTTGTCAAAGTCCTCCAATATGTAGAAACAATAGGTATTAAATGATTAACATTATTCCAGTTTTTAACTCATGATTTACGAAAATTATACAATAAAAAAAAACCTTCGAACCTCTTGACCATGATGCGCAGAATCGGGAATAAGTCATCTTGTTATCGAATATAGCACGATTTTGTTTCTTGTGGTATAAGCTTCCAAGTTGAAATTCAATCTTATAATTTCTTATTATAGATGATGGTTGCATGTTCCTTTTCCCGTGGCTCGATATCCCAAGCTAGTTTCAATTCCTTCTTTTTGGAATCATCTACAGTGGGTATTATGAGCTACATCTCATACATGTTGTATCTCGGCCACTTACATCGACTTTATTGGCGGTGTCCGACACTCCACGGCAGTTGCACTCTTGCTTGTGCTATTTTTGGTATTAATGCTCATTCTTAGTCGTGTTTTAATATAATTGGATAATATGAATATCTGATTCTAACTTATTTGGTGTTGCCATTCGTTGGTTGAAAATAATTAATAAGGTTTCTTAATACATTTTTTAGTGTTACTTTCTTTTTCGATAAAATATTTCCAAGCGTACGGGAGACTCATTGGATCATTATTATTACAATTTATTTCTTTATTTTTTTCAATCATTACTGCTTCTGAGTTTAATATTTGATTTTTTGTTTTATGTGAGGTTATTAATTTTGCTTCATACCAATCTGGATAAGCTTCATTTTCAATACTATGATATATTAATGATGTTTTGTTTTCTTTTTGTTCCAATTGGATATATGTTCTTTTAATCTGGTCTTAGATCTTCTTTTTGTACTTCCTATGTATACTTCATTTCTTTTTTCTATTTCTGTATAATATTTTGTTGGTATAGAATATACTCCTGCTTTATCAAGTATTGATCTTCTTTAATTTCCTGTAGTTAATATAGTTTTGTTATCTATAACAGTTTCTGCTAATATCATTTTTTCTTTAAGTTATTCCTTCTTTAGGATGTTTGTTATTGGAGGAATGTAGGGAATTTTACCTGCAAATTTTATTTCATTTTTTTGTATATTTATGTTTTCATTTAAAGATTTCTTTGTATTTTCAAGTATATCATGTATGATCTTTTTCTTGTATCCAAATTTCATAGCAGTTCTTTTTATCCAGTTAATCTCTATCATTTCTTTTTTTATTACATGAATGCGTTAATACTCTTCTTATGTATAATTGAAGTGCTGCTCTTTTGAATTTCCATGGATGATTTGAATCAATCGGAATTATCGTTGGAGTAAAAGTTTTATTTCGATATACTTCGTATTCAATCATATTATTTTTCCTGAATAAAGAAATGTCTAAATAGTGTAGTTGTCTGTTAACTTCTTTTTCCATAGTAACTTTTATTGTTGGATAAAAACTATTGTATTTTTCTACAAATGTATCAAGTTCTTTTTCAGACTGGTTCCAGAAGATAAGTATATCATCAACGTATCTTATGTATGGTATTAGATGTTTTTGATTGAATGATTCAAAGAGTTTATTTTCTATGTCTTGTAATATTATTTCAGCAAGAAGCCCTGAAATTGGTGATCCCATTGGTGCACCTTGTTTTTGTCGGTATATTTTTTTATTATATGTGAAGTAGTTATTATCAGCTATTAGTTTTTCAATGCCTGGATAATAGTAATTCTTTGTGCTTCAGGTATTTTTTCATTCTTTTAACTTCTGATCTAATAATTGAATTGCTTCATAAACAGGAGTATTTGGATATAGGGAAACAATATCTAGACTGATCATAAGAAAATCGGTTGTTTTTAGTTCTTTAACTTTTTTAATCACTTCAATGGAGTTGTTAATTGTATAACTATGTTGAAAGTAATACTGTTTTAAATGTTTAAATAGTTCTTTTTCAAGGAGAATAGTTGGAGCCGTTGTTTTATTTACTATTGGTCTTAATGGTTCTTCTTTTTTATGCATTTTGATTTTGCTGAATATGCTTGGAATAGATGCTCCTACGGGCGGAATGGCTTTGTTTTTAATATTATCAGGCAAATGTCCATGGTTTTTTATATAAGCCATTTTTCTTAGAATTGTATCTGTTGGGTCAAGTGTAGTTTCTTCGATGTCCAATTCTTCTATAGCCTTTTTCATTTTTATATCATAATCACCTTTGTCTAATATAATAATTTGCTTGGCTTTATCAGTGCTTATGCATTTAATTGCTGGGTTGTTCTTGAGGTTTAGCAGCTCTTGCCTCTCATATTTTATAGCTGGTATTTGTTCTTCTTTTTCTTTGTTATTGATTGCTCTTACTATTTTAAATCTTGTTGGGTTTTTTCTTTTATTTGGTAGTTTCTTGATGACGTCCTCTATATATGGAATTATGATCTCAGCTTTCGGAATTTTTGTTTATATGCATATCTCATTCCTCTATTGAGTGGTAGATATGTCAATTCATTATTAGATTTATTAATGAACATTGGTTTGTCTTCTAAAGTTGGTATTTTTTCTTTTTCTTCTTTGTTATTATATTTTTCCCTTATGAGGCTTTCAATTTTATGAAAGTATCTCCTTCTATCTATAAATTGTTGTCTTTCAATAATAGCAAATATCTTAATTAATGCTATTTTTGTTTCTTCCTTATCGTTCTCTTGCATACATTGATTATATAATCTGTAGTTTTTCTTACTTAATCTATCAATGTTTTTTTTTTTTTTTTCTCTAATAAAGGCTCTTAATTTTTTAATTTCACAAGTTTGTAAAATGGGTTTATCTTTATAATTTATCGGTTTATTTCTAATCTAAAAATTTAGGTGTAATTCCATTGTTTTTACAAGTTGTCAAAAAGTTTAAATGTTCAACTTCTTTGCTTAACAGGATTCTATTCTTTTTAAAGTCTTTGATATTCATTTTGTTCAGTTTGTATATATATTATGGTTTTATCCATGAAATTCAGACTCTTTCCAATAAAATCAACATTATGAGCCACTTAAATCTCCAGTTTTGCATAAATTATATTAATTCAACATTTGCCGAAATCATTACGTGGTTTATAAAATTATTAACTATATGTCAACAAAATAGTTTCCATATTATTTACTGTTTTGCACGTTACTAGAAATTTGAGCACGGGAAAAACTTCAATACAATAAAAAAAATTTTATTTCAACTTGCCACTTATTTTCCTTTTTGTTGTTCCTTATGATCGTTTAGAATTTCATTATATGAAGATTTACAAATTTTATTTCAAAACATTTCTAGTAACAAATACCAGCTATAAAATATGAGACAAGAGCTGCTAAACCTCAAGAACAACCCAGCAATTAAATGCATAAGCACTGATAAAGCCAAGCAAATTATTATACTAGACAAAGATGATTATGATATAATAATGAAAAAGGCTATAGAAGAATTGGACATCGAAGAAACTACACTTGACCCAACAGATACAATTCTAAGAAAAATGGCTTATGTAAAAAAACCATGGACATTTGCCTGATAATATTAAAAACAAAGCCATTCTGCCCGTAGGAGCATATATTCTAAGCATATTCAGCAAAATCAAAATGCATAAAAAAGAACCTTTAAGACCAATAGTAAATAAAACAATGGCTCCAACTATTCTCCTTGAAAAAGAACTATTTAAACATTTAAAACAGTATTACTTTCAACATAGTTATACAATTAGTAACTCCACTGAAGTGATTAAAAAGTTAAAGAACTAAAAACAACCGATTTTCTTATGATCAGTCTAGATATTGTTTCCCTATATCCAAATACTCCTGTTTATGAAGCAATTCAATTATTAGATCAGAAGTTAAAAAATACCTGAAGCACAAAGAATTACTATTATCCAGGCATTGAAACTAATAGCTGATAATAACTACTTCACATATAATAAAAAAATATACCGACAAAATCAAGGTGCACCAATGGGATCACCAATTTCAAGGACTTCTTGCTGAAATATTATTACAAGACATAGAAAATAAACTCTTTGAATCATTCAATCAAAAACATCTAATACTATACGTAAGATATGTTGACGATATACTTATCTTCTGGAACCAGTCTGAAAAAGAACTTGATACATTTGTAGAAAAATACAATAGTTTTTATCCAACAATAAAAGTTACTATGGAAAAAGAAGTTAACAGACAACTACACTATTTAGACATTTCTTTATTCAGGAAAAATAATATAGTGTTTTTTGAGTAAGTTTGTATTCTTTTAAGAAAACTTCTTTCCACTGGAACACTTGTAGATGGAATTGTTAAACTGAGGAAAACCAATTTATAATCTTCTGTAAAAATGTCTTTGTCTCCGTGAAACACTCGAAGGAGTTCTTGAGTCAATTTATTCCTTAATTTTTCATCGGCATATACAATACTCAGTTCATTTTTAAGGCGCTGGTGTTTAGTAAATATGTTTCCGTAAAAATTTAGATTTTCAAGAGCGCGAGAGGGAAAGTATGCATTAAATTATTCGAATTTGGTTGTGTCAGCAAGTCAGACAAATGAATGAATACGAAGTATATCGAAATCCAACTTTTACTCCAACGATAATTCCGATTGATTCAAATCATCCATGGAAATTCAAAAGAGCAGCACTTTGATTCTACATAAGAAGAGCGTTAACCCATTCATGTAATAAAAACAAAGAAATGATAGAGATTAACTGGATAAAAAGAACTGCTATGAAATTTGGATACAAGAAAAAGATCATAGATGATATACTTGAAAATACAAAGAAATCTTTAAATGAAAATATAAATAAACAAATAAATGAAATAAAATTTGCAGGTAAAATTCCCTACATTTCTCCAATAACAAACATCCTAAAGAAGGAATGCGTTGAAGAAAAAATGATATTAGCAGAAACTGTGATAGATAACGAAACTATATTAACTACAGGAAATGAAAGAAGATCAATGCTTGATAAAGCCGGAGTATATTCTATACCAACAAAATATTATCCAGAAATAGAAAAAGAAATAAAGTATACATAGGAAGTACAAAAAGAAGATTTAAGACCAGATTAAAAGAACATATAAGGTCAGGTGATGCGTAACATCACAGCCTCTCCTTGACAAATGTCAACTCCGCCTTCTCGTGGTACATCCTGTTCCCACTAAAGGGGCTCTGACGACCGCCAATAACGGTGTAACTATACCATCGGGATTAGAGGAAATGCTATCCCACACTCACCAACCCGCTTGGCCAGCGTGGTGAGTTATGGCCAAACCCCTCCAAAATGACTCCACAACTTAAATCTTGGCCCTCAGTCTTCGGCAGCTGGAATGTACCTGGCCAAGGCAGCGGCCAGTGCGACATGAAGGCAGAGGGTGCTAAGAATCCCCGGAGGACCGAACAAGGCTGCCATCTGATGTTGATCTTGGCTACGTATAATGGACGCTCCCTATCTTCTGATTCAAGGCTTCTTGAATTGGAAGAGGAACTACAAAGAATCAAGTGGGACATCGTCGGGCTGAGTGAGGTTAGGAGAAAAGGAGATCTTATTGAATTGAAAAGTGGACATCTCTTCTACTATCGTGGGACTGATACTGGCAGAACTAGTGGTGTTGGATTTATAATAAACAAGAAACTGAAGGATAAAGTTGTAGAAGTTGAAAGTTCCTCTGACAGAGCTGCACGACTCGTTATCCAACTCTCGAGAAGATACTATGCTCAGATTATTCAAACTTATGCACTCACCACAAGTTATTCTGAAGAAGAAATTGAAGAATTTTATGAGGAAATTCGTCATCTAAATAATAAAGGTAAGCAGCACTTAAAGATAATTATGGGAGATTTCAATGCAAAAATAGGGCAACGTCAACAGAATGAAACTTCAGTAGGTAAATTCGGTCACGGCAACAGAAACCAGCGTGGAAATACTCTCGTAGAGTTTGCAGAGGCAGAAGGGTTTTTCATCTTGAACTCCTTTTTCAAGAAAAATCCACACAGGAAATGGACATGGAGACAGCCGAATGGGACGACAAGTGAAATAGATTTTATTATGTGTAACAAAAAATTCGTCATAGAAGACTGCAGTGTGCTAAACAAGTTCAACACAGGTAGTGACCATAGATTGGTGAGATGTAAGATGCACCTCAACACTACTCTCGAACGTAGCAAGGTCATAAGACAAACAAAATGTATTGACATAACCAACCTTAAAAAACACCATAATACCTTCAAGTTGGAACTGAAGAACAGATTCTCTGCTTTAGAAGGCCTAACATTAGAAGAAGTGGATATTTCTGAAGTTAACAGAAAAGTAACTAAAGCTGTTATGGAAACAGCAACAAAATTAGCTGGGTCTAAGAACAAGTTGCATGTGAACAAACTATCAGGAAAAACCAAAATGTTGATGCAAAAAAGAAGAGAGATGAGGACAACTAAAGAAGATGTGACTTCCAAAGTGGAATATATAGAGTTATGCAAGACAGTACGAAAAAGTATCACTGAAGACGTAAGGAAATTCAACTGTGAACTAGTAAGGAAAGCAATTGAAAACAACCAAAGCCTAAAGATAGCAAAGGGACATCTGAGTAAGGGAAGAAAACAGATTATGTCACTGAGAAAAGAAGATGGTTCTGTAACAAGAAATAAAGGCAAAATTTTGACAAGAGTGAAAGATTTCTACTCCAAATTATGTGAAAGGGATGATACATGTACTCCAGACATCATGAAAGGTACCAGTACCAGAGTTCTTCCAGTCCTCCCAGCAGAAGTTGCACATGCAATCAAGAACATGAAGCGGGGAAAAGCTCCAGGAGAAGATGGAATTACCTTAGACATCATACAAGAAGCAAGTGTAGAAATTGAAACAGTACTCGCCCAAATTTTCACTCGATGTCTTAATGAAGGGAAGATTCCTGAGGATTGGAACAACGCTACAATGATCTTGCTACATAAAAAAGGTGACATTAAGGATCTCAGGAACTACAGACCTATCAGCCTCCTGTCAGTGGTTTATAAAATCTTCACTAAAGTTCTTTCACACCGCTTAAAGGGGACACTGGACATGGCTCAACCGAGAGAACAAGCTGCATTCAGGAGTGGCTACAGCACAATAGATCATATCCACGTACTGAGAGAACTAATTGAAAGAGCGAGGGAATATGAACTTCCATTGTGCATGGCTTTTATCGATTATGAAAAAGCCTTTGATTCGGTGAGACCATCAGCAGTTACAATGGCCCTGAAATCCTGCGGTATTGAAGATGTGTACATTAATATTATTAATAACATCTATGAAAATGCAAGTGCAAAGATTCGGCTGTTTGAAAATATAACACACATAAAAATTGGAAAAGTAGTGAGACAAGGTGACACCATATCTCCGAAGCTCTTTAATGCCACATTGGAAAATGTCTTTCAATCACTGAACTGGGAAAACAAAGGGATAAAGATTAATGGAGATTATCTAACCCACCTTCGTTTTGCTGATGACATAGTCATTTTTGCAACTACCCCATCAGAGCTGCAGAGTATGATCCAGGAACTTGCTGATAAGTGTAAAGAAGTGGGATTAAAAATGAACTTTCAGAAGACAAAAGTGATGTTCAATGCTTTTACAAGAAATGAAGATTTATCGATTGATGGAGAAAAACTGGAGATAACAGACACATATGTTTATCTTGGACAGCAGATATCAAGAGAGGGTCACATTGATGAAGAAATTAATTGGCGTACAAAACTTGCCTGGAGAGCTTTTGGAAGAAACAGCGTAATTTTCAAGAGCAATATGCCATTATGTCTTAAAAGAAAAGTGTTTAATCAATGCATCCTTCCAGTGCTTACGTATGGCGCAGAGACGTGGACCTTAACTAAAAGAGACATACAAAGGCTGCAGACAACTCAAAGCAGCATGGAGAGGTGCATGCTTGGTGTAACCAGGAGAGATAAGAAGAGGAACTCGAGGATCCGAAAAATGACGAGTGGAAGACATCGTGATCAGAGTTAAATCCCTGAAATGGCAATGGGCTGGACATACTGCCAGAAGGACAGACCATCGATGGACAACCGAAATTTTAGATTGGATTCCAAGGGACAGGAAAAGACCCAGAAGAAGACCATATGGAAGATGGGTGGATGAAATTCGAAAGTATGCGGGAGTGACATGGAGGTGACTGGCACAAGACAGACCGTTGTGGAGGAAACTTGGGGAGACCTTCGTCCAGCAGTGGATTGATAATGGTTGACAATGATGATGATGATGATGATATCCAATTGGAACAAAAAAGAAAACAAAACATCATTAATAAATCATTGTATTGAAAATGAAGCTTATCCAGATTGGTATGAAGCAAAATTAATAACCTCACATAAAACAAAAAATCAAATGTTAACCTCAGAATCAGTAATGATTGATAAAACTAAGGAAATAAATTGTAATAATAATGATCCAATGAGTTTCCCATACGCTTGGAAATATTTTATCGAAAAAGAAAGTAACACTAAAAAATATATTAAGAAACCTTATTAATTACTTTCAACCAACGAATGGCAACACCAAATAAGTTAGAATCAGATATTCATATTATCCAATTATATTAAAAGACGACTAAGAATGAGCATTAATACCAAAAATAGCACAAGCAAGAGTGCAACTGCCGTGGAATGTCGGACGGCGCCAATAAAGTCGACGTAAGTGGCCGAGATACAACATGTATGAGATGTAGCTCATAATACCCACTGAAGATGATTCCAAAAAGAAGGAATTGAAACTAGCTTGGGATATCGAGCCACGGGAAAAGGAACATGCAACCATCATCTATAATAAGAAATTATAAGATCGAATTTCAACTTGGAAGCTTATACCACAAGAAACAAAATCGTGCCATATTCGATAACAAGATGACTTATTGCCGATTCTGCGCATCATGGTCAAGAGGTTCGAAGGGTTTTTTTCTATTGTATAATTTTCGTAAATCATGAGTTAAAAACTGGAATAATGTTAATCATTTAATACCTATTGTCTCTACATATTGGAGGACTTTGACAACTTATGATGCATATGACTGCACATATAAAAACATCTTTTCATATAAAATTTGTAAATCTTCGTATAATGAAATTCTAAACGATCATAAGGAACAACAAAAAGGAATATAAGTGGCAAGTTGAAACAAAGAATTTTTTATTATATTGACGTTTTTCCCGTGCTCAAATTTCTAGTAACGTGCGAAACAGTAAATAATATGGAAACTAATTTGTTGACATAGAGTTAATAATCTTTCACTCTTGTCAAAATTTCACCTCTATTTCTTGTTACAGAACGATCTTCTTTTCTCAGAGCCATAATCTGTTTTCTTCCCTTACTCAGATGTCCCTTTGCTCTCTTCAAACTTTGGTTGTTTTCAATTGCTTTCTTCACTAGTTTGCAGTTGAATTTCCTTACATCTTCAGTGATAGTTTTTCGTACCGTCTTGCATAGCTCTATATATTCCACTTTGGAAGTCACATCTTCTTTAGTTGTCCTCATCTCTCTTCTTGTTTGCATCACAATTTTGGTTTTTCTTGATAATTTGTTCGTATGCAACTTGTTCTTAGTACCAGCTATTTTTGTTGCTGTTTTCGTAAGAGCCTCTGTTAGTTTTCTGTTAACTTCAGAGATGTCCACTTCTTCCGACGTTAGACCTTTTGGAGCAGAGAATCTGTTCCTCAGTTCCAATTTGCCCCGCACGGGGATAACTGGTTTTCCAGTTATTTGGGGAGCGGCGCCCCCACGGCCCGAGCTGACCTTGTGACTGGTCACCATCTGATGTCACGCCACCGCTTGTTTTTTATTTTGGTGTTTGCAGGGACAGCTGTTCATCCAGCTGTTGGGGAGTCGCGTCCCCACGTTCCCGAGCTGGTCTTGTGTCTCGCTTTTTCGTTTTTATTTATTTTCTCCACTGGCTAGTTGCCCGTGTTGTATTCTCTACCTAATCGCTACCACGTTATGTACTAACACCCCGGTCTTGTGGTTTTGTTACCTTCCACCACTAACTGTTTTATATTAACCGCTCAGTTCGTAGGTTGCTGAGATTCCGTTTAGGTTCCCTTCCAGGGTTTTGTCTTCCTTGGATTACTTTTTCCTTTTAGCTGGTTTGGGTGCTAGACCTACCTGCATGTTTGCCGCGTGCGGAGACCCGTGAGGCGGAAATGGGATGTCTGGCGGCTGAGGTCACAGGAGACCGGTTAAGTGCCTCCTGTGTACCAACACTCCTCTTCGACCCCGGCTTCGCTGTAAACGGGAGGCTAGAGACTAACCCACCTCTAGTCAGAAGTCTTGTACCAAGTTGTGTACAGGGCTTTAGCGGCTTTTTTGTCGTATAGCACGGCAGGGTAAGCCCGGGGGCTGTGGGATCATGCCAAAGGCGTTGGCATGACGGTACCCGGAGGCCGAAGTGTCCGCCGAGTGCGTGTGATCACAGCCAACGGACTATATCTGCAACGTATAAGCTCCAGAACTGTGTCCAGCGTCATTTTCTTGACTTGCAGACCTCCAGTTCTCCCTCGTAGGGCTCGGTGGTGGGTGGAGTAGTTTGCAGACGAATCCTCTTCCTTTTTTCCATGGGTAAAAACAAAAAGAAAAACTCCAAATTTAAGTCGCCTGAGAAAATGATTATTGACAATGACTCTCCTTCGTCTTCTCAACCTACCAAGTCTCATAACCTTAAACGATCTTTAGACCTTGACCTGGACCAAGAATGTGGAACCTCTTCTTCGGCAGCTGTTCCAGTCGCTCCGAAGCGTCGTCTCCCCTCGTTTGCTGTGACTACGCATGCTACACACTTAGTTGTGGAATCCATTGATCCGAATGAGAGACTGTCTACCAAATCTCCCTTTTTCATTTGTAAAGCTTTGGACGCTGCGGTTGGCCCCTTGAGGTCTGTGAAGAAGCTTCGCTCTGGGGACCTGCTTGTCCAAACTTGCAGTGTTTCTCAGAGTAACACTTTTCTGCCCCTCACTAGTCTTCAAGGCATTCCTGTCAAAGTGACCCCTCACCCGTTTCTTAACACTTCTCGGGGTGTTATTTCGGAGTTTGATCTCTTGCCATGCAGTGAAGAAGAATTGGTGACTGAACTTGCAGATCAAGGTGTTATTGCTGCACGTCGTATGATGTTTCGGCGCGATGGTTCTTTGATTAAGTCTAAAAATGTGATCTTGACTTTTAACTCCCGAAAGTTCCAACCGAAATCAAGGCTGGCTACTTGGTCTGTGGAGTTCGCCCGTACATTCCCAGTCCTCTGCGCTGTTTCAGGTGCCAGAGGTACGGGCATTCACAACGTTTCTGTAAGAGTTCCGCTCGTTGCGCTAATTGTGGCTCCAGTGAACATGACGGGGAAGGTTGCACTTCTGCGGCCTGCTGTGTTAACTGTGGTGAGGCCCATGCAGCTTACTCCCGCAACTGTATGAAATGGAAGGACGAGATGGCGATCCAGCGCCTCAAGACCCTGGAAGGCCTCTCGTACCCTGCTGCAAAGGCCAAGTTGGGTATACCCACCAATCGACAGCGTACTTTTGCCGCAGTAGTTCAGTCTCTGCCACAACCCGTGCAGCCCTTTGTTCCGCACCCTGTAGCTCTCGCCGCACTTGCCAAGCGATCTACAGCTGAACAAGCGACACAGGTGGATTTCCCCGAGCTCCAGATTTTTCAAATAGCTGAGTCTGCGCCTTCTCTTTTGAAGACGACCGACTCTTTCAGTTCCCAGCAGAAAGCCTGCACGTGCGGAAGACCCGGCCCTCAATCCGCAAAGGTGTGCAGTGTCCATCCAACTGTCGCGGTCCGCCTGACCAACATTGCAACTGTCTCGGACTCAGCGAGGTCCCCACCCTCAACCAACATTATAGAGGAACAGAGGGGGAGGAGAGTGACAGTTCGTCCCCAGCCTCAACCAACATTGCAGAGGAACATTTGGGAGAGGTGAGTGACAGTTCGTCCCCGCCCTCGGCCAGCATTGCAGAGGAGTGTGGGGGGAGGAGAGTGACGGTTCGTCCCCCTCTTGTGACTCATCTTTTGTGTAGTTGTGTTAAATAAAAAACAAATTATAATACTTATAATAGTAAGTTAATAAATTATTATATACACCCAATTAACTAACTTGTCTTCACGGCTTTCATCATCCTTTTTTCCAACTTTTACCAAGCCTGTCTGCTCTTAATCATTTTCCACGCTTTTAAAAATCTGTAGCTGATAGTTCTTTGTCTGGCGCTCTTTGGCCAAACCTGGCCCTTGCGCCAATAAAACCCATCAACCAACCAACCAATCAGTTCCAATTTGAAGGTATTATGATGTTTTTTGAGGTTGGTCATGTCAATACACTTTGTTTTATGAGCTTGCCATGCTAGAATTTAGCATTGAGGTGCATCTTACATCGTACCATTCTATGGTCACTACCTGTGTTGAACTTGTTTAGCACACTGCAGTCTTCCATGACAAATTTCTTGTTACACATAATAAAACCAATTTCACTTGTCAATCCATTGGGATGCCTCCATGTCCATTTCCTTTGCGGCTTTTTCTTGAAAAAGTTCATGATGAAAAACCCTTCTGCCTCTGCAAACTCAACGAGAGTATTTCCACGCTGGTTTCTGTTGCCGTGACCGAATTTTCCTACTGAAGTTTCGTTGTGTTGCCGTTGCCCTATTTTCACATTGAAATGTCCCATAATGATCTTCAAGTGCTGCTTACCTTTATTTTTTAGATGACAAATTTCTTCTTAAAATTCTTCAATCTCTTCTTCAGGATGACTTGTGGTGGGTGCATAAGCTTGAATAATCTGAGCCTGGTATCTTCTCGAGAGTTGGATAACAAGTCTTGCAGCTCTGTCAGAGGATAATTAACACAGCAATCGGACATCACCAAATTGACTGTAATTACTGTTTCACACATGAATTAAATCACATCAGAAAACTTGAAAATTTTGCTGCCGTGCAGCGGGAAATGAACCCGCATCTCCCGATAGGTTCGAGCGCGCTATCCGTTGCACCACCCATTATGGCGAATTCACGAGTTTCTGTGTGTTAAGAGCATCAGAATATTCTCCGACCACATTCAGATTCATGCAGATTCTGCTGCCATCTAGCGTTGTTAAGAAAATTTCCAGTTGTTTAGGTATTCAGAGTTGAAGAAATATTCTTCTCATAATACGTGGTAAATACGTCATGATAATTAACACAGCAATCGGACATCGCCAAATTGACTGTAATTACTGTTGCACATGTGAATTAAATCACATCAGAAAACTTGAAGAGGAATTTTCAACTTCTGCAACTTTATTCTTCAGTTTCTTGTTTATTATAAATCCAACACCACTAGTTCTGCCAGTATATAGAAGAAGAGATGTCCACTTTTCAGTTCAATGAGACTTTCTCCTTACCTCACTTACCCCGACGATGTTGCACTTGATATATATATATATATATATACAAATACTGGCAGAACTAGTGGTGTTGGATTTATAATAAACATGAAACTGAAGGATAAAGTTGCAGAAGTTGAAAGTTCCTCTGACAGAGCTGCACGACTTGTTATCCAACTCTCGAGAAGATACCAGGCTCAGATTATTAAAGCTTATGCACCCACTACAAGTCATCCTGAAAAAGAAATTGAAGAATTTTATGAGGAAATTCGTCATCTGAAAAATAAAGGTGAGCAGCACTTGAAGATAATTATGGGAGATTTCAATGAAGAAATAGGGCAACGGCAACAGAATGAAACTTCAGTAAGTAAATTCGGTCACGGCAACAGAAACCAGCGTGGAAATACTCTCTTAGAGTTTGCAGAGGCAGAAGGGTTTTTCATTATGAACTCCTTTTTCAAGAAAAAGCCACACAGGAAATGGACATGGAGACATCCAAATGGGACGACAAATGAAATTGATTTTTATTATGTGTAACAAAAAATTCGTCATCTAAGACTGCAGTGTGCTAAACAAGTTCAACACAGGTAGTGACCATAGACTGGTGAGATGCAAGATGCACCTCAACACTAAACTTGAACGTGGCAAGCTCATAAGACAAACAAAATGTATTGACATAACCAACCTTAAAAAACACCATAATATCTTCAAGTTGGAACTGAAGAGCAGATTCTCTGCTTTAGAAGGCCTAACATTAGAAGAAGTGGATATTTCTGAAGTTAACAGAAAAGTAACCAAAGCTCTTATGGAAACAGCAACAAAATTATCTGGGTCTAAGAACAAGTTGCATGTGAACAACTTATCAGGAAAAACCAAAATGTTGATGCAAAAAAGAAGAGAGATGAGGACAACTAAAGAAGATGTGACTTCCAAAGTGGAATATATAGAGCTATGCAAGACAGTACAAAAAAGTATCACTGAAGATATAAGGAAATTCAACTGTGAACTAGTGAGGAAAGCAATTGAAAACAATCAAAGCTTAAAGATAGCCAAGGGACATCTCAGTAAGGGAAGAAAACAGATTATGGCACTGAGAAAAGAAGATGGTTCTGTAACAAGAAATAGAGGCGAAATTTTGACAAGAGCGAAAGATTTCTACTCCAAATTATATAAAAGGGAAGATACATTTACTCCAGACATCATGAATGGTACCAGAGTTCTTCCAGTCCTCCCAGCAGAAGTTGCACATTCAATCATGAACATGAAGCGGGGAAAAGCCCCAGGAGAAGATGGAATTACTGTAGACATCATACCAGAAGAAAGTGGAGAAATCGAAACAGTACTCGCCCAAATTTTCACTCGATGCTTTAATGAAGGGAAGATTCCTGAGGATTGGAACAACGCTACAACGATCCTGCTACATAAAAAAGGTGACATTGAGGATCTCGGGAACTACAGACCTATCAGTGGTTTATAAAATCTTCACTAAAGTTCTTCCACACCTCTTGAAGGTAACACTGGACATGGCTCAACCGAGAGAACGAGCTGGATTCAGGAGTGGCTAGAGCTCTATAGATCATATCCACGTACTGAGAGAACTAATTTAAAGAGTGAGGAAATATGAACTTCCATTGTGTATGGCTTTTATAGATTATGAAAAGGCCTTTGATTTGGTAAAACCATCTGCAGTTACAATGGATGTGAAATCCTGCGGTATTGAAGATGCATACATTAATATTATTAATAACATCTATTAAAATGCAAGTGCAAAGATTCAGCTATTTGAGAATACAACACACATAAAAATTGGAAAGGGAGTGAGGCAAGGTGACACCATATCTCCCAAGCTCTTTAGTGCCACATTGGAAAATGTCTTTCAATCACTGAACTGGGAAAACAAAGGGTTAAAGATTAATGGAGATTATCTAACTCCCCTTCGTTTTGCTGATGACAGTCATTTTTGCAACTACCCCATCAGAGCTGCAGAGTATGATCCAGGAACTTGCTGATAAGAGTAAACAAGTGGGATTAAAAATGAACTTTCAGAAGATAAAAGTGATGTACAATGCATTTACAAGGAATAAAAATTCATCAATTGATGGGGAAAAGCTGGATATAACAGATACATATGTTTTTCTTGGACAGCAGATATAAAGTGAGGGTTACATTGATGAAGAAATTAATCAGCGTATAAAACTTGCCTGGAGAGCTTTTGGAAGAAACAGCATAATTTTCAAGAGCAATATGCCATTATGTCTTAAAAGAAAAGTGTTTGATCAATGCATCCTTCCAGTGCTTACGTATGGTGCAGAGATGTGGACCTTAACTTAAAGAGACATACAAAGACTACAGTCAACTCAAAGAAGGATGGGGAGGTGCATGCTTGGTGTAACCAGGGTAGATAAGAAGAGGAACTCGTGGATCCGAAAAATGACAAAAGTGGAGGACATCATGATCAGAGTTAAACCCTTGAAATGGCAATGGGCTGGACATACTGCCAGAAAGGCAGACCATCGATGGACAGCAGAAATTTCAGATTGGATTCCAAGGGACAGGAAAAGGCCCAGAAGACCACATGGGAGATGGGTGGATGAAATTTGAAAGTATGCGGGAGTAACATGGAGGAGACTGGCACAAGGATGAAGCTTGGAGAGACCTTCGTCCAGCAGTAGATTGATAATGGTTGACAATGATGATGATGATGATATTTAATACAGTGTTGTGCTCCAGCTTAATATTTGCATAATAGATTTCAGTGAACAATTTTGTCTTGCTTACACCACGTTATATTCATGCTGTTTCGCAGCATGTTCTTATTTTTCACCCATGCAATTAAAAAGTTTATCCGTTTTTTCCTTCATCAGTTTCATGTATGCTTAGTTGCTGATGAATATGAATGCTGGTGTGCTAATTTTGTTGTACATCAAATCTTATGCATTTTATTCTATAATTTTAGCCTACACTCTGTGAAAGCGTGGACATGAGGACAAGAAGTGCTATGGATGGAACAGAAATGGCCTATGGAAAAGAAGTAAGGCATTCTATGATATATTTAGCATCTGTAAAAGAATGTAAGGATTGCCATTCTTTTGCAAATACTGTTTATACTGTTCTTTAGTTTGTTCATTTATTTTCTTAAACAAAAATGCAGACTAATGCATATTTCTGGGTAATTCCATGTCAAATCATCCAGGCCGTGTCACCCACCAACTTGGATTTGAATGAAACTCAGCTGGTAGCTGTATCTAATGAAGTTATGGAAAAATCCTAATTTTTAGTTTTTTTTTCACCCCATAGTTTTTAATATACAGTGTTTCAAAATTTAGCTGAGCACTCGCTTCAGTAGCAGTGCAGCAACATGCCACTTTTTACAAAACTTGCTGTAACAGTGAATTTAGAAAGACAAAACTTGAGTTCATGGAAAATTTTTCACATATCTCAAAACCATTTCAATTTTACTGGAAATGCTAGATAAATAAGTGCCACTTAGTGGTGAAGTGAAAAAGTACCATAAAGCTTAGCTATTTTATATCAAGCTCTGTAGAGTATTGCTCTAGCATGATGGAACTGATTTTTCTTTTATACTGATCCTTGACACATCCTGTAACTTATTCAGAAAAAAAAAAAAAAAAAAAAAAAAAAATGGTGGGTATCAGTGTACTTTCACAGATAAGTAAAATTATTTGAAATGCATGTGGGGTTTCCTCTGACACTTCAGCCATTATTATTATTATTTTTTTTTAAGTTTTAAATTCTGATCCACCCACATGGATGTTCAGAAAAGTTAGCATGTATGTTTACTTAACAATCCTAAGTCTCAGCTTTTTGCCCCCATAACCTCCAAAACACAGCACTCAAAAGTTAGGACTAGCAACTGTTTCATCACCAAATTCACCCATTTCAAGCTTCTGTGTGTGAGAGACTTGACATCAATTGAATAAATGTATTGAGTATGTCGACATTTTCTGTTTTGAACAGTAAAAATTATAATTTTTTCAAACAATTAAAAAAATAACAGAATTGGAAATTAATATTTATATATACTATATGCAGTGATGGAAAGTTTTTATGCCAATTTCATTATCTTGCGCCAAACTGCTACAAATTACGAAAAAAATGTATATTTTTTTGCGCCCAACTGCGCTGAAATGGCAATCCACAGCAAAAACATGTTTTCGCGGCAAAAAATGCCATTCTAAACGGTGAATCGAATGACACTTTTTTAAGGTCAACGCGTAATCTGGTTAAACGTATAATAATGCTCATTCAATACATTCTGCCAATCCTGACACTTCGGAATGTTTTTCACCCACCTTCTAATTTGTTGTTTTTTCGGCATAAGTGACGAATAGGTTTCACGATGTAAGTGGAACTTATGGAGGAGGAGTTTTGTTGTAATCATGTGGTATGTAGGAGAAACGATGCTGTACGTTATGAAATCCTAAGGAAGATTGTTTACAAATGGTTTGGTGGTCTTTCAGAGTGTTGTGCGATTGAGATTGTTTATATGTTGTTTCCTGCTCTTTGAGATGGCGCAGTCATTTCGTTCCGGGCGAGGTGTGCGATTACGTAAATACAGCGTAAGGTCAGTCATTAGCTATTTTGTTGACGCAGAGGGCAACTGAAAATGGCTCTCCTGTGGCAGGATAAGTTAGTTCTGTTTCTAAAAGATTAATAGGTATTCAGAGATGCCAACTTTTACAGATATTCCGTAGTTTGTACAGATTTTCACTCCATCTTACGGTTTTACGGAAGTCACCCCAAAACTATGGAAAATCATTATATCTCATGTGATTGTATCATATAGTTCACATACAATTACGTGACCACAAGGTTCTTCAGGAAGACGCTTTAACGTATGTAAATTCTGTTTAACACGTTCTGTAAAGTGGATACAGTCTGCGGTGGTGCATTAACTTATTCAATTAAAATATAAATCGGTTAGAAGTCCTAAAGATGTTACTTACAGAATTGCGTGTTCAGTCCAGCGTCAGTAGTTATTGAGTTTCTTTGTCCAAAGTTGCATCTTGCTTCAATATGGTCAGTTGTTAGGGTTAGTTCGAGAGCCATTTCGTTATAAGTTGTACCCTACTTCGGATATGTCAAGATGTTAGGGTTATCTCCGTTTTGGCTATGTCGACATCATATTGAATGGGTAAAGGTTTCCAGATAATAATTAAAAATTCTTGAGTTAAGAGTTACTATTTACATACAACTTGAAGTTCCACGTCGTATTTGGCCTTTAGGGCTATCTCGTCAATGCTGCACTCTCTTGGAAATGCTGAGGAAGTCTTCAAAGTTTGGTCAGGTTCATAAAAAATTTAAAAGCTTTAAAAGGTTCCAGTTAAAATCGTCACATACACTACCTCATACCGTCCACAGTCTCAATCACCGGACGCGTGTTTCACCTAGGCTCTACCCTGGCGTTTTCAACGGAGACTTCACACCATCTGTCGAAGTCTGCTATCTGAAAGTCTCGTGTCCACAGTGCGCATGTTCCCCATTTAATCCATTGCCAATGCCATCTAGTGTCAGGTCACATCAACTTTATCTTCATCTACGTCACTCTCACCCTTATTTCTCTTCCTCTCTCTCCTCTCCCTATTCCATTTCTTCTCAGTTTCGATCAGGTTCCTCCAAGCGTACGAAAGGTCGTACTGACTGTTATTATTGCAGTTAAATGGTTTGGTCTTATTTATTATTACTGCTTCTGTTATTTGTATTGTTCTCATATTATTCTGCTGGTTTAATATTGTAATTCCTTTCCAATAGAGTATACATTGACTATCCAAACAGAAGTCAATGAGTGCTGTTTTATTCTCTCTTCTGCTCCAGTTCTTCATGTGTTCGGTCAATCTGATTTTAATATTTCTTTTTGTACTGCCTATATATTGGTTGACGATTTAATTTTGATTATTTATTATTGTTATAGAGTAGACACCCGCTTTTTGTAAGATTGGGGTCTTTCTGTGATAGTTACTAAGAGATTTCATTATATCTCTCGTTTGTACACCAAAATCTAGGTCATATTTTTTACATGTTTTCTTCATAATAGTTGTGATCTCCGGTATATATGGTAATGATCCACAAATTTTTTTTACCTGTTGAGTCTGTGTACTCCTTTGTTGTTTATTTCTAGGGTTGCATCTATTAATAAGGTTATTTATTTTCTTCACATCATAACCGAAGTTTATTGCTGTGTTCTTTATCCAATTCAATTCATTTTTTAGTAGTTGGGCGTTAGATGTATGAGTAAACGCTCTATTGATATATGATCGGAAAGCTGCAAATTTGTAAGATGCTGGATGGTGAGAGTTCTCAGGAATGATATTAGTGATGTCTGGTTTTCTATATACTTGGAAATCGATGTTATTTTGTTTATGAGATAGTAGTATAATAGCTATTACGAAACAATTAAAGTCACTGTGGAGCGAGAAAAGGATGAATCTTACCATACTTAGACATATTACTATCTCATAAACAAAATAACATCGATTTCCAAGTATATAGAAAACCTGCAAAATTTAAATTTATGCATCTACATGGTCCTACTACATCATTTTACTGGACAACTCATGATGATATTTGCTGTGTGCCTCTACAGCATGTACTGTGAACAGTGCACCCCATCAAGTATGGGGATAACATATTACTTTTCTGAAGTAGATACGAAATTAGTTCAGTCCAAGTGGTTCTTACCACAAGGAAATTCACTGTAGAAAAATTATTTTGGTCACAAAGCATTTGCCACTGAAATTTAATAGTAAAAATTGTTACTTTCATGTATATATAAATATTAATTTCTAGTTCTGTTATTTTTTAATCATTTGTAAAATTATTGCTTTTAATGTTCAGAACAGAAAATATAGACATTCAACAATTTATTCAATTGATGCTAAATCTCACATACACACACGGAAGCTTGAAATGGGTGAATTTGCTGATGAAACAGCTGTTAGGCCTAAATTTTGAGTGCTGTATCTTGGAGGTTATGGGGATAAAAAGCTGAAACTTAGGATTGTTAAGTAAACATACATGCTAACTTTTCTGAACATCCATGTGGGTGGATCAGAATTTAAAACTTATGTATAAAAAAAAAAAATGGCTGAAGTGTTGGAGGACCACATGCATTTCAAAAAATTTTACTTATCTGTGAAAGTACACTGATACCCACCATTTTTTTTTTCCTGAATAAATTTCAGGATGTGTCAAGAATCAGTATAAAAGAAAAATCAGTTCCATCATGCTAGAGCAATATTCTACAGAGCTTGATATAAAATAGCTAAATTTTATGGTACTTTTTCACTTCACCACTAAGTGGCACTTATTTATCTAGCATTTCCAGTAAAATTGAAATGTTTTTGAGATCTGTGAACCCTTTTCCATGAACTACTCAAGTTTTGTCCTAAATTTACTAGAATAGCAGTTACAGCAAGTTTTGTAAAAAGTGGCATATTGCTGCACTGCTACCGAAGCGAGTGCTCAGCTAAATTTTGGAACACTGTATATTAAAAACTATGGGGTGAAGAAAACTAAAGATTTTCCCATAACTTTATCAGGTATACCTACTAGCTGAGTTTCATTCAAATCCCAGTCGGTGCATGACATTTTGTGAAAGAATTGGATGATTTGACGTGGGATGACCCTTCTGGAATTTATTACAGTAAAACCTCGAAATTCCGGCATCTATGGCGCCAGACGAGTTCCGGATTTCTGAAGCTATCCAAAAAAATTTGAAACGGGTGTTACGTAACGCACGTACCTACACCTAACAGGTCACTTGAATGAAAATTTGCCCGTCTATGCCTTATAACTACGCAGGGGTCGCACTGCCAGTCGCATTCTTCACAATTTGTGGGGAAAAAAATGTTTTAGCGAAAATATTGATTACCTTTTTGCACTATTTATTATAAAACTGTCGAGGGGAAAAAAATTTTAATTTGGCGAATGGTTAGGTAAAAACTTGAAAAAATCCAGAGCAACAGACGATACATTGCGAAAACCCGATGTGAGTTTTACATCGATGTTGGGGTTTTCGAACTAACGAAACTACGATTCATCTCAAAGGTGATTACTGCGATGCATTGTGAAGGCTGATGTAGATGTCATTACACGATCAAATCCACATACTGCCACTACCAAGCAAAGATCATCATCACACATTCGACACGAATTTAAAAGGTACACGCCGATTTGTCGTCTCATTGATCAGCGTCACTTCAGCACAGCCCAATGAGATGTCGAGCTTGAGAAACCTCCGGATGTTACACGTAGGCGGCTATCGACAATTCGCAGATGATCTTGCGCTCTGTTGTTAAGACGGTAATCGGGGGATTTCCATGGTTATTGGGGAAACGTCGGATGTTCTCATGAAAACGAAATCAGAAAAGTGCCGGATTTCTGAAATTGCCAAATTTTTGAGGTTTTACTGTATTTTCTGTTCCACTTACCACCACACACCTTTTCCTTGGGCAGCTTCATAAAACTGCCTCTCAGTATGTAATCCAAAACCAGATATGTGATGAAAAAGATCAATGGAATTTGTGTTCTTGTACTGGGGAGCATACTCATAAAAAGAAAAAAAGTGCTAGAATTTTGCTTAAGTTGGGGACTATCTGTGATGTTGAAAAGAATGATATCATAATTTTCAAAGAAATAAATGTACAACAATATGATGTTTGAGGCATTTAGAAATAAATGCAAAGCATGTGCTCTGGTCCAGATTGAGTAATGAATACTTTACAAGGAGGGTATATGAGGTATGATAAAAAAGTATCCCGAAGCACTGGTTGCATAAGTTCGGAATCTTACAACACAGCAGGGAGCAGTTCATCACAGGGTGACCTTGTAACCTACTATGCATGTGCCATGATGAGTCACACTTCTCCTGCTTTTTTTTTTTTTAGTAGTGCTTTGTAGTGCTTCGTTCTTGTGTGTGTGTGTGTGTGGTGTGAAGCTGTTCGTTGCATTTACATACTTGCCAACTTTTACGGATTTCTGCTTAATTTTACGGATAGAGGTCTTTTTTATGTTTTTTACGGAATTTTTAATGTTTCGATTGCTCAATCAAAATATTTCAATCTCCTGCAACCATCCACTTATTGGGTTATTGGAAAAGTCATGACGTATTTTGGCACCCGATGGCAGTTGGGCGGTACTAGAGGTATGCGCAGCTCTGTTATTGCTATGGCATTCGACAGGTGCCAGTTCTAGCTGCAGTCTAAAAGGAATAGTGAACGATTTGGTTGATTTGTGGAAGATTTGACATCAAATTGAAAATGGAAGACCAAACTGTGTGCGTCAAGCTTGTGAAAAGTTGTACGGCAATAATGCTCTACAAGAAAGTCAGTGCCAGCGGTGGTTCGCAAAATTCCGTGCTGGTGATTTTGACGTCAACAATTCTTCTTGGTCTGGGAGGCCAACCGAGGATGACGACGACCAAATCAAGGCATTGATCGAGTCAAACCCACGTTACATGACACGAGAGATTGCAGACCCATTGCACAACCATCATTCAAGCGTTCACGACCACCTGAAGAAGCTGGGATACGTACGCAAGCTCTATGTGTGGGTTTCTCATGAATTCAAAAAAGCTCAATTGACGGCGCGTATAAATATATGTGATATGCTCATTAAACGTGAGGAAAACGATCCTTTTTGAAGCGACTGATAACTGGTGACGAAAAGTGGATTTTTTACAACAATGTGCTGCGCAAACGGTCTTGGACCCGACGTGCTGCTTTGCCTCAAACGACATCCAAAGCAGACATTCATCAGTGGAAGGTTCTGTTCTTAGTGTGGTGGGATTTTAAAGGTGTCTTGTTTTTCGAGCTCCTACCACGGAACCAAACAATCAATTCGAATGTGTACTGTTGGCAATTGGACAGCTTGAAAGAATCCATCCTCCAGAAACGTCCAGAGCTCGTTCATCTTAAAGGTGTTGCGTTCCATCACGACAACGCGAGACCACACACAAGTTTGATCACCCGCCAAAAATTATTGGAGCTTGGGTGGGATGTGTTGTCACACCCACCATACTCGCCTGACCTTGCGCCGTCAGACTTCTACTTGTTTCGCTCTCTTCAGCAGTCCTTGTGTGGTATAACGTTCAATTCAGACGAGGCTGTAAATCAGCACCTTGTACAGTTTTTTGCCACGAAAGACATGTCCTTTTATGAACAAGACATTCTGCAGCTCACTGAAAGATGGCAAAAGGTTATCAAACAAAACGGGCATTATATCATTGATTGATCTTTCTTCTTTCTATCAATAAATGACCTTTGCATGGCTGAAATACGTCATGACTTTTCCGACAACCCATTAGTTCTACAGGACCTTACGAGCGCTGTGCGCACTTATTTTCCCGCTGACATGACGAAATGTTTGCCGAGAAAACACCTGTGCGTGTTCTCATGGCTGATATATATGTATGTGTGTCTTTTTTTCTTTCAGTTAAAGCACAGAGTAGTGATTTCTTTTCTTTTTTATGCTGTTTTGTTTGCAAAGATTGGTGAAGAACACCTGCACGTGTTCCCACGTTTTCCCCCTGCTTGTCATTACTGCACTTGCGCGCCAGCTGTAATGATACATTTTCTCATGCTCCGTAACATAAACAAAAACACTCTAGCAAAGTTTGGAGTGTGTTGTTTATATTACTTCGAAAGATCTGAGTTTCGCTAGAATGTGTTTGCTTATGTCGCTTCGAAAGATGCGCAGAGGTACCTTTTCACTTTTTTTTTTTTTTTTTTTGCTGCTCGTCGGAGGAAAGTTATATTTTTCTTGACAGTTGTACACGTATCTCTCTTCCTTCCTCACGTTTTAAGATTCGTGTTTCTACTTTTAGTATTTCAAAACATTTAAAGCATAATAAATTACTTTTTTTTTTTTTTCATTTTTTGTGTGCGAAGATGAGATTGAGAAGTTTGACATTTACAGAACAGATCAAGCTTTTGGTTTTCATTGTTTACATGCAAAGTTATTTTACACTGCTGGCCACCCAAAATGCAATACCAAGAAGGAAACATCTGATTGGTCTGAAATTCGCAGCATGCGTCGCCCGCGAGAGGACATGCAAACGATTAGTATTACAGGGCATATGCAAATCATGTGCAACCGCACACCACCAAAAGGTATTATAAGAAGGGTGCACAGAAGGCGGGGTGTAAGTAGTGGAAGTGTGTTGTGCTGCCGGGCCTGTGCGTGGGAACCTTCGTGATGCCTTGTCGCAGAATACGGCAGTCATTCCAGCATGTTTCGGAGTTCGACAGAAGACGAATAGTGGCTTATCGCGACAGCGGTTTATCGTACCGAGACATCGACGCCCGTGTGGGACGACATCCAGCCACAATGAGGTGAGTATGGATTCGGTGGGTGCAGGAGGGATGGACGAACTGACGTGAGTGATTGCCGCATCCGCTGCATATCACCGAACAAGAGGACTGGCATGTTGTGCGGCGGGCATTGACTGCTCGCACTGCCACATCACGAACGTTAGTGCAGGAATTAGGGTGTGTTGCGCAACAACCTGTGTCAGCACGTACCATTCAAGGTCGCTTGCAGGAGCGGGGACTTGTCGCACGATGCCCATTGCTCCGATTACCATTGACGTTACACCACCGGCGAGTGCGGCGACAGTGGGCCATTGAACAGCACACCTGGACTACAGAATGGCATGACATTGTTTTCTCCGACGAATCCCGCTTCTGCCTGCAAAACCACGATGGTCGGATCCGCGTGTGGCGGCACCGCAGCGATAGACTGTATGACGCCTGCATTATGCATGGCCGTACCGGTCCGTCGCCTGGCGTTATGGTTTGGGGCGCAATTGGATATGACACCCGCACCCCTCTGGTTTGCATCGCCGGTACACTCGACAGCCACCGCTACATCTCTGACGTTTTGGAGCCTGTAGTCCTCCCTTATCTGCAGGACCTGCCAGCGGCCACGCCTCAACAGGACAATGCGCGCCCGCACATGGCACGCATCGTTCAACAATTCTTCACGGCCCACCAGGTGTCACTGCTGCCGTGGCTCGCCTGTTCTCTCGATATGTCGCCCATCGAGCACGTCTGGTCGCTGATCGGCAACCGAGTGGCCCCGTAAGCACCACCCGCGGCTACGCCTGATGAACTGTGGCAACGTGTGGAAGCAGCCTGGACTCACATACCCCAAGCCCACATCCAAAGCCTCTTTTGTTCGATGTCGCGGCGTGTAGCGGCCGTTATTGCCAGCCATGGTGGCCACACGAATTATTGATGTCTGCGTGTTCTGCAAGTCGCACGGGCCTGCAAGCTCAATCGTTTCATCTTTGTATCTGTTGTTATGTGTCCAGTAAATCTGGCTTTGCTATCTCGTGCCCTTCTTGGTGCTGCCTTTTGGGTGGCCAGTAGTGTATTTTATTTATTTTTCTTTTGTTTTGTCTTTACATTTCCGCTGTTTTTCGTATAGAATTTTTTTTTTTGTGTGTCTTTTATTTTTGCCGCAACAACGTACTAGAGTTTTGTAGCAATAGAAGCATTTTTAGTCAAGTTAGTTTTCGGTCAGTGAAGAATTGTTAAAGAAGGCCAAAAAAAACCCACTTCAGCTTCAATTGAGTTCTGCTGTAGCTTCCTCTTCTGGTTAAAATGCTAAGCAGAACAACTTTGTAAATAGAACATTGAATTTTTCTTTCTTTTACATGTAAAGATGTAAAGATTTATGGACAATAACATTATGTAATCCTGAAATACAGAATGAAGATTAGATTAACATACAGATTTGAATGTAATGTGTAGGTACTCTTAAAGTGAATATTTCATTTTTTCGAAAATTTGAGAGGTAATGTACCTTAATAAATTTATCCTCGATAATTCCCGGGAAATGTTTAGTTTGGTATTGAAACACCACAAGTTTGCGAGGCTAACATTGAACAAAATTAAGATTTTACTTTACATTTTTTTAATTACTATTTTAAACACAGATAATACTAGTTTAGGGATATGCAGAGATTTTTTCTGCATATTTATTAATTATTAATATAATTATGCTTTGTTTTGTGATAAATGGCGTTCGCGCAAAAGTTTTACTGATGCACGTTTTCCAATGTTGGCAAGTGTGCATTTATCATGTCGGAAAAAAATTGATCAACCAATTTGCATTAGATTTTGTCAAAAACTTGGCAAAACTTGCAAAGACACATAAAGTTACAGAAATTCTGTGTGGTGATTTGTATGAGTGGTGCACAAGTTTACGAGTGGTATAAATGTTTTAGGTGGTTGTGAAAGTGTTGAGAGTGATAAACGGTCTTGGGAGGCTCACAACCAGCAAAAGTGAAAAGTGAAAACAATGTCAAACTTGTGTGCACAACTGTGTGGAAAAATTGCTGAATCAATATTTGTGAGTAATCTGAAGACTTCAATATTAGTTTTGGTTCAGTTAAGTTGATTCTTATGGACGATTTGAGTATGAAACGTGTCTCAGCCAAATTTGTGCTAAAATTGTTCTGAGCTGAACAAAAACATGCCTGTGTTTCAGCTGCTAGCGACCTGCTTGAGTGAATCAAAAACACCAAAAACTGTTTAAAAACTATCATAACTGGTGATGAATTTATGGGTTTATGGGTATGACACTGAAACTAAAGGAAGTCCCCAAACCCTCCCAGACCAAAAACACTCAACAGAGCAGCTGCAGTGTCAAGACAATACTGAATGTTTTTTTTTTCAATCACGAGGGAATTGTGCATCATGAATATGCTCCATCAAGCTAGTCGGTCAACAAGGAGTACTACTGTCAAGTTTTGCAGCATTTGAGGGACACAGTTTGTTGCAAAAGGCAGGCATTGTATGAGAGTGGCAACTTCTCCATAACAACGTGCCTGCCCTTGCATCACAACGTGTGCAGCTTCCAACAGGTCTCACACCTACCCTATTCACCGGAGCTCGCACCCTGTGTCTTTTCTCTTCTCAAAAACCAAGTACCACTTGAATGGAAAAAGGTTCAAGATATTGAGAAGATACAACAGAGAGAATGCGACAAAGCTGCTGTTTGCTATTTCAGAAGATGACATCAAAAATGCTTCAAGCTGTGGAAACAGTGCTAGGGCAAAGTGTGTGGCTTCGGAAGGGGACTACTTCAGATATGATTAAGTTTCAAATCTGTATGTCTTGTACTCTTTTTTTTTTCTTTTTTTTAATAAATCCATTCTGGATGCTTTTTGATTTTTGATTACACCTTGTATGTTTACTGTTCGCTTAAGCATTATTTTAAACTAGTTCATTATTAATATTTTTTCGAAAATTTGTTTTTAAAAATGTCTATACCATAGCACAGCACGCATGGGTTTAGGTGGATTGCTCATGTTTTTGGAAAGACGCACTTTTAGCAAATTCAGACATTATCATCAGCTGGAAGAGATTTTGCCGAGCTTAGCTCTTTTGATCAATAGTTTAACATTCTGATAAATGCACACACATACAGTGTGTATTCTGCACCTATCAGCCAAGACATAGTTCTTTGGGTGTAGCGTTATTTTATCATATAATATTTTTCATTTGGATGTTGTTGTTTTTTTGTTTTTTTTTTTCTGATTAACTTCTATATTTCTTCAAAGTTACAATATATATATATATATATATATATATACATACGTGGGTTGGAAAGAAAATAGTGGCAACACTGGTGCCACAATGTGTAAGAACACGAGAGGGCGTTGAGGTTCCCAGCATGTGTAAAGGACAGTCATAGATGTCTAACATGCTCATTATTCGGAGTGTGATGCATGCAAACAGACAGATACAAAGTTGTCATTTGGGAGTGCGAAATTGGACTGCTGTAAGCGATGATTTCGAAGAGTGAACAGCGTGCATGGATTAAGATTGAGGTGGTTTGTGGCAGAAACACGAAGGAATGTCATGCAGGTCTTCCAGAAGCCTGTGGCCATAAAGCCTGCCATATCAGACGGTGGCCCATTGGGTAGCAGCCTTCCGACAAGGACGTAATTGTGTGGAGGATACGCCACGTGCAGGACGCCCTGGTCTCGAGGAGCATTACGTCAAGTTAATCCAATCTCTGATGGAGGTGGATGGGTGATGGACAGCGCGGGAGTTAGTCGCAGAGATAGGAACAAGCTGCACCTCAGTATTGCACGTGTTGCACCAAGTGCTTGGGTGTCGCAAAATTGCAGTTCGATAGGTGCCTCATCACCTTACCCAGGTTCACAATTGTACACGCTCCACCCTTTCAACTGATAATTCGGCACGTTACAATGTGGAAGGTCATGCATTTCTGGGGAGAATCATCACCGTGGATGAAACGTGGGATCAATCCTACGAGCCAGAGCTGAAACGCCAACCCATTAAATGGCGCCCCCACCCCCCGGCGGCCCAAATAAGTGCGCCAAGAACACGGGAATGTGAAAGTGATGCTGATAGTGGCGTATGGTGTGGAGGGTATCCTGCTCCATCCTGCTGTTTTTCCAGGCCAAAATGTGAATGCCACGTACTACAACCGCTTCTTGCAGCGCCATCTGCTCCCTGCCCTGTGATGGAAACGATAGCATTTCTGAACACATCCACCCATCACCCATTATCCTGCATGGCAATGCCTGCTGCCACACTGCTGCTCCAGTGCAGGACTTACTTCAATGGTCGGGGTGGGAAGCACTCTAACATCCTGCATATTCACTCTACATGAGGCCCTGCGACTTCAATCTCTTTCCTCAGTTGAAAGAACCATTAAAGGGACAGTGTTTTCCCACCAGAGACTCCATCCTGCAAGCAGTAGGGTGCTCCTTTGGGGACATCAATAGCAACAGCACTGCCACTGGTTTCTGTCCAGCGTCTTCCACATGTGTGGCAACAAGTCATAAATGTGGCTGGAGATTACATTGAAGGTCTGTAACGAGCTGCAGGTGATACAATAAATCATTTGTGATATATGTATGTGTTGCCACTACTTTCTTTCCAACCCACGATTATATATTTCTGCATGTGCATTTCTCTATTAGGTTCTTGTTTTGCAAAGTATTTGCTTATTTTTTGTGTCATTTTCCTGGTTACATCACCTGTGCAATAGAAATGTTTTATAAAATCAGCTGTTCCAATATTTAATTATTTTCCAGGCTTTACATTTGTTGTAGATAACACTCCTTTCACTTTCAAACCAAGTTTATGCTGTTCTTGCTGTGAAGTTGCTAATTTTAAAACCGGTGCTTTGCTACATGTCAAGCTTTTTGCTAGAAAGCTTGATGTATGTAAATTTTCACTTCTGCTTTTGAGTTCAAGTATTTCTTCTAACTGAAAAATTATTTTTAGAATATCTTTCATCACAATTATTATCTTAGTCAGCTGTTTCAACCATCAATGCCAAACGATGTCAAACTTTAATGAAGTTTCGACAAGCCATCAGAAACAAGATACCTGGCAATCTCACTCAGGATATTGTACTTCTGCTTGATAACACCTGGCCACATATGGCACTTACCACACAAAGGACATTGCTGTGCTCTTGCTGGGAAGTCCTTCAACATCCAGCATATAGTCCTGACCTATTGCCCTGCTATTTGCACATCTTTGGACCTATGAAAAAAATTTCTGAAAGCCAAATGTTTCACTTCTGATGATCAAGTGTGTGAAGCTGTAGATAACTGGTTGCAGCAGCTGCCTGCCTCCTATGCTGCAAGAATACAAAGACTTGTGCAACGATGGGGCCAGAGCATGAAGTTGTTCAGCCAAATCAAAAAGGCAGTATAAAAGCATGGCATTAAAAGAATTCTGACTTATATACGTGGCACATGATGGGCAGACACGGTCAGAATGCAGAAGGGTTAACCAGATCTAGAGGATGGTCCTACTAGGAATCACTGGATGCTTTCGTACAACCTGTACCCTAGCACTACAAGTGCTGGCAGGTTGCAAACCAGCATACCTAGTAGTGGAAAGGGAGACAGCGATGTACTACCTAAGGGAAGGCAATGATGCCTACGTTCTTGGGTCCTCATATCGAGCTACAGAATTGGAACTAGCAAAGGTGGACTAGTCTATCTACCCGGCACATGAAATCTGTCCCACATGGGATAGTGACAAGCCAATGGGCTTTGGCTTGAGCTGTTCATGGATAGCTCAAAGATGAACAACCAGGTTCGAACAGGATTATGTGCGCTGTAGGATGGTAATGAAGTAACTGCAGAATGCTTCAAACTATCGCAGAACGTGTCCGTATTTCAATCAGAGCTTCTGGCAATAGAGAAGGCACTCACTTGGGCCCTACCAAGTAGAAGTGCAAAAGAAATCAAAATTCACTAAGACAGTGAGGCAGCACTATAGGTTCTGAGTAAATTTTGATGTAGAAATCCTCTTGTAAGAAGGATAAAATCCTGCCTGAAGGCAGTGGGAGAAGGGGAAGTAAGTTTTCACTGGGCCAGAAACCATGTTGGAACCATGGGAAATGATAGAGCAGACAAATTGGTGAAACAAGCCACATTGAAGAGTAGTACTGATGTCCTCAGCAATGAGATGCTTGATGTTGAATGAATGGCAAAGAAGGTGGTACACAGGAGACACCATAAGGAAGACCCACCACATTTCCCCAAAGGTATTGCAAAAGGTCCCAAACCAATAAGTTTTTAAACTAGGTATTCAGTGGCCGTGACCTCTGCCCTGAATACCTAGGTAGATTTGCCATGATGGAACGGGATGTGGGGCCCAGACTGCTAGCATGACCCACTTGGTTTTTGGGATGCACTCATCCCCAGAACGAAGAGGAGGAGCCAGGACTTAAAAGCCTTGATCCAGTCCATGAGGAACACGAAGGAATCGTCACGCTAGTGAAGATGATCCAAGAAAAGGAGGAGAAATTTGTTACTCCAAGAAGGGATATTGTAACGGAGGAGGAGACCATGCAGTCTGAATCTGAATGAGAAAGCCACAAGGGAATAATTGTAATTATCATTGTAACATGCCATATTCATCATAGCATTGAGCTAGTTTGTAAACCCAGCAAAGGGTACGTAGTAGAAGTGTTGTGAAAGTTTTTTTTTCTGGATACCAAATTAAGGGTCTTTCTAAAGGGGGGAAAAAAAAAAAGTATTTGAAGGGTGGACATCTGTCCCAGTCACCCAAATTAATTAATTCAACGTTGTCACAAGGTGTAGTGCTGGTCTGGGGTCGTTTGGTGGTTATCCTATCGGGGTGGGGCAGCAGAGCTCTTGGTGGGGGTCCAACCTTGCAATTCAAGGCAGGATTGCAATTTCAACGCAATCACATAAAATTAAAAAACAAAAACAAAAAAGGAATCCCGTTACATGCTGTGGAGCCAGTCACTCTTGGCAGAATTGGCGAAAGTCATCAGTGATATTACATTGCACGTAGAGCTTTGAAAACTGCACCAAGGAACATACAATCTGAGCTTGCACAATTCTGCCAACCACTGTTCAGCTTGGCTGATATATACTATCCTTGATTCCTGTGGTGAGATAGGCTATTATTTGCAGTGATAATGAATACAATTCAGGAAATAGCCTGTTAAAATTCAACAATGCTGTTAAACCTCAAACCATTTTGTTATTAGGTTTAAAAATTTCACAGGTGTATACATTATGATGAGGAACAAATTTAGGGGATAAGACCTGAAACTTTTTGAAATTTCTTTTTCATTGCACTAGGGTGGCACTCTAACATGTATAAATAGGTGTAATTACATAAAAAAAAAAAAAAGGTGATAAAGTAGACAATTGTGAAAGTGCTTAATTGATTACAGTTTCAGTCTTGGAAATGCCTACTAGCTTTCACCTATATTTCATAGTTATGGTTAATGCATATTTCATAATTATGGGTCCCTGTTCACATACTACCAGCTTTACATGAATGCCCTTATTTCCCTGTGCAATTAACAGATTGTTCTACCATCAGTTGTTTCTGAGGATATCATTGGAAGGTGTCTGGCCTAAAAGTTCATACCAGTACTTTCAAATCTATACCCAAATTAATACTTGCATTAGACAGTGTATAGATTACAGGGTACACCCAATGTTAATTTTCAAAAACACAAATGTTTTTTATTGATATCTCAAATAAAATTTGTCATTATTTGAAAATCTGTTGATTTATTTGTATAATCGATTTTTTTGTGTTGTTGTGGATTATGGTCAACATTGAATCACTCTGTGTGTTTCCACAAAGTACAAATCTAAATATGTGTTCTTAGTTAAAAGGGCTAACTTTTAGTAGAAAACAGAAAGTTTAATGATCTCTGTTTATGTGGTTTAATGTTGGTATACTGAGAGCAGATCTGCCAGGTTTTACAATTTGCCTGCCTGCAAAATTTATGGAAGTGCGACTTGTTTTATGTTAATTTTATGGATTTGGTGATTCTCCCAGATACTTTTTTTTTCTGACTATTTTAGTTACATGCATCAAGGGTGCTTATTTTCCGGAATTTCCAGAAATTTTCGGCGTTTTATTTTTTTTTCCCACCGGAAAATTTCGGCGTTATTATTTTTTTGTTTTTTTTTTCACGGAAATTTTCGGCGTTCTGCTGGAATTTTCGGCGTTTTTTTTTTCTTTTTTTCACGGAAATTTGCGGCGTTTTTTTGTTTGTTTTTTTGTGTTTTTTTAGAAATTTTATTTTATAGCCAGTGGCAAAGCCTGTCACTGTCCTTTCCCTGTTTTCCCCTTGGTTGGTGGCCAAAGCAAAACTCAATTCCACTGGGAGTTGGGAAATCTGACTGCCAATCTACCCCCACAGACAGAGGAGAAGAGAAACAGGTCCACTCTGTGTCTACCCAATTCAGCTGGGAGAGATCCCCTCCCACCCCCACCTAATGTTATATTTGTCTTCTAAAAGTGTGTTAAGTGTTTGCTTTCCTTTGTGGTTTGGTGCTGGGTTTGCCCAGAGCTACTCCAAACAGAAATTTCTCACCCCTTTCTTTTCCTGGCAATGCCCCTTTGCTCCTGCCCGACCCCAGGGCTTAGTGGCCCACCCACTCTGTCTGCTGCTTTTGACCTTCAAGACTTCTCATCTCATCATCACAGAGATCTAGGGAGGATCTTTCTGCTGACTTTTTATTCACCCCTCCCCCTTCCCTTTGGGATGCCTGCTGGTTGCTGCACAGGAAATCTTTGTCATTGGTTTCATTGCACTCTTTGACCTTCTGGCTTTCTTAAAATGCAGAGAAATCTGAGTCTAGGATGTGTGTGACTGTCCTCTCTTCATCCCTCCCCCACCCTGCTTCAGTAGTATGGTAACTTGAGTTTACTGCACTTCTAAGTACGTCAACTTGTTCCTGCTCCATTTGACTGCTGCTGCACTGGGGACCACTGGTTATCCTTACTGCTCCTCCTGGCAAAGTGCTATTCTACAGAATAGTTTCTGTTCCTGACATCGCATGTAATTTATGATAATGAAGTTTTTGAAAGATTCTGATGCTGAGCTCATAAAAGTTTTGGAAAAAGATATCCGCAATAAATATCGCTGGGATTGGCTTCAGAAGCCAAGATGCTGACGCCATTGGGATATAGTGTCGAAAAACTGATTCTCCTGGGGAATGTTTTTGCATTTGGTACAACAAAAGCATTCGATATGAAAAGGATGGTGTAAAAGCATTGGTAAGCCATTCAAATTCTTCACAACACAAATCTTCAAAAACATCTGTAAAGAGTTCAATGAACTTGTATTCTTATATGTCAGCAGAAAACCCTGCTGGTGATGAAAAGCCACTAGATCAAAGTACCCGTACAGTTAGATCAGAAGCAATTTCATGTTCATTCATAGCGGAACACTCTCTTTCCTATACACTTGGGCCTCAACTTATAAAACTGGCTCAGACATTGTCAAAGGACCCAAAGGCATTATAGGCGTTAAGTATGAATAGGTCAACTGTTACATACAAAATGAGAGATGGCCTTGCTCGTACAATAAAAAACCAAATTGTCGATACCCTCAGACAGACTCCCTTCTCATTAAATATTGATGAGAGCACAAGTCGGGCGAATTGTAGTGTCTTAACTATTCTTGCACAATATTTTTGCCCTGAGCAACAAGAAGTCGTAATACAACATTTATCATCGATTCAACTTCAGGTTTGTACTGCAGCCAATATTTACTCAAAAATAGTAAATTTAATAGAAGGAAATGGTATTCCTTGGGGTAACCTAATTAGTCTCCTGATGGACTCGTGCAACACTATGAGAGGTAAAAAAAATGGTGTAGAAACATTATTCTTAACAACAAAGCTCCACATCTACTTCATATTGATGGTGATAGCTGCCATACTGTTAACAACAGTGTAAAAAGATTAACTGCTCCTTTTAAAATGCACATTGAATCACTGTGTGACAACATTCACTTTGACTTGCTAAGTGTTGACAAAAGAGAACTATTTTTCCAAATCTGTACGATTTTGGGAATTCAAAAACTCTCTCCCCGCTTCCATGACCAAATCATAGATGGCTGTGTGTGTGCCCAGCAGTTGAACGCATGATTTTGTTGTGGGATGCTTTGCTAATCTTCTATTATTCTTGGATTAAAGATTCAGACAGAAATTTGTATAAGTCTGATTTGGATAAATAAAGTGTATGAGGAAAGAAAAATTAGTAATTCTTGTGTGTCCAAACTTGTGAAAATTCAAGATTCTTTGAAATCAAAAAGTTTAACAGAAATGGGAAAAGAAAGGAAGAATAACATTATTGAAAGTCTTTTTGTGGTACAAAAGAAAACATTGCTTGAAATCCATCTGTACAAAGCTGTTCTGTGTATATTCAATGAATACATAAAGCTGTTTCAGACCAAACAACCTATGTTGCATAGATTGCATGTTGAACTTTTTGTGTTGATAAAGAAAATTTTATCATTTTTCATTAAACATGAAATAATCTCAAAGTGCAAAACTCACAAGGATTTTTTGAAAATAGATTTGAAGAGTGGTGATAATCACCTGCCAGACAAATTTATTTATGTTGGAAGAGAAGCCAAAAACTTATTGCTGCAAGTACATCAAATGATTATATGGTATCTTCATTTAAGAAAGAGCTAAAGGAATGTTATCTGGCATGCTCCTTATACACGATCCAAAACTTCCTGTGGGAAATTCTACTCTGATTAGTTTTTCAGGGTTAGACCCCTCTCTTAGGGGCCAAACTACTACCTATATAGCTCTTTCAAAATTGACTGATGCATGTAGCTCAGTCAGGGATTGCATTCCTTCTAAAATTCCTAATATTTTGTGACCCTCCTTAAATTCCTAAAATTATACCTAAAATTAACTATTCTTCCTAAAAATTTTCCTAAGCTTATTTATTAAAAATACAACCGTTATTAACGCCAATAAATTTACCATTATGGTAAGGTAAAAAGACCTGTTATTGTAGAAACACAGCCTATATGCTGCGCTGCTGAAGGGAGAGAAAATGACGCCATCGAGATGCACATGCTTCGGGGGGGGGGGGTGCTCCACCTTTGTGCCTTCAAACAGTTTTCGAGAGTAACAGAGATCTAATGGAAAAGGGGAGGGGTCATTTTCACCCCTGGTTTGCACTTTGCAGACGAACTCCGTGGCACGCAGAAGATCATACTTTATTTTTTGGACATGCCTCGTGGACCCTCCTCTTTCTGCTGATGTTTCGTTATTGTAAACCGCAGGTGGGTGGAAGCAAAGAGGAAACATGTGGTCTCCTTCCGTAACCTCCGGTAATGACGATGGGATGGTAGCTGAGTGTTATCGTGGCAGGCAGTAGAGCACGTGATCATTGACCTTCGATGCACAATATATCTCTGCTCCGACTCGCTTTGACTGAACTTGTGTGAGATGCGTATGATAGTTTCTGGTTTTGCGTCTTTTATGGTGTTCTTTGTGCTGTTTGCAGGTTCAGTTCTCTAGTGGTGACTTGCTTTTTTTTTTTCTATCTTCTGACATCTTCGCAGCCAAACTTCGGGAAGTTCTCTGGTTTTGCAATATTGGAACGTGTTTTTGTACTTCCCTTTCATTTTCTGGTTAGTAATACAAGTGTTTAAGATGCCTAAATCCAAAACGAAATTTCAAGATGCGTGGCTCGCCAAAGAATTGGACGGAGTGAAGTTGAAAGAATGGTGTTCTGCAATTGAAACAATATTTTCTGCTAAGTGTATATTGTGTTCAGAAATTTTCAATATTTCTAATAGTGGCTTTTCACAAGTAAAAGCGCATCATAAAGGAAAAAAACATTTGCAGAAATTCCAAAGTAAATTTCAAAATAAGTCCATCCTGAAAGCCTTTGGAGGATGGGATCTTCAGCCCAAAACAAATATTAGTGAAGTACTGAGTCATGATTTACAGCTGGCTAAAGCCGAAGCATTATGGGCCATGAAAGTTGCTAAGGACAATATGTCTTTTGTTTCATGCACTGAAACAGTTGAACTTTTCAAAGAAATGTTTCCTGATTCTGCTATTGCAGTCAAAATTCAACTTAAAGAAAAAAGTTGCTTATGTGATATCACATGGATTGTCAAAATATTTTGAAGAGGATTTGAAAAAAGACATTGCATCTAGTAGCCCAGGAAAGGTTACTATAGCATTTGATGAAACTACAAATACACAAGTGAAACGGCAGTTGGATGTGTATCTCAGGTACTGGTCTTCAGAAATAAATTCAGTTTCTTGCCGATACCTAACAAGCGTTTTTCTGGGTCATGCAACAGCAGATATTTTGCTAAAAGAAATTCTTGATGTGTTATCATCCTTCAATATTTCGTTGAACAGAATTATTTGTGTATCCATGGATAGCCCAAATGTAAATAAGTGCTTTTACGCAAATTCAATGAAGTTGTAAAACAAGAAACAGTCCAGAAATCTTTGGAACTAGGTTTTTGCAACCTGCATGTTGTTAGTAATGCATTTAAAAATTTTTTGACAAGCTTTAATATAGATTTTGACAAATTTGCTACTGATATGCATTACTTTTTAAAGAGTAGTGCTGCAAGACGAGAGGATTATAAATCTGTCTAGGATATAACATTGGTCACAGCCAAATTTCTTTTGCGTCATGTCAGCAACAGATGGTTAACCGTTGGTTCTGTAGCCCAGAGGCTCTTGGATCAATGGCTAAATATTACAGATTATTTTTTAAACTTCTTGCCATCTCAAAAAATATTTGAAAAACAACTACGCAATTCGGCAAGGTATAAAATAATTCACTGTTTCCTGAAAAATGAGCTAACTCCTTGCTATTTAGCATTAATTTCATTTTTACACCAAAATTTTGAAAAGTTTGCATTATGTTATCAGAGTGAAGAACCAAAAATACACCAGTTATATTCTGATTTAAATACTTTAATGAGGAATGTTATGGCTCAGTTTATCCAAGATGATGTTATTGCAGGGAAATTTGGAGAAGACCTAAAGAATGTAGATTTTGAAAACAAAAATTCATGGAAAAAACTAGGGGAGTTAGAAGTTGGTATGAAGACAAAAAATCTCCTCAGGAATGTTCAGGAGACCAGGCAGAAATTATTTCTCTTAGATGTAAGATCATCACTGATTGCAACCATAAAATATTTAAAGTCAAATTTGCCATTCTGCAATCAAAAGCTAAGAGACATAGAAGTTTTAAAGGTAAAAGAACCAAAGAAAGAGTCAACTCAACTTTCAGTCACTGAAGGACTTTCGGAAATAACCAGAATTTCAAGTGTTTTGCATCTTTCTGAGGAACAAATTGATAGAGTTAGAGAAGAGTGGAAACTTTTAAATCGCGATAAGCCAACTCTAGATGAACTAGTAAAATTTTCAGAGGAAGGGCATATTCCAGTGCGAACTGATCATTACTGGCGTAATATATTTAGTATTAAAGACTCTAGCGGAAAAGAAAAATACTCAAATCTTGCTAAACTCATAAAGTCAATTTTAGTTTTACCTCATGGTAATGCTGATGCAGAAGGGGGATTTTCGGTTAACACTGCTCTGTTAAGGAAGGACAAGGCTAACTTAAAAGACTCAACTATAACATCATTAAGAATAGTTAAAGGGGCCATTAAACACTATGGATGTGTAAGTAAAGTTCCCATAACAAGAAATTTGTTAAATAGTGTTCGTGATTCACATAAATTTTATAAAGAGTATGTTGATAAGCTGAAGGAAGAAGAATAAAAAAAGGTAAAAGAAAGGAAGCAGAAAGAGAGGGAAAATAAGGAAAAGCAGCTAGAGAAAAAAAGAAAAGCTGAGTTTGATGACAAAATAAAAGAAAATGATTCAGAAATAAATAGGCTTAAAAAAGATAAAGAAGCCTCCCTAGCAGTAATTCAAGAGGGAACAGAAAGAATGAGAAAAGCTGTAGAAAAACAAAATACTGTTGAAATAGCAGTTGCCTCTAACTTGATCATACAAGGTTCAGCTGAAATAAAGAAAACTGAAAGTAAATTAGTTGTGGTGGAAGCAGAAAAAGATAGGCTTATCAGGAAAAGGTTAAAACAATAATATGAAAAAAGTAATTCAGTGAACAATTGTACATAGTTCTTGGTTTTCAATTACCTTTTTAGGATATTATAATTTAATGTGAAACCTGAAAACTTTACTGTGAAAATTGTGAATTGCTTCTGGTTCAACAGCATATTAGTGTTCAAAGTGAAACTTGAATGTTGTAAATATACTTGAATATGATAATAACACGTGAAAAGATAAGAACTGTACATTAGAAGTAAATCATACTTAAACTTTAGAGGTTATGCAAAAAATTTGGGTGTGAACTTCGACCATATATACTAATGGACTGTGTATTGGCAATAGCTGCATCAAAGCCGCCATGGCTCCAACATTGGGCACGTCATCATCAGACTCCAAATTTCGTGTAAAAATGCTGTTATGATTACTAATTTACGCTGGAGAACTTCAGTGTTTTCGGTGTATTATGTGAATGCACCTCATATATAATGAAAACTCTTCAGGTAAGTTTACTTATGAGCTATATACATGCATGATCGGGTTGTTTACATTTCGTGATTTATAATGTGATGAACATTTGCGAAGAATTTGGAACATGCATTCCATTTTTTTTTCTTAAGTTACTATATTTTTATATCAATAGCTGCAAGTTTCTGGTTAAGTAATTGAACTTTATTGACTTAGGTATTTAATTTGTTTCTTACCCATGAAAAATCATAGAACTTCCTTTACTATATCACTCAGAGCAACCATAAGCACAGCATGTGTAACCCATCTTTTTGACTGTTGTCATGTGATTTTATGTTGGAGCCAGAAATTTTGATGTCATGTGCAGTCTATCAGTATATATAGTTGAAGGGTGTGAAGCAAACTCTTTACAATGTATACAAAGTTGTTTTACTAGATGTATACAAATATATATATAGTTTTTATTGAAATACACTCCTAAAATTTTCCTAAAATTTTTCTAAAAATTCCTAAAATTCCTACCTAAAATTTTCCAGAAGTATGCTATGATCCCTGCTCAGTGCTATCTGCTAACGAAATGCTTGTTATCGATGAAGAAATCGGATCATATCAAATTGGTACAGCAATTAGTGATATCTTTAATTACTCAGCCAATGAGAAATGTGAAAAAAATAAAATTCCTAAAGGCATTGATGAATACTGGGCTTGCAGTGTCAAAAATGTGCTCACATGATGGAATACAAAAGTACTCCACATTGGGTAAACTTGTAAAAGCCCTCATCTCATGCTTTCATGGGCAAATTGTGGAAAGCTCATTTAATTTCATGGATAATATCATCACACAGCACAGAGCTAGTTTAGATGCAAAAAGCTTGGACAGTTATCATACCATCAAATATAACCTCTTAGCAAAGAAATGTTCAACGTTTGAAATGTTTGGTGTTGAAAATCCGATCACTACTGCAGTTGACAAAACTTTGTTACAGAACATGTTGCAAAGCTGGAAAATTCATCACAAATCAACTAAGGAAAAGTCTGATAGAAGGCATGAAGTAATTGGAAATCATTTTTCTGGAATAAATAAATAATCAGCAGCTAGCTCTGTAAGTACCAAGATTGTGGTGAGCCCTAAAATTCCAACACAAAATCTGTCAACACCAAAGCAGGAATCTGGGTGCAGTAAACGTAAATCTCAAGCAAAGGATTTGCACCAAAATAAAAACAAAATAACCAAATTTTTTTCTAAAGCATTATGAAGTATGAAGTTTGCATCCATCAGCAGCATTGATGACTTATTACGTGAATATACAAATCATTTAAAGTATAAACTGAACAAACTTTGTCATATACATTTCAATCTTTTCTGCACAAGAAAATACACCATTGACACAGGCAGGCAAGGCATCAATTATGTAAGTTGCCTTTTTTATTTTTTTTTCTCAGTATTTTACTTTTTATAAGTATTATTTATAGCTTTGAAGGGCCAAACACTGGAAATTTGCAATTAGTAAAATTTTATAAAGGCCACTGTTCTTTAAAAAAATATCAGAACTTGGGAAATAAATTACGAATGTAACACATATATATATATATATATATATATATATTTTTTTTTTTTTTTTTTTTTTGTAAGTATTGATCTACGTTAATTTCAGGAAATTTGGGTTTTTTTTCAGGAAATCTGATTTCACAGAATAAGCACCCCTGATGCATTTTTGTGGAAAAAATTTGTCCATTGTTTTCCCACATGTTTTACGGATATCGTTTTGTATTATCTCAAATGCTAAAGCCTGCACCATGCGTAAACTGAACTGCCCCAGCTGGGCTTGTTTACCTCTTACTATGTTAATTCCTCCCCTTTTCAGATAATGCATTGTTCGTCCTCCAAGTAGCAACTTTTCAAGTAGGCCGGCGTGGGATGTCCGGCATAAGAGCACCTGTCTTTTTTACTCCCAGTTCAAAATGCTATCTTGGAATGTAGTTATCATACAAAAAGAATTCAAATAAGTTTTAAATCTACAGGATTTTTGAGCTCAAATTGATACACAACATGACGAAATTAAACAAAAGATGTGAGGATTTTTTTAAAATTAAAAATTCATTTGGCATGGTTTTGTAACTTTTTCTCTGGAAATAAATTTGATCTTGCAAAAGAATGTGGTATAAACAGAAAGTTAACAAAAAAAAAAAAAGTCCAATGTTTATTCAACTCGGTGCTGCTTCAGCAATGATTTATTTTGCTGATTGATTACTTTCCAACTGTAGGTTGAGAAAGTGTAATATGTTCCATCTTTGTCCGTCGGCATGATAATTTGCATGATGTCTTGGCTGGATTTGATGAAATTAATATGTTGGGGTCCATACTAATTTGTCGAATCCCTACTGAAAATGGTCAAAGGACAGGACGTAGGAGCGAGATTCATTCTTCCGTCCTTTTGCGTGATGACTTGCATAACATCAAAGCATGATTGCAATGAAATTTTGGTACGCTGTTCAGCACCCATAGTAGATCAATCCTATTGAAAATGGTTATCAGCACCCATTGGGACAGTGCACACATGAGTGAGATTTGTTCATCAGAATTTTTGCACGATAACTTCCATGGAAATTGACCGAATTGGATCGAATTCCTAATTATATAATGAAGAATGTGTGGTAACATTTCATTTTAGAAATTAACAGGCACAAAAAAATAATATGTACATACAAATCACTAAGCTGTTCTCTGAGATTCAGAGGGCTCCACAAAGAAATGCAAACTACCAGACAAATTTTTAACTAATTATTTACTTACTGTTGCCGTATCAAACTTCTCCATTTACAGTGATCTTGACACACAACTTGGGTTTCACTGACGTCCATCATGCCACGTACACAAGACCTTCTATATACTTCATACTCATAATTTTTTTTCATGCAGACACTCCTGAATCTGATCCCCCCATGACTTCCTTGGCCTTCTTCTGCCTTTCCTTCCTGCCACTTGGGCTAAAAAAAATTTCTTAGTAAGCATCTCATCACTCATTCTTCCAACATGGCCAAAACACCGAAGCATATTAGTCTCCACTGTGCTAACAACATTTTGCTTCACATTACAGAACTACAACAAGTCTTCATTCCTGTCACAATCGGAACATGTCTTGCCACAACTCCCCCGCACTCCCCGTATGTAACACATTTCTCTAGCACACAAACAACTTATGTTTCTTCTGTAGTACCCAGGTTTCACTGCTGTACATCAGAGTAGGAACAATTACACTTTCATACACAGCCATGCGAGACACTCTTGAGAACCCATCATTCTTGTGGAAACCTCTCAAAGCAGCCATGACTTTCAATGAAGAATTCACTCTCCTACTAATTTCGCCATCCAATTTGTTCTCTCTGTCTAACATGCTTCCTAAATACAAAAACTCATTCACATGGTCAATCACTGTGCCATTTAGATTTATATTACATTCAGTACTACCAGTTCCTCTCTCAAGAACCATAACTTTGTTTTTTTCCTTATTTATACTCAGTTTGAATTTCATGCAAACTTCGTACATCTGGGACAACATTCTCAGCAACTCACTTTTGCTCTCTGCCAACAGACAGTTTCATCAGCATACAGCAATCTGCACACACGAATATTACTAAAACATAAACCAGTATTGTCCATCTTGGCATGCATGCATCCATAAATATATTAAATGGCCATGGTAACATTACACAACCTTGTATAACTCCTGCACCAATAGAAAACCATTTTGATAAAACACCATTCACCCGTACACAAGCTATACTGCCAGCATTTGTGGCTTTTACACTCTTAAGTAGATTCCCAATAACACCATATTTATTCAATAACTTTCACAAATATATCCTATTTTTCTTTGTCTTTAGCTTTCTCTAAATCTATGCGTAATGCAAAAATTTGGTTAGTGCAGCCTTTGCTAGGCATAAAACCACTCTGAACATCCCACATTTTCTCTGATGTAAGACCCCGTACTTTTTCAATAACGACCTTACCAAACACTTTCCCTGGTACACTCAGTAGGCTAATACTACGATAGTTATTGCAGTTAGTCTGATCACCTTTTCCCTTATACAAGGCAACAATGATAGCATCTTTACAATTCTGAGAGACCATTCCTAATCCCAGCACAACTGGCAAATTTCAGTTAACCAGTCAATTGCAGAGTTGCAACCATATTTCAACAACTCGGCAGTTGTGCCATCAACTTCTGGAGCCTTACAACATTGTGAAGAGATTTTAAAGCTTTACAGACCTCTTCTTTTAAGGTCCCTCCTGTACTTCCATCTTTCACTGTGACATAATCTGCTTCTGCCTCAGAATCGCCTTCGCTTTCTTGATCTAATAACTCATAGATGTATTCACCCCATCTTTCACTTAACTCATGGCTCCCTTATCATTTCCCTGATCCTATTCTCCACACAAATTATGACTTTGTTTCCCCTATTTTTCCTGAGTTTCCTGTACTTCCAGAAAGTGTTTCTCTTTCCAAAAAGCCAGTTCATGCCTTTCCACCTTCTGTTTTGTATCTTTTGCCTTACTCTGGCTAACCAGCTTAGCTGCTTCATTCTTCTTACGGTGATATTCGTCCACAGAAACTCTACCTTGCGACATCCCCAAATGGGCTTCCTCCTTTCTCTTTACTGCCTCTTCAATCGCACTATTCCACCAAGCTTCACCTCTATTGTCACCCACTATTGTAGTGCCACAGACCTCTTCAGCAGCAGTGACAACACAGTTCTTAAAACACTCCCACTTTTTTTCTACATCCCTCTCACAAGACTTCAGCTCCTTCAGTCATTCTCTGAGTAAGTTAGAGTAACGCTGATGATCTTCAGGGAGCCTTTCAACCTTCATTCTTTCCATCCTGTGCCTCTTCCTATTCCTTTTCCTCCCACCAACATTCAGTTTTATTCATGACACCACCAAGTAATGATCAGAGCCAACGTCCACACCTCTCATCGCACAAGTGTCAACAACTAAGTGTTTCAGACGCTGGTCGTAAACAACAAAATCTGTAACACTCTTTTGACCAAGAGTATGATTTTCCAAAGGATATGTGTGTATATACTTGTGGTTGAAAAATGTATTAGATACACACAAACCATTCTCAATGCAGAGTTCAATTAATCTTTCACCATTATCATTCACACAAGGATCATTAGACTTACCCAGAACATTTTTTGAAATCACATTCTGCACATCTACTCTAGCATTGAAATCCTCTGCTGTTATAACTTTTTCTTTAGCACCAAGCTGTATCAAAACAGCTTTTAGCTCATTCCAGAAATCTTCCTTCCTATCAGAAGGTTCCGAGTCACAAGGATTACACACTACAGCAATTACTACTGTCTGAAGTTTCCCTTTCAAACAAATCCAAAGAATTCTCTCACTTATGCAGCTATAGTGACTCAAGTTGTTCATCTTTTCACTTAAAATCACACCTATGCCAGCCTGTCCTCTTGCATTATCGTATACTCCAGACCTCACACTCACCGTTCCATTCACATCTTCTATCCCAGTTTCCTTCTTTTTGGTTTCACTTACACACAGCACATCCAATATATACTTATTCATCACTTCAATCACCTCGTTCATCTTGCCATTTATACCTCTACTATTCCATACACCAATTTTGCATTCACTGAGCTGAAATCTCTTTCTCGCATGTCGTTTGGAAACTCCAATTCGATTCCATGGTGGACCATCCTTCTCAAGTGTGGTAGGTCCACCATATCACACTCTAGAGTTCGGATATTTATTTCTTTGTGTCTTTTTAATCAAGTAAGTACACGTGTGGGGGATTAGCCCACAGCTGATGATTCCAGTTGGTGTCTTTTTGCCAATGTCACACAGAACTAACTGGTACCTCTCCAAGATTCACAGAGGCCCTTGTTGCTGTTCTGTGTACCATTATTGCCCATGGAGTGCCCTGAGAAGGCAAACCCATCTCTCACTAAGACCATCCACACAAAAAAGTAATGTTCTATTGTAAAGAAATACATGCAAAATGTGCCTATCAACTAATTCGTACTAAGAGATTCATAAAGTCAACAAAGTATTTTAGAGGAGTATAATCTAGCAAGAGCGTAGACTTTTTTTTTTTTTTTTTTTTTTTTGACGTGTGATAACTAAAAAAATCTATTAGTTTCATAACTTCTATTCTATCAAACTGAATTGCATGATATTTAGAGACTTTCATTTTCTAAAACAAAATGTGTATATTCAAAATTTTTTCATGCTAGGCCATTTTTTATGCAGAGATACAAGATTGGAATAAAACCCCAGTTCCAACGTTTTGTGCTGTGGCTGCACTGTAAAGGGAGGGTACAAGATGGAGAGGAAATTGCTGATGAAATAAGTTGCTGTTTTGTTCCGACGAAATGTGATAGTAGAGTAATGGGCTCAGATTGTTTTTGTGAAGAAATAACTAGGGAAGCTCTGTTTGGTTAACGTGGGTAAGGACTCTAAAGGATGACATTTGTAACTAAAACCTAAACCTTTGTTTCTAGATGAAAGAGCCTTTCAGTTGATCTCATTGTAGCCAAGTGCTTTTCTAGCTGACTAGCTCAATAGGATAACTTTGTAAACTTTGTATAATCAGCATTTTGTTTTCCTGCAAACTCCAACTCTTTAAACTGTTACTGTATTAATGTAACAGTTTTTCTTGTGTGTTTTTTCAAGTGTTAATAAATTTAGTATTAGTGATTCACTAAGAGGGGAAAAATAGTAGTATCAAACATTCCTTAATGCATGTTCTGCAGAATGCCCATGTATTGCAAAATCTTCAAAATGGAAAATATGCATTTTGTGCTACGTGTCGATGTAATTTCAACATTTTGCATTGTGGAAGGAATGATATTACAAATCAGATTTCTAGTGCCAAGTAAAAATATAAGTTAACTGTGTGTGTAATATGAAATTAACATCCTGTGTTAAAAGTTATAATGAATGTTTGTTCACTTCTTTTTTAGCTGAACATGATTTACCAATTAGTGTCCCTCAGTCACTCTTATTTGTTTCATTTTTATTTTTTTATTTTCACTGTCTCATTGTCCATTTCTCCTTAAGATAAACCTAGCGTGAAAATGGTTCGTTTTTGAAAACATTTTAGTATGTTCCATGACAATGTAGGATAGAACCGTATTGGATTTGGTGTTGAAAGGGTGGAACATCCTTCTTTTTAGTTGCAAACTTCCATAATAATAAATTTTTATCTCTTTTATAGGTCATAATGATAGATAGCATAGTAATGAGAAATTATGTATAGATTCTATTTTAATTGATATAAATGTGTCAATAAATTCAAACATTGTAGTTATATCAATTAAAAGTTGATACTTGGTTTGGGTAACATCATTTTTTAATCAATATACTTTGTAATTTATTCGAAAATATTGATTAAATTTTTCATCAAATATATTGATTATTTTTTTGTACGGATTTCAGTTCCTGAATGTTGGCAGGTATGTTGAGAGGTATGAGCTGTACTCTGTGAAGTGCATTTACAGTTTTCTGAAGACAAAAGATATCCAAGACAGCGTGCTTGCTTGTCTCATTCAATTTGGCTGGCATTTGAGAATATTTCAGAGTTAAAAATGTGTCATTATGTTTTTTGTTTTTTTTGTTGTTTTTTGTGCTTGGCAGTTGCAAAATCCACTTTTGTTAAGATATTTATTGCATGCTAAAAATGTGATATTAGTGTATTTATGTCGTTTTACCCCTTCCTGCTAATTGTGCCGTAATTGTTAATGTATGTTTTTGTATATATAGAGTGTATTCATTTACATGTTACAATTAATATGTTTACTGTTATTTTCTTTATCAATAGATGTACTTGTACAATGAAGAAATTGTTCAAGGCGGATTGAAGTATAACCTTGCTGATAAATTTTATGATATGTTTGAAAAAATGGCTGACATGGTAAGACTGATGCACATAGTTTCTTGTGTTTTTATATTTGATAATCAGGTTGAAAGTTTGCTGTTCTCTTCATTATTTCTGTCTCACTTATTTTTTCTAATGAGATATTCTATTTTATATCTAGAAACTTATGGACTTGTGGGAGATGGTGAAGTTCATGACAGATGTCCCCTTAAAAACTGACAAAGATATTGTTGCTATGCGCAACTCCTTGCAGATGCAAACAGTATTTATTAGACAAGCTCGAAAGTACTTGGAGAAAAAGTTAGTGTCAACTGATTTTTGAAATGTAAAATTTTTGTATTTTTAAATTCTTGCAGAAGTACTTTAAATTATTTTGATAATGTTATGTACATTTTTGGTGTATTTCATCTGCATGGAAAGAAACTCTTGCTGTTGTATAACTACCAACATGTCAATCACACACATATGATGTACACCTACGAGATGCTAAACCAGACAAAACTCTGTGTAAAACTCGTATATTTATTGTTTTTTGTTTTGTTTATGATAGATACTTGAAGAATATGAGCGCTGAAATATGCTAAGCGAGTTCTTTGTCTAATGAATTGTGTTCTATTAAAATGGGAAAGTAGATAAGTAAGAGTTATAATTGGCTAGATGAAGTTGAAAACTTTCGTAGTCATAGGGGGGACAACATTGTGGTAAATTTTTTTCTCAAAATAAGGGAAAACCATCATTGCCTAGACATGGTTCATACACTCCTTGAAAAGTACTTTAAAAGAAAAAGTTCATTTTCAAGTCCTTGTAAGTACTTGAAAAAGTTTAAGACTCCATAAATAGTACTTAAAAAAAGTTTCTTTTGTTTTTTAAATAATGTTATGAAATAGCATGTGTAAAATAATTGTTAATGTAAAAAGTTAGAGATTTCTGCGTAGTTCAATAAAAAAAAAAAAAAAAAAGCACTGAGCTGATCAAATAGCACAGAACTTGCGTTCAACTCAGGGAGCATATATAGACAGCTGGTACTTTGGCTATGACACCACTGCAGAGTGTCAGCCATGGGACTAAAATAAGTAGAATGATTTCAGTGGCTTCTGTTGACTGGGCGTAGGGATGCGTTCTTGCCGAAGGGTGAATGCGGAAATAATGTACTCTTTTAAAATATTCCACAAAGTAAAATGATTTTGAAAAACATTAAAACAGATGGGCAGTTTAAAGTTAATGAGATTAACCAAGGGGACAGGGGATAGCAAGTAGGCCATTGAAGGTGTGCTCATCGCAGCTAAGCTTAATGGTTTGAACTTGCTAAAACACCCAACCTACTGTCCGACTGACAGCGCACACATATGATATGATAATTTGGTTTTAAAAAGTCCTTGAAAAGTAATAAATGCAGGAATTCAGCTATCTACCTGTGCTATAAAAAACCATACCATAAGTTGCAAATTAAAATCACTTTATTTACAATTTAAAAGTAGGTTAAAAAACTGACTAGCGCTTTCGGGGATCCCGTTGTCCCCATCTACGGGTCAAAGCACCAGTCAGTTTTTTAACCTACTTTTAAATTGTAAATAAAGTGATTTTAATTTGCAACTTATGGTATGGTTTTTTATCGCACAGGTAGACAGCTCAATTCCTGCATTTATCACTTCTCGTGCGAAATTATTTTCTGGTTTTGTATCACCTTGAAAAGTACTTGAATTTACTTTGCTTAGAAGAGTATGAACTTTGCTGGAGAAACTGGTCTTAAAAGTTTGAGCTTTGATATCATACCTGCCAACTACTACAGAATGTCCGTAGTTTCTACGGATTTAGTTGTTTGACTACAGAACTCACTGTCAAAACTACGGATTCTACGAATTTTCATTTTTTCTTATTTTGCTATTATTTTATAATATACATGAGATTCGTAAGCAGATTTGCGGAATTCCTCCATTTTTTTTTTGTCTTCATTCAGATCATTCTCAAGATCGATGCAGAACTAAAGAGAATAGAGGGAAGGGGGGGGGGAGTTCGTTTTCCATCTGGGGATGGTATTTCAGGTTTCAAAACTTTTGAAAATTACTTAAACGGAGTAAAAAAATTTTTTTGCCTTAATCATACCATATTTACTTGAATTTAACGCGCCCTTAAATGTAATACGCACCCCCAACTCCAAGTTGCGTTTTTAGGAATCATAAAATATACACACACTTATTCAAGTAAAAAGAAAATATGCAAAAAATACTAACAAATAGGGTTTTTTTTACGTTATTTCTGATACATACTAGATCCAATACACATGACTGCAAAAAATGTAAAAAAAAAAATCAGTCACTGTCACTAACAGGGCTTTCTACTTCCAATTGTTCATTGTCTGAGCTCACTTCAAACAATGCATCGTCTTCTGTTCCATCCAAAGAATTCGAAATTCCGCACTTAAGAAAGGATTTCTGCACAAGTTAATTTAGAATGGATTCCAAGCAGCAATAATCCATTCGCACACAGTCGATAGGGGTGCTCTTTTAATGTGGCCAGTCTCTTAATGGTGCAGGTGCTCTTTTTAATGCCAGTTGGTTCCCTTTCTCCCGATGAAAGCCAGGCTTTATAAAGTCAACAAATGGCAGCCTTAAATGGGCTGTTGATACAAACATCAAGAGATTTGTGATGTCATCCCTCCAGGAATAATGACTTGATCGCTGCAGTTTTCTTTCATTTTTTCTTTACTGCATCTGCTACATGTCTTTTAAATGCGTCTAGCACTAGCAGGGATCGCAACTTCAGTAGTCCTTGAGGTCGTCGTAGCCAAACTTTACTTAGCCAATCTAAAACCAAATTTGCAGACATCCAGCCATTTTCCTTCACTGCAACATAGATTCCTCTTGGAAAAGTCGATGTTTTGGGAAAAGTTTTCCTCTTGAAAACGACATAGGGTGGAGTTTATTTCCATCTGCAGTAACACAGAGCATTACTGTCATTCTGATTTTATCGCCACTCATCGTCAGTAATTTCACATGCTTTGTTCTTACATTGTCCACTGTGCAGTTTGAATGCCTATTGAAATAGATCGGCATCTGATCAGCATTTCTGATCTGCCCCAAGTCATGTTGCCCTTGCTGTCGAATAGCGATCAGATGTTTTTGGAAAGCATTAAAATTTTCTTCAAAGTCAGCCGGAAGCTTTTGGCAGATGGATGTCTGCCATCTAAGAGAAAATCGCTTTCTCATCATAAACCACGTTATCCAACCACAGGATGCTTCAAATTTTCCCTGTAGCTGACGATGAATTTCTTTAGCGTTCAGTTTCAGGATTTCTGTTGTTACTGGTAATCCACCTGTTCTTTTATGAACATGTTTAACTGTTTGTCAATTTTGAGAAATTTTCCCTTTTTAGAGCCAGTAAAAGTTGTCTGGTTGTGGAGCAGATCTTTAATCGTTCTTCCTGTTTGCGCCACAGACACACGTTCACTTTAGGAACTCCAAATTTCGATTTACATGCCCGATTGCTATTTTCTTCCGTGGAAATTATTACTTTAAGTTTCAACTTTGCTGTGTAATGCTGCCTTTTTGAAGACATCTTTCTGTACACGTTGACTCGGGGAAAAATTACTGCTAACTTACGTATTTGCAAATGCTCGTACTCGATTCTAATGCGCACCTTGTTTTTACCACAAAGTTTTTTGGACAAAAAGTGCTCGTTAGATTCGAGTAAATATGGTAATTTTTTTCTCCCGATGTTGCCTTTGTGTCCAGTATTCTTGTTAAATATCATTTTATTGCATAAATGTTTGTATTTCAGCTTGAAACTGTAGGCAACAATTTGTGAAAACGGAAGTTAGACGCTGCAAGAATTCTTCCGTAATCTTCAGGCATAAGATACTTCCTCAAATTCGGGGAATCACTTTTTTCATTACTATTTTGGTCATTCACACAAGTGAACAGAATTTTTGGGGGGAAGGGGAGGGTGATGGGGGGGAAAGGGGGTAGGTGTTCTTCTGAGGACTAAATGACGATGATGGGCAAAACACGTAACAATATTAACAAATAAAGGTAACTTGATCATGCTAGTTACGTTAAATGAAAACTTTTACAAAAAGTTCGTAAGTTGGAAGCTTTCGACCATATCTTAGGTCTTCATCATGCCAATGGAGGACTGTCGTGCTACAAAATCACCCTCCCCCCATCACCCTCCCCTTCCCCCCAAAATTCTGTTCACTTGTGTGAATGACCAAAATAATAATGAAAAAAGTGGAATTCCCCGAATTTGAGGAAGTATCTTATGCCTGAAGATTACGGAAGAATTCTTGCAGCGTCTAACTTCCGTTTTCACAAATTGTTGCCTACAGTTTCAAGCTGAAATACAAACATTTATGCAATAAAATGATATTTAACAAGAATACTGGACACAAAGGCAACATCGGGAGAAAAAAATTACCATATTTACTCGAATCTAACGAGCACTTTTTGTCCAAAAAACTTTGTGGTAAAAACAAGGTGCGCATTAGAATCGAGTACGAGCATTTGCAAATACGTAAGTTAGCAGTAATTTTTCCCCGAGTCAACGTGTACAGAAAGATGTCTTCAAAAAGGCAGCATTACACAGCAAAGTTGAAACTTAAAGTAATAATTTCCGCGGAAGAAAATAGCAATCGGGCATGTAAATCGAAATTTGGAGTTCCTAAAGTGAATGTGCGTCTGTGGCGCAAACAAGAGTCCTCCATTGGCGTGATGAAGACCTAAGATAAGGTCGAAAGCTTCCAACTTATGAGCTTTTTGTAAACGTTTTCATTTAACGTAACTAGCGTGATCAAGTTACCTTTATTTGAGGACTAAATTCCATCTTTATGAAACTTCCGAAAATGGAAGGTCGACAGAGTTCACATTTTCCCATAATCGTAATTTCTTTTTTCTCGCAATGTTACCTCTGTCCAGTATTATTGTTATTGATAAATAACATTTTACAGCATAAGTATTTGTATTTCAGCTTGAAAATAGGGGGTAAATTCCAAAACCGGAAGACGGACGGAGCAAAGATTTCTCCCGTAATTGCACCCCACCCCACTCCCGTGATATTCCCACTTTCCTGCGTCTATGTATGCCATGCAATAATACTAGTTACTACTGGCAAGGTTCTTGCCAATTATATATAGCACGGATGTGATATTACTGCAATAAAGAAATTACTACCATATATATTCATGTATAAGCCGAAAGTTTTTGGAAGAAATGGTGCTTTCAAAGATGGTGGCTCAGCTTATATGCGGGTCACTAAAAATTAGGGCTCTACTCCCGTGAATTCGCCTGGGGAATTTATTGGCGGATTTGTTTATGTTTTAGACTGCGTCTTTCTGTGCAATGTTTTCTAACCTTAAAGAAGAAGAAAAAATATATATGAAACATTTTTTCACCCAGAGTAGAATTTTTACAGGAATAGATGCCATTAATTAGATAAGCGAAAAACCTAATCTCGTTTCATACTGAAAGACTGAAATTTCTTGCTTCCGTCATGGGATACCTCATTACTTCCCACGTGCAATCTTGGCACCATGTAAGATTGCACATGGGAAGTAAGTTTTGCCATTGACACCATGTAAATCACTTAGCTCGTAGGGTGGGCCACAGTCAATCAGGTATCTCTTTTCTCCTGAGTTTTCACAGCAAGAGCTGGCATGCGTGTTTGACACGAAAGCCATCCGCAATTGATGTTGAATGGCAAAGACATAGTGTTCAGTGAAAGGTAGTAACTTGAAAGAAGGGTGACACTGCTGTTACTTCTTGGATGAAAGAATTGTGGGATGCAATTGCACCAGAAATGTTTATAAATTCTTTCAAAAAATGCATAAGTAATGCAATGGATGTTACTGGAGTTATTTGGAAACCCTGACAGTGAATTGTACTCTGAAGGTTTTTGCAGGTGTATTTATTTTATTTATTACAGAAGGTAATCTCGTAATTCATTTCAATAAATATATTTTCCAAAACCTTGAAATTTAGGGTTGGCTTATATGCAGGTCAGAGTTTTTCACAAATTTTTAGTTCTTGAACTGGCTTATATGTGGCTTGTACACAAGATCGGCTTATATGTGAGTATATACGGTAATATCAAAGGCCAGTGTCTTAAATTCCAAATTCATTAGAAAAAAATCAGTATTTCTTAAATTCCTGAAAGTTCTTCTTTGCTGTGGCTATGAAAGGCTGTTTTGTCAGCTGAATCTTCTGCAAGGAACTCCGAAAGACGATCTGTACTGATGTTAGTATTCATAGATTTAATGTCAAGACTAGCTATTATAGGATGTGTTCAAGTTTTGAAAAGTCTTCTAATTTAACTATAAGATCTTTTGAGTTTTTTAGTAAGCCAGGGGGATATGTACAAATTTTCCTCAGTTGGCTCATGAGATAATATAGAAGGTTTCACAAGGAAAGCTTTATTGTCCTATACAGTTAAGGTATTACGCAATTTTGAAAAGTTGTTGAAATCTGAACTTAGCTGGTTGTTAGTTTTTAATGATTTTACCAGCATATTATAGTTTTTTTGTCAGTTCCAGTGGGTCGTTTTCAAGTTCTCCATAAATGAGCCTGCTAAGTTCTAATGTATTTTTCTTTTTCCAAAAGTACTAGGAATTTGCTCTTGTCAGCTTTTAAAGCAATTATTTTAGTAGTATTTTTGAATTCTTCAAGAGCATTACCAGATGATAAGAGACTTGGGGCTAACAAAATCAAATGCTGGACTTTTGACTTCTCGTTTGAAAGAGTGGATCTTGTTAGATCCCAGTTGCAAATCGACCATATACAAAAAAAGACATAAAACATATGCACAATATTCTGTTGTGACTGATGTGCTTTGCTATTACTTTGATATAAATGGGCTCTTTGAGAACATTGGCATTCCTCACATACTTGAAGATTGGAGACTTTATAGACAGTTCAGTTAGAAGTCTGAAGACAGTGCTATTGCTCAATGGAAATGTATACCCCTCAATTCCAGTAACACACTCCATGCACATGAAAGAAGACTACACTAGTGTCAAGCTTCTTCTAGAAACATTAAAATACAGTGGGCACCGCTTAATGTGATCACGGTTAATGTTATCAACTGCTTAATGTTATTGAATTGCGAAAACCCAAATGAACGTATTTACAAATATTTTAGAATCACCAGTTATTGTTATCAGAAATTTGACTCGTGCGTTTATCTCATACGAGTCTCGTGTTCCTTGTCAAAACTTCCCTTACAGGCTTCATTTTCGAAACGAATGCTTTTCCTTAGGGCACTCAATGGACAGGATGTTTATAGAAAAGCAACTCCGATAAGCGTGAAGACCCCCTACCCACCACACACACCCAGCGCATCGGGCATTTTGGGAACAAAAGGGTTCAAAGTGTGTGCAAGTGATTCCCGGAATTCCCCTCCTGACCTTCCCTGGTCTCCACTGTGAGATGGGCCGGCCATCCGAGGGGTGGGTGGATCGGCAGTTCAGAGAGTGCTGCAGTGTCCTGTTTGCATTCACCTGTGTTCGCTCTGCTCTGTTTGCTGCGATAAAATATGCTGGCACTTAAATTGTTAAGGCACAATTTTTTTCGTCTTCGAATGGCACGTTTTTTTTCGTTTCGATGTCTTTGACATGAAAAGATTTGACAATAAGTCAAAAGAAAGAAATTTTGCAGGAGTTTGATGCTATGGGGAAAATGCCCTCAACAAACTGCTGCATCTACACTCGGAATTTTCCAGCCATTGTTGTGTAAAATTCTAAAGTCAAGGGAAGAAATTGAATCAGCTGAGATAGAGAATAAGCAATTGCAGAGAAAACGAAAGCGATGTGGCAAAAGTGAAAATGTGGAAGAAGCATTTCTAGGTTGGCTGAAACAAGCCAGACTGCAAAATGCACCAATTAAGTCAGGGTCTTTTGAAAGAGAAAGCGATGAATTTTTCTGAGAAATTAGGGGAGACAGATTTTACGTTTTCAGAAGGTTGGCTAACGTGATGGCAACATAGGAACAACATAGTCTTTAAGAAACTTTATGGCGAAAAGCAAGATGCTGATATAAACCCGCTGCGGACGTCTGGTTAGCATCAACATTTCCTGAGCTTCTCAAGGAATTTTTACCAGAGGAAATCTACAATACAGATGAAACAGGACTGTATTACAGAGCACTTTCTGACCATACCTTGGATTTTAAAAATTCTTCAAAGTCTGCAGGAAAGAAGCAGAAGGAGAGATTAACTGTTCTGTTAACCTTCAATATGGCAGGCACAGACAAGCAGAAACCACTTGTTATTGGAAAGAACAAGAACCTGAGTTGTTTTCAAGGAGTTAAACATTTACCAGTAGAGTATGAAGCGAATTCTAATGCATGGATGACTTTGGCGATATTCTCAAAGTTCATCAGAGAGTGGGATGTAGAATTAGAAATGAAAAAGATCGCGTTGATTCTCGATAATTGCACAGCGTATCCTAGCGATCTTCGGCCAAGGAACATTAAAATGGTTTTCTTGCCCTCAAACATGACATCTCTCATTCAGCCTCTAGGTCAAGGCATAATTAAAACAGTGAAAACTCTATACAGGCAAGAAATGAAGAGGAAAATCATCGAAGTGATTGATTTTAGCAATCAAGTTACGGTGGTAGAAATTGCAAAAAAAAATCTGTTCTAGATGCGCTGCATATGTTGGCAAGCACTTGAAAATGTGTGACCGTGAACACTATTGTCAACTGTTTTGCTAAAGCCAGGATTGTAAGACGAACAAGAAAATGAAATCATGGAAAAAAGTGGTGATGAAGAGGATAGCGAGGAATTTCAGCAGTGGATAAACATTGATGAAAATTTATCCATGTCTGCACCTTTCACTGATGTTGATATCGTTCATGAAATCATGAATGATCTGGTGGATGATGAGGAAGAAAGTGAAGATGTTGAGATGCAGCCTAATACAATACCTCCAACGACAAATGAAACTCTTGATGCCCTTAGCGTTATGTGTCGGTGTTTAGAACATAATGGTGAATATTTTGAATATTTTTACCATCTGCAAAACTTAATCGGGAAAAAAAACTGGCTCCAGTAAAGCAAACAACAATGAACATGTTTTTTGGAGAATTGTAAGATATCTCAAAGGTATGTAAAAATAATTTTTTTATGATTCATTTATGTACAGTATATCCTTCCTATTACATATGATCCTGGTTTTAGGCAAAAACAAAATGTACGATAAGATTCCAATAATATAATTACAAATTCAAAAAATATTTAAAGAAAGGTCAATTGCAATACACTGTATATTATAGTACCTATAAATAAGGTTATCAAATTACCAACGTACAGACATGATCACATTAAGCGGTGGCCACTGTATCATGAATACAGTGTGCTTGTGCTGATTTTTAAGATGATTGGGTTCCTTTTGGGCCTGCATCCTGGCTTTACAAAGTATCCTTGTTTCCTTTGCTTGTGGTACAGCAGAGCAGTTGGTGAACATTACAGAACAAAAGAATGGCCTCTGAGAGTTGAGTTGCAATCTGGTACACAGAATGTCATACACAACACTCTTCCAGTATGGAAGATCTTATTACTCCCCATTGCATATATCAAGTTGGGACTGGCAAAGCAGTTTGTGAAAGCATGAAATCCTGATGGGCAAACATTTAAGTTCATTTGCTCAATGTTCTTAAATCTCTGGGATGCCAGCATAAAAGGTGGTATATTTGTGTGGCCACAGAAGAAAGCAATGCTGACCTCAAAAGAACGAGAGCAAAATGACTGATGTTGAAAAGGATGCCTGGCAGTCATTCCGTCTTGTTGTGACTGAATTTCTTGGAAACAGGAAGAGCACCAACTATACAAGCAGCTTGTGGAAAATTTAATAGACAATTTTGAAAGAATGGCATGTCGAATGCCAGTGAAACTTCAGTACTTGCACTCACATCTTGATTTTTTCAGAGAAAATTTGGGATCAGTGAGTGATGAACATAGGGAGAGGTTTCATCAAGACATGCAAAATATAGAAAACAGATATCAAGGAAGATGGGATGAAGCCAGGATAAAGACTACACCTGGAATTTGGTGTGCCATGCTAATAGTGTTCATAAGAATGAAAGGCAATCCAAAGCTTCCTTTTAGAACAGATATACTTCTTGGCTTTGATTGTTTCAATTTGTGCTGTGTATTGATAGTATTCATGATTTGTATTCTTCTACTTTCCCTGTCCTATTACCTAATGCAGTGGTTCCCAAACTTTCGTAACTTGCAACCCCTTTCACAAAGATCTGAATTCTGCGAACCCCTTATAAATATCCATAGCCACGCACGTAATTTTATACCTCATTTTTAGGAAATTTAGTTATTAATTTAAATCAAAATGTTTAATATCTTTCAAATTTTTGTATCTTTGTCACAATATTATCACATTTCATGGTTTTTTTTTGTTTTTTTTAAGTGGTACTGAAAATTGCTGGCTTGACATTACTGAGATACTTCCTTCAATCACAAAGTTCCACGCTGGTTTAAGTTTCAAAATTGCTTTCAAGAAGTTTTAATAGTTACTCACCTCTACACGTAACTTCAGTGAGAAGGATGCAGGGATCGCATTCCTCCTAAAATTCTTAATATTTTGTGACTCTCCTTAAATTCCTAAAATTATACCTAAAATTTGCTATTCTTCCTAAAATTTTCGTAAGCTTATTTATTAAAAATACAACCGTTATTAACGCCAATAAATTTATCATTACGGTAAGGTAAAAAGACCTGTTATTGTAGAAACACAGCCTATATGCTGTGCTGCTGAAGGGAGGGAAAATGACGCCATCGAGATGCACTTGCTTAGGGGCGGGCGCTCCACTTTTTTGCCTTCGGACAGTTTTCGAGAGTAACAAGAAGATCTAAGGGAAAAGGGGAGGGGTCATTTTCACCCCTGGTTTGTGCTTTGCAGACGAACTCCGTGGCACGCAGAAGATCGTACTTTTTTTTTGTACATGCCTTGTGGAACCTCCTCTTTCTGCTGATGTTTTGTTATTGTAAACCGCAGGTGGGTGGAAGCAAAGAGGAAACATGTGGTCTCCTTCCGTAACCTCCGGGAATGACGATGGGATGGTAGCTGAGTGTTATCGTGGCAGGCAGTAGAGCACGTGATCATTGACCTTCGATCGTGCGTCGGCGACAGCGACCTTCGATGCGCAATATATCTCGGCTCCGACTCGCTTTGACTGAACTTGCGTGAGATGCGTATGATAGTTTCTGGTTTTGTGTCTTTTATGGTGTTCTCTGTGCTGTGTGCAGGTTCAGTTCTCTAGTGGTGACCTGCTTTTTTTTTTTTTTTTTTCTACTGACATCCTCACAGCCAAATTTCGGGAAGTTGTCTGGTTTTGCAATATTGGAACGTGTTTTTGTACTTCCCTTTCATTTTCTGGTTAGTAATACAAGTGTTTAAGATGCCTAAATCCAAAACGAAATTTCAAGATGCGTGGCTCGCCAAAGAATTGGACGGAGTGAAGTTGAAAGAATGGTGTTCTGCAACTGAAACAATATTTTCTGCTAAGTGTATATTGTGTTCAGAAATTTTCAATATTTCTAATAGTGGCTTTTCACAAGTAAAAGCGCATCATAAAGGAAAAAAACATTTGCAGAAATTCCAAAGTAAATTTCAAAATAAGTCCATCCTGAAAGCCTTTGGAGGATGGGATCTTCAGCCCAAAACAAATATTAGTGAAGTACTGAGTCATGATTTACAGTTGGCTAAAGCCGAAGCATTATGGGCCATGAAAGTTGCTAAGGACAATATGTCTTTTGTTTCATGCACTATGAAACAGTTGAACTTTTCAAAGAAATGTTTCCTGATTCTGCTATTGCAGCCAAAATGCAACTTAAAGAAAAAAAGTTGCTTATGTGATATCACATGGATTGTCAAAATATTTTGAAGAGGATTTGAAAAAAGACATTGCATCTAGTAGCCCAGGAAAGGTTACTATAGCATTTGATGAAACTACAAATACACAAGTGAAACGGCAGTTGGATGTGTATCTCAGGTACTGGTCTTCAGAAATAAATTCAGTTTCTCAGTTTCTTGCCGATACCTAACAAGCGTTTTTCTGGGTCATGCAACAGCAGATATTTTGCTAAAAGAAATTCTTGATGTGTTATCATCCTTCAATATTTCGTTGAACAGAATTATTTGTGTATCCATGGACAGCCCAAATGTAAATAAGTGCTTTTTACGCAAATTCAATGAAGTTGTAAAACAAGAAACAGTCCAGAAATCTTTGGAACTAGGTTTTTGCAACCTGCATGTTGTTAGTAATGCATTTAAAAATTTTTTTGACAAGCTTAAATATAGATTTTGACGAATTTGCTACTGATATGCATTACTTTTTAAAGAGTAGTGCTGCAAGACGAGAGGATTATAAATCTGTCGAGGATATAACATTGGTCACAGCCAAATTTCTTTTGCGTCATGTCAGCAACAGATGGTTAACCGTTGGTTCTGTAGCCCAGAAGCTCTTGGATCAATGGCTAAATATTACAGAATTTTTTTAAACTTCTTGCCATCTCAAAAAATATTTGAAAAACAACTACACAATTCGGCAAGGTATAAAAGAATTCACTGTTTCCTGAAAAATGAGCTAACTCCTTGCTATTTAGCATTAATTTCATTTTCACACCAAAATTTTGAAAAGTTTTCATTATGTTATCAGAGTGAAGAACCAAAAATACACCAGTTATATTCTGATTTAAATACTTTAATGAGGAATGTTATGGCTCAGTTTATCCAAGATGATGTTATTGCAGGGAAATTTGGAGAAGACCTAAAGAATGTAGATTTTGAAAACAAAAATTAATGGAAAAAACTAGGGGAGTTAGAAGTTGGTATGAAGACAAAAAATCACCTCAGGAATGTTCAGGAGACCAGGCAGAAATTATTTCTCTTAGATGTAAGATCATCACTAATTGCAACCACAAAATATTTAAAGTCAAATTTGCCATTCTGCAATCAAAAGCTAAAGAGACATAGAAGTTTTAAAGGTAAAAGAACCAAAGAAAGAGTCAACTCAACTTTCAGTCACTGAAGGACTTTCGGAAATAACCAGAATTTCAAGTGTTTTGCATCTTTCGGAGGAACAAATTGATAGAGTAAGAGAAGAGTGGAAACTTTTAAATCGCGATAAGCCAACTCTAGATGAACTAGTAAAATTTTCAGAGGAAGGGCATATTACAGTGCGGATTGATCATTACTGGCGTAATATATTTAGTATTAAAGACTCTAGCGGAAAAGAAAAATACTCAAATCTTGCTAAACTCATAAAGTCAATTTTAGTTTTACCTCATGGTAATGCTGATGCAGAAAGGGGATTTTCGGTTAACACTGCTCTGTTAAGGAAGGACAAGGCTAACTTAAAAGACTCAACTATAACATCATTAAGAATAGTTAAAGGGGCCATTAAACACTATGGATGTGTAAGTAAAGTTCCCATAACAAGAAATTTGTTAAATAGTGTTCGTGATTCACATAAATTTTATAAAGAGTAAGTTGATAAGCTGAAGGAAGAAGAATAAAAAAGGTAAAAGAAAGGAAGCAGAAAGAGAGGGAAAATAAGGAAAAGCAGCTAGAGCAAAAAAGAAAAGCTGAGTTTGATGACAAAATAAAAGAAAATGATGCAGAAATAAATAGGCTTAAAAAGATAAAGAAGCCTCCCTAGCAGTAATTCAAGAGGGAACAGAAATAATGAGAAAAGCTGTAGAAAAACAAAATACTGTTGAAATAGCAGTTGCCTCTAACTTGATCATACAAGGTTCAGCTGAAATAAAGAAAACTGAAAGTAAATTAGTTGTGGTGGAAGCAGAAAAAGATAGGCTTATCAGGAAAAGGTTAAAACAATAATATGAAAAAAGTAATTCAGTGAACAATTGTACATAGTTCTTGGTTTTCAATTACCTTTTTAGGATATTATAATTTAATGTGAAACCTGAAAACTTTACTGTGAAAATCGTGAATTGCTTCTGGTTCAACAGCATATTAATGTTCAAAGTGAAACTTGAATGTGGTAAATATACTTGAATATGATAATAACACGTGAAAAGATAAGAACTGAACATTAGAAGTAAATCATACTTAAACTTTAGACATTAGACGTTATGCAAAAAATTTGGGTGTGAACTTCGACCATATATACTAATGGACTGCGCATTGGCAATAGCTGCATCAAAGCCGCCATGGCTCAAACATTGGGCACATCATCATCAGACTCCAAATTTCGTGTAAAAATGCTGTTATGATTACTAATTTACGCTGGAGAACTTCAGTGTTTTCGGTGTATTATGTGAATGCACCTCATATATAATGAAAACTCTTCAGGTAAGTTTACTTATGAGCTATATACATGCATGATCGGGTTGTTTACATTTTGTGATTTATAATGTGATGAACATTTGCGAAGAATTTGGAACATGCATTCCATTTTTTTTTCTTAAGTTACTATATTTTTATATCAATAGCTGCAAGTTTCTGGTTAAGTAATTGAACTTTATTGACTTAGGTATTTTCCTAAAATTTTTCTAAAAAGTCCTAAAATTCCTACCTAAAATTTTCCAGAAGTATGCCTGAGGATGTTTTTGCTTAGGATGGGCACAGAGCTTTAAATTCAGGAACCACAGAAGATAAATTAAGTCTCAAGTCACTTTCAGCCCTGAGTCTGTTTCTGTGTTTATTTTTTAGATAGCCATGTAAAGAAAATTATTTCTTGCACGAATACATGGAAGAAAATGGTAACAAAGCTGTAATGGCTTTATTCGCTAACACTGGGAACTTCTTCTTTAAACTTAACCAGAAACCAATTAATGACAAAGATTTAAAACTTTCCTGTAATTCAAAATCAGTGGAAATTTCAAGGAGATGCTCTTTTTTTATTTACGCTTTTCAACCGTAGGTTGAAGAAGCGTATATGCTCCAGCTTTTTCTGTCTGTCCGCATGATAACTCGCTTAAAAATGGTTTGATTTTGATGAAATTTTAGCATGTGGTAGAGGACCACCTGGGGACGAACCCTATTAAAAATGGGTGAAATGGGGTCAAAGGTCACGACATAGGAGCGGGATCCATTCCATTGCCCTTGTGCGTCATAACTTGCGTAAATATGGTTCGATTTCAATGAAATTTTAGTATGTGTTAGGGGACCACCTGGGGACGAACTCTATTGAAAATGGATGAAATGGGGTCAGAGGTCAGGACATAGGATTTGGATCCATTCCATTGCCCTTGGGCGTTATAACTTACGTAAAAATGCTTCGATTGAGACAAAACTTTTTCATGTTGTTCTGGAAGTATACTTTATGGGTTCTGTTGAATATCATCGAAATGGGGTCAAAGTTCAGATCATAGGAGCGAGATTTATTCTACAGCCATTATCCTCATAACTTGAGTAATGATTTCTGTTAGGTTGGAAAGCGTATCACAGGGTGCGCACGCGTGCTTGAAAACCTCAAAAGTCCTGGAAAATCATGATTACGTTTTCAAGGCCTGGAATATCCTGGAAAAACGGTATTTTTTTAATGCTGTCTTGAAAAGTCTTGAAAAGATTTGAAATTAGTGCTTAAAAAAAATGCCCTTTTAGGAAATCGTGTTACTGACTGTTACCCCTTAATTTTTTTAAGTTCCTCTCCTCTGTTCTCAAAGAAACCGCCGGCTACAGTGGTGTTTCGGATGTGCCCAAATCCTAATTTGGCTGGGGGGGAAGCACTGCTTCCAGTGCAATAAAATTGGATGATTACTAGCAGGTCTGTTAGGGAAGGGGAGCTTGATGCATTCTCTAGCCCTGAGCTTGATGTCCGTCCGACAACTACTGAGAACAACAGAAGGGGAAAGAAGAGACATTTAGCATTTGCAAGGGGGTCGCGTGTTTACCAAGTCAGCTGGCATCCACCAGTGAAGAGTATGCCTGAACAACACATTCATCTGCTCCTTGTTTATTGCATTAAGACGCTTGCTTCCGGCCCACCCCTTAAGAGACTTCGGCTACTTATGATAAAAAATAAGAAAACTATCTTTGCGAATTTTTCACAAAAGTGGCTGAAATTTTTACGTTTACTATAATTGGATTACAGAAGCTCACTCCCAAAATTCCATTTGAATCGGTTTAAAACTTAAAAAGTTAGCATTGGAAATTTTTATTATGTGTGCCTTTTTAGACAGTGAGCCTTGAGCAGAAAGTGTGTTACCATAGCAATGGTTGATTGACAGCTGGGAGCGCTGATCCGAAGCCCTTGGTTGGGAAGAAAGCAAACACCTGTTTATCACTTCCACAGCTCAAAAGGACTAAGAGATATTTTCAGAAATCCATTTTCCGGAATTTTGAAAATAACACAGTAAAATTTTTACAGTGGTTAAAATACATCACAATAAAGTTCTAGTGCAAATTTCGCCGAATTCCGTTTGAAACTTTAGCAGATGCAAAAAAAAAAAAAAAAAAAAAAAAATCTTCCGTTGCAAAATCGGATTAAAAAAAAAAGAAACGGCAATTATAAATTACGGGAAAAGCAAGCAAATTATTTTTTTTTAGATGCCATGGTTTATTTAAACAGAGTGATCCTTAAAATTTGTTTCTGTGATGATATGGACTCTATTTTAATTACAAACATACATTTTTATTCAGATGTCTGAGTTACTGTTTTAATAAAAAAATCTATAATTAAAAAGTTTTCAATGGATTTAGGCGAAATTCAGCAGATAAACGTATTTTAGTAAATTGCAACGTTATGACGTAAATTTGGTCATTTTGTCGAAAATTGGGCAGCATTTTTTTTTTTTACGTTTTCTCCTATAGTTAGGGTGAAGGAGGAAGACACTTCAGTGAGCTGCAGGTGGTGATTTATGGCGATGTGCCAAATGAAAAGAAGCCGTTCCATCAGGACATTCCAGAGGTTGAGTGTGCGTGGACGCGTGCTCCTGCTGTTTGAACTTAATCGGAATGTTTTCGGGAGGGGAGAAATATCCGTTTCAGCTTTACAGCTTTCAGGCTCCTTTTTTTTTCTTGGTAATAAATAAAAACCATAGTTGCTGCATTCACCATTGATCCATATTCGCATTTCTTGAATATAAACAGCAGACAATCTGAAACATGGTGTTGGGTGGGTCTTGATGTTCTTCATTTGTATCTGCTGAATTTTGTTCTGTGGGAATACGGAATGAGTTATACTGTGAATACATACAAAACTACATATTTTTGAGCTGAAAAAATGTCTACTTGTACACAGTAGCTAACGTGTGAACTCAGACGAAGACAATCGGACATATGGACGTCTGATTCCATAAAAAAATCAACCCATTTTATTATACATGACAGGTAAAAAAGAAAAAACATTACATGTTTTTAAACATTATAAAGGAAAGCGGATTTTTGAAACACCATGACTTGATGATATTAATTTCTGAAAGTTTTTTTTTTCGATTTTAATTTCTGAAATCTTTTTTTTTTTTTTTTCAATTACAATACACTGTAACATGATACCTGTGTGTTGTATCCCTTAGTTGTATGGCAGATTTTCAGTTGGCCGATATCCGCGATCGTAAGTGGTAGTTACATTGCTATTGTTGATGATGACAAGATAAATACTGGAGTAATGTAGAATGTTGCATAAAGTAAAAAAAAAATCGCCCCCCTTCGAACTTTTATGCGGTTATCATAGCTGATCAACCATTTCATTCCATGAACATCAGCACATTTCAATCATTTGACCATTGGGGGTCTGATTGAATTCAGCAGTGCTTAAGCGCCTAGCGCAACGAGAACATGCTAATTATGGACAGTTCTATTCCCTTCCTCCCTATCATCCCTAATAATTGAGAGCGCATACTGTAGTTTCAAATATTCTGTGTATGAGCTAGTTTTCACGCTGTTCGTTATGGTTTTATTTTAGAAATTACTAACCCTTTCGAACTGTAGGTTGCAGAAACGTTTATGCTTTGGTTTTTTCCATTTGTCCGTACGATAATTCACGTAAAAGGGGTTGGATTTTGGCGAAATTTTAGTATGCTGTTAGGTACAACCTAGGAACCTACCCTGTTGAAAATGGTCGAAATTAAATTCAAAGGCATAGATATAAGAGCAGTATTCATTCTCCAAGCTTGAAGCCCTACGTCCACTCTCCAGCTGGGTAAGTATGAAAGATTTGAGACTTGGAGGAGGGGACCCAGTACAAAGTTTTGCTTCCCTCAGGCACTAAGTGTTTGTTAACATTTCCTTTCCTCTGGTTTGGAGCCCAGCTGTAAGAGGTGATGCTTTGTAACAGTCTTTTAGCACAACACTGTCTACTGATTGGCATACAGGTCATAAAACAGTAACTTCACTAAGTGTTGTTTCCTTGTTTTGAATGAAGACTAAATCAATGCCAAAGCATTTGCAACCCAGGCTGCCTAAAGGACAAAGCTGGGGGAGCAGGAAAGAACATAGCAGTAAGACCCCTTTTTCTTTAATTACTTAAAATCTGGCCTATAGTAATTGGTCACATGTGTAGCCCCTTACTCAGGGGAAATTCTCAATTTTTAGTTGTGTGGTTCCTGATCTTAGATATTTTTTTGGTTTTCATTTACTGTTTCAGTTGATTTACCCATTTTTTCACCCCCCATTAAATATGGGTAAGTGTACTTTTAGTGATCTTTGGCTAATAAATCCTAAATATGCTGGATGGATTAAAAAAGATGAAAGCAATTGCCATGTTGCAAAATGCATTTTTATCCATTAAAATAATAGATGTTTCGAATATGGGGGAATCCGCTTTAAGAAACCACATGAAAGGAAAAAAAGCATAGTATGTTGACAGAAAGCTGTAAAAATGTTCCACTAACTGTTGATAAATTGCTATGTGTATCAAGTGATAAACAAGTACAGCCTATTGCATCCACATCTAATCCTCTGCATATTCCTCTTGAAAAAAATGCAACCATTAAAGCAGAAGCATTGTGGTGTTTAAAAGTGGTTAAATCCCATTACTCTTACAGGTCTTGTGCAGGTAATGATGTTTTATTCCGCCTAATGTTTTCTGACAGCAGAATTGCTGGAAACTTCAGCTGTGGCGAAAAAAAATGTTCCTACATTTGTTGCTTTGGTTTGGCACCTCACTTTAAATCAGTGTTGGTTCAGGAAGTCAAAACTGAAAATGAAAATTTTGTGATTTTGTTTGACGAAAGTTTAAACAAGTTTAGTCAGTCAAAACAAATGGATATACATGTTCGTTTATGGGAAAAAGGAACAGTTTCAACCAGATATTTGTCATCAGTTTTTTTGGGTCATGCTAGTGCAGACATAATGATGGAAAAATTTCTTGAATGCATGGCGTGCCTCCCACTGTGTAACATTGTGCAGTTATCAATAAATGGACCCAATGTTAATTGGAAGTTTTTTGATATGCTGCAATCAACACTTAGTGCTGACTCAAATGTCCAACTCCTAAACACAGGGAGCTGTGGACTTCACATTGCAAACAATGCCTTTCGACATGGAGCCTCAGCAACAGGGTGGGAAATTCAAAATTTGCTTTCATGATTATTTAGGCTTTTTAAAGATTCACCTGCAAGGAGGGAAGATTTTTCTAAAATAATTTTAGCCAGTAAGATGCCATTAAAATTCTGCCCACACAGGTGGCTAGAAAATACTCCTGCCTGCGAGCGAGCATTAGAAATTTGGGCAGACATTGAAAATTATGTTAACCAAGTTGAAAAGAAGTGCATCAAGAATCCCCACACTGTATCATTTGATGCTATCAAAACTTTCACTAAAGATCCTTTTGTTTTGGCTAAACTGCATTTCTTCAATTCAGTTTCAAAACAGCTGGTACCATTTCTCAAGGCATATCAGTCAGATAAGCCAATGATGCCTTTTATGGCCACAGATCTTGAAAAGATGCTAAGAAATATGATGAATTGCTTTGTTAAAAGAACCGTAATTGCAGAAGCTAACTCTGCCTTAAAGCTGTTACAAGTGGACCTTACAGATGCATCTCAGTGTTGTCACTATAAAGAAATTGATGTTGGGTTTCAAACAGAGAAGGTATTGAAAGAATTAAGTGCTAAGAACATTAGTGAACGCAAACTTATGGAGTTTAGAATGGAATGCCGAATATTTTTGCAAAAGCTAGTTGTGAAGCTATTGGAAAAAAATCCAAGTACTCCCTTGTTCGCCACATGAAGTGTTTAGATCCTCGGTTGATGTCAAAAAATAGTGAGAATTGTATTAAGAATCTAACATCCATTCTCACACTTCTTGTTGATGCTCATAGAATACAACCAGAATTATGTGATGGTGTAATATGGCAGTTTAAGGAATTTGTGACCAGTGTTGCAGCAGTAAAATCTTCATTCATAAACTTTGATCCAGAAGATAAACAACAAAGAGTAGACACATTATTGTATGAGTACATGTCTTCTACTAAAGCTTTTAGTGAACTGTGGAAAGTTGTGAAACTTCTTTTACTGTTGTCACATGGGCAAGCTTCTGTTGAGAGGGGTTTTTCAGTCAATAAGGAGCTCATTGTAGAAAACATGAGAGAGGAGTCAATTGTAGCACAGAGAATTATTTATGATCATATATCCTATGTAGGTGGTATTGATAAGGTAAATATCTCAAAATCCCTTCTGTTATCAGTTGGAGCTGCAAGGCAAAAATACATACATTATTTGGATGATAAGTCCAAAGAAAAGGAAAAAGCAGCCATATGTGGAAAAAGGAAAGCTATTTTAGATGAAATTGATAGCATAGAAAAGAAAAGGAAACTCATTGAAGGAGAAGTCAAAGAATTACTTAACTCTGCTGATGATTTAGCTTTAAAAGCTGAAACTACAAATAACATTACATACATTGTAAAATCTAATAGCTTTAGAAAAACTGCTCATGAGAAAAGAGCAGTACTTAAAAAAATGGATATGGAACTTGAAACCAAAGTCAGCAATCTTAAATCTGTATAACCATCCATTGATACTCCATATTTGTGGTATCTTCCAAGCATATAGAGAATTAATACTAAAACATAAAATTTTTATATTTGTACAATTTACAATAGAAATGAACTTTTTTTTTTTCTTTGAAGCATGTTGAACTTCAAACCAGTTTTGATCTTATATCTTCATAATTATTTAGTGTTTTTCATATGAAGTTCATGTAAATAGACTAATGAACTCTTCTGTTCCAAAAACTTATAACTTTCTGCAACTAACTTCCACAATTGGGCTTCTTATTGGACTAAAACTTTGGTAAGTAATATAAAACCTTATATATACTTGTACAGTAAATACTCATGGGCTCCTAAAACATATTTTTGCTGTACATTTTACTATGAATTTGTGGCCAAAACAATTCAATCAATTGTCCTTAATGCATTGATCAGATTTTGGTTTATATAACTGACAAACTTCAATTTTTTTAAAAAAAGCTTTTAAAAACTTAATTCATATAATTGTCTTATGTTTTGGGAGTTGAACCAAAAGTGGTTATTCTGATTCTGGTTATGATTGAAGCTTAACTGGAGGTAGAGATTCCTTATGCTCATCATTTTTCATTTATGTAAAATACTTAAGAATATCCTAATTTATACCAATAAAAAACTGAAATTGTTTTATGTTTAAGGTTTTTATAAATAGTTTAGCTAGTTCCACATTTTGGGGTAGCACTTCATAAATTTAGTTTAGCAGTGATTTTGATTTAAAAAAATAAAAGTAAATTGAGGCAATCTTGTTTGATATGAAAAATAATTTTTGGAAAGTAATATGAGGCAAGTGTACTGGTAGACATAAAGGTGGTTAGATTCTTTTGGGTTGGGTGGTGGCCCAGGACTTTCTGACTTCTATGATGAAACTTATTTGAAATTTGTTGCCATGTTCCTAAAATTACACTTTCTGTTTTAAACTCCATTGGTTCACCTTTCTATGATCGTCCACTCCCGAATCATTTCTTGAGGTGCATAGTGATTCCGTGGCTTATGCTTTTTGATTTAACATAACTGTACTACAATTGGATGAAATTTTCCTCAAGTCTGGAACATATTCTGTCTAGTAATTAAGATTTTCATTGCCTTCAAAAGTCACATCCCAATATGCATCCACCAGTGGCAGTCATTGGGAATGTTAAAAAGAAAAAAATCATTCCCATGTATGGAAACACTTTTTATCAGAGCTAGAATCCACCTGTGGGCATAACAGGCACATGCCCCATTTCAAAAAAGGGGGGGTGAGTAAGTAGATAAGTGCTTTGCTTTGTCTCACGTTTCTTGTTTTCAGACATTACACTTTTTCACTTATGGATTTGCAACTCCACGTTTTGTCTTACATTGGCCCGAACTTTTCAGTGATCCACACAGCAGTACTTCAGAACTGCTGTTTGTGATGTACTCTGATAGGCAAGCACCCCATCTCCCTTATGGGTCCTCCATGTTTTACCACCGTGTTTTTTGGAGGAAATAAATCTCAGAGATTTTTTTACCAGTCCTCTGTTAGACGTGCGCCCTCCCCATTCTTAAATTCTGAATCTGCCCTCACTTTATTTTATAATAATTTCAGTTGTTATCAATAATAGTCTGATTACATGGAAGATAGTGCAGAATAGTGATGCAGCTAAAATGACTGATTGAATTAATCATTTTCTGATTGAGGGAAAGGATTTTCTGAATAGCCTTGTGGTAATTGCATCATGATTCAATTTAGCATTATTGGGTAATTCGCCAATTAAAAACATTAAAAAGAAATGTAATGGGTAAAAAAGCACACTCATCCATTTGCATCTTTCATCATTTTTATTACTTAAAACTGAAATTGCTTTTAAAAACTAATTTGAGCATGATACTATAAAGCGTAGTAATCATCCTGGAATTCTTTGTATATGGCTTGGAAAAGGCCTGGAAAGTCCTTGAATTTTTTCCCCCAAAAAGAGTACGAACCCTGGTATCATAATCAATGCATTGCATGATTTTACTAACTTGTTTACACTATTTCCAAAACTGCTATCTCTTCCAAGGGATTGCAAACCCAATTCTTATTATTGGACATAGTAGGATAATATTCTCTGAAGGTTTCTCCAAGTCCTTTCAAGTGTTTTATTATCAGGTTCTTAACGGTTTCATCCAAAGAAAGACTATTTTCTACCAGGAAGTCGTGAAGGGTATCAAAGCACTCAGTTTGATTGCTAATTAAACAGGTTGCCCCCCAAAGGTTTTTTTTTTTTTTCTGATGAACGATTCGATACGGTCTTGCCCAATATAAACGTTAATATTTGATCCCTGAAGAGATAGGTTTAAACTGTTAATTTTGGAGAAAATGTCTGCCAAATAGGCCAAAGCCTGGAGCCACATTTGATTTTGCATGCACTTTGCTTTGTGATAGGGATGGTTGGTAAGAAAAACAAAACTTCCTGTTTAAGTTCAAACAATCTTGTAAGAGTTCTACCTCGAGATACCCACCTGGCTTCAGTGTAAGACAACATGGTTCATACGCTCCTTGAAAACCTTGGAAAAGTCCTTGAGAAAAAAAGTTCATTTTCAAGTCCTTGAAAGTACTTGAGAAAAAGTTTGACTCTGTAAATAGTACTTGAAAAAAAGTCTTGTTTTTTAAGTAATAATATGAAAGTGCATGTGTAAAATTTGTGCTAAAAAGTTGTATAGGAAATTTCTCTTTAGTTCCAATTAAAACACCAAGCTGATCAAATAGCACAGAACTTGCTTTCAATTCAGGGGAGTGCATGGACAGCTGTTACCTTAGCCATGGCATCACTAGGAGTAAAATGTCAGCCATGGGAGTAAAATAAGTGGAATGGTGTATTTGCAAACCGTGATGGGCTTCTGTTGACTGGGGTTAGGGCTGTGTTTTTGCCGGAGGGTGAATATGAAAATAATGTATCCTTTCAAAGTATTCCACAATATAAAATTTAAAAATTTAAAAAAAAAAAAAAAAAAAAAAAAAACGAAGAAAACAGAAGGGCAATTGAAACAAAATAATCCAACAGGGAGGTAATAGGCAGGTCGAGCGAAGGTGTGCCTATCCTAGCTAAGTTTAATTATTTGAATTTGTTAAAATACCTACCTGCTGACTGACCAACAGCACACACATATATGAAAATTTGGTTTTAAAAAGTCCTTGAAAAGTGCTTGAATTTATTTTGCTTGGGACAGTACGAACCTTGGACAATAAACAGTTATAAATGCTTCCCATTTTCTCACAAAGTGCTGCAAAAATGTGGGAATTTGTAGGATGGGCCTTAATAAAATTAACTGTTTTAATTGCATCATCTAGCACAGTTTTTGATCCTTAGTGCATGCGTTTGGAAACAAGAGCTTGTCTATGAATGCAGCAATGTGTCCAAGAAACATTAGGCGCTAGTGATTTCACTTTGGCAACAAACGCAGTATAAGTCCCTGTCATAGATTTTGAGCCATCTGAACAAATGCCTACACAGTGAGTCCAGTCTATTGCATTTCCGTAAAAGTATTGGTTGGTTAACTTAAATATATCTTCTTCGGTAGTTCTCTCTTTTAAAGGTCTGGAGAAAAGAGCTCTTCCTCTATGGATTCCCCATTAATATACCTGACAAAAATTGACAAAATTGCTAAATTGGCAACATCAGTGGATGCGTCAAGTTGAATCGCAAAAAAAGGACTGCTACGAACTCTTAACAAAAGTACATTTTCAACATAGTTTGCCATGTCATTAATCCGACGGTAGACACTGTTGTCGGGCAATGGTACTATATGACCTTTTTGGTAAAAGATTCTTCGAACATACACTTCACTTCATCATTTATACTCGGGCGCACTAGATCTTCTGCGATCGAATGAGGTTTTGAAGTTTTAGCAATTCTGTAGCTAACGCGAGAAGATACTTCCAGCGTATTCTCATTGTCACTGTTTCAGACAGATACAAAAGTTAAATAATTTTTCCACTCGTTAGCTTTTCATGTAAAAAATTCAACAGGCTTGTTTACATGGATGGGGTGTCTAGTTTCTAAATGATGCCTAAGTAGAGAAGGTTTCAGACTACTGTTGGCAAGAATGTCACCACAAGCAACACACTGCAGTCATGGACAGTTTTTGTCACCTGTAAAAGTAAATCCAAACATAATATAATTATTAATGTACTTTCTTTTCTTTACACACAGCTGACCGTTGTCGGATTGAAGCACATCACTAGAAGTTGTATCACTCGATGAGCTGGGCGTAGCATTAACCGCTGAATGTGCTACTCTGTGTTCCTATTTCAAATTACCACTTTTCAACTACTTATCCATTTCAGATGCGGATGAATAGGGCTTTACTTCAATGATTTCTCAGACACAACTGCACAACAAAAAGAAGTACCTACTCGCACAGTGAAAAAAAGTCTTTGTGCTGTTGATGCAAGCAGTTGGGGAGACGTGGCATTCAGTAGTCACGTACACGAGAGGCGTTGCTCGCACCTTTCTCCCCCTCAACATGAATTTACTCTTCTTGGCACTTTGCCAGCCCGAGGTCTCAAATCCGTAGGCGAATAGTACAAGCCAAACATTGCGTGGCGAACTACCGGAAATATCCCATGAGGGATGAGGATAGGCGAAAGAAAAAGATATCCTTTGTAATTTCCATCACAAAGGAATTCCTTCCATGGAGACTCAGGTCGTCGTGGAAAGCGTACAATTTTTTTGAGTGGGGAGGGGAGGGGGGTGGGGGTATGCCTAGGTTTCTGAAGAGATAATTGAAAGAAACGCCTCGTCAAGTTTAGAATGGAATCTTGTAAATATGCCCCAAAAATTTCGCAATTGTCAACTTCCGCCATTACAGAAATATTTTGGTGGACCCCTAGAAAGATTTCGTGAGCTCCCAAGGGGTTTGTGAAATCTTTGGGAACATTGATTTTGAACCACTGACCGAATGCATTATAAGACATGTCTATACATTATACAACTGCATAGATTTTGGAGTATCATAAATTGTGGCTGTGAAACTTATTGATGCTATGCCAAAAATAGCAGCAATTTTGAATTCCTCTCACTAAAATTAATAAATAAATCTCAAAATATTCAGATAAACATATAATTGTTATGATTATGTTTGGTCCCGGACGATTCGTCCAATGACAATTGGTCCAATGCCGATTCGTCCAAAGGGACGATTGGTCCAATGTCTGATTCGTCCAATGGTATGATTGGTCCAACGCCGATTCGTCCAATGGTATCATCTTACCAACAGTAAACTTTTTTATTTTCCAGAAAGGAATAATAATTTAAATTATTCTCCTCTTTATATCCTTTAGAAAGATAATTTCCGTATACTTGGTAATTGTAAACATTTTACATAAACCTGGTAAAAGGCACTCAATGGAGCATTTCTCAGCTGTTTGCAAAGCACCTAGGCCGCAGGCATTTTTTGAAGATTTTAATTTACAACCTAGATATTTAGTATTTGTAAATATGTTATAAAACCTAATAAGGCGCTCATCCTATCATTTCTCAGGTCTTTACGAAGCACCTAGGTCCCTGGCCTTTTTAGAAGATTTTAAGTTACAACCTAGATATTTGGTATTTGTAAACATTTCATAAAACCTAATAAAAGGCACTTCATCGTATCATTTCTCAGGTCTATACAAGGCACCTAGGCCGCGGGCCTTTTTAAAAGATTTTAAGTTACAACCCAGATATTTGGTATTTGTAAACATTTTATAAAACCTTATAGAAGGCACTCAACGAATCATTTCTCAGCTATCTACCAGGCACCTAGGTCGCGGGCCTTCTTAGAAGATTTTAAGTTACAACCTAGATATTTGGTATTTGAAAACATTTTATAAAACTTTATAAAAGGCATTCATCGTATCATTGCTGAGGTCTTTGCAAGGCACCTAGACCGCATGCCTATGAATTAATATTTCGTGCTTAAGTGAAAGCGCAATATTATTAACTTGATTTAATATGTAAACGTTATGAATATGACATCGGTAGAATAAAAAGTCCTAAAAGGCGTAGGCCTAGAGCCTATGAATTAATATTTCGTGCCTAAGTAAAAGCTCAATATTATTAACTTGATTTGATATGTAAACGTTATGAATCTGACATCGGTAGAATATAAACTGTTATAAAGGCCTAGGCCTATGGCCTATGAATTAATATTTCGTGTTTAAGTATAAGCGCAATATTATTAACTTGATTTAATATGTAAACGTTATGAATATGACATCGCTGGAATGAAAACTGTTGAAAAGGCCTCTGTCCAAACCCCGACCAGTTGTTTCTATTGGGCAGTTGGCGGAAAACCCCACTGCATTCTACAAACAGAAACGGAACACTAGTATTTTATATTATTTCATGCAAAAGAGAAACATTGAAGTTGATAGAACGGCTCGTACATCAGTAACTTCATACGGCAGCAAGGACAGTATAACAAGAAAATGCGATTCAAAGAAAAAGAAAAAAAAGAAAGAAATCTGTGACCACAATATTACGCATGAAATGTAACATTATTTTACATTCTTTGGACTACCGGTACTTTCGTATAACATCGAAGATAGAATCAGAACAGATGAGACTTTTATAGCACGAGCAGCACTTCGGACAGATAGGACGGAATTGGACCAATCGTCCATTGAACGAATCGGCATTGAACCAATCATACCATTGGACGAATCGGCATTGGACCAATCGTCGTTGGACGAATCGTACCAGACCCGATTATGTTACATGGTGTTGTTTGAACATCTAAAAAATTAGAATCTTAAAAGAATGCGTACAACCCTAATCCAGTATTGTTTCAAGAACCAAACTTTGCTTAAACGGGAGAACATTTGATTAATATTTAGTCATAATTAAACACCATCAGATTTTAATAGACAAAGCCTTAACCATGGAATAGACCAAAACTTGCAACTGTAATATAAATATGCCAGATACACAACAACAGAAGAGGCAACATGGGCAGAAATTAATAGAAGCATTTTGGCCTGCAGGACAGTAACTTCAAGTGCAAGGCATGGCCAACTCCAACAGAGAATGCTACTGATGATGATGATGCTAACATATTAAGGTGATCGAAATGCGTCTAGAGTGCATGTGGCCACAGGAATGTGATCATTTCTTTCTTCTATTCAGATTTTTATGGGTTTCAAGTTGTTTTAATTTCTTTCATCCATTTAATTGTTATCAAGTTTTTATAATATCAGCATTTTACTTTGAATTTTATTTCAACTTCGGCTATCCAGTTTTTCATTACCTGTTGGAACAAAAAAATTTTAGCGTCCTCATCTTTTAATCTACTAACCAAGAGTAACCACACAAATGCTGCAGATATGTTGATAATGGTAATGCTAATGCAGACTTCATGGTACAATATGTTATTAGCTTTACTTTTAATATATCTTCTTTCATTATAACGAATGTATATACACTAAGCTCCACATTAGGAGCTCTGCATGTTTTATGTATTCGGAGCTATAAGAAAGTAGTACCACATGGTATCAAGTCACGTGCGGCTACTATAAATTGTGTGCATCTATCCTCTGTATATAATCAGTAAATGCTTGTCAGTAATAGGGAAACATGGCGACTTAAGCCAGTTTGACCTGTGACCAGATAGTTGGGGCCTGGATGGCAAGTGCCAGTATTTCAGAAACAGCTGCACTTGTTGGCTGCTCCCGTACTACTGTATCAAGGGTGTACCCAGAGTGGATTAACCATGCACAGACATCCAGCAGAAGGGCTCACATTGGTCAGACATGAGTGGTTAAGCCTAGAGGTGAGCATTGGGTGTCATGATTGGTATCTCGACAAAAACATGCGACATTCACCCAGCTCACCCGCCAAGTACGTCTGTGGTTTCACAGCTGGAGACCAATGAGGGATACTCATGATGATGTAAAGTCATCACAAAATGTGCCTTACTTGGGCCAAGGAATGTCAGCAGTGGACCCTCAATAGATGGAAGAAGGTCATCTGTAGTGATGAGTCCTGTTTCCTGCTGCACCATTATGGTTTGTACATTCCTTGTGTATGAAAAGTCTTTGAATAGAAAAGTTCATTTTCAAGTCCTTGAGAGTACTTGAAAAAGTTTAAGGCTCTGTAAATACAGGGTGCGCACGCGTGCTTGAAAACCTGGAAAGTCCTGGAAAATCATGATTACGTTTTCAAGGCCTGGAATATCCTGGAAAAACGGTATTTTTTTAATGCTGTCTTGAAAAGCCTTGAAATTTGAAATTAGTGCTTAAAAAAAATGCCCTTTTAGGAAATCGTGTTACTGACTGTTACCCCCTAATTTTTTTTAAGTTCCTCTCCTCTGTTCTCAAAGAAACCGCCGGCTACAGTGGTGTTTCGGATGTGCCCAAATCCTAATTTGGCTGGGGGGGGGGGGGGGGGAAGCACTACTTCCAGTGCAATAAAATTGGATGATTACTAGCAGGTCTGTTAGGGAAGGGGAGCTTGATGCATTCTCAAGCCCTGAGCTTGATGTCCGTCCGACAACTACTGAGAACAACAGAAGGGGAAAGAAGAGACATTTAGCATTTGCAAGGGGGGTCGCGTGTTTACCAAGTCAGCTGGCATCCACCAGTGAAGAGTATGCCTGAACAACACATTCATCTGCTCCTTGTTTATTGCATTAAGACGCTTGCTTCCGGCCCACCCCTCAAGAGACTTCGGCTACTTATGATAAAAAATAAGAAAACTATCTTTGCGAATTTTTCACAAAAGTGACTGAAATTTTTACATTTAATATAATTGGATTACAGAAGCTCACTCCCAAAATTCCATTTGAATCGATTTAAAACTTAAAAAGTTAGCATTGGAAATTTTTATTATGTGTGCCTCTTTAGACAGTGAGCCTTGAGCAGAAAGTGTGTTACCAAAGCAACGGTTGATTGACAGCTGGGAGCGCTGATCCGAAGCCCTTGGGAAGAAAGCAAACACCTGTTTATCACTTCCACGGCTCAAAAGGACTAAGAGATATTTTCAGAAATCCATTTTCCGGAATTTTGAAAATAACACAGTAAAATTTTTACTGTGGTTAAAATACATCACAATAAAGTTCTAGTGCAAATTTCGCCGAATTCCGTTTGAAACTTTAGCAGATGCAAAAAAAAAAAAAAAAAAAAAAAATCTTCCGTTGCAAAATCGGATTCAAAAAAAAGAAACGGCAATTATAAATTACGGGAAAAGCAAGCAAATTATTTTTTTAGATGCCATGGTTTATTTAAACAGAGTGATCCTTAAATTTTGTTTCTGTGATGATATGGACTCTATTTTAATTACAAACATACATTTTTATTCAGATGTCTGAGTTACTGTTTTAATAAAAAAATCTATAATTAAAAAGTTTTCAATGGATTTAGGCGAAATTCAGCAGATAAACGTATTTTAGTAAATTGCAACGTTATGACGTAAATTTGGTCATTTTGTCGAAAATTGGGCAGCATTTTTTTTTTTACGTTTTCTCCTATAGTTAATGTGAAGGAGGAAGACACTTCAGTGAGCTGCAGGTGGTGATTTATGGCGATGTGCCAAATGAAAAGAAGCCGTTCCATCAGGACATTCCAGAGGTTGAGTGTGCGTGGACGCGTGCTCCTGCTGTTTGAACTTAATCGGAATGTTTTCGGGATAGGTAGAAATATCCGTTTCAGCTTTACAGCTTTCAGGCTCCTTTTTTTTTCTTGGTAATAAATAAAAACCATAGTTGCTGCATTCACCATTGATCCATATTCGCATTTCTTGAATATAAACAGCAGACAATCGGAAACATGGTGTTGGGTGGGTCTTGATGTTCTTCATTTGTATCTGCTGAATTTTGTTCTGTGGGAATACGGAATGAGTTATACTGAATACATACAAAACTACATATTTTTGAGCTGAAAAAATATGTCTACTTGTACACAGTAGCTAACGTGTGAACTCAGACGAAGACAATCAGACATATGGACGTCTGATTCCATAAAAAAATCAACCCATTTTATTATACACGACAGGTAAAAAAGAAAAAACATTACATGTTTTTAAACATTATAAAGGAAAGCGGATTTTTGAAACACCATGACTTGATATTAATTTCTGAAAGTTTTTTTTTTTCGATTTTAATTTCTGAAATCTTTTTTTTTTTTTTTTTTTTCCCCAATTACAATACATTGTAACAGGATACCTGTGTGTTGTATCCCTTAGTTGTATGGCAGATTTTCAGTTGGCCGATATCCGCGATCGTAAGTGTTAGTTACATTGCTATTGTTGATGATGACAAGATAAATACTGGAGTAATGTAGAATGCTGCATAAAGTAAAAAAAATCGCCCCCTTCGAACTTTTATGCGGTTATCATAGCTGATCAACCATTTCATTCCATGAACATCAGCACATTTCAATCATTTGACCATTGGGGGTCTGACGGAATTCAGCAGTGCTTAAGCGCCTAGCGCAACGAGAACATGCTAATTATGGACAGTTCTATTCCCTTCCCCCTATCATCCCTAATAATTGAGAGCGCATACTGTAGTTTCAAATATTCTGTGTATGAGCTAGTTTTCACGCTGTTCGTTATGTTTTTATTTTAGAAATTACTAACCCTTTCGAACTGTAGGTTGCAGAAACGTTTATGCTTTGGTTTTTTCCATTTGTCCGTACGATAATTCACGTAAAAGGGGTTGGATTTTGGCGAAATTTTAGTATGCTGTTAGGTACAACCTAGGAACCTACCCTGTTGAAAATGGTCGAAATTAAATTCAAAGGCATAGATATAAGAGCAGTATTCATTCTCCAAGCTTGAAGCCCTACGTCCACTCCAGCTGGGTAAGTATGAAAGATTTGAGACTTGGAGGAGACCCAGTACAAAGTTTTGCTTCCCTCAGGCACTAAGTGTTTGTTAACATTTCCTTTCCTCTGGTTTGGAGCTCAGCTGTAAGAGGTGATGCTTTGTAACAGTCTTTTAGCACAACACTCTGTCTACTGATTGGCATACAGGTCATAAAACAGTAACTTCACTAAGTGTTGTTTCCTTGTTTTGAATGAAGACTAAATCAATGCCAAAGCATTTGCAACCCAGGCTGCCTAAAGGACAAAGCTGGGGGAGCAGGAAAGAACATAGCAGTAAGACCCCTTTTTCTTTAATTACTTAAAATCTGGCCTATAGTAATTGGTCACATGTGTAGCCCCTTACTGAGGGGAAATTCTCAATTTTTAGTTGTGTGGTTCCTGATCTTAGATATTTTTTTGGTTTTCATTTACTGTTTCAGTTGATTTACCCATTTTTTTCACCCCCCTCCCCATTAAATATGGGTAAGTGTACTTTTAGTGATCTTTGGCTAATAAATCCTAAATATGCTGGATGGATTAAAAAAGATGAAAGCAATTGCCATGTTGCAAAATGCATTTTTATCCATTAAAATAATAGATGTTTCGAATATGGGGAATCCGCTTTAAGAAGCCACATGAAAGGAAAAAAACATAGTATGTTGACAGAAAGCTGTAAAAATGTTCCACTAACTGTTGATAAATTGCTATGTGTATCAAGTGATAAACAAGTGCAGCCTATTGCATCCACATCTAATCCTCTGCATATTCCTCTTGAAAAAAATGCAACCATTAAAGCAGAAGCATTGTGGTGTTTAAAAGTGGTTAAATCCCATTACTCTTACAGGTCTTGTGCAGGTAATGATGTTTTATTCCGCCTAATGTTTTCTGACAGCAGAATTGCTGGAAACTTCAGCTGTGGCGAAAAAAATGTTCCTACATTTGTTGCTTTGGTTTGGCACCTCACTTTAAATCAGTGTTGGTTCAGGAAGTCGAAAATGAAAATTTTGTGATTTTGTTTGACGAAAGTTTAAACAAGTTTAGTCAGTCAAAACAAATGGATATACATGTTCGTTTATGGGAAAAAGGAACAGTTTCAACCAGATATTTGTCATCAGTTTTTTTGGGTCATGCTAGTGCAGACATAATGATGGAAAAATTTCTTGAATGCGTGGCGTGCCTCCCACTGTGTAACATTGTGCAGTTATCAATGGATGGACCCAATGTTAATTGGAAGTTTTTTGATATGCTGCAATCAACACTTAGTGCTGACTCAAATGCCCAACTCCTAAACACAGGGAGCTGTGGACTTCAAGGAGGGAAGATTTTTCTAAAATAATTTTAGCCAGTAAGATGCCATTAAAATTCTGCCCACACAGGTGGCTAGAAAATACTCCTGCCTGCGAGCGAGCATTAGAAATTTGGGCAGACATTGAAAATTATGTTAACCAAGTTGAAAAGAAGTGCATCAAGAATCCCCACACTGTAACATTTGATGCTATCAAAACTTTCACTAAAGATCCTTTTGTTTTGGCTAAACTGCATTTCTTCAATTCAGTTTCAAAACAGCTGGTACCATTTCTCAAGGCATATCAGTCAGATAAGCCAATGATGCCTTTTATGGCCACAGATCTTGAAAAGATGCTAAGAAATATGATGAATCGCTTTGTTAAAAGAACTGTAATGGCAGAAGCTAACTCTGCCTTAAAGCTGTTACAAGTAGACCTTACAGATGCATCTCAGTGTTGTCACTATAAAGAAATTGATGTTGGGTTTCAAACAGAGAAGGTATTGAAAGAATTAAGTGCTAAGAACATTAGTGAACGCAAACTTACAGAGTTTAGAATGGAATGCCGAATATTTTTGCAAAAGCTAGTTGTGAAGCTATTGGGAAAAAATCCACTTAAGTACTCCCTTGTTCGCCACATGAAGTGTTTAGATCCTCGGTTGATGTCAAAAAATAGTGAGACTTGTATTAAGAATCTAACATTCATTCTCACACTTCTTGTTGATGCTCATAGAATACAATCAGAATTATGTGATGGTGTAATATGGCAGTTTAAGGAATTTGTGACCAGTGTTGCAGAAGTAAAATCTTCATTCATAAACTTTGATCCAGAAGATAAACAACAAAGAGTAGACACATTATTGTATGAGTACATGTCTTCTACTAAAGCTTTTAGTGAACTGTGGAAAGTTGTGAAACTTCTTTTACTGTTGTCACATGGGCAAGCTTCTGTTGAGAGGGGTTTTTCAGTCAATAAGGAGCTCATTGTAGAAAACATGAGAGAGGAGTCAATTGTAGCACAGAGAATTATTTATGATCATATATCCTATGTAGGTGGTATTGATAAGGTAAATATCTCAAAATCCCTTCTGTTATCAGTTGGAGCTGCAAGGCAAAAATACATACATTATTTGGATGATAAGTCCAAAGAAAAGGAAAAAGCAGCCATATGTGGAAAAAGGAAAGCTATTTTAGATGAAATTGATAGCATAAAAAAGAAAAGGAAACTCATTGAAGGAGAAGTCAAAGAATTACTTAACTCTGCTGATGATTTAGCTTTAAAAGCTGAAACTACAAATAACAATACATACATTGTAAAATCTAATAGCTTTAGAAAAACTGCTCATGAGAAAAGAGCAGTACTTAAAAAATGGATATGGAACTTGAAACCAAAGTCAGCAATCTTAAATCTGTATAACCATCCATTGATACTCCATATTTGTGGTATCTTCCAAGCATATAGAGAATTAATACTAAAACATAAAAATTTTATATTTGTACAATTTACAATAGAAATTAACTTTTTTTTCTTTCTTTGAAGCATGTTGAACTTCAAACCAGTTTTGATCTTTTATCTTCATAATTATTTAGTGTTTTTCATATGAAGTTCATGTAAATAGACTAATGAACTCTTCTGTTCCAAAAACTTATAACTTTCTGCAACTAACTTCCACAATTGGGCTTCTTATTGGACTAAAACTTTGGTAAGTAATATAAAACCTTATATATACTTGTACAGTAAATACTCATGGGCTCCTAAAACATATTTTTGCTGTACATTTTACTATGAATTTGTGGCCAAAACAATTCAATCAATTGTCCTTAATGCATTGATCAGATTTTGGTTTATATAACTGACAAACTTCCAATTTTTTTTAAAAAAGCTTTTAAAAACTTAATTCATATAATTGTCTTATGTTTTGGGAGTTGAACCAAAAGTGGTTATTCTGATTCTGGTTATGATTGAAGCTTAACTGGAGGTAGAGATTCCTTTATGCTCATCATTTTTCATTTATGTAAAATACTTAAGAATATCCTAATTTATACCAATAAAAAACTGAAATTGTTTTATGTTTAAGGTTTTTATAAATAGTTTAGCTAGTTCCACATTTTGGGGTAGCACTTCATAAATTTAGTTTAGCAGTGATTTTGATTTAAAAAAAATAAAAGTAAATTGAGGCAATCTTGTTTGATATGAAAAATAATTTTTGGAAAGTAATATGAGGCAAGTGTACTGGTAGACATAAAGGTGGTTAGATTCTTTTGGGTTGGGTGGTGGGCCAGGACTTTCTGACTTCTATGATGAAACTTATTTGAAATTTGTTGCCATGTTCCTAAAATTACACTTTCTGTTTTAAACTCCATTGGTTCACCTTTCTATGATCGTCCACTCCCGAATCATTTCTTGAGGTGCATAGTGATTCCGTGGCTTATGCTTTTTGATTTAACATAACTGTACTACAATTGGGGGAAATTTTCCTCAAGTCTGGAACATATTCTGTCTAGTAATAAGATTTTCATTGCCTTCAAAAGTCACATCCCAATATGCAGCCACCAGTGGCAGTTATTGGGAATGTTAAAAAAAAAAAAAATCATTCCCATGTATGGAAACACTTTTTATCATAGCTAGAATCCACCTGTGGGCATAACAGGCACATGCCCCATTTAAAAAAAAAAAAAGGGTGGGGGGTTGAGTAAGTAGATAAGTGCTTTGCTTTGTCTCACGTTTCTTGTTTTCTGACATCACACGTTTTCACTTATGGATTTGCAACTCCACGTTTTGTCTTACATTGGCCCGAACTTTTCAGTGATCCACACAGCAGTACTTCAGAACTGCTGTTTGTGATGTACTCTGACAGGCAAGCACCCCATCTCCCCCTTATGGGTCCTCCATGTTTTACCACCGTGTTTTTTGGAGGAAATAAATCTCAGAGATTTTTTTACCAGTCCTCTGTTAGACGTGCGCCCTCCCCATTCTTAAATTCTGAATCTGCCCTCACTTTATTTTATAATAATTTCAGTTGTTATCAATAATAGTCTGATTACATGGAAGATAGTGCAGAATAGTGATGCAGCTAAAATGACTGATTAAATTAATCATTTTCTGATTGAGGGAAAGGATTTTCTGAATAGCCTTGTGGTAATTGCATCATGATTCAATTTAGCATTATTGGGTAATTCGCCAATTAAAAACTTTAAAAAGAAATGTAATGGGTAAAAAAGCACACTCATCCATTTGCATCTTTCATCATTTTTATTACTTAAAACTGAAATTGCTTTTAAAAACTAATTTGAGCATGATACTGTAAAGCGTAGTAATCATCCTGGAATTTTTTGTATATGGCCTGGAAAAGGCCTGGAAAGTCCTTGAATTTTTTCCCCCAAAAAGAGTACGAACCCTGTAAATAGTACTTGAAAAAAAAATGTTTTGTTTTTTAAGTAATGATATGAAACAGCGTGTATAAAGTAATTGTTTCTGCAAAAAAGTTGTATAGGAGATTTCTGTGTAGTTCCAATAAAAACACTGAGCTGATCAAATAACATAGAACTTTCTTTCAACCCCGGGGAGTGTGTGGACAGCTGGTACCTTGGCTATGATATCACTACAGAGCAAAACCTCAGCCGTGGGAGTAAAATAAGTGGAATGATGTATTCACAAATTGTGATGAGCTTCTTTTTACTGGGGTTAGGGACGCATTCTTGCCGGAGGGTGGAACTCCAGGAATTGCTTCGTACGTTAGACCCTTTCTTCTCCTGACGGCATCAAAGTCATGCATCAAAAATAAAAGGTTAAAACAGACAAATAAGTGTTATGCCAGCAAATGAATACGAAAATAGTGTACCCTTTCAAAATATTTTGCAAGATAAAATGATTTCGAAAAATACCAAAACAGAGAGGCAATTTAAAATTAATGAAATAAACAAACTGTGGGCAAGGGTTAATGGCAGGTCATTGAAGGTGTGCCAGCCCCAGCTAAGATTAATGGTCTGAATTCACTAAAATACCAACCGATGGACTGTACACACATATGATAATTTGGGTTTAAAAAGTCCTTGAAAAGTGCTTGAATTTATTTTGCTTGGAAGAGTACGAACCATGACCACGCTGATGGCCGGGTTCACATACGGGGTAAACAGCACGAAGCTCTATCCCCTGGTTGCACAGTTGGGGTTCAGCAGGCAGGTGGAGGTGGTGTACTGGTATGGGCAGCTATTTTCTTGGTAGGTCGTAGATCCGTTGGTTATCATCCCAGAAACACTGAATGGTGGATGCTACAGGCACCTGTTAGCTGACCATCTCCACCCATATCTGGAGGAGGTTTACCCCGACCACAATGCCATCTTTCGACAGGACAGTGCACCATATTATCAGGCTCATATAACTGCTGAGTGGTTGTTGGAGGAACACGGCAATGAATTCGCCACATTGCCTTTGTACCGAAACTCCCTGACTGTAACCCTGTTGAGCATTTTTGGGATATGGTAGAACAGGGTGTGAGAACTGCTGATTCTCCTTCATGAAATGAGCGTGAGCTGACATAGTTGCTGCAGTGGACATGAGTCAAGTTACTCATGAAGGGTGTTTGACACATTGTAGAATCTGTTCCTAGGTATCTGAGCTGTGATTGCACAGAAACGTGTACCAGTGAGTTAGTTATTAGATAGGTGTTCCTAATGCAAAGCTAACTCATTATATATCACATCCTGTAGTGGCTAGTTTAAGAAATTCAAACATGAGCAACAGTTCACAATTGTGATATAACCCCCCCCATTCCCCTTTTCACTACTTCTGTGGATCAATACACTGCGTAAAAAAGGTGTGCATTTTTGCGACAATTGTTACAGTTAATGATACAATATATTTACACTGGGAAAATGTTTGTAGGTCATGGGTTGTTCATGGGTGGTCTAATGCTACAACCACAGTATGTTTTGTAGTTCTATGATTAACACTGCTTCCTTTAATTCTCACTTTAACCGAAGGTTTTCAGTCTGGAGATGACATGGAGATATGTGTTCTGTGTGTTGGTGATGTTTATGTAGGTCAGTTAGATTAGACTGGAACATCTTTGTTTATCACTCCCTTTCTCCACATCCATTTGAAGCCTCATCATCGTGCTATAGCACACTTTGAATCTCTTGTTCTTCAACTTCCATTCATCACTGGTGGTTACATAAGTTAGGCATCTGCTGTAGAGATGAGCTCGGTCGGGCTCATAATTCATTAACTACCGAAATTTGGGCTCGGAATTACACGTCTTGAATTTCATTACTGTAATTAATTCAGCATGTGTAATTCTGAGCCCGGTTGAATTACAAGTGTTGAATTTCATTGTGGATTTGTTACCATGGTGGAAGGATTTTCAATTTCCAGGGATCGCATTCGTCCTAAAATTCCTAATATTTTGTGACCCTCCTTAAATTCCTAAAATTAGACCTAAAATTTGCTATTCATCCTAAAATTTTCGTAAGCTTATTTTTATTAAAAACAACCGTTATTAACGCCAATAAATTTACCATTACGGTAAGGTAAAAAGACCTGTTATTGTAGAAACACAGCCTATATGCTGTGCTGCTGAAGGGAGGGAAAAATGACGCCATCGAGATGCACTTGCTTCGGGGCGGGCGTTCCATTTTTTTGCCTTCGAACAGTTTTCGAGAGTAACAAGAGATCTAAGGGAAAAGGGGAGGGGTCATTTTCACCCCTGGTTTGCGCTTTGCAGACGAACTCCGTGGCACGCAGAAGATCGTACTTTATTTTTGTACATGCCTTGTGGAACCTCCTCTTTCTGCTGATGTTTTGTTATTGTAAACCGCAGGTGGGTGGAAGCAAAGAGGAAACATGTGGTCTTCTTCCGTAACCTCCGGTAATGACGATGGGATGGTAGCTGAGTTATCTTGGCAGGCAGTAGAGCACGTGATCATTGACCTTCGATCGTGCGTCGGCGACAGCGACCTTCGATGCGCAATATATCTCGGCTCCGACTCGCTTTGACTGAACTTGCGTGAGATGCGTATGATAGTTTCTGGTTTTACGTCTTTTATGGTGTTCTCTGTGCAGGTTCAGTTCTCTAGTGGTGACCTGCTTTTTTTTTTTTTCATATCTTCTGACATCCTCGCAGCCAAATTTCGGGAAGTTGTCTGGTTTTGCAATATTGGAACGTGTTTTTGTACTTCCCTTTCATTTTCTGGTTAGTAATACAAGTGTTTAAGATGCCTAAATCCAAAACGAAATTTCAAGATGCGTGGCTCGCCAAAGAATTGGACGGAGTGAAGTTGAAAGAATGGTGTTCTGCAACTGAAACAATATTTTCTGCTAAGTGTATATTGTGTTCAGAAATTTTCAATATTTCTAATAGTGGCTTTTCACAAGTAAAAGCGCATCATAAAGAAAAAAAGTTCCCATAACAAGAAATTCCCATAACAATAAATTTGTTAAATAGTGTTCGTGATTCACATAAATTTTATAAAGAGTATGTTGATAAGCTGAAGGAAGAACAATCAAAAAAGGTAAAAGAAAGGAAGCAGAAAGAGAGGGAAAATAAGGAAAAGCAGCTAGAGAAAAAAAGAAAAGCTGAGTTTGATGACAAAATAAAAGAAAATGATGCAGAAATAAATAGGCTTAAAAAAGATAAAGAAGCCTCCCTAGCAGTAATTCAAGAGGGAACAGAAAGAATGCGAAAAGCTGTAGAAAAACAAAATACTGTTGAAATAGCAGTTGCCTCTAACTTGATCATACAAGGTTCAGCTGAAATAAAGAAAACAAAGTAAATTAGTTGTGGTGGAAGCAGAAAAAGATAGGCGTATCAGGAAAAGGTTAAAACAATAATATGAAAAAAGTAATTCAGTGAACAATTGTACATAGTTCTTGGTTTTCAATTACCTTTTTAGGATATTATAATTTAATGTGAAACCTGAAAACTTTCTGTGAAAATCGTGAATTGCTTCTGGTTAAACAGCATATTAATGTTCAAAGTGAAACTTGAATGTGGTAAATATACTTGAATATGATAATAACACGTGAAAAGATAAGAACTGAACATTAGAAGTAAATCATACTTAAACTTTAGACATTAGACGTTATGCAAAAAATTTGGGTGTGAACTTCGACCATATATACTAATGGACTGCGCATTGGCAATAGCTGCATCAAAGCCGCCATGGCTCAAACATTGGGCACGTCATCATCAGACTCCAAATTTCGTGTAAAAATGCTGTTATGATTACTAATTTACATTGCAGAACTTCAGTGTTTTCGGTGTATTATGTGAATGCGCCTCATATATAATGAAAACTCTTCAGGTAAGTTTACTTATGAGCTATATACATGCATGAACGGGTTGTTTACATTTTGTGATTTATAATGTGATGAACATTTGCGAAGAATTTGGAACCTGCATTCCATTTTTTTTCTTAAGTTACTATATTTTTATATCAATAGCTGCAAGTTTCTGGTTAAGTAATTGAACTTTATTGACTTAGGTATTTAATTCGTTTCTTACCCATGAAAAATCATAGAACTTTCTTTACTATATCGCTCAGAGCAACCATAAGCACAGCAGGTGTAACCCATCTTTTTGACTGTTGTCATGTGATTTTATGTTGGAGCCAGAAATTTTGATGTCATGCGCAGTCTATCAGTATATATGGTTGAAGGGTGTGAAGCAAACTCTTTACAATGTATACAAAGTTGTTTTACTAGATGTATACAAATATACATCTAGTTTTTATTGAAATACACTCCTAAAATTTTCCTAAAATTTTTCTAAAAATTCCTAAAATTCCAACCTAAAATTTTCCAGAAGTATGCTATGATCCCTGAATTTCCTAAGCTAGCTGCCATTGCAAGACAAATTTTGCTTAGCAAGACTTGCATTATGCATTGTCCAAAGTTATGGCCCAAGCAAGGATTAGTTTAAGGAGGTCTGGTATCAAAAGATTGGGAAAAAAACACATTCCCATTTTTTGTATTTTATTAAAAATCAAGAATCTTATCTTTAAAATGTATTAATTTCCAAAATTGTGCAATTACAAGTATTGTTATTTATTTTTTAAAATTTCCTCACTCCCATGATTTTTGGGGTGACGTTGGTTTTTAGTGCAGCAGGTCAAGTTTTATAAAAAAGGAGATCAAGTTGAAGCGCTAAGACATTAAATGCAATTCTCTCTCTTTTTTTTTCATGATGAACTTGATCTGGAAACTACACACACATATGATAATATTGTGATTATTATACTATAAAGTGCAAAGCTTTGTTAATGTTACAAAATGAAGAATAATCTGGTCTGGAATGCTTTTTACGTTCTTTTTTTTTTTTAATTTTGGAAATTTCCCTACATGCTTCCTTTAATATTCTACATCACTCTAAACTACCTTTACCAATTAGCATATATGTAAATTATATTGCAAAGATAGTTTTCTAGAGTCAAAATTTCAAACACTTGCAACTGTCTATACGGCGTTGTATGTTTTATAATGCAATTTATTCAAAATAAAAGTAAATTTAGAAATCAAAAAGAAATAACGAATGGAATTTTTTGTTTCTAAACAATTTTCTTTTCTTCAACTTTTACCAAAATTACTGATTCCCCTGATACGGTCGAAGGGCACATTGATTATTTATTTATTTTCAAATCCACATTTTAGAACATTTGGCTTTATGCGTAGTATTTATAAAAACATATTAATATTGTGAAGTGGATTAACTGAACTAAACTTTTAAAACTAATCCTTGTTTGGGCCATACCTTTGGCCAGTGTATAATGCATAAATGCAAGCCTTGATAAGCAAAATTTTCCAAGAATCCGGGCCCGGGCTCAGCAAACACATGTAATCAAAGAAAGCGGGCCGGGCCTGGGCACCTAAAATTGAGCTCGAACTCATCTCTAATCTGCTTTGTACATTGGCCATGTTAGGATCAAAGGAAATTAGAAGATAGGTATTTTGATAAATTTTGTTTCTTCCTTTGTGTCACTGGCTTAGTTTTGAGACTCATTCCAATATTCAAGACCATACAGAAATCGCTGGCTGTGCTTAGTTTGGTTAGGAACATGCTGGTAACACTGGTAAGCATTTTTTGCCCCATGGAACATTTATTGTGTTTCTAGCGTAGTTTTTTTATACTGGATTCAAAAATGCAATCAGAATTTTTCTATTGCTTATGCTTTTGTGACATTTTTTTGTTGGGGGTATTGGTTATTGAATTTTGTGTGTGTGTATGTTGGGGGAGGGGGATCTATCATTATAAAGGCAGTAGTGTATGTTCTTAGCCATAAGTCAGTCAGGGATGATTCATGCACTGATACAGCACCACAGTCAGGGATGATTTATGCACAGACTACTTTTACTTTTGGGATCCAGTTAAAATGAAGGAATATGCACTGAGATACTAAAGTTCTTTTGGGAGGGGAGGGGGGTTGTCAGGTTGAATTTAAATTAATTTTTTATTTTTATTTTCACAAGGAAGAAACTTAGTATTTTGTAATGATATTTGCTCTGTAATGGAAGCACTGGGCAATAAAGATAACTCAATGGAGAGGCACTTGTTCACTGACTCCTGCAGCTAGCTTGAAAGCTGTGCTGCTTCTCTTCTCAACGCAAAGAAATTTCCTTCAGTGCCGTGAGTTGACGCTGCTGACATGAGTCATATGAAACTTTTAGAAAAATCCTGTATGAAAAATATGCATAGAACATATGTGGTGATTTGAAAATCATTTCTCTTTTGCTTGGTTTGTAGCTTGGATGCACACAGTTGTTTCCTATGCAAATGGGATAGGAGAGATACAAGAAGTCATTATATGAGAAAGGGCTGACTGAAACATAAGGCACTAACTCCAGAAAAGAAAAATTTCGTAAACCCTCCAGTGGTTACTTCTAAAAATGTTTGATTACCTCCTCCTCCCTTACACATTAAACTAGGACTTACGAAAAACTTTGTCAGAGCAATGTACCAGAATAGTGCTGGATTCACATATTTAAAAGAAACATTTCCCAGAATTATTGATGCCTAAGTTAAAGAAGGGATTTCTCTAGGCTCTCAAATAAGGGAGTTAACACAGGATGAAAAATTTGAGAAATTGAGCCAAGTTAAATCAAAGTTGCTTGGAAATCTTTCAGAAGCATTACTAAAACCTTTTTCTTTTTTGGAAATGTTAAGGAAAGAAACTAGTGTGATTTAGTGTGTGAACTCTTGTAATATGTCCCTGAAAATTTGTTTCCTGGACTCCCACTTGGATTTCTTTGCTGAGAATTTAGATGCTGTCAGCAACAAACAAGGTGGGGGATTTCATCCAGTTATTTTGAGTACGTAAAAGCAGTACCAGGGCAAGTAGAGTCCCAATATGCCGATGAACTATGGCTGGACACTCTAAGTGATGTTCCGCAATCGAAATACACCAGGATGTCATGAATTAACATATTTTTGGTAATTTATGTAGGGTTTATAAGCGTATGTAAATCAATGATTTATTTGAACTTAAACTGTGTGTCACTAGAAAAGCCTTGTGTGATAGAAAAAACTGATATCATGTTTGAATTCAGCATAAAAAATCTATTAAAACCACATATTTCTTGTGGGACAAAAAGTTTTTGTTTTGTAGACCAGTGTAATCAGAACGTGGTAATTCAGTTTATGTAAGAATAATTTACAGGAAGTTGCATGTCACCACAATGGGCATTGTCGTAGTACTATTATTTACTATGTAACATTTGGGTCTCTTGTGTGGTACATGAAAGAAGCAATGAAACAGACATTGTATTTTGTTTGTTGGAAATTTTCTTTTCAACATTTTTGTTTCTGTCATCACCTATTACTTACAGATAATAGTGTAATGCTCCACTGATTGTTGGGTAACAGATTTTTTGTAAGCGTTATTCTTTATTTCCTTTGGGACTATTTTAATTCAATTTTATATGTATTGTCACTTGTACAGTAAAACCTTCTTAACAGACACTTTCATTTTACAGACAATTTTGTAGTCCCCAGTCCTGAAGCATGTACGGTTCTGTATATTTACCTCCAAATAGTGGATCTTCCAAATAACGACAGTGATGTGGTCATAAGACAGTTAAGAGCAGCACTTTTAAGGGGAAAATAGTCAGCAAATATTTGCTGCAGAGATTTCATGTAGCTTTTTTCGGTAGAAATGAGTAATTCTTTGACCTCCAGATCTCTATTACAAAAATTGCTGGTCTGTGATTTCAGCAACGCTGATCTTTTCTCAGAAGTCAAAACAGCTTCTTTCAAAGAAGATGGGGTATTTGTCGTCAATCCAGAAGCAAAAGATTTTGATGCCATTTTTTAATTAACTGCATATCTAAACAGCGAAGGAAATGCAAAAGATTTCATTATGGTCGCTGAAGTTCTGTATATTGAAGAAACAACGTAAAATGTGTGCGAGTTTGTTGTTTTGAAAACATTGAAATAAAATGATTTGATTGAGGAAGCATGGAATGCAAAGTTATGAGAGGTGTGCATTTTTTCTTAAAGACACTGTAGAGTGTAGTGAAGAGTTATAAAAGTTTGTTTTTTTTTGCAAACAAAGGAGGATTTGCACTTTTGAAGAATAAAAATGCATTTTGAAAAACATGCTGTAAATCTCTTCCCCCAAAAAAGTGCTTTTGTCAGATTTTTTGTAGCTAAAAAATTGCCCACTGATTTAACCAAATAATGAGCAAGTAAGTATGTACATTTTCAAATTCCTGTAACATATTTTATTGTTCATATGTATTTTTAAACATTCATCAAAATATGTACATTGTATGTACTGTATGTATCACATAGTGTTTCTCACTTGAAACAATAGCAAAAAACAACAAAAACACTCAAAGAACATAATTTTAATTATATGTTGTACATATGTATACATGAATTTTTTGTGTTGTAAGCCTAGTTGGGGACTCGGAAGTAAAGTCCCCTAGGTGTCTGCAATTCAGGTTTTACTGCATTATGTTTTTTTCCTTCTTTCCTTTGATATATTTATGCTAGTGTTTATGCAAGTACATAGCTTTGATTTTTCTCAAAATTTTTGGACTCCAGTGACTTCAATAAAAAAGTTTTTGTTAAAAATTTTAATAGCAAGTAGTAAAATTGTTGAAATCTAGTATGTTTTTTTCTGTTACATATTTTTTGCCTTGGCTCATTTGTCTTGCATTTTACATGTGCCTGCTGATTTGGTTTGCACTTCTTATGTACATTAATCTTAGGAAATTTTGGCCACTACTGAACCTGTATGCCCACGGAAAAAAAAAAAAAAAAAAAAAAAATCTGCTAACAACTAATTACTAAAATTACATTGAGAGGTGTGATTATATACTTCTGAGTAGCATATCAGTGATACAATTCATTAATTGTAATTCAGTGTTTGATGTATTCTGAGTTAGCCAAAAAATTTTCACTGTTAAAACATTTATATTGTACAAATAGGTATCTTAAATACATAGAGAACATAGTATATGGAAACTTACATAAAGCTGAATTGGGCGGAATACCAGGCACATACTACCTAGTGCGCAGTTTTTTGAAGATTCGATATCCCGTCTGCCTTTCTGGTCTTGAGGTAAGAAACAACATTGTTATATATTTCTGTCTAAAAGATTTTGTATTTTAATTGGTTTTGGGTAATGCCATTTGTGAAATAACATAAATCAAATGAAAATAATAAAAGTTAATGTTTGGTGTTAGTTATTTAATAAAACCTTAAAAACTAGCACACATGTTCACTAGAATCTGAATTATATGCCAGTGGACATTTTACCCAACATGTGCAAATTGTTTATATAAATACATAAAATGCACAAACTGCCAGTGGAAATTCATATTTCAAGCAAAACAATTCTATAATTTGTTTGATCTTCTAACGTACACCTCCCAGGACCTGGAAAGGCAAGCAATAGCCCAAACTCAAAAGCATGTAAGTGTGGCAAGAGATAAAAGGATGTGCAGCCCACTGAAACCAAGCAAATGAAAGATAATTTGAAACCAAGCAAATGAAAAATAAACAACCTTTCTCCACACTGGCAGCAAAAAGTGAAGCATCAGAAATGTCCTCTGCCAGGAGGTGTACTTTGATGCTTGTCCCTCCTGATTGAATTTTCTTTCTAATTCCCACAAAAGCTAGGCAAAATTCATACATAGCTGTGCATAAACACAGTATGCAACATTTAGCTTTGTGAACTAAATTTCAAACCTAAGGATGTTGTCATACTGAATGTTAGCTATGTCAAATCAATATAACATATCGCTGAGAATCAGGGTGAAAAATAACTGAATTTTTTTGGGGAGCAATTTTGCTCCTCAAATTTAGCATTGTAGAGCAATTAAGTAATTATGTGGATCACTTTTGAGACTTATTTTTCTTTTGATTTAAGTGACTAATAATTTATTATCAAATAACACTATTACTAGCACCTTTCAATATCTATTGAAAATACTCTAATCAGTAATGAAAAGTAAAATTTTAAAATATTTTAGTGGATACGTAAAAAGTACATGTTTCTTTCTATGGATATGTGTTGAAATGTTACCTGGCCATACATTGGAGCAGCTACTTACTGTCACTTGACAGTGAGAGTACTCCTGAACTTTTGGTATCTTCAGGTTCTGCTTCTGTTCTTTTTCTTTTTCCGTAAGACTTCACACTTGTGCGTCGGGTCTTCTTTTTAAAAAATACCTCCACTGCTTGTTCAGGGTGAAACTCGCATAGTTTTGGTCCTTCCAGCGTTATCCACAATAGATGGTTAAAGCATTAGAATTCATCCGATTACGGAAATTTGTCTTGATTCTTTTCATCGCAGAAAAGGCTCTTTCTACCTTAGCATTAGATACAGGCAATCTCATGATATTTATCATGTGGTTTAGATTTGGGAATTCATTCACATACTTTTTCTTTCAAACATTTCCATAACTGTTGCTTTGACAGGTGTTGCAGATTTCTTAACCGAAAGGTTTTGAAATAATCCCAGTCCTCTTGAATTTTATCATTGTCAATGTTGTTGGCAGTCAACAACTCACTGAAATTTTCTGTTAATACAGTACTTTGATCATCACCAAAATTTGCAAGAGTAGATTTGTCTGTTGGCCAAAGCTTAGGTTCTAACAACTTGGCAGCATTAAAAACCTGATTTTCGTACAAGTCATCAAGCCAGGTATGCACACGCTGATGAAAATGACTTAAAAGATATTCACAATTTTCATAGAATAAATCTACTGTCAAATTACAGCTGAGTTCAATGCCACAAAATTCTACGGTTTTCACTGAATCACAGTCACTGGATTCACAAGCTGATATGTTTGTTAACTTGTAAAATTTTGGACAGGTCAGCCGAAAACTTTCTTTTCTTCATGATTTCGATAGAATCATAGAATTTTTCTAATGCGTTCAAAATACAAGGTACATCCACACATCCAACTGGAGAGACAGAGATAATTTTGATAAAGATTATAAAATGTTGCAAAGCAACAGCAGCCAAGTTACAAATTTGATGGTCTTAATTTTTCTCAAAATGCTTGTAATCCTGGCCTTTTCTCCTTTGCTTGATGGATCTGCAACCATATTTTCTAGTCCCACTTAGTAGTTCTAATTCTGACTATTATATAGCTCTAATTATTGTACTATTCTCTTTTACGTGCGATATTTCAAAGTAACTTGTACAGAAAACTAGCGGATAATGCTTACCTTGGCATTCCTTTCTAGCGACGGGGACATTTCACGCACGTGTTTTCCGGTCTTTGTTGAGGTTATTGTCCTAAAGTCCGTTGTATGCGATGACTGGCTTTACTTCTCACACTTTTCGCTGGGTATACTCATTGGATCTTTGCTTTAGGATTCAAACATCAATTTTTACCGTTCTTTATACTCGAAATTTTCGCTCATGCTCTGGGCATCTACAGGAGCGTGGCGACTTTACCACCGATGTTCGTGGTTAACTTCGCGCTAATGGAGTCCGATACTCCTTGTTGCCATTCGTCGGAAAAACTTTCCTGGATATATTTCGTTATCAAGCCTGGCTGGCGCCATCTATGTTTCGTTAAGAACACTTTCCCCCCCCCCGTATTTTTTTTTTTTTAATTTTTTTAATTTTCTTCTCCTATCCTGGATTTCTTGTCTTTTTTGCCTGTTTTTCTTTTGTTGTTGTTTTTCTTGTCTTATTAGTTCTTTCCACAGGCCCGATAATGTGCTAGGGTCGTTCTGGTTACATACCCTTGCTTTATTTTTGTAGATTAATATTGCTTCTTCCCTCCTCATTTGCCTTTCCGATTTTTTATTCTTTTTTAGCATTTTAATTTCATCGAACTTTGGGAATGTCCGGTTTTCCAAGCAGAATTGCACTAAAGCAGTTTTGTCTTCTTTTTTTGCCAGTTAGATATGTGTTGTTTAAGTCTTTTTTTTAATCTGTTTTTCGTACTTCCAATGTACGATATTGGGGGTATATGTGCTATTGGAATTTCGTAGGTTCCTGATTCTTCTAGCATTTTTTCCTCTGTTTTTTTGTTGACAGTCATACTTTTCACGGTGTGCACTGAGCTTCCTAGTTGTAAGTCATATTTACCACAGTGCCTATTGATTTCTTTACTCACTCCTTCCAGGTATGGGAAAGCTCCAATGTATTTCAATTTTTATTTCTCATCTTCCTTTGGTTGTGCACTTCTTGGCCTTCTTTACTCTGAGTCATATGCTTTTTACTCTCATGTATCCATTTATTAATTAGCTTGCTCGGGTACCCATACTCTTGTGATATTTTCGAGATAAACTCTAGCTCTTGATTTTTTAGCCTGTTATTAGATGTGTGTGTGTACACTCGCCGTATCAAGTTTACTATGCTGTTTTTTTTATGTATCACTGGATGGTGCGACGAGTATGGTATCAGTACAGGTATGTAAGTTGCTTTTCTGAACACAGAGTATTCAAAACTATTTTTGTTTTTCTTTAGTTGAATGTCCAGGAAGGATAGGCAATTATCCTCTTCAAACTCAATAGTTAGCTCTATGGTGTTACAGATTTTGCTAAACTGCTGTGCTAGATCTTGTAGCTCGGCTTTGTTAAGTTTAGACATTATAATAATGTCGTCTACATATCGAGCATATAAAGTATTGGTTTTTCAGGTAAATTTTGAATAATTTCTTTTTCGAGGTATGCCATAATCACTTCTGCGTATAATGCCGATAATGGGGATCCCATAGGGCCACCTTGTGTTTGTTTATATATATTTCCTTCAAAATGGAAGATGTTGTTTTCCTTGATGAAATATAAGGTATTCTTTAGCTCTTTCAATTGTGACAAGTTTAGTTCTTTGTTGATGCTTAGTTGTTGCATAATCAATTCGATGGCTAGCTCGACAGGAGTGTTTGGGTATAACGCCTTAACATCCATGGAGGCCATAGTTATTTGCTCTAGGTCTTGATTAATTAATTTGATTTTTTATATATTGTAGAAACACAGCCTATATGCTGTGCTGCTGAAGGGAGGGAAAAATGACGCCATCGAGATGCAGTTGCTTCGGGGCGGGCGCTCCACTTTTTTGCCTTCGGACAGTTTTCGAGAGTAACAAGAGATCTAAGGGAAAAGGGGAGGGGTCATTTTCACCCCTGGTTTGCTCTTTGCAGACGAACTCCATGGCACGCAGAAGATCGTACTTTATTTTTGTACATGCCTTGTGGAACCTCCTCTTTCTGCTGATGTTTTGTTATTGTAAACCGCAGGTGGGTGGAAGCAAAGAGGAAACATGTGGTCTTCTTCCGTAACCTGCGGTAATGACGATGGGATGGTAGCTGAGTGTTATCGTGGCAGGCAGTAGAGCACGTGATCATTGACCTTCGATCGTGCGTCGGCGACAGCGACCTTCGATGCGCAATATATCTCGGCTCCGACTCGCTTTGACTGAACTTGCGTGAGATGCGTATGATAGTTTCTGGTTTTGCGTCTTTTATGGTGTTCTCTGTGCTGTGTGCAGGTTCAGTTCTCTAGTAGTGACCTGCTTTTTTTTTTTTTTTTTTTCATATCTTCTGACATCCTCGCAGCCAAATTTCGGGAAGTTGTCTGGTTTTGCAATATTGGAACATGTTTTTGTACTTCCCTTTCATTTTCTGGTTAGTAATACAAGTGTTTAAGATGCCTAAATCCAAAACGAAATTTCAAGATGCGTGGCTCGCCAAAGAATTGGACGGAGTGAAGTTGAAAGAATGGTGTTCTGCAACTGAAACAATATTTTCTGCTAAGTGTATATTGTGTTCAGAAATTTTCAACATTTCTAATAGTGGCTTTTCACAAGTAAAAGCGCATCATAAAGGAAAAAAACATTTGCAGAAATTTCAAAGTAAATTTCAAAATAAGTCCATCCTGAAAGCCTTTGGAGGATGGGATCTTCAGCCCAAAACAAATATTAGTGAAGTACTGAGTCATGATTTACAGTTGGCTAAAGCTGAAGCATTATGGGCCATGAAAGTTGCTAAGGACAATATGTCTTTTGTTTCATGCACTGTGAAACAGTTGAACTTTTCAAAGAAATGTTTCCTGATTCTGCTATTGCAGCCAAAATGCAACTTAAAGAAAAAAGTTGCTTATGTGATATCACATGGATTGTCAAAATATTTTGAAGAGGATTTGAAAAAAGACATTGCATCTAGTAGCCCAGGAAAGGTTACTATAGCATTTGATGAAACTACAAATACACAAGTGAAACGGCAGTTGGATGTGTATCTCAGGTACTGGTCTTCAGAAATAAATTCAGTTTCTTGCCGATACCTAACAAGCATTTTTCTGGGTCATGCAACAGCAGATATTTTGCTAAAAGAAATTCTTGATGTGTTATCATCCTTCAATATTTCGTTGAACAGAATTATTTGTGTATCCATGGACAGCCCAAATGTAAATAAGTGCTTTTTACGCAAATTCAATGAAGTTGTAAAACAAGAAACAGGCCAGAAATCTTTGGAACTAGGTTTTTGCAACCTTCATGTTGTTAGTAATGCATTTAAAATTTTTTTGACAAGCTTAAATATAGATTTTGACGAATTTGCTACTGATATGCATTACTTTTTAAAGAGTAGTGCTGCAAGATGAGAGGATTATAAATCTATCCAGGATATAACATTGGTCACAGCCAAATTTCTTTTGCGTCATGTCAGCAACAGATGGTTAACCGTTGGTTCTGTAGCCCAGAGGCTCTTGGATCAATGGCTAAATATTACAGAATATTTTTTAAACTTCTTGCCGTCTCAACATTTTTTTGAAAAACAACTACGCAATTCGGCAAGGTATAAAATAATTCACTGTTTCCTGTAAAATGAGCTAACTCCTTGCTATTTAGCATTAATTTCATTTTCACACCAAAATTTTGAAAAGTTTTCATTATGTTATCAGAGTGAAGAACCAAAAATACACCAGTTATATTCTGATTTAAATACTTTAATGAGGAATGTTATGGCTCAGTTTATCCAAGATGATGTTATTGCAGGGAAATTTGGAGAAGACCTAAAGAATGTAGATTTTGAAAACAAAAATTCATGGAAAAAACTAGGGGAGTTAGAAGTTGGTATGAAGACAAAAATCTCCTCAGGAATGTTCAGGAGACCAGGCAGAAATTATTTCTCTTAGATGTAAGATCATCACTAATTGCAACCACAAAATATTTAAAGTCAAATTTGCCATTCTGTAATCAAAAGCTAAGAGGCATAGAAGTTTTAAAGGTAAAAGAACCAAAGAAAGAGTCCACTCAACTTTCAGTCACTGAAGGACTTTCGGAAATAACCAGAATTTCAAGTGTTTTGCATCTTTCTGAGGAACAAATTGATAGAGTAAGAGAAGAGTGGAAACTTTTAAATTGCAATAAGCCAACTCTAGATGAACTAGTGAAATTTTCAGAGGAAGGGCATATTCCCGTGCGGATTGATCATTACTGGCGTAATATATTTAGTATTAAAGACTCTAGCGGAAAAGAAAAATACTCAAATCTTGCTAAACTCATCAAGTCAATATTAGTTTTACCTCATGGTAATGCTGATGCAGAAAGGAGATTTTCAGTTAACACTACTGTGTTAAGGAAGGACAAGGCTAACTTAAAAGACTCAACTATAACATCATTAAGAATAGTTAAAGGGGCCATTAAACACTATGGATGTGTAAGTAAAGTTCCCATAACAAGAAATTTGTTAAATAGTGTTCGTGATTCACATAAATTTTATAAAGAGTATGTTGATAAGCTGAAGGAAGAAGAATAAAAAAAGGTAAAAGAAAGGAAGCAGAAAGAGAGGGAAAATAAGGAAAAGCAGCTAGAGAAAAAAAGAAAAGCTGAGTTTGATGACAAAATAAAAGAAAATGATGCAGAAATAAATAGGCTTAAAAAAGATAAAGAAGCCTCTCTAGCAGTAATTCAAGAGGGAACAGAAAGAATGAGAAAAGCTGTAGAAAAACAAAATACTGTTGAAATAGCAGTTGCCTCTAACTTGATCATACAAGGTTCAGCTGAAATAAAGAAAACTGAAAGTAAATTAGTTGTGGTGGAAGCAGAAAAGGATAGGCTAATCAGGAAAAGGTTAAAACAATTATATGAAAAAAGTAATTCAGTGAACAATTGTACATAGTTCTTGGTTTTCAATTACCTTTTTAGGATATTATAATTTAATGTGAAACCTGAAAACTTTACTGTGAAAATCGTGAATTGCTTCTGGTTCAACAGCATATTAATGTTCAAAGTGAAACTTGAATGTGGTAAATATACTTGAATATGATAATAACACGTGAAAAGATAAGAACTGAACATTAGAAGTAAATCATACTTAAACTTTAGACATTAGACGTTATGCAAAAAAATTGGGTGTGAACTTCAACCATATATACTAATGGACTGCGCATTGGCAATAGCTGCATCAAAGCCGCCATGGCTCAAACATTGGGCACGTCATCATCAGACTCCAAATTTCGTGTAAAAATGCTGTTATGATTACTAATTTACGTTGCAGAACTTCAGTGTTTTCGGTGTATTATGTGAATGCGCCTCATATATAATGAAAACTCTTCAGGTAAGTTTACTTATGAGCTATATACATGCATGATTGGGTTGTTTACATTTTGTGATTTATAATGTGATGAACATTTGCAAAGAATTTGGAACATGCATTCCATTTTTTTTTTCTTAAGTTACTATATTTTTATATCAATAGTTGCAAGTTTCTGGTGAAGTAATTGAACTTTATTGACTTAGGTATTTAATTCGTTTCTTACCCATGAAAAATCATAGAACTTTCTTTACTATATCGCTCAGAGCAACCATAAGCACAGCATGTGTAACCCATCTTTTTGACTGTTGTCATGTGATTTTATGTTGGAGCCAGAAATTTTGATGTCATGTGCAGTCTATCAGTATATATGGTTGAAGGGTGTGAAGCAAACTCTTTACAATGTATACAAAGTTGTTTTACTAGATGTATACAAATATACATCTAGTTTTTATTGAAATACACTCCTAAAATTTTCCTAAATTTTTTCTTAAAAGTCCTAAAATTCCTACCTAAAAATTTCCAGAAGTATGCTATGATCCCTGGTATAGACTACTGAAAGGATTTAGCTACTGATGCCAAACTGGCATATTGTGTGGAAAATATCACTTGTGAGTAAAAGTATCAAATTGATCAGCAAGTATCAAAATGTGTTTTTCATGCTGCAAATAAATAAATAAATAAATAAAATTAAGGACCACACCCCAGTATAACAAACATAACATATATGTTTATAAAAAGGCATATTTCATGTATTTTTAAGTGCATAGTTTGCAGATTTTTTTTAGTGCATACAGTCCGGTCTCTAATGATCACCCACATGCCAGAAATTTTTCTAATTACTAAGCAGCCATGAGATCACAGAAAATGGCTGCATGCTATCTTACATTTTTTGTTGTGATATGTTTTCAACACTTTCCAAATTGTGTTTTTAAGGAAGTTGTGTTTGTAACCCCATATGTGGTAAAGGTCAGGTTGCCTGGATTGGTATCCTATTTTATCAATGTTTCTATGATAAAAGCAACTTGTATTTATTTATATATGAAATGATTAATGTTCTAATTCTTATTTTGTGCATGTTTGTTTGTGCATTTACCTGGCAAAGACCACATTTTTTTTTTTGGTAGAGATCAGCTGTAAAGCTGCCTTTTTTTATAGAAAATATACCAGTTTGGAAGATGAGGGAGAAAATGCACTTCACAATTCCCATTGCACATTATTCTAAAACCATGTAGGAAAATATTCAGTTAAAAAATGATTTTTCTGCTTTTAAGAAGTACTTCTAATAGAGGATCTTGAAAAGAACCAGTGTGCTGCAAAGGGTGGACAGTACCTTTACTTTGAAATTTGCCAAAATGTACAGTGAACGAAAATATTGGATGTATGTAAAAATGCATGTAAAAATGCATACAAATTGTTAAATAACTGTTCAGTTTCTGGCATCTATAACTGCATTTCGTTTTTTTTTATCTTCATTTTTAACACATCTTTTGGAAAAAAAGATGTGCCTATGTTACCACTATGTCTGTCTGTCTGTATGTGGCCACCATATCTCAGCACATGTTAGTCTTATTTGAAAAACTCATTTTTCATTGGGAAGCCTGTAATGTGAGATTAATGATCCTTGTGTTTTGGTTTTTTTCCAATGCGAAACTTCATCACTAGGTGTGTGTGCGCACATGTGTCTGTGTGTGTGTGCTTGCACGCGCTGTCAAACTCAAACTGTATTACTCCATACTATTGCATCTAAAAATCAGATTGAAACAGTCCTTTTTTCCTTTGATACTGTTTAAAACAATGACTGCTTTGCTTACAATTTCTTCAATTAATGTAAAGTTTTCTCCCACTAGGGAGTATAAAAATATTACATTTTCCACAGTATTTCTGCTTCTGAAAGTCTGATATATATTTTTTGTTTTGTGTTTTCTGTGTTGATTAGAGTTAACAGTGAAGGATGTTTTGCATATAACTTTTAAATGTTTGCAGTGAGCAGGGTTGTGCCGCCCTGTAAAGCATAAGTGTATGTTTCTGTTTCCAGTATATTCACAACAGTATCTGTGCTTCTAAGAACTTGATTGAAAAGTTTTTTTGGCCTGGAGCATAGATATATCAGGTTTTTCTCAATATTTCTGCTTCTAACAGTCTGACATGAAACCCCCCCCCCCCCGCCTCCCCCTGGTCTCTCTCTTTCTTGGACAGCATTTATGTTAAGGCATGCATTACATATAATTTCTGATTTTTCTTAATGCACAGTTTTGTTACCAGAGGGTGCAAGGGTATATTTCCATTTGCAACATACTTAAAGCTGTATCTACCTAAAGACCTAATTGGAAAAATTCCTTTTCAATCACATGCTCACTATGAAAACATCTTGTGCACATATCCTGTGCAGAATAATGCACGATTTAGCTGCTAGGGGCACAAATGTAAATTTTATGATTCATATTTTTGACCCCAGGTGGTGTTAATGCTCATTTAGGTTTGCAGCTATACATTTCATTCAAAAATCATGTTGAAGAATATAATTTTCTACTGTATGCCATTTGCTATGGAAGAGGTTATGAAAATTTTCCTGTTTTAAAAGCTCACAGGGTTTTTTTCTTTGAGAATGTACATGGTTTTTCTTTGAGAATGTATATATGACCTTTTCACAATGTGTATGTAAAAACTTGTTTTGTTCTTAACAGGTATTAAATATCAAGTCTTATTTAGAAAAAAAAATCTGTTGCATAGCTTTTGCAGTAACAAATATTTTGTGCATATTTTCTACTTTTTCACAATTTGCAATTCTGCTACCAGCAGTATTAGCATGTGTTTGTTTCTATTTGAAAGAGCTTCTCTGATTTTAAAATTGCTTTGCAAAATCTTTTTTTGTTGTTGTTAGAATACCCTTCAGTATGAAGAATATTTTGTTCAAATTGGTGCCATTAAATAATACACAGCTTCCCGAGTAGGAGACATCAAATTATATATATATTTTTCATATCTTTTCTTCTCTAATTGTTTGATTTGAAAAATTTCTTCAGCAAAATATATCTTCCACTGTGACGAACATTTTTTGTACAGTTTGTGATTTTTTGACAACACATTTCTGTTGCTGTAGTATTTCTATGTGTGAATGTTTTAATGTTTTCAAAAATCCAGTCATTTTTTTTTTTTTTTTGGCTGGCCCCACAAATTATGAAGAACACTGCTCGTGTTGCATATTTTAAATAATGCACAGTTTTTCCTCTATTGGGTGCAAAATGCATTCTCTTTTTCAGTAAAGTTCTTTTTTTATTCTAAAAGTCTACTCTGAAAAAAATATTTTCCTTCTGGAAAGGATTCAAAAGGATGTGCTGGATTTGAATTCTCAGGTGATTGAATACATACATACATTTGTATCTATCACGTCACGTCACAAGTTTCACGACTTAAATTTTTTTTCATCTTGTGTTTGTAGACAGATTCAGGCTGTTATTATTATTATTATTATTATTATTATTATTATTATTATATTATTATTATTATTATCTGCCTTAGTATGTTTTTTTTTTTGCTATGGCGATTGATCAAGGAATTCTGTATTTGTGATGAGCATCTTTAGTGGCAGTTTATAGTGTACACTTTCAGAAACCTTGCAACTGTTATGAGAATTTTTTTTTAAAAAGGGCAGGGTGGTGCAGTGGCTTTTTAAAGCTGTGGACCCCTCCCCCCCCCCTTTTTTTTTTTCATCAGCCTGAGCTTACCATTTCTATTTACATAAGGAAAAGGCCTCATAAAAACAAAATAATGAGCTTACCATCATAACTACAAATTATTCAAACTGAGAAAAGTTGCTGGATTTTATTGATTTCCTTCTCATCAAAGGTATGAAGTCTTGCAGAACGTCCAACAGGAGTTGGGGCATTCACCTTCAGAAGTACATTTTTTAAGGGCACTGGACACTTGTCTGTTTTCTTGCCACATTCTTCTGGCCACCAAAAACCTCTGGCTGGTCCATGAGGGTGCATGAAAGATACTGTTATGTCCTCGAATTCTTTAGATATGTTTGTAATCTGTCCTATCCATCCACCAGTTATCGTCATAAATGCATCCTGAATTCTCCTATTTGAAAATCATTCACAGAAAATGGGTTATTTTTTTCTTGGCTTGAAAATTGCACTGCTTTATGTGGGTGCCGAACTGTTCTGGCCATTGATGGTTTATTTCCTTGTATTGACCAGGAATGCTGTGACTATATTCCAACAACAGATTTTACTGTATCCCACTGTTCTACTTTGCTGGTTCGATATGACTGAACTTCATAAGTTGTGAGGAGTAGAAGTGTAGTCTTTGGGACAGTTTCAACAAATGAAGGTGCATCTCTTATAGCTTGTAAAGCTTCTTTCTGTAAGTTGAATTTAGTAGCAAAATGTTTGCACAGGCCACCCACACCATCACACGCACTCTTGCATTGGCCTGTGGCTGAGAAGAACCACTTCCTTGTTACATTTGGGTCCTCCTTCATAAGTTCATAGAATTGATATTTGTTTTCGAAGTGAAGTGCCCGGCTGCTCCATCTGAGATGTAAACAATTGTTTTAAATTCTTTCAAAGGACAAGTCTTAGCAATTTCACTTTTTATGAGCAGAATGGCACACAGAGCATGTCCTGTGTCATGGCTTATATCATTGCATGCTACCACAAAAGACTTAGTCTCATTTGGAAAGTATATAATGCATGTAAGGAGTAAGATCTGGACATTGTTTGCCAGTAGTAACTTTGCACTTCATCAGGTAGAATTACAGATGAGTTCTGAGCAAAGTCAAAGTGTAACACCAACGCCAACACTGGACTATGTGCTGCAAACTGTTTAACCTCTGCTATCCCATTTCCCGGGATCCGCTCACTATAAATTATGGAAGAGTTTCTTCCCTCTCGATATCCCCCACCTTCAGTAGCTCTTATTTTCATTGACTCCCCCAATGACTCAAGCAGCCTTAATAGATGTTTCACAGTACTCCATAAAAATTGCACCGGGCAGTACCATTTTCAGTGCCACAGCTTTGGAAAATCAAACTTTGCAATCATATCAGCTGCAGTTTAGCCCCCAAATCACCGCAAATTGCAGTTTACCCATGAATCAAAAATTGCCTAAGTTTCATAAAATCATTCACCACCATTTTCACTGTTACTAATTTTTTCTCACCATTTTCGGATTTAGTCACATTTGGCGACTTGGTGAATGCTTTAATGCGAGCCCTGCCAGGAATTGTGTTCTCCTGCTATTAAAAATTTACCAAATAATGTTTACAGTCTCATTTTTTCACCAAATTCAAAAATTTGAAAAAAAAAAAAAAATACCATTTTTCAAAAAATTGGGGAAAAAAAAAAGAAAAAAAAAAGTGTCATTTTCAAAAATATGTAAGAAATTTTCAAGGCAAAAATCCAGTAACCTGACTTCCTAGTAAACTACCTACCATAAGGACATTTTTTGGACATTTCAGAATTTTTAAAAATGTGGTTTTTGAGATATTGCAATTTAAAAATGTAGATTTTTTTGAAATTTTGTATATTTTAAAAATTAATTTTATGAGTTGCATGCATCACAGGATAAAAATAAAATTACTGCTAAGACAACCCTAATAGGGGTGCAAGTTGGCACACTTACCCACCTGATAAGTCTTTTTCTTAAAAAAAAAAAAAATCCTAAATTTGTGGAAAATTAAAATTTTTTGTTATAAACATAATTTTTTTTTTTTTTTTGCCATCTGGCAACATTCGTTTCACCAATTTCTGTGAATTTGGAGAAAGGCCAAATTCAATAGCCTCAAAATACAAATAAAAATTCGAGTCTCTACCTGTTTATAGTTCAGGAGCAATGTACACTTAAAAATTTGGCGTTTCACATGATTTTCGTCATGGGTGTATTTTTTGCCTATTTTCAAAATGCTGTAGCTCGACCAAAAATTTTTTTATATAAAATCTTTTTGCAGTTCTTTATACCTCTATTAGAAATAGCTACCATAATTTTTTCAAAAATATTCGGAGGTGGTCAACTGGCACATATTGGTCACACCTGCCTGAATTGAGATGGAAATGGTCTTAAGCACCATTATTATTATTACTTATGAGTTAGAGTTTCCATTATTGAAGAGGGAGATTACACTATACCCATTCCATTCCTGATGATAATAAACTGCAAGTTTTCATTTTTTAGTTCTAGGCTTCGTGTTTTTGTTCCATACTCATAGATGCCAACTAGTACAGATTTTCCGTAATTTTACGGATTTTTGGTTGCTGTTACGGAAGTACGGAAACACCGCTGAAATTGCGGAAAATCGCCATTTGATTTAATTTTCTGATATAGAAAGCAAATTTTCATCAACTTAAAAATTTTTGTTTGTTCTTCAAGTTTTTCTGGGGGAAAAAATTAAATGCTACATTCAGGGCTGCCAGACCTGCGCCAATTGCGCCAGCCTGCGCCTAAACGTTGTTCTTGCGCCATTCTGCTAAAAAATCGCCATTTCGACGAAATCTGCGCCAATTTTGCGCCAAAAGTTAAAATTTACCGGTCATCGATATTTTAGCGTTATCTTACGACATTCAAAATTGATTCAGCGGTTAATTCGTACGTGAAATTCTTCCGCGGATTCGCGGAGTCCCCTCCGTTTTTATTTTTTGTTTTGTTTTTTTTGTTATTTTCGAGATCGTTGCAAAAGTGAAGTAATTTTCGGGGTATTAGTTGGGGGGTCGTATTCCGTCTGGGGACGTTGTTTTGTCTTTTTAAACGTTCGGAAACAGAAGTTAAACAAAGTGCAGATTTTTCCCTGTAATAGTATCTTTTTTTTCTCGCGCGATGTTGCTTCTGTTCAGTATTGTTAAATACAATTTCATTGCATAATTTCAGCTTGAAATTGTAGGCAACGATTTCCGAAAACGGAAGTTAGGCCGCCCGAAAATTTCCCCGTAATCTTCGGCGACGAGATTCCCTCACTGATTTGAGGAATTGCATCTTTTTTTGTTATCATTTGGACCATGTATGAAATCGATGCGTAACTGAACTTAAATTTTGGGAGGATTGGTGGCACGTCGTTTTCTCCATCGGAGGACGGAATTTCATCCTTCGAAAACGGAAAGTAGATGGAGGTAAGATTTCTCTGGTAATCGTAATTTTTTTCTCGTGATGTTTCCTCTACCCAGTATTGTTAGATATCATTTTATTCCATAAATATTTGTATTTCAGCTTGAAAATGTTGGATAAATTTCCGAAAACTGAAGTCAATTTAGCTTGAAAATGTTGGATAAATTTCCAAAAACTGAAGGCTTGAAAAACCGTTATTTCAAGCCATGTTTTCCAATTCAGCGATCACAAAAAATATTAGTGTGGAAGAACCAAGGCTACTGCACTAATTCAGCACATGGCCAGTGTTTCTACAAGTAACATCGTATCTGAAGTAAAAAAAAAAAATCCTTTTTCTCTATTAAGGACGGAAGTAATGATGCTCAAACAAATAAACTGTATTCCATTACAATAACATATTTTGACGAAAAAATAGGGAAAAATTCAACTGTTTTGTTATCATTGGTTGAATCAAGTAATAATACAGGTGAAGGAATATTCAACGATTTGAACAATGAGTTTGTTAAAAAAAATATATCTCATGGAGCAACTGTGTGTCATTTTCCTGTGACAATGCTAACACTATGATAGGTCAAGTAAAAGGTGTTGTTTCTCACATAAAGAAGGTTCAGTCTGCAATCATAGTGCAGCGATGTTCATGCCATTTAGTAAATTTAGCTGCACAGAAATCTGCTACTTAACTGAAAGGATTTAATGTTGAGCCGTTTCTGATACAGTTGTACTTTTTTTTGGAGAAAAGTTCAAAGAGGAAACACAATCTAAAACTGAGTCAAGCTGTTTGTGGTACTAAACCACACAAAATTCTAAAGCATGTCAATACTTGCTGGTTATCACTTTTAGAATCCATTGACAGAATTTTAGAACAGTGGGAGGCTCTAGAACATTATTTCAGTGACAATGAAGAAGCTAATTCACAGTATAAGAACCTTGCAAGTATGATTGGAAATCCTTCATCTAAACTTTGTCTTTTTTTATCTGCTACTGTTCTTTTGTTTACATCTGTTAACATGTTCTTGCAGCAGGAAGCTCTGCTTGTGCATGTATTAAAAAGAAAACTTCATAGTCTGTTATCTGAATTGCTTGTACGATTTATCAAGCCATCAGCATTTGATGTGACAGCAACATCTCTTGCAGATGGAAGTTTTGAAAGAAGGAGAAATCAAAAAGAAAACTGTGAACTCGTAATTGGGTCAAAAGCAAGATCTTATATAGGCACAACTGCAGATCTGAGTGAAGACACAGTGGCTACTTTTTATTCTGAGGTAAGGGAATTTTACAAGGCAGGCTGCAATTACATTTTAAGAAAATTTCCACTTAATGATGAATTTCTGAGTCATGCTGAAATTGCAGATGTAGCATTAAGGCAAAGTGTGTCTTTTGCATCAGTCCAATATATGTGTTCCCTGTTTCCAGTTTTGAAACCAGAAGAATCTGACAAGGTGGAATCTGAATTTGTTCACTACCAGTTTGAAAATTTTAACTGTGCTGTTACTTCTGAGAGAATGGAGGATATTATGAGAGAATGGATGAATTTCTTTAATGAAAAATGAAAGTAGCCAGTTGAAGTATGAATCATTAAGCAAAATTATGAAAATGATTTTAATAGTCCCTCATAGCAATGCAAGTACAGAAAGAATTTTCAGTATTGTGAAAAAAAAACATGAATGAATTCAGACCTAATTTAAATACTCATGTGCTTTCTTCTTTATTAGTAGAAAAAATAAACAGCATTGCACACAGTGAACTATGCTGTCAGAAGAAATTTTTGCAAATTGAACTAAGGAAGGCCAAAATGGCAACTACTGCCAGTTTATTATAATAATTTGGCCAACATTCCAAGGAATAATTTTTCTTCGTGTCTGGAGGTAATTTATTATATTTTTCTGGTAGACAGTATTTTAAATTTTCCCACTAGCAAATTATTTTTTATTGTATTATTATTATTATTATTTTGTTAATAGTTCTGACAGATTAAAATTTGTTGCAGTGTTAAATACCCAAATTTGCCGCTGTAGACTGGATTACTGAAAATTACTGAAAAAAAAATTATTACTGAAAAATGAACATGTTGGTTACTGAAAACTACTTTTAGAGGTTGGCATCTATGCATACTAAACACATTCACAGTGTTTGATATTTATTGTCATAGCTGTACAAAAGGCAAGTTTGAAATATTTCCAAATGTTCATCTATTCGAATGAGATTCTTGATATACCTCATATCAAGTAACTATGATTATTATGTGTACAGAACAAAACAAGTGATCATCATAACACTGAATGACCACAACTATGGCCTTTCAAAAAAGAAATTCACAACAAAGTTTTCAACACAGTGTATGAAGCCCACTTGGAAAATCTTATATTTTTTTACCAACCACAAACGCAGAAGAAAGCTCTCCGTACTGGTGTGATACAGATGAGAACATCTGACCTCCAGAACAATGACAAAGAAGGAAGCGTTTTGTAATTCCAAAGTTTGTATCAGGGTAGTTCTTGATATATAATTAAATAATTTTTTTCTGGAGGGGGGTGTAATTTCCATAACCTTTATAGTTCTGAGTGTCTTGAATAACATTATATTGAAACTTAAGATGCCCTTTTTGTAGTGTATGGATGTGTGTGTGTGTATATAATATAATTTTTTTCGCCCACCAAAATGTGAACATGTGCTAATTTTGTCACTGTGGTTTAAAATAAATAAAAATAATAAGTTTTTTTTTTTTTTTTTGTTGTGGAGCACTTACTTTTAAAACTCACACTTTTTTGGGCAACTATTTTAGTCATTAACATAAGTTGTTAAGGCTACTATTTTTACCATTAGTGGCTACTAAAGCAACTATTTTCTTAGGTGTGATAGGCTGGCAGCCCTGTACGAGTATAAAAAATGTTTTTAAAGCTTAAAAAGTCCTTTTTTTAAAATATATATGTTAGTTTATTTCACAGGAGCCGGCACGCGGCAAATTCAAGCTTTGCTTTTGGAAATTACGTACTTGAATTCTTGTTTCTCGAATATTTTTGATCCGCGGTTGTTTGAATCCGCGAATACGGAGGACCGACAGCATATTGTTAAAATTGCTCTATTTTATTATCAGTTATTGTTGTTTGTCTCTTAGTGTGCTTAATTTATAAATTAAACTTTATCATAGGTATGTATGTATAGGGAAAAAAAAACAGTATATGTAAGTTTACTAAGAAAAGTGTTTGGAGAATTTTTAAATAATGAGCTTAACATCAGGGAAAGTGTGGATCTGCATTGTCTTTTTATGTCTGGTAAAGGGTACAATATGAAAACCTTTGTATTTGTTGGAAAACATATGTATGTGTTTGAAAATGTATGTATTTGTTTGAAAAGTATTTGATGGTGGTAGATTTTTGCTGCATTTATTGGTTTGGAGTACACTTAACACCATTACTTATTAATCATTTTTCTCTTCTGGAATTTCAGGATGGCTTAATAGAAGGAAATCCTATTTGGGCTGTAATTTATTATTGCTTACGCTGTGGTGATGTTGGTGCTGCAGTTGAGGCTGCTAGGACTGCTGGGTATGATTCTAAAACTAAATTAAATTTTAAAATCACTCACTTTAAACCAGTGGTTTCTATCTGTTTTGTATAACAGATTAGAATAACATTTATTTTCACAGAAGGAAAAAAAGAAAAAAGGCCTTTAGATATGTTACTTGGATGTTTTCAGAATAATTATGTATGTATCTTTTTCACTTTTACTTTTCTGAATAATTGATATCCATTACAAAAGTATACTACTCAATCAGTTTTTTAAGCCTTTTTACTGCAAATTGAATTTCTTGAGCAAATGTAAGCCACCTGCAGTTGACTGCCACTATGCTGTAAAGACAAAAAATGACCCTCTCATGTACTCTATTTTTATTTGATGTTCTATGTATTTTAATCTGGTTTCTCCTGAATGCCCGAATCAATGCCATCCTTCAGCACTGCTTCAGATTATTTTTTGTGTTTGGTGATTTTGCATTAGAGGTTAGATCCAAACTCCAAAATACTGTTGGGGGTGGGTAGGTGTATGTGATCTAAAGTGTTTTGTCAAGAGTTTCGGGTATACTAGACAAACGCTGCTGCATATAATAAGTCAGATAAATACCCCTGTTCTTTGTATTCTCCTCTAAGGTAGATTTGTGTCATCTACACAAACATACACAAGTACAGTGAAACCTTGGTTATACATTTTTCTAGGGGATGGCCTTAAAAATCATATAAAAAAATGTTACCAATTATAATATACACAGTCGAGTCACTTTGTGACCACCTCCTACTTTTGACGTCGACAGCTTGTAGCCAATGAAAGAAGGCATGTGTTGTGAGCTGGCTTGGAGGGTGTATAAGGTGTGCTGTAGGCAATCTGAAAACATTGCTGCGGGTGGCCTAGTGGTCAACGTTCGTGACTGCCACGGAGAAGACCTCTGGTTCGATCCCAGGCAGGTACGAACGCTCGAACCAATAAATATCCACCATGTGTTGGATGGGCACGTTAAGCTGTCGGACTCCGGGTACTGCCCCTCGGTAATAAATAAGGGCATCTTCCTCCCCCTTTCTACCTCGCTTCTGTGTCACTTTCCTATTGGGCATTCTAGCCCAAATCTCTTAGCTTCCTATTTCTAAGGGTTGTTAAGACCTGGGGTCAGACACTCCCTTCCTAAAATCCTCTACATCTGATCTATCGATCTGAAAACATATCCCTCATTGCTGTCATGGATAAAAGGAGCGATTTATCAGATTTGCAAAAAGGGATGAGTATCTGCTTTCGGGCCAAGGGTGGCAGTATATCTGAAACAGCGCAGTTTGTGAACTGTTCGTGTGCTGCTGTGGTTAAGTTGTATTGTGTTTGGAGAAATGGCACCATTGTGAATAAGCAATGTGGAAACTATGGAGCACCATGTGCCATTGATGTGAGAGGTGAATGTCTGTTTCGAAGGCGCATGAGGGCCAATTGACACGCTACAGTGGAGCAACCCACTGGCTGAATGAACTAGGGGGCTACTGGAAGTGTGTCTAAAATGACAGTTCAGCGAACCCTGCTGTGTATGGGGCTGCGATGCAGACGAATGGTCACTGCACCTATGCTAACGAAGGTGCATTGGCAGAAAAGGCTTACATTTGCCCGGTAGTATCGGAATTGGACCTCCGCTGATTGGCAAAGTATTGTCTTCTGCGATGAGTCCCGTTTTCTGCTTCATCGAACGAATGGACGTTGGCGCATAAGGCGAGTTACATCAGAGAACAAACACTCTTCATTCATTGCTGGTTGAACACAAGCTGGTGGGGACAGCATTATGGTCTGGGGAATGTTTTCGTGGCATTCTCTGGGTCCACTCATACCTGTGAAAGACACTATAGACCGAATTTGTTGTGAATCCATCATTTATACCATGTATACCCATACATGCCCTGCATGAGGATAACTGGTATTCCAGTTATTTGGGGAATAGTACCCCCACAGCCTGAGCTGACCTTGTGACGATTTATCTTGCTTTCTCGTCTTTGTGGGATTACATCACTGCAGGGACAGCTGTTCATCCAGCTGATGGGGAATGGCGACCCCACAGCCTGAGCCGACATATATTGTATGATATTTTCCCATTTTTTAGCTTTTGTTGTTATCTTGAAGTGCACCCACCTCAGTTGTAGATTGCTAAGGTTGTGATTATGTGCCAGTGCCGGAGTGTAGTTTGTCATTCTCTTTCCTTCTCCATTTTATGTTGCCCTCTTTGTTTTTCCGAGCTGGTTAGCTTAGACCTACCTTCACGTTTGCTGTGTGCGGTGACCTGTAAGGTGGAAAAGGGGATGCTGGTGGCTGAGGTTTCTGGGGGCCAGTGTGTAGTTGTAGTCAGCTACCAGCACTGCTCTTTGACCCCTGCTTCACCCTAAATGGGCAGCTAGGAACTAACCCACTCCTAGTCAATGAAGTCGATGGCCGAGTGGAACCCAGACCTTTAACGACTTATCGTTCTGTACAAACGGGTGAGTCTGGGGATAGTGTGGGCATTCCAAAGGGGTGTTACCAAAACACAGGAAACTCGCAGAATGCATGTCTGCCCAATCAACTTGCTATATCTGCCGCTCAACTCTATAGCCGTGACCTGCGTCCATTTGGGCTTGCGGACCTCCGGCTCTCCTCTGTTGGGCAGGGAAGTTGGTGGACAATTTTTTTTTTTTTTTTTTTTTTTTTTTTATGGCCACCAATAATGCTTTCCAAGAGGCAAACGGTGTATTGAGGAAGGTTCAGCCCCTTCAAGAAACAAGTCCTTGATTCTCGTAGTGCTCGGGTTTTCTTCATCCACTCCTTGGACCCTTCGAAGGCTTTGAGTGCCAAAAGTCCTTAAATAAGGCATTACAGTGTATAGCAAGCTCTTCAAAGAGCGTCAAGAAGCTCCCATTTGGAGATCTTCTCATGGAGATGTCTACTACAGCCTACAATAGAACCCTTATCAACACTACCTCGCTGCTGGAGACTGCTGTCAAAATTACACCCAATGACTACCTTAATACATCTAGAGGTGTCTGCTCTCAGGACTTAATTGAATGCACTGAGAAGGAGCTTCTAAAAGAACTGAGGAGTCGACACGTTATGGTGTACGGCATATCCTCTTTCGACAAAATGGACAGTTAGTCCTGTCCTGTAACATCATTTTGACGTTTGGCACCCTATCCCTTCCTACGTCCATCAACGCAGGGTATCTCTACCTTGAAGTACATCCATACATCCCTAACCCTCTGAGATGTTTTAAGTGTCAAAACTATGGTCACTTTCAGCAGTCTTGCAGGAGTTCCCCTTGGTGTGAATGCTGTGGCGCCACAGAGCATCATTTACAAGACTGTGTGGCCGAGGTCGAATTTTGTATGAACTGCAAGGGTTCCATTCAGCATCAGCAAAGGAGTGTACGAGGTGGATAGAGGAAAAAGAAATCCACTAGCTGAAAGCAGTTGAGAATATTTCGTAGCCAGAAAAAGGGTGGTCCCTGTTCAACCTGTTCGGCGATTGTACTTATCAGTGGTGGTCTCCATGACAACAGTCGCTGTCCAAACGGATGTCCAGATCCCTGTAAAATGTCCATACCATCTGGATGATAATATTGCAGCTGTGCTTGAAGCTTTCCAGGCACGTGCTAGGCGTCTGAAAGCCACACCCACCACTTTGCCGAAGCGAGCTACTAACACCATCAGCACCGGAACTCGCAACACTCATTCAGGACAGAAAAAGAACAAAGAGCAGAAGGGTACTGCTTCTCCAAACTATCATCATAAAACGCAACATCAGGGTGCTTCACTCAAAACTCCTGAAACAAAGTACCATCCCATATTGCCACCAGATAAAATACCTCCACATCTGGTAGACACATTACCAGATGCACAGATGGGCACTGACCTCGTTTAAGTGGTCGGTTTAATTCATTTTCTTTACTTCTACTTTTCTCTCTCTTCTAGCCAACAGTTCCATCATTCAGTGGAACTGTCAAGGTTTTCGGACACCAATTAACGACATGAAACATCTGCTTTCGTCTTGCTCTCCGGTGTGCCTTTGTCTACAGGAGACAAAACTTAAACCCTTAGACCTGCTTTCAGTTCAAGGCTACAGTGTATTTTGAAAAGATAATGTCTCGGGCGATATAGCCTGTGGGGGAGTTGCTATTCTTGTCCCTCACAGTGTTCCAGTTTCTCCCGTTATGGTCTCCACAATTTTACAGGCCGTGGTGGTTTGTATTTCCATGCCTGTGTCTCTTACTGTTTTCAGTGTCTATCTGCCGCCTAATAAGGACATAGCGTCTCCATTCTGCATAGCTTGGTTGATCAGCTGCCTTCACCCGTCATTTTACTGGGTGACTTCAATGCCGTAATCCTTTGTGGATAGTGTCGGTATCAGCATGAGGGGCTGTAGAATCGAATTTCTCTTGTCCTCGTCCTGTTTGTTCCTTTTTAACACTGGTGCTGACTGACACTTACTTCCACGAGCCCACAAGATCTTTCAGTGCGATCAATTTGAGCTTGGGATCACCATCAATTATTGCTGATTAGTCATGGATGGTGTGTAATGACCTCCATGGGAGCGACCATTTCCCAATTGTGCTCTCGCATTATGTGAGTATGCCATCTTCTGCCTCCCGCCCTCCTCGATGGGGAATGGATCGTGCGAGATGGGAGATCTTCACATTGTCACTACTCACTAAGCTGTTCTCTGAGATTCAGAGGTTAGCTCTAAAAAGAAATACAAACTTCCAGATATTTTTACTTATTGTTGTCGTATCAAACTTCGCCATTTGCAGCGATCTTGACATACAACTCGTGCTTCACTGATATCCATTACACGCCGTACACAAGATCTTTTATACTTCATACTCATAATCTTTTTCTCATTCAGACACTCCTGAATCTGATCCACCCATGTCTTCCTTGGCTTTCCTCTGCCTTTCCTTCCTGCCACTTGGGCTGAAAATATTTTCTTAGTAAGCATTTCATCACTCATTCTTTCAACATGGCCAAACCACCGAAGCATATTGGTCTCCACCTTGCTAACAACATTTTGCTTTACATCACACAACAGCAATACGTCTTCATTCCTCACACAATCATATCGTGTCTTGCCACAAACCCCACGTAAGTAACGCATTTCTCCAGCACACAAACGACTCCTACGTTTCTTCTGCAGTACCCAGGTTTCACTGCCATACAGAGTAGGAACAATTACTGTTTCATACACAGCCATGCGGGACTCTCTAGAGAACCCTCCTGTGAACCCGGCATGGGGATAACTGATTTTCCAGTTATTTGGGGAGCGGCGCCCCCACGGCCCGAGCTAACCTTGTGACGGTTTCTATTGCCTCTGCGGCTTTGACGATTACATCACCGAAGGGACAGCTGTTCATCCAGCTGATAAGGAATGGCGTCCCCAATTTTCTCTTATAATTTTGCTTTTTCGTCTTTCATTCATATATTGACATATACCCGCCTCAGTTGTAGGCTGCTGAGGTTGTGATAAGGCGCCAACTCCGGGTTTTGTTCCTCGTTCCCTTCCCTGTCTTTTCTCCTTTATGTTACTTTTTCTGTTTTTCCGGAGCTGGTTAGCTTAGATCTACCTGCACGTTTGCCGTGTGCGGTGACCCGTACAGGTGGAAATGGGAATGCTGGAGGCTGAGGTATCTGGGGGCTGGGTTGTAGTGTCTCCAGATGCCAACACTCCTCTTTGCCCTCTGCTTCACCCTAAACAGGAGGCTGGGAGCCAACCCACTCCTAGTCAGGAAGTCTGTGGCAGAGTGGCGTCCAGACATCTAGCGGCTTGTTGTTATGTTCGGCAGGGTGAGTTTGGGGTTAGGGTGGGCATGCCAAAGAGGTGTTTCCCGGGCACGGGAAAGTCTGGGTGCGCGCCGAGCGTAGGTCTGCCCTACCAACTTGCTATATCCGCTGACTATCCCTAGAGCCGTGTCCTGCGCCCTCTTGCGCTTGCAGACCTCCGGCTCTCCCTCGTTGGGCTCGGCAGTGGGTGGGGAGGTCGGCGGACGAATTTTTTTCTCTTATTCTTGGCTACACAAAGTGTTTCCCATGCTAGTACTTTAAAGCGCCCTGTGGAGGAAGGTGCACCCTCCTCCACGAAGAAACTTGTCACATCTAATTGTAATGCTCTGTTTCTTTTAATCAAATCTGGTGACTCTTCACAGTCACTCAGTACCAAGAGTCCTTTCTGGATTACCAAGGCTCTGCAGGCTATTGCTGGCTCTCCAAAGAGTGTCAAGAAGCTCCCTTCCGGGGATCTTCTCGTGGAAACTTCTACTCCATGCCACAGTGCCACCTTGCTGGAAACGACCGTTTTGCTTGGCGTTCCTGTTCAGGTTTCTCCACATGGTTACCTCAATTCCTATTGCGGTGTAGTCACCTTTCGCGACCTGCTTGAATGCAGCGATGAGGAATTGCTGGAAGAACTTGGTGAACAGCATGTCATTGGGGTTCGATGGATTCTTTTTAGGCGGGATGGGAAATCTATTCCTTCCCGTAACATCATCCTCACCTTTGACTCCCCAACCCTGCCTACTTCCATCAAGGCAGGTTATTTGCGGCTTGATGTTCGGCCGTATATCCCGAACCCCTTGCGATGTTTCCGGTGCCAGCATTACGGTCACTCCCAGCAGTCTTGCCGTAATGTTGCAAAGTGTGGTCGCTGTGGTTCCACAGAACACTCTTTGGCGGAATGCTCAGCAGAGTCTGATCATTGTGTCAACTGTGAAGGGTCTCATCCTGCTTCTTCTAAGCAGTGTCCAAAGTGGATAGAGGAACAGGCAATCCAACGCCTGAAGACAACTGAGCATCTCTCATATCCCGAGGCTAGACGGCGGATCGCCCCTTTACAACCAGGCCAGCGGTCCTATGCTTCAGTTGTGGTGCAGAAGGCTTCAGTGGCGGTCCAGACTGAGGTGACCATCCCAGCGCGGTGTCCTTATGATTTTGAGGACATAGTTGCTGCTGGTTTGGAGGCGCTGAAGTCTCGCCGCATTGCATCCAAGGCGATATCAACATCGTCGCCTAAACCTCCCTCTATGCCGAAAACATCTCCAGCCATCACAGGGACCCAGGTCCAGGCCACTGGAAAGAAGAAGCCGGAAAAGTTAAAACCAGGTTCATCCTCCCCGAAACAGAGCAAGCAAAAACCACCTCTCAACACAGGGGGTAAACACAGCCCTGTGTTACCTCCAGACCCTGCGGATGGATTGGAGGTGATGGACGACATTGAGACTTTCTAGTCGTCTGTCTTTTTCTTTCTTTCATTTCATTTTTCATTATGGCCACACTCATTCAGTGGAATTGCCGAGGTCTGCGATCACGCATTGATGATTTGAAAGGCTTACTGTCTTCGCACACACCTGTGTGCGTTTGTCTCCAGGAGACAAAGCTTTGCACGACAGACACTCCTTCGCTGCGGAGACATTCCCTTTTCCGTAAAGATCACCAGGACGGCGTTATCGCCTGCGGAGGAGTGGCCGTCGTTGTTCCTCATGGTGTTCCTGTCATTGCAGTTGCCCTACGGACGACTTTGCAGGCAGTGGCAGTGAGCCTATCTGTGCACACTGTTCACGGTGTGTTCCATCTACATACCACCAAATGAAGCTGTAAGCCTTTCGGATCTGGAAGATTTAGTTGACCAGCTGCTGCCTCCTTCATCTTAGGAGATTTCAATGCACACAATCCGTTGTGGGGTTTTACCACTCGTGACTCCAGGGGCCGTGTTGTTGAGTCCCTTCTCTCCAACACGTCCCTCTGTCTCCACAACACCGGGGCAGTCACTTATTTTCATGAACCCACCCGCTCGTACTCAGCCATTGATTTGTCTCTGAGTTCACCTTCATTATATCCTGCCTGGTCCTGGAGCGTGTCTGGTGATCCCCTTGGCAGCAATCACTTTCCCATCTTTCTCCGTCTAGCGAGTGGCGGGTACCGTTACCCTACTCGCCCTGCTAGATGGAATATTGATCGAGCCAAGTGGGACACATTCACCGCTTCGGCAATTCTTACTCCAGCTATGGTGACCTCAGGAACGGTCAATGACGCTGTTGCAGCGGTAACGGATTGTATTGTGCAAGCGGCAGAACTTACCATCCCCAGGACGTCGACTAATCTTCTACGTTGCCCGAGACCTTGGTGGAATTCCACTTGCATGGTAGCTCGTCCGGCCCAACATCGCGCTTGGGGTAGGTTTCGTCGGTACCCCACCGACGCGAACCTACTTGCTTTCAAGAAAGCCAAGTCCTACGCGTGATTGGTTCGTAGGCGTAGTCAACGGGAGTCCGGGATACAATATGTATCCGGGATTAACACCAATACTAGCCCTAAGATCGTTTGGAACAGGATCCGTAAGATTCGGGGACAGTACCCATCTGGGGGAATCTCCATTCTTGAGAGTGCTGGAGAAACGGTTGCTGACGCTCAGGGTATTGCTGACTGTCTGGGCGCCGCTTTTTCTTCGGTGTCCAGTAGCAGCAATTACCCTGCTTCTTTCCGGCAGTTACAGCCGCGGCTTGAACGGTCCAACATTTCTTTTGGACCGTTTTCTTCTGCAGATTACAACAGCCCGCTGACTGCCGTGGAGCTGAAGATCGCTCTGAATAGGTCCGGCCGGACACCTGTCGGACCAGATAACATCCATTACGAGATGCTCAAGCACCTTTCTCCGTCCTCTCTTGAATGTCTGCTAATCCTGTTTAACAGGATTCGGCAAGAGCATGTTTTCCCCGAATCTTGGCACACTGCCATTGTCGTTCCTGTTCCCAAACCTGGTAAAGATTCCACCAACCCGTTGAACTACCGGCCAATTGCTATGACGAGCTGCCTTTGCAAAGCCCTCGAGCGTATAATTAATTTTCGCCTCATTTTTTATTTAGAGTTTCATCACATTTTTTCACCTCATCAGAGTGGATTTCGAAAATTCCGATCCACCTCGGATCATCGTCTTCGCCTTGAGACATCTGTCAGGGAGGCGTTTGTCCGGCGTCAGTACATGGTCTCCGTGTTCTTCGACATGGAAAAGGCCTACGATCGAACCTGGAGATACGGCATTCTCCGTGATCTGCGTGACTGCGGATTGCGGGGAAATTTGCCTACCTTCATTGCCGGATTTCTCCAGAACCGGATGTTCCGTGTGCGCGTCGGATCGACCCTCTCTGCGTTATACCCACAAGAGCAGGGTGTCCCTCAAGGCTCCATTCTTTCTGTGACATTGTTCATCCTTCGTGTCAACCATGTTTTTCAACTACTTCCTCCGACGGTTCATGGAACCATGTACGTGGATGATCTGCAGATCTCTTGCGCCTCTGTTAACATGCGCACCATCGAGAGACAGCTCCAGTCTGCCATTACCAAGATCTCAGTGGGCTTCCCAAAATGGATTTGGCTTCTCGCCGCAGAAGACCGTTTGCATGCATTTTTGCAGCAAACGGGGTCTTCACTCCAGACCCCAGCCTCCGTCTGGGGTGTTCTACCATCCCCGTGGTGTTAGAAGCCAAGTTCCTTTGGCTAACTTTTGACCGCGCGCTCACCTTCCGGCCTCACATTCAGTCTTTGAAGGTGAAGTGCACGAAGTCATTGAGTATCCTGAAGGTCCTTTCCCGAACATCTTGGGGGGCTGACAGGTGCTCAATGCTTCGCATTTACCACTCTCTCATTCGGTCAAAGTTGGACTTCGGATGCATTACGTACGGTTCAGTGCGTCCATCGATTTAAAAAACTTTGGACCCCGTCCATCACCAGGCATATTGCGGCTATGTACTGGTGCTTTCCGTACCTCTCCCGTGCATAGCCTGTATGCGGAGACCCATGAGCCGCCGTTATGCATCCGTCGTAAGCAGCTGTCTCTTCAGTTTTATACAAAACTGAAATCTCTTCCTGATCATCCACTGTATGGTTCCATCTTCCAACCGCCCCTCCTGTGTTCCGACGTTCGGGATTCGGATGTCTGCCTTAGTGCGCGATGCTGGTCTAAATTTGTCCAGGATTGGTTTGACCACCTTTTTTAACCAACCTCCTTGGCAGCCCGTTCAAGCAACGGCTGACCTTTCTCTTTGTGTGTGGCCAAAGTCGTCCACTCCTGCTCTGGTGTACCAGCAGCTCTTTGCTGAATTACAGTCTGTCTACCCAGATTTCGTGCCTGTGTTCACCGATGGCTCGAGGTCCGGGGATGTCGTTGGATCCGCTTATGTGTGTGGCGATGCCTCACATGCTGAGAGGCTTCCGCCTGAATCCACCATCTTTTCGGCAGAGATGCGTGCGGTACACCTTGCTTTGTGCCACATACAGTCTCGATCGCATCGTCGCGCTATGGTTTGCTCTGATACCCAGTCCGTCATCCAAGTTTTATCTTCTCCAGAGGACACGGCCTCACCTGTCATCCGTGATGTCCGTCGTCTTCTGGGAACTTTGGAGGGTGATGGCTTCCTGGTCCGATTCTGTTGGGTTCCTGGCCACGTTGGGATCCGGGGTAACGAGCTGGCGGATCTCTCTGCCAGGTCTGTTTCCGCCATGTCGCCAGCTCGGCTGCCACTGTCTTTCCGCGATTTTAGACCTTTGATCCGGACATTTTTCCTGGACGAGTGGCAGTCCCTGTGGTCTCAGCAGGGCAGCAATAAGCTTCATTCTATCAAACCACAGATCGGACTATGGAAGTCTAGTTTGCGGAAGAACCGTCGTGAGGAAGTTGTTCTTGCACATCTCCGCATTGGGCACTGGTGTTTTACTCACCGCTTTTTGCTGTGTGGCGAGGGTGTCCCGGTGTGTGAGGCGTGCAATTGTCGTCTCACTGTCCTTCATGTTTTGTGTACTTGTGTTCGGTTTTGTGATCATCGTTTTCGTCATTTTCACTCTCATCTGTTGGACGAAGGAGCAGCTACGCTGCAAACTATTATTGGAGAAGCCTGCGACATGAAAGCAGTGTTTTCGTTTTTACAAGAAATTAACTTTTTAAAACTTATCTAGTTTTTAACTTGTTCACTATCATATTTCATTTTTGCCACATCAGCCTGTTTTTAACCTTGTGTACATTTTTTATTGATTATGTTTTGTTTTGATGTCTTTTGTTTGGCGCTCTTTGGCCAACCATGGCCCTTGCGCCATTAAAATCTACCAACCAACCAACCATTCCTGTGAAAACCCCCCAGAGCAGCTATGACTTTCAAAGAAGAATTCACTCGCCTACTGATTTCACTATCCAACTTGTTCTCTCTGTCAAACATGCTTCCTAAATACACAAACTCACTCACCTGGTCAATCACAGTGCCATTTATACTTACATTACATTCAGTGCTACCCATTCCTCTCTCAAACACTATAACTTTGGTTTTTCCTTTATTTATACTCAGTTTAGTAACCCAAGAGTCAATCGACTCTGCTGTTTTCGATGTTACAACTTGTATTATTCAGGTGGCTGATCTTTCAATACCGAAGACATCAGCGACGCTCCCAAAAAGTCCGAAGCCTTGGTGGACTCCTGAATGTGCAGCTGCTAGGAAAGTTCAACATAAGGCCTGGTCTACCTTTCAGCATTATCCATATATATGTATATATATATATATAGCGGGCGGTCGTAGTGAGCGATGGGTTTGCCTCCTCGGGGCGCTCCGTGGTAACAATGGCACGCACAACAGCAACTAGGGTCTCTGAATCTTGGAGAGGTGCAAGCTAGTTCTGTGTGACATTGGCTAAAAGACCCCAACTCACTGGGTTTTGTTACAGAATCCTTAGGTTGAATGACCAACTGGAACCCTCAGCTGTGGGCTAATCCCCCACACTGATGTACTTACCTGAGTAAAAAGACAAAAAGAAATATTAAGAATGACTCAAGTGTGTGATATGGTGGACCTACCACACTTGAGAAGGACGGTCCCACCACGGAATCGACCTGGACTTTCTAAACGGCGTGTGAGAAAGAGATCTCGGCTTAGTGAATGTAAGATTGGTGTATGGAATACTAGAGGTATAAATGGCAAAATGAGTGAGGTGATTGAGGAGATGAATAAGTATAGACTGGATGTGCTGTGTGTAAGTGAAACCAAAAAGAAGGAAATTGGGGTAGAAGAAGTGAATGGCACGGTGAGTGTGTGGTCTGGAGTATTGGATAATATGACAGAACAGGCTGGTGTAGGTGTGATTTTAAGTGAAAAGATGAAGAACAACTTGATTCACTATAGTTGCATAAGTGAGAGAATTCTCTGGATTCGTTTGAAAGTGAAACTTCAGAGAATTGTAATTGTTGTAGTGTATGCTCCTTGTGACTCGGAACCTTCTGATAAGAAGGAAGATTTCTGGAATGAGCTAAAAGCTGTTTTGAGCCAGTTTGGTGCTAAAGAAAAAGTTATAATAGCAGGGGATTGCAATTTATGACAATGTTCTGGGTAAGTTTAATGATCCTTGTGTGAATGATAATGGTGAAAGATTAATTAAACTCTGCATTGAGAATGATTTGTGTGTATCTAATACATTTTTCAACCATAAGTATATACACACATATACTTGGGAAAATCGTACTCTTGGTCAAAAGAGTGTGATAGATTTTGTTGTTTACGATCAGCGTTTGAAACACTTAGATGTTGACACCCGTGTGATCTGAGGTGCGGATGTTGGTTCTGATAATTACTTGGTAGTATCACGAGTGAAACTTAATGTTGGTTGGAGGAAAAGGAATAGGAAGAGAACCAGGATAGAAAGAATAAAGGTTGATAGGCTCCTTGAAGATCATCAGCGGTATTCTGACTTACTCAGAGAACAACTGAAGGATCTGAAGTCTGGTGAGAGGGATGTAGAAAAGAAGTGGGAATGTTTTAAGAACTGTGTTGTTACTGCTGCTAAAGAGGTCTGTGGCACCACAATAGTGGGTAAGTAATTGTTCCTACTCTGATGCATGGCATTGAAACCTGGGTACTGCAGAAGAAACATAGGAGTCGTTTGTGTGCTGGAGAAATGCGTTTCTTACGTGGGGTTTGTGGCAAGACACGATCTGATTGTGTGAGGAATAAAGATGTATTGCAGATGTGTGATGTAAAGCAAAATGTTGTTAGGGCTATGTTGAAAGAATGTGCTTACTAAGAAAATATTTTCAGCCCAAGTGGCAGGAAGGGAAGACAGAGGAAGGCCAAGGAAGACATGGGTGGATCAGATTCAGGAGTGTCTGAATGAGAAAAGATTATGAGTATGAAGTATAAAAGATCTTGTGTACGGCGTGTAATGGATATCAGTGAAGCACGAGTTGTATGTCAAGATCGCTGCAAATGGCGAAGTTTGATACAACAACAATAAGTAAAAATATCTGGAAGTTTGTATTTCTTTTTGGAGCTAACCTCTGAATCTCCGAGAACAGCTTAGTGATATGTATGTATGTATGTATATATATATATATATACACACACATACATACGTACCACTAAGCTGTTCTCTGAGATTCAGAGGTTATATATATACACACACATACATACGTACCACTAAGCTGTTCTGAGATTCAGAGGTTAGCTCCAAAAAGAAATACAAACTTCCAGATATTTTTACTTACTGTTGCTGTATCAAACTTCTCCATTTACAGCGATCTTGACATACAACTCAGGCTTCACTGACATCCATCACATGCCGTACACAAGATCTTCTATACTTCATACTCATAATTTGTTTCTCATGCAGACATTTCTGAAGCTGATCCTCCCATGACTTCCTTGGCATTCCTCTCCCTTTCTTTCCTGCCACTTGGGCAGAAAGGATTATCTTAGTAAGCATCTCATCACGGGCAATCACCACTTTGCTCACAACATTTTGCTTCACATCACACAACTGCAGCACATCTTCATTCCTCGCACAATCAGAAAGTGCCTCCCCCTTCCCTTAAGTAACGCATTTCTCCAGTACACAAACGACTCCTATGTTTCTTCTGCAGTACCCAGGTTTCATTGCCATACATCAGAGTAGGAACAATTACTGTTTCATACACAACCATGCTGGACTCTCTTAAGATCCCATCATTGCTGTGAAAACCTCCCAAAGCAGCCATGACTTTCAATGAAGAATTCACTCTCCTACTAATTTCACCATCCATCCATTCGGCGTTTCCAACCAATGCTAATCTCGTTGCATTTAAAAAAGCTAAATCCTACATTCGGGTGATGCGTCGATGAAGCAGGAGGGACTCTTGGATTCAGTATGCTTCATCTATCAATTCACGTGCCAGTTCTAAAGCTGTGTGGGAAATGATTCGTAAGATCCGGGGTAACTATAGTTCTCTCCAGATTTCCATTCTCGAGAGTAACGGCTGCACATATGTTAATGTCGGGGAGATTGTAAGTCGTTTGGGTGAGGCGTTTGCCTCTGTGTCCAGTGATCTGGCGTATCCTTCCTCCTTTCAGAGGATTAAGTCACAAGCTGAACGCCAGAAAATCTCGTTTGCACCATTTCACAATGGAGACTATAACTCCCCCTTCAGCTTAGTTGAACTACGGGTGGCTCTCCATCGGTCCCAATGACATCCACTATGATATAATCCGTCATCTCTCGCAGTTGTCTCTCGAGAATCTTCTAGTCCTCTTCAATCGCATTTGGTTGGAGCACAGTTTCCCGGAATCTTGGTGGAAAGCTTTTGTTCTCCCTTTTCCCAAGCCTGGTAAAGATCCTAAATCTCCCTCTAGTTAACATCCAATTGCTCTCACTAGCTGTCTGTGTAAAGTTCTTGAACATATAGTTAATTCCCGGTTGATTCATTTTTTCGAACAACATCAAGTACATAAAATATATCGTTGTTCAAATTTTGCCGATTTGCGATGAACATACTTTTTACGTGGCTATGATAATATAACTTGATTGACATTAAGTGTCCGTCATTACTGTTTCACATGTTATGCAAGTTCGGCAATTGGGAGATTATTAAATGATGTTAGATACGTATGGGGCATAATATCGGCAATTAATATCAAGAAACAATGAACTATATATGTACTTACTATATTCGTAGTGGCGGTCGGGACTTCTTATGAACGCCTGTAATGTGTTTATTCACAAGACATTGCCGTAACTATCAGACTCATTCAAAGAATGTGAACTTTTCAATTGTGAAGTTTAAAAAATAAAATTCATGATATTGTAAAATCTGCACCAGATAAAACAGTTTTGGCTACCTGTAAGAATAATAATATTACGCTGAAATTTTTTCAAATTAGGGTTAACACTATCAACTACAAAGATCGTAATATCATCGAAACATGCGAGCTAAAGAGATTGAGAGCTATAATTCGCAATAAACGCAAGGATATTGATAAACTGAGTATAAAAAAACTATGAACTATACAATCAATGTATACAGTATGAAGATAAGGACAACAAGATCAAGATTGGGTTTATAAAACTTGATGCAATTTTGGATAGACAGCAAGAAAAGTGTAAACTAAAACATTTTCGTAAAATCGAAAATCTAATGAATGACAAGCACAAGAAGAAAAAACATAGAGTAGAGATTAGTAACAGAAATCTTTATGTTAATGAATCCTATTTAGAACTATCAAGTCTACAAAAGAAGGCACTTGAAAGAGGTATAAGGTTTGCGTATTGGCAAAAAGTGCCAAAAACGGAATACCTCATTCCGCAAATTGAAAACGTCATCCAAAGATTGCCTATAGCAAATAAAGATCCTACAAGATTTAAAATGGTCCGTGCCATCAACAACATGTACAACACCAATGAAATTACAAGAATCACATATGAGCGTGAAACCCTAATGAAGTTGAGAAACAACCCAACGGTGTTAAGTGTATTATGGCGGACAAATCTAAACAGATAGTCATCTTAAATACAGATGAATATAATAACAAGATGACAGATGCAATCAATAAATTGGATGCCATCATTGTCAATAAAGACCCCGTTGACAGTATAATTAGGAACTTGGCTAATATAAAAAATCACTGTGACCTGCCTACAATTGTTCAAAGCAAATGTATTCCACCAGTAGGAGCCTGTACACCAAATATTTTTGGTAAAATAAAAACGCATAAGACAGACAGACCTATTAGGCCTATTGTTAATAAGAATTTATCTCCAACCATTAACTTGGAGAGAGCACTATTTAACTATCTCAAAGCATTCTACAATAGCCACGAAGCCAGTATTACTAATGCTACTGAAGTTATCGACAAATTAAAAACAATTAAAACCTCCAATTTCACAATGGCCAGTTTATATGTCGTCTCTCTATATCCAAATACCCCAACCGATATCACTATCGACTTAATTAACTCCAGATTAGAAGATGAAAATCTTACAGATAATGTCAGAAACAGTATTATATCTGCATTAATGTTTGTAACAAATAATAATTTTTTCACATTTAATGGGACAATTTATAAATAACAATATGGTGCCCCAATGGGTTCCCCAATTTCAGGGCTACTGGCCGAAGTTATTTTGCAAGACATTGAAAACAGTATATTGGATCATTCTAATATATACTTACCATATATATATCTCCGATACGTAGATGATATTTTACTATTTTGGCAGCACTCCAATCTTGAACTTGATAACTTCATTAATAAATTTAACAGTTGTTATCCTTCAATACAGGTTAGTAAAGAAATTGTAGTTAATGGCCAGCTAAACTTGGATATATCTATACAAAAGGATAATGGAGTTATAGAATATTCAGTTCACCGGAAGCCGTCATATGTACAGGCAATTATCCCAAAGGATTCTACACACCCTTGGAAATACAAGACTGCAGCATTCCGCTTTTATATTAAAAGAGCCATTACACACTCATCCAATAAACAAGGGTGCCCACGCGTCCTTGAAGACCTGAAAAGTCCTTGAATTTCAAAAAAATAAATGAAATCAAGGCCTCGAATGTCCTTGAATTTCTTTAATTAGCATCGAAAGTCCTTGAATTTTAAAATCCCACAGCTGAAAAATTTCGATTGGAATTTCTGATTTTTTTCCTTTTGTTATTTTTCACTTTTTTCCTGCATCTCCATATTGACATCGGAAGTCAAAAAAAAAAGGGTAAACTTCAAAGCAGCTGCATCACTGGGAAAAAGGGTGCACTGCGGTCTGACGAGGAGTTAAGTAGGTTACGATTGGATCTCCCCGCCCCCTCCCCATCTACTGCGAGAGGAGTTGAGTGTTTGCTACTCCAGAGCACTTGTTCTGCGACAGGGAAAACTCGTATCGTTTCTTTCATTTTCCTTACGGCAAGGTGGGGATTTCCCCTTCTTGTTTCTTCTTTATCTGCTTCAAAGCGGGTTCATTCGATGCTGTTGATAAGTGCATTTCACCAGCCCCCACCACGGTCGGGCAGTTTTAGAAAGGAGTGACCTTGAATGCGCACAGCATGTTCAAACCGCTCGGAGGGTTAATAAAAAAAAAAGTGCGTAATTTAATAACTTTTCATTGGATCCAAGCGAAATTTGCAGGGTAACCTTATAAGACCAAGTTATGTTATCTGTCAAAAAAGTTCAACAGGTAGCCCACGGGACTGCGAATGAAATGGTATACGTGATTGACAAATTGTGCATGCCAACAGGTCCTGCTTGCTGCTGCTGTTCCATGAGAACAAAAATTTGAAATTATTTGTTTGTGTTGGTTCATTTTCCATAATTTGGTTGCACTTTTTTCTGGCCACAGAGTATTATATTACTCTTATGTATCTGGCAATAGCATAGGATTACACACTGTGCTCGTGGCATTACTGAGTAGGAATTCCTTACATTGCTTTTCCAGAAAGTTTTTTGCAATGTGCGTGTAGCGACTGAAAAAAAAAATCTTTGATTTTTGTTAGCTTAGTGTTTTGCTTTGATATGTCTCTAGTTGTCATCTAATTGTTAGATATTGAAGTTTTCTTGTTTTTGTGTTTAATAAATATGAGTCATAAGTGCATACTTTTGTTCTCTGGAATGGCATGAACTCGGAAGTACCTAAATTAGTTGAACTTATCAATTCAATCGATCCTCATATACAGTTCACATATGAGACTGATAATAATGGCTGCTTAACATTCCTCGACGTCCTTGTGTCACACTCTCAAGGATCCTTTAGTGCAACAGTTTATCGAAAACCATTTGCTGTTTCCTTACCCCCTCTTGCAAAATCAAATCATCCATGGAAACAAAAGATCTCGGCCTTCTTCACATACGTATATCGTGCAATACATATCTGCTCAACTGAGGATTCCTTACAGAAAGAGCTTGATTTTCTTAAACGAATTGCAGCACACACAGGATACAGCCCTTCCGTTATAGACAAAGCTGTCCAAAAATTTAGAAAACCAAAGCCTGTCTACACGCTCATGCCTATAGACCTCCCAATACAAAAGAATTGGGCAGTTATCCCATTTGCTCCTCAGATTTGCTTCGCAATTTCAAAAATCCCTAAAAGTTTTAATTTCAAAGTTATTTTCAAACCCATAAACAAGATGAATTTTTACGGATCAAAAGACTACATCAAAGACTTAAACTCCTGGGGAATTTATCAGATACCTTGTGAATGTGGACTTTCATATATAGGACAGACCCGCAGGGCTTTAAGTTTCCGTGTGAAGGAACACAAGACATATGTACGGAACTATGAACTGAAGAAGTCGTCTATAGCTCAACATTGTCACGAAAATAACCATAACTTTTTGTTTGGAAACGCTACGCTTATTGATAAACCGGACTCTACTTTCAAGCTTAATATATTAGAAGCTTTCCACATATACCGGAACTCATCACGGCTTGTCAACGACATGACGTCGACTCCATTTCTTTCAAGCGCGTGGAAACAACTCTCCAAAACCCGTGACCGTCACAATTCTGATGATGTCACAACGATTTGAATGTTTACGCTCCATTCGTCCTGAGGAAGCCGAGCCAAACGCTCTGCGAAACTATAGTCGATGTATAATAAACATTTTATTGTGTGAAATGTTGTTATTATTATTATTCTATCTTAACACCGCAAGCTTTGTAGTCATAAATTATATATAATACAACATTGTATCAGAAATCATGTAACTCTTGATTGGATTAACACGAAAATTATAACATCACATAGATCACATGCCCAGATTCTGACCTCCGAGGCTGTAGTCATTGAGAAAACCAAAAGATACAACTGTAACGTTAATAGTCCAGTAGAGCTTCAGTTTGCTTGGAGCTACCTTATTGAACAGGAGAAGAAACATTTCAAGAAGAAAAACCATAACATAAAACAGCTTACATCAAATATTACCTAAAAATACAAGTGCATATTTCTACTCCTAAATGCTACTTATTTATTTTGTTCAACTACAGATGGCGACACCATAGATGTGCGCAGTAAAACCCAAACTATGATGCGAAAATATCTGCACGACAGGGCTGAACATACATTTGGGTTGAGCAGCAGCATTCCTGAGCGAGTGAGTGCAGTAATTACAACGCATGTGCACCTACCACTGATGACAGCTATGAATATTAGCAGAAACTAGTTTGGTGCTTTGCAGTCGGGAGATTTATTTCTTTATGCTTTGCAGTCAAGATGATTATTATTTCTTTCTCAAGACTTCGTTTTTTTAATTTCGGCAAAGTTGTAATTCGTTTTCATGTTTCGTTGTTGTCGTGGTGCTTCGCAGTCAAGATGATTTCCTCTTCAAGATTATAGTTTGTTTTTAAAAAATTCGGCAAGGTTTTAATTCAGTTTCACATTTCGTTGTCATTAAAATAATTTTTTACCTTCATTGTAAAAATTCATCTTGTTCAATTTTATCTGGTGCAGATTTTACAATATCATGATTTTTTTTTCAACTTCACAATTGAAAAAGTGCACATTCTTTGAATGAGTCGGATAGTTACGGCAATGTCTTGTGAATAAACACATTACAGGCGTTCATAAGAAGCCCCGACAGCCACTACGAATATAGTAAGTACATATATAGTTCATTGTTTCTTGATATTAATTGCCGATATTATGCCCCATACGTATCTAACATCATTTAATAATCTCCCAATTGCCGAACTTGCATAACGTATGAAACAGTAATGACGGACATTTAATGTCAATCAAGTTATAACATCAAGTACCTTCACCATCACAAAGCGGCTATTGATGGCAACGATCATCTCCTGTGTCTTGAGACATCTGTGCACGAGGTGTTCATGCGTAAGCAGCACCTGGTTATTGTTTTCTTTGACATTCAGAAATCGTACGATCGAGTGTGGCGTCACGGTATTCTCCATGACCTCCACGAGAGTGGGTTGCGAGGAAACTTCCCAACATTCATCGCTAATTTTCTTCACACTCTGGTGTTCCAGGTGCGCCTGGGCACAACGCTCTTGGCACTGTTCCAGCAAAAACAAGATGTTCCTCAAGGCTGCATTTTATCTGTCACATTGTTCATCTTACGCATTGTCTTCTCAAAAAGCTTCCTCTTGTGGTTTTAGCTACTATTTATGTAGATGACTTGCACATTTTCTGTTCATCATCGAGTATGCATTTTATTGGTAGGCAGTTGCAGCCTGCAATTAACCAGATCATTAAAGCAACGAAGAGAAATGTTTTTGTTCTTTCTCCTGACAAGACAGCGTGTGCCCATTTCTGCTGGAGTTGCCTCCATCCTGACCCAGAGCTCTATTTAGACCATGCAGCCATCAGTTTTGCTAGAAACCAGGTTCCTTGGACTGACGGTTGGACGTGCGCTGACGTTCCGCGCGCACGTCCAACGGCTAAGTACTTCCTGTCTGCAGGCCATGTTGTTACTCCAGATCCTTTCGGCGGTCTCGTCTTTATTTTGCATTTACCATTCTCTAATATGGTCAAAACTGGATTATGGTTGTATCATGTATGGCTCTGCCTTTCATTCCATTCTCCAGCCCTTGGATACTATTCACCATCAAGTTCTGCGTCTTTGTGCGGGAGCATTTCAAACATCCCCGATTCCCAGCCTTTATGCTGATGCGAACAAACCATTGCTTGACATATGCCATCTGCAGCCGTCTCTTTAATTTTACCTGAAACTTTGATCTCTTCCAGACCATCCTTTGTATGATGCAGTTTTTCATCCCCAGCATGCTAATTTGTTTGAGAACCAGCCCTCGTGCATTCCAACCTTCTGTCTTCGTATGGCAGCCGTGGCTCATGATGCAGGGCTTGACTTGTCGCTTGTTGGAGTGATCAGGGTCGTTGAGGACCCGCCGTGGCTTCCTTTTCAGGTCGTCGCTGATCTCGGGTTTACTTCTTTTGATAAGTTCTCAACCCCTGCGTCTGTGTACCAGCAGCTCTTCGCTGAACACCATTCCCTCAATTCTGAACATGTTCCAGTTTTCACTGATGGAACTAAGATGGGTGGTGGTGGTGTCAGATCCGCCGTAGTCTGTGTTGATCACGTGTCAGTAGCTCGGATAACAACTGGGGCCATGGTGTTTTCGGTGGAGATGCAAGCTGTGTGTCTCGCCCTTCTTCATGTTCATTCGAGTTCTCGTCATCGTGCTATGGCCTATATGGATTCCTTAAGTGTCTTGCAGTCTCTGTCATCTGCAGATTGTCGTGCCCATCCTTTTCTCTTTGACGTGAGAAGGTTGCTTCGTTATCTGCTTGAGGCCGGTTTCCAGGTTCACTTTTGCTGGATTCCTGGACATGTTGGAATCTCGGGTAACGAGTCTGCTGATGTGGCTGCTAGATCTGCTTCCTCTTTGGTTTTCACCGGGATTTGCATTTTCTGATCCGTGATTATATCAAACGAACGTGGCAGGGGACCAACAGGTTGGCAATAAACTGCATCGTATCAAACCAGTTCTTGGTGTCTGGAATTCCTCATGTTGCCAAAAACTGTAGGGAGGAAGTTGTAGTCGCACGTGTCCACATTGGGCATTGTCATTTCACTGCCCCGATGTGTGGGACGTGTGATGTATCTTTAACAGTTCATATTTTATGTTCATGTTGTTGTTTAGTTCGTGATCGTGTTAGTCATTTCCTTTTACCCACTTTACCAGATGACTCAGAAACTCTGAGCTGTCCTTTAAATAATCATTGTGATGTGTCTTGTATGTTGTCATTTCTTTGCTGTACCAGTGTTTTTCGATTTGTATAGTTTCTGTTTCATCGACCATTTACACCTTTTATATTGTTCTGTTTTATACCATCATTGTTACACCTTTTATATTGTTCTGTTTGTATCACATCATAATTTGTTATCTTTAATATTGTTTTTATTGCGCTACATATGATTCCTTGTCCAGGTGCTTTTTTCTTTTTGTTTTCTTTTTTTTCTTCTTTTTAGTGCTTTGTTGTTTTACTGGCCTTTTGCACCACATTCTGTTGTGTGTCGTTTCCTTTTGATTTTGTTTTATAAAATTCTGGCACTATTGGACTTCGCCATAAAACACCAACCAATCAACCTATACCCATACATGCTGATTGTCTTCCAGCATGACAATGTGACGTGTCACGTAGCTAGAAATGTCCGAGAGTGGTTGGAAGAGCACGATGAAGACTTAAAAGCACTTCCGTGACACCCCTCCCCCCCCAATCCCCAGACTTGAACCCAATTGAGCATCTGTGGGACCACCTCGATCATGTTGTTCACTCTATGGATCCCCCGCCATGCACCCTCCAGCAGCTGTCAGATGCACTGCAGTCAGCGTGGCTCCACATATCTGTGATCATCTTCCAGCACCTTATCGAGTCACTCCCAGGCCATCTGTCTGCACTGCACACGACGGTTACTCTGGATATTAGCTGGTGGCCACAATAACGTGACTCGACCATGTATTTCATCACACAAATATCATAAAGCCTATGGAAATCAAACTTCTCTTTTGACAAGTCTATAAAAATCTTGATTCTAGATTAAGTGAAATTTTCACAACTAGGAATCTGAGACCAGTTCTTCAATTGAATTGGGAGTTTTTGTTTTCTGCAAATTGTTTATTGTAATTGTTCTTGTTTATGTTAAGTCACAGTACACTTAAGAAGGAAATTACAACACAATGCATAAATTGCTTTAAAAAAATTCTGAACCCTAAATTATACTCCAAAAATAAAAATTATTGCTATCAACTCCTGGGCAATTCCTATTTAACATATTCTTTTGGGATCTTTAAATGGACCACTTGATCTACAGGAACTTGACAGTATCGCTAAAAGACTTAACCAAATACAGGTGCCATCATCGAAAGTCATCAGTGGAAATACTATATCTGACAAGAAAAGGGGGTGGAAGGGGACTAATCAATATACGAGTATCAGATCTTTGCAGAAAACAAGAGAAACAACTCAAACAGCATTTCGGGGGAAATGTCATTACTAGAGTGATGGCTGCGGCTGATGTGAAGGCTTTACCCCACTGAACCTGAAAACTTCTCAGTTGCTTCCCAAGTTAGAAAATAATTCAGATCCACTGCAAAGTTGAAAAAGCAAAATTCTGCATCATAAATATCCAAAGTCCTTAGATCTGGAAAACATTGGGAAAAGCTCCTTGCTACAATATTTAAAAAAAAGGTCAGTTTTATCCAGAAACTGAGAGATTTGTCACTGGGATTGAAGACCGCATGTCGTCACAACTCAGAACTACAAGACACAATGAAAATTGTGGATGATGACACCTGTAGAATGTCTGGAAAAGTGAATGAAACCATAAAACACGCATTTTAGCCGGCTTCCCCCCTCTCCCCTCCCCCCCCTTTTTCAAACGTTACCATAACAGACACTACCAGGTAGCCAAGATCTTATATCAAAAGCTTGGTGTTAAATATGGCCTTTTCAAGGCTGTACTCCATCTTATTGCAAATACCAACCAGAACCTATTCTCGAAAATCTGAATTATATTGTGTACTGGGACAAACGTTTCAGCACAGACAAGATCATTGATGAAAGTTGACCTGATATTGTAATTGTAGACAGAAAACTGAAGAAGACAACTGATAGATGTAGTGGTTCTACTTACAAACAAGTTAGTAAAATCATGCAATGCATTGATTATGATACGCTTTCCAACATACCAGAAATTATTACTTAAGTTATGAGGATAATGGCTGTGGAATAAATCTTGCTCCTGTGTCCTGACCTTTGACCCCATTTTGATGATGTTCAACAGAACCGGTTCAGTACACCTCAAGAATAACATACTAAAGTTTTGTCGCAATAGAAGCAGTTTTACGCAAGTTATGAGAATAATGGCTGTAGAATAAATCTTGCTTTTGTGCAATGACCTTTGACCCCATTTCGTTGATATTCAACAGAACCAGTTCACTATACCTCCGGAACAACATAACGTTTTGTCGCAATCAAAACACTTTTTGGTAAGTTATGATGCACAAGGGCAATGGAATGGATCCCACTCCAGTGTCCTGACCTTTGACCCCATTTCGCCCATTTTCAATAGGGTTCGTCCCCAGTGGCTCCCTACCACATACTAAAATTTCATCGAAATCGAACCATTTTTACGCAAGTTATGACACATAAGGGCAATGGAATAAATACTGCTTTTATGCCCTGCCTGACCTTTGACCCCACTCGCCCATTTTCAATAGGGTTCATGCCCAGTGGTTCCCTACCACATACTAAAATTTCATCGAAATCGAACCATATTTACCAGGGATCGCATTCCTCCTAAAATTCCTAAAATTCCTAATATTTTGTGACCCTCCTTAAATTCCTAAAATTAGACCTAAAATTTGCTATTCATCCTAAAATTTTCGTAAGCTTATTTATTAAAAACACAACCGTTATTAACGCCAATAAATTTACCATTACGCAGGGTGCGCACGCGTGCTTGAAAACCTGGAAAGTCCTGGAAAATCATGATTACGTTTTCAAGGCCTGAATATCCTGGAAAAACGGTGTTTTTTTAATGCCGTCTTGAAAAGCCTTGAAATTTGAAATTAGTGCTTTTATGCCCTTTTAGGAAATCGTGTTACTGTTACCCCTTCAGTTTTTAAAGTTCCTTTTCTCTGTTCTCAAAGAAACCACCGGCAGCGGTTTCGATGTGCACCAAATCCTAATTTGGCTGGGGGAAAAAAAGAAAAAAAAAAGGCACTACTTCCAGTGCAATAAAATTGGATGATTACTAGTAGGTCGAAGGGGAGCTTGATGTCCGTCCGACAATTGAGAACAGAAGGGGAAAGAAGAGGCATTTAGCATTTGCAGGGGGTCGCGTATGTACCAAGTCAGCTGGCATCCACCAGTGAGGAGTATGCCTGAACAACACATTCATCATCTTCTTGTTTATGTGCATGCCACCCTCCCTCCCTCAAGAGACTTCCACTACTTATGATAAAAAATAAGAAAACTATCTTTGCGAATTTTTCACGAAAGTGGCTGAAATTTTTACATTCACTGTAATTGGATTACAGAAGCTCACTTCCAAAATTCCAGTTGAATCGGTTTAAAACTTTAAAAGTTAGCATTGGTAATTTTTATTATGGACAAGTATGTGTGCCTCTTTGGACAGAGTGAGCCTCCAGCAGAAAGGGTGTTACCATAGCAACGGTTGATTGACAGCTGGGAGCGCTGATCTGAAGCCCTTGGTTGGGAAGAAAGCAAACACCTGTTTATCACTTCCACAGCACTAAAGGACTAAGAGAATATTTTCAGAAATCCATTTTTCTGAATTTTGAAAATAACACAGTAAAATTTTTACAGTAGTTAAGATACATCACAATAAAGTTCTAGTGCAAATTTCGCCAAATTCCGTTAGAACTTTAGCAGATGCAAAAAAAAAAAAAAAAACGTTGCATAATCGGATTGAAAAAAAGAAACAGTAATTATAAATTACGGGAAAAGCAAGTGAATTATTTTTTTTTAGATGCCATGGTTTATTTAAACAGAGTGATCCTTAATTTTTTTTTCTGTGATGATATGGACTCTATTTGAATTACAAACACGTTTTTATTCAGACGTCTGAGTTACTGTTTTAATAAAAAAATCATCTATAATTAAAAGTTTTCAATGGATTTAAGCAATATTCAGCAGATAAACAAACGTATTTTAGTAAATTGCAACATCATGACGTAAATTTGGTAATTTAATTTTTGTCGAAAATTGGGGAGCATTTTTTTTTTACAGTTTCTATTATAGTTAAAGTGAAGGAGGAAGGATGCAACTTGACAGTTCAGTGAGCTGCAGGTGGTGATTTATGGCGATGTGCCAAATCAAAAGAAGCCATTCCATCAGGTAATTCCAAAGGTTGTGTTGTGTGGACGCGTCCTCCTGCTGTTTGATCTTAATTGGAATGTTTTTGTGCAGGGGGGGGTTCGAGAGAAATATCCGTTTCAGCTTTACAGCTTTCACGGCTCTTTTTTTTTTTTTTCTTGGTAATAAATAAAAATCATAGTTGCTGCATTCACCATTGATCCATGTTTGCATTTCTTGAATATAAACAGCAGACAATCAGAAACATAGTGTTGGGCGGGTCTTGATGATCTTCATTTTGCATATGCTGAATTCAGTTCTGTGGGAATAAGGAATGACTTATACTGTGAATATATACAAAACTACATATTTTTGAGCTGAAAAAATAGGTCTACTTGTACACAGTAGCTAAAGTGTGAACTCAGATGAAGACAATCAGACATACGGACGTCTGATTCCATAAAAAAAAATCAACATAGTTTTTTTATTTACACTACAGGTAAAAAAGCAAAAACATGTTTTCAAACGTTATAAAGGAAAACGGATTTTTGAAACGCATGACTTGATGATCTTAATTTCTGAAAGTTTTTTTCCACATCCTTTTTTTTTCAATTACAATACACTGTAATAGGATACTGTGTGTTATATCACTTAGAGATATGGCAGATTTTCGGTTGCTGATATCCGCGATCGTAAGCGGTAGTTGCATTGCGATTGTTGATGATGACAAGATAAATACTGGAGTGATGTAAAATGTTGCATAAACTAAAAAAATAAAAAAAATAAAGCCCCACCCCCCACCCCGAACTTTTATGCGGTCATCATAGCTGATCAACCATTTCATTCCATGAACATCAGCACATTTCAATCATTTGAACATTGGGGGTATCTGAAGGAATTCAGCCGTGCTTAAGCGCCCTAGCGCAACGAAAACATGCTAATTTTGGATAGTTCTATTCCCTTCCCCTCTACCATCCCTAATAATTGAGAGTGCATACATTGAGAGTGTTTCAAATATTCTATTTATGAGCTAGTTTTCGCGCTGTTTGTTATGCTTTTATTTTCGAAGAAAGAGAGGGAAAATAAGGAAAAGCAGCTAGAGAAAAAAAGAAAAGCTGAGTTTGATGACAAAATAAAAGAAAATGATGCAGAAATAAATAGGCTTAAAAAAGATAAAGAAGCCTCCCTAGCAGTAATTCAAGAGGGAACAGAAAGAATGAGAAAAGCTGTAGAAAAACAAAATACTGTTGAAATAGCAGTTGCCTCTAACTTGATCATACAAGGTTCAGCTGAAATAAAGAAAACTGAAAGTAAATTAGTTGTGGTGGAAGCAGAAAAAGATAGGCTAATCAGGAAAAGGTTAAAACAATAATATGAAAAAAGTAATTCAGTGAACAATTGTACATAGTTCTTGGTTTTCAATTACCTTTTTAGGATATTATAGTTTAATGTGAAACCTGAAAACTTTACTGTGAAAATCGTGAATTGCTTCTGGTTCAACAGCATATTAATGTTCAAAGTGAAACTTGAATGTGGTAAATATACTTGAATATGATAATAACACGTGAAAAGATAAGAACTGAACATTAGAAGTAAATCATACTTAAACTTTAGACATTAGACGTTATGTAAAAAATTTGGGTGTGAACTTTGACCATATATACTAATGGACTGCGCATTGGCAATAGCTGCATCAAAGCCGCCATGGCTCAAACATTGGGCACGTCATCATCAGACTCCAAATTTCGTGTACAAATGCTGTTATGATTACTAATTTACGCTGCAGAACTTCAGTGTTTTCGGTGTATTATGTGAATGCACCTCATATATAATGAAAACTCTTCAGGTAAGTTTACTTATGAGCTATATACATGCATGATCGTGTTGTTTACATTTTGTGATTTATAATGTGATGAACATTTGCGAAGAATTTGGAACATGCATTCCATTTTTTTTTCTTAAGTTACTATATTTTTATATCAATAGCTGTAAGTTTCTGGTTAAGTAATTGAACTTTATTGACTTAGGTATTTAATTCGTTTCTTACCCATGAAAAATCATAGAACTTTCTTTACTATATCGGTCAGAGCAACCATAAGCACAGCAGGTGTAACCCATCTTTTTGACTGTTGTCATGTGATTTTATGTTGGAGCCAGAAATTTTGATGTCATGCGCAGTCTATCAGTATATATGGTTGAAGGGTGTGAAGCAAACTCTTTACAATGCATACAAAGTTGTTTTTACTAGATGTATACAAATATACATCTAGTTTTTATTGAAATACACTCCTAAAATTTTCCTAAATTTTTTCTAAAAATTCCTAAAATTCCTAAAATTCTTACCTAAAATTTTCCAGAAGTATGCTATGATCCCTGTATTTACGCATGCTATGACGCATAAAGGCAATGAAATGGATCCTGCTTTTATCTCCTGACCTTTGACCCCATTCCACCCATTTTCAATAGGTTTCGTTACCAGGTGGTTCCTTACCACATACCAAAATTTCATCGAAATCGAACCATTTTTACGCAAGTTATGACGCATAAGGGCAATGGAATAAATACTGCTTTTATGCCCTGCCTGACCTTTGACCCCACTCGCCCATTTTCAATAGAGTTCATGCCCAGGTAGTTCCCTACCACATACTGAAATTTGATCGAAATCGAACCATATTTACGCATGTTATGACACATAAAGGCAATGAAATGGATCCCGCTCTTATGGCGTGACCTTTGACCCCACTCCACCCATTTTCAATAGGGTTGGTCCCCTGGTGGTCCCCTACCACATACTAAAATTTCATCGAAATCGAACCGTATTTACGCAAGTTATGACGCATAAGGGCAACTGAATGGATCCTGCTCTTATGGCGTGACCTTTGACCCCACTTCACTCATTTTCTATAGGGTTCGTCCCCTGGTGGTCCCCTACCACATACTAAAATTTCATCGAAATCGAACCATTTTTACATGAGTTATCGTGCCGACAGACAGACAGACGGACGGACGGAAAAAGCTGGAGCATATACGCTTCTTCAACCTACGATTGGAAAGCATAAAAAACATCCAAAGAACAGTGTCTGAGAAAATCTCAAAATATGAGAACCTATGAATGGAAATTCAAAGGATCTGGAAACAGCATAACACAGATCATATCAGTTATGATTTCAGCAACCACAGTGGTACCAAATAACTTTATGAAAAATTTCAAGGTAGTATTGCCACAGAGACTGCTTCACCCAATCCAAAAGGCAGTCAGTCTACATACCTGCCATATCACTAGAAAATTCCTGAATTTCCAGTGATACGGCAGGTTCGAATATCTCTACCTTTGCTCATTGTCCCTGGCTGAAAAAATCAGCAACAAGAGAAATAATAATAAAACTAACATACACTAAGGTGCCAAAAAAAAAACAATAAAAAAAAATACCATTTCAGTTATGTGCCACTACATCCATGTGGTGAGTTGTGTCGTCCTTGAATGACATATATATAAAGGCAGATACCTCCACCAGCTCATGTAGTAGGATTCACTGTTCAGGTGGCAGCTTATCAGGATTTAAGAGATTTCGAACATGGTATAATGGTCAGTGCCTAGAAGATGGGTCACTCTGTCTCGGAAAATACCACAAAATTTGGATTTACATGGTCAACGATATCAAGGGTGTCCCTGGACTACATAAACTTTGGGGAAATCCAGTGTGAGAGACCGGTGTGGCCCTTGAAAACCCCTGGACGATCATGGACAGCAGTGTCTGGCACACATTGTAACATCTGCCCAGTATGCAACATTGCCGCAAATCACAGTGCAATTTAATCCCTGTGTTCTATGGTGTTCCAGAGCCGCTGGCCCAACCACACCAGGCTGTGTGCCTTGCCTGTGCCCAGGAATATCGCCATTGGATGCAAGGTGACTGAAAGTCTGTAGCCTGGTCCCACGAATCATGTTACCAACTATTTTGGGCAGATGGCTGACTCTGGGTGTGGTGACAACCCCACGGGTCAATGGACCATGCATGCCTACAAGGGACAGCACAGGCAGGTGGTGGCTCTGTTATGGTGTGGTGGCATTTTCAGCTGGCACGCATTAGGACCCCTCATACGTCTGTAAACCACTCTGACCAACGGAGGCTACGTAACCATTTTTGGGGATCATTTGCACCCGCTCATGTTCTGCAACCATTCTGATAGGTGCATTCTCTTTCAACCTTTCAACATGACAATGCACCACCACACACGTCCACAGTCATTTGGTTATGACTGGAGAAACATTCCCTGGAGTTTGGCATCCTGACTGGGCCCCCTCGTTCGCCGATTTAGATGCCATTGAACACATTAGGGGTGTTGTTCAATGTGCCAGGAATCATTCACTGGTGAATATTATGGAATTGTGGGATGGTCGTTAGGAAGAGTGGTGTGCACTGTCTCCACAGTACTATAGAGAGCTCATGGGGTCCATTTCCATCGTATTGTTGCTGTTTTTCGATTGTGGGGAGGACCAATACGGTATTACAATGGTATCCAAGTTTCTTTTGGCACTTCAGTGTATACTGGACATCTCATATTCACAAATGACATTGTAAATTTCATGTTTCCTTACGCTTTTGTGTTTATAAAAAGTTTGAGCCCTTTTTGTGTTAAGAATTCAGTGATGTCTTCATAAATTTCCTAATTCACAAAACTTTATCTCTTACAGTGTTATCCTTGGGGACTTTCTGCCCTTTTTAACAGAATATATGGAAAATGAAGATCACAGGTAAATTTACTTTTGTTGTTTTATTCATAAATTAAAAGTGTAATGTTTTTGCAGACCTTTACTACAGCACACCACACCACACCACGCCACGCCACACGAACATCCCATGACGTCTGCCATTTCTGAGATGCTTCCACCCTTGGTGCGGTAGCCGATATTCATTCCTTTTTGAACATCCCTCAAAGCGTTACCTCTGCCCATGGGGCTCATGTTATGCACTATGGCTCATCTACCCTGTCTTGCCCCTTATACAGGGTGTTTAGAAAATATCTGGCCAAATTGTAGAGGGTGGTATAGGAGCCCAAAATAAACATTTTCCATCAAAGAATGTGTGTCCGGAAATGCCATGTTTAAGTGCTGGCACCTAAATTTGAAATACAAAATGAGAAACACAAAAAATCAAATGCAACAAACCTTTTAATGAGTCCTGTTTTTACAGTAGACGCTCAAAAGAGCGACCACTAACACTTACACAAGTTTAACATAGTCGGCGCATGGATTGGCATACATTTGTAAAAATTCCAGGCATTTCCCGAATATTTCCATCAGCAACAGTCTGGCGGCAAGATCTTCTTCGGAGTCAATGGGGGTATCGTACATGATGCCCTTGATGTGGCCTCAGAAGAAGAAATCCATACATGATAAATGTGGTGATAGTGCTGGCCAAGGAACAGGTCCACCCCAACCAATCCAGTGGTTTCCATAAGTTGCGTCCGGGTAATTTCTCACATCAGTGCTAAAGTGTACAGGCACACCCATCTTGCTGGAACCAGATTCTTCTTCGAACAGATTGAGGAACAACGATGAGAATTTCCGGCAAGGTCTCTTGCAGGAAGATGCGGTATGTGCAGCCGGTCAAGCGACTAGGTAGGATGTACAGTCCAATCAAAAAATCGTGCACCGTACCCACCCAAACATTAATGAAAAATCTTTGCTGGTAGGCATGTGGTTTTGTCACATGTGGATTTTCATGCGCCCAAATGTAAGTATTGTGGCTGTTAAACAGTCCTTCACGTGTAAACGTAACTTCATCCACGAATAACGCATATGAAGGGAAGTCAGGCTGTACTGCAGCTTGCTGCAGGTACCATCGGGTGAAATCTACACGGACAGGATAATCCTCCGGTTTCAATGCCTGCATACTCTGTAAATGGAATGGATGCAGTTCTTCGTCATGTAAAATCCTCCATATGATTGAATGGCTCAAACCCAGGCAATGTCCAACATCTCTTGTGCTTGTGGCAGGATTTAACTCAAGTGCACGCAAGACAGCTTCTTCCACTGTAGGAGTTCTTCAACTTCTGGTCTGGCCCACATCACGCCTGCTAGCTCTGAAAGATGTCGGTGCACACGCTCGAACGCTTGGCAATTCAGCAGGTGTCTTGTCGAGAATTGTGCACTGTATAACCTTTGAGCTACTCATCCGTTTCTGTTCATAGCCCCAAACATCAGATGCATATCTGTGAGCTCTGAATTTGTGTAGCAGTACATGCCGTTGAAAATCCAAGCACGGAATGACGCCTTATTCTACACTCTACAGAAACGATGTTATCAACTGACCTAAACAGCGCCCTCTACGACCCAAATGCGGCATTTCCGGACACACATTCTTTGACAAAAAATTTTTTTATTTGGGCCCCTCTATCATCCTTTACAATTTGGCGAGATATTTTCGAAATAGTGTTTGTGTGTGTCAGGGGTGAATATTCGGGGTGTGCGGCTGACACCCACACAGACTCGCCTCAATTTATTTAACCTTATACTATCGACATTACATTTTAGGATTTATTTCTAATAAAATTTGCCAGTGTTTGTCCTAAGGCTTGGAGTGGTGGATAAAATTAATTCCTGCACACAATGTTTTCATTAAGAGGAGAAGGTTCATTTATTAAGCATTATATCACATTTTTGCTAATTAAGTCCTGAGGACATCCAACAGTTTTAAAGCAACTGTAGTACAAGCAGTCCCTAGATAGTGCTGCAGGTCACGTTTTTATTTCCCTGTGGTTTCAAACATTACAGCTGTTCTCAGGGTGTGCTAGCCGAATAGAGCACCGCTTGCAATCCGACGATGCTCAAGCAACTGTGGTACAAGCACTCCCTAGACGGTGCTGCAGGCCACGTTTTTATTTCCCTCTGGTTTCAAACATACAGCTGATCTCTCAGGGTGTGCTGGCCAAATAGAGCACCGCTTGCAATCCCATGGAGCAATGCAATTCGACGTTCTGATAACAAAACTCGTCAAAATTTGTCCTTAAGGCTTTGCATGGCAGCTAAAATTAAATTCCTTATAAAATGTTTTCGTAAAGTGGGAAAAGGTTTGTTGTTTCATTGAGTAAACAAAACATAATTTTGTAGTATTCGCATCCATAGGTGTGCTGTTTGGCCAGTGAACATCTGAGGCGTGTAAAGCAACTGTGATACAAAGCTTTCCAAATGGCGCTGCAGGTCATGTTTTTATTTCTGCAGAGGCTAAACTTCCAGGGTGTGCACGCCTAAAAAAGCACTACGGGTCATACGTTTGCGTTTGGAACCACATGGAGTCATAAATACAATTCAACGTTCTACCACGAATTGCAGTTTTTCGTCGCAGGGCGAATCGATGTGTTTATGAGCACAGATTTAAAAACAGAATTTGAAGTTTTGTTACCCATATGGATGGGATAACAAAAATGCATTCTTTTTTTATTTTTTTTTATTGAACAACTGCTAAATGAAAAAAATGTTTTCGTATGTTCAAAATCAATGCATAAATCTTTCAACTTGGATTACATAGTAAAATTTTTGCGCCGCTACTGATACTTCCATTAACGGACATTTCTTAATAGCTGACGTCTCTCTATAATGAACACATTTTTATTCCCCTGCCGAAATGCATGGCTTCTTATGGGGCATTCACTTCTTAATAGTGGACATTCTAAATAACGGACAATTTGCTTTTGATTCCTAGGGGTATGATTTGCCCAAACTCGCAAAAATTTTCCTTTTTGTCATTTTACCTTTCCTCGTTCTCTATCTTAACTGTTTTGTTCCCAAACCCTAGTACATTTTAAGGTGGTAAGTGGCCGAAATCGTTGGAAAATGAATTAGTGTTTGTGCCCAACAAACAGTCCGATCCTCTCTTTGTATACGTATATCTGACCAGGAGAAACTGCCTTCTAGCTCTTCAGGTGCTCCCAATGGGGTGAGACCTCAGAAACAGGGACCAACGCCCAAGGCTGGCTAATTCGGGAACGGTAATCAGATTGAAACACATGGAAACATAATTCAGGTGTGGGTGGGAGGGACTCTCCTTTTGTTGTTTGGTAAGGTCAAGGTCAGTGCACAGGGACCAATTTCAAGTCCAGATTACTAGAAATCACATTTGTTTGCAATAATCCTGTAGGTTTTTCTCATCAAGCGAGCTGTGAAGCAAAGATTTCTCAAACACCGATTTTAAAATGTCGCACAAATGTAAGCGTTTCACGCTAAAAGAAAAAGTTGAAATAGTGGGGCTGAGTGAAAAGGAAAGATTAAGTGTGTGCGTTTTAGAAGATAAATTGGGCATTGAAAAATTGCAACTGAGTGAAATCTTTGAAGTCTTTGCAAGATTGTAATGGCAACCAGAAAATTAAGAGAGCTTTCCCTAAAACCGATGGTTTAGCTGTGGACCCTCTTATCTATGAACGGTTTTGCCGTGCTAGAGACAACAGCATTCCTTTATCAGGGACTTTAATTTGTCAAAAGACTTAAGAAATCGCAAATGAGTTAGGATTCACAGAATTCAAAGCTTCAGGTGGTTGGCTAGACATTCATTTAGAAAACAAAATTTCACAAGAATGTAATAAACAAGCAGCAATACTTAATTATATTATTTCTTAGGTTTTCATGGATATTTTTTAATAATATCCAAAATTAGAGGTAGCCAGAATGGAAATTTTTTCCATAGTCATTTTTTCCCTCAACGTTTCTTCTGCTGCTAAAATTATACATGCTGTGTGTGTTTATGCATAGATCGTGTTATAAAATGGTGATTCAGATGTTTTTGGCAAATTGATTTATAAAACTGTTTGCTGAAAAAAACCGAAGCACCCAGAAGGAATCCTCCCATCAAGATGAAAATTGGTATGCACAATGCACATGTGTAGGAAAGGAAATGATTGCAATTCCAGAGCAGTTGGGCCATTTATTAGGATACAACAGCTACACGAGTGGAACTAGTCAGTACGTTGTAGTGCCACCTCTTACTTGAATACAAGCCATTAACTGGCATGGCATAGACGTATACAGTTTACAGATACTGTCCTGAGGTATATCAAGCCAGATACTGTCCAAATTTCTGGCCAGTTTGCCAACATTCTGGGATGGGTGCAGGTGGTATCCCATCATGTCCCAAACATGTTCAATCAGTGAGAGGTCTGGTGATAGGGCTGGCCATTACAGAGGCAGGCCTGAGAGAGCCATGCCATTATCCTGTTGAAAAATTCCTCAGTGATGCTACGTCGGGAATTACTGCACAATAGGTTGTAGAATATCGTCGACGTGCCATTGAGGAGTGAAGGTGGTATGGAGAACTACTAAATTTGTCCAGCTATCATAGGAAATGGCTCCCCAGTCAGTCACTTCCAGTGTGCGAGCCGTGTACTGTTCCACGGTAAAGACAAAATCGTATGCTGGCCAGCTCGTGTCCAGACACGAATGCTCTGGTCATCGACACCACGTGCAAACCATGACTTATCACTGAGGACAATAGGATGCCACTGGACATTATCTCATGTTGATTGGGCCTGACACCACTGCAATTGGTGCAGGTAGTGCTCGCCGGTCAGTTAGGCTGCGGAGTGGACTCCTCGAATGTAGTCCTCGTGCTACAAGTTGTCTGACAATGGTCTAGATGGCCACGTCTGTACATGTTGACAACGCAACGTGGCCACGGATGGTTGAGAGTGACGAATTCGGTTCTGTTTATGTGGCTCTCACAATCGTTCGATCCTCACGTGCTCTCGTTGCCTTTGGCTGCCCTCAAGCCACTGGGTTGTGTCCTCCTCGTCCCATCAGCACCAACATCGTCCAGTTGCTGCATCGCTCCAACCCAAATGCCTGGTGGTACTGTGACTTGACCAACCCACCTCTCTCAGCCCAATTATACGCCCTCTCTCAAACTCACTCAACTGCTCTTATTACACACGGATCTGATGTTAAGGCATTCTCACAGTCCATGGAGGTTAGTGCAACCACAATCCAATTGTCTCTGCGTGTGAGCTTTGCCCTTGAAATACCCTCCTCAATGTGAGGTTCCCATGTGTGTGATGGGCCACTATTTAGCCACTGGTCGTTATGTTTTAATCATTTGCACATTTGGCCCTGAGATACTTGCACATGGAGTTTTATCAGGATGGAACAACTTTCTTGGGTGCTTTGATTTTTTATTAGAACCAAAGTACCCCAAGATTTATATAATTGTCTTGCTTTAAATAAAGTGTTTGAAATTCTGATATTATTGTCGACTTTTGGAAAATAGGTTATAAACTCTTGGGGAACTTCTTAAATGGACTTCCAAAAATCAGTAGAAACCCTGTAGGTAACAGAATTAGAAAAGTAGTGAAAGCCGTTGATTATCTTTGTAAGACTATTCTTTCTGAAGGAGGAGATTGGTTACAAAGAATAAGGTTGATGGTATACAGTGTGCTATTTAGACCTGCCTCCTCCTGTGCCGATAAGAGGTTAGTATGAAGAGCATCATTAGGCAGTTAGATGTGCCCCATACGAGATCAGCAAATCAGGGAAGAACACGTGCATTCACTGGCACGACAGGATTAGTAATGTAGATATTAGATATGAATTGAGAACTTCTGTGTTAGACAAAGTTAATGAAAATATACTTAAGTGGGTTTGGGCATGTTTTCTGTGGAAAATGAAAGATTATTGTGACATGTTAATTTTAAATTAGCTACTCGCAGACCTAGAGGAAGACTTAGAGCAATATAGATTGATGCTGTAAAATGGGGCACAGAGTAGCAATTGAGGTAGTAATTCATCAGATCTAGGAAATCTCATAGGTGCACCAAGAAAGATTGAGAGAGTTCAGAGGTAATTTATATTAAAATTAATTTTGTTTTTAGTTTTTTGTCTTTTTATGATTTTTTGTTCTCATAGTTTGTTTTGTGATTCTCCAATCTTTGGGTATGTGCATGTTGATATAGTAATGAATGAATTCAAGAAACCTCTCTCTCTCTGCCACACCAGAAATGTATTTTCGATGCCACGTGTTTATATTGTAGGTCAAGTCATTCACTTGCTCTGCACGAGAAGAAATGAAGTTGCTAATTATTAGGTAAAAGATAAATAAGTTTTCTGAGTTGTTTCCGGCAATAAGAGGATTTTGAATTGAAGTGCTTACTTATGGGCTGCAACCAGAGTAGCAGAATGTAGACATACACGTGTACGCCGTACGCGGATAGTTTCAAATTATTAGCAGGTTTTGCTGATAGTTTTTGCTTGTAGATTAAAAATAAAAATAAAATGTTATTTACAGCAATTAAAACACCTACTCAAGGCTTTACTCAGATTGATATACTTAATTCTATTTTGACTTGAAGTTTCAATTATTTTTCACATCTTCTGAGTTATTTTGTTTTTGCAGACATTTCTAGGATCTACATTTCATCAAGGCCTGTTGTACTCAATGTATAGGAACTGTATCAAAGGTTTCATTTGCACAGAAAGAATTCAAATTTTATTGCCAGGTTCCTCTTGCAGTTGCCAGTTATTAAATTAAAACATTTATCTTGTGTATTTTGTAAGTTTACTATTTTTAATTAAATTGTTGAAAATGCTGTTTATTGTTTTTGAAGTTCATTATGGAACTCTTTTTTTGGATATAAATTTTTTTCTTTAGTGCCTTGTTTTTATGAGGTTCATGGTCCAATATTTTAATATTTTACCGTAAAGGTCAATTTCACACAAATTGCTGCACATTTAATTGTAATGTACTTATTTTGTCCTAATTGGAATCTGTAATGTTCTAATAATTTTTATTTTTTTATTTTTCTTTAAATTATTTTATTCTATTGTTATCGTGATTCGCTGGTTTGCAGCAAGATTTCTGCTTCAATGGTTGGTTGTGTACACAGATACATTTTAATTTTATACAACTCTGGCCGCAACTAACATATTTTAATTCCAAGTAACTAAGTAATTTCTCTTTACACTCTTGTCACTTTCCAGTGCTGTTTGATGTTTTGTTCTTTTTTCTTTTTTAGATTAAGTACCAACTGTGAAAGTCAAATTAAGTTACAGTATCGGCGCTCTGTTAGATCAAGTACAGACCCTTTCAAAAAGTAAGCTTTACTTTTTCGTTATTGGTCACTAATGGATATGTATGTACATTAGATTGCTTCCCTCTTTTTTATGTTTTTCTTATTATTGAAAATGAACTAAGAAGAAAAATGCTTGTTTGATGGCTAATGTTGACAGACAATATCAGGGATGCCAGACCTGCGCCAGCCCACGCCAAAACGTTGTTCTTGCGCCATTCTGCTAAAAAAAATCGCCATTTTGACGAAATGTGCACCAATTTTGCGCCAAAAGTTAAAATTTACCGGTCATCGATATTTTAGCTTAATCTTGCGAGATTCGTTCACGGAGTCTACTCCCCTCCCCCTTTTTTTTTGTCATTTTCGAGATCGATGCAAAAGTTAAGAAATTTTTGGGGTATTAATAGGGGGTGGGAGGTTGTATTCGGTTTTTTCCCGTAATCGTATTTTTTTCTCTTGCAATGTTGCTTCTGTTCAGTATTGTTGTTAAATATAATTTCATTGCATAATTTCAGCTTGAAATTGTAGGCAATGATTTCCGAAAACGGAAGTTAGGCCACCCGAAAATTTCCCCGAAATCTTCGGTCACGAGATTCTTACACTGATTCAAAGAATTCTGACTTTTTGTTATCATTAAGACCATTCACGCGGTCGATGCACAACTGAACTGAAATTTTGGGAGGATTGGTGATGGTGGGGTGGGGGTGGGGATCGTTTTCTCGACAGAGGATGGAATTTCATCCTTTGAAAACAAAAAGTAAACTGAGGTAAGATTTCTTCCGCAATCGTAATTTTTTTTTCCGATATTTCCTCTACCCAGTATTGTTAGATTTTTTACCATAAATATTTGTATTTCAGCTTGAAAATGTCAGATAAATTTCCGAAAAAGGAAGTCGGACGAGCGAAAATTTCTTCCATAATTGCATAATTGTAACCCCCCCCCCATGTTCCCACTTCTATGTAGTTGTTAAATGTCATCACCCTCATAAATGTGTGTGCATTTTAGCTTGATAAGGGTGGGGGAAAATTTCCAAAAACGAAAGTGACTAAGTTTGGAAATTTGTAAGAATTGATGCATGGTGTTCAAAAAAAGTATTCATTCTCTGAATATTACACCATTTATCTAAAATGGTGAAATCTCTGATATCAGAATCCACGGTTCTCAGGCTGAAAGTTTTTTAAGCATGATAGATAAAATTGTCCTCTGAGGAAATTAAAAAACAATGAAAAAAATAAAAGTAACAAAGAAAAATGGTAAGGGAAAACTATCAGCAGAAAAAAAAAATAATAATAAACAGTGGATGCCATGCAATGGCAAAGTCAACAAAAGACAAATATGGCGGTAGGCGGTAGAACTTGCTGAGAAGGACAGTAGTGTTTGCTCGCAAGAAGAAACCAGAGCTAATGTTCTAGCAAGTACAAGAACAAAACCAGGGAAAAAAAAAAAAAAAAACTGTTTGAAGCTATGTCTTTCAAAAACACCATATTTTGTTTGGAATTCAGTAATTTTATAATTGTGAATACAGCAGTGTCATCTAATTAAATATTTTCATAAATAAATTAGTCAACAATTCAGTTTTGTTCACGCTGCCTAATATTCACACTTTCTCACTGCACAGTCTGATTTTTCACCAAATTAAAAAGTACAGGTTTGTTTGTTTTTCTTCGTCAGTCTCATGTATGGTAATTAAAATCGTCACGGGCGCTGTGGATAAATGAAATTTTGCCCCGTATGTTCAGGAAGCAGAATTTTTAGGTTTTCTTTTCCTCATTTTGACCTACCTTGGAAAACATCTTCACCCTCACACTTTTCTTTTTCCAGATGGAAGGTGTGTTGAACCACTTACTAACTCACAATCATCTGCTTAATGTCCATGTCCATACGTGCAGGACCCCACATATGCAAGAGCAGTGGCTCTTTCAGACAGCAACAACAAAAAAGTCATAAACTGATTCTACTACTACTGAGGGAGGGGGGGGGGCAATCCTGTGCCAAAACGTCACTGTGCAAGCGTTAAACAATGGAAGCAGCTTTTATCTAACCAACTTTACTAAATCTCACTGTTATCTTATAGTTTCGGTTCCAGTTGTAATTATTCACAGCAATAACGAAAGTTTGACATTGATAATTACTGGATGAAAAACATTGTATGAAGAGTATCATGGTGCAACTGCTGAAAGGTGATTTTACAGTTTAATTATTAAATGTTACATTAGTTTTTCTTTTATATTGAAGGTACGCTTTCCATCAGGAAATCTTAGGAGTTTGTGATGCACACGCAAACCACATACGTGTGACTTGCCTGTTGGTTGGTTTCAGAAATAACGTATTTTCATCTGAATGCCATGATTCACGAAAAATATGCTGCTAAAAACCAACCAAAGAACACACAGTAATTACATATATTCTTCCTAAGTGTATATTCGCAAGCAACAGTTCTTGGACACTGCAGCATACTATCCGTGTTACAGTGAAACAAATGCATTCGGAAGAAAATCCCTGATATTAATGTGTTGCACTTAAAATATTGCAGGTCATGTAGTTTTCAATAAATTGTGGGTAGTATAATTGTTTTCCCATTTATCTCACTGTAGGAACGACAGAAATGCTAATTAACAGTCATAAGAGAAGCAGTAAAATGTCAACAAACCTGAGATATAATATTTTTTCATAGTTCATAAAATAATGGTAATTCAGTATATAAACATAACTTAAAGTACATCATGGACTTAAAGCAATTAAAAATACTATCATTAGCTGCTCCAAAACCTGAGTTCTGCTCCGAAATGCATATTTTCCCCGCTCTAAGAATTGCTCCGAAACATGGTAGGGGCACTAACACCCCTACAATATGCTTCTGAATGCATTTTTTTTAACTATTAAGTTTAACCTAGTCTAGATGAAGAACAGGTGTTTGTTTAGTTTACACTTTAAAATTCAGTTTTTGGATAATATGTAGGTAGGTGTTTTGATTTTATCATTTCAAAAATGTGATGGAAATTCTGTGATCACTATTTTTGGAGTTGCTAGGTTAATTTTCCATAGAGTTATGCCTGATTTTATTGACAGAATAGATTTATTCAAAAATGTTGCACAAAGTATATGCAAAGAATATCATCAGCTAACTTCTGGTGTATGTAAAGGATTAAGTTTATTTTGTCTGGTATTTGTTTAAATACTTTACAAGTATAGTGCTGCATTTTAACTTGGAAATATCTGCCATTACCTTTGGGAGATTTGGATGTTGGATAAACATTGCATTAACAAAAGGAAAAGGCAGATCAAAAAAGAAAAAAGAAAAAAATTTTTGGAAAGTATGCCACAAATATGATACATACATATCACTAAGGTCTTCTCTGAGATTCAGAGGTTAGCTCCACAAAGAAATACAAACTACCAGATAATTTTTACTTGTTGTTGCCGTATCAAACTTCTCCATTTTCAGCAATCTTGACATACAACTTGGGTTTCACTGACTTCCATCACACGCCATATACAAGATCTTTTATACTCCTTACTCATAATCTTTTTCTCATGCAGACACTCCTGAATCTGATCCTCCCATAACTTCCTTGGCCTTCCTCTGCCTTTTCTTCCTGCAACTTGGGCTAAAAAAATGTCTTAGTAAGCATCTCATCACTCATTCTTCCAACATGGCTAAACCATTGAAGCATATTAGTCTCCACCTTGCTAACAACATTTTGCTTCACATTACACAACTGCAACACATCTTCATTCCTCACATGATCAGACATGTCTTGCCACAAACCCCCTATAAGTAATGCATTTCTCCTGGACACAAACAACTCCTATGTTTCTTCTGTAGTACCCAGGTTTCACTGCCATACATCAGAGTAGGAACAATTACACTTGCATACACAGCCATGCAAGACACTCTTGAGAACCCATCATTCTTGTGGAAACCTCCCAAAGCAGCCATGTCTTTCAATGAAGAATTCACTTACCTACTAATTTCACCAACCAATTTGTTCTCTGTCAAACATGCTTTTTAAATACACACTCATTCACATGGTCAATCACTGTGCCATTTAGATTTATATTACATTTAGTACTTCCAGTTCCTCTCTCAAAAACCATAACTTTGGGGTTTCCCTTATTTATACTCAGTTTGAATTTCATGCAAACTTCATACATCCGAGACAACATACTCTGCAACTCACTCTTGCTCTCTGCCAACAGGACAGTGTCATTAGCATACAGCAATCTGCACACATGGATATCACCAAGACGTCCACCATTATTATCTATTTTGCAATCACTTATGCACGCACCCATAAATATATTAAACAGCCGTGGTGACACTACACAATCTTGTCTGACGCCTGTACCAATACAAAAACATTTTGATAAAGCACCATTCACTCGTACACAAGCTCTATTTTCAGCATACAGGGCGTTTACACTGTTAAGTAGATTCCCAGTAACACGATTTTCATTCAATACCTTCCAACAAAAGTGTCCTATTGATTCGGCCATAAGCTTTCTCTAAATCTATGAAGGAAGCAGAAACTTTCTTACCAACAACCAGATACTTTTCAATCATCGTGCGTAATGCACAAATTTGGTTAGTGCAGCCTTTACCACTCATAAAACCACTCTGAACATCCCACACTTTCTCTGATGTAAGACCCAGTACTTTTTCAATAACCAACTTACCAAACACTTTCCCTGGCACACTCAGTAGGCTAATACCACGATAGTTCTTGTAGTCAGTCTGATCACCTTTTCCCTTATACAAGGGAACAATGATAGCATCCATTCCTAACTTCCAGCACAACTGGCAAATTTCAGTTAACCAGTCAATTACAGTGTCACCACCATATTTCAACATCTCGGCAGTTATGCCATCAACTCCCGGAGCCTTACCATTCTGAAAAGATTTTAAAGCTTTACACACCTCTTCTTTTGAGATCCCTCCTTTGCTTTCACCCTTCACTGTGACATCATCTGCTTCTGCCTCAGAATCACCATTGCTTTCCTGATCTAATAACTCGTAGAAGTATTCACCCCATCTTTTTTTAGTTAACTCATTGGGCTCCCATATCATTTCCCCAACCCTATTCTTCACACAACTTACAACTTTGTTTTCCCCATTTTTCCTGAGTCTCGATTGAAAAATTCCAGGAAATTTTTCTATCGTTCAAAAAAGCCAATTGATGCCTTTCCAGCTTCTTCCTATCTTTTGCCCTACTCTGGTGAACCAGCTTAGTGGCTTTATGCTTGTAACAGCGATATTCATCCTCAGAAACTCTACCTTGCAACATCCCCAAACAGGCTTCCTTCTTTCTCTTTAATGCCTCTTCAATCTCACTATTCCACCTAGCATCACCTCTATTGGTACCTACTATTGTGTTGCCACAAACCTCTTCAGCAGCAGTAACAACACAGTTCTTAAAGCATTCCCACTTCTTTTCTACATCCCTCTCACAAGACTTCAGCTCTTTCAGTCGTTCTCTGAGTACGTCAGAATAACGCTGATGATCTTCGTTCGGAATGGCCTTATCAGTATTTGTCATTTTCTTGAAGGACTGCCGTCCACAGTGAGTATAGTTTAGGTCCCAGCCACCTACAGCGAGATCGCCTTTTGGGCAGGACACAGAAACGGAAGGAATGAGACAGTGGTGGCTCTTGGTTGGAAAAATAGGTGAAGAGCTACAAGAGCAATATGAAAAGATATCTACTGTTTCAATGAAAATCACTATATGAGGACTGACCTATTTTATGTATATTAGGTCAATTCTTCTTTCTTTTAAAGCTGCAAATTTGTCGATTATGTCGTCATAGAATGGTTTTTCTTCGTGAGCATCAATAAAATATCTTTCTGAATAGAAATATTTGCCAAAGAAGCAAGTCTCTTTCTTGAGAAATAGTGTTTCTTGAGTAAGTTTGTATTCTTTAAAGGCAAGAAAAACTTCTTTCCACTGACACATTTGTAGATAAAATTGTTAAAATGAGGGAAACCAATTTCCAAGCTTATGCAAAAATGTCTATCTCCATGAAGCACTCGAAGAAGTTCTTTAGTCGATATATTCCTTAATTTTTCATTGGCATATACAAGACTCAGTTCATTTTTAAGGCGCTGGAGTTTAGTAAATATTTTCCTGTAAAAATGTTGTAGATTTTCAAAAGCGTCGGAGGGAAAACATGAATTAAATTGGTCGAACTTGGTTGTGTCAGCAAGACAGACAAATTGAAGTTTCTCACAGTCTTCAAATCTTATATCCATTTCCATAAGAATGTGGCCCGAAATTTCAAAATACAATATAATTTTGAAAAATTGTTTCTTCTGTAAGAGCAGCATATTCCCGTATAGATCTGCTTATTTCTGTGATTTTGCTAGCTTTTCCAAACAGTGTTTCAAATACCTCATCGTTAAGGCAATTACTTTTTGCAAATAAAATTTTAGAGGATTTAGTACTTAATTTGAATAAGTAATATATATATATAAGTATATATTACGTATGGTGCAGAGACGTGGACCTTAACTAAAAGAGACATACAAAGGCTGCAGACAACTCAAAGAAGCATGGAGAGGTGCATACTTGGTGTAACCAGGAAAGATAAGAAGAGGAACTCGTGGATCCGAAAAATGACAAGAGTGGAAGACATCATGATCAGAGTTAAATCCCTGAAATGGCAATGGGCTGGACATACTGCCAGAAGGACAGATCATCGATGGACAGCCGAAATTTTAGATTGGATTCCAAGGGACAGGAAAAGACCCAGAAGAAGACCACATGGGAGATGGGTGGATGAAATTCGAAAGTATGCAGGGGTGACATGGAGGAGACTGGCACAAGACAGACCGTTGTGGAGGAAACTTGGGGAGACCTTCGTCCAGCAGTGGATTGATAATGGTTGACAATGATGATGATGATGATGATATATATTATTCAAATTAAGTACTAAATCATCTTAAATTTTATTTGCCCAAAGTGGGTTGCCTTACTCATCGTTCTTTTTATGGCTCAAAATTTCACGAGTTGTTTTAATTTTAGTTACACATCAGTACTTTATGTCTAGTAATGTTTTTGCAAAATTTTGAATTATAGATCGGTGGAGCCAAAAATTTCATTAAATACTATTGCCAAAAATGTAAATTCAAAAGTGTTCATACCATTTAAAAACCCCTCGGCAAGTTGAATTGATTTCTTGTCTGATTGTTCACTGTTTGTGAGAAATTCTAATGCTTCCTCCAATTTATGCCAGTCTTCAACAATTACACTTACTAACTTTGAAGTGGAGGACTGTAGAGTTTCTGTTATGGTTAATATGCATCCTGCGGTTGTTGATGCGAGTGTATAAGATCGCTTCGCTGAGTGGTGAAAAAACAAAGGAATTCCACTGCAACTTGCATAAAATATTCGACACTTAGAAATTTTAGAAAAACTCTGCTGTAATACAAGTTTCAAACGATGCGCTAAGCAATGAACAAAAACAGCTTGCGAAGCTTTATCCTTGATTTTTTTCTGGAGTCCATTCAAGTGTCCAGACATTACACTTGCCCCATCGTTACATTGTCCTATTAATTTGTGTTGATAATCAAACTGTTCCAAAATTTCATGGAAACCCAAAAATCGCTCAGCCAATACACCTTCCGAACAACAAATCTTATTATTAAAGAGCACTGAGAAGTCTAATTTATGTCTGTGGTGTCATCTACTTGAATAGAAAAGCATTCAACTTCATTTATTTCATTTTTAACGTGATCGTTTATATATTCAGAAATACATTTACTTAATTCATTTTGAATAGTTTTTGAGTCACCTGTGAAGACATTTTTTATCTTTTCGTATTGATTTTGAATTTCTAAAGGAATTCTTGATATCAACAATGAAAGTAATTCAGTGAAATTTCCATGATTTATCGAGTCGATGCTTTCGTCATGGTCACGGAATGCTAGTCCTTGTTTGCTCAAATACAGTACTGAATCAATCACTGTCTGCAGGAAAAGTCTATTTAAACGAATGTTTCCCTTGAAATGCTTGTTCAAAAGCCTAGCACTCTCCCTCAGGGATCGCATTCCTCCTAAAATTCCTAATATTTTGTGACCCTCCTTAAATTCCTAAAATTATACCTAAAATTTGCTATTCTTCCTAAAATTTTCGTAAGCTTATTTATTAAAAATACAACCGTTATTAACGCCAATAAATTTACCATTACGGTAAGGTAAAAAGACCTGTTATTGTAGAAACACAGCCTATATGCTGTGCTGCTGAAGGAGGGAAAATGACGCCGTCGAGATGCACTTGCTTCGGGGCGGGCGCTCCACTTTTGTGCCTTCGGACAGTTTTCGAGAGTAACAAGAGATCTAAGGGAAAAGGGGAGGGGTCATTTTCACCCCTGGTTTGCGCTTTGCAGACGAACTTCGTGGCACGCAGAAGATCGTACTTTATTTTTGTACATGCCTTGTGGAACCTCCTCTTTCTGCTGATGTTTTGTTATTGTAAACCGCAGGTGGGTGGAAGCAAAGAGGAAACATGTGGTCTCCTTCCGTAACCTCCGGTAATGAGGATGGGATGGAGTGTTATCGTGGCAGGCAGTAGAGCATGTGATCATTGACCTTCGATCGTGCGTCGGCGACAGCGACCTTCGATGCGCAATATATATCGGCTCCGACTCGCTTTGACTGAACTTGCGTGAGATGCGTATGATAGTTTCTGGTTTTGCGTCTTTTATGGTGTTCTCTGTGCTGTGTGCAGGTTCAGTTCTCTAGTGGTGACCTGCTTTTTTTTTTTTTTTTTTTTCTGTCTTCTGACATCCTCGCAGCCAAACTTCGGGAAGTTGTCGGGTTTTGCAATATTGAAACATGTTTTTGTACTTCCCTTTCATTTTCTGGTTAGTAATACAAGTGTTTAAGATGCCTAAATCCAAAACGAAATTTCAAGATGCGTGGCTCGCCAAAGAATTGGACGGAGTGAAGTTGAAAGAATGGTGTTCTGCAAGTGGAACAATATTTTCTGCTAAGTGTATATTGTGTTCAGAAATTTTCAATATTTCTAATAGTGGCTTTTCACAAGTAAAAGCGCATCATAAAGGAAAAAAACATTTGCAGAAATTTCAAAGTAAATTTCAAAATAAGTCCATCCTGAAAGCCTTTGGAGGACGGGATCTTCAGCCCAAAACAAATATTAGTGAAGTACTGAGTCATGATTTACAGTTGGCTAAAGCCGAAGCATTATGGGCCATGAAAGTTGCTAAGGACAATATGCCTTTTGTTTCATGCACTGAAACAGTTGAACTTTTCAAAGAAATGTTTCCTGATTCTGCTATTGCAGCCAAAATGCAACTTAAAGAAAAAAAAGTTGCTTATGTGATATCACATGGATTGTCAAAATATTTTGAAGAGGATTTGAAAAAAGACATTGCATCTAGTAGTAGCCCAGGAAAGGTTACTATAGCATTTGATGAAACTACAAATACACAAGTGAAACGGCAGTTGGATGTGTATCTCAGGTACTGGTCTTCAGAAATAAATTCAGTTTCTTGCCGATACCTAACAAGCGTTTTTCTGGGTCATGCAACAGCAGATATTTTGCTAAAAGAAATTCTTGATGTGTTATCATCCTTCAATATTTCGTTGAACAGAATTATTTGTGTATCCATGGACAGCCCAAATGTAAATAAGTGCTTTTTACGCAAATTCAATGAAGTTGTAAAACAAGAAACAGGCCAGAAATCTTTGGAACTAGGTTTTTGCAACCTGCATGTTGTTAGTAATGCATTTAAAATTTTTTTGACAAGCTTAAATATAGATTTTGACGAATTTGCTACTGATATGCATTACTTTTTAAAGAGTAGTGCTGCAAGACGAGAGGAATATAAATCTGCCGAGGATATAACATTGGTCACAGCCAAATTTCTTTTGTGTCATGTCAGCAACAGATGGTTAACCGTTGGTTCTGTAGCCCAGAGGCTCTTGGATCAATGGCTAAATATTACAGAATAGTTTTTAAACTTCTTGCCATCTCAAAAAATATTTGAAAAACAACTACGCAATTCGGCAAGGTATAAAAGAATTCACTGTTTCCTGAAAAATGAGCTAACTCCTTGCTATTTAGCATTAATTTCATTTTCACACTAAAATTTTGAAAAGTTTTCATTATGTTATCAGAGTGAAGAACCAAAAATACACCAGTTATATTCTGATTTAAATACTTTAATGAGGAATGTTATGGCTCAGTTTATCCAAGATGATGTTATTGCAGGGAAATTTGGAGAAGACCTAAAGAATATAGATTTTGAAAACAAAAATTCATGGAAAAAACTAGGGGAGTTGGAAGTTGGTATGAAGACAAAAATCTCCTCAGGAATGTTCAGGAGACCAGGCAGAAATTATTTCTCTTAGATGTAAGATCATCACTAATTGCAACCACAAAATATTTAAAGTCAAATTTGCCATTCTGCAATCAAAAGCTAAGAGTCATAGAAGTTTTAAAGGTAAAAGAACCAAAGAAAGAGTCAACTCAACTTTCAGTCACTGAAGGACTTTCAGAAATAACCAGAATTTCAAGTGTTTTTGCATCTTTCTGATTAACAAATTGATAGAGTAAGAGAAGAGTGGAAACTTTTAAATTGCGATAAGCCAACTCTAGATGAACTAGTGAAATTTTCAGAGGAAGGGCATATTACAGTGCGGATTGATCATTACTGGCGTAATATATTTAGTATTAAAGACTCTAGCGGAAAGGAAAAATACTCAAATCTTGCTAAACTCATCAAGTAAATTTTAGTTTTACCTCATGGTAATGCTGATGCAGAAAGGGGATTTTCGGTTAACACTGCTCTGTTAAGAAAGGACAAGGCTAACTTAAAAGACTCAACTATAACATCATTAAGAATAGTTAAAGGGGCCATTAAACACTATGGATGTGTAAGTAAAGTTCCCATAACAAGAAATTTGTTAAATAGTGTTCGTGATTCACATAAATTTTGTACAGAGTATGTTGATAAGCTGAAGGAAGAAGAATCAAAAAAGGTAAAAGAAAGGAAGCAGAAAGAGAGGGAAAATAAGGAAAAGCAGCTAGAGCAAAAAAGAAAAGCTGAGTCTGATGACAAAATAAAAGAAACTGATGCAGAAATAAATAGGCTTAAAAAGATAAAGAAGCCTCTCTAGCAGTCATTCAAGAGGGAACAGAAATAATGAGAAAAGCTGTAGAAAAACAAAATACTGTTGAAATAGCAGTTGCCTCTAACTTGATCATACAAGGTTCAGCTGAAATAAAGAAAACTGAAAGTAAATTAGTTGTGGTGGAAGCAGAAAAAGATAGGCTTATCAGGAAAAGGTTAAAACAATTATATGAAAAAAGTAATTCAGTGAACAATTGTACATAGTTCTTGGTTTTCAATTACCTTTTTAGGATATTATAATTTAATGTGAAACCTGAAAACTTTACTGTGAAAATCGTGAATTGCTTCTGGTTCAACAGCATATTAATGTTCAAAGTGAAACTTGAATGTGGTAAATATACTTGAATATGATAATAACACGTGAAAAGATAAGAACTGAACATTAGAAGTAAATCATACTTAAACTTTAGACATTAGACGTTATGCAAAAAATTTGGGTGTGAACTTCGACCATATATACTAATGGACTGCGCATTGGCAATAGCTGCATCAAAGCCGCCATGGCTCAAACATTGGGCACGTCATCATCAGACTCCAAATTTCGTGTGAAAATGCTGTTATGATTACTAATTTACGCTGCAGAACTTCAGTGTTTTCGGTGTATTATGTGAATGCGCCTCATATATAGTGAAAACTCTTCAGGTAAGTTTACTTATGAGCTATATACATGCATGATCGGGTTGTTTACATTTTGTGATTTATAATGTGATGAACATTTGCGAAGAATTTGGAACATGCATTCCATTTTTTTTCTTAAGTTACTATATTTTTATATCAATAGCTGCAAGTTTCTGGTTAAGTAATTGAACTTTATTGACTTAGGTATTTAATTCGTTTCTTACCCATGAAAAATCATAGAACTTTCTTTACTATATCGGTCAGAGCAACCATAAGCACAGCAGGCGTAACCCATATTTTTGACTGATGTCATGTGATTTTATGTTAGAGCCAGAAATTTTGATGTCATGCGCAGTCTATCAGTATATATGGTTGAAGGGTGTGAAACAAACTCTTTACAATGTATACAAAGTTGTTTTACTAGATGTATACAAATATACATCTAGTTTTTATTGAAATACACTCCTAAAATTTTCCTAAAAAGTCCTAAAATTCCTACGTGAAACTTTCCAGAAGTATGCTATGATCCCTGCTCCCTTATGTTCAGATTTTTTTCAAAATTCCTTAACTTTTATTCGCATTTCAGGTGTTCGCTAGAATCACCATGTTTATGAAATGACCGAATGTTTATGAAGTGACCGTGTTATATTTAATAAATCTGAGAAACTGTCTTTATTCCACACCGAATGTTTTTTACTATAAAGTAACACGGCCAAGAAAATCATTTTTGTAACACAGAAGTTCTACAAAGCCATTTTCTATCATGAGAAAGAAAAGATATTCAGTAAACCGACAGTTTTTACAATTAAAATTGTAAGATTTACTGCTCTTCCTGATTTCTTTCTTGGCGACAATTGTCAGTGAATCCGTGAAGATAAAAGAGGCATTTTTCCTTGAAGTAAAATGTCTCTTTTATCTTCATCATACCATCGATCAAATGGAGTTTGCAATAAATTACAGACAATGCCGTTCACAGAATACATACTAAAAACTTCAACTATCAGTTAAAGTGTACACGAAATTTAAGTATCAGGTGAAGTTTTTGATAAACAATCACAAAGCACGAAAAAACAAATATCTTTCGGAAAGCATGTACCGCAACGAGTAAACCCTAGTGGATTGCAAGGTACCATGGGCAATCCATCCCGTTCCTCCGCGATCTCTTCCGAAGGTCACGACTCCAGGTGCAGAGCCTGAGTGTCTCAAGCTAAAACTCTTCACTTGCCCGGCAGATAGGAGAGGGTGACGTCACGGTTACCATGGTAACTCGGTCGATAACTGCAGACTTCCAAGCATTCTCATTTTGGCTCTTCACTTGAACTGTTTTGTGTAGAGAGACTTGGTTTCTGTATTGAACGCCCATTGTGAATTGATCTAATAAGAATTTTGAGCATTTTGGCACTCAATAAAGGCAAAGAAGAATATATACACAAAATTACTGAATAAAATTTTATTTTAAATGAAATAGGTGAAGAGGCACTTCACATACTTCACCTGAAAAGCCGCCACTGGAATGAGAGCAGGTCTAGCGACTTTGACTGAACAGTTTGTAGTGAGATTAGAGTACAATAGATGGTGCCACCGTACAAGTACGATATTGCACATAGAGGGGTGAGAATTTCAGGGGGTGGGCATAGGAAAAGATACCCATTTAACCAGTGGGTCCAGCCTGTAGGCCGTCACTTAACGTGCTCGTCCGATGCACGGCGGATATTCAGCGAATGTTAGTAAATCACACTATCTCCGAAAGATCAGCCCAGGCTTGAACCTGGGGCCCTTGCATCGATGGTCTGAATCGCTAACCACTAAGCCATCCGCGGCTCCGCTGATGATCTTCAGGGAGCTTTTCAACCTTTATTCTTTCCATCCTGGGTCTATTCCTATTCCTTTCCCTCCAACCAACATTCAGTTTCACTCGTGACACTACCAAGTAATGATCAGAACGAACATCTGCACCTCTCATCACACGAGTGTCAACAACTAAGTGTTTCAGACGCTGATCATAGACAACAAAATCTATCGCACTCTTTTGACCGAAGAGTACGATTTTCCAAAGTATATGTGGGTATAGATACACACAAACCATTCGCAATGCAGAGTTCAATAAATCTTTCACCATTATCATCCACACAAGGATCATTAGTCTTATCTAGATCATTGTCAGAAATTGCATTCTGCACACCTACTCTAGCATTGAAATCTCCTCCTGTTATAACTTTCTTTTTAGCACCAAACTGGCTCAAAACAGCTTTTAGCTCATTTCAGAAATCTTCCTATAAGAAGGTTTCGAGTCACAAGGAGCATACACAACAACAATTACTATTCTCTGAAGTTTCACTTTCAAACAAATCAAAAGAATTCTCTCACTTATGCAGCTATAGTGAATCAAGTTGTTCATGTTTTCACTTAAAATCACACCTACATCAGCCTGTTGTCTCACATTATCCAATACTCCAGACCACACACTCACCGTTCCATTCACTTCGATCCCAATTTCCTTCTTTTTGGTTTCACTTACACACAGCACATCCAATCTATACTTATTCATCTCTTCAATCACTTCGTTCATTTTACCATTTATACTTCTAGTAGTATTGCATACACCAATCTTACACTCACTCAGCCAAGATCTCTTTCTGATTCGCATTTTTCCAGTTCCAGGTCGATGTTGTGGTGGAATATCTTTTTCAAGTGTGGTAGGTCCACCATATCCCACACTTGAGTCAGTTTTTACATTGCTTTGTGTCTTTTTAACCAGGTAGGTACATCAGTATGGGGGATTTGTCCACAGCTGACAGTTTCAGTTGGTCATTCAACCTAAAAGGATTCTGGAACAAAACCCAGTGAGTTGGGGTCTTTTTGCCAATGTCACCCTGAACTAGCTGGCACCTGTCCAAGATTCACAGAGGCCTCTTGCTGTTCTGTGTGCCATTGTTCCCACGGAGCACCCTGAGGAGGCAAACCCATCTCTCACTAAGATCACCCACACTGAAAAAAAAAAAAAAAAAAAATAATAATAATAATCGTGGTGATATTTTTTTCATGTTTTAAGATTATGTGGTTCTTATAATCTAATTTTCACATGGGCAATCTTTAAAAGTAATGAACTTCGAATTCAGATCAGGAAATTATTCTTGTGTATTGTAAAACAATTTAACATTTTGATATGAGTAAAATTGCAAAATCAGAAGTTTCTGAATTTAATGCGAATGAGAACATTCAGTAAAAAATTATTTGAAGGCATAACTTCATGTATGTTGCCCCTTGGAATACATGCATCATTTCTTCCATTCTCAATAATTGGGCATACCATTCACAGAAATTAATATAAAACTAATTTATCACATGATGGTTTGAGGTGAAAAATTTTAATTCTTATTTCTTTTTTTAGTTTTTTATTTAAAAAAATGTGTACAAACTCAGGAAAGCACAAAGAAGGGGTCAAAGCATTTTCTGTGTCGACCTTTTATGCTCCTGACACTGATTTGAGAAGTCATGCAATAGCCCATTATCAGTCTTTGTGCATGTGATGGTTACAGTATTTTAGCATCAGTAATTTTTAAGGAAAAATATGCAGGATAAAATAGAACAAAGTTAAAAGTGAAGTTCAAAATGATGTCGAAAGAAGATGTGGAGTTAAAAATAAAAATGAAAAACCAGAAAAATAAAAGGCTTAAATTGAAACCATGGACTCCAAACATAGGGATCAATTGTAGAGACCTGTAGTGCTCTTTGCATTTCGGCATGTGCCATTGTGCCATCCTCAAAAACAAATTTTGTCATATGTATGTCATGTAGTTTTTTGTGTATCCACTAGTTCTATTACCCTATGTTTTATTGAGCATCTGGTCAAGAAACCTAGGTTGTCAATGGGAGGTGCTTCTCGGGTTGTCAATGGATGTGTTGTGCAAAGTACTCTGTAGATATTAACAGTGGAATGTCATTGATATCAGTATTACTTTTTATTGTGTATATACTTATTCTCTTTTTCATGTCAAGAATTTCATTTTCTAGGATCATGAAAAACCAAATGAAAGTAAGTAGATCACGCTAGTTACGTTAAGAGATCAGAACTTTTACAAAGAAAGGTTGTAACTTAGGAGCTTTCAACCTCGTCGTAAGTCTTCATCACCCCTGGTGTGATGAAACAAAAACAAAAAACTTCATTGGCGTGATAAAGACCTAATGAGGTTGAAAGCTCCCAACTTACGAACTTTCTTTGTAAAAGTTCTAATCTCTTAACTTGAGCAACTTAGCTTTATTTGCTATTTCTCGTTACGTGTTTTGCCCCTTCATCATCATGAAAAACCCAGAGAATTCCATAGCTTTTTCGTAATCCAGTTGTTACCCTGTAATTGTTGCATTTAAAAATAAAAATGCGATAGCCCCTCGCCAACCATGACATTCCTGTTCTCCGAAAATTTATAGTTGGTAAACTTAAGATCTTAGTGAAAAGTAAGGGTTAAGTGAGCTGAAGTCAGTACTCAAGATATTGCTCTTTTGAATATTCCTTTTTCACCTATATTAAAGTAAAGCATTATCAAAGTAAAGAAAAATGGAGCAGGTGTTTGAAATAATATTTTAATAGAAAGTATAGATTGTGGAAATACATGTTAGTTATGTTCCGACAGAAACTAAAGGTATAAAAAAGCTTTCAGCCCAACTTGGGCTGTGGTCACCTGTAAATATTTGGAGTAGACTGGTTTTTCAGATTTAGTGTTTCAGGTTCATCATTATGGCTGTTGCTAGCTGATAGGAGGGATTTCCAAATGATGGGGACAAAATAAGGACTGTCGCTATTGTAATTGGTACACAGTTTCATTTTGCCGGCTGTATTCTTTTTCTTGACCAGCCCACCTACCAGTTGTGTCGAATTTTCAAAACTTATGGCTGTTAGACTGGTATCAAATCCAATCCAACTATCATGAAATTTATCCTCTAGGACAGAGATAAAGTCGAACACATAAATGTCCCTGGTGTGTACAAAATTTCTATTCCCACTTCAGCTCGTACCATGGTTTATATTGGCAGCAATTTTCTCCGCATCACTAAATGTTCCTCTGAGCGGAAAACAAAAAACAAAAAACGTGTTACCCTTGGTAGGCCTAACTCTTCCATTGCTTTACTTATTCTAATACTTCAGCAAAGCCTCTCTGGAATAATACTGAAATAATTGCTCCTGTCGTCAATAAAAGGGCTTTACATTTTCGCGAAAGCATCGAAACATCCACCTCTTCCAACTGCAATGCCAGTAGTCCTTATTTTGTGCCCATCATTCAGAAATCCCTCCTATAGGTTGGCAACAGCTGTAATCATGAATTTTAAACACCAAATCTGGCAACCAGTCTACTTCCAAATGTTTACAGGTGATAAAGTCCCAAGTTGGGCTGAAAGTTGCTGTATATCTTTTGTTTTGTTAGAATGTAACATGCCTGTATTTTCAGTCTATATTTACATATGTTACATGTGCAAAGCATCATATCTATTAATAGATAGGTTGTAACTGAGTTTCTCTAGTGAAAATGAAATTTCACCATGTTTATGCAAAAAAATTCCGTTTTTTTGCTTCTCACTTTCGATGAACATCCAGTTCCCTTGAACCTTGGACAATAGATATTTCATATATATGCATAAGTGCTAAGTGTGCCGGTTTACCTGGATTTTATCCGCGTTTGAAAATATTTTCCGGGAATCCTATTTTTCTACAAAAAATCTGGTTTTGTTATTTTCTTATATATTTTTTTTATTATGTATTGTTTTTTTTTTTTTTTTTTCCTCCTCTTCTTCTTCTTCTTCTTCTCTCATTAATGGTGTCAGCCATCATTTTTATCCAGTATCAACGCTGGCTGTGGGAATCTGTAGCAAATGGAAACAAATGTTCTAATTACGAAACGCATATAGCATATGAAATCCGTTCATTTTCGTGGTGTAGTCAGCACAAATATTCGCCAAGCTTTCGCACTCCATTGGGAGGCTTTTTCAAGGCAATGATAGACACAAAATGCAGAGAATTGGAACATGTAAAGAACGAAGATGATTTTTGAAAATAACGCGGGGGACATCACGAGCATATTACATGAATTTTTTATCACGTAATTATACAGAGCGCCGTGATGTGTTTCCATCTTTTAATAATGTATGCCAAGCCATTGGTAGTTCCGTAGAGACTATATCATTGCATGCCACTTTGTTGGATAGGATTTCCACTGTTTCCCTGATGGCAGTCTCTTTGAAATTCGTGTAAGGGGCAATTCTTCTAATATTATTCCATACAGGAGCGGCCGAGCAATGCATGACTTCTCTGGCGAGGGCTGTATTCTGCATGTCCTGCTTCATACTTCGTACGTGTCCTTTACATCTAGTGTCCAAGGATCGCTTTGTCATTCCGATCACTTTGTCTTTTCCGTGTTGTCAGGATATACCAACGGTATAGAGTACACACCCGCCTTTTCTTTCTCACACTGTCTCTCCTTGCAGCTTGATATTATATGTGATAACGGGGTCGGGGACTTCATTGCTATTAATATGCTGAATCTGCATAATAAATTCTTTAACCAATATGTAAAGCCTGGGTTATATGTGATGGATCCTGCGTATCTCATTGTCCTAGCTTGGCAAATATTTGTGCTGACTACACCACGAAAATAAACGGATTTCATACGCTATATGGGTTTCGTAATTATTCAACTCTGGTGTATTTAAAAATAAAGTTAACAAATGTTCTGTTAATCCACAGCATTTGAGCCCCAAGGTCGTGTGCCCCACGATGATAGCAAGACAGTCGGAGGCTTGGAAAGTTGAAGTACTGGTTTATGATGTCACATCCACAGCACCGCTGGCTTGGAGCTCTGGTTGGCTGTGCACGGCTCTTTATCAGGCCCTCGTGTGAGTGGAAAGCCGTTTGTTTCATAACACTCAGGTGGAATGCTGATTCCGTACTTCTTTTGATAAAACCAAAAAAAGTTGTGTTGCTAGTTATTACTTACTATTTCAGTTCACAGCCCCAGAATGAGGCCTAAACGTCGGGAACAAAGATTTTTGAAGAAATACTCCGAAGAATTTGACTTTGTAAAACCATCATGTAAGGGTGAGTTTCATGCATGTTGCACTTTGTGCAACATTGATTTCTCTGTTTCTCATGCTGGTCGTGTAGACTTCGTCGCACGTGTTGGAACTAACAAGCACATAAAAAATTATGAGTGCAAAAAGTGTGTGCAACATGGATCGTTTTGTTTCAGTGCCAAATGATTTTCAAACGATTCATGCAGAAGTTCTGTTTACCAGATTTTTGTTGGTGCACAACATTGTACTAGTGGTAGCTGATGATGTTTCCTGATTGTTGTCAGCTATGTTTCCTAACTCTCTGGAAGAGAATAAAATGATATGAATGTGGCAGAGCAAATAATTTCGCATATTGTTCAAGAAATGGCAAAATGTCATTCAAAAATGTCCTCTGTGCTATTAAAAGTGGACCATTTTTCTGTCGCAACTGATGGCAGTAATGATGCTGACAATCAACTTTATCCAATTGTGGTAACATACTTTGATAATCATTGCAAGCAAGTGAGATGCACACTGCTGTCTTTGTCATGCCTAGAAACCAGTTCAACAGATGAAAATATTGCCAAACTTGTGTCTGAAGAATTTCCGTATCGTGGTATTCCATGGATGAACTCTGTTGCCTTATCATGTGATAACACTCCTGTTATGGTGGGGAGAGAAAATGGTGTCTCTCTGGAAAAAATAGTGTCTCACTCTCTAAAAATGAAACTCATTAACAAGATTTGTTAATCTTATTTTATACTTAAATACTATTTTTTATTTGTAAATATTTCTTTATTTGTATTAAGTAATTAACTGTAATAAAGAAATAGAGAAACCTGTAGTATATAATTTTATTATTTATAAATTGTAAATATGTGCGCCACTTAATGCGTGTTGATGTCCTGGTTTTTGATTTTGGAAAGTTGGCAGCTCTGCATATGATAATGGTTAGTACTAATTTTATGCAAATACAGTTTTCTTGATTAATAAATTTTTTCACTTTCCATTTCTTTTACTGTTAATTCATTACCATGGTGTGGCACCAGGATGTCTTTCATTTTTGTATAGAACTGTACCTTATGTGTTTTCATCTTATTTTATTTTATTTTGATTTTTTGATGTGAATACATCTTTAAAATCAGACCAATACTAGGTGGCCAGTACAGAAAGTTTAGCGTTACAAAAAAATGGGCATCGAGTTCAGTCTAATATAATTGCTATGTTATCAACACGAACCAAACCTACCTAGTGTCATTCAATAGCTAAGTGAACAAAGACTTGTTAGTGACCTTGAGTTTGCACGCCGTGATAAGCGGGAGTAGTGGTGGATGTGTGGTTATGGGGACTTTCCGCTGTGCGATGCAAACTTCAAATCAGTATAACTCGGGACTGGGAAGTGCTATGACGTCGAAATTGGTCTCAAACAAAAGCTAATATCGAGATCTGTTGATTTAAGACACTAGCCGTGAAATCAAATACAGTGTTGGTTGTGAAACTTTGGATTGCAGTTGAAAAATTAAAATTTCACAATGCCGGCATATACTCGTCAAAAAGCCAAGCAGAAATACATCAAATGTAGTCTACACAAAAGAGCAACTCGTTTCGATAAACACTGCAATGTCCACGGCAAAACACATGAGAAAGTATCTGGAGTGAAAGAAAATTGCTGTGGCACAGTGCGAGCACTTCGGTGGCAGCGACGCATGAGCCCATGGACATGGGGCATGAAAACGATTCTGCCCATGCTTTGGAACATGGAAATGACTAAATGAAAGTGGATTTCAAGAGATCAGCGTGGTTTGAGAAGTGTTGGAGATCAGCGTGGTTTGAGAAGTGTTGGAGATCAGCGTGGTTTGAGAAGTGTTGGAGATCAGCATGGTTTGAGAAGTGTTGGAGATCTGCGAGTGAACGTTTCGATTGGAGATCTGTGAGTGAATGTTTCGAGAACACATTTGTGAGCAATCTGTTCGGTCATTTGGGCTGGTTTGCGACCAACGAGTTTCTGAAGGATTTGAATCCAGTGAAGCCAAAACATGTGGAATTGCTCGAAAACATGTTTCCTGGTGAGGATGGTGAAAATTTGCTGCAAAAAATAGTCGTACTTGTTTCACCTATAAATGTTCAGAGTTTGGTGGAACATGCCAATGACATTGAAACTGATCCTATCATCAAACAGACTATTTGGCAGTGAGCGAAACTTGACCTGTGCAAGTCTCTGGATTTGAAATGAAGAATTGCCAAAACAAAGCTATCGAAAGGCGACGCAACAGATCGTCCACTTCATCTGCTAAAGGTATTAGTATCAGTGCTGCTGGTGGAGTTGCCATACACAGAAACCTCAGCAGCCCAACTGATTGTCGACCTGTCGTCACTAATGATGTAAGTCGCAAGATCAGACTCGAGCAGCCTTCGGTTGGCGACATGTGTCTAGTCAATGTAACGGTCAACAATCAGTTGAAGTTCATTCTCAGAGTTGTCTACATTCATCTGACTGTTTTGTTGTCTGCTATCAAATGCTGCATGTTTTGAACGCTACTTGAATACTCTGAAAGTATAAAGAAAATCATCACTGGTAACTTCAACATTGATGTGTCGCAAAATCGAGCTCTCATTGATTTCGTGCAACTCTAGTTTCGTCCGAGTTACATACTGATTACTCTGACCACACTCGGCAATATTTGTATTGACTTGACATTCGCTAGAAACATAAATATATCTTGTATGCCATTTGTATCCTACTTCTCTTACCATAGACCAGTGATTAATGAACTTGCAATTAACTACTGAATTTGTCTTTCTTTCATTTACTAGACCCAAATAAATACTATGTGCTAACCAGATGTATTCACGTAAGACCTTGCGGCCATGCTCCGACATAGCCTGCCTGATTTTTTATTAGCCTGGCAGTCTTTCCCTTGCTAATAAGAGAGTGAAATAAAATGATGCAAGTGTGAAAACACATAAGGTTCATTTGCATGTAAAAATTTACTATTTTCATTTCAGTACAACGTTATATAAATAAAAAATAAAACAAAAAAACCCTAGATTTTTCTTAAAGCAAGACAGTCTGGAGCCCCAAAACAGTAAAAGGAATAGTAATATGCTATCAACAAAAATGTGTTTTTCAGATATAAATTTTGTCATTTTCAAATTACTTCTATTTAATGTCCACTGTTTTTAACCTCCTTAAACATGCTTTTTCCCCCCTCTGTAGAGCTGTGTACTGTGTTTTGGCTTGTGACATATCTGATGATAATTCTGAAATAGCTAATAAAACAGATGATTATTTGTGGTTAAAACTCTGCCAACTGCGCCCTGAAGAAGAAGACACTGCACTTACTCAGCAAGACAAAATGACATTTTCTCGATTACAGACAATGTTGCTGGAAGAGTTTGGTGAGTCTTGACTAAGTGTTAGTAATCTGAATCACACCTTGGTTAAGTGTTCAACTGTATTATTTTAACTTTGAACAGAAAGTAGAATAATTTTAACAAAGAAACATGTGCTAATTATGTTATGATATAATAAACATGGAAACACAAATATATCAGTTAAGTTTTCTCAAATATTCTCAACTCTTTCCCATTTCATGAAGATAAATATCCTGTTTAGGTCCATTGAAGAACTTTTTAGCAGTCATGAAAGCAAATTAAACAAATAATGGACTGAGGCCACTTTGAAGGACATTTTTAGTCTGTTTTTTCTGTTGCTATTATCACTCCTATTCAGATTTTGTAAAGCTGTATTACCATTATGGAAAATACACAAGGCAAATCATGAATGGAATATCATTCATGATTTACACCAAAAAACAGATTGTCATCTTCAAAATTTGTGTTACACAAGGTAAGTTCAGAAAGTTCCCAGAATTGTCCCCAGCTGTGGGGGTGAAGAATCTGACAGCACACATGCCATTGTCTGATGGCAAGTGGTGCCACCCACTTCCCATCTGTATGGATCACCAGTAATTTCTTTGTTTACTGTGCATTTTATAACATTATAGTTCAAAATGTTCTGCAACTGAGCAGTGTGCAAATGTCAAATTCTGTGTGTTACTTAAAAAATCACAGCATGTGGTGAAATGGCAATGAAGAAATTGCAAGTTTACACGTGATATAAGTATTTCCTTGATAATTGTGCTGGTGTCAATGAATTACGTAGCGGGTGCCTACATACCTCTTCAAGTACTGAAAAGATTGAGAATGTATACAACATTGTCTGCATACATGATTCTTCTGCGGATTCGCGTAATTGCATTTCTTTTTTGGGTTATTCTCGAGATCGATGCAAAACAGAAAAGAAATTTTGGAGAATTAGTTTGGAGGGAGGGGGCTCATTTTTTGGTCTGGGGGTGGTATTTAGTGTTTTTCAAAACTTAAAATAAAAGATAAACGGAGTGAAAATTTTCCCGTAATCGTTATTTCTTTTTCTCGTGATGTTTCTCTTGCACAGTATTATTGTTAAATATAATTTTTTTTTTTTATAAATATTTGCATTTCAGCTTGAAAATGGAAGAAAAATTTTCTAAAAACGGAAGGTAGACTGCACGAAAATTTCCTTGTGATTTTCAGGCATGAGATTCTTCAGTGGATTTGGATTCGAAAAATTCCGCCTTTTCCATCATTATTTCGATGGTTCTCGCGATCGATGCAGAACTGAACAGAAATTTTTGAGGGATTGGTAATGGAGGAGGGGGTAGCTTTCTGTCAAAGGACGGAATTCCGACTTTCAAAACCAGAAGTTAAACGGAGTGAAATTTTTTCCCGTAATCGTAATTCTTCTTTTTTCGTGATGTTTCTTCTGCCCAGTAGTGTTGCTAAATATCATTTTATTCCATTAATATTTGTATTGCACCTTAAAAATGGAGGAAAAATTTCCTAAAACGGAAGTTGGACAGAGCAAAGATTTCGCTTGTAAGCGTGATTTTTTTTTCTCTGCGTTGTTTGATTTATCCTGTGTTGTTGTAAAATGTAAAAAAAAAAAAAAAAAATATATATTATATTTTGAGTACAGTGATGTGCTCGATGTGCTCCAGTTTAATATTTACATAGATAAATTTCAGTGAACAATTCTGTCTTGCTCATGCTGCGTTATCACGCTGTTTCACAGCTCGTTCTTATTTTTCACCCTGTTAAAAAGTTCAGCTTTTTTTTTTTTTCTTCGTCAATCTACTGTATGTGTCTGAAATGACTGAAGAAAACCCATAAAGGAAATAGCATTAGAGATAGGTATATCAGTTGGAAATATTCACAGTATTTTCCTCAGTGATTTGAGCTTATTATATCCTCAGTGATTTTTCCTCAGTGATTTGAACTTAAAGCTATTGCATTAAGTTTGTCAACACGTGGTTCCAAATATGCTGACTCCTTAACAACAAAAACACAAATTACCTTTGCTGGAGACCTAATCACTCTGGACAAAGATGACAATTTTCTAAGCAACATAATCACAGGAAATGAGACAAGGTGCTTTTTGTGTGATTCACAAATGAAACATCAATCATGTGAATAGGAATCGACATCATCACCTCAAAAACAGAAACTCCATTTTGACAAGAGCAAAGGAAATGTAATTCCAGAAGTTTTCTTTGACACTCAGAGCATTGTCCACTGTGAATTTGTTCCAGAAGGGAGGACTGTGAATAAAGGAATGCACATTGATATCCTCCATCACCTCAGAAATGTAATCCTAAGGAAATATCTGGAGAAATGGACAATCAATACATCGTTTCTTCTTCATGACGATGCATTAGCATGTCAAATCCTAATCGTCAAACAGTATCTCAGAAAGCACTATGTGACTTAACTGTAGCATCGTCCATATTCTCCTGACTTGACATAAATCAATTTTTATTTACTGCTAATTTTATGTGCAATGTTTATACTACTTCCTGTGCTAATTTAGATGTGGAAATGTTGATGAACATTTTTTTTACAATTCTTTATCTTTTATGGTAATACAGTGCTATCTCATTTAAGGGAAAGTTCTCCAAGTCCCTTAGTATTAGGCCTACTGTATTTACTTCGGGATATGGTACATGCGTATTTCAGGGACACGTACATAGGTTGTTAAAAAATGAGACTGATGCCACAGCCCCAAACAAACCCACACCGAAAAATGCAGCTGCCTGTGTCAGAAAACCTGCAAGGTCAGTCACATGACGACACGGAAGTCATCTAGGGAGTTCCTGAGATCGATGCAGAAATACAATAGTGTGTGTGTGTGTGTGGGGGGGGGGGGGGGGTCCATCCGTTTAAACTGTTTCACAAAGCTGGAGGCAGATATAGCTATTGCAGATCAGGAGGATGGGTCGCAGGTCATTCCTCCACGTCACTTCATCTAGGCCATGTAATCCACCATCTCAGATTTTGATGAAATTTGGCATGGAGGCATACTTCAAGATATAGAAAATGACCAAATTTTAACTTCCTACACCTCATAGTTTCTGAGATACAGTGCTCCAAAGTTTCACTGAACACCAATCGCACACGTAGAGCAACGGAGTACCACTTTTCACAAAATGCTGCATAACTGTAGTGCTATTTAGTTTAGAAGATAGAAATTTTGTACCCTTATGCAAAAGAGCATCCAGAATAAGAAATCATTTTAAATTTCATTGAAAACACCAAATAAATTAAATACAGTGGTAAAGTGAAAATTTAAGAAAAAACTTGCTATTCTATATTAGGCTCTACAGCAAATAGCAGTGGTATAGGGAGCTCTTTTTTAATGTATATTGGTCTTTGACATATACTGTCACATAACAAGAAAAAAAAAAATAGTGGCTTTCAGCTTGCTTTTGAAGATATGTGCAAATATCTGAAATATGTGTGGAGTTCCACTTCGTCAATTCAACCACTTATTTTTTTTATTAATTATAACTCATATCTGACATTCAAGAAATTTCACAAGGAGATAAAACTAACAATGACACAAAAATATAAAAAAATGTTTTCTTACACCATATAGTTTCAGAAATACCATATTAACAAGTTTGACAAAATGGCTAGTTCAGCTGTACCCGACAACAAGTTTAGGTGAGCATATGCAACAAACTGCTTAGTCATACTCACCTACGGTACATAGATCTATTTTTTCATAATTAGTTTTGACTTGAAAAAAAGAAACACAAGCAAGTAATTTGTTTTGCACTGTTTCACAAATATTTACATTGATGTTCTTAATATGCCATGATCAACTCCTGAGGATGGAGTCCTTATAATTCATCCAACTTGAAAAACACATATGTTCTTCCAAAACTTGTTGTCATGGGAGTGTCAATTAAACATAAAATGTGTCCAAATGGAATATTGCACTCATTTTTAAATGAAGGCCAGTAAAATGAAACTGCAGGGCCATTTGGGTGCATAAATTTTACAGATGCATCACCTTCTTCATAATTGATTTTCTCTATTATTCCTAGAAACCAGTTAGAAACATATACACATGCTACATAACAATGTGTATATAACTGCCTTTGTATTCCTAGATTTGCACAGCCAAAATCAAAGAGTAATTTTCATCCAAGCTGTGGAAACTCTGTGTACCAGGTATTGTTTGAGCATGAGAAAATCTTACTTGACACTCATTGCGCACAGCATTCATATCACTTTTCGAAATGAAATGGCACTCTTCTTTTCATGATATTCTTATGACGGAAGCCAAACATCTCTGTAGTGGTTATTTGCTCTTTCAGCAGACGTTGGAGACTTGTTTTTGCAGTGATTCGTTTGATATTCCCACCTATGCTATCACAAGGAGACTTCCCATTGCTGGTGGCAAAGGAAGACCATGAAGCTGTCACTGCAAAATCATTAATATGATGACATAGATTTATGAAGTTTTTATAGTTTTTGTACTAAGCAGCACAACCATCAGTAAAATAATGTACTTCTTTTACTTGTTGGTAGTTCTTTTTTAAGAAAGTTATTATTTCACTCTGAATCTTATACGCCATTGCAACATCATGATCAAAATCATCAGAAATGAAACAGTGACTTGATGCAGAGTTCAAAGATTCAGAATTTCTTTTACAGTAAATAACAACAGGGTGAACTGTGCATTCATGGCGGGTCCAATGATACCCTTGTGCTCCTTCCTGAACTACAAATCTATAATTTTCACTGAAGTCCATCAGTATAATGGCAGACTCTGGACCAATTGTTCCTTTCAACTTACTGAAAAATAAAGACTGTGCTGTGGTAATGCAGAGATGCCAAGTACTACGGATCCTCCGTAGTTTCTACGGATATCATGTTCGTACTACGGACCTACAGAGAAGGTGTGAAAGACTACGGATTTTCCCAAAAATCTCAGATATTTCCGGAAAGTTTTTTTTTTAATTATTTAAAAAAAAAAAAAGTCAAGCATAGTCAAATGTAAGTTTTGCAATAACGTCACAAAGCCGTCACACAGCAAGCATGTTTGGCCAGCCAAACATACTTGCTGTGTGGGGCAGGCGGGATATCAGAAAAAGAAAAAAAAACTGCTCTGAGCAAATAGTCATCAGATCAAAGGAATCCTGAATGTTTTTGTTTTTTTTTTCCCCAGCAGAGCACATGTCGGCAAAGAGCTTAATTGTTTATGTTACTTTGACAGATTTGCAAAGCACAGTTGTTGTTGTTTTTTTTTCCTCTTGTAAAAATGTTCTGCTAAACAAAGGGATGTTTTATTTTATCTTGTCAGATTCACAAGAACTTTCTTTCTTCTTTAAAAGATTGTTTTCCCCAGATCATTCTTAGTTGGGAAATCTTTTAATTTCAGTTTTAATTTGTTTTTTTTCGTTACTCACTTGCGTTTTAAGTTGTGACATTTTACTTCCCCGCATCTTAGCAGAAAACTTCTATTGTGTTAATGAAATGTTGCATGGATTTTTATTGTAATTTATTTTATTTGCATTGCCTTTTCATTTTATCCTTTTTTTCCAGAATTCATTTATTTATGCAATTTAAAATACCTTTTTGATTATTTTTTCATATAAGCATTTAATGCTAATTTTCTATTTATCCGCATAATAACGCTATGAAACCTTTCAAAGTTAATTGTTCTGTGCGTCGGTTTTTGCTCCCATTGTGTTTGTCGTGTGCAAATTTACTTGCAATAGCGTTGGATAAATGGCCACCTGCCTCTACTAATATTCTTGGATCTAAAAAGCAAAAAAGTTGTCAAAAATTCATGGACAGTTATTCGCAAGAATTTCCGTGTCTAAAATCGTCTCGGGTATCCGAAAACCATGGGTTTTGTTCCCCGTGTGCTGTTGATTTTTCAATCTCACACGGCGGAAAAGACGATTGCGATCGGCATTTTCACTCTAAAAAACAGGAGGAATAACCATAAGTGTGTGGCATCACGCACTTATGACATAACATATTTATTAAAAGCTGGAGTTGCAATGGTATGTATTTTTTGTGTATTTACTCAAGTTCCCCCCCCCCCCCATTTTAAGGGGACTTAGGTATGTTGCAAAATTTATCCAAGTATTATCCGTGATCCAGATTAACATGTTGCTAAAAATGTAGCAGTGTACTCTGGGAAAGGTCATGCCTGCAAATTTTAATGTGGGAACTTGACTTGACCTAACTATGGAAAAACTATGGGCGCCGCGCACGCGGTCTACTGATGACTTCCTTCAGATGTTGGCATCTCTGGTAATGTATGAATGTGGAATGAGCTTCTCAATTTTTGACAAAAATAATTCAATTAATTTCTCAACTGAAGAAGATAACTTTTGAAGTTCCATTCTGTCTGTAGACACCCACTGGTGATATTCAATTTCATCAGGGGATCACAATCTTTCAATTTATGCAACTATGACTGATTCAGATTTGTACTTTTTGGACACTGAACAACACCAAAGCATGCACTTCGAATTCTTGCTGCTGCAGACAAGACTATTGATAAAGTCCGAAGAGCACAAAATTTAGAAAATCCTACTTTTTCATTAGTATATCTTTGCTTAAATTGTTGATATAACTCTTTCAAATCGTACAGAATAAGCCTTTTCTGAGCATGAATGTTTCTAGAGACACTTACTTTGTCCTTCATTCCTGGCATTTGCCTAGAATAGTTATCTTCATAAAATCCTATAATCTGTTTTATGGTATCTTGTGAAAATTTCTTACCATGGCTGGGTTCGGGAACTGATATAATGCCTTTATTTTTTGCTAGTTTTCTTGCCTGATGTACTGTGTATTCTGAAACTGCAAACTGTTGTGCTACTTTTTTTCTGGACCATGATGGGGGAGCCAGTGTTAATATCTGATTTTTTTTTTTTTTTTTGACAACTAATAGTAGGTATCTTTTCTTTCATTAAAGCAACAAGTTTTTCCAAATCATAAGCTTTTAACAGTTTTAATTCATCTATAGAGTGTTTATCATCACTGTCCCTAGTAGAAGACTGAGCTGTAAAGCCATACTCTAGAACACAAGATATTTTACTCTGCATAGCTAACTTTGCTTGAAGAAGTTTTCTTTTCCCATATGCTGGTTTACTATGGGATGGCAAGGAATGTAATTTTAACAGGGACAATCCTAAATCAGATAAACTTTCAAAACTTTTTGGCAGCAATTATTCTGAAGTTCTCAAAGGTGCTCTAAAGAAAAAAAAAAAATCCAGGAATGCCCAGAATATGCACAGAACTGGTTGGATTTTACATCAAGATAATGCCCCTGCACATCATGCTCTGCTTACTCAACAGGTTATCCAAGATCTAGGCATCGAAATGATGGTGCACCCTCTGTATTCATCAGGCCTGGTGTGGTGTGACTTCCACCTATTCCCTGAAGGGAAAAAACAACTTCATGGGCGTCGGTTTGCATCGAATACTGAACTGAACATTGCTGTGATAGGCATCCTGAACCACACATCGAGGAAGGGCTTTGTACACACTTTCTGGCAGTGCAAAGAAAGGTGGGGCCAGTACATTCATGTAGAGGGAGAATACTTTGAAAGTATGCAAGTGTAAGTATGTTTACTGCATTACACTTCTTCCCTATGCAAAATCAGCCCAGGCACTTTTTGAATGACGTTCGTATAGAAAAAAAGTCTTTAAAAATAAATTGTTCCTTTCAAAGTCAGAAAATGTCTAGTCATGACAACACTGCTTGAAGGTCAAGTTGTGATTAGATGGAGAACAATGGACAGTGGCATATGCTCATTGTTCCCTAATCACAATTTTCCCCCTCAAAGTTCTTGTGAAAACAGCAAACAGCTTGCCTAGTCCATCAATATATTTAATGAAATACAGTGGATAACTAATGCTGTTAAATCTAAGCCTCTAAGTTGTGTTAAACAGTTTTTGAAAAGGCAGGATTTACTATAAGGTTCCCCCAAATGAAAGTGAGACTCGTGCAATAGCGTTGTTGTATAATTACACAGAGCCATGCATTTGTTCCGGTAGATGGCATGTCGTGCCAGGAAGCATGGTGTTATTAGTGGCACGTGCTGTTTGCACGTGCGGAGGCAAGTTGACTACATAGGGTCATGACATGGATTCGTCCAAACAGGCCCAGCAGGCAGTTATGCAATTTTTGATGGCAGAAAGTGTTTGTGAAGCTGAAATTTATTATTGTTGTTTGAAGGATGTGTATGGAAATGAGTGTCAGTCATGGTGTACAGTGTTCCGCTGGTGTAGTGGATTTCGTAAATGGCGTTGAACACGAAGGACATGCTGAGACCTGGGCAAGCACATGTTTAGGGAACAATGAGCATATTCCACTGTCCATTGTTCTCCATCTAATGGAATCGATTGCTACTGTAGACAACCTTGTGAACGGAATCGCCAAATTACCACCCGCGAGCTTGCGGCAACATTGTCCGTGAGTAAGGGAACTGTTAACACCATTCTCCATCGCCGATTGGGATACAGCAAGGTTTGCGCACATTGGGTTCCCAAGCATCTCCAGGAGGAGCAGAAGACTCGGTGAATGGGTGCTTGCCTGGAGCATCTGCATCGTTACCACGCACAGTGGTGACAGTTTCTTCCCAAGATTGTGGCCACAGATGAAACTTGGTGCCACTGCAATCTGGCCACAAAACGGATGAGTAAGGAATGGCGGCATCCCAACTCTCCATGCCCACAAAAAGCTCAGTCCTTTTTAAGAGCTGGGAAAGTGATGCTCACAGTTTTCTTCGATGAGAATAGCCCATTGCTGTTGTATTGGCTGGATGCAGGCAGTATGTTCAAGGCAACCACATGCTGCGATACGTTATGCAACCTCAAAGTGTTGCTGCGGAGTGTCCTGTCGATGATTTTAATTATCGTGTGAATCTCAGGGAACCTGATCACTTCTCTGGAATTTGGGGGGGGGATAAATAAATAAATTAATAGGATGAAAATCCTCTGCAGTACATACTTTGAATTTTGGCTGGGAAGGACGGAGGGATGAGAGAATTTGCGCAGTTCTGTCATTGTTGCGACTAACCAAACAAACAAAATTTCATGGAGAAAAAAAGGAGGGGGGAGAGTAATAAGAATTAAATGACTTTTGGATGTATTTAACTTTTTCTCGGAAGATAGAAGAAAAAGGCGAGCAAGAGTCACCATCCCTTTTCAGAAACCAATTTATTTTTTTCCATCACGGAATAAAAGGAAAAAGGATCTCGTAGAATTGTAGAAAACAAAATCTCTTTTCACCGTTCCACCATTTTGAGCATTTCTGAGAAACTCTGAAAGTGCGACAATTTGCCTCAAACAAGCGTCTTATCTTGACTGTGGGCTAGCGGGAAGCTATTTTTAGATTTTGGCATGCAGGAGGGTACAGCTCTCCTCTGCCTAGAGGTCAAGAGGTTACGTGTTTGCATGGGAGAAAAAGTCTGTTGCAACGAGGTGGAATTTCTCACAGTTTCGGCGCGAAGCATTAACCAATGAAAAAAAAAAGGCCTAGGGCCAGCGAGCTTCAAGCACCCCTGGTTTCTGGAGGGAAAACGCTCTTGTCTTTCGCTGCCCCATGATGTGACATCCAACAGAAGAGGGCTCCATTAAGGTGTCGGCCCGCCAGTCAGCCGAATGCCGTTTTTTTTTTTTTTGAGCGGAGTAAGAATGGCGGCGCTGCTCTTGAAAATGTGTACTAGTGGCTTGGGTACGTGCTGTTATTCGTACCTCCAATTAGACTGCTAAAATTATTATTTTCAAGCATCTCATTACCTGAGATGCACTGTTTCTCTGCTTCATCCAAATACAAAGTAGATGACGGCTACCCACGTGAGATGTAGAATGCCTATTGTGGGAGCTGGGAAATGGCCGGCGTGACTTTGGAAGGAGACAGCCCTTCTCAGAAAGAGGCCTTAACTGCGTTGATAACCCGCATGGAAAGAGCTTGGACCCTCCAGGGATGACTGCAGAAGTTGCCTCCGGGATCTATAGTTGACAACCTTAACATGGCAAGGCGAGCCAGCGTTCGGTGTAACCCTTTTTTTTTTGGGGAGCCCCAGCACTCATGGGATGCTCCGTGGAAACAATTAAAAGGGCAACAGGAACTGTTCTAATGTTTGTGCGGTAAAGGGAAGCAACCAGGAGATGCCGAGGTAAGCCTCCGATTCCTTAAAGTGCTAAGAAAAAAGCCCCTCACCCCACCTCGTCAAAAAAAAAAAAGAAAAAAAGTGGCTCACTAAGGAACTAAAATCCTGCAAGATTAAAAGAAGCGCAAAAAGCTCAACTGCTAGAGAGATAATTAATAATTGTCTGCAGCCTAGTGCTGCATCTTCAAAATTTGCCCAAAGGTCCCGTTTCAAAAAAAAAAAAAAAAAGTAGAAAAAAAAATATTCTTAGTATCCAAAGTTTCTGTAAAAGAGTATTCTTAGATGTGTGGGTGGAGCCATGAGGAGAAAGCTCCTTGTAAATTTTGGGGCAGTGTGAAAGAGAAAAAAAAAATGTATGTGTTTATATATAAATATATATAAATAAATAAATAAATATATATATATATATATATATATATATATCAAACAAAATCTATTGACATAACCAACCTTAAAAAACACCATAATACCTTCAAGTTAGAACTGAAGAACAGGTTCTCTGCTTTAAAAGGCCTAACATCGGAAGAAGTGGACATCTCTGAAGTTAACAGAAAAGTAACCAAAGCTCTTATGGAAACAGCAACAAAATTAGCTGGGTCTAAGAACAAGTTGCATGTGAACAAATTATCAGGAAAAACCAAAATGTTGATGCAAAAAAGAAGAGAGATGAGGACAACTAAAGAAGATGTGACTTCCAAAGTGGAATATATAGAGCTATGCAAGACAGTAAGAAAAAGTATCACTGAAGACGTAAGGAAATTCAACTGTGAACTAGTGAGGAAAGCAATTGAAAACAACCAAAGCCTAAAGATAGCAAAGGGACATCTCAGTAAGGGAAGAAAAGAGATTATGGCACTGAGAAAAGAAGATGGTTCTGTAACAAGAAATAGAGGCAAAATTTTGACAAGAGTGAAAGATTTCTACTCCAAATTATATGAAAGGGATGATATATGCACTCCAGACATCATGAAAGATACCAGTACCAGAGTTCCTCCAGTCCTTCCAGCAGAAGTTGCACATGCAATCAAGAACATGAAGCGAGGAAAAGCTCCAGGAGAAGATGGAATTACTGTAGACATCATACAAGAAGCAAGTGGAGAAATTGAAACAGTACTCGCCCAAATTTTCACTCGATGCCTTAATGAAGGAAAGATTCCTGAGGATTGGAACACCGCTACAATGATCCTGCTACATAAGAAAGGTGACATTGAGGATCTCGGAAACTACAGACCTATCAGCCTCCTATCAGTAGTTTATAAAATCTTCACTAAAGTTCTTTCACACCGCTTGAAGGTAGCACTAGACATGGCTCAACCGAGAGAACAAGCTGGATTCAGGAGTGGCTACAGCACAATAGATCATATCCACGTGCTGAGAGAACTAATTGAAAGAGCGAGGGAATATGAACTTCCATTGTGCATGGCTTTTATCGATTATGAAAAAGCCTTTGATTCGGTGAAACCATCAGCAGTTACAATGGCTCTGAAAACCTGCGGTATTGAAGATGCATACATTAATATTATTAATAACATCTATGAAAATGCAAGTGCAAAGATTAGGCTGTTTGAAAATACAACACACGTAAAAATTGGAAAGGGAGTGAGACAAGGTGACACCATATCTCCGAAGCTCTTTAATGCCACATTGGAGGGTGTTTTTCAGTCACTGAGCTGGGAAAACAAGGGGATAAAGATTAATGGAGATTATCTAACCCATCTTCGTTTTGCTGATGACGTAGTCATTTTTGCAACTACCCCATCAGAGCTGCAGAGTATGATCCAGGAACTTGCTGACAAGAGTAAAGAAGTGGGATTAAAAATGAACTTTCAGAAGACAAAAGTGATGTTCAATGCTTTTACAAGAAATGAAGATTTATCGATTGATGGAGAAAAGCTGGAGATAACAGACACGTACGTTTATCTTGGACAGCAGATATCAAGTGAGGGTCACATTGATGAAGAAATTAATCGGCGTACAAAACTTGCCTGGAGAGCTTTTGGAAGAAACAGCATAATTTTCAAGAGCAATATGCCATTATGTCTTAAAAGAAAAGTGTTTGATCAATGCATCCTTCCAGTGCTTACGTATGGTGCAGAGACGTGGACCTTAACTAAAAGAGACATACAAAGGCTGCAGACAACTCAAAGAAGCATGGAGAGGTGCATGCTTGGTGTAACCAGGAGAGATAAAAAGAGGAACTCGTGGATCCGAAAAATGACAAGAGTGGAAGACATCATGATCAGAGTTAAATCCCTGAAATGGCAATGGGCTGGACATACTGCCAGAAGGACAGATCATCGATGGACAGCCGAAATTTTAGATTGGATTCCAAGGGACAGGAAAAGACCCAGAAGAAGACCACATAGGAGATGGGTGGATGAAATTCGAAAGTATGCAGGGGTGACATGGAGGAGACTGGCACAAGACAGACCGTTGTGGAGGAAACTTGGGGAGACCTTCGTCCAGCAGTGGATTGATAATGGTTGACAATGATGATGATGATGATATATATATATATATATATACACATTTTTTTTTTGTTTGTTTGAGGGGTTTGGCCATGATACTCTCGTAAAGTTTGCAGAGGCAGAAGGGTTTTTCATCATGAACTCCTTTTCTCCTTTTTCAAGAAAAAGCCAAAAAGGAAATGAACATGGAGCCATCCCAATGGATGGACAAGTGAAATTGATTTTATGTGTAACGGGAAATTTGTCATGGAAGACTGCAGTGTTCTGAACAAGTTCAACACAGGTAGTGACCATAGAATGGTAAGATGTAAGATGCACCTCAATGCTAAACTGGGGCGCGGCAAGCTCATAAAACAAACAAAATGTATTGATGTGACCAACCTTGAAAAGCATCATAATACCTTCAAATTAGAACTGAGGAATAGATTATCTATTCTAGAAGGTCTAACATCAGAAGAAGTGGACATCTCTGAAGGTAACAGAAAAGTAACCAAAGCTCTTATGGAAACAGCAACAAAATTAGCTGGGTCTAAGAACAAGTTGCATGTGAACAAATTATCAGGAAAAACCAAAATGTTGATGCAAAAAAGAAGAGAGATGAGGACAACTAAAGAAGATGTGACTTCCAAAGTGGAATATATGGAGCTATGCAAGACAGTACAGAAAAGTATCACTGAAGATGTAAGGAAATTCAACTGTGAACTAGTGAGGAAAGCAATTGAAAACAACCAAAGCCTAAAGATAGCAAAGGGACATCTCGGTAAGGGAAGAAAACAGATTATGGCACTGAAAAAAGAAGATGGTTCTGTAACAAGAAATAGAGGCAAAATTTTGACAAGAGTGAAAGATTTCTACTCCAAATTATATGAAAGGGATGATACATGTACTCCAGACATCATGAAAGGTACCAGTACCAGAGTTCTTCCAGTCCTCCCAGCAGAAGTTGCACATGCAATCAAGAACATGAAGCGGGAAAAAGCTCCAGGAGAAGATGGAATTACTGTAGACATCATACAAGAAGCAAGTGGAGAAATTGAAACAGTACTCGCCTAAGTTTTCACTTGATGTCTTAATGAAGGGAAGATTCCTGAGGATTGGAACAACGCTACAATGATCCTGCTACATAAAAAAGGTGACATTGTGGATCTCGAGAACTACAGACCTATCAGCTTCCTATCAGTGGCTAATAAAATCTTCACTAAAATTCTTTCACACCGCTTGAAGGTAGCACTGGACATGGCTCAACCGAGAGAACAAGCTGGATTCAGTACCGAGAGATCCACGTACTGAGAAAACTAATTCAAAGAGCAAGGGAATATGAACCTCCATTGTGCATGGCTTTTATCGATTATGAAAAGGCCTTTGATTCAGTGAAACCATCAGCAGTTACAATGGCTTTGAAATCCTGCGGTATTGAAGATGCATACATTAATATTATTAATAACATCTAGGAAAATGCAAGTGCAAAGATTCGACGGTTTGAGAATACAGCACACATAAAAATTGGAAAGGAAGTGAGACAATGTGACACCATATCTCCCAAACTCTTTAGTGCCACATTGGAAAATGTCTTTCAATCACTGAACTGGGAAAACAAAGGGATAAAGATTAATGGAAATTATCTAACTCACCTTCGTTTTGCTGATGACGTAGCCTATTAACTACTAAAAGGAACCTTAGTGCTATGGATATGAAGGTCCTATTAAAACAAAAAATTAAATAATATAGACAAAATCACAAAGAAAGCTTAAAAATCTGTTTATAAAAGAAAATAAAAACAAATAAAAAGAAAACTAGTTATTCATCACTAGGATAGCTATACTAAAAATAGCAAAACTAACATTAAAATTAATAAGATTCTGAATAATCTATAGAAGCTCACTAAGGTGATTTAATACATGCAAAGATTATTAAATACACCACTTGTGTATTTTATAATATTTCTCATGTATTCTGGAGAGTTAATTCTGCTCTTTCTGATCATACAGATCCACAGTCTTAAGTATATATATATATTTTTTCTCCGGTTAAAATCTCCGCGAGTTGGTTTCTTTCAGTATGAGGAGGCCATCAGCCCCACCCACACTGCCCCCCAGCGTCTAGGAAGTGGCAGAAGTGTTAGGACGTTTGGGGAAGAGGTCAGCCATGTTTTTCTCTTGTGTGGAGAAAGTTTAGTTGCATAAGAGGTAAGCTCTCTTCCTTGTCTTTGGGTTTTAGGTTTTATAAGTTCAATGTTTGTACTTCTTGTACTTTTTTCTCTGTTGTTTTTTGCTTTTCAGCTTTTAGGCACTGGCTTGTCTGTTAACATTTTTGCGGGTTTTAACTCTTTCTTTTCTTGGTAACTTTGCGCGTCTTTTAGGAAACTTAGGCCCAGCAGATGGCTAAGCATAGTTCCTTTTCTTTGCGCTGTATTTTCAAAGTAGTTAAGTTCTTAATAACTACTTAATTATGCACTTAAAGCACTGCTGAAATACTTTGTACATATTGCAACTAATTGTTTATGTCATATAACTTTCACAAAGCTTTTCTTTTGTTAATTGTTGTCTTTAATTTATTCTCGTTTTTGTGTTGTCAGAAGTTGTAAAGTAGGGGGTTTTAGAATCAAGTTTTCTTTCAAAAATCTGAGGTTTAAAGAATTAATATTTCCTTTTTTAATTGCAATGTAAAAATTTGGATTTCTTTTGCATTGCTTTTCAGGTTTAAATTCTCTCTCAGGCGAACTTGGCATTTCGTTATAGCTGAAAATTATTTCTAATTATTATGTCACTCTCATAGCTTGAGTTCTCTTTAATCTTCTTCTCTCTGTTTAATAGTAACAGATGAAGAGCATGGGTCGGGCCATGAAGGTTATGGATGCAAGCGAAATTGTTAACTAGAGCTAGGTCATACAACTCTGCGGAGGTCATGACATATATATATTTTTTAAAACAATTTTTGGTGGGCTTGTTACTTGCATCTATGGCCTTGCAGAAACCCATTTCCAACTAGGTCTTTGTGGAAGTGAGAAAATGCAGAGTTTTTGCTGGTCCTTGATAAAGCCAAGGCTCAGTATTCTCGACACTTTCTACATTCAGTTGTTTTATTTTATTTTTTTATTTTTTCTCCTTTTACTCACACCGGTAGATGCATAACCTTTTCTATGTTGTACTTGGTATGAGTCAAAAATATATATATTTTTTTTTTTTGCTTAGGTCTCTTCTTAATAGAATGTGAATTCTGAATTTTCATAACTGCTGCGTTGCGCGTTTTGATCTTCAGGTTATTTTGCAACTTTCGTTTTAAATTCTAAAGTTTTTCCTTAGTTTTCAGTTTTGCTCTTCAGTATATATATATATATATATATATATATATGCATTCAGTTTTTAAACCAATTTTTGTTTTTTGTTTCGGTTGTTTTAGATATGTAGTTCCTTGGAGAATTTGTATCGTTGGGCATGACAGTGGGGCAGGTCAGGTTTTAGTTGTAATCCATGCTTGGGTCAGTAAAATTCAAAAGAAATAAAAATTTAAATGTTTTTCATTCTGGTTTTTTTTATATTTTGATGTTTGTGTGTTTTGTAGGAATGAAGCTTCATGTTTTGGTGTTGTGCTTAGTGGGGAAACTCCATGTCATTTCCTATCAATAAGAAAATTTAAATTAAGTGGAAAGGCAATGTATAATTTTACGTGTAAGGAATATCTGAAATCCAAATTGTGTTATCTATCATAAAAGAACAACTCCTCAAACCAGTTATAATTATTATTATTATTATTATTATTATTATTATTATTATTATTATTATTATTATTATTGAAATCTATTTCTTTTTGTGTTTAGGAAATTTTAATATTTAAATTGCATTTGGTAGTGATAAACATAAAGTAAGGGACATGCAAGTTTTTTTTTTTTTTTTTTTCTTAAAGGCAGGTTATGGTGATTTTTGAGTTTGGGAAATGATGGGTGTAAAATTGTCTGTAACATTTTGTAGTAGTTGTGGCTAGAGACAATATCAGCAAATGGATGTGAAAGTGGATTTTCATGAGGGAAGGATATCAAAAGAAAGCATACTTTCTGACTAAAAGGGGGCATATGTCTAGGAGATGTAAGTACAAGTGGATATGCCACACTTTGCCCTCTCAGTTCGGTGTATAGGTCTGATGAATTCACAACTCATTCACACCCCAACCTGAACATTGATTTTTTTTCTTTCTGAGTGAAATTTTGGTTTCGAAGGAAGTGGATTTGAAAAACCCCTGCCAGAACGTTCGCTGTTGGCTGGTTCCACAGCCAACAGCGAACGTTCTTGGCTCAGAGTATCCACAATCTCGTGCCACACTGGGTGACTATGTGTAGTGGGTATGTAGCCCATGTATCATTCTTACTTCCTGTATGTTCACATATTCCAACCTATAAACCCTTATGGCAAAAACAGACAGTCTCAGTTTCATTTAGGGCAACCCTTATATTTCAATTTCCAGTGTAAGTGAACTGAGTGAGTACTCTGAAGAAAATACAGAATTGTGTGAACTTGTCAAAGACAGTGGCAGTAATGTTGCAATAAAGAAATATTACGATCAATGAACAGCTGCGTTGTGATGATACTAATTAAGACATCAGAGTTTTTTCCCCTGTAGTTGATAATGAAGGCGTAACTGAAAAGTGCTTGGAGGATCGGGAAGTGATGAAGAAGAGGAGTAGGAAAGCTGCGTTATCAAAAACTTTAATAAATGTCAGTGACAGTGAAGGACTCAATTGGTAAACTTAATATTCATGTAGAGAAAAACGCCTGTAAATTGAAAGCTTCAAAACAAACCCATTTGTTGGATTATTTCAAATAAATATGTACTACACATACATTCAACTGTTTCATATACAGGTACTGTACTTTTATACATGTACTGCATTTCTGGTTTTACACATATGTATTTTATGTTTTAATTGTATTTAAGATTTACTGTTATTTGCATATAAAATTTACATTCCTTATTAAATTAAAATGTCTATTATGTATCAATTTAATATGTATTTCCCTAGGTGTATTTTGTTAGGAACCTCAGAATAATGGACACCTCTATTTAAGGGACAAAATGTCTGGTCCCATTAGTGTCCCTTATTGAGAAGTACTACTGTATTATGATGCTTCCACTAAAATGATTTTTATTTTTTATTTATTCATCTGAAGTATCAATCATTTGCTGAACAATATTCTGAAACTTTCTTTGCAGGTGAAAACCATTTTCAAGCCTATCAGCAGCCGTTACTGTACTTCCAGGTTTTGTTTTTAACTGCACAGTTTGAAGCTGCAATAGAATTCCTTTCCAGGGTAGAGCAATTTCGATGCCATGCTGTGCATGTTGCCATTGTATTGTATGAGCTGAACCTTCTTGCCTTGTCTCAGAATCACCATGCCCCTTTATGTAAGACTGGTTTTTTTTTTTTAATTTATAGTTCTATACAAGTATTTGTATGTGGTTATGTGTAATTGTACACTTTTTCAATTTTTTGCATAGTGACTTAAGCCTTCATACCACTGTCATGTAGTTTCAAAAAGGTCAAGTGAAAATGTAAAACTTGGATATCTCTGGCAGCATGCTACAGATGGGGAAGGAGGAGGGGAACTAGTGAAGTCTGTTCTGTTTTTTCCCTTTGCCGTTAGGCTAGATGATGTTCCAATTTGAAGCTTTGTCATGATCCAATATGTTTCAGTGTGTATGTGTCTCAAACATGTTTATGAAGGGTCAAGTTGATGCAACAACTGTCTTCTGGCATGTGTTTCAGTTTCTGAGATCTCAGAATTTTCTCATTTGGTGTTTTCCAATACTATTTGTATCATCTGTTTTCTTACTCTCAACAAATGCTTTGGAAGAATTTATTGACAATGATGTATATTAAGCTACAGGACGTCAAATGTGTGTTTTTCTGATATAATGATTTTCATTTGTACATGGAATTGTTGTGGCCTTGGTGTATTTTGTGTCACTCATAGTTCTTAGTGTTTCTCAGTGTCCATTGAGAGTGTTAAAAAAAATGTGAATTCTTGCTGTACATTCGCAATGCAGATTTAAAACCAGATTTTTGAAGGAGCTCTGAAGACTAGCTCTAATTAATAGTCACTTGATTGAGTGGCCTAATGCATCTCACATTTGTATCTGATCAAATGGCAAAGCATTTTCACTCAGCTGCTATGATGTCTTCATTTTAATGTTCACATCGTAGCAGCTGAGGTGAACATTAAAGTTTTAATGTTCATAAAATTTCTCCAGTTTTGTTCTGGGCAACATTGCCATCACTGAAGCAAACTGTAACTTAAAAAAAATGGCACCTATTAAAATATATTGCATATCATTGTTTTGAAAAGTAAAATATATTATTATGTCCAGTTTTGAGGCAGTCACTGTTACAAAACATAGATCTAAGTTCATTTTTCATTTCTCTAATGGCAAATCAGATCGCAGTAGCTTGAATATGTACCAGTAGAAACTTTGAACAGCAACTTACACACTGAAAGAACAGTTCATCACACACACACACACACACACACACACACACACACACACACACACCATGATATCTACCACACGTTGGAAATGTTTTGAGTAGTGCTGAGGCATGTGATACCAGGACAGCTGCCCATAAAGCACCGAGAGTTTTCAATGGTAGGTTTCAGGTTTGAATGCATTGCTCCACTTCATTCCACAGATGCTCCTTTGGGTTTGGATCTAGAAAGTGAGAGAGCCATTTGAGGATTGTAAACTCATTGGAATGCTCTTCCAGCCTGTCCTGCACTAAACGGGTGCAATGAGGTTTGACATTACATTGATAATTCATTAAATATAATGTATAAGTGGGCAGTCTTAGTGAGAGATGGGTTTGCCTCCTCGAGGTGCTCCATGGGTAGTAGCTATGGCACACAGAACAGCAACAAGGGCCTCTGTGTATCTTGGAGAGGTACCAGCTGGTTCTGTGTCCAAAATCCTAAGGTTGAGTTACCAACTGGAACCATCAGCTGTGGGCTAATCCCCCACATTGGTGTACTTACCTGATTAAAAGACACAAAGAAATAAATATCTGGTCTCTAGTGTGGGATATGGTGGACCTTCCATATCATGATTCTGTGATGAAGGACTTGCAGAGAGCAAAAGGGAGTTGCAGAGTATGTTGTCCTGGATGTATGAAGTTTGCATGAAATTCAAACAATATAAATAAGGGAAAAACCAAAGTTATGGTTTTTGAGCAAGGAACTGGTAGTACTGGATGTAATATGTCTAAATGAAAAGTGATTAACCAGGTGTGAATGAGTTTGTGTATTTAGGAAGCATGTTTGATAGAGAGAACAAATTGGATGGGGAAATTAGTCGGCGAGTGAATTCATTGAAAGTCATAGCTGCTTTGGGAGGTTTTCACAGGAATGATGGGTTCTCAAGAGAGTCCTGCAAGGCTGTGTGTGAAAGTGTAATTGTTCCTACTCACGATGTATGGCAGTGAAACCTAATTACTACAGAAGAAGCATAGGAGTCGTTTGTGTGCTGGAGAAACACATTACGTACGAGGGGTTTGTGGCAAGACATGTTCTGATTGTGTGAGGAATGAAAATGTTTTGCAGTTGCGTAATGTGAAGCAAAATGTTAGCAAGGTGGAGACTAATATGCTTCGGTGGTTTGGCCATGTTGAAAGAATGAGTGATGAGATGCTTAATAAGAAAATTTTTTCAGCCCAAGTGGCAGGAAAGAAAGGCCAAGGAAGTCATTGGAGGATCAGATTCAGGAGTGTCTGCATGTGAAAAAGATTGAGTCTGAAGTATAACATCTTGTGTACACAATGTGATGTATGTCAGTGAAGCCTGAGTTGTGTGTCAAGGTTGCTGTAAATGGGGAAGTTTGCAGTGAGTAAATAATCAGTTAAAAATTTATCTGGTAGTATAGTTTGTATTTGTTTGTGGAGCTAACCTCTGAATCTCAGAGAACAGCTTAATGACCTACGTGGTTCAATTCTTGTGTACTTCCTATTAACAGCATTCTTACAGTATGCACTAGTACTTCTGTTCTACACATTCTATTTGTAACATTATCCCTGTTCAGCCACTCTGTATAACACAGTTTATAGAATTTAGAAGGAAATGTTTAAAAACAGTATTACTCACTCCCATTGTGATGTCGTACCTCGATATGGTCTTAATGTTGTATCAAATAAAATTGATGTGATTTGGACCTTCCACAATGTTGAAGTTCCCAACAGCACATTGCTTTCTTGTGACATATCATTGTCTGTTCTGATCATTGATCAGACTTACTGTCACATGTGTATTATATCCTGTTTATCTGAGGTCCACAAGAAATTATGTTGCCATTTTACACAGTTGTTACACCGCAATTCTGGGTTTACTTTTGTCAAGTGAGACGACTTAGCTGTGATGCTTGATGGAAGGTGTTCAGGGAGTTCCATTGTGAGAACAGCAAAAGCAAAGTATTGATTGTTGCATCATTTTCAATGTTTCACAATTTTTCCTGTTGGCCAAATGTTGTCTGAATTTTGCTTGATGTGACATCACTGTTTGCAACTGACTTTTGTGATGAGAAAAAAATGAACAAGGTGCTAATTGTGATTCATAAGTCATAATTCAGTTAGTAACAGCATTAAAAATTTTGCATTTAATGGGATATTTTATTTAGTATTTCACTTAAGACATTTGTAGTAATTTCTTTGTAGAAGTTATTTCTACTTTAACATCAGATTGTTTTTTTTTTTTTTTTGGGGGGGGGGGGCACTGGTGCATGACCACTTTGCATTAAACAGGAACAAGCACCAGGATAATGTAGAGAAACAAAGTCATAACATCAAAAGCTAACAGAAGCACAGTCGTAAAACAGGGCTACAAAACACAAACAAGACAGGAAGTAGTATAAAGAGACAGCATGAAAAAGGATGGATACATGCAGTAAGATAGACCAGTATACACATGAACAAACAAACCCCAACAAAACAGAGGAAACATTACATTGATCATTTAAAAGGCATCCCAAAGTTGTTAAATCATCTTGTGTAGTAGATTAAAAAAATAAACTTGGTCATTACTAAAGCAACAACATGCACACAAAACATGAACTTCAATCAGGTGAATTAACAGAAGCCGAACCAGATTTTTCAATTTGTGATACCCGTTTTTGTGAATTTTGCCTATTTTTGTGTTTAAGGCAATTTTTCTAAAGATCCTGCCACCCCCTTCCCCTCAAATTGCACAGAGATTCGAAGTGGTGTACATTTGTAGATAGAATTATCAGATCAGGACTTGTAAAATGCCATTGCCCAGATATAAGTGCTGTTAAAATGATTGGCCTGGGCATCCAGTTGCCCAGGCCAATCATTTGACAACACTTGCAGATCTGGGCAACAAATAAGAAATCCAGTCACCTGGCTGGGTACATAAAGTAAAATAAATAAATAAATTGATTTCAACACCAGCTGCTCTGGTTTGCTTTCATAGTAAAACAAACAGTTTGAATGCCGAAACAAAAAATAAAAGTACATTACTTCAATATGCCTGTTACAGCAAAATATTTTTGTTAAAATGAAGTTTACTGAAAATATTTTGGGAAGACACTCTTTCGATTCACAGGGGTGAATTGAAAGAGTGTGGGTGAATTGAAAGAGAGTTTCACCAAAAAGCAGAATTCTGCCTGAGTTTCCCCAAAAAGCAGAATTCTGCCTTGTTGGAAGTCCTCTGGAGAGTTTGAGATTGGTAGTTAATAAATGCTGAAAGGTTTATTATTTTTGCATATCCCTATGTGGGAAAAGTTCAGCCTTTTTCTGCAATGACTAGTTTCATGCTTGAGTTCAAAATATTTTTGCAAAGCTACCGCCCGTCATATGAAATGCCACCTGAATCGACCACTGATTAAAATCTCCCACGTGTAGTGGCAGTGTCGCCGCATTCATAGCAAGTAGCAATGAGTGAAACAGCAATGCATAATATGGAGATGTACCAGTACAACTTCTCCTCTGCAAATATGGCAAAAGCTTGAAGATAAGAGTGCAAGAATTTGCTCAATACAATGCAGTTTGTTTCCTGCCTGTTAGTCCCACAAAGTGTAACACATATGCCTAGCATGTTCCTGAACAGTGGGACTTAGATCCAACATTGTTAAATAGTTAAATCTGCTGTGAACAGCAGATTTAACAAAGTTTCATTCATGAATAAGCAAGTAGTGATTAATCTAAACAATTACTATTAAACTTGTAATGCTGTTGGTGGGGAACACAGTTTTAAAAGTGTTTGAGAAAAACACCATCATAAAGAGGCAAAACTTTGGGGGGGTGTAATTTTATCAAAAGTCACTGGTAGCTGCCTGCACAGGAAACATATAATAGCGCACGAGAAAGAAAGTATTATAGTGAAATGTGCCCACTTCATTACAGAAAACTCAGTCAGTTTACCCATGGTGTTGATGATAATTTCATCTCATAGTACTGATCTCACAAACAGTTTTTTTTTTCTTTTTCTGTGCATTATTTATATTTTATAAATACAGAATTGTGTTAGTGCAGAGAATCTTGGCATTGGTATTTAGTATACTTTTTCATTACTATGTACCACGATACCATACTGCTGTGGTTTTTATAACAAAACAGAAATCTCTGAAGCTTTTAATGCCTTATAAGAATGTAATTCTTCTTAAATTTTGTAAGTATTTCTTTAATGCTTGGGAGGAACATCTGTATGCTTATTATGATCTAATTTTGATAATACAGTGATTGTCATTAGTTTCTCCCAAAGAAGAGTGCATCAATGCAAATTATTTTGCCAAAACTATTACAAATGGAAATGTTTGAAAGATCGGCATTAAATAAAATTTTGATTTCCTTTTCTTTCACTGGCGAAGTAACTCTGTTCCAGAAAGTAGGTGACTGATGTACATTTCATGCTTCTGCACAAAAAAAAAAAAAAGTACAAGTATTTTTTGCCGAATCTTATAATTGCTCAAGTTCATGGTTCATACTTTATGATTACAATTGGTACACACATACATATACTGGGTACATAGAAATTAGATGTTGGCTCCTGAATTTTTTCTTCAAATTTCGTAACTTGCATTAAATACTATAATTTACATTATATAAACCGCAGATTATCTGTTAAAAAGTTATTTAAAGTTCTGCGGATAATACTCAGCCGAAAAAAAGTTATACAGCACTTTTTAATTCTTAAACAATTCTTGTGATCTGTGAGCATCGGGTGTCACAACTAGTATCTTAGCAAAGACTTGCAACAGTCACCCAGCTCATGCACCAGTACAACAGCGGTGCAGTTCGACTTATTTTCACATGCGCCATACCTTGCTTCACCTGAGGTTCCACAGCTAGAGATGAACGAGAGTATCCATGTCATCACCCACTGATTGCAAACAATGTCTCTCGTGGGCCAAGGAACATAGTCAACGGACCCTCCACAGATGGAAGAAGGTTGTCTGGAGTGATGAATCCAGTTTCCTGCTACACCATGCTGATGGTTGGGTTTACATATGGCATAAGCAGCTTGTTGCACTGTTGGGGTTCAACAGACTGCTGGAGGTGGTGGTGTGGTGTGGGGTGGTGTGGTGTGGTGTGGTGTGGGGAGGGGAGTTTTTTCCTGGCAAGCCGCAGGTACATTGGTTATCATCCCACAAACACTGAATGTTGGACAGTGCAGCGACCTGTTAGCCGACCATCTCAGTACATATCAGCAGGAGGTTTAACCCAGGCCACCATGCTATCTTTCAACAGGACAACACACCGTGTCATCGGGGTTGTTGGTGGTATCGGAAAAGTATTGAAAATGTATTAACAATGGAAAAAATGGAATGCAGGCAAAGATCCTCAAAGTGACCGAAATGTAGGAAATACATCGGGTTTTTTTTTGTTTTTTTTTTGTACTTACAGTACAAACGTACATTTTGATAGAAAATGTGACGCAGTGGAGGTGATACTATTTGCACTTGTGGAAGGATACATGGGAAGCCCACTAAACTATTCCATGGTATGTAATCATTGTCTCCTTGGTACTTAGTGAATTAGATTTGTTAGTTTTGCTGCACTAATTTCATTAGATAAGGCTTTTGGTCACAGAAACATTTTCGGAGATGACAAAAACTATGGATTGGCTGCAGTTTCTATTTAATTTTAGGTCTAGCTAATGAATAACTGTAATGCTGAAATAAGTGTAGATATTTGTTCATTATTCACTTGAAATCAACACAGAAGCATTAAAAAATAACAGCTGCTTGTTTTTAATAAGAAGATATTGGGTATATAAATAAGTTTTGAGGGATTTGAGATGAACAAAACATGTTGTTGGAGAACAGAAACAATATTTTAATATTAATTGAAGTATGCTCGCTCTGAAGCTACAACTTTACCCCATCTTTGGGCAGTGAATGTTTGCCCTGAAGGAAGAATTCCGGTTCTTGGAAGAGATCCAGTTGTCCAGCCAATTTTTGATGTCTTCATAAGAACTAAACCGTTCTCCAGAAAGTGCAGACTACATTGACCAGAACAAATGGTAATCCGATTGCGCAATATCTGGCAAATATGGCGCGTGGGGTAGAACTTCCCAGTCGGATCCTTCTAAGTACTTTTTCACAGGTCGAGAAACATGTGGTCTTGCGTTGTCATGCTGTAAGATGACTTTGTTGTGTCTATTCTCCCATTACGGCCGTTTTTGCGTGAGAGCTTGTTTTAAATGCATTCATTGGGTTCGATACTGATCACCAGTAATAGTTTCTGATGGTTTCAGCAGTTCATAGTGGATCACACCATTCTGGTCCCACCAGATACACAGCATTACCTTTGAACCATGGATATTGTGTTTTGGCATTGAAGGACCTGGTTCACCCATGCTTTCTGCTGTTTAGGGTTATCGTACCATATCCATTTCTTGTCGGCAGTAATAATACGATGCAAAAAAAACTTTCTTTTTTGCCTTTGAAGCAGCAATTCGCAAATGGTTTTCCGACGTTCAAGGTCTCTTTCCCGCAAAGCATGTGGAACTCAATTCCCTTCTTTTTGCACCATTCCCATGGCAGCTAAATGTTGTGAAATGCATGGTTGACTGACATTAAATGCTGCTGCTAGTTCTTTTGGGTCTGGCACAGATCCTCGTTGAGTAAAGCTTCCAGTTCGGCATCAGCAATTTTTTTGGGTGGTCCAGAACGTTCTTTATCACTGACATCGAAATCGTTCCTTTTGAATCGTCTAAACCAATATTCACATGTTTTTATGGATGGGGAATGTTCACCATAGATTTCAGACATTAAGCAATAGCTGTCGGCAGCACTTTTCTTGACAATAAAGTAATGCACTAACACTTCCCGCAAATGCTGTTTTGTCGGGACGAAAGTTGCCATTTTCCATCGAGTAAAACAAATACGTCTTCGCACCTTAATCGAACGTCTTATACTGACTCAGGCAGCTGGCGTCTCGTACTGCGATATCACAGTGTTGCCACCTTAATATACATGAGAGCAGTAATAAGTATGACACTGAACGGAAATCCCTTAAAATTTATTTACATACCCAATAATTGCCTTCTAACTGCATTGGACTTTTGGGTCATCCTGTGAAAAGTGACTTTTCTGTCAGAAATTATGATTGGGAATCAGTGCAATAGGTGTGGACCGTATGTCAATATATATATATATATAGGAAGAAATAGGAAGAAAAAAGTTTATCTTTAATTTCACAGTCACAGATATGTAGTCATATAGACTATAGGAAGAAAAAAGTTTTTATTTATTTGTTTTTCTCTCCCAAATTTCCCAGCCTATAGATTATATGCTGCTACGGATTATACAGATTTAGAAAAATCCGAATTTCACAATCAGTGTATCAGGGGTTGTGCTGGCTTTTTAAAAGTTTTTGCCAAATTCATTTTTTTTTTTTTTTGCCGATGTGTTAATAGCAGTACAAAAAGATAATCGCCAAAACTTTTTTCCATCACCAAAATGATTTCTTTTTGCAAATTGCGAATAATGTGATGGCAGCACAGCTCCTGAGTGTATTATACAAAGGAAAATACAATACTTCCAGTTTATGTATGTGAATTTTAACTTCAACAAATATTTTAATAACATCAAAATCAAAATTTGTAATTTTTTGAAAGCAGTGACTGGAAGAATGTGGGGGAAAAAATTAAGGATCAAATTGGAATTTTATTTGCAGTAAGTGGTGTTTGAGTAGAAAAAAAAAGTGACAGCAATACACTGTTAGTATAGACATAAATCAAGCTGTTTTTTCATGTAACAAAACCAATTAATTTGATCATCCTGGAATGGGAATTGAACCCGTAACTCCTGATTTGTGCTCGAGTATGCTAACCATTACACCACCCATTACCTAACCATTACACCACCCAAACAACTTAGCTTATTCAAGCGCAAATCTGGAGATACAGGTTTGATTCCCATTCCAAGACGATGAAATTTATGTGGTTTCGTTACATGGGAAGAACCACTTAATTTATGTCTATATTAATTATTCCATGTATTCCCAACTTGATGAATACACTATTAGTTTCACCTAAATTTTACAACTGGCTGACATACACAGTCGTCACATTCTTGTGACCACTACCTACTTTTAATGTCAACAGCATGTAGCCAAAGAAGGAAGGCACGTGTCATCAGCTGGCTTGAAGGGTATATAAGGTGTGCTGAAGGCATTCTGAAAACATATCGCTCGTTGCTGTGATGGATAAAAGGAGCAGTTTATCAGATTTGCAAAAAGGGATGGTTATCGCCTTTTGGGCCAAGGGTGGCAGAATTTCTGAAACAGCACAGTTTGTGAACTGTTCGCGTGCTGCTGGGGTTAAAGTGTATTGTGATTGTAGAAATGGCACCATTTTGAATTAACAATGTGGAAACTGCAGAGCACCATGTGCTGTTGATGTGAGAGGTGAACGTCGGCTTCGATGGTGCGTGAGGTCCGATCGACATGCTACAGTGGAGCAACTCACTTGCCGAAGGAACCAGGGGGCTACCGGAAGTGTGTCTAAAACAACAGTTCAGTGAGCCTTGCTGCGTATGGGGCTTCGATGCAGGCGGGATGGTCACTGCACCTATGCTAACAAAAGTGCATTTGCAGAAAAGGCTTACGTTTGCATGGCAGTATCGGAATTGGACCTCCACTGATAGGCAAAGGATTGCCTTCTCTGATGAGTCACATTTTCTGCTTCATCGAACGAATGGAAGTTGGCATATAAGGTGGGAAACAGTGGAGAACAAACACACTTCAACCATTGCTGGAAGAACACAAGCTGGTAGGGGCAGCGTTCTGGTCTGGGAAATATTTTCATGGCATTCTCTGGGTCCATTCATACCTGTGGAAGGCACTATGGATTGAATTCATTATGAATCCATCCTTGCAGACCGTGAACACCCATACATGCTGATTGTCTTCCTTGGGGTGGATGGGATCTTCCAGCACGACAATGTGACATGTCACACAGCCAGAAATGACCGAGAGTGGTTGGAAGAGCATGATGAAGACTTCAAAGTACTTCCCTGGCCCCCTAATTCCCCAGACTTAAAACCAATTGAGCATCTGTGGGACCACCTGGATCATCTTGTTCACTCTATGGATCCTCCACCACGCACCCTCCAGCAGCTGTCAGATGCACTGCAGTCAGCGTGGCTCCACATACCTGTGAACGCCTTCCTGCACCTTATTGAGTCACTCTCAGCCCGTGTAGCTGGTGTCCACGCTGCTCATGACGGTTACTCTGGATGTTAGCTGGTCGTCACAATGTGATTCGACCGTGTATATGTGCATCTGGCAAGACAATGCACATACAGCAACTACAAGAATACCTATAAATGCTAGAAATGGCCCCCTCCTGTGTGTAGACATGCATCCATGTGCCTGAACATGTTCTCAAAGACACATGACAGGTCCAACAGAGAAATGTTGCTGATTACTGTGGTGATGGCTTCCTGTAGTTCCGGCAGAGAACGAGGATTGTTCTTGTAAACAGAGTTTTTCAGTTAACCCCACATATAATAATCTGCAGGCGTGAGATTGTGTAAACATGGTGGCCATATGCCTTTCGAGATGATCCTGTTTCCAAACACATCTGTTAACAACATCATGGAGACATGAGCTGTATGAGATGTAGCTGAATCCTGTTAGAAGTAGCCATTATCAATTTCGGTTAAGTGCCCGATGAATGGGTACAGGATATTGCCACAATACCTTGCCGTGTTTATGGTCCCCTCGAAGAATATGGGCCCATTTATTCATCTTCGAGATATCGTACACCAATCTTCTGGTCATGTAATGGCATTTCGTGTATCTGATGCAGATTATTGAAACACCACCTGCAACTGTTTTGGCTGTTCACATGTCCCTGTCGGAGAAATGTGCCTCATCAGAGAAAAATGTGACTTCAAGAATATGCTCTCTGTTGTCATTAATGAAGTCCTTGAACCATCTGTAATATTCCACACACTTATCACAGTCTGTGTATTTCAGTTTGTGCACTGTTCTGATTTTGTATGGGTAGAGCTGCAGTTGTGTCTTCAGTGGCCTAAGGGTGCTGTTGTATGATACATGTGCTTGTTCTGCCAATTTTCAAACCGATTTCTTTGGACTTTTAGTGATGCAAATGGAAATATCCTCCACCTTTTCCTCTGGTAGCACTCACAGCCTACCGCTTCTCGGAGCATCTCTCACTGATCTGGTTTTACAAAACTTTTCAATTAACCGCCTCACTGCATTGCGATGGGGTACTTCAGTATCAGGGAAATTTTTCTCTGTACTTATGTTTCACTTCGTCTGTATATTCAGGTCATTCCGAAAAAAAGTGTAAATTTGTGATTTCAAAAATCTTTTTGAAAATTATATTTACACAATAACTTGATGCTTCAGTGATAACCAAGATTGTGTATTTTATCATAGTACAAAATTTAGTTTTGTCAATCAAGTAATAGTAAGTGATTTTCTTTGTTTTCTGATGAGAATTTGAAGATTTTGTCCACTCTGTTACATGGATAACTTTTGATTATTCTGTGGTAATTATTCATTTCAATTTAATTTTTTTGCTGTAAATGTATGCAAATACATATATATATATATATATATATATATATATATATATATATATATATATATATATATATATATATATATTTATCATACATATTAAAGTTTACTGTAAGTATTGATTATACTTTTTTATGATATTATAGTCCACTTTGTTGCAGATTTTGACAATTACAAGGAAAAAGTTAATTTTATTGTTATGTGTTCAATTTACATAACCATGTTTCTTATGTTTTAAACAAGTAATATAGATCTTAAAACAGGTGAACACTTTTAATTCACAGTATTTCAGCTGTTTAAGCCCTAGAATGCCAAAACAACCTCCTGTAACCGAGTGGACATTTGTGCAACACAGTGGACAATTTCGTCCCCTTGGAAATACACCACTGGATTAGATATTTTAAATAAATAAAAACACTCTTAATCTTTAGTTTGTTGTTTATTAGTCAATTAATAAATATTTTACATAAAAGAATCTTAAGCTTTCTGATATACATCTACATTCTATGGAAACTTGTAGTACAGACGACCACCCTGAAACTTAAATTTGGGTTCAGGTGAAATTTGAATTATTTGGTTATAATAGATGTAGGAAATGTCCTCATCATCGTCTTGGAGTAACTTCCCACTATCATTAACAGTCTTTTAAGTTCATCACTTTTACTTCTCCATCATCATCCATTTCTGCATGTGTTACTACAACAGAGCTGTACATTAATTTACGCACAGTACCATCTGCTTTAAATGTTGCCAGCATGTGGCTTCCATGCTTTGATATTATTTGGTGCAACTTCCTTTGTAGTCTCTTCCTAAATTCTTTCTTCACAGCCTTTGCACAGCGACATTTCATTAGACATTTCATTCTCTGAAGAGGCCCATTACTACATTAAATGGGTGATAAGAAGCAAATGTCTGATAGCTACGTTTTTCTCTCTTTTATATACTTTTTGTGAAGATTAGAAACTGTATCAAGATGATACCTTTTCTAGTTTTTATCTTTCCTTTTAGTTACCATTTCTTTTTTACCAGCAGTAGCTCTGCTTTATATCATCTCCGTGAATTATTTTGTTTTTTTTTGTGTTGTGGATTTTTCTTTTTTTGCATGTGCAACAGTTTTTGTTTTTTTGGCAGAGATTAGTTGTCTTTTTAAACCCAAGCATTTAAATCTGAGTTCTTGCATGCATTTATACATTTTTTACAATTCCTGAAGCTAAAATGAAACATAGCATGGCTTTTGTCTTACAACTGCATGAAAAACAATTCTCTCTCAAAGAGTGTAATAATGTTGAGCATGTGAACAATTTCCATGCAACTTTTTCTTGAACATCTTTCTGCTTGCCTTTAAAACATTGTTTTGAGCAATTTTTTTAAGCTTTTTGTTTTTTGGACCTCGGTGTAAGATCTATTTTTTGGGAATCGTGTTAATCTTATTTTGAGAATGAAAAACTTTTCCTATACTTCTCATTTGACCTTTTCAAAGATTCAGTTTTCTTTTTCAGCTGTAAATTTTCTCTTGCTAGTTTTGTACGGTTACATCTGTGTTTATTGTATTTTGATTTTTGCTTCTGAATATTGTTGCTAAAAGATGTGGAAAAGGGCAGTGTTGCTGTAGGCGTTGTTGTTTACTTGCTCCTCACTAACTTTTCGGTCAGGTGTAACTCTAGCTCTTTGACTCTTAATTTCTGTCCACTTTTTTAGCTGTGCTCTCTGTGACCGTCCACTTATTGCATGTATTGTTTTTCTCTTGGAATGATATCTGAAAGAAAATTTTAAAATTCAAATAATTCTGACAATTAAAAAATGAAATACAACAGAATGTTAATAAATCTTTTCAAGAGCTCAGAGGAAATCATGCATAAGTGAAAAACATTAAAGATAAGGGAACATTTCAGGGTTTTAAAAAATGTTGTTTATGTAAAGTGATGTAGAAACGGAAAATTATAAATATTAAACCTAAAACTACTTTTGCATCTGTATTAAAGTTATCAATCAGCATTTATCCTCGCATTCCTTTCAAAATCTCTTTTCTTATTTTCTTGTTTCCGCCTCTCCTGGTAACGGTGTTGTCGCTTTGCATTTCGCTCTTTCGGCATTATCTGAAAACAAAACAAAAAAACATTGAGTATCAAATTATGTGCACAAAATATTACTAAAAACAAAAATATCAATTTAAATGTTCAAATGGTTTTTATGGTAAAAAGGGATTGCATGTTTGTTAGTTACAAATTGTCCACTCTGTTACATTTCTTATGTAACAGAGTGGACAACTAACCTTAAAAGCAGCATTGTAGGTTGAAAATTTCAAGTAATGATAAATAACTTTAGACTAATAAACAACTATTTGTCATGTACTATCTGTCAAAAGTATATTTCATTTTGAAATATTTGTAAGCTAAAAATATTAATGTAACAGAGTGGACATTTACTTAATGTATTAAGGTAATCACAGGCATGAAATGCATCTTACCTTGTTCTTGATGATTTAATCCAATATGGCTGACAGGAAGTGAACACAAAACCCTCTGGGAACTTCAGTGGTGTTGTCAACTTTAATGTAATTTCAAAATATTTTTTCTAATGTGCTGTAACAGAGTGGACATAACAGAGCTGAATAAAGTATGGGACACACACATAAAAAAATTTTGAATGTTTTTTGTCAATATTTTTTATAACTTACAGATGCAAAAGTAGTTTTCTTACATACGAGTCAAATAGCAATTATAACTCTTAACCATCCAATAGGAAACTCCTTTGAACCTCATAAATTTGAGCCTGGGACAACAGATTTTCTCTGTCCAGCTATAAACAATAATTGCTGTAAATTACTGTATTTGATCTAGCACTTTATGAAAAATACCTGACAGAATAAAATAAAATAAGGAACAAGAGACAAACACAGTTACCTTTGTTAAACCCCACCATTATTTAAATAACAAATCATACTTTCTCAGACATAGTTTTTACCCCCCCCCTTTTTTTTTCGGAATGACCCATTCACCTCCACTACGGAACACACGTTCAATCATAAACAATCGACCCTCAAGAGACATCATATTCAATCAGCCACTGTAATGCCTCACTACTGACTGATTCAATCATGGCTAGATGCTGGAAATACTGGCTGTGTCATTCAAGGTCAGATGGTAGAATGTGCGTAACCCTGCCTCAAACACAGGAACAGTCTCCACTCACAATATTGCATGTATGTGCGCGGTAACTACACTTCATAGATTTCTTATTATTATTTCTTATCACAGTATGTCAGGTGCACTGGGACTTTTAGCTCACCCCGTATATACGTATAATGCACATATTTTTATTGAGAAAAATAATTTGCTCTATGTAGAAATATTAAAGCATAGCACTCATCTTTTTTTCTTTTTTTTTTTTTTAAATCTCTGATTTATAGTATCAAAAGTAAATGCTGACAAGCCTCCAATGCGCCGACTCAATTTATCAAGGTTGATAATAATGTATACTCGAAAATTTGAAGCTACAGATCCTAGAGAAGCTATACAGTACTTTTATGTTTTACGGTAGGCCATGATTTTGTTATCAGTACATTAAGTAAATGTTTTCCCTTCATATGTTTTCTTCAACTGTCAAACATGTGCATGTGATAAAGTGTATCTATTTGCTATTCATAAAGTGATGCCAGCCAATGCTGGTGTCTCACTTTTAAGGTATAATGTATGTTCTGATTTTCACAGCATGTATCTATCAGTTTCTTGGATGCTGCTTCATGATGCGCCTCTGCCCCTTAGTACAGATTCAAAATAGAGTATATATTTCTTTGTCATGCAGTAAATGCTTAAATATATATTTTATTTATTTTTGACTATGCAGCCAGATATTTTTAATCATTGTTGAATCAGTTATCATTTCAAAGTACTCATCACAAGATTCAACACATTTTAACCAATGGCTGGCAAGACTATCAAATCTAGATTTGAAATAAATTACTGTTCTGTTATAACACACGACATGCCGCCTTAGTCAGTTCTCAGTCAGCAGGCAACTGCTGACAGAGTTGGTCACTCATAAATTGTGTTTTTATCTATATTTTCTTGATTTTTAAAATCTTCTGGATTTTTAAAAATAGTTTTCTGTTTTGTTTTTCTAATATTAGTTGACAGGTATGTAATTATCTCTTTATCGACTCTTACTCTGTCCTTTGATGTAGTAAGAAGTGACTATCAAAAGTGAGAAAGCACACATTTTAAGGAAAATTAAATGTGAAAAATCGATAACTCACCATCCCATGAAAAAAAATTTACGAGTCACAGAAATGATGTAGATTTCACTATAGGCATATTAAGTACAGGTTTTGAAATTTAATTTCACGTAAAAAAAAAAAAAGGAAGGTTCGGAGCAAAAATGCTTTCTCTCTCTACTGATGAAAAAAGCATACAGTTCATTAGAAAAAATCCTTAAAAAATATGAAGGCGCTGTTTTTCGCTATCACTGAAGGTGTTGAAAACAATGAACATGATCAGAAGAATATATACTAGGGGTGTTCAAATGAAAAGGTACGAAACGTCATAAGAACGTAACTGTTAACATATTTGCCTTTGCCGCTATGGGAGAACGTAGCGACACATCTAGGGATGCGATTGGAGTCACCGGCGTGGATCGGAGCATGCGCGGACGCCCGCATGCGCAGGAGAGAGCAGAGGCTCTTATAAAGAGCGCCGTCCAATTGATGCGGCAGTGCGTGTGAGGACAGGATGGCGAACCATCAACTCCGATGTGTACTGTGAGACACTCCGAAGTCTACGCAGGTCCATCAAGAACAAAAGACCGGGGCTGCTCACGGATGGTGTGGGTCTGCTCCATGATAACGCGCGTCCACACGTCTCCAGGGTCACACACGCGGAACTGGCCAAGTTCCAGTGGGAGCAGCTTGACCATCCGCCCTACAGCCCGGATATGTCGCCCTGCAATTTCCATGTGTTTGGTCCCCTGAAAAAACATCTGAAAGGGAAGCGCTTCCACTCGGACGACGAACTCAAGGACGCTGTGCAGGACTGGGTCTCGTCACGGCCACAGGAATTCTGGGAACAAGGAATCCTTTGGTTCGTTAATCAATGGGATCGTTGTGCTACGGCCTATGGTGTATACTTTGAATAAAGTCTTCATTTATACCCACAGTGTCGTTTCGTACCTTTTCATTTGAACACTCCTTGTATATATAATAATCAGGTTGGAATAAAAACAACTAGAAACTTCATCAGAAAAATTCAAAATGCAGAAATGGAAAATTATGGAACGTTCTCATCACTGCTAGAGCAGTGATTTCTGATAGTACTTACCCCGTTTTTCCAATTATTGGCCAACCTGTCTTAATTTTTCGACTTTTTTCTTAAAATTGTTTGTGGAGGAAATAATTCTAGTAGGACTCCAGGTCTTTATGCAAAAATATGAAAAAGTAAGGACTTTCCAAGATCTGGAAAGAAGGAAAAGAAAATTTGAGGATGCTTCCGGGATTCTAGTGGCTGTGACCAGAGATGCTTAAGACACCCAAAACATGAAAAACATCGAAGAAATGCTATGTTATTTAAAACCTACAAGAAACACTCTCCAAGATGTTTAGGGAATGCTAGAATCTTAAATACTCAAAAATAAATTTGTTCACATCATTAAAAAAAATAATTTCACTGAGATTTTCCTAGTATATTTGCAAGGGTCAATCCAGGCATGATTTCATACCATTGGACAGCATCTTCACAAAAATATTTTTTAATCAAACAGTATCTTCATAGAAATATTTCAAAATTAATGGTATATTCGTTTCCTGTAAAATTTTAATCTAGCAAAAAATATTTTAGTGTAAGAGTCATCTTGAATATGATATTTAACTATTATGCCTTTTTTTTTTTTTTTTTTTTTTTTTTTTGTAAATGTTATTTTCAGTAAAACGGACTCAGATGGATGCCTATCAAAAACTGCATCATCGCTATCAGTGGCTTAGGCGACGCTCGCTGAAAGGAATTACAAAGGATTGTGGGAGCCTCTTTTTATGGAGAATGCAATTGGTTCTCTGTCCTTCCTCCCTCACTGCGATTTAGATTTCTGCCTCCATCCCCCCAAACCGACCCCCACCCCTCCCTTTGTGCTGATCACTTCAGAAGGTTTGGTTCCTGCAGTTCTTGCACACAAGGAGGAAAAGTTGCTTTTATTTATTTAATCTTTGCTGTAACAAGCGGGATTCCGTAAATAGTGTTTATTATTATGAGGAGGGGAACATGGTGGGGAGTGGCTGACTGTTCACTTTATACGGGATCGGGGACATATAAGTGACTTTTTTTCTAATATATATATATATATATTGTGTAATGAGTTATTTCATTTCCACCAGCACTTAAAAATTTTTGACCTTTAATCACTTTTCTTTTTTAATACAATCTGGAGTGTTTTTTTTGTCGTTGTTGTTGTTTACCCTCCCCAGATCAGCTCGAACATAGGCTTGTGAAAGAAATAATAAATGTATCTACATACACCATGGCTGAAAAAATTCCAGGTGCCTAAAAATTTGTCGGTCGCCCCAATTTTGTTTTTTGGTTCAAGTTGCGTAATTTGCAGTAAATACCGTACTTTCCTCGTATAATCCACGAATTGTCAATTAAAAACTTAAAATGTTAGGTTCTGCAGATAATAAGATTTTATGGTACTTTAATTTTTAAAAATTCCGCATGGCGTTAGGACAGCTAGCTAGTGGTGTTGGAAAGTGCGCTAACAGTAGCAAATAAAAAATAAAATTTCAATCTTTTACTATTTAGCAGTAAGTGGTTTGGGTTTTAAAAAAATGACAAGAAAAAATACATAATAACTTTTTGTTCCATCATCTTGACATATTACTTTTGAGCATGATTCTTTAAAATTTGAATTTACTTCAGCTGGCACCTAAATTTTGGGAACTGTCTCCTAGATCTGGAGCCTAATTTTCTAGCCCTGGCATGCACAATCATCAAAACAGAAAACGTTCTGCAAACTCAGGAAGCGTGGACCACAATTAGAAATAAAATTATATTAAATTCTTAATTTCATCTTATTTTATTCCCAATAATTTAAAAAATAACTGAAATAAGACAACTTTTGTTTTCAGAATAATAGTTATAAAGGATTAAAATTGACTCTAAACATAACCAGGCAGATTTCTCAAAAATATGCTAAATTTCACAAAAATAAGCAAATTTCACAAAAATAGGCAAAATTTCACAAAATTGGGTATCATTTTAAAAATCCTGTATCGACCCCTGATTTGATGTACAACCCAAAACACAAAAGTTCTGCTACTGGAGAGATAGGCTTTTCATGTAGCTGAGTGGATTTTATGATGTCCCAATCGAGAGTTTTGAGCATTCACATACCTTAAATAAATGGATCCATGCTTTGTCAGTGAAGAATGTAAAATACAGAACACCATAAATATTTTTAGTGATAAACTGTTGAAACCAGTGAAAGTAATGTGGTCACTTTCTGTGATCTGCTACTTTTAATTTTTGGACTGCTGTGACTTTGTGTGGGAAATGACAGGGCTTTTTCCATACCACTAAATGTGCTGTTGCAGGTGGCTCATTTTGTTGTCATGAGAACTACCACATTTTTTTTATTTTTTATTTTAAAAAGGACTTTACATCATTGACTCAGAAATTTCTCCTTAGTCAGTTTTGGGGGCCTGTGCTGTATATTGTGTATTAAACATATCTCACAAAATTAATCTGTTAATACTACACTGAATGGCAATGTGGTACTGGCATATTTGGAAATTTATTCTAAAGTTTTTCTCGTGCACTTTGATTGAGTACACGCATCACACTCACCTGAAACAATACTCATCCAAAAAGGTGCATTTTCCCAATGACAGAACTATTGTGAACACATGCAACAACTACTTGGAGAGCTGAACACACTACTGGTTGACCTATAGTCTTCTTTACAATCAATCCCTTCTCTCCCCACTCCTGCTTTCTTCCTTACCACTAAATGCGCATTTGCAAATAGGCTCATTCCATGTCAGATCACCCAGGGCATGTCACCCACCCATCTCAGTTTTTGAGAAAATTGGTACAAAGTATTGTTACTAGTGAGATATGAAACCTGTGAAAATTTTAGGTTAGTCGGTTCAGTTGATTTTGAGTAGTACCACTTAAAAAATTGGGTAGCTCTGACTTTAAAGTTTTCGCACTACGAGTTTTCACAAGTAACTGTTGCAGCCACAACTCTTTTTCAAAATGATCTTCATGAACCATATATTTTGGAACAATTTTTTTGCACATTTGTTTTAGAATAAAAAGAACTTTTTTTTTAAATTTAGTGACAAAAGACATGGAAAAACCAAGGCCACATATTTATTTAATAAACAAAACAATTTTTTTCAAAATGAGCCCGCACTTCAACTTTGCCCAAAATATTTTTATATGTGTATTATAACGTAACCTTTCAGCAGGGGAAAAATACTTCGGGCAATTTGCAATTTTGGCGAGGGATAAAAAAATCCAAAATGGCGTGTTTTTTTATATAGGGACATACCGACATTTCATTACCAATTTTTTAATTAAGGGGTTGCTTGACCATTTTATATACTTTTCTCCCCCATAGTTTAACCCTATTAGTGAGTAGCTCAAAAAAATATTTTATTTTTATCTGCCACCATCTTGGATATAGGTTTCATTTTTCTTTTCTGTGGCAGGCTAAAATAGGGCCGCCGCCCCGGTGGTGCAGTGGTCTAAGCGATGGCCTCTGATCATTTGTCCGTAAGGGGTCCGGGTTCGAATCCCGGTGAGGCATGGATGTTGTGTTTGTCTTACGGCGCTGGCTCTCTCCCTTCCCTGGAACCAGTGACCCAAAATTAGGGACGGGCGACTGCTTATATAGCCCATTGAGTTGCTCACAGTGGTCGTTAAACCTCCAATCAATCAATCAATCATTAAATTAGGGCCTCACAATAGTTTTTAAAAACGGCAATTGTTTTCCTTTTATTGTAGATCAAAAGTTTTGGTTTTCACTACCTTAAAGAAGACATTTTCAGCTTATAGAAAATGTATAGAAATGATAGAAAATATTTTTTAAACCTTGATTAAAATGGCATTGAAATCTGCAATACTCGCAAGCATAATTACCGTTTTTGATGAACTAATTCCAATTAGTAGTTCTAATTCTGACTATTATATAGCTCTAATCATTCTACTATTCTCTTGTACGTGCGATATTTCAAAGTAACTTGTACAAAATTCTAGCGGATAATGCTTACCTTGGCATTCCTTTCTAACGATGGGAACATTTCACACACGTGTTTTCCGGTCTTTGTTGATGTCATTGTCCTAAAGTCCGTTGTATGCGATGACTGGCTTTACTTCTCACACTTTTCGCTGGGTATACTCATTGGATCTTTGCCTTAGGATTCAAACACATCAATTTTTACCGTTCTTTATACTCGAAATTTTCGCCCATACTCTGGGCATCCTAAGGAGCGTGGCGACTTTACCACCGATGTTCGTGGTTAACTTCTCGCTAATGGAGTCCGATACTCCATGTTGCCATTCGTCAGATATACTTTCCTGGATATATTTCGTTATCAAGCCCAGGTGGAGCCATCTATGTTTCATTAAAACAACTTTTTTTTTTATTTTTTTTTCCCTTCTCTTATCCTGGTTTTCTTGTCTTTTTTGCCGGTTTTTCTTTTGTTGTTGTTTTTCTTGTCTTATTAGTTCTTTCCACAGGCCCGATAATGTGCTAAGGGTCGTTCTGGTTACATACCCTTGCTTTATTTTTATAGATTAATATTGCATTTGCCTTTCCGGTTTTTTATTCTTTTTTAGCATTTTAATTTCATCGAATTTTGGGAATGTCCGGTTTTCCATGCAGAATTGCACTAAAGCAGTTTGGCTTCTTTTTTTTGCCAGTTAGTTGTTTTTTTAATGTTTTTCGTACTTCCAATGTACGATATTGGGGGTATGTGTGCAATTGGAATTTCGTAGGTTCCTGATTCTTCTAGCATTTTTTCCTCGTTTTTTTTTGTTGACAGTCATACTTTTCACGGTGTGCACTGAGCTTCCTAGTTGTAAGTCATATTTAGCACAGTGCCTATTGATTTCTTTACTCACTCCTTCGAAGTATGGGTAAGCTCCTATGTATTTAAATTTTTTATTCCTCAATCTTCCTTTGGTTGTGCACTTCTTGGCCTTCTTTACTCTGAGTCATATGCTTTTTACTCTCATGTATCCATTTATTAATTAGCTAATTAGAAGTAAAGCCAGTCATCTCATACAACGGACTTTAGGACAATAACATCAACAAAGACCGGAATACAAGTGTGTGAAATGTTCCCATCGCTAGAAAGGAATGCCAAGGTAAGCATTATCCGCTAGAATTTTGTACAAGTTATTTTGATGAACTGTTAAAGTGACCAGGAGTTGGAATCCCAAGTTGGGAATTTTTATGTAATAACAATGGCTAGTAGAGTTTTCAGTTGTGGAAAACTTAGGTCTGGGTTTGGTTTGCTTCCCACTTTTTTTTTTTGCCTCAAAGTTGCAAAATTTTCATCTTATACAGATTTCAAGGTTACATGTCTTAAAAGAAAAACCAGTAATTATTTTGTTTCTCCAGGGATACATGTACTGGTACTCAACAAAACCTATGAGTTTCATTTTGTTGTTCGAACAGGTTTAGGAGTTACAGGCTCTGAAATATTTCTGAAAAATGGTTACATTAAACACTTGGAAATGCACAGAAACTGATGAATGCTTATTTCTATTATCAAAATATGTTTTCAGTCTTATGGAATTATACTTAAATACCTTTAACTACCAAGTACTATATGTACAATTTATACATAAGGTAAATAAAAAAACTAAAAAAAATTACCAGAGCATATTGTACAGTATGCAATTCACAAACTTTAGCAGCAACCCTTGTCTAGATGTATAGCCTTATTTCTGTGAGTGCGCTTGCAACTCACTATATTTGTTACTGTTAAATTTAATATTTTGAACAATTTTAATTTGTAACTGATCAAAACGTTAGCTTGCAAAGCTGTGCTCACAAGCCAGTCAAATCGTCAGTTTTTTTAGTTATCATACTTAAAAATAATCAATTGTGAAATATGCGACCGACAGGGCCACTATACTATCCCAAGCTGTTTCTTTTCTTTTCTATTTTTTTTTTTTTTAGGTTCTCTAAATTTCTTACTACTTTTAATAAAAATATAAACTAATGGAACAAACCATTTTATGCATTATTTTGGCATTGAATGATATTTTTATGTATGATTTATAAATGAACTTTTCCGTGGTTACATAAGAGATAATGAATGAATTCTTTTCTCTGTCAGTTTGAAAACTAAACACAATTACTGATTTTCATATGAAAAAAACTTTGACTGAACCCGGCCTTCAGCTTGTTTGGATATGCTGTATGTTCTTCCTGTTGCAGTGTTTACCTCAACCAAACATAATATGTGTGTCAGAGGTACTTCAAAACAATCATTATTAAACCAATAAAAAGATGAAGAAGGCCTATGTGGGTCCGTGAATCGAACAGTCACAACACCTTCATCATAGTTAATCTTTTCGTGGCACAGCGATGACTTCTGGTCATTCGTCCGTAAGGGGTCTGGGTTCAAATCCCGGTGAGGCATGGATGTTGTGTTTGTCTTACGGCACTGGCTCTCTCCTTTCCCTGGAACCAGTGGCCCTAAATTAGTGACAGGCGACTGCTTATAGCCCATTGAGTTGCTCATGGTTGTCATTAAACCTCCAATAAAAATAATAATAATAATTTTTTCAGCAAATCCCACATACCAACAACACATGCTATGTAGCAGTTAGCATGTAACTGTTAATCATCTTGAAAATTAATTACACTGATTTTGAAAATAATGCTGTAATATTTATCTGAACTTAATCTCTCAGCACCAATTCTGAAATTGAGAAGTGTGTAAAGTGATGCATTCTGCGTGTACCAGGAAGAGTTTTTGCGTTCTCAAAACGGGGGACTAAGCAGTTTACGCACTTTGTTCATCTCCTCTGCACACACAAAGAGAAATGTAATTTCTTTTATATTATCTTTGCAGAAGTTATACATTGTTGCATTGCAGGTCGGTGCAAACTGGCTTTGTGTGTGTGTGTGTGTGTGTCCCAACTTGGGGTTTCAACTCCCAGTCACCTTAACAGTCCATCAAAATTGGTGATTATGCTTGCGAGTACTGCAGATTTCAATGCCATTTTAATCAAAGTTAAAAAAATATTTTCTATCATTTCTATACATTTTCTGTAGCCAAAAATGTCCTCTTTAAGGTAGTGAAAACCAAAACTTTCGATTTACAATAAGAGGAAAACAGTTGCCTTTTTTCAAAACCATTGTGAGTCCCTATTTTAGCCTGCCGCAGAAAAGAAAAATTAACCTATATCCAAGATGGTGGCAGATAAATATAAAATAAAGATTGTTTTGAGCTACTCACTGAAAAGGTGTATAAAATGGTCCAGCAACCACTTAATAAAAAAATTACGTAATATCATGTCGAAATGTTCCACATATAAAACACGTCATTTTGGATTTCTTTTTCCTCTCCAAAATTGTGAATTGCCCAAAGTATTTTTTTCCCTGCTGAAAGGTTACATTATAATACACATATAAAAGTATTTTTAGTAAATTTGAGAGATGCCAACCACTCCAGAAATTCCAGCGTCTGTCCGGTATTTCTCTGAAAATACAAAAGTACAAATCAGCAATAAAAAATATGTTTTTTTTGTCGTAATTTTTTTGTTTTTATTTTTTATTTTATTTTATTTTAGATAAATGCTTGTGTTTGTGTGTGTGTTTTTCTTTGTAATTGTACGAATTCTGCTTATCGCTGAAGTTGCGGTGTAGTCTCAGTTTCTATTTCTGACGGCAAGCGTCATGAAAGATGCTCTTAGGTGCTAGAGCCTTAAAATAACTGCTAAGCGATCCATCCCTTTAGTAAAGGATGGATCTGCTTGGGGTGGAACTGCAACTGCACCTGCATGCTATAGTAAGGCAACTCAACTGTGAAGTAGCTCTTTTTAATTTATGTTCTCTGCTTATAATAATGATGGCTGACTTAATTTCTGAAAGAAAGGTAATAAGAAATCAGAAGTTCTTACCAGCTGAGTTCGCCAGAATGCGTAAGCGTGATACACTTCTAGTATGCATTGAAAAGTGTATTTACGCATTGAAATTTTTTCGAGACGTAAAAATACGCATTGGGAATTTTTCTTGACACGTAAAAATGAGCCTAAAAAAATGCATAAGATACACATCAACGCGTAAAAATGCGCTTCAAGAAACGCATAAATCCTACACATCGAAAAGTTTTACCAACACGTTAAAATATGCATCAAGACGGTATTTTGTCTTTCGAAAATGGAAGTAAACGAAATAGATTTTTTCCATAATTGTAATTTCGTTTTCCTGTGTTGTCAGTATTGCTGTTATATATCATTTCATTTGATAAATATTTGTATTTCAGTTTGAAAATGTAGGGAAAATTTCCGAAAACGGAAATTCGACGGCGCAAAAATTCCTCTGTAATCTTCAGGCATGAGAGTGCCACGGCTTTGAGGAATTTCTCCTTTTCCGTCATAATTTGCGTTTATCCTCAAGATCAATGCATAATTGAACATAATTTTTGGGGTAATTTGTACTAATGAAGGGTGCTTTCTGCCTGAAACTTTCAAAACTTTCAAAAACGGAAGTTAGACGCAGTGAAAATTTCTCCTGTAATCATAATTTTTTTTTCATGCGATGTTTTCTCTGCCTAGTATTGTTGTTAAATATCATTTTATTTCATAAGTATTTGTGTTTCATCTTGAAAATGGAGAGAAAATGTCGAAAACGGAAATCGGACCCAGCAAAGATTTCTCCTGTAATTAACCCCCCCCCCCCCCCCCATGATGTTCCGAGCATGTGTCCTGTGTTCTTAAATATTCCCCCATAAAAGCTTTGCGTTTCAGCTTGATAAAGCGGAGGGGTTCTGAAAACGAAAGTGATGAAGCTGGAAAGTTTGTAAGAAATTTATGCATGGTGTTCAAAAGTATTCATATTTTCAAAGTTACACTGTTTATCTTATCTAAAATAATGAAAGCTATCGTGCATTCATGGTCCTCACAGACTGAAAGTTTTTCAGCATGATGGATAAAATTATCAAAAAAAAAAAAAAAGAAAAACGACAATAAAGAAATGGGAAGGGAAACAAAGATATCAGCAAAATGAAAATTTAAGCACTGGATGTTGCACAGCTGCAGAGTCAACAAAAGACAAATGTGGCTGTGGAACTTGCTGAGAAGTTTATTAGATATTTTTAGATGTCTATGAGAATCTCAAAAGTTCAATGTATTCACTTCTTGAACACATTGCTGTTGCATGGTCATTACAGAACATGATAAATTTAATGTTATTGTTTTAAAATATGAATATTATTTATTACTAAAACAAGAAGCAAAATGGATCCAAATTCTAAATACATTGAGTGGTAGTGATATTTTTTTTAATATGAAAAAAAATCTGGATTGATTTTTCATAATCGCCAAGCATTTTCACTGCGCGCGCACGCATGCACGCACACACACACACACACACACACACACAATCTGTTAATTTTTCTAAAATACTCCCCACTTTTAAAAATTACTCCCTAAATTTTTCAAAGGAGTAGGTAAAAATACTCCTTTAATTTTTTTTTTTCTGGCAAACTGCTAACCAGAATATAATGCAAAATGGCCATGTTTGAAAAAAGGAAAAACGGCTAGTAGTGCACTGTGTATTGTTTGTGGTCGTGATTTTCAGTAGCATGTGGTGATCATGATTATTGTCATCAACATGTTGCTGGGCCGAAGCATCAAAAACTTGCTGGTGGATATGAAACCTCAAGTACAGTTAATTCTTGCTTTAAAGTTGATGATTCCGAACCCGTAATGAAGGCTGAGACACTGTTTACTAATTTCCTTATTGAGCAACAACATTCCAATAGTGTAGTGTCCATGCGGGACCATTATTTCATCGTATGCTCCCAGACTCTAAAATTGCAGGAAAGTACAGTGCTGGCCGCACCAAGACAACAGCTATAGTATCAACTTTAGCCCATGCAACATCTCAGAAAGTAGCCTTTTTTATGCAAAATAGTCCATATGCTGTTTGTACAGATGACTTGCTCAATGCAAAGGTAATGTTTTTAGTACTAGTAATTCCTCACAGTAATGCAGAAAGTGAATGCATATTCTGCATTGTGAGAAAGAACAGCACTGACTTTCGTCCAAATCTTTCTGACAAGGTTCTATCAGGTTTGCTGGTGGAAAAAATTAGAATGATTTTTGCAGAAGATTTGTGTTATACACAAGATTTTTCAAAATATATGATCAGGGAGCTACGATCAGCTACTTCTGCTTCCCTTGCGAAGGACTCAAATTTATTAACAACACAAGTTCATTTCTTTTCTCACCAGCTGCTTGATTTTCCCGGAGTGAGTTAATTGCAATGCAATATAAAAACTTAATATTTTTCAGTTATGTGACAGGAATATGTTTATGTGAACTGTATTTTCAAGACTGAAATTTATGAGCAGGAATATTTAACTGAACAAAATTCTGACCTGTTTATGAGGTATGTTGAAATTTCAGGGTTCCCACTCGACCTGGAAAACAGGGAAAACCTGGAATTCTCAGGGAATTTGAAAATGGTTCCAAAAATCAGGGGAAACTCAGGGAAAATTACCCTTTTTTGTAAAAATCAGGGAAAACTCATAGGGAAAAATTCCTTTTTTTTTTTTTTTTTTTTTTTTTTGTGAAAATGAATGGATACCTTATTTTGCCAAAAAAAAAATATTTTTCAAGATTTCAAACTTTTGCTTGCAATTACTGCCTGCCTTGAATTTGGTAGATATTACTTTCAGTTATATTAAGTATTTCCTTTATTCTCTAAAAAAAGAGGCAAAATTGAATTTTAAAATTGCCAGTTATTAATAAGCATTTGTTCAATTTCTGCAGGCAGTTGTTATAACATGGAACAATTAGGCACAATGGCTTCTGCTTGAAGAACACTTCACAAGAGAACCAACCAAATCATGGATCAAAGTCCTTTGTTGATTCTCTTGAAACATGTTTCTTTGAACAGAGCCATTCCATCATTAAACTTAGCTGCATTGTGTTATTGAAAAACTGAAACTATTCAACTGACATATTTTTTCTTACATATATGACCTGTTTCTATGGAAATGTATTTACAAATTCCGTGTGGGTAGTATTCACAAAAGTTCATGTAACTTTGGTACAGAAAAAAATGTGCACAGTTAGTTGTTATTAATGAAAAGATGATGGATCAAAGTCCTTTGTCTGTTGGTTCTCTTGAAACATGTTTCTTTGAACAGAGCCATTCCATCATTAAACTTAGCTGCATTGTGTTATAGAAAAACTGAAACTATTCAACTGACATATTTTTTCTTACATATATGACCTGTTTCTATGGGAATGTATTTACAAATTCCGTGTGGGTAGTATTCACAAAAGTTCACGGAACTTTGGTACAGAAAATAAGGTGCACAGTTAGTTGTTATTAATGAAAAGCAGGCAGTTTTATAAAGACAAATTACTTAAAGAATTTACAAGTGTGTGCTTTGGTGAGACAAATGAATGGAATGGAATGAAATGTAACAATTCTTTGCAACATGCCACTCTGGAAAACTTTAAAAACCACCTGGAAAACCTGGAAAAGTCGGAATTTTTTTATTACTTTTGAGTGGGAACCCTGAATTTTATATTTACTAATTTCAAATAATTTATACATTAAATTAAAAATACATTGCTTTATTTTTATTAAGTTGTAATTATTTTTTTAAATTATTTCATATTTTTGTAAATGTGCAAAATATCAGGCATGTTAGTACTCCTGAAGTTATGCTCAAAACTCCTGATATGGAGTCTCTAGGGTTGGCATCTCTGAGTGGGGGCTCATTTAAAAAAAATTGGTTTGTTTAATAAAAATGTGACCTCATTTTTCCATGTCTTTTGTCACTAAATTTTAAAAGTGTTCTTTTAATTCTAAAAATGTGCAGAAACAAGTTGTTCCAAAATGTATATATCATGCAGATCATTTTGAAAAAACAATTATGTGGCTGCAACAGTTAGTTGTGAAGTTATGAATTTTTTTGTCTTATAGTGTAGTCGGGAAAACTTGTAGTGCAAAAACTTTAAAGGCAGAGCTACCAAATTGTTAAAGTGGCATTACTCGAGATGAACTAGACAGACTTTCCTAAAATTTTCACAGGTTTCATATCTCACTAGTACAATACTTTGTACCAATTTTCACTACAATTTGAGATGGGTGGGTGACATCTTGTGAAAATGCTGGGATATTTGACATGGAATGACCCTGTTGTGACATCTACCACATTGATTACTGGTCCATCTTGGAGGTGCTTTCAACATCTATTGCAATGGACTAATTATTAAGCCAAAAGCAAATGAATCATGGTAATAAGATTTCTTTGCTTTGAAATAGGTACATAGGTGCTTTCTGAACACCCTGTAATTAGTAATTCTTGATGATGTAGGGACCTAGGTTTTCTCCTATGAATTCGGTAGGACCGTCATCCTATAATGAGGGGTGGGGTGGAAGCCACAGATGCCATGCCTTTTCCTGTCTCCAGACAATCTATCAATTATACAATTGAAACAGTTATTATTTGCATAAGTGAGATTTTTTCGTGGAATTCTGTTTTTTTTTTTTAATTATTATTATTATTATTATTATTATTATTATTATTATTTGAGTTATTCTCGAGTTTGATGCAAAACTGAAAAGAATCGGGGGAGGGGGTTCCAACTGGGGATATATCATTTTATTGCATAAATGTTTGCATTTCAGCTTGAAGGAAAGTATAGGCAACCATTTCCAAAAATGGAAGTGTCCTGGACTGCGCAAAAATCTCCTTGTAATTTTCAGGCATGATATCCTTCTGCAAATTCGAAGAATTCTGCTTTTTCCATTTACATTTGGGTCATCCATGAGATCAATGCACAATTGAACAGGAAATTTTTGGGATTAGTTAGGGAGGAGTGGGGGAAGGGGTTCCGTCGAAGACAGAATTCCAGCATCACCATCACTAAGCTGTTCTCTGAGATTCAGAGGTTAGTTCCACAAAGAAATACAAACTACTATATAATTTAGATAATTTTTACTTACTGTTGCCATATGAAACTTCTCCATTTACAGATATCTAGACACGCAATTCGGGCTTCACTGACATCCATCACACGACGTACACAAGATCTTCTTTACTTTATACTCATAATCTCTTTCTCATGCAGACACTCCTGAATCTGATCCTCCCATGATTTCCTTGGCCTTCCTCTGCCTTTCCTTCCTGCAACTTGGGCTAAAGAAATTGTCTTAGTAAGCATCTCATCACTCATTCTTTCAACATGGCCAAACCACCGAAGCATATTAGTCACCACCTTGCTAACAACATTTTGCTTCACATTACACAACTGCAACATCTTGATTCCTCACACAATTGGAACATGCCTTGCCCCCCCCCCCCCCACACACACACCTCCCCGTAAGTAATGCATTTCTTCAGCACACAAATGACTCCTATGTTTCTTCTGTAGTACCCTGGTTTCACTGCCATACATCCGAGTACACAGCCATGATCATTCCTGTGAAAACCTTTCAAAGCAGCCATGATTTTCATTCAATAAGGAATTCACTCGCCTACTAATTTCACCATCCAATTTTTTCTCTCTGTCAAATATGCTTCCTAAATACACAAACTCATTCACCTGGCCAATCACTGTGCCATTTAGACTTATATATTGCATTCAGTACTACCTGTTCTTTTCTCAAAAACCATAACTTTGGGTTTTCCCTTATTTGTACTCAGTTTAACCTGATGTGATCTCATCACTCTCATGTTGGCCAATGAAGGAAGTATTTTGTAGGGCTGCAAAGATGGAAGCCTTGCAAAAAACTTCCTGAACGATCACTGTTATTCATGGTGTAGGGGCCAGCATACTCAGACAGAAATTGTTGGTTCCATGTTTAATTCCTATCTCAGGATGACAAAGCTTTAAGATTTTCTGAGAAGTTGGATGCATGGTCAAACTTAAGTACTGCGTTTTTATTTTTATGCTAAAAAGTAAAATATTTGGTACCTTCCTTAAGATGTGGTCTTTAAATCTCAATTTTCTCAAGTTATTTTGGGGTGTTTGTTTAATAAATAACAGAAAAGTATTTCTCTTAATGTAATTTTTGAGCATCAAATCTGTACAGTTAGCCTTTCTCCATTTTTCAAGTTGATTATGAGAAATTAAAAAATAACACTTCTGCATTGTTCTGGAATTTCTCTTTAACAGAAGTGTTCCTTATTACTAATTTGTCTGTATTATAATCATATTTTGTTTTTAATATTTTAATTCACATTTGTTTCAGAGATATCAAGGGTGCCAGGGGCAGTGTCTTTATGAGTTGTGTGAGTGAACTTGTGCTGGAAACCAAAGAGGTAAACAGGTGATTTTTTTTTTTTTTAAGTTGTGAAAAGTATTTTATCTTTATTTTTGTTTGGATGCTTGCCAACATTTTTGGACTTCAGGACAAGTTTCTATGTATTAATTAGTAAAAAAATTTCTGTAGTTTTAAATGTATTCTGGAGCATGGTCGACTGAACTCATTGTCTTTGAATAATGGTGAGATAAATTACTGGTGGACGTGCAGAGCATAAAATCGTCTTTTATTGCTAGTTTTTGACAATATGTGCATTTCTACGTAAGAGCAGGGTGATGTCATACCACTTACAAGAGAACAACAGCATTGTTGTGTTTGTGTTGGTGTATTATATACCATCCAAAATATGTGTTTGTAATTTCATTGTGCAAGTGTCCTGAGAACAGTAAGGGTTGTTCATTTTCCTGACAGCAGGAGTGGCTTGTCGTTCTTGTGATACACATTCTTAATTCTGGTGACTGACTCAGGTAAAGGACTGGCTTGAACTGTTTCACGCTGGGCACATTTGTCTGTAGGACCATATTTGGTCTGGGAAAGCGCGTGCTGCCTTGTCAAACATACTTAATCAGTAAATGGATAGTAATTTTCATGAGAGCTGTGTCTAAAAAGCTATTGCACACAAAAAAAAATAAAAAAAAGGAAAAAAAAATCAAAATACCCACAATACCTCCATTAAAAGATAAACATACAACAGATACATTAGATTGTACAGTAAGGCTTGTGTCAGACATGACACTTTGAAAAAGGTAGCTTATTTTTCAGTGGGTTTGTGATCAGTGATGGGGACATGGTTATACCATTTCTGTCTAGGAAGCATGCATCAGAAAAGTTGCAGGTTAACATGACAAAAATCCTTGTGACAGGAGTTTATTATCATGCTGAAAGAATCTGGTCCCTTCCAGGATGTGGTCTCTGTGCAAGGAAACTCTTGGTCTGAAACAAACCTTAGGTAGTATCTGGCACTGAGGATGTGTTCAGCAGAGATAAGGGGTCTCCAGTGATGTTTGTGAAAGCAGTCCCCATACTATGATATGGCTGCTGTCAGCCTCTTGCCATTCAACCATGCAGTCTGGTTGCAGCTGTTCATTCACATGGTGCTAAATATTGACCCATCCATGAGCTTGTTGGAGCTGGGAACCTAAACTTTCAACCAGGCTGCTGTTTTCCAGTCATCTGATGTCCAATCTTGGTTCTCCAGTGCTCACTACAAGCAAACATGCTGAAGATAGTTGGCCCACATAGGCACATGAGTTGACTACTTACTCCTTAGGCCCATCTGCAAGAACATTGGTTAGATTGTGTGCTTGGAAACGTTTCTCTGGGACCTCCGGTTCCAAGTCAGTTTTTGGCTACTTTTTCATAGGATTTTATTGATTTTTTTTTCAAACTTATTTTTAACTTTTTCAACTATTTTTAATGCATATGCATACCTGCCAGGTGCTCGGATTCTCCGTAGTTTCTATGGATGGCGGTGTGAAACTATGGAGTTACGGAAGAGCCTTAAAAACTACGGAATTTCAAGTTTTTAATTTTGCCTCTAGACATTCAGGGATTTTTGTACGTCAATTTTATTTCTTTTAATCAGATTCACTGTGAAAACTTTTTATAGTGTTCGCTCATTTACAGTATTTTGAAGTTCCATTTTTCAGTCTCGCATCTTGACATAGAAATTCCCATAATATTTCCAATTGCCGCAACCACTGTGAAAATTCCTCTCTGAGATGAGGCCGCTGAGTTCCCTTTTACAACGTTGAACTCACATCAATGCACAGCGCATGTTCTATGGAAGGCAGGTCTTCTTTCAGCAGTTTGCATTGTATGTTAAGTCTCACTTGCTTTGCAGATATCACCCATGTTTTCCTCTGCAGCTGGTACAAGGCGAGGTACCACATGGGTGCATTGATTCCGCAGCCGTTGATTTGCTATGATCTCATCCAGTAGATGGCCGCTCGGACATAGGAGCAAGCTGTGGGCGTTTTTTTTATTCTTCAGGAGAGATGAAAGCAGAATAAACTGCAAACCGTGTTCTTTTAGCGTTGCACATTTCCCCCTGAACAACGTGTTACAGAGAGCTGTGTTGACGACCATTTTGAGCAATTTATTCGTGGACATTCTTTGTTAAGGAGCTTTCAAAAGTGAAAAGAGAATGAAGCATTCCTGTGATGAAGCAGTCAGTGACTTGAAAAAAAAAAGGTAAATTTTGCAAAAACAGCCAAAACTTTTGTGAAGAAGAGTCTCGAGAATGGCCATGACTAAGAAAGGGTGCGCTATCTGAAGGACACGCATTCTGCGTAATTTGCTCATCCATTTTTTTTATTGTTCATGGTGGAAAAGACAACTGCAGGTGTCACATTCTCTCCAGAAAGCATGCTGATTATTCAAAAAACCATAAAGAAAACAAAAGTATAGTGACTTTTTTAGCGGCAAAACTGACAATTCCGTTATTAATGCAGAAGCTTTCATCATACGATTTTTAGTTCAGTATAATATGCTTTTTCAGGCTTCTGATCATGCTGGAATGCTGTTCCGGAAGATGTTTCCAGACTGAAATTTCCAAAAAATTTTATAGTGGCAATTCTTCTCTTCAGTATGAAAGTTCTTTTCTATTGCATGTAATTATGTACTGAAAAGGTTCCCTATTGAAGATGAATTTATTCTTCATACAGAAGTAATTAATGTGAAAGACAGATGCTCTGTAACTTTCAAATCTGTAAAATATTTTGTTGATAGATTTCCAAATTTAGTTAGGAGTGAAGGTATGGGTTTGCTTGAGGTAGAATTTGCAAGTTATCAAGCAGAAAATTTTTCAGAAGACATAATGCAATGTGACCGCATTGACACTGTTTGGCATAAAATTGCCAAACAATGTCAAATATTGGAATTGCAGTAAAAGATTACAAGAATATGATAATCAATAACAGAGAAAAAACAAAACTCTTTGGCAGTGCAGGAGTATACAGCATTCCAATATAACCAACTAATAACAGCAATAGAATTAAATACATAGGAAGCACGAAAAACAAATTACAAAAAAGGTTAACACAACATATGAAAAAATGGGAAAAAAGAAAAGAAAAAAACAGCACAACAGCACTTGTACAATATTGCATAAAAAATTATACAGTACCAGTATTTAAAAACATCAAAATTATTTGCAAACAATCTACCAAAAAAAACATTCATTATGCCAAAGCAATAATAACAGAAAAAACTAAAAAAAGCAACTGTAATATTTGTAGTGGATTGAATATACTGATTCCCTGGAAAATACTCGTAGAAGAAGAGAAGAAAAAACAGGGAAGCAGACAGCGCAAAAACAACGCACCCAACCAGACCCAGACTTACACAAAACAAGACTATTGAGTTCCCAAAAACGGAGAATGGCAACATAATAGATCGATGATGTGTCATGACAGGTAAAGGCAGAGATTCGTGATCTAAGTGCGTGGCATAGTCAGTGTGGACTGCAGAAGGAACAGACTACTCAAAGTCCCAGAAGATTGCAATCAATTTTGCCGAAATGCATTGGACAATACAGCCAAGGAGTCCAGCAATATTTTTGGTGACTTGCGATTTCTCAAGAGGAAATTTTTCAAAGGACTCATACTTGTACATCTTGTCCTCAGGTATTTTAACATTTTACTGTTCATTGTAGTCCTTTGTTTTTTGTCATGACTACCCTTCCTGGAGTTTTTTTTTTTTTTTAAGAGCCTTTTTAATCTGGTCTAATGGATTTCTGAGCCCCTGTTGGCCTTTGGAATTTCAGACTTAAAGGTATTCTGGTCCAAAGCAGACTTGAAGAATAGAGCTCCCCCCCCCAACCCAGCCCCACCCCCTCCCTATTTTTTTAAACTTTGTAATCAATGAGTATGCATGCCTCCGTGAAAATATGCCTGCTGTTTTTTGGAGTGTTTAAACTCAAGAACCAAGTGAAAGATAATGCACCGATGACTAAGCTAACAACTGTTACGACCATAAGGTACGTTATGAATTTCGTCTATCTAATTTCTTGCAGTTAATTACAGTATTTTCCAATCGAAAAACGCATTGGACACAAAAGAAAAATAACATGTAAAAAGTTACAACAGTTAAACCCTTATCATTAAAAGAATGTTAACTAAAGATGAAAGTTTGCATGTGTGTGTGGCCAGAGTGTAGAAATTTTTGCTTCAGAAAAAGTTACAAGTTCATGAAAAGTATTTGTTGTGGTTACAGCTATCTGGCAAAAAAGAATTCTTATTTCAATAAAAAAGTGATGATATCATAGCTAACACAAATATACATTTATACTGCTGAATTAGACAGTTGCTCACCAAGAATTTCTGGGAAATTTGTGTGTGATCTTGGCCTTTTTCCGGTCTAACTTGAAACAAAGATAATAAGTGTTAAATACAAGAATGCCATCACTCTACCTTGTGAAAAAGTGAATAGTTCAATAAACTGAAAAATCATAGAAAACATTACTGATGGTGAGAGGAAAATTTAATTGTTCAATTGCAAATTCTACAATGTAAGTTTTCTTGTGCCTGATTCTAGTATACTTTTGCACATACGTAGCAGGGAATTTTTTCTTGAAAAGGTAGAACATTTTCTGTTCATCCTGGCCGGAGTATCGAGTACCTTCCATAAAAAGAAATTTTCCAATGAGTCGTAAATGTGTAGGTATAGTACTTAATATGCATGGCATGTGCTACTGTTACACCATGAGTTTGGAAAATAGAATACAAAAGAAACACATACAGCATATTAAATGCATTTATTTTTGTGGTGTAATAAGCACAAGGATTCGCCAAGCTTTCACACTCCACTGGGAAGCTTTTTCAAGGCAATGGTAGGCATAAAAATAACTTGCCATGCCAATCTCACTTTTTCAAATTAGCCTACATCTAATTTTCTGAGATCCAAGGGAAAAGACAAAGTACATATGTAGATACATGCAGAATAAAGATGCCCTAATACCATGCCTTTAGGCAGTTGAATAGGTGCACAAGATGACAATATAGGTAAATTTTCCACTCCTAAAAGCATGCAAAACGAATAACCACACTACAACACCTACTCCAAAATGTATTGTAGCCATAATTTAGTATGTGCATATTACTTTCATAACATAATGTGTGCTTCTCAGTTGTACTATGCATGCTATTTATTCTTTTAACACTTCCATTTGAAACAAATTTTCTCAGTTTGTATTAAGATGAAATTATTTTCAGATATGCCCTTGTGTGATTTTCTCAGCTCTGACCATTTTACTCAGCTGAAGATTATTACATGTATTTTAAAGTTTCTCTACCTTATTTTTTGCTTTGCTGTGTTCACTATACTATGCTTAGTGTGCATTTTATTTTAATGAGATTTACTGTACATTTTCAGAGTTTATATTTCTAGGCTGTTGTTAAAAAAATAAAAAATTAAGACTTAAAAATTGTATTTTGGTTTTATTCAGGAAGTTTTTTACATTTAAACTATGTAGCATAATTATGGTTCTTAATTTAGTCCATCAAAATTGTCTAAAGTACCTTTGTTATGACAGTGACTACAATATAGCTTCTCATCTTGTTGAAGAAAAAAGTCATGAATTTCTTTTTTAAGTAAACACTTTGTTTCAGGAGTGTACTTTCCATGTTAACATTTGTTCACAGGTAAGCAGTTGGTTTATCTAGATGTGATATGTATCATAACATTAGTTATAAAACCAATCTTTGGAAAAGCATGGAACTGGATATGCTTTTGTAATAGCATACTGCAAGTACAACAGCAGACAAACAAGTTATGAAACAAAGTTTATTGCATTACTTTTGCAAATTTATAAAAGTCATAAACAGTGATTTTCCTGTTTATTATATAAAATTGTTGCATTATGTATATATATAATAAACAGGTGTTGCATTATCGCCCATGAATACCAGCTCTGGACCCCACGGCACCTGAAAATTCTCACATAAGGTTCCAGTATCTCGTCTCTGTACCCCATAGTGGTAATGGTACCCGTGTTGAAAATGCGGAATTCTGTGCCCCCATTCAACATGATGCTTGCCCATGCCATGACTCCGTCACCACCAAACTGGTCCCTTTCCCTAGTGTTATTGGTATTGTAATGGGTTCCTCGTTCTTTCCTGAGAGTGGTTCGACAAGAATCAGTCTGCAAACTTAATCTGGACTCATCAGTGATGAGTACATTGCTCCACTGATTATCCAGTTTCAACTTTCCTAACTCTAGTTTAAACAGGCCCTCCTGTTCACAGGGTTGAATGGGACACAAACTATTGGATGCTTGGCATAGAGAACGATGGCCTGATCCTCCTGCAAACAATTTGTCTTGAAACTCTTGTCCTGAGGTGGCTGTAAGCTGTGCAGAGAGTTGCCTGGCAGACATCGTCCTGTAATGTTGTGCAGTTAATGCACGATACCTATCCTGCTAAGGGGTTGACTGTTGAACGACCTTGTACTGAATGGTGTCTAGCCTCTCCAGTGTCTTGGAATCTTTTCCAAAGTCTGGAGATGTTACGTTGTGGCACATTCAGTGCTCTGAAGACCACTGATTCGAGCCTTCTGATTAGTCTACCCTGCAAAAAAAATGGTCATCCTGACATCTTTGTTTCATATTACATTCCTGATCACCAGTGACAACTCTTCTCATGGGGATTGCAAGAAAATGGAATAAGACAGAACGGAAAGCTGTTTTTATGGAACTGTGAGATATTTGCATAATGAATGTCAGGGGATGTTATTTGGCTATCCCTGTGATCAGTATAGGTATGTGGCTAATCAACATAGCAATGTCCACTGTTCTATCAGTTTTAATCCTTTACTTTGTGTGTTTTACCAGTTATGCTAACTTTTGGACACCAGTGTAATTAATCGCCAAGTAAAATAGGTGTTTTGAAAATATTATGAGTAGTGTGGGCTGATGAACAACAAAATTTCAAAATATATCGAGTAGATGAGGTTAAAAAACAAAAATCGAAGATCATTCCACCAGAATAATATACCTAGATGAAATCTCAGCAGTTGAGAATTGATTGGAAGATACAGAACAAAAAATGGGCCCCAGGAGAATCCAAGTTCATCTAGGATTTATTTCTCAACAGCAGTTTATGCAAATATGTTACTACCAGGTCATCATAATTAAATTAAGATTAAATTGAAAATCACCAGACTTAGTAACTTGTACAAAGCTATGACTCAGAGTAAAGAAGGCCAAGAAGTGCGCAACCAAAGGAAGATGAGAAATAAAAAATTGAAATACATTGGAGCTTTCCCATACCTGGAAGGAGTGAGTAAAGAAATCAATAGGCACTGTGCTAAATATGACTTACAACTAGGAAGCTCAGTGCACACCGTAAAAAGTATGACTGTCAACAAAAAAAAACAGAGGAAAAAATGCTAGAAGAATCAGGAACCTACGAAATTCCAATAGCACACATACCCCCAATGTCGTACATTGGAAGTACGAAAAACAGATTAAAAAAAAAGACTTAAACAACACATATCTAACTGGCAAAAAAAAGAAGCCAAAACTGCTTTAGTGCAATTCTGCATGGAAAACCGGACATTCCCAAAGTTCGATGAAATTAAAATGCTAAAAAAGAATAAAAAATCGGAAAGGCAAATGAGGAGGGAAGAAGCAATATTAATCTACAAAAATAAAGCAAGGGTATGTAACCAGAACGACCCTAGCACATTATCGGGCCTGTGGAAAGAACTAATAAGACAAGAAAACCACAACAAAAGAAAAACAGGCAAAAAAAGACAAGAAAACCAGGATAGGAGAAGAAAATTAAAAAAAATTAAAAAAAAAAAATACGGGGAAAAAAAAGTGTTCTTAACGAAACATAGATGGCGCCAGCCAGGCTTGATAACGAAATATATCCAGGAAAGTTTTTCCGACGAATGGCAACAAGGAGTATCGGACTCCATTAGCGCGAAGTTAACCACGAACATCGGTGGTAAAGTCGCCACGCCCCTGAAGATGCCCAGAGTATGGGCGAAAATTTTGAGTATAAAGAACGGTTAAAATTGATGTTTGAATCCTAAGGCAAAGATCCAATGAGTATACCCAGCGAAAAGAATGAGAAGTAAAGCCAGTCATCGCATACAACGGACTTTAGGACAATAACATCAACAAAGACCGGAAAACACGTGCGTGAAATGTTCCCGTCGCTAGAAAGGAATGCCAAGGTAAGCATTATCCGCTAGTTTTTTGTACAAGTTACTTTGAAATATCGCACGTAAAAGAGAATAGTACAATAATTAGAGCTATATAATAGTCAGAATTAGAACTACTAAGTGGAATCACCAGACTTGTTAAAAATGGTAGTCTAGTATAGTTGCATCCATGATGTAATCATGTGAAAAATGGCCTAGAGTTGTAGTTTTCCCTTTTGTAATAAAAGCTGTGGAACTTGTGTAACATGTTTAGAGAGATCTGTAAAATGGGAGTGAAGTTGAATGAAAATGCAATATTACCTTTGGATTATTGCAATATTATTTTTTTTGCGTAATCATTTTCACCTTAGTTCACTTAAATATAACTGTGTAATATATTCATTATTTTTGTTTCATATTTCATTGCAGTTTGAAATGCTTTTGGGAAAAGTGGAACCAGATGGTTGTAGAAAGGTAAGAGTAGTATGTGCATTTTAATTTTTGAGCATTTTTAATAATAGTGAAATATTGTAATTTTAATGTAGATATATGCTGTTTCATGAGGCATTGTGCAGAGAATTTTAATTTTTAACCTGCTGCTTACTCTAACATTGAAGCTTTGTAAATAGTGATTTGTCATGTCATTATATTATAAGCATGTTTAATGATGTTCTTAATTGATTCCTTGCCTAGAAAGTAGCAGATGTAGTAGGAGAGGTCACTTGAGTCTTAAAAGAATTGAAGTTATTTGCTAAGCTATTAGCATTTAATCTTGATGGGAGGAAATCATGTTACAAGCAAGGAGAGTGTCACTGCATGAAGCTTGTCCAACCAAACACTGTCAGCTACAACGATGAGCCATTACATTATGACAGCCTACCTAATAAGCTGTAGGACCCCTTTCGCCTGCAAAACAGCGGCCACTCGAAGAGGCATCGATTCGATGAGATGGTGATAGGTATCCTGGGGTATCTGGTACCATAATATTGACAGCAGATCCTCCAGTTCCCATATGTTTCGGGGGGGGTGATTTAGCATGAACCCGCTTTTCCAAGTCAAACCACTAATGTTCGATTGGGTTTATGTCAGGTGAATTTGGAAGCCAGGACATTAACATTCCAAATTCTGGCAGTGTGGCATGGTGCATTTTCCTGTTGGTAATGGCCATCACCAGCAGGGTACACAGTTGCCATGAATGAGTGAACTTGATCTGCAACGATGTTCAGATACCTGAGCTGTCAAAGATGGGGCGTAAAGTGGTGTCTAAAGAAAACATCGCCCACAGCATAACACCGCCGGCGGCGGCCTGTTTCCGCCCTACAATGCATCTAGGTGCCATAGCCTCCATTGGTAATTGCCGCATCCACACTCTGCCGTCAATGTGATACACCAGTAATCTTGATTTGTCCGACCGGGCCACTTTCTTCCAATCATCCACGGTCCAATCTTGATGATCTTGGGCCCATTTCATACGTTGTTGGCAATGACGTGCAGTGAGTGTGGGGACCTGGCTGGGTCTTCAGCTATGCAGGCCCATGCGCAGAAGGCTGCGATGAACTGTGTGCAGTGACACATTGCCCTGATCACCACTGTTATAACTGCGGGTAATTTGTTGCACTGTGGCCCTGCAGTCACTGTGAACAATGCGCGACAGTCTTTGCTCCCCTCTGGCATCAGTGAGCTGCGGACAACACACAGCTAGACAAAGGTGTATTGTTTGGCCATCTGTGCACTTCTTTTGATACATACTCACTACAGCAGCATGTGAACAACCCACAATCCGCGCCATTTCCGAGATCGTAGTTCCGAGGCGCCGTGCCATCACAATTTGTCCTTTATCAAACTCCGATAAATCGGCAGCTTTTCCCATTCTGACTCCGAACACTCTAGTAACAGAAAGCCAGTCCTCTGGTTGTGTATATGAACTTCGGCTATGCCACCGTTCGGTCTCCAGGCGCACTTATTTCTCTGTGCTGGAGGTGGTCATAATGTAATGGCTCATCGGTGTAGATGTTGCAAAACTCTTTATAATTGTACACTGTAGTGCTGATTATGAAAACAAAACTTGGCTAAAAATAATCCAATCATGCAAGTAGACATGCCTCAGAAAACTTGAAAATGACATGGAACTGGAACCCAGGGTTCCCACGCAACCTGGAAAACTGGGAAAATGGAATTCTCAGGGAATTTGAAAACTGTTCCAAAAATCAGGGTAAACTCAGGGAAAATTGTGCTTTTCCATAGAAATAGAAATCAGGGAATTTTTTATCAGGAAACTTATAAAGTCAGGGAATTTTTTATTTTGCCAAAAAAATATATTTTTTTCCAGACTTTTGTAATATATTTCTGTATTACAAAGTTTTAAAATAATTCCGAGTTGTTTTATCCTTCGAGGCAACTCCGCAACCCACCCACCGATTAAAGTGCAGCTGTGCTGGGGAGTGCGTCTCTTTGCGGTTTCACCATCTCCAGATGATCTAAACTACCACCGAACAAACAGACACGTCAAAGCGTGAGAGAAAGCCATTAATCACACGCCCATTTCTCAGGCTCTCTTATCTGCTGGCATTCGCGCAGAGGCAGTGATTTGTTTCTGAGTAGGTGCCCTGGTTCTCTGTGTAGACTGGGAAAAAAATTATGAAAAAGCTAATTCCTCAATTTTTTAAATAACCGACTGAAATTTTTACAGTGGGCAAGATATATGAAAATAACGTTCCATTTTAAATTTCGCCGAAATTCATCGGAAACTTTAGAAGTTAAGCTTTTTCCCCCCCCTCTCTCCTTTCCTTTTCCATGTTCCACTTGTCTTTTATCAAACCGTACAAAAACATTTTATTTTGCCAGATGTTGGTCATCCTAATAAATTCGCCCCCCCCCCCTTCAAGAGCAGTGTGGATGAATGTTGCAAATTGAGGGCACCTAATTTATTTTGAAAAAGGTTCGTATCACTTACGTTCTAAAGCTTCGCTTTCGTAATTCTGTAGCAGAGTTGGAATAGTTGGAAAAGTATGTACCTTCAAATGTTTGAACAGGGAAAATATTATGAAATAGGAAGATTCTTCAAAGAGGGGGAAAGATTAATTTTTTTCATAGTAATTACGAGTATTTTGACAAAAAATATATGAAAAATACCATGCAATGAAGCCGGTACTATTGCATACTTACCAAATTTCCCAGATTTCACGGCCGTTTTCTAGATTTGTTGTTTTACGGCCGGAAAGAGATTTTTCTTGATTCTGTCATATTTCTATTTCATAATGCATGAAGAAATTTATTTATAGCTATTTTAAGACTATATTCCGATTACTGCAAGAGCTGGCTGGTTGCGAAAAATAGGGTAGTCCAATGCCCGGAACCATAGATTTTCACACCTGGGTCATTCCACGCAAAATCGTCAGATATTGAAATAATTTTCCACCAACACATCTCCGATTCTTACGATTTTTTTTTTACGGGTAGCAGCCTCCAAGTTATAAAAAAACCCCTGAAAGTTTCAACTTTTTTTGTTTCTGATAGATTAGAAGATATTATTTTTTGAATTCTTGTGCATAGTGGAACCGTTTTCCATAAAAACGCAAATATCTCCGTTATTTAGAATAAGAAATATAAAATTAATCATTCTCTCGTAATTTTTCCCAAGGTTTCAGCTTATACATAGGGGAAAAAAATTTGCAAGAACAAAAGTTAGACGGGGTAGAAATTTTCTTGTAATCGTAAATTCTTTTTCTTGCGTTGCTGCACCTCACAAGATTTGCATAAATTATTCATTTCACATCTTTACCCTCACATTGCCGAAAAAAATAAAAAAAATATATACCTAGTTACTACTGATTTAAATCTTTGCCGTGCGTGCTCTATTGGTTTCAGGTTTGTCAGTGCAGGCGCTAAAGCCCCTGTCTCCGTTTTGGATGACGTTATGTGTGAGGAGTTACTGCAAATGACCTGAGTGGTCTCCAGTCCTTTCTCGCACTTTGCTTGATCAACATTGCACAAATGTATTGCCCTTTGTAAAGATATTGTTAAGTATAAACATGCTACTCGCCACAGGATGAAAAATTATGTTGACAGAAAAGTGTTAGGAGGATTTTATTTTGACGTAGCGTGGAAATGAACTGTGACCTGTGAGAAAAGTTCAGTACTAATGTTGGTGTCACAAACGTAGGCAATCAATTTTAAGACTTCTGCATTTTGGAAGTACTTGTATGAATTGTAGCCTCTCAGGCAAAATGGTATTCTGTATTAACTGTTAGTTTTCTCCACTTGTTGCTTCCATTATTTTTTCTTTATCCCTGGGTTTTTTTTTTTTTTTTTTGCCGTTATGGCATTAAGATCTCTGTGTGCCAGCTTATTGGTTATGAAATTCAACAGCACAATGTCTAAATATCCTATGCTGCGTTATTTAGAAGCAAATAGCAGAGGTGCCAACTATTATGAATTGTCCGTAATTATTACAGTTTCGACTGTCAGATTACGGAATTACGGACAGGTTGGAAGAATTACGAATTTGTGTGTTTTGGAGAATCTCAATTTTGTATCCTTTCTTGTTAAACCCTTCTAGTGCGACGCTGCCGATTTGTCGGCCTTCGATTTTGATCCACATATTTTCCGAATCAGACTGCAGATTTCGGTGTCTCAATGATCATATCATTTATCAATCATATCGTTTTGAAATGGAATGTCCGTGAATCATATCGTCAAACAGTGATATTATCGGTAGAATGGTACCGTAATTTTCTTCGTATAATCTGCGGATTATCTGCTAAAAAAGTTAAAGTTATAGGTTTTGCGGATTATACATCGATGCGGTTAATACTCTGATTTAAAAAATTACAACCTTTCGATTTTTTAAAAATCTGCAGCGTGATTGTGCAAGGAAGGGTGTAATAATTGGAAAAGGAACTCCCTCAGAAGAATTTTCCTCAGTTCAGGAGTTTGTACGGAGCGGGGAATGTCGTAACGAAAGATTGGGAAAGTTGTGGGGAGGGACGACAGGGGTCATTTTGATATCGTTGAGGAGAGCCCTGACTGTCGTGCCGGCTCTGTTCTTGGCAAAAAGCCAAAGAAGTACGCACCGCACTTGCTGCACGAACCTATGCGTTTCTCCTTTCGGATTTCATGTGCGCGACCTTGTGTCTAGTTTGCTTTCGTTGTTTTGGCGAATGTCGTTGCTGCTGTTTTCCTTCATTGCTAATCATGATGTATGTCTCTGAAAAGGAAACGTTTCAGTTACACTGCTGAATTTAAACTTGAAGGGGTGGACAGAATTGAGGATGTGATCGTGTCACTGCGACACTGCGCGATAGTTTTGAGGTCAGAACACAATCGTGCAGCAACGTACGGAAAGCCTCTGTGTCGCGATCTAAAATGTGAACAAATCCGTCGGTAAATTCCGCGGGAGAATTCACGTGTTTTTTATTGGCCCACGTATAAGACGATCTCTCGACTCTGAAAGGAGGAATTCCTCCAAAAACTTTCGCCTTATACGCAAGTTCATACGGTATTTCTACGACTTGTTCTGTATCAGCCTTTCGTCGTTGGCAAGGTGTAATGCAATACTCTGGAGTTGCATCGGCGTGATCTATGGATGCCACACCCTTTATCTGTCCGGAGATAAAAAATATAAAACAGTTACCTTTAAAAATGAATTTCTTCATTTAATAAAATCGTTTTTTCTCTTACTTCTTCGGACTCATTATGTGTTTCTGTAGCGTGGAAAGAGCGATGTATTTATTTATTTATGTGACCGACTTTTCTGTCGGAAATTCCACTTCTGGTTCAACATCTATGATGTGCGGATTATACTGCGATTTTTTTTTTCCTGAATGTCAGTCTGCGGTTTATACGAAGGATTTTTTTTTTTTTATGTGAATTTCGCGTTCTGCGGAAAATACGACGAAAATTACGGGTTATATGCCGTAAGTGTCATCGTAAAAGAGTTTGCGCTTGCTATCGGTTCCCCACGCACTTTCTCCGTGTGACAGGAGAAAGGTTACTTTAGCCAAAACTTTTCCTACTGCAGTTGAGGCAGTGCTGTTCACTTTGCATCGTTGGCGAATTATAAGGCGTCGTACTGTCGGAAATCACTTTTTCGAGCTCCGTTCGAAGTGCAATAACGATCAACTTGTCGCAACGCGTGGTCCCGCGATGACGGATGTTTATATTTCTTACGGACTTTCACCGCGCGGGAGAACGAAGTGCGGTGTTTTATTACTAGAAGCACTTCACATTATTCATTTCTTTTTCCCAAACAAACAGACACAATCACAAAACTCCATGAATTACGAATCCCCATCTTTTTCCAAACTCGTGTTAGCAGAGGATGACTTTATTGACAGCTTGTTCCTCAGACTAGCAGACGTACTTTTTCCTACTGCGTGAAATGTTTTTCTAAGGTTATTTGAAATGGCTTGTAGTGAGAGTGAAAGTTTGCCAAGTGATGATAATGATTTTGAATCATCTGAGAGTGATATTGGCCAAGCAACATCAAACTAGAAAACTTGCCACTGTGCCACGCACACCATATCTTCTTCAGAAGGTGAAGATCTTCATAGTGAATCTTCAGATCATGAAAGTTCTGAAAGTGAATGGAGGATGTTAATAGAAAGAAGTGATGAACAACCTCAGCATCTTTTTGATTATCATGAAATGCAGGGGCCCGAACAGGCTCCTGCAAGTGATGTGGCACCTATTGCATATTTTTACTTGTTTTTTACCAATTTCATCCTTGGAATTATCATTTCTGAAACAAATAAATATGCAAAGAGGTTTCTCCAGGAACTTCCAAATCTTTCTCCCAAATTTTGAGCAAGGAAATGGAAAATGTTATAAATGCTGAAATAAAAGTTTCCTTGCGTGCCTTCTAATATGAGAGTAATCAGTAACCCATGTAGGACGAGATGATTGCCGAAGGCATATCCAGTCAAAACAAACACCAAGATTGTGTAAAATTAAAGACTCGATCAAAGCCTTTAGATAATATTTTTTTGCAAAAAAGAATGAAAATAGCATGATAAACGCTAAATATCTGTTTACTACAATCGTTGTGGAGCATAACCTACCTATAGCAAGCTGTGATCATGCTGGTTGCTTCTTTCATGCTATGTTCCCAGACTCTGATATTGATGAAGCTGGATATCCTTGAGCAGATGTGGCATAGAATGAAATATCTAAGATGAAGGATTCATCTGGCCTTCCCAAGTATTATGCATTGCCTAAACTAATGTTGGCAATATTGACTATCCCTCACAGCAATTCCTCTACGTAGAGAATATTTAGTATAGTAAGGAAAAACCTCACATACTTTTGCCCAACAATGAGCACCAAAACATTAAGTGCCCTTCTTGTACAGAAAGTAAAGCATTTTCCTCAGGTGAGCTGTGTTATAAAAAGTTTTCTGAAAAAGAATATACCACTGCAAAACAAGCAACAAGGGAGTTTTTATGTCAGCAATGACATGAGGTAAGTACAATATTGATAATTTAATTTCATATTTTTTTTGTGAGGATAGTTTAAACATACAAAGTTATTACACATTTCACGCATTAATTTCTCATGAAATACCCATTCCACGCATTAACGATGAGGCTTCGTATGGTGATTACCGATCGGCAACTCATACAAGTATTACAGGTTACACAGTAATACTATAATATTGTCCTTAACTTAAAAAAATGGCGTGTTATATTACTGAAAGTTTGTGTTCGATTACTGAAACATTACTGAAAAATCCCCTATTGATTACTGATACGTTCTGCTAGAGGTTGGCACCTCTGTAATAGCATAGATTCGATGTTCTCATTGCCAAGTGCCAGAACTAACTTTAGCTAAAACAATGACAATTTTGATTTTTAAATGTCAGCAGTATTTTCCCTGATTGCTAGAAATCGTTGGGATGGTACTGGCACACGTTTTTCCTCAGACACGGAAATGCTGTCACGATTCTCTCTCTCTCTCTCTCTCTCTCTCTCTCTCTCTCTCTCTCTCTCTCTCTCTCTCTCTCTCTCTCTCTCTCTCTCTCTCTCTCTCTCTCTCTCTCTCTCTCTCTCTCTCTCTCTCTCTCTCTCTCTCTCTCTCTCTCTCTCTCTCTCTCTCTCTCTCTCTCTCTCTCTCTCTCTCTCTCTCTCTCTCTCTCTCTCTCTCTCTCTCTCTCTCTCTCTCTCTCTCTCTCTCTCTCTCTCTCTCTCTCTCTCTCTCTCTCTCTCTCTCTCTCTCTCTCTCTCTCTCTCTCTCTCTCTCTCTCTCTCTCTCTCTCTCTCTCTCTCTCTCTCTCTCTCTCTCTCTCTCTCTCTCTCTCTTTTTAATTTTGTAATAGCTGTTTTAGTTTGCTTTGTCTTTAAAGATTCTAAGTGAGTTCTAATAGAAAATACAAATTGTTAGATCGATTTGATAGAACCGCTCTAACAAAATGTTAAGAGACTGTCGGACACTCGCCATTTTATCATTCCCGTTAGACTTCAATTTCAGAAAAAGTTTCAGTGTTCTTTAATATTTATGTAAAATAAGCACTTAAAGGATTTAAAGCTTCAGCATTGTATCATTTAAGGGCAATTTATTCTCTTCAGTCACAATTCTCTCAGCTTGCATTTTTAAACCTAACTGGAACTCTAAATGTTGTGAGTTGTTTAAAATGTTATTTATATACTTGTGTGCACTTAAAATACTGATAAATCAGGTATATAATTTCACCTAATCGATTGAAATATTTCATTATATGTAGAATTTAAAATAAGTCTTTGTTCAAATATTCTTTAAAACCTGTAAATACATGGTTTGCCACCTCGGTGGTGCAGTGGTCTAAGCTCTGGCTTCTGACTATTTGTCCAAGTGAGCCTGAATTCAAGTCCCAGATGAGGTATGGGTGGTGTGTTTATCTTACGGCACTGGCTCTCCTTCTTCGTGAAGCCAATGGTCCTAAATTAGGGATGGACGGATGACTGCTTATAGCCCAACAAGTTGCTCATGGTGGTCGTTAAATCTGAAACAAAAAATAAGACATGATTTTGTTAAATATTATGTAAAATTTATGTTAAATACACTAATTTTTGTAACTATAAAGTAATTTGGGAAAATGAAAGTTATTTATCCTTTATATTCCATATTTTCTGTTTATCTTTATGGACTGTATAATCGGGACGTTCATTATGTGGTGTCTTTTTAATTCTTCCTCATGTGAGATGAACATAACATTATCAGTATTAATTTCAGGTAAGCAATTATTTGCAATTACAGCCTGTCTAGAATTTGATAAATCTTGCTTTCAATACATTATATTATTCCTTAGTTCTCTAAAAATTATCAAAACTGAATTTTAAAAATTGCCTGTAGACATTACGGTTTTATTCGATTTCTGCAGATAGTTTGCTTCATATTTTGTAACATGGGAACAATTAGGCACAGTGGCCTGGTACACTTTTGCTTGGAGAGGTACACTTTTGCTTGGAGAAACACATCACAAGAGAACCACTTAAACAATGGATCAAAGCCCTTTGTTGGTTGATTGTCTTTCGACATTTCTCTGAGCAGGAGCCCATTCGGTCATTAAGCTTATCTACACTGTGCTATAGAAGAAAGGAAAACAAACTATTCAACATGCAGATTTTTTCTTACATATGAACTGTTTCTACGGGAATGTATTAACAAATTCTACATGGGCAGTATACCACTTAGGTTCAGAAAAGATCATGGAATTATGGTACCAAAAATAATATGCCTCATGCATTTAATTGTTATTAATAAAAAGCAGGTAATTGTATAAAGAACAGTTATTTAAAGAATTAACAAATATGTATGCTTTCGTAAGGAACGCAAGAATGTAAGGAAATGCAACAATTTGTCGTAATGTGATTTGATTTGCCGCTCTGGAAAAACTCTCAGGATCACCTGGAAAAGTCAGTTAATTTTTTTCTACTTTTGAGTGGGAAACCTGAAACTGAACTCTCATCTCCCGATTTACGTTTGAGTACGATACTGTTATACATACTCGAACGTAAATCGGGAGATGAAGTTTCAGTTCCCGTTCCAGGATGATGTCACTTTCAAGTTTTCTGACGCATGTCTACTTACATGATTAATTTGACACCTATTATTATTAGCAGGGCTCAAAAATACAGTCACCCGCTCGCCATTGGCAACCTAATAAATCGTGTTGGCGACCACAATTTCAATACATGCTTCTTTTTATTCCGCTGTGCCGTAGAATGAGTAGCAGTATTTGTTTTTTAAAATACATATATCAAGAAACAGGGTTCCCACACTACCTGGAGAACCGGGAAATCAGGGAATTGTCAGGGGAAAAAATATTGGCTCAAAAAGTCAGGAAAAACATGAATTTTCATAAAAAAATTAGAGAATTTTTAAATTTTATTTCGTAAGTCAGGGAATTTGGGGAGAGTCTAAAATAAAATACTTTTTCCTCTGTGTTTGATCTTTCTCCGTATTTAACATTTCGTTTAGTTCACTCCCAAGGACTGAACTGTAGGTTAAAGGGGAAGGGGGTGAAACTAGCGTATTTGGCAGAGTTCTCCGTCATTGAGCACTAGAAAAGGAATTCATTGCAGGCACGTGGGGAGGAAACCCCTATGGTGGCTACTAGGAAATAAAAAGGGTGCGTAGTGTTGGAGTGAGAGTGGAGCCTGTGGAGGGGTTACGATGGAGTGACCAAAGCATTTCCTGCCCCTTTCATGCCTTTGTTTGACTGCCAGACTGGGGATAAAAATGGTGAAAACTAACTTTTTTTATTTTTCATGAAACTGGCTGAAATTTTTACATACACCATAATTGGTTAACAGAAGCTGACCTCTAAAATTTCGCGTGAATCGGTAAAGAACTTTTGAAATTATCCTTTAAAAATTTTAATGGGATAAATCTTTAATGTAGTGCTCTTACTGAGGGTTTCTGGTGGGCTTTGCCATGCCTCAGTGCGTTTTAGGCTAGGAGAGCTTACTGGTGAAGGGTCACTAAACGGGCTTTGAGCGGTTGCAATGATTGCGTGTGCCAACAGGAGCCAACTGAGTTATTGCCTTCTTTAACGTTCCAAGACTCTTTTCAGAGTAAATGTTTATGTTTCACTGAATATGTTGCAGAATGCTTTTCATTCTTTTTTTTTACTGCTATTTAGAAAGAAGATGAAGTGTTCGTATTCTATTTTTCCCCCTCTTTTCTCTGCAAGAAAAGATTTCGCTTCAATGTTTGACTTTTAAGTTTGCGTGCTCAATATTTCAATGACTACATCTATTCCTTTTCAATTTTTTTTTGTTTTGATATTTATTATAACCGCATAATAAGGTTATGAATTCACTCTCCGCGAGAAACGTGCTGCAGGATGACAAGCGTAAAATTATTTTTTTTAAGCTTTTATCTGATTCGCTTGAAATTTAAGGGGCCCGTTCCTGTTAGTGATTTATGGAGTTGATTAAAGGTTCAGTCAATTTTGCGAAAAATCCACAAAAACATATTTTCAACATTTTTTTATCGCAGTCTCAGAACCCCATGTCGGATACTTCGTTATCAAACCAAAGCCTCTGGCCAATGCGAAAAAAGGGACTACTGCTGGTGCGCATGCTTTTACCGCGATCAGAGTTTCTGCCAACCCCCCATGTCACCCCCAAACAGCTGGCCACGTGGTGCCTGCCCGCCGGTATTTGCTCCCGTGCTTGCACCTTGCATAGAGTTTTCGACGGCGTTTGTGTCAAAGTAATCGGTGAATTGAGAGGTCTGCAAGGTTTCTGACTGGTGCAATTATGATTTCCAAGAAAACTCTATTTAATGTGGATTGGCTTGAAGAAAAACTTAACCCACAGTGGTCAGAATGACTGTTTTCTGTTCAGGATGACCCATACAAAGCAAGATGTAAAGTTTGTTTAAGAAGTTACAACTTGAGCAATATGGGCCACCAAGCGATTTTGAGCCATGAACAAAGTGCTAAACACATAAAAGCTTTAAGCCAGGTTTCTGCTTCTCATGCTGTGACATTTTTTTTTACATTGGATACTGCACCACTTCAAAGGGATTGTTCAGAAAAACAAAGTGGAACTTTAGGCAGTATGGCTGCTGCTCCTGATTTGATACCATCCATGCCATATTCAGCAGATTTTGTAGCAAAGCAGAGTGGATCTTCATCCACTGTATCTCCTGCTAATATTTCAATGTTGAACATCACTAGTTTTATGACAAAAGAGTGCATTTTAAGAGCAGAAGTAATTTGGGCTATGAAGCTTGTAATGTCAAATTCTTCATACAACTCTTTTAAAGATGCTAGCGATGCATTCCAGCATATGTTTATGGACAGTGATATAGCAAAAAAGGTCAGTCTTGGTGCAACAGAAATGTCATATATAATTTGTTTTGGGCTTGTGCCATATTTTTCTAAATGCTTATTATCAGAGATATCAGGTACTGAATTTGTCATATGCTTTGATGAAGCCCTTAATAAAGTAGCTCAGAAAGGGCAGATGGATTGATTGTTAGATTTTGGTCTAAGTCATTGAACCAGGTATGTACACGTTATTTGAATTCAGTATTTCTTGGCCATGTAAGAGCATCTGATCTCATTGAAAAGTTCCGTGAAGGAGTTTCAGAACTAGATTTAAATAAACTGTTGCAAATTTCAATGGATGGGCCCTATGTTAATCATAAATTTCTGCGAGTTATAAGGGAAGATTTGTTGGCAGAAAATGGATGTGATCTACTTGATCTGGGTTCATGTGGACTGCATGTGGTTCATGGAGCCTTTCGGAGAGGCCATGATGTTACTGACTGGAATTTGAATGATATCTTCACAGCTTCCTATCAGTTGTTCAAAAATAGCCCTGCACGGCGAGCTGATTATGTATCGATAACAGGATGTGAAATTTTCCCTCGTAAGTTCTGCCAAGTCAGGTGAGTCAAAAATGTTGCTGTGGCAGAGCGGGTCATTCAGATTTTTATCAACATAAAAAAGTACGCTGAAGAGACAAATACCTTGCCAAAAACTTCAATATGTGCACATGTTGCAGTAGCATGTAAAGATAACCTAATCCTTTCAAAGTTTGCATTTTTTTCATCAGTAGCTAATGTTTTGGAACCATTTTTGAAAAATTCCAAACAGCCGATCCTGTGATTCCATTTCTGTATGACAGTTTATGTGATCTTGTCCGGCAGTTGATGTCTAGATTTATAAGGTAAGAGGTGATGGAGGAATGTGCAATTCCAGAAAAATTGTTTAAACTTGACGTAAGTGATAAGGTTAACCACTGTTAACTGCAAAATGTAGACATTGGTATTGCTGCTCATGGATATTTGATGAAAAGTAAAACTTCAGAGATTCAGAAAAAGAAATTCAGAGCAGAATGCATGAAGTTTTTAGTAGCAACCACACAGAAAATAGTAGAACGAGGTCCCACAAACTTTTCTGCTATCAAAGCAGTTTCAAGTCTGAATCCTAAGCTCATAAAGTCAAATTCAATAATTTGTGAAAAAAGAGTGCATTTGCTGTTGCATATATTGCATGAAAAAAAACATAATATTTTCTGTTTCAGCAGATCGAGCAAAACAGCAATTTCAACAGTTGTGTAACAGAGCAAAAACTGAACTGAAGGATGTGTTTTTTGCATTCTCAGAAAAATAACCGCCTGGATGCATTCTATTCTTCTTTACTTCAGGATAAAGAACATTTCAAGGAACTGTGGGTGGTTGTTAAATTGGTTCTTACTTTATTGCATGGAAATGCACCTGTTGAAAGTGGTTTTTCAATTAATAAAGACATGTTGGTTGAGAATCTTCATGAAATGTCACTTATTTCATTGCGTACAGTATACGATGCCATAAAGTCGCATAATGGAGTAGTTTCAGTGTCCATAACTGCAGAATTACTGCAGTATGTGAGGATGTCTCGATCAAGATATCAGCAGGCATTAGCAGTTCAAAGAGAAAAGAAAAATAAAGAGATACAACTCGTGAAAAAAAAATCGCAAGGTGTCTGATCAGATAAGTATTTTAGTGCAAAAGAAAAGAAAGTTGTCTCATGAGGTTCTTTTGGAGACAGGAAAAATTGACCAGCAAATTCAGGAATTGTCAAAATTGGTGTAACTGTGCATAAAACTAACTAGATTTCAGTGATTTATTCTAGTATTCAGTGTAAAATTTATTGCAAGGAAGCAGTGACTTATTTTTGTTTCACTTTACATGTGTAGTTATAATGTGTTTACAAAAAAAAAATCTGCCCAGATTTTTTTGTTAGCCAGTTAGATCTCAATGATTTTAGAGTTGCCTTTGAACCTCAGTCAGTTATTTTCATATGAGAAAAAAAAAAAAAACCCCTCTGGGTACAGATAACTTAAATTCAGCAGGATAAGCCAAGACCATGCTGGTATGTGCAGAAAATTTCTTTTTCTTTGCTGTTCACCAATTTGTATTCCATATTTTTAAAATAAGAATGTAAACTTCTAAAACAAATTATATGATTCAGTAACTTGGGACAGGTATAATTTTAAGTATGTGCAGCATGTAATATGTTTTAGAATCTGTTATGAGTATCACTGTCTTGCATGTCAAAACACTGCCATTACAAGAGTTAAAGCTAGTTCAATATCCTGTTATGGAATTGCTTATTCACAAGTTTCTGCTCAGCTAACTAAAACAATATTTTAATATCTTGCATGCAAATCTGGGGAAGTATCTAATTAGCCAGTATTTTTTTCTCATTATATGTTGTTAAGCATATTTTCAAAACGCCATTACAAACACCTGGAATTTTACCCAAAACCACCTGGAAAACCTGGAAAAGTCAGGGAATTTAATTTCACTACTGAGTGGGAACCCTGAGAAAGAAACAGATAAAAGTTGTCGCAATTTAAGTCAAAGAAACAAGAAAAAAAAAATGGCACAGGCAAGATTGGGAAAGAAGTGAAGGCAGGGACTGGTATGAAATATGAAGGGTCTTTAATTTTTTTTTTTTTTTTTTGCAGATGTATGGATCACTAGGTCAACAAGATACCTCTTTAAGGCCGTCCATAAAGTAGTCTGAGATTACAGGGGGAGGGAAGGTTCCTGACAACCGGACCAAATGTGACATGGAGGGGGGGGGTAGTAATTTGGACGTCCAGTGGCAAAAATATAGTGGATGGTATTTCTTCATTTTGTTTTGTCTTTTTTAGCATGTCTTTTGTAAAATAGATCATGCTTACATTATTGATTTGTCCGTCTGTCTGTAGAACGATATCTCTGCAACTAATAGTCTAGTTTGAAAAATTCTTTTTGCATTAGGAAGATTGAAATGTGCGAATGAAGATCCTTTATTTCGCTTTTTTTTTTTTTTTTTTTTTTTTTTACAATTTAACATTTTGCCGCAAGAGGGCATAAGGGCAGGTGATATCGAATTCAAACACATTCTATTCCATATATTTGCCTCTAAACATCCTATCCAAAAAATATTTTACTCTTCGATTCCATTCGTGTCGAAGATTATTTTAAGCATATTCACTTTTTCAAGTTACGCATGGATTCTTCGCTAGGGGGTGTAAAAGTAAATTATTTTTCCTTCGATATCTGTGCTTTTAAAACTTCGATTTGAAAATTTTTTTCCTTCAGCAGGCACAGCTCGTGATGGGAAATATTTTGCATATAATTTCTAATTTTTGGTATAAAATGGTTTGACCACGAGGGGGCGTAAGAGTTGATTTCTGCTTCTGATGTATTTGCAACAAAATTTGAGCTCCTAAAATCTCGATCGAAGAAATTCTTTCGTGGACCGATGCTACTCACGTCGATAAATCTTTTCGAAATGTTTTCTTCTTAAAATAACATAGTTTTTCCGCCAGGGAGCATAGATATGTATCCTATTTTTGTCAATATCTCTGCTTCTAATGGTCCGATTTGAAAATTTTCTTTGTTGTTGGACAGAGTTTCTGGTGCGACATGATTCTAATATAATTTCAAAATTATCAAGTAATTCATTGACTTTCCGCTAGGGAGAGTAAAGGTAAATTGCGCTTTCCCCGATATCTCTGCTTCTAAAACTCTGATTTAAAAATTCTTCCTGCACCAGATACAACTGATGAGGGTAATTTTTTTTGTAATTTCTAATTTTTTATAAAATATAGTTTGGCTTAGCAGGTGGCATAAGGGTTAAATTTCTGCTTCATAGGTATTTGCAGCAAAATCTCAGATTCTAAAACCCCTATTAAAAAAATATTTCGTGGACCGATAACGCTCATGCCGATAAACATTTAAGAATATTTTTTTCTTAAAATAATGCATGGTTTCTCCACCAGAGGGCATGACGTCTATCTTATTTCTGTCAAATACCTCTGCCTCTAAAAGTCGGATTTGAAAAATTTTTTCTTTGTTAGACAGCATTTATGGTGTAAAATGTTTCTCATATAATTTCAAAATTTTAAAGTAATGCATAGAATTTTCCCTAGGAAGCGTAGAGATAAATTGTGTTTTCCTCAATATCTCTGCTTCTAAAACTCCGATTTGAAAAATTCTTTCTGAATCGGATACAGCTCTTGATAAGAAATGTTTTGCATATAATTTATATTTGATAAAGAATGGTTTAGCCACCAGGGGGCATAAGAGTTAATTTCTGCGTCTGATGTATTTGCAGTAAAATCAGCTCCTAAAAACTCAATTGAAAACATTTTTTCGTGGACCAATACCGCTCACATTGAAAATTTTTTTGGAAAATACTCTCTTCTTTAAATAATACATGGTTTTCCCGCCAGGAGCCGTAGGCGCATATCTTATATTTGTCTATATCTCTGCTTCTAAAAGCCCGATTTGAAAAATTCTTTCTTTGTTGGAGAATGTTTCGCATATAATTTCAATTTCTTAACGCACAAGTCTGCCACCAGAGGGTGTCAGGTGACATTTCCGTTTACAGCAATATCTGCGGGATTAAAAACCCGACTGAAAAACTTTCTTCGGTCAGATACTACTGTTTTCCATACGTGGTGGAATAGTGAGATTAAAAAGGCAGTAAAGAGAAAAAGGAAATCTATTGGGGATGTTGCAAGGTAGAGTTTCTGTGGATGAAAATCACTGTAAGAAGCGTGAAGCAGCTAGGCTGGTTTGCCAGAGTAAGGCAAAAGATAGGAAGAAGGTGGAAAGGCATGAATTGGCTTTTTGGAAAGATAGAAGAACTTTCTTGGAAGTTACATGAGACTCAGGAAAAATAGGGGGAGTAAGTTTTGTGAAGAAAAAGATCAGGGAAATGATATGGGAGCCAAATGAGTATATATATAATTATAATATCATGGATTAAATGCTACAGGTGTGCAGAATTGCATTATGCACACCTACTCTAGTATTGACATCCATGCTATCACAACTTTCTCTAAGTGAAAGATGGGGTGAATACTTCTGTGAGTTATTAGATCAAGAAAGCAAAGGTGATTCTGAGACAGAAGCAGATGATGGATGTCACAGTGAAAGAGGGAAGCACAGGAGGGGACCACAAGAAAAGAGGTGTATAGAGCTCTAAAATCTCTTCAGAATGGTAAGTCTCCAGGAGTTGATGGCATAACTGCAGAGATGTTGAAGTATGGTGGTGACTCTGTAATCGACTGGTTGACTGAAATTTGCGAGGTGCACTGGGAGTTAGGAATGGTCCCTCGGGATTGGAAGGATGCTATTATTGTTCCCTTGTATAAGGGAAAAGGTGATCAGACTGGCTGCAAGAACTATCATGGTATTAGCCTACTGAGTATGCCAGGGAAAGTGTTTGGTGAGGTCATTTTTGAGAAAGTATGAGGTATTACATCTAGAAAGTGTGGGATGTTCAGAGTGGTTTTATGGCCTGGTAAAGGCTGCACTAACCAAATTTTTGCATTACGCATGGTGATTGAAAAGTATCCGGCTGTTGGTAAGAAAGTTTTTGCTGCCTTCATAGATTTAGAGAAAGTGTACGACCAAGTGAATATGACACTTTTGTGAAAGGTATTGAATAAATATAGTGTTACCGGTAATCTACTTAATAGTGTAAAAGCCATGTATGCTGGAAGTAGATATTGTGTAAGAGTGAATGGTGTTTTATCAAAATGGTTTTCTATTGGTGCAGGAGTCAGACAAGGTTGTGTAATGTCACCATGGCTGTTTAATATATTTATGGATATGTGCATGCAGGATGCCAAGATAGACAATACGGGTTTATGTCTTGGCAATATCCATGTGTGCAGATTGCTGTAAGGTGATGACAGTCCTTTTGACAGAGAGCAAAAGTGAGTTGCAGAGTATGTTGTCCTAGATGTACGAAGTTTGCATGAAATTCAAACTGAGTATAAATAAGGGAAAAGATTAAAGTTATGGTTTTTGAGAGAGGAACTGGCAGTACTGAAGTAATATAAGTCTAAATGGCACAGTAATTGACCAGGTGAATAGGTTTGTGTATTAAGGAAGCACGTTTGATTGAGAGAACAAATTGGATGGTGAAATTAGTAGGCGAGTGAATTCTTCATTGGAAGTCATAGCTACTTTGGGAGGTTTTCATAGGAATGATAGGTTCTCAAGAGAGTCCCATGATGTGCTGTATGAAAGTGTAATTGTTGTTACTCTGATGTATGGCAGTGAAACATGGGTACTTGCAGATGAATTAAAGGAGTCGTTTGTGTGCTGGAGAAATGTGTTACTTAAGTGTGTGTGTGTGTGTGTGTGTGTGTGTGTGTGTGTGTGTGTGTGTGTGTGTGTGTGTGTGTGTGGCAAGACACGTTCTAATCATGTGAGGAATCAAGATGTTGCAGTTGTGTAATGTGAAGCAAAATGTTCGTAGTAAGGTGGAGACTAATATGCTTCGGTGGTTTGGCCATGTTGAAAGAATGAGTGATGAGATGCTTACTAAGAAAATCTTGTTAGCCCAAGTGGCAGGAAGGAAAGGCATAGGAAGGCCAAGGAAGTCATGGGAGGATCAGATTCAGGAGTGTCTGTATGAGAAAAAGATTACGAGTATAAAGTTAAGAAGGTATTGTCTACGTCATGTGATGGATGTCAGTGAAGCCTGAATTGTATGTCAAGATCACTGTAAATGGAGAAGTTTGATATGGTGACAGTAAGTAAATAATCAAAATTTGTCCTGGTAGGTTTGTATTTCTTTGTGGAGCTAACCTTTGAATCTCAGAGAATAGCTTCGTGATATGTAATATATGTATGTACGTTCAGCAGTTTCTGCTGTTGGCGTCCGATCAAAAGACAGTTTCTTCTGTAGGTGTCTGACTGAAAGACAGACACTGTAATTTAATTAGTATAAATGTCAAATCACTTTTTAGAAGTTTCTCATTCATCTGAAAAGTGATTTTTCAATAGCCATGATGTCAGACTTTTCACAAATCTTGTAACTTCTGTAGGGATTAACAGATTTTTCAAATCTCTTGTTGAAAAGTCACAGAGACCAATATTAACACAGTATTCCCATTAAATTTGCTTACTTTGTGTAGGTAATTTTGTTATCTTCTGCACTATCAAATATTTTTTAGCCAATTAAACTGTAGGTATGGATTTCTTACTTCTCTTACGGTTAGGGCTGCATTGTCCTTCTGGTGTTGATTCTATTTTTTTCCCCCGTAGACCAATGGCTACGAATTATATGTGTTCTATTTCTTTAGCTGTAGAAGCTCAAAAACTAGTAAAGAAAAAGACCAATAAGGTGAAATGAAATGCTTATCACAGTTAAGGTTTTCTTTCTTTTACATGCAAAATAAAAATTAACTGAATTTCAAACATGAGAGCTTATTTATTTCAGAAGTGCTTGATTTCCATGATTCAGTTATGCATTACAGAAGTGAAACAGTTAAAATAAAAAGGGTAACATGTTGATAAAAACACATGACCTCTTTTTGTGCAGAAGTTGTTTTTTCTAAACTGCCTGAAGCATGCTAAAAAGTATGAACTAGGAAATTTAATCTAGCTGTATGGCTTCAAAGACGTGTTTAACAAATTGCGAAAAATCCAAAACTACAGTTAAGAACTTTAAAACGTGGCAAACTGAAGGAAACCCTGCTCTTCTGTAATTTACTTTTTGCCAAATGACCTACCCTCTTAGAGAATATGTGTGTAACAAACAGTAGATTGACTCCATCCTTCCCCCAGATTATGTGTCAATATTCATTTGTAACTTTTTATGCCTACTAAAATAAATTTTTGTAGCATTATGTTGTGCCTACATTATGATATGAGATCAAGCTGCCTGGTTCTAATATGTTAATCATTTGTTAATTTTCTTTTTCTTTTACAGCCTGGCATTATTGACAAATTTCATGGTGATACTCAAGGGATAATTGAGATTGTAGCTTCTGATAGTGAAAGTAAAGGCCAGTATGAAGATGCCATCAAGTTATATGATCTTTCAAAGGTAACTCAACTAAATTTTTGGTGTCATTTTTTAAACTTTATTTTAACCATTCATGAAGCAAAACGAAAGTTACGAAGCTGAAAATTTGTAAGAATTGATGCATGGTGTTCAAAAGTATTCATGTTCTCAGAGTTACATTATTCATCCTTTATCTAAAATAGTGCTATCACACATTCATGATAGATAAAATTGCCATCCAAGGGCATTAAAAAAAAAGTCACTGTCTTGTCATTGCTTAAGTGAAATAAAGTTATTTCTAAAATTGTGTCGTTCAATTTAAAAAAAAATTCAAAACCTTGAAAATCATCACAATTTCTGAACTCCATATATGAGTGACTGATACAGAAAAAATAATTGAAAACAAGTATCATCAAACATACTGCTAGCACATCCTATACATTACCTCTCTCCTCTAATAATAGATAATCATGAATTAACAGTTCTAGTACTGTCACAAATCTTCTTGGTTTTAAGATAAGTCTTCTTAATTTTAGGGTAAATCTTCTTGATTTTTGCAAGCAGTCTTCTTGATTTAAGAAAATTTTGGTTGGCAGGTGTGCGTCCGATATTAACCGACATTCAGCTGTCATAACCAATGTCTGCTCGATATCTAGCCAATATTCATTCCCACTTGGGTTATTAAAAATATTAACCATTAAAATAGAAGGGTCATGTTATGAGGTATTTGATTTTATAAGGTTATTACACATTTTGCACGTTAATTTCTCATTAAATACCCTTCCCACTCATAAACGATGAGGCTTCGTATGATGATTACTGATAGGCACTGCAGAAGGTTGGCACCTCTGGGTATGCCATTTCACGGAACCGGATAATCGGTCCCATTTTCTTTGAACAGACTGTCAACACAGAAGTGTAACTCCATATCTTCACGCAGTTCATGAACCAACTGGATGTTATTGAACTGCAGAATGGTTTCGTCCAACAGGATAGTACAACTTGTCACACTTCCAATGCCAGCATGGCTGAGATTTCAAGTTTCTTTGGCGATCGGGTTATCTCTAAAGGTTTGTAGCTGCCCAGGTCTCCAGATTTAACTCCACCCGATTATTTTTTATGGGGTCATCTGAAAGGTACTGTATACAGCAATATTTTTAGGACTATTTGGTAACTGAAAAACAACATCACACAGGAAATTGAAACTATAAATACCAACATGCTGAGGCGTACATTTGACAATATGAAGCGACAAATGGTGGTCATTTTCAACATCATCTCTGATATCAATGTGATTGTGAAAAAGTAAGGCACTTAATCTTCAAATTTCAGTTTGAAATGTGGTTCCCCTTTGAAAATTATAGTGCTTTTCTTTGGTAAAGTCCCAAGTGAATCACTCTGTATTTATTATGAGCTTTTTTTTTAAAGTATAATGATTTTTTGCTTACTAGTTGTCTGTAGATTCATGCAATGTACAGGAGGTGAAAATGTTGTGACTGTTCCATTTTTTTCTCCAAAACATACTTTTCAGTTAAATTTGCATGTATACTTTCCCTGAAAAAAAAGTTATTCCTTAGTTTGATTAGGAAATGATTTATGGTAAAGTTACAGAATTATTTGAAGTTTCAAGCTATTTCCCACATTAGACAATTTTATGTATGATGTCATTTAAATACATTTTTTGAAATAGTGTTAGAAAATGTGGTTTCTGCTGTGAAAAGTTATGTATGACATAATTTGAAGGCAGTTATCTCTTGGAATCCCTCCATCAAAATTAAAAGTAAAAAAAATCCCAGCTGGCTGCAGCATTATTTGAATATGATTCCACTGGATCAGTGGGTTTTATAAAATAACAGATTTGCTGTGCTGGAAAAGAGAGGGTATGTGCATGTTTGAAGGCAAAACCTTTGAAAGTGGTAGGGGGGTTAAGCTTTGTCAGAGTAAGCTATTGACAAACAGAAATGCATTTTTTCTGACAAAAACTGCCTTTTTGTTACAATCCCTTAAGCACCAAAAACGGTAACGTAAAAAAAAAAAAAAAAAAAAAAAGAAATCCTGCACGGAAGGTTATGTACAGTATTATTTGAATGTGATTATTTTGGATCTGGCTTATCCACAAAGAAAGGATAAAAATGAGTAATTTCGTGTATTGGGTGCACTACAATATAATCGGAACACAATTCTTTTTTGAATCGGTATCTCTAAATATATTACATGCGCACGTGCACATACACGCTTATTATCTTTTTTTTTTTCTTTTGAACTTTTTGACAATCTTTTATTCTTGTGAATTACTCCAGTTCAGCTGTGACTTTCAGAACTGAGTTCACTCACATGCTAATGTATGTTGCAACCTCAGACATTTTTCTGTTTGAAAACACCAAAGCGACTGCTTATAGCCCATTTAATTGCTCACGGTGGCCGTTAAACCTCCAATAAAAAAAAAAAAAAAAACCCCACCAAAATCCATTCACTCATGTCTAACTCTTTACTATTAAGACAGATTTTATGTTCAGTACGAACAATTTCTTGCAGAAAAAAACTATTGCTTTTGTTTTTTCTGCTTATTTTACTCTGTTTGAGTTAATACACACTTCATCAATCTTACGCAAAGTATTCCACTGCTCACCCTTGTTCTAAGTCAAGTCAGTAAAACTATGTCGTCAGTATATGACATCCTCTGTACATGGAAATGCACAAGGCATAAACCAGTTCTCTGAATTTTAGCATCACTCGTGTCAGCATCTGTCCATCATGGAGGCATAACAGAACTTTGCCTGACTCCTTCAGCAAAAGAAAATCAGCTTGGTAAAAACATAATTTTTGATTGTACGCATGCTCTACTGCTAGCATGTATAGGTATTCCTGAAGATTGTCCTGTTTTGAGTTGCCCCCTTTTCACTAATACAAGGGAGTGCTGATAGGTCTTGGACTTTGTAAAGAAAACAACAAGCTACAGGATTGAAAAAAATATTTACTTTATATATATTCTAGCCCAAGCTCCACACACTTATGACTTCATTGTTGTAACTTTTTAACCCATCAGAAAAAAAAAAAGAATATATATATATAAATTATTTTGGTTGTGCTGCAAACCACAGGTCTGCAGCTTCTGTAGCCTCTTCAATGCTTGAAATCCCTCCCCCTCTTAAGGTGTTTTTTCAGGTTAGAAAAGAGGTAGTGGTCCGAAGGGACCAAATCAGATGGGTAGGCTGGGTGTTTCAGAATTTCGAAGTAAAGATCAGCTAATTTCTTCTCTGTAATGGCCGCTTTGTGAAGAGAGGCTTGAAGAAACAAGATCCCTTTCGAAAGCTTGTCTCAACATTTGGAGACCATTTGCTGCTTCAGTTTGTTGAGAAGTTCAGCATAGTACTTTGCCATGATAGTTGCACCCTTTTCCAGATAATCTACAAGCAAAATTCCATCTTTGTCCCAGAAGACGAACGCCAATGCCTTGCTCGATGACTTCTGTGTCTTGAACTTCTTTTGATCCGGGGAACCACGGTGTCTCAATTCTTTGGTTTTGGGATCATAGATATGGATCCATGTTTCATCCATAGTTAAAAATAGACGGCTCAAAAATCTTGCAGGATTCCGCAGAATTCAGTCCAAAATGGCTTGTGAAGCAATCACTTGATCACGCTTCTGGTCAGCATTGAGACATTTGGGAACCCGTTTGACTGAGAGCTTTCTCATGTCTAAAATCTCATGAATAATATTGCCAACTCATTTTTGGAGTATTGCCAAGGTGTCTGATATATTTTTTAGTGGATATTCTTCAATCATCCAAGATCACAGAATGAATGGCATCTGCATTTTCTGGAATCATCCCTTGATTTGGTCTCCCAAAATATTCTTTGTCTTCTGTGCTCAAATGTCCTGTTCTAAACCAGGCAGCCCAGTTCTTGACTATGGGGAAGTGCTCATATCACCTAATGTAACTGACATTTCATCATAAATTTTTTTGCTTGAGTTCAGTTTTAGGAAAAGATATTTCATCACTTTTAGGCATGCTTTTGTGGTGAAATTTGTGCTGTTTTGGATCACTGTCACTTCAGACCTGAAAATATACAGTATATATATCATCAACCATTATCAATCCACTGCTGGACGAAGGTCTCTCCAAGCCTCTTCGACAACGGTCTGTCTTGTGCCAGTCTCCTCCATGTTACTCCCGCATACTTTCAAATTTTATCCACCCATCTCCCATGTGGTCTTCTTCTGGGTCTTTTCCTGTCACTTGTAATCCAATCTAAAATTTCGACTGTCAAATAAAGGTAACTTGATCACACTAGTTACGTTAAATGAAAACTTTTACAAAAAGTTCGTAAGTTGGAAGCTTTCGACCTTATCTTAGGTCTTCATCTAGCCAATGGAGGACTAAGATTGTTGACAGATTCTACATTTGAATTTTTCCTATTTTTGTTGCCAAAACTTAGAATTGATCTCCAGATCATCAGAATGTAGAAAGGGGATTCGGAATTGCAAGTCATTGAGTTGAAAATAATTTCCAGGCTTTCACGGTAACGGAGGGCAAAACGATTGTCAAAAGAAGCAATTCGTTCTGCTTCGTTTCCAGTGGGGAACTGCAAAAGTGTCTTCCATTGTCAAAATAGACAAGGCAGTATTAGGATTGCCTTTCGAAACATCTTTTTAGTTTCTAAAATTCTATGGTTAATGCTCCTGTATGTGCTTCCAATGTATAAGTTATCCCCAGTAGAAGAAGAGATGGGAATGCAGTAAACTCCTGGGAGGTTCAGGCTTTCAACTTTGTCCCTATCCCTTTGTAGAAGTTTCAAGATGTTTGGGGTAGACTTAATGGCAAGATGGTAACCAAAACTTCTAAAAAGAATCTTTAACTTATAAGCATAGGAAGGATATTAAGGAACAGAACCACAGAATTTCAGGTCTTCTTTCTTATGAAGGAGGAGGCATTCGATTTTCGAATGGTTTTCATATTTCTTTATGATTGAGTTGAGTCATAAAGAAATATGAAAACCATTCGAAAATCGAATGCCTCCTCCTTCATAAGAAAGAAGACCTAATATTCTGTGGTTCTGTTCCTTACCATCCTTCCTATGCTTATAAGTTACAGATTCTTTTAGAAGTTTTGGTTACCATCTTGCCATTAAATCTACCCCAAACATCTTGAAACTTCTACAAAGGGATAGGGACAAAGTTGAAAGCCTGAACCTCCCAGGAGTTTACTGCATTCCTATCTCTTCTTCTACTAGGGATAACTTATACATTGGAAGCACATACAGGAGCATTAACCATAGAATTTTAGAACATAAAAAAGATGTTTCGAAAGCCAATCCTAATACTTCCTTGTCTATTTTGACAATGGAAGACACTTCCGCAGTTCCCCACTGGAACGAAGCAAAACGAATTGTTTCTTTTGACAATCGTTTTGCCCTCCGTTACCGTGAAAGCCTGGAAATTATTTTCAACTCAATGACTTGCAATTCCGAATCTCCTCTCTACATTCCGATGATCTGGAGATCAATTCTAAGTTTTGGCAACAAAAATAGGAAAAATTCAAATGTAGAATCTGGCAACAATCTTAGTCCTCCATTGGCGTGATGAAGACCTAAGATAAGGTCGAAAGCTTCCAACTTACGAACTTTTTGTAAAAGTTTTCATTTAACGTAACTAGCGTGATCAAGTTACCTTTATTTGTTAATATTGTTATGTGTTTTTGCCCATCATCGTCATTTCGACTGTCCATCGATGGTCTGTCCTTCTGGCAGTATGTCCAGCCTATTGCCATTTCAGGGATTTTACTCTGATCATGATGTCTTCCACTCTTGTCATTTTTCTGATCCACAAGTTCCTCTTCTTATCTCTCCTGGTTACACCAAGCACGCACCTCTCCATGCTTCTTTGAGTTGTCTGCAGTCTTTGTATGTCTCTTTTAGTTAAGGTCCACATCTCTGCACCATACGTAAGCACTGGAAGGATGCATTGATCAACACTTTTCTTTTAAGACATAATTGCATATTGCTCTTGAAAATTATGCTGTTTCTTCCAAAAGCTCTCCGGGCAAGTTTTATACGCCGATTAATTTCTTCATCAGTGAGATCCTCACTTGATATCTGCTGTTCAAGATAAACATACGCATCTGTTATCTCCAGCTTTTCTCCATCAATCGATAAATCTTCATTTCTTGAAAAAGCATTATACATCACTTTTGTCGTCTGAAAGTTCATTTTTAATCCCACTTTTTTACTCTTGTCAGCAAGTTCCTGGATCATACTCTGCAGCTCTGATGAGGTAGTTGCAAAAATGACTATGTCATCAGCAAAACGTAGGTGAGTTAGATAATCTCCATTAATCTTTATCCCTTTGTTTTCCCAGTTCAGTGATTGAAAGACACTTTCCAATGTGGCATTAAATAGCTTAGGAGATATGGTGTCACCTTGTCTGACTCCCTTTCCAATTTTTATATGTGCTGTAGTTTCAAACAGTCTAATCTTTGCACTAGCATTTTCCTAGATGTTATTAATAATATTAATATATGCATCTTCAATACTGCAGGATTTCAAAGCCGTTGTAATTGCTGATGGTTTCACCAAATCAAAGGCCTTTTCATAATCGATAAAAGCCATGCACAATGGAAGTTCATATTATTTCACTCTTTCAATTAGTTCTCTCATTACATGGATATGATCTACAGTGCTGTAGCCACTCCTGAATCCAGCTTGTTCTCTCGGTTGAGCCATGTCCGGTGTTACCTTCAAGTGGTGTCAAAGGACTTTAGTGACGATTTTATAAACCACTGATAGGAGGCTGATAGGTCTGTAGTTCCTGAGATCCTCAATGTCACCTTTTTTATGTAGCAGGATCATTGTAGTGTTGTTCCAATCCTCAGGAATCTTCCCTTCATTAAGGCATCGAGTGAAAATTTGGGCGAGTACTGTTTCAATTTCTCCACTTGCTTCTTGTATGATGTCTACAGTAATTCCATCTTCTCCTGGAGCTTTTCCCCGCTTCATGTTCTTGATTGCATGTGCAACTTCTGCTGGGAGGACTGGAAGAACTCTGGTACTGGTACCTTTCGTGATGTCTGGAGTACATGTATCATCCCTTTCATATAATTTGGAGTAGAAATCTTTCACTCTTGTCAAAATTTTGCCTCTATTTCTTGTTGCAGAACCATCTTCTTTTTTCAGTGCCATAATCTGTTTTCTTCCCTAACTGAGATGTCCCTTTGCTAACTTCAGGCTTTGGTTGTTTTCAATTGCTTTCCTAACTAGTTCACAGTTGAATTCCCTTACATCTTCAGTGATACTTTTTCGTACTGTCTTGCATAGCTTTATATACTCCACTTTGGAAGTCCCATCTTCTTTAGTTGTCCTCATCTCTCTTCTTTTTTGCATCAACACTTTGGTTTTTCCTGATAATTTGGTCACATGCAGCTTGTTCTTAGACCCAGCTAATTTTGTTGCTGTTTCCATAAGAGCTTTGGTTACTTTTCTGTTAACTTCAGAGATGTCCACTTCTTCTGATGTTAGACCTTCTAGAATAGAGAATCTGTTCCTCAGTTCTAATTTGAAGGTATTATAATGATTTTTAAGGTTGGTCACATCAATACACTTTGTTTGTTTTATGAGCTTGCCCCGCTCAAGTTTCGCATTGAGGTGCATCTTACATCTTACCATTCTATTGTCACTACCTGTGTTGAACTTGTTCAGCACACTGCAGTCTTCCATGACGAATTTCTTGTTACACATAATAAAATCAATTCCACTTGTCAATCCATTGGGACGCCTCCATTTCCTTTGCGGCTTTTTATTTAAAAAGGAGTTCATGATGAAAAACTCTTCTGCCTCTGCAAACTCTACAAGAGTATTTCCACGATACTGAAGTTTCATTCTATTTCCACGCTACTGAAGTTTCATTTTGTTGCCGTTGCCCTTATTTTGCATTGAAATCTCCCATAATTATCTTCAAGTGCTGCTTACCTTTATTATTTAGATGACGAATTTCCTCATAAAATTCTTCAATTTCTTCTTCAGGATGCCTTGTCACGGGTGCATAAGTTTGAATAATCTGAGCCTGGTATCTTCTGGAGAGTTGGATAACGAGTCGTGCAGCTCTGTCAGAGGAACTTTCAACTTCTACAACTTTATCCTTCAGTTTCTTGTTTATTATAAATCCAACACCACTAGTTCTGCCAGTATCTGTCCCACAACAGTAGAAGAGATGTCCACTTTTCAGTTCAATGAGATCTTCTCCTTTTCTCCTTACCTCACTTAGCCCAACGATGTCCCACTTGATCCTTTGTAGTTTCTCTTCCAATTCAAGAAACCTGGAATCAGAAGATAGGAAGACTCTACTGTAAGTAGCCAAGGTCAGCATCAAATGGCAGCCTAGTCCAGTCCTCTGGTGATTCTGAGCACCCTCTGCCTTCATGTCGCACTGGCCGCTGCCAGAGACTGAGGGCCAAAATTTAAGTTGTGGAGTCATTTTTGGAGGGGTTTGGGCGTAACTCATCACGCTGGCCAAGCGGGTTGGTGAGTGTGGGATAGCATTTCCTCTAATCCTGATGGTATAGTTATACCGCTATTGGCGGTCATCAGAGCCCCTTTAGTGGGAACAGGATGCACCACGAGAAGGCGGGGTTGACATTTGTCAAGGAGAGACTGTGATGTAGCGCATCACCTGTATATATATAAATATATATTTATTTATTTATATAAAGAACTAATGTTTACAGTTATGATATTTGGTCAGACACATGCATAAAAATCAATTTTGATATGACAAAAGTATTATCAGAATAATACTATGTGAAATGGAAAAAGCCAAAGATACCTATGTATATGTCAGGTAAAATTAAGTGTAAGATTTAAAATATGCCATCTTGACTCACTTATACAATAAACATGTTTCATAGTCATGACACTATATTGTGTATTTATAGGCCTTGCCCTTCCACCCAGTAATATAAACCCATCTTGTGTTAAAATGTCCTGACCTGAAGATTAATTATTATTCTTTTGACTAGCTGAATTGCGCGGCGTTGTTCTGGACAATTTGGTGATAATTCATTATCTAAATTTTGTACAAATCTAAAGAAAACGATTAATTTTTTACTGCATGAACCGTACCTAATATTGTATTTCATTTTGTCGTTGAATTTGAATTTTATTCTCTTTAGTCTAAAGTCTTTAGGCACACAGTATTTTTAGTTTTTCTATTTGATTTTTGTTGTTTACTTACTGTCAGTTCCAATGCTGAATCGTGTTGCAGTTCTTCACTGGAAACCACTTGTCACAAAAAAATCAATTCTTGCACTTGTCACAACAAAAAGTATTACATTCGAATTAAAAAAAAAAAAAAAAATGGAGCTTTTTACGAAAATTTCGTTTGGGGGACCCTGGTCTCTAACCCCTTCCAAAAACCATCTGCAGTCTAAGTTAGAGTGCCATGATATAGTATACAAAATTTAATGGTCCTAAATTGAAAACTGTAGAACACCAAAAAGTATTAAATTCAAATTCAAAATAAAAAAGTAAAAAATAGGAATTTTTACGAAAATTTTGTACAGGGGCTTCTTGATCCCAGGCTTCAACTCGATAGTATACCAAATTTAGTGATTCTAAATTTAAAACTGTAGTTTTGCATAGCGGACAAACAAACAATAAATTTGAATTCAAAATAAAAAAGTAAAAAATGGAAGTTTTTACAAAAAAATTGTATGGGGGGCACTTGACCCCTGGCTCCGACTCTTTCCAAAAGCCATATACGGTCTAAGTTAGAGTACCATGAGATACTCTACCAATTCAAAATAAAAAAGTAAAAAATGGAACTGTTTATTAAAATATTGCATGCGCCCCCCCCCCCCCCCCCGACTCTGGGCTCCGACTTCTTCCAAAAACCATCTACGATCTAAGTTATAGTACCATGACATAGTATACCAAATTTGGTGGATCTAAATTGAAAACTGTAGATTTGCATAGCGGACAAACAAACAGACAAATATTCAGCTTTATATATTAGATTAACATTAAAATCCTTTTATCTCCTCAAATCAATAACAGAAACTCTTTACTGTCTTTCGCCTCCTTTGAATATGATAGGAACTTTTTCTTAAATTTGTGCTTTACATGTACTGAAGAGCAACTGAATTAGAGATACCTGTCTAGTAACGTGTAGCACCACCTTTCGCCCTGATGACGACAGCGATTCGTCTCGGCATGGACTCGACAAGACACCGGAAGTGTTGGGAAGCTGCACGGATCCACGACCCCTGAACAAGCTTCCACAGTTCACGAAGATTTGATGGAGGGGGTCAGAGCCTCGAACATATCTCTCAATAACATCCCAGATGTGCTCGATGGGATTGAGGTCAGGTGTCTTAGCTGGCCTAGGAAGCGAGGTCACATCGGTGGAGTGTTCATCCAACCATTCGGATACAATTCGGATGGTGCATTGTCTTGTTCCAGGATGAGGTGCCCAGTGGGATGTTGAAGACGCACAAACGGGAGCAAATGGTCGTCCAGGCTATCCCGGTAACGTTGACCTGTGAGGGACGATGTAACACGTACCAGGTGTCCCATTTCAGTCCGTGTAAACAGTACCCTGCTGGCAAGAAAGATCCATCGCTTCATGTGGTTTGCGCCATACTTGTAACCTGCCATCCGCATGTACTAGCGTGAATCTCGACTCATCAATCCAGGCAACATTTTTCCACATGTCTAGGGTCCAGTGGCGATTTTCCCCGCGCCCATGCTAATCTTTGCATCCTGTGATGTGCGGTCAGCAGCGGTACCCTCGTGGCACGATGGCTTCTGTACCCCATAGCGAGGAAATGGTTCTGGATGGTGTGGCTGCTTAGACATTTTTGTGCACCAGCATTAAATTGCCGAGTGATTTCTTGCACTGTGACCCCTCTATCCGCTGTTGCAATACGAGCTAGCCGACGATGACCCCGCTCATCCACACGCTGTTGTCCACGGCAGTTGGCTCTTGCAGGGATGGTTTTATCGGATTCGGTGTACTCACGGTGCACCCGTGACACAGTGGCTCGTGAAAATCACAGTGCCTGCACGACTTCTGAGATAGAGTGACCCATTCGTAGGGCCCCGACAATTTGCCCACGATCAAATGCGCTTAGATCCTTCGTATTACCCATACTGTGTCCGACTCTTACTGATTCCCGTCGCATCACTCCTTATATTGTCGAATCGCTGCATACGTCATGTCGTTTCCGTTTACAGGGCCGCCACAGTGCCACATTTGCATAACGCCAGCTGTCTCCAATTCAATTGCTCTTTAGTGTATTTAATATACACTGCTTTGTATGTGTGTATATAAATTTTATTTTGAAAACGGCTCTGAGAATTTTGATGAAAGTCGTTTAACCTACCGTTTTCTGGTACTAGAAATCGATTTAGCTTGATCTCGACTGAAGAAGAATTCGTTTAGTGGGTTAAATAACCACCCCGAATTATAACATTTTCAGTGTTGTGGCGTTGTTCCATTAATGTTACCAATGCTTAGAAATCTTATAACATCACAATCTCGCGTTTGAGAATGTTGGCGTGCGGTCGCGCCATCTGTCTCATTACGTCATGCTTTGTGTGTGGTTCCTATTAAAGTTTTATGATGTCACACACTCTTGCGAGCAGATGTTCGCGATTCCCATCTGCCTCATTACATCGTGCGTTGTGTGCGTATGTCCGTCCGCACGATAACTCGCGTAACAATAGTTTGATTTCGATGAAATTTTAGTATCTGGTAGGGGATCACCTGGGAAGGAACCCTATTTAAAGTAAACGAAATAGGGTCAAAGGTCAGTACATAGGAGTGGGATCCATTCCACTGCTGTTATGCATCATAACTAACGTAAAAAGGTTTGATTTCGATGAAATTTTAGTATGTGGTAGGTCCCCTACCACCTGGCGACAACCCCTATTGAAAATGGGCGAAATGGGGTCAAAGGTCAGGACATAGAAGCGGAATCACTTCCATCGCCATTATGCGTCATAACTTACGTAAAAATGCTTCAATTTGGATGAAATGTTAGTATGTTGTAGGGGATTGCCTGGGGACGAATTGTATTGAAAATGGGCGAAATGGGGTCAAAGGTTAGGACACGGGAGCGGGATCTATTCCATAGCCCTTATGCATCATAACTTATGTAAAAATGCTTCGATTGCGACAAAACTTTATCATGTTTATTTCGGAGGTGTACCGAACCGGTTCTGTTGAATATCATCGAAATGGGATCAAATCAAAGGTCAGGGCACAGGACCGAGATTTATTCCACAGCCATTATTCTCATAACTTGAGTGATAACTTGAGTAATGATTTCTGGTATGTTGGAAAGCATATTATAATCAATGCATTGCATGATTTTACAAACTTGTACATATTTAATGTATAATAATTTATGCATATATTATGCATTATGTGTATGCGGTGCACACACACATATAATGCAAACAACTTTTACTGCCAGAGTTCTGTTCATATCAAAGGATAAATCAGTGATCATTTATTCATCTATTGGGGCTTTAAAAGTTTATACACATTCTTTACGTGTCGTATAACCTGTCTGACAGTTTGATACAATATGCTTTTGCCTCATATCAAAAACATAAGAATTAAATTGATCCTAGTGCAACACATAGCTGCAATATAAATTTTAATCTTCTTCTAAATTAAAAAAAGTGACATGCTTTAACTTCTGCACAGAAACGTACAGTTTGGGAATTTTGATACCGCATAACTACACAAAGAAATTAATTAATAAAAAATACCTGTAATAAATACAGATTTAGCACTGATAATCACAAATGTTATGTATTCCCATAATGATTAGAGTAAAGATTCAGCCCACAAGTCCTGCAACACTTCCTGGCAAGCTATGGCATTAACATTTCATTTTTCTATCTGTTATGCATGGAGAGTTTATCACCTGACTATTATACACTGTTTGTGTGGAAATAAATCATTTTGGTTGTCCAGGCAGACAAGATCTAATGGAAAGAAAGCGATGTCCGATGACAAGATACCAGAACTCAAAACCCCGGCCACAATGCTTATTGGCCACTGAGATTGTGCAGCACACCGGCATGACATCAGCATTTATTTTATTTTTTTTCATCTCAATGTTATCAGCCATCATTTTCATCCAGCGTCAACGCTGGCCGTGGGAATTGGTAACTAATGGAAACAAATGATCTGTTAATCTACAGCATTTGAGCGCCAAGGTCGTGTGCCCGCGTTCATCAAGCGCAATGATAGCAAGACAGTCGGAGGCTTGGAAAGTTGAAGTACTGGTTTATGACGTCACATCCACGGCACCGCTGGCTCGGAGTTCCGGTTGGCTGAGCCAAAGGTCACTGCTGAGCACCACACTCGTGCGTAACCTCGTGAGAGTGGAAAGTTGTTTGTTCGCTGACACTCAGGTTGAATGCTGATGCCGTATTTCGTTTGATCTTTGAAACCAAAACAGTTTTGTTGCAAGTTATTACTTATTATTTCAGTTCACAGCCTCAGAATGGGGCCTAAATGTCGGGACCAAAGATTTTTTGAAGAAATACTCCGAAGAATTTGACTTTATAAAACCATCGCGTAAGGGTGAGTTTCATGCGTATTGCACTTTGTGTAATACTGATTTCTCTGTTTCTCATACTGGTCGCGGAGACATCGTTGCACATATTGGAACTAACAAGCACGTAAAAAATCATGATAGCTCAAAAAGTGTGTGCAACTTGGATCACTTTGTTTCAGTGCCAAATGATTTTCGAACGATTCGCGCAGGAGTTCTGTTTACCAGATTTTTGTTGGAGCACAACATACCACTAGCAGCAGATTTTTTTTCATGTTTCACAATCGTTGTCAGCTATGTTTCCTAACACCCCAGAAGTAAAATGATATGCATGTGGCAAGACTAAAACTTTATATATTGTTCAAGAAATGGCCGAATATAATTCAAGAAATACACTCTGTGCTATTAAAAGTGGACCATTTCCTGTCGCAACTGATGGCAGTAATGATGCTGACGATCAACTTTATCCAATTGTGGTAACATACTTTGATAATGATTGCAAGCAAGTGAGATGTACACTGCTCTCTTTGCAATGCCTGGAAACCAGTTCAACAGGTGAAAATATTGCCAAACTTGTGTCCAAAGAATTTCAGCATCTTGATATTCCGTGGATGAATTGTCTTGCCTTATCCTGTGATAATGCTCCTGTTATGGTGGGGAGAAAAAATGGTGCAGCAACATTTCTGAAAAAAGAACAGCCTAATCTTACTGTGTTTGATTGTGTTTGCCATCTGTTAAATTTGGCTGCTGAAAAGGGGTCTGCAACATTACCTTTTCGAATTGATGATTTTTTGATTGACATTTATTATTTTCTGAAGAAAAGTGTAAAGAGAAAAAATGAACTTAAGAAATTTCAAGCTCTTTGTAATGTGGAATCACAAAAAATTCTTAAACACTGCTGTACGAGATGGTTATTCCTTGGTAAATGCTTAGACCAAATTTTGCAGCAATAGAGATGCCTTAATGTTATATTTCAAAGAAGAATGCAACAGCGATAGGAAAGGACCAACACTTTCCTCGTGTTTAGGTGGCTGTACGATTCCGAAGGTTAAAAATCCTGTAGATTTAACATCTCAACAACCTTCAATTTCTGGTGTAAAAAGAAGAGCCTCACACAATCTACACCCCCTTGTAAAAAGAAATCAGCTGAGCCTCACAGTACAACACCTGTGATCTTGGGAGCAAAAAAGAGAAAAAAAGGTACTGATAAATAAATAGCACATATGGCTGAACAAAAGCGGGATATGAATGGAGTTCCTTACACAAGCACTATTAAAAAAATTTATAAACAAGTCTTTGCAATGACGTGAACACATTTTCCTTCCTTTAAGCTCTGCATTATGCCATGCATATCACAAAAAACCAAAATGTTGATGCAAAAAAGAAGAGAGATGAGGACAACTAAAGAAGATGTGACTTCCAAAGTAGAATATATAGAGCTATGCAAGACAGTACGAAAAAGTATCACTGAAGACGTAAGGAAATTCAACTGTGAACTAGTAAGGAAAGCAATTGAAAACAACCAAAGCCTAAAGATAGCAAAGGGACATCTCAGTAAGGGAAGAAAACAGATTATGGCACTGAGAAAAGAAGATGGTTCTGTAACAAGAAATAGAGGCGAAATTTTGACAAGAGTGAAAGATTTCTACTCAAAACTATATGAAAGGGATGATACATGTACTCCAGATATCATGAAAGCTACCAGTACCAGAGTTCTTCCAGTCCTCCCAGCAGAAGTTGCACATGCCATCAAGAACATGAAGCGGGGAAAAGCTCCAGGAGAAGATGGAATTACTGTAGACATCATACAAGAAGCAAGTGGAGAAATTGAAACAGTACTCGCCCAAATTTTCACTCGATGCCTTAATGAAGAGAAGATTCCTGAGGATTGGAACACCGCTACAATGATCCTGCTACAGAAAAAAAGGTGACATTGAGGATCTCAGGAACTACAGACCTATCAGCCTCCTATCAGTGGTTTATAAAATCTTCACTAAAGTTCTTTCACACCGCTTGAAGGTAACACTGGACATGGCTCAACCGAAAGAACAAGCTGGATTCAGGAGTGGCTACAGCACAATAGATCATATCCACGTACTGAGAGAACTAATTGAAAGCGCGAGGGAATATGAACTTCCATTGTGCATGGCTTTTATCGATTATGAAAAAGCCTTTGATTCGGTGAAACCATCAGCAGTTACAATGGCTCTGAAATCCTGCGGTATTGAAGATGCATACATTAATATTATTAATAACATCTATGAAAATGCCAGTGCAAAGATTCGGCTGTTTGAAAATACAACACATAAAAATTGGAAAGGGAGTGAGACAAGGTGACACCATATCTCTGAAGCTCTTTAATGTCACATTGGAAAATGTCTTTCAATCAGTGAACTGGGAAAACAAAGGGATAAAGATTAATGGAGATTATCTAACCCACCTTCGTTTTGCTGATGACGTAGTCATTTTTGCAACTACCCCATCCGAGCTGTAGAGTATGATCCAGAAACTTGCTGACAAGAGTAAAGAAGTGGGATTAAAAATGAACTTTCAGAAGACAAAAGTTATGTTCAATGCTTTTACAAGAAATGGAGATTTACCGATTGATGGAGAAAAGCTAGAAATAACAGACATGTACGTTTATCTTGCACAGCAGATATCAAGTGAGGGTCACACATTGATGAAGAAATTAATCGACGTACAAAACTTGCCTGGAGAGCTTATGGAAGAAACAGCCTAATTTTCAAGAGCAATATGCCATTATGTCTACAAAGAAAAGTGTTTGATTAATGCATCCTTCCAGTGCTTACATATGGTGCAGAGACGTGGATCTTAACTAAAAGAGACATACAAAGGCTGCAGACAACTCAAAGAAGCCTGGAGAGGTGCATGCTTGGTGTAACCAGGAGAGATAAGAAGAGGAACTCGTGGATTCGAAAAATGACAAGAGTGGAAGACATCATGATCAGAGTTAAATCCCTGAAATGGCAATGTGCTGGACATACTGCCAGAAGGACAGACCATCGATGGACAGCCGAAATTTTAGATTGGATTCCAAGGGACAGGAAAAGACCCAGAAGAAGACCACATAGGAGATGGATGGATGAAATTCGAAAGTATGCGGGAGTGACATGGAGGAGACTGGCACAAGACAGACCGTTGTGGAGGAAACGTGAGGAGACCTTCGTCCAGCAGTGGATTGATAATGGTTGACAATGATGATGATGATGAATGTTTGTTCCTCAAAAATGTTATCACTATCTTTGATAAATATAACTTACTGTTGCAATGTGAAGAGCCTAGAATTCGCAAGTTGAAAGCTCATCTTGAGAATTTTTTCCGTAAATTGCTAATCCGATTTATAAGACTTTGTTAAGTTGCAAATTCCCCATCTTTGTTAAATATAGAATGTTTTAATTGGATATAATCAAAAAGATGACACTGATCTGGCCATAGGGAGTGAAACTACTAAATACTGAAATAGTTAGTACATTGGCACCAAATGAAAAAGAAGAATTTTACATCTCGGTTCGGAAATACTTTATCAAAGTGTGCGACTATGTGCTGTCTTCATTTCCGCTACGATCAGAGGTGCTGCAGCACGCTGAAGTTGCGGATATTTCAAAATGGGAAGAGTCCAAGTTTTCTTCAGTCAAAATTTTTATTGACAAGTTTTCATGCTTACTTTTGAAAGAGAAGAGGGTGGGGGGGGGGACTACTTTCAATGCTGTGGATGAGCTGGAGACTGAATTTCTGCATTATCAGCATTCAAGTTTACCAAGGAATGTAAATGATATCAACAGAGCTGATGAACAGTGGTGTATTCTTGGTGAGGAAAAAGGAACATGTGGAAAACTGTTATATCATCGACTAAGCAGAGTTATGTTGGGCGTGCTACTTTTGCCCATAGCAATGCACCCTGTGAGCGTGTTTTTAGTACAGTGCGGCGAAATAAAACTGACTTTCGTGGTTCAATGAAACATAGTACCCTACAAGCCATATGAGTGGTTCATGTTTTTCCCAGAAGTATGATGATAAATTTCTGAGAAAGGCAAAATCTGCAACAACCACTTCACTCTCTAAAAATAAAACTCATTAATAAGGTCTGTTAATTTTATTTTATACTTAAAATACAATTTATTTATTTTTGCAAATATTTCTTTATTTGTATTAAGAAATTAATTGTAGTAAAAAAATAAAGAAACCCGTAATATATAATTTTTGTATTTATAAATTGTAAATGCGCGCCGCTGAACGCGCATTGATGTCTTGGTTTTTTATTTTAAAAAGTTGGCAGCTCTGCCATTGTGTACCCCCAATGACATATCAGATCGTCAGTGCTGTCATTGGTTCGAACAGTTCCGAGAGGGAAATTCTGACCTGTCAGACCGTCCCAAACCTGGGAGACCCAAAACAGTGGATATGGACATGCTAAAGACCTTAGTGGAGACCAATCCATGTGATCACACACGGGAGTTGGCCAAACAGCTGGGGACTATCTACACAAGCATTAGCATGCACTTGCATCAACTTGAGAAGGTGCACAAAAGTGGAACTTGGGTACCCCATCAACTCAGCCATGCAGAAAGCAAATCACATGAGTGCATGCATTTCCCTGCATGCATGTGACCAAGTTGAACCATTCTTAGACTGCATTGTGACAGATGACAAGAAAAGGGTCCTGTATGACAATGACAGCACTCCCCAGAAACAGTGGTTGTACCCAAAACAAAGGCCCATGCCGACCCCCAAAGCCGGCTTGCACCTACTTAATTTTCTGCTGTCTGTTTGGTGGGATATGCGGGGTGTAGTTTTTTGAGCTGCTGCCGTACAGCACCACCCTCAGCGCTGATATGCACCGCAGTCAGCTTAACGATCTGCTCACATCTCTCACGTCGAAACAACCGGCACTGCTGAACCGTTAGGGCGTCCTCCTACAGCAGGATGGAGCGAGACCTCGTACCGCACGGTTGAACTGTCACAAGATCGGGGTCCTGGGCCTGGAGATTCTGTCGCACCCAGCCTATTCTCCGCACATTGCCCCAAAGGGACTACCACCTTTTCTGGTCATTGTGTGGCATTTCTTGGATTGACAGTGGTTTCTCAACCAGGATGATGTCAAACGTGCGCTTACTTCATTACCTCCCAGCCACCAAAATTTTACAGGGACTGTATCCAACAACTGCCCAGGTGATGGGAGCAGGTTGTGACAAACAATGGCGAGTATATTTTCGACTGATTTGTACTTCTATATATAGTTATTAGCACTTTTCTGTTACCTTGCATTTGCAGATATTACTTTCTTTCCAACCCAGTATGTTAGGTTACAATGCAGAAGATCTGTTTTAGGTCAGAGAATGAACAAAAAAATCTATTTTAGATTAGAGAGAGAAAAAGAGAATTCTTTTATCTTACAGGGAGAGCAAAAAAATTATTTGAGGTTGTAGAGGGAACAAATACCTTACACATGAAGTTTTATTTTACTCTATTGGTTGAGGCATTTTAACGTGACTGCAATTTGTAATGTTTTACTGTGTGAGAGAATAGTGTCAATGTTTTGTTGTGTTCCAGTTTAGGTATAAACTCTGTAGTTGAAACCTGACCCTGGCAGAATGGATATTATGGAAATATAGTGCAAACAATTGTGGTATTATGTGTTAGATATATCATACATACCAATTTCATTACAGAAACATGAAAAAGTGTTAGAAATACTAAATAAACTGTTGAGTCAAGTTGTGCCCCTTGTAAGTTCTCTTGGGTCTACTCGTCAGAGGCTGGAAAGATTAGCATTCACAATAGCTGAAAGGTATGATTTACTTTTATTTCTCTCATTTTCCAGAATATGTAGTTACATTTTAAAGCTCATTTTTTATTTGCAAACAGTGTATTTATTGTTGAGTGTGACAGATGTTTTTAGACAACTTGGTTCATATGAATCATTGTTTAATGACCATTCAGGCTTCTAAATACATGGATGTAGATTATAGAACATCTAGTCCTTAATTAGCTGGACATTTTCAACGTTACTATGAATATAAGGGTAACAGATAAGCATATGTAACAAAAGAACAGGAAAAATTTCTTTTAAATATAAAAATAAATAAAAATGATTCCAAGTATCAAATTGAGCATATTTTATGAGAGGAAAGAAAAGAAAGACTCGTGCTTTTTCTTCAATATTTTAGAAGTATTAGGACACTTACAAGAACATCTCAGGATAACAAAGATATAGTTTCCCAGACAAATGGTACTTGAATGTTTTTTTCTTTTCTTTCTTTTTTTTTTTCTTCATTTACATTCCCCTCAATAAGATATTATTACTGCTGCTTTGTAGGAAAGTTCTGGTAAAACTGGAAAATATTGGCCACTATTATAAAAAGATCTGTGTGTGAATTAAAACAAAAAAAGGGGGAGGGGGCGAAACTTTTTTAAACTCAATCGCAGAATTTTTGTAGTTCAACTTTTGTATAATGTGAGATATGTGTAAACAGAAAAACTGAAGTGCAGAATCTTGGTAAAAATAATTTCAGTTTTATTCAAAATGAGTTCACCTATTTGTAACCTAAGAGCACAAATTTACATTACGCCACATAGCAGGAAATACTAAAAAAAAAAAAAAAAAATGGAAAGTAATGTATGCATTTCAATATTCACTATGAAAACCAATTTTTGCAAAATGACCAGTGGTTTTACATATGCAAGTAAGTCATACAACAGTAGAAAGCAAAGCTTTTGATTGGCATATAAATTTATTTTAACTAAAAGGAACTGGTTTACCAGTTGTTTCCTAATTGTTTGCACCATATTGAGCATCCAAATTTCAGGATGGCTTTGAATCTCAAAAACATGTTGGAAGATAGTCAAATAGATGGTACAGGCAGATGTATACCAAATTAATCAAGCAAGTAGACATGCCTCAGAAAACATGAAAATTACGTTCCAGAATGATGTAATTTTCAAGTTTCCTGAGGTGTGTCTACGTGCTTGATGTTGGAAGATTTCAACATGCAGTTCCAAGAAGAGAAGTGTTTCAATTAAATTCATGTTACTCACTGGCCAAGTAAAACCTAACTCTAATGTTTTGGATGGAGGGCTTATGTTTCAAGTCTTTGTTCTGAAATGCCTGTGTTGTATATGTTCCTTGGTTGTTGATCTATTCCTTCCCTGGAACTAACAACACTAAATTAGGGATAGGTGACAGTTCCCAGTTTTCAGTATTCATTAAACCTGACTCAAGTGGGGGATATGGTGGGCCTACCACATTTGAAAAGGATGATCCACCACGGTATCGACCTGGAACTGGAAAAAGGCGAACCAGAAAGATATCTCTGCTGAGTGAGTGTAAGATTGGTGTATGGGATACTAGAGGTATAATTGGCAAGATGAACGAAATGGTTGAAGAGATGAATAAATATAGATTGGATGTGCAGTGTGCAAGTGAAACCAAGAAGAAGGAAATTGGGATAGAAGAAATGAATGGAACTGTGAGTGTGTGGTCTGGAGTATTGAATAATGTGAGAGGACAGGCTGGTGTAAGTGTGATTTTAAGTGAAAAGATGAAGAACAACTTGATTCACTATAGTTGCATAAGTAAGAGAATTCTTTGGATTCATTTGAAAGTGAAACTTCAGAGAATAGTAATTGTTGTAGTGTATGCTTGTTGCGACTTTGAACCTTCTGATAGGAAGGAAGATTTCTGCAATGAGCTGAAAGCTGTTTTGAGCCAGTTTGGTGCTAAAGAGAAAGTTATAATAGCATTAGATTTCAATGCTAGAGTAAATGTGCAGAATGCAATTTCTGACAATGTTCTGGGTAAGTTTAAGGATCCTTGTGTGAATGATAATGGTAAAAGATTAATTTAACTCTGCATTGAGAATGGTTTGGTTTGTGTGTATCTAATACATTTTTCAACCACAAGTATATACACACATATACTTAGGAAAATTGTACTCTTGGGCAAAAGAGTGTGATAGATTTTGTTGTCTATGATCAGCGTCTGAAACACTTAGATGTTGATACTCGTGTGATGAAAGGTGCGGATGTTGGTTCAGATCATTACTTGGTAGTGTCACGAGTGAAACTGAATGTTGGTTGGAGTAAAAGGAATTAGGAAGAGGCCTAGGATGGAATGAATATAGGTTGAAAAGCTCCCTAAAGGTCATCAGCATTATTCTGACGTACTCAGAGAATGACTGAAGAAGCTGAAGTATTGTGAAAGGGATGTAGAAAAGAAGGGGGAATGTTTTAAGAACTGTGTTGTCACTGCTGCTGTAGAGGTCTGTGGCACCACAATAGTGGGTAACAATAGAGGTGGTGTTTGGTGGAATAGTGAGATTGATGGGGCAGTAAAGAAAAAGAAGGAAGCCTATTTGGGGATGTTGCAAATTAGAGTCTCTGTGGATGAATATCGCTGTAAGAAACGTGAATTCGCTAAGCTGGTCCGCCAGAGTAAGGCAAAAGATAGGAAGGAGAAGGTGGAAAGGCAGGAATTGTGTTTTTGGAAAGATAGGAAGACTTTCTCGAAGTACATGAGACAGGAAAAATAGGGGAAGCAAAGTTGTAAGTTGTGTGAAGAATAGGGTTGGGAAAATAATATGGGAGCCCAGTGAGTTAAGTGAAAGATGGGGTGAATACTTCTGTAAGTTATTAGATCGGGAAAGCAAAGGTGATTCTGAGGCAGAAGATGTCACAGTGAAGGATGGAAGCACAGGAGGAATCTCAAGAGAAGAAGTGTGTAAAGCTCTAAAATCTCTTCAGGATGGTAAGGCTCTATGAGTGGATGGCATAACTGCTGAGATGTTGAAATATGGTGGTGTCTCTATAATTGACTGGTTAACTGAAATTTGCCAGTTGTGCTGGGAGTTAGGAATGGTCCCTCGGGATTGGAAGGATGCTATTATTGTTCCCTTGTATAAGGGAAAAGGTTATCAGACTGAATGCAAGAACTATCGTGGTATTAGCCTACTGAGTGTGCCAGGAAAAGGGTTTGGTAAGGTTGTTATTGAAAAAGAACGGGGTCTTACATCATTGAAAGTGTGGGATGTTCAAAGTAGTTTTATTCCTGGAAAAGGCTGCACTAACCAGATTTTTGCATTACGCATGATGACTGAAAAGTATCTGGCTGTTGGGAAGAAAGTTTTTACTGCCTTCATAGATTTAAAGAAAGCTTATCGAGTGAATAGGATGCTTTTGTGGAAGGTATTGAATGAATATGTTGTTGCTGGGAATCTACTTAATAGTGTAGAAGCCAAGTATGCTGGTAGTAGAGCTTGTGTACGAGTGAATAGTGTTTTATCAAAATGGTCTTCCATTGGTGCAGGAGTTAGACAAGGTTGTGTAATGTCACCATGGCTGTTTAATATATTTATGGATGCATGGATGCGTGATGCCAAAATAGATAATAGTGGTTTATGTCTTGGTGATATCTGTGTGTGCAGATTGCTGTATGCTGATGACACTGTCCTGTTGGCAGAGAGCAAAAGTGTGAGTTGCAGAGTATGTTGACTCAGATGCACGAAGTTTGCATGAAATTCAAACTGAGTATAAATAAGGGAAAAACCAAAGTTATGGTGTTTGAGAGAGAAACTGGTAGCAGTGAATGTAATGTAAGTATAAATGGCACGGTGATTGACCAGGTGAGTGAGTTTGTGTATTTAGGAAGCATGTTTGACAGAGAGAACAAGTTGGATGGTGAAATCAGTAGGCGAGTGAATTCTTCTTTGAAAGTCATAGCTGCTCTGGGAGGTTTTCACAGGAATGATGGGTTCTCTAGAGAGTCCTGCATGGCTGTGTATGGAACAGTAATTGTTCCTACTCTGATGTATGGCAGTGAAACCTGGGTACTGCAGAAGGAACATAGGAGTCGTTTGTGTGCTGGAGAAATGCGTTACTTGTGTGGGGTTTGTGGCAAGACACGATCTGATTGTGTGAGGAATGAAGATGTATTGCAGTTGTGTGATGTGAAGCAAAATGTTGTTAGCAAGGTGGAGACCAATATGCTTCGGTGGTTTGGCCATGTTGAAAGAATGAGTGATAAAATGCTTACTAAGAAAATCTTTTCAGCCCAAGTGGCAGGAAGGAAAGGCAGAGGAAGGCCAAGGAAGAAATGGGTGGATCAGATTCAGGAGTGTCTGCATGAGAAAAAGATAATGAGTATGAAGTATAAAAGATCTTGTGTACGGCGTGTAATGGATATCAGTGAAGCACGAGTTGTCTGTGAAGTTCTCTGTAAATGGAGAAGTTTGATACGACAACAATAAGTAAAAATATCTGGAAGTTTGTATTTCTTTTTGGAGCTAACCTCTGAATCTCAGAGAACAGCTTAGTGATATGTATGTCAATATTCTTTCATTGTTTAAAGTTATCTCAAATGGCAGTTGTTCTCTAAATGCCAAGATGAATTTAGAAGTTGTTTTTTTTGGAAACTAAAGTGCCGAATGATTCCACAATATGTTGTTTGGTCACCCGTTTTCAAGAAACTGGTTGTGTGGACGATTGTAAATGTTTGGGCCATCCATCAGTCTTAATCGAGGAGTCTTTGGAAATGGCCCATCAGTCCTTCATGTGTTCACCACAAAAGTAAATTTGAAAAGTGTCCCAACAAACCAAAATATCTTACAGGAGTGTTCACAGAGCAATAAAGAAGCTAAGCCTGTGTCCCAATCAGATTAACTTTATGCACAAGCTGCAAGAACCTGCTAAAGAGAAAAGACTTCAACACTGCCAATGGTTTCTGTGTCTTGTACACAAAGGTCTTCGTACTTTGGATTACATTTTCTTTTCTGATGAAGTGTGCTTTCATCTGTGTGGGTATGTAAACAGTCAGAATAATATGTTCTGGAGTGCTGAAAATCTCACTTCTTTCATGAGAACCTATTACATTCCCAGAAAGTTGGAAGTCTGCTGTGTTGTTTCAAGGAAAAGAACAGTGGGTCCAATTTTTTTCACTGGAACAGTGACAGCTGATCGTTACCAGAACATCAGCCATCAATTCATATCTTTGTTAGATGTTGATGAATGTAACTACTCGCTGCAGCAAGATGGTGCAACAGTGCGCGCGCACACACACACACCCAGCAAATGCCACTATGCTTGTGTTGCGTGAATTTTTTAAGTGATTGCATCATTTCTCGTGGATTGTGACCACCTAGATCACCTGACCTGTCTCCTCCAGACTTTCATCTCTGGGTTCATCTCAAAGAAAATGTGCACAAAAACAGCCCTCACAAACTCAGACTGAACATGGAAGACCATGTCTTCAGCATCAGTGCAGCAACCATCCAAAAGGATGCAACAAACCTGGAGAAACGCGTTGAGGCCTGCATGACCGCAGATGGAGGGCATTTTTAGCTTATGTTGTGGGGTAGTTGTTTCGTACAGTGCATGCTATGTGCATATTTAGCTTTTCATTAGCTGTACATCGTAACCCACAGCTTTGTTAAGTATAGTTTGCAAATGGGTTGCGTGCGTAACATTTGGATCACTCTGTACATACTAAGCTACTCTGAGTCTCTTAGTGATATACAGGGGTTGTCAAAAATAATGGAAACACCTTGAAACAATAGGTGTTATGCACCTAATATGGTGTGGGAGCACTGTTGGCTTTTACAACTGCTTGAATCCTTCTTGGAATGGATGCATACAAGTCCTGGATTGTGGTATGTTGTACCATTCTTCCTGCAGAAACTGCTCGAATTCCTTGAGAGACACCGGAGGAGGATAACGTGATCACACTCTGTTTTCCAACACACACCACAGGGGCTCAATGATGTTTAAGTCCGGTGATTGTGCAGGCCAGGGAAGGTGTGCAACTTCACCCTCATGTTTCTCAAACCATGATCGAACAGTTCGACTTCTGTGAATCGGGGCATTACGTCTTGAAAAGTGCGATCCCCTGATGGAAACAATGTCTGCACCATTGAATACACATGATCGGCCAAAAGAGGGACATAGCCACCGCTTGTGATTCGTCCATGTAAAATGATAATGAGAACTGCTGAAAACCACGAGATCATGGCCCAAACCATTACTGAACCACCCCCATGCTTCACTGTAGGAGGGAGACAGTCTGGGTTGTAGGCTTCTGCGGGGGTTCTCCACACGTAAGCCCATCCTGTGGTGGGGAATAGTGAGAAACTTGATTCATCGGAAAACAAGACGTGTTTCCATTGAATCTGCAGTCCATGTTTTATGTTTCTGTCACCACTGTTGTCTCCGTTTCACATTCACCTGTGACACCAGGGGTTTTGCAATCACAGCTCTACTGTAAATATTGTGCTTATGCAATTCCCTTCGCACAGTATGGGTCGACATTGCGTTGTGGAAATGTGCATTAAGGTCAGCAGTCACTTTTGTCACTGTGGTCTTCCTCCTTGTGGTCACAATCCTCTTTAATGTCCTCCTGTCTCTCGCAGTGAGTTTGGTTTTCCTTCCACAGTTGTCTCTCGCAGTGAGTTTGGTTTTCCTTCCACAGTTGTGTCTCGCAGATGATGATGTACCGTGAACATTGTATGCTATTGTGGCCTTCGACACTGTACCTCTTGATACCCCCAATACTTGTGCCACTGTGGTTACCGACGCACCAACCATAGGGGCGCCTACAATCTGCCCTCTTTCGAACTCCAACAGGTCACTCATTGTGCCTTCACCTGGAACGAAATTATGCAAACACACAGACCCTTGAGAATAAAAGCAACAGTTTTCTAAAAAAAAAAAAAAAAAAAATGTATAGCTACATGTTTGTTTTACTCAAAAACCAGCACATGCCAAAGTCACTGTTTTCAGTGAGGTGTTTCCATTATTTTGGGCAACCCCTGCACGTACACATCACTAAGAGATTCAGAGGTTAACTCCTCAAAGAAAGCTCATCGCCAGATAGTGCTGGATATTTCTTACTGTTGTGTATTATTATAAAACCTAAGCACTTCTTCAAGAAATGGAACAGTATTTTTAAAAAATATATAATTGAAACAGTTCAACGGGAAAAGGACAGTTGTAATACAAATCATAGTCTAAATTGGGAAGGAAGGAGGATCCAGGTACACTTGACTAAATGAAAAAAAAAAAAAAAAAAAAAATTCTGGGTTATAAGGTAGTCATACTCTTTGACATAAACTATTTTTCTCAATTGTTTCTCCTCTCATAAAAAAAAAAAACAAGTTTTTTACAAGGAAAAAGAAAATAGTGTGGATATCTGCAATAGATCAATTTATAAAAAAATGGAGCATATTTCTACATTTTACAGATCTCAGATTACCTTATATATTAATCGCCTGTCCAACACTCAAGGTTTAATTTAACGTGCAAAACTGTAAAAACAGATTTAGGGCAAATTACCATTCTCTGGTTTTTGCTCCATATTTCACATTTTCAGCACGTGAGACAGCTGTGGACATATCGTCACATGTGTCGTGGAGGTAGCATGGGGGCTCTAACTTTTTCAGCTGAAGTCATTAACTTTTGTTACTTTCTATTCTTGGTCATTCTGGAAGCTTCATGTAGTAATCCGCATATTTTTCTTCATTTATAACAAAAAGGTGGTCACGTCATATATATTTACACAGCATAGTTGTGGTCCTATTGTACATATCAACATTCATAAAACTATCGGGTTGTTTATCTCCCTTGTCATACATACATACCTTACATTCACACATTTCTTTATACATTATATACAACCTGCAAATACTCAAATAACCCACTATATGCATATATACATATGACCCCTTTAACCTCAGTTAACTACATCCATGTTTTATCGAAACAGCCTTCTGCTTGCTGATATCTCCTATTCTTTGTGAAAAGGCTTCGCAAAGGAGCTCTCCCATGCAGCTCTCCACCCTCAGCAAACACCTCAACCCAAGTACTTTCTGTAGCTTTCCGCTACCATCCTTAGGGGACGGAAAGCCTGACCAATACTCACAGTATCAGCAGAGTAAGTAAGTGACTCCTCCGGGGCAACATCAACCTTCGAAGCTTCATTCTGTTGGCTAATGTGGCGCCATCTCTTGTTGGCTTTATATTTCGATTTTCTAATCTTTTTATTTTTTGTTCAACTCTTATTAAATTCTTCCAGTTATTTCGTATTACATTTGGATCATTATGGTTGCATACAGTATTTCTATTTTTTTCAATTAACACAGATTCTACAATCCTGTCAAATTTTGGAAATTGTTGGTTGGCCAGACAGTACTGAATGAGTGCTGTTTTTCTTCCTTTTTCTGCCAGTTTTTTACATGTTGTTTCAACGTGTGTTTTAATTTATTTTTGGTACTTCCTATATATGACATTGAAGGGTTTTCTGTAATAGGAATAGAGTAAATGCCTGCTTTCTCTAATTTGCTAATATTGTCATTTTTTGACATCATATTCTTGATGGTACTCACTTTGCTTCCAATTTGAACATCATATTTTTTACATATCTTATTGATTTCTGTTGTCACACCTTTAACATATGGGAAACCATTAATAAATTTGGCTTGTTTTTTAGTGTCAACAACTTTATAACTTATTTTATTTTGTACTTCAATATTCCATTTTTTTATTAATTGTCTGGGATAACCAAAACTGTCAGCAATTTTTTTTATGAATTCAATTTCTTCATTTACAAACTGATCATTTGCAGAGTGTGTATATGCTATCTTGATCAAAGTATTTAAGGTATTACATTTTTGAGTACTAGGATGTGCTGAATTGAAAGGAATCAATACTGCAACATATGATTTCTTTCGGTACACTCTATATTGCAAATTATTTCTGTTTTTATTACTTGAACATCTTTCAACAGTAAGTTCAATTGTTGGGTACAAAGAGTTGTAGTTTTTGGCCAACTGTTTCAGTTCTTCCTCGTTCAACTTCGACAGAATGAAAATATCCACGTATCGACAGTACACCTCTGGTTGTTCTTCCATACTGTGCAGGATATTTTCTTCAATACTATTCATAACAACTTCTGCATACAGAGTGGACAATGGTGAACCCATTGGACCACCTGAATTTTGTTTGTATATCTTGTTATCATATGCAAAAACATTATTCTCATACAAAAAGATTAAAACTTTTTTGAACTCATGAATCTGTGTGCCATTTAATATTTTAAGTGTTTAATTTTTTTAATGATAAGCTCTATAGCTTCAGGAGTGCTTGGATACAAGGACTTAACATCCATGCTTGCCATGTTAAAATCTTTCGACTCTGTTTTAACATTTTAAATTTTCTCAATAAATTCATAAGTGTTCTTAACAGTAAATTTTTTCTTCATAAACATGGGTGCCAAGAATTTGTGTTTTTCTAATGTTATTAATGTTTAGTTTTTCTTTGACGCAATCAATCTCATAGGTGCATTTTCTTTGTGTCTTTACTTTTGCAAATATATGTTGTATGCTTGCTCCTATTGATGAAATAAAATGCTCATTTCCACCAATAGGAGCAAGCATACCACGTATATTTGCAAAAGTAAAGACACATAAAGAGGATGCACCTATGAGATTGATTGTGTCAAAGAAAAACGCACCATTAATAACATTAGAAAAAAACATATATAAATTCTTGGCACCTATGTCTATGAAGAATAAATTTACTGTTAAGAACATTTATGCATTTATTGAGAAAATTAAAAATGTTAAAACAGAGTTGAAAGATTTTTACATGGCAAGCATGGATATTAAAGTCCTTGTATGCAAACACTCCTGTTCCTGAAGCTATAGAGATTATCATTAAAACATTACACACTTTTAAAATATTAAATGACACACAGATTCATGAGTTCAAAATTTTTTATTCTTTTTGTATGAGAATAATGTTTTTGCATATGATAACAAGATATACAAACAAAATTCAGGTGGTCCAATGGGTTCACCATTGTCCACTCTGTATGTAGAAGTTGTTATGAATAGTATTGAAAAAATATCCTGCACAGTATGGAAGAACAACCAGAGGTGCACTGTCGATACGTGGATGATATTTTCATTCTGTCGAAGTTGAACGAGGAAGAACTGAAACAGTTGGCCAAAAACTACAACTCTTTGTACCCAACAATTGAACTTACTGTTGAAAGATGTTCAAGTAATAAAAAACAGAAATAATTTGCAATATAGAGTGTACCGAAAGAAATCATATGTTGCAGTATTGATTCCTTTCAATTCAGCACACCCTAGTACTTAAAAATGTAATACCTTAAATACTTTGATCAAGATAGCATATACACACTCTGCAAATGATCAGTTTGTAAATGAAGAAATTGAATTCATAAAAAAATTGCTGACAGTTTTGGTTATCCCAGACAATTAATAAAAAAATGGAATATTGAAGTACAAAATAAAATAAATTATAGAGTTGCTGAAATTAAAAAAACAAGGCAAATTTATTAATGGTTTCCCATATGTTAAAGGTGTGACAACAGAAATCAATAAGATATGTAAAAAATATGATGTTCAAATTGGAAGCAAAGTGAGTACCATCAAGAATATGATGTCAAAAAATGACAATATTAGCAAATTAGAGAAAGCAGGCATTTACTCTATTCCTATTACAGAAAACCCTTCAATGTCATATATAGGAAGTACCAAAAATAAATTAAAACACACGTTGAAACAACATATAAAAAACTGGCAGAAAAAAGGAAGAAAAAACAGCACTCATTCAGTACTGTCTGGCCAACCAACAATTTCCAAAATTTGACAGGATTGTAGAATCTGTGTTAATTGAAAACAATAGAAATACTGTATGCAACCATAATGATCCAAATGTAATACGAAATAACTGGAAGAATTTAATAAGAGTTGAACAAAAAATAAAAAGATTAGAAAATCGGAATATAAAGCCAACAAGAGATGGCGCCACATTAGCCAAGAGAATGAAGCTTCGAAGGTTGATGTTGCCCTGGAGGAGTCACTTACTTACTCTGCTGATACCGTGAGTATTGGTCAGGCTTTCCGTCCCCTAAGGATGGTAGCGGAAAGCTACAGAAAGTACTTGGGTTGAGGTGTTTGCTGAGGGTGGAGAGCTGCATGGGAGAGCTCCTTAGTGAAGCCTTTTCACAAAGAATAGGAGATATCAGCAAGCAGAAGGCTGTTTTGATAAAACATGGATGTAGTTAACTGAGGTTAAAGGGTCGTATGTATATATGCATATAGTGGGTTATTTGAGTATTTGCAGGTTGTATATAATGTATAAAGAAATGTGTGAATGTAAGGTATGTATGTATGACAAGGGAGATAAACAACCCGATAGTTTTATGAATGTTGATATGTACACAATAGGACCACAACTATGTTGTGTAGATATATATGATGTGACCACCTGTTTGTTATAAATGAAGAAAAATATGTGGATTACTACATGAAGCTTCCAGAATGACCAAGAATAGAAAGTAACAAAAGTCAATGACTTCAGCTGAAAAAGTTAGTCTCCATGCTACACCTCTACGAAACATGCGACACTATGTCCACGGCTGTCTCACGTGCTGGAAATGTGAAATATGGAGCAAAAATCGGAGAATGGTAAGTTACCCTAAATCTGTTTTTACAGATCTGTTAAGTTTGTGGTAAATAAAATTCCTTAAAAAATATTTAGTTTATATGTATTGGTAGAACTTTGCACCCCATTGCTGTTGAGTTTAGAATAATGTCGTAATTTCTTTGTTGTAGGTATAAGAACCAAGGACACAATGCATCCAGAGAAACAACCGGTACTTTCTACTTGTTGTTAGACCTGATGACTTTCTTCAACATGTTTCACAATAATCAACTTTCAGATGCTCTTGATGTAAGATATGTTTTCAGTTATGCTAGATTTCACAATGTAATTTTTTGGGCAAATGACCATTTGGCATTTATATTTTGTTGTTGCTCCGCATATTGTATCATTACTTCTATATCAACTGTGTATTTAACTTTGGCCTTCTTGAGTGATCGATCGATTCGGTATAATGATGTTTGCAGTGTATCCAAATGTCCTTTTTTTTTTTTTAAGGATTGTCCTTTAAAACTGTAAAACTGATTTTTTTTTTTTTTTTTTTTTTTTTTTTTTAAGGATTGTCCTTTAAAACTGTAAAACTGTGATTACTGATTAAGTCCTTTATTAGTCTTTTATTTTCAGTGAGTTGAGAACATCAACAATCTACAAAAACATTCAGGATAAGTAATAAAAATTTCTAGTTCAGCATGTCTAAACGACAGTGCCACTATCAGAGTGGGTGGTGGTCCTCTTGTCAAAAAGACAATAATGGTGGAAAAATTGGTATACGGTGCAGACCAAAAAAAAAAAAAAAGGAACTCTTGGGCTTTACGTGTGTGTGTTGCTGAAAAGAATTTTCAGTGTATACACTGGGTATTCAAGCAGTTTTGCAACATTCAAGAAGTGAAAATTACAAGAAAAACAGAGAAGCTATAACAAAGATGAAGGACTTGACAAAAGGTTTCAAAAGTCAAACAACAATTAGTGATCAGGTTACTACTACTGCTGAAGTTTTATGGGCCCCTGTACTTGTTGAACACAATATTCCATTCAGGTTTTGTGATCATTCAACACAATTGTTTCAGAGAATGTTTCCTGACTCTAAAATTGCTGAATCATTTTCAATGCACCGAACTAAGATGTACCTGGCTACACATGGTTTGGGGCGAACATATGAAACTGTTTTAAAGGACAGTTTGAAAGGGAAATACATGTCAATTGGACTAGATGAAAGCAATGACAGTGGTGTGCACAACAAAAAAGAGCTTGAAATAATTGTGTACGATATTTTGATGATGTGCAACAGAGGATTGTAATAGATTTTCATGCAAGGGTATACTTGCCAGAAGCTAAAGAAAGCACTTCCCATTAAATAAAAATTTATTTCTGTTTCAGAAATGTTTGACATCAATATATTTTGGGTAATATGTGTTATGAATCATAGTCCACAAGTTATGGTAGGCTGTAAAAAAGGCATGTAACTCTTTTAAAGCAGGAAAAGTTCCCATTTTATTTAGGTAGGTGTTCATTACATCATGTCATGAATGCTGCGAAAGAATTAGATTCTTCACTTGCTGAATTTGCAGTGGATGTATTCTACTATTTTCACGGCAACAGTGTAAGATTAGCTGATTATGACTGTAGGTGCTCCAAAACATGTATTTATTAGACCTGTTGAATCTAGATTTTTAACTTTTGGACCAGTATTTGATCATTTATGGGAGCAAAAAGATGCTTTAATTCACTACTTCTTATCCTTTATACCTGTACAATAATTCTTGCATTGAAACTAGGTGACATTTTCACCCACTATTAGTTTACGCATGGTGTGTTTAGTATGGTGAATAAATTTCAGTTTTGTTTTGTTTTCTGGGAGAAGAACCTCTGGTTCATCTTCTTTATGATGAAATGACTTCTTTAGTAAAGATGGTAATGAAAAGAGCTGTGATAGATGAAGTTGTTGATAACACTAAACTTGCAGATTTAGATGTCAGTCAACATTCTAAACCTTTGGAAAGGATGGGTATTGGTGTTTTGACAAAGAGTGCAATGGAAGTCTCTAACAGAGACAAAGAAACAAGTGCTACCTTTACAGTGGAAGAAATTTTACAGTGTGTTAATTAAAAAATTGCTGCACTATCTTCCATGGCAGAACAAAGTATTAAGAAACTTGCATTTACTGCACCCAGACCAAAAGAACAGCCCAAAAAGTGTTGCTTCACTTATGAACATTGGTATATTTTTACATGCTGGAGAATGTTGATGGCAAAAAGTGCATTGATGAGTACAAACACGAGATTCTTCCGCGGATTCGCAGAATTTCGTCCCCTGCATCGATCTTGAGTATTGCCAAATTAGGCAATACTCAAGATCGATGCAGAATTGAAGAGAAATTTGGGGGGGGGGGTGTAGGGAGGGGTTGGTTGTTTTCCGTCTGGGGACGGTATTTCGTCTTTCAAAACTTTTGGAAGCGAAAGTTAAATGACTGAAGATTTTTTTTTTTTTTCCCCCGTAATTTTTTTCTTACCATGTTGCTAAATATAATTTTATTGCATGAATACTTGCATTTTATCATGAAACTGAGCAACAATTTTTGAAAATGGAAGTTAAGACGGCGCGAAGATTCCTTTTAGTCTTCAGGCATGAGATTCTTCTGTGGATTTGAAGAATTCTGCCATTTCCGTTATCACTTCAGGCATTCTCAAGATCACTGCACAACCATACATGAGATTCTTCCGCGAATTCGCGGAATTCCGCTTTTCGGCATCATTTTGGTCATTCTCGAGGTCATTGCAAAAATGAAGAGAAATTTTTCAGGATTTTTAGGGGGGGGGGGGTCGTCGTTCAATAGAAAAAAAAAGCGGAATTCCGCGATTCCGGTTTTTTGTGGAGTAAAAGAACTAAGCGCTTTCTAGCTGAAAGCGTTGTTTTTGGAACAGATGCGGGGGGCAAGAAGAAATGTTGGAGGGTGGAGCAGGAGCTCAATTCGTTTACTGCTGTCAACAATGGATGGGATGTCAGTCACTTGAGCATCGCAGCGCAAAGGGTGGAAGCTCCGCCTACTTCGTGCGTTAGGGAAACTCCCGCAGCCCTTTCCGTGTCTTGCAGGAAATCGCCACTCTGCATTCTATCAGGGCCAAACTATCCGCTTGATTCTATCCGTGACGTCATCGCTAGAAACTCTTGTAATTTGCAAATGTACCCGAATGCGTTCCCGCTTTTCTGAGATCGTTCGAGAATCGAAGCTCTCGTGAATCCTCTTCCTACGGAGGATGCTAAAAAATACGGAATCTCCGTAATTATTACGGATTTCCCCGGGATTACGGGTGACTAACAAAAAAATTATGGATATTCAGATTTTCGCTGTTATTAAGAAAGTTTTACCGATTTTGTAAATAATCGACGTAAAAGCCTCTGAACAAAGTTCGTAACACAGCCCTTTGTCGATTTTTTTCTTCTCAGGTGGTGGAATTTGTTTTGCTTGTTTCAAAAGTGTGAACCAAAAAAAAAAAAAAATGCCCGTCTTGCTTCTTTCGCCATGGCCCGGGATTACGTCGACCTGAAGCATCTAAATAAAGTTCGTGACGCAGCTTTCTTTTCTTAAATTCGTTCTACCTCCCCCCCCCCCCCGGAAGAGAAGGAAGGAATTTGTTTTGCTTGTTTGAAAGCTAAGTGAAAAGGAAGCATGGGGCCGCGCCGTGATTATGTAGGCCTGGTGGGCTTCTTTTGCCGTGATCCGGAATTACGTTGGTTCGGGCGTGCTTCTTTTGCCGTGATCCGGAATTACGTTGGTTCGGACGTGCTTTCGCTGTTACCCGAATTGCGTCTGCCCGATGCCTCTGAACCATGTTCGTGACTAACTTTTTTGTTTTGTTTTTCTAAGGAGGAGAAATGTGTTCTGCTTGTTTGAAAACTTAGTGGAAAGAAAGCACGGCGCCCGGCTAGGATAACGTCGGCCCGAAGCCGCTGAACAAAGTTCGTGACGAAACTCTGTTTCTTTCCTTTCTTTTTTTCTAAGGAAGAATGTGTTTTGCATGTTTGAAAGCTAAGTTGGGGGGTGGGGGGAGCACGGCTTCGGGCCAGTATTACGTCGGGCCGAAGCCTCTAAAATGTTCGTGACGCAGCTTTCCGTTTTTTTTTTTTTTTTTTTCATTCTTTCTTTCTAAGAAGGAATTTGTTTTGCTTGTTTGAAAGCTAAGTGGAAAGAATGTGTCATGAGAGGCTCAAAAACAGGGTTAAAAACAAGAATTCGGTAGAGAAAATCTCCCCACTTGCTTGACATTGATGGAGATTCATGTCACCATATTCACAATGCAAGCAAAAAATTTTGCAAGCCATTTTATAAGGTTACATTGAGAAATACTTTATTGACTTCTTCAATGACTAAAAACTAATCTGTGGATATATGTTTCTAATTCTTGCAAGTTTCTAATTGCTTGACTAAATTCACAAACTTTCCTAGACAAATACTTTTCACCTCAGGATTTAGCTAGTAAAGATTCACATGTAAGTTTTAAATCTGATTTTTTAAAATATTTCATTTTATTTTGTTCTTAAATCCCTACTTTTCTATTGTGAATATAATGTGCCTCACTTTAATATTTACTTACATAATTTATAGAAAATAATTCCATATGGCTAGCGTACTCTTAAATATTGTATATATATGCTGTATTTGAATTTGCTCACCGCGCGTTTGCGTGTCCCAATTTTCCACCCAGTTAAAAAGTTCAGCTTTTTTTGTCATCGGCTGGTCTCATGTATGTGCACAACTGAAAGAAATTTAGGGGGTGGGGTGGAGAGGGGGATTCGTTTTCCATTTGGGATGAAATTCCATCTCTGGAAACTTTTGAAAGCGGAAGTTCAACGCAGCAAAAAATTTTCCTGTAATCATTTTTTTTTTCCCTCTCGCAATATTTTTTCTGCCCAGTATTGCTCTTAAATATCCTTTTATTATGCAAATACTGCATTTCAGCTTAAAATTAACAATGGGGGAAGTTTCTGAAAACGGAAGTGCACTTACACTTGTGTGAAACACTGACCTGATTCCAGTACAGTAAAATACGGGAGAATTATGTGTCTGCGTTGTGTGTGTGTGTGTGTGTGCTGCTGATTCTGTGGATGGGAATGCATATGCCAATTTAACTTCTAATAATGGCTTAGAAAGGAATTTGATATTTGCCTTTCAAATATCAAATTCCTTTCTAAGCCATTATTAGAAGTAAAATTTAAGAAAGGAATTTGATATTTGCCTCAAGTGGGATGTAGGTGAGAGAGATGAAATGAACGTACCTTTGCATATGTCTTTAGTGAAACCATCTAAAGCAGGTATCCCCAGGCAGGTGATAAATGGTTTTCTGTGTAAAAGTTTCAAGATGTGACAAGTGATTGCATTTGGACATACAGCAAAGTAACAGAACAGAAATTAAGAAAGAAAGTGGCAGAGGATTTTTAAAAAGGCATAAAAAATACTGTTCACACACTTCTACTGTTGTCCCATATGCATTTCAGTCCATTTGTTTGTGACCACCCTCAGTGGGGGCTTAGATATTGACTAGTTGCTGGAAAGTTCTGGTGTATCATGATCTTCCCATCATGCCACATACCATTCATGTCGTCATCCACATTATGGATAGCATTGCTAGTGCCATCTAATGTTTGTTGATTCAAATATTGTAGTTTCTTATATCTTTTTTGTTCTTCCTTTTTCTTTCTGAATTAGTTGTTTCTATACAAAATGGAAAGAGAATAGTAAGTATAACTGAGATAAGGCTATTTTGAGGTAAAAAGGTTCTGTGAGCTGAGTGAATGCTAAGGAGAGGGAATAGCATGTTAAAAATTCCTGAAATGTTTACTTCTAAGATTCAAAGCTAAATGTAAACAGGAAATCTAATCAATGTGAAGCTATTTCAGTGCAAAATAAACAAAAAATAAAGGGGGGGGTTATGTGCGCTCTTAGAGTGCCATATGCCACCTTGTGCATTTTGGAAGTGAAATGTTCATGCACGAAAATCTCATTTCGCACTGTCAAATTGAAACTGATCTCAATGGAATTACACTAAAGATATGTTTGCCTTAGTCCTTCGTTTTAGGCTGCTTGTGCAAAATAGTTTCTTCTGAGCTCCTTGAGACTTGTTTTTAAATTGAAAGTATTGCCAGTAATATTTTGTGACATTTTGAATAATTTGGCAATGTTATTCTAGCAAAATTTCATCACTTCTAATTGTCAAACAATTACAAAAATGCTACAGATTTGTTTAAGCAGTTAATGTTTGCTGGTGACTTGGGTCTTAGAAAATTCATAATGTATTTTCACTGATACAGGGTTACCATGGTCCTTATAAATCCTTAAAACGTTTATTTTTTAGGGTGCTTAGAAGTCCTTATCTTTTATCCAAAACATGTGTATTTTTCCTGATTAGCTGTGCAAAATTCAGAGTTACAATGTAGTGCTTAGAGCTTCTGCTGCTGGTTGACTGTGTTGATGATGAAACCTGTGATGTGCCTGTGAGAGAGCATGGTGCAGTGTGAGATAAGTGATTTGCTGAAAAGTAAAGGACCGTGGTCTAAAATAAATACATTTAGCAGGTTTCTTCCCAACAAGCCCCATTGCCATCTCTTGGTACTGATATTGAAATTTTGTATTTATACTACTTTTATATGAATCTAACAATTATTCAGTTATATCATGAGAAAATTAAGTACAAATTTAAATTGTTAAATACTTTATTTTGACTTTGGTTTTGCATTTTAAACCATGACATGATTATGTGCTAAATTCAGATTTTGAACTCATAACTTTAATTACAGTTTACAAGTTGTTATACTCTTTGTTGCATGTGTGATTATTCTCTCAGATAAGAAAACTGATTTGACCAGTAGAACTGTCTTTGAATTTGCATTTCAAACTTTGATTTATTACATCCACAAACTTAAATTATGAGGGAAAATATTGTAGATTTCATCAGCATACTTCAATTTGCATAGTTAAGTCATATGTAAGAGTATATCTCTGTGTATGTATTTGTTATGTATGCAATTGGTAAGGTTCTTAAAATTTTGGGGGGATGCTTAAAAGTCCTTATTTTTAGTGGGAGAAAAACAGTGGGAACCCTGTGATAGCACAGCTGCCTGGTCCTTTGTGAAAAATAAAATTTTTAACATTTAGACATGTGGCATTTCCTACACAGTTATTATTTGTTAAAATGAACTGCAGCAGATTATTAGGTCTAAAGCTTTGCTAATTGATTCGTGTGCCTTAAATGAGCATAATTAAGTGATTGTGCTCTTTGGTGGTTGAGATGCTGTCAAGTGAGTTCATTCGTGGGTGAATTTTTCAAATCATAATCCAGATCATTTTTGAGTAATTTTGAAATTCTCCTTCCCATTGACAATTACAACATCCCAAAATTTTAGTGACAGATTAAAAATGCATGTCTTGCCAGATAAGTCAATATTAAACATTGTTACTTACCAAATAGTGTACAAGAGCTAGTGCCTCTCACACCACCTGTATTCTTACTAAAAGCAAGTGCATCATTCCCCATAACTGTATGCATGTATGAAGTATGCTGTTCTTATCTTGCTTATCATAGCCCTTTAAAGCCCAATACCACTGGAGCAGTGGGGGAGGTCTTTAATAAAAGAACCAGTAGGTCAAATTTTACATAATAATTTACTGTAAACTCAAGTGATGGGAGCCAGAGAAAGTTGCCTTTATCATTCCTAAAGTTCCAATTTCAAAGGTTCAAGAAGATTTCACACTTCTGCATTAAGAATAGGAGTTAAGTGGTAATACCAATAGAAAAATGAATTTCTTAATTGAGAGAGTGTGTGTGTTGTTATTCGTAATCACTTTTCTGTAACCAATATTTTATGTCAGTAAGTCTTGATAATTAAATTAATAATTGCTTAATTTTCATTGTGTTACCATTTCATAAATAGCTGTTTGTTGTTACAGACCATGAAAAAATTGAAACTTCTGCCATTTGAAACTGAAGAAGTTGAGCAGAAAGTCAATGCTTTCTCTTTATATTCTGAAGAGGTAATGTTTCATAATTTTCTCCTTAAACAATTGCATTTCATTGAAATTTTGGTAAAGCCTTATGGATTTCAGATTATGTGCAATGAGATTTTTTGAAACTTATTCTTTTATAATGCCCTTGGTATTTGTAAGATAGTGCTGAAATGATTTCTATGTGACACCCCCCCCCATTTATTGTAATAATAATAATGTCCTTATCATTTGGATAGAAGTTTCCAGTTACACATGTGTACATCCGTTGTTTCACTATATGAAACTCTACCTTTCTCTGGTACATGTGATGCATGTGCTTCAACACCTAACCAAAAACTGGAATCCTGTTTGAAAAAACTATGGGGATTGTGTGTCTGATACATAGTCTTTTCAAGGAGATTTTGATACCCTCCATGTAAACAAATCTGTCCCCAGCTGTTGGGAGCCATCTTAATGTTGAATATGTTACATTAATACATTATATTCAGTTGCCAAGTGTTATTTTTTTTTAATTAATAGGCCATGCAAAGATTAACAATATTCACTTTTTTTGTTGAAAATGTAACCTGAACTTTTGAATTTAATATTAGAATTTTAGTGCAACATGTACATTTTTGTATCATTTTCATAATTTCTGATTTATTTTATATTAATGCCTGAGTAGGGTATACTATTGTAATGAACAATGCTTTAGGAAACAAAATTTATATGCTACATCATATTATCTTGCATTGGGAATTTTTTACAAGCCTTGAAAGCTATGTGTATAACCCTGCTTTCAAATGTGACAATCCATGTGGTGTATGCAGTGGTGTTTGCATTCAGGGTCTAACTCGGATTTCTGGGTTTCGGCGCTCAGTCGAATCCAGAATTCCGGGTTTCAATTCGTTATCCCCCCACCCTTTTATGGCTTTGTAAATTGTGCCGCCGCCAGTGTAGTAAATTGTTTAACACGATTCGTGATGATTCAGAGACTCCAAGTGCTACGGATTCTCCATTGTCATTGCGGAAATCGTTGGGCCGCTATGGAGTACGGACCCTCTAATCATCATCATCATCATTGTCAACCATTATCAATCCACTGCTGGACGAAGGTCTCCCCAAGTTTCCTCCACAACGGTCTGTCTTGTGCCAGTCTCCTCCATGTCACTCCCGCATATTTACGAATTTCATCCACCCATCTCCCATGTGGTCTTTTTCTGGGTCTTTTCCTGTCCCTTGGAATCCAATCTAAAATTTCGGCTGTCCATCTATGGTCTGTCCTTCTGGCAGTATGTCCAGCCCATTGCCATTTCAGGGATTTAACTCTGATCATGATGTCTTCCACTCTCGTCATTTTTCGGATCCACGAGTTCCTCTTCTTATCTCTCCTGGTTATACCAAGCATGCACCTCTCCATGCTTTTTGAGTTGTTTGCAGCCTTTGTATGTCTCTTTTAGTTAAGGTCCACGTCTCTGCACCATACGTAAGCACTGGAAGGATGCATTGATCAAACACTTTTCTTTTAAGACATAATGGCATATTGCTCTTGAAAATTATGCTGTTTCTTCCAAAAGCTCTCCAGGCAAGTTTTGTACGCCGATTAATTTCTTCATCAATGTGACCCTCACTTGATATCTGCTGTCCAAGATAAACATACGTATCTGTTATCTCCAGTTTTTCTCCATCAATCGATAAATCTTCATTTCTTGTAAAAGCATTGAACATCACTTTTGTCTTCTGAAAGTTCATTTTTAATCCCACTTCTTTACTCTTGTCAGCAAGTTCCTGGATCATACTCTGCAGCTCTGATGGGGTAGTTGCAAAAATGACTACGTCATCAGCAAAACGAAGGTGGGTTAGATAATCTCCATTAATCTTTATCCCTTTGTTTTCCCAGTTCACTGATTGAAAGACATTTTCCAATGTGGCATTAAAGAGCTTCGGAGATATGGTGTCACCTTGTCTCACTCCCTTTCCAATTTTTATGTGTGTGTTGTATTTTCAAACAGCCGAATCTTTGCACTTGCATTTTCATAGATGTTATTAATAATATTAATGTATGCATCTTCAATACCGCAGGATTTCAGAGCCGTGGTAACTGCTGATGGTTTCACCGAATCAAAGGCTTTTTCATAATCGATAAAAGCCATGCACAATGGAAGTTCATATTCCCTCGCTCTTTCAGTTAGTTCTCTCAGTACATGGATATGATCTATTGTGCTGTAGCCACTCCTGAATCCAGCTTGTTCTCTCGGTTGAGCCATGTCCAGTGTTACCTTCAAGCGGTGTGAAAGAACTTTAGTGAAGATTTTATAAACCACTGATAGGAGGCTGATAGGTCTGTAGTTCCTGAGATCCTCAATGTCACCTTTTTTATGTAGCAGGATCATTGTAGCGTTGTTCCAATCCTCAGGAATCTTCCCTTCATTAAGGCATCGAGTGAAAATTTGGGCGAGTACTGTTTCAATTTCTCCACTTGCTTCTTGTATGATGTCTATAGTAATCCCATCTTCTCCAGGAGCTTTCCCCCGCTTCATGTTCTTGATTGCATGAGCAACTTCTGCTGGGAGGACTGGAAGAACTCTGGTACCTTTCATGATGTCTGGAGTACATGTATCATCCCTTTCATATAATTTGGAGTAGAAATCTTTCACTCTTGTCAAAATTTCGCCTCTATTTCTTGTTATAGAACCATCTTCTTTTCTCAGAGCCATAATCTGTTTTCTTCCCTTACTGAGATGTCCCTTTGCTATCTTTAGGCTTTGGTTGTTTTCAATTGCTTTCCTCACTAGCTCACAGTTGAATTTCCTTACGTCTTCAGTGATACTTTTTCGTGCTGTCTTGCATAGCTCTATATATTCCACTTTGGAAGTCACATCTTCTTTAGTTGTCCTCATCTCTCTTCTTTTTTGCATCAACATTTTGGTTTTTCCTGATAATTTGTTTACATGCAACTTGTTCTTAGACCCAGCTAATTTTGTTGCTGTTTCCATAAGAGCTTTGGTTACTTTTCTGTTAACTTCCGAAATATCCACTTCTTTCGATGTTAGGCCTTCTAAAGCAGAGAATCTGTTCTTCAGTTCCAACTTGAAAGTATTATGGTGTTTTTTAAGGTTGGTTATGTCAATACATTTTGTTTGTCTTATGAGCTTGCCACGTTCCAGTTTAGTGTTGAGGTGCATCTTACATCTCACCAATCTATGGTCACTACCTGTGTTGAACTTGTTTAGCACACTGCAGTCTTCGATGACGAATTTTTTGTTACACATAATAAAATCAATTTCACTTGTCGTCCCAATTGGATGTCTCCATGTCCATTTCCTGTGTGGCTTTTTCTTGAAAAAGGAATTCAAGATGAAAAATCCTTCTGCCTCTGCAAACTCAACGAGAGTATTTCCACGCTGGTTTCTGTTGCCGTGACCGAATTTACCTACTAAAGTTTCATTCTGTTGCCGGTGCCCTATTTTTGCATTGAAATCTCCCATAATTATCTTCAAGTGCTGCTTACCTTTATTATTTAGATGACGAATTTCCTCATAAAATTCTTCAATTTCTTCTTCAGGATGACTTGTGGTGGGTGCATAAGTTTGAATAATCTGAGCCTGGTATCTTCTCGATAGTTGGATAACGAGTCGTGCAGCTCTGTCAGAGGAACTTTCAACTTCTACAACTTTGTCCTTCAGTTTCTTGTTTATTATAAATCCAACACCACTAGTTCTGCCAGTATCTGTCCCACGATAGTAGAAGAGATGTCCACTTTTCAGTTCAATGAGATCTTCTCCTTTTCTCCTTACCTCACTTAGCCCGACGATGTCCCACTTGATCCTTTGTAGTTCCTCTTCCAATTCAAGAAGCCTTGAATCAGAAGATAGGGAGCGTCCGTTGTAGGTAGCCAAGGTCAGCATCAAATGGCAGCCTAGTCCGGTCCTCCGGGGATTCTTAGCACCCTCTGCCTTCATGTCGCACTGGCCGCTGCCTTGGCCAGGTACATTCCAGCTGCCGGAGACTGAGGGCCAAGATTTAAGTTGTAGAGTCATTTTGGAGGTGTTTGGCCATAACTCACCACGCTGGCCAAGCGGGTTGGTGAGTGTGGGATAGCATTTCCTCTGATCCCGATGGTATAGTTATACCGCTATTTGCGGTCGTCAGAGCCCCTTTAGTGGGAACAGGATGCACCACGAGAAGGCGGGGTTGACATTTGTCAAGGAGAGGCTGTGATGTTACGCATCACCTGACCTTACATCCCCGGACCATCTAATACACTACGAAAATTGAAAAATAACGTCTGTGTAAAGTTTATTTTCATGTTTTCAAAATTATAACGTTAAATAATGTTATAATTTTGAAAACATGAAAATAAACTGTTTCTTGGATATTTTTAATAGCGTGACATTTCTTTGAAGGTTTTTTTTTTTCTCTTCTCGATGTCTTAAGCATACAGTCACGTGATAGGTTGTATGGCCCTTGGAAAAAATCATGAAATTTTATTTCCCTTTTTTCCATACCTTGGAAAGTACTTTGGTTTCCTGTATTTTTGTGAAAGGTTCTGTAACAGTACTGAAATTATTTCATGCAATAAAAATTTTATTTGATATAATAAAAAGGTCTAAAAATTGGGCTAGGATGTCTCTAGTGAATGTAATTACCTGTGAAAAATCTGCGAATTTCACGAATGTTCGGAGTCGACTGAAAATGTTCCCGTCGTTTTCCTTTTCCTCAATTTAAATTTTCTGAACAATTTCTGTGTTTTTTTATTTCTCTCCCTGATTGTATATTGCTATTGTTTTTACATTTTTCTGATCAATTCTTCGATTATAATATCTAGTAAAAGTAAAAAGGAGCAACTTCGTGTTTTTTAAGAATTTTTCATAATGAAATCCATGTCTTCATATTTCTAATAGTATCTTCTTCCAAAGTATTCAGTAAATTTTGCCAATTTTCCCTTTTTGTAAGCAAAATTAAATTTCAACATTGGTACTTAATCTGTCCATGGCGGAATCTGCACCATTTTCGTTACCCGTAAAATTGTTTCATGGCAGAATGAGCAATTACCAATTTTTTGCATTTAATTTTGTTTAAAATACGTGTTTTCCATTTTCTTAGTCACTTCTCACTGCATTAAGGGACACAGCAAGCATTTTTTCTTTTGTTCAAAGTGAAATTGTAGTTCAAAAACATTACTACATGTGCACAGAAAACTATATCACGGGGAACGAAAGACTGCGAGGAAGAGTTGAAGATTGTGAACATTTCCTTTTTAAAAAAACAGAGAAAGAGAAAGCTTTTTTGTATCGTTATTTAACAAGAAGTGACGGAAAATTTTGCATTTTCTGCGAAATTAAAGTTTTAAAGAGCGATAATGCTCCTCCTTACTCTACCTGGAAAACTACTGTACGGGTCATGGAAACGGTGCAATTTTCTGAAAAGTAACAATTAAGGTAAGTTACAATTGCAGTTTGCCTTAATAAATCTAAAAATACTGGTTTCATTGATTCACTCATTGTCATTAAAATATGCGCACCAAGAAAAAAAATCATGCTATTAACGCAAAACTCGGCAAATAGCTACTGAGAGGGCAGACATGCAAATGATTAAAGTTTTGTGAAATTTTGCATGTTCGCACGTCCAAGACCGGCGCTGCAATCGCAATCCTTGGGGCTTATAAGGCACCACGCAGGGAAACTCCACATTCATGCCGAAGTGTGCAGTAAGAGTCAGGTCCCTGAGCGATAGACATGCCAAGGATCTGCCGTAGATGTTCGTACGGGAAACTGAGTTTGAACTGGGACGTATCATCTGGATGAGAGAGGCAGGGTGGTTGGCGTGCTGAATCAGCCGCCACTTGGACAGTACGGTACGATCGTGTTGGGAGCAATGGACAAGGGAAGGCACCCAGACATGACGGAGTGGCTCTGGACAACCCAGACATGACGGAGTGGCTCTGGACAACCCAGACACGCCACCAGCAAAGAGGATCGTGAGAGTGGCATGCAGTGATGCAATGACATCCTTGTTCAGTATCCAGATACGTGGCGGCTGTACAAGGGACTCCTGTGTTTGCCAGAACCATTTCCAGACTCCTGGCAGAAGCGAATCTGCACCCTCAATGGCCCTTACGTTTTCTGCCATTAACACCTGACCATCGTCGGTGTCTATTGCAGTGGTGTCAGCAGCGAGCAACATGGAATGCTATGGACTGGCGACGTATGGTGTTCAGTGACTAATCCCGCTTCTGTATGAGAACGGATGACCATCGTGTCGGAGTAGAGTGTGGAGGACTGCAAGTGAGCGCTACAATCCCAACCTCACTGTACAGCGGCACATGTCCTGAACTGCAGGCGTGATGGTCTGGGGAGCCATCACGTATGACAGCCGATCTTCCCTCACAGTGATCCAAGGGATGTTGACAGCCCAGCACAACGTACAGGCATACCTGCCAACTACTATGGAATGTCCGTAGTTTCTACGGGTTTAGTTGTCTCACTACGGAACTACGGACATCGCTTTCGAAACTACGGATTCTACGAATTTTCATTTTGTGTAGATTTTTTTTTTTTCATTTTTCTAGTATTTCATGATATACATGTGATTCGCAAGTGGATTCGCAGAATTCCGCTTTTTTTTTTTTTTTTTTTTTTTTTTTTATAGGTCATCATGTAGATTGTCCTCGAAAGCGGTATTTAGAGTTTTAAAATTTTCTGAAACGGTAGTTTAAACGGAGTGAAAATTTTTGCCGCAATCACTTTTTTTTTTCTCTTGATTTTGCCTTTGTGTCCACTTTTCTTGTTAAACATCATTTAATTGCATATAAATGTCTGTATTTCAGCTTGAAACTGCAGGCAACAATTTGTGAAAACGAAACTTAAAACGACGCGAAAATTCTCCCGTAATCTTCAGGCGTGAGATTCTTCCGCGAATTCGAGGAATTCCAAACTTTCGCTATTATTTTGATCATTTACGAGATCGATACACAAGTGAAGAGAATATCTTGGGGTGGGGTGGGGAGTGGATTTCGCGTCGGAGAACGAAATTCCATCTTTACGAAACTTTCGAAAACGGAAGGTCGACGGAATTCAGATTTTTCCTGTAATCGGAATTTCTTTTTTCTCACAATGCTCTGTCCAGTATTATTGCTAAATATCATTTTACTGCATAAATATTTGTGTTTCAGCTTGAAAATTTATGGAAAATTTCCAAAACTGAAAGTCGTACGGAGCAAAGATTTTCACCGTAATCCCCCCCCCGATGTTTTCGCTCTTCTGCATTGTTAAATATCCCCCATCCCATAAGTTTTTGCATTTAAGATTTAAGCTTGATAAGGGAGGGGTAAATTCCTTGAAACGGAAGTGACAAAGTTGGAAAATTTGTAAAAATTGATGCATAGTGTTCAAAAATGTTATCCTCAAAGTTACACCATTTATCGAAAATAGTTGAAGCTTTGATATCATGCGCTCATGGTCCTCAGACTGAAAGTTTTTTCAGCATGCTAGAAGAAATTATTGTTATCAGAAGGAATAAAAAAAGAAAAGAAAGAAAATCAACAATAAAGAAATAGGGAGAGAACGATATCAGCAGAAAAAAAAATAAGCAATAAATGCAGCGCAGCTGCAAGGTCAATAAAAAACAAACTAACAGTGGGTCTGCTGTCTTGCTGTGTGTTTTGATTTTTCACCCAGTTAAAGCATCCAACCTTTTTTTTTTTTTTTTTTTTTCCTTCTTTGGTTTATCTTGTCATAAACTGCAATTTTAGAGGCAGTATGATCTTATGGTGAGTGAAGGTTTGCACGCTGCACATTCAGTTGCTTGGATTTCCCATCTGTCAAGTGTTGTGGAATTGTTAACACATCTGACTGATTTTTATTGGTGGAAGTTTCGAACTTAAATTTCGCAATGTTACCTATCATGCCCTTGCCAGCAGGGGAATCAACTTTGCGTTTCACATGAGTTAAGTTTGTTTCATTAGAGTCCTTGTTTGTTGTAACGTTTTATTGTGGTGCGTATTTCTTTTTCACAAAGAGATGAATCGTTTAATGAAAAAGTCTATGTATGCCGCGCAATAATATTAATTACTTTTGACAAGGCTCTACCCAATGTTGGCAGGTATGCGTACAGGAGATGCTGGGGCCCCGTGTGCTGGCGGGGCAGCCTGGAGCCATTTTCCAACAAGATAACGCCTGTCCGCACGTGGCTCTGGTTTCCCAGGACTGTTTACGTCAAGCTTCGACGCTTTTGTGTCCTGCCAGATCGCCTGATCTCTTGGCCATCGAGCACATGCGGGACCAGATAGGATGCCAGCTTTCTCCATGTCCCAGTGTTCGTGATTTAAAGCGTCAGTTGCAAGAAGTGTGGCCCAATCTGTCCCAGGATAACATACGGCATCTCTTTGACTCCATGCTGCAACATATCACATGTATCCAAGCACGAGGCAGTCTGACACGGCACTAACGCTGGCCGGAATGTGTATCGTATGTCCACAGGAAACCGTCCTGCTGCTGTGATTTTGTAATCACTTCTGTCCTTGGTATGTACCATCTCACTACTAAAATCTCATTTCAATCTGACTCCTTCTTCTTGATGCACAGATTTTTATGACTATGAGTGCATATAAAGATTAGATCATATGTAGAGGATTTTAGGAAGGGAGTGTCTAACCCCAGGTCTTAGAATTTGGGCTAGAGTGCCCGATAGGAAAGTGACACGAAAACAAGGTAGAAAGGGGGAGGAAAACGGCCTTATTAATTACGGGGGGGGGGCTAGTACCCAGAGTCTGATGGCTCAACGTGTGCATCCAACGCATGGCAGATATTTAGTGGTTCGTAACTCGGTGGCAGTCACGAATGCTGACCACTAGGCCATCTACTGCCTAATTGGTGCGGAAAGAAAGTACTATAAGGAATAAGAAAAGGTGTATTTCATTAGGAAAATTTGAAGTCACTTTTCTGCACTAATTAAGAAATCTTTCATTTAAAATAAAAGTTTGGTGATGGTGCGCCCCCCACCCCCTAGAGATTTTCAGGGTTTCAAACTTTGTCTTTTTGAACTACCTCTGTGTATGCATGCTAGAGGTCTGCATGGGGCTGGGTCGGGTCGAAAATTCTTATTAATTTTTTTTAGTTCTATCAATATGAAGCACCGTTTTTTTTAACGTGCTTACAATTTAATATCATTTGAAAATATTCTTTATATAAAATATAATGCTTGTTATCATTACTAACTCCTCATGTCTTGCTTACTGTAACAGTTCTTAGAAGAACTTGAAACAGATTGTCTTTGTTTGAAACAAATATTAACGAAGATCGAATCTGTTTCAAATACTTCTAAGAAATTTTCTGGAAAGCAAGATATGCAGATAGAGTGATGATAACAAGAATTATAATTTAGTATAAATAATGTTTTCAAACGATATTTAAAAAAATTATATTTGCTTTGAATGTCTTTATTTCCCTTTTCTCTGTATCTACTTATGTATGATATTATCATAGGATCTGACACCAGTAGTTACGAAACGCTGTAAAATATTATGTACAAAAGTATTTCTTGCATTATCAAGCATGTGGTAATTGCTGATAAAATGTTGTGCATTTCCAATAAGCAGGTAATTTTTGCTACGATGAAAGACTAGGAAATGGCATTTCTGAAAAATAGTAATTGTTTTTTGTGATACTTTATAGATAAGGCGCAACCTTCCTGATTTGCTCTTAGCAACAATGAACCTTCTATACACTGACTTTAAGAAAGCCAAGTAAGTGATTAGTTTGTTTTAGCTCCATTTATATCATTGCTTGAAGACTTTAAAACACACGAAATTTACACACAACACATGAATAGATATGAAATGATATCCATGCTTGTTTGGATATTCTGTTTTCTGACCAGTATATTTAACAAAAATGAACTTTGCAACAAAAATAAATAATGAAATAAATAAAATTGCAGATTTTCTCAAGGATCCCACAAACAACTGAATGAATGCTACTACTTTATAACACATCTGCTATGAATAGCTATACATTGTAAGATCCAACAGGTAGGTGCCATTAGTGCCAGGAAATGTGCCAGACGATTCTCTGCATTCATTGTGGATTTGCCTTTTTGTCAGCTAGTGTTTTCTACTCAGACAATGAAAGGCAAACAAAAATTATATGGATGAGCTTACCTCTTTGAGGCAAATTTTATATAACTACAATTCACAGACTAAATGTGGATGGGCTCTGACGTTTCCAAAATTGTGAAAAGCCTGAGTAAAAATTAATCTGAATAAATTATCCTAATGGACCTGCATGTAGAAATTTCTGATAAAAGAAGCATAATTTTCATAACTTCTTAAGGTGCGCCTTCTGATTATTTTTTATACATTATGAGCCAAAGGTTAATGCATTCTTTTTAGCAAGAGATAAATTGCAGTTAAAAATATTATATTTATTTTCCTGGATAGAATTTCAGAGCAAAAGTATTCTCAATTATGTTAGATTTACAAAATAAACTGCCTCCAATATGTAATAAAGATTTTATAATGACTGCATAGAGTAATTTTTATTTACTAATACATTAAATTTTAATCATATATTTATTTATTCTAAATCATGAACTGTAAGAGTTCACTGCCTTTATGCCACGTAAAGACACCCCGCATATGTATGGAACCACCACCAGCTTGCACAGTGCCTTGTTGACAGTTTGGGCCCATGGCTTCATGAGGTCTGCACCACATTCAAACCCTACCATCAGCTCGTAACAACTGGTAGTGTGACCAGTGATGGAAAGTTTGCGCCAAACTGCTACAAATTACGAAAAAAATTTAATATTTGCGCCGAAATGGCAATCCACAGCAAAAACTGCCGAGCGAAAATCATGTTTTCACGGCAAAAAATGCCGTTTTAAACGGCGAATCGAATGACGATTTTTTAAGGTTTGCATGCAGTTTGGTTAAATGTATAACGATGCTTAATCAGCATGTACCGATAATCCCAACATTTCGGAATGTTTTTCAACTACCTTCTGATTCGTTGGGGTTTTTTTCAGCATAAGTGACAAATAGGTTTCGAAATGTAGGTGGAGCTTATGGAGGAGGAGTTTTGTTGTAATCACATGGTATGTAGGAGAAACAATGCTGTATGTTATGAAATCATGATGAAGATTGTTTACAGATGGTTTGGTGGTCCTCGGAGTGTTCTGGAATTCAGATTGTTTATATGTCATTCCCTGCTCTTTGGGATGGCGCAGTTATTTCATTCCGGGCAAGGTGCGCGATTACGTAAATACAGCGTAAGGTCAGTTGTTAGTTTTTTGTTGACGCAGAGGACAACTTAAAATGGCTCTCCCATGGCAGGATACAGTGGTTATATTTCTAAAGGATTCATACGTATTCAGAGATGCCAACTTTTACGGATTTTCCGTAGTTTGTATGGATTTTCACTTCATCTTACGGTTTTTCTGAAGTCACCCAAACAACTACGGAAAAGCCCATGCAAGATCCCTGCATGCAATTTTATATGTTTTACCTTCTTTTGGTAGAGAAAACGGACTTTACAAATAGTCCCTTACACGCCTTTGATGTTCTGACTACCCCTGCCAACGGAGGCGAAGTTTTGTCACGTGATTTTCCGTACAGCTATTTGAGAGTGCCGTGCGCAAAAGCCAAGAGGGAACTCTGTTCAGCACCTTTTGCGAACATTTGCGAACTCTTTACATTGATTACATGTGGTTTTGTGCTTGTAAAACTTTTGTGCAAACGTTTTAACCCTTTCCACTCGACTATCGGGTGACACCCAACATTACGAAATCGCCGAATACCTCGCTCCCGCCATGCCGATGATGCCTCTGTAGCTTGCATATCGGTGCTCGTGAGACATTTCTTTTTCGAATAGGTCGGGTGTCGCTTGCCACGCCAATGACTCCTCTATAGCTCGTATGTCAGGGCTGGCGAGCCAAAGTTAAGCTTTTACTGCTAATTTGTGGCCTCTGCTACAGAACAACAACAACAAAAAAAGATTTCTGGGTGAGTGTGGGTGGAAAGTTATTCGAATGGAAAGGGTTAATTTAGATTAAAACGAAATGAAACTTAGCAGTGAAACAGCTGTGGTAACAAAAAAACTATGTCAGATAAAACTTATCCTCAAGTGTATCGAGATATATATAGTATAGAATGGCCTTTTTATGAAACATCTAAAGTTTTGCCGAATCATGTTTTGTAAGCCATGTGCTGCGATTTTAGCCTAGCATATGGCGACCACGATGATTGTAGGCGTCATGCGGAGTGCAAGAAGCACAAAGATCATGTCAAGAGACTAAATGGAGATGTGAGTAAAATTAATGTAACTAAAAAACTTCTGACAGCTTATAAAGAATCCTGGAAAAAAATATCAAGAACGGATTAGTGCTGGAAAAATGCAGCAAACTAAGCGAAAAAGAGAAGAAATTGAATGTTCACAAGGTGATTTGAAATGGGAAGAAGCTGAACTTTTGCAGCAGTTGGATTCCTCTCACAAAATGTTAAACAGTGTTGAGATGAACGTTGAATGTGGCATAAAAAAAAAAAAAAAAAAAAGACATGAGTGCAATGACATAAAGCAAAACAAAACATTGCTAACTATCTTAAAAATTAGAAAAAAATAGAAACGAGCAATTAAATATTGAGAAAAGCAGCAAAAAATTTAAACATTTTTTTGTAAAATCAATGATTAATAATAGAATCCTGCTATGGTTACAAATTGTTTGATCTATTTGAAAAATAAAATCTTTGCATGTGTGTGTGTGTGTGTGTTTCAGTACAAGATGTTTTAAATTTGAGTAGGGTGCATCTAGTTCCAAAATATTTTTTGCTTAAGAGTTTGTTCTATCTACTAATATTTTACCTGCTCTGAAATAATGTTTTCTTACACCAAAAATGTATTTCACCTGCTCCAAAAACACATTTTGCTGCTCCAAAAATGTATTTTACCTGCTTTAAAAATGATTTTGCAACTTTCCATCACTGCGTGACTCATCAGATCACGGCACATGTTTGCTAGTCTTCCAGGGTTCAATTACCATGTTCACGATCCCAAGTGAGGTGCTGTGTCCTATGTTGTGGTGTTACCAAAGCACTGTGGTGGGTCTTCTGCTCCCATACCCCATGGATGCTAAATTACGCTGCACTGACCTGAAGAAGTGATAATATTTTAAGAACTGTGTTATCACTGCTGCTGGAGAGGTCTGTGGCACCACAATAGTGGGTAACAATAGAGGTGATGCTTGGTGAAATTGTGTGATTGAAGTGGCAAGTAAAGAGAAAGAAGGAAGCCTATTTGGGGTTGTTGCAAGGTTGAGTTTCTGTGGATGAATATCGCTGTAAGAAGCGTGAAGTTGCTAAGCTGGTTCACCAGAGTAAGGCAAAAGATACAGGAGCAGAGGGAAAGGCATGAATTGGCTTTTTGGAAAGATAGGAAGACTTTCTTGGAAGTACATGAAACTCAGAAAAAATAGGAGAAACAAAGTTATAAGTTCTATGAAGAATAGGATCGGGGAAATGATATGGGAGCCCAATGAGTTAAGTGAAAGATGGAGATGGGGTGAATACTTCTGTGAGTTATTAGATCAGGAAAGCAAAGATGATTCTGAGACAGACGCAGATGATGTCAGTGAAGGATGGAAGCACAGGAGGGATCTCAAGAGAAGAGGTGTATAAAGCTCTAAAAACTCTTCAGAATGGTAAGGCTCCAGGAGTAGTAGCATTCATTCATTTTGAAATATGGTGGTGACTCTGTAATTGACTGGTTAACAGAAATTTGCTAGTTGTGCTGGGAGTTAGAATGGTCCCTCAGGATTGAAAGGATGACATTGTTGTTCTCTTGTATAAGGGAAAAGGGGATCAGACTGTGACTGCAAGAACTATTGTAGTATTAGCCTACTAAGTGTACCAGGGAAAGTGTTTGGTAAAGTCATTATTGAAAAAGTATGAGGTCTTACATCAGAGAAAGTGTGGGGTGTTCAGAGGTGTTTTATGCCTGATAAAGGCTGCACTAACCAAGTTTTTGCATTACGCAGGATAATTGAAAAGTATCTGGCCGTTGGTAAGAAAGTTTTTGCTGCCTTCATAGATTTAGAGAAAGCTTGCGACCGAGTAAATAAGACACTTCTGTGGAAAGTAATGAATGAATATGGTGTTACTGGGAATCTACTTAATCTATATATTTATTCTATTAAGTTTTTTACTGTGAGTCCTGTTTTGAGAGAATGGCTGAACGTAAAGATATGGTTGAGGTATCAAAATAAAGGTCTTAACATGTAGATGTGCCAGTCGAAGAGAAAAATGAGATTGGGGCAACGGTTTGGGCGTTGTGGGGCAGCAAAGTTCCCATGTAAAGTCTATGGGAGAAGCGTGCAGTTGACTCACGCGCTGTTGAAGGCAGGATTGAAAGACTAATATAGTTGGAAGTCTTTTTTTTTTTTTTTTTTTATTCTGAGTGAACCGTTGTGCAAAGCAACACTTGCAGGCATTCGTATTAAAGTTCTTCTCATCGGAACAGCAAACACTCTCGAAGACCTGATTGCATTATGCCGTTGGGACTGTGTGATGTATATATACAATTTAATATTCATTCGATCCAGTTTATTCATGTAGGTAAAACATTTCCCATTATGTAAAGATGTAAATAAACATTCCGTTGACCATTGTTAGTGAAAATATTTAGAATGTACATATTGCGTTGCACCATCTATATCTTCATTCTATAAGGTTTTTTACTGTGAGACCTATTTTGAGAGAATGGCTGAACGTAAAAATATGATTGAGGTATCAAAATATAGTCCTTATCATGTAGATGTGCCAGTTGAAGAGAAAACTGAGATTGGGGCAATGGTTCGGGCGTGGTAGGGCGGCAAAGTTCCCATGTAAAGTCTACAGGAGAAGCGTGCGGCCTTTATCTACATGAGGCGCTCAGTTCAGTGTTAGACTTGGTGCATGGTGTTCTGTGATCAAAGAAAGGTGGCTTGATCACGCTAGTTACGTTAACTAAAACTTTTACAAAAAGTTCGTAAGTTGGAAGCTTTCGACCTTATCTTAGGTCTTCATCACGCCAATGGAGGACTAAGATTGTTGCCAGATTCTACATTTGAATTTTCCTATTTTTGTTGCCAAAACTTAGAATTGATCTCCAGATTAACGGAATGTAAAGAGGAGATTTCGGAGTTGCAAGTCATTGAGTTGAAAATAATTTCTGCTTTCACGGTAACGGAGGGCAAAACGATTGTCAAACGAAGCAATTCGTTTTGCCGTTCCAGTGGGGAACTGCAGATGTGTCTTCCATTGTCAAAATAGACAAGGCAGTGTTGGGATTGCCTTTCGAAACATCTTTTCTGTGTTCTAAAATTCTATGGCTTATGCTCCTGTATGTGCTTCCAATGTATAAGTTATCCCCAGTAGAAGAAAGAGATAGAATGCAGTAAACTCCTGGGAGTTCAGGCTTTCAACTTTGTCCCTATCCCTTTTGTAGAAGTTTCAAGATGTTTGGGGTAGATTTAATGGCAAGATGGTAACCAAAACTTCTAAAAGAATCTGTAACTTATAAGCATAGGAAGGATGGTAAGGAACAGAACCACAGAATTTCAGGTCTTCTTTCTTGTGAGGAAGGAGGCATTCGATTTTCGAATGGTTTTCATATTTCTTTATGAGGGAGTTGACTGTAACAGCAGGGGAAACCATGAGAGAGGGCTATTGTAGAAATTTTGGAGAGTTCTTCTTGAAGGGGATTGGCTGTTGCAAATGATATGACCCTGTGGATGTAGGACTTCAATGCTGCAAGCTTGTAGAGATGCAGGGTGCAGATTTGTAGGGAATGATGTTAGTGGCTGCAGAAGGTTTCGATAGACGGAACGAGTAATGGAGAGATCAGCGTTTCTGCAGATAGATACATCCAGGAAATCAATTTTGTGATTTACTTCCTTAGATATAGTGAGCTTAATGGAAGGAAATTTTCTGTAATGGAGTTGATCAGTATCTGTAGCTCAGACTCGGAATGTGGCCAGCTAATGAAAATGTCGTCTACATATCTTAACCATAGGGAAGGTTGAAAGGGTGTAGAGGAATTATGGAAACTTCAATATGTTGCATGTAGATTTCAGCAAGCAGAGGGGAAAGAGGTGAGCCCATGGGGAGACCAGATTGTTGCCTATACACAATTTTGTTGAAAACAAAACAACTATGTTGATGAATAGTGTGGAAACAATCATAAAGATCTTTGATAAGAGGGCCGGGGGTTCAAAATGAAGAATCAATTTCTTCATGAGGAGCATGTAGGAATCAAAATATGGTACAGAGGGAAACAAAGATTCTACATCAAGAGTATACAGATTATCACAAGGAGGAAAGGAATTAGGAAGGTTGTGGATGAAGTTTGAAGTAGAGACAACTGTATGAGGATGGTTGGCTGCCAGGGATTTGCATTTGAGGACCAATCTCTTTTCAAGGTTTACTGCTGGAGAAAAGAATATTCCACTAAAGGTCTGATGGGTTACCAGCTTTATGCAGTTTCACTTGCAGGAAGAGCCTGGGAGTTCTAAAGTAAGGAGGGTGATATATCACCAAGGAAGGATTGAAGAGTTTCTTTCTTAGCTAATCTGTCAACTGAGTTTTGAGTGAGTTGGTGGTGTCTGACTGTAAGGGATGCAGTTGGCAGATGTAAGAAAAGAAAGCACTTTTTGGTTTAGAGTTTCTTTACCAATGATGACTGGGCAACCAACTTTATCTGCTTTGCATACGGCTAGGTCATTTTCTTGAATAAATGACCTGAATTCTTTAAACAAGAAGAAGAGTACTTGATTGGCACAGAATTTTGCTTGGATAAGATAACAGTAGCGTTGGCACGAAGGATAGGCTGCTGAACAGTCTCAGTTCTGTGGATGGCTGATTCTATAACAGAAACAGTTTGTGGAAGATTGATAGGAAGAGCAGGTGAAAATTTTGGGCCTAATGATAAGAATTTATCCAAGCTAGGAGGAATAGTGACAGAAGAAAGATTTACATACTTTGGCTTGTCAGTAGAGGTTGATGACGGAGATGTTGCTTGACTTTTTGCTTGGAGAGTAGAAAATTGAATTTCTTTGTAAAGTAAATGAATATGCTCGCCATACAAAGAAATTCAATTTTCTACTCTCCAAGCAAAAAGTCAAGCAACATCTCCGTCATCAACCTCTACTGACAAGCCAAAGTATGTAAATCTTTCTTCTGTCACTATTCCTCCTAGCTTGGATAAATTCTTATCATTAGGCCCAAAATTTTCACCTGCTCTTCCTATCAATCTTCCACAAACTGTTTCTGTTATAGAATCAGCCATCCACAGAACTGAGACTGTTCAGCAGCCTATCCCTTCGTGCCAACGCTGCTGTTATCTTATCCAAGCAAAATTCTGTGCCAATCAAGTACTCTTCTTCTTGTTTAAAAGAATTCAGGTCATTTATTCAAGAAAATGACCTAGCCGTATGCAAAGCAGATAAAGTTGGTTGCCCAGTCATCATTGGTAAAGAAACTCTAAACCAAAAGTGCTTTCTTTTCTTACATCTGCCAACTGCATCCCTTTACAGTCAGACACCACCAACTCACTCAAAAACTCAGTTGACAGATTAGCTAAGAAAGAACTCTTCAATCCTTCCTTGGTGATATATCACCCCCTCCTTACTTTAGAACTCCCAGGCTCTTCCTGCAAGTGAAACTGCATAAAGCTGGTAACCCCATCAGACCTTTAGTGGAATATTCTTTTTCTCCAGCAGTAAACCTTGAAAGAGATTGGTCCTCAAATGCAAATCCCTGGCAGCCAACCATCCTCATACAGTTGTCTCTACTTCAAACTTCATCCACAACCTTCCTAATTCCTTTCCTCCTTGTGATAATCTGTATACTCTTGATGTAGAATCTTTGTTTCCCTCTGTACCATATTTTGATTCCTACATGCTCCTCATGAAGAAATTGATTCTTCATTTTGAACCCCCCGGCCCCTCTTATCAAAGATCTTTATGATTGTTTCCACACTATTCATCAACATAGTTGTTTTGTTTTCAACAAAATTGTGTATAGGCAACAATCTGGTCTCCCCATGGGCTCACCTCTTTCCCCTCTGCTTGCTGAAATCTACATGCAACATATTGAAGTTTCCATAATTCCTCTACACCCTTTTCAACCTTCCCTATGGTTAAGATATGTAGACGACATTTTCATTAGCTGGCCACATTCCGAGTCTGAGCTACAGATACTGATCAACTCCATTACAGAAAAAATTTCCTTCCATTAAGCTCACTATATCTAAGGAAGTAAATCACAAAATTGATTTCCTGGATGTATCTATCTGCAGAAACGCTGATCTCTCCATTACTCGTTCCGTCTATCGAAAACCTTCTGCAGCCACTAACATCATTCCCTACAAATCTTGCACCCTGCATCTCTACAAGCTTGCAGCATTGAAGTCCTACATCCACAGGGCTCATATCATTTGCAACAGCCAACTCTCTCTTCAAGAAGAACTCTCCAAAATTTCACACAGCTCTCTCTCATGGTTTCCCTGCTGTTACAGTCAACTCCCTCATAAAGAAATATGAAAACCATTCAAAATCGAATGCCTCCTTCCTCACAAGAAAGAAGACCTGAAATTCTGTGGTTCTGTTCCTTACCATCCTTCCTATGCTTATAAGTTACAGATTCTTTTAGAAGTTTTGGTTACCATCTTGCCATTAAATCTACCCCAAACATCTTGAAACTTCTACAAAGGGATAGGGACAAAGTTGAAAGCCTGAACCTCCCAGGAGTTTACTGCATTCCTATCTCTTCTTCTACTGGGGATAACTTATACATTGGAAGCACATACAGAGCATAAACCATAGAATTTTAGAACACAGAAAAGATGTTTCGAAAGGCAATCCCAACACTGCCTTGTCTATTTTGACAATGGAAGACACATCTGCAGTTCCCCACTGGAACGAAGCAAAACGAATTGCTTCGTTTGACAATCGTTTTGCCCTCCGTTACCGTGAAAGCATAGAAATTATTTTCAACTCAATGACTTGCAACTCCGAATCTCCTCTCTACATTCCGTTAATCTGGAGATCAATTCTAAGTTTTGGCAACAAAAATAGGAAAAATTCAAATGTAGAATCTGGCAACAATCTTAGTCCTCCATTGGCGTGATGAAGACCTAAGATAAGGTCGAAAGCTTCCAACTTACGAACTTTTTGTAAAAGTTTTAGTTAACGTAACTAGCGTGATCAAGCCACCTTTCTTTGTTAATATTGTTACGTGTTTTGCCCATAATCGTCATGTTCTGTGATCAGTCGTAAAGTAAGTAAATACTTTATTGCATACTTACCCTTAACAGAATGTCTCTCCCGCAGAAAAAAAAAAAAAAAAAAATGAAACTTAAAGAGCCTTGCTGGAAGGCATGAGCGATCAATGGGATGGGTCGCAACTATATGTCTCAGATAAGAAAGAATGAAGAGTATTCACAGTGCGAATCTCATTCCAACAACATATTACAAACACAGTTGTGACTGTGTTTGTAATATGAGAGTGAAAAAGTGTGCTATCCAGTTGAATTTTTGCACACGATCGAGATGAGTGGATTTCCGCCTCACATTTTACGGCTGGAAAAGGATGCGGTCGTGATGCTCATCACGAACCTGGCTGCCCCGCTGGCGCAGTGGTCTAAGCATTGTCTTATGATCATTCGTTCGTGAAGGGTCCGGGTTCGAATCCCTGTGAGGCATGGATGTTGTGTTTGTCTTACAGCACTGGCTCTCTCCCTTCCCTGGAACCAGCGTCCCTAAATTAGGGACGGGCGACTGCTTTATAGCCCATTGAGTTGCTCACGGTGGTCGTTAAACCTTCAGTCAAAAAAAAGAAAATCACAAACCTGGACTTGTCTTTACCGAAGTGGTTGAATGAATTTGTCAATCAAATAAAGTTTACATTTGTTGTTTCATATGAATTTATTCTTTAAAAAAAAACACACAAAAAAACTAACCATCGATTCCGGCGGGTTTCGTCTGATAGTGTAAAAGCCATGTATGCTGGCAGTAGAACTTGTGTACAAGTGAATGGTGTTTTATCAAAATGGTTTTCTATTGGTGCAGGAGTCAGACAAGGTTGTGTAATGTCACCATGGCTGTTTAATATATTTATGGATGCAAGATGCCAAAATAGATAACACTGGTTTATGTCTAGGTGATATCCGTGTATGTAGATAGCTGTATGCTGATGATACTGTCCTGTAAGGGAAAAACTAAAGTTATGGTTTTTGAGAGAGGAACTGGTAGTGCTGAATGTAATATAAGTCTAAATGGCACAGTGATTGACCAGATAAATGGGTTTGTGTATTTAGGAAGCATGTTTGACATAGAGAATAAATTGGATGGTGAAATTAGTAGGCAAGTGAATTCTTCATTGAAAGTCATAGCTGCTTTGGGAGGTTTTCTCAAGAGAGCCCCACATGGCTCTGTATGAGAGTGTATTTGTTCCTACTCTGATGCATGGCAGTGAAACCTGGGTACTACAGAAGAAACATAGGAGTCGTTTGTGTGCTGGAGAAATGCGTTACTTCCGGGGGTTTGTGGCAAGACACGTTCCGATTGTATGAGGAATGAAGATGTGTTGCAGTTGTGTGATGTGAAGCAAAATGTTGTCAGCAAGGTGGAGACCAATATGCTTCGGTGGTTTGGCCATGTTGAAAGAATGAGTGATGAGATGCTTACTAAGAAAATCTTTTAGCCCAGTTGGCAGGAAGGTCAAGGAAGTCATGAGAGGATCAGATTCAGGAGTGTGTGCATGAGAAAAAGAATGAGTATGAAGTATAGAAGATCTTGTGTATGGCATGTGATGGATGTCAGTGAAGCCCAAATTGTATGACAAGATCACTGTAAATGGAGATGTTTGATATGGCAACAGTAAGTAAAATTATCTGGTAGTTTGTATTTCTTTGTGGAGCTAACCTCTGAATCTCAGAGAACAGCTTGGTGATATGTATGTACTAACCTGATATCTGGTATCTCCTGCATTGAATGTGAATGTTATTTGAGCCAGTGTCGCTTGTCTGTTCGCATGGATAATCTTACTGATTATCCCAGGGATAATCCATCCTGAATAACCACTGGTCGTGGTCTTTCAGCATCCGTTGTCAGCCACTGCGCTGTCCACGAGGTTATCTCGGTACACACGTGACACCATGGATCGAGGAACGTTGAATGTTTGCACAACTTCGGAAATTGAATGTCCCATCCGTCTGGCTTCCACTACCATGCCTCATTCAAACTCCAATAATTCACGTCAGCTTGCCATGTAACCCTACTGGTGGTTATTCAGCCTGACTCCCAAGATTACACCTCGCAACTGATAAAAATCGTGGCCTGTGTCGAAGTCTTTATACGACAGCAGTGCCAGTTAAAAATTTGCATACTCCTGTCCCTTGGCACTTTAGTATAGCGTAGTATAGTATAGCTTATGGTTTCAGTGGGTCTAATCACAATATATTTTGGCATCTGTTTTTATGAAGTGCTTCAGCAACAGTTTTACCATTCTGGTAGTACAACATCACAAGTAAGGTTTGTTCAGGTAAGACCACCATGCTCCTTGAAGCATTGCAAAAAGTCTTGCACCTTCCTTTTGTACTCATTATAGCTGCCCATAGGAAGTATGCAATATGCAGATGTTACCCCTTTGTCATTAGCAGCACTAAATTTTCCTCTGGTGTTAATTTTTAGACTTTTTTTTTTTTTTTTTTCAATAATTATTTTTAAGGTCTCTTCATATGTTCTAGGAAGTACTCCTCTTAAGTCTGGTTGAGTTCCACTCACACATTGGTTGCCTCTGCAGATGGTTATGAATAAAGATAGTTTAATTATAAATACCATGTACATGTGAATTCCTTGCACATTGAATATAGAATTGATGCAGCAAAATCCTTACTCATTAGTTTTTTTAGTGTAAAATAAGAATTATATGATCTGGATTTTTAAAAAATCAAATGTTTAAAAATATTTTATGTCTTACTTGAATTTTACAATGTGTCATGCCAACCAAACTTCAAAATTCTGATCACAGTGCATTTATTTTACATTCTTTTTGAAAAATTGTGATTATAAAAATGGATTCTTATGTTTAAGGAGTGCTATGGGTTTGTTGAATGAATCACACTCAAGACATGAACAGAGATCAGTGGCTGATAACATTGGTCAGGAAGAGGTAAGTTTCCCCACAGGATAATTTCCTTGTCTGGGTTTTTACATTTCATTACTTATTACTTTAAATTGACTTACAGCAGTGGCCATGGAAATTGCATCACGTATGAGATATGCCAAAAGTCAGTCAATAGATGCAGCTATATTTAAGCCATGATTGCAATTTGTAATGATATCATATATAGTACAAAGAAAAAACCAAAGAAATAGAATGCATTACATATAATGCTACATTCAGCTGAAATAAGTGTAATTTCACACCACAGGCTCACCGATATGGTTAAGGAGCATTGTCGCAAGAACGCACTTTTCACAGTTCTGGTAGAAAAGAAAAGGTTCATAGCATAGGTAGGCCTACAAAATACAAACATGAACAGTTATTTCTCATTTTGTAAGATCCTAATACTTTGTATGGCCACCTCAAGCCTTAATAACAGCTTTGCAGCACTCCAGCCTGGAGTGGATGAGTTTCTTCAAATATTTTGCACCAAATTGTGATATCAAACTCTTGTAATACACTCCTGCAGATGTTGTTTATTGCCAGGCCTCTGCTCTGGAACTTTTTTGGCCATTATGTACCAGCCGTTCTCAATAGCCTTTAGGTCAGGATTGTTACCTGACCAACTCAGGCACCTGACCTTGGCCTTCTTGTATAAAATTTCTGACATAAATACAAATATTGGGTATCAGGTTAAGTGACAATAATGCTAACAATCCATACAGACATTGCACATGAAAATTTACTCACCTTCCTGGCACAGTGACATGGTGCAGAGTCATCCTGGAAGAAGCACGATTCAGTGTCACCCAATTATTCCTGGATTGTTGGAATTAGCTGGGCAGATAAGATGTTTTTGTAGCACTCTGCCTTCACAGACCCATTTATAAAGTGTAGTCTGCAGACACCTTTACTGGATATGCATCCCCACACCATTGACTCACCGGAAATTTTAATACCTGCACCAGGCAACTGTTAAAGGCCTCGCCTTTTCTACGCATAACATAGGGTTTAATTGATTTTGATTAGTAAAATAACCAAAACTAAAAATATGTGGTATTATATAATAGAATAATAGCTATACACTATACTCACTGCTGTTTCACACGTTATATACGTTCTATGCGTTGTGTGCATATTTGCAGCAAAATCATCTTGGCATTTATAATATCATATGACTAGGAATATTATTATAAGTTTCAATTATTATATCATCAAGGACTCACCTTGTATCGGTATTCCAAATTAGTAAGCTTCATCTTGTATCTTGAAATAAAATATGTATCTAGCGTGTCATTAGCCACGTAGAATCATCGTATCACAAATAGGCCCAATTGAAATTTGTGACCAGGGTTTAAATTCAAATAAAACACGACTATGGATATCATACAAAGAGAGTGTGAAAGAATTATATACAATGCAATTAAAAAACCTTTACCATCAACAGGTATCATCAATCTTTAAAAGAAGGAATGGATATAATCAATGACATCACAAACAGACCTCAAATAAAATTTTCGTCAATTATTAAACAATGCCAGACAATCTCTGCTACACGCACACGACTCCACATAAACCACCGACCACCGGACATGTTTCGGCACGACTGACTTTCGTCCATTATCAACGGTATGCATCCTGGATCAATGTTCAAAGCTGTTATATATCTAGGTCACCTCGGCATCACCTCCGCTATAGTTGTTCCACGTCGACGTCTTCCATCATCATTACATGTACGTGTATTCATGTGTGAGTCACATGTCACATCCACGCCATCTATTGGGTTAATTCCGGAATTGCTGTCGCTGTTTTTATTTCATAAGTATATGTTATTTCTTTTATTTTCCTTTTTGTTGTTATATTTCGTATTATTTTCTTGTTGTATTAGATATTTCCACGGATACGGGATATCTTTCGGAGTAGACGTATTGCAATTGGATCTTTGGGTTTTCTCAATTGTTATAGCTTCAGACCACAAAATTTGATTATGTTTATTGTGGGAAGTTAAGATTAACTTCCCACAATAAACATAATCAAATTTTGTGGTCATAATCAAATTTTGTGGAAGTTAATCAAGTTAAGATTAACTTCCCACAATAAACATAATCAAATTTTGTGGTCTGAAGCTATTGTGGGAAGTTAAGATTAACTTCCCACAATAAACATAATCAAATTTTGTGGTCATAATCAAATTTTGTGGAAGTTAATCAAGTTAAGATTAACTTCCCACAATAAACATAATCAAATTTTGTGGTCTGAAGCTATAACAATTGAGAAAACCCAAAGATCCAATTGCAATACGTCTACTCCGAAAGATATCCCGTATCCGTGGAAATATCTAATATAACAAGAAAATAATACGAAATATAACAACAAAAAGGAAAATAAAAGAAATAACATATACTTACGAAATAAAAACAGCGACAGCAATTCCGGAATTAACCCAATAGATGGCGTGGATGTGACTCACACGTGAATACACGTACATGTAATGATGACGGAAGACGTCGACGTGGAACAACTATAGCGGAGGTGATGCCGAGGTGACCTAGATATATAACAACTTTGAACATTGATCTAGGATGCATACCGTTGATAATGGCCGAAAGTCAGTCGTGCCGAAACATGTCCGGTGGTCGGTGGTTTATGTGGAGTCGTGTGCGTGTAGCAGAGATTGTCTGGCATTGTTCAATAATTGACGAAAATTTTATTTGAGGTCTGTTTGTGATGTCATTGATTATATCCATTCCTTCTTTTAAAGATTGACGATACCTGTTGATGGTAAAGGTTTTTTAATTGCATTGTATATAATTCTTTCACACTCTCTTTGTATGATATCCATAGTAGTGTTTTATTTGAATTTAAACCCTGGTCGCAAATTTCAATTGGGCCTATTTGCAATACGATGATTCTACGTGGCTTAATGACATGCTAGATACATATTTTATTTCAAGATACAAGATGAAGCTTACTCATTTGGAATACCGATACAAGGTGAGTCCTTGATGATATAATAATTGAAACTTATAATAATATTCCTAGTCAATATGATATATAAATGCCAAGATGATTTTGCTGCAAATATGCACACAACGCATAGAACGTATATAACGTGTGAAACAGTAGTGAGTATAGTGTATAGCTATTATTCTAAAACACAGGGTTTGCTAGTAACTTGTACAAAAATCTAGCGGATAATGCTTACCTTGGCATTCCTTTCTAGCGACGGGAACATTTCACGCACGTGTTTTCCGGTCTTTGTTGATGTTATTGTCCTAAAGTCCGTTGTATGCGATGACTGGCTTTACTTCTCACACTTTTCGCTGGGTATACTCATTGGATCTTTGCCTTAGGATTCAAACATCAATTTTTACCGTTCTTTATACTCGAAATTTTCGCCCATACTCTGGGCATCTTCAGGAGCGTGGCGACTTTACCACCGATGTTCGTGGTTAACTTCGCGCTAATAGAGTCCGATACTCCTTGTTGCCATTCGTCGGAAAAACTTTCCTGGATATATTTCGTTATCAAGCCCGGCTGGCGCCATCTATGTTTCGTTAAGAACACTTTTTTCCGTATTTTTTTTTTTTTTTCTTCTCCTATCCTGGTTTTCTTGTCTTTTTTTGCCTGTTTTTCTTTTGTTGTTGTTTTTCTTGTCTTATTAGTTCCTTCCACAGGCCCGATAATGTGCTAGGGTCGTTCTGGTTACATACCCTTGCTTTATTTTTGTAGATTAATATTGCTTCTTCCCTCCTCATTTGCCTTTCCGATTTTTTATTCTTTTTTAGCATTTTAATTTCATCAAACTTTGGGAATGTCCGGTTTTCCAAGCAGAATTGCACTAAAGCAGTTTTGGCTCCTTTTTTTTTGCCAGTTAGATATGTGTTGTTTAAGTCTTTTTTTATCTGTTCTTCGTACTACCAATGTACGATATTGGGGGTATGTGTGCTATTGGAATTTCGTAGGTTCCTGATTCTTCTAGCATTTTTTCCTCTGTATTTTTGTTGACAGTCATACTTTTCATGGTGTGCACTGAGCTTCCTAGTTGTAAGTCATATTTAGCACAGTGCCTATTGATTTCTTTACTCACTCCTTCCAGGTATGGGAAAGCTCCAATGTATTTCAATTTTTTATTTCTCATCTTCCTTTGGTTGTGCACTTCTTGGCCTTCTTTACTCTGAGTCATATGCTTTTTACTCTCATGTATCCATTTATTAATTAGCTTGCTCGGGTACCCATACTCTTGTGATATTTTCGAGATAAACTCTAGCTCTTGATTTTTAGCCTGTTGTTAGATGTGTGTGTGTACGCTGCTCGCCGTATCAAGTTTACTATGCTGTTTTTATGTAACACTGGATGGTGCGACGAGTATGGTATCAGTACAGGTATGTAAGTTGCTTTTCTGAACACAGAGTATTCAAAACTATTTTTGTTTTTCTTTAGTTGAATGTCCAGGAAGGATAGGCAATTATCCTCTTCAAACTCAATAGTTGGCTCTATAGTGTTTCAGATTTTGCTAAACTGCTGTGCTAGATCTTGTAGCTCGGCTTTGTTAAGTTTAGACATTATAATAATGTCGTCTACATATTGAGCATAAAGTATTGATTTTTCAGGTAAATTTTGAATAATTTCTTTTTCGAGGTATGCCATAATCACTTCTGCGTATAATGCCAATAATGGGGATCCCATAGGGCCACCTTGCGTTTGTTTAAATATATTTCCTTCAAAATGGAAGATGTTGTTTTCCTTGATAAAATATGAGGTATTCTTTAGCTCTTTCAGTTGTGACAAGTTTAGTTCTTTGTTGATGCTTAGTTGTTGCATAATCAATTCGATTGCTAACTCGACAGGAGTGTTTGGGTATAACGCCTTAACATCCATGGAGGCCATAGTTATTTGCTCTAGGTCTTGATTAATTAATTTGATTTTTTCTATAAACTCATAGTTATTCTTTAATGTATATTGATTCCTCGTGAATATTGGGGATAGATAGTTGTATATTTTTTTTTCTAGGTTGATGAGTGGTGAGTTTTTTCGATAGAATCAGTCTTAAAGGTGTGTTTTCTTTATGAGTTTTAATTTTCGAGAATATTTTTGGCATCCCTGCTCCCATTGGAGTGTTTGCATTTTTTATTTCTGTTGGTAACGTGCTGTGGTTCTTTATATTAGCCAAGAAGGTAAGTTGTTTGAATATTTTTGGCATCCCTGCTCCAATGGGAGCAGGGATGCCAAAAATATTCTCGAAAATTAAAACTCATAAAGAAAACACACCTTTAAGACTGATTCTATCGAAAAAAAAACTCACCACTCATCAACCTAGAAAAAAATATATACAACTATCTATCCCCAATATTCATGAGGAATCAATATACATTAAAGAATAGCTATGAGTTTATAGAAAAAATCAAATTAATTAATCAAGACCTAGAGCAAATAACTATGGCCTCCATGGATGTTAAGGCGTTATACCCAAACACTCCTGTCGAGCTAGCCATCAAATTGATTATGCAACAACTAAGCATCAACAAAGAACTAAACTTGTCACAACTGAAAGAGCTGTAGAATACCTTATATTTCATCAAGGAAAACAACATCTTCCATTTTGAAGGAAATATATTTAAACAAACGCAAGGTGGCCCTATGGGATCCCCATTATCGGCATTATACGCAGAAGTGATTATGGCATACCTTGAAAAAGAAATTATTCAAAATTTACCTGAAAAACCAATACTTTATGCTCGATATGTAGACAACATTATTATAATGTCTAAACTTAACAAAGCCGAGCTACAAGATCTAGCACAGCAGTTTAGCAAAATCTGTAACACCATAGAGCTAACTATTGAGTTTGAAGAGGATAATTGACTATCCTTCCTGGACATTCAACTAAAGAAAAACAAAAATAGTTTTGAATACTCTGTGTTCAGAAAAGCAACTTACATACCTGTACTGATACCATACTCATCGCACCATCCAGTGTTACATAAGAAAACAGCATAGTAAACTTGATACGGCGAGCAGCGTACACACACACATCTAACAACAGGCTAAAAAATCAAGAGCTAGAGTTTATCTCGAAAATATCACAAGAGTATGGGTACCCGAGCAAGCTAATTAATAAATGGATACATGAGAGTAAAAAGCATATGACTCAGAGTAAAGAAGGCCAAGAAGTGCATAACCAAAGGAAGATGAGAAATAAAAATTGAAATACATTGGAGCTTTCCCATACCTGGAAGGAGTGAGTAAAGAAATCAATAGGCACTGTGCTAAATATGACTTACAACTAGGAAGCTCAGTGCACACCGTGAAAAGTATGACTGTCAACAAAAACAGAGGAAAAGATGCTAGAAGAATCAGGAACCTACGAAATTCCAATAGCACACATACCCCCAATATCGTACATTGGAAGTACGAAAAACAGATTAAAAAAAAGACTTAAACAACACATATCTAACTGGCAAAAAAAAGAAGCCAAAACTGCTTTAGTGCAATTCTGCTTGGAAAACCGGACATTCCCAAAGTTCGATGAAATTAAAATGCTAAAAAAGAATAAAAAATCGGAAAGGCAAATGAGGAGGGAAGAAGCAATATTAATCTACAAAAATAAAGCAAGGGTGTGTAACCAGAACGACCCTAGCACATTATCGGGCCTGTGGAAGGAACTAATAAGACAAGAAAAACAACAACAAAAGAAAAACAGGCAAAAAAAGACAAGAAAACCAGGATAGGAGAAGAAAATTTAAAAAAATTAAAAAATAAAAAAAAATATGGGAAAAAAAGTGTTCTTAACGAAACATAGATGGCGCCAGCCGGGCTTGATAACGAAATATATCCAGGAAAGTTTTTCCGACGAATGGCAACAAGGAGTATCGGACTCCATTAGCGCGAAGTTAACCACGAACATCGGTGGTAAAGTCGCCACGCTCCTGAAGATGCCCAGAGTATGGGCGAAAATTTCGAGTATAAAGAACGGTAAAAATTGATGTTTGAATCATAAGGCAAAGATCCAATGAGTATACCCAGCGAAAAGTGTGAGAAGTAAAGCCAGTCATCGCATACAACAGACTTTAGGACAATAACATCAACAAAGACCGGAAAACACGTGCGTGAAATGTTCCCATCGCTAGAAAGGAATGCCAAGGTAAGCATTATCCACTAGATTTTTGTACAAGTTACTTTGAAATATCGCACGTAAAAGAGAATAGTACAATAATTAGAGCTATATAATAGTCAGAATTAGAACTACTAAGTGGAATTGATAGGGTTTGCTGTCGAACCTGTGCAGGTTAAATTTGAATTCATTCAAAAATACACTATCTACCAACAAGTAATGGGACACCCCTGCAATCGATGAAATCTGCGGTCCTGATACACGTCACGGCCGCCGCCGTTTAATATCATGTGAGAAACAACAACGCAACCAGTTGCATGCAAGATGCCACGCAGTTCGGAGCTCTCTGATTTCGAGAAAGGTGTAATCGTCGGGTGTCACAGAAATGGCCGATCCATACGTGGCATATCCAGTGAGTTGAAGTACCCAAAATCGACAGTGGCCTACGTGATTGGCAAGTGGAAGATGAGAGGTGACTGTCGGAATGTGCCCTGACCCGACAGATCCACAAAACTGGGAGTTAGAGACCGACGGGGGCTGGCCAGAGAAATTTGGAAGAACCGCACCAAATCGATGGGCCACATCCGCGAGGAGTTTCAACAGGTATCCGGGAGTGTTCTTTCGATGAATACCATCTGTAAGGAAGCCTATCTGCTCGGTTATCATGAACGTGCTGCCGCCCACAAGCCTTTGATCACCAAGTCCAATAGCGCTGCTCGGCTAACGTGGTGCAAAGAACGTCGACAGTGGACCGTTGAACAGTGGAAACAGGGTCTCTGGAACGACGAATCAAGGTTCACCCTCTACCGTTCGGATGGCAGGGTCTGGGTTTGGCATCTGCCTGGAGAACGCCTCCTGCCGGAATGTATTGTGCCAACTGTAAAATTCGGCAGCGGTAGAATTATACTATGAGGGTGTTTCTCCAGGTACGGCACGGGACCCTTGGTCGCAATTACTGGTAGACTCAACGCCGTGACCTACTGCACCATTTTGGATGACCATGCGCTTCCTACGTTGTGGCAGTCTTATGGAGTGGACTCATGTTACTTTCAGGATGACAATGCCACCTGTCGTGTTGCGAGGTCCACCATGGCTTGGTATGGTGACAATGGGGTTAATCGAATGGACTGGCCTGCGCAGAGCCCGGACCTTAACCCTATCGAGCACCTCTGGAACGAGTTGGAGCGTCGACTTAAGGGGTGCCCCCACCGTCCGAAATCGGTGATGGAACTGACCTTTCTTCTCCAAGCCGAGTGGAAGAAAATACTGCTAGCCGTTGTACAACGCCTGGTTGAGAGTATGCCCCGGAGGGTCGCAGCTGTAATCGCCGCTCATGGAGGTTCCACCAACTATTGAAGGTGAATAAACTTTGTTTTCCTTTGGTGTCACAGGTGTCCAATTACTTGTTGGTAGATACTGTATAACAAAATCCCACGTGTGCACAGTTCACTCCGCATGCTCTTTAGCCCAAATAAGCTGTTATCTGTGCATTTTACTCGTCAGTAATTACTTCTTACGTGGACAGTAGGCTTTGAAACTCGTGTTGCTTAGACGACGTCGCACAGTTCATGCACTCACTTTTACTCCTGTCTGCTGTTTTCACTGTACCTTCAGTTCAGATGAACTAACTATATGTCCTTGCAGGCTGAGATGCTTCAGTAACCTATCCTGGCATAGTGTATTCACATGTTTACCTCCTGATCTGTCTTTTCTTTCCATTTTGCCATTTCACATATCCATTGTAACAAACTCACAATTGTTGATTGATGACAATGAACTCTTTGTGCTGCTTTATGCGAGGACAAACCTTTAGCATTCAAAGCAACAATTACGGACTTCTTATGCGGTGTTAACTGTTGAAAACTATCCATTTTGTTTATAATAGTGAATCACCTTTGCATGTGGTTTTATACCAATAGATGATGCAATCACCGGAAACATTGCTGCAATAGACTTTGGCAGCCAATGAAAAGTGTTATATCTCTGATGTCATGGTTGATGCAATCGTTACAGTTTCTTGCAGGTCTGGAGCACAATGCTACTTTAATATATAAAATAAACACATTTATATAGTACTTTACATGTGATGCAATTTCCATGGCCGCTACTGTATTTACTTATAATTTTTCAGAATAGATGTTTGCTCTTTTGCCTAGTAGCATATTGGCCACTAGCCGATGATCCATAGGTAAATATTAAACTTTAGAAATAATTGCTTGTCAGAGCCTAAAATTCAGGGCTTGATGGTGGGATTCCCACACCAAATCTTAAACTCCCGCCGAAATAAAGTTGGTAGGAGGGAGAGTCCCACCTTACATAATTTTAAGGGAAAATGTATATATATTTTTTGGCCATTCACAAAATGCGAGCTTTAAAAATGTATTCTTCATAAAATTATGTGCGTTAGAAACGGATCACAGAGTTCCGAAAATTGCAAGCGAATACATTATTCATGATGGGAATATAATCAGTTTATGGACACGTGAATTGGATTCCATATGTAGCAACATGAGTAGTTCATTTTGCATATTGCCGACTGTTAAAAATCAGGCACGGAATTCTTCCTTAGATTCGCGGAATTCCGCTTTTTGTGCCATCATTTGGGATCAATGGAAAACTGAAGATAATTTTTTTTTTGTGGGGATTAGTGTGTGTTGTGTTATGTGTGTGTGTGTGGGGGGGGGGGGGCTCATCTTCTATCTGGGGATGTTATTCTGTTTTTCAAAACTTTCAAAAAGGTAAAATGGAGTGAACATTTTTCTCATAATCGCAATTTCTTTCTGTCGCATAGTTGTCTCTGTCCAGTATTGTTGCTTAATATAATTTTACTGTATAAATGTTTGTGTTTCAGCTTGAAACTATAGGCACAGCAATTTCTGAAAACGTAAGTTCGACAGAGTGAAAATTTCACCATTTACCTTTGCTGTCGTCATTTGCGTCATTCTCAAGAGTGATGCAAAACTGAAGATAATTGGTGTGTGTGGGTAGTGGCATCTAGAAGGGGGTATTTTCCAGCTGGAAACGGAATTCTGTCTTCGGAAACGGAAGTTAGACAGAGTAAAGATTTCTCCTGTAATGGAAATTTTTTTCCCTGAGATGTCCCTCTGTTCAGTATTAAACAGGAGTGCTTATATTTCCGAAAATTTTTGACGTTGTACTCCCGGAAATTTTCGGCGTTTTATTTTTTTTTTCCCCACCGAAAATTTTCGGCGTTTTTTTTTTTTTTTTTTTTATGAAAGTTTCGGCGGCGTTGTACTCTGGGAATTTTCGGCATTTTTTTTCCCCAGAAATTTTATTTTATAGCCAGTGGCAAGGCCTGTCACTGTCCTTTCCCTGTTTTCCCTTGGTTGGTGGCCAAAGCAAAACTCAATTCCACTGGGAGTTGGGAAATCTGACTGCCAATCTACCCCCACAGAGGAGAAGACAAACAGGTCCACTCTGTGTCTACCCAATTCAGCTGGGAGAGATCACCTCCCACCCCCACCTAATGTTATATTTGTCTTCTAAATGTTAACTGTTTGCTTTCCTTTGTGGTTTGGTGCTGGGTTTGCCCAGAGCTACTCCAAACAGAAATTTCTCACCCCTTTCTTTTTCTGGCAGTGCCCCTTTGCTCCTGCCGCACCCCAGGGCTTAGTGTCCCAACCACTCTGCCTGCTGCTTTTGACCTTCAAGACTTCTCATCTCATCATCACAGAGATCTAGGGAGGATCTCCCTGCTGACTTTTTGTTCACCCCAACCCCCTTCCCTTTGGGATGCCTGCTGGTTGCTGCTCAGGAAATCTTTGTCATTGGTTTCAATCCAATGACAAAGATTTCCTGAGCAGCTTTTTATTTTTTTTCTCAGTATTTTGCTTTTTATAAGTATTATTTATAGCTTTGAAGGGCCAAACACTGGAAATTTGCAATTAGTAAAATTTTATAAAGGCCACTGTTCTTTAAAAAAATATCAGAACTTGGAAAATAAATTACGAATGTAACACATATATTCTGATTTTTTTTTTTTTTTTTTTTTTTTTTTTGTAAGTATTGATCTACGTTAATTTCAGGAAATTTGGGTTTGGTTTCAGGAAATTTGATTTCACAGAATAAGCACTCCTGATTAAGGTAAAATATGATTTTGCTGGACAAATGATTCTGTTTCATCATGAAAATGGAGGAAATATTTCTGAAAACAGAAATTAGGCAGAGTGAAGATTTTTTCGTGCTGATTTTTTTTTTTTTTTTTTTTTTTTTTTTTTTTGCGATTGCTTCCACTGTCCTGTATTATTGTTAAATGTTATTTTCCCCCATAAATATTTGCAAAGTGAAAATCTGGACATTCCTCATATCAAAAGAATGGTTGAATCAACAAAGTGGCAATCATGTGAACTGCAAGCATCTCATGGTGCTCACGAATAGATGTTTTTTTTTGAGCTGAAGAGAAACATTCAAAAATTATAAATTAGTTTACCCTCGTAATGCTAAAACATATACATGACAAGGTCAAGTCAAGGTTTATTTCATCTTTTGTGATTGAAGTGGACCGCAGATTCCTGTCCTCCACAATCGAACTCTTTTTGAAGTTTGAGTGTGTGGAACCTGGATCTATATAAAACAAAATATAGGTAACACAAATTTTGGTAAAGTCTTTCCAAAAGCTTTGCAGACCAGTTATTTTTCAAAAAGTAATAATGAAGATGCAGCTACGGAATATTCACTATTCAGGCAGTTAGTTAGCTGTAAAGAATGAAGAAGAATATATATGTGCCAATTTCCAGTTTTGTGAGAGTTTTATATACAACCATCTGCACACATTTCTATAAGTGTCAAAGGTTTTGCAAGTAGGTCTTGTGTTGCTTTTGACAAGTGCACCATGTGAATGGCCATGCTACTGATCATTCATCCGAGATGGGTCCGGGTTCGAAACCCGGTGAGGCATGGATGTTATGTTTGTCTTACGGCACTGGCTCTCTCCCTTCCCTGGAACCAGTGGCCCTAAATTAGGATAGGCGACTGCTGACTAACCCCATTGAGTTGCTCACGGTGGTTATTAAACCTCCAATAAAAAAAATGTGGCCATAAAAACAGAATTAAGTCAAAATTTAGAAATTCATTGAGCAACAAAAATCATGATGCAAATTTCTGAAATTGGGCCAAATGAACTCTCAAAAAACCCAGCTCATCAAAGAAAGCTTGGCAACTGTGGCAAGGAGTGAAAGACAGACACAAGTAATTCAGGTGCATTTTTATGATATCAGTGTACTGCAATACAAAAAAATGTTTTTGTAAAATGAATCATGTTAATTTGTATTTAGATTAATTGACAGTGATTTTTTTTATCTAATTCAGTTGTTTGTTTTAAAAACCAAGTAACTTCTCAGATATTTTTCATGTCCTTATAGTATTCATAGGCACATATTCAAAAGTACCCACGAGAAAGTTTTAATCCCCTCCATTTACAAACACTGGTGGGGAGACTCCCTTCCATTTCAAATTTGAATTTTAAGCTCTGCTTGTGGATTGTTGACTGCCAGATTGGTCAAGGAAATTTAGTCAAAAAATTTAGCCAATCAAACTCAAAGAATTCCTTGTTTTTGGTTGTGGCTTATGTTAATTACTGAACTTTGCTAATGAATGCTTTATGTAAAAATTTGCTGTAAAATCAGATTGTTTTTCTAATACAGTGAAACCCTGATCTCATGTCCCCGCATTTTATGATTTTACATTTCAAGCAACATTTTTCTGAAGTCCCGATAATTCTACATTTCCCCTGTGTTATATGTTTTTCCAATGGCACGATTTCCTGCATCGAACTTCGTTTACAAGTATCGCTGTAAAACCTGATTTTCCTGTAATTTTGTATTTTTCTTAGTTTCCATACATGTAAGATTGCTTTAAACCTATTCTTCCCCCTTCTACCGCATTTCTCAGCAGAATCTGACAGCCAGGCTGCCTTAAACCAGTTGTTCCTCCATAGAATTTGTTGAAAGCACATGACTACCAGTAAGGGCAGGGCCACATTCTTCGGTCTGTATGTGTCTTAGAAAATTTGCTGCAGCGCCTTGTATAGTCTGTTAAATCCCTGTGTTGACCAGGCCTGCGTCTCAGCTTGGTAAGAACAGTGTGAGGTTCTGAGAGCAACTCAGTCAGATTGCAGTCTGTTTAAATCTTGCTTTTTAGATGTGAAAGTGAAGATGGCGAGTAAAAAGCACAAATGTCTTTCCTTAGCTGAAAATGCCTCCATTGTACAAAATGACAGCAAATTTCATGGAACTAAATTTGAATTAGCTAAGTTTCTTGGATTACCAGTTTCAGCATCGAAAATTTTAAAACTGAAGTGTTAATCAAAATTACTTCTGAAAGGTTAGGTCAATGTGCTAATAAGAGAAAGGCTGAAAAGTTCACCTTAGAGTGAACTGGAGACAATTTTAACAATGTGGTTCAGGCAAGCTCAAGTAGCAAACTTACCTCTGAATGTCAAGTATAAGCTGCAAAGGTTCAAACAAATTCTGATGTAATGGATTGTTCGTCGGAAGAAGATAATGACAACAACAATGTAACCAAACTTTTGGAACCCATGCCTTCTCTCAAGGCAGCATTAAATGGATTAAAACTTGTGAAAAACTTTTTCCTTGTCACAATTCTCAAGAAAAACACCCACAAAACCTTTCAATTATGGTTTTTCACAAGTTTTAATCCATTTAATGCCGCTTTGAGAGAAGGCATGGGTTCCGAAATTTTGGTTACATTTTTGTTGTCATTCATTTTCTTCTTCCGACGAACAATCCATTACATCAGAGTTTGTTTGCTACTTAAGCTTGCCTGAACCACCTTGTAAAAATTGTCTCCAGTTCACTGTAAGGCAAACTTTTCAGTCTTTCTCTTATTAGCACATTGACCTAACCTTTCCGAAGTAATTTTGCTTCAGCTAAACACTAAAAATGGAAAGCAAAGGAAATTACCATTTTTTTTCCAAACCAACATCCCATAATGTAAGTACATAGGTAGTTATACTGCATTTTTGGTTCTTACATAAATGTGTACTATGTACTTACTAATATAGTACTGTACTACTAGTGAACATTGGTTTCTATTTTTTGTACACATTATGTATGCCTGTAAAGTTTATTTTAGCTTGACCTTGGTTTTACGTTTTCCCCTCATTATACGACTTTTTATGCTGGTCCCCTGAAAAGTATAAAATTGGGGTTTTCACTGTATCAGAAATTTAAATCTAGTTGTTTCTTAGTATTTTTTGCACTAACTAATCACTTTCCATCTTGTATAGTTAGTTTTCTAATCATACCCCATTAAATTGCCTTTGATCAATTTAATGGGGTATATATATATATATCTCCAGATAATGCATTGTTTGTTCGTTCCCGGGGTCACAAATTCTCAGTAGGCCAGCTTGGGGTGTGTCATGCATTGGAGCACGTCTTTATTACTCTCAGAGCGTAGTTATCATAGAAAAAAAAAATCAAACTGATTTTAAATCTGGAATTTTTAAGCCTATGACGAAGTTAAGCAAAAGCTGCCAGTTTTGTGAAATTAAAAATGCGTTGGGGCATGGTTTCGTAACTTCTTCTCTGGCAATAAATTTGTCCTAACAAAAGAATACTACTAAGTTCAATGTGCATTCGAGCCAGTGCTTCTCCAGCAATGATTTATTTTGCTGATCCGATAGTAAGTTTTCCACTCTTTCCAACCGTGCTTTGTCCGTTGCTTGATAACGTGCATAAACATGTCTTGGCTTGATTCAATGAAATTAATATGTTGGTGTACTATGTTTTCCTCGGCAAATTGCATCTCTTTAAGCAGTTACTGTTTTACTATAGCAGTTTTACTTGCATTTATTCAAGTGTCAATAAATTTAGTATTACTGATTTGCTATGAGCAGCAGTGTAAAAGGGGTAGGGGAGCAGCAATGGAAACCAAACCTAAGACTAAAATTACTGACTTACTGACCATTTTGATTACAAAAACTGACTTTACTGATTTGGACATATAAAAAAAAAAAAAAAAAAAAAAAAAAAAAACAACTACTGACTCAAATTTCTCATTAGGAAAGAAGGGTCAAAAGTATTTTTTTTTTTAATCTGGCCTCCACCATCCCCATAGCCAGCCAACTCACACCTATTTATTGTTTTAATTGTAATCAACATATAAAATTATTACACAATTACATATAATAATAATAATAATAATAAATAATCAGGAAAATCACTGCACTTTATTATAATAATACTGACATGCTCCTATTCAGCATAAATATACCTAAAACTAGAAAAAGCTTTAAAGTGCAGCTGTACAGTACCATTTTCAGAATAATACAAACAAAATGTTTACAACTTTGAATTTTTAAATGTAATGTGGAAAATCATCTAGCTTTCTTTACAAAATTAGGTCATTAAGTCTCACTTTGTTTTCGCTTCTTTGAAAAAAATGTTGTTATAACACTGCTTTTTCGCTTATCAACTGCTTTCTGTACCTTTTCTATGTCTTTCATTTTCTTCACTTCTTGTTCCCTAACTTTCGTAGCACTCTCCAACATTGCTTCGGCCACACTAATTCCCACCAAGTCCTTTTTATTTATTGCTTCTTTTAAGCACTTGTTTGCATCATCCAGTAATCTGTCAACGGTCAATCTTTTCTCCTTTTCTTCCTCTTTCATTTTCTTCAGTGCCTGTTCATCATGTTCAATATTTACTTTTTCTTTTTCAAACTTACTCTTCATACTTGCTTGCAACAATTTTTCTTTTTCCTGTTCTTGTTTTCTCAGTTTTTCCTCAGCCACTCTCTTCTCATCTTCACAGTACTGCTTGTATCTGACATGAGTTGTGTGTGCCAATTGAAGAAGGTCCTGAGTGATAATTACAAAGTGAGCCTTCCCCTCAAACACATTCACCACAGCATCTCTCAAATGAGCTTCCAATGTTCTTTCACACATATTTGCGGTGTCTTCATTCAAGATGTTCCCCGACAATGAGAATCCCCTTTCTACATCCGCGTTGTCATGCGAAAGTGCAAGTGCAGCCTTCACAATTTTCGTAACAGTGGGGTATTTCTTTTCTCCAGAGGTATATTGTCTTCTCAAAAAACTGACTCCAGTAAACGTCACTACCTGATTTTTTTTTCTTCTAACGTCAATAGTTTCCATTCATCAACTAGTGCATGTTCACTGTACTCAATTGGAAGAACTGCAGCTAATTTCACTATGTTTTTGTATGATCCTTCTGTCACCCTCTTTGCAGGATGCAAACATCAAAGATACCACAACACAGGTTTATCCAAAGAAGACTTTCCCAAAATATGTGTACATGCAGACACATAGTGTTCTCTAGCTTTCATGGAAATATAGCATCTTTCTTGTGCACTTAGCTTCTTGAGATATTCACTTTCTCTACTGTCAAATACTATGTTTTTCAATGGCAAGTAATACTTATCACAAAATGCTTCCAGACTCAATGGAGCAGCACTAACACAAAATCGATTCATGAGTGTTCTGACCAGGTTTGTGAGCTCATTATAGATTAGATGCATTAAAGGATCTCTCTTCTGAAGGAAACCAGTGAATCTTGAACGTGTATGAGCACTTGCACAAGCAAACATAACTTCTGCTTTGGTAGTTTTGTCTTTTAATAGTTTAACAATATTCTTGTATTTCAAAGAACTCATCAACTTGCTTTTGTGCTGGGGTATGAACTGAAGAAAGTATTTTTCAACAGCTGACCATTGTTCTAAAAGTCTCTCTCCAGCTGGTTCTAATGTCAGCCATCTAGAGGAAACATGTTTCATAAACCGATGACCTGGAAATTTCATATCTGATTGTATTTTTTCAAAATCTTCCCAACGAGATGTTTGGCCATCAAAAAAAATTATAGAGAAACAAGATAATGTCCGAAGCATTTTCACCAAAGTCTTGTAATCCCTTTTGGAATGCATTATGGATGATGTGTATGTTACATGTGCCAACATCAATCAACTGTTTTCTTCCTAACAGGATCAGAGAATCATTCATAAGACGATTCACAGTTTTGTTAACATTGGGTCCATCACAACCTAGCATCAATAGCTTTGATCGTGGAAGCTGGGCATTATCCAAGGCTTCATTTAACTTGGAATAAATATCACTAGCAGTGGCTTTACCAATGAAGAAAGTCTGTAGATGTTGTGTCATAGTCATTTGTTTGGAATCAGACCAGTATTTAACTACAATTTGAAGCTCTTTCTTTGAAGCTGCATTCACAGTTTCATCAAAACAAAGAGAGAAATGTGCTCCTCCAATATCATCCACCAACTGCTTTTTAAAATATGGAGCTAAAGCATCACATACTAAATATCTTGCCTTTGTCCTTGAAAGGGTGAACTCAGAAGGAACACTTCCAGGAAACATTGCCTCAAAGGTTTCTTTGACATCTTCACAAGCTGGCTGAACAGCAAAGTTCCCTCCAATCATTTTCAAACACCAGATTAACTCTGCCCTTGAAGCAGCTTGTCTAGCAGAATAAAGCTGAATTGATGGTGTAGCTCCGGGAAATGAAATTACACCATCACTGCTACATCCAAGATGGGCTGAAGACAAATGTAGTTGTGAAGAACTCAGTTTCACTTTACACTGTTCTCTGTGCTTCCAAGTAAAAGCATGTTGCTCTGTAGCACTAAAGCCCCAAGAAACTGAAAAATGTTTGTGCGCACAACATACAAAAACTTCACTGTCACTTTTTTTCTGTCCCCATTCAGAAACCATGAAACAATTACTGTCCTTTTTTTGGAACCATTCTGATTTTACAGTACATTTTCCCATACTTTTGTCTAAGTAATCCAGTTAATCAAAAAACGTATGATTTTATAAAGACAGCTGCATTACCTGAGACAACAAATAAAAAAAATTAGGATTACTACTGCACACACAACTATTCCCTTATGTATATATATATATATATATATATATATATATAGAGAGAGAGAGAGAGAGAGAGAGAGAGAGAGAGAGAGAGAGAGAGAGAGAGAGAGAGAGAAATTTTTAAGCAGGGTGTCTATTAAATTCCTACAGTAAAATTTACTGAGTATTCCCAGGTTAAGATTTTCGATTTTCGTGCCGGTATAGGGCCCCACCCTGCCCTACACAGTGGTGAACTACCAGGACACTACAATGTCCAAATTTCACCTCCGTATTATTATTTTCAGAGAAATTAAAAAAAAAATCAGCACTGATGATTAGTTAAAAAAAACTTCACAATTAACCAGATAATTATGTAGTTGTGGTGGACACAAACTACAAACAGACAGGCACACAAACAGACACACAGACAGACTGACACAATGAAACCACTTCAAAAATAGTGAAATCGTATTCGGGGGACCCCAAAACATGTATTTCTGTTGAAATCTCAAATTCGAATTTTTGCACGATTACAATACTTTCTCGTACTAATGTATGAGAAAGTAATAAGAAAAATTATAGGAAATACAGTACAAAGGCTCAAAATATGGGAAATATAAGATGGGTAGGAGCATTGTTTGCGTATATGCACACACACAACTTTTCCCCAAACCAAAATAATACATCTGGCGAGGAAAGTTAACCGTAATTTACTTTTTTGCTCTTAGATAACATTCCCAATATAGAGATCAAAAATCACTCTCTAGTGCACAAGGTTGTTAACAAAGTTATAACTCAGAGCCTTCTCAGCGACATTTTCTAATTTTTCAATCCATCTGCCACATAAAACATTATTTTACCGACCACAAACTTTTTTTCATATCACGTAAATCTTTTTTAAAAAAACCATGGTTTTATAAAACTGACTTTACAGACCAAAATTGAAAAATACAGACTAAAACTGACCAATCTGAAAAATACTGTCTTTTACTGATTTTACTGACCATTTTCCATCCCTGGGAGTACTATCAAACATTCCGTGATGCATGTTCTGCGGAATTCCCGTGTATTGCAAAATCTTCAAAAAATGAAAAATATGCATTTTGCACTACGTGTCATGTAATTTCAGCGTTTTGTGTGGTGGAAGAAATAATATTACTTAATCATATTTCTAGTGCCAAGCATAAATCTAATGCTGACTGCGTGGGGGGAAAAAAATACAAAATTAACTTCCTTTAAAGGTTAAAAAATAAATCTGTTGTGAATACACCAAGAATATTTACAACACGAGCGTGCAGATTTCCGTTTAATAGGTGTTGTAAACATTAGCTTGACGAAGCCACCTGTCATCGGCAGTGAAAGCTAGCAATCTAGTTTTTAATTTGTACTTTCTTTTTACACCTATTAAACGGAAATCTACACATTCGTGTTGTAAATTAACTTCCTTTGTTCAAAGTTATAATAGACTAGATGCGATTTGTGCAAAATGTTTGTTCACTTCGTTTTTAGTTGAGCATAATTTTTCAATTAGTGTCCTTCAGTCATTCATTTATTTCATTTCTTTTATTTGACTGTCTCATCGCCCGTATCTCCATAATTAAATCTAGCATGAAAATGGCTCGTTTTTAAAAACATTTCATTTTGTTTTGTGACGGCGTGGAATACGATCCAATTAGATTTATTTGGCGGTCAAAGTGTGGAACACCCTTCCTTCCCTTCAGATGCAAACTTCCATAAAAATTATTTTTTATCTCTTTATAGATCATAATGATAGTATAGTAATGAGAAATTATGTATAGATTCTATTTTAATCGAAATAAATGTGCTGATAAATTCAAACATCTGTAGTCTTATCAATTAAAAGATAATACTTGATTTAGGTAACATATCATTTTTTAATTGACATGTTTGGTACATTTAATCAATATGCATGACAAGTAATTTCATTGAATATATCGATTAATTTTTTTACGGATTTCGGTTTCTGAAAGTTGGCAGGTACGCCTTTTGTTCCTTTGAAAAAGTTCTAAATATTTCACTATTCCTTGTTCTTAAATTTCCAATGTAAGCATTATTTCCAAATAATTAAATATAAATAGTATTTAGTTTATATATTGATTTCATGGTATATGAAAGCATTTCAAGAGCAATGACACATTAATGTTCTAACTATAGGTTTTATACCTATATATTTTTGAGTTTTATGTTTTTTTATAATTCTGATTTGCTTCAATAATTGTACTGAAGCCAAGGTAGAAATAATTTTTTCTCAAAATCAGTACAGCATAATTTACATAAATGTCTTGTAGAAACAGAACTACGGTTTCACTATATTTTAAGTAGGAGCATTTGGATCATATGTCCTGGAAAAAAGTCCAAAAGTCCTGGAGTTCTGTGATGGAAAAAGTGTATGAATCATGTGTAATGTTCTCTTGCTTCTGCACAATGTTTTGAGCCAACTATGCTTTCAATGGCAATTCACAGGCCATGCACCCCATTTCAAAATTCATTTCTTGGCAAAGAGGAAAAAGCCCTGACATGTTTTGCCATTTGTTAGTTCAAACCATTGTTTATACACAATAACAGCTAGAAATGGCACATATAGATGCCATATATACATACATGAGACCGGCCGATGACAAAAAAAGCTGAACTTCTTAACTGGGTGGAAAATTGGGACACACGAACGCACGGTGTGAGCAAATTCAGATACAGCATATATACTATATTTAAGATTACACTAGCCATATGGAATTATTTTCTGTAAATTATGTAAGTAAATATTAAAGTAAAGCACATTATATATTCACAATAGAAAAGTAGGGATTTATGAACAAAATAAAATGAAATATTTTAAAAAATCAGATTTAAAACTTACATGTAAATCTTTACTAGCTAAATCCTGAGGTGAAAAGTATTTGTCTAGGAAAGTTTGTGCATTTAGTCAAGCAATTAGAAACTTGCAAAAATTAGAAACATATATCCACAGATTAGTTTTGGTCAAACATCATAGTACAAGAATAAGTCAGTCTTGTTGGCTTAGTAGCACTCTAATGTACCAACTTTTACAGAAATGAAATGTGTCTCAAGAGTCATGTGTGTGGAAATAAGTTAAATTCACAGATTCTTACTAAATGATAATTGGAATATGTATTGTAATATATATTTGAATATGTACAAATGTAAAAAAAACATGACTAGAAGTTATGGTTTTTAAACAGGTTGCTTCAAAGATATTTTGCCCTTCTTTGTTGTATGTACTTGCTGGCACAACAATTCGAATTTCCTCTTCTGAGCAAGCCTGGCTTTCTTCTCAGCAAACTGCACGGCCATATTTATTTTACGTTGACTCTGCAGCTGAACAGCATCCATTGCTAACTTTTTCTTTTTGCTGATAATTCCTTTTCTTTTTCTCTCAATTTCTTTGGTATAACTTGTTTTTGATGTCCTAAGATTTTGGCAGAGGTTGGCATCAACTGCTTCTTGGAAAAAATTTCTTTACTGAAGAAATTAACTGCAGACTTACCCTGTGCTTTAAGTTTATACTACACAGTTTGTATAGCTGAATAGGTTTCAATGTTCATTCTTCCTGATTTTATATCTATGATTTCAACCATCATGCTGAAAGAACTTTCAACCTGTGGACCATGAAAGCATGATATCAAAGCTTTTACTATTTTAGATAACATAGTGTACTTGTAGAGGTTAAACATCTTTGCCCCCCATGCATCAATTTTTACAAAGTTTCCAACTTGATCAACAGGAGGATTGAAGTCATTAATCAACCTGATACTGGTGAATTTCTAAGAAAGAATTTAAGAAAAGGAAGCTGCGTCACGAACTTTATTCAGATGCTTCAGGTCGACGTAATCCCGGGCCACAGTGAAAGAAGCATGCCGGGCATTTTTTTCACACTTTGAAACAAGCAAAACAAATTCCACCATGTCAGAAAAAAAAAAAAAAAGAGGGACAAAGGGCTGTGTTACGAACTTTGTTCAGAGGCTTTACATCGATTATTTACAAAATCAGTAAAACTTTCTTAATAACAGCGAAAATCTGAACATCCATAATTTTTTGATAGTCACCCGTAATCCCAGGGGATATCCGTAATAATTACGGCGATTCCGTAATTTTTGGCATCCTCTGTAGGAAGAGGTTTCACGAGAGCTTCGATTCTCAAACGATCCCAGAAAAGTGGGAACGCATTTGGGTACATTTGCAAATTACAAGAGAGAGTTTCTGGCGATGACGTCACGGATAGAATGCAGAGTGCCGATTTCCCGCAAGACACGGAAAGGGCTGCGGGAGTTTCCCTAAAGCACGAAGTAGGCGGAGCATCCACCTTTTGCGCTGCGATGTTCAAGTGACTGACATCCCATCCATTGTTGACAGCAGTAAACAAATTGAGCTTCTGACTCCACCCTCCAACATTTTATCTTGCCCCCAAACGCCTGCTCCAAAACCAACACTTTCAGCTAGAAAGCGCTTAGTTCTTTTACTCCACAAAAAAGTGGAATCGCGGAATTCTGCTTTTTCAAGGATTTTTTTATAGAACAACGACCCTTCCCCCTAAAAATCCTGAAAAATTGCTCTTTGTTTTTGCAGTGATCTCAAGAATGATCGAAATGATGCCGAAAAAAGCGGAATTCCGCGAATTCTTGGAAGAATCTCATGTATGTATGTATCTATTAGGTGTGCAACTTAATTCTCGGCCACAGGCATGACACGTTGACAGCAAATTATAGCAAATCGAATAAGTACAGAATCAGGGAAATAAACCCCATCGTGTTGGATACGTTTGAGCTGAAACGCAAACAGGAGGCAGTGCCTCAAATGTTGCTTCTGGAACGACATTGCTTTCACAGTCAACTTTCGTCCCTTCTTATGTATGGCGCTGCAATCAGCCATTATCGCACACAACTATTTGCATTTGCCGACGTTCTGTGATCGCTTGCGGCTAGGGGCCGAGAATTAAGTTGCACACCTAATATGTGTGTGTGTGTGCATACCATATATACACTGCCGGACAATTGCTAAGGACGGATGACAATATCAACGACAGCAACCATAAAATGGAAGGCAGGAAAATGTGGAAATTAGCATAAGTGCGGGATACAGTAAGACGTGTTATGCGTATGCAAATTTTGGATTGCCGAACTTGTTCGTGACGTCATAGCGCTGATAAGATATAAAGAATTTGACGCGTATTGACCGTTGTTGTTCAAACGCAAAGTTTAAAGGGAAAGAATCAATTGACGAACTTGCAATTTTCAGTATGTCTTCCCGACATCACCTAGATGATTTTACGCGTGGCCGTATTATTGGCAAGATTGAAGAAGGGCGAAAAATAACAGATGTTGCCAGGGAGTTCGACGTCAGCCACAGTGTTGTTTCAAGGGGGCTTTGGAAATCATTTCAAACAAATGGAGAGTGTAGCAAACGTCACGGGGGAGGTCGTGTTTGCAATATGACACCTGCAGAAGATTGGTACATAGTGCTATCAACAAAAAGACACCGGCGCAGCACAGCTAGTGAGGTAGCAAATCAGTTTATGGCTGCTACTGGCAAGCGGATCTCCCGAAAAAGTGTCGCCAGACGTTTGCATGAAGGAGGACTATACGCCCGCCGTCCTGTTGTGTGCATCCCATTGTCCAGACGTCACCGTACCGCCCGTTTGCAATGGTGCCATCAACATCGCAATTGGACTGATAACGACTGATCTGCTGTCCTCTTCTCAGATGAGAGTAGATACAGTCTATCGTCTGATTGTCGACGACAACTGATCTGGTGTGATAGTGGTACTGCATATTGTCCAGCAAACATGCAGGAAAGGGACCGATATCCGACATGTAGTGTCATGGTATGGGCTGGCATCATGATCAATGGCCGTACGTCCCTCTATGTGCTTCCAACTGGGACTATGACTGGCCAACGATACATTAATGATGTTCTGCTACCTCATGTTTGCATGTTCTGTGGTGCTGTCGGTGATAGATTCATTTTCATGGACGACAACGTAACATGTCATCGAACAGTCGCTGTCCAGGAGTGTCTTGAGAGCGAGGATATTCAACGCTTCGTATGGCCAGCACGTTCTCCAGATCTGAACCCAATTGAAAATGTGTGGGATGCTTTGGGGAGGAGTCTTGCTGGTCGCCAATGCCCTCCAATAAACAAGGACACCCTCATCCATGCACTGACAGAGGAATGGGATAAATTACCCCAACAGCTGCTTGATAATGTTGTGCAAAGCATGACACGACATGTGGAATCTTGCATCGCCATCCATGGTGGCCATATCCCGTATTGACATCTTACGCCGGAACGCCTGCAGACAGTAATTGCATTTTTTTCACGTTTACATATTCTGCACAAAATGGCCTGTTTGTCCCTTAAACAAGTTCCAAAGCCTTCTGGATTTCAGAGCACAATAAATTGTCTTTTTTGTAATGTCCTGGCATTCTGACATTATTTAATTTCACTTGGCATCCAACCACACTTACTTTTTTATGCGCTATATAGCTGTTTATGATCCGTCCTTAGCAATTGTCCAGCAGTGTATATATCATCATTATCATCATCATCATCATTGTCAACCATTATCAATCCACTGCTAGACGAAGGTCTCCCCAAGTTTCCTCCACAACGGTCTGTCTTGTGCCAGTCTCCTCCATGTCACCCCTGCATACTTTCGAATTTCATCCACCCATCTCCCATGTGGTCTTCTTCTGGGTCTTTTCCTGTCCCTTGGAATCCAATCTAAAATTTCGGCTGTCCATCGATGATCTGTCCTTCTGGCAGTATGTCCAGCCCATTGCCATTTCAGGGATTTAACTCTGATCATGACATCTTCCACTCTTGTCATTTTCGGATCCACGAGTTCCTCTTCTTATCTCTCCTGGTTACACCAAGCATGCACCTCTCCATTCTTCTTTGAGTTGTCTGCAGCCTTTGTATGTCTCTTTTAGTTAAGGTCCACGTCTCTGCACCATACGTAAGCACTGGAAGGATGCATTGATCAAACACTTTTCTTTTAAGACATAATGGCATATTGCTCTTGAAAATTATGCTGTTTCTTCCAAAAGCTCTCCAGGCAAGTTTTGTACGCCGATTAATTTCTTCATCAATGTGACCCTCACTTGATATCTGCTGTCCAAGATAAACGTACGTGTCTGTTATCTCCAGCTTTTCTCCATCAATCGATAAATCTTCATTTCTTGTAAAAGCATTGAACATCACTTTTGTCTTCTGAAAGTTCATTTTTAATCCCACTTCTTTACTCTTGTCAGCAAGTTCCTGGATCATACTCTGCAGCTCTGATGGGCTAGTTGCAAAAATGACTACGTCATCAGCAAAACGAAGGTGGGTTAGATAATCTCCATTAATCTTTATCCCCTTGTTTTCCCAGCTCAGTGACTGAAAAACACCCTGTGGCATTAAAGAGCTTCGGAGATGTGGTGTCACCTTGTCTCACTCCCTTTCCAATTTTTATGTGTGTTGTATTTTCAAACAGCCTAATCTTTGCACTTGCATTTTCATAGATGTTATTAATAATATTAATGTATGCATCTTCAATACCGCAGGATTTCAGGTTTTCAGAGCCATTGTAACTGCTGATGGTTCCACCGAATCAAAGGCTTTTTCATAATCGATAAAAGCCATGCACAATGGAAGTTCATACTCCCTCGCTCTTTCAATTAGTTCTCTTAGTATGTGGATATGATCTATTGTGCTGTAGCTACTCCTGAATCCAGCTTGTTCTCTCGGTTGAGCCATGTCCAGTGTTACCTTCAAGCGGTGTGAAAGAACTTTAGTGAAGATTTTATAAACCACTGATAGGAGGCTGATAGGTCTGTAGTTCCCGAGATCCTCAATGTCACCTTTTTTATGTAGCAGAATAATTGTAGCGGTGTTCCAATCCTCAGGAATCTTCCCTTCATTAAGGCATCGAATGAAAATTTGGGTGAGTACTGTTTCAATTTCTCCACTTGCTTCTTGTATGATGTCTACAGTAATTCCATCTTCTCCTGGAGCTTTCCCCCGCTTCATGTTCTTGATTGCATGTGCAACTTCTGCTGGAAGGACTGGAGGAACTCTGGTACTGGTACCTTTCATGATGTCTGGAGTGCATGTATCATCCCTTTCATATAATTTGGAGTAGAAATCTTTCACTCTTGTCAAAATTTCGCCTCTATTTCTTGTTACAGAACCATCTTCTTTTCTCAGTGCCATAATCTGTTTTCGTCCCTTACTGAGATGTCCCTTTGCTATCTTTAGGCTTTGGTTGTTTTCAATTGTTTTCCTCACTAGTTCACAGTTGAATTTTCTTATGTCTTCAGTTATACTTTTTCTTACTGTCTTGCATAGCTCTATATATTTCACTTTGGAAGTCACATCTTCTTTAGTTGTCCTCATCTCTCTTCTTTTTTGCATCAACATTTTGGTTTTTCCTGATAATTTGTTCACATGCAACTTGTTCTTAGACCCAGCTAATTTTGTTGCTGTTTCCATAAGAGCTTTGGTTACTTTTCTGTTAACTTCAGAAATATCCACTTCTTCCGATGTTAGGCTTTCTAAAGCAGAGAATCTGTTCTTCAGTTCCAACTTGAAAGTATTATGATGTTTTTTAAGGTTGGTTATGTCAATACATTTTGTTTGTCTTATGAGCTTGCCACGTTCGAGTTTAGTGTTGAGGTGCATCTTACATCTCACCAATCTATGGTCACTACCTGTGTTGAACTTGTTTAGCACACTGCAGTCTTCTATGACGAATTTTTTGTTACACATAATAAAATCAATTTCACTTGTCGTCCCATTTGGATGTCTCCATGTCCATTTCCTGTGTGGCTTTCTCTTGAAGAAGGAGTTCAAGATGAAAAACCCTTAACTGCCTCTGCAAACTCAACGAGAGTATTTCCACGCTGGTTTCTGTTGCTGTGACCGAATTTACCTACTGAAGTTTCATTCTGTTGCCATTGCCCTATTTTTGCATTGAAATATCCCATAATTATCTTCAAGTGCTGCTTACCTTTATTATTTAGATGACGAATTTCCTCATAAAATTCTTCAATTTCTTCTTCAGGATGACTTGTGGTGGGTGCATAAGTTTGAATAATCTGAGCCTAGTATCTTTTCGAGAGTTAGATAATGAGTCTTGCAGCTCTGTCAGAGGAACTTTCAACTTCTACAACTTTATCCTCCAGTTTCTTGTTTATTATAAATCCAACACCACTAGTTCTGCCAGTATCAGTCCCACGATAGTAGAAGAGATGTCCACTTTTCAGTTCAATGAGATCTTCTCCTTTTCTCCTTACCTCACTTAGCCTGACGATGTCCCACTTGATTCTTTGTAGTTTCTCTTCCAATTCAAGAAGCCTTGAATCAGAAGATAGGGAGCGTCCATTATACGTAGCCAAGGTCAGCATCAGATGGCAGCCTAGTCCGGTCCTCCGGGGATTCTTAGCACCCTCTGCCTTCATGTCGCACTGGCCGCTGCCTTGGCCAGGTACATTCCAGCTGCCGGAGACTGAGGGCCAAGATTTAAGTTGTGGAATCATTTTGGATGGGTCTGGCCATAACTCACCATGCTGGCCAAGCGGGTTGGTGAGTGTGGGATAGCATTTCCTCTAATCTCGATGGTATAGTTATACCGCTGTTGGCGGTCATCAGAGCCCCTTTAGTGAGAACAGGATGCACCACGAGAAGGCGGGGTTGACATTTGTCAAGGAGAGGCTGTGATGTTACACATCACCTGACCTTACATCCCATATATATATATATATATATATAATAACAAAGGTAACATGCAAAAGACAAACATTTTTTGAAATTCTAAAGTGCCAAAGGCTGCATGAAAGAAAAATCAAAAACAATTACAGGAATCACCTTCATACTGAAAGTTAGAATGACTGATTCATTCCAACTTTCAGTATCAAGGTGATTTCTGTTATATATATGTACATTCCTTTTATGTAAATGTGAAGAATTATTTTTTCAGGGGAATTGCTTCTTATTGATATCTATAACAATTAGACTTTCTAAGTTATGCACAACATTGCTTAAGGCTGTCATGTTGCATGCATCTGAAAAGTTATAGCAGATAGAAATCCATACATTTAATCTATAGATTTCTCACAAAAATTTGCAAAAAGCTGTTAAGTAGTTAAGTCATTAGCATTTTTATGAAAAAAAATGCCGCATACAAAACTGGATATCTGCTATCTATTAACAATAAAAGAAATTTGAACTTGACAGATTTCTGTGTATTGGGGATACTGACTGGTGAAATCAAAATTCTAAGAATTGGTGATATGGTAGTGGGTAACACCTGTCAATTTGATGTGAAATGACACAAAAAGTTATACAGTACATATCTGCATTTTCTGTTTTCTTTCTGTTTCTAGTATATTGCCTACCTGAGGTCACAGGCCCGTGCCCTTATCACCTATGCTGGGATGATTCCTTATCGAATGCCTGGAGATACCAATGCACGACTGGTCCAGATAGAAGTGTTAATGAACTGAATAAATCTAATGGAACATGTATTATAATGTACAGTATTTTTGTAGTTCATGAAACTTTTTTCTTTAATACAGAGGTGTTGCATATCATCATTGAAACTCTGGGATCTGATACAACCTATTGTTTTCTGATCTTTTTAGAAACTCTGCATGTGATGCTAAGTTTACAGTTTGTTCATAAATAATGAATCTTTTGTTACTGAACATGATATGTTATGTAGTGTTTTTGTGATGACCAAGTAGCCTATAAAATTAATTTTGTGCCAACATGAGTTCCAACCCCTAGGGGAAAAGTGGAAGAACAAGCTACATCAAAACAAGGATATTTGGTGTGGAATATGAATAACAACCTTAACTTGATATAAACAGTTTTTAATTTATGTGAATTTTTTCAACTGATTTAAGGGTGAACTCATACAAAATGCCAAATTTGTGAGAACACAAATGTAACATAGTTGCTAAGGTTAGAAATGGTTTATTACAAAATTTAATGCATATGCTTTTCCAATTTTAAGGCTGTTTTTGATTTGAAGTGTGCTTTCCATCATGTGATCTAGGAGGGATAGTGCTGTAAGGTAAAAATGCTGAGTTGTGCAAAACAACTACTATCCAGCTATTTTGAATGAATTCAGCACAAGAGTTATGAAAGGTTTTCTTAACACATGGCACAATCTGTACACCACTGCCCATTTGATATTTAAAGGTTTCATTGATCATCTCTCTTCTGCACATCCATACCAACATGGTATTTATGCACACTCTTAGCTAAGAAGGGGAGGTGGGGAGCTCTTGGTTTTCAGTTCACTTTTTGTAAACATTTATTATTTTGTGCCTGGTAAGATATTTCTTTTTGAGAACTAATGTGTGATTTCACACCTTCAATTCAGCCTGTTCCTTGATCTTTGGTTTGCTGCACAAAATGTACCACCATCACCTTTCCAGGTAATCTCCCATTCAGCAGAAGTGTATGAATCATCATAATGTATTCTCATTGGCTTTATCTTTTACCAATAAATTAGCCACTTTTGTTTTGTCTGCAGAACTCATTCAGTTTTTGCATTAAAGTACTTTGTTACTCCCATCTCATCAGCGTCTGTCCTCCTTAAAGAGCCTTGTACTTACAATGCTTACGGCCATGAATAAGGAGGACCTAAATCCTGCATTCTATGTACCCACTTTTATTCCCTCTGTCTTGAATAAAATAGTTTTTTTACAGCTGGCATGCGTGTGTGTGAGACTTTTTTTTTTTTTTTTTGCTTTATTTCTGTTATCTAATATTTTTTTAAGCTTAATGGTGTATGTTTTGTATTTGCTTAGACCAGTGATTCAGATTTCTGAACATTTATTTTCATCCTGAAATTTCCCATCTGTTCTGCTAAGCTGATTAAGGTCATACTGTAAATTATTTACACTATTAACAGTTAGCATTAAATCATGAGAATACAGCAAACTTTTGCTATTATAACAATTAGTTTTACAGTGAAACCTGCCTGTAATGATATTCTAGGGACCATGAAAAATATTGTTATAGACAAGGTTGAACCTGATACACTCTATAATGGGAGTTATTTGATATGGGTGTGGCATTATTTTTACTAATATGTTAAACTGAAATTATTAAATGATATTTAAGATTAGAAATGTAGATGAACATAAGAATGAAAATAGATGATCATAAGAATGTAATTCCAGTTCTAAAATGTAAAGTTTATTTTAATTACCATATTTTTGGGCATATAATCCGCAGACTGTAAAATTCAGCGTGAGAGAAAAAAAGTCGGTGTATAATCCGCAGACAAAATTCATAGTAAAAGTTGAAAAACAGTTGTGTGATCCACAACTTTGTCTAAATGTAGTAGCCATTATACAGGGTGCATAGGAAAGTCCCTTTAGCCTGGAATAACTTTCGAACGAAGAGAGGTACAGTTATGCAAGTGAGATAACTGTATGGTAAAGTGACTACGCCCAATCAAATGCAACCGATAGCTGTGCCCCTAGTGGCAAAATGCGGAAGTTAGCCATTGCAAATCGAAAACAAAAAGAGATAGAGCAAACTTTACAAAGTTGTAGAGCATCAATTAATTAGTACAAAATGACATTTATTTCATACCAATAAGATAAATTGTCGCCTGAATACCCTAAAATGTCTGAAATTGATGCGCGCCGATTCAAATCTGTATATTCACATTTCGTAAATGTAGATTGTGACGTTGTACCGTACCTACGATATAAAAACCAGTAGTAGGATGTACCCTGATCAGCATAGCTTAGATCTACGTACGCTGTGTGAGAATGGCGAGCTTGAATTTCTGTGGTTACGTAAAAATCAGGTGTATGCAACAGCGCCTACCAGTCTGATGGATCTACGTAATCGTGTTACAGATGCTTGCAATAGTGTGACACCTTCCGCGCTGAGGAATGTGCATGCAGAGTTACTTTCATGAATACAAATGTGTATCGTGGGCAATGGCAAACTCTTTGAACATACTCAACATTAACTTTTTATCACTGTGCGTCAGTTTGCCTTTTTGCTTTTGATGTCATCAAACTGTATTGACATAAGTACGCATTTATGCAATAAATTGTGTGTATTTGCTCATACCTATGCCTGTTCCCTTCAAACATTCACACAAAAGGTTGTGCATCGATTTCGAACATTTTAGGGTATTTAGGCAACAATTTATCTTATCCGTGTGAAACAAATGTCGTTTTGTACTAATTGATTGAAGCTCTACAACTTTGTACTTGGAAATTTTGCTCAATCTCTTTTCGTTTTCGATTTGCAATGGCTAACTTCCGCATTTCACCACTAGGGGCGCTGCTATCTGTTGCATTCGATCAGGCGTAGTCGCTTTATTATATCGTTATCTCACTTGCATAACTGTACCTCTCTCCGTTTGCAAGTTATTTAAGGCTAAAGGGACTTTCCTATGCACCCTGTATATATATACACTGCTGGCCACCCAAAATGCAACACAAAGAAGGAAGCATCCGATTGGCCTAAAATTCACAGCATGCGTCGCCCGCGAGAAGACATGCAAATGATTAGCACTGCAGGGCATATGCAAATCATATGCACCCGACACGCCACCAAGAAACACTATAAGAAAGGGTGCACAGGAGGCGGGGTGTAAGTAGCGGAAGTGTGTTGTGCTGCCGGACCTGTGCGTGGGAAGCTTCCTGATGCCTCGTCGCAGAATACGGCAGTCATTCCAGAACGTTTCAGATTTCGACAGAGGACGTATAGTGGCTTATTGCGACAGTGGTTTATCGTACCGAGACATCGGCGCCCGTGTGGAACGACATCCAGCCACAATGAGGCAAGTCTGGATTCGGTGGGTGCAGGAGGGACGGACGGACAGATCGTCCTACCGACGTGAGCGATTGCTGCAGCCGCGGCACACCACCGAACAAGAGGACCGGCATGTTGTGCGGCGGGCATTGACGGCTCGCACCGCCACATCACGAACGTTTTACGCAGGAATTAGGGTGTGTTGCACAACAACCTGTGTCAACACGTACCGTTCGACGTCGTCTGCAGGAGTGGGGACTTGTCACATGGCGCCCATTGCTCCGATTGCCATTGACGTTACACTACCGGTGAGTGCGGCGGCGGTGGGCCATTGAACGCCGCACCTGAGCTACGGAATGGCACGACATTGTCTTCTCCGACAAATCCCGCTTCTGCCTGCAACACTACGATGGTTGGATCTGCGTGTGGCCGCACCGTGGTAAGAGACTGTATGACGCTTGCATTGTGCATCGCCATACCGGTCTGTGTCGCCTGGCGTTATGCTTTGGGGCGCAATTGGATATCACACCCGCACCCCTCTGGTGCGCATCACCGGTACAGTCAACAGCCACCACTACATCTCCGACATTTTGGAGCCTGTAGTCCTCAATTACCTGAAGGACCTGCCAGAAGCTACGTTTCAACAGGACAATGCGCGCCCGCACGTGGCACGCATCGTGCAACAATTCTTCACGGCCCGCCAGGTGTCACCGGTACCATGCAAAGTAAATCTGCGATGTATGTCGGCCTTCGCGGTGATTCTTCTATGGGGACAAGTGCAAAATAAACCTGCAATGTAGGCCTACGTCGCCGCATTTCTTCTACGGGTACGAGTACAAAATAAACCTGCAATGTACATCACCGCGATTCTTCTACGAGGATGAGTACAAAATAAATCTGCGATGTACGTCGGGCTTAGTCGCTACTCTGCTACGGGGATGAGTACAAAATAATTCTGCGACGTACATCGTACTTCACGAGAAAAAAAATCACGATTACGGAAGAAATACCCACTACGCCTAACTTCCGTTTTCGGAAATTTTGAAAGGTGGAAAACTTGCATCTACGATAGAAAGTCTGCAAGATGGGCTCTAGATTTTAGTCAAGGCCTGTTCTCAATGTATAGAAGGAATATCAAAAGTTTTGTTTACTCCTTCAGGAATAACAAAACTGATCGTGTCACTGCGCGATAGTTTTGAGGTCAGAAAACAAGTGCGCAGTAACACGCGGAAAGCCGCTGTGCCTCGATCTAAAACATAAGCAAATCCGTCGGTAAATTCTGTGGGAGAATTCACGTAAGTCTCGCCCTATTTTTTATTGGCACAGGCATAAACTGATCCCCAACTCTGAAAGCAGGATTTTCTCCAAAAACTTTAGATTCATATGCAAGTACATACAGTATTTCTATTACTTGTTCTGTATCAGCATTTCATCATTGGCAAGGTGTACTGCAATGCTCTTGAGCTGCATCGCCGTGATCTATGGATACCATGCCACTAAGCTTTATCTGTTCGGAGATAAAAATATAAAAAAGTAACCTTTAAAAATGATTTTTCATTTAATAAATTTTTTTTTATTTTTTTTCTGTCAGAAATTCCGGTTCAACCTTTATGATGTGCGGATTACACGCCTTTTTTTTTTTTTTCTCTCTCTCTCTCTCTGTATGTTACGGTCTACAGATTATACGAAGGGAGAAAAAAAATTATGTGAATTTCGCTGTCTGCGAATAATACAACAAAATTACGGTAGTATTTTTCTTTACCAAACAGCAAAACAATAAAAATGGCACCATTTATGATGATTTAGTAAAATGAGACAATATTTTGAAGCATATTCCACATATGTTCTAACATTTTGTGGGACTTTTAACACATTTGTTTTTTTCACACAGTCCCTGATAGATTTTGTTTGTTATCAGTGCCTGAAACATTTAGTTAATGCTCATGTATCTGTAGGTGCTGACTGTGGATCTCTCTGGACATTACCTTTTAATATCATAAGTGGAGTTGAATGGAGAAATGGGAACATGCTGTGTGCTTTTCGTAGAAAAGCATAATCAATTGATACTAAAGTGGAAAAGAAGTCAGCATCCAATCAATTCTTCAAATGCATTTCAGTGTTAAACTTCATTACATGGCAGAAATATTTATTGTACATATTTGTCAACTATATAGTTGTTATATTGTGTACTGTTTCTCACGTTATATGAGTGTCAAAGTGCTCGCGGGAAAACTTTCTTCTTTTTTCCAACATAGGCTTTTTTATTGTTGAATGTCACGCAATATTACAATACAAAGGCAAAAAATATTATATAAATAATAATTGTTACTCTTTTTTTTTTTTTTTTTTTTGAGTATTTCGGAATTTTGAGCGTTTCTTGAATTCGTTGATACTCACTTTATGTAGTTACTTCGTTACGAAATTCTTCTTAATGAAGCATGATTCAAATCATGATATTTAAAATACTGAACAGTTTTAGCCTTCAATCCGAAGGGGAATCAATCGGGTAAAATATTCAATCTTGATTATATCCTAGATTTCGTTTCTACTTGATAAGTTAAAATTGGTGGGCAAGCATTCTTTTCACTGAGCTGCAATTCCTAAAATGACGTTAAATGTATTAAAATATTGAACGGTCAAACCTTTCAAGTTGAAGGGAAATCGATCTGGTAAGAATTATTTTGTCTTAACAATAGCTTGGACATCGCTTCCCGCCGCACCAATATTCCCAAACTAGTTTCGACTATCATTCTCGTAGTCTTCTTCTGTGGGTTAGATGACATGTTTCTCATCGTACTTGTTGTTCATCGGCCAACTATCTCACAATCTGCAGGATGACTCGAAAGCTCCACGTCGACTGAACCTTTTGTGCGTTCAGGTTTTAGTTTTATTGTGCATTCTACGCCACGCATGTGCTAGTTTTTGATTGGAACGTCCGAATCTGCTCTTGATTTCAAATTTTTTGGTGTCACCATCTTCTGTATGTCAATCGACTCAGTATTTGTCTTGATCTTAAATCTTTTATTTTGGCTGGTTTTTTTTTGTTTTTTGTTTTTTCTTTTTTTGCTCTATAAGGTATCTCCATGCGTATGGAATGTCGATTGGGTCGTCATAATTACAATTTCTTTCTCTAGTTTTTTCAATCATAACTACCTCTGGTGTTACAATTTGGGCTTTAGTTTTATGCGATGTTATTAATTTAGCTTCCGGGCAATCTGGGATTGCCTGATTTTCTATACAATGTTGAATTAAAGATGTTTTATTTTCTTTTTGTTCCAGTTAGATACATGTTCTCCCAGTCTAGTTTTAAATCTTCTTTTGGTACTTTCTATGTATATTTTATTCGTTTCATCAATTCTCTCTGTATCAGTAAATTTTCTTGTTGGAATGCAGTAAACTCCTGCTTTTTCAAAAATCGATCTTTTTTCGTTGCCTGTTGTTAAATATGGCTTCATTATCAATAACAGTCTCGGCAAGAATCAATATACCTTAAAGAATAGCCACGAGTTTATAGAGAAAATCAAGTTAATTAATCTAGACCTACAGCAAATAACTATGGCCTCCATGGACGTTAAGGCGTTATACCCAAATACTCCTGTCAAGCTAGCCATCGAATTAATTATGTGACAACTAAACATCAATAAAGAACTAAACATGTCACAACTGAAAGAGTTCAAGAATACTTTATATTTCATCAAGGAAAACAATATCTTCCGTTTTGAAGGAAATTATCTATAAACAAACACAAGGTGGCCCTATGGGATCCCCATTATCGGCATTATACGCAGAAGTGATTATTTTAAAAAAAGAATGTGCGAAAGAAAAATTAATTCCTTTTAGTAGTTCTAATTCTGACTATTAGATAGCTCTAATCATTCTACTATTCCCTTTTACGTGCAATATTTCAAAATAACTTGTACAATATTCTAGAGGATAATGCTTACCTCTGCTCAAAAAAGAAATCATTCAAACTCTACCTGAAAACTCAATACTTTTTACAAATGCTAGATATGTAGACGACATTATTATAATGTCAAAACTTAACAAAGCCGAGCTACAAGATCTAGCACAGCGTTTTAGCAAAATTTGTAACACCATAGAGCTAACTATAGAGTTCCTGGAAATTCAACTAAAGAAAAACAAAAATAACTTTGAATACTCTGTGTTCAGGAAAGCAACTTGCATACCTGTACTGATACCATACTCGTCGCACCATCCAGTAATACATAAAAAAAACAGCATAGAAAACTTGATACGGCGAGCGTACACACACACATCTAACAACAGGCTAAAAATCAAGAGCTAGAGTTTATCTCGAAAATAGCACAAGATTATGATTTCTCAAGTAAGCTAATTAAAAAATGGATACATGAGAGTAAAAAGCATATGACTCAGAGAAAATGCCAAGAAGTGTACAACCAAAGGAAGATGAGGAATAAAAAAATTGAAATACATTGGTGCTTTCCCATACTTGGAAGGAGTTAGTAAAGAAATCAATAGGCAATGTGCTAAATATGACTTACAACTAGGAAGCTCAGTGAGCACTTTGAAAAATATGACTGTTAACAAAAAAAACAGAGGAAAAAATACTAGAAGAATCGGGATCCTACGTCCAATTGCACACATACCCCCAATATCGTACATTGGAAGTACAAAAAACAGGTTTAAAAAAAGACCTAAACAACATATATCTAACTGGCAAAAAAAAAAAAAAAAGAAGCCAAAACTGCTTTAGTGCAATTCTGCATTGAAAACCAGACTTTCCCAAAATTCAATGAAATTAAAATGCTAAAAAGGAATAAAAAATCTGAAACGCAAATGAGGAGGGAAGAAGCAATCTTAATCTATAAAAATAAAACAAGGGTATGTAACCAGAACAACCCTAGCACATTATCTAGCTTGTTGAAAGAACTAATAAGACAAGAAAAAGAACAACAAAAGAAAAACCGACAAAAAAGACAAGAAAAACAGAATAGGAAAAGAAATAAAAAAATATATATATATATTTTTTTTTTTAATGAAACATAGATGGCGCTAGCCGGGCTTGATAACGAAATGTATCCAAGAAAGTATATCCGACGAATGGCAACAAGGAGTATCGGACTCCATTAGCGCGAAGTTAACCACGAACATCGGTGGAAAAGTCTCCACGCTCCTGAGGATGCCCAGAGACTGGGCGAAATTTTCGAGTATAAAGAACGGTAAAAGTTGATGTGTTTGAAACCTAAAGCAAAGATCCAATGAGTATACCCAGCAAAAAGTGTGTGAAGTAAAGCGATTCATCTCATACAACAGATTTTAGGACAGTAACATCAACAAAGACCGGAAAACACGTGTGTGAAATGATTCTCATCGCTAGCAAGGAATGCCAAAGTAAGCATTATCCTCTAGAATATTGCACAAGTTATTTTGAAATATTGCACGTAAAAGAGAATAGTAGAATGATTAGAGCTATCTAATAGTCAGAATTAGAACTACTAAAAGGAATTAATTTTTCTTTCGCACATTCCTTTTTAAAAATATTCGCAAGCAGAGGAATGAAGGGAAATTTACCTCCAAATTTTCTTTCTGTCTTGGGTTTATTGTTGGTGTTGTTTATATAAGAAGAGCTGTAACCCACTCAAGCAATAGAACAAACAAGATTAATGAAATCGATTGGATAACTGAAACAGCAAAGAAATTTGGATACAGAAAAAGTTAATTAAAGAAATACTTAAAAATACAAAAAAATCTATAAACAACACCAACAATAAACCCAAGACAAAGAAAATTTGGAGGTAAATTTCCCTGCGAATATTTTAAAAAAGGAATGCGCGAAAGAAAAATTTATACTTGCTGAGACCATTATTGATAACGAAGCCATATTAACAACAGGCAACGAAAAAAGATAGATTTTTGAAAAAAGCAGGAGTTTACTGCATTCCAACAAGAAACTTTACTGATACAGAGAGAATTGATGAAACAAATAAAATATACATAGGAAATACAAAAAAAAAAAAAGATTTAAAACTAGACTTGGAGAACACGTATCAAACTGGAATAAAAAAGAAAATGAGGCAATCCCAGATTGGCCAGAAGCTAAATTAATAACATCGCATAAAACTAAAGCCCAAATTGTAACACCAGAGGCTGTTATGATTGAAAAAACTAGAGAAAGAAATTGTAATTGCACCAACCCAATGGACCTTCAATACGCATGGAGATACCTTATAGAGAAAGAAAAGAAGAACAAAAAACAAAACAAAAAAATGCATTTATGGCACCTCTATTCATAGTGATTGTGGAATAACTTTTTACGGGTCTTATAGAGGTTATTTTTCATGAAAGTTGGTTGTCAAATTTTCGAACTAAAGCCTAGTTCGTCATCAGGACTATGTCACTGGAGTAGTTGCTGCCACTCAATTGGAAGAGTCCATCCGCAATTATCGTTAATTGTGGTACTTCTTCTTCTTGCTATTTCGATCCCTTCTTCTAGTTTCCTCTTTACTAAGTTTGACTGGTGGGCGATTATTTTCACTGAGTCCCAATTTATGGAGTGTCCACTTGCTTGTATATGTCTGTCTAGCCCTGTTTTGTTCCCAATGTTCCTAATAGCTGCTTGGTGTTCTTTCATTCGGACCTTAATACTTCTCCCTGTTTCTCCTATATAGCTGAGTCCGCAGTTACAGTCGATGCAGTAAATTACTCCTTCCAGCAATTGGATGTCCAATTCTTTCTGCTTTAAAGCTGGCAGGAATTTCTTTATTTTGTTATTAAGATCTGGAGCTAGTCTGATATTATATTTTGCTCCGATCCTTTTCAGGTTCTCGAAAAGACCCTTGTGGTACGTAATTTTGCTGGTGAATTTGAAGTTGGTTTACTCCTGCTTCTTTTTTTGGCACTTGTTTAAATATTTTTTCAACATATGGGGAGGGGTAATTGTTTTCTGCCAATATTTCCTTTAATTCTTCTTTGTGAAGATCTTTCTGAGTAGCTGAATTCTTTCTGAGTGATTTCAATTTTTTCCAAAAATTGTCTCGCCGTATTCGATTTAATATAATCAGGGTGGAATGAGCAGAAGTCTAACATCTTCCCTGTGTTGGTGGGTTTTCTAAAAAGCTGAGTGAATATTTCCCCCTCTCTTGCGGTCAAGGTTAAATCTAGGTAATTGATGCTATGGTCTTTTTCCTGTTCCAGGGTGTACTGCAAGGTATTCTCTAGTAAGTTAAATTCTTCCAGAATCTGAGAGGGTAGAGATTGGTCCACAATATCTACTATAATTAGGACATCATCCATGTACCTTACATAGAGAGCAAACAAGGAGGGTTGTATAAGGATTTTTGCCTCTAGTTTACTTATATAATAATTTGCTAGCAGAGGTGCTAGTGGAGAACCCATTGCAAGTCCTGAAGTTTGCCTGTAATATTTCTTTCCAAACTGGAAGAAATTATTCTTGAAGGAAAATAGGAGCAGTTCATATATGCCAAGTAGGATTTCTCTATTGTGATTATGGAATACTATTTTTTCCGCAAGGTCATCTGCAATGAATTCCGTAGGAGGTCCAGGTTAATGTTGGTATACATAGAGACTATATCCAGGCTTGCCATTACTGGATGAATTAATTCTGGCCACCCCTGTGGCGCAGTGGTCTAAGGCGCTGGCCTCTGATCATTCGTCCGTAAGGGGGTCCGGGTTCGAATCCCGGTCAGGCATGGATGTTGTGTTTGTCTTACGGCACTGGCTCTCTTCCTTCCCTGGAACCAGTGACCCTAAATTAGGGACGGGCGACTGCTTATAGCTCATTGAGTTGCTCACGGTGGTCGTTAAACCTCCAATCAAAAAAAAAAAAATAATTAATTCTGGCAAGTTGCCCAGTTTTCCTTTTAGCTGCATGGAATTTTTTAGTAGGTAGGGAGGAGAAGGGAAAATAGAGAAGTATTACAATAAAATGGAAGCTGAATTGAGCAAGCCTTATTATGAAGAACTCAATGGTAACCCTATAGATCAAACTGTCAAAAATCTTAAGAAATTAATCAGCTCTTTAAGAAATAAAAAACAGCTTAATGAGCTCTTCAAAAACTTCTCCAAAATCCAGTCAAGAATTCCACAGATCTATGGTACGATAAAAGTTCACAAAGAAGGCCATCCAGTAAGACCTATAATAGACACTAGAAGTTCGCCACTCTCCAACATTAATTATTATTTACTTGGTCACCTCAGAGATATTTTCCCTTCTCCTCCCTACCTACTAAAAAATTCCATGCAGCTAAAAGGAAAACTGGACAACTTGCCAGAATTAATTCATCCAGTAATGGCAAGCCTGGATATAGTCTCTATGTATACCAACATTAACCTGGACCTCCTACTGGAATTCATTACAGATGACCTTGCGGAAAAAATAGTATTCCATAATCACAATAGAGAAATCCTACTTGGCATATATGAACTGCTCCTATTTTCCTTCAAGAATAATTTCTTCCAGTTTGGAAAGAAATATTACAGGCAAACTTCAGGACTTGCAATGGGTTCTCCACTAGCACCTCTGCTAGCAAATTATTATATAAGTAAACTACAGGCAAAAATCCTTATACAACCCTCCTTGTTTGCTCTCTATGTAAGGTACATGGATGATGTCCTAATTATAGTAGATATTGTGGACCAATCTCTACCCTCTCAGATTCTGGAAGAATTTAACTTACTAGAGAATAACTTGCAGTACACCCTGGAACAGGAAAAAGACCATAGCATCAATTACCTAGATTTAACCTTGACCGCAAGAGAGGGGAAAATATTCACTCAGCTTTTAGAAAACCCACCAACACAGGGAAGATGTTAGACTTCTGCTCATTCCACCCTGATTATATTAAATCGAATACGGCGAGACAATTTTTGGAAAAAAATTGTCACTCAGAAAGAATTCAGCTACTCAGAAAGATCTTCACAAAGAAGAATTAAAGGAAATATTGGCAGAAAACAATTACCCCTCCCCATATGTTGAAAAAATATTTAAACAAGTGCCAAAAAAGAAGCAGGAAAAAACCAACTTCAAATTCACCAACAAAATTACGTACCACAAGGGACTTTTCGAGAAACTGAAAAGGATCGGAGCAAAATATAATATCAGGCTAGCTCCAGATCTTAATAACAAAATAAAGAAATTCCTGCCAGCTTTAAAGCAGAAAGAATTGGACATCCAATTGCAGGAAGGAGTAATTTACTGCATCGACTGTAACTGCGGACTCAGCTATATAGGAGAAACAGGGAGAAGTATTAAGGTCCGAATGAAAGAACACCAAGCAGCTATTAGGAACATTGGGAACAAAACAGGGCTAGACAGACATATACAAGCAAGTGGACACTCCATAAATTGGGACTCAGTGAAAATAATCACCCACCAGTCAAACTTAGTAAAGAGGAAACTAGAAGAAGGGATCGAAATAGCAAGAAGAAGAAGTACCACAATTAACGATAATTGCGGATGGACTCTTCCAATTGAGTGGCAGCAACTACTCCAGTGACATAGTCCTGATGACGAACTAGGCTTTAGTTCGAAAATTTGACAACCAACTTTCATGAAAAATAACCTCTATAAGACCCGTAAGAAAGTTATTCCACAAACAAAAAAATTTAAGATCAAGACAAATACTGAGTCGATTGACGTACAAAAGATGGTGACACCAAAAAAATTTGAAATCAAGAGCAGATTCGGACGTTCCAATCAAAAACTAGCACATGCGTGGCGTAGAATGCACAATAAAACTAAAACCTGAACGCACAAAAGGTTCAGTCGACGTGGAGCTTTCGAGTCATCCTGCAGATTGTGAGATAGTTGGCCGATGAACAACAAGTACGATGAAAAACATGTCGTCTAACCCACAGAAGAAGACTACGAGAATGATAGTCGAAACTAGTTTGGGAATATTGGTGCTGCGGGAAGCGATGTCCAAGCTATTGTCAAGACAAAATAATTCTTACCAGATCGATTTCCCTTCAACTTGAAGGTTTGACCGTTCAATATTTTAATACATTTAACGTCATTTTAGGAATTGCAGCTCAGTGAAAAGAATGCTTGCCCACCAATTTTAACTTATCAAGTAGAAAAAAATCTAGGATATAATCAAGACTGAATATTTTACCTGATTGATTCCTCTTTGGATTGAAGGCTAAAACTGTTCAGTATTTCATTATTTTAAATATCATGATTTGAATCACGCTTCATTAAGAAGAATTTCGTAACGAAGTAACTACATAAAGTGAGTATCGACAAATTCAAGAAACGCTCAAAATTCCAAACTACTCCAAGAAAACAAAATGTGAGTAACAATTTTCATTTATATAATATTTTTTGCCTTTGTATTGTAATATTTCGTGATATTCAACAATAAAAAAGCCTATGTTGGACAAAGAAGAAAGTTTCCCGCAAGCACTTTGACACTCATATAACGTGAGAAACAGTACACAATATAACAACTATATAGTGGACAAATACGTACAATAAAGAAGTCAACATGTTTTGAGAGATGTGTGCCATAAAGAGATACGGTACACCAAAGTTGATGCAAAATGACAGTTTCTGAGGATGAATGACTTTAAAAAGCATGCAACAGTGAAACTGCTTTGCCAGATTAAGTTAAGTTTAGGAGTAATGAGGTGGACGAAAATGTTTTTTTTTTTTTTTTTTTTTCGGGGGGGGGGGGGGGGGGGATTCTGGAAATAAAATTTCTAACTTGACAAAAAACAAGACTGCATAGTTTTGTAAAAAAAAAAAAAAGTGGTCTCAGGTACATGTGAAATATATTATTTTTGGCTGAGAATTGCCTTTTATTTCATTGTTAATGCATTCTTCTCAGGAAATTTTAATTCCTGCTCCAGAGCAATATGGTTTTAAACACGTGTCTCCTGATTTTTTGTTTAACTATGCTACTTTACACAGTCAGAACAATAAAATACCATGCAACTGAATCTGAACAAATTTGCACCACCAGGCCATCCTGATGCATCACTCCATGTAGCAATTTTAATCCAGAAATGAACTCTGGTCACTAAATTACTAGTTCAGATACAAGTTCAGATACAATTACATAAGCAACCTTTCCAAGTGCATGGAAAATACAGAAGTATATTAGTCTTGGATGTACAAATGATTAGAATCGGTAACAAACCCTATACAACGTTTGTTCACAATTCAATGTTTATTTAACATCAACTATAGTTTTGCAGAGAGTTTGGCTTGGCATCATCAAGATGAATAGTGCATAAACATTCAAATCATTGTGACATCATCAGAGTTCTGACGGTCACGGATTTTGGCGAGTTGTTTCCACTCTCTTGACAGAAATGGAGTAGATGTGAAGAGTTATGGTGTATGTGGAAAGCTTCTAATATATTAAGCTTGATAGTCGAATCAGGTTTATCAGTAAGCTTAGCATTTCCAAACAAAAATTTATGGATATTTTTGTGACAGCGTTGGGTTATAGATGACTTCTTCCGTTAATAGTTCCATACGCAAGTCTTGTGTTCCTTTACACGAAAAACATTTCTGTAGATATGTAAGGTTGTTATCCCATCGTTAGCAATATTGGCTCGACTACACATAAGTTGGCCAAGTTTCTATCTTCGAAACTATTAAAAAAAAAACTGCTGTAAAAAATCGAGTTTGTCAATCGATTAAAACAACATCAATACAACGATCAGTTCATGTTATCCTTTTTATGTGAAACCCGTGTTCACAAATATCCCAGTGAATGGAGCCCTCGAATAATTGAAAGCAAGTCTCATTGAACATCATTTCAACTAACTGGAAGTAGAAGAAATTTTGAGACCAGTGGATATTTGTATCAAACAAAAGTTTCCTTTTTTGTGGAAGATTTATCCAACAGATAGAATTCCTTGCAATAATAGGTAGCCCACTGTCACCTATTTTATGCGAAGTCTACATGCATCACTATAAGGACAAACTCTTTCAGCTTGTTACATTCAACCTGTGGATTCGATATGTAGATTATACTTTTGTTGTCTGGAATGGCATGAATTTGGAATTACCTAAATTAGTTGAACTTATCAATTCAGTTGATCTTCATATACAGTTCACATGTGAGACTGAAAATAATGGCTGCTTACCATTCCTGGATGTCCTTGTGCCACGCTCTGAAATCACCCATGGAAACAAAAAAAAATCTGCTCTCTACACATACATATAGCGTGCAATGCCTACACCGATCAGCCATTACATTTTGACCACCCTCAGCCTAGAGAAATGAGTGCGCCTGGAGACCGAATAGTGGTGCAGGTGAAGTTCACAGAGTAGTATATATACAACCTGAGGACCGGCTTTCGGTTAGTAGAGGGTACAGAGTCAGAATGGGAAGAGCTGCCGATTTATCAGAGTTTGATAAAGGACAAATTGTGATGGCACGGCGTCTCGGAACTACGTTCTCGCTCCTGCCACTCTAGTGAGTATGTATCAAAAGTGGTGCACAGGTGGCCAAACAGCAAACCGTTGTCTAGCCATGTGTCGTCAGCATCTCATTTATGCCCGAGGCGAGTGGAGACTGCCTCGCATTGTTCACAGCGGCCGCAATGCAACAAATCTCCCACAGCTACAATAGTGGTGATCAGAGCTATGTGTCGCAGCACACAGTTCATCGCAGCCTTCTGCACACGAGCCTTTGTGGGCCTAAGGCCCAGCCGGGTCCCCACGCTCGCTGCCAACAACGTATGAAATGGGCCCAAGATCGAGATTGGATCGTGGACGAAAGTGGTCTGGTCTGACGAATCAAGATTCCTGGTGCATCACGTAGGCAACTGAGCACGGATACGCCAATTACCAACAGAGGCTATGGAACCTGGATGCACTGTTGGGCGGAAACAGGCTTGCGGCGGTGATGTTATGCTGTGGGCGATGTTTTCTTGGGACACTTTAGGCCCCATTTTCCCAATAGCACAATCCCTGACAGGTGTCAGGTATCTGAACATTGATCGGGACCAAGTTCACCCATTCATGGCAACTGTGTTCCTTGCTGGTGATGGTCATTACCAACAGGATAATATACCATGCCACACTGCCAGAATCATCAAAGAGTGATCTGAGGAACATGCTAGTGACTTTCTGTTAATGCCCTGGCCTCCAAATTCGCCTGACATGAATCCAATCGAACATTTGTGGTTGGACTTGGAAAAGCAGGTTCGCGCTAAATCACCACCACCCCAAAATGTACAGGAACTGGAGGACTTGCTGTTGACATTATGGTACCAGATACCCCAGGATACCTATCGCCACCTCATCGAATTGATGCCTTGCCGAGTGGCCATTGTTTTGCGGGTTAAAGGGGGTTCTACAGCTTATTAGGTAAGTGGTCATAATGTAATGGCTCATCGATGTATATGCTCAACTGAGGATTCCTTACAGAAAGAGCTTTTCTTAAATGAATTGCAGTACACAGAGGATATGGCCCTTCCGTTATAGACAAAGCTGTCCAAAAATTTAGGAAATCGAGGCCTCTTTACTCGCTCACACCAATAGACCTCCCAGTACGAATGCGTTGGATGGTTATCCCATTTGCTTGAGAATTTCAAAAGTTTTAATTTCAAAGTTATTTTCAACCCTATAAACAAGGTGATTTTTTATGGATCAAAAGATTATGTCAAAAGCCATCTGGGAAATTTATCAGATACCTTGTGAATGTGGACTTATATATATATACAGACATGAAAGTGGTCATGGCAGAAAAAGGCTGAACTTTTCCCACATAGGAATATGCAAAAATAAGTAATCTTTTAGCATTTATTAACTACCCTAAGCACCATATATGTATATACACTGCTGGACAATTGCTAAGGACGGATCATAAACGGCTATATAGCGCATAAAAAAGTAAGTGTGGTTGGATGCCAAGTGAAATAAAATAATGTCAGAATGCCAGGACATTACAAGAAAGACAATTTATTGTGCTCTGAAATCCAGAAGGCTTTGGAATGTGTTCAAGGGACAAACAGGCCATTTTGTGCAGAATACGTAAACGTGAAAAAAAATGCAATTACCGTCGGCAGCCGTTCCGGCGTAAGATGTCAATACGGGATATGGCCACCATGGAGGGCGGTGCAAGATTCCACATGTCGTGTCATGCTTTGCACAACATTATCCAGCAGCTGTTGGGGTAATTTATCCCATTCCTCTGTCGGTGCACGAATGAGGGTGTCCTTGTTTATTGGAGGTTATTGGAGGGCATTGGCGACCAGCAAGACTCCTCCCCAAAGCATCCCACACATTTTCAATGGGATTCAGATGTGGAGAACGTGCTGGCCATACGAGGCGTTGAATATCCTCGCTCTCAAGACACTCCTGGACAGCGACTGTTCGATGACATGTTGCGTTGTCGTCCATGAAAATGAATCTATCACCGACAGCACCACGGAACATGCGAACATGAGGTAGCAGAACATCATTAATGTATCGTTGGCCAGTCATAGTCCCAGTTGGAAGCACATAGAGGGATGTACGGCCATTGATCATGATGCTAGCCCATACCATGACACTACATGTCGGATATCGGTCCCTTTGCTGTATGTTTGCTGGACAATATGCAGTACCACTATCACGCCAGATCAGTTGCCGTCGACAATCAGACGATAGACTGTATCTACTCTCATCTGAGAAGAGGACAGCAGACCAGTCGTTATCAGTCCAATTGCGATGTTGATGGCACCATTGCAAATGGGCGGTATGGTGACGTCTGGACAATGGGATGCACACAACAGGACGGCGGGCATATAGTCCTCCTTCATGCAAACGTCTGGCGACACTTTTTCGGGAGATCCGCTTGCCAGTAGCAGCCATAAACTGATTTGCTACCTCACTAGCTGTGCTGCGCCGGTGTCTTTTTGTTGATAGCACTATGTACCGATCTTTTGCAGGTGTCGTACTGCGAACACAACCTCCCCCGTGACGTTTGCTACACTCTCCATTTGTTTGAAATGATTTCCAAAGCCTTGAAACAACACTGTGGCTGACGTCGAACTCCCTGGCAACATCTGTTATTTTTCGCCCTTCTTCAATCTTGCCAATAATATGGCCACACGTAAAATCATCTAGGTGATGTCGGGAAGACATACTGAAAATTGCAAGTTCGTCAATTGATTCTTTCCTTTTCAACTTTGCGTTTGAACAACGGTCAATACGCGTCAAATCCTTTATATCTCTTATCAGCGCTATGACGTCACGAACAAGTTCGGCAATCCAAAATTTGCATACGCACAACACGTCTTACTGTATCCCGCACTTATGCTAATTTCCACATTTTCCTGCCTTCCATTTTATGGTTGCTATCGTTGCTAATGTCATCCATCCTTAGCAATTGTCCGGCAGTGTATAACAGCCATAAAATTGTCTAACATTTCTTTAGGAACGAATAAGAATTTTATTTTAGTCAGTGTGCTTACACTAAACCAATAATGTCAATCCCATATTTATACTGATCTAATTTGTTTTCCATTTCAGACTTGAGTAATTAAATAGTTTACCGACACAAAAATTTACATGATGCAGGCTGGATGGTTTGAAATAGCAGTGAACCCTTTATTTCCATAACATATTCAATTTGCACACAAAATGCACAACACTTTCCCACTTTCTTGATGGTTTCTCTAACAGTTATTTTAATTTCATAAATAACTAGTACTTTTTGAAGCCAATCAAAGCAGAACTTGTTTTTCTTGCAGTTGTCACACATCTGAGTTATATGTTCATCTGTTACTGCAACTACATCAGCCTTTTCTGTGAAACACACACAAATCCAATTTACTTCTAAAAACACACATGTGCTCATTGCAAACTGCCAGCTAGACTAGAAAATGCTTACAATTAATAAACTATTTGTACTGCACTTTGAAAAAGCAGTTACCTGATCCCCTATAGCCACGTAGAAAACTGCTGTCAGTGTGAAGTCGGCAACGTCTTCGCACCCATGCTAGCCTCACGCCAATCAGCTGTAAGACCAAGCCTTCACCAGGAAAGTTGCACTTACTGCCTTTGCAGTTGGCATGCTGCAGCTAATCACAGTCAAGATGTTTCTGGGCTGGAGAACTTGATGCTGTCGTTGCTCAGGATTGTTACTAATCGTCCTGATCTGGGATAGCTTTATCTGCCTCCAGCTTTGCAAGATATTTCAAACAGACCACCCCCCCCCACACACACACACACAAAATTATTACATTTCTGCATCGATTCCAGGAACTCCCAAGATGACTTCCAAACAGGCGGAACTCTTTCACCCCTGTATCTAGGAAAGACCCGCATGGCTTTAAGTTTCCATGTGAAGGAACACAAGACTTGCATACATACAGAACTATAAACTGAAGAAATCGTCTATAGCCCAATATTGCCACAAAAATAACCATAATTTTTTTGTTTGGAAATGCTATGCTTATTGAAAAATCTGATTCGCTTTCCACATACACCGGCAACTCATCACGGTTTGTCAACAACATGACATCTACTCCATTTCGGTCAAGTGCGTGGAAACAACTCACAAAAATCCATTACCATTAGAGCTCTGATGATGTCACAAAGATCTGACCGTTTGCGCTCCATTTATCCGGATGATGCCAAGCCAAATGCTTTGCGAAACTATAGTCGATGGTAACTAAACGCTGAATATTTATATTTATATATACATACATACATACACTATATTGACAAAAGTCACTGGACACCCCTTCAAAAGCAAATGAATGGATCCACTGCATTGTCAAGATGTGCAGTACAGCTGCAAACAGTATAAAAACAAGCCTGCAACTGTCCGTGATCGTATCGCACTGTGAGGTTGAGTGAAAATGTTGCGGCAGGAGAGAACTGACTTTGAGAAAGGAAAGATTGTTGGGTGTTATACTGTATTAGTGTGTTGCCCATAAGGGAAACCGAGAGGCGTTTAAACATGCCTAAGTCAACTGTTTTGGATGTACTGAATAAGTGGAAGACACATGGCGTGCCTGAAGTAGCAAAACGTACCGGCAGACCAAAGAAAATCAGCGATAGAGGACGTCGAAGCCTCAGGAGAGTCGTTACAGCTAATGGACGGAGTACTGCACAAGACCTCAGTTTACAGATGAGTAAAAATGCTGGAACCTCGGTATGTACATGTGCCATTCGAAAATAACTTCATTCCATGTGTTACCATGGTTGTGCAGCTGCTCATAAACCTTTCATCTCCACTCGGAATGCTACTCGTCGTTTAGCATGTCGTAAAGAACATTTATCGTTGACCATAGATCAATGGAAATGGGTCCTATGGACTGATGAATCCAGATACACGATCCATGGCGGTAGCTGGGGGACGCTATTTACCACAATGTGCTGTTCCTACTGTCAAGTTTGGAGCTCGCAGTGTACTCGTGTGGGGGTGTTTTTCATGGTATGGTCCCGGCCCATTGGTTATTGTGGACAAACCTGTTAACCAGCACGTCTACCTCAATATTCTGTACAATTATGCCCTACCAATCCTGTGGCAATACTATGGAACTGAGCCTTGTTGGTACCAGCAGGATAATGCACCGAGCTATAAAGCAAGAACTGTTACAGTGCGGTTTGGCGATAATTCCCTATTGCGTGTGGACTGGCCAGCACAGAGTCCTGATCTTTATCTCATAGAGCACCTATGGGATGAATTAAAGCGCCGCATAAGAAGTTTGGACCCAAGGCTTACTATTAAGCAACAGTTAGTGGCAGCATTATGTACTGAATGGAAGCACATACCTATCGCTGTGTTCAAAAACCTTGTTGAAAGTATGTCTCGAAGGGTCAGTGCATGCATTAAAGCCAAAGGTGGACTGACACCATACTAATGTATGTCAATAATTGCTATATTGAGTTTCTCTTCTAGGTGCCCGGTGACTTTTGTCAATATAGTTTATATAAAATTGAATGTTTGTATGTTTGCTATATAAATCTACAGTTTTCAATTTAGAACCATCAAATTTGGTATACTATCTCATGGTACTCTAAGTTAGACCATAGGTGGTTTTTGGAAGGGGTCAAGGTCAAGGGGCACACCATACAAAATTTTCGTAAAATCTACAGTTCTTAATTTAGAACAGCCAAATTTGGTATATACCATCTCACCATCTCATGATACACTATTAAAAATCACCAATCACTTACCCTAAAAACCATCATGGTAATTTCCATCCACAACACACTTCAAGCACGTCAATTATCGTAATGTTGTAGGCCTTCAAAGGTTTACAGACACCTTGCTTACGGTTCCTTCTTCCGGGGATGAAACATCGTATTTTTTTTTTATTTGCTAGACAAACAACGCTGGTTCTTTTTTTTAGCCATATGAGATGTAACCATAGCTCGTCAATTCCATAAAAAAAACCCAAGCATACTACTCATTCATACATTCAATTAAAAAACTATGTACATATTTACACTACATTACATTCCCAGGTGGTTAAACCTTTGTCAACTGTGAGTAACAAAATGCTCCATCTGTTTCAAAACCCGTGCCACTCCTACTGCAAGTGTCAGCCTCATTCAGCCCCTCACACACAATCCTCTAGCGCTTTCAACAGGCTACTGTCGTCATCAGGAGGTTCAATTGAACAGCTTAGAAAGAAAAGAGAGCAGCAATGACAATAGATGGCGCCAGAGACACAAAGATTCAGAGATTGCGACTGGAGCCCGTGCCTCGATGGCTCTGCTCACTTGAGCTGTGGTGGGCAGGTGAGACACACCTGCCTCCTGATGACAACAGTAGCCTGTTGAAAGCGCTAGAGTATTGTGTGTGAGGGGCTGAATGAGGGTGACACTTGTAGTAGGAGTGGCACGGGTTTTGAAACAGATGGAGCATTTTGTTACTCACAGTTGACAAAGGTTTAACCACCTGGGAATGTAATGTAGTGTAAATATGTACATAGTTTTTTAATTGAATGTATGAATGAGTAGTATGCTTGTGTGGTTTTTATGGAATTGACGAGCTATGGTTACATCTCATTTGGCTAAAAAAAAAACCAGCGTTGTTTGTCTAGCAAATAAAAAAAAAAATACGATGTTTCATCCCCGGAAGAAGGAACCGTAAGCAAGGTGTCTGTAAACCTTTGAAGGCCTACAACATTACGATAACTGACGTGCTTTGAAGTGTGTTGTGGATGGAAATTACCATGATCTTTAGGGTAAGTGATTGGTGATTTTTAATAGTATATCATTTATGAATTGCACGTAAACTATGCGCACTTTGCAGGGGTTTAATACCTTAAAAGTGCAAATATAATAACGGTTTTTGGAAGGGGTTGGGGGCAAGGGGTCCCCATACAAAATTTTTGTAAAAAGTTCCATTTTTTACTTTTTAAGAACTGCAACACAATTCAGCACTCCAGTATCAGATCTACAGTCTAAGTTAGAGACTGTAGGTAACAATAAAGTGCAAAAATATTCATTTAATGGTGTATTAAAGACACAAATGAATAAACGTTAGCTTTCACCACCAATGGGCAGCTTCATCAGGCAGAAATACCATGTACTATAAATAGAGAGTTCCAGATATTCAAAACTGTAAACAAAAGGATTATCAGTGCCAATGTCAAGTCACATGACATACGTATATTGTATTTCAATGTCACTGGATTCTCAGAAGTGCACACCAGATGTATGGCAGTTCAGGAGACATCTTTACTAAAATTCCATCCCCCCCCCTTTTTTTTTTAAAGCAAATTAACTAAATCATATATATACGGGGTGTACGAGAATTATTGGACACATTACAAAATTATATAAAACAAAACATTGAACAGATAGAAAGAAACTAACTGTACTGACTTACAATGTAACTACACAAGTTAATAAATTTTTATGTCAGATCCCTTGGTTGCTCGTAGTACGTCCAAGTGATACTTGATTTCATGCCATGTATTGGCAAGCATCTGAGGAGTTACGGAATTAATAGCAGCTGTGATACGCTGCTTCAGTTCCTGCAAATCAGTACAAGGCGTCTGATAGACACGATCCTTTACGTAACCCCACATGAAATAATCCAATGGAGTTAGATCTAGAGTGTAAGGAGGCCACAAAATGGGACCACCATGCCCAATCCATCTGTTGGGAAATGCTCGTTTAGGCACTTACGTACACACGTTGACCAATAAGAAGGCGCGCTGTCTTATTGAAAAACGACGACATATATTTTGATCTAGGGTATAGCAAAATTTTCTAGCATATCCAAGTAAATGTCACCATTTAAGGTTTTCTCGCAGAAGAAGAAAGGGGCCAATCACTTCTCTTTTTGATGATTATAAATGTGGAAAGAGCGAAGATCTTTGTTTGACGTTCTTGGTCCACGTTAAATGTCTGTATTAATTATTCATTCGCCTTCTAATTATTTCTTCAGTTGCTGCTTACCATCTTTGGTGAATCCTCAGCATTGTGCGGGCTCCAAGAAGCAAACCTGCCAAATTGGCTTGGCAGTTTGCATGTGTGAGTCTGGAGGAATTCGAGGCCGCTGCAGTGTAGCGGAAGCATATCCGGCGCGTAACTGGAAGACCCTGGGTTCGACTCCCGGTGGCGGCCAATGAGAATTTTTCCGTGACTCACTTATAAACGTGGAAAGAGCAAAGATCTTTGTTTGATTATGTTCCGCATTGCCAGCTTTTTAAAACTGTTTCATCCATTGCTTAATTGAGTTCGTTGACTGAGGATTACAACCATACTCTAAACAGTACCGTCTTTTAATTTTAATGACAGACTTTAATTCCGCGAGCCATAACACACACATCGCCTTCTGCTGTACGGATGACACGACTAATGATTGCACATTTCTCATCAGGCCACACCTAGCGCCATCTATCGGATTCTGCAAAACAAAAATATAGAAACAGTGTTAGTAATATGTGACATAGAAAAACAGAAAATGCTCATAGTTTTTATTGTAACATAATTTTGTAATGTATCCTATAATTCTTGGACACCCTGTATTTAACATTTCCAGCCATTCCGGCTTTTTTGGGGGGTGGGGTGGGGGCAGAAATATTACTGCTTCAGCCATTGCCCAGCAAAAACACAAGTGCTGGGAAACTGCTGGCTGAAATCTGCCGCTCACGGCCTGGTAGTGGTCCGTTGATGGCAGCGTTATCAGTTGGCGAGCCATTGATGGCCCTGCAGCATCGCCGTGAATTGTGGGCCTCCAAGCAAGTGCCACTAGTGGCCCGTTGCTGGCAACCAATGCAGCCCCCAACAGCAGGTGGAAGCATCGGGACTGCGCATGCGCAGAAGAACATTTGCTGTGTCTCTCATGGTACCAGTTAGTTGAAGACGACGCTATCGCCATCGTGTTATTTTAGTGGATGTTAAGAAAAAAAAATCCATATGTGGATAGGCGAATTAATTTCCTAATGAAATTTTACGTCGACGAAGATATCAGATTAAGCCGTGAAATATACTAGATTACAGCCAAGAAATACACCCACTCCATTCCCACCCACTCCATTCCCATGAATAACAATTCATGGAATGGAGTAGATGAATAACAAGAAAAAATTTGAAACCGCTTGAAACACATATCCTGGAAAACCATAAAAATAGTATATTAATTCAACATTTGTCGAAAACATTACGTGGTTTCAGAAATTATTAACTATATGTCAACAAAATAGTTTCCATATCATCTACTGTTTCGCACGTTACTAGAAATTCGAGCACGGGAAAAACGTCCATATAATAAGAAAATTTTTATTTCAACTTGTCACTAATATTCCTTTTTTTTTTTTTTTTTTTTTTTTTTTTTCTTTTTGATGTTCTTTATAATAGTTTAGAATTTTATTATGAAGATTACAAATTTATATGAAAAAATGTTTTAATATGTGCAGTCAAATGCATCATAAGTTGTCAAAGTCCTCCAATACGTAGAGACAATATGTATTAAAAGATTAATATTATTCCAGTTTTTTAAGTCATGATTTACGAAATTAATACAATAGAAAAGAACTTTCGAACCTTTTGATTATGATGCGTTGAATCAGTAATAAGCCATCTTGTTATCGAAGAAGGCATGATTTTCCTTTCCTGTGGTATCAGCTTCCAAGTTGAACTTCGATCTTATAATTTCTTATTATAGATGATGGTTGCATGTTTTATTTTCCGTGGCTCGATATCCCAAACTAGTTTCAATTCCTTCTTTTGGAATCATCTTCAGTGGGTATTATGATCTTCTCATACATGTTGTGTTTCGGCCACTTACATCGATTCTACTGGCAGCGTCCGACTTTTCACGGCAGTTGTACTCTTGCGCATGCTATTTTTGGTATTAATGCACGTTCTTCGTCGTGTTTTGATATAACCGGATGACATGAATTCCGACTCCAAATTAATTGGTGTTGCCATTCGTTTGTTGAAAATAATTAATAAGGTCTTTTATTATATTTTTTATCGTTAATTTCTTTTTCGATAAAATATTTCCAAGCGTACGGTAGATTCATTGGATCATTATTATTACAATTTATTTCTTTAGTTTTTTCAATCATTATCGCTTCTGAGGTTAATATTTGATTTTTAGTTTTATGTGAGGTTATTAATTTTGCATCATACCAAACAGGATAAGCTTCATTTTCAATACAATGATTTATTAATGATGTTTTGTTTTCTTTTTTATTCCAGTTCGATATATGTTCTTTTAATCTGGTCTTAAATCTTCTTTTTGTACTTCCTATGTATACTTTATTTCTTTCATTTCTTTCTATTTCTGTATAATATTTTGTTGGTATAGAATATACTCCGGCTTTATCAAGCATTGATCTTCTTTCATTTCCATTAGTTAATATAGTTTCGTTATCTATGACGGTTTCTGCCAATATCATTTTTTCTTTAATGCATTCCTTCTTTAAGATATCTGTTATTGGAGGAATGTAGGGAATTTTACCAGCAAATTTTATTTCATTTTTTTGTTTATTTTTATTTTCATTTAAAGATTTTTTTTTATATTTTCAAGTATATCATCTATGATCTTTTTCTTGTATCCAAATTTCATAGCAGTTCTTTTTTATCCAGTTAATCTCAATCTTTTCTTTGTGTTTATTACAGGAATGGGTTAATGCTCTTCTTATGTAAAATTGAAGTGCTGCTCTTTTATATTTCCAAGGATGATTTGAATCAATCGGAATTATCGTTGGAGTATAAGTTGGTTTTCGATATACTTCGTATTCAATCATATTATTTCGCCTGAATAAAGAAATGTCTAAATAGTTTAGTTGTCTCTTAACTTCTTTTTCCATAGTAACTTGTATTGTAGGATAAAAACTATTGTATTTGTTTACAAATGTTTCAAGTTCTTTTTCAGATTGCGTCCAGAAGATAAGGATATCGTCAACGTATCTTACGTATAGTATTAGTTGTTTTTGATTGAATGAATCCAAAAGTTTATTTTCTATGTCTTGTAATATTATTTCAGCAAGAAGTCCCGAAATTGGTGATCCCATTGGTGCACCTTGTTTTTGTCAAATGAATCTACTGTACGCTTGGAAATATTTTATCGAAAAAGAAATTAACGATAAAAAATATAATAAAAGACCTTATTAATTATTTTCAACAAACGAATGGCAACACCAATTAATTTGGAGTCGGAATTCATGTCATCCGGTTATATCAAAACACGACGAAGAACGTGCATTAATACCAAAAATAGCATGCGCAAGAGTACAACTGCCGTGAAAAGTCGGACGCTGCCAGTAGAATCGATGTAAGTGGCCGAAACACAACATGTATGAGAAGATCATAATACCCACTGAAGATGATTCCAAAAAGAAGGAATTGAAACTAGTTTGGGATATCGAGCCACGGAAAATAAAACATGCAACCATCATCTATAATAAGAAATTATAAGATCGAAGTTCAACTTGGAAGCTGATACCACAGGAAAGGAAAATCATGCCTTCTTCGATAACAAGATGGCTTATTACTGATTCAACGCATCATAATCAAAAGGTTCGAAAGTTCTTTTCTATTGTATTAATTTCGTAAATCATGACTTAAAAAACTGGAATAATATTAATCTTTTAATACATATTGTCTCTACGTATTGGAGGACTTTGACAACTTATGATGCATTTGACTGCACATATTAAAACATTTTTTCATATAAATTTGTAATCTTCATAATAAAATTCTAAACTATTATAAAGAACATCAAAAAAAAAAAAAAAAAAAAAAAGGAATATTAGTGACAAGTTGAAATAAAAATTTTCTTATTATATGGACGTTTTTCCCGTGCTCGAATTTCTAGTAACGTGCGAAACAGTAGATGATATGGAAACTATTTTGTTGACATATAGTTAATAATTTCTGAAACCACGTAATGTTTTCGACAAATGTTGAATTAATATAATTTATGGAAACTGGAGATTTAAAAGGCTCATAATGTTGATTTTATTGGAGAGAATCTGAAATTCGCGGCTGAAATCATAATATATACGAACTAAACAAAATGAATATCACGAACTTTAAAAAGAATAGAATCCAGTTGAGCAAAGAAGTCGAACATTTAAACTTTTTGACAACTTGTAAAAACAATGGAATTACACCTAAATTTTTACAAATTAGAAATAAACCAATGAATTATAAAGATAAAACCATTTTACAAACTTGTGAAATTAAAAGATTAAGAGCCTCTATTAGAGAAAAACGAAAAGACATTGATAGATTGAGTAAGAAAAACTACAGATTATATAATCAATGCATGCAAGAGAAAGATAAAGAAGAAATAAAAATAGCATTAATTAAAATATTTGCTATTATAGAAAGACAACAATTTAAAGACAGAAGGAGACACTTTCATAAAATTGAAAACCTCATAAGAGAAAAGTATAACAAAGAAGGAAAAGAAAAACTACCAACATTAGAAGACAAACCACTGTTCATTAACAAATCTAATAATGAATTGACATATCTACAAGTTAAAGCACTCAATAGAGGAACGAGATATGCATATAAACAAGAAATTCCGAAAGCCGATATAATAATCCCATATATAGAAGACGTCATCAAGAAACTACCAAATAAAAGACAAAACCCTACAAGATTTAAAATATTAAGAGCAATCAATAACAAAGAAAAAGAAGAACAAATACCAGTGATAAAATATGAGAGACAAGAGCTAATGAACCTCAAGAACAACCCAGCAATTAAATGCGTAAGCGCTGATAAAGCCAAACAAATTATTATATTAGACAAAGATGATTATGATATAAAAATGAAAACGGCTATAGAAAAATTGGATATCGAAGAAACTACACTTGACCCAACAGATACAATTCTAAGAAAAATGGCTTATATAAAAAACCATGGACATTTACCTGATAATATTAAAAACAAAGCCATTCCGCCCGTTGGAGCGTCTATTCCAAGCATATTCAGCAAAATCAAAACGCATAAAAAAGAAGAACCATTAAGACCAATAGTAAATAAAACAACGTCTCCAACAATTCTCCTTGAAAAAGAACTATTTAAACATTTAAAACAGTATTACTTTCAACATATTTATACAATTAACAACTCCATTGAAGTGATTAAAAAAGTTAAAGAACTAAAAACAACCGATTTTCTGATGATCAGTCTAGATATTGTTTCCCTATATCCAAATACACCTGTTTATGAAGCAATTCAATTGTTAAATCAGAAGTTAAAAGATGAAAAAATACCTGAAGCACAAAGAATTAGTATTATCCAGGCATTGAAACTAGTAGCTGATAATAACTACTTCACATATAATAAAAAAATATACCGACAAAAACAAGGTGCACCAATGGGATCACCAATTTCGGGACTTCTTGCTGAAATAATATTACAAGACATAGAAAATAAACTTTTGGATTCATTCAATCAAAAACAACTAATACTATACGTAAGATACGTTGACGATATCCTTATCTTCTGGACGCAATCTGAAAAAGAACTTGAAACATTTGTAAACAAATACAATAGTTTTTATCCTACAATACAAGTTACTATGGAAAAAGAAGTTAAGAGACAACTAAACTATTTAGACATTTCTTTATTCAGGCGAAATAATATGATTGAATACGAAGTATATCGAAAACCAACTTATACTCCAACGATAATTCCGATTGATTCAAATCATCCTTGGAAATATAAAAGAGCAGCACTTCAATTTTACATAAGAGCATTAACCCATTCCTGTAATAAACACAAAGAAAAGATTGAGATTAACTGGATAAAAAGAACTGCTATGAAATTTGGATACAAGAAAAAGATCATAGATGATATACTTGAAAATATAAAGAAATCTTTAAATGAAAATAAAAATAAACAAAAAAATGAAATAAAATTTGCTGGTAAAATTCCCTACATTCCTCCAATAACAGATATCTTAAAGAAGGAATGCATTAAAGAAAAAATGATATTGGCAGAAACCGTCATAGATAACGAAACTATATTAACTAATGGAAATGAAAGAAGATCAATGCTTGATAAAGCCGGAGTATATTCTATACCAACAAAATATTATACAGAAATAGAAAGAAATGAAAGAAATAAAGTATACATAGGAAGTACAAAAAGAAGATTTAAGACCAGATTAAAAGAACATATATCGAACTGGAATAAAAAAAGAAAACAAAACATCATTAATAAATCATTGTATTGAAAATGAAGCTTATCCTGTTTGGTATGATGCAAAATTAATAACCTCACATAAAACTAAAAATCAAATATTAACCTCAGAAGCGATAATGATTGAAAAAACTAAAGAAATAAATTGTAATAATAATGATCCAATGAATCTACCGTACGCTTGGAAATATTTTATCGAAAAAGAAATTAACGATAAAAAATATAATAAAAGACCTTATTAATTATTTTCAACAAACGAATGGCAACACCAATTAATTTGGAGTCGGAATTCATGTCATCCGGTTATATCAAAACACGACGAAGAACGTGCATTAATACCAAAAATAGCATGCGCAAGAGTACAACTGCCGTGAAAAGTCGGACGCTGCCAGTAGAATCGATGTAAGTGGCCGAAACACAACATGTATGAGAAGATCATAATACCCACTGAAGATGATTCCAAAAAGAAGGAATTGAAACTAGTTTGGGATATCGAGCCACGGAAAATAAAACATGGAACCATCATCTATAATAAGAAATTATAAGATCGAAGTTCAACTTGGAAGCTGATACCACAGGAAAGGAAAATCATGCCTTCTTCGATAACAAGATGGCTTATTACTGATTCAACGCATCATAATCAAAAGGTTCGAAAGTTCTTTTCTATTGTATTAATTTCGTAAATCATGACTTAAAAAACTGGAATAATATTAATCTTTTAATACATATTGTCTCTACGTATTGGAGGACTTTGACAACTTATGATGCATTTGACTGCACATATTAAAACATTTTTTCATATAAATTTGTAATCTTCATAATAAAATTCTAAACTATTATAAAGAACATCAAAAAGAAAAAAAAAAAGGAATATTAGTGACAAGTTGAAATAAAAATTTTCTTATTATATGGACGTTTTTCCCGTGCTCGAATTTCTAGTAACGTGCGAAACAGTAGATGATATGGAAACTATTTTGTTGACATATAGTTAATAATTTCTGAAACCACGTAATGTTTTCGACAAATGTTGAATTAATATAATTTATGGAAACTGGAGATTTAAAAGGCTCATAATGTTGATTTTATTGGAGAGAATCTGAAATTCGCGGCTGAAATCATAATATATACGAACTAAACAAAATGAATATCACGAACTTTAAAAAGAATAGAATCCAGTTGAGCAAAGAAGTCGAACATTTAAACTTTTTGACAACTTGTAAAAACAATGGAATTACACCTAAATTTTTACAAATTAGAAATAAACCAATGAATTATAAAGATAAAACCATTTTACAAACTTGTGAAATTAAAAGATTAAGAGCCTCTATTAGAGAAAAACGAAAAGACATTGATAGATTGAGTAAGAAAAACTACAGATTATATAATCAATGCATGCAAGAGAAAGATAAAGAAGAAATAAAAATAGCATTAATTAAAATATTTGCTATTATAGAAAGACAACAATTTAAAGACAGAAGGAGACACTTTCATAAAATTGAAAACCTCATAAGAGAAAAGTATAATAACAAAGAAGGAAAAGAAAAACTACCAACATTAGAAGACAAACCACTGTTCATTAACAAATCTAATAATGAATTGACATATCTACAAGTTAAAGCACTCAATAGAGGAACGAGATATGCATATAAACAAGAAATTCCGAAAGCCGAGATAATAATCCCATATATAGAAGACGTCATCAAGAAACTACCAAATAAAAGACAAAACCCTACAAGATTTAAAATATTAAGAGCAATCAATAACAAAGAAAAAGAAGAACAAATACCAGCTATAAAATATGAGAGACAAGAGCTAATGAATCTCAAGAACAACCCAGCAATTAAATGCGTAAGCGCTGATAAAGCCAAACAAATTATTATATTAGACAAAGATGATTATGATATAAAAATGAAAACGGCTATAGAAAAATTGGATATCGAAGAAACTACACTTGACCCAACAGATACAATTCTAAGAAAAATGGCTTATATAAAAAACCATGGACATTTACCTGATAATATTAAAAACAAAGCCATTCCGCCCGTTGGAGCGTCTATTCCAAGCATATTCAGCAAAATCAAAACGCATAAAAAAGAAGAACCATTAAGACCAATAGTAAATAAAACAACGTCTCCAACAATTCTCCTTGAAAAAGAACTATTTAAACATTTAAAACAGTATTACTTTCAACATATTTATACAATTAACAACTCCATTGAAGTGATTAAAAAAGTTAAAGAACTAAAAACAACCGATTTTCTGATGATCAGTCTAGATATTGTTTCCCTATATCCAAATACACCTGTTTATGAAGCAATTCAATTGTTAAATCAGAAGTTAAAAGATGAAAAAATACCTGAAGCACAAAGAATTAGTATTATCCAGGCATTGAAACTAGTAGCTGATAATAACTACTTCACATATAATAAAAAAATATACCGACAAAAACAAGGTGCACCAATGGGATCACCAATTTCGGGACTTCTTGCTGAAATAATATTACAAGACATAGAAAATAAACTTTTGGATTCATTCAATCAAAAACAACTAATACTATACGTAAGATACGTTGACGATATCCTTATCTTCTGGACGCAATCTGAAAAAGAACTTGAAACATTTGTAAACAAATACAATAGTTTTTATCCTACAATACAAGTTACTATGGAAAAAGAAGTTAAGAGACAACTAAACTATTTAGACATTTCTTTATTCAGGCGAAATAATATGATTGAATACGAAGTATATCGAAAACCAACTTATACTCCAACGATAATTCCGATTGATTCAAATCATCCTTGGAAATATAAAAGAGCAGCACTTCAAGTTTACATAAGAAGAGCATTAACCCATTCCTGTAATAAACACAAAGAAAAGATTGAGATTAACTGGATAAAAAGAACTGCTATGAAATTTGGATACAAGAAAAAGATCATAGATGATATACTTGAAAATATAAAGAAATCTTTAAATGAAAATAAAAATAAACAAAAAAATGAAATAAAATTTGCTGGTAAAATTCCCTACATTCCTCCAATAACAGATATCTTAAAGAAGGAATGCATTAAAGAAAAAAATGATATTGGCAGAAACCGTCATAGATAACGAAACTATATTAACTAATGGAAATGAAAGAAGATCAATGCTTGATAAAGCCGGAGTATATTCTATACCAACAAAATATTATACAGAAATAGAAAGAAATGAAAGAAATAAAGTATACATAGGAAGTACAAAAAGAAGATTTAAGACCAGATTAAAAGAACATATATCGAACTGGAATAAAAAAGAAAACAAAACATCATTAATAAATCATTGTATTGAAAATGAAGCTTATCCTGTTTGGTATGATGCAAAATTAATAACCTCACATAAAACTAAAAATCAAATATTAACCTCAGAAGCGATAATGATTGAAAAAACTAAAGAAATAAATTGTAATAATAATGATCCAATGAATCTACCGTACGCTTGGAAATATTTTATCGAAAAAGAAATTAACGATAAAAAATATAATAAAAGACCTTATTAATTATTTTCAACAAACGAATGGCAACACCAATTAATTTGGAGTCGGAATTCATGTCATCCGGTTATATCAAAACACGACGAAGAACGTGCATTAATACCAAAAATAGCATGCGCAAGAGTACAACTGCCGTGAAAAGTCGGACGCTGCCAGTAGAATCGATGTAAGTGGCCGAAACACAACATGTATGAGAAGATCATAATACCCACTGAAGATGATTCCAAAAAGAAGGAATTGAAACTAGTTTGGGATATCGAGCCACGGAAAATAAAACATGCAACCATCATCTATAATAAGAAATTATAAGATCGAAGTTCAACTTGGAAGCTGATACCACAGGAAAGGAAAATCATGCCTTCTTCGATAACAAGATGGCTTATTACTGATTCAACGCATCATAATCAAAAGGTTCGAAAGTTCTTTTCTATTGTATTAATTTCGTAAATCATGACTTAAAAAACTGGAATAATATTAATCTTTTAATACATATTGTCTCTACGTATTGGAGGACTTTGACAACTTATGATGCATTTGACTGCACATATTAAAACATTTTTTCATATAAATTTGTAATCTTCATAATAAAATTCTAAACTATTATAAAGAACATCAAAAAGAAAAAAAAAAAAAAAAAAAGGAATATTAGTGACAAGTTGAAATAAAAATTTTCTTATTATATGGACGTTTTTCCCGTGCTCGAATTTCTAGTAACGTGCGAAACAGTAGATGATATGGAAACTATTTTGTTGACATATAGTTAATAACATAAAAATAGTGTTTGTTGGAAATAAAAAAGAATTATATGCATACAAAATTTATTAATTATTTGAAAGGAAAAAAAAAAAGCAACGCTATGTGGTGTACTCATCCATGGGTTGAATACACAAGACTGGGAGGAATTCGCTTCTAAAAATAACGAGAAGTAAAATAAAATATCTTTTATTCTTTAAAACAAATGTAGCTTCGGACAACGGAAAGGAAAGACACAACGTTAAAAATGTAACAGAATGTGACATGAACCCGGGTAAATATATATTTATTCAACAATCTCTTTTCAAGATGGCAAGGACAGTACAAAACTTTGGAAAGCGACTCTAAGTATGTACACGCCTTGAAAATAAGTGAAGTTCCCTTAAGGTAAAAAAAAAAAAAACTATCGTTACGTTGAAAAAATTAATTTATCAATTATATGAAACTGACTTTTATGAAAAATACCTAGCAATATTATAAAATGAAAGAGGGAAGCATTCGATTACAAATTGCATGCCAAACAGATAGCTTCCAGCACGTACCCGAGCATCGTGAATTAGTCCGGTCGGTAGCGAGCGCGGCTTCCACGTAAACGGCCCAGGATCGAATCTAGTCAGATGCAAATGGCGTTTTCCGGTCTGTCGAGAAAATTTCCCCAGCGCAGTGCGTTAATTCACAAGCTTCGTAAGGGTAGAAAAAAATTGTAGCTTTAGGAAACTGCGGTTATCCTTGCTTTTTTTTTTTTTTTTTTTTTTTTTTTTATTATTATTGCTACTACTGGGAAATTGGCGGACAAAATTCAGCAAGCCACTAGTTACGTCACGTGGCTGCTGGCTGCCACTAGCGGACCACATTAGGCTAGCCATCATTTCTGGCAAGTACTTGCAGGGCCACTTGTGGCAGCTACTGCCTGTGATGGACCACTGATGGCCCTGTTGTGGCATATGACAACTGATGGGGTGCCTTCTGTTGGCCGCCCGGACATTTTATTGACGGTTCGGCAGCGGCAACATAGTGCTGGGCCATTGCTGGCTGCCAGCAATGGCCCAGCAATACTGTTTTTGCTGGGTGGTAGTGGCTGGCATTAATTTGGAGGAACCCTACTTTTCACACGGACAACTCTGCGTCACCTGCTAAAGGGTTGGCAATCCTAAAAAAATCTACATTTTTGCTCCCAATGGAAAAACCAAAAATATTGTTCACCAAAAAGCAATAACCTCAACATAGTGCTGGGCCAGCAATACTGTTTTTGCTGGGTGGTAGTGGCTGGCATTAATTTGGAGGAACCCTGCTTTTCACACGGACAACTCTACGTCACCTGCTAAAGGGTTGGCAATCCTAAAAAAATCTACATTTTTGCTCCCAATGGAAAAACCAAAAATATTGTTCACCAAAAAGCAATAACCTAAATGAATTAAAATAAATTTACTAAAAAAATTACAGGAATATCTTTTTCATCCATTAACTTTCACCCGCTGAATTTAGTGATTCCATGAATAGTAATGTTTACCCGGGGAATAGCAGGTACTCCTGCTAGTTGTTAATAAACATTGCTATTTTTATTTAATGTCAAAATCACAAATTTTGGTAGTCAAATTACATACATCTATTTACGGAAAACCCACCACTATCACAAACATTATCCCATTTTACTCCAATACAGCTCTTTCATCACTCATTCACTGTGCCATTTGCAATGGCCTCCACTAATCACAAAATATATATACACAATCATCCAAAAAATAGCTACAAACCTTCAGAATTGTCATCAAACTGTTCAAAAAGTTTGATGCCAAACTATATGTATTTCACCTATCCCCTCTGCAGAAAACCTATTTTTTATTTGTTCAATCCCCTGCCATCATTCTTTCACAGTCAAAAATTTAGGTTAGAAACTTTACTACTACCATCCAATCAATATCTAAAGACATACCCTTTAGACCATCCTCACCCCTGTGTCTACTTTCTCAGGAGAAAAAGTTATTGGTAGCATTTTTTGTTCAATCAACTGCACAATTGTGGAACATAAAAGGGATGGCAGAAAGAGCCTTTCTACTTCTGCTCTTTCTCTTCTGACAGTTGAAAATGATTCTGCCTCTCCAAACTGGACCAGCACCAAAAGGATTGCACCTTTCTCAAACAAATTTTCATTATGCTACATGGAAAACATTGAAATTCTCTTCAGTAAAAACTTATAATTTGTACACATCCTGCGTTACTCAGATTGTTCGGAAATCTGTACTGGCAACAGCTACAGAAATGATTAACAAGTTGTAAATGCATTTATGGCACCTCTATTCATAGTGATTGTGGAATAACTTTTTTTACGGGTCTTTTGGAGGTTATTTTTAATGAAAGTTGGTTGTCAAATTTTCGAACTAAAGCCTAGTTCGTCATCAGGACTATGTCACTGGAGTAGTTGCTGCCACTCAATTGGAAGAGACCATCCGCAATTATTGTTAATTGTGGTACTTCTTCTTCTTGCTATTTCGATCCCTTCTTCTAGTTTTCTCTTTACTAAGTTTGACTGGTGGGCGATTATTTTCACTGAGTCCCAATTTATGGAGTGTCCACTTGCTTGTACATGTCTGTCTAGCCCTGTTTTGTTCCCAATGTTCCTAATAGCTGCTTGGTGTTCTTTCATTCGGACCTTAATACTTCTCCCTGTTTCTCCTATATAGCTGAGTCCGCAGTTACAGTCGATGCAGTAAATTACTCCTTCTTGCAATTGGATGTCCAATTCTTTCTGCTTTAAAGCTGGCAGGAATTTCTTTATTTTGTTATTAAGATCTGGAGCTAGCCTGATATTATATTTTGCTCCGATCCTTTTCAGTTTCTCGAAAAGTCCCTTGTGGTACGTAATTTTGCTGGTGAATTTGAAGTTGGTTTTTTCCTGCTTCTTTTTTGGCACTTGTTTAAATATTTTCTCAACATATGGGGAGGGGTAATTGTTTTCTGCCAACATTTCCTTTAATTCTTCTTTGTGAAAATCTTTTTGAGAAGCTGAAGAGACCAGGATTTCAATTTTTTCCAAAAATTGTCTCGCTGTATTCGATTTAATATAATCAGGGTGGAATGAGCAGAAGTCTAACATCTTCCCTGTGTTGGTGGGTTTTCTAAAAGCTGAGTGAATATTTTCCCTTCTCTTGAGGTCAAGGTTAAATCCAGGTAATTGATGCTATGGTCTTTTTCCTGTTCCAGGGTGTACTTCAAGGTATTCTCTAGTAAGTTAAATTCTTCCAGAATCTGAGAGGGTAGAGATTGGTCCACAGTATCTACTATAATTTGACAACCAACTTTCATTAAAAATAACCTCTAAAAGACCCGTAAAAAAGTTATTCCACAATCACTATGAATAGAGGTGCCATAAATGCATTTACAACTAGGATTAAAACCACATACGGGCTGGATATATGGCGAAACATCAGAAAGATAGAAAGGAGTAAGTGCAAAAGCGACAAATGTAAGTCACAACTGTATTTTCTTAAGAAATGTAAAAGAGCTAATTTTGTTCCACCTTCTTTGAGACTCACGAAAAACATCGCGGAAAATCTGTCAAGAAATTTTATTAGAAAAATAGAACTAAAAACGGTGAATGGCGCGATTCGTAATAAATTCAAAACTATTGAGCAATGCGAACGAATAGAAGCTCGTATTTGGACCTCTTCATTAAGTGAAATTCCGGAAGCAGAAAAGAAAAATATTGATAATTGGTTAGCTAAAGCAGTGAGAGATAAAAACAAAAAGTTTAAGGAAAAATTGAGAATTAAAGAAAATAAATGGTTAAGTCCAAAGTTAATGTCTACAGCAACTGGCCCACAGTTAATACCATCCACCACTAACAAACATGTCATGGATCTGACGGAAGAAGGAGTAGATGAAAACCTGATTAATCTCCTCAATAAGGGATATAATTACAACCTTTCCTCCGCAACACTTGATAAAAACGTATACTGATTGATTTAGAAAGCATCTGTAGTAAGGTAGAAAGAGAAGATGAAAATACAGCAGTTACTTTAAGGAAAGAATTCTCAGACTGCGTCTCAAAATTTGTAAAAAAGCCAGTAAAAGTTGATTACAATTTTAATAGAAATGCCATTACTGACCTTAAAAAATTCAAAGCCAATGATAAAGTAGTAGCACTGAGAGCAGATAAGAGCAAAGTTTTGGTATTGGTAGAAAAAGAGAAGTATTACAATAAAATGGAAGCTGAATTGAGCAAGCCTTATTATGAAGAACTCAATGGTAATCCTATAGATCAAACTGTAAAAAATCTTAAGAAATTAATCAGCTCTTTAAGAAATAAAAAACAGCTTAATGAGCTCTTCAAAAACTTCTCCAAAATTCAGTCAAGAATTCCACAGATCTATGGTACGATAAAAGTTCACAAAGAAGGCCATCCAATAAGACCTATAATAGACACTAGAAATTCGCCACTCTCCAACATTAATTATTATTTGCTTGGTCACCTCAGAGATATTTTCCCTTCTCCTCCCTACCTACTAAAAAATTCCATGCAGCTAAAAAGAAAACTGGACAACTTGCCAGAATTAATTCATCCAGTAATGGCAAGCCTGGATATAGTCTCTATGTATACCAACATTAACCTGGACCTCCTACTGGAATTCATTGCAGATGACCTGGCAGAAAAAATAGTATTCCATAATCACAATAGAGAAATACTACTTGGCATATATGAACTGCTCCTATTTTCCTTCAAGAATAATTTCTTCCAGTTTGGAAAGAAATATTACAGGCAAACTTCAGGACTTGCAATGGGTTCTCCACTAGCACCTCTGCTAGCAAATTATTATATAAGTAAACTAGAGGCAAAAATCCTTATACAACCCTCCTTGTTTGCTCTCTATGTAAGGTACATGGATGATGTCCTAATTATAGTAGATACTGTGGACCAATCTCTACCCTCTCAGATTCTGGAAGAATTTAACTTACTAGAGAATACCTTGAAGTACACCCTGGAACAGGAAAAAGACCATAGCATCAATTACCTGGATTTAACCTTGACCTCAAGAGAAGGGAAAATATTCACTCAGCTTTTTAGAAAACCCACCAACACAGGGAAGATGTTAGACTTCTGCTCATTCCACCCTGATTATATTAAATCGAATACAGCGAGACAATTTTTGGAAAAAAATTGAAATCCTGGTCTCTTCAGCTTTTTAAAAAGATCTTCACAAAGAAGAATTAAAGGAAATGTTGGCAGAAAACAATTACCCCTCCCCATATGTTGAGAAAATATTTAAACAAGTGCCAAAAAAGAAGCAGGAAAAAACCAACTTCAAATTCACCAGCAAAATTACGTACCACAAGGGACTTTTCGAGAAACTGAAAAGGATCGGAGCAAAATATAATATCAGGCTAGCTCCAGATCTTAATAACAAAATAAAGAAATTCCTGCCAGCTTTAAAGCAGAAAGAATTGGACATCCAATTGCAAGAAGGAGTAATTTACTGCATCGACTGTAACTGCGGACTCAGCTATATAGGAGAAACAGGGAGAAGTATTAAGGTCCGAATGAAAGAACACCAAGCAGCTATTAGGAACATTGGGAACAAAACAGGGCTAGACAGACATGTACAAGCAAGTGGACACTCCATAAATTGGGACTCAGTGAAAATAATCGCCCACCAGTCAAACTTAGTAAAGAGAAAACTAGAAGAAGGGATCGAAATAGCAAGAAGAAGAAGTACCACAATTAACGATAATTGCGGATGGTCTCTTCCAATTGAGTGGCAGCAACTACTCCAGTGACATAGTCCTGATGACGAACTAGGCTTTAGTTCGAAAATTTGACAACCAACTTTCATTAAAAATAACCTCTAAAAGACCCGTAAAAAAGTTATTCCACAATGATTAACAATGTGAGTGCTTGCTTTTAGTGTGAACAAGACGGAAGTTTCAGCTGAAAGATTTTGCTATTCTCAATGTTTAATATGTAATAAATCGCACATGGAAATATTTTATTATTGTTAGAAGTATATTGTTTTTGGTAATGAATAACCTTTTGTTTTACTATCTGTCAGGTATCCATCTCCTTGATAAACTTCAAATTATGTTGCCCTGGGGAGAGGGAAAAAAACCCTCCCTCTATCTTCTAATTTCAGTTTACGCAGGGTGGTGAGTTGGGAAATCAGGTATGATAATCTGATATACCTTACCTGAGTTTCCATTTTCTTATTCACACTTGAATAAGCTTTGTAAAGTATACTGATTAGAATTGATACCACATCAAGTGGTGTGGTTATTTTGTGTTAACCAAAAAAAACCTGTATTTTCACTATGCTAATTAGTTAATTCTTCAAAATATGCATCTCTGGCACCCACTTCATCGTATAGACTAATGATTGATTACCCATCCTCACATTCATCAAAATTATGAGTTACCAGTCCAAAACATGGAATTTTCATTCAACAAATATAAACTATCATAGCCTTACGGACTTCAATACCATCCATGCTGTCATGTAATGCACGTGCAAAATTGTACATTAACAATTTTAAAAGGCTACTTACCTCCATAGGGCTTCCTTCCTTTAATAACATTTCCTACACGTACTTTCTGAAGCCTGTGTTACATGTGTCAGTGTGTGCATGTCTTACCGGCCAGTGAATATTGGCACTTTACTTGCTGGTCTACTATTCGCATTGATATCCTTATTGCCATGCGCTTGAGAGAACTTTTACCCTTTCTTAAAAATAACTTCACAAGTAAAAAATGAACACTCCTTTATATTCTTCGAAACCATAAAAATGCTCTTACACTCGTGACAACTATTCTCATACCGTGTGACTTCTCACATACCTATTAACCCTAAAAAACAATGAACTACACAATTTCAAAACTCAGAAAGAAAACATAATCTCATTACCAACACAAAATGCATAAAAACTGTTTAATTTTTTTATTCCACAAAAATACTTCTATTTACATATATACAATACAACCTGCTCTCAATTTCACCACATCACCAAGTGCCTATGCACCTCCACTCAACATCCTCATGCCAAAAATACTCTGTGATAGCAGAGGAGATAGGGTCACAGAAGCTTCTTGATGAAATGAAAGAGTTAGGAGCCAAGTGTAACGGGCATATTGGGCGGGGAAGAGTGTGTGTGTTTTTGAAATATTTTGCATGCATTGTATTTTTGGCATGAGGACATTGAGTGGAGGTGTATAGGTACCGGTGATGTGAAATTGAGAGCAGGTTGTGTTGCATATATATAAATAGAAGTATTTATTGTGAAATAGAAAATTTAAACAGTTTTTATGAGTTTTGCGTTGGTAATGAGATTTTCTTTCTGAGTTTTGAAATTGTGCAGTTAAATGTTTTTTTTTTTTTTAGGGTTAATAGGTATGTGAGAGGTCACAGGGTATGAGAATAGTTGTCATGAGTGTAAGAGCATTTTTATGGTTTCGAAGAATATAAAAATGTGTTTTTTTTTTAGGTTTCTACTTATGAAGTTATTTTTAAGAAAGGGGGTTCTCAAATAAACGTTCTCTCAAGAGCATGACAATAAGGTTATCAATGCGAACAGTAGACCACCAAGTAAAAGTGCCAATATTCATTGACCACTACAGACATGCATACACTGACACATGGAAGAAGAACTGCAAGATGTAATACAGGCTTCAGAAAGTACATGTAGGAAATGTTAAAGGAAGGAAACTGTGTGGGGGTAAGTAGCCTTTTATAATCTACATAGTAATTCTAAACGGGTTTTTACTGTGAGTCCTATTTTCACAGAATGGCTGAATGTAAAGTTATAGTTGAGGTATCAAAATAAAGGTCTTACCATGTAGATGTGGCAGTCGAAAAGAAAAATGAGATTGGGGCAACCGTTCTGGCGTTGTGGGGCCGCAAAGTTCACATGTAAATTCTATGGGAGAAGCGTGTGGTTGACTTGTGCGCTGTCGAAGGTGGAAGCATGGAGGGGCTGAGATAGTCTGAAGTCTTTTCTTTTCTGAGCAAAGCAACGCTAGCAGACATTCCTATCAAAGTTCTCATCGGAACACTCTAAAACCTGATTGTGTTATGCCGTTCGATTGTGTGATTTATATATACAATTTAATATTCATTCAATCCAGTTTATTCACCTAGGTAAGACGTTTCCCATTATGTAAAGATGTAAATAAACATTACGTTGACCATTGTTAGTGAAAATAGAAAATATTACAGGAGACTGCTTATAGCCCATTGAGTTGCACACGGTGGTTGTTAAACCTTCAGTCAAAAAAAGAAAAGAAATCACGAACCTAAACTATTGTCTTTCCTGAAGTGGTTGAATGAATTTGTCAATCAAATAAAATTCACATTTGTTTCATCAGAGTTTATTCTTTTAAAAAAAATAAAAACAATTCTGACTGGTTTCGTCTAGTTGTCAATTCATTCAACAAAGCTTTAAAATATTCATTTCACTTCCTATACCAGGCGACACTTTTTCTCAAGTAACCATTGAATTACAGACTTCCCCTCTTTTTTTTTTTTTTATCTTATGTCTAATAGGACTCCAAAGTACATAAGAGCCAGTTTGGTAGCTGGCTTCTCACACTCAGAATTTTCCCATGATGCAATTAGTATTCTCAACACAGCTTTTCTTGTGTTTATGAAATGGCTTTTGACAAGCCATTTTATTTATAAGTTGACTTGTGATCTACAACTTAAAATTTTATAAGCTGTTTTCTTTAACAAATTTATTCACTGCTGCCACCCACCAGAATATCATAGCATTTAAAGCATTATATACAACTACACCACATGCTTTATTTACTGCCTCAATTGTATCGCAATGTTCACAAAGAAAAGTTTTAGCTCAGCTTTCTACAATCCCATCCATCGATGTTTATCATCATCAGAGTACTTTAGATAGCTTTTTAACTACGAAAGTGATAACAAAAGTTCTGCACACATTATTCTGAAGTGGATGATGCAATCAGGAAAATGATTGCATCACATCAAGGTCAGACTCTCAGCAACACGGTGGGGTAAGAACGACACGCTAACATTTGCTGTTTGGACGTGGGAGGATTTGGAAATAGAAGTCTGCAGCTCCTCTGGTCGAGTCGCAGCATTAGATCTGAAACAGATCCACACTGCCTTGCAAGAATTTTGTGGAGAAGGAACTCTTCGTCAAAGCACAATATATCGCTGGGCATTGCGCTTTTGGGAGGGCCAAAGCAGCATCGAAGATGATCACTGATCAGGACGGCAACAGACAAAAACATGCGTCACCATTGTTGCAATGCTACTCGACGAGAATTGCCATTCGACAGTCTGGGAGATTGCTTGTGAGGCAAATTTGTCCATGTCCATTCACCGAATTTTGACAGACTACTTTGGAAAAAAGAAAAATTGCCATGCACTAGGTGCCCCATCAACTCACTGCCACATAGAAGGCAGCCAGAGTAAGCATTGCACAGGTTCGAAAGGGAGGGTGGCACCTTCCTGAACCGAATTGTCACCGAAACTGAAGTCGCAGAGGAATGGAGGCATCCAAGTTCTCCACACCCCTCAAAGTGAAGTACATGATGATTTTTGTGTACGATGCCCAGGGTGTTGTGGACTCTGTTTAAGTGTCGATAGGGCAAAATGTCAATGCACAATATTATGACTTTCTGAGGACAAATTTGAGACCGAAAATTCGTCGAAACCGTTCCAACTTGTTGGAAGTGGGCGTGATCTTGCTGCATGACAACGCATCATGTCATGGTGCAGTGCTGGTGTGGGGATTTTTGTCGAAATATGGCTGGGAAACATCCCACCCACCATACAGCCCTGATCTTTTCCTAAAGTTACAAAACTGGCTCTGTGGCATCCGCTACAAATTACTGGATGAACTGTCGTGGGACGTGACCCGAGTAATATGAGAGCTGAACAAAGGTGACATACTACGGGGCATCCAGGACCTGCCTCACTGCTGGCAAGTTGTCATCAGCAGTGCAGGGGAGTACATTGAACGGCAATAAGGTAAGTTTTCTCCGTTACTTCACACTTTTCTCAAAAATAGACAGTGTGCAGAACTTATGTTAGGACCCCCGTATGTGGGAACCAACTCGTAAAATTTGATGTCATTTGTTAAATGAGATCTGTGCAAAATCTAGTTCCTTATTAACATTGTTTTAGATTTCTTTTCGCAAGGGGCATTGTTTATCTATTTAATTAATACTTACTAGTGTTAATTGAAATAAACAAGTGCTAAATACATTTAATGATATACAATTTAAACTTGTAACAAAGTATATTTGATTTTCACAGATTTTACATACATTCTGAGCACCAAAAGTAATTAGCTAAAAAAATATGTTTTCACAATATTTAACTTTGCATCTGTAATAACTTTTTAAGTCTTGAACAGTGCTTATCATTAAAGAAAAACTTTCGTAACATATTGCTGCTTTTTTTTTCTATCATATCACTTTCTTGAGTTGAATGCTTAAGCAGAATATAAAAGTGACTAGATGAAAGCATTTTACTACTGTTATGCTTTATCTTCACACTCATGCAGAATCTTGTCCTAAGAACAAATTTGGAGTTCTTCCTTCTTTAGCCTGAAAGAGAAATAAAAGGACATGCTAATGCAGCATATACTGTAACTTTGCATTTTATTACATAATGTTATATCAAATTAAAAAAAAAAAAAAAGTGAACAGCCAGCAATTCACAGACACCATCACATCTGCAGAAAGATAAGAGCATCTCATTAAGTCCATGCCATGTCAAATCTAAGCTGGCCTGGCACATTATTAGGTAGGTGTTCTTAATAATTTGCTGCTTCAGTGTTGATCAGTAAATAATAATAAAAAAAAAGGGAATCCACTACTTGCTATCATTAGTATAACAAGCAATTTCTGTGTAACTTTGATCTGACCCATCAACCTAATCAAAAGGTTGGATTTTTTAAAGTATCATACTTATCACAGACAAATAAAATTTTGAGATTAAAGATTGACTTCTCACTGGTAAATGAGCTACATGTTCTAAGATATACTGCTGTCAGCAGTAATCCTTTTTTCACAGAATGTAACTGTAAAAAAAAAAATGTTAAAAATTCACATAAATTTCTTTTCTGCACTGTAAAGGGTAAGTCTAATTAGGATAAAACTTATTCCGGATTACTTTTGCTAAGATCCAGCAATCATCTTGACCATAATGGCATATACACAAAATGAACTGAAACCTGAGACTGCTGGAAACAAGATCACTCTTAGTTGTGATATGACGTAATGATACAAATTATTCTTCACGACGTTGCAAAGAGCACTATCTTCCGTAAAGCAGGAGGCATTACTGCTCTTGAGCTTTTGTTAGACCATATCCTACTCTACAAACACTTATGGAAGGAAAACTTATTTGGGGTAGGCAAACTGAAATACAAAGCAGTCATAGCATCTTCTGTAGTCTCCCATGAGCATAGAACACAATATACAGGCAACAAACCTTGTTAAATCCCCATATTAAACTAATGACATAAGTGAGAGTGGAGGTTTAAAGAGGTTCATATTAACAAAAAGGGTAAAATTAATTGAATGACTGTGTAAGAAATATATAAAACATACGTTCTTGTGTATCGATCTCAGATTCTAAAAACAGTGATTAAGTAAAGCGTGATAAAAATTCCACCAAGCACCACCTCTGTTGTTCCCCACTATTGTGGTGCCATAGAACTCTTCAACAGCAGTGACAACACAGTTCTTAAAACATTCCCACTTCTTTTCTACATCCCTCTCACAAGACTTTGGTCGTTCTCCGAGTACATCAGAATAACGCTGATGATCTTCAGGGGCCTTTCAACCTTTAATTTTTCCATCCTGGGCCTCTTCCTATTCCTCCAACCAACATTCAGTTTCACTCATAACACTACCAAGTAATGATCAGAGCCAACATCTGTACCTCTCAACAACAAAATCTATCACACTCTTTTGACCAAGAGTACAATTTTCCCAAGTATATGTGTGGATATACTTGTGAAAAATGTGTGAGATACATACAAACCATTCTCAATGCAGAGTTCAATGAATCTTTCACCATTACCATTAAACTTACCCAGAACATTGTATTCTGCATACCTACTCTAGCATTGAAATCCCCTGCTATTACAACTTTCTCAAAACAGCTTAGCTCATTCCAGAAATCTTCCTATCAGAACATTCTGAGTCACAAGGAGCATACACTACAATAATTACTATTCTCTGAAGTTTCACTTTCAAACAAATCCAAAGTGAATCAAGTTGCTCTTCATCTTTTCACTTAAAATCACACCTACACCAGCCTGTCCTCTCACATTATCCAATTTTCCAGACCACACACTCACATTTCCATTCACTTCTATCCCAATTTCCTTCTTTTTGGTCTCACTTAAACATAACAGCAGTGACAACACAGTTCTTAAAACATGCCCACTTCTTAACACAGCACATCCAATCTATACTTATTCATCTTTTCAATCACCTCGTTCACCTTGCCATTTATACCTCCTCTAGTATTCCATATACCAATCTTACACTCACTCAGCAGATATCTCTGCCATATGCCATTTAGAAAGTCGAGGTCGATTCCATGGTGGACCATCCTTCTCAAGTGTGGTAAGTCCACAATATCCCACACTTGAGTCAGTTTTTACATTTATTTGTGTCTTTTTAATCAGGTAAGTACATCAGTGTAGGGGATTAGCCCACAGCTGACTTGGTGGAATAGTGAGATTGAAGAGGCAGTGAAGAGAAAGAAGGAAGCCTATTTGGGGATATTGCAAGATAATTTCTGTGGATGAATATCGCTGTAAGAAGTGTGAAGCTGCTAAGCTAGTTCACCAGAGTAAGGCAAAAGATAGGAAGGATAATTATTAGAATTAATGACTTCCATCTAGTTGCACGATAAAATAACAATTGTTTATCAAAAATAATAATTATTTTAGTGTGCAAGTAGATGGAAGTCATTAATTCTAATATTTGCAGCACAAATACTTTTATATAGGAAGGTGAAGGTGGAAAGGCGTGAATTGGTTTTTTGGAAGGATAGGAAGACTTTCTGGAAGTATACAAGACACAGGAGAAACAAAGTTGTGTGAAGAATAGTATTGGGGAAATTAATGGAAGCCCAATGAGTTAAGTGAAAGATGGGGTGAATACTTCTGTGAGTTATTAGATCAGGAAAGCAAAGGTGATTCTGAGGCAGAAGCAGATGATATCACAGTGAAGGAGGGAAGCACAGGAGGGATCTCAAGAGAAGAAGTGTGTAAAGGTCTAAAATCTCTTCAGAATGGTAAGACTCTGGGACTTGATGGCATAACTGCAGAGATGTTGAAATATGGTGGTGACTCTGTAATCGACTGATTAACGGAAATTTGCCAGTTGTGCTGTGAGTTAGGAATGGTCCCTCAGGATTGGAAGGATGCTATCATTGTTCCCTTGTATAAGGGAAAAGGTGATCAGACTGACTGCAAGAACTATCATGGTATTAGCCTACTGAGTGTGCCAGGGAAAGTGTTTGGTAAGGTCGTTATTGAACAAGTACAGGATCTTACAGCAGAGAAAGTGTGGGATGTTCAAAGTGGTTTTATGCCTGGTAATGGCTGCACTAACCAAATTTTTGCATTACACATGATGATTGAAAAGTATCTGGCTGTTGATAAGAAAGTTTTTGCTGCTTTCATAGATTTAGAGAAAGCTTACGACTGAGTAAATAGGACACTTTTGTGAATGAATATGGTATTACTGGGAATTTACTTAACAGTGTAAAAGCCATGTATGCTGGCAGTAGAGTTTGTGTACAAGTGAATGGTGTTTTATCAAAATTATCTTCTATTGGTGCAGGAGTCAGGCAAAGTTGTGTAATGTCAACATGGCTGTTTAATATATTTATGGATTTTATGCCAAATGATAAATAGATAAAGTTCGCATGAAATTCAAACTGGTTTATGTCTTGGTGATAACCGTGTGTACTGATGACACTGTCCTGTTGGCAGAGTATGTTATGCTGGATGTACGAAGTTCGCATGAAATTCAAACTGAGTATAATAAGAGAAAAACCAAAGTTATGGTTTTTGAGAGAGAAACTGGTAGTACTGAATGTAATATAAGTCTAAATGGCACAGTGATTGGCCAGGTGAATGAGTTTGTGTATTTAGGAAGCATGTTTGACAGAGAGAACAAATTGGATGGTGAAATTAGCAGTTGAGTGAATTCTTCATTGAAAGGCATGGCTCTGTGTATGAAAGTGTAATTGTTCCTACTCTGATGTATGGCAGTGAAACCTGGGTACTACAGAAGAAACATAGGAGTCATTTGTGTGCTGGAGAAATGCGTTACTTAAGGGGGGTTGTGGAAAGACACGTTTTGATTGTGTGAGGAATAAAGATGTGATGCAGTTGTGTAATGTGAAGCAAAATGGAGACTAATATGCTTTAGTGGTTTTGGCCATGTTGAAAGAATGAGATGCTTACTAAGAAAATCTTTTTAGCCCAAGTGGCAGGAAGAAAAGGCCAAGGAAGTCATTGGAGGATCAGATTCAGGAGTGTCTGCATGAGAAAAAGATTGAGTATGAAATATAGAAGATCTTGTGTATGGCTGATGTCAGTGAAGCCTGAGTTGTATTTCAAGACCGCTGTAAATGGAGTAGTTTGATATGGCTACAGTAAGTAAAAATTATTGGGTTGGTGTAAATGAAATGTCCGGCACGAACGAGCAGTGGAGACAGGCCCCCACCACAGCGTAATGGAACCACCCACAGGTGTTGCGGGTATTACGTCACAGAGTTACTATAAATAGCTAGCACGTGTGTGAAGAACAAGATTCAGGCGTGGTTTGTTTTGTCGTAACGTGGCTTGCAAAGGAAACGTGCAAACGCCAGATTTGAGAGTCATCTTCCTGTACGAATTTAATCTGGGCCATTCTGCAGGAATTGCTACTCGAAATGTTAACAAAGCGTTTGGAGAGAATACAGTCAACGAACTAAACATTCGGCAACGGTTTGTGAAATTTCAAAGCGGAGATGCGGACCTGCACAGCGAAGCACGTGATCACTGACCTGTTGCTGTTTCTGGCGATGTTCTGTTATGGGTGGCTGAAGCAGACCCATCGAAAAATGTGTCGCGAGATAGCGGCAGAGGTACATGTCCACCACACGACAGCTGTTTGTGTCTGGCTCAGCTGGGTAAGATCAAAAAGCTGGACATGTGGCTGCTGCATGAATTGACAACTGCCAACAAGACTAGGCGTTTGGAAGTCTGCACATCGCTGCTTGCCAAGAATAAACAGAAACCTCTACTGCATGGAATCATCACCTGCGATGAGAAGTGGGTCCTTTATGATAATCGGAAACGATCTGCACAATGGTTAAGCAAGGCACAGCCTGCTGGACGGCATCCTAAGCCACACCAAGAAGCTGATGCTGCTTGTCTGGTGGTCCACAGCCGGGATAATTCATCAAAGTTTCTTGGCAGGAGGCCAAACCATCACTGTGCTGAGTTTCACCAGATGCACCAGAAATTGCTGCAGAAACAACTGGCTTTGGTCAACAGACGTGGTGTTCTGCTCCAGCACAACGCCCGCCCTTATGTCGCACAACGAATGATGTTGACACTTAGTGCCTTGGGCTGCCTATTCCCTGCCTATTCCCTAGACTTGTGTCCAACAGATTATCATCTTTTTCATCGCCAGGATCACTTCCTGTCTGGGAAACAGTTCACGACAGACGAGGTTCAACGTGCTGTTGATAATTTCCCCGGGTCCCAGCCACAAGACTTTTTCGTTCTGGGATCACGGCCTTGCCAGACAGATGGCAATTCTGTGTCGATGCCGAGGGAGATTATTTTGCCTAGGTAAGTTGTCCTACTTTTCCGTTCTCACTGTCCATGTGTGCTGGTCCTTGGTCGGACAGTTCATTCACACAAACCCAATATTTCTTTGTGGAGCTAACCTTTGATATGGTCAGCTCCACAAAGTGATAAAAATTCATAAAAACATTTTTTTACATCAATACTTTGCTTATCAGTAACATCAGCATTTAAACAGTGAACTGTTGTTATTCTTTCACCTTTTTATTTGATATACATTTATCGGGTATCATCCTATAAAACAAACCACATTCATCTCCTTTGTTATACACATCTTTTAATTCATAGCTGAATATGATTCCATGCATTTTTAGCACATCTTTTGTGAAAAAAAGGGCTTGTGCTTATGGTATCACTTTGTTTGTGAATATCATATCTCAAACTATTAGTCCAATTTGAAAATTTTAGTAATTAATAACATCATGGCAACTCCCAAGTATTAATCTGCAGTGAAATTTTTTTTAATTAAGGGTGTTATAGAGGTAATTTCCACCCACCAATAACATGTAGTAAAGAAGAAGTACCACACTTAACAATAATTGTGGTTGGGCACTCCCAACCGAATGGCAACAGCACTCCACTGACATAGTCCTCAGCATGGAATAGTTCTACTTTGAAAATTTGACCACCAAATGTATTAAAAAAATTTCGCTTATAAATGTAGATAGAATTTTTTTTTTTGCATTGGAAAGCTTGAAATGCGACAACGATGACCTTTCCAGTTTTTTACGATGAATTAAAAATACATATCTGTATGGAATAAATTGTATTTTGCATTCAATCTTCTAAATATCTAAGATATATTTATTCCATATCTTCGAAATATCTGATCGAACATTTTTTTTTTCTTCCTTTCGATAACAAATACTATTTTGGGTGCAGTTTCTTTTTCAAGTAATACATATATTTTCTGCTAAAGGTGTAAAGGTTAACTGCAATTTTCCCAATATCTCTACTTCTAAAATTCCAATTTGAAAAATTCTTTCTGCATCAGATATTCCCAGAAGAAAATGTTCTGCATATAATTTCTAATATTTGGTAAAGAATGGTTTGGCCACTAGGGGGCATATGTGTATTTTTCTGTTTCTGATGCATTTGCCAAAAAAATCTGCACTTTTGAAAACTCAATTTAAAAATTTTATTTTGTGGACCAATATTGCTCACTACGAAAAGCCTTCTGAGAAAACCTTTTGTTTAAAATAGTGCGTAGGTTTTTTTTTTTTTTGCTGAGGGGCATAGATGTATATCTTAATTTTGTCAATATCTCTGCTTCTAAGAGTTTGATTTGAAAAATTATTCCTTAAAGTACAACTGTGCCACTAGAGGATGTTAGTTCATGTTTCCATTTACAGAAACACATCTGCAAATATTCTATAGAAATACTTATTTTTCAGTTGGGTACTACTACACTGCTGGCCACCCAAAATGCAACACCAAGAAGGACACGAGACAGCAAAGCCAGATTTACTGGACACATAACAACGGATACAAAGATTGAGCTTACAGGCCCGTGCAACTTACGGAAAACGCAGACATCAATAGTTCGTGTAGCCCCCGTGACTGGCAATAACGGCCGCTACTCGCCACGGCATCGAACAAAAGAGGATTTGGATGTGGGCTTGGGGTATGTCGTTCCAGGCTGCTTCCACACGCTGCCACAGTTCATCAGGCGTAGCCATGGGTGGTGCTTGCCGGGCCACTCGGTTGCTGATCAGCGACCAGATGCGTTCCATGGGCAACATATCGGGAGAACAGGCGGGCCACGGCAACAGTGACACTTGGTGGGCCGTGAAGAATTGTTGCACGATGCCTGCCACGTGCGGGCGTGCATTGCCCTGTTGAAACGTGGCAGCTGGCCGGTCCTGCAGGTAAGGAAGGACTGCAGGCTCCAAAACGTCGGAGATGTAGCAGTGGCTGTTGATTGTACTGGCGATGCGCACCAGAGGAATGCAGGTGTCATATCCAATTGCGCGCCGGACCGGTATGGTGATGCATAATGCAGGCGTCATACAGTCTCTCGCCGCGGTGCTGCCACACGCAGATCCAACCATCATGATGTAACGTTAATGGTAATCAGAGCAATGGGTGCCATGCGACAAGTCCCCGCTTCTGCAGACCCTAATTCCTGCGCTAACGTTCGTGATGTGGCGGTGCGAGCTGTCAATGCCCGTCGCACAACATGCCAGTCGTCTTGTTCGGTGGTGTGCCGCGGCTGCAGCAATCACTCACGTCAGTCCATCTGTCCCTCCTGCACTCACCGAATTCATACTCGCCTCACTGTGGCTGGATGTCGTCCCACACTGGCGCCGATGTCTCGGTACGATAAGCCACTATTCCTCCTCTGTCGAATTGCAAAACGTGCTGGAATGACTGCCTTATTCTGCGACGAGACATCAGGAAGCTTCCCATGCACAGGTCCGGCAGCACAACACACTTCCACTACTGACACCCCGCCTTCTGTGCACCCTTCTTATAGTGCTTCTCGGTGGCGTTCCGGGCGCACATGATTTGCATATGCCCTGCAATGCTAATCGTTTGCATGTCCTCTCGGGGGTGACGCATGCTGCGAATTTCAGGCCAATTGAATGCTTCCTTCTTGGTGTTGCATTTTGGGTGGCCAGCAGTGTAACTATGAAAACAATTTTTGTGTATTTCATTCCCAAAATAATACAAAATTTCCCAGCTAGATGGCACAAATGTTTAATCTGTTTTCCTTGATATTTCTGCTTCTAAATGACCCAATTTTAAAAATTCACTTTGTAGAACACTTTGCTTTTGGAGGGTTTTTTTTTTTTTTTTGTACTTCTCTTTGCAACTATATCTCCACTTCCAAAAATCCTAAGCTGCCCCGGTGGCGCAGTGGTCTAAGGCGCTGGCCTCTGATCATTCGTCCGTAAAGGGTCCGGGTTCGAATCCCGGTCAGGCATGGATGTTGTGTTTGACTTACGGCACTGGCTCTCTCCCTACCCTGGAACCAGTGACCCTAAATTAGGGACGGGCGGCTGCTCATAGCCCATTGAGTTGCTCACGGTGGTCATTAAACCTCCAATAAAAAAAAAAAAAAATCCTATTGCAAAGTTTCTTTTGTTACTCGCTAGAGTAAAGATGGGGAACATTACCCTATTTAAATAATGTACAGCTTTCCCACTAAAGGAATAAAATGTCAAAACCATAACACTTTTCTGCTGCTAGTGGAAGAAAGTAGTTATTTTGATTTTTAGATGTTTCATCAATTGCAGAATTATTATTTTTTTTTTTTTTTGTAACAGGTTCATTGACTAGGAATAACTTTAAATTATTTTATGGTTGTTTCACTGTGCCATATTCTCAATGATGCGTGTAATCCATAATCCATTTCGATTTTTGTATCTTTGAAGCCGACCATAATTGCAGCTAATTTCTTGAATTTGGTATTCTTTCCCAAACTATCTTGCTTTCTTAAGAATAACTTCATGCTTGGCATTTACCTAACCAATCCATAGGAGAAAAGCTTTCTCTAAGTCCACTTTAAAAAATTTTAACTGAGTGCAATTGTTTTTCAAATCCCATCCATTTACATTTATGGCTTAATATGCCTCCTACTGTTCTTTTGCTAATTGGCTTGTCAAGAAGCTTGGATAAGTGATTTGCTGTTGCCTATATCCAGGATTACAATATTTGAATTTGCACATCAAAATTTTCTCATGAATATCCAACAGTGATATTTCAATGCACCCATTTCAGGATGCATTGAAATAAACAAAACCTGATGAATGAGAAAAGCCCATACAACAAGTAGTCCCTGCGAGAAAGAGAAACAGTGACTACTAAAGGCGTTGGATAACTAAGGCTTTAGAATACAAAATGTGAGACAGAAAATGTCATTTTTTGAGGGAATATGGCATGTATGGAGATGTCAGGCACAGCAGTTAAGTTATTATCATTTGATCAAATCATAAAAGGAAAAATATGAGCAGGCTAAGTAGTCCCTCCCTACAGTAAACCTCCATATTTTACTGAGCACACACACGCACACCAATTGTCTCACTTCTGCCAGATGCAGTAAATCATAGAAGTCTGCTTTTGATTTTTAGGAGCAGCCATCACTTTGTTTTCAGCGAAGTGGGTGTGGCTGCTCCCCCGTTCCACAAAGCTTCTTTGAGGTAGACCAATTTAATATGCTTCTGGGGCACACTTAAGAAGATAAAGCAGCTATTCAGGGTGACTGTTGCAAGTGTATAGTTTGACAGGTGGTTCAACTGGGTATTCTCCAATGAAAAATGCCAAAATGTTGCTAGGCGGTCAGTGAGGTGGCTGTTGAAAGGGGGAATAGGATAAGAATGGACAGGCATGATAGTTTAAAGGGGGCATTTATCAAACAATTTTTTCGTTGTTGTTTTTAATAAGCAGAGCAATCAAAAGGTGATGTTTTATAATTTCATCAAAAAGATCTGCAATGCAAATAAAAACAGACACTATGGCAAATTTATATTGAGAAGTATCACTGTAACAGCTAAACTGCACTTATGGATAACTGGCTTCTCATTCGTTGTATGCCTCAGAAGCTCATTGGTGAAAGCTCAAATTACCTGATACCAGCATCAAACTCAACATTTAATCTTGCCTCTAAAAATGGTGTCATTCAAATTGCACCAGATATGGAAATAAAAAAATACTGATAATTTTGTGAAGGCACTGTGAAGAAGTCCGTATCAAATTAAACAATTTCATGATGTTAAAATATGTTTCTGAATTCATGATAAATAGCATTTTCCAAATAAAAATGCTATTTAGGGCAAATTTTGTACCATTTTTAATATGAGTAACAATTTAAAAAATAAAATTCTAAGTATTTCACTGAAAGAATAAAGCCTACATTGCACATGGCTTAAAAAAAAAAAAAAGCATGTACATCTACTTACAGCTTTGTAATCCAGAATCATTTCTTTAAAAGCAATGAAGTCTGTAAAGCTCAATAGGATATCAAATACTTCCCCATCAAGTTCTTCTCTCCTTTTTCTGCATAAACAAAGAATTTAAAATATATATATTTTACAACAATAACAAAACACACACATTTAAAAAAGAGAGAGGCAATTGACAAAACTGAATTACTTGGGTTTAATGAGCATGACTTTCAAAGTAAATTTTTAGAAAAAAGAAAAATCAGTGAAAAAGAAAATGCATTTACTCTCCCCCCGCCCCAGAAAAACTGTGCATAACTTAAAACACAATGTGAGCTGTGTTCCTCATACTGTTTAGAATGTTACCAAAAAATATATATTTTCAACTAGATTTCTACATTTGGTGGAACATCCACACACAACGGCTATTGAAATATGCAGTACAAAAAAATCACAAATTGTTAACAAAATACTTCTCATAGAAAATATCAGAGGCAAAAGGGATTTTTTAAAATCAAATAGAAGAGAAAAATGTGATTTAACTTTCCTCTAGTGGGCAACTGTGCACTACCTAAAGAAGAAAATTGGTGCAAAATACTCTATATAAATTAAGTATCCTACCAAGAAAGGTTTTTCCAAAGGGATTTTTAAAATTAGAAATACTCTTTCACAAATAGGAGTATAGGCTGACATCTTCTGGTGTCAGAACTGTGAATAATAGAAAAGAAAATATGTACAAAGTATTCTGCATAACAAAAGCTTTATGGAGGAAAAAGTTTTCTAAATACGATTTCTACAAGCAGAGACAGCGAGAAAAATGTTTTTACATATATGCCACTGGTGAGAAAATTATGCATTTTTAAAAGGAAACAATGTTATGAATGTTTATCGACATCCAATGATCCAATACATTTTTTTCAATAGGATGTTAAAAAGCAGAGATACCGTTGCAAACTAATACACACTAACTCCATCTAGCATCAGAACTATGCATTATAAAACTTCAAGAGAAAATTCAAAATGCTCCAAAAGGTGAATGGCATTGGAATTTTAAAAGCAGAGACATCAAGAAAAATTATACATTTGTGCAGTAGTGGGTAAATGATGTATTATTTTGGGCAGAGAATGCACATAAAAATATAAACATATAAAACGAGTGAAACACACAGTCATGCACGGTAGAAGGTTCGTTTAGCGGTAGCTTTCGGTCATCTTACGACCTTGACCACCCGAGATCGACTGGATGGGCTGGTTGCCAGAACTACTTTAAAACCAAGCACATAAAATATTCTTGTAGTCAGTGATATCTGAATGAAAAGTTTTTTTTTTTTTTTTTTTTTTTTTTTGGACACATATCGTTGCAAATAAATATGTTACAATTACACAAAAAACATTCACCACCACAAACTCATCTTTTTACATAATTTTTGAGAAAAGCTATGGTAACCCATGACTTTTTATTTGCTTCATATTTGGTGGGCAAAGATTTCCCATTTTTGAAGCAACATAGTTTAGCAGATTTGCCTATAACTAATGGCTGCAATTTTTCTGACCCGTCTGCATTGGCTGCTAGAAGAACGGTGATTCTGTCCTGATTTCTTTCCTCCATGGCATGAGTCATTTCAAAAACATAGTGTTTTATCTAGCTGCAGGTTATAAAACAATCATTTCATCAGCATTAAAAATGTCACACAGCATGTACCCTTCAAAATTTTGTGGCAGCTGTTCATTTTTACACATTTGAGCAATCACAGGATCAACGCTTTTGCCAGATAGAGATCCATACAATATGTTATGTCTTTGCTTAAAACAATCAATCCTTTCATTCCATGCAGTGAATTCCTTTATTTGAAGTCACTCGGCAAAAGGAATTGTTTTTCCTTCAGAAGTGATCCAATAATAGGCAAATTATCTGCCCGTGTTTATTGGAACCAAGTGACAAGAGTGCTTTCCAACTCACTAGAGGGCAATACCTTCATAGATTTTCTCACTCAAAAACTGCCCACACTTTGACGCACAGGTTTCAATTTCTTTTCTATTTTTCACTATGGTACACAACATTGACTTGGAAATTCCAAGTTTCTCTGCTACAGCAGTTTGTGATCCTGGGTTTGCATCAAGCTGTGGCAAAATGTCCATTTTTTACTGATTGAAAAAATTTTCCACTTTTTTGTACTGCAGTCATTAATTTTTTTTAATGCTCTTGCAAAATGCAACTTATGCAAACTACAGTGAATTTCACTTCCAACTTTTCTAGAGCTATCTATTTTAATCAAAACTATCTGTAAATGAGCTGTGTGGTTTAATTTGACCTGTAGATTTAACACTGAGAAGAAAAGAAGCGCAGTTTGGGAAAGAATTCCAGAGGTTCAGGAATGGGTACATACAAAATGTATCCCGACTTCACAGAAAGCTATTGTTTTGTCTGTAGGTGAAAACAAGAATCATCCAGCGTACTCCTCTCCCACGCCTTTCTTTTTCCTGCTTCCCACCCATGCAAGAAAATGTGCTTTTTGGAACTTGTTGATCATTTGCTTTCCCCTGTAAGAAGCTTATGCTTGATAGTCTGAGGAAAGGCAAAATGATTTATGATTCCGTCAAGTTGTGTCGCAGATGGTGTTCTTTGAAACGCGGGTTAACTCCAAGTGCAAAATTTTTCTGTTACGGGAGGCTCTCTTTCTAGCTAACTTCTAACATAAAAATGTGAGTTAACATAGTTTGGTGGTTTAAAAAAAAAGTTTGCTAAATTGAGGAAATGTGTTCATTAAATCTGGAAATGCTAAGCATTAATTTCAATGTGGTTCCATCCAGACCATAAAAAATTTACGTAAAATTGCAGTCCGTTAAATAGGGGTTTGACTATATATATATCATCATCAACCATTATCAATCCACTGCTGGACGAAGGTCTCCCCAAGTTTCTTCCACAACGGTCTGTCTTGTGCCAGTCTCCTCCATGTCACTCCCGCATACTTTCGAATTTCATCCACCCATCTTCCATGTGGTCTTCTTCTGGGTCTTTTCCTGTCCCTTGGAATCCAATCTAAAATTTTGGCTGTCCATCGATGGTCTGTTCTTCTGGCAGTATGTCCAGCCCATTGCCATTTCAGGGATTTAACTCTGATCATGATGTCTTCCACTCTTGTCATTTTTCGGATCCACGTGTTCCTCTTCTTATCTCTCCTGGTTACACCAAGCATGCACCTCTCCATGCTTCTTTGAGTTGTCTGCAGCCTTTGTATGTCTCTTTTAGATAAGGTCCACGTCTCTGCACCATACGTAAGCACTGGAAGGATGCATTGATCAAACACTTTTCTTTTAAGACATAATGGCATATTGCTCTTGAAAATTATGCTGTTTCTTCCAAAAGCTCTCCAGGCAAGTTTTGTACGCCGATTAATTTCTTCACCAATGTGACCCTCACTTGATATCTGCTGTCCAAGATAAACGTACGTGTCTGTTATCTCCAGCTTTTCTCCATCAATCGATAAATCTTCATTTCTTGTAAAAGCATTGTACATCACTTTTGTCTTCTGAAATTTCATTTTTAATCCCACTTCTTTACTCTTGTCAGCAAGTTCCTGGATCATACTCTGTAGCTCTGATGGGGTAGTTGCAAAAATGACTATGTCATCAGCAAAACGAAGGTGGGTCAGATAATATCCATTAATCTTTATCCCTTTGTTTTCCCAGTTCAGTGATTGAAAGACATTTTCCAATGTGGCATTAAAGAGCTTCGGAGATATGGTGTCACCTTGTCTCACTCCTTTTCCAATTTTTATGTGTGTTGTATTTTCAAACAGCCGAATCTTTGCACTTGCATTTTCATAGATGTTATTAATAATATTAATGTATGCATCTTCAATACCGCAGGATTTCAGAGCCATTGCAACTGCTGATGGTTTCACCGAATCAAAGGCTTTTTCATAATCGATAAAAGCCATGCACAATGGAAGTTCATATTCCCTCGTTCTTTCAATTAGTTCTCTCAGTACATGGATATGATCTATTGTGCTGTAGCCACTCCTGAATCCAGCTTGTTCTCTCGGTTGAGCCATGTCCAGTGTCACCTTCAAGCGGTGTGAAAGAACTTTAGTGAAGATTTTATAAAGCACTGATAGGAGGCTGATAGGTCTGTAGTTCCTGAGATCCTCAATGTCACCTTTTTTATGTAGCAAGATCATTGTAACGTTGTTCCAATCCTCAGGAATTTTCCCTTCATTAAGGCATCGAGTGAAAATTTGGGCGAGTACTGTTTCGATTTCTCCACTTGCTTCTTGTATGATGTCTACAGTAATTCCATCTTCTCCTGGAGCTTTTCCCCGCTTCATGTTCTTGATTGCATGTGCAACTTCTGCTGGAAGGACTGGAAGAACTCTGGTACTGGTACCTTTCATGATGTCTGGAGTACATGTATCATCCCTTTCATATAATTTGGAGTAGAAATCTTTCACTCTTGTCAAAATTTCGCCTCTATTTCTTGTTACAGAACCATCTTCTTTTCTCAGTGCCATAATCTGTTTTTCCCCCTTACTGAGATGTCCCTTTGCTATCTTTAGGCTTTGGTTGTTTTCAATTGCTTTCCTTACTAGTTCACAGTTGAATTTCCTTACGTCTTCAGTGATACTTTTTCGTACTGTCTTGCATAGCTCTATATATTCTACTTTGGAAGTCACATCTTCTTTAGTTGTCCTCATCACTCTTCTTTTTTGCATCAACATTTTGGTTTTTCCTGATAATTTGTTCACATGCAATTTGTTCTTAGACCCAGCTAATTTTGTTGCTGTTTCCATAAGAGCTTTGGTTACTTTTTTGTTAACTTCAGAAATATCCACTTCTTCCGATGTTAGGCCTTCTAAAGCAGAGAATCTGTTCTTCAGTTACAATTTGAAGGTATTATGGTGTTTTTTAAGGTTGGTTATGTCAATACATTTTGTTTGTCTTATGAGCTTGCTACGTTCGAGTTTAGTGTTGAGGTGCATCTTACATCTCACCAATCTATGGTCACTGCCTGTGTTGAACTTGTTTAGCACACTGCAGTCTTCTATGGCGAATTTTTGTTACACATAATAAAATCAATTTCACTTGTCGTCCCATTTGGATGTCTCCATGTCCATTTCCTGTGTGGCTTTTTCTTGAAAAAGGAGTTCAAGAAGAAAAACCCTTCTGCCTCTGCAAACTCTACGAGAGTATTTCCACGCTGATTTCTGTTGCCGTGACCGAATTTACCTACTGAAGTTTCATTCTGTTGCCGTTGCCCTATTTTTGCATTGAAATCTCCCATAATTATCTTCAAGTGCTGCTTACCTTTATTATTTAGATCACGAATTTCCTCATAAAATTCTTCAATTTCTTCTTCAGCATGACTTGTGGTGGGTGCATAAGTTTGAATAATCTGAGCCTGGTATCTTCTCGAGAGTTGGATAACGAGTCGTGCAGCTCTGTCAGAGGAACTTTCAACTTCTACAACTTTATCCTTCAGTTTCTTGTTTATTATAAATCCAACACCACTAGTTCTGCCAGTATCTGTCCCACTTTTCAGTTCAATGAGATCTTCTCCTTTCTCCTTACCTCACTTAGCCCGACGATGTCCCACTTGATCCATTGTAGTTCCTCTTCCAATTCAAGAAGCCTTGAATCAGAAGATAGGGAGCGTCCGTTATACGTCGCCAAGGTCAGCATCAGATGGCAGCCTAGTCCGGTCCTCCGGGGATTCTTAGCACCCTCTGCCTTCATGTCGCACTGGCCGCTGCCTTGGCCAGGTACATTCCAGCTGCCGGAGACTGAGGGCCAAAATTTAAGTTGTGGAGTCATTTTGGAGGGGTTTGGCCATAACTCACCACGCTGGCCAAGCGGGCTGGTGAGTGTGGGATAGCATTTCCTCTAATCCCGATGGTATAGTTATACCGCTATTGGCGGTCGTCAGAGCCCCTTTAGTGGGAACAGGATGTACCACGAGAAGGCGGGGTTGACATTTGTCAAGGAGAGGCTGTGATGTTACGCATCACCTGACCTATATATATATATATATATATATATATATATACAACTGAGTTACATGACCACTGCTTGTATTCTCATAAAAACAAAACAACAAAAAATAAATGAAGTAAAGTGAATGTTCTAGCGGTGTTAATGTGACTGGTAAAATTAGAATAAAATGTATTTTGTAAAATAAGTTCAATGCCAGAAACTGAACTGAGAGGCCATCTGATTGCAAGAGCTCAGTTTTCACTTCTTTGTAAAGATGGATATGACAGGGAATTCTAATCATCCAACTTTATTTTAAAATCTTTCTGTCTGTTCACTATGTTGGAACCTTATGTTCTACTGTCATGAACTTACACAAATCCATTTCTGGACAAAGAGCCATGGACCATATCCAAAAAAAGAAAATTTGGAATTTCTGCCTCATGGCTACACTGATGCAGTCCAGCAAATTGCCTCCTTCACAGCAATTCAAACTTTATTCCATTTTTAGCTGAATAATCTTTATGTTGAATAACAGCTGAGTTTAGCTAAATATTCTTTATTAAAGTAAAAAAGTTAAATGAGATTTTTAGCTTTATATTCTACTTCTTTGCTGTTTTTCTGGCTTCTCACAATCATAACCTCTAAATCATTGATGTTGAGTTGCTCACGGTGGTCGTTAAACTTCCAATCAAAAAAAAAAAAAAAAAAAAAATCATTGATGAAAATTAGTTTCTGCAAAGGTAAACAATGTTTTCAATTTGCTCTTGAAGATATATAAAATGAAATAATTATAGAAAATTTCCTAAAATAGAATGTGATTGAAAACAAGAATCAAACACATTAATTCATTTTATAATGCTGCCAAATGTGAAATTGATTTACAAAAATGTAAGATATGTTAATGCTAGCTCTATGATAAACAAGAATTATGAAATGGATGACAGAATGCAATTCAAATAACCAAAAATATGGAGAATGTTGCTGGGAATTTTTTTATGGTTGTTTATTTTTCTTTATTATCCAGAAAAAAAAAAGAAATTTGAAGTTTTGAATTTAAAAAATAATCTACTTGAATTCAACTCAAGAAATGAGAAATGTAAAGAGGGGGGGGAGAGAAAAAACTAAAAATTTGAATAATCAATAATATAGTGTTAACAACAAATAAAATTTCACTTTACAAAAAGCTAAATACTAAAGGTGTGATAAAAAAAAATACTAGTAAAAATGTTAAAATGACATAAAACAATGTCTGATGCATAATCATCATGTAGGTACTATTGATAAGACTAATTCTGTTCTGTCACTTTTTTATTTCACAGTGTACTGTGTATATTATGAAGTCACACTTGTACAGCATATCTAATCTAACATGGACAGACATTGCATTAACTACAGGGCAGGGTGTCTATAAATGAAGTATACAACTTTAGTATGCTATTGAAAAAAACAAACTATAATAAATAACTTAATGCACATGGTAACTGCGAAAGTTTTTTTTATAAATGTCAGTAGGTCTCCAAGTGTGCTTCATTGGTTGCTCGCAGGATCTCTAAACTATAGTTCAGTTTCACCCACATACGCTGCAGAATATCAGGTGTAACAAAGAGGAAGGCTGCAGTAATGTGTTCTTTGAGTTCAGTGATAGATGTAATCTTTTTGTACATAATGTTGTTAATAAAGCCCCAAAGAAAAAAAAAATTGCATGGGGGTAATATCGGGAGAATGGGGTGGCCATGCCATCGAACCCCCATGTCTAATCCAATGCCCTGGAAAATGGCTTTCTAAAGATCTGCATAAGTCCTAAGACCAGTGCGAAGGCACTCTACCTTGCTGGAAAATGATGTCTTGAATGTGCTGGAGTTGTGGAATTGCCAATTGTTCTAACATATCCAGGTACGTTATGCCAGTAACAGTTGGTTCATCGAAGAAAAAAGGCCCTATCACTCTGTCTTCATTGGCCAGCCCAGACATTAACCTTCAGGCTGTCTCGTGTGCAACGACCACATTGGGAATTTTCCGTGACCCAGATTTGGCACTTATGTTTATTTACTCTGCCGGAAGCATGGAATGTTGACTCATTGCTAAAACAGATCTGTGAAAGGAGTGTGGGGTCTTCGTCAATACGATTAAGCATCTCTACTGCAAATGCTTTTCAGCATGGTTGATCATTTGGTCGAAGTTTTTGCACTAACTGCATATAGACGTAGATGTTTATGCAGAACCTTGTGAACCGTTGCTTGCGACACTTCGAGTTCACAACTGGCGATGCGGATGGACTTCTCTGGGCTCCTTAAATAAGCCTATTGCACGTCTTCCACCTTTTCATCTGAAATGGAAGATCTCCAATGGCATTTGCCTTTCAAGATACTTCTTGTTGCTTTGAATTTATTTACTCATTGTTCGAAGCTCTTTCATGTCGGCGGCTGTCTCTTGTAATCCATTTTGAACTTATACTGAACTGTTGTTACAGATTTTGACTCTGCAAACCAAAACACACATGCTGCTTTCTCCACTGGGGAAGCCATGTTTGTTGTACTCTGTTTGATGAGATTTTTCATTACATGAGACACCTGGCCCTATCTATCATCTGACCTAACAAACTTTAATACTTGCCTTGTCTCATGATGTTTAAAGTTTTTCTTCTATCGTAGTTTTTTCAATAGCATACTTCATTTATAGACATGCTGTATACCTCTAAATAAAAGTTGTAGATGATCCACCTGCAATAGATTCACCTGAACTGTCTTCATCCATTACTAAAAAGTAAAGTTCATGCCTTCATAAAACCAAATTGAAATGTTTTGACATTTGGTTCATTAAATCAGGTTGTGATTAAAACAAAATGTAAACATACTCCATATCTTGCAATTTTATTTAAATACTCAGTTTTATCATCTAGCCAATTTGAAACAAGTAGCAACAAAAAAACTGCATTAACTGATTTTTCTGAGAAAAACAAAGATGAAATAGCAACTTTCACTATTTTTTCTTAAAACTGTTAAATAACACAAAAAATACTATCATACCTATGACACTATTAGCCTTAATCATAATTTTTTTCATTTCATGACATGTTTGCAATTTTTATTTCAAAAAAACATATTTCCACATTCATACTAGAGAAAAAATGGCCCATCATTAGGTATGGCCAATGCTATCAAACCTGCTGCTTTTTATAAATTATATCCTGTATGTCATTAGTATAGTTCAGAAAATCACCTGTTGTCAAGTACACTACACTGTTGTAGGTCTTTAAATTCTTATATTGCTGGGCACAGGTTTGAATCCAAGGCAAGGGCATGGATTGCACACCACAATAAATAAATAAAACTTTCAGAAATACATTTCTAATTTGATTTACTGATTCTCTATATAAAACATTGTACAACTTTATTATGTTAAAAACAAAACTTCAACAATAAACTTGTGGGGGGAAAAGTTCTTTTCTGAAAAAGACACTAGTTAGATATCACTCCCTGTCAGTGGTTGCAGGAAGGCAGAAATGGTAGGCTGCTGAATTTCTTTCATTAAGTGGTATTCCATTTGCAGTAAAAAGTGTTTGTTAAAAATGAGACTGAATATGGCATATGTACATAGTCTCCAGCACCATTTTAAGGCAGGCTCACCCCGTTTTCCCCTCTTTGAGCAAGGATTCAAGTTGAAAGCCAAGATTTAACAATGTATCAATTTTGTTATCCTATTTTAAGATGTGGAACTTCTCAAAAATAGTTTGTTTATGTTTGATTTAAATAGCTCAAAATTGTGTTTTTCCAGAAAGATCTAACTCTTGCAGTGAGCTGTTTATAAAGTAATCTCAACATCACAGTTGTGTACGTAAATCAGGATGGCACGTGTCTGATTGCTATTAGGTGTTCCTAATAATTTGCTACTTCAATGCATATTAAGTAACATCTTAAAGCCTTTCAGAAACTGGATTCTATTTACTGGTAAGCCAATTTCACAACACATAATTAAAAAAAAAAAAAACGTTCGTACAATGAAGCTTGTGCAATCAGCACAAAATTGAGACTGCCTCTTTTTCTATGTCAGAGCTAGATGCATTTGCCTTAGTATGGGGTTTACTGAGCAAAGGCATTAAGATGTTACTTAAAGACATTGTATATTAGATGGCTTGCTGTGATTCAAGTGGAGTCAACCTCTGATACATGAGATTAGGTCAAGAAACATTTGGCAAAAATATGGAATTATGGCTATCTGATCTATAACTTTAAGAACTTAGTGATGCCCAACTGATAAATTTGCCATTATGTTTGGAGTATCAAAGAAATTTATTGAAAGCTGCTTATTCAAGGAGCAAATACTTGTTTTTAGCAAGAAGTTTGTTCTGGTTTGTGCATTATATTGCCAACCACCTAGAAAATTATGAACTAGTTTTCATTTTTTGCAGACAATAAAAAAAAGTACATGTTGCGAAAGTTTTTCATTTGTGAGAAGATGAGCATCAAAATAAAAACAAGTTTCCAAAAATATGGTGCAGCTTTTGGCTCCTTTCCTAAATGCAGGCGGAAACATTACCTCTGCAAGTTAGTTGAAAGGTTGACAGCAAAAAGGGTGAATATAATTGCATCACAAATTACTCACAAACAAAAGTAGGTTCCTTTTGGGTAAAGAAGTAAGGTTTATTGCTATATCAAAATTCTGTAATGAAATAGGGAAAATGACTGACTGTTTATCATTATAAGGCAAACACAAATATTCTGTACCTACTTCACTTAAAAAAGCAATAGCTGAAATAATTACTAAAATTTTCAAAACACTTAAGTCTATTTTGACTCTAAAAAATACAGCAGGGTAGATAGATGTAGGTGAAATTGGCAAAGGAATATTCTGTCAAGTGTACATGTCACTAATAGAGCAGATTTTTTACAATATATTAAAACTAGCAGAAGAAACTCCAGTCAAAAGTTAGTAACAGGATTTTGACATGTGAAGACTAACCACACTTGGAAATGTACATGCAAAAAGACAAGTCACTTTGCTACACTTCTGTCAATGAAGGAAAAACACTTCACAAAAGTTATATGCACATAAATCTATCCTTTCCTTGAATGCTTTGCATACATTCACATTAATACATTTCCATGTTATGCTTTTGAGACTTTATTTACAGTGTAATTAGTTTTGAGTTAGTGATTCCGTAACACTCAACATTAACATAGTTGATGTTGTGGAAACTTATTAATATTTTTAATATATTTAAAGATATTTTTTGTGAAGACTTTCATTTCATTTATTTCTGCTGTTACAGATTCATGATTTATTGTTACATTATTATTTAACTATTTTTATAATAACAGCAAGGAAGCTCTGGGGAAAGGCCTTACAGAGTCCTGACTTGACCCCAGGCTCACTAAGTAAAGTCAACAATCCAAGACAGCAATGAAATTAGATTACTATTGGTATAACATGAAATTTCCGCAGCTTTTACAATTAGAGGTCACTTCTTTAAAATTCATGTATAGGCTACCAAAAGTTTCATTAAAACATATCTTGTGAGCAGTATTCTAGTTGAAAATTACTTTTTTCTAAAAAGTGGTCTAATTGTCCATGCCCACCATTTCACGTATCCAAAAAATCCTGTGGTTTTAGTAACAAAGAAAGGTGACTTGATCACGCTAGTTACGTTAACTAAAACTTTTACAAAAAGTTCGTAAGTTGGAAGCTTTCGACCTTATCTTGGGTCTTCATCACGCCAATGGAGGACTAAGATTGTTGCCAGATTCTACATTTGAATTTTTCCTATTTTTGTTGCCAAAACTTAGAATTGATCTCCAGATTAACGGAATGTAGAGAGGAGATTCGGAGTTGCAAGTCATTGAGTTGAAAATAATTTCTATGCTTTCACGGTAACGGAGGGCAAAACGATTGTCAAACTACACCCTTTTCAACCTTCCCTATGGTTAAGATATGTAGACGACGTTTTCATTAGCTGGCCACATTCCGAGTCTGAGCTACAGATACTGATCAACTCCATTACAGAAAAATTTCCTTCCATTAAGCTCACTATATCTAAGGAAGTAAATCACAAAATTGATTTCCTGGATGTATCTATCTGCAGAAACGCTGATCTCTCCATTACTCGTTCCGTCTATCGAAAACCTTCTGCAGCCACTAACATCATTCCCTACAAATCTTGCACCCTGCATCTCTACAAGCTTGCAGCATTGAAGTCCTACATCCACAGGGCTCATATCATTTGCAACAGCCAACTCTCTCTTCAAGAAGAACTCTCCAAAATTTCTACAATAGCCCTCTCTCATGGTTTCCCTGCTGTTACAGTCAACTCCCTCGTAAAGAAATATGAAAACCATTCGAAAATCGAATGCCTCCTTCCTCACAAGAAAGAAGACCTGAAATTCTGTGGTTCTGTTCCTTACCATCCTTCCTATGCTTATAAGTTACAGATTCTTTTTAGAAGTTTTGGTTACCATCTTGCCATTAAATCTACCCCAAACATCTTGAAACTTCTACAAAGGGATAGGGACAAAGTTGAAAGCCTGAACCTCCCAGGAGTTTACTGCATTCCTATCTCTTCTTCTACTGGGGATAACTTATACATTGGAAGCACATACAGGAGCATAAGCCATAGAATTTTAGAACATAGAAAAGATGTTTCGAAAGGCAATCCCAACACTGCCTTGTCTATTTTGACAATGGAAGACACATCTGCAGTTCCCCACTGGAACGAAGCAAAACGAATTGCTTCGTTTGACAATCGTTTTGCCCTCCGTTACCGTGAAAGCATAGAAATTATTTTCAACTCAATGACTTGCAACTCCGAATCTCCTCTCTACATTCCGTTAATCTGGAGATCAATTCTAAGTTTTGGCAACAAAAATAGGAAAAATTCAAATGTAGAATCTGGCAACAATCTTAGTCCTCCATTGGCGTGATGAAGACCTAAGATAAGGTCGAAAGCTTCCAACTTACGAACTTTTTGTAAAAGTTTTAGTTAACGTAACTAGCGTGATCAAGTCACCTTTCTTTGTTAATATTGTTACGTGTTTTGCCCATAATCGTCATGTGGTTTTAGTGTTAAAGCACTACTCATGATGGCACTAATATACGATACACAGAGCCTGTTCAAAAAGGAACTAAACAACACTAATAGGTGGTTCCAGATTATTAATGAGATGAACTTTCTCTCTTCTGCACATCAAGAGGTTGATTCTGGTACATTACCCAAAGTGTGAAAACAGTACTCCAGATATGGATGAAGTTGTGATTTACATAGAGCAAAATGTGTTCAGAAGAAAAATATTGTGTAGCTTGGACAAACAGAATTGCAGTTTTTATAATAAGTGCAAGCAGTAGAGAGAGAGATAAAGACAGAACTCAAGGTAATGAAGCATGCAAGCTCCAACAATAATTGGGCAACAAAACACTATCGCACATCTATTTTTACACTGTGTAACAATGTGCACACTACCAAATGGGCTAGATGAAAAAATTCCCTTTACATCAGCTATATAATTTTGCACAGAAACAAAAAGCATACAATGTAAATTTACTTAGGCAACGTTGATCACAAAATAATACTTTTAGTTATGTTACTCTAAATTATATCATATTTCAGTGATTGCATTATGTCAACAAGTAAAGAAAAATTCATGGTGTAACAATGGCAGTCACATAAGTAAAAAGATTCAAGAAAAATAATAGCAGAGAAAGGACAGTGCTGAAGCAGTTTGTCTGCTAAATATATATGAAAAGACACATTGAATTGTATTCATTCATCTACTTAAAATGAAATGTCACATAGGCACATAATACTAAATAAAAAAATAAACTTTAATTTTACAGGGTTGCTAGGACAAAGGACAAATTTTTGTTGCCATTTGTCAAGTTTTTTAGTTGCACTCGAGCCTGTTGTGAGGACTGACTCAACAGAACAGATGTTACCACTCTTGTGGTAATAACCAGCCTTTCTGTTTATTAAATGTGGCTCCTCCTGTTGTTTCAATTTTTAAACCTTACAACTTTTTCATAAACTGCTGCTGAAATGATAGAGTTGTTATGGAGTTTCAGTTAATTGAAAGTCTGGTGTTTCCCATGTAGCTATAATAAAATGTTACCTGCAAATCAGAACTTGACAGACACATTCAAAACATTAGACATTCAAGTATTTACAACTCCATAAAAATTCTACTTTAGCAGCTCTTTGTGAAAAAAGAAGTTGGTGTGGAAATTGAGAGGAGTCATAATTAATGACCAGAAAGCCTGGCCATTATCACATGAATGGCAACACATACTCACTTGAGTCAGTCTCAATGATGTTTTGGAGTACAACCCAGATATTTGACAAGTAACAATAAAAATTCATCCTTATAATCCCCATAAAATTAAAGTTAATTTTACGTAATAATGCCACTAAAGATTTGCCATGAATTCACTAATTAAAAAAGAATGCAAGAAAGAACAATGTGCATATATCTTCCTTACTGAATTTGGCAAAGGAAATCCTTCATTGAAAATGATGGAATTCTTCTTGTCAAAGCTTCTTCGATATACTTTTCTATGAGTGCAGTCTAGAAATAATAAAAATATTTTAATTAATGACGAAAAAGCACAAGAAAGGAAAATAAATAAATGTTGATCATCTACTTTGATAATGAATTCACAATTAGTCTTTTTAAACTACTTGGAATGCTGCAAGCTGTTGAAATGTATGAAAGATGACAGAAAGTGTTATTCTTTATGATATGGTAACAACTCCTTACAAGTAGATTGGCTTATAGTCAGTCTACTTACTACCTATGAGTGAGGAGTTAGACAATGCCTCATAGGTAACTCTGGATCTAAGGGGATGATTTTCAAGGGAGAAGTTTAGTTTAGGGTCTTGAACGTACCCCTTACTGAAATAAGCCACCCAGAATTTTCCCCAGTTTTCACCAAGCTGTAAACGTACCCAAAGCTCTGTGTAAAAACTCACTATGTAGTGAATTTAGGGTTTCACAAAGAAATCTAGGAGATGAATTATGTGAGGAAGTGAAATTACAGCCCTGAACTCTCCCCAAAAGCCATGATTACTCCTTCAACAAAGATGAAAATTGACAAATATTGGGGGAAAGGGAGGGTGCTACCCTGGCTAGAGTGATTGGTACATTAAGAAACAACAAAAGAGGGAGAAAAAAATGATTTACCTCCAAGCTAATAGTTCAATTCATCAAAGCAGTTGACTTTGCTTGTCACAATGGTTTGCATAAAAAATAATGCACTACTGCACCATAAATCTGTGATTTAAATTCGAAGATCATACAGCACCCAGAAATAAAACATGTTTATTATACCCTCATGAGGAAATTAAGCCTCATCTGTTCACAACTTTTTCATACAGAAAAAGAAAAAACTAAACATTTTTTCTAGAATGAAATTACAATCCTGCTGTCATTCCCTAATCATCTTCGTATAAATAAAGCCTACTATCAATGGATGTGGTATGGCTGCAAACCATGCTGATTCAATATTCTCCAAATTCTTGCACTAGAAAGGCCACATGTTCAGCTCATTTCTCTGGTGCTGATCTATGGGTTCAAAGGGCATAACAACATCATCATCCACTAGCATACCAGATCCTCAAGGTTTTCCAGTACATAGGCAAGGACTCACAGTACCTGTTGCTCGTAAGCAATGAACAGCATGTCTTACGGTAAAAGAACTTGGACATTGCAAATCAGGGAAACGTTCTGCATATAAATGCTCTAGCAGCACAAACATTTCATTGCACCATTTCACAATAATCAGAGGGTGAATACCTTTCCATAAGTAGAGTTTGATGTCCTGCATGCAGCTTGGAAGAGCTAATTTTTTGCTATCTCATAAAAGTCAGACAAGGGATGTTCAGAGGTAATGTTTTTAACAAAATGTAGAATGTAGATGTGACTTAAAAGACTTGGAAATCTAACAATATGGTTGAAATCAATAGATGAATTGTGCTTTGTTAATGTAAGGCACTTAACAAACTTTTACCTCTGAATACCTCATTCTCAGAATGAAAAGTAACCTTGCATATTGTCATGGTCATAAGATATTCAGAATATTATCAAACTTCTAATTAGCATTTGCAAAAGTTAACAAGCATTTGCATAGGTAAGCCACATGTTGTCTATGAAAGACACCAGCACTAAGAGGAATTGATGATGGCACTGGAAAGATTTGCATTTGTTTTCCTGTGAAATATGAATATACAATACTTTATACCTGTGATGATGTAACCAAAATAGTGATGACATGCCTTGAAAAGATTGCAATTTTTATCTGTGTTCATATAAGGTTTAACTTTTAAAATATGCATGTATGACTTTGCTATTGCTCTGATACATTTTTTTCCCCCACATGTGTTTGCAATCCACTTTGAAACCTTGGTAACTTTGTGTTAATTTGTACCTACTACATGTTATTTCTTAGACACAGGAATAGCCATGTTCCATTGCTTTAACTGCCTTTGATTATACACTATCTACCAACAAGTAATTGGACACCCCTGCAATTGACGATATCTGCGGTCCTGATACACGTCGTGGCCGCCGCCGTTAAATATCGTGTGGGAAACAACAACGCAACCAGTCGCATGCAAGATGCCATGCAGTTCGGAGCTCTCTGATTTTGAGAAAGGTGTAATCGTCGGGTATCACAGAAATGGCCGATCCATACGTGACATATCCAGCGAGTTGAAGTACCCAAAATTGACAGTGGCCTACGTGATTGGCAAGTGGAAGATGAGAGGTGACTGTCGGAATGTGCCCCGACCCGGCAGACCCACAAAACTGAGAGTTAAAGACCGACAGGTGCTGGCCAGAGAAATTTGAAAAAAACGCACCAAATCGATGGGCCACATCCATGAGGAGTTTCAACAGGCATCCGGGAGTGTTTTTTCAATGAATACCATCCGTAAGGAAGCCCATCTGCTCGGTAATCATGGACGTGCTGCAGCCCACAAGCCTTTGATCACCAAGTCCAATAGCGCTGCTCGGCTAACGTGGCACAAAGAACGTCGACAGTGGACCGTTGAACAGTGGAAACAGGTTCTCTGGAGCGACGAATCCAAGGTTCGCCCTCCACCGTTCGGATGGCAGGGTCTGGGTTTGGCGTCTGCCTGGAGAACGCCTCCTGACGGAATGTATTGTGCCAACTGTGAAATTTGGCAGCGGTGGAATTATGCTATGAGGGTGTTTCTCCTGGTATGGTACAGGACCCTTGGTCGCAATTCCTGGTAGACTCAACGCCGAGACCTATTGCACCATTTTGGATGACCATGCGCTTTCTACGTTGTGGCAGTTTTACGGGTGGACCCATGTTACTTTCAGGATGACAATGCCACCTGTCATGTTGCGAGGTCCACCATGGCTTGGTATATTGACAATGCGATTAATCGAATGGACTGGCCTGAGCAGAGCCCGGACCTTAACCCTATCGAGCACCTCTGGGACGAGTTGGAGCGTCGACTTAAGGGGTACCTCCACCATCCGAAATCAGTGAAGGAACTGACCTGTCTTCTCCAAGTCGAGTGGAAGAAAATACCGCTAGCCGTCGTACAACGCCTGGTTGAGAGTATGCCCCGGAGGGTCGCAGCTGTAATCGCCGCTCGTGGAGGCTCCACCAACTATTGAAGGTAAATAAACTTTGTTTTCCTTTGCTATCACAGGTGTCCAATTACTTGTTGGTAGATAGTGTATATCATCAGGCATGGCTGAAATGGGGTTGGAGTAGAGTGCTATGGTGAGTCCTGTTGTAACTAAAATTTTACTGTGTCTTTTACATTTTCTTAAAAAATGTGTTCACCATATAAATATAAATCCATATTGCTCTCTATTAATTTATAACAGAAATCTCTGTTCCTTTGATTTATTCATTGCTGACATTGTTAAAACTTGCCTTCATCAGTGAAAGTATGCAGTCATTTGTTGCTTATCAAACTTCCAATTAGTGTGTAAACTTCCGTATATTGTTACCATCGACCATCCCTTTGTGACAAATTTCTGGGAACTATTAAGTGTGCACCAAAAGAAAAAGTCTGAACCTCTCTCACAAAGCAAGAAAGAAAGAAAAACACACTTCCTGCATGGATAATAGCCAAGGAATGGACAAAACAGAAATGTGGTGTCACCCAAACTGCGGGCAAGCTGTGTCAAAGGCCAACAAGGAAATAAATTAGTTTTTAAGTGTTTTCTGAAACCCAAGTAAGTGACTGAAAGGAAAAAAGGGGAAGACAAACAGAACTTGGAATATGAAAAGAGGCACTATGGCAGTCTGAACAAGGTTATCACCCTGTGAACTTGGCAAAAAAGATGGGGCTTGGAGTTTGAAGAAAGAAACCCTCCACCTACTTGATGGGAATGATGAAAACAAATGAGGAAAACCACCCCAAAAGGGGACAGATGTAAATGGATAAAACAAAATTTTTGCAGTCTTGAGTGATCCAACTCAACCATCAAAAATTGAATTCATGCCATTCCTTGGAACAGGGATCGATGAACATTTGTTGCCTGTGATTTGTTTAAATTTCAGAGCAGCTAGTGCAGGGCTGCCCGGCCCCCTCCCCCAGTATCGGAACTTGGCATTCATACGTGAAGGACATCTATTCTTTGGCAAGGAGACTCTTATCTTGCCCAGTGATCCACAGTAAAAAGCTTTGCTTAACTTAAGATTTGGCCACAGGCTTACAGGGTATGTGCTGAGTGTGCAAACAATTTGAACAAACTGAGAAAATCACCACAAACAGTGTGCCACCCAAATGCTGAAAGTGCACTACAGAGCACAGAGCTTTTTCTCATTCTAAAGGGAGAATCATATTGGGGCTTCCATCATATGTATTGTTTCCTTTAGTTTTGAGGCCAATTATGCCAATTTGGCCTTGGCCTGTGCAGGTCAATTAGATTTATAATAGAGTAGGCATAGCTAAACTTCACAGGCAGTCAATTGTACTACAATGCATAACTCATGCTTGTACTGTTGTATTAGTACTTTTTTTTTTTTTTTACCTTATTGCTTACAAATGTTTCTACAGTATATATGCTTTTGTTTTGTATACCTAGTGTTGATGAATATTTTGATTTCAATGTTGAGCAAGATATACATTTGGATATATGAGGTCAATATATATAAATATGCTGCCATCGTCAGAGAGCCACAATCATATTTGAGTGAATTATTGGTTAAATCCAAGGATGGAATTTGCAATGTAAATATTGGCTGTATTAAATATTCATGCATACATTTAAGGAATCATCCTGTATGTATGTTGATGTGACTTTTTGATAGATTGAGAACTGCTGCAGTTAAATCCAGGAGTCCACGCCCAGTTAAGGAACAATATTGCAGATAGTTTTCATCAACTTATTTATTTTTTACTTTTATGTTGCCTGCTTGTTTGAAGAGAAACCCTCCCTAGTAGTGAGCAATAGAGGAATTTAGTTAAGTTTATTTATTTATTCAGTGTGGAAATCAAGTGTATTTATTATGTGTAAAACCACATCTGGTGCCACAGCCTAGCCATATATTACAGTAAAACCTCGAAAATCCGGCATCCAGAAAACCGGAAACTTCAGAAATCCGGCACTTCCATGATTTCGTGAGAACACCTAATTGTCTCACCAATAACCATGAAAATATCCCGATGTACCGTCTCAACAACACATCGCGAGATCATCTGATCTCAGCGTGCGAATTGCCGATAGCCACCTATGTGTAACATTGGGAGGTTTCTCAAATTTGTCATCTTATTGGGCCGCACTGAAGTGATGCAGACCAATGAGGAGACAAATCAGCAGGTACGTTTGAAATGCATGTCGAACATGATTTGTGCTTGGCAGTGGCGGTATGTGGATTCCATCATATAATGACATTTACATCGGCCTTCATAATTCATCGCAGTAATCGCCTTCGCAATGTGTTGTAAGTTTGTCAGTCAAAAAAACTATAACATCGATGTAAAAATCACATCGGGTTTTCACGATGTATCGATACATCGCTTTATTTCAGGAACTTTAAAACCTAGTTCCTATCTTGATTATGTGACGAAATCTCTATCAGCGACAATCAACCGTTTTCGAAGATGAGGATAAAGAAGTTCAAATTACTGAACCACTTAAACTTCTTACTTCAATGCAAGAGATGCCATATATTGCCAAATTTTATTTTTCGTGAAATGCAACTTAAGGCCTTCCCATAACATCAACAAAGCGATATCTAATGCTTTGTTTGCACTATTAAGAGCTATTATTAAAGATACTAGGAAGGATATTGCAAACGTTGAGATTGAACTGTATGACCTGCACCTATTGCTGGCTAAAACATTACCAGAATTTTCGGACCTGGACCGTAAAACTTGATCTAGGAGTTCCAATATGTTGTTCACTCATAAAATGACATTAGAACAAAAATTTGAAAAACTATCGAATAATAGCAACAATAAAGGAAATTCTACTTCTCAAAGTGATGAAGGCTTTATGGATAACGAAGTAATATCTAACCTTTCTTCTTTTAACCCGAGCAAAATTCAAAAACGAATTTTACATTACAATTCAAATTTCGCAATTTCAAAAAAGATACCAGTATACAATATCGTTGCGCTAGTTGAAGATTCCCTGACAAAAAGCGATCTAAGCATAGATGAGAAAGAAACGGTTAGACATTGTGTCCCAGCCTTGTAATAACGTCAAATTCCTTTCCATCATTCAAACCCAATCTCAATAAGGAAGAATATAAAGCTTTAAAAGAATTACAGTCAAATCCTGATATCATCATTACTAAAGCCGACAAAGGAGGACACGTTGTTATTCTGGACAAAAAACATTATGAGGCAGAGGTCGAAAAACTTGTTTCCGGGGGACCGTAAAAAGAAATTAAAAGATCCATCGGAAAAATATTTAAAAGAAGTTCGGAAGTAGTAACAAGTTGCGTTACTCTTAACCAAAGCTCAAAAAATTATCTGAAACCCTCGTATGCCTGTTGTCCGCGTTTCTAACATGCACTTCCGAAGATACACAAGATTGGCGTTCCTTTCCGTCCCATCATCAGCAATATTGGCTCTGCTACTCATAAGTTGGCCAAATTTCTATCTTCGAAACTGTCCACCATAACGACTTCTTCAAACAAAACTGCTGTAAAAATTCCCACTGAATTTGTCAATGTGTAAACAGCATCCATACAACGATCAGTTCATGTTATCCTTCGATGTGAAATCCATGTTCACAAGTATTCCACTAAATGGAGCCCCTCGAGATCTTTGGAAGCTAGTCTCATTGAACATCATTTCAGCCAACCGGAAGTTGAAGAAATTTTGAGATTAGTGGAAATTTGTATCAAACAAAACAGTTCCTTATTTCGTGGAAGATTTTTTCAACAGACGGAAGGCCTTGCAATGGGTAGCCCACTGTCACCTGTTTTATGCGAAGTCTGCATGCGTCACTTCGAGGACAAACTGTTTCAGCTTGTTACATTCGACCTGTGGATTCGATATGTAGATGATACCTTTGTCCTCTGGAAAGGCAGGAATTCCGAACTACCTAAATTAGTTGAATTTATCAATTCAATTGATCCTCATATACAGTTCACATGTGAGACTGAAAATAATGGCTGCTTACCATTCCTAGATGTCCTGGTGTCACGCTCTGAAGGATCCTTTAGTACAACAGTTTATCGAAAGCCATTTGCTGTTTCTTTACCTCCACATGCAAAATCAAATCACCCATGGAAACAAAAAATGTCTGCTTTCTACACATATGTATATTGTGCAGTACATATATGCTCAACTGAGGATTCCCTTACAGAAAGAGCTTGATTTTCTTAAATGAACTGCAGTACACAGAGGATATAGCCCTTCCGTGATAGAAAAAGCGGTCCAAAAATTTAGGAAACTGAAGCCCGTCTGTAACACCAGTAGACCTCCCAGTACGAATGAATTGGGTGGTTATCCCATTGCTCCTCAGATTTGCTTCAGAATTTCAAAAATTCTCAAAAGTTTTAATTCCAAAGTGATTTTCAAACCCATAAACAAGATGAATTTTTACGGATCAAAAGACTACGTCCAAGACATAAATTCCTGGGGAATTTATCAGATACCTTGTGAATGTGGACTTTCATATATAGGACAGACTCGCGGGGCTTTAAGTTTCCGTGTGAAGGAACACAAGACTTGCGTGCGGAACTATGAACTAAAGAAGTCATCAATAATAGCCCAACATTGTCACGAAAATAACCATAAATTTTTGTTTGGAAACGCTATTCTTATTGATAAGCCTGATTCGACTAACAAGCTTAATGTATTAGAAGGCTTTCCACATATACCGGATTTCTTCACGACTTGTCAATGACATGACGTCTACGCCATTTCTTTCAAGCACGTAGAAACAACTCACCAAAAACCGTGACCGTCAGAACTCTGATGATGTCACAATGATTTGAATATTTACGCTCCATTCGTCCTGATGATGCCGAGCCAGGCGCTCTGCGAAACTATAGTCGATGTTAATAAAACATTTAATTGTGAAAAAACGTTGATAATTTATAATAAATAGTACAAAAGGTAATTGCCAATATTTTCACAAAAGCTTTTTTGCATCACCAAAACGATTGTTTTTTGCAAATTGTGGGCCGCAGATGGCCTAGTGGTCAATGTTCATGTCTGCCAAGGAGAACACCTCGGGTTCGATCCCGGGTACTGGCCCCCCGATAATAAATAAGGGCGTCTTCCCCTTTCTATCTCGCTACCGTGTCACTTTCCTATCGGGCCCTCTAGCCCAAATCTCCTAGCTTCCTATTTCTAAGGGTTGTTTAAGACCTGGGTCAGACACTCTCTTGCTGAAGTCCTCTACATATGATCTGATCTTTTCGTAAATTGTGAAGAATATGATCGGAAGTGCGACCCGTGCATGTTTGTAAGGTGTAGGCACGCAAGTTTTGGTTAAAGTGAACTGTTACGAGTTTTACGTAACGCCAATTACACAACTTTGGGATAGCTTCAGAAATCCGGAATTTTCATAAATCCGGCACTCATCCGGTCCCATTGATGCCAGATTTTCGAGGTTTTACTGTATATATATTTAAGTTATAACAACAGATATCTGGCTAGGAGAATGGTAACATGTTGCATTCAGTTATGAGTCCTTGTTCCTAGATGCCTCCAATCATTACTTCTGGAGATGACGGGGTAAAGGATAGATCAAGTTTTCATCTGCTAGCCATACTGCTTACCCACAAGGTGCCCTCATTAGTGTTGCCATTAATTAACCACAGTAGTTGCCACTGGTATTCCTAACGGGGGACTGCGGCAGCCCAGGGATTAATTGATAATGTTCTACAGCCAGTTACTTTTGGATTTCTGGTATTCCAAATGGCAACTTCCTACAGGATAACTTATCGACTTATTCTTGCCATCAGTAGGGGGCATGCAACAAGGCAAGAAAACTCTTCTAAAGCCTATATGATATTCATCTTTCTCAGCCAACAAACATGCATGAGACATTGTTAAATCTTACTTGCAAGTGCCTCCTCAAGATACAGGTATGCTATGGCACCAAGTGAACATGTCCCATAGTGCATTAGTTTTGAAACACCCTGTATATGTCCCAACCCTGCACACAGCTGCTTAGAAACAAGTGAAATACACATACAAATAATTCAGTCAATTCAGCACTGTCAATCAATAGGCACAACAACAATTTTAAGAAAAATTACACAACCTGGTAGTCAGCCACTGGACCACTCATCAGAGAAAGACATCCGGTAGCTGACCCCAAGTCAGACAGGTTTCATCTGGATGCGAAATTTAGACCCCGGCCAAAATATTAAAGGTAATTAAAGCATCCAGTCTTTCCTACCTGTCCGAAGGGAAAGCTTAATGACTTACCAGAACCACAATTTACCTCCACACAAGTCTAACTTTCATTTTGCAAACAAGTCCTCCGATTCCACCTGATGTGAATATAGGTAATTTAAACCTAGTTTGCAAATTTGTAAATGGGTGCATTCAGAAAGTAGGAAAGAGATATAGTTGCATCCCCACTGTGGGTGCAAGTGCACGGAAAGGATTAATATGTTCCGGGGTGACTCAGAAGAAGAAAGAGTAACTGTATGGCCCTGAAAAAGTTAGTCATGAACAGCAGTAGGAAGAATAACAATGTTATATAATCTTAAATTAATTTAAAAGAATTATGAGAATTAACAGAAGTTAAAGAGATTTATAAAATAAAATTTACAACATTTTTTTGGAAAGACATTTTTGACACAGCTCCAATATACCTATATATATATATATATATATATATATACACACACACAAAAACACAGTAAACATAAAATTGCAAAAATAGAATGCCATGACCTCACATTCTGCTGCAGGGGTCAATGTCACCTGAAATAAAATACATAAATAACGCAGACACTACAAGCACAATAGAACTTAATTAAATATGTGACAACCATAAATAATACAAGGTCAGCCACCAGGTGCCAATCTTCAGGGGAGGATGAAACCTGTCAGAAGCTCAGCCGTCGGGTGCATCCTCTCCTGAAGATTGGCACCCGGTGGCTGACCTTGTGTTATTTATGGTTGTCACATATTTAATTAAGTTCTATTGTGCTTGTAGTGTCTGCATTATTTATGTATTATATATATATATAAACACACACATTCTAGTGTATCATAATCACCAATATTTCTTACATATTCATTAAATACATCCATATACTCCAGTTTATTTTCTTCTTTCTCTTCAAATAATTCATAGTTTCTTTCAAAAAAATCATTCTGCATAAGGAGAAATTCTGGACCTGAAACCAAGAAAAAGGTCATGATTGTAGCAAACACCATAAAACTCTTATGAAGTTCATACATTTAAGGTCTAAATAGTGAATCTGACTCTGTCAAACTACAAAATAATTTTGATCTTCTACTACATTCTCCAAAAGATATTTTTCAAATGAATTAAAACTTCAAATAAGTGTGATTAAGACATTTATTCATTCAGATTCTATGCTTTTTTTATGCAAAATGATATAGTTTTAATTGGTCAGTTAAAAAGTAAAACACTGCAACTGGTTAACAGAAAAAGTCATAAATCTGATTTGCTTCATATCAAAATGGTACACAAAGGTGTCAGTATTTTAATCAGTAAATGTGAGCATACAACTTTTTTGTCCCACAGTGAAAATAATTTTTTCCTACAAACTGCTGCTTCATCTTACAGACCTATCTACCATTAAACTTGTTTCCTCTTTGGGCAAAATATTGACTTTCAGTTCTTGTAAGACAGACACCAAAAAGAAGGGGCAGCAACATGATAATAATAGCAAGAGAGTTATTGTGTTCAATTGTAAATTTCACTGTCAGAAAGTATTTCAAAATAATTAAAAAATTTTGAAAGCTGTATGCTAACTTCATTTTCTTTTCCCATAGAGATAAACAATGATTTTTGAAATATGTGTGCGTGTGTTATGTGGTACACAAAACCCCCAAATTTTCAGGCACCAGCTCCTTTTCTTCAAGAGATACGAAGAGAAAACCATGACCAATTTAAACAAAAACTACACATACAGAATTATGACCTTCAACAGTCAAAATGAATGTATTATATATATTCCTTAGATAGTGCTCAATAATTCAGTGCAAATTCAACAACCAAAACTAAGGAGCATTATATAACATTTATATTAATAGTTGTATTTCAAAATAGGTTTTCATTTCAGAAAGTTCAGCTTTGTGTTCTGGTGTAAATCATCAATAAAATCACTAATCAATAAGTACACTTATAAGCTCCCGTGTGAAATCGATGCTGTAGCTACGGACATCTCTGATGCTTACTCTGCATGCATGCAGTTGGCTTGTACTGCGGAATTTCAGCCTGAATCACTACTGATGATATTGCTGCAGAATATACAGCTCTGTCGACAATAGTGCCAAAAAGTAGATACTGGTACATCTTTATTATTCTGATTTTACAGTAAGTAGTAAAAAAAAATCATAAACAAACAAAAAATTGTACACTGAACTTGTTGCTTTACAAGGAGATGGAAGTTTTATAAGAGAAATCCAAATCATGAAAAGTAAACTTTTCAGAATAGAAGTTGAAAATTCAGGTATCAGGTAAACATTTTCAAGTGCCTTGGATTTATCTAACCCTGACTATACATATGCATACATAGAGACAGGCTTTTAAAACTTATATTCACAGTGATTTGTAACAAAGCATTGTTTACAGCTGTTCATAAAAAAAAATTGATCAAAAATAGATGAAAATAGGCCTCAGAAATTGCTCAGCTATAACAAAAAAATAAATAAAATTTACCATGTACCATTAAATTTCATTTATCATAAACACAGAGGCCCAAGTCTGTGATGATGACAGATCAATGGGGTACATATTGCCCACTCTGGCACAAGGAATACACGAGCCTAATGTTCAATCATCTCACTAGTTTTGTTGATCCACAAACCCTGGCTTCACAGCCTGAAGGCTCATGGAGTCCCCTCAAAAGCTGCTTCTTTACCAGAAGAGTAATGGATTTGGGGCCAGAAGGTTATCTGAGATCAATACAGCCATGATATTCATCATTCCTTACCTGGAGGTAAGTTTTCCTTCATTATCTACCACAGTAGTTATCATGCTGTGCTTATAAGAATCAAAATATCACTTTTTCTTCAGAAGATATACTCTTTTGCTAATTGAACACATAAAATGTCCTTTTAACAGCTATTTCTAAAAATAAAAATACTGTATATCTTAGGCACACATGATGCGAATGAGTTGATATGGTGGTATTTTAGTTTCATCACCAACAGATTCAAGTACCTGGGCCCATTCTAAAAATTGGAGTAAACTTTTAAAACAGCACCTTGATGTGTACACCTGTGGCTTTCTTTGCATATGGACTGAGTTTGCAAATGTCTGAAAAATTTATAGATTTCTGAGAAACACCCTTTATCCTTTTTTTTTTAACGACCACCATGAGCAACTCAATGGGCTATAAGTAGTAGCTCGTCCCTAATTTAGGGCTACTGACTCCAGGGAAGGGGGAGAGCCAGTGCTGTAAGACAAACACAACATCCATGCCTTAGTGGGATTCAAACCCTGACCCATCTCGGATGAATGATCATAAGCCATCACTTAGACCACTACGCCACCAGGGCGGCCCCTTTATCTTTAAAATTTTGCATAAGTAACAATGATATGGCACAATCTTAGTTTCAGTATGAGTGAAAGAGATGAAAAGTGAAAAAAATTCTAAATGACATTTAGAATCAATTCATAGCAGTTACATAAACTTTTAATGGAGGAACATTCTGGTAGTAACTTTTACCTTCATTAGCCTCACAGTAAATGAAGATGACATGAGGTGATAAACACATGTTTAATCAGTTGTAAGATTTGAGAAAGTATTTCCAAAAAATGGGGATATGACACTGCGAATCCGAACTGCAAGGATTAACACTAAGGTAAATTTCCAAACTTTTGCAAAACCTGAGGGACTGTAGCACTGGCTGAAGTCGAAATAGGAATTTTGTACTTCCGCCTCATAGTACAACAGTTTACATTGGCAGCACATTTCTCAACATTACTAAATATTTGGCTGAGCACAAAAAGGATGTTACCCAAGGTAGATCTAATTTTCCTTGGCTTTACTCACTCTCACCGATACTTCAGCAGTGCCTCTCTAGAAGAATACCACAAAAATTGCTCCTTTCATCAATAAAAGAGCATTTTGGGGATAACCTTGAAATTTCCATCTCTTCAAATTGTAATACCAACAGTCCATATTTTATCTCCATCATTTGGAAATCCCTCCTATCATTTTGTAACAACTATAATCAAGAGCTTAAAACTAAATCTGGAAACCAGTCTAGCTCCACTGTATACAGGTGATCAAGATCCAAGTTGGGTTGAAAGCTTCTGGTAACCTTCAGTTTCTTTTGGAACATAATGTTGCATGTTCTATCACAATCTATATTGATATTTATCTGTTACATGTGCAGGGGTCATGCTGCCAATCGCATTCTTCGCAATTTGTGAAAAAAAATTTGTTTTGGCAGTGAATAAAAAGCATTGGCGAAAATACTGGCAATTACCTTTTTTATTTACTTCCAAGCAAAAACAATATTTAATTTTTATTCAATTTGTTATTTGAAAAATGAAATTCGAATGTTAGTTACTTTTTCTTTGTTTACATCGTGCATGCGATAGAGATCAATTACATGAAAAGAGTGACAGTATCGCTGACATAAGACCCTTCTCTCCTATGCTCCTGCTTGCCCAATCTTGCTTCGACCCAACTCTGCGGTCGATCCATGTTTTGTCTTCACTTCTCTTGAGCACCACTAAAAGGTTATATTCTTGCAACACCATTGATGATATAATGTGATTTCATTTCACACTCCTTTTGGCAAACTAGTCATTCCGGTATTCGCATTCCGCCTGGGTTGATATTGAAATTTATCCTGTCAATAATTCTTGAAATTTATCCGGTCAATAATTCTTAAAACTTATCTTGTCAATAATTCTTTGTTTAGAAATTTTATAGGTAGTAACAAATGCAAAATCGAAAATAAGTGTCTGTACTTTTTTCTATCAGGATTCAGGATCTTTATAACATAATATTTTGCTGCTTAATTGCAAAGAATCTGTAACCTATTATTTTTGTACTATTTAGCACTTTATGTTCTTATGGGTTTGATATTTTCAATGGAAAGTGAAAAAAGAAATATGCAACTTCAGATTACATTTGGTGAAAAAAAAAATTGAATTTGGCGAATGGGTTGGCGAAAACTTTAAAAAAGCCAGCAACCACTGCATGTGTTAATTTAGAAAGCTTATTCAAAACAATGAATAAGCTTTCTAAATGCTGCATGTAGATCTCCAGAAATAAAGGAGAGAGTGGAAAACCCATGTACACCTAGCTAAGCAACAAGTTCGCAGTTCCTGATTGGCAAAACACAAAGTGTATTGCCTTCTTTCACGAATTGCCAATCCCTCAGGTTTTGCAAAAATTTAGAAATTTATCTTTGCGTTAGTCCTGGCACTTCAGACTCACCATATCATATCTCCATTATCTGGAAATACATTCTCAAATCTGGCAACAACTGATTAAACATGTGTTTACCACCTTGTATCATTTTCATTCCCTGTAAGCTGATGAGGGTAAAAGTTACTGAATGTTCTTCCATTCAATGTCTGTCACATAACCGTTATGCATTGATTCGAATGTCATTTAGAATTACTTTCGCTTTTCATTTGTTCTGTGTTACGTGTTTCCGCTGTAATACATTTTATCTATTATACCAGCTCCAGCTACTGTTCACCATCCTTTCAAGTACAAAATTTTGACATTTTGTGCTTACATAAATATAGCATTCTCATACTGATCTAACAATGAAAACCTCAATAAAGAACTAAATTGGATTAAGAAACTGGCAACTGAAAATGGACATAATAAAAGAATGGTAAATAAAATCAATAACAAAGAATTTAATTGAAAAAATCATAAATCAGTGGTAGGCAATGCACATAACCAAAAAATTGTTAACTTTAGGCGTGCTTCCAACTACCATAAAAACCTACTGAATTGAAAAAAAGAAAGAAACAAATCTGAAATCTATTGTGGATCCATACCATACATTGGAATAATCTCCAAAATAGTCAAGAATATCTGTTCTAAATGTAATCTGAATTTTGGAGGAGAGGTACTGTAACTAATATAGAACAGATATCAAACTCTCATAAAAAAAAAAAAAAAAACAGTTCTGTCAAAATCTGGTGAATAGAAAATTCATAGCAAAAGATAATAGAAAATACACTCTTTGCCAAAAAAAAAAAAAAAAACGAAGCACCCGAGAAAGTCGCTTGATCCAGATGAAACTCCGCATGCAAGTACCTCAGGATCAAATATGCAAATATACATAATATCTAAGGTAATTTACCTGATGTTGTCAAAGTATTTCTCACGTTGTTTGCTCTGTGAGGCACGTGCTCCCGGCCCCAAGAGGTCCCTTACGTAACGGACCTTTGGTTAGTTTTTAAAAAAAATTTGCTGAAATAAAACAGTTAGGTTATATATTTTCAGTTTCACATTCATTCACTTGCACAATCAAACGTTTAAAATTTACTATTAATTAAAAGATTTTAGTAGAAAGAGTTATACTCATCGGGTCAGGAGACTTCTCACAAAGGGTTCGTTGTTACGGCAAGCACTTTCTGCTGTACTTTACTGCCATCTTCGGGCCACTATTTCTACACGAGGGTTCCTCGTGTGTGTGTAGTTTTGGAGTTGCTTGTCGGGAATCGATGTGAAGGTCTGCTGCCTATATGATGGGAAGGTTTGCTGACTGATTGCTTGTCGGGAATCGATGTGAAGGTTTGTTAGGTGATTTGTTTCCAATGTGTCGCCATCTATTGGATGAGTTAGTAGGTATCAGCAGTAAGTATAATTCTATTGTGTGTCTGTATGTGTTAGGGGATTTGTTTCCAATGTGTCGCCATCTATTGGATGAGTTGGTAGGTATCAGTCGTAAGTATAATTCTTTAGTGTAGATATTTTTGGGCTATTATTATTTGTTCGTAGAAACAGGGGTATTTTTTTTTTTGTTCTTTGTTTATTGGTGTGATTTTTTGTAATTTTTTTTTCTTGTTTTTTTTTTTGCCTTTTTTTATGGATTTTTTCTTTTTTTTTTTTACAGGTTATTTCCAGGCTGTGTCTAGTGTGGTGGGGTCTTGTAAGTTGCATATTTTATCTTTTTTTTGTTCAATTATAACGCTTTCGGAAATTCTTAATTCTTTTTCGTTTGTGTGGGTGGTTAGTAATTTAATATTTTCAAAATCAGGGTATTGTTTATGTTTAACACAGTGTTGGATAAGTGCAGTTTTTTCTTCTTTTTTGTTCCAGTTTTTATATGTTGATGTAATCTTTTTATTAATCTATTTTTTGTGCTGCCAATGTATGATATGTGGTCTTCAGAACTCTGTGAAACAATAGGAATTTCATATACGCCTGCTGATTGTAGTATATTATAAAAGAAGACTTAAATTTTGAATACAGAGTTTTTAGAAAACCAACCTATGACCTATAATTGATCCCATATCAATCTGAACACCCAAAAACTCATAAAGTAAATGGTATTAGGAATTGAGTAAAAAGAGCCTTCACACATTCCTCAAATAGAAAATACAGAGAAGAAATTCAGTGGATTATTAACACAACCAAACAATTTGGATATGACACAAAAACTTTCAAAAAGCTAATTTTTGAATACAAGATGAAATTAAGAGTCTAGACCAAACATCCCAAAAAAGAAATACAAATTTTCAGGTTCTTTCCCTTTTATAAGAGGACTGAGTGGAATTTTTTAAGATTAATGAAGAAAAACAACATTATTTTTGGACATTCAGTTTAGAATATTGGTGACTTAATTATAAGGAAAAAAAGTAACAATAATATACTACAATCAGCAGGCGTATATGAAATTCCTATTGTTTCACAGAGTTCTGAAGACCACATATCATACATTGGCAGCACAAAAATAGGTTAATAAAAAGATTACATCAACATATAAAAACTGGAACAAAAAAGAAGAAAAAACTGCACTTATCCAACACTGTGCTAAACATAAACAATACCCTGATTTTGAAAATATTAAATTACTAACCACCCACAGAAACGAAAAAGAATTAAGAATTTCCAAAAGCATTATAATTGAACAAAAGAAAGATAAACTTACAAGACCCCACCACACTAGACACAGCCTGGAAATCACTTATTAAAAAAGAAAAAATCCATAAAAAAAGGCAAAAAAAAAAAAAGAATATTAAAAAAAATCACACCAATAAACAAAAACAAAAAAAATACACCTGTTTCTACAAACAAATAATAATAGCCCAAAAATATCTACACAAAAGAATTATACTTACGACTGATACCTACCAACTCATCCAATAGATGGCGACACATTAGAAACAAATCACCTAACACATACAGACACACAATAGAATTATACTTACGACTGATACCTACCAACTCATCCAAAAGATGGAGACACATTGGAAACAAATCCCCTAACACATACAGGCAGCAAACCTTCCCATCGATTCCCGACATGCAACTCCAAAACTACACACACGCGAGGAACCCTCATGTAGAAATAGTGGCCAGAAGATGGCGGTTAAGTACCGCAGAAAGCGCTCGGCGTAACAACGAACTCCTTGTGAGACGTCTCCTAACCCGATGAGTATAACTCTTTCTACTAAAATCTTTTAATTAATAGTAAATTTTAAATGTTTGATTGTGCGAACGAATGAATGTGGAACTGAAAATATATAACCTAACTGTTTTATTTCTGCGAAATTTTTTTATAACTAACCAAAGGTCCGTAACGTAAGGGACCTCTCGGGGCCGGGAGCACGTGCCTCACAGAACAAACAACGTGAGAAATACTTTGACAATATCAGGTAAAATACCTTAGATATTATGTATATTTTAATCAAAAGCACGTTTATAACATAAGACAACCTACGAGGTTGCCTCATGAATTGCATTTTTCGTAAATATGCAAATGATTAAAAATAACCAACGGTGAAATAATAGCCTGCCACAGTACATGGGAACAGTGCATCAAGAAGGGTGTATCAAGAGCAAAGCTCACATGCAGGGACAACTGTGACAGCGAATTGCAGTTGTTTTTACCTATATGGACTGCAAGGATGCCTCAAATTTGGATTTGTGCACAATACGAGCAGTTCAGCAAGTTTGAGAGAGGACGTATAATTGGGCCGAGAGAGGTTGGTTGATCAAGTTGCCATATTGCCAGGCATCTGGCTCTGAGCGATGCTGAAATCGGACGATATTGGCACCAATGGGTCAAGGAGAGCACAACCCAACAGCACACAGGAAATGGGACAGCCAAGGACAACAACAGAACTAGAGGATTGAGGGATTGTAAAAGCCACATGAACGGAACCGAGCTTGTTGCTCTCAACCATCCGTGGCCACATTGTGTTGTCTCCAAGTACAAAAGTGGCCATCTGGACCATTGCCAGATGACTTGTGGCATGGGACTACATTCAAGGAGGCCACTCCGCCATCTACTACCAACCATCACCAGCATCAGTTGCAGTGGTGTCTTGCCCGATCAACATGGGATACCGCCCAGTGGCATCGTATTGTCTTTAGTGATGAGTCACAATTTGCACTTGGTGCCGATAACCAGCGCATATGTTCTGGAGACGAGCAGGCCAGCACACGACTCACACTCGATATAAAGAGATTGAGTATCTCTGTATAATTGCTATTACGCATGTCAAAACGTGGACTTGGAGATTATTGTGCTGCAGAAAGTTATCACTATTATTATTTTAAAAATAAAACTAGGTAAGAGCAGTTACTTACATATATACATCCTGAGGTCACTATCATTTTTCCACTCGTATATACCATAAGTTGTTCAGTCCCAGATGTTCAGTGGCCATGCATTGCAAACAGTCCCATGGTGACCATTATAAAATGATAAGCAACACAAAGGTAGTAGTCGGCCTCAATATTCATGCCATATATTGCATCGTAAACTCAAAGACAGTACAACAGAAACAGAAAACTATATTACTACATATACCACAGTCAGGTTGAAAAGCTAACAAGGAACGAATCTAAAAAGCTACAATGAACGAATCTAAAAAGCTACAATGAACGAATCTAAAAACAAAATAAAACTTGAAATGCTAAAAGGAACGATGAATGAACTATTTACATAATGTATACACCACCACCTCACATCCACCAGCGTCCCCAGATGCGTTTCGCACTAGTCTCTTCCAAGGCGTTTTCAACAGGAATGAAACATATGTTAGTAATGTTTTATACCTACGTAAGTCATGAAGTACATTACACATGGATCAGGTTCTCACTTATAGGGAGATGTCATCTGGTGTCAGAGTTTGATTCTCTTGTATTTGTCGTAGTCTTTTAATTTTATTGTCTTCTTTTCATCCTTTTTTTGGTGCATACTAAATTTCTCCAGGCATATGAAAGTTCATATGGTGAATTACTATTGCAATTTGATGATTTGGTCTCCTCAATTAAGATTTATTTGCAGCGATCTGCATAGCTTTCCAACTTTTTTGTTAATTTATCAATTTTATGTCTTCCCATAGTGGTGTGCATTGGTTGTTCAAACAAAAAAGGATAAGTGCAGTTTTATTTTATTTTCTGAACCAATTGCTGATATGTTCCTATAGTCTTAACCTGATATTTCTTTTTGTGCTTCCTATATATTGGCTGACAATCTTATTTTGGCTATCCCCTATAAGTGTTGAGTAAACACCTGCTTTCTGTAATATCAATGTGTTTCTGTGGTCACAAGTTAATGTATCTTCGATATTTTTGGTTTTTATAATAAAGCTCAAGTTAATTTTTTTGCATTCTTCTTTTAGTATACTATTTATTTCATGGTTGTAAGATATTGATCCACAATATTTTATTTCTTTTTTATCAGTTAGTATTCTAAATTGATCATTTCTTGTCTTCCTTGTTATTTTCTTAATAAGATTAGTTATTACTTTGAGGTCATATCCAAATGTTGTAGCCACATTTCTGATCCAGTTGAGTTCTTTATTTAAAAATCGGTTATTAGAAGTCTGTGTTAACGCTCTATTGATGTACGACCTGAAGGCTGAATATTTATATGATACAGGATGGTGAGAATTTGTAGGAATAACAATGGCAATATAGTTGGTTTTTCAGTATACCTGGAAATCAATTCTATTATTTTGTTTATTATGGAATAAAATATCTAAATAAGGTAAGGTATTATTCTATTCTTTTTCTATTGTCACATTGATGGATTCATAATACTTGTTATATTCTTTGAGAAAAACCTATAATTCTTTTTCACTACGTTCCCAGATCATGAAGATGTCATCCACGTATCTACAAAAAAATGCTGGTGGTAGAATATTATTATTTTACATTATAGATTTTCAATCTGCTGTAAGACCACTTTAGAAAGCAATCCTGTAATAGGGGAGCCCATAGGAGTACCTGCGATTTGTCTGTATATTGTACCTTCAAAATCAAAATAATTATTTTGGTCAATAAAAATCAATGCTTTTTTTATGTCTTCAATTTGTACTATTGGAATATTGTTTCTACGTAATTCTGATTCAATAAGGTTTATAGCTTCAAGCGTGAGAGTATTTGGATACAATGACACAATATCTAAACTGGTAAGTATTGCTTGACTATTGTTCATTATACTATTATTTCTATTTTGAATTAGTTTAATTACTTCATCAGAGCTGTTAACAGAAAATTCGTATTGTTTGTAAAAGGATGCTCGATATTTATATAACACTCTTTCACGGTTCATTGTTGGTCCTGTATTTTTCGACACTGTTGGTCTAAGAGGATTATCTGCTTTGTGAGTTTTTACTTTCCCAAAGATTTTGAGAATGGTTGTTCCTATTGGTGGATATACATTCTTCTTAATTGAGTCTGGGAGGAAACTGTGGTTTTTAAAACAGCAAGTTGATGTTTTATTCTTTCAATTGGATATTTCTGAATGACTTCAACCTTCAATTCTTGTATTGTCTTGATCATTTTTTCTTTATACTCAGTTTTGTCCATATAATGAGTTGTTTAGTTTTGTCAGACATTGTTATTTTTATTGCCAGATTTTGTCGTAAATCCATCAAAGCCTGCCTTTCGTACAATATTAAGTTTGGTTTTTCATTTGCTTTTTCTTTCATGATTCTTGTTGCTGTTCTATTTATTTTGAAATGTACGGGATCTTGAGATGTTCTTGGTAATGTAGTAATTATCTCTTCAATCTCTGGGATTAGTTGTTCTGTACTTATGTCCTGTTTATAAGCATATTTGCCTCCTCTATTGAGTGCATTCATTTGTAGTTGGCTTGATTTTACTTGGGATAGGTTTATATATGTATTCAGTATGGCAGTTATATGATATTTTTGTTTTTGATTCTTTTCTATCAGTGCACTTAGTTTTTGCCAATGGTGATTTTGATTTGCCTTTTTATTTTTCTCTATACATATATGTACAGTAAAACCTCGAAAATCTGGCATTGACGGGACCGAATGAGTGCCGCATTTATGAAAATTCCGGATTTCTGAAGCTATCCAAAAATTGGGTAATGGGTGTTACGCAAAGCACGTACTTACACATAACAGGTCACTTTAACGTAAATTTGCACAACTACACCTTATAAATATGCACGGGTCGCGCTCACAATCGCATTCTTCGCAATTCACAAAAAAAAATTTTATTATTGGGGTTTAACGACCACTATGAGCAACTCAGTGGGTTATAAGCAGTCATCCATCCCGAATTTAGAGTCACTGGTTCCAGGGAAGGGAGAGAGCCAGTAGCGTAAGACAGACACAATATCCATGCCTCACCGGGGTTCAAATCCGGACCCATTTCAGATGAAATATCGTTTTGGCAATGGAAAAAAGTTTTGGTGAAAATATTGGTGATTACCTTTTTGTACTATTTATTATAAAACTCTGTCGAAAAGAATTGAATTTAGCAAATAGTTAGGCAAAAACTTGAAAAAAGCCAGAGCAACCACTCAGGCTGGGCAAGATGTATCGATACATCGCAGAAACCTGACGTGAATTTTACATCGATGTTACGGTTTTTCGGCTGACGAAACTACGATACACCGCGAAGGCAATTACTGCGATGCATCATGAAGACCGATGTAAATATCATTACACAATCGAATCCACAACTACCACCACCAAGCACAGATCATCATCACACCTTCGACACGCATTTTGAACATACATGCCGATTCGTCGCCTCATTGGTCCACGTCACTTTAGCATGGGCCCAATGAAATGACGAATTTGAGAAACCTCCCGATGTTACACGTAGATGGCTATTGGCAGTTCGCACGCTGATATCAGATGATCTCATGTGTTGTTGATACAGTACATCGGGAAATGTCCATGGTTATTGGTGAAACATCGGATGTTCTCATGAAAAGAAAATCAGAAAAGTGCCGGATTTCTGAAGTTGCCGGTTTTCTGGATGGCAGATTTTCAAGGTTTTACTGTATTATTGTTAATATATTATCAGTGTCATCTTCTTGATAATTCTTTCTGATATCACAGTATAAGTTATATGCATGTTTTGATAATTGGTAAATTTTTTGTCTTTTTGTTCGTATTTCACATTTCAGTCTTTTAATTTCGGCAGTACTTACTATTTTCTTGTCTTTGATACTGATAGCTAAAGTCTTGATTTTCAAGTAATTCAGTATAACTTCATTATCATGACATTGTTTCAGAAAGTCCAGATGGTCAACTTGGTCACTTATTTTATTCTCGTTTTTTTTTTTTTTTTTTAAGTTTTTGACGTCATAGTTATGCATTATTGTCTGATCCCATTTTACATTATATGTTATGCTTCCCGTCGATGTTTTGGTGTTGTATAATATCACTAGAATGCCATATAGATATTTTATGTATATCTTCCGTATTAGGGTGTCACGTGCTATACGTGGTTGAAATACTTGATATAAAAAGATTCAGTATCTCTGTATCATTACACATGCATAACAGTAATTATACAGAGATACTGAATACCTTTATATCAAGTATTTCAACAACGTATAGCATGTGACTTCCTAATACGGAAAATATACATGAAAAATCTACATGGCTCACACACTGTAAGTGACTGTCTGGAGAGCCATTTCCTACAATAGCTGGACACCCTTGGTAGACCTCCGTATAACCGCGTGGCTTAACGGAATGTTGATGATACTCTACGACAGGGGTGCACAACCTTTTTATAAGTGGGGGCCAAGTTTATTTTTACATAATAAGTGGCGGGCCGCAAGTTACCTTTTCACATAGGCACTTGCCAAACCCTACCGCTAAAGCTAATTTTACTATTATCCGAATAACCTATTTTACCAGCAGACAAAAAATGTGTTTCAATACCATTTTTGTGTCCTCTAAATGGTTTAAATCCATTTTTGAAGTTTTTTGGCAAATTGCGTTATTAAGTTATCAAATTACTGATTTACAATCAACTTACTCCTAAATGGAAAAGGTTTAGGGGTATATAAAATAAAATAATACTATCACAAGGTTGTAAAATTTTTATTTTTACAAAAAACAGAATTCTTAACATCAAAGTATATAAAAAATTAAAATCAATATATCGTCAAACAGACCATCAAATCAAGTAGTAGCCTAATGCTCCTAATGAGATGCTTGGCATTGTTTATTTTTCAATAGTCTGTCAATATCAGGTTCAATGTTAGAGATGGTAATGCGCAAGTTTCCCTCCAATAGTGTATCACTTAAACGGGAACGACACTTTGACTTTATTTGTTTCATCAAAGAAAACGATTGCTCGCATAAGTAGGTACTTCCAAACAACGTTGCCGTTTTTAAAGCATGATCTTTGAGCAATTTCATTTCTTTCGGTAAGTAATTTTTGTAAAATTCTAGGAGAGAAACTTCAGAGTATTTTGTTTTTAACTCATTGTTACACTGAAGATCAATTAATTTCATCTGGAAATCTAGTGGCACTGACGCAACGTCAGTAGTGAATGGTAGAGAAAACATATCAAACAAAACCTCAAATTTTCTTATATCTTCAAATCGTCTTTTAAACTCATTGTGAAGGTCCACTACAAGAGATGCATATTTAGCCACATTTACATGGAATTCAGAACTTTCAACAAAACTTTTCATTGTTGGAAAATTTGCTAGTAGTCCATTGCTTAGTTGTGACTGCCATAAACTGAGTTTAACCTCAAATGATTTTAATATATAACACATGTTGTTGATCATGTTGTTTTTACCTTGAAGCTTAATGTTTAATTCATTGAGATGTTGGGTCATATCAACTAAAAAACATAAATCACTCACCCATTCGCTGTTCTCAAAATGTGCTGCTAGTTGAGACTCATTACGACTGTGTAAAAACATTATGCAGGGATCATAGCATACTTCTGGAAAATTTTAGGTAGGAATTTTAGGACTTTTTAGAAAAATTTTAGGAAAATTTTAGGAGTGTATTTCAATAAAAACTAGATGTATATTTGTATACATTTAGTAAAACAACTTTGTATACATTGTAGAGCTTGCTTCACACCCTTCAACCATATATACTGATAGACTGCGCATGACATCAAAATTTCTGGCTCCAACATAAAATCACATGACATCAGTCTCAAAAGATGGGTTACACCTGCTGTTCTTATGGTTGCTCTGAGCGATATGGTAAAGAAAGTTCTATGATTTTCCATGGGTAAGACACGAATTAAATACCTAAGTCAATAAAGTTCAATTACTTAACCAGAAACTTGCAGCTATTGATATTAAAAATATAGTAACTTAAGAAAAAAAAAATGGAATGCATGTTCCAAATTCTTTGCAAATGTTCATCACATTATAAATCACAAAATGTAAACAACCCGATCATGCATGTATATAGCTCATAAGTAAACTTACCTGAAGAGTTTTCATTATATATGAGGCGCATTCACATAATACACCGAAAATACTGAAGTTCTGCAGCGTAAATTAGTAATCATAACAGCATTTTTACACGAAATTTGGAGTCTGATGATGACGTGCCCAATGTTTGAGCCATGGCGGCTTTGATGCGGTTATTGCCAATGCGCAGTCCATTAGTATATATGGTCGAAGTTCACACGCAAATTTTTTGCATAACGTCTAATGTCTAAAGTTTAAGTATGATTTACTTCTAATGTTCAGTTCTTATCTTTTCACGTGTTATTATCATATTCAAGTATATTTACCACATTCAAGTTTCACTTTGAACATTAATATGCTGTTGAACCAGAAGCAATTCACGATTTTCACAGTAAAGTTTTCAGGTTTCACATTAAATTATAATATCCTAAAAAGGTAATTGAAAACCAAGAACTATGTACAATTGTTCACTGAATTACTTTTTTCATATTATTGTTTCAACCTTTTCCTGATAAGCCTATCTTTTTCTGCTTCCACCACAACTAATTTACTTTCAGTTTTCTTTATTTCAGCTAAACCTTGTATGATCAAGTTAGAGGCAACTGCTATTTCAACAGTATTTTGTTTTTCTACAGCTTTTCTCATTCTTTCTGTTCCCTCTTGAATTACTGCTAGGGAGGCTTCTTTATCTTTTTTAAGCCTATTTATTTCTGCATCATTTTCTTTTATTTTGTCATCAAACTCAGCTTTTCTTTTTTCTCTAGCTGCTTTTCCTTATTTTCCCTCTCTTTCTGCTTCCTTTCTTTTACCTTTTTTGATTCTTCTTCCTTCAGCTTATCAACATACTCTTTATAAAATTTATGTGAATCACGAACACTATTTAACAAATTTCTTGTTATGGGAACTTTACTTACACATCCATAGTGTTTAATGGCCCCTTTAACTATTCTTAATGATGTTATAGTTGAGTCTTTTAAGTTAGCCTTGTCCTTCCTTAACAGAACAGTGTTAACCGAAAATCCCCTTTCTGCATCAGCATTACCATGAGGTAAAACTAAAATTGACTTGATGAGTTTAGCAAGATTTGAGTATTTTTCTTTTCCGCTAGAGTCTTTAATACTAAATATATTACGCCAGTAATGATCAATCCGCACTGGAATATGCCCTTCCTCTGAAAATTTCACTAGTTCATCTAGAGTTGGCTTATCGCAATTTAAAAGTTTCCACTATTCTCTTACTCTACCAATTTGTTCCTCAGAAAGATGCAAAATACTTGAAATTCTGGTTATTTCCGAAAGTCCTTAAGTGACTGAAAGTTGAGTTGACTCTTTCTTTGGTTCTTTTACCTTTAAAACTTCAATGTCTCTTAGCTTTTGATTGCAGAATGGCAAATTTATAAATATTTTGTGGTTGCAATTAGTGATGATCTTACATCTAAGAGAAATAATTTCTGCCTGGTCTCCTGAACATTCCTCAGGAGATTTTTTGTCTTCATACCAACTTCTAACTCCCCTAGTTTTTTCCATGAATTTTTGTTTTCAAAATCTACATTCTTTAGGTCTTCTCCAAATTTCCCTGCAATAACATCATCTTGGATAAACTGAGCCATAACATTCCTCATTAAAGTATTTAAATCAGAATATAACTGGTGTATTTTTGGTTCTTCACTCTGATAACATAATGAAAACTTTTCAAAATTTTGGTGTGAAAATGAAATTAATGCTAAATAGCAAGGAGTTAGCTCATTTTTCAGGAAACAGTGAATTCTTTTATACCTTGCCGAATTGCGTAGTTGTTTTTCAAATATTTTTTGAGATGGTAAGAAGTTTAAAAAATATTCTGTAATATTTAGCCATTGATCCAAGAGCCTCTGGGCTACAGAACCAACGGTTAACCATCTGTTGCTGACATGACGCAAAAGAAATTTGGCTGTGACCAATGTTATATCCTCGACAGATTTATAATCCTCTCGTCTTGCAGCACTACTCTTTAAAAAGTAATGCATATCAGTAGCAAATTTGTCAAAATCTATATTTAAGCTTGTCAAAAAAATTTTAAATGCATTACTAACAACATGCAGGTTGCAAAAACCTAGTTCCAAAGATTTCTGGCCTGTTTCTTGTTTTACAACTTCATTGAATTTGCGTAAAAGCACTTATTTACATTTGGGCTGTCCATGGATACACAAATAATTCTGTTCAACGAAATATTGAAGGATGATAACACATCAAGAATTTCTTTTAGCAAAATATCTGCTGTTGCATGACCCAGAAAAACGCTTGTTAGGTATCGGCAAGAAACTGAATTTATTTCTGAAGACCAGTACCTGAGATACACATCCAACTGCCGTTTCACTTGTGTATTTGTAGTTTCATCAAATGCTATAGTAACCTTTGCTGGGCTACTAGATGCAATGCCTTTTTTCAAATCATCTTCAAAATATTTTGACAATCCATGTGATATCACATAAGAAACTTTTTTCTTTAAGTTGCATTTTGGCTGCAATAGCAGAATCAGGAAACATTTCTTTGAAAAGTTCAACTGTTTCAGTGCATGAAACAAAAGACATATTGTCCTTAGCAACTTTCATGGCCCATAATGCTTCAGCTTTAGGCAACTGTAAATCATGACTCAGTACTTCACTAATATTTGTTTTGGGCTGAAGATCCCGTCCTCCAAAGGCTTTCAGGATGGACTTATTTTGAAATTTACTTTGAAATTTCTGCAAATGTTTTTTCCTTTATGATGCGCTTTTACTTGTGAAAAGCCACTATTAGAAATATTGAAAATTTCTGAACACAATATACACTTAGCAGAAAATATTGTTTCAGTTGCAGAACACCATTCTTTCAACTTCACTCCGTCCAATTCTTTGGCGAGCCACGCATCTTGAAATTTCGTTTTGGATTTAGGCATCTTAAACATTTGTATTACTAACCAGAAAATGAAAGGGAAGTACAAAAACACGTTCCAATATTACAAAACCAGACAACTTCCCGAAGTTTGGCTGCAAGGATGTCAGAAGATAGAAAAAAAAAAAAAAAAAAGCAGATCACCACTAGAGAACTGAACCTGCACACAGCACAGAGAACACCATAAAAGACGCAAAACCAGAAACTATCATACACATCTCACGCAAGTTCAGTCAAAGCGAGTTGGAGCCGAGATATATTGCGCATTGAAGGTCGCTGTCGCCGACGCACGATCGAAGGTCAATGATCACGTGCTTTACTGCCTGCCACGATAACACTCAGCTACCAACCCATCGTCATTACCGGAGGTTACGGAAGGAGACCACATGTTTCCTCTTTGCTTCCACCCACCTGCGGTTTACAATAACAAAACATCAGCAGAAAGAGGAGGTTCCACAAGGCATGTACAAAAATAAAGTACGATCTTCTGCGTGCCACGGAGTTCGTCTGCAAAGCGCAAACCAGGGGTGAAAATGACCCCTCCCCTTTTCCCTTAGATCTCTTGTTACTCTCGAAAACTGTCCGAAGGCACAAAAGTGGAGCGCCCGCCCCGAAGCAAGTGCATCTCGATGGCGTCATTTTCCGTCCCTTCAGCAGCACAGCATATAGGCTGTGTTTCTACAATAACAGGTCTTTTTACCTTACCGTAATGGTAAATTTATTGGCGTTAATAACGGTTGTATTTTTAATAAATAAGCTTACAAAAATTTTAGGAAGAATAGCAAATTTTAGGTATAATTTTAGGAATTTAAGGAGGGTTACAAAATATTAGGAATTTTAGGAGGAATGCGATCCCTGCATTATGATTTCTTGATGCAAGTCATACACTTGTTTCAGCATTTTCCCAGCACTAAGCCAACGAACTTGTGTAAAATAAATAACATCATCATATTGGGATTCCATGTCTGATAAGAATTCTCTGAACTGGCGGTGATTAAGAGCTCCGGCACGAAGGAAATTGACCACTTTAATCACAACCTTCATCACATGCTCCATACGTATGCTTTTAGCACACAGATTCTCTTGGTGTAAAATACAGTGAATAGTAACTAGATCACTGCACTCTTTAGCAAAATAGCTGACAGCCCCTTGTTTACTTCCAACCATGGCAGGTGCACCATCAGTTGCCATCATATGCCATGTAGTTTTTCCATATTTAAATTAAACTTCTCTAAAATATTTTTCACTTCACGATAAATATCACATCCTTTAGTTGTGTCTTTCATAGGAACCAATGCCAGTAATTCTTCTGAAATATGAAAATTCTCGTCAACACCACGCACAAAAATACAAAGCTGGGCAGTATCAGTCACATCTGTGCTTTCATCGATTGCCAGTGAGAAGTACTTGAAATCCAATATTTTTTCTTGTAGTGTTTGCTCAATGTCCACTGCCATTTCTTCTGCCCTCCTGGAAACTGTCATTCGATTAAGGCTAATTTTTGATATAATACTTTTTTCTCTGGGAATGCCACATTTGCCACTTCTTCCAAGCATTCCTTAACAAGCTCGCCATCTTGAAACGGCTTCATTCTTTTTACTAAAATCTTTGACACAATAAAACTTGCTTTTACCGCAATTTGCGATTCATCGTTAACCTTATGAAAAAGATTTTGTTGAAATTTTAATTTTCTTTGCAGTTCTTTTACTTTCTCTTTTCGCATATTACCAGAAAATTCGTTGTATTTTGAAGCATGTTTTGTCTCATAATGCCTTCTTACATTGTACTCTTTCATAACACCAACTGTTTCTTTGCAAATTAAACACGTTGCTTTGCTGTTGTATTCAATAAAAAAATATCTCTCACTCCAGGTCTCTTGAAACACTCTACACTCGTCCGTCACTTTATGCTTTTTTACAGACATGATACTGATATTATAATAATAATGTAGAAACTCTGTAAACTGCACACAAGCTGTAACAACACACAAACAACTCACAAACGTGAACTCTGCCACGACAACAATGATACTCATAGTGCACGACGTGGCGTCCAGTCAGAAATAACAAACCTATAAATAGCCTCGCGCTACACCACTTCAAGGTCACACAGCGCCCTCATCCTCCCCTGCCGCACAACGATGAGTCGGTGTGTCAGTCACGTGCTCACATCCACTTGTATTGCAAGAGTGACTCCACAGTCAGTCTGAACCTTGCAGCAGTCTGGTTATGCAAAACTTAAAATCTGTCCAATAATTGTTTACTTTTTAATTTATTTTTAACAAACATTTTTATAATTTTCTTATTTCAACTAGGGCCTACAATAATGGGAAAAAATCTCATCATTCACAATATATATATTCACGTTTTCAATAGTATAAAATATTTATCCGCGGGCCGCATAAACTGACTTTGAGGGCCGCGGGTTGTGCACCCCTGCTCTACGACCTATTGTGCTGCCACTCCTGTCACAGCATCACCGAGCAATTTTGCAACAGGATAATGTCTGGCCACACATGGCACGACTCTCCCAGGCCTGCCTCTGTAATGCCGACATCCTACCAATGATCCGATTGCTCGACCTCTCACTGACAGAAAACTTTTGGAACATGATGGGGTGCCACCTACGCTCATCCTGGAATGTCAGTGAACTGGCATGCTATACCTCAAGACAGTATCCATGGTCTGTACATGTGTATACCATGCTAGGTAACCGCTTGTATCCGAGCCAGAGGTCGCACTACAACATACTAACTAGTTCCACTTGTGTAGCTGTTTTATCCAAATAAACGGTCCAACTGCTCTGTAATTGCAATCATTTCCTTTCCTATACATGTGCATTGCACATACCAATTTTCATCTTGATTGGATGTTTCCTTCTGCGTGCTTTGCAATTTTTTGGCAAAGAGTGTATATTCATGTAACTTTGTTCTCTTATTTTAAAGTCTTAAGTAGACCAATGTTTGCTGTCCTGAGCTGAAAGAAAGTTATAAAAAGTCAGGATAAACACTGGGAGACGGATCTTTGACAACTGAAATGTGTCGAGATATCCAGTACCAAAGTGTCACTTACAACAGCATAGTGGGAGGAAACAGAGAAGCAAATAAGCAGCAATGCTTGTCATAACTCCCATCAGTCCTTCAAGAGAGCCTTCAAAGTTGAGAAAAGTAACATGGAAGTAGCCTTTATCTCCGAAGAAAATTCAACATTAAATGTAAAGATTCTCATGATGGACTTCATCTGACAGCATCATACTAGGAGTTGAATAAAAAGCATGTATGGACTTTTTGGAATTATGAACTGCAGTAAAAAGCACTCAGAAGAAACCTTAAAATAAAATAAATACATGCGAAGAACAGAGCTCGAAATGGGCTGGTATACACCAATACTGCATACCAGCACTTCTTTTTTCCCAGTATTTCATACCGGCACTTTTTTCACCCAGAATTTACATACCTGTGCTAATCTTAGTAGTGGGAACTGCAGAAAAGACTTTTTTTATTTATTATTATTATTATTATTTTTTTTTTTTTTTTTTTTGTGCCTGACTTACGATTGTGCATTCTTAAACACAGAAACTTATGTGCTTCATGCTTTTGAAAAACAGCTATGTGGAGCCGTAAGGGGAGGGGATTTTTACTATATCATTAATTTGTGAAATATATTCAATTTGAAGGGCTTTTTTATAGAATTAAGAATTGGGTGTAATAGACTAAGCAGAAATTTTCCGTTGTTTTTTAGTTTTGCAGCACAATGAGTATAAACTTTTTCCACTTCGAACATTTTTTTTTTTTTTTTTTTTTTTTTGAGGCAGTGAGATTGCTATTAATTTAAAGACTGAATATTCATTCTGATTGCGGAGATTCTAATTGCCCGAGTTTCTACTTCATGAAAGTCCCTATTGCAAGGGGCTGCTTTTCTCAGCTTGAGACCTTAAAATTCGGTGTTCAAGTCCAGCTGAATCACTAACGATTACTAGTAGCCGAGGATCAGAAGTTTGGTTATTCCGTTGGTCCCGGGGTAGAGACTCTTTGTTATAAATAAGTCTAACCCCAGTTCTCGGTGTAGCATAAGTAGTGCCCGCTGAGGTCCACAAACCAACCTACTCTAATCGACCGCCATCGTTTCTGACTAACGGTGCAAATAGTATTCCACGGAATTGTCAATTTCATTGTCATAACACAGAGGAGTTTTTCTTCCGGGGATTTGTTTTTTGTTTTCAGTTTTGAAGATTTTCTTGCTAACGTATTTTTAGTTAAATATGAGCATACCGGCACTTCAGAATTTCCATTTTGAGCACTGGCAAAGTACAAAATGTTTTTTTGTTTTGTTTTTTACATATCATGCAAGACGTGTTTTAAAAACTGTGTTGTCACTTATTGCGCTGAAGACGTTTACTGTACAGTAGCAGTTGGTAACATTACAGGTGATGCTTGGTGGAACAGTGCAATAAAAAAAACTCTAAAAAAGAAATAGGAGCACATCTGGGAAGGATGCATGGCACCTTCTGAGGACGATACTGCTGTAAAAAGTGTGAAGCAGCAAATCTGATTTATCCGAATAAGGTGAAGTATACGAGCTTTTGAAAAGACAGGATATCATTTTTGAAGTAAATGGGGCTACAAAAGAACAGGTGAAATACAGTTCTAAATTATGTGAGAAATAGCATTAGAGAAATAATCTGGGAGGCTAATTGAGTTACATGAAAGAGAAAGATGGATGAGTACTTTTGTGAGTTACAATAACATGAAAGCAAAGATGATTTTGGAGAAAAGCATATGATGGGAGAGAGAGAGAAACAAACACAGTAAGAATCTCTAGAGGTCTGAAAAGCCATAAAATCTTTGCAAAATGGTATGGGCCCTGGAGTAAATAACATAACATCTACCATGTTGAAATCAGGGTTCATACACATTAGTAAAAAATAAATTCTACGACTTTCCCAGGAGTTCAGCACAAAATTTCAGGAGCTCAAGTGTTTTCTAGAATAATAGTGCTTTGTTTTCTTTTCTTTTTTTTTTTTTTTTTTTTTTTTTTTTTTGAAAATTGGGGTGAAATTTACAATGTATTTAGTATTCTCATAAAGTCCTATGAGTTCCACTGTTAAAGTGTGTTCTTCAGTGCATGTGTTACATCTTTGACGAAGTGGCAAAATTTTCCAGTATAAAAACTGCTCTGTATAAAACTTATAGAAGCAATTTAGAACATAATACAATCATAACAATACAGAACAATTTTGCCACAGCACTGAAGATGTAACAAATGTGCAAGGATTTACACTGACAATGGAACTACGGGACCCACATGACTTCGGAAGAGCTCTGAAACATGTTTCATACATGCAGGCCAATTCCTATCAGTATTTTCCTCCCCCAAAGCACTTAGGTGTTGGTTACTTTGTCTTAAATTTGTACAATGACCATATAGTGGTGCATAAAAAAAATGAAAACTGTATCTATGTACAGACCACCAAAAAAAAGGAAAAACTTGCTGCAAACCTACGAAGCATAAATCAGATACACAATAGAATAAGATAATTTAAACAAAAATTAATAAAACAATAATCATTAGAAATTCCAATGATGACAAAAGCAGTATATTATGGTTGAATGTGCAGCAATGAAATAGCTAGATTCATTTTTGCCTTTCACCACAAATGAGGTGGTTTGATGAAATTTAATTTCACTTAAAATGCATGTTTTTCCATTAGTCAATCACTTCTTACTTTATGAAGAAACAAAAAGAGGAAGCATTTTTCCTTTCGTTTGAAAAGAAGTTCAAAATTGGAACACTGTCACCATCTTTCATAACCCATAAAGTAGTATTTTCCACAAATTAGAATGAACAGTAGTTTCTAAACTTTAGTTTCACTTTAAGCAAACAGAAAAATGCTTCTTCTGTTGCTTGATATAACAAGAAGGGACTAAGAAATGGAAAAATATTCATTTTATGCAAAATTAAATTTAAAAAGTTCATCCTGTTGTTGCTCCCTCTGCTGTGAAAACAATTTTGTGGGTCACTGAAATTGCACCAATTCCATCACAGACACATGATTTACCAATTTTGAAATTTAATTTTGCTTAAAATGGGAGAGTAGGGGGAATGCTTAATCTGTTGATTGATTTTGAAGAGACTGTTAGTAATAGGAAAACATACATTTCATTAGGAAAAATTCTCAAAAAGTATGAAGTCACTCTTTCTCATTATCATTTTTTTTTTTAAATGATGAACATGATCAGGAAATTTGTTACTGTTGTCTTTGACTTGATGATACAAAGTCAAAGAAACCTAAAAACAGTTTTTTAGGCAATTATATTGTGCTGAAAGGAAAAGTATCCAACCACATGGTTTTAAGGTAAGTTAAATTAAAATTTTTACTAATCAAAAACTACTATTATTATTTTTTTTATTAATAGTAACAGTGTTTTTCTAAAACCAAATATTATTTTGATTATAATATAATAAAATATAACCATTTGACCCTTCTAAATATGTATTTTTTAACATCAAACAAAGACGAAGTACATGTGGTTCATATTGCAAATTGCCAAAAAATCATGCTATAATAATAGTGTTGCACTACAATGCTTGTAGTGTGAGTATATATGTTTCACATATTAATTTACTTGCAAATGTTAATGATCAGAAAAAATATTTAAAGTGTGTGATATTAACTATAAAACAATATAAAAAGGCATAACTTGGTCAGAAAAATTAAAAATGAGGAAAATCACTGAACATCCGCATCTAAGTTAGAACCATATGTGACCTACAACTTTAATTTAACTCCATGACTTTTATCTCATCTCTCATGATCTTTTCACATCTATGACCCGGTAAACATCCTGAAAATTTAAAGCAAAAAAGAAAAGGTTGTCAAAAAAATAATTTAACTCTTTTTTTTTTTTTTTTTTTTGTAAATCTAAAAACAAAAAGAATTATCTACAAAATTTGTTAATAATTTTAAATCTAGTAAACTACAACACTGCCAATGGGATTCACCATAACAATGGCATTGATAGTTTACGTGAGCATATGTACAATAACCTGTACAACTGTGCAAAGCAATGTGTGAGTACTTGCCTGAATTTATCCTCAAGACTGGTGTCAACTTTGGTTGCAGGGGGCTAGATATCTATCCCTTTCAGAGAGAGAAGTGCATGCCAGGAGGAGCAGCCATCTTGGACTTGCTGGAAGGTTTCCATATGGTGTTGTGACTCCAGCTGCTAATACCTCAAAAACCAAGGTTGCTGGGAATATGGCACTCAAACATCTTCCACTGCAGCATCACATGAAATGAAAGAGATGGCATAACATCTCCACACTGCATGGAAGGCAATCATGTCACCACAAGCACATGTTATTCAGAGTTAGGACAAAGTGATGTAAACAAGTTTTTGACCAACTTCATTTTTTCATGCAAGAGAAAAATTCCAGATCTATTCCAGAAACTTTCACAAAAACATGAGAAAATCAATGACTTTGTAGGCCTGGAAAAGGGGAAATTGAAATTCCAAGACTTTTTCAGGATTCCAGGGGCTGTGCAAACCCTGTGAAATATAATATCTCATTGATTGTTTAGTTGAAATTTGTCACCTGTGGTGGGAGTTAAAAGTTGGTCCTCGTGATTGGAGAGAAAATTAGGCTTTAAAATGACAACTTTTTAAAAGTTTTGCATGTTCAGATGCTAACCAAAAAAAAAATATCCATGTCTTAGTTTCCAAAATTTGTGATCACATAGTTTTGTTTCATATCTGATTGGAAACAAGTATTGAAATCACAATCTATTTTCCCACCTATGATTTTTGTAGGTAAAAAAGTTTTTTATTTTTTTTCCAAATATCACAGCAAGATTTCCAAATAAATTTTGGTACACTAATTTAGGAAGCTGCCCTCATTTGAATGACAAGGAATGAAGCTTTCTTCTTGTTGAAACAAGTATATTTTATTCTATTACAATAGATCAAATATCATGGGAGAGCAGAGTTGTCACAGATGTTGATTTCCATCAAAAACCAGCCACTGGACAATGATTACAGCTTGAAAAAGTGTCTGATTGAAAAAATGCTTTATCATTTTGTGTTTTCAATCTATAATCCAGAAAAGGGATCATAGATTGATAATGTCAAATGATAAAAAAAATAATAAAGTACAAATAAATGAATTAACATCTGTGCAAAGTATGATTTTTTTAAAAAACAGTTGAGCAACAAATTAATTTCTAATTTGGTGATTTGACTTGGACTGACCTTTTGTAGTTCATCTTTTACAAATTTCATTTTTGCTACAGGAACTGTAGATACATAAGTGCCATAGACTAAAATTGAACTAATTTATAAGTGAAAGGTATCCGATAAATGTGAAAGCTTTAGCACATGTTCTTTGTCACAAATTACTTAAATACATCTGACACCTCATAATTTAGCAATTTTAAGGACACACACACACACAAAAAAAAAACATTTGGTAATAAATGCACTTTTATAACTGGAGGGCACTTTCTACATACCAGTGCTAGCCCACAAATAACTGTGAAGAAAACAAAATTTTTAGAAGTCACTGCTGATTCACATATACACACACTTTTTCCAGAACAAAGAACATACGAAAATAGCCTGCAAGAACATTGGAAATTTTCATTCATGGCTGGTTCAAATTAAAACTTTATTTTAGACATACCAACTATAATATCTTCAATATGGCCAACAGTTGTGTCAAATAGTGAATCATCACCAGATCTAAAAAAAGAAAGAATTGTGAGATAAAAACAAACAAGCATAAAAGCACATATTGGATCAATGTAATACACACATACAAACACGAACCACAAGTTATGGGTTAAGAGCCAAAACTTTTATTTTACACCAAATCTCAAAAGATCACTGAGACCATGTCACCCACCGATTCAGATTTTAATGAAACTTGGAAGGTAGATATACCCGATAAAGATATGGGAAAATCCTAAGTTTCAGTTTTTTAAACCTCATAGTTTTTAAAATACAGGGCTCCAAAATTTAGCCAAACACCAACTTTTGCAGCTGTGCAGTAGCATGCCACTTTTTACATAACATGCTGTAGTTTGTGTGCTACTGAATTTAGGAGAATGAAACTTTGGAATCACAGGGAAAAGGGTCTCTACATATTGAAAACACCTTTCATTTTACCTGAAACACCAGTTAAGTAAGCGCCACCTTATGGTGAAGTGAAAAATTACAGCAAAATGTAGACATTTTATGGGAAGCTCTGTAGAATATTGCTCTGGCATGAGGGAGATAATTTATTTTTATATTGATGTTTAACACATCCTATAACATATTTGAAAACAAAATGGTGGTTATCAGCACATTTTCTCAGATGGTTAAAATTATCTGAATTTCATAGATTCAGATCAGTTTGACAGTTCAGTCATTTTGTTCTACAAACCTGACCCACCGTTTTGGATTTTGCTGAAAATTAGCATGTAGGTTTACTTAACAAAGCTGCAAAACACTGCAAATTTTTTATCATGACACATTCCATAGTTTCCGAGATACAGCACTCAAAAGTTAGGCCTAACCAATCATTCAACAGCAACTGATCCTGTTGAAAATGATGAAGCATATCATGTGGCAGCTTTTCAACTTAAATATTTGTGTGTGACGTGTGTGTGTGTATGTGTGTGTGTGTGTGTGTGTGTGTGTGTTTGTGTGAGAGAGGGAGAGAGAGAGAGAGAGTGTGTGTGTATGTGTGTGTTCACAAGATATAGTTACTCTCACATGCTGAGGGGTAAGAACCTCTGCAAATATGAAAAGAAATAGTTTGTTCATTTTTTACATAAAATTTCAACTTTCCAATTTGGCTCCCAATAAAAGTTGTAGCAAATTTTATAACCTTTACAATGATATATTATTTGTCTTACAGCAACATATAGTTTCGCTTACACTGTATATAAACCATGTCTGCTTTAAGCACTTCTGTTGCGAAGAATTTGCGCCGCGGGAAGGCCATGGTACTGATAGAGAGAGAGATAAGAGGCGATGGCTCACGCAATTGATTTATTTATTTGACACATACGGAGAACAAAAGGCATTCCTAAAACTCCCCCACAGTCACACACATATGTCACAAAGCATATGGAATTAAGTTATCGGATAGGTAAGGAGCCCACACAGGAGATTCACTGAATCAAAGAACGAAATGTAAGTTGATCGTTTTTTTAGCCTCTGAAAAGTAAACCAAATTCTGAATGCATTCCCGTACTGGTTTACCTAACTGAATAAAAATGGACAAATGCATGATTTGCCGTAACCATCTCTGTGAGGGAGAATCAGTAGTTGTCCCCAAAGGTTTAAAAAGGATAACTAATTCTAGCCTGAAAAGAAAAGGCAGTTTGCATGACAAATTAGAGAATGTTACTTCTATTATGGTTCACCAGATTTGCCGGTGGAATTACATGCGAGAAAGTAGTATTAAGGCTTCACGTGTTACAAGTATTTCTTCAGCATCAATGTTGAAGCACAATATCATTCCAAGTGCTACAGAAAATTCAGAAAAATAAAGCTGTTTAGAGCACCTGGTTGGCCACAACATCAGAGTACTGAAACTGCTTTCTCATTATTGTGTGACTACATTGAAAAAACAGATGAATGGCACTACACGCTAAATGATTTATAAAATATCATGAAATATCACAGCCTATCTACACCAATTACTGATAAATATTTGAAGCAGCGACTGTTACAGCATTTCAGAGACAGGATAATGATAACAAATATTTCTCTTTCTTTTTTTTTTTTTTTTGATTGAAGGTTTAACGACCACCGTGAGCAACTCAATGGGCTATAAGCAGTCGCCCGTCCCTAATTTAGGGTCACTGGTTCCAGGGAAGGGAAAGAACCAGTGCCGTAAGACAAGCACAACATTCATGCCTCACCGGGATTTGGACCCTTCTCGGACGAATGGTCATAAGGCAGCGCTTAGACCACTGCGCCACCTGTGCGGTACAAATATTTCTGGGAAGAAAAATATTGTATATATGACAGATGTTAATCATAAATTGCTGACTGATCAATGGTACAATGAGAGAAAGAAAGAGAAAGTTTGTGAACGAAGAAGAGTTGTTGAAGCAGTAGCAGAAATTATTAGAGAGGACATACAGAAAATGATTTACAACAGTAGCAAATATCCGAATACAAGAGATATCAAGGAGAATTGATTAAATGTTGTTCCCAAAATGCTACAAATATTTACAGACGTGGTTACAAAAAAAGACGCAGCACATCCGAGAGTATTCGCAAACGAACTGGAATAAACCATGCTATAACATCTGCTGTAAGACTTAGGTTATTTCTGTCAGCTGTTCAAGTCAGAATTGCGCTGTATTTAAGCTGTAGATATGGTTCCAAACATTTAGTTCAATTGTTATCATAAATGGGTATGTGTTCTTCATACTACAAAGCAGAGCAATATCAAAATTCTCTAATTAGTGCAGGATTACCTTCTGTGAGTAATGAAGCCTTTATTCAGTACATGTTTGGTAATGTAGAAGTGAGCGCATGTACTTTAGATGGATTAAATACTTTTCATGCAATGGAAGGAATTCAATGCATTACACCAGCCATCTGTGTTGACAAGAAGGTTGGTGTTTCACAACTACAGTCTGGAAACATTTCTAAACCTTAGGTAAGCATAGAGCATCGCGCTTATCATGAGAAAAGGCTATTCGGCTTACAGGACACAACAGTTCAAAACCTCAGTAACATAAAGATGACAGATAGTACGCAAGCATCTTTAAAGACATTGTTTCCGTTAAATTGTGTGTGGCTAAGTGGCTTTGTGGCTGTTTCAAAGGTTCGACCAGGCTGCAGTCAATAAGGGCACAACACTTGTTCAACAGAGTTATTTGTGTTTGTGACAGTCCTTTGAAATTGAAATCATACTTCAGCTATGAACTAGTATCTCGTCCACCAGCTTTTTTCGAAACTGTCACTGCGAAAAGGTATGAAATCCTGCATAACTAAATCTTTCGTTGGTGGTATTGTTGAACAGGAGAATATACCTACTGGTGCAGCTATTATAATAGTTATAATAGATGGTGGTTATCTCCTTCATTCAGTAATTTGACCTAAACGCACAACATTTGATCAAATTGTGCAAAATTATGTATATATCATGTACTTTCCCATTATGGTACAAATTGCTACGTTGTTTTTGGTGGATACCCTGAAATGCCAACAACAAATCAGGAAGAACAAACAAGATCTGCTAAAAGGACTTCAGCAAACATTATATTTACCAATAACATGGAGTGCACTCCATCGCAGACTGATTTTCTATCTAATCCCCACAATAAGAAAAGAATGATTGCAGCATTAAAAGAGAAATTCCTCTATTCCATTAATATCACGGTTCTCACGGCTAATAACGATGCTGATGTAGATATAGTTCGAACCTCTGTAGAAATGTCAAAACTAAACACTACTGTAGTCACCGTAGGTACGAATACAGACCTTATTGTCTTATTAATTGCGCTGGCGCTAGAAGAAACAAAATCTTTGTTCTTTCTTAAAATAGGCACTGCTGCAATCCTCCAATATTTTCTGCATTGAAAAAACTGATATCTACTTACATCCATGTACGCAGCAAATGCCTGTTATTCACGCATACAGTTACAGGATGTGATACAACATCCGCACATTATGGGCTTGGGAAACAAAAGAAAGTTAACCTAACAAAAAATTCTCAGGAGGCTTAGTCACAAGCAACGGTTTTCAACTGCATTAATGCTTCAAAAGAAGAAATCTTCCAAATGGAGAAAGTTTCCTTTTCGATTTATATGGTTTGAGGAAACACGACAATTTAGATGAAGACAGATACTTTTATTACAAAAAATCAATTGTGAAACTATCACAGAGATCAAACTTTGACTTGAGGAAATTTCCACCTACAGTAGCAGCAGCTCGACAGCATTCTTTGAAGGTATACCTTCAAGTTCAAACGTGGTCAGGGAACAAACTTGACCCACTAACTGGAGTTGAAGTTAGAGGGTGGAAGACTAAAGCCAATTACGACTACTTTACCAGGGGCACCAGAGGAACTTTTATGTTTAATTTCATACGACTGTAAGAAAGAATGTGGGATTTCCTGCAGTTTCCAAAAAGCCAAATTTTCATGTTCTCCCATGTGTGGACGTTGCAGTGGGCTGTCATGCCCAAACTACCTGATATGAGTGACGACACTTATCATAATTCTGCCACACCTGTGCGATATTCAGAACCACAGAAGCCAATGTAAGACAAAATGTTTATCATTTTAAAAGTTATAGTTAATCATCACCTCTTTTGTTTGCAGCCTTTTTCTTTTTTAATTACAGTTTTGTGCAATTTTAATCTCAGTTCATTTAGAAAATTTGAAAATGAAAATGTGTGTTGTTGTTTTTTTTAAAGTATTTTGAAATTGTAGAAACAGCAGTGGTCCATAGAACTAAATTCATACTTCATAACAAATGTATAAAGGAAAAAAATGACATTGTCATATTTCAATTCAGCATTACGTTTGTGCATAATAATCATTAGTCCCAACTCCTTCGGGGGTTCGGAGTGAAGGATACAAGCAAGAGTCTGTGCCTTTTTGCTGGTGCGAAGATGAGTTTTCCTTTCTTTTTTTTAACCTATCGTTGAACATTATACTCCCCGCAAAATTATTGCATGTTTTACCCGATGTTTTGTCATTTTAGGGCTACAATGCATTCGCAGTTTCGGTACAATAGAAGGCAAACTATAAAGTATATTAAAACAAATAATACATCATTGTAAAGGTTATAAAATTTGCTACAACTTTTATTTGGAGCCTTTTCGGAAATTTTGGCTCTGTGAAGTGGTAATTGCAATTAATCGGTAAAATGTCGAGAAAAAAAGGTGCTATTTTGCGGGTTTTCAAAAATTGCCGCAAAACTATAGAAGATATAGTAAAAATGAGTAGAACAAAATTTATAGATCATATCAAGAGGAATAAATTAGAAAACAAAATTATCGCTGTACGCCAATTATTTCGGGAGTTACGAGTGGATTAGTATTAGACCTAATTTACCCCCTTTATGGGGGTGTAGGGGAAGCAAGTGGGGGAGGGATGGGGACTTTTGTGAAAATGCTAAGCCCAATGAGTTCTGCCAGCCTGCAAAAATTCAGCTTTTAGCTAATTCGTTCCGGGTCAAGTCCTTTATTTACTGGGCTATATAGCTGAAAAAAATAAATTCCTATATTCTTAATAACTAATAACTTGGACTCAATCTGCAGTTTTTTGATCCATTTTGATCCATTTTTTACAACTGACAAAGTGAAACAAACCAAATAGAAATTTTTAAGCACCGACTAATTTTTAACTACTTTGAAACATTATGTGAAGTAAATTTTTCAGAGTATCAGTGCACAAAGCATCAACAGGAATAACCATTTTTAGCATTGCATAGAACACATTTCAACATATCACAAGTTTGCTTTATCAGCTGATTTAATCATCACAAGGGGGTGTGGGTAGAGAAAATGTTGAAAGATAAGAACTTTTGGAAATACGTTTCAGGGAATGGAGTTTTATTTTGGGTTTTAAACTTCCAGTCAGTAGTGACAGTAGGGTTTTAAACTGACAGGCAATGTTTATTTTTGGTTTGGTTTTCAACTGACAGGCAATTTTTATTTTTGGTTTGGTTTTCAACTGCCAATCACTGTTTAGTTTTGGTTTGGTTTCCAATCTGCTAATAAATGTTTAGTTTTGGTTAGGTTTCCAACTGCTAATAAATGTTTAGTTTTGGTTAGGTTTTTCCAACTGCCAATCAAAGTTTAGTTTTGGTTTTGGTTTTGGCTTACAAGCCAATGAGGTTTTAGTTTGATCTTCTTTTGTTTTGGTTTGTTTCATTAGTACCCTGGTCATGACCAACCCCTTTGGTTTGCCTTTCAGTTAAGAGTTTTAGCTTGCTGAGAGAGTAAGATTTAAGTTAACTGTTACTGTTCTTTTACTGAGAGGGGATTTAAGTTAACTGTTACTGTTCTTTTACTGAGAGGGGAAGTTTTCTTAGTTTGTACATATTCTCTTACTGCTTATTTCCTTAGTAATGGAACAACAAAACCTCTGCAGTGTTGGGCAGTTGACCCAAACACCATGTCACAAAACATGCTATGTATCACAAAGGGGACTGAAAAGAGTTGAGGAGATAAGTGAAGTTGATAAGGAAATACTGTGTTTAAGAGCTGAAATAGCACTGTGGAAGTATTGTGACATTATGTTTTCATCATGAATACTACTATATAACAAAATTTAATGAACAAAAATCATGCTGCAATCCATTTCAAGTTCATAAAAAATCTGTTAGAAGCTCTCTAAGGATGGTCAGTCTACGATTAGTTAAGGAATTTATGCAAAAACATGTTAATGTCAAACCTGGGCATAAGATCTGTTGTAACTGTAGAAATAGGGCTATGAGACTAGGGGAAGCAAGCTCTGAATCTGGGTGAGACATCACAGCTGCACAGTATGAAAGTGAAAGCACAAGTGACAACGAATTAACGCTACTACAAGAATCAGTAGAAAAAGAACAAACACTGGATGAAATCAATATGGGCATGAGTAATATTGGCTGTTCTCCTTTGAAGCTGCATTCTGTACAACACAGAAGATCGTCATATGGAAAAAGGAAAATAAAACAAATACAATCAAGTGGTAAACATAAAGATGCCCGTGCACTGCAACATGGTTTTTCAAGCCCTGAAAATTAAGATACCCCTGAGACCAGTGCAACAAAGCAAAAGGCCAAAGATTTAGATAAGCTTGTGGCTCTCATGAAAGAGAAACTTCCAACATTTAACAGGCAAAAAAAAAAACATCCAAATGCTAACAATGGCACCTCCATCCTGGTCTCAAAAGATGATTATTGAAACATTTCAGGTGTCAGAATATCTAGTGTGACAATCTAAAAAACTGATTAAGAAAACAGGAATTATGTCACTACTAGAACCAAGGATAGGGAAAAAACTGAGCAATGAAACATTTCAATTAATTCAGGATTTTATGAAGATGATACTTCTTGACAGATGTCAGGAAAGAAGGATTTTGTAAGCATAAGAAGAAATCAGCATGTGCAGAAGAGACTAATTTTGTGCAAACTTAAAGAACTGTATAGATCTTTTAAACAGCAATATCCTGACAGAAAGGTTAGATTTTTAAAATTTTGCAGTGTAAGACCAAAATGGTGTGTTTTAGCTGGTGCTGCTGGTAGTCATTCTGTATGTGCACAATACATCAAAATGTTATATTACTTCTGAACGCTGCTCAGTTCAAGGAATCGTATGAAACACTAATGGGTTACATGGTTTGTAACTTGAAAGATCGTAACTGCATGCTCAGACACTGCAAAAACTGCCAATCTACAGATAACTTAGCAATTTTTTTTTAAACAAAATTTGAGACTATGATGCAAATGATACCAGAGAATTCAGTCAGTGGGTATCAAGTGGAAGAACAGAATTAATTAAACAAACTTTAACAATGGAAGATTTTATGCAAATGCTATTGTTGAAGATGGAAAAACTTATCCCACATGCATACATTGCGAACGAACAATCCAGGTTTCTAAAGGAACTCAAAGAAATGCTTATGCCAGACATGGCAATTGTTCTTATGGACTTCAGTGAGAACTACTCATTTGTCATACAAGGTGAGGCACAAGGCTATCATTGGACATCAGAGGCATGCACAGTTCACACAATTATTATGTACACAAGAGGTGAGACACAGTTGCTTGAAATCTCCAATCACTGTTTCTTTTCTGACGATCTGGACCATGATGCTTATATGGTGTACAGAATTCAACAAACAGCAATGCAGTACATCAAGAATAAATATCCAGAAGTTGTGAAGGTTCACTATTTTACAGGTGGGTGTGCAGCACAATATAAAAATCACAAGAATGTTTTGAATTTGTGCAACCATGAAAATTATTTTGCAATATCTGCATCATGGTCATTTTTTGCCACTAGCCACGGGAAATCAGCTTGCGATAGTATTGGTGGTACAGTGAAGCGAACTGTAAGCAGAGCAAGCCTGCAACACCCTATCAAAAATCAAATCACAAAACCGATGGATGCCTTTAATTTTGTGTCGCAAACATAAAAAACATTGAGTTCCACTTTATATCAAAGCCTGAAATTTAAATTGTACAAAACAACCTACGGGAACATTTTTTAGAAACATCAGTTATTCCAGGAACCAGGTGTTTTTACTATTTTTGTCCACTTTCATCAAATACCATAGGAATGAAGAGGATAAGTAGAGATGACATATATTGTTTGATATTTAACTTCAAAAGTAGCATTGAACTTATAAATCGGCCACAGTTGCACACTCAATGCTATGTAGCATGCATATATGATAATAACTGGTTTTTTTGGTATGATCAATGATATTGAAAAGGATGAAGACGTGAAAATTAAGTTTATGCATTCACATGGTCCTGCAAAGTCATTTTACTGGCCACTTCATGATGATATATGCTATGTGCCTATGCAGCATATATTGTGTACAGTGCAACCCCTAATGACGACAGGCACGGCCCGAGCATATTATTTTCGTAAAGAAGACATGAAAGCTGTTCAGATTAAGTGGTGTGCAGCACAGAAAAGTTTCCTACAGTTAGAAAAACTCCCACTGAGCCATGCATCGGAATAAACTGTAGACTACATCTGTTATACGTGTAACTGAATATTATAACATTCAAGCAAGGAATGAATAGCAGCTTAATATTAATATGCAGGTAATTATAACTTATTCTACCATTGATTCAGGATAATGCAAATTGTAGTTAATTTTTAAAAACTGATATTTTCTGGTGGTTTTTTTACAGCTACTTGAAAAATGGCACTTATTGTAAACATATGATTTTATTTCTTACACATCACTTCAGTTTAATTAACTGTTAATAACAGCATTTATTAATACTGACACTGGTTACAGGACCGAGCTCCTAATGGACCTTACACTTAAATAAAAAGTATTTAAATGTTTGGATTTATGAGCCAGCACTGCACTCAGTAACTGTACATGTATACATGTTTTCAACTTAAAAGATACCATATAATAGACTCCACAAGTTGAAACAGGATCACTTTGCAGTTGAACGAGTGGTTAGACCTAACTTTTGAGTGCTGTATCTCAGAAACTATGGAATGTGGAATGATAAAAAATTTGCAGTGTTTTGCAGCTTTGTTAGGTAAACCTACATTCTAATTTTCAGCAAAATCCAAAACAGTGTGTCAGGTTTGTAGAACAAAATGGCTGGACTGTCTAAGGAGAGCCCTCTATGAAATTCAGATAATTTTAACCATCTGAGAAAATATGCTGATAACCACCATTTTTTTTCAAATATGTTATAGGATGTGTTAAACATCAATATAAAAATAAATTATCTCCCTCATGCCAGAGCAATATTCTACAGAGCCTCCCATAAAATGTCTAAATTTTGCTGTAATTTTTCACTTCACCATAAGGTGGTGCTCACTTAACTGGTGTTTCAGGTAAAATGAAAAGTGTTTTCAATATGTAGAGACCCTTTTCCATGTGATTCCAAAGTTTCATTCTCCTAAATTCAGTAGCACGCAAACTACAGCATGTTATGTAAAAAGTGGCATGCTACTGCACAGCTGCAAAAGTGGGTGTTTGGCTAAATTTTGGAGCACTTTATTTTAAAAACTATGAGGTTTAAAAAAAACCTGAAACTTAGGATTTTCCCATATCTTTATCGAGTATATTTATCTGCCAAGTTTCATTAAAATCCGAGTCGGTGGGTTACATTTTGCAAAAAAAATCAGTGATTTGACATGGAACCCAAAAGCCTCTTAAAGACTGGGGTTATCAATAAATTCTAAATTACCTGTAACAACATGATTATGGAAGTTGTAAAAAACTGTACCCTGGTATTTACTACAATTACAGCTCAAGCAAGGTTGGTTGTTAATTGAGGCATGTGACTGGTAATGTTTTACGCTAGAACCCAAGGTTTTAGCATATTTAAAACTAACTACTGTTTGATATTTAGAAATGGAAAAGTCGTTGGCATTATCATAAAATAATTTTCTAATTTTGAGAGTATCATAGCATTTATTAAGGAATCTAATAGTAATGTAGTTCTTGGAGGCTGGTTTTGAGAATATTTTATCTTTAAGAATATGCTTTAATACATCTAGTACTAGATAAAAAAAACATGGGAATCTACATTACCTTCAAGAGAATTTCAAGTTAAAAAAAAAACACTTTAACGCAGAGTGTTTAAAAGTTTTAAGAAGTGAGACAGTTTTTTTAATGAAGTTAGGACTATTTTTGGAATCATACTTTAAAACAGCAAGGAGTTAGCTCATTTTTCAAGAAACAGTGAATTATTTTATTATATCTCATGTGATTCTATCATATAGTTCACATACAATTACGTGACCACAAGGTTCTTCAGGAAGACGCTTTAAACGTCTGTAAAGTGGATACAGTCTGTGGTGGTGCATTAACTTATTCAATTAAAATATAAATCGGTTAGAAGTCCTAAAGATGTTAGTTACGGGATTGCGTGTTCAGTCCAGCGTCAGTAGTTATTGAGTTTCTTTGTCCAAAGTTGAATCTTGCTTCAATATGGTCAGTTGTTAGGGTTAGTTGGAGAGCCATTTCGTAATAAGTTGTACCCTACTTCGGATATGTACAGATGTTAGGGTTAGCTCCATTCTGGCTATGTCGACATCATATTGAACGGGTAAAGGTTTCCAGATAATAATTAAAATTTTTGAGTTAAGAGTTACTATTTACATACAACTTGAAGTTCCACGTATGTAAATAGTATCTCTTAACTCAAGAATTTTTAATTATTATCTGGAAACCTTTACCCATTCAATATGATGTCGACATAGCCAGAACGGAGCTAACCCTAACATCTGTACATATCCGAAGTAGGGTACAACTTATTACGAAATGGCTCTCGAACTAACCATAACAGCTGACCATATTGAAGCAAGATTCAACTTTGGACAAAGAAACTCAATAACTACTGACGCTGGACTGAACACGCAATCCCGTAACTAACATCTTTAGGACTTCTAACCGATTTATATTTTAATTGAATAAGTTAATGCACCACCACAGACTGTATCCACTTTAAAGAACATGTAAAACAGAATTTACAGACGTTAAAGCGTCTTCCTGAAGAATTATTTTATACTTTGCCGAATTGGTTATTTGTTTTTCAAATATTTTTTGAGATGGCAAGAAGTTTAAAAAATATTCTGTAATATTTAGCCATTGATCCAAGAGCCTCTGGGCTACAGAACCAGCGGTTAACCATCTGTTGCTGACATGCCGCAAAAGAAATTTGGCTGTGACCAATGTTATATCCTCGACAGATTTATAATCCTCTCGTCTTGCAGCACTACTCTTTAAAAAGTAATGCACATCAGTAGCAAATTCGTCAAAATCTATATTTAAGCTTGTCAAAAAAATTTTAAATGCATTACTAACAACATGCAGGTTGTTTTACAACTTCATTGATTGTGGAATAACTTTTTACGGGTCTTATAGAGGTTATTTTTCATGAAAGTTGGTTGTCAAATTTTCGAACTAAAGCCTAGTTCGTCATCAGGACTATGTCACTGAGACTAGGGTCTCTTCAGCTACTCAAGAAGATCTTCACAAAGAAGAATTAAAGGAAATATTGACAGAAAACAATTACCCTCCCCATATGTTGAGAAAATATTTAAACAAGTGCCAAAAAGAAGCAGGAAAAAACCAACTTCAAATTCACCAGCAAAATTACGTACCATAAGGGACTTTTCGAGAAACTGAAAAGGATCGGAGCAAAATATAATATCAGGCTAGCTCCAAATCTTAATAACAAAAATAAAGAAATTCCTGCCAGCTTTAAAGCAGAAAGAATTGGACATCCAATTGCAGGAAGGAGTAATTTACTGCATCGACTGTAACTGCGGTGGACTCAGCTAGGCTGGAGAAACAGGGAGAAGTATTAAGGTCCGAATGAAAGAACACCAAGCAGCTATTAGGAACATTGGGAACAAAACAGGGCTAGACAGACATATACAAGCAAGTGGACACTCCATAAATTGGGACTCAGTGAAAATAATCGCCCACCAGTCAAACTTAGTAAAGAGGAAACTAGAAGAAGGGATCGAAATAGCAAGAAGAAGAAGTACCACAATTAACGATAATTGCAGATGGACTCTTCCAATTGAGTGGCAGCAACTACTCCAGTGACATAGTCCTGATGACGAACTAGGCTTTAGTTCGAAAATTTGACAACCAACTTTCATGAAAAATAACCTCTATAAGACCCGTAAAAAAGTTATTCCACAATCACTATGAATAGAGGTGCCATAAATGCATTTACAACTTCATTGAATTTGCGTAAAAAGCACTTATTTACATTTGGGCTGTCCGTGGATACACAAATAATTCTGTTCAACGAAATATTGAAGGATGATAACACATCAAGAATTTCTTTTAGCAAAATATCTGCTGTTGCATGACCCAGAAAAACGCTTGTTAGGTATTGGCAAGAAACTGAATTTATTTCTGAAGACCAGTACCTGAGATACACATCCAACTGCCATTTCACTTGTGTATTTGTAGTTTCATCAAATGCTATAGTAACCTTTCCTGTGCTACTAGATGCAATGTCTTTTTTCAAATCCTCTTCAAAATATTTTGACAGTCCATGTGATATCACATAAGCAACTTTTTTTTTTTAAGTTGCATTTTGGCTGCAATAGCAGAATCAGGAAACATTTCTTTGAAAAGTTCAACTGTTTCAGTGCATGAAACAAAAGACATATTGTCCTTAGCAACTTTCATGGCCCATAATGCTTTGGCTTTAGCCAGCTGTAAATCATGACTCAGTACTTCACTAATATTTGTTTTGGGCCGAAGATCCCGTCCTCCAAAGGCTTTCACAGGATGGACTTATTTTGAAATTTACTTTAGAATTTCTGCAATTTTTTTTTTTCCTTTATGATGCACTTTTACTTGTGAAAAGCCACTATTAGAAATATTGAAAATTTCTGAACACAATATACACTTAGCAGAAAATATTGTTTCAGTTGCAGAACACCATTCTTTCAACTTCACTCCGTCCAATTCTTTGGTGAGCCACGCATCTTGAAATTTCGTTTTGGATTTAGGCATCTTTAACACTTGTATTACTAACCAGAAAACTGAAAATGAAAGGGTAGTACAAAAACACGTTCCAATATTGCAAAACCAGAGAACTTCCCAAAGTTTGGCTGCGAGGATGTCAGAAGATAGAAAAAAAAAAAAAGCAAGTCACCACTAAAGAACTGAACCTGCACACAGCACAGAGAACACCATAAAAGATGAAAAACCAGAAACTATCATACGCATCTCATGCAAGTTCAGTCAAAGCGAGGCGGAGCTAAGATATATTGTGCATCGAAGGTCAATGATCACGTGCTTTACTGCCTGCCACAATAACACTCAGCTACCATCCCATCATCATTACCGGAGGTTACGGAAGGAGACCACATGTTTCCTCTTTGCTTCCAGCCACCTGCGGTTTACAATAACAAAACATCAGCAGAAAGAGGAGGGTCCACGAGGCATGTCCAAAAATAAAGTACGATCTTCTGCGTGTCACAGAGTTCGTCAGCAAAGCGCAAACCAGTGGTGAAACTTTAGATCTCCGTTACTCTCGAAAACTGTCCGAAGGTACAAAGGTGGAGCCTCCCCCCCCCCCTCGGAAGAATGTGCATCTCGATGGTGTCATTTTCCCTCCCTTCACTTCAGCAGCGCAGCATATAGGCTGCGTTTCTACAATAACAGGTCTTTTTACCTTACCGTAATGGTAAATTTATTGGCGTTAATATCGGTTGTATTTTTAATAAATAAGCTCACAAAAATTTTAGGAAGAATATTAAATTTTAGGTATAATTTTAGGAATTTAAGGAGGGTCACAAAATATTAGGAATTTTAGGAGGAATGTGATCCCTGTGTGTAGAGCAGTAGTGGATGGTATAACAGAAAAGCTTGACATATTTTACTGGCAAGAAAAAGAGAACCCTCAGTATATGTGTTGAAAAAAGGTTAAAATCTCAAGAAAAATTAATTTTTAAATCTTGAGGCATTATGCTTGTAAGCTCTTTACCAGGGTGCAGAAAATGTTCAGGGCCTAATATTTCCCAGGAACATAATTTTTAATACAAAATTGAGGGCCAATTTCAAAAGAAATTGCAGTCAGATTTTAATGATTTTCAATAGGGTAGGACCCCAGGTGTTGCTTAACAACACACTAAAATTTCATAGAAATCGAAGCCTTTTTACGCGTTATCGTGATGACGGACATATTTTAACGATTCATTCAGACAGATGGACATATATGTGCCTGGAACGTAATTTCTTGGAACAACAAGCTGAAAAAAATTAGCGTTCAGACAGACAGACAGCATACAAGGGAGAATAACACCCTCGTTATTCATTCCCAGCAGCATATTATTTTTAGTATTATTCCATATTTTGGTGTAAATGGAATAATCGCAGATAGTACCTTCCCCTGGTTACAGTTCTGACGATGACCATACCCCTCTTTTAATAATGGTTCTGCCCGCGTTATTTGAGTGCTGAGGATCGCTGTGCAACTTCCCCGGCAAAAAGCCTGTTTTTGCTGCAAGGATCTCTGCAGGCGCCTGGTGAAAATCTCAAGACTTCTGAAATGGGATTTTATTGAAAAATTCATAGGTCATTCGTTTTCAAATGTCCTGAACCCCCAAGAATTTTGATAATTGCTTATCTTAGGCACTTTTCACATCTCTCAATGAAAATTTCCTAGAACGATGTGAAACGATGTCCAGAACAAGGAATTGGCAGTTAAACTTTGGGCAAATGTTTCTTTTTTTTTTTTTTTTTTAATTTTTTAAAATACTGTACATTACCTGTGACCTGGATTTTGCTGGGTTTCTTAACATATATCATTGGGAATGGGGTTCCCATGTTCCACCCGTGTTTTTCTTTTTTTATGAATTTTAAGAAATCAGACTCCTTCCACGTGCATAAATAGTGGAAGGTTTAGGGCAGTGATGAGTCCCCTGTCATCTGTTGCTGTAAGATGGGGAGTAAGACGAGCAGGCAAAGAAGTTGCTATTCTGCCACTCTTCTTTGTTTATCCTTTTTTTTTTTTTTTTTTTTTTTTTTTTTTTTTTTACTGTGTGTGCTGGAACTGAACTTTTTCTTTTATACAGTTTTGTTTTGATTTAGAAGTTAATTTTAGGTTACTGGCACAAAGCTTTTGAGAACTGAATTTGATGTACAAGATTGAAGATGGACAAAGGAGGAAGACCTAAAAGATCCCATTTGGGCTGACTTTTGGTGTATAAAAGATGGAAAAAAACCAAAAGCTAAATGTAAAATTTGTCATCATATCATGGGAGGAAAAGCAAATAAGATGAAAATTCATCTCTCTAAATGTAAGTTACCTGCTTCTTCAAATGCAGCTGATGTCACACAAGTTGAAACATCAGCATAAATTTCTAACAGAAGCAACAGAAGTAATGACGTCGCTGTGCCTGTGATAGCATGCAAACGGGCTAAACTGTTACAACATGATTTACAGCAATTTGTTAAGACAACTCCTAATGTGAAGCATGATCTTGACCTGCAAGTTGCCAGTTTTTTTACAGCTGCAACATTCCATTCAGTGTTGCTGAGCAAGAGGAATTTATTACTCTTATACAAAAATTATGACCAGGCTACAAGCCACCATCACACAAAGCACTCTCAGACAATCTACTAAATGAAGTTACATCACAGCTGGAGAATGAAATTATATCTAAACTTGGGGGCAAGGAATGTACACTTCTGGAAGATGGCTAGAGCAATGTGCATACTGAAGCTCAGTGATTGCTTCATGTCTACATGCAGATGGAAAATCATATTTTCTTAATGCTGAGGGATGTGGAACCAACAAGAAAACAGCTGAATATTGTTAAGTTAGTGACTGATAATCGATTAAAATTGATGAAGAGAAGTACAATACAAAGATGACATCTGTTGTTACTGATAATGAAAAAAAGATGGAGAAACTGCTTCAATTGTTAAAAGAAGAAAAAAGTTATCTGATTGTTTATGGGTGTACTGCCCATTGGTTGAATTTGTTGGCTCAAGATATAACTCTAATTTCAATAATGAAGCATGTTGTTGAAATCCAAACAAATTTTCAGGAATCACCATCAACCAGCAGCATAGCCTAAGGAAATCCCCAATTCTGTAAAACTCCTACTGCCAAATGATACTCATTGGAATAGTCAGGTACAACGTCTCTCCACATTTATTACAAATAGGCCTGCAGTCCTTCACATTTGTGCACATTTGTCAAGTTCACGAGAGTGATATTGAAGAACGAATTCAAAAATTAGTAAACGATTACAATTTATTCAAACAGGCAAAAGAGCTTTATCATCAACTGCAACCTATAGCCACAGCATTATGCAAACTACAGAGTGATGAAGCTACATTACCAGATGCTTGCCATGAGTGGTTGGAGTTGTTTAAATGTCCCGAGTTAGCCCCACACCACGATTTTATTTTGAAACGAATGGATTTGTCATTGCAGCCATTCCACTGTTTAGCATTCATGACAGATCCAGCTTTTAAAAATGATAAGAGACTGAGTGAAGAGCAGAAGGAAGTGGCAAGAGAGTGGCTACATGATGCTTTACCTAATTCACTTCCATCCCTGTTGGCGTATGAAGCAGAAATTAAACCATTTCCAAGAAGTGTTTTCAAAACTAAAGATGTGAAGTCCAACATATGGTGGAAGGCATTAAGTAATAATGCAGAGATTGATTTGGAATTTGTGTGCCTTATGGTGAAATTGCATTACGTGCCATGAAGTTCTGCTGCAATAGAATGCACCTTCTCAACTTTTTCTTGCATTCACAATAAACTTAGGGATAGACTTGGTGTGCAAAAAGCTGCAAAGTTCGTATTTTGTTAGAGGATGTAGAGGGGGGAAAAGACTTAGACTGGTAAAGTGCCATAGAATGAACATATTTCTAAAACATTTGCATTTTGAATTTTTGTAACAATGGTTAACAAAATTGTTACAAAAAATATATTTTGTAACATAATTCATGGAAAGTGACATTATACAGTTGATTAGGTGAATTAATTACATTATAAAGTATAGTTTAAAAAGTGTTTGTCATAAATTCTAAGAAAGTTTGGTCAACTATAAGGTATATATTTTCCTATGTTAATAAGAGATTATAATTACATAATTTTGTTACAAAATATTTACACAATGACAATGTCTTAAAAATAATATTTTCATAAGACGGTAAATACTGCGGTAAAAAATGCCCGACAGTAAATACCATCCAACCCTGTTTCTGACAGACCTCTATGTTTCCTGGAGTTCGTCAGGAGAACACCATTGCTGTCTGAGTTTGTGACGGTCCAACGTGCCTAATTCTTTCACCCAAACAGGCTAGCTTAAACCCTTACAGGAAGGACGTCTTAACCAAGCTGACATGTAATATATATCGACAGTGCACAAGAACTTTAACACAATTTTCCTAATTTTAACTATTTTAATTCCACTAAATAGTAACTATGAATTAAATAACAACATTTACCATGTGAGGCCTTTACACTATAAATGAGTCACAAAGCATAGGCACTCAACAACAGGCAGATGAGAACCAGAAATACATCATAACACATGTGGCAGGAAACCATCAGCCCAATACGATTCAGTACGAAGCAGCAACATAGCCCACACACCTCTCTCCTTGGCATAGATGCTCAGTGACAGGTAGATGAGAATGAGAAATGCAGCATGAAACAGAAAATCCACCTCAGCATCACTAAGCTGGTCCTATACCTCTCCAACTGCATAACGTCAACATGATCAGCTGACCCAAGCCTCAATAATAACACAACATCGACCATAAAATGAAGAGAGAAGAAACCTCAACTGCATCACGCCAGCAAAATCAGATGATTCTCAAACAACAAGAAAACCAAGAGAGCTAGATGCCCTTCCTTGCATGCACTTTTATCTTACTTCACAACAGTAGCCCAAGGAATGTACATTCCAAGGATATGCAAATACACATTCAAAAGAATGAGCCAGGAAGTGGTGCCCAAGAAAAAGTGCCCTGAGGCCTTTAGATTTCATTCAGTTCTTTTCTCTAATTACCCGTAATGTGACAAGTTCTAGTTTATATTACTTTGCTAGTGAATGGTAAATGATCTTATCCCATTATAGCATCGGTATTCTTGCAGTGAAAGTATCACGCACAAGACTTTTCTTACAGATTTTGCATGACAGGTCAAAGACTGTAGGGTGTGAGAATAGCAAGAATGGCATTGAGCTGATCAAGGGATTAGGAGAAGGGGTCGTGTAAAAGTGAACTAAGAGGCTATAAAAAGTAGCTTGCACTTTTCTGAGGGGAAGAATGAAAAACAGGGGTCTTAATCTAGCTTCTTGAGCATGCAGTTTGGAATATTTCTCTGCCTTGGAAAAATAGAATTGGAGAGAAGATCAGAGGCAGAGAGATGATTGAAACAGAAAATATGAAGTTAGGAAAGCGGGCGGTCGTAGTGAGTGATGGGTTTGCCTCCTCTGGGTGCTCCGTGGTAACAATGGCACACAAAGCAGCAACTAGGGCCTCTGTGAATCTTGGAGAGGTGCCAGCTTGTTCTGTGTGACATTGGCGAAAAGACCCCAACTCACTGGGTTTTGTTCCAGAATCCTTAGATTGAATGACCAACTGGAACCCTCAGATGTGGGCTAATTCCCCACACTGATGTACTTACCTGATTAAAAAGACAAAAAGAAATATTAAGAATGACTCAAGTGTGGGATATTGTGGATCTACCACACTTGAGAAGGACGGTCCACCACGGAATCGACCTGGACTTTCTAAACGGCGTATGAGAAAGAGATCTCGACTGAGTGAATGTAAGATTGGTGTATGGAATACTAGAGGTATAAATGTCATGAGATAAGTGAGGTGATTGAGGAGATGAATAAGTATAGACTGGATGTGCTGTGTGTAAGTGAAACCAAAAAAAGGAAATTGGGGTAGAAGAAGTGAATGGCACGGTGAGTGTGTGGTCTGGAGTATTGGATAATATGAGAGGACAGGCTGGTGTAGGTGTGATTTTAAGTGAAAAGATGAAGAACAACTTGATTCACTATAATTGCATAAGTCAGAGAATTCTCTGGATTCGTTTGAAAGTGAAATTTCAGAGAATTGTATTGTTGTAGTGTATGCTCCTTGTGACTCGGAACCTTCTGATAATAAGGAAGATTTCTGGAATGAGCTAAAAGCTGTTTTGAGCCAGTTTGGTGTTAAAGAAAAAGTTATAATAGCAAGGGATTTCAATGGTAGAGTAGGTGTGCAGAATGCAATTTTTCTGACAATGTTCTGGGTAAGTTTAATGATCCTTGTGTGAATGATAATGGTGAAAGATTAATTGAACTCTGCATTGAGAATGGTTTGTGTGTATCTAATACATTTTTCAACCACAAGTATATACACACATATATTTGGGAAAATCGTACTCTTGGTCAAAAGAGTTTGATAGATTTTGTTGTCTATGATCAGCGTCTGAAACACTTAGTTGTTGACACCCGTGTGATTAGAGGTGTGGATGTTGGTTCTGATCATTACTTGGTAGTGTCACGAGTGAAACTTAATGTTGGTTGGAGGAAAAGGAATAGGAAGAGACCCAGGATAGAAAGAATAAAGGTTGATTGGCTCCTTGAAAATCATCAGCGTTATTCTGACTTACTCGGAGAACGACTGAAGGATCTGAAGTCTAGTGGGAGGGATGTAGAAAAGAAGTGGGAATGTTTTAAATAACTGTGTTGTCACTGCTGTTAAAGAGGTCTGTGGCACCACAATAGTGGGTAACAATAGAGGTGATGCTTGGTAGAATAGTGAGATTGAAGAGGCAGTAAAGAGAAAGAAGGAAGCCTATTTGGGGATGTTGCAAGGTAGAGTCTCTGTGGATGAATATCGCTGTAAGAACCATGAAGCTGCTAAGCTGGTTCGCCACAGTAAGGCAAAAGATAGGAAGGAGAAAGTAGAAAGGCATGAACTGGCTTTTTGGAAAGATAGGAAGTCCTTCTGGAAGTACATGAGACTCAGGAAAAATAGGGGAAACAAAGTTGTAAGTTGTATGAAGAATGAGATCGGGGAAATGATATGGGTGCCCAATGAGTTAAGTGAAAGATGGGGTGGATACTTCTGTGAGTTATTAGATCAGGAAAGCAAAGATGATTCTGAGACAGATGCAGATGACACAATGAGGGATGGAAGCACAGGAGGGATCTCAAGAGAAGAAGTTGGTAAAACTCTAAAATCTTTTCAGAATGGTAAGGCTCCGGGAGTTGATGGCATAACTGCAGAGATGTTGAAATATGGTGGTGATTCTGTTCTGTAATTGACTGGTTAACTGAAATTTGCCAGTTGTGCTGGGAGTTAGGAATGGTCCCTCAGGATTGGAAGGATGCTATTATTGTTCACTTGTATAAGGGAAAAGGTGATAAGACTGAATGCAACAACTATTGTGGTATTAGCCTACTAAGTGTGCCAGGGAAAGTGTTTGGTAAGGTTGTTATTGAAAAAATAAGGGGTCTTACATCAGAGAAAGTGTGGGATGTTCAGAGTGGTTTTATGCCTGGTAAAGGCTGCACTAACCAGATTTTTGCATTACACACGCTGATTGAAAAGTATCTGGCTGTTGGGAAGAAAGTTTTTACTGCTTTCGTAGATTTAGAGAAAGCTTATGACCGAGTGAATAGGACACTTTTGTGGAAGGTATTGAATGAATATGGTGTTACTGGGAATCTACTTAATAATGTAAAAGCCATGTATGCGAGTAGCAGTGGCGGCTTGTGGTAGGAAAAATAGGTGAAGACCTACAAGTCATCTTCGGGGTGGGGCAGTGGCGGCTAGTGGTAGAAAAAATTGGTGAAGACCTACAAGAGCAATATGAAAAGATATCTACTGTCTTCAATGAAAATCAGTTAATGAGAACTTACCTATTTTTATATATTAGATCAATTCTTCTTCCCTTTAAAGCTGGAAATTTGTCGATTATGTCGTTATAAAATGGTTGTTTCTTCGTGACATCAAGAAAATGTCTTTCTGAATAGAAATATTTGTCAAAGAAGCAAGTTTATCTGGAGAAATAGTGTTTCTTGAGTAAGTTTGCATTATTTTAAGGCAAGAAAAACTTCTTTCCACTGAAACACTTGCAGATGCAATTGTTAAAATCCGGGAAACTAATTTTTAAGCTTCTGTAAAGATGCCTTTATCTCCATGAAGCACTCGAAAAAGGTCACGAGTTGATATATTCCTTAATTTTTTATCAGCATATACAAGACTCAGTTCATTTTTAAGGCGCTGGTGTTTAGTAAATATTTTTCCGTAAAAATGTTGTAGATTTTCAAAAGTGTGAGAGGGAAAGCATGAATTAAATTGGTCGAATTTGGTTGTGTCAGCAAGATAGGAAAATTGAAGTTTAAGTTTCTCACTGTCTTGAAATATTATATCCATTTCCATAAGGATGTGGTACAAAATTTCAAAAATACAATTGTCTATAATTTTTAAAAATTGTTTCTTGTGTAAGAGCAGCATATTCCCGTTTAGATCTGCTATTTCTGTGATTTTACTAGCTTTTCCAAACAGTGTTTCAAATACCTCATCGTTCCTTTTATGGCTCAAAATTTCATAAGTTTTTTTTTAATTTGAGTAACACACAGTATATGTCTAGCGATTTTTTCTGCAAAATTTCGAATAATAGATTGGTGAACCAAATATTTCATTAAATACTATTCCCAAAAATGTAAATTCAAAAGCGTTCATATCATTTAAAAACCCTTGGGCAAGTTGAATTGGTTTTTTGTCTGATTGGTCACTATTTGTGAGAAATTCAAATACTTCCTTCAATTTATCCCAATCTTCAATTATTACACTTACTAACTTCGAAGTGCAAGACCATCGAGTTTCTGTTATGGTTGGCATGCATCTTGCGGTTGCTGATGTGAGTGTATTGTTTTTCCACCACTCAGTGAAGCGGAGTGGTGAAAAAAACAAAGGAATTACACTGAGGCTTGCAAAAATATTCAACACTTAGAAATTTTAGAAAAACTCTGCTGTAATACAAGGTTCAAACGATGTACTAAGCAATAACAAAAACAGATTGAGAAGCTTTATGCTTAATTTTTTCTGGAGCCCAGTTAAGTGTCCAGACATTACGCTTGCCCCATCGTAACATTGTCCTATTGACTTGTGTTGATAATCAAACTGTCCCAAAATTTTGTCTAGCATTTTGTATAAAGCTTCTGATGTTCTATCTTCACTCACACCATGGAAACCCAAAAATCGCTCAACCAATACACCTTCCGAATCAACAGATCTTATTATTAAAGAGCACACGGAAGTTTGGTTAAGTCTTCCCATCTACTTGAATATAAAAGCATTGAACTTCATTTATTTCATTTTTGTCCTGATCGTTTATATATTCAGAAGTACATTCAATTAATTTGTTTTGAATAGTTTTTGAGTCACCTGTGAAGACATTTTTTATCGTTTTGTATTGATTTTGAATTTTAAAGGACTTCTTGATATCAACAGTGAAAGCAATTCCTTGAATTTCTACGATTTATCGAGTCAATGCCTTCGTCATGGTCACGGAATGCTTGTTCTTGTTTACTCAAATACAGTACTGCTGCATCAATCATTGTCTGCAGGAAAAGTCTATTTAGACGAGCGCTTTCATTGAAATGCATTTTCAAAAGCCTAACATTCTCCCTCAGGGCATCGGCAATGGTGTTCTGATTCTTTTCAAAATTATTTAGCATTAATTCGCATTTCAGGTGTTTGCTAGAATCACCACGTTTGTAAAGTGACCATTTCATATTTAAGAAATCTGAAAATTGTCTTTATTCCATGCCGAATTTTATTACTAAAATATATGCAGGGCCAACAAAATAATTTTTGTAACACAGAAGGGCTACAAAGCCATTTATATTCAGTAAACCAAGAATTTTTTCAATTAATATTGTAAGATTTACCGCTCTTCTTGATTTCTTTCTTGGCGAAAATTGTCAGTGAATCCGTCGGTCGTCCTTGAAGTAAAATGTCTTTTATTTTCAACTTTCCACCGATTGAACGGAGTTTGCAATAAATTACAGACAATGTTGTTCACAGGATACATACTGAAAACTAAAACTATCACTATCAGTTAAACTGTACACGAAACTAAAGTAACTAATGAAGTTTTTAACAAACAATCACAAAACACGAAAAAACATATCTCTTTCAGAAAGTAAGTACCAAAACACCGCAAGAAAAAATCCCTAGTGATTGCAAAGAACCCTTAGCAATCCGTCCTGTTCCACTGCGATCTCTTAGTTAGGTCACGACTCCAGGTGCAGAGCCTTGACGTCTCATGATAAAACACTTCATTTTTCACTTGCCAGGCAGATAGGGGAGGGTGACGTCACAGTTACCATGGCAACTCGGACGAAAACTGCAGACTTCCAAGCATTCTCATTTCAGCTCTTCACTTGAACTGTTTTGTGTATAAGGACTTGTTTTCTGTATTGAACGTGCATTGTGAAGTAATATCTCTAATCAAAATTTTGGGTATTTTAGCACTCAATAAAGGCAAAAAAATAATATATTATACAAAACTATTAAATAAAATCTTATTTCAAATAAAATAGGTGAAGAGGCACTTCACCTACTTCACCTGAAAAGCCGCCACTGGCGAAGTAGTAGAGCTTGTGTACGAGTGAATGGTGTTTTATCAAAATGGTTTTCTATTGGTGCAGGAGGTAGACACGGTTGTGTAATGTCACCATGGCTGTTTAATATATTTATGGACACATGCATGCGTGATTCCAAAATAAATAATAGTGGTTTATGTCTTGGTGATATCCGTGTGTGCAGATTGATGTATGCTGATGACAATGTCCTGTTGGCAGAGAGCAAAAGTGAGTTGCAGAGTATGTTGACTCAGATGCACGAAGTTTGCGTGAAATTCAAACTGAGTATAAATAAGGGAAAAACCAAAGTTATGGTGTTTGAGAGAGGAATGGGTAGCACTGAATGTAATGTAAGTATAAATGGCACTGTGATTGACCAGGTGAGTGAGTTTGTGTATTTAGGAAGCATGTTTGACAGAGAGAACAAATTGGATGGTGAAATCAGTAGGCGAGTGAATTCTTCTTTGAAAGTCATAGCTGCTCTGGGAGGTTTTCACAGGAATGATGGGTTATCTAGAGAGTCCCGCATGGCTGTGTATGAAACTGTAATTGTTCCTACTCTGATGTATGGCAATGAAACCTGGGTACTGCAGAAGAAACATAGGAGTCGTTTGTGTGCTGGAGAAATGCGTTACTTACGTGGGGTTTGTGGCAAGACACGGTCTGATTGTGTGAGGAATGAAGATGTGTTGCAGTTGTGTGATGTGAAGCAAAATGTTGTTAGCAAGGTGAAGACCAATATGCTTCGGTGGTTTGGCCATGTTGAAAGAATGAGTGATGAAATGCTTACTAAGAAAATCTTTTCAGCCCAAGTGGCAGGAAGGAAAGGCAGAGGAAGGCCAAGGAAGACATGTGTGGATCAGATTCAGGAGTGTCTGCATGATAAAAAGATTATGAGTATGGAGTATAAAAGATCTTGTGTACAGCGTGTAATGGACATCAGTGAAGCACGAGTTGTATGTCAAGATCGCTGTAAATGGAGAAGTTTGATACGACAACAGTAAGTAAAAAATATCTGGTAGTTTGTATTTTGTTTTGGAGCTAACCTCTGAATCTCAGAGAACAGCTTAGTGATACGTATGTATGTATGTGGAAAAGAAAAACTTAGCGGCAGGATATATACAAGAAAGACACCCAGTAGAAACAGAGTCATTCCATGTCAGATCACCCAACTTAATTTTGAAATGACACCCACTAACTCAGATTTTTATGAAACTTTTTTTACTTGTTACTACCACCAAGTTACTAATTCATGTAAAATTTTTCCTCTCTAGGTCACATAGTTTCTGAGAGATAAAATGTCAAAGTTTTGGAAAATTGTACGTTGATGACGTTTCCGAGACTCGGCTTTCAGACGCAGTATTTGAGAAAAATATTCATAGTTCTGTGTCTAATCAACATATCACTACCAAATTTTTACCACATGTCAAGCAAAGTATGTACATTTCAGAAAAAAATATTATATAAATCTTGCCTACATCTGAGAGACATTAAAATTTAGTAAATTTTTTTATAAACAAAATTTTAATTGCAAAGACGTTGCTTCATTAAGTGAGTATTATGGCATAAGGCACAGGAGTTACCAGAGCGCTTTTTTTTTTTTAATTGAACCTAAAAGTATAGTCTAAAAGGCTGTGAAAGAAAAATAGTGGGATTTTGATTGCTAATATAGTTATTTTAACTTATAAATTAAGTTATTCTATCTAAGCACAAATAGTTTCAAATGGGACACTATGCATCATAATAGACAAAACTGTTCATAGGTAAATTTTAGAATTTTTTTATCAGTGTATGAAGAGCATAAATTACAAATTTTAATAATGTGGAGAAAGCATATGACAAGAAAAATTTTGTCATAATAACTTAAAAAAATAAATCAAAACTGGTCTAGAACACAAAATTTTCAACTGTAAGTGATAAAAACATAAGAAGTGTAACAATTAGTAGGTATCTATAGCTAATTAGGATAATCAACCAATGGAATATTTTAGTTCAACAAATTAAAAGCTTGAATAATTAATCTTACTTTTCATCTGAGATGTATCTTATTGTACTGGTGTTGTATTAAATCAGCCTCTTTTTCAGAAAAGTAGTACACCCTTCCAGAGCCCTTGGTGGTGGGAGGACTAACACAAGAAATGATGTTACACAGGGGAACATGGCAGATGTCTTTCTGTGGAGGCCAGTGAAATGATAGTGCTGGGCCATACGGGGACATGAACTTTACTTTTAGATCACCTTCCTCCACATGTTTAGAAAGTACTAATCCAAAAAACCAGTGACTGTCATAAATACATGCAATATATAAGTTTGTAGAGATCTGTGACATCTTGACTGCAGGTGGTTGCTCTCCAGAGATGTGAAAAATAGTGCTGAAATTTTCATCAAAGCTAGTTCTCTTTGTCCCAATGGAATCTTCAGACACAGGGATGAAATGGTGAAAGCCACGTGTACCAGGAATTGTTTTTGCTTTGGAGAATCGGGCTTCTAGCTGCTGACGTGTTTCTGAAAGTGTTTCTTTTTTTACCATCCAGAATTTTATGTTTTTGACTCTTGCCTCACAGAAATTGAGGACTTTTTCAATTGAGTCTATTGCATCGCCAGGGCACATTTGAAAGCTTGCTCGGGTAACCAGCAGCTAAACTGTACCACCAATGCCGTCGCAAGGAGATTTTCTGTGACTGGTTGCAAAATATATCCATGATGCTGCTAAAGAGAAGTCCTGGTTGTGGTAGCAAAGATTGAGAAAGTTTTTGCAGTTCTTATACTGTGCAGCACATCCGTCACTGAAATAAAATACATTTTTACAATGGGAAAGTGTTTCTTTATATACTGAGTGATTACTTTTTGTGTTTCGTATACAAAGGCTACATCATGCTCTAAATCATCGGACAAGATGCATACACTTGAAACAAGTAGGTCTTCAGAGTGGTGGACACGTGTGTAGACTACAGCTGTATGTAGTGAACAACTGTCGCTTGTCCAGTGATGATACCCTTGTGCTGCATCTTGAATGATGTATGAGTAATTTTCACTGAAGTCTAGGAGAACAATAGCTGCATCTGATTCAAGGTTTGCTTTCATTTTCTTTAGAAAGTTTGCTTGGGATTTAGTTATAAATTCATGGGGCACAAGTTTCTCTAGTTTCTCAATTAAAGTTGCTAAATATTCATCAAATGCCACAGTGAATTTCACCTGTTGTATTCTGTCTGTTGATACCCATGAACTGTATGACACTTCATCTTCAAGGTCCCACTCTTCAAATTTTTCGAGTAGAAAACTTTTCAAATTTTCACTGGATGGGCATTGAGAGCAGTGTTGCAGCATGCAGTCTTTGTTATCCTTAGAACAGACTAAATATCAGTTAGGTCCTGGTATGTCTCTTCTAAACAAAAAGCATGAAGTAGAAGACTTACATTTTGATGGATTGGGCAAACACAAATGGAATGTGTTCCAGAAGACCCTGCTAACACACACCATTTTGGACGCAGCATGCAGAATTTTGAGATGCCAATTTTAATGATGGGATACTCAAATTTAAAAGCAGAATACAATTCATTTAAATTAGCAAGTAATAATCTCTTTTGTACATGAACATTTTTAGAAATACTGACTGTCCTTCGCTCCTGGCATGATTCGAGAGTATTCATCACTTTGGTAAAAGTTCTTCACCAATTCAATTATATTTTCACTGAGTGTTTTTCCTTTTCTGGGTTCAGGTAAAGCCATGATTCCTTTGTCTCTGAGAAGGTATCTTGCTTGACAGATGACATATTCACTTACATGGAACTCTTCCATGATTTTTTCCTGCTCCATGAAGTAGGAACAAGAGTCAAAAGTTGTATCTTTTCTCTCCATGTCATTGAAGCCTCAAGTTTTACTTTAAGTAAACCCACGAGCACATTCATATCATCTGCTTTTTGTTTTAAATCTTTTGGCAGTTTTTTGGCAGTTTTTTCAGGTGGAGAAAATTCTTTTTCTATAACCCTACTAACCATACTTTTTAAATTAGAACATGCTGAAACAAACTTTTTTTTTTTTTTTTTTTTTGCATAGGCTCTGTGTGATGCAATGGTGTGAAATTTCAGAGGAGACTCCCCTATCTTTGCCAGTGATGTATTAATTCTCCCTAATGTTTCTTCTTTGGAAATTTATGTTTCTAAATTACAAATACTCTGGTTGCTGTCACTATCTGTGTCCACCTCTTTAATGTCATCATTTTCATTTAAAAATTGTGAGTGTTTCTGTACCTTTTCTCTACATGCATCACATACCTTCTGTCTAGGAATTGATTTCACAATCATGGAATTTTACTAATTTTCTCTGAAAAGTCAAAGATCACATTCCTCAATGCTTTTTTAATTTTTTTCTTGTGGCACTTAAATGGATCAAAACAACTTTTCTGGTACGTTTCATATTTTCTCAGGTAGTATGTTTTATGATGCTCACAAATATTAAACAGAAGTTCACAACTTACCCCACTTCTCATGGCCAAAAATTCTTTTTCTGAAGCACTTATTGTTTCAAAGTTTATCAGATTCACCTCCTGTGTGTAATTCTTCTTATGGCACTCAGTTCCACTTTCTTTTCCTATACTACATTGTTCAACAAGCTGTTCAGTTTGGGACATTTTTAAAACTAATATTTCAAAGGGTTACTAAAAACTTTCTTTTAAACCTTGGAACAGAAAAATGATCTTTAACTGTAACTAAGAGGAATAACCCACTTCTGAAAACTTTTGTTCATTTGAAGCAGCAAAAAGCACCTTCACTCAACAATAGATAGCAGAGGACTGAGCTGAGACTGACTAGTAGTGCAATCCAGTTGAATCCTGTACACAGAAGAATGACTCATGTTGAATCAGCTCATGCTTTTAGATTGCTGATACATGCTGAGTCACCTCATGCTTTCAAATTGCTGGTACAGCTAGTTTTATCCCACTTGCCTCAAAGTATTCCATCCAGTTAAAAAAAAACAAAAAAAAACTAATTCATTCAAAACAATTTTTAAATTGAACTATGACTAATTCAATTTGATTTTTTTCATTATCAAATTTATACCAAGCCGGTAAAGTTTGGCATTGAACAGTACAATATTTTAAATTATTTGACTAGTCTACATTTATTCTATATTAGGCCAAATTATCACATACAGGTAATTATCTATTATGATGTCTGCATAGAATTTGTGAAATTATAAGTTATAAGTTAAAATAACTATATTAGCAATCAGAATCCCACTATTTTTCTTTCACAGCCTTTTAGACTATACTTTTAGGTTCAATTAAAAAAAAAGCGCTCTGGTAACTCCTGTGCCTTATGCCATAATACTCACTTAATGAAGCAATGTCTTTGCACTTAAAAATTTGTTTATAAAAAAATTTACAAAATTTTAATGTCTCTCAGAGGTAGGCAAGATTTATATAATATTTTTTTCTGAAATGTACATACTTTGCTTGACATGTGGTAAAACTTTGGTAGTGATATGTTGATTAGACACAGAACTATGAATTTTTTTCTCAAATACTGCGTCTGAAAGCGAAGTTTCGGAAATGTCATCAACGTACAATTTTCCAAAACTTTGACATTTTATATCTCAGAAACTATGTGACCTAGAGAGGAAAAAGTTTACATGAATTAGTAACTTGATGGAAGTAACAAGTAAAAAAAGTTTCATAAAAATCTGAGTTGGTGGGTGTCAAACCCTGGGTGAATTGACATGGAATGACCCAACAGTAGATAAAGATCTCAGCAATTAAAAGGTTAATATTGAAATCTGGACAAGCTAAAATATGTGACCTTCCCCATATACAGCAACTGATTGAAGAGCACCGTTTTAAAGAGATTTCACTTTACTAATAATTGATTCTTATCATCGTTGGAGTAAATCTAATTAAAACAGCAGAACTTTTACATTTCTTCATAAGCGGGGCGTGGAAAGAAACACATTGCAACAGCCCTGTAACACCTATGTAATTTCCCATCCTACATTTCATAGGCAGAGTAAGAGTGTAACTCCTTCCACATAACTTTTTAACTGAATTTTGATATTAAAATTGAACAAATCCTGATGTTTTGGACATGTCTTGGAGTTTCACTTGAAACCAATGTAAGCACATGCCAGAATATTTCAAGTCACAAAGTCCAAGGTAGAGTGAAATCACTTCTTGAAAAGATGTGGAATCATAAGTTCCACAGGGGAAATGACAGTTGTAGCAGTAAGATGTTTTCCTACTTTAATAGGGTGTGTCATTTTTAGGCAAAAGGTATTCTATATCATTTAGATTATCATTGTTTGTGAATTAAAATAAAACAAAGATAATTCCTCCTTTTCTGCAGTATCAGTTACATATTATCTTTGGGAAATGCGCAAGTAGGAAAATTTGAAATTTCGTGGAGCTTAACAAAAGGCAACAACATACCCTTTACAGATCCACTCACCATCATCATCATCATCTTTTTTGTCACTATCTTTTTGGGAATCATCTAAAAACATAAAGAAAGTAAGAGAAGTAATGTCAGAATCTGAATGGAAAAACACAAAACAGGATAATTTTGCCAGTTTCATCCAAATAAAAGTGGTATAACAGTTTTATGGAAATACCTAAACAAATTATGACAGAAATGATATATTCAATTCTATTTTTATCTTAACTTCCTGTGCTGTTATTATATTTTATTCCAAGTGTTCAATATCATCAGCACAGTTCAAATATTTAGAACATTAACTTCCCTATTTTTTCTGTTAGCATGTTTAATATTTTTTTCTCCTCATTAAATTTGTACAAAAATTCCTTAAAAACAGCAAAGTATGCAAAATTTTGAAATATAAAAAAATTAAGTTGAATCCTTGAAAGCCTACACTGCTGGCCACCCAAAATGCAACACCAAGAAGGAAGCATCCGATTGGCCTGAAATTCGCAGCATGCATCGCCCGCGAGAGGACATGCAAACGATTAGCATTGCAGGGCATATGCAAATTATGTGCACCCAGCATGCCACCGAGAAGCACTATAAGAAGGGTGCACAGAAGGTGGGGTGTAAGCAGTGGAAGTGTGTTGTGCTGACGGCCCTGTGCGTGGGAAGCTTTCTGATGCCTCGTCGCAGAATACTGCAGTCATTCCAGCACGTTTCGGAGTTCAACAGAGGAAGAATAGTGGCTTATCGTACCGAGACATTGCCGCCTGTGTGGGATGACATCCAGCCACACTGAGGTGAGTATGGATTCGGTGGGTGCAGGAGGGACGGACGGACCAACGTGAGCGATTGCCACAGCCATGGCACACTACCGAACGAGAAGACCAGCATGTTGTGCTGCGGGCATTAACGGCTCGCACCGCCACATCAAGAATGCTAGCGCAGGAATTAGGGTGTGTTGCGCAACAACCTGTGTCAGTACGTACCATTCAATGTCGTCTGCAGGAGCGGGGACTTGTCGCATGGCGCCCACTGCTCTGATTACAATGACGTTAAACCGCCAGCTAGTGCGGCGGCAGTGGATCGTTGAACGCCGCGCCTGGACTACGGAATGGCACGACATTGTCTTCTCCGACAAATCCCACTTCTGCCTGCAACACCACGATGGTCGGATCCGCGCGTGGCGGCACTGCGACGAGAGACTGCATGACACCTGTATTATGCATCACCATACAGGTCCGTCGCCTGGCGTTATGGTTTGGGGCGCAATTGGATATGACACCCGCATCCCTCTGGTACGCATCGCCAGTAGACTCAACAGCCACAGCTACATCTCCGACGTTTTGGAGCCTGTAGTCCTCTCTTACCTGCAGGACCTGCCAGTGGCCACGTTTCAACAGGACAATGCGCGCCCACACATGGCACGCATCGTGCTACAATTATTCACAGCCCACCAGGTGTCACTGCTGCCGTGGCCCGCCTGTTCTCCCGATATGTCGCCCATCGAACACGTCTGGTCGCTGATCGGCAACCGAGTGGCCCAGCAAGCACCACCCGCGGCTACGCCTGATGAACTGTGGCAACATGTGGAAGCAGCCAGGACCGACATACCCCAAGCCCACATCCAAAGCCTCTTTCGTTCGATTCCGCGGCATGTAGCGGCTGTTATTGCCAGGCATGGGAGCCACATGAATGTTAGATGTCTGCGTGTTCTGAAAGTCGCACGGAACTGCAAGCTTAATCGTTTCATCTTTGTATCTGTTGTTATGTGTCCAGTAAATCTGGCTTTGCTATCTTGTGTCCTTGGTGTTGCATTTTGGGTGGCCAGCAGTGTATTAAAATGCTATCGTATCTATATCTACAAAACTACTATGAAAGCTGTGCATTAATGTCTGTTGTATGTTTCTTAACATTTAACATGAGAAAATTCTAGGTTCCAACAGCAAAAAGTTCTAAATAAATGAACATAACATATTTGTTCATCTTTTGGATACTTGCACTAATGACTACATATTTTCCAAGTAAGCCATGTATTTTATTGTTGAATGTGGCAGTTTTATGTGTTAAAGTACATAAGTATAAAACATTGATTAATCCTATGATAATGTGCAGTGTATGCCTAACTACATTATAATAATATAAATTAAGTGAATTGTGTTTCTGTCTGTGAAACAGAGGTGTTCATTGGTGAGCTGTGCATAAACTCATTGGTGAGCTTGATTAGCACATTGGTGTTATTTAGTTCTTATAAAAAGTACTTTATTGCATAAGCATTAGTGCTTATGCAATATATAGCACTGCACACAGAAATAATGCAGAACTCTTTTTTTTTTTTGTTGGATGTTTAACGACTACCGTGAGCAACTTAATGGGCTACAACTGTCGCCTGTCCCTAATTTAGGGCCACTGGTTCCAGGGAAGGGAGAGGACCAGTGCCGCAAGACAAACACAACATCCATGCCTCACCGGGATTCGAACCCAGACCCCTTTCGGACGAATGATCAGAAGCCATCGCTTAGACCACTGCATCATTGGGGCGGTGCACAACTCTTTTTATGAACACCTCTGTTTCACAGACAAAAATAAACTCATCAACAGGGAAGTTTTACTGATAATCAAAAATAAACACATCAAATAGAGGTTTTACTGTATTCCAATTTTTGTATTCTATTTGAAAGTGGATCATCCCATGTGAAATATTAGTCAACACATCTGCAGTTCTTATGATTTTTTTTATATGAATAAATACCCCCACTGTAAAAATTCTGATATATAAGCAAATATGTTTTTTTAAATGTTGGTGCTGCATAGAACTTATTTACCATAAAACACAAAATCTCCATTATTTAGAATAAGAGAAATGCAAAAATCAACATTGTTTCATAATTTTTTACAAGGAATCCATTGGTGCAGTGAACAAGCTTCTATCTGCTTTAGTTTTTGAGTTATGTTCAATGAGAAAGAACCTTTTTTTTTTTCAGACAGTAAAAAAGTTATTTAATATAGTATTTATTCCTTTCTGACCTTAGACAATGTTGAAATATCAAAAAGATAGACCTTTGTCACTACTTCCATAAAAGTAGTGAAGTGTAAATTAATGAAGAAAACATTCTGAACTGTTAATTTTGTTATTTGACAATACAAAAATGTTTCACCTTTTAAAGACAAATAATTAAAAAGTCCTGCTCCCTATCCAAAATTCACTAAGAACCAAAGATATATAAAATTTTAAGCTCTAGAACTTTGCTCCAGTAGTTAGTTTTTTTTTTTTTTTTTTTTTAAGACAGATTTTGGGTAAAGTTGAAGAGAAAAAAAAAAGAAAGCAGTCATCCAGCAGACATTTTCTCAAAATGGTAGAAAAAAGTACATATTATTTTCAGAAAGATTGAAAAGGCCATTAATTTTATTCTTGGGTATGATTAAAACATATCTCTAGGCTCATTTTAACAAAAATGCATGTTATGATCATACCTTTCCCTCCCATTGATAATTCAGTTTTTAGTAAACCATGTTTTCTGCAGAAAAAATTAAAGCTCAGAATATGCTATTAATTTCTTAGTGGACTACAACAGAAGTTTAGAGCATTCACATAGTTTTTCTTAAATCCTGATGCTTTCATTGACAAGGCTGTAATTCTTCTAACAGATTAAATAACTTGTGAGTGAGATGGAACTTTTTTTGGCAAGTGCAGGAGGCCATGGAGATGGTAAAAAATGAGAATTCACTGAAAGTTAGAAGGGCTGTAAAATTAAAACCAGATGAGCTACATGGCAAAATTTTTATTTGGTTAAGTATCACTATGGAGGAATTGAGTATACCAAGTTTAATCAAAATCTGAGAACATAGGTGTGAAAACAATTTTTTTAAACATTTAATTAAACTACTAATATGGCATTATTTTAATTTGCAAATTTTCAGAGAAAACTTTTTTCCTTCATCAGGCAATCAGTTGTTGTTACTTGTTTTTTACTGTCACTATCACAGTTACAGTTAACTTTGACATTTATATTTATTTTTCACCAAATGTTAGGCAGTGACAAATCTCTGCAGTCATTGATGATGGAATTCTGATTTTTCTCAATTTCTGTTCCTTTTAATTTTCTTTTTAGGAAATTACTCTAATTGTTTAATTTAATAAACTAAGAAGCCAGTTTTCAAAATGAGCTTTATTCACGGATTTTTTTTTTGTTAGGTTAAATTATGGAATGACCCGAAGAAAAGTTGCACTGGGGGAAAAAGTTACCAAAGGCTAGGTAAGTCAGATAGGTGTCACTAAATATTTGCTGTTGATCCTGGATTGCTTTGCCCTTTTGCCTCACCCGCACTCTATAACTGAGACCTTAAATGTCAAAGCTTAGTACTACGGAGGCAAATTCCTTATAATTCAGCCATTTGTTTTCTTGTATTTTTATTGATTGTTGAGTATTCTGCCTTAAAAAATAATAAAATTCCTTACATCAAAGATGAAAGAGTGAACCACTGCAAAGTAAAAAAAGGGGAGGGCGGTTCCACATCTGACTACAAAGAGAACAATTGAGAAAAAAAAAACGAAAAAAACGTAACAGGAATCAGATGATAAATTTATTAAGGTACATTACCTCTCAAATTTTTGATCTATACCTCAGATCGTCAGGAGTTCCTATGTCTTATTACTTCCACAGGCCTGCCGACCAAGTCTGGTTGATTTGCCATTCAGCATGGTCAGTACCTTATGTCTTGTAAATTTCCAAGGATTCTTCTAATTTCTGGATAATTGAGTGGGATTGACAACTTGTAAGGAGTTCCAGCCTATTATTTGACCAGTTTATTGTATGTGCCTGTTTAATCTTGTTTTATTTGAAATGTTCTTTATTGATGCCTTTTGTTCATTAATTCCCTTGGTTAACCTGAATCCCATTTCTATGTATGGTACACTACGTGAATATTTTATTTTATAAATGACTCCTTTTTGAGTAAAGTATTTTTTCTCTTTGTGTTAGGGGTGGTAAGTAATTTTTTATTTTGTTATTTAAACCTGCAGGTAACCTAATTTTATAATTCAGCAGTAATTGTTAGCAAATGATTCGGACCAAATGTGTCACACAAACACAGATGGGATAACAAAAAAGTGCGGAAATTGATCATGTGCATCATGATAGTAATATCTATTGCCAGAGTATATAGTGATTTATAACCTGTAGTCAAATGGTTGAAACTTTGTGACACTGAAATTATTGTATAATTTCAGTGATGTTCAGGATTCATTTTGAAAATAAATTTGAAGTAAAAAGAGCTATTGGAAACGGTAGAAATTGATAAAAAAGTGCAACCGGATGAAAAAATATTTTTTTTACATTTCAAGTGGTTGATGTTTGATTCAAAATGCTACAAGCTTCCTTTCTAACCCCCAGTAAATTTCCAATAAATCTTACTATTTTTTTCATCTCCATTCGATTCTATTTTTAAATTAAATGACTGCAATTACAAAAACTTCATCCACATGCAGACATAATAAAAAAACGACTGTATTGTAAAATGTGAAATAATTTTTATCATAGTACATTCGCAAATTCTTCAAGCTGTAACTTGCCTTCTGGAACTTTAAAACCTGACAGCCCAACTAACCAAAGTTCCCTTTATGTCTTTAGTCAGTATGATCACCCGTATCATTTAGTAAAAATATATTCATACAGTAAAGACACAAAAGTAATCGTTTCTGTTATTTTGAAACAACATTCTAATAGATCAGAAAAGCAGGCCATGAGAATATTTAGATATATGTATATTACCTATTGTAGGATCCATTTCTGATTGACAGATAATGTAAATACACGTTGTTGGAATTAGACTGCAATTAAAACAAGCGCCTATACTACTGGTAACAGTAAATTCATGAATTTCCCTTGTGAACAAATATTAAAGAGTACTGTTTACTTCGTATCTTTCAAAAACACCGGGTTCTATGCTCAACATAACGTAGTCAGAACATTTTCCTCACACCGAGCGAGGTTTTCGTATACATGATGGGCGGAACCCTAGCTAACTCCGCCTCTTGAAATTGGCCTGTGACGTGACTGACAAATGTCACTGGGTGATGCTAGGTGTAAAGATTATAACAAAAAATTCCACATTTTTTTTTAAGTAACAAAGATAAATTGTTAACAAAAAAAAAATAGTGTTAGCTGATAACCGGACGAAATAGGGCAGGTCAACAGAACAAAACGAAAGGGACTAGATGAGAATGAAATTTTCGAGAATGCAATTTTGTTATTTTTCTTTCTTTTATAATCCCCTAAAATAAAATCACGAATCTAGACAGAAAGTGCCCTTTCGAACCCTCTAGGAAATGTGAAAGGTGGTTTTTTTTTTTTTTTTATTGGAGGTTTAACGACCACCGTGAGCAACTCAATGGGCTATAAGCAGTCGCCCGTCCCTAATTTAGGGTCACTGGTTCCAGGGAAGGAGAGAGCCAGTGCCGTTAGACAAACACAACATCCATGCCTCACCGGGATTCGAACCCAGACCCCTTACGGACGAATGATCATAGGCCAACGCCTTAGACCACTGCGCCACCGGGGCGGCTGAAAGATGGTTCAACTTAAAATCTCTGCCTCATGTTTGGAATGGTAAAACGCCGCCCCCGTGGCGCAGTGGTCTTAGCGATGGCCTCTGATCATTCGTCCGAAAGGGGTCCGGGTTCGAATCCCGGTGAGGCATGGATGTTGTGTTTGTCTTACGGCACTGGCTCTCTCCCTTCCCTGGAGCCAGTGACCCTAAATTAGGGACGGGCGACTGCTTATAGCCCATTGAGTTGCTCACGGTGGTCGTTAAACCTCCAATTAAAAAAAAATGGTAAAACTTCTTTGCATATTTTCTTCGCAAATAATGCATTCCCAAAGATGAAAATCTGCACATCGATAAAACTAACTTTATGTTATAGCATGGAATACTTAATACGTGCTAAAACATAACCATAATTAAGCAATGTAACATTTGTTGGTCTACTGACGTCATGAATGTACAGGTAGCGCCATCTATTAACAACTTTGAACATTACTTAAAGAAAAATAATTGATTTTTAATATAATTATGATTATGTTTTAGCAAGTATTAAGCATCCCATGCTATAACGTAAAGTTAGTTTAACCGATATGCAAATTTTCATCTTTGGTAATATATTAATTGCGAAGAAAATATGTAAAGAATGTTTGCCATTGGAAATATAAGGCAGAGATTTTAGGTGGGTACCACCTTAACTGATATAACTCTGAATCATATAACTGATACTTCTGCAGAAGTTTCATTTGCCCTTCGGTGGAGCAGTGCTCTAAGAGCTGGTTTTTGATCATTTGTCAGTGATGGGTCTAAGTTCGAACCCGTTGAAACCCGGGCCGTCGAGATCATGTTTCTTACCGGGCCCAAGTACAGACAGAAATTCTGGGTTGTGACAAGGATCCTTTTCGTGACGTCACAAAGCCTATGCTTGGGCCCGGTAAGGAACGAAGTGATGACGTGATCTCGACGGCCCCGTTGAGACATGGATGTTGTGTTTGTCTTACGGCACCGGCTTTCTCCTTTCCCTGGAGTCTGACGGACAAATATTTTTCCCAACGGTAAGATTTTTGCACCCAAAAAAGAACAGAAAAGAGGAAAAATTGAATTTGTCATCATATATTTGTACTCGGAGCAAATTTTATTATCGTGACATGTTAAAAAAATGTATATAAGGCATAAGAAAAGCTCCCGAACATGTAAAATTATATGATCTGTAGCTAAGCATTTTCATCTACTTCAGTAATCAATAAATGCTACTACAAATTCTCAACTGACAGTAATAACAAAATTAAATTCATATTCCTTTTTTTTTTAATTTCAAGTTGTAGGTAATTTCAATGTGCGCAGTTTTAGGACCTTTTATTTAATTAATTTCATATGGTAGAGTAGGAATTTACTTTTTGTCTTATATCAGGGACGGTGCCACCGAGGGGCTGGGGTGGGTGCCAGCCCACCCAAAATTTTGGTGAGCCCCTCCAGAATTTTTTGTATAAATCAAGAAAATGTAGTGCACTTTACTATCGGAGCTGCATGTTCTGTGATAATGGGAAAAGGGTAGCATTATGAAATTACGTTTCTCCAACCACGATACATGACTCAGACGGTAAACCTTACTTGCATGTTGCGCTTCCTTTTTGGCACACGGAAGTCGAAGCCCGGCCGGAAGTTCGAAGATCATCCTCAATCCGATGCCTCGGCTCATGTCACTGGGTTGTAAAGTTGAATAAGCATCACTCTGACAATCTCATTCTCGCCCTGGCGCCCTCGCAGACTATGACAAATAGTGGGCGTTACCATGATCGGCGAAAACAGCAGATGGTGATCGGTGTCTGGTCACCACCAGACAGTGAGCGAAATTTCTCTTGGCTAGTTAGTAGTTACACTCATTTTCTTTCTCGTTCTGGTGAAAAGTCTACTTTTTCTTGCTTGGTGTATGTTTTTGAACGTATTATGCGTGATACATGAAAGTGATGTATTTCTTCCCAAACCAAACTTTGAAATAACATGTCCGCAAAATGATTTTTTCGAACAAGTGTTAATCAGAAGAAGAAACGTAAATTAAGCGATAATGTCCACAAAGCGGATAATGATTGAAACAACAGTGCATCTTTTTTCTACCATGCGTGATTCGAAGGCAGGGTTTGCTACACATTTTGATGAGGAAATAGATATTGCAGACGCAAATGGTTTGGAAGAGTTCAGTGAACAGAAATCAAGGAGGAGAGAAAACTTCCACCACAACTGGCGAAGTATGTTACTGAAGTTTCGACTCAGGATATCCTATTAACTAAAGAAGATTTTCAAATGCAATTTTATATACCTGCTTTGGACACAATCAATGAAGAACTCAAAAGATGTTTTGCAACACATACTGCACTCATTCGTGGCTTCAGTTCTTTGGACCCCAGAAATGAGAAATTTTGCCGCCCCGGTGGCGCAGTGGTCTAAGCGATGGCCTCTGATCATTCGTCCGAACGGGGTCCGGGTTCGAATCCCGGTGAGGCATGGATGTTGTGTTTGTCTTAAGGCACTGGCTCTCTCCCTTCCTGGAACCAGTGACCCTAAATTAGGGACGGGCGACTGCTTATAGCCCATTGAGTTGCTCACGGTGGTCGTTAAACCTCCAATCAAAAAAAAAAAAAAAATGAGAAATTTTTATTTTTCGACGATCCAAGGCCTCTTGCCGAGCAAAATAAATGCGACATAGTGTGGAATTGGAGGTCACCTTGTTACCCAGAATGATAAAGCGTTATGAAAAAGAAAGAAAATGCGTTGTGGGAACTCTCAGTGAGTTAGCTGAAGTTTTGGAGGAATACAAATTAGTTTTTCATGAGCTGTTTTTCATTAGTTTAGTTTTTCATTAGTTTTTCATGAGCTTGCAGTCATTACACTAACCGTACCAGTGACTAGTGCATCCTGCGAAAAAAGATTCTTATGCATGAGAATGTTAAAAGCCTATCTCGGAAATCGAATGGCTAACAATCGTCCACATAATCTCGCTGTCTTAACTATAGAGTCGACAATTGCAAAACGAATTGATTTAACCGAAGTCGTTGAACGATTTGACGCAACCCATAAAAATCGACGTATTAATCTGCACTAAAAAAAAAATTCTTATATTCATTTCACCGTGACATGAAATAATATTAGTTGATTTTGGTTATCAGATTTCAGTCACATTTTGTCGCGCGATGAGGATGCCCGGCTGTAGACTTCACAAATGAGATTCCCTGCCTTTATTATCTTTTATTATTGCTGTTAGATATGCCAATGCACTGAGACGTTTCGAAAACAAATTGTGCATGAAATCGGATGCTCAGTTGTTGAAGGTAAATATTTTATATTACACATCATTTCAGAAATCCTCTCTTAATATTAATAGAGAACGGAAAGGCTGACTATATGCATTCCAATCAAAACTTTAATAGCTTTACAGGACATATTTTATTCTCAGGGGTTATTTAAAAGTAATTTTCTTGTAATTTACTAATGCTTTTACTTCTAGTCTTTCTTGTCAGAGAAATGTATTTACTTAACAACTAAGTAATGCTAGCACACACACGCGCGCATGTATATGTAATTAAATTAAGAATATCTAATTTTGTAGCAAGTTCAGTGTAGTAGATGCATTTAGTAGCTTATTGTAGTAGATGCATTTAGTAGTTTCTTTTTGTTTTGTAGCAGATGCATTTACAAGGAACAGTAAATGCATTTGCCCAAACCAGAGCTTATTCTTCGCACAGCCAAGAAGAGGTTTCTGAATCTGGCTGGCAGAGGAATGAGCTCCGCCAGATATATATATATATATATCATCATCATCATCATCATCATCATTGTCAACCATTATCAATCCACTGCTGGACGAAGGTCTCCTCAAGTTTCCTCCACAACGGTCTGTCTTGTGCAAGTCTCCTCCATGTTACTCCCGCATACTTTCGAATTTCATCCACTCATCTCCCATGTGGTCTTCTTCTGGGTCTTTTCCTGTCCCTTGGAATCCACTCTAAAATTTCGGCGGTCCATCGATGGTCTGTCCTTCTGGCAGTATGTCCAGCCTATTGCCATTTCAGGGATTTAACTCTGATCATGATGTCTTCCACTCTTGTCATTTTTCGGATCCACGAGTTCCTCTTCCTATCTCTCCTGGTTACACCAAGCATGCACCTCTCCATCCTTCTTCGAGTTATCTGCAGCCTTTGTATGTCTCTTTTAGTTAAGGTCCACGTCTCTGCACCATACGTAAGCACTGGAATGATGCATTGATCAAACACTTTTCTTTGTAGACAATGGCATAATATTGCTCATGAAAATTATGCTGTTTCTTCCAAAAGCCCTCCAGGCAAGTTTTGTACGCCGATTAATTTCTTCATCAATGTGACCCTCACTTGATATCTGCTGTTCAAGATAAACGTACGTGTCTGTTATCTCCAGCTTTTCTCCATCAATCGATAAATCTTCATTTCTTAAAAAAGCATTGAACATCACTTTTGTTTTCTGAAAGTTCATTTTTAATCCCACTTCTTTACTCTTGTCAGCAAGTTCCTGGATCATATTCTGCAGCTCTGATGGGGTAGTTGCAAAAATGACTATGTCATCAGCAAAACGAAGGTGAGTTAGATAATCTCCATTAATCTTTATCCCATTGTTTTCGCAGCTCAGCGACTGAAAGACACTCTCCAATGTAGCATTAAAGAGCTTCGGAGATATGGTGTCACCTTGTCTTGCCGCTCCGGTGGCGCAGTGGTCTAAGCGATGGCCTCTGATCATTCGTCCGAACGGGGTCCGGGTTCGAATCCCGGTGAGGCATGGATGTTGTGTTTGTTTACGTCACTGGCTCTCTCCCTTCCCTGGAACCAGTGACCCTAAATTAGGGACGGGCGACTGCTTATAGCCCATTGAGTTGCAAAAAAAAACCTTGTCTCACTCCCTTTCCTACTTTTATGTGTGCTGTATTCTCAAACAGCCAAATCTTTGAACTTGCATTTTCATAGATGTTATTAATAATATTAATGTATGCATCTTCAATACCGCAGGATTTCAGAGCCATTGTAACTGCTGATGGTTTCACCAAATCAAAGGCTTTTTCAAAATCGATAAAAGTCATGCACAATGGAAGTTCATATTCCCTCGCTCTTTCAATTAGTTCTCTCAGTACATGGATATGATCTATTGTGCTTTAGCCACTCCTGAATCCAGCTTGTTCTCTCGGTTGAGCCATGTCCAGTGTTACCTTCAAGCGGTGTGAAATAACTTTAGTGAAGATCTTATAAACCACTGATAGGAGGCTGATAGGTCTGTAGTTCCTGAGATCCTCAATGTCACCTTTTTTATGCAACAGGATCATTGTAGCGTTGTTCCAATCCTCAGGAATCTCCCCTTCATTAAGGCATCGAGTGAAAATTTGGGCGAGTACTGTTTCGATTTCTCCACTTGCTTCTTGTATGATGTCTACAGTAATTCCATCTTCTCCTGGAGCTTTTCCCCGCTTCATGTTCTTGATTGCATGTGCAACTTCTGCTGGAAGGACTGGAAGAACTCTGGTACTGGTACCTTTCATGATGTCTGGAGTACATGTATCATCCCTTTCATACAATTTGGAGTAGAAATCTTTCACTCTTGTCAAAATTTCGCCTCTATTTCTTGTTACAGAAACATCTTCTTTTATCAGTGCCATAACCTGTTTTCTTCCCTTACTGAGATGTCCCTTTGCTATCTTTAGGCTTTGGTTGTTTTCAATTGCTTTCCTTACTAGTTCACAGTTGAATTTCCTTACGTCTTCAGTGATACTTTTTCGTACTGTCTTGCATAGCTCTGTATATTCCACTTTGGAAGTCACATCTTCTTTAGTTGTCCTCATCTCTCTTCTTTTTTGCATCAACATTTTGGTTTTTCCTGATAATTTGTTCACATGCAATTTGTTCTTAGACCCAGCTAATTTTGTTGCTGTTTCCATAAGAGCTTTGGTTACTTTTCTGTTAACTTCAGAAATTTCCACTTCTTCCGATGTTAGGCCATCTAAAGCAGAGAATCTGTTCTTCAGTTCCAATTTGAAGGTATTATGGTGTTTTTTAAGGTTGGTTATGTCAATACATTTTGTTTGTCTTATGAGCTTGCTACGTTCGAGTTTAGTGTTGAGGTGCATCTTACATCTCACCAATCTATGGTCACTGCCTGTGTTGAACTTGTTTAGCACACTGCAGTCTTCTATGACGAATTTGCTGTTACACATAATAAAATCAATTTCACTTGTCGTCCCATTTGGATGTCTCCATGTCCATTTCCTGTGTGGCTTTTTCTTGAAAAAGGAGTTCAAGATGAAAAATCCTTCTGCCTCTGCAAACTCTACGAGAGTATTTCCACGCTGGTTTCTGTTGCCGTGACCGAATTTACCTACTGAAGTTTCATTCTGTTGCCGTTGCCCTATTTTTGCATTGAAATCTCCCATAATTATCTTCAAGTGCTGCTTACCTTTATTATTTAGATCACGAATTTCCTCATAAAATTCTTCAATTTCTTCTTCAGCATGACTTGTGGTGGGTGCATAAGTTTGAATGATCTGAGCCTGGTATCTTCTCGAGAGTTGGATAACGAGTCGTGCAGCTCTGTCAGAGGAACTTTCAACTTCTACAACTTTATCCTTCAGTTTCTTGTTTATTATAAATCCAACACCACTAGTTCTACCAGTATCTGTCCCACGATAGTAGAAGAGATGTCCACTTTTCAGTTCAATGAGATCTTCTCCTTTTCTCCTTACCTCACTTAGCCCGACTATGTCCCACTTGATCCTTTGTAGTTCCTCTTCCAATTCAAGAAGCCTTGAATCAGAAGATATGGAGCATTCATTATACGTAGCCAAGGTCAGCATCAGATGGCAGCCTAGTCCGGTCCACCGGGGATTCTTAGCACCTTCTGCCTTCATGTCGCACTGGCCGCTGCCTTGGCCAGGTACATTCCAGCTGCCGGAGACTGAGGCCCAATATTTTAGTTGTGGAGTCATTTTGGAGGGGTTTGGCCATAACTCACCAGGCTGGCCAAGCGGGTTGGTGAGTCAGGGATAGCATTTCCTCTAATCCCGATGGTATAGTTATACCGCTATTGGCGGTCGTCAGAGCCCCTTTAGTGTGAACAGGATGTACCACGAGAAGGCGGGGTTGACATATGTCAAGGAGAGGCTGTGATGTTACGCATCACCTGACCTTACATCCCTATATCATCATCATCATCATTGTCAACCATTATCAATCCACTGCTGGACGAAGGTCTCCCCAAGTTTCCTCCACAACGGTCTGTCTTGTGCCAGTCTCCTCCATGTCACCCCTGCATATTTTCGAATTTCATCCACCCATCTCCCATGTGGTCTTCTTCTGGGTCTTTTCCTGTCCCTTGGAATCCAATCTAAAATTTCGGCTGTCCATCGATGATCTGTCCATCTGATGCTGACCTTGGCTACGTATAATGGATGCTCCCAATCTTCTGATTCAAGGCTTCTTGAATTGGAAGAGGAACTACAAAGGATCAAATGGGACATAGTCGGGCTAAGTGAGGTAAGGAGAAAAGGAGAAGATCTCATTGAACTGACAAGTGGACATCTCTTCTACTATCGTGGGACAGATACTCGTAGAACTAGTGGTGTTGGATTTATAATAAACAAGAAACTGAAGGATAAAGTTGTAGAAGTTGAAAGTTCCTCTGACAGAGCTGCACGACTCGTTATCCAACTCTCGAGAAGATACCAGGCTCAGATCATTCAAACTTATGCACCCACCACAAGTCATGCTGAAGAAGAAATTGAAGAATTTTATGAGGAAATTCGTGATCTAAATAATAAAGGTAAGCAGCACTTGAAGATAATTATCGGAGATTTCAATGCAAAAATAGGGCAACGGCAACAGAATGAAACTTCAGTAGGTAAATTCGGTCACGGCAACGGAAACCAGCGTGGAAATACTCTCGTAGAGTTTGCAGAGGCAGAAGGATTTTTCATCTTGAACTCCTTTTTCAAGAAAAAGCCACACAGGAAATGGACATGGAGACATCCAAATGGGACGACAAGTGAAATTGATTTTATTATGTGTAACAACAAATTCGTCATAGAAGACTGCAGTGTGCTAAACAAGTTCAACACAGGCAGTGACCATAGATTGGTGAGATGTAAGATGCACCTCAACACTAAACTCGAACGTAGCAAGCTCATAAGACAAACAAAATGTATTGACATAACCAACCTTAAAAAACACCATAATACCTTCAAATTGGAACTGAAGAACAGGTTCTCTGCTTTAGATGGCCTAACATCGGAAGAAGTGGATATTTCTGAAGTTAACAGAAAAGTAACCAAAGCTCTTATGGAAACAGCAACAAAATTAGCTGGGTCTAAGAACAAATTGCATGTGAACAAATTATCAGGAAAAACCAAAATGTTGATGCAAAAGAAGAGAGATGAGGACAACTAAAGAAGATGTGACTTCCAAAGTGGAATATATAGAGCTATGCAAGACAGTACGAAAAAGTATCACTGAAGACGTAAGGAAATTCAACTGTGAACTAGTAAGGAAAGCAATTGAAAACAACCAAAGCCTAAAGATAGCAAAGGGACATCTCAGTAAGGGAAGAAAACAGATTATGGCACTGAGAAAAGAAGATGGTTCTGTAACAAGAAATAGAGGCGAAATTTTGACAAGAGTGAAAGATTTCTACTCCAAATTGTATGAAAGGGATGATACATGTACTCCAGACATCATGAAAGGTACCAGTACCAGAGTTCTTCCAGTCCTTCCAGCAGAAGTTGCACATGCAATCAAGAACGTGAAGCGGGGAAAAGCTCCAGGAGAAGATGGAATTACTGTAGACATCATACAAGAAGCAAGTGGAGAAATCGAAACAGTACTCGCCCAAATTTTCACTCCATGCCTTAATGAAGGGAAAATTCCTGAGGATTGGAACAACGCTACAATGATCTTGCTACATAAAAAAGGTGACATTGAGGATCTCAGGAACTACAGACCTATCAGCCTCCTATCAGTGGTTTATAAGATCTTCACTAAAGTTCTTTCACACCGCTTGAAGGTGACACTGGACATGGCTTAACCGAGAGAACAAGCTGGATTCAGGAGTGGCTACAGCACAATAGATCATATCCACGTACTGAGAGAACTAATTGAAAGAGCGAGGGAATATGAACTTCCATTGTGCATGGCTTTTATCGATTATGAAAAAGCCTTTGATTCGGTGAAACAATCAGCAGTTGCAATGGCTCTGAAACCCTGCAGTATTGAAGATGCATACATTAATATTATTAATAACATCTATGAAAATGCAAGTGCAAAGATTCGGCTGTTTGAAAATACAACACACATACAAATTGGAAAAAGTGTGAGACAAGGTGACACCATATCTCCAAAGCTCTTTAATGCCACATTGGAAAATGTCTTTCAATCACTGAACTGGGAAAACAAAGGGATAAAGATTAATGGAGATTATCTAACCCACCTTCGTTTTGCTGATGACATAATCATTTTTGCAACTACCCCATCAGAGCTACAGAGTATGATGCAGGAACTTGCTGACAAGAGTAAAGAAGTGGGATTAAAAATGAACTTTCAGAAGACAAAAGTGATGTTCAATGCTTTTACAAGGAATGAAGGTTTATCGATTGATGGAGAAAAGCTGGAGATAACAGACACGTACGTTTATCTTGAACAGCAGATATCAAGTGAGGGTCACATTGATGAAGAAATTAATCGGCGTACAAAACTTGCCTGGAGAGCTTTTGGAAGAAACAGCATAATTTTCAAGAGCAATATGCCATTATGTCTTAAAAGAAAAGTGTTTGATCAATGCATCCTTCCAGTGCTTAGGTATGGTGCAGAGACGTGGACCTTAGCTAAAAGAGACATACAAAGGCTGCAGACAACTCAAAGTAGGATGGAGAGGTGCATGCTTGGTGTAACCAGGAGAGATAAGAAGAGGAACACGTGGATCCGAAAAATGACAAGAGTGGAAGACATTATGATCAGAGTTAAATCCCTGAAATGGCAATGGGCTGGACATACTGCCAGAAGGACAGATCATCGATTAACAGCCGAAATTTTAGATTGGATTCCAAGGGACAGGAAAAGACCCAGAAGAAGACCCCATGGAAGATGGGTGGATGAAATTCGAAAGTATGCGGGAGTGACATGGAGGAGACTGGCACAAGACAGACCGTTGTGGAGGAAACTTGAGGAGACCTTCGTCCAGCAGTGGATTGATAATGGTTGACAATGATGATGATGATGATGATATATATATATAAAGCATAATTCGCCCCCACCCTATTTTAGAGCCTCCCCTTCCCCCGTTGAAAAAATTCTGGCGCCATCCTTGCATGATTCCAATTACAAAGTACGGATGGGCCTTTAATTCTGTGTTGCACAGGAAACTGGGGAAGTATAACTTTCGGTTCTGCTTTGAACGGTTTCCATTCGTAGGTGATTGCTGTGCCACTGTGCTTTTGGTTCTCCTGTTAATACTTTCTTCGCAGGTCAGTTTCTATCTCACTGATACGTATCTTTTGCAAATCAAAGTGGTTTTTTTCCGGTTTTTTTTCCAACAACGTACAGGGTACAGCAAAATAAAGGGTGGATAATCTGGACCTGTTTTCTGTAGCGTATCGCTACAACATTTATCGCTATCCTGCCAACAACGTAACAGCTGTCTCTTGTACTCTTCCGCTCGTCATTTTGGTACAGCAACGAACATTCCTTTTAACGGGAGCAAAGCTTGATATTGTCGCGGTAGCGATGCGTTAGGCCTACTGCAGCGTGTCTTCACAGCATCGCACTTACAGGTAAATATTACGATAAAAATCGTTAAAACATATTTAAAATATGAAATTTCTGCACCATTTACCATTATTTTCTCTACACTAAAATTTGTACGTCGCACTTTTCCCAGGCACTAACATTTTTCCGATGAAATAATTTAGGACGCTAATCTACAAATTTACGAACGTTTATACTAACTTGTGAAAAACATAGCTGGAACCTAAGGAACAACCCTGCGAGACGCAACAATATGAATTGTTCTTCTTCACGGAATTCTCTATTATACTACTCTCTAATTCCAGAATGTATGCAAAAACACTTCAAAATAAGCAAACCAAACCAAAGCAACGATGTAACAACAGCTAAGAATGTTATCCGTACTACAGTAATTCTTCCTTTCACCGCTAGAGGAAGAGCGGACCGCTGAGGTTGCCAATTGCTCTTAATAACTCGAGTTTGCTTTTCAAATTCTTTTATTAAGGTGGTTCAACCTAAAATCTCTGCCTTATGTTTCCAATGGTAAAACTTCTTTACATATTTTCTTCGCAATTAGTGTATTCCCAAAGTTGAAAATTTGCTCATCAATAAAACTAACTTTAAGTTATAGTATGGGATACTTAATGCTTGCTAAAACATAACCATAACTAAGCAATCCAACATTTGTTTGTCTACAAACGTCATCAATGTAAAGGTCGCGTCATCTATTAACAGGCCTGAATATTGCTGAAAGATAAATGATTGATTATTAATATAATTATGGCTAAGTTTTAGCAAGTAATAAGTATCCCATGCAATAACTTAACGTTAGTTTTATCGATGTGCAAATTTTCGTTCTTGGGAATACATTAATTGCTTAGAAAATATGTACAGAAAGTTTACCATTGGAAACATAAGGCAGAGATTTTAGGTGGAACCAATTTAAAAATATTTTAACCCCATGAGCTCATGAAAAATAAATATCGCACAAAATAAAAAAGGGAGTCTACAGATATCATGTTTACAAAACTATCACGGCTTTTCCTCAGACATGCAGAGCTTTTTAAATTTATTATTAATTGCAGTGCCGTATTCACACTCAATATACTAATTTTAAAAGCTACTCCTACATATAATTTGAAAGAATAATACAGCACTTTATCTCATCTAATTTTCTAACCAAGAACTTCTATGCCTCCGTAAACACTGTATGTTCTTATGAAGCAAATGAACAGTTAATACATCACTCCATCTAACTGATACATACATACAAGAATCCTTTTCTTAACTTGTGGAATTGTCTTAGAACAGCAAAAGTATATTTTCTTCTTTGTACCAATAATTTATATTAATATGCGAACTTGAAATAATTATTTCATCTAAAGCACACACTTGGCTGAGCTGTCAACTTATTAATATTGCTGATGCATTCTGTAAGGTGCCGCCCCGGTGGCGCAGTGGTCTAAGCGATGGCCTCTGATCATTCGTCTGTAAGGGGCCCGGGTTCGAATCCCGGTGAGGCATGGATGTTGTGTTTGTCTTACGGCACTGGTTCTCTCCCTTCCCTGGAACCAGTGACCCTAAATTAGGGACGGGCGACTGCTTATAGCCCATTGAGTTGCTCACGGTGGTCGTTAAACCTCCAAACAAACAAGCATTCTGTAAGGAAGTGCTTATCAACATTATCACCGATCGAAAACTTCTTCCTGCAGCAGAAAAATGGCTCTGTTCGTTTATAGCCCTGTTCGTATTTTATCTGCTCAAACTTATAGCGCTAGTCGTCCCAGGATCAACGGCTTTGGAACAATATTTAGACAATTTGGGAGGGGGGGGTATCAGCATATGATTTTTTTCGTCAGATCATAAATCTTATTGTGTTTTGGTGTTTTGTAAAACAGCATGTGAACGTGCTACAGATAAAACTATTAAAATCTAAATTAACGTGAATTTTAAATCTATCAATCCACTGTTGGATGAAGAACTCCCCAAGTTTCTTCCACAAGTCTGAGCCAGTTTTTTTCCACGTCATTCTGGCATGCTTTCGAATTTCATCCACCCATCTCCCACGTGGTTTTCTTCTGGGTCTTTTCATGTTTTTGGTACACTGTCTAATACTTCAGTAGCACATCGGTGGTCCATTCTTCTAGCAGTATGTCCGGCCTATTGCCATTTCAGGGATTTTACTTTGATCATGATGTCTTCAACTTTGGTTATTTTTCTGATCCAAGAGTTTCTCTTCTTATCCTTCCTAGTTATGCTAGTATTATTAACTTGACTTGATATGTAAACATTGCGAATAATATGACATTGGTAAAATAAAAACTGTTTAAAAGGCCTAGGCCTAAGGCCTATCAATTAATATTTAGTGCCCAAGTAAAAGCGCAATATTATTAACATGAGTTGATACGTAAATGTTGTGAATATGACATCAGTATAATAAAAACTGTTTAAAAGTCCTAGGCCTAGAGCCTAGGAATTAATATTTTGTGCCTAAGTAAAAGCGCAATATTATTAACTTTTTTGATGTGTAAACGTTGTGAATATGATATCGGTGAAGTAAAAACTATTAAAAAGGCCTAGGCCTAGGGCTTATAAATTAATATTCCGTGCCTAAGAAAACGCCCAATATTATTAACTTGATTTGCTCTGTAAACGTTGTGAATATGACATTGATAGAATAAGAACTGGTAAAAGGGCCTATGCTTAGGGCCTGTGATTAGACACAGGGTGTCCGAAAATTATTGGACACATTAAAAAATTGTATAACACAAAACATTAAACAGAAAGAAAGAAACTGCCTGTACTAACTTGCAATGTAACTACACAAGTTAATAAATTTCGATGTGAGATCCCTTGGTTGCTTGTAGTACGTCCAAGCGATACTCGATTTCATGCCATGTATTGGCAAGCATCTGATGAGTTATGGAATTAATAGCAGCTGTGATACACTGCTTCAAATCAGTACAAGGCGTCTGATAGACACGATCCTTCGCACAACCCCGCATAAAATAATTCAATAGAGTTAGATCTGGAGAGCGAGGAGGCCACGGAATGGGACCACCACGCCAAATCCATCTGTTGGAAAATGCTCGTTTAGGCACTTACGTACACACGTTGACCAATGTGGAGGCGCGCTGTCTTATTGGAAAACGACGTTGACATATATTTTGATCTGGGGTATAGCGAAATTTTCTAGCATATCCAAGTAAATGTCACCATTTAAGGTTTTCTCGCAGAAGAAGAAAGAACCAATCACTTCTCTTTTTGATAGGGCGCACCACACATTAACTTTTGGAGAATCACGTTCCAGTTCAATAGCAGCATGAGGCGGTTCACTGCCCCATATCCTATAGTTGTGAGTAGTATAAAAGGACGGGTACGGCGCCAAGGATGCATCCTTCTAGGAGAAGGATAGGGGCGTGGCCTGGCGCAGAAGGTTGGGGGCGTGGCTTGCGGCAGGAGGATGGGGTGTGGCACGGGCAGAAGGAGCAAGGAGGCGTGGCGTGTGACCGAACGATGTGGGGGCGTGACAGGTGGCGCTAGTGTGTAGGGTCGATGCTGCCCCCTAGCGATGCTTCTTGGAACTTTATTACTATGTTAGATCTTTGTTTTTGGTTGATGGCAACGACCGAGTGGGAGAAAGGGCGTGGCAGATGACGCTAGTGTGTTGGGTCGATGTGCTGCCCCCTAGCGGTGCTTTTGGAACTTTCGATGGACCTTTGAGAGATGGCAACGACCGAGTGGAGGAAAGGCGATGTGTACGCGATGTGTTGCCCCCTAGCGGTGCTTTTTGGAACTTTCACTGGATCTTTGAGAGATGGTAACGACCGAGTGGGGGAAAGGCAATGTGTACGCGATGTGTTGCCCCCTAGCGGTGCTTTTTGGAACTTTTCTCGGGAGATTTATTGGACTTTGACAAATTTTTGAAGGAAGTTTTTTCAATCGAAGCATTTCCTCGAATTTGTTTTATTAAATTTATATTTTTTATTTTTTAATTTTCTCGGAAGATTTATTAGACTTAATCAAATTTTTGAAGAAAGTTTTTTGCCGTTTCCAATATTTTTTTCACTCGTATTTTTTTTGTCCTATTTATTCTCTCTAATTTATTTTATTAAACTTATATTTTTAGAACTTCCGTGTGGTGTTAGGAATTTTTATAGACGTGGCATTATTTTTTTAATTCGTATATTTGTCCTCCCTCCAATTTTAATTTAGACGAGGAAAGGCTTTGTTTGAAAAGATTTCGTTCCCGTTGATTCATGTTCCGCCATTTTAGTTTCACCACGTTGTCATTCTGTGAGCCATGTGTTTTGGGATGAGTCACCATTTCCTCTTTGTCTCAGAAAATTTTGTATGACACGTGTTTTGGGATGAGTCACTATGGTGGGTGACGCTGCCGTGATAGCAGACATGACATCAGCCAACGTCGTTTTCTCCTCAGTGGTTTCGGCGGTTGACGTCATTTGAGATTCTGTTAGACACATTAAGCTCCGAGACTGATTTTTTTTTCAATAACTAGATCGTTTTTGCAACGAATTTATTCCTTATTTTTTCCCCATAATTTCCCATTTTATATACATAATTTTTCAACGTAACGATTTTTTTTTATTTTCTTTGAGGAGATTTCACGCTTTTTAAACGGACGTACCAACATAAAGACGTTTCAAAAAGTTTTGTGCTGCAGACATAATCTTAAAACACGATTGTTTATTAATGTACTTACGTGTTCATGGCATTTTCTGTTACATTTGTTAACATTGTACCTTTTTCCGCCATACAAAGCCGCAATGTTTTATACATAGTTAAAATATTTTTTTTTATGTTTTCGTATTTTCTTTTATGATTAATCAGTGAAATGTACCTTTTAATGCATTATCTTAATCTACTTTTTTCTAAATGCTTGCATACTCGTTAAACTTCTCGATGTACCATCATTATTTTATTTTCTTACTTTCCAATCTAACAACTACTTTTATCGAGGCTTTATTTTTTCTGATTTAAACAAGCAAACGTTTCTTCATTATTATTTCTTTTTCCTACGCAAAGAACTTTTCTTACTTGCTTTTAATGTATGACTTAATCTGGTTTTCTATATAGCTGTTTCATGTTTGCGCAAGAAATATACAGATCTATAGCAGATATACATAAAAATCGTTCGTAACAATATCTTTTTTTTAGATTTAACCCAACATACGTTTCTTAACGACTTGATATCTGTTCCATAAGATGTGACAAAACTTCAGATTTTTAATTTTGACCCTCTGAAACTGTTTTTTTTTTCTTACTTGCTTTTAATGTATGGTTTAATCTATTTTTCTATCTTACTTTTCTTTATGTGTACAAGAAATATACGGATCTATAGTAGTTAAAATTCGATTGAAACAATATTTTCTTCATTCTTACTGTATTTTTCCATTACTTTCATCTATAGTAGTTAAAATTCGATTGAAACAATATTTTCTCCATTCTTACTGTATTTTTACATTTCTTTCTAACAGACGTTTTTTCTTCTCAATTCCCGCTATCTAACTTAATCTATGTTTTGAATATCATTCTATGTTCGCGTATTCGTCCATTATTTTATTTCAAACTTTGCTAACTACCTCATACTTATATTCTGACTTTATTTTTTTCATTTCAACCAACGTTTCTTAACGACTTGAATTTCCGGATGTGACAAAACTTCAGATTTATTTTTTCTCCTCTTAAACTATTTTTTTTCTTACTAGCTTTAAATGTGACTTAATTTATTTTTTACATCGCCGTTTCCTGTATGTACGAGAAATATACAGATCTATAGCAGTTAAAAATTCGATTGAAACAGTATTTTCTGTATTTTTACTTTATTTTTACATTTCTTTCTGACAAACATTTTTTTTTTCACATTTTCCCCATATTTAACTTAATTTTGTGTTTTTGAATATCATTCTATGTTCACGTATTCGTCCACTGTCTTTTTTTATAACTTTACACTTCATTCTTACTGTATTTTTCCATTTCACTTCAACCAACGTTTCTTAACGACTTGATATCTGTTCTACAAGATGTGACGAAACTTCAGATTTTTAATTTTTTCCCTCTGAAACTGATTTTTTTCTTACTTGCTTTTAATGTATGGTTTAATCTATTTTTCTATCTCGCTTTTCTATATGTGTGTACAAGAAATACACGGATCTATAGTAGTTAAAATTCAATTGATTTCTTCATTCTTACTGTATTTTTCCATTTCTTTCATTTACATTAGTTAAAATTCGATTGAAACAATATTTTCTCCAGTTTTACTGTATTTTTACATTTCTTTCTAACATACGTTTTTTCTTCTCAATTCCCGCTATCTAATTTAATCTATATTTTGAATATCATTCTATGTTCACGCATTCATCCATTATTTTATTTCAAACTTTGCAAACTGCCTCATATTTATATTCTGACTTTATTTTTTTCATTTCAACCAACGTTTCTTAACGACTTAAATTTCCGGATGTGACAAAACTTCAGATTTATTTTTTTCCTCTTAAACTATTTTTTTCTTACTTGCTTTAAATGTGACTTAATTTATTTTTTACATCGCTGTTTCGTGTATGTACAAGAAATATACAGATCTATAGCAGTTAAAAATTCGATTAAAACAGTATTTTCTTTATTTTTACATTTCTTTCTGACAAACATTTTTTTTTTCGCATTTTCCCTTATTTAACTTAATTTTGTGTTTTTGAATATCATTCTATGTTCACGATTCAGACTTTATTTTTTCATTTCATTTCAACCAACGTTTCTTAACGACTTGATATCACAAGATGTAGCAAAACTTCAGATATTTTTTTTGTTTCTTCATGTAACGTAATATTTTTTCAAAACTCACTTTTAAGTATTCCTAAAAGCTTACATTTATGAGAAATATACAGATCTGTAGTGGTAAAAATTGGACTGCAACAGTATTTTCTTTATTCCAACTTTACTTTTCTATTTCTTTTCAACAGGCGTTTCTTCATTATTATTTCTTTTTCATATGTAAGCAACTTTTCTTTCTTTCTTTTAATGTATAACTTAATAAAATTTTCTATTTTACCTTTTCGTGGGTATACGAGAAATATACAGATCTATGACAGTTAAAATTCGATTGTATTAGTATTTTCTTTACTATGACTTTATTTTTTCATTTTTATTTGAGTAAACGTTTCTGAACAACTTGATATCACAAGATGTACCAAACACTTCAGAATTTTTGTTTCCCTCACTTTCCAACTCACTTTTAAGTATTCCTAAAACCTGCATGTATGTGAAATATTCATATTTTTTCATTCTATCCTAATTTGCTATACTTTTCTTTAACTGGCCCAACAGGAAAAGCATTCATTGTCAAGACATTCATTCTAAAGCATTCTTTCTTACGATAAAATTTATATTCTTTGCAATATATTTTCAGTATATTTTTCTAAATCAACAGAAAAAACATTCATTCTGGAGACATAGCGACCAAGTCCGTACTTCCACTAAACATCATATTCTTAGCAAACATTTCCCCCCTACATAGCAATTTCCTAACACACCAGAAAAGCAGCTATTCTCAACATGCAGATAAAATATCGAATTTCTCCAAACAAATGTAATAATTTTTTTAAGAAATACTTAGTTCTTTTCTCTGTATAGCGGCTTAATCTATTTTTCGGAAAACTGTTCTACGTTTACGTATTTTGTTTAACTTTGCTTTACACTGTACTTCGATTTTCTTTTTCTTCGTAGTACTTTTTCCTGTTTCATTCCAACAAACTTTTCCATACAAACTTTCCTATATCAGAAATGTAACAAAAACTTCAGGTATATTTTTTAACTTTAGAATAAGTCTCACCGACATTTATTATCATGACATGAACTGAAATTTCATACTTTCCCCAAAAATAATTTTCTTAATAAGTTGTTTTTACACTTTTTTCATGTATATCTAAATATTCATTGCTAATTCACCTCGTCAAAGTCAGTATGAACACACCTAAACACATTCTTTTTTTCCCAATTCATTTCGCTTTACATCGAAATGCGTCAAAACTTTGCGTTTACTTCATTCACGCAATGATCACTTTTAACTTACTAGGCATTACATGTGAAACATCTGTGTTTGAGGTATTCCCCTTCATACGTTAACTTTCGTTTCCCCTTACATTCATTTCTAAATAGGTTATCTCCATCGCATCTGTTTTTCTGATACAAGATCACACACCATTTATTTAATTACTTCAAGAGCATATTAATCTTGAACATAAAGAACAGCCAATCGTATTCTAAGTATGTTTTCTCTTGATTCTTATAAAGGAACAGGCAGCAAGAAGTCTCACACACTGAAACAAACATCGCCAATTTGTTGCTTTAATTGAGAGGGCGATTTTTTTTATTTTAGTTTTTTATATAGTCGCAAAAATCCCATAGAATAACATGAGAAAATCATTTACCTTAAAGGAGCGTTTTCAGACATTTCGTCTAGTGTTAATCGAACAGAAGAAATATACATCAAGGAAAGAAAACTGAAATTATACATATGCAAAGAATTTGCTACGGCTGAAGGTCCCCCGAGGGAGTTATTCAACCAATGCTCGTATTACCCATTCAAAGATGGAGGTAACAGTTTGACCAAATCCCTCGTTGTTGCCTTCTTGTAGCAAAAGAGGCGGTGAACTTCACCAAACATGGTTCCATAATATTGGAAAAACACATTAAGGTTTACGGAGCAATTAAGCCCACGCCAGTGACCTTCTTCGTTCACATACACTCACATTCAAACAGAAAAAAATATAAATGAATGACAAAAAATAATGAAATAAAAGTAGTCCTGAAAAGGACTGATGTTTAGTCCTAAAAAGGACTTTTTCTTATTCCTCAACAAAACTTTTTCTCTCATCTGGACTCTAAATTGCTCCAACGTATTCCACATTCTTGAGCTTCTACAAGAATTTTCTTCACATTAATGTTCTCGAAGAAAAAGTGAGTAATGGTGGGACGTATCAGCGATTGAAGGCGTTCACCAAAGTATTTCCCCAAAGTTTTGGGTTCAACAAGAGCAAATGCTTCGTCAAAGCATAGAGTCCATTTGTCTTCTTCGGTTTCGTTAAAGCACCAATGCCCAGCTGATTGTTTGGCATGAGATTAGGATGCAAATGACATTCTCTGCAGTAATACACTTTTGCAATGTTTTTTCCAACCGCATCGACCAGAGCAAGTTTAAGAACATTGGTATCTTGATCAGATATCGTATGTTCGAGTCCGAATTTACTGCATACCAATCTCGCTGCTTCACGAAAAACTGTTCCAAACTCTAATTGTAGAATACTGTCCCACAGCTTTTCAGAAGCATCACGAAGCGTGTTGAATTGTTCACAGGTTAGGGACACCGAAGCACAATTCAATTGCAAGGCATCATTGGAGCACGTGAACAGTTGTTGAAAGGTGTACACAGGCCCATCAGATGAAGATGAACAGTTAATCAACAGTTCTTTATTGATCACTTTGATTTTGTTGAGAGCGTCATAATAAAGCGAGCGGTCCATGAACTTCTTGAATGTTCTAGCAGACATTGTCACGCCATATTTGGTAGGAAACAGTTTTTTCCCTTTGGTAGTGTAGCTGCGAATGTGCACTCTCACAGTTCCAGAAAAATCAGTCACTTTAGCAACTTTGTTTCCCCCGAGGAACACATGATGAAGAGGCATGCTTTCTAATGAAATACCGTGAGGAGGAGGTTCGGCAAACGGATCAGGACATCCATAGTTTAAAAGCTTCCATCGGGCTTCAATTAAGCGCGGATCATCACTCACTTTTTTTGGCATCAGAAACATCTGAAGACGATAAAGTTCGCTTCATGTTTAACGCAGATCGACGAGGAGGTAGGTAACACAACGTGCACAGAATTCGAAGGCAGAGAACAGAATGAGGGAGCTGGTCTGTCCTCGGCCAAAACTGATAACAAATTGTTGTTGACGCATGCGCGTTCTTCACTGTGTGATGACGCGATTGTATAGCCACGTGATAAAGGATCCTCTGTTATCATCTTTCTAAAGCTCCGATTTAATCTAACATCAGGTGCATTTTCGCAACGTGGAAGGTCGTGAAACCATGTCTCATTCGTCTTGTTCACGCATGTGTGTTGTTCGCTTCTTGATGACGTGATTGCATAGTCACGTGATAAAGGTGACCCTGTTATCATCTTTCTAAATGTCAGATTTAGACTAATATTGGGAGCATTCTTGCAGCGTGGCAGTCCATGATATCATAACTCATTCATGAGGGATAGCATTTGTAAAAGGGATCCACATTCCAAAGCTATGACGACAGCCTGAAAACCATCTCTTTTAAAAACAAAGTCCCTTGTTTGGTCTAGAGAAACTGAGGCAACGCATGATTTTTTTACAATTTCACATTCGTCATCTCTGTGAAAACCAATACAGGAATTTCCATTTTTATACTTATTAATCAAAACAAAATTGAATATTTCTCCACATACATTCTCAACAGCATCCTTGATTTCACGAAGTACTGGTATCCAAAGTTTAGCCAGCACACTCAATCCACTGAATGAGTAATGGAGATGATTATCACCGTAGGCCACATGTTGTCTAGGAATTTTATATGTTTTTCCATAAACCTTAATTTTGCTGAGATCATCACCTATATATTCTACTTCATTTTCGAGGTGGTTAAGGTAATCTGTAGCTTCAGAATCAGAAAATAATTTCTCATAGGAAAAATGGAGGCCATCCTTATGATACATCTTAGAAGAATACATTTCTTCAGACGAAAGAAAATGTAGCAGTAATTGAAAAAAGCAGAATCTTCACACCGAGCAACGAAGCGAGAATGAAACAGACGACTTGAGATAAGACGTACGATTAACGAGTGCGTGAGTCACCGGTGATGCAAGCACGAGCACGTTACGGACAGGTGTTAATGATCAAGAATTTAGCCCGTTCGTTTAAAACCAGTGTCGAATAATCAGGCGAAAAGTACAATTTCCGAAGGGGTGAAAATGAAATTGACTACATGTGAGAAAACAAAATGGTGGTGATCGTGAAACGTCGACCCCCACCCCAAAAAAAGAAAATGGCGGCGACAGCTAGTAGGATGGCAACATCCAACATGGCGACTGTTCTTTACTAAGAGGTCATGTACATTAAATTTGGTAAACTACTGCCGGGGTTAGGCGACGATATTGGTCTTGTGTGAGTCAAGGGGGGCGGGAATGCGGACGAGTCATCTTCTATGACAATGGTTCACGTTCGTTTCGGTTCGCATAGGAAAAATGAAATATGAGGGTGGAACAATGGAGACAGTAACACTCATTTTACAAATTTTTGTGAATGGTGGCAATGTAAGAAGAAGGAAGTTTAATGTCTACTTCTTTGAGATGTGATTTGTACGCCACGTGTGTGAGTGAGTCGCCATGTTGGATGTTGCCATCCTACTAGCTGTCGCCACCATTTTCTTTTTTTGGGGGGGGGGGTTCGACGTTTCACGATCACCACCATTTTGTTTTCTCACATGTAGTCAATTTCATTTTCACCCCTTCGGAAGTTGTACTTTTTGCCTGATTATTTGACACTGGTTTTAAACGAACGGGCTAAATTCTTGATCATTTACGCCTGTCCGTAACGTGCTCGTGCTTGCATCACCGATGACTCACGCACTCGTTAATCGTACGTCTTATCTCAAGTCCGTCTGTTTCATTCTCGCTTCGTTGCTCGGTGTGAAGATACTGCTTTTTTCAATTACTGCTACATTTTCTTTCGTCTGAAGAAATGTATTCTTCTAAGATGTATCATAAGGATGGCCTCCATTTTTCCTATGAGAAATTATTTTCTGATTCTGAAGCTACAGATTACCTTAACCACCTCGAAAATGAAGTAGAATATATCGGTGATGATCTCAGCAAAATTAAGATTTATGGAAAAACATATAAAATTCCTAGACAACATGTGGCCTACGGTGATAATCATCTCCATTACTCATTCAGTGGATTGAGTGTGCTGGCTAAACCTTGGATACCAGTACTTCGTGAAATCAAGGATGCTGTTGACAATGTATGTGGAGAAATATTCAATTCTGTTTTGATTAATAAGTATAAAAATGGAAATCCTGTATTGGTTTTCACAGAGATGACGAATGTGAAATTGTAAAAAAATCATGCGTTACCTCAGTTTCTCTAGACCAAACAAGGGACTTTGTTTTTAAAAGGGATGGTTTTCAGCCTGTCGTCATAGCTTTGGAATGTGGATCCCTTTTACAAATGCTACCCCTCACGAATGAGTCATGGTATCATGGACTGCCACGTTGCAAGAATGCTCCCAATATTCGTCTAAATCTGACATTTAGAAAGATGATAACAGGGTCACCCTTATCACATGACTATGCAATCACGTCATCAAGAAGCGAACAACACACATGCGTGAACAAGACGAATGAGACATGGTTTCACGACCTTCCACGTTGCGAAAATGCACCTGATGTTCGATTAAATCGGAGCTTTAGAAAGATGATAACAGAGGCTCCTTTATCACGTGGCTATACAATCGCGTCATCACACAGTGAAGAACGCGCATGCGTCAACAACAATTTGTTATCAGTTTTGGCCGAGGACAGACCAGCTCCCTCATTCTGTTCTCTGCCTTCGAATTCTGTGCACGTTGTGTTACCTACCTCCTCGTCGATCTGCGTTAAACATGAAGCGAACTTCATCGTCTTCAGATGTTTCTGATGCCAAGAAAAAGTGAGTGATGATCCGCGCTTAATGGAAGCCCGATGGAAGCTTTTAAACTATGGATGTCCTGATCCGTTTGCCGAACCTCCTCCTCACGGTATTTCATTAGAAAGCATGCCTCTTCATCATGTGTTCCTCGGGGGAAACAAAGTTGCTAAAGTGACTGATTTTTCTGGAACTGTGAGAGTGCACATTCGCAGCTACACTACCAAAGGAGAAAAACTGTTTCCTACCAAATGTGGCGTGACAATGTCTGCTAGAACATTCAAGAAGTTCATGGACCGCTCACATTGTTATGACGCTCTCAACAAAATCAAAGTGATCAATAAAGAACTGTTGATGAACTGTTCATCTTCATCTGATGGGCCTGTGTACACCTTTCAACAACTGTTCACGTGCTCCAATGATGCCTTGCAATTGAATTGTGCTTCGGTGTCCCTAACCTGTGAACAATTCAACACGCTTCGTAATGCTTCTGAAAAGCTGTGGGACGGTATTCTACAATTAGAGTTTGGAACAGTTTTTCGTGAAGCAGCGAGACTGGTATGCAGTAAATTCGGACTCGAACATACGATATCTGATCAAAACACCAATGCTCTTAAACTTGCTCTGGTCAATGCAGTTGGAAAAAACATTGCAAAAGTGTATTACTGCAGAGAATGTCATTTGCATCCTAATCTCATGCCAAACAATCAGCTGGGGCATTGGTGCTTTAACGAAACAGAAGAAGACAAATGGACTCTATGCTTTGACGAAGCATTTGCTCTTGTTGAACCCAAAACTTTGGGGAAATACTTTGGTGAACGCCTTCAATCGCTGATACGTCCCACCATTACTCATGTTTTCTTCGAGAACATTAATGTGAAGAAAATTCTTGTAGAAGCTCAAGAATGTGGAATACGTTGGAGCAATTTAGAGTCCAGATGAGAGAAAAAAGTTCTGTTGAGGAATAAGAAAAAAGTCCTTTTTAGGACTAAACATCAGTCTTTTTCAGGACTACTTTTATTTCATTATTTTTTGTCATTCATTTATATTTTTTTCTGTTTGAATGTGAGTGTATGTGAACGAAGAAGGTCACTGGCGTGGGCTTAATTGCTCCGTAAACCTTAATGTGTTTTTCCAATATTATGGAACCATGTTTGGTGAAGTTCACCACCTCTTTTGCTACAAGAAGGCAACAACGAGGGATTTAGTCAAACTGTTACCTCCATCTTTGAATGGGTAATACGAGCATTGGTTGAATAACTCACTCGGGGACCTTCAGCCGTAGCAAATTCTTTGCATATGTATAATTTCAGTTTTCTTTCCTTGATGTATATTTCTTCTGTTCGATTAACACTAGACGAAATGTCTGAGAACGCTCCTTTAAGGTAAATGATTTTCTCATGTTATTCTATGGGATTTTTGCGACTATATAAAAAACTAAAATAAAAAAAAATCGCCCTCTCAATGAAAGCAACAAATTGGCGATGTTTGTTTCAGTGTGTGAGACTTCTTGCTGTCTGTTCCTTTATAAGAATCAAGAGAAAACATACTTAGAATACGATTGGCTGTTCTTTATGTTCAAGATTAATATGTTCTTGAAGTAATTAAATAAATGGTGTGTGATCTTGTATCAGAAAAACAGATGCGATGTAGATAACCTATTTAGAAATGAATGTGAGGGGAAACGAAAGTTAACGTATGAAGGGGAATACCTCAAACACAGATGTTTCACATGTAATGCCTAGTAAGTTAAAAGTGATCATTGCGTGAATGAAGTAAACGCAAAGTTTTGACGCATTTCGATGTAAAGCGAAATGAATTGAGAAAAAAAGAATGTGGTTAGGTGTGTTCATACTGACTTTGACGAGGTGAATTAGCAATGAATATTTGGATATACATGAAAAAAGTGTAAAAACAACTTATTAAGAAAATTATTTTTGGGGAAAGTATGAAATTTCAGTTCATGTCATGATAATAAATGTCGGTGAGACTTATTCTAAAGTTAAAAAATATACCTGAAGTTTTTGTTACATTTCTGATATTAGGAAAGTTTGTATGGAAATGTGAGAGTGATCGAGTCGAAAAGAAACAAGTTTGTTGGAATGAAACAGGAAAAAAGTACTACGAAGAAAAAAAATCGAAGTACAGTGTAAAGCAAAGTTAAACAAAATACGTAAACGTAGAACAGTTTTCCGAAAAATAGATTAAGTCGTTATACAGAGAAAAGAACTAAGTCTTTCTTAAAAAAATTATTACATTTGTTTGGAGAAATTCGATATTTTATCTGCATGTTGAGAATAGCTGCTTTTCTGGTGTGTTAGGAAATTGCTATGTAGGGGGAAATGTTTGCTAAGAATATGATGTTTAGTGGAAGTACGGACTTGGTCGCTATGTCTCCAGAATGAATGTTTTTTCTGTTGATTTAGAAAAAATATACTGAAAATATATTGCAAAGAATATAAATTTTATCGTAAGAAAGAATGCTTTAGAATGAATGTCTTGACAATGAATGCTTTTCCTGTTGGGTCAGTTAAAGAAAAGTATAGCAAATTAGGATAGAATGAAAAAATATGAATATTTCACATACATGCAGGTTTTAGGAATACTTAAAAGTGAGTTGGAAAGTGAGGGAAACAAAAATTCTGAAGTGTTTGGTACATCTTGTGACATCAATTTGTTAAGAAACGTTTACTCAAATGAAATGAAAAAATAAAGTCATAGTAAAGAAAATACTAATACAATCGAATTTTAACTGTCATAGATCTGTATATTTCTCGTATACCCACGAAAAGGTAAAATAGAAAATTTTATTAAGTTATACATTAAAAGAAAGAAAGAAAAGTTGCTTACATATGAAAAAGAAATAATAATGAAGAAACGCCTGTTGAAAAGAAATAGAAAAGTAAAGTTGGAACAAAGAAAATACTGTTGCAGTCCAATTTTTACCACTACAGATCTGTATATTTCTCATAAATGTAAGCTTTTAGGAATACTTAAAAGTGAGTTTTGAAAAAATATTACGTTACATGAAGAAACAAAAAAAATATCTGAAGTTTTGCTACATCTTGTGATATCAAGTCGTTAAGAAACGTTGGTTGAAATGAAATGAAAAAATAAAGTCTGAATCGTGAACATAGAATGATATTCAAAAACACAAAATTAAGTTAAATAAGGGAAAATGCGAAAAAAAAATGTTTGCCAGAAAGAAATGTAAAAATAAAGAAAATACTGTTTTAATCGAATTTTTAACTGCTATAGATCTGTATATTTCTTGTACATACACGAAACAGCGATGTAAAAAATAAATTAAGTCACATTTAAAGCAAGTAAGAAAAAAATAGTTTAAGAGGAAAAAAATAAATCTGAAGTTTTGTCACATCCGGAAATTCAAATCGTTACAAAACGTTGGTTGAAATGAAAAAAATAAAGTCAGTATATAAGTATGAGGTAGTTAGCAAAGTTTGAAATAAAATAATGGACGAATACGCGAACATAGAATGATATTCAAAACATAGATTAAGTTAGATAGCGTGAATTGAGAAGAAAAAACGTGTGTTAGAAAGAAATGTAAAAATACAGTAAGAATGGAGAAAATATTGTTTCAATCGAATTTTAACTACTATAGATGAAAGTAATGGAAAAATACAGTAAGAATGAAGAAAATATTGTTTCAATCGAATTTTAACTACTATAGATCCGTATATTTCTTGTACACATAAAGAAAAGTAAGATAGAAAAATAGATTAAACCATACATTAAAAGCAAGTAAGAAAAAAAACAGTTTCAGAGGGAAAAAATTAAAAATCTGAAGTTTTATCACATCTTATGGAACAGATATCAAGTCGTTAAGAAACGTATGTTGGGTTAAATCTAAAAAAAGATATTGTTACGAACGATGTTTATGTATATCTGCTATAGATCTGTATATTTCTTGCGCAAACATGAAACAGCTATATAGAAAACCAGATTAAGTCATACATTAAAAGCAAGTAAGAAAAGTTCTTTGCGTAGGAAAAAGAAATAATAATGAAGAAACGTTTGCTTGTTTAAATCAGAAGAAAAAAGCCTCGATAAAAGTAGTTGTTAGATTGAAAAGTAAGAAAATAAAATAATGATGGTACATCGAGAAGTTTAACGAGTATGCAAGCATTTAGAAAAAAGTAGATTAAGATAATGCATTAAAAGGTACATTTCACTGATTAATCATAAAAGAAAATACTAAAACATAAAAAAAATATTTTAACTATGTATAAAACATTGCGGCTTTGTATGGCGGAAAAAGGTACAATGTTAACAAATGTAACAGAAAATGCCATGAGCACGTAAGTACATTAATAAACAATCGTGTTTTAAGATTATGTCTGCAGCACAAAACTTTTGGAAACGTCTTTATGTTGGTACGTCCGTTTAAAAAGCGTGAAATCTCCTCAAAGAAAATAAAAAAAAAATCGTTACGTTGAAAAATTATGTATATAAAATGAGAAATTATGGGGAAAAAATAAGGAATAAATTCGTTGCAAAAACGATCTAGTTATTGAAAAAAAATCAGTCTCGGAGCTTAATGTGTCTTACAGAATCTCAAATGACGTCAACCGCAGACCCCGCTGAGGAGAAAACGACGTTGGCTGATGTCATGTCTGCTATCACGGCAGCGTCACCCATCATAGTGACTCATCCCAAAACACGTGTCATACAAAATTTTCTGAGACAAAGAGGAAATGGTGACTCATCCCAAAACACATGGCTCACAGAACGACAACGTGGTGAAACTAAAATGGCGGAACATGAATCAACGGGAACGAAATCTTTTCAAACAAAGCCTTTCCTCTTCTAAATTAAAATTAGAGGGAGGACAAATATACGAATTAAAAAAATTATGCAACGTCTATAAAAATTCCTAACACCACACGGAAGTTCTTAAAATATAAGTTTAATAAAATAAATTAGAGAGAATAAATAGGACAAAAAAAATACGAGTAAAAAAAAAATATTGGAAACGGCAAAAAAACTTTCTTCAAAAATTTGATTAAGTCTAATAAATCTTCCGAGAAAATTAAAAAATAAAAAATATAAATTTAATAAAACAAATTCGAGGAAATGCTTCGATTGAAAAAACTTCCTTCAAAAATTTGTCAAAGTCCAATAAATCTCCCGAGAAAAGTTCCAAAAAGCACCGCTAGGGGGCAACACATCGCGTACACATCGCCTTTCCCCCACTCGGTCGTTGCCATCTCTCAAAGATCCAGCGAAAGTTCCAAGAAGCACCGCTAGGGGGCAGCACATCGCGTACACATCGCCTTTCCCCCACTCGGTCGTTGCCATCTCTCAAAGGGTCCATCGAAAGTTCCAAAAAGCACCGCTAGGGGCAGCACATCGACCCAACACACTAGCGTCATCTGCCACGCCCTTTCTCCCACTCGGTCGTTGCCATCCCTCAAAAACGAAGATCTAACATAGTAATAAAGTTCCAAGAAGCATCGCTAGGGGGCAGCATCGACCCTACACACTAGCGCCACCTGTCACGCCCCCACATCGTTCGGTCACACACCACGCCCCCTTGCTCCTTCTGCCCGTGCCACACCCCCATCCTTCTCCTTGGCGCCGGACCCGTCCTTTTATACTACTGTTGTGACTATTCGCAATACCTCATACATGAAATGTGGATTCGTCACTAAAAATTACAGCGCTGAGAAAGTTTTCGTCGTTTTCCACTCGATTCGGCATATCCACAGCGAAATCGTATCGCAGAGTGTGATCATTTGCATGCCTCTTTTGCACTATTTGAATATTATAAGCATGAAACTTTAATTTCTTGTGCAAGGTATCCTGAACTGTCGTTTTCGAAATGTACAGTTCTTCTCTGCTTGCTTTATGAACGGATTTCCTGGGGCTTCGTTGGAAACTTTCACTAACTTGGTCAACCGTCTCACCGCTGACGCTAGACCTACCGGCTCCTTCACGATGTTTCACATTGCCAGTTTCTTTAAACTGATGACTACTGATTGCGCATTTTTCATACATTCCTCATCAGGCCACAACTAGCGCCATCTATCGGATTTTGGGAATAACAATTTTACAAAACAAAGATATAGAAACCGTGTTAGAAATACGTGACATAGAAAAACTGACAATGCTCATAGTTTCTTTTTGTACATAATTTTGTAATGTGTCCAATAATTCTCGGACACCCTGTATTTTGTGCCGAAGTAAAAGCGCAAAGTTATTTACTTGATCTGATGTGTAAACGTTGTGAATATTGCATTGGTAGAATAAAAACTGTTCAAAATGCCTAGTCCTAGGTCCTATGAATTGATATTTAGTGCCTAACTAATAAAAGCGCAAGGTAATTCACTTGATTTTATTTTTTATTTTATTGAGGTTTAACGACCACCATGGGCAACTCAATGGGCTACATTCAGTCAGTCGCCCGCCCCTAATTTAGGGTCACTGGTTCCAGGGAATGGAGAGAGTCAGTGCCATAAGACAGGCACAACATCCATGCCTCACAGGGGTTTGAACCCGGACCCTTCACGAACGAATAATCATAAGCCAGCGTTTAGACCACTGCGTCACCGAGGCGGCCAGGTTTGTGATGAGCATCACGACTACATCCTTTTTCAGGCGTAAAATGTGAGGCGGAATTCCACTCATCTCGATCGTGTGCGAAAATTCAACGCCGCTCCGGTGGCGCAGTGGTCTAAGCGATGGCCTCTGATCATTCGTTCAAATGGGGTCCGGGTTCGAATCCCGGTGAAGCATGGATGTTGTGTTTGTCTTACGGCACTGGCTCTCTCCCTTCCCTGGAACCAGTGACCCTAAATTAGGGACGGGCGACTGCTTATAGCCCATTGAGTTGCTCACGGTGGTCGTTAAACCTCCAATAAAAAAATTCAACTGGTTAGCGCACTCTTTCACTCTCATCTTCAGTCACAACTGTGTTTGTAAATGTTGTTGGAATGAAATTCGCGTTGCGAATACTCTTCATTCTCTCTTGTCTGTGGGACATATAGTTGCGACCCATTGATTGCTCACTCCTTGCAGCAGAGCCGTAGCGAGGGGTGGGGGGCAGCAGGGGCGGTTGCCCTGGGTGCTGAGCTGGAGGGGGGCGCCATCGAGACGTAGATTTTTTTATATAAATGTAAAAAATGTGAAATTAATTTGTACGCGTAATTAAAAAAATGTATAAAATTTAAACTTCTTTATGGTTTAAGAATAAAATGGCGACCAGATGAAACCTAAATTAAAGGAGAACTCCAATCGTCCGAACGCCAAATATTCGGATCGATTTGGCTTGGGTGTGACAGTACATTTTAGTTGCTATGTTTATGAAACACTTGAGACGCGCGCGCAGCGGCTAGTGTAGGCCAGGACTTTAGAGGGGAAGGGCTGGTACGCCCCTTTGAAGTGCTGAACACCGACCCGTGTCTGAAAGGTTAGGTAAAAAATGGGTAGTGTCATATGTTTCTACGTCATCACGCTGGCCTTCTGGCTCAGCTCAGTTCCCTCCAGGACAGAACTTCCCTCTGTTATGACGGTGTTTTACGCCAGCACTCTTTCTTGGTGTATCATATTTGTTTCACGTTGTATTTTATTTAAGTTGTACACTGAAAACCCAAACTGATGCTCTTAGCGAGAAGAAACAGATTTTAAAATGGACACCAGAAGACATATCAAGATGCATTGTAATTCCAGCACTTTACCTCAAATCATATGATTTTTGATTTTGAGATCAGTAAAGTATATTTGCTATATTAAGCAAAATACTTTTTAAAGAAAGAGCATGCACAACAAAAAATGTTCATTTAAAATTATCCAATTTATACTATAACATCAATGTTTTTCGATTTTTAGGCCCCCAAAATCATGAACTTTTGTTTTCCAAAAAGATAATTTTTGATATTTGAGTGCGCCTTGCAGTAGATGACACACTGTAATCGGGTAAATACGGTAGTAACTTTGACTGAAAGTGCCTTTCATGTGGTGCTCTGACAGAAAGCTCCCAGTCTTTTGGCCAGTGCAGGTACGTCATCGACCACGGCTGCATGTCTCAGGGGTGAAATGTAGGCGACGGGTGCTGTGACCTTCACGGCCTCCTCTGTCCATGATCCATCACTCCTTACGTGTATTGAGAACGAATGACGGATGGCGATGATTCGTCGACAGGGAAGCCTACAGTGCACATGCGCGGAACAAACATTACTCAGTTAAGGTTGCGACAGTTTAAATGCAATATTTGCTGTGACACTGTGACATTTGTTTGCTTAACGTTGTCTGTATAGCTTGATTGATTGAGTAGCGCGCTGAATTAGTGCACTGTACCACGTGACGTGCGTGTGTGTGTCGAAATGGGACCTACAAAGTTGTCTGGAGTGCAAAGCAGAAAACGAAAAAAACAACAAGAGTCGGATAACGCAGTCCAAGCCAAACAGTGGCAAAAGGCAAAAACTGGGATGGGTAAAGAAGGTGGATCCCTCAACCGCTGCGCTCCCACTACAGCAAGTGATTGAAAGTAAGCCATCTACATGAACACTTAACATTGAAAGTAAGTCATCTACATGAACACTTTTTTTATTGGAGGTTTAACGACCACCGTGAGCAACTCAATGAGCTATAAGCAGTCGCCCGTCCCTAATTTAGGGTCACTGGTTCCAGGGAAGGGAGAGAGCCAGTGCCGTAAGACAAAACACAACATCCATGCCTCACCGGGATTCGAACCCGGACCCCTTTCGGACGAATGATCAGAGGCCATCGCTTAGACCACTGCGCCACCGGGGCGGCATGAACACTTTTAGAAAATGAAAATGTTGCTGAAGTAACTGAGAATATAACTGGTAGTGCTAGTGTGCATTCAGATGATTCTACACCTTATTTTAACCCGTCCTTTCCAACATTGAGTCCGCCGCCCCGGTGGCGCAGTGGTCTAAGCGATGGCCTCTGATCATTCGTCCGAAAGGGGTCCGGGTTCGAATCCCGGTGAGGCATGGATGTTGTGTTTGTCTTAAGGCACTGGCTCTCTCCCTTCCCTGGAACCAGTGACCCTAAATTAGGGACGGGCGACTGCTTATAGCCCATTGAGTTGCTCACGGTGGTCGTTAAACCTTCAATAAAAAAAACAAAAAAACATTGAGTCCTTATGAAGGCGTACAGGAACAGGATTTGGAAGATGAACAAACCAAAATTCAACCTAATTTTAATGGTCCCACAACATGGCCTGATTTGAATGACCATGTGAGAAGTTTGTTAGTTGAACACGGTCCAGAACAAAATGAAAATGGTAATTTTCTTTTATCAATTAATGCCGAAAAAAGGCATTTTACGGGAAATTGGTTCCACAAAAAACTTTTGAATGGAGAAAATGTAGACCGGGATTGGTTAATTTACAGTGAAGCAACAAAAGTTATTTATTGTTTCACTTGCATGCTATTTGGAAAGCATTTGAAATCACGTTTGGCAAATCCAAAAGTGGGATTTTCTCAGTGGAAAAAATTACACCCTCGAATTCCAGAGCATGAAAATTCTGTAGAGCACCGTGATTGCTATGTGTCCTGGAAAAGCTTTGAAAAAAGGATTAAAGAGGTCTGTGAAATTGATACTGAACTACAGCAAATGATTACAAAAGAAAAAGAGAAATGGCGGCACATTCTCAGAATCATTGTCGATTGCATTTTGTTTTGTTCAATCAACAACTTGGCCTTTCGAGGTTCAAGTACAAAGATAGGTGAAGACAAATGTGGAATTTTTTTACATTTGCTAGAGTTTGTTTCTCATTATGATAAACAGCTAAAAGAGTATATTACCATAGCCAAAGAAAAACCAGGAATTCCAAATTACCTTTCCCCAACAATTCAAAACGATTTCATCAATTTAATAGGTGACACTGTACGTCAAGAAATGCTAAAAGACATAAGAGAGGCAAAATATTTCTCAATTTCATTTGATTGTACACCAGATGTAGCCCATCAGGAACAAATGTGCCGGATTATTAGGTACGTGAAAGTTTCAGAGGATGTTTGCTCTATTGAAGAAAGTTTCATCGATTTCATAAAAACTACTGAAACGACTGGGGCTGGTTTAACCGAAGAAATTCTACAAAAAATAGAAGCCGATGGGCTTGACATTCGTAATTGCCGAGGGCAAGCATACGATAATGGTTCAAACATGGGGGAGTATTCAGGAGCCGCCCCGGTGGCGCAGTGGTCTAAGGCGCTGCCCTCTGATCATTCGTCCGTAAGGGGTCCGGGTTCGAATCCCGGTCAGGCATGGATGTTGTGTTTGTCTTACGGCACTGGCTCTCTCCCTTCCCTGGAACCAGTGATCCTAAATTAGGGACGGGCGACTGCTTATAGCCCATTGAGTTGCTCACGGTGGTCGTTAAACCTCCAATCAAAAAAAAATAAAAAAGTATTCAGTAGTCCAGGCCCGTATACAAGCAATTTGCAGCCATGCACGTTTTATGCCATGTGCTGCTCATTCATTGAACTTGGTTGGTGTTCACGCTGCTGGAGTCTCTTCAGATATTATCACATTTTTTGGCACAGTGCAAGAACTGTACAAAATATTTGCTCACAATGTCAAAATGTGGGAAATATTATCCAACAAACTTTCTACCACTCTCAAGCGTCACTGTGATACAAGATGGGCATCCAAATACTCTGCTGTTCATGCACTTTATTCACAGCTTGATAAAGTCCTCGAAGCCTTAGAGGAAATTTCTGACAACCTCAATTAAATGATGACTGTTTATCAATGGTTAAAAATCTTCTGAAACAAATTAATTATAAGTTTGTTTGTTACTCTGTTATGTGGGACAAAATACTAAATCAGATCTCTCGCGTGAATGAACAACTACAGCGCAAAGATGTGACCGTGGACTGTGCAGTTAGTCCCTTGACAGTATTGAAAGCTGCTTTACAAGACATCCGGGATACAGGGATTGATGTTATACTGGGCGAAGCATCAGACATCTGTGCCGCAACATCTCCTCATTGCTTCTTCGAGGAGAAAATGGCAATGAAGAGGAAAGGCTGACATTGGAAGAAAGTGAGGACACTGTTTTGACAGGAAAACAAAGGTTCGGTATGGACTTTTATGCTGTTTTGGACAAAGTCTTAGAACAAATGAAATGGCGTTATAAATTTTTGATTGAAGTGTTAGATTACTTTAATTTCTTAACGGGCAAGTCTTTGCAATCTATGACCGTAGAAGAGTTAAAGGCTAGTGCAATACGCTCAACAAATAAATATGATAAGGATCTGGATGCTACTGAAATAGAGGGGAAATAGCTAGTTTTAAGTTTCAGGCCACTTCTTTATTTTAAAAAAATCAGGATTTTTTCAAAAGCAACCTCTCTTGACCTATTAAATTTAATCCACCAAATGTCTCTTGCTACATCTTATCCAAACTTAGTAATTGCTTTCAGATTATTCTTAACATTACCAATTACTAATGCGTCTAGTTTTAGTAAGCTGAAAATAATAAAAAATTACTTAAGGTCATCAATGGGACAAGAGAGGTTAACGCACCTGGCAATTCTGTCAATAGAAAAAGATATTGCTAAAACTATTAATTATGATCAAATGATAAATGATTTTGCTCGAAAGGTACATTTGTAAATACAAAATCATTCTGTTAAGGCTTAAGCATAATTTTAAACAAATGCTACTTGTACTTATTTTTTCAGTTGTTCATAAGCACTTGAGGTAGCAATTAATTATAAATGAAAAGTATTCTTCATTCAAACTGTGTTCAAAGTTTTTTCTTTCTTCAACAATCCCTATTGAAGCTCACATAGTCACCACAGGCCATTGAATAGGATTACCAATATAAGTTATTTTTTTTTAAATATTATATTATGAGCAATATTTTATACAAAAAAATTTACATTTTATTACTATTTCATACAATTAGCAAATTATATACGGGACAATAATTGCAAATAACAATACAAATCGCAATATTTTTTTTATACAGGTATTGTACTATATCTGCAAACAGGTATATAATAAAATCTGACACCATCGCCTGTTCCAGTTGGACTGGGGCAGGGGGGCGCCAATACCTCTAGCTACGGCCCTGCTTCCAGTAAAGCTCTTACGTTTTCTTTTCTTTTTTTTTTTTCTGTGGGAGAAACATTCTGTTAAGGGTAAGTATGCAATAAAGTATTTACTTACTTTAGGACTGATCATAGAATACCATGCACACACCAAGTCTGACACTGAACTGAGCCCCTGATGTAGATAAGGGCTGCCCGCTTCTTCCATAGACTTTACATGGGAACTTTGCAGAACCACAATGACCAGTGGCGTTTCCTGACACAGAATTAAAGGCGTTGGCACAGATGGAATAATGTGTTAAGTGTTAATTCTCACGACCCCCACCCCATGTCTTTTTCTTCCAACAAATATTTCAATGTTGCTCCGAGCAATTTACGGGTAACTTTAGAAAAGTCTGAATAAAATTGAATCAAGAAAGACAGTGTTCATTACGTACGCAATAGGAAGGCACCTAATTAAGTACATTAACCTACTTAAATATGTATTTACGAAAATAAAGTAGAAAGAATTACATAATAAAAATTCAGCAAAACAAAGTGATTACTTACGGTCATTTGAATTCCAGTTCCATTCTTCGTTCTTTCTGCAGGAATTTCTTTATAACTTCTTCATAGAATTTGGATTCATCCTCTTGTCGCATCGTAGGAAGAAATTCTTTTTCAATGGAGATAAGGCTTAGATTATCCATGCGCGGCAGAATGTGTGGATCCGCTTCAAGGACGAAAACGACCGCTCGAAGGATGATGTTGTGGAAGGAATTGTTGCGATCAGCAGAGCCAATTTGTATATTTCCGTAAATCCATGCATTAGGTTCATTTCCAATAAATATTCAACATTTTGAATTGGTGTTTCGTCTGAACCTTCATTAGAAGAATACCATACATATAGTTCATTCTGGAGTTTGCTCAAATTAAAAAGATCGCCATAGATTTCCTGCAATTTTTTTAATAAATCGCGAGGAAAATTTTCTCTTTTCTTAAAGTAGGTCATTTTTGTTGGATTTAACAAATCAAAGTACTGCAACTTTTCAAACGATGCGAATCTAATTGTTATATGATTGCTAATATTATCAATTATTTCGAAGTAAAGTCTCCGGCAGTAGTATTTCTCTGATTCATCATTCAACCTCGATTTTTTTGGACGCATTACTTCTTCCCTTACTTCACCATGAATACAAGACCACAATGGCTCAAAATTCTCCCTTTCGCTTTGCAGTTGCTGTTGAAACTCAGTTGTTTTAGTACTGCAGTACAAAATGTCAACATTCGTGGACTGCAGTATACTGAATAATACATCTGAAAAGGCAAGCAAATTAGATAGAACCTTTATAAAAAATATGTTTTTAAAGTTCTTTAAAAAGCCAACAAATCCTCTTGCTGTCATTGCAGTCAAATGGTCGAAGTTCCCACTTTCACTGACGTGTTCAAAAAACATTATCAGCGCTTCTCTGTTTTCATTGACTGTATGAACAAGTCTTGAGGTAAAATTCCATCGGGTAGGAGCTAATGATGGTAGCTTTCTGGACATGAAAGCAGAAAGTTGGTGTAATCTTTTAGGAGAATGAGAGAAAAAAGTAGGTAATGATTTAAGACCGCTAACGAAGACTTTAAGCTCTTTGTAGCACTCTAGAGACTGCTGCAGTACCAAGTTCATTACATGAGCATAGCAATGCGTGAAGAGAGCTTTAGAGTACTTTCCCAAAACTTTGCCATGAAGTCCATTGAGATGGCCACTCATCACCGCCGCTCCATCGTACGTCTGGGCAATTAATTTCCCCCACACTTATATCTGTCCACTATTTCATTCACATGATTAAACAGAGCTTCTGCAGTTTTATCAGCGCTCACCTCAAGAAATCCCAGAAATCGTTCTACGATTTTTTTCTGTGAGACTGAAAAATACCGCAACACAGTTGAGAGCTGAGATTTATTGCTTACATCTGATGTTCCATCATGCATAATGGCCACAAAATCGGTGTTCTGAATTTCGTAGTAAATTTTATCTCTCAGGACATTAGCAACGGGATTTATTAAATCATTTTGAATGCTTGCCGAAGTTCCGCGGAAAACTGTAGAAGTCGCTAAATGTTCTTTCAATGGGGAATCAAACTCGGCACTTGCAATAAGCAATCCATATAATTTCCCCTATTGAAAGATTCTTCATTTTCCTCATGACCTCGGAATGGTAGTTCCTGTTTCGCTAAATAGCACACGGAATTAATCAACCTCTTCAATATTTCCCTGTTCTTTTTAACTTTTTCATTGTGCAGCTCGATTTCAACCCTTCTTTGGGAATCGAAAATAATGTCAATTCTAGTAGAGGACGCAATGAATCTGTTGAATTTAAAAAAACTAGAAAGATGAATTTCAGACTCACTATGTTTCTTCACTGCAGTATTCAAATGATTCAAGTCTTCGTACCCTTCATGATTCCAAACAGTTTTCTTATTTGAGAACAACAAGTATGTCCAACAGTAAAATTTGTTATCCACATCACATCCGCAAAGCCAGTCTGAAATTTCGTAGAGCTATTTACGAAAATGCCTCTCAAAACCTCTTCCAGCGCCATTTCCCCCTTTTACACGTGTTGATATTGTGAGATTCGGACATGGTCGGCCACTGTCAATTACTTGTTTCTTTTCTGCGTTTGATACAAATTGAACTCAAGCAAAGCATGTAAGCGTTGAAACTGCATACAACGCCTTCGCTGGCTTTCGCACTTACGTGAGCCGGGTAGAAGACATGGGGCGCATGCGCGAACTGAGTCTCGTAAAGCAGCGGAGATACTGTGGGGAGATCTTATCTGGCTGTTTCTTCGGTCCTGACCCCACAGCCTACACGCCATTCGAAACGGAGAGCGCTTTAGCGCGACGAACATTTCATAAAACAAAAAAAAACAAAAATATTCTACTGTGATAGATGAATTATAAAGAAATCCTTCTTTTTTGTAATTTTCTTAGGGCGTTGACACACAACTTGCATACCCAGAGAAAACGCCACTGACAACGACTGAACCGTTGCCCCAATCTCAGTTTTCTCTTAGACTGGCAAATCTACATGGCGAGACCTTTCTTTTGATACCTCAACCTGGGATGTAGGAGAACTGGCCACAAAAATTTTAAGGGGCCGTATAAAAGATGCATTTTGACCGTTTCGTGGCCACGATCCCCAGAGGTTGGTTAATCTGAGTCAGAGTCAGATACAGTTTCCGTAATTTTGTCTTTTTCTTAATGGCAATTATTAATGTAATTCTTTATAAAAAATGTTTATGATCTACAACTCAACAAAATATTTCAGGATTTACAAACTGCAAGTCGGCAATTAGTTATCTGAGGGCATGTGCTGCCTCAGGAAACCTGTCGGGATGTCAGGGAGAGGGGCGTAACACCAAAAGTATAAAATATAAAGAATTTCTGGTCCGATCGGGAGATTTCAGAATTTACAAGTTATAACTTGACACATTATCTGAGGCCATGGGGGGGGGGGGGCATAAATACCAAAGGTGTAAAATATAAAGATTTCTGGTCCGATCGGATAACCCCGCACGGGGATAACTGGTTTTCCAGTTATTTGGGGAGCGGCGCCCCCACGGCCCGAGCTGACCTTGTGACTGGTCAACATCTGTTGTCATGCCACTGCCTGTTTTTTGTTTTGGTGCTGTTGGTGTTTGCAGGGACGGCTGTTCATCCAGCTGTTGGGGAGTCGCGGCCCCACGTTCCCGAGCTGGTCTTGTGTCTCGCTTTTTCGTTTTTATTTATTTTCTCCACTGGCTAGTTGCCCGTGTTGTATACTTTACCTAATCGCTACCACGTTATGCACTAACACCCCGGTCTTGTGGTTTTGTTACCCTCCACCACTAACTGATTTATATTAACCGCTCAGTTCGTAGGTTGCTGAGATTCCGTTTAGGTTCCCTGACAGGATTTGTCTTCTTTGGATTTCTTTTTTTCCTTTTCGCTGGTTTGGGTGCTAGACCTACCTGCATGTTTGCCGCGTGCGGAGACCCGTGAGGCGGAAATGGGATGTCTGGCGGCTGAGGTCGCAGGAGACCGGATAAGTGCCTCCTGTGTACCAACACTCCTCTTCGACCCCGGCTTCGCTGTAAACGGGAGGCTAGAGACTAACCCACCTCTAGTCAGAAGTCTTGTACCAAGTTGTGTACACGGCTTTAGCGGCTTTTTTGTCGTATAGCACGGCAGGGTGAGCCCGGGGGCTGTGGGATCATGCCAAAGGCGTTGGCATGACGGTACCCGGAGGCCGAAGTGTCCGCCGAGTGCGTGTGATCACAGCCAACGGACTATATCTGCAACGTATAAGCTCCAGAACTGTGTCCAGCGTCATTTTCTTGGCTTGCAGACCTCCAGTTCTCCCTTGTAGGGCTCGGTGGTGGGTGGAGTAGTCTGCAGACGAATCTTCCTCCTTTTTTTCCATGGGTAAAAAGAACAAAAACTCCAAATTTAAGTCACCTGACAAAATGATAGTTGCCAACGACACTCCTTCGTCTTCTCAACCTACCAAGTCTCATACCCTTAAACGGTCTTTAGACCTTGACCTGGACCAAGAATGTGGAACCTCTTCTTCGGCAGCTGTACCAGTCGCTCCGAAGCGTCGTCTCCCCTCAATTGCTGTGACTACGCATGCTACTCACTTGCTTGTAGAATCCATCGATCCGAATGAGAGACTGTCCACCAGATCTCCCTTTTTCATTTCTAAAGCTTTGGACGCTGCGGTTGGCCCCTTGAAGCCTGTGAGGAAGCTTCGCTCTGGGGACCTGCTTGTCCAAACTTGCAGTGTTTCTCAGAGTAACACTTTTCTGAACCTCACTAGTCTTCAAGGCATTCCTGTGAAAGTGACACCTCACCCGTTTCTTAACACCTCTCGGGGTGTTATTTCGGAGTTTGATCTCTTGCCATGCAGTGAAGACGAATTCGTGACTGAACTTGCTGATCAAGGTGTTATTGCTGCACGTCGTATGATGTTCCGGCGTGATGGTTCCATGATTAAGTCAAAAAATGTCATCTTGACTTTTGACTCCCCGAAAGTTCCGACAGAAATCAAAGCAGGCTACTTGGTCTGTGCAGTTCGCCCGTACATTCCCAGTCATCTGCGCTGTTTCAGGTGCCAGAGGTACGGGCATTCACAACGATTCTGTAAGAGTTCCGCTCGTTGCGCTAATTGTGGCTCCGGTGAACATGACGGGGAAGGTTGCACTTCTGCGGCCTGCTGTGTTAACTGCGGTGAGGCCCATGCAGCTTACTCCCGCAACTGTATGAAATGGAAGGACGAGATGGCGATCCAGCGCCTCAAGACCCTGGAAGGCCTCTCGTACCCTGCTGCCAAAGCCAAGTTGGGTATTCCCAACACCCGACAGCGTAGTTTTGCCGCAGTTGTTAAGTCTCTGCCACAACCCATGCAGCCCTTTGTTCCGCGCCCTGTAGCTCTCGCAGCGCTTGCCAAGCGATCTACAGCTGACCAAGCGACACAGGTGTTTTTCCCCGAGCTCGCGATTTTTCGACTACCTGATTCTGGGCCTTCTCTTTTGCAGCCGACCCTCTCTTCCAGTTTAAAGCAGAAAGCCTGCACGTGCGGACGACCCGGCCCTCAATCCGCAAAGGTGTGCAGTGTCCATCCAACTGTCTCGGCCTCAGCGAGGTCCCCACCCTCAACCAACATTATAGAGGAACATAGGGGGGAGGAGAGTGACAGTTCGTCCCCAGCCTCAAACAACATTGCAGAGGAACATGGGGGAGAAGAGAGTGACAGTTCGTCCCCGCCCTCTGCCAGCATTGCAGGGGAGTGTGGGGGGAGGAGAGTGACTCATCCTTTGTGTAGTTCTGTTTAAAAAAAAAAAAAAAAAAAATTATAATAGTCAATTAATAAATTTTTATATAAACCTAATTAACTACCTTGTCTTCACAGCTTTCATCATACTCTTTTTCAACTTTTACCAAGCCTGTCTGCTCTTAATCATTTTCCACGTTTTTTAAAAATCTGTGGCTGATAGTTCTTGGTCTGGCGCTCTTTGGCCAAACCTGGCCCTTGCGCCAATAAAATCCAACAACCAACCAACCAACCAACCGATCGGATAATTTTTAGCATTTACAACCTACAAGTCAACAAATTATCTGAGGGCATGTGCGGCTTCAAGAAACTTCTCGGGGGGGGGGCACCAAAAGTATTAAATATGAAGAATTCTTATTTTTTGGTCCGATCGGGAGATTTTCAGTATTTACTACATCTCAACAAACTCTCTGAGGACATGTGCTAAATCAGGAAACCTGTTGATGGGGGGGGGGGGGGTAATACTTAACATGAAACACAGTATTTCTGGTTGTAAATGCTGAAAATCTCCCCGGACAAGAAATTCCGTATATTTTACACTTTTGGCTTTTGGAATCCCCCCCCCTCCCGAGACAAGATTTCTGCGTCAGCACATGCTCACAAAAGAGTTTGTTCAGATGTAGTTTGTAAACGCTCAAAATCTCCCGATTTGACCACAAATTCTTTACATTTGACACTTTTGGTATTACACTCCCCTCCCCTCCCACACCCCACACTCCCGGTTTGCTGAGTAGGCACATGCCCTGAGATAATGTGTCGAGTTACAGCTTGTAAATGCTGAAAATCTACGTTGGGACCAAAAATTCTTTATATTTCACATTTTAGGTTTTAAGCCCCCCCCCCCCCCCTCCCGATAAGTTTCCTGGGTTTGCACGTATCCGTAGAGATTTGTATTTCGGGAGACGTAACCGCGGAGCAATCCAGAGCGCAACTTTTATACGGCCCTTTAAAATTTTTGTGGCCAGTTCTCCGCTTTGTCTTTGGCCCGAAAATCATGGAAGTGTCTGAATTTCTTACTGAAAATGAAATATTAAAAAACATTTTTTTATCAACAATAGGTGCTCAAGTAGTGGGGAATACAGCCACACAAAATTTGTTTATGCAGAACAATTTTATGGTACTGAAATTGCAATGTGTCCCGTTCTCCGCGTGTCCAGTTCTCCGGTGGCCACTTCTCCGTACCCGCTCAACCATATCTTTTCGTTCAGCCGTTCTCCCAAAATAGGACTCACAGTAAAACACCTTATAGAATTAATACAGGGTGCATAGAAAAGTCCCTTTAGCCTGGAATAACTTGCGAACGGAGAGAGGAACAAGTTATGCAAGTGAGAGGTACAGTAATGCATGCTATCTCACGAAACTCTAACTTAGACTGTAGATGGTTTTTGGAAGCGGTTGGTGTCAGGGGGTAAGAGCCCCCCCCATACAAAATTTTCGTAAAATCTACAGTTTTCAATTTAGAACCACCAAATTTGGTATACTATCTCATGGTACTCTAACTTAGACGGTAGACGGTTTTTGGAATAGGTCAAGGCGCGCGGGATAAGAGCCCCCACATACAAAATTTTCGTAAAATCTATAGTTTACAATTTAGAACCACCAAATTTGGTATACTGTCTCATGGTATTCTAACTTTGACGGGAGACGGTATTTGGAACGGGTCGAGGCGCTGGATCAGAGCCCCCTCCCCACTTCCCGTACAAAATTTTCGTAAAATATACCGTTTTCAATTTAGAACCACCAAATTTGGTATCCTATCTCATGGTATTCTAACTTAGACTGTAGACGGTTTTTTGTAAAGGGTCGGGCACGGGGTCAGAGCCCCCCTCATAAAATAATTCCTGAAATCTATAGTTTTCAATTTAGAACCACCAAATTTGGTATACTATCTCATGGTACTCTAACTTAGACGGTAGACGGTTTTTGGAACGAGTCAAAGCCCGGGGGTAAGAGACTCCCCCCACAAAATTTTCTTAAAATCTATATTTTTCAATTCAGAACCACCAAATTTGGTGTCAGCAAATTCTAACTTAGCGGGAGACGGTTTTTGTAACAGGTCGGGGCCCGGGGGTCAGAGCTCTCCCCTTCCGTACAAAATATTCGTAAAATCTACAGTTTTAAATTTAGAACCACCAAATTTAGTATACTATCTCATGGTACTCTAACTTAGACGGTAGACGGTTTTTGGAACGTGTCGGGGTACGGGGTCATAGCCCTCCCCATACAAAATTTTCGTAAAATCTACAGTTTTCAATTTAGAACCACCAAATTTTGTATACTATCTCATGGTATTCTAACTTAGACTGCAGACGGTTTTGCGAAAGGGGTCGGAGCCCGGAGGGTTAGAGCCCCCCCTACAAAATTGTCGTAAAATCTAGAATTTTCAATATAGGACCACCAAATTTGGTATACTATCTCACGGTACTCTAACCTAGACGGTAGACGGTTTTTTTGAACGGGTCGGGCACGGGGTCAGAGCCCCCCCCATACAAAATTTTCGTAAAAACTACAGTTTTCAATTTAGAAACAACAAATTTCGTATACTATCTCACGAAACTCTAACTTAGACTGTAGACGGTTTTTGGAATCGGTTGGAGCCAGGGGTCAGAGCCACCACCCCATACAAAATTTTCGTAAAATCTACAGTTTTCAATTTAGAACCACCAAATTTGGTATACTGTCTCATGGTATTCTAACTTTGACGGTAGACGGTTTTTGGAATAGGTCAAGTCGCTGGGGGTAAGATGCCCCCACATACAAATTTTTCGTGAAATCTATAGTTTACAATTTAGAACCACCAAATTTGGTATCATGAAACTCTAACTTAGACGGGAGCCGGTTTTTGGAACGGGTCGTGGTGCGGTGGGTCAGAGCCCCTCCCCCCTACAAAATTTTCGTAAAATATACCGTTTTCAATTTAGAACCACCAAATCCGGGATTTGAACCAGGATCCTTCTTGACAAGTGGTCAGAAGCCAGCCCCAGATCACTCCGCCGCTGTAGCGGCACACGTTGAAATGTATTTTTTATACGGCCCCAAACGCTCTTATGGACATACTAGATAGAACTGGGCGCAAATAAATCATTAATATAATTTGTACTAGCAGGGATACCAGTTATTTTCCAGACACATATTACTATTTGTGTAATCACCAAGTTCAGCGGGTGAAAGTTAATGAATGAAAAAGATATTCCTGCAATTTTCCAGTAAACTTATTTTAATTTTTTTGATTTAGTTAATTTAATTTTGCGAAACAAAAAAAGAAAGAAAAAGGAATGGGAATACTTACCTTCTAGGAGACATCTACAGAACTGCCGTACATCTGGCGTGTGCTTCTGTGAGTCCCGCAACAGAGAAATGCAATGTAGCTATGTGATGTCGATTGCGTACGACTTTACATTGGCATTGATCATCTTTTTCTTACCGTTTTGAATTTTGAATATCTGGAACTCTCTATTTACATTACATTATATTTCTTCCTGATAAGCCGTTCGTTCGTAGTGAAAGCTAAACTATATTGATTTGTGTTTTTAATACACCATTAAACGCATGTTTTTGCACTTTATTGTTATATACAGTATCTAACTTAGACCGTAGGTTGGTTAGTTGGTTGGTTGATGGTTTATGATGCAAGGCCCTCAAAGGGCCAAAGAGCGCCTTAGGACGTAGATAGGGTATTCTTAAGAGTAAAAAACGGAACTTTTTACGAAAATTTTGTATGGGGCAACCTTGACCCGGGACCCGACCCCTTCCAAAAACCATCTACCGTCTAAGTTAGATAACCATGAGATAGTATACTAAATTTGGTTGTTCTAAATTGAAAACTGCAGATTTTACGAAATTTTTATGAGGAGGGGGGGGCTCTCCCCCGGGTTCCAAACCCTTCCAAAAACCATCTACCGTCTAAGTTAGATAACCATGAGACAGTATACTAAGTTTGGTTATTCTAAATCGAAAACTGTAGATTTTACGAAATTTTTATGAGGAGGGGGGCTCTCAATCCCCGGGTTCCAACCCCTTCCAAAAACCGTCTAGCGTCTAAATTAGAGTTTCATGATACCAGATTTGGTGGTTCTGAATTGAGAACTGTAGTTTTTAAGAACATGTTGTATGTGGGGGGGGGCTCTGACCCCCGGCCCTTGACCCGTTCCAAAAAACCGTCGACCGTCTAAGTTAGAGTACCATGAGATAGTATACCAAATTTGGTGGTTCTAAATTGAAAACTAGATTTTGCGATTTTTTTATGAAGGGGCCGTTATCCCCCGGGCTGCAACCCCTTCCAAATATCGTCTAACGTCTAAGTTAGAGTACCATGAGATAGTACAGCAGATCTGGTGGTTCTGAATTGAAAACTGTAGTTTTCCAGAAAATTTTGTATGTGGGGGCTCTGACCCCCCGGGCCTTGACCCGTTCCAAAAGCGGTCTACGGTCTAAGTTAGAATACCATGAGATAGTATACCAAATTTGGTAGTTCCTCCGGGCTCCTTCCCCTTCTAAAAACCGTCTAGCGTCTAAGTTAGAGTTTCATGATACCAAATTTGATGGTTCTGAAATGAAAACAAGATTTTACGAAAATTTTGTATTATGTGGCGGGGAAGGCTCCGACCCCCGGACCTTGACCGGTTCCAAAGACCGTCGACCGTCTAAGTTAGAGTACCATGAGACAGTATACCAAATTTGGTGGTTCTAAATTGAAAACTAGATTTTGCGATTTTTTTATGAAGGGGGCCCTTACCCCCGTGCTGCAACCCCTTTCAAAAGCCGTCTAGCTTCTAAGTTAGAGTACCATGAGATAGTATAGCAGATTTGGTGGTTCTAAATTGAAAACTGTAAATTTTACGAAATTTTTATGATTTCAACCCCGGGCTTTAACCTCTTCCAAAAAGCGTCTAGCGTCTAAGTTTCATGATACCATACTGTCTACTGTCTAAGTTAGAGTACCATGAGATAGTATACCAAATTTGGTGGTTCTAAATTGAAAACTGTAGATTTTACGAAAAAAATTTATTAGGGGGTCTGACCCCCCCGGGCTCCAACCCCTTCCAAAAACCGTCTAGCGTCTAAGTTAAAGTACCATGAGATAGTATACCAGATTAGGTGGTTCTTAATTGAAAACTGTAGATTTTAAGGAAATTTTGTATGTGGGGGGCTCTGACCCACCGGGCCTTGACCCGTTCCAAAAACGGTCTACCGTCTAAGTTAGAGTACCATGAGATAGTATACCAAGTTTGGTGGTTCTAAATTGAAAACTGTAGATTTTGCGAAAAATTTTATGAGGGGACCTCTTACCCCCGGGCTGCAACCCTTTCAAAAAATCGTCTAGCGTCTAAGTTAGAGTACCATGAGATAGCATACCAGATTTGGTGGTTCTGAATTGAAAACTGTAGTTTTTAGGAAAATTTTGTATGTGGGGGGCTCTGACCCCTGGGCCTTGACCCGTTCCAAAAACGGTCTACTGTCTAAGTTAGAGTACCATGAGATAGTATACCAAATTCGGTGGTTCTAAATACAAAACTGTAGATTTTACGAAATTTTTATGAGGGGGGGGGGGGGCTCTGACCACTCCGGGCTCCAACCTCTTTCCAAAAACCGTCTAGCGTCTAAGTTAGAGTTTCATGATACCAAATTTGATGGTTCTGAAATGAAAACTAGATTTCACGAAAATTTTGTATGTATGTGGCGGGTGGGGGTGGGGGCTATGACCCCACGGGCCTTAACCCGTTCCAAAAACCGACAACCGTCGTAAGTTAGGGTACCATGAGATAGGATACCTGATTTGGTGGTTCTGAATTGAAAATTGTAGATTTTACGAAAATTTTGTATATGGGGGGCTCTGACCAACCGGGCCCTGACCCGTTCCAAAAACCGTCTACCGTCTAATATTTTTAGTGCCAAAGAAAAAGCGTAATATTCCTATCCTGTCTGAGTGTCCAAACTTTATAAATTTGATCAGGGAGGAAGACGTTCGAAATCGTATGTTTTCCTGCATTCGTTTTGTATGTAACCAAAATCTGTAAACGCGACGAATTGACGTAGTCGACGAATTGAGGTAGTCGACGAATTTGTCCGCGACGAATTGACGCTCGCGACGAATTGACGTATAACCCATGCAGAGTTACTTTCACGAATACAATTGTGTATCGTGGGCAATGGCGAACTCTTCGAACATACTCCACATGAACTTTTGCCTTTTTGTTTTTGTTTTGCCTGACGTCATCGAACTGCATTGACATAAGTACGCATTTATGCAATAAATTGTGTGTATTTGCTCATACCTATGCCTGTTCCTTTCATACGTTCACACAAAAGGTCGCGCATCGATTTCGGACATTTTAGGGTATTCAGGCGACAATTTATGTTATCCGTATGAAACAAATGTTCTTTTGTACTAATTAATTAATGCTCTACAACTTTGTAATTCGAAATTTTGCTCTATCTCTTTTCGTTTTCGATTTGCAATGGCTAACTTCCGCATTTCGCTACTAAAGGCGCTGCTATCGGTTGCATTCGATCGGTCGTAGTCGTTTTACTATACCGTTATCTCACTTGCATAACTGTACCTCTCTCCATTCGCAAGTTATTCCAGGCTAAAGGGACTTTCCTATGCACCCTGTACAGATTGCTACTGAGATCCAGATTGCTAATATTGGGTTGTCGGAAAAGTCATGACGTATTTTAGCCATGTTTTTCAAAGGTCATTTATTGATAGAAAGAACAAAGATCAATCAATGATTAATGCCCGTTTTGTTCGATAACATTTTGCCATCTTTCAGTGAGCTGCAGAATGCCTCGTTCATAGAAGGACCTGTTTTTCGTTGCGAAAGACTGTACAAGGTGCTGATTTACAGCCTCATCTGAATTGAACGTTATACCACGTAAGGACTGTTGAAGGTCAGGCGAGTATGCTTGGTGTGGCAACACATCCCACCCAAGCTCCAATAATTTTTGGCGGGTGATCAAACTTGTGTGTGGTCTCGCGTTGTCGTGATGGAACACAACACCTTTACGACGAACGAGCTCTGGACGTTTCTGGATGTTGGATTCGTTCAAGATGTCCAATTGTCGACAGTACACATTCGAATTGATTGTTTGGTTCCGTGGTAGGAGCTCAAAAAACACGACACCTTTAAATCCCACCACACTGAGACTAGAACCTTCCGCTGATGAATGTCTGTTTTGGATGTCGTTTGAGGCGAAGCTGCACGTCGGGACCAAGACCGTTTACGCAGCACATTGTTGTACACAATCCACTTTTCGTCACCAGTTATCAGTCACTTCAAAAAAGGATCGTTTTCCTCACGTTTAATGAGCATATCACATATATTTATACGCGCCGTCAATTGAGCTTCTTTGAGTTCATGAGGAACCCACACATCGAGCTTGCTTACGTATCCCAGCTTCTTCAGGTGGTCGTGAACGCTTGAATGATTGATGCGCAATGTGTCTGCAATCTCTCGTGTCGTGTAACGTGGGTTTGACTCGATCAATGCCTTGATTTGGTCGTCATCAACCTCGGAGGGCCTCCCGGACCGAGGAGCATCTTTGAGGTCAAAATCACCAGTACGGAATTTTGCAAACCACCGCTGGCGCTGACGTTCTTGTAGAGCATTATCACCGTCCCCTCCTCCGGCTGTATGAAGGATAGATACCCCGTTGTCATTTCTGATATACATTCCAGAGTCGGTTTTCAATATTTCATTTTTCTGTTGCCTGTTCTGAAAGTTTTTGGAAGTATTCCCATAGGAAATATTTTTTCATGATGTGTATTCTTACAGAATTCTCTCTCGAAATACAAACTGGCAATTTGTGCAGGTTTTCATTGACTTTTTGGAAGATAATTCCATAAATAATGCTATCACTATGTGGACTGCGTGCCTCAAGAAAAGTGTGTAGGGGGTGGGGGTGGGGGTACGTGTGTGACAAAATATCTTAATTTCATCTAAAGGCGGCCAGACCTTCACCTTGCGCACGCATGAACAATATCACGGGCCGGCTCTGCTCTCACATCAACCTTTCACTGTCCTGAGAGAAATTTTGCCTCTCAGTCGTTGTTTGACCAATCTCGTCCCAGTCCTGATGCACTTTAACTACGGCGGATCACGAACAACCCACCAGTTCAGCCGTTTGGAGAATCGAGGTACCCTCTCTTCGAGCTTCCTCAATCTGTGATTTCTCAAAGTCCGATAAATCCTTGAGTTTACCCATCACCAGTGTTTCTTTCAGGCATACATCCAGGGGGTCGAATCCCTCCAAGAAACGACCATCCCCCCCCCCCCCCGAGGTATTTTAGGTTACCGAACCAAATTTTAATAAATTCAGGTTATGATGAAAAAGGAAGTTTCGTTTCTTTTTATGCTACAAATATTTCTGCAATTATATATTTTTAAATATTTGTTCAAATGGTACTAGTTATAGTTTATTTTATTAAAAGTGTATTACGATGCATGATATTTTTCAAAATATATAAGTAGACTAATCATACCTAATAGTCTGGAAATCGTGATTCAGGATCAAGAGTGCGTTGAATACATTTCAATAGATAAAAGTTTCAAGCCTGCGGACCCCCCCCCCCCTTCCTTTACTGGAAAAAGTTTGATATTCCTGAAATGTTTGAAGAAGTAATTACTATAGCAGGGATGTATATAGAATTTTTTCTTTGGAGGGGAGTTAAGATATTTTGTTTCACACGAATTTTTCTTTTCAAAAGGAAGTTTTTTGAAATCCACCATCTGAAACAAAATTAAAGTTAATGAAAAATTGAAGAAAAATTAAAATACTTTTTTTTTCTAATGTAAATTGATACATTTTTACAAAATGAAGGCATTTTTTTCTAATGTAAGTTGCATTTTAACCCCCCCCCAAAAAAAAAATGAATCATTTTCCGGCAAGGGAAATGTTTCATAAATGCGCCCCTGTGCTAGATATATAGTAATTACTTCTCTATATATAAACATAGTAGTTAAAATTATATATATATATATATATATGGGATGTAAGGTCAGGTGATGCGTAACATCACAGCCTCTCCTTGACAAATGTCAACCCCCGCCTTCTCGTGGTGCATCCTGTTCCCACTAAAGGGGCTCTGACGACCGCAAATAGCGGTATAACTATACCATCGGGATCAGAGGAAATGCTATCCCACACTCACCAACCCGCTTGGCCAGCGTGGTGAGTTATGGCCAAACACCTCCAAAATGACTCTACAACTTAAATCTTGGCCCTCAGTCTCCGGCAGCTGGAATGTACCTGGCCAAGGCAGCGGCCAGTGCGACATGAAGGCAGAGGGTGCTAAGAATCCCGGAGGACCGGACTAGGCTGCCATTTGATGCTGACCTTGGCTACCTACAACGGACGCTCCCTATCTTCTGATTCAAGGCTTCTTGAATTGGAAGAGGAACTACAAAGGATCAAGTGGGACATCGTCGGGCTGAGTGAGGTAAGGAGAAAAGGAGAAAATCTCATTGAACTGAAAAGTGGACATCTCTTCTATTATCGTGGGACAGATACTGGCAGAACTAGTGGTGTTGGATTTATAATAAACAAGAAACTGAAGGATAAAGTGGTAGAAGTTGAAAGTTCCTCTGACAGAGCTGCACGACTCGTTATCCAACTATCGAGAAGATACCAGGCTCAGATTATTCAAACTTATGCACCCACCACAAGTCATCCTGAAGAAGAAATTGAAGAATTTTATGAGGAAATTCGTCATCTAAATAATAAAGGTAAGCAGCACTTGAAGATAATTATGGGAGATTTCAATGCAAAAATAGGGCAACGGCAACAGAATGAAACTTCAGTAGGTAAATTCGGTCACGGCAACAGAAACCAGCGTGGAAATACTCTCGTTGAGTTTGCAGAGGCAGAAGGATTTTTCATCTTGAATTCCTTTTTCAAGAAAAAGCCACACAGGAAATGGACATGGAGACATCCAATTGGGACGACAAGTGAAATTGATTTTATTATGTGTAACAAAAAATTCGTCATCGAAGACTGCAGTGTGCTAAACAAGTTCAACACAGGTAGTGACCATAGATTGGTGAGATGTAAGATGCACCTCAACACTAAACTGGAACGTGGCAAGCTCATAAGACAAACAAAATGTATTGACATAACCAACCTTAAAAAACACCATAATACTTTCAAGTTGGAACTGAAGAACAGATTCTCTGCTTTAGAAGGCCTAACATCGGAAGAAGTGGATATTTCTGAAGTTAACAGAAAAGTAACCAAAAGCTCTTATGGAAACAGCAACAAAATTAGCTGGGTCTAAGAACAAGTTGCATGTAAACAAATTATCAGGAAAACCAAAATGTTGATGCAAAAAAGAAGAGAGATGAGGACAACTAAAGAAGATGTGACTTCCAAAGTGGAATATATAGAGCTATGCAAGACAGCACGAAAAAGTATCACTGAAGACGTAAGGAAATTCAACTGTGAGCTAGTGAGGAAAGCAATTGAAAACAACCAAAGCCTAAAGATAGCAAAGGGACATCTCAGTAAGGGAAGAAAACAGATTATGGCTCTGAGAAAAGAAGATGGTTCTATAACAAGAAATAGAGGCGAAATTTTGACAAGAGTGAAAGATTTCTACTCCAAACTATATGAAAGGGATGATACATGTACTCCAGACATCATGAAAGGTACCAGAGTTCTTCCAGTCCTCCCAGCAGAAGTTGCTCATGCAATCAAGAACATGAAGCGGGGAAAGCTCCAGGAGAAGATGGAATTACTATAGACATCATACAAGAAGCAAGTGGAGAAATTGAAACAGTACTCGCCCAAATTTTCACTGATGCCTTAATGAAGGGAAGATTCCTGAGGATTGGAACAATGCTACAATGATCCTGCTACATAAAAAAGGTGACATTGAGGATCTCAGGAACTACAGACCTATCAGCCTCCTATCAGTGGTTTATAAAATCTTCACTAAAGTTCTTTCACACCGCTTGAAGGTAACACTGGACATGGCTCAACCGAGAGAACAAGCTGGATTCAGGAGTGGCTACAGCACAATAGATCATATCCACGTACTGAGAGAACTAATTGAAAGAGCGAGGGAATATGAACTTCCATTGTGCATGGCTTTTATCGATTATGAAAAAGCCTTTGATTCGGTGAAACCATCAGCAGTTACCACGGCTCTGAAATCCTGCGGTATTGAAGATGCATACATTAATATTATTAATAACATCTATGAAAAATGCAAGTGCAAAGATTCGGCTGTTTGAAAATACAACACACATAAAAATTGGAAAGGGAGTGAGACAAGGTGACACCATATCTCCGAAGCTCTTTAATGCCACATTGGAAAATGTCTTTCAATCACTGAACTGGGAAAACAAAGGGATAAAGATTAATGGAGATTATCTAACCCACCTTCGTTTTGCTGATGACGTAGTCATTTTTGCAACTACCCCATCAGAGCTGCAGAGTATGATCCAGGAACTTGCTGACAAGAGTAAAGAAGTGGGATTAAAAATGAACTTTCAGAAGACAAAAGTGATGTTCAATGCTTTTACAAGAAATGAAGATTTATCGATTGATGGAGAAAAGCTGGAGATAACAGACACGTACGTTTATCTTGGACAGCAGATATCAAGTGAGGGTCACATTGATGAAGAAATTAATCGGCGTACAAAACTTGCCTGGAGAGCTTTTGGAAGAAACAGCATAATTTTCAAGAGCAATATGCCATTATGTCTTAAAAGAAAAGTGTTTGATCAATGCATCCTTCCAGTGCTTACGTATGGTGCAGAGACGTGGACCTTAACTAAAAGAGACATACAAAGGCTGCAGACAACTCAAAGAAGCATGGAGAGGTGCATGCTTGGTATAACCAGGAGAGATAAGAAGAGGAACTCGTGGATCCGAAAATGACGAGAGTGGAAGACATCATGATCAGAGTTAAATCCCTGAAATGGCAATGGGCTGGACATACTGCCAGAAGGACAGACCATAGATGGACAGCCGAAATTTTAGATTGGATTCCAAGGGACAGGAAAAGACCCAGAAAAAGACCACATGGGAGATGGGTGGATGAAATTCGTAAATATGCGGGAGTGACATGGAGGAGACTGGCACAAGACAGACCGTTGTGGAGGAAACTTGGGGAGACCTTCGTCCAGCAGTGGATTGATAATGGTTGACAATGATGATGATGATGATGATATATATATATCTATATATATATATATAGAAAATGGAAAACTTCCCCTTCTAAGGTTCCATTTGCCCCCCCCCGGGCCAAAAAGTCCTGAAAGAAACACTGCCCATCACACTCCTGTTTACTTTCCTACTTATTACCTACACCTTATAAATGCTACGTCGGTATACTAATCACGCCCTCTCGGAAATCACGTGGTCAACAGGCCGCATCCACTTTTGATAGGGGAGGTCAGTTTTCACTCGATGTGTGTGTGTATACACACATATATAACCCATGTGAGTTGTATACCAGAAAATGGCATAAATAACCCTGAAATCCACATAAGTAATGTACCATCAAGCTCCAAACTCGTACTATACAAGCAGTAAAATAACATAGGAAACTGCAACAACATGACATAACTTTTCATAAACAAATGTATCTAAACCTTTGAAAGTAGTCGGCACGAGGCCTGAATAATATGCAACAAATCCCAACCATTCATTATCTTTAGGAGAACGCTGGTTGGGCGAAGTGGCTTTTCTGTGTCAGCAAAATAAGCTGGCCAGAGCCAAAAGACTCGCTGAATGTGTTCTCGAAGCCACGAGATCATATGGCCGCCCCGGTGGCGCAGTGGTCTAAGGCGTTGGCCTCTGATCATTCGTCCGTGAGGGGTCCGGGTTCGAATCCCGGTCAGGCATGGATGTTGTGTTTGTCTTACGGCACTGGCTCTCTCCCTTCCCTGGAACCAGTGACCCTAAATTAGGGACGGGCGACTGCCTATAGCCCATTGGAGTTGCTCACGGTGGTCGTTAAACCTCCAATCGAAAAAAAATCGAAGAAAATCGAGATCATATGAAATGCAAAAACGACATGCCAGAGACGACTTGGTGAACAAACCCAACATACACATACCTGTGCTCCGAAGGTGAAAGGTGAAGCAAATGGCCACGGTTAACACAAACAGCAAACTATAGAGAGCAAGACCTAGAAAGAATGTCAAGGGATTGCTACGTGCAAACTATGTTGGCGTTAGTCAAATACTTCAGCCGTTAGTGACCCATCAAACCGCACTTAGTAAAACGTAAATCTTGGTGGAATTAAATTTCAAGATCAGCTGTTTGAAGTATTTGTATACGAAATAAAAAGAGAAACAATTTGCCAATAATTGTTTAAATAACCACCCGAGGTTGCTATTAACAGAAAGCAATTCACTGCAGATTCTACTGATACGCCAAAACTGTGAAATTATTGTATTGCTATGTACATTTTTGAGATATTTCAGTTCCAGTGTGTATAACAAATGATGTTAAACCCAAAGTCTCTTCTTTTGTCTTAGATCTCCGTCACAAACCGTTCGCCAACTATTCCATTAGTCTTGATATGCCGCCCCGGTGGCGCAGTGGTCTAAGCGATGGCCTCTGATCATTCGTCCGAACGGGGTCCGGGTTCGAATCCCGTGAGGCATGGATGTTGTGTATGTCTTACGGCACTGGCTCTCTCTCTCTTCCCTGGAATCAGTGACCCTAAATTAGGGACGGGCGACTGCTTATAGCCCATTGAGTTGCTCACGGTGGTCGTTAAACCTCCAATCAAAAAAAAAAAAAATCTTGATATTCAAAAAGTGGAGGTTTTCGCCATCAAGGTTCGTTTTTCTATTGTTAGTCTATAGAATTAATTTTTTAGGCTTGCTCGAAGAAATATCTATTGTTAAAAATAGCGCCAAAACAAACCCACACAGAAAAATGCAGCTGTCTGTGTCGGAACATCTGCAAGATCAGTCACGTGACGACATGTGGTCACAGCGCTCCGCTACTTCATTCCTGTAATAGACAGCGTAGAGTTCACACGTGTTTCGGTAACCCAGTATAGATTTAAAATTGGAGCAAGGAGCAACTATAAAATTTTGCGTGTGTTTGAGTAAAACCGCCACAGAAAAGCACGAAATGAGTAAAACAGGCTGTAAGAAAGATGTGTTGTCCTGTGCAAGAGGTTTTGAGTGGCACAAGAAATTTGTGAATGGTGAAGAGTGTCTGGAAGATGTGTCACCCTCCGGTAGGCCTTTGACATCGACTACGGTGGTCAATATCAGTACCATCGAGATATTCCTGCGCGAAGACCGCCGAATAACCATTGAGAAGGTCACTAATGCGGTACAAATGTCCGTTGATGACACTGAAAAACCTGTTGGGTACCGAAAAGTCGATGCAAAGTGGATTTCCCACTTGTTCAGGGGTGAACACAAGGCAAATCGTGTTATCACTTGTCAGTGGAAGTGTCAGGTACGACGTGAGCCACACTATTTGGATCGAGTTGTCACATGTGGTGAAAACGTTTTTCATCATTTCGATACAGAAACAAAACAACAGAGTACCCAATTGACAGAGTCTTCGATCCAAGAAAGCAAAGGTTTATGCAAGTACAGAGATGATATATTCCCTTCGACATAAAGGGAATTGTGTATGACCCTGCTGTTCCACAAGGAAAAACAGTTATTGGTGCCTGTTATTTTGAAAATTTAACAGGCACCAATAACTGAGGGAAAAACAATCACCTAAACGACCCGAAGTCCTCTCAGGAAAAAAAATCCCAAAACGACTCGAATAGGTACAGACTGGTTAGATTTTGCATCAGATAATTCCCCTGCACATCATGCTTACCTTATCCAGTAGATTATTCAAGATCTGGGCATCGAAATGATAAAGCACTCTCCTTATTCACCGGACTTAGCGCCGTGCGACTTTCACCTATTCTCTGAAGTAAAGAAACAACTTCGTGGGGATCGCTCAGCTGAACAATACTGTAATGGGTATCCTTAACTACATGTCTAGGAAGGGTTCCAAACACCCCTACCGGAAGTGGATAAAAAGGTGTGGCCGATGCATTCAGGTAGAGGAAGAACACTTCGAAAGTGTTTAACTGTAAGTTAATATTTTGCATTACACTTCTGCCCCACATAAAATTAGTCTCATTAGTACAAAAGTAATGAGTCATTACTTTTGCACGACCCTCACACACTAGCAGTTATGCTTGTTCTCCGGACGGTAAATCAATGAAATCATTTTTGAACATAAAATTAGAGAAAGTGGAAAGTAATTGAGGGACAGCAAAGCAATTAAAGATCGTAATTGTTTCACGATTTAGAACAGGATTCGTGACGTCAATGCATATGGTTTGACGTAAAACGGAGCAGGTTTTGGCAGCCCTTAATTTGAAATCAGAATTTCATGGAATTTTTACAGCATTTCAGAGTTTCTGGAATAATTGTATTTTAAACCTATCAGCATTTTGAACAGTAAAGCTAAGCCTCACTTTTGAATTTTTTTGGTTTTCAGAGGTTTGTAGTTGTAGAAGTGACAGCAAAATTCAAGCAGACAATATTCCAAAGCCGCAATTTTAATTTTCTTTTTCCCGACTTTCCTGGGTATCAGGACCTTGACTTCTCAGCATACCAATTTTCATATCTCTGGTTCATTTAGAAGTGGTCCAACAGTTCGCGAAAATTTAAAGCGCACAATGTTCCAAAGCCGCCATTTGTAAAAAAATTTTTTTTTTGTTTTCGGACTTTTCTAGGTATACGGACGTTAAGATCTATCAGCATACTAATTTTCAAATTTCTAGGTCATTTAGAAATGGTCGAACAATTTGCTTACGGAAACACTCACATTTTCCTTTTTTTTTATATAGAGATTCTGGAACGTTTATGATCGGGAATCAGACGTAGATTTGGAAGAGTGAATTCTTGCAATGGCGCATTCAAAAGGGTGACCCAAAAATCCGGGCCTACCCACATGAGGTAATACTTTGTTATTGGTGTGCTTATTTTTAATATATTTGTTAAAATTTTAAAATATATATTTTACCATAATTGGAAATGGCCTTTAATATGCCGAAGATATTTTCATTTGTTCGCATTAGTTTGGGAGATATTTTATTCGGGGTATTTTTATTTGCATGCTTGGTAACATGTGATTGACTCAGGTCACGGTGTATGATAGTCAGGTGATACGCCTCTGGAAACAAAAATCGCCCGTTAATCTCACTTGTCACTAGATGGCGCGACCAACATGCTGGCCGATGATTTGATACAACCTATGCTTTCTTATGGGAGGAAGCGGCAGAAACATTCGTATTTTACGTAAGTTATTTTGCTTGGAATTAAACAAAAATAACACGGAATGCTTCGCAAACATGTACTTCTGTGCATATTACACGGAATTCGTCAATTAAGCGTTATATACACACTGTGTATATATTTTTTGGCCGCAGAGTGAGTACTCGAACGTGAAGATTTCTGAGCAGACGATGCTAAGTTTTTTACTGAGGCAATAGAGAATAGACCCTTTTTCTTCAAAAAAAATGTACTTCTTGTAAAATGAGATTGTCTGTACATTCGGAGGAGCAATTTTAACATAGAATATCAGTTTTTGCGTAACTCATTAGGGCATCGTTAACGGAAACTGGAAACACCGAAATTTTCGCAAAAAAATAATTCTGATTAATCTTCAGCTCGAGAAATCATTCACTCTTGATGTTTTCATTTAGTAATAAACAATATATCTTACACATTTGTTTTATTTTTGTACCTAATCATACTAATGAATAAGGCGCTCCCTCCATCTGTGCGGGCGATAACGGCAGAAAAAGTGCATCGTGGCAAAATGGCTGCTTTTTCTAGGCGGAGATTTCCCTGACCTGCGTCCATATAATATGATGAAAATATTTGATATCAAGGGGTAAAATTTGTGATCCTACATTTAAACAACGGTTAATGCTCTTAACGGAACATTTTTTCACATTATAAGCTGTGGAAAAATGCATCACGTCCTAATGCTTGCCGCCATTTTTCCAATTCTGTTGGTGTTACCACAGAGTGTGGGTGTTACATATTAAGCTTTAATAAGAGACACAAACTTACTTTTAAGCAGTAACGGACTCCATTCGAGAACACAAACTTTTATTTCATAACAACAATCATTCGTCCGCCTCATAACAACTCCGCCATTACCATACATACCTCCTTGCCACAACCCCCAACGTCCCTAGTAATTCTTTATGTTACAGTTGGGTCAATAAAGGTTGATACAAGTTCTTTATATGCTGCATATCCTGTCCAATAGTCTATAGTTTGGTATAAAACACTGTCGCCCATACCTAAAACAGAACTGAACAGATTCTAGTCCGACATTTAGCTGCACTATACATTTATCTCCCGTTAAGTAAAAACAGAGTTGACGTACTTTACCTTCTGTATAGAAACTTCAAATTTTCTGGAACTCCATACAGTATAATTATACAAAGTGATAAATAAAAAATACTCAAGATAAATACCGATTTTGCACTGATGAAATCATAAACACCATATAATCCTATGAAGGTTAGCGTGAGCGATCGGCCCACAACTCTTGAACGGCCGCCCCGGTGGCGCAGTGGTCTAATCGATGGCCTCTGATCATTCGTCCGAAAGGGGTCAGGGTTCGAATCCCGATGAGGCATGGATGTTGTGTTTGTCTTACGGCACTGGCTCTCTCCCTTCCCTGGAACCAGTGGCCCTAAATTAGGGACGGGCGACTGCTTATAGCCCATCGAGTGGTCGTTAAACCTGCAATAACAAAAACAGCAACTTCTGAACGCCCCCTGGCGAGCTGTGACATTAACAGTCCGTTTTCAAACTGTTGACAGCACGGAGAGTCGTATCACCCACAGATATCATATAAGAGACTAGATTGGCTGCCCGCTATTTGTGTAACACTCTTACGATGTGGCATCAACAAGCCACATTTTTTTTTTGATTGGAGGTTTAACGACCACCGTGAGCAACTCAATGGGCTATAAGCAGTCGCCCGTCCCCTAATTTAGGGTCACTGGTTCCAGGGAAGGGAGAGAGCCAGTGCCGTAAGACAAACACAACATCCATGCCTCACCGGGATTCGAACCCGGACCCCTTCGGACGAATGATCAGAGGCCAACGCCTTAGACCACTGCGCCACCGGGGCGGCCAAGCCACATTGAGCGGGTCAGTTTGAGCGGTTGAGAAAGGGCTGTGCATAGTTCTGTGATATCTATGTATGTTATGAGATATCCAATATGGTCAAAGCGTGTTCGGCGATAAATTGCAGTGCTCGTGATAATGAAAACAGCAAACAAAGTGGGATATCCTTTCACAGGTGAGTGTTTGTAGTCAGTTTTACGAATTTTAAGATGTCTGTGCAATGTGAAGTTGACCCAGTGTTAGCGTGTAAGACTTATCTGAGTGGAATATACAGCCTGTTAATTAGAAACGGCGTTAAAGTCTAGTTAATTAATATTAATTACAGTTTGTAAATGAACATTGCAATAGTTCGAACAAAATATTGATAGTTATTTTATTAAAGGTTTAATGCAAGACATGCCACTTCACAAAAGTAGAACATCTTTCCATCACCATGAATGCTCAATACAATTTGTTCGTAAAAGTGATCTTTCACCGCATATGCTTCTTTACCTAGGTGAAAAACTTCAGAAATGCGACGTATGCTCCAAACAATTTGCTCATAAAGGTCATTTTTCAGGGTATAGGCTTCTTCACACAAGTGAAAAGCATCACCAATGTTCTCTATGCTCCTGCTAGCAATTTTGCTGCTAGCAATTTTTTTTTTGGTGGGTTGTGCTACTCTGAAAAAACTCTGCTCATTATGGGGAGAAATTTCTAGCTACATTTTTTTGCTGGTGGCTGGGAATGAAATGTCCAGTTGATAAGTATAACAACATAAATTTTCAGTACCAGTTTAGCAGAACGACGAAATAAAGTTTTTATTTTGCTGGATAATACTCATTATTTTAGTGAAAAAAGTCATTTACCATATGTTCAGCTGGCTTATTTTTATTATTTTTTGTAGATTTTGAAATCGACACTTTTTTATGCATATTGTTTAGTGTTAATGGCGGATGAATACTTGGCGTCATTAGATTTTTAAAATACTTAATGCTGTATTTAGAGAAAATTGATAGGTTACAGTATTATTATTCAGAAACTATTTAATGCTATAGTTTCAGATTCCTTAAAAATGAGAAATTAAGACACGAATGGGCTCTTGCAACAAAAAGAGAAGGCAAAAAGAAAGGCTCTGTTTGGAAGCCAACACAGTTCTCTTACTTGTGTTCAAAACATTTTGTTCCAGCAGATTTTGAAGTTCTTCAGCAGCGCAGGATACTAAGAAATAATGCTGTACCATCAGTTTTTAATATTCCTGTAAACATAATGTCACGACAAAATAATCAGGTGGTCACAACTAAAATTCCTGAGCCTAAAATAAAAAGTGTGTACATTGCACATGATCACACGTACTGTATAGCAACCAATGAGGTAACTCATTTAAAACGACAACTTAGTCAGTCTGAAGAGGGAGGAAATGTCATCAGAAAAAAACTATGCAGTGAAAAAAATAAGGTTTATAGGAGATCATGTACAATTGATAAGCTACTTGATGAACTACACAAGCAGAAATTGTTGATTGATTGGAGGTTTAACGACCACCGTGAGCAACTCAATGGGCTATAAGCAGTCGCCCGTCCCTAATTTAGGGTCACTGGTTCCAGGGAAGGGAGAGAGCCAGTGCCGTAAGACAAACACAACATCCATGCCTCACCGGGATTCGAACCCGGACCCCGTTCGGACGAATGATCAGAGGCCATCGCTTAGACCACTGCGCCACCGGGGCGGCCATAAATTGTTGCTAGATGACCATAAACTAGTACTTGAGCATAGCTTTAGTGACTTACAGCAAGATCTTTTTAGTCCACAACATCCAAGTCAGTACTCTGATGAAGTGAAAAAGTTTGCTTGTACTTTGAATCTGTACTCCCCTAAAGCATATGATTACGTTCGCAAGGTTCTTAGTTTGCCATGCAAGCGCACCTTAAGACGATGGATGGAAGGTGTCAATGGTAATCCAGGCCTTACAAAACAAGTGTTTGATGTCATCAAACAAAAAGTTGAAAATGGTGAGCAGTCATTTATGTACTGCACTGTTATGGTGGATAGCATGGCCATCAAAAAACATGTTCAATGGGTCCACAACAAGCAACAAATGATTGGTCTAGTGGATTATGGAGCTGGAACTGTTGATAGTGATTATGTTCCTGTTGCATCAGAGGCTTTGGTTGTTATGGCTGTTGGAGTCTTAGGAAATTGGAAAATGCCATTAACATATGTTTTATTGAAAAAATTACATGAAAAATGTTAAGCTGTTTGGTAAAAGAAATATTACTGAATCTAATTGAGTGTGGCATAAATGTTGTTGGGCGTATTTGTGATGGATGTGCATCCAACCAACAAATGTTAGCAAATTTAGCACCATAAAGTATAGACACCATTATTTCAATTCAGAAACAAGAATCTACAATAAAAATACCTGTGTTCCTTGACAGGGGCGCCGACTGTGTGGGTACTCCGGGGCCTGCGCACCCATTGAAAATTAAGTTTTTTCTCTTTTTTTTATTTATTTATTTTATATATTATAATTTTTTTTTTCTTGTTAATGGAAAACATTGGGGGAGCTGACCGTGAACAAAGAAGGAGTAGCAAAATGTCATGTTTGGGCTGCCAGTAGGAAATAATTATTGCTTCATTTCTTTTACGCCGCTGATGGTCGGAAACTAGAAATAACGGGGCAACGATTTTAGGCGGCTAAGTCTCTCACTAATCGCTTCAAGGAACCATTAGCGAGGGTGGCCGAGAGGGACAAACTAGAAACAGGCTGTTACTAGTTTTGGGATGGGGCTCCGGATTAACGTTGTCGTGTCAGTAAGTCTGTGGGATGAAAGGACAGTCTACTGCGGACCTCCCATTTCGTCTCGAAGAGGGGTTTGATTAGTGGCTCAGTCGGAACCGAGCCGCACTGTCCGGCCTGGTTCGGGCTTGTTCAAAGCAGCCCGGTCAGGGCAGACTTATACAGCACATCTTTCTTCAAAGGTGTGGGGGAGGAGGAGAGGTACTTAGGTGGAGGGTCAACTGTTACTAATGCGGCGTTTCATTAGGGGAGAGAGTGTATGGGACGGGAGATCTGAAAGAGTAAAGTCGTTTTGATGAACATTTAGCATTGTTCATTGCTTTCCGTTGTTACGTTCTTGACTAGGAGCTCTAGACATTCAATCGACGCTCCGTGATTTCCCTTTCCCATTTTTAAAAGTGTTGAAAATGGAGAAATTTGTTATAAAGTTACCCAAATGTAATACGCTTGTTTTTGCCGAAAGTAATGGAGAGAGGAGTAATATTACAAGCACAACTTGCCCGACCACTAGTACATTGCCTAATTCTTTGCTCAGCGAAAAACAAATGGAAAGACAAAAGGGAAGATGTTTTCAACAAAAGTGGAAGGTTATATATGCATGGATTGCTTAAAATTCAGACGTAGATAGAGTATTATGCTCTGTTTGTACGCTCGCTGTTGAACAAAAGGCGAGTCTTGCAGTGTCAGCAAAAGATCAAAATGTATTTCGTGCCTTCGTTACTGGTGTATTTTCCGCTTGGCAAAAAGCAATCGAACAGTTCAAGATTCAGGAGAAAAGTTCACTACATAAAACAGCAGCTTTATTGTGCTCTTCCGTGGAAATAAGAGTAAACATTGCGGCGTTCTTGTCAAACAGTAAGCTAAACGAAATGAAAGAGGCAAGGCAGGCACTCATGAAAATTATTTCATCTCTGAAATTTCTGGCTCAGCAAGGTTTAGCCATTCGTGGTCATGATGACGCAAGTTCGAATCTTGTGCTAAATTTAAATGAATATCGCACATCACCACTGAAATTCTTTGCCTTATGTCGAATCATGCCCTCAAAAAGCTGCTGCTAGAGATAAAAAATGCTGCCATTTATTATTTAGTCATCGACAAAACTTGTGATATTTCAACTAAAGAACAGGTATCCATTTGTTTTCGTATAGTGGACACCAGGTTAAAAGTGCAATAACTTTTCTTTGGATTTTAAGAAACACCAAACACGACCACAGATGTTCTATTTTATGTTATTCAGGATATATTATAGCGCGATTTGATCTTGATATACGGAACTGTTGTGGGCAATGTTACGACGGAGCAGCTAATGTAAGTGGACACTTGATAAGTTTGCAAAGTCGGCTGTTGAAAATAGAATCAAAGGCCATATTTGTACACGCGTAGCCCACATGTTAAATTTGGCTGTATAAGATGCCATGCAGAACATCGATTGTATTCGAGATTTTCTAGCTCTTGTGCGTGAACTCGTATCTGTTATCGGAAATTCGCCTAAACGACTTGCAATATTCAAGCCACTTCAAGATGCAAGTGAGACGTCTTTGAGGCCTTTTTGCTCCACAAGGTGGTATCTACGAGTAAATTCGCTGAAACCTCTTGAAGCAAATTATGACACCGTATTACTTTTTCTGGGAGATCTCTCAACAGAAAGAAATGAAGTGGGAGCAAATGCGAGCTGGTGTCTCTACAAATTGTAGGAATTTCAATTATTTTTTCAACTTGAAATGGTAACTGTCATTTTTCAGAGAATTGAATAATTTAATTCAGCAATTCAGAAAACGTCTCTCCACCTTCAGGAAGCAAAATCAGGTATAGAGACTCTGACGAGTTCTCTTATAGCTCAAAGAGAGAGTGGGTTTGATTCGCTAGAGGACGATTCAGTACAAAAGGCAAAAGAACTAGGCATAGATGAGCCAAAGTTACCACGACAAATTGATGATTGAAGTGAACCCCAAGTTTTCCAGTCTCCCTAAGAAAAATACAAGAAGCTGTTCTTCGAAACTATTGGCATTACTGTAAACTCGTTGCAGAACAGGTTTCAAAAACAAGTGATAAATCATCTCGCCAAGACGGAGCTATTTGCTACGGTTAAAAATAGCACTAAGGACATTATAGCCTTTTATAGATCTGATTTCGATGAAGATAAACTGATTCTGCATCGGGATATGTTTTTAGACGTGTTCAAGACTGAAAAGATTTCAATGCACACTACCAGAGATGTTGTAAACCTCTTCAGCAGTGATGACCGCGCTCCTCTCCGTCTTTTGCTTTCGGAGTACGTGAAGTTTGTAAAACTGATTCTAACTGTTCCCGTATCCACATGTTCCGCAGAACGATCTTTTTAGGCTCTTCGGCACTTGAGAACATTTTTGAGATCAACGATAGGGCAACAACAACTAAATAATTTGGTTACTTTACACGTAAACATGGAGCTATAACTTGTGATTTAGACCTTGTCAACGTCGCAAAAGAATTTATTCAGAGAGCCATTGTAGGCAAAACACAGTGATGTAGAAGGGGCTTAGCGCACCTTAGCTGCGCTAAGGCACTTTTTTCTAGGCATAGCGCCATAAGTCACTTTTCGCGGTTTCATGGCAACTTTTAAAATAATCATGTATTTAAAAATAGGGAAAACTGTGTCCTGTATGCAAACATACTCGTATCTTAGCCGAATGCTCACACTACAGAAATGGCCGCCCTGGTGGAACAGTGGTCTGAAGTCTGACCATTTTTTCGAACTGAGCCTCAACCCCGGATGAATCATGGGTGGAGTGCATAGCCAAAGGTGCTGGATCTGTCTCTTCATTGGAATAAGTGACCCGAACTTTGGGACGGGCGGCTCCTTATAGGTATACGAGTTGCCCATGGTAGTTGTTAAACCCAAAAATAAACAAACAAAAAATACTGTGCAGATTGATCTACACAGTTGGGTCACGCAGTATGGTGTCTCACAAATCATAAGATTCTATCACAAATAGAATGTGAACTACTTTGTCCAGACGGCAGTCAAAATAAATTTGCAGGAGATGGCTACTTGGTGGGGTTAAGATTGCAGTGCTCGGAGAGAAAACGGCACTGATGGACATTGATATTATACAATTCGCCACTGATATCGGTTCCAATAAAAGTAATTCCTTGAGCTCATTCTTTGCCTCCTTACGGTAAGATGACCAGATATTGGAACACTGATTTGAGGACAAAAGGGCGTGGCGTCCCCAAATCAGCTATTCATTCGGGGACACATACGTATCCAATATAAATATGCAAATCTTTTTGTCACAAAGCTGCATTGCTTCAATAAGTGTGATTTGCATATGAAAATTTGTGTCTTAAAAGGATATATCTTATACAATGTTGGTAATTTTTATTGACAAAGTAGAACTATGATGATGAGAGCATATTAGCAAAAGTAAAATGCTTTACCTTAGGTATATGTGCCGAATTAAAATCAAGCTGCACACTAAAGTAATTGCATGGCGAATTTTTCATTTTGCCAAAGTTCTTCGAGGAACTCAAAACAGATGCAATCGAAATTTGACTGTGCCAGTGGTGCAATGTCTTACTGCTGGTCACTGACGATGATTCGTACAAGTTGGCACGGGTTCGAGTCCCGAATGAGACATTTGTGGTGTGTTTGTCTTACAGTCCTTGCTCTCTCCCTTCCCTAGAACGAATGTCTCTAAATTAGAGACCGGCGACTACTTATAGTCCTCTGAGTTGCTCGCGGTAGTCGTTAAATTCGGAAAGAAGAAAAACAAAAATAGGCAAAATTTGTTTTCAGAAGAAGCATGTAGGAAAACTAGTACAACAAAAACTACTTTTAAGAATTTTTTTCATTAGAAATCTAACGAGCTAATGAGAAAGTGTAAATTCGAGGACACTTGAGGACAAACATCAAAATTTGAGGACAATTTGCGTCCCCAAAGGCATCAGGCGTTTTTGGGGACAGTAAACTAAATTCGAGGACTGTCCTCAAGAATGAGGGACTTCTGCTCAGCTTACCTTACGGGCAACACAAAAAATTTGCGCGTGTACCACATAATCTTAGTAAAAACGGCCCATTAGTCATATTGAATTGATGTTGCTCTGTTAGTTTACAAATATTCCCAAATATTTAAAATCGTATAAAGCGACACAGAGCCGTATTTAAATAAAATTTTTATAATCTTAGCACATGGCTCTCACGTTACATTCTTCCTGTTCTTTAAAATTGCTCAGATTACGCAGTTTAATATAAATTGATATTGGTAATTTGTAATGAAATTTAAAAAATAATAAATAATGAAAACAATGAATCAGATTTAGAAAATTTCGAGGGTAACTTTTGCTGGTCCGTTCACCGCTAAAGCACCTTTTTACGCTTTCCAACCGTAGGTTGAAGAAGCGTATATGGTCCAGCTTTGTCCGTCCGTCCGTCTTTCCGCACGATAACTGGCGTAAAAATGGTTCGATTTCGATGAAATTTTAGTATGTGGTAGGGGACAACCGGGGAACGAACCCTATTGAAAATGGGACAAGTGGGGTCAAAGGTCACGACGTAGGAGCGGAATCATTCCATTGCCCTTATGTGTCATAACTTGCGTAAATATGGTTCGATTTCAATGAAAGTTTACTATGTGGTAGGGGACCCCCTAGGGACAAACCCTATTGAAAATGGGACAAATGGGGTCAAAGATCACGCTGTAGGAGAGGGATCATTCCATTGCCCTTATGCGACATAACTTGCGTAAATATGGTTCGATTTCAATGAAAGTTTACTATGTGGTAGGAGACCGCCTGGGGACGAACCCTATTCAAAATGGGTGAAGTGGGGTCAAAGGTCAGGACATAAGATCGGGATGCATTCCATTGCCCTTATGCGTCATAACGTGTGTAAAAATGGTTCGATTTCGATGAAATTTCAGTACGTAGTAGGGGACCACCTGGGGACGAACCCTATTGAAAATGGACTAAATGTGGTCAAAGGTCAGGACATAGGATTGCGATCCATTCCATTGCCCTTATCCCATATTATTAAGGTGGACGTCAAGTAATTTTGCTTCCTATACTTCCAATGGAAAAACTTTTGTAAACATTTCCTTCACAATCAATGTGTTCCCAAGGATGAAAATTTGAACATCGATTAAAATAACTTCACATTATAACTTGGAAAACTTAATATTTTCTAAAACATAACCATCATTATATTAAAAATCAATCACTTTTCCTTTGGTGGTGTTGAAACCAGAGAAAATATGGCGCGACCTGTACTTTGATTACGTCAGTGGACAAAAAATGTTGGATTGCATAATTACGGTTATAGTTTAAAAAATATTAAGTATTCCAAGTTACGAAATGAAGCTATTTAAATCGATGTTCAAATTTTCATCCTTGTGAACGCATTAATTGTCCAGAAAAAAGATGGCGCGACCTGTGTTTTCATGACGTCAGTAGACAAACAAATATTGAATTGCATAAATATGGTTATGTTTTAAAAAATATTAAGTATTGCAAGTTATATTTTAATCGATGTTCAAATTTTCATCCTTGGGAACGCATTAATTGTGAAGAAAATGTGTACAGAAGTTTTTCCATTGGAAGTATAGGAAGCATAATTACTTGACGTCCACCTTAAAAAAGCAATTCTTCTATGTATCTATGTACATTTTATTTTGAAAACGGCTCTAAGAATTTTGATGAAAGTCCGTTTCTAGTACTAGAAATCGATTTAGCTTGATCTGGACTTTAGGAGAATTCGTTTAGTGGGTTAAATAACCACCCCGAATTATAACGTTTTTAATGATGGCGTTCTTTCATTAATGTTACCAATGCTTAGAAATCTTATGACGTCATAATCTCGCCTTTGAGAATGTTGGCGCGCGGTCACGCCATCTCTCTCATTACGTCACGCACTGTGTGTGGATCCTATTAAAGTTTTATGACGTCACACTCTTGCGGCAAGCAGATGGTCGCGATTCCCATCTGCCTCATTACGTCACGCGTTGTGTGCGTATGTCCGTCCGCAGGATAACTCGCGTAATAATCGTTCGATTTCGATGAAATTTTAGTATCTGGTAGGGGATCACCTGGGAAGGAACCCTATTTAAAGTGAACGAAATGGGGTCAAAGGTCAGTACATAGGAGCGGGATTCATTCCACTGCTGTTATGCGTCATAACTAACGTAAAAAAGGTTCGATTTCGATGAACTTTTAGTATGTGGTAGGGGACCACCTGGCGACAAACCTTATTTAAAATGGGAGAAATGGGGTCAAAGGTCAGGACATAGAAGCGGAATCACTTCCATCGCCATTATGCGTCATAACTTACGTAAAAATGCTTCGATTTGGATGAAATGTTAGTATGTTGTAGGGTCTTGCCTGGGGACGAATTCTATTGATAATGGGCGAAATGGGGTCAAAGGTTAGAACACAGGAGCGGTATCTATTCCATAGCCCTTATACATCATAACGTACGTAAAAATGCTTTGATTGCGACAAAATTTTATCATGTTATTTCGGAGGTATACCAAACCGGTTCTGTTGAATATCATCGAAATGGGATCAAAGATCAGGGCACAGGACCGAGATTTATTCCACAGCCATTATTCTCATATCTTGAGTCATAACTTGAGTAATGATTTCTGGTATGTTGGAAAGCGTATTATAATCAATGCATTGCATGATTTTACTAACTTGTTTATTTTGAACTGTATCACTGGCAAAACATATTTTACATCAATAAGTGAGCGGATTTCTCCTGGCAAGGTAATATTTTTGTTTTCGCACTATTTCTTAGCAACACTATTTTCTTGTTCAGTTTTTTTAAATCTAAGGGAAAATTTGTCTTCATTTTATCACTTATTCTTAATTAAACTAAAAGTTCATCTCTTATTATTTTTAAGGTGTCCAATGATAGTTTGAAGTTTGTCCGGGAGGAATTTATTGAGCTGTCAAAAAAAATGATTTAACACTTTGATCGACATTCTTTTTTGGTTACTAAAACAATAATAGAAAATATCTTAAAAAGCGCATAAACCTGGGTAAAGTCTACGGGGGACGTCACTAGAAGCTCTGTATCTGGAGGAAAGAACGATTTGATGAAAATGCCCCACAGGAGTAAAAGTGTACAGTTCAGCAAATTTTTAAAGCAGACAATTTTTTCGTAACTTATTACTGGAATATTGAAGCTCAACCGTACGAAGGGTGTTTAAAGAAATCAGTACTTCCGTGTAAATGATACCTCACTGTTCAGTTTCAGTGTTTAGAAACCAGCCAACATAAGCATCAAATGATGCAGTGAAACATTTTTATAGAAATTTATTACTTTTTGATTGAGTCTGGTAACTTTGAGCTCCCATATTCCTGTAATATCATAAAGAAGTTGCGACCAAATTGAGCTTTTTAGTTATCTGTTGTACCAATAAATTGCTCAAACACTTAATACAGTGTTCTAAGACTTTGAGAGAGAAGCATTATTTAATGTTTTCTGTACAAAGTTCTTTGAGAGAAAAACGCCTTTTTTTTCAGTTCTTTCACCTTCTTATGAATGTGTTTTACATTAAACGCACTATATGTTTAACACAAATACTTGAATTTAGGGAAAATTAAATGTTAGGGAGCCCTGAATAATCAGGCCCTGAATGTTAGACAGCGTTACCTTGCGACATTTACTGCGGATGTTCTCTTTTAATTCATCCAGCGTTCGAGTCCCATTTCGGCGTAAACTGAATATGAGAACTGCTGTGGTTCCACAGGAAAATCCAGGGGAGTCAAATTATAGTAATTTTACTTATGACCATACCATGTATACGAACATATTAGACACTATCGGAGTAAATAAACCCTTTTTTTTATTCGTATCGGTGGGGGGGGGGGGGGGGGGAACTCGAAAGTACCCAAGACGTGCATCTGTGCAAATTTTTAACCTAAAGTGCTCCAGGGGTTTTAAAATTAAAAAAAAAAAGTTTTGCGTCTTTTACAAGAATTTTTTATTCACATTATTTTTACAAATTTTAACTACCCTGTGATTGGAAAACGCAAATAATAACTCAGAAAAAAAATTCAAAAATTTTGATCTTCTCTTCATGTACAGGTGTTTCGAAAACCCACAGGTTTTCCAAAATTCATGGGGGGGGGGGGGATAACTGCCGAAAATGTTATGGTCTTCGACAACAGGTTGTCGCATTTGGGAAAGATATTTATCTAACAGCATCAGAATTGAAGTTAAATAGACACTTTTTGAAAAAAAAATTAATCTGGATTAAATTTCCATGCCTTACCCCATCCCACCCCCGACCCCCTCTTATTACTGCTTGTACTCTATAACATTGTTATCGACTTGAACATCCATTGGATTTCTGGAAAGTTGGCGCCTATGTTCCTTGATACCCCTGCCATATGATAAAACTGGTCAGAAACTGTTTTGTTGATTATCGAATTCTTAAATCTAATACTGGACTTATTGAATGGCGATACATTGCAGTCCTACAGGCATTACAAGAATCTGACAACCTTTCACTGGCCAATAAATTAACCAAAGAACATGTTCATTTTTACCGAAACAAAATGAAAGTCAAACTTGCAGCCCAAGTACTAAGTTCTTCAGTTGCCGCAGCTTTGAAATTCTGTCAAAAAGCTGGATACCGTACTTTCCAACGAGATAGAAATACGTAGAGCGCTTACGTCGGGTTTACGGGTGAAACCACCGGAAACAAGTGGCAGCCATGTTTGATGAGGTACAGAACGATTTCCGTTCTGTGTTAAGAAAGGGAGTTTTGGTAATATATGGTTTGATGTTAAATAAGGATATAACTCAGAAATGTTGTTATAAACACCTAGGGGGTGAGACTAAAACTTTAACGTATCAAATAACGCTTTTCATTGTTAGTTGGAGGCAATAGTGTTTTCAAAAGAAAATGATATTTTAATGGATGCAGCTTGCTCTCGTTGAATAAAATCTCATGCCGTAATTTTTTGACATTTCACAAATATTTTTGGAACAAATTTTCAGTGAAATATAAGTCAGCGATAATAGAGTAAATGAAAAAGAAAAGAAAGAAAATAAGAAAAACTACAGTTGCTGTCAGTCCGCAATTTCGGTAAAAATCTTAGATGTCCGTCAGTCATCACCATGAGAATGCTGAATCATCCCACAGCTTATCACTCTAAATACATAGACGCCAAATATTTTATGAGAGTTTTAAATGAAAAAAAAAAAGTTCGAAGAAAAACGGAAAACAAACAATGAGTTTACACAGCCAAGAGGTACCAATATTATAATACTTTTATTATAATACTTTTACCAACTGCCCCTCTCTTATATAATCAGAGGAAAATCACTACTTAACTGGCTTTTATTTAATAAAAATTAAAAGTCCTTAGCACTGGGCATGTTTCTAATCTGTTTGTTAGCCTTAACATTCGACAACACAGATCTGTAAGCCTTATTCGTGGGTAGGCAATGCAGTTGGGGTAACTTGACCATAATAAAGGTATCTCCCAGCACATACACTAAATACTTCACACAACATAACTCCCTCTTTCTCTCTATGTATATATATATATATATAAGTAAGGAGTCATAAAAAGAAAAAGAAAAAAGAAAAAGAAAAAAAGAAAAAAGAAAAAGAAAAAAGAAAATAGATCTTGCTTTTGAAGATGTCTTAAAGAAGGTTTTGAAACACATTAGAAACTGTACTAATTTGATGTACAGAGATTTTTGGATAATTAATAATAATGCAGAAGTAATTTCTACTATACTCAAAGTATGTCCCTTAGATATTAATAGTTATGATTTTGAGAACCTATATACTAATCTGCCTCTATCAGATATAATCACTACCTTTAAAGAGCTGTATGCAGAATTTAAACTTAACCAATTTGTTAATGTAGGAGCTTGGAACTCTTATCTCAATTGCTGCATAAAAAATAACCATATCTTATATAATAACACTCTCTATAAGCAAGTGAACGGGATTCCCATGGGAACATCAACCTCCACGAATATCGCTAATCTATTCCTGTTCTTTAAGGAATATAAATTCATTAAAAATCACCCCACCTGCTCAGATAACTACCTTTACACATTTAGATATATTGATGATCTGCTGTGTATCAATAATTCAGAAGTTATAGAGAGTGATTTTGATAATATCTATCCTAGCTCTCTTAACTTAAGTAAAACCAACCACAGTAATCAGGAACTTGAGTTCCTAGACTTAAGCATTAAGCTCAACAGAGGTAACCCATCTATTAGCCTCTTTGATAAAAGAGTTAATTTTCCTTTCAAAGTAATTAAATATCTACACTGGAATAATAACATATCAACCAAAGTAATTGAGAATGTACTAATTTCTCAGGTCCTAAGAATTTCAAGAATTTGCAGCAACAATTTGGACTTCAATAACCACATTAATATACTATTAGATAGTTTTCTAGAGAACGAAATTCCTTCTTCTTTCATCAAAAGAACTTTAAGAAAAATTATTCTGAATAATAGAGTGAGGTTGGCAGATCTGCTTTAATTTTCTACACAGTTAATAATATGATTCTGACCAATCAAAGCCGTAAGGAAGTTGGCTAGAGGATGCCTATTAACTACTAAAAGGAACCTTAGTGCTATGGATATGAAGGTCCTATTAAAACAAAAAATTAAATAATATAAACAAAATCACAAAAAAAGCTTAAAAATCTGTTTATAAAAGAAAATAAAAACAAATAAAAAAGAAAACTAGTTATTCATCACTAGGATAGCTATACTAAAAATAGTAAAACTAACATTAAAATTAATAAGATTCTGATTAATCTATAGAAGCTCACTAAGGTGATTTAATACATGCAAAGATTATTAAATACACCACTCGTGTATTTTATAATATTTCTCATGTATTCTGGAGAGTTAATTCTGCTCTTTCTGATCATACAGATCCACAGTCTTAAGTATATATATATTTTTTTTTCTCTGGTTAAAATCTCCGCGAGTCGGTTTCTTTCAGTATGAGGAGGCCATCAGCCCCACCCACACTGCCCCCCAGCGACTAGGGAGTGGCAGAAGTGTTAGGAAGCGTGGGGAAGAGGTCAGCCATGTTTTTCTCTTGTGTGGAGAAAGTTTAGTTACACAAGAGGTAAGCTCTCTTCCTTGTCTTTGGGTTTTAGGTTTTATAAGTTCAATGTTTGTACTTCATGTACTTTTTTCTCTGTTGATTTTTTGCTTTTCAGCTTTTAGGCACTGGCTTGTCTGTTAACATTTTTGCGGGTTTAACTCTTTCTTTTCTTGGTAACTTTGCGCGTCTTTTAGGGAACTTAGGCACAGCAGATGGCTAAGCATAGTTTCTTTTTCTTTGCGCTGTATTTTCAAAGTAGTTAAGTTCTTAATAACTACTTAATTATTCACTTAAAGCACTGCTGAAATACTTTGTACATATTGCAACTAATTGTTTAAGTCATATAACTTTCACAAAGCTTTTCTTTAGTTAATTATTGTCTTTAACTTATTCTCGTTTTTGTGTTGTCAGAAGTCGTAGAGTAGGGGTTTTAGAATCAAGTTTTCTTTCAAAAATCTGATTTTTTAAAAAATTAATATTTCCTTTTTTAATTGCAATGTAAAAATTTGGATTTCTTTTGCATTGTTTTTCAGGTTTAAATTCTCTCTCAGGCGAACTTGGCATTTCGTTATAGCTGACAATTATTTCTAATTATTATGTCACTATCACAGCTTGAGTTCTCTTTAATCTTCTTCTCTCTGTTTAATAGTAACAGATGAAGAGCATGGGTCGGGCCAGGAGGGTTATGGATGCAAGCGAAATTGTTAACTAGTGCTAGGTCATACAACTCTGCGGAGGACATGACATATATATATTTTTAAAACAATTTTTGGTGGGCTTGTTACTTGCATCTATGGCCTTGCAGAAACCCATTTCCAACTAGGTCTTTGTGGAAGTGAGAAAATGCGAGTTTTTGCTGGTCCTTGATAAAGCCAAGGCTCAGTATTCTCGACACCTTCTACATTCAGTTGTTTTATTTTATTTTTTTATCTTTTTCTCCCTTTACTAACGCCGGTAGATACATAACCTTATCTATGTTGTACTTGGTATGAGTCAAAAATATATATGTATTTTTTTTTGCTTAGGTCTCTTCTTAATAGAATGTGAATTCTGAATTTTCAAAACTGCTGCGTTGCGCGTTTTGATCTTCAGGTTATTTTGCAACTTTCGTTTTAAATTCTAAAGTTTTTCCTTAGTTTTCAGTTTTGCTCTTCAGTATATATATATAAGACCCAGAAGAAGACCCCATGGGAGATGAATGGATGAAATTCGAAATCATGCAGGAGTGACACGGAGGAGACAGGCTCAGGACAAACAACTGTGGAAGAAACTTGGGAGGCCTTCATCCAGCAGTGGATTGATAATGGCTGATGTTATACATATGTCAGTAAAAAGAAGTAAAGCACACTCATGTAGTAATTAGACCACATCAACACTGCACCTTGCTGCAGGAATTAGACGTAGTAGAAATAAACATAGAATTAACCAGAAGTAACCCACTTTCATGATTCTAAACAAAAATTACATAGAATAAAACAACTCAGGAACCCCAAACCACTCTTCAGGGAGAGACATCTGGAGCCTCAGAGTTAAATTATAGCTTAGGCGTTACAGAAAAAAACCCCAGAAGACCCCATGGGAGATGGGTGGATGAAATTCGAAAGCACGTCGGAGTAACATGGAGGAGATAGGCTCAAGACAGACAACTGTGGAAGAACGTTGGGGATACCTTATATATATAATGATTATATACAGTATATATATATATCGTAATGACAATGGTTGTCAATTATGATGATATATATACCATTATCAATCCACTGCTGAATGAAGGTCTCCCCAAATTTCTTCCACTATTGTTTGTCTCTATCCTGTCTCCTCCATGTTACTTCGGCATGCTTTCGAATTTCGTCTACCCATCTCCTATGGGGTCTTCTGGGTCGTTTTCTGTCCTTCGGAATCCAATCCAAAAATTCGGTTGTCCATCGATGGTCTGCTCTTTAGGCAACATGTCCAGCCCATTGCCATTTCAGTGATTTCACTCTCTCTATATATATTCTTTGAGTTGCCTGCATTCTTTGCATGTCTTTTTTAGTTAAGGTCATACATACAGTATATATATACATAAATGGTCATGATGTCGCCCACCCTCTCTCAATATATACTGTATATATATATGTATATATATAAAACATTACGTATAAATATTACTTACCTTTTCTTGTATTTTTTATTCTGTCGGTTTACTTTTTGATGTATTTTAACAGCAGGAATAGGTTAATGGAAGACATCATGATCAGAGTTAAATCCCTGAAATGGCAATGGGCTGGACATACTGCCAGAAGGACAGACCATAGATGGACAGCCGAAATTTTAGATTGGATTCCAAGGGACAGGAAAAGACCCAGAAAAAGACCACATGGGAGATGGGTGGATGAAATTTGTAAATATGCGGGAGTGACATGGAGGAGACTGGCACAAGACAGACCGTTGTGGAGGAAACTTGGGGAGACCTTCGTCCAGCAGTGGATTGATAATGGTTGACAATGATGATGATGATGATGATGTGCTGTGTTTTATTTAAATATCTTCCAAAGTCTATCCGTAAGAAAAAGAATTGAAAAGAATTACTCTCAAGTGCAGTTTAAATAAACTTGATGGCCTAATTTCTTATTTTATTTATTGAAAATTATTTATTTATGAAAATTATTTTATTTATGCATTTATATATGTTTATTTGCTATGTTTCATTTAACTATGTTCCAAGGTTTATCCGTAAGAAAAAGAAGTCAAAATAATTATTCTCAAGTGCAGTTTGAAAAAACTTGGTGACCTAATTTCTGTTGCGGTCAAAGATATATATGTATATCTCACTTCTGTTAACTTCCCTGTGACCTAGACATTGGGGCAATAACAGACATTGGGGCAATATGATACTCCAAACGATATTTGACAGACATTGGGGCAATATGTGACAGACATTGGGGCAATATGATACTCCAAACGATATTTGGCTCCAAATGCTATTTACAGTTAGCAATACCAATACTGAGTAGGTAAAAATAGTTTTATGTACTTTTTGAACCTAAAAAGACTTCTAATTGTTGGCATCAAAAGAAAAATCTTTCTACACATTCTGCTTTTAATACCTGGGCAAGTAAATTTTCTCTGGGCATGTATTATTTTAGATATTTTTCAAGTCTTGGGCTCAATGACTATAAAATTCAGATTATGGACTTTAATTTTTTATGAAACAAAAAATTGTCTTTTTTATTTCAGAAAATTAAGTATTTAATGTTTTTTATTTGCACTTTCATATTTTACTTTTTTAAGAAGCCTAGTTTTTTGTATTCCCACAGTTGAAATTTGGTGGTTTTCACCTGATATTTGTACACATTTTGGCAATTGTTAAGATGTGCTGCACATAAGTTGTTTTTTTTTTCAATTCAATTTTAAGGGCACAGCCTCTTTTTAATATGAAGTGAAAGATTAACAACCACTGATTTGCATTCATGGTGTGCAAAAAGTTTGGTGAGCAAATGTTTATGTTTTGTGTTGTTATTTTGTGGGTCCCTTCAGCAGTCTTGCTAGAAACACCGCAAGTGTGACTGATTTGTATTTTAGAGAAATACAGGCACAACTTGTTCAATTCAAAGAAAGATTGATTTATGTGAGTGATATTTGTTTAATAGTAACCTATCATATGGTTGCTGCAAAAGCAATAACTGGCCATACTGACTGTTTATCCATCATGAAGCAGAGGTCACATTCTTCCAAAAAAAAAAAAAATAATAAAATAAAAAAGCACCTATCACACAAAAAATTAAATGCAAATAGTTTAATAAGTAGGAATTGTACACCAAATTATTCTCAAAATAGTATAATTATACTAAAATCCGAAATTTCTTGGCGTAGAATACAAATAAAACTTTCCAAGCTTTCGTGCATCAGCCAGATGGCTTTCTCAAGGAAGGTAGACAACTTCTTTCCTTGATAAAGCCATCTGGTTGATGTGCAAAAGCTTGGAAAGTTTTATTTGTATTCTACGCCAAGAAATTTCGTATAGCTATACTATTTTGAGTGCAAGTAGTTTATACAAAAAGTTGCTAGTCCCTTTCTTTTGTATTATTCCATTTGCTGAGTATTATACTTTTTTTTTCACTTGCATTATCAGTTTTTAAATCATATGAACATGATCATTGCTATTTAAATGTAGAGCATCTGCAATTTTCTCCTTTAGTGGATAATGTGCTGGCATACATTAGTGGTTCTGTGGCCAAAAAATGTATTTTGCAAGCTGACTGTGATGTTTGTCGTGAAGCACTAGTAGCAAACAAATATGATTACCTTTTGATAATGATCAAAGATAATGGTGGACTTACACATCCATCAAAGGACTTAGTGATAACTGTTAGGATTATCGAGAAAATTTTAAGGTGTAACTGTCATCTTCGTGATGTTACCAAAAGAACATCTAGTTGGGGCCTGAAACTTAAGACTGAAGTTCTTTCCACTCTTGCAGCAGAAAGAGATTTGTTTAGCACAGTTAACTGTGATAAGTATGATTTAAAAAAAAAAATAATTCGGAATTTCTTAAATATTAGATGTCATTTTGTAGCCAGGTCATTTAATTTAAATCAGCACAAGACACATGTATGTCAGTCTTAGAATCGCAGCATAATTTTTAAAAATCAGTAATCGATTTCTTGTAGGTTTCATGCCTGTAGCATTTTTAATTCCAGATTTTTGTGATTACATGTTTTAAAGTGTAGATCCAGCAGGGTGGATCACCACCTTTTTCTAACCCATAAAAGTGTACCTGTTGTTTAATTTATTTGTAATGTCTGTACATGTCTGGTAGGGCTGGTGGCTCACAATGTGCTGTGGTATTTTCCAGAATTACTGCTGATGAATCAAGTGGGTAACATGTGATGTAAAGCTTCCCATCATGTTTTGTTAATAATGTATATTAATATTGCATTTAATACCCCCCTTCCCACACACACACAAGCTAACCATTCCCACAATCTCTTTCTGGTTACCATTCTGTGGTTATAGTTGTGCAGTTGCTAATTTCACCAACTGATCTGTTGTTTAACGAGTCAGTAAGTTGTTCTTAATAGATGCATCTAAACAGTGGCTGTGCCATGTTTGTTTTATAAAAAGAATTCTAGGTTAATATGTCTTCATACTATTAGCTACATATTTCTACAAATAGATCTAAGTATCAGAAAGTTTTAAAAATTGCATATTGTTTATTAATACAATGTATTACTTAAAATTTTTGACACTGCAAAAATGTAACTTGTTTATGTGAAACGTTTGGTGCTACAAAGACCACTTAAGTGATGCTGAGTGGCAGTCTTTAAGTAATTCATTTTATAAATGGGAAGATTGAAACCAAATTTTAGTTACTTAAACGTTCAATATATTCTTGACAATGAACCTGTTATGAAAATTTCTAAAATTGCATGCGGTATATAGTTTGTTTACATACTGTTATTCATTTGTAACACAGCACATGCTTTCTTTATTGATTGAGCTTTCAAGCTTTACTTATTTCTTCATCAGATGGTACCGAGATTAATATGCCATCTTTATAGAGTCAGAAAAGATTCATCTTATGTTTTAGAGATAATAAAAAGAATTCCAGGTTAATTACTTCATACTGTTTTAGCAACGTATATTTACAAATAGATCTAAGTAACAAAGAGTTATAACCATAAGAATATGGTCGATTGTAATGTGCTGAAACTGTTCAACAATTGAGATGCATTATTCATACATTACTCGGATTACAACCATGCACATTTATTCACATGTGAGGAGCATTCCGATCCATTCTGATGACTGTAACCAAAGCATGAGAATCAAATAATGTTAATATATTTAAGAAAGGGTGAAAGTTATGAAATTAAAGCATTTTGTAAGTCAAACAGTACATGTGTTAGAATAGTAACACTAGTCATAAAGGTAACAAAATTCATACAGAACTGTGTTAGCTTCATGAACACATGGTACATAACTGTGTTACAGCCATGACTTGTGTTACTATTCTAGCATGTATACTGTTTGACTTGCAAAATGCTTCAATTTCATAACTTTCACCTCCTTTCTTAAGTTAAATTTAACATTATTTGATTCTCGTGCTTTGGTTACCGTCATCAGAATGGACCTTTGCTCCTCACATGTGAAAAAATGTGCATAGAGTTTGTAATCCGAGTAATGTATGAATAATGCATCTCATTTGTTTAACAAAAAGTTTTAAAAATTGCATATTGTTTATTAATATTACTTAAAATGTGTGGCACTGCAAAAATGTAAGTTGTTTATGTGAAATGTTTGGTGCTACAAAGACCACTTAAGTGATGCTGAGTGGCAGTCTTTAAGTAATTCATTTTATAAATGGGAAGATTGAAACAAAATTTTAGTTTCTTAAATGTTCAATATATTTTTGCCAATGAACCTGTTATGAAAATTTCGTAAATTGCATACTGTATATAGTTTGTTTACATATTGTTATTAATTTATAAGACAGCATATGCTTTGGTTATTGATTGAGCTCTCAAGCTTTACCTATTTTTTCATCAGATGGTACTAAGGTTAATATATCATGTCTCTTTGTTACTTGACTATAGTGCTAAAATGATAGTTAAAGAAATAATGTATTAACCATGTTTTTTTTATCTGCAATAGCAATGTATTTAGACTTTGTTTTTGTAGACATGTTCTTTCTTATTAAATTGTGCATAAATTCCTTTTTGGCTTGTTTGTTTTTTTGTTCCGTTTTACTAATAGATTTCAAATATATCTATGAAGAGCATATTTATGTTGAAATTGTCTAGGTATAGAACGTTTTAAATGAACTTCTGCGGCAAATAAATTGTGTAATCTAGACAAACTGGAAGTTGTTCTGTTTTTATGCTACTACAGGAGACTGGAAAAAAAGTAAGTACCTGTTATTTATTTTTAGCGACGTAGTGTAAATCCGTATGGGGCAAAAGCGAACGCGCGAAGTGTTTATTAACATTACAATAAGTTTGAAAATTTATTACATTGAAGCTTCCAAAAGTATTTTTGAAGGCACCCTTCCCTCTTATTTGACTGAAGGCACGACGTATCGCGAGTAAGTAGTTTTCTGTGAATGTTTTGCTGTTAGATCGTTGCTCTAAGTAATAATTCTTCTCATATGAGTAATAATTCTTCTCATATTTTTTTAACTATTCAGAAGAATATTATTTATATCTGAAAATGATTATTTCTACTTATTCTTCAGTGCTTCATATTTCTACAGTAAATGAAAGTGGTTTTTAAGCATATCACTAAGGAATAAAATTTTCTGTTTGTATGAGTCGCAACGCTGCTGTGTTTCTCAGCGATGGAAATGCCGTGGATCGTTGCTGTCTGACGCGCTGATGATGGCGCCATGATGACACGCGTCAGCAGCGCCTCGGCCAATCTAGTCTCTTATATGGTATCTGTGGTATCACCTGACCCTGGCTTTCTGCGATTAATCGTATAATAATGTATTATACAATTAATCGCAGAAAGCCATGACCTGACTTATCATACACCGTGACCCAGGTACAGTACTTTTATATGTCGGAGCAAAGCGTTTACAAGGCCCGTTGTGACTGATAGAGAAATTTTATATCAAGTTTGTTAAAACATATAAAATTTTATTCAAGAAAAACAGACTTACTTCGCCGATAATAGGTATAATCAATATTTGATTCTAGCTGCAATACTTCCAATATTTGTTCCGATATTAAAAGAAAGTATTAATATTTTTCTTAAAGAAATCCGGAATGCTCCTGAAACGCGGAATGCGGGGCCCGGACTAAAAATTCATTGCTGGCACTAGGAAATAAATATCATATTTTAACAAAGTCGTTACGTGAAAAATGTCCCAAAAAAACACACACCAGTGGCGGCTCGTGGTAGGAAAAACAGGTGAAGAGCTACAAGAGGAATATGAAAAGATATCTACTGTCTTTAATGAAAATCAGTTAATGAGAACTTACCTATTTTTTTATATATTAGATCAATTCTTCTTCACTTTAAAGCTGGAAATTTGTCGATTATGTCGTCATAAAATGGCTGTTTCTTCGTGACATCAAGAAAATGTCCGAATAGAAATATTTGCCAAAGAAGGAAGTTTATCTGGAGAAATAGTATTTCTTGAGTAAGTTTGTATAATTTTAAGGCAAAAAAAAATTCTTTCCACTGAAACACTTGCAGATGCAATTGTCAAAATCCGGGAAACCAATTTATAAGCTTCTGTAAAAATGCCTTTATCTCCATGAAGCACTCGAAAAAGTTCATAAGTCGATATATTCCTTAATTTTTCATCAGCATATACAAGACAGTTCATTTTTAAGGCTCTGGTGTTTAGTAAATGTTTTCCCGTAAAAATGTTGTAGATTTTCAAAAGCGTGAGAGGGAAAGCATGAATTAAATTGGTCGAATTTGGTTGTGTCAGCAAGACAAGGAAATTAAAGTTTAAGTTTCTCACTGACTTGAAATATTATATCCATTTCCATAAGAATGTGGTACAAAATTTCAAAATACAATCGTTTATAATTTTTAAAAATTGTTACTTGTGTAAGAGCAGCATATTCCCGTTTAGATCTGCTTATTTCTGTGATTTTGCTAGCTTTTCCAAACAGTGTTTCAAATACCACATCGTTCCTTTTATGGCTCACAATTTCATAAGTTTTTTTTTAATTTGAGTAACACAGTAGTTTTTGCATAGTGATTTTTTCTGCAAAATTTCGAATAATAGATCAGTGAACCAAATATTTCACTAAATACTATTAACAAAAATGTAAATTCAAAAGTGTTCATATCATTTAAAAACCCTTGGGCAAGTTGAATTGAGTTTTTGTCTGGTTGGTCACTATTTGTGAGAAATTCGAATACTTCCTTCAATTTATCCCAATCTTCAATTATTACACTTACTAACTTCGAAGTGGAGGACCATCGAGTTTCTGTTATGGTTGGCATGCCTCTTGCGGTTGTTGATGTGAGTGTATTATTGTTTTTTCACCACTCAGTGAAGCGATCGCTTCGCTGAGTGGTGAAAAACAAAGGAATTACACTGAGTCTTGCAAAAACTATTCGACACTTCGAAATTTTAGAAAAACTCTGCTGTAAGACAAGGTTCAAACGATGTACTAAGCAATAGCAAAAACAGATTGAGAAACTTTATGCTTAATTTTTTCTGGAGCCCAGTCAAGTGTCCAGACATTACGCTTGCCACGTCGTAACATTGCCCTATTGACTTGTGTTGATAATCAAACTGTTCCAAAATTTTGTCTAGCATTTTGTATAAAGCTTCCGACGTTCTATCTTCACTCACACCATGGAAACCCAAAAATCGCTTAACGAATACACCTTCCGAATCAACAGATCTTATTATTAAAAAGCACTCGGAAGTCTGGTTGTGTCTTCCTATCTACTTGAATCTAAAAGCTTTGAACTTCATTTATTTCATTTTTGACGTGATCGTTTATATATTCAGAAATACATTCAATTAATTCGTTTTGAATAGTTTTTGAGTCACCTCTGAAGACATTTTTTATCGTTTCGTATTGGTTTTGAATTTTAAAGAACTTCTTGATTCCTTGAATTTCTACGATTTATTGAGTCAATGCTTTCGTCATGGTCACAGAATGCTAGTTCTTGTTTACTCAAATATAGTACTGCATCAATCATTGTCTGCAGGAAAAGTCTATTTAAACGAACGCTTTCGTTGAAATGCATTTTCAAAAGCCTAGCATTCTCCCTCAGGGCATCGGCAATGGTGTTCTGATTCTTTTCAAAATTATTTAGCATTAATTCGCATTTCAGGTGTTCGCTAGAATCACCACGTTTGTAAAGTGACCGTTTTATATTTAAGAAATCTGAAAATTGTTTTTATTCCACGCCGAATTTTATTACTAAAATATAAGCAGGGCCAACAAAATAATTTTTGTAACACAGAAGGGCTACAAAGCCATTTATATTCAGTAAACCAACAAATTTTAAAATTAGTATTGTAAGATTTACCGCTCTTCTTGATTTCTTTTTTGGCGACAATTGCCAGTGAATCTGTCGGTCGTCCTTAAAGTGAAGTGTCTCTTTTATTTTCAACTTTCCACCGATTGAATGGAGTTTGCAATAAATTACAGACAATGTTGTTCACAGGATACATACTGAAAATTAAAACTATCACCATCAGTTAAACTGTACACGAAACTAAAGTAACTAATGAAGTTTTTAACAAACAATCACAAAACACGAAAAAACATATCTCTTTCAGAAAGTATGTACCAAAACACCCCAAGAAAAAATCCCTAGGGGATTGCAAAGAACCCTTTGGCAACCCGTCCCGTTCCACTGCGATCTTTTCGTAAGGTCACGACTCCAGGTGCAGAGCCTTGACGTCTCATGATAAAATAAAACACTTCACTTGCCCGGCAGATAGGGGAGGGTGACGTCACAGTTACCATGGCAACTCGGACGAAAAGTGCAGACTTCCAAGCATTCTCATTTCAGCTTTTCACTTGAACTGTTTTGCGTATAAGGACTTGTTTTCCGTATTGAACGCGCATTTTGAAGGGATATCTAATCAAAATTTTTGGTATTTTGGCACTCAATAAAGGCAAAAAAATAATATATTATACGAAACTATTAAGCAAAATCTTATTTCAAATAAAATAGGTGAAGAGGCACTTCACCTGAAAAGCCGCCACTGACACACACGATGTGAAATTCACAAATTTTGACGGCGACGACGAACCCTCATCCCTCTACTCCAGAGCCGAATGCTTTACCAATTAAGCTACAACGAAAGAATTTATTGTTGTAACTTCTGCGTCTTGACATGTGCTTCACCTCTTTTTTTTTTTTTTTTTTTGATTGGAGGTTTAACGACCACCGTGAGCAACTCAATGGGCTATAACCAGTCGCCCGTTCCTAATTTAGGGTCACTGGTTCCAGGGAAGGGAGAGAGCCAGTGCCGTAAGACAAACACAACATCCATTCCCGACCGGGATTCGAACCCGGACCCCTTACGGACGAATGATCAGAAACCAGCGCCTTAGACCACTGCGCCACCGGGGCGGCATGCTTCACCTCTGTAGTATGTCATAAAGAAAACTATCATAAAGACGGAATGATTATGTCAAAGAAATATTTGCTTTTAGCTTTAGAAAAAGACCATAATATGATTGAAAGTCCAGAGAGAGAGAGAGAGAGAGAGAGAGAGAGAAAGAGAGAGAGAAGAGAGAGGTATGGAGAGAGAGAGAGAGAAAGAGAGAGAGAGAAGAGAGGTATGGAGAGAGAGAGAGAGAGAAAGAGAGAGAGAGAAGAGAGGTATGGAGAGAGATAGAGAAGAGGTAGGGAGATAGATAGAGAGTTTGAGAGTAGAGAAAGCGAGAAGAGGGGGAAAGAGAGAAGAGGGAGGGAGAGAGAAGAGGGAGGGAGAGAGAGAAGGGGAGGGAGAGAGAGAGAAAAGGGGAGGGAGAGAGAGAAAAGGGGAGGAAGGGAGAGAGAGAGAGAGGAGGGAGGGAGAGAGAGAGAGGAGGGGAGGGAGAGAGAGAGAGGAGGGGGAGGGAGAGAGAGAGTAAAAAGGGTTGAAATCTACGATTTTCTTTCCGGAGAGATGGGGTTGAGATTGTATTATGACACTTATAAAAACTTCCTTACAAAATGGTAAAAAAAATACCTGCATAGCGAAAGTTTTTGAATTGCGAATATTTTAGTGTAGGAAACAATAAGGATCCCTCTGAAATAAATTCGTACAAATAGTTGTTTTTCCCCTGATACATGGTTTTAGTGATTGAATTTTAATGCAAATTGAAGCAAGTGACAAATTAGCGACTTTTTAAACTTTTATACGCACTCATATATGATTTTTTTGTTTCTAGTTTTTTTTAAAGTCACTGAGTAAATGGCCTCTGCATGTAGCCCGAAATCAACTTTGATGATAAATACACAGTTGACGTGGACCAGGAACATCAAATAGAAGTCATCGCTCTTTCCACGTTTATAAGACGCGTAATTGTTCATCTGTGGTGAATCCCCAGCATTGTGCGGGGCTCCAAAGAAGCAACCCTGCCATGTAGTTTGGCAGCTTGTCGTTTGTGAGTCTGGAGGATTTCGAGGCCGCTGTGGTGCAGTGGAAGCATATCCGGCAAGTAACTAGAAGACCCTGGGTTCGATTCTCGGTGGCGGCCGATGAGAAATTTTCCCGTGACTCACTTATAAACGTGGAAAAGAGCGATGACTTCTATTTGATCAACTTTGATATTGTTCTTTTTATTTCTTTAAATTTAAGTATCTAGTTTGCACGCAAATTGTTAAATACATAAAAGTAAGGCCCACAAAATGATGAAATTTAATTTGCTATTTGGTGAATGTGGAAAATAGAAACGTAGTTTCAATAATCACTTAAAATCCGCAAATTTCAGTATTTGTACGGCGAAGAACGATAACCTATTCGAAAATGGAGGGATTGTAAACAAAAAAAAACTTTTAAAAATAACTTTTTAAGGGCTTCGCACCTCAAAACTTACACACACAAAAAATAATTGTTAAAAATTCTTCCAAAAATGATTTTTTCCTAAACTGCGGGACCCCTTGAAGGCATGGGGCCCGGGGCAAAAGCTCCAGTTGCCCTTATGGTCCAGCCGGCTCTGCTCTGCACTGTGGATTAAATTTAGGGCTTTGTGGTACGACTGATTAGAGCAGACGAGAACAGTTCAAGGATTCGTTGTTAATCAGCCTCATTTTTTTCCCGTAGAGCTAAAACTAACAGGGGGACGCAATTGTTTAGACACAGGGGACATCTTGCGTGACCTTGTAATATTGCTCCTGGAAATAGAGGACATTCGAATTTTGGCCTCCCAGGTGTTTTGAATGTTCTTAGATTCTACTAACGGATATTTCACTTACAAAACACGGGACCTAAAAACGACAGCCACGGCCAGGAATAATAAGACGCTGAACGTGGTTCCTTTCGTAGCATGAAACTGGTACCCTCTATGAAAATAGCGTCACAGAACACATGATAATGTGCCTATATTATCGTTATTATTATTTTATATTTTTACCAATTAACAAAACATCGGAAATAAAAAAAATAAAATTTCAGTTATCTTTTTTTTTTGATACCCCAAGCGCGCGTTTCCTGCGCCTGTGCGGTGATGAGCCACTACTAGGTGCTATTTAAAGTTTTGTACTCGAGTAAAAGCGCAACACAATAAACTTGACTTTCTGTGAAAATTTTATGCATATGAGCACGGTTGATTGAAAACTGATAAAAAGGCTTAGGGCCTGTTTATGAATCTTTGTGCCTGTGCAAAAACGCAGTACCATAACCTTGGCATGCTATCGAAACCTTATGAATACATCGACTAAAAATTCCTAAAAAAAGGCTAGGCCTAAATTTTGCAATTAAGGGTTTGTGACAGAATAAAAGTGCAACATTAATAATTTGACGGATTAAAAATTTCAAGAAATCGCCTTTGGGATTAATGTGTTGTAGCAGAGTAAAAGTGTAACTTTATCTTTATTTTCTATACACTATCTACCAACAAGTAATTGGACACCTGTGATAGCAAAGGAAAACGAAGTTTATTCACTTTCAATAGTTGGTGGAGCCTCCACGAGCGGCGATTACAGCTGCGACCTCCGGGGCATACTGTCAACCAGGCGTTGTACGACGGCTAGTGGTATTTTCTTCCACTCGGCTTGGAGAAGACAGGTCAGTTCCTTCACCGATTTCGGACGGGGGGGGCACCCCTTAAATCGACGCTCCAACTCGTTCCAGAGGTGCTCGATGGGATTAAGGTCCGGGCTCTGCGCAGGCCAGTCCATTCGATTAACCCCATTGTCACCATACCAAGCCATGGTGGATCTCGCAACAGGACAGGTGGCATTGTCATCCTGAAAGTAACATGGGTCCACCCCGTAAAACTGCCACAACGTAGGAAGCGCATGGTCATCCAAAATGATGCAGTAGGTCTCGGCGTTGAGTCTATCAGGAATTGCGACCAAGGGTCCCGTGCCATACCAGGAGAAACACCCCCATAGCATAATTCCACCGCCGCCGAACTTCACAGTTGGCACAATACATTCCAGCAGGAGGCGTTCTTCAGCCAGACGCCAAATCCAAACCCTGCCATCCGAACGGTAGAGGGTGAACCTTGATTAGTCGCTCCAGAGAACCTGTTTCCACTGTTCAACGGTCCACTGTCGACGTTCTTTGCACCCCGTTAGCCAAGCAGCGCTATTGGACTTGGTGATCAAAAGCTTGTGGGCGGCAGCACGTCCATGATAACCGAGCAGATGGGCTTCCTTACGGATGGTATTCATCGGAAGAACCCTTCCGGATGCCCGGTGAAATTCCTCGTGGATGTGGCCCATTGATTTGGGGCGGTTCTTCCGAATTTCTCTGGCCAGCACCCGTCGGTCTCTAACTCCCAGTTTTGTGGATCTGCCGAGTCGGGGCACATTCCGACAGTCACCTCTCATCTTCCACTTGCCAATCACGTGGGCCACTGTCGATTTTGGGTACTTCAACTCGCTGGATATGTCACGTATGGATCGGCCATTTCTGTGATACCCGACGATTACACCTTTTTCGAAATCAGAGAGTTACCGCTCTTTTAGCTGTTTTTTTATCTCGAAATGTCGTTCTTTTTTTCAAAAACTGCGTGGCATCTTGCATGCGACTGGTTACGTTGTTGTTTCCCACACGATATTTAACGGCGGCGGCGGCCGTGACGTGTATCAGGACCGCAGATATCGTCGATTGCAGGGGTGTCCTTGTTGGTAGATAATGTATAAACCATACTACGTGCTGAAATGGCCCAACTATATATACGTATACTTCAACCATATACCGAAGCGCGGACACGGTGAAACAAAAGTGCGATTTTGTACGGTCCCCTAAAATTTTGTGGCAAGCCTACATGGAAGACGACACGTTGATATCAAAAACGTACTTTTCATACGGCCCCATAACAGATAGCAATGGACATGTCGCACTTTTTTTAGTTGAGGGTTTAACGACGACCGTGATCAATTCAGTGGGCTGTAAGCAGTCAGCAGTTCCTAATTTTGGGCCACTGGTTCCTGGGAAGGGGAGACCCAGTGCCAGAAGTCAAACACAACGTCCATGACTCACCGGGAATCGAACCCAAACCCTTCTCGGACGAGTGGATAGAAGCCAGGGCATAGACCACTGCGCCACCGGAGCGGCTCGCGTTGAAATCAACCATGTATTTTTCATACGGCCCCAAACGCTCTTATGGACATACTAGATGAAACTGGACGCAAAGACGTCATTAATGTAATTTGTACTAACAGGGTGGTATTTCACAGGTAAATATTACTATTTGTGGAATCACCAAGTTCAGTGGGTGAAAGTTAATGAATGAAAAAGATATTCTTGTAATTTTCCGGTAAACTTATCTTTAATTTTTTGATTTAGTTAATTTAATTTTACGAAACAAAAAAGAAAGGAAGGGGAATGGAAATATTTATCATCGAAGAGACATCTATAAAACTGCGGTACATCTGACGTGGGCTTCTGAGAATCCCGCGACACTGAAATGCAATGCACATGTGTGATGTCGCGTGCATGCGACTTGACATTGATCATTTTTTTCTTACCGTTTTGAATTTTGAATATCTGGAACTCTCTATTTACATTGTATTTTATTTCTTTCTGATGAAGCCGCCCGTTGGTGGTGAATACTAACTTTTATTAATTTGTGTTTCTAATACACCATTAACCGGATATTTTTGCACTTTATTGTTATCTACGGTCTCACACTTAGACCGTAGGTCGGGTAATGGAGTGCTGAATTGTGTTGCACATATTAAGAGTACCCGTTCCAAAAACGGTCTACCGTCTAAGTTAGAGCACCATGAGGTAGTACCCCAAATTTGGTGGTTCTAAATTGAAAACTGTAGATTTTACGAAATTTTTGTATGGGGCCCAGGGTCCCGTTCCAAAAACCGTCTACGGACTAAGTTAGAGTACCATGAGATAGTATACCAAATTTGGCGGTTCCAAATTAAAAACTGTAGATCTTACGAAAATTTTGTATGGGGGCCCCTTGACGCCAGGCCCAGACCCGTTCCAAAAAGCGTCACCGTCTAAGTTAGAGCACCCTATGATAGTATACCAAATTTAGCGGTTCCAAATTAAAAACTGTAGATCTTACGAAAATTTTGTATGGGGGCCCCTTGACGCCAGGCCCCGACCCGTTCCAAAAACCGTCACCGTCTAAGTTAGAGCACCCTATGATAGTATACCAAATTTGGTGGTTTTAAATTCAAAACTGTAGATTTTACGAAAATTTTGTTTAGGGCTACCTTGAACATTGACCCTGGGCCCCAACCCCTCCAAAAACCGTCTACTGACTGCCAACAATGATAACATCTACCTTTAGGAAGCAGACAGATGTGAAAAATTAGACCTCGTTGATGGCCTGGAGCAGTAGGATACAAATAACTCCTACCTGACTACCGTTCCAATAATGGAGCATGAGGCATAAATGGGTTAATTAGTGACATTCCCCTTCCCGAAATATTTTGATAAGTGTGTTGGAAACAAAATTATTTAAAATAAGTTTAGTTCAACATGCACGTGAAAAAAGGGATGCCCCCAGGAGGTATCGGGAGGCAATCCCAAGCATTGAGGCGATACTTAGGGCTCCGGGGGAAATCGGAAGGGTTGCAAGAGTCGATGCGGTCAGCTGCCTAGAAGGGAGCGACGTGACCTCGACCTCCGCGGATTATGTCAACTCCCCAGAAGGTCACGTGACCCATCCGCGGACAAGGTGAAACCCAAAAAGGTCAGGGAGTGGTTAGACTGGTCAAGACGATAGCTCGGGAGTTGAGGTCTAGTGACAGCGGGAGACAGAGAGAGTTGAGTTCTAGTGACAGCGGGAGACAGACATTTTGGTAGTGAGTGCCGAGGTGTGAGCGGAGAGATAAGCCAGGTTGGAGAGATGAGGGATACTGCCCAGCGTTGACAAAAACTACAAGTCTGACAAGCAGAAGAATTGTCAGCGATGGAAATTCCAGATAAGCTATCTTTTTCCTTTTCCCTGTTATTGCATGTACCTGATTTAACATTATTCGCAACCCTACTTAGAGCACGTGGAGTGTGTGATAGTCATGATCAAGCAATAGCTACCCAGTTAGCTAGGTAAAACATTTAAGTAAAGCATAGGAGAAAAGGAACTAAAAGTAAAATAAATCACTGAACATTGCACTTATATATATATATGCTGCCAGGGTGACAGATCATCGATGGACAGCCGAAATTTTGGATTGGATTCCAAGGGACAGGAGAAGACCCAGAGGAAGACCACATGGGAGATGGGTGGATGAAATTCGAAAGTATGCAGGGGTGACATGGAGGAGACTGGCACAAGACAGACCGTTGTGGAGGAAACTTGGGGAGACCTTCGTCCAGCAGTGGATTGATAATGGTTGACAATGATGATGATGATGATATATATGTATGCAGAAATGATCGGAGACGTTGTAGAGCAAAATCGTAATAATAATAAATGTTATGTGTAAGGTATTGTTAACGGCTGCACCCACGCACGTGATAACTTAGTGTTCCTAACTCTCAAATATCAAACCAATTTAATTACTTCCACATAAGATTCCTGTTTACTTTCCTTATAACCACAAAAGACATAAATTAAGGTATGTGTAAACTAAGATATGTGTTTATGTTTCTAATTTCTTTCACGAGGGGCACCTTTATTCTCCCACCATTCCAGTGACGGGATGAGGTGAATCACAACGCCGTGCTTTATTATATGCCAATACATATAAGGGGCACGTTTTTGTCCACATACGGTCACTATAGAACACAATTCCCATAGTTATAGCATTGGCACATTAAATTTAATTTAATCGGTAAATAATCTGTAATTGATGCACATATAATTTGTTCATAATAATAAATATAACATAGCTGCAATTAACTCATTGTGTTTATAAAATTAACGCATTGTATATAACATTGGTGACATTAACACGTGTTCCATTGTTCATAACATTAACACGTGTTTCACACTGAATATAACTTTGGCGAGTTGTTTATAACAAGTGCCACATATTAGTCTCCTGCAAATTAAACCAGTCTTTGCCGTCCCGGTGGCGCAGTGGTCAAAGGCGCTGGCCTCTGATCATTCGTCCGTAAGGGGTCCGGGTTCGAATCCCGGTCAGGCATGGATGTTGTGTTTGTCTTACGGCACTGGCTTTCTCCCTTCCCTGGAACCAGTGACCCTAAATTAGGGACGGGCGACTGCTTATAGCCCATTGAGTTGCTCACGGTGGTCGTTAAACCTCCAATCAAAGAAAGAAAGAAACCAGTCTTTGGGCGAATTTTTCCTACCAAAGATCAAATGTTTAGAAAAATCCGAAAAAAAAGAAAGAAAGAGAGCGCTATGGGAAACACCCACTTCCGGTTCCCCGATTTCTACCGAAATTTTGTCGACACATGAAAGTGTAATACACTGCTGGACAATTGCTAAGGACGGATCATAAACGGTTATATAGCGCATAATAAAGTAAGTGTGGTTGGATGCCAAGTGAAATAAAACAATGTCAGAATGCCAGGACATTACAAGAAAGGCAATTTATTGTGCTCTGAAATCCAGAAGTCTTTGGAACGTGATCAAGGGACAAACAGGCCATTTTGTGCAAAATAAGTAAACGTGAAAAAAAAATGCAATTACCGTCCACAGGCGTTCCGGCGTAAGATGTCAATACGGGATATGGCCACCATGGAGGGCGATGCAAGATTCCACACGTCGTGTCATTCTTTGCACAACATTATCAAGCAGCTGTTGGGGTAATTTATCCCATTCCTCTGTCAGTGCACGGATGAGGGTGTCCTTGTTTATTGGAGGGCATTGGCGACCAGCAAGACTCCTCCCCAAAGCATCCCACACATTTTCAATGGGATTCAGATCTGGAGAACGTGCTGGCCATACGAGGCGTTGAATATCCTCGCTCTCAAGACATTCCTGTACAGCGACTGTTCGATGACATGTTGCGTTGTCGTCCATGAAAATGAATCTATCACCGACAGCACCACGGAACATGCAAACATGAGGTAGCAGAACATCATTAATGTATCGTTGGCCAGTCATAGTCACAGTTGGAAGCACATAGAGGGACGTACGGTCATTGATCATGATGCCAGCCCATACCATGACACTACATGTCGGATATCGGTCCCTTTCCTGTATGTTTGCTGGACAATATGCAGTACCACTATCACGCCAGATCAGTTGTCGTCGACAATCAGACGATAGACTGTATCTACTCTCATCTGAGAAGAGGACAGCAGACCAGTCGTTATCAGTCCAAATGCGATGTTGATGGCACCATTGCAAACGGGCGGTACGGTGACGTCTGGACAATGGGATGCACACAACAGGACGGCGGGCGTATAGTCCTCCTTCATGCAAACGTCTGGCGACAGTTTTTCGGGAGATCCGCTTGCCAGTAGCAGCCATAAACTGATTTGCTACCTCACTAGTTGTGCTGCGCCGGTGTCTTTTTGTCGATAGCACTATGTACCGATCTTCTGCAGGTGTCGTACTGCGAACACGACCTCCCCCGTGACGTTTGCTACACTCTCCATTTGTTTGAAATTATTTCCAAAGCTTTGAAACAACACTGTGGCTGACGTCGAACTCCCTAGCAACATCTGTTATTTTTCGCCCTTCTTCAATCTTGCCAATAATACGGCCACGCGTAAAATCATCTAGGTGATGTCGGGAAGACATACTGAAAATTGCAAGTTCGGCAATTGATTCTTTCCCTTTCAACTTTGCGTTTGAACAACAACGGTCAATACGCGTCAAATCCTTTATATCTCTTATCAGCGCTATGACGTCACGAACAAGTTCGGCAATCCAAAATTTACATACGCACAACACGTCTTACTGTATCCCGCATTTATGCTAATTTCCACATTTTCCTGCCTTCCATTTTATGGTTGCTCTCGTTGCTATTGTCATCCGTCCTTAGCAATTGTCCGGCAGTGTATAACTCCTAAATATAAATTTTCGTGTTGATAGCTATAATAGTTTATCAACTATACAGAAAAATACTGTCGGAAAAGCGGTACGGGGAACCCCGATTTCTACCGAAATTTAATCAGGACATCAATTTCTATGAAGTACCCACCCAGTGGCGCCCATATGAGTACTTTTAGGGTGAGGGAGGGGAGGGCTAAGAAAAATTCTTACTTCCTTCAAGGTTGTCAAACATTTTAGTAAATGTACAAGATACTAAAATACAACAAAAATAATTGATACAAATCAATCATTAATATCTTTTTTTTAAAATGCTTTAAAAAAAGGTTTTGTCTATTTTAGTGTTTCAAATTTATCGAAACTTTGACTATACCAAATGCTGACGGTGTGGGGGAGGGTCGAGCCTCCCCCCCCCCATGAGCGCCCTTGCCCCACCCCTTAAATATACTTTTTTTTGCAATTCAATTCATTTATTTTGCTGAGCAGAAAACCAGTGTTACAAAAATATCAAATGAAAAAAGCACAGCAAATAAGCAGGGGAAAAGGCCAGCAAGGCCTGCCTGGGTCCCATGCTCCTCACACAAATTATACACTTAAGGCAGGAGTTAAAGCTACATACAAAACAGTGTCTCAAAAAAAAACAAAAAAAAACAATGATATATGAAAAGATAATAAACATTACAGGTGATACCATTGAAAATCAATTTACATTGAGATATACAAGTCATAGTAATAATAATCACAGTCCCCCTCCACTGCAATCATCAATTTGAGGAGTCGCAAGTCATTATGTAGGTTTTTAATTTTTTTTAAAAGGTTAAAGTTATTTAAAGAAGTCAGTTCCATCGGTAATGAATTCCAGTAGTGTGGGCCAGTGTAATTTATACTCTGCTTCATGGTCTCAGTCTTCAGATGAATGGGTCGAATATGCAATTTAGTACGTGTGTCATGTGAGTGTATCTGTGGTACAATTTGTATGATGTTAGTGTGTAAATTATTCTTAATTCGCTTGAACATAATTTTCCCAATATTAAAGTTATATAGTTGGTTAATCGTAAGAATGTTGTATTTACAGTGGTGTATAGGTCAGGTGATGCGTAACATCACAGCCTCTCCTTGACAAATGTCAACCCCGCCTTCTCGTGGTACATCCTGTTCCCACTAAAGGGGCTCTGACGACCGCCAATAGCGGTATAACTATACCATCGGGATTAGAGGAAATGCTATCCCACACTCACCAACCCGCTTGGCCAGCGTGGTGAGTTATGGCCAAACCCCTCCAAAATGACTCCACAACTTAAATCTTGGCCCTCAGTCTCCGGCAGCTGGAATGTACCTGGCCAAGGCAGCGGCCAGTGCGACATGAAGGCAGAGGGTGCTAAGAATCCCCGGAGGACCGGACTAGGCTGCCATCTGAAGCTGACCTTGGCTACGTATAACGGACGCTCCCTATCTTCTGATTCAAGGCTTCTTGAATTGGAAGAGGAACTACAAAGGATCAAGTGGGACATCGTCGGGCTAAGTGAGGTAAGGAGAAAAGGAAAAGATCTCATTGAACTGAAAAGTGGACATCTCTTCTACTATCGTGGGACAGATACTGGCAGAACTAGTGGTGTTGGATTTATAATAAACAAGAAACTGAAGGATAAAGTTGTAGAAGTTGAAAGTTCCTCTGACAGAGCTGCACGACTTGTTATCCAACTCTCGAAAAGATACCAGGCTCAGATTATTCAAACTTATGCACCCACCACAAGTCATCCTGAAGAAGAAATTGAAGAATTTTATGAGGAAATTTGTCATCTAAATAATAAAGGTAAGCAGCACTTGAAAATATATATGGGAGATTTCAATGCAAAAATAGGGCAACGGCAACAGAATGAAACTTCAGTAGGTAAATTCGGTCACGGCAACAGAAACCAGCGTGGAAATGCTCTCGTTGAGTTTGCAGAGGCAGAAGGGTTTTTCATCTTGAACTCCTTCTTCAAGAAAAAGCCACACAGAAAATGGACATGGAGACATCCAAATGGGACGACAAGTGAAATTGATTTTATTATGTGTAACAAAAAATTCGTCATAGAAGACTGCAGTGTGCTAAACAAGTTCAACACAGGTAGTGACCATAGATTGGTGAGATGTAAGATGCACCTCAACACTAAACTTGAACATGGCAAGCTCATAAGACAAACAAAATGTATTGACATAACCAACCTTAAAAAACACCATAATACCTTCAAGTTGGAACTGAAGAACAGGTTCTCTGCTTTGGAAGGCCTAACATCGGAAGAAGTGGACATCTCTGAAGTTAACAGAAAAGTAACCAAAGCTCTTATGGAAACAGCAACAAAATTAGCTGGGTCTAAGAACAAGTTGCATGTAAACAAATTATCAGGAAAAACGAAAATGTTGATGCAAAAAAGAAGAGAGATGAGGACAACTAAAGAAGATGTGACTTCCAAAGTGGAATATATAGAGCTATGCAAGACAGTAAGAAAAAGTATCACTGAAGACGTAAGAAAATTCAACTGTGAACTAGTGAGGAAAGCAATTGAAAACAACCAAAGCCTAAAGATAGCAAAGGGACATCTCAGTAAGGGAAGAAAACAGATTATGGCACTGAGAAAAGAAGATGGTTCTGTAACAAGAAATAGAGGCGAAATTTTTAAAAGAGTGAAAGATTTCTACTCCAAATTATATGAAAGGGATGATACATGCACTCCAGGCATCATGAAAGATACCAGTACCAGAGTTCCTCCAGTCCTTCCAGCAGAAGTTGCACATGCAATCAAGAACATGAAGCGGGGAAAAGCTCCAGGAGAAGATGGAATTACTGTAGACATCATACAAGAAGCAAGTGGAGAAATCGAAACAGTACTCGCCCAAATTTTCACTCGATGCCTTAATGAAGGAAAGATTCCTGAGGATTGGAACACCGCTACAATGATCCTGCTACATAAGAAAGGTGACATTGAGGATCTCGGAAACTACAGACCTATCAGCCTCCTATCAGTAGTTTATAAAATCTTCACTAAAGTTCTTTCACACCGCTTGAAGGTAACACTGGACATGGCTCAACCGAGAGAACAAGCTGAATTCAGGAGTGGCTACAGCACAATAGATCATATCCACGTACTGAGAGAACTAATTGAAAGAGCGAGGGAATATGAACATCCATTGTGCATGGCTTTTATCGATTATGAAAAAGCCTTTGATTCGGTGAAACCATCAGCAGTTACAATGGCTCTGAAAACCTGCGGTATTGAAGATGCATACATTAATATTATTAATAACATCTATGAAAATGCAAGTGCAAAGATTAGGCTGTTTGAAAATACAACACACATAAAAATTGGAAAGGGAGTGAGACAAGGTGACACCATATCTCCGAAGCTCTTTAATGCCACATTGGAGGGTGTTTTTCAGTCGCTGAGCTGGGAAAACAAAGGGATAAAGATTAATGGAGATTATCTAACCCACCTTCGTTTTGCTGATGACGTAGTCATTTTTGCAACTAGCCCATCAGAGCTGCAGAGTATGATTCAGGAACTTGCTGACAAGAGTAAAGAAGTGGGATTAAAAATGAACTTTCAGAAGACAAAAGTGATGTTCAATGCTTTTACAAGAAATGAAGATTTATCGATTGATGGAGAAAAGCTGGAGATAACAGACACGTACGTTTATCTTGGACAGTAGATATCAAGTGAGGGTCACATTGATGAAGAAATTAATCGGCGTACAAAACTTGCCTGGAGAGCTTTTGGAAGAAACAGCATAATTTTCAAGAGCAATATGCCATTATGTCTTAAAAGAAAAGTGTTTGATCAATGCATCCTTCCAGTGCTTACGTATGGTGCAGAGACGTGGACCTTAACTAAAAGAGACATACAAAGGCTGCAGACAACTCAAAGTAGCATGGAGAGGTGCATACTTGGTGTAACGAGGAGAGATAAGAAGAGGAACTCGTGGATCCGAAAAATGACAAGAGTGGAAGACATCATGATCAGAGTTAAATCCCTGAAATGGCAATGGGCTGGACATACTGCCAGAAGGACAGATCATCGATGGACAGCTGAAATTTTAGATTGGATTCCAAGGGACAGGAAAAGACCCAGAAGAAGACCACATGGGAGATGGGTGGATGAAATTCGAAAGTATGCAGGGGTGACATGGAGGAGACTGGCACAAGACAGACCGTTGTGGAGGAAACTTGGGGAGACCTTCGTCCAGCAGTGGATTGATAATGGTTGACAATGATGATGATGATGATGATGATGATTTCTATCAAATTTTAGGTCAATTAATCTTATACATTTGCTTTGCAGAATTTGAAGTTTTTTTTTAAATTATACTTAGTCGTCTGTCCCCACGATAAGATAGCATAATTAATGGGAGTCTGAAGCATGGTATAATATAAATGAATTAGTGTTTTGTAGGTAAGGTTTGTGAAAACCGTACTGATAACGCTAATGTTTTTAGAGAGTTTGAGAAGAAGATTGTCCACATATTGGTTCCACCTAAGGTCCTTATTTAAAGTAATCCCCAAATAAAGTAAGGAATTAACCTGTTCTACATTTGTATTATTGATAGATAATGTGATAGAATGTGGTTCTGAAATATTTTGTTTTGAAAAGATTAAAGATTTTGTTTTGGTAGTATTTATTATTAGTTCATTGGAATTTAGCCAATCTGAGATGTTATTAAGTTGAGTATTAATATTTGAAATAGTGTTAGTCGGTAAATTAAATGACGTGAGAATGGTTATGTCATCAGCATAAAGAAGGAGATCAATATCATTTATGGAAATAAAGATATCGTTAATGTATATACTGAATAGTAGAGGTCCTAAAATTGAGCCCTGTGGAACACCAGTTGGTATGGATTTAAGAGAGGACTGATGTTGGTTAATGTGAGTATATTGTTGCCTACCTGATAAATAACTTTTAAGAAGAGAATGTTCATTGTTCCTTATTCCAATATTGTGTAATTGGTGTAGTAAGATATTAAGGTTTATGGTATCAAAAGCTTTTGACAGGTCCAAAAATAAATCGATAGTATTTAAGTTAAGATCAAAATTATGTTGGACTGTTTGTTGTAGATATAATAAGGCTGATTCAGTTGACTTACCAGATTGAAAACCATGTTGATTCGGATGGATAATATTTAGATTATGAATAAACAAGTTTAATCTATTATAAATTAATCTCTCCAAAAGTTTAGCAAAAATTGATAAATTGGCTATAGGGTGGTAATTGTTTGCATTATTTATTGATCCAGATTTGTATTTTGGGATTATTTTTGTTATTTTAAGTAGATCAGGAAATTCACCATATTGGAATATATCATTAAATATAAGTAATAGAGGATCAAGAATGAGATTAGCGACATTTTTTATAATAAATGGTTGAAGATCATCATATCCAGGGCCAGAGCTAGAATTTATGTGGTTAAGTTCTTCTAATAGTTCCGTTTCAGTAATTTCAGTAAGTTGAAAATTACTAGATCTGTGTGTGCTCCCTAGGTAGGTAGTGAAAGGAATTTTTGGGGTAATTAAATTATTTTTTAGTATTTGTGGAAATAAGGTAAAATGTTCATTTAACGCATTTGTAATTTATTGTTTGTCTGTTAGCTGGAAGTTATTAGAATCTGTTAAGTACTGAGGAGCCGTTAGAACTGTATTTTTGCCCATTAGCAAGTTTAAATGTTTCCAAGTTAGTTTTGGGGAGGTATGTGAAAATATGCTGAGATAGTAGTTACGCTTAGTGCACCGAATGTCACTGTTAAGTTTATTTCGAAAAGTCTTAAAGTTTCGGAAGTCCTGAGGTAGTTTACTTTTTATGAATTCTATTTAATAAAGCATTGGTATCCATAGCTTACGATTTTTTTTTCTTCAGTTTATGTTGTTTTATAATTTTTGGAAAAGATTGATTATAAAGCTTTGTAGTAATTGTGACGAACGACTCGTAATTTTTATTTGCAGAGCCATGAACCAAAATAGTGCTCCAGTTAATGCCAGCTAATTGAGTTTTAAGACTTTTCATATTTGTATTATTAATTTGTCTAAAAATGTAGTAGTCTTCAGGTGTAGTGGTTTGTTGTTTAAGAGGGTAAATTGTAAATATAGGAAGATGATCACTAAAATCGTACTCTAAGGCCTCTGAAATAGTAGTCTCAGTTAATACATTTGTGAGAGACAGATCAATCAACGTTTGCGAGGTAGCAATTATACGAGTTGGGACTGAAATCATGTTTTTGTGTCCAGACGCATTCAAAGATTGTAAAAGTTGAAAAGAGTGATTGCTGTTTTGTAATAAGTCGACATTCATATCCCCCATAAAAAAACGTTTTTTTTATAGGTTAGGGTAGTTAAATAATTCAGTGAGTAATATGAAAGTTGTAAGGTTTGAGTTAGATGTCCTATAGCAAACAATAATTATATAAGATTGATTATGAATAGTTAGAATTTCGGCATTTTGATTCGAAACTGCAAAATTTGGAATAATGGAAAAATCATTATAAATATCTTTTACATAAATTGCGACTCCTCCACCGTATGAGTAAGTTCTGTTTAAGTGGAAATTTTTGTAGTTAGTAATTTGTAATGAATAATGATATGGAGGAAACCAAGTCTCAGAAATACAAATTATATCAAGATTTAAATTTGTCAGTTGAATTAGTGATTCCAATAAGGTGATTTTGTTAATTAATGATCTAGCATTGCTATGAATTAATTTTAGGCTATTGAGTGAGTAAGTCGTTAATAGGTGATTGAAAGTTTGTAATGAATGGCAGTCACACTGCATTCAAGCACTGATAAGAAGAAAAGAAGTAAACGTAAAAAGTTGGGGGAAAAAAGTTCAGCAAAAATGAATATGAAGAATAAGTGAAAATCACAAATCAATATGAACAATATAAACATCAAAATCTATCTAAAGCAATTTATTTATTTAGAGATTACTGCGATGTTATGACCTGCGATGTTATGGTACCGCTGCCGCGATGTTTTGACCTGCAATGTTATGGTGCCGCGATGTTATGTCGTAGACCCCTTGCGATGTTATGGTGCCTGCGATGTTATGTCGTAGACCCCTTGCGATGTTATGGTGCCGCGATGTTTTGACCTGCGATGTTATGTCCGCGATCATATGTCGTGCGATGTTATGTCGTAGACCCAAACACACTACATGTCTCATAGATTCAGTCATGGGCCCAGCTCAACCAACTGGCAAGAAAAGCTAGTAAGACATCTACAACTCTGAAAAATCAGCTACTGAACCAGCTGACATCAATTCAATAAAATAAAAATAAATGCTAAGCTAACACATGCAAGTTTAATAATCAATGTGAATGAATAACACACTACAAGGGTCGAACGTCGTTTTGTTGCCCATTCAGTCCTGGACTAAATAGAATGAGAATTCACTAGCCCCAACTTACTTTCTGCTTGACTCCAGCAAAGTGCAATAACGCTCAAATTTAGAAAATGTCCATTGTAACATCAGTGGCGGCTTTTCAGGTAAAGTAGCTGAAGCGCCTCTTCACCTATTTTATTTGAAATAAGGTTTTATTTAATAATTTCGTATAATATATTCTTTTCTTTCCTCTATTGAGTGCCAAAATACCCAACATTTTGATTAGATATCAATTCACAATGCGCGTTCAATACGGAAAACAAGTCCTTATACGCAAACCAGTTCAAGTGAAGAGCTGAAATGAGAATGCTTAGAAGTCTGCCGTTTTTGTCCGAGTTGTCATGGTAACTGTGACGTCACTCTCCCTTATCTGCCGGGCAAGTGAAGTGTTTTAGGTTGAGACGCCAAAGCTCTGCACCTGATTAGCGTCTGCAGTCGTGACCTTCCGAAGAGATCGCAGTGGAACGGGACGGATTGCCATTGCGGTGTTTTGGTACATACTTTCCGAAAGAGATTTTTTGTTTTGTGATTGTTTTTTAAAAACTTCATTAGTTATTTTAGTTTCATGTACAGTTTACCTGATAGTGATAGTTTTATTTTTCAGTATGTATCCTGTGAACGACATTGTCTGTAATTTATTGTAAACTCCGTTCAATCGGTGGAAAGATGAAAATAAAAGAGACATTTTACTTCAATGACGACCGACGGATTCACTGACAATTGTCGCCTAGAAAGAAATCAAGATGAGCAGTAAATCTTACAATATTAATTTTAAAAATTGTTGGTTTACTGAATATAAATGGCTTTGTAGCCCTTCTGTGTTACAAAATATTTTTTTTGTTGGCCCTGCTTATTTTTTAGTAATAAAATTCGGCGTGGAATAAAGGCAATTTTCAGATTTCTTAAATATATAACGGTCACTTTACAAACGTGGTAATTCTAGCGAACACCTGAAATACGAATTAATGCTAAACAATTTTGAAAAGAATCAGAACACCATTGCCGATGCCCTGAGGGAGAATGCTAGGCTTTTGAAATGCATTTCAACGAAAGTGTTTGATTAAATAGACTTTTCCTGCAGACATTGATTGATGCAGTACTGTATTTAAGTAAACAAGAACTAGCATTCCGTGACCATGACGAAGCACTGACTCCATAAATTGTAGAAATTCAAGGAATTGCTTTCACTGTTGATATCAAGAAGTCCTTTAAAAATTCAAAATCAATACGAAACGATAAAAAATATCTTCACAGGTGACTCAAAAGCTATTCAAAACGAATTAATTGAGCGTATTTCTGAATATATAAACGATCACGTCAAAAATGAAATAAATGAAGTTCAATGCTTTTCTATTCAAGTAGATGGGAAGACTTAACCAGACTTCCGAGAGCTCTTTAATAATAAGATCTGTTGATTCGGAAGGTGTATTGGTTGAGCGATTTTTTGGTTTGCATGATGTGAGTGAAGATAGAACGTCGGAAGCTTTATACAAAATGCTAGACAAAAATTTGGAACAGTTTGATTATCAACACAAGTCAATAGGACAATGTTACGATGTGGCAAGCGATAGGGCAATGTTACGATAGGGCAATGTTACGTCTGGACACTTGACTGGGCTCCAGAAAAAATGAAGCATAAAGTTTCTCAAGCTGTGTTTGTTACTGCTTAGTACATCGTTTGAACCTTGTATTACAGTAGAGTTTTTCTAAAATTTCTAAGTGTCGAATATTTTTTGCAAGCCTCAGTGTAATTTCTTTGTTTTTTCACCACTCAGCAAAGCGATCACTTCGCTGTGTGGTGAAAAAACAATACACTCACATCAACAACCACAAGATGCATGCCAACCACAACAGAAGCTAGATGGTCCTCCACTTCGAAGTTAGTAAGTGTAATAGTTTGCGATTGGGATAAATTGAAAGAAGTATTCAAATTTCTCACAAATAGTGACCAATCAGACAAAAAATCAATTCAACTTGCCCAAGGGTTTTTAAATGATATGAGAACTTTTGAATTTACATTTTTGGCAATAGTATTTAATGAAATATTTGGCTTCACCGATCTACACAGCAGGCCACATAATATGCAACACCAAGAAGGAATCATCCGATTGGCCTGAAATTCGCAGCATGCGTCGCCCGCGAGAGGACATGCAAACGATTAGCATTGCAAGGCATATGCAAATCATGTGCGCCCGGCACGCCACCGAGAAGCACTACAAGAAGGGTGCACAGAAGGAGGAGTGTAAGTAGTGGAAGTGTGCTGTGCTGCCGGACCTGTGCGTGGGAAGCTTCATGATGACTCGTCGCAGAATACGGCAGTCATTCCAGCACGTTTCGGAGTTCGACAGAGGACGAATAGTGGCTTATGGCGACAGCGGTTTATCGTACCCAGACATCGGGGCCCGTGTGGGACGACATCCAGCCACAGTGAGGCGAGTACGGATTCGGTGGGTGCAGGAAAAACGGACCGACCGACGTGAGCGATTACCGCAGCCGCGGCACACCACCAAACTAGAGGACCGGCATGTTGTGCGGCGGGCATTGACGGCTCGCACCGCCACATCACGAACGTTAGCGCAGGAATTAGGGTGTGTTGCGCAAAACCTGTGTCAGCACGTACCGTTCGACGTTGTTTGCAAGAGCGGGGACTTGTCGCACGGCGCCCATTGCTCCGATTACCATTGACGTTACACCACCGGCGAGTGCGGCTGCAGTGGGCCATTGAACGCCGCACCTGGTCTACGGAATGGCATGACATTGTCTTCTCCGACGAATCCCGCTTCTGCCTGCAACCCCACGGTGGTCAGATCCGCGTGTGGCAGCACCGCGGCGAGAGACTGTATGACGCCTGCATTATGCATCGCCATACTGGTCCGTCGCCTGGCGTTATGGTTTGGGGCGCAATTGGATATGATACCCGCACCCCTCTGGTACGCACCGCCGGTACACTCAACAGCCTCCGCTACATCTCCGACGTTTTGGAGCTTGTAGTCCTCCTTTACTTGCAGGACCTGCTAGCGGCCACGTTTCAACAGGATAATGCGCGCCCGCACGTGGCACGCATCGTGCAACAATCCTTCACTGCCCACCAGTTGTCACTGCTGCCGTGGCCCGCCTCTTCTCCCGATATATCGCTCATCGAACACGTCTGGTCGCTGATCGGCAACCGAGTGGCCCGGCAAGCACCAACCGCGGCTACGCCTGATGAACTTTGGCAACGTGTGGAAGCAGCCTAGACCGACATGCCCCAAACACACATCCAAAGTCTCTTTCGTTCGATGCTGCGGCGTGTAGCAGCCGTTATTGCCAGCCATGGTGGCCACACGAACTATTGATGTCTGCGTGTTCCGCAAGTCGCACGGGCCTGTAAGCTCAATCGTTTCATCTTTGTATCTGTTGTGGTGTGTCCAGTAAATCTGGCTTTGCTATCTCGTATCCTTCTTGGTGTTGCATTTTGGGTGGCCAGCAGTGTATTATTCGAAATTTTGCAGAACAAATCACTAGACATAAACTACTGTGTTACTGAAATTAAAAAAAAAAAAACTTATGAAATTTTGAGCCGTAAAAGGAACGATGTAGTATTTAAAACACTGTTTGGAAAAGCTAGCAAAATCACAGAAATAAGCAGATCTAAACGGGAATATGCTGCTCTTACACAAGAAGCAATTTTTAAAATTATAGACAATTGTATTTTGAAATTTTGTACCACATTCTTATGAAAATGGATATAAGATTTCAAGACTGTGAGAAACTTGAACTTCAATTTGCCTGTCTTGCTGACACAACCAAATTCGACCAATTTAATCCATGCTTTCGCTCTCACGCTTTTGAAAATCTTCAACATTTTTACGGGAAAATATTTACTAAACACCAGCGCCTTAAAAATGAACTGAGTCTTGTATATGCTGATGAAAAATTAAGGAATATATCGACTCATGAACTTCTTCGAGTGCTTCATGGAGATAAAGACATTTTTACAGAATCTTATATACTGTATTGGTTTCCCTGATTTTAACAATTGCATCTGCGAGTGTTTCAGAGGAAAGAAATTTTTCTTGCCTTAAAAGAATACAAACTTACTCAAGAAACACTATTTCTCCAGATAAACTTGCTTCTTTGGCAAATATTTCTATTCACAAAGACATTTTCTTGATGTCACGAAGAAACAGCCATTTTATGATGACATAATCGACAAATTTCCAGCTTTAAAGGGAAGAAGAATTGATCTAATATACGTATAAAGAATAGGTAAGTTCTCATTAACTGATTTTCATTGAAGACAGTAGATATCTTTTCATATTGCTCTTGTAGCTCTTCACCTATTTTTCTTACCACGAGCCGCCACTGTGTAACATGCAGTTTTGTAGAATGTCATAGTACACAGCTATGAATTTCATATGTACTGTATATTAAAAAAAATTGTAAATCTCTTTTTACCATAAAATTTTTTTGAAGAGAAGGATAATTGGTATTCTAACCCAGTGGCGGTTCGTAGCTAAAATTAGTGGGGTGCTGCTTCAGAAAATTTTTATCCATTGTTTTAATATTGTGTAAAACGAAACAAACACATATAAAAAGAAAATTTATACATAAAAAATATTTTTTACTTACTAATAGCCTAAATTGTTACAGTTTAAGCTTAATCCATTCATTTAAAAACGGAATCCACTCTTCTTGTTTTGATTTGCGCGAAAAGATTAATAATTTTCTCCTTCATCTCTGGATGACTGTTCAGGAAATGTTTCTCCATTGAAAGCACTTGCAAGTGCATTTAGTCTTTAAGGATTTATAGTGCTCCTTAGAAAAGTTTTTATTCTTTTCAGTGTTGAAAAGCAGCGTTCTGGTTCTGCTGTTGTCATGGGAATTGTCAACAGCATTTTTATCGGTTTCCTAATTTCACTAAGCACATCATCTAGATTCTTTTCCAAGATAAATTTCAGAAGGTCAATTAATTTGCAATATTCATGCATATCGGATGTACAATATAATACCTTTAGTTCAGTTTCAAGCTTTTCTTTGTCAATCATGGGATATGCTTCAGTGGTCAGTACTATCTCTTCTGTAGGCAGTACATTCTTAAAACTAGTGAAGCTTTTCTCGTTGAACAATTTAGCAGCTACTAAATGTTTAGTGGAAGAATATCTGTCCATTATATCAACACATATACAGTCACACACTTCCTTAGCTTCTGCCATGAGTGTCTTTGAAAGATTCTCACAGTACTTCGAGTTTCTTATTTCTAAAATAGCAGTTTTGAAATCTGTTATATATTCATTGACTTTAAACACACTAATTTCTCGAGATTTCATTTGGTTGTAAATTACTTCAATATGAGACATAATCTGATGAAAAAACTCTAACCAAAACGTGAAATTCTTCTCATTCAGGTATTTTTAAATTCCTTTTGCTTTTGCAATGGTTCCATCTGCATTTGATGTTGACTGAATTTCAGTAAGGCAGCTTTTTAAAGGTTGCAAATTTTCATGAACTCTATTTATGGTCCGTATGTTAAAATTCCACCTTGTAGAGGATGGACGTGGAATGTTGACGTCCATATGCTTCTTGAGAATGGGTACACGTTGCGGTGATCTTGAGAAGAATGTTGGAATAGCCAAAACATTAGAGAAAAATATTTTTGCGTTCCGTGTAATACTTGCTGTATTTCTCATTATTAAATTAAGTTGATGCGCATAGCAGTGAATGAAATGTGCATTACTATAAACTGCTTTTATTTTTGCTTGAACTCCTGCTGTTTTGCCTTTCATGACATTTGCACCATCAAATGTCTGAGCTACCAGTTTTCTTCCATTTCCTTGAAGGGTTATGTCTAATTGTTCTATAATACGTTTCGGTATGCCATCTGCAGTTTGATTTTCTGGAATAAAGAATCCCCAAGAACGCTCAAATATTTCTCCATTCAACACGTAACGTAGAACAAGGACCATTTGAGTGTGTTCCGATACATCTGTAGTGTCATCAGCCATGACAACTACAAAGGAAGCTTCTCTAATCTCTGTCTTTATCTCCTCATGGTATATTTGTAGCAGGCAGCCAAGTATCTCATTCTGAATGGTCTTAGAAACACCTTTGAACATCGTACTGGTTTTTAAGTGATTCTTCAAATCTGGATGTTGTCTTTGTGGGAGGAATTTAGATGAAACATTTATTAATCCTCTAAATACCCCTGGATTTACTGAATCGTCTCTTTCATCATGTCCACGTAAGGGAGCTTCAAAGTATCCACAAAAAAATTACAGTCTATTATTTTGGACAAAATTTCACAGTTCTTTTTAACCTTTATGTTATGCTCATTGATTGAAAGTCTGTATGACTCACTAAGTTTCTCCTAAATATTCACGTTCTCTAAAAATGACAGTGAAACCACATTTTCAACGTGCTTCTTTGACTTCTCCTGCTTTTCAGTTTTTTTCTTTCATTTTGTTAATATTTCTAAAACCGTCTTTTGTCCACGGTACATCACCTCCAAACAGCAAACACGAGAAGCAAAACAATGCATTTTTTACTTCACAGCCGCAAAGCCAACTTTTGCGTTGGTACCATTCAGAATTAAAGCTACGAATATACTTCTTGTTGTTACTTATTCCTGGCTGAGATATTTGAATATGAGGTGTTGAACGGCCTCTTTTCTTCACTGTAACTTTCTCATTGAGAGAAAACTGTGAAAACTTAAGCTGTTGAAGTTCACTTACAGTCACAGAACTTATTTCTTGGGGATGCAAGGAGGCCATGGTTAAATTATTTAAATTTTCTGCAAAATAGAAGAACCGAAAAAAACAACAACTATGAATTAAATAGGATAGCTGGAAGCATCACAAATTCATCCCCGCCGAAAATGCGAGGTGGGCAGTGGCGGCTCATGGTAGGAAAAATACGTGAAGAGCTACAAGAGCAATATAAAAAGATATCTACTGTCTTTAATGAAAATCAGTTAATGAGAACTTACCTATTTGTTTATATATTAGATCAATTCTTCTTCCCTTTAAAGCTGGAAATTTGTCGATTATGTCGTCATAAAATGGTTGTTTCTTCGTGACATCAAGAAAATGTCTTTTTGAATAGAAATATTTGCCAAAGAAGCAAGTTTATCTGGAGAAATAGTGTTTCTTGAGTAAGTTTGTATAATTTTAAGGCAAAAAAAAAAAAAAAAAAAAAAAATCCACCACTCAGCGATCGCTTCGCTGAGTGGTGGAAAAAACAAAGGAATTACACTGAGGCTTGCAAAAAATATTCGACACTTAGAAATTTTAGAAAAAACTCTGCTGTAATACAAGATTCAAACGATATACTAAGCAATAGGAAAAACAGATTGAGAAATTTTATGCTTAATTTCTTCTGGAGCCCAGTCAAGTGTCCAGACATTACGCTTGCCACATCGTAACATTGTCCTATTGACTTCTGTTGATAATCAAACTGTTCCAAAATTTTGTCTAGCATTTTGTATAAAGCTTCCGACGTTCTATCTTCACTCACACCATGGAAACCCAAAAATCGCTTAACGAATACACCTTCCGAATCAACAGATCTTATTGTTAAAGAGCACTCGGAAGTCTGGTTATGTCTTCCCATCTACTTGAATCTAAAAGCATTGAACTTCATTTATTTCATTTTTGACGTGATCGTTTATATATTCAGAAATACATTCAATTAATTCGTTTTGAATAGTTTTTGAGTCACCTATGAAGACATTTTTTTAACGTGTCGTATTGATTTTGAATTTTAAAGAACTTCTTGATATCAACAGTGAAAGCAATTCCTTGAATTTCTACGATTCATCGAGTCAATGCCTTCGTCATGGTCACGGAATGCTAGTTCTTGTTTACTCAAATATAGTACTGCATCAATCATTGTCTGCAAGAAAAGTCTGTTTAAACGAACGCTTTCGTTGAAATGCATTTTCAAAAGCCTAGCATTCTGCCTCAGGGCATCGGCAATGGTGTTCTGATTCTTTTCAAAATTATTTACCATTAATTCGCATTTCAGGTGTTCGCTAGAATCACCACGTTTGTAAAGTAACCGTTTTATATTTAAGAAATCTGAAAATTGTCTTTATTCCACGCCGAATTTTTTTACTAAAAAATAAGCAGGGCCAAACAAAATAATTTTTGTAACACATAAGGGCTACAAAGCCATTTATATTCAGTAAACCAACAAATTTTAAAATTAATATTGTAAGATTTAGCGCTCTTCTTGATTTCTTTTTGGGCGACAATTGTCAGTGAACCTGCCGGTCGTCCTTAAAGTAAAGTGTCTCTTTTATTTTCAACTTTCCACAGATTGAACGGAGTTTGCAATAAATTACAAACAATGTTTTTTTTTTTTTTTGAGTGAAGGTTTAACGACCACCGTGAGCAACTCAATGGGCTATAAGCAGTCGCCCGTCCCTAATTTAGGGTCACTGGTTCCAGGGAAGGGAGAGAGCCAGTGCCGTGAGGCAAATACAACATCCATGCCTGACCGGGATTCGAACCCGGACCCCTTACGGACGAATGATCAGAGGCCAGCGCCTTAGACCACTGCGCCACCGGGGCGGCGACAATGTTGTTCACAGGATACATACTGAAAACTAAAACTATCACTATCAGTTAAACTGTACACGAAACTAAAGTAACTAATGAAGTTTTTAACAAATAATCACAAAATACGAAAAAACATATCTCTTTCAGAAAGTATGTACCAAAACACCCCAAGAAAAAATCCCTAGGGGATTGCAAAGAACCCTTGGCAACCCGTCCCGTTCCACTGCGATCTCTTCGTAAGGTCACGACTCCAGGTGCAGAGCCTCGACGTCTCATGATAAAACACTTCACTTGCCCGGCAGATGGGGAGGGGGACGTCACAGTTACCATGGCAACTCGGACGAAAAGTGCAGACTTCCAAGCATTCTCATTTCAGCTCTTCACTTGAATTGTTTTGCGTATAAGGACTTGTTTTCCGTATTGAACGCGCATTGTGAAGTGATATCTAATCAAAATTTTTAGTATTTTGGCACTCAATAAAGGCAAAAAAATAATATATTATGTAAAACTATTAAATAAAATCTTATTTCAAATAAAATAGGTGAAGAGGCACTTCACCTACTTCACCTGAAAAGCCGCCACTGGAGGTGGGCAAACTTCCGACTCAGGGTGGGCGATGCCCCTCCCCCTAGCTACGGGCCTGATTCATAGACGAGTGTAATGACCTCCATGCAGCTTGTTTACAACTTTGTTAAAATCTAGTATGTTGCTATATAATATTTAGTCTTTTCGACAACGCGGATACATTTTTCGTTAAAGACGTTTAGTCTAGTTAGTATTTCCCCACGAGGTTTTTCCAAATGAATAGGCCGCCCCGGTGGCGCAGTGGTCTAAGCGATGGCTTCTGACTATTTGTCCAAGGTGGGTCCAGGTTCGAATCCCCCGGTGAGGCATGGATGTTCGTTTGTCTTATAGCACTAGCTCTTTCCCTTCCCTGGAGGCAGTGACCCTAAATTAGGAACGATTGACCGCTTACAGTTACAGCCCACTGAGTTTCTCACGGTAGTTGTACCAAAACTTGCTTTTGTAGGTACGCCCCCCCCCCCCAATGAATGGTCTTGGTCTTCTTCTTGCTATGTCTATTTGCAGTGGCAGCTGGCAGAAACTGTTTTTCACTGACTTTCTGGCGTTCAAAGTTCGTCGCTCGCGCGTAGTTTAAAAGTTAAATTCTGTACGTTGCATTTAAATTTGCCGTGGATGTTTAGAGTATATGTCGATGCTCAACTTTTTGGAGAAAGGGGTAGTAATTTAGCTCGTATTTACCCGTTTTTACCTAATTCAGTAACATTTAGTTGTACATATTTGATGATTAGATAGATTTCCAGCTGTTGTTATTCAACTGTTCCTTACGTTCGGTAAAATTTCGCTTATAATATCTTATTTTGCTTTTAAAATGATTTTATAACTACTTTTTGTTACAGTGAGCTTATAAATTTATATTAGGCGTTCTGTTGTGTAGTGTAGTGCTTTCGTAGCTACAGAATAGTATGGGAAAAACCATACTGGGTACATATATATTGGTCACTGTCTTTAAGTGACTTTTAGTCAGCCTTCAGTCCTATTTTTCATGAAAAAGTGCTGTTGACGATATATTACTTTCAAAGATTCCAAATTAACAAAATATCCAGTTCCTTTTACATGTCCATTCAGTCTTTTTATTTGCTAAAATTTAATAGCTGCCTTGTGTTTTGCCAGAAGTTTTCACTTGCCTTTCTGCTTCTGTGTTTGCAGAGTTCTAGAGCATTCTGCACTGTAAATTATCCCTTTCTGTGGCATAATGGTTTTTTTTTTTTTTTTTTTTTGTTCTATTGAAAGTCATTTGCCTTTCTGTTTTCCTTAGGTTTGGAAGGTTTCAGACTTTCTACATTCTAACTTCTTGTGGAAAGGTAATATTTGCTTATTATGGCAGAATTTTTTAAAGCATAGTGCAAGTATGGCTTTCAACTCCAGATTTATCCTTTGCAGTTTTTTTAAAACACCCTTGATGCAGCATAACCCTCTAAGCAATTTTTTTTCTCTATTTTTACTGCTCTTTTATATTATTTTAGTAAATTCTTAACTATTGAAGCAAAGTAGTAGCTTTCTGGTAGAATTACTTTCACCTTTGTTTCGTGACAGTTTTCTTTTTCTTTTTTATTGAGGGTTTAACGACTACCATGAACAACTCAGTGGGCTATTAAGCAATCACCCGTCCCTAATTTAGGACCACTGACTCCAGGGAGGGGAGAGAGCCAGTGCTGTAATAAAAACGCAACATCCATGCCTCTCTGAGATGCGAACCCAGACCCATCTTGGACGAATGAGCAGAAGCCATCGTTTAGGTCACTGCGCCACCGGGGCGGCATTCACAATAGTTTATCAAATTGTATGAAATCTAGATTTTGTCAAGATTTTTCAAAGAAACAGAAATATGTTGTTTTTTTCCATCGAGTATTTTGACAGAAGATATGATGCAACGAAGGTGATACTATTTATTTCCAAAAATAATGGAAATATTTCCTCCCATAAACATTTGCGTTTAAGCGGGGGATGGGGGTGGGTCTGAAAATGGAAGTGACAAATTTGGAAATTTTTTAAGAATTGATGCATAGTGTTCAAAAGTATTCATACTCTCAATAATAAATACCATTTATCTAGAATAGTGAAAGCCCTGATGTAATGCATTCATGGTTCTCAGACTGAAAGTTCTTTCAGTGTGATGGATGAAATTATTGTCATCTGAAGGCATGAAAAAACAAAAGGGAAAGTGACAATGAAGAAATGAGAAGGGAAAGATATCAGCAGAAAGAAAAATTAAGCAATAGATGCTTTGCAACTGCAGAGTCAATAAAAAACAAATATGGCTGTGGAATTTGCTGAGAAGAAAGCAAGATTTGCCCTCAAGAGGGAACTTGAGCTGATGTTCTAGCAAGTAAACCAAAAAAAAAAAAAAAAAATGCTAGAGACAATGTCTCTTAAAATCATTTCATTTTGTTTTGAATTCAGCAATTTTGTTAATACAGTGATGTGCTCCAGTTTGCTATTTACATAAATAAATTAAAGTGAATAATTCTGTGTTGCTCATGCAGCATTATATCCACACTTTCTTTCCATGCACTCTTTCTCACCTGATTAAAAAGTTCAGCTCCCCCCCCCCCATTGGTCTTGTGTATGTGGGTTATGTGGGTAGCAATTTTTATTAATTTGCTTCTGAATTTCACGGCCTGTGGATTACACACAGTCGAATCAGATTAATATGATCACCTACCTGATAATGGGAATAACCACCCTTGTCTCTGATGACAGTGGTGAGACTGTGACATGAACACAATGGGACCCTGGAAGGTTGCCCGAGGGCACACGTGCCAAATCGGACTGCAGCAGAGCATGGAATTCCCAGAGATGATGTGGTTGTGGGTTGGCACGCCGAACCTGTCGATTCAAATAGGCCCACAAGTGCTCTATAGGACCGAGGTTGGGCAATTTCACTGGCCAAGGGAGGATGGAGATATCACTGTCGTATTCCTGAAACCAGTCACTTATTTCCTTAGCGATGTGGTACGACACATTATTCTGTTGGTAGACACCATCACCACCAGGGTAAATGTCCAACATGAAGGGATGCACGTGGTCAGCGAGGAATAAACCAGGGTAAATGCCCAACATGAAGGGATGCATGTGGTCATCGAGGATGGACAGGTAGCCATTGGCGTTCAGGGACCCATCCCAGGTCATACCAGGAAAACTTCCCCTAGATATGCTCACTGCCACCGCCGGCCTATACTTGACTTACAAGCATGTTCGAGTGTTGGTTCTTGTGTGTCTGACACCGTATCCCCCACCGTCCATCACTTCTGTGGAGTAGAAGTCTTGTTTTGTCGGAGAAGGTAACCTTTTTCCACTGTCCAATGATGATAGTCCCATGTGAACTGCAGGCGTCATTGCCGATGGACCTGGGTTAACATGGGTGCCTTGACCCAGCATCAACTCCGGAGACCCATGCGTAACAGTGTTTACTCTTCTGTTATCGGGGACTCGTACCTGGGTGCCCCAGTGTTCATTTGCATGATCAATTGCATGTTGATTGCCCTTTACCAGTCGACACAGGCGACGTTCTCCTCTGGGGTTGATGGCCTTTGGGGCTTCACAGTCATGATGTCGGGTGGTACTCGGTGTGCCAGCAGTCCATTCGTGGTACACCCTCACTACAGCACCTTACGAACAGCCTGCTGTTTCCGAGATGCTTCCACCCTTGGCATCGTAGCCCATGATCATTCCTTTTTGAACGTCCATCAAATCACTACCTCTGCCCATTGTACTCACATAACGCACTATGGCTCATCTGTCCTGGCTGGCAGCTCATATCGCCATGCGGTAGATTGTCACGTGCACTCTGCAATGCGCCTGGGTGGGTACACTGTAATTCCGGGGATGGCCATATTATTCTGTTATGACTGTGTATTTACACCACTGTGGATTATACAAAAAAAAAAAAAAAAAAAAAATCTCAATTTCATAATCTGAGTATGTGAAGGAAAATATGGTGCAACTTTTAACTTCAACAGATGACATTTTAATAAAATCTAAAATTGTGTTTTTGCGAGTAATGACTGGAAGAACGGGGAAAAAAAAAATTATATATGGATGAAATTTGAATTTTATTTAACAGCAAGTGGTTTGGGTAGCAAAAAGATGGCAGCTAAAGCACTAGATGTTACTTTTGCTCAAGCATCATCGTCAGGCATTATGTTTATGTGCCCTGGGGCAGAAACGGTGCGATGCCTGTCGCAGATTCTCGGGAAGGTGTTCAGACTGTTTTTCTTTTTTCTTAAATTAATTGTTTTTAAGATTTCTTTAATTTTAATAACAAAGGAAGAGAAATTTTCCTGCGTTTTTAACGTTGGCTCCCGTTTAAGGCGTAAAACTGCAATCGATAGATCACGCAGACCACTGTTCTCCACCCCACCAATTTTATTTTAGTTTTCATTCTTCTATATTTCTCAAACAGATAACTTCAACTTGATGAGATATAATTGCCTTTCTTGAGCTTTGAATCTTGCAAGCAATATTTTTTATGCACTTTTAACGCACCACGCATGTTTGATGTGGCATTTCAGAAGCTAATGGTCGCAATCTTTCCTTTTTTTTTCTTTTTCGGCATGGTGGCCTAAATTTTAATCTAACAAAGTTAAATTGAGGCTATTTCTTGTTCCTTTTTTTAAAGAGCCATATTTTAAAAGCATTTTCTTTGTTTCGCGGCCATCGTCGGCATTCTGTAAGTTGACATCACAACTTTTTTTTCTTTTTGATTCCAGATAGCTTCACTTCAGTTAGATTGATAAGGTGTTTTTGATTTCTGTTCTTCCTCTTGAATTTTTTTCAAAAACCATATTTTTACACATTTTTTTAAGTCCATCTTCCATTTTTCATACTCACATTATGAGGCTTTATCTCAGATTTTTTTTACTAAAAATATATTTTTACACATTTTTTAATGCCCCCTGCTTTGTTTCCAAAGCTGCATTACACGGTATTCCGGAAGCTGACAGTTGCATTTTTTAAAATTAATTTCTTTCCAAATAGTTTCATCTCAGATTGATGAGGTGAAACATTTTTTTTTGCTTTACAAGAACCCTTGCCGTTTTTCTCACTTTAATTTTATGGGGTTTAATTATATCAATGAAAATGCTCTAACCACATTTTCATAAATGCACTAAATTTTTCTTAAAACTGGTCGATTCACAAATTGGGTTTCAAACAAAAATCTTACCTCTGGATTCCTGTTTTACAAATCAAGTTAAATGTGGCCAAATTACCACTGTTTCCAAAGTTGGCATGATCCCTACACCCCTTCCCTAACTCGGTCACCTAAATAATCACCTGGTGAGGCCCCTAGTAAAACATAATTGCTGCAGGGAATAGTAAGAGCAGAGCAGAAAGTCTGTCAGGCAAAACATCCTTTGAAGGAGGGAGTTAAAGTTTAATCAATTAACTAAATTCAAAATAAAAAAAGTACAGATTTCAAATTATTCCTCATACTTTCTGACCATTATTTTTAAAAATCCAAAAGGATTTAAAGAATGTTTTAGTTCTGAATGAAATAATATAGTTCAAGTTCTTTCTGCATTTCTTGTCAGAGAAAAGCTAATTTGACTATTGCAACTAAGTACTAATTTGCATTATTAGCAAAATCTCATATTGACTCATTTTTTAAAACATCGCTTTGTCGCAGTGCAGAACAATAAATTTTATGGCAAAATTAACATTTAGACATCCCTTCACCTTGCAGACTGTTCTTAGGTTTTTCTTTCTGAGTTACAGACTACTGAAAAAGATTCTGCTCACTGGGTTTATGTGTATTACTTGAAATCTGAATTTGTTTGACCTAGCTCCTAGATCTGTAACATAGTTTTCCAGCTCATGAGGTCAAAATGCCCTCCAATAAGGAAATGAAATTGACTAAAAGGGTTACTTGCCATGAAAGGCTTTTTAAAAACTGCATAGGATGAATTTTAAAAATTTAGTCATACTTGAACCAAACTTAAAAATTCTTGAATCCCTAGTTAGAAACTTGGGCTTTTGGCCAGTCACTTGAATTCATTGTGGCTTTGATTACTTGATGAGGCAAGGGTGTTGTATTCATTCTGTGGCGTTAGTTTTGTCTCTGGCCTAGAACTGCTGACCTTGAATTAAAGAATGATAATCCCTTATAACCTAGGTGTTTACAGAAGCTGTTCAATCTCAAACTAAAAATCCTCCCCAAGTTTAAAGAGCAGGTAAATTCCATTTTGCTTTATGAAGGACAGAAGGAGTAATTTATAGTGTAGAATTGTCTAGAGATCTTACGTACCTGAGTGAAAGGCAGATATTAAAAATATACATGCCAAATAGAACAGGCCTGGATAGTCATTCAATACACTGGACATTTCTACAAATTGGACTCTGAAAATAATAGGTCATAAATAGGATAGTAGTTTTTCTTATGACAGTTAGAAGAACTGGAAATTGAAGAGAGAAAGGGAGACAAATAAATTGCCACATTAGTTCATCATTTAATCAAGACACAGCCCCTTCTTCAACTATTTCAGAAAAAGGCAAGGTTTCCAGCCCAGAAAATTCAATGAAAAATAAATTTTACTTCTGTAAAATTCCGTTAAAAATACATGAAATATTTTTTTAGAAATTACCATATGCATTCTGTTATTATTCTGAATGTTGATTTTGAATTTGTCTAATTTGCTCTATATCCACATTAAGTGTTTAGAATTGCAGCTTTTCATAAGGATCTATATCAGTATGTAGAAAAATCTTCAGAAAACTTTTGTATATACAGCACTTATATTGAAGAACATGCAGACCACCAAAACTTGCACATAAACTTTTTCCAAGAAAAACTAAGTTTCAAAAATCTTAATTAATTTAATAAAATAGATTCTACACATAAGAAAGTGAGTAATTTTTTAGAAGGCAAAGGCACTAATTTCTATGAATTCTAAGCAACCTAGTGCAATCATTCTGCCATTCTACTGCACCGTACTATGTAAACTGACATTTCAGGCAGGAGAAATATTTCATTTTTTTAATTTATCATCATCCATTATCAATCCACTGCTGGATGAAGGTCTCCCCAAATTTCTTCCACAGTTGTCTGTCTTGGGCCTATCTCCTCCATGTCACTCCAGCATCCTTCCATCTCCCATGGGGTCTTCTTCTGGGTCTTTTCCTGTCCCTCGAAATCCAGTCTAAAATTTCGGTTGTCCATCGGTGGTCCATTCTTCTGGCAACATGTCCAGCCCATTGCCATTTCAGTGATTTCACTCTGGTCATGATGTCATCCACTTCTTCATTTTCCTTATCCACAAGTTACACCAAGCATGCATCTCCCTATGCTACTTTGAGTTGTCTGCAGTCTTTGTATGTCTTTTTTAGTTAAGGTCCATGTCTCGGCTCCATACGTAAGCACTGGCAGGATGCATTGATTAAACACTTTTCTTTTAAGACATAATGGCATACTGCTCTTAAAAATTGTACTGTTTCTTCTAAAAGCTCTCCATCTAAGTTTTATACGCCGATTAATTTCTTCATCAATGTGACCCTCACTCGATATCTTTTGCCCAAGATAAATGTAGGAATCGGTTGTCTCCAGATTTTCTCCATCAATCGCCAAATCTTCCTTTCTTGTAAAAGCATTGTACATCCCTTTTGTCTTCTGAAAGTAAATTTTTAATCCCACATCTTTACTCTTGTCAGCAAGTTCTTGGATCATACTCTGCAGTCTGAAGGGGTAGTTGCAAAGATAACTATGCCATCAGCAAAATGAAGGTGAGTTAAGTAATCTCCATTAATCTTTATCCCTTTGTTTTCCCAGTTCAATGATCACAAGACATTTTGCAATGTGGCATTAAAGAGCTTGGGAGATATGGTGTCACCTTGTCTCACTCCCTTTCCAATTCTTATTTGTGCTGTATCCTCGAATATCCAAACCTTTGCACTTGCATTTTTGTAGATGTTATTAATAATGCTAATGCTTTATTTATATCATCTACTCTATATATAAAGTGGGAAAATGCGACTGTGTCTGTCCATGAATTGTTTGGCTATATCTAAATGACATAGAGATCTGAAAATTGGCACGTTCAGTGTTTAAGCTAGATTTTTTTCTCTTGTCGCAATTTGGCTATTTTGTCAGCAAAAGTTGTAGCAAAATGCTATGCAGATAAACAAATTTACTGTTCTATTTTTTGCTATATTTACATGTGGAAATACAAGCACAGTGTATTGGCTAAATAAAATTTTGTTCTTTAAATAGAATTCAAGAATGAAAACAAATTGGCTTTTACAGTTCTAATTTTAATAAAAATAATTACATTTGTTGATGCATGCAGTTTGTGAAAATATATAGAGCAAGAAGGGGACTGAGTAAAGTAACAACGGACTACACACCGGCCGACCTGTTGATCTGAACCGAAACGGCAAGAGCTACTTCTGCAGTTGCTGCAGCAACAGCAGCAGACTGCCAAAGAAACAAACGAAGTCACTTTCCTTATCCATTGCAGCAAAGCCCTTGTGAAAGGTGCTCTCGAGGCTCACAGGTGCTTTTTTGCAATAGGAGAAAAGACAATAGGAATGGGAAAGCAACAGCAGAGCAAAACAGCATGCGACAGTGTTGATGGAAATGAAAAATGGCGGGTAGGATACCATATCAGCAAGGCAAAGCTGCAGTGATGGAACAAAACAATAATAGGGATAAAAAATCCAACACAAGGGTTAAACCGAGGTGGGCATGATGATGGAAAAAAAAAAAAAAGACTGGGAAAGAAACCAGGGCAGCGAGGCAAAGCAGCGATGACAGAATGAAAAAATAACAGGGATGAAAAACAATTCAAGGGCAAACAGTGGTAGTGGGATGATGAAAGAAAAACGACTGGAAATATTCACTCTTTGATGATTCAGTGGGGACTTTTTGTTGCAAAATTACCAACTCTATCAGGATTTGGTGAAAATGCGAACAACAGCTTTAACTCTGGGCATGCTGACAGGCCTTAAGGTCCGTATCATCATCATCATCATCATCATTGTCAACCATTATCAATCCACTGCTGGACGAAGGTCTCCCCAAGTTTCCTCCACAACGGTCTGTCTTGTGCCAGTCTCCTCCATGTCACCCCTGCATACTTTCGAATTTCATCCACCCATCTCCCATGTGGTCTTCTTCTGGGTCTTTTCCTGTCCCTTGGAATCCAATCATACCTAGAAAAGTCCAAAAACCAAAAAACTCAAAATGACGACTTTGGAACATTGTCTGCTTGAATTTTGTTCACATATTTTTTTGACCACTTCTAAATGACCCAGAGACCTGAAAATTGGCATGCTGATAGGTATTAAAGTCTGGAAACCTGGAAAAGTCAGAAAATCAAAATGGCAGCTATAGAAAAAATGGCTGCTTGAATTTTTCCAATACTTTTACATCACCAAAATTCAAAAGGGTGACTTAGCTCTACTGATAATTTTAAAGGTAATTATGCTAGAAACATTGAAATGCTGTAAAAATGCCATGACATTTTTATTTAAAATTAAGGAGCGCCAAAGCCTGCTACCGTTTTTCATCAAATCGTATGTACTGATGTCACAACCCTGTTCTAAATTGTAAAACAGTTATGGATCTTATTATTTTTTTTTCCTTTAATTACTTTTCCCTTTCTTTAATTTTATGTTCAAGAAATGAGTTTATAGATTCACTGTTTAGAGAATGGGCATGACTGCTAGTTTGCTATAAGTGTGTTTAGCAGTTCATGTCATATTCAGCAGAAAAGACAACATCCTGTTTGTTTTGTTTTTGTATGACTATCAAAACTATAGATTAACATAAATTAGATGACAGCTATCATCCACAAATGTGGCCCCCAAATGTGGGAGGATTACAGCTATGATGTAACTGGCAGAAGATCACAAAAGTTTTTAATGTTCTTCTTTCCACACCTTTTTTTTTTTATTCATGTAACTACCTTTACAAATGATTAAATTTTTAAATTGTGGCAAATGAAGATTTCCCAAGTATATATAGGCAATTATGAACTTGTATTAGTTACACAAAAAAGCACATTTTTTTTTGTGAGGAAATTGCTTTAAATTAATAAAAGAAACAATTCCTAGTAAAAGTAATTTTTCTTTAAATATTTCTTCTTTGAAATGAATTCTCAAGAATGTGACACCTTTTAGTGGAAATTGCTTTAAATTAATAATATAAACAATTCATGGTAAAAATAATTTTTCTTTAAATGTTTTCTCTTTGAAATAAATTCTCAAAAATTTTATAAATTGCTCAAAAAGTTAAGAAGGACAAAAAATAGAAAAAGAAGAAATAGCACATTTAATTATGGGCAACGCAGAACACACAAGCCCCACGCCAGGCATCATGGTGTGGAGAGCGATTAGCTATCACTCTCATATGAGTCTGGTGTTTGTACAGGGTACACTGAATAGATTTACATATATCAGCGACATCGTGCAGCCAGTCGTCCTGCCATTTTTTAGTGCAATCTTCGATGCAATATTCCAGCAGGATAACACCCGCCCACACTCTGCCCGGGCAACTCAACATGCTCTTCAGACTGCATAAACTCCCTTGGCCAGCACGCTCTCTAGACTTGTCTTCGATCGAGCACTCTGGGATTGTATTGGACAAAGACTTCCGCTGACCCCGGCAAGCAGCGACCATCACTGAATTACATGTCGAAGTTGAAAGCACATGGAATGCTATCCCCCAGCGGGATATCCAGCATTTGTAGGACTGATTGTATGCCAGATTGGAAGCTTGTCTTGCTGCTGGAGGAGGTGCAACACCCTATTAAAATGTGCCTTTTGTACACTGTAATATGCATTAAAAAGTAAAATAAACATTGAATCACTTCACAGGTGTGATCACTTTCCTTTTGTAACAAGTTGCTGTTACGACATAAATCCCATAGATGTCCCAGTCATCTTATTGGAAAACTAAAACCTCTTCTTCACCTCAAAAAGCCAGACAAGTCAAAGCAAATGTGAAGATGATATAGACTTTTCTTTTATGTCAAAGGTTTGGTGTATTTTGAATTTGCTCTGACTGTGCAAACTGTGAACCAGACTTTGAAATGAAATTTAGCAATGAGAGTGTCAATCCCGGCTGCTGCATCATGCTAATGCATCTGTGTATTTTATTTGTCGATCCATGAATTTCTGATGAGACACCAAATTTTAATAGCACCAAATGTGCTTTATTTGCCTGATTTGGCTTTCTGTGACTTCTTTTTAATTCTAAGATTGAAAAATTCTGTTAAGGGATAAAGATTTGTGTATGCATATAGCATCATCAAAAATGCAACGTACAATCTGAACAAAAGGAGACTTCAAACATGATTTATGAAGAGACAGAAATGCTAGGACCACTGTATTAGCTGAGAAGAATAGCATTTTGAAGAAGATACATTCAATTACCTTGTAAGTGTTTGCACTTTGATTTATAAATATATTCCTGATACTTTTTGAACAGATCTGATATGCCCCATCTCCATCTATCATTGTGGTATGTTAGATTGTGTGAACCTATCTATCTGTATGAAAGAAGTACTGACTAAGTTATCTTGCCTCCCTCGTTGGCCTCAGGCTACCTACTTTGTTGCGTCTGTGAACACATTTTCTTTCTCTTTCACTTCTTTTTTTGAGGAAATGAAATACAATGTTAATTTTCCTGGAGCTTTCCTTCCCCCAAAGTGCTGTGTTTCCCATTAAACAAAGGAAGCAGCTGCTTAGAGCAACAGTTAACGATGGGTCAAAATTTTGCTCTTTAAAAATTTCATGAAGCACTTTTTTTTTTTTTTCGTATGAATGAAATGTCTACAGACAACTTTGAGAAACTATTTGTATATTTTTGTCTTTGTATTGTGAGTAGTGAGAAGCACCAGTGGCATTGATACGGCTAGGCAAATTTCACGAAGCACTTTTTCTTTTTTTTGCATGAATGAAATGTCTACAGACGACTTTAAGAAACTATTTATATATTTTTGTCTTTGTATTCTGAGTAGAAAGAAGCACCAGTGGCATTGATATGGCTAGGTAAATGTAGTACACCCAATAATTTTATGAGGGGGGGGGGGGGGCAGTTCCTATCCAAAATATTTTAATGTGAATTAAATAAGCATTTATAATGTAACAATTTGCATTACTAAGCATTTGAAAGATACTAAAATAATTTATCTCTAAATTTATGGAAGTTTAATGAGGCAGAACAGCCAAATGTGCAATGTGAATATGCTAAATTTTAAACATTATGTAAATTTTCTCTAGCAAAAAGTTCACAAAGGGGCACCAAAGTGGTGCTTTGCTTCAGGGTGCAAACATGCCATGAGCTGGTGCTGATCACAGTATTTATGTGCAGAATTTTTCAGTGTGAAACCTGTAAATGTTTGAAACCATATAGTTTTGCAAGTCATAAAAAATAATGTAAAATTGTTTTGGAATTTGTTTAATCTAGCAGGAGTAGAATGAATGTGTATTTTATTATTGATCAGCAGGAGGGCTCCAAAATTACGCTTGCTGGCTCACCATTGGCGACCACAATTTCAGTACTTTTACTTATTCTGTTTTGTTGTAGAATGAGCAGCATTTTTTTGAAATACATACATCAAGAAAGAAATTCATGAAAGTTGCTGAAATTTACAGCAAAGAAACTAGCAAAAAGAAAAAAAAATGTCACAGGCAAGGTTAGGATAGAGGTGAAGGCAGGGTATGAAATTTGGAGGTGTTTTGCATTTGACTAGGCATAAGGTGTACTAGGTCACTAGGTCAGCAAGATATCAGCGGCTGGGGATTGATGTGTTAAGTGCTGTTGTAATGAAGAGGAAAGTGAAAGGGGAACCCAGAGCAAGTGACTAATCTGCAACAGGCGTGGGCTTCTATTCTAAGCACAAGAGGAGAAATGCTCAGTTACTGACTATTCTCCATTGTCAGAAAGTCTACCAAAAAATAAAAAAATAAAGCTTCAAAAGATAAGACACAACAATCTTAGTTGCTGTTTTTAATAATACACGAGACAAAAGCAATTCCTGATAATTAAATGAACCATTTTTTTAGAGCTGTGAATGTGTCTTTGTGTGGTTTAAATCCTAACAAACTCTTCATTAAAAAACTCACTCTCCATCAAAGTTGACTTCCAGAGTTGGCTATTAGAAAATATTGCTGGCTATGAGATTTTTAGAAATTTTTGGAGTTCTGATCAGCAACATTGTTAGCCAGGAATATTTATGTCTGGTGCAGAATTCCAAATTTACGATTCCCGTCTAAGTTCTGAACAATCTTCCATATAGCTTGTACCATTGTTGCTAAAATGTTTCCTTAAGTTCTCATATTCATCTTAATTATACAGGAAGCAATTTTTAAATTTTGTTTTTCAAAATTTTACTGTGCATTAAAACTGTATTTTTAATTTTATTTAAGCACAAATGGATGCTGCACCACTGCCAGTAATTCAAGTTTATCCAAATGTGTACAAACTGGAATTGGAATCTCATAACTTTGAGGAGATTCATCATCTATTTGTTGAAGATGTGTTCCAAGGTGTTAACAGCAGCAAAGTCGACTCTGCTCTTGTCTCATACATTACTCATATTATTGAACCTGTTGGATGGAAGGCAGTTTGGAGAGCAACAAAGGACTCCAGTAAACTAACGACAGAGTGTGATTTTGTTGTAGAAGTAAGTAATACTTCTCACTTTTTAGTGTGCTTAATGACTATTACATTTTGCAGGGAAGATTTCAGTTTTTGGTAGGGATTTTGGATGTATAAAATTATATGTGAAACTAAACAAATTTCTTTTTATTTAATTTCAAAATTAAATGCAATACGTACTTGATTTTTATTGTCTGTAGCACTGACACAAAATTTTAAATATTTCTTAAAAAAGCTATTGAAAAATGAAATTCACAAATTTTCCTTGGTTACATATTGTGTCTTTGTAGAATAAGACACCTACATTACACAAGAGGAAGGCTTTTATTTTGTATAAAAAATGCCCTTTTTTGCCTATTTGGGCTAAGGAAACAGTTGTAATCACAGTAACTTAATATAAGTACTGCTTATAGTCGTGCGTACAGATGAATGGTGCTTGTGAATATCATAAATCTTGGACTAAAGGATCAACTCCTTATCACATCTAGTAAAAATTATTGCTTCAGTTGTGTTCTCCATCCAGATGTGAGTTGTGTTTTCCACCTTGGAACATCCAGATTTTTTAAGGGTTTTAACTTTTAGTACCAAACTGTGAGCATGCCATCTAGAGAGTTTAATGCTATTATTGGTATATTTTCACTGTATTCCAGTGAAACATTCCCACTCCAGCATGATGAAAATTTTCAAGTTTTCTGAAGGAAGTGGTTACATGGAATACAGTGAAAATGTGTCCGATAATCAAGGTTTGAAAAAACCCAGCCCACTTGTTGGGGGGGTGTTGGGCTTTTTCAAGTACTGTTGCAAAAAAACAAAGATGCGACAATCAATGAGTAAATTCTGTCTTAAAAGCATTTAAAGGGCAAAAGGAATCTCTTGATAAAACAGTGGCTATTTTTTTTATGTTGCTAACATACCAATAAATGCAGCAGAATTGGATCAGTTTAAAATTGATTGAAACACTGAGACCTGGACATCAACCACCCTCAGCAAAAGCCATTGGTGGAAAACTGTGTATCAATACTGCAGCAGGAGAAACTGAATCTCTGCTGTCAGAAAAATAAAATTGGGCAGTTTGACTCTCACCATAGATGGTTGGTGCAGTGTGAAGAATGTGCCAGTCCAAGCTATTAGTGTCCATACCAGAACAGAGTTTTTTTGCTGTATGCTGATGATACTAGATCAGAAAAGAAAACAGCAAAGTACTGTGCTTCTAAATTAGAGGCAGCCATAAAGGAGTGTGAAGAAAAATTTGGAAAACCTGTTTTTGCTGTTGTAACTGAGAGCAAAAACAAAATGATAAAAATGTGGAAAATTTTAAATGAAAGATATCCAACTCTCATAGCATATGGATGTTCATCACACCTGTTGAATTTGTTAAAAAGATGTTTCCTCAAAGACTGTTTTAAAGAAGATTGTGGTGGTGCAAAACTATTTTCGTAACGTAGGCCTACATCAACCACACGGATGGTTCAAAGAAAAGTCTGGCTTAATTTCACAACTACCTAACGAAACAAGGTGCAACTTTCATCCTGATTGTGTTAAAACATTTGTGGGCGTTTATCACAAATACAGAGAAATATATTAAGAGCATATTGAGGATTTTGATCAATCTATTTAAAAAATCTTGGATATGAAGCTATGAATCTGGAAAAGCAGTTATCCATTGTTGCTAGCACACTGGACACACTTCAGAGAGAGACACAATGTCTGTTTCAGTTGCTGTTCAAATATAGCAGGATTTACTACAAGAAGAAATCCTGCAGCCCTACCATCTAGATTTTGAAAAAGGTTTGAACAAGCAATTCTTGCACCACATTTTCTAGCAAACCTCATGGATCCGAAATACAGAGGTAAGAAACGTAACCAAGAACAGGAGAGTATTGCAGAAGAGTGGATATCCAAATTTTCCCCCCCCCCGATTACACAGTCGAATAATATATGACCACCCCCGAAATCACTTTGTATTCACCAGAGTGCATGGACAAGGTCAACCAAACAGAGATATAAGCGGCTGGCCAGGACAGATGAGCCATAGTGCATAACGTGAGCACAATGGGTAGATGTAGTGATTTGATAGATGTTCAAAAAAGAGAGATCATTGGTTACCGTGCCAAGGGTGGAAGGAAGCATCCCAGAAACAACAGACTTTGGGGGCTGTTTGCAAGGTGCTATAGTATGGGTGTACCAAGATTAGACCACCGGCACACAGAGTACCTCCTGACATCATAACTGTGGAGCCCCAAAGGCCATCAACCCCGGAGGAGAATGTCACCTCCGTCAACTTGTAAAGGGCAATCTACACGCAACAGTGCAGCAATTGATCATGCAACTGAATGCTGGGGTACCAAAGTACGTGTCCCAGATAACAGTAGAGTGAACCCTGTTACGCATGGGTATCTGGAACCGACGCTGCGCCAAGGCACCCATGTTAACCCAGGGCCATCGGCAATGATGTCTGCAGTTCGCATGGGACTACCATCATTGGACAGTGGAAAAAGCTTGCCTTCACCGACGAATCGAGGTTTCTACTCCACAGAAGTGACAGGCGGTGGTGAACACGGCGTCAGACACATGAGAACCAACACCCGGACACGCTTGTTGGTCAAGTACAGGCCAGTGGTGGAAGTGTGCATGTCTGGGGGATGTTTTTCTTGTATGCTCTGGAACCGCTGGTACCACTGGATGGGTCCCTGAATGCCAAGGGCTAGCTGTCCGTTCTTGCAGACAACGTGCATCCCTTCACATTGGACGTTTATCCTGGTGGTGATGGTATCTAAAGGACCATGCACTCTGTCACGTCGCTAAGGCAGTGCATGACTGGTTCCAGGAACACGACAGCAATGTCTTCGTTTTCCCTTGGCTGGTGAAATAGCCCCAACCTCAATCTCCTAGAGCACTTATGGGACTATTTAGATCCACAAGTTCAGCTTGACAACCCACAACCACGTCATCTTCAGGACCTCCATGTTCTGCTGCAGTCCGAATGGAAACATGTGCCTCGGGCAATCTTCCAGGGCCTCAACGAGTCCAAACCAAGCCATCTTACCACTGTCATCCCATTATTAGGTAGGCGGTCATATTATTCTGATACAACCATGTATTTGCCAGGTGTAATGGCTTTCAAAATGAATGACACAGACAGTTACCTAACATCAATGATGAAAGAAAGTGTCATCAGCCAGTTTTCTTCTATAAAAGGATGGCAAGTTATGGCAAAAAAGTCTGAAAAGGATTCAATTTAAAATTGCATGTAGGATTTTGTAACTTTTATGTATGCCTACATTCAGCACCAGCTTCATCTGCCTCCATTGAGAGAATTTTCTCTATGTTCAACTAGTTTGGAATAAGTTACGGATAAGGCTTGGGATAGAGAAAGCCACAAAACTTGTTCAGTTTATACCTTTTTTGGATCAAAATTTCCTGTAGATTGGTAATTTTGTTTCTGGCTTAAACCCCTGAGATTACATTAATTAGGTAACAGGTTGGAAACGTCGTCAAAGCACGGTAATATTTTGTTGCCAAAGCGCACACACACCATATCCCCAAATTATCTTTTATAAATGTAGGATTTAAAAACGTCTTTATTTACAATTTTAAAAACATGGTAGATAAAAGCTCTGGCAAGCACTTTCGCGACCACTATGGCTGTATCTTCAGGCCGATGAGTGAAACCAGAATTAGAACGGTAATACACATTAGTCATTGCCATTCACTACAAATTATTACCAGTCTTTGTAATTACAGTACAATTTTAAAAATCCGCACTCCTAAAATCCGCAATTCCCTAAAATCCGCATGGATTCAATCGTCGGTTAAAGTTACAGTTAACAGACGGGTAAAAAAAAAAGGTTTCAGAAATTGAAATTTTTTATTTTCCAGCTAACATAAAAAAAAAAATATGTTTAAGATCTTTTCAAAGGTTTTTAAAAGCTTTGTGTTTTCTCTATTTGAAAAATAATACTAATGATATACTTTTTTTTTTTTTGGTCAAAAATGATGGTACAGTATTGAGAGATTGAAGTTCAAATAAAGCACATATCAAGCGGCCAATCTGGCAACTTAGCATTGCGTGTTTGCATTTTTTCCCGGTACAAGTGCTGTGAGAATCTGTTTTTTCAGGTCTTGTTTCACGTCTTAAGGTGAAATTTTTTTGAATAATTGTTTGGAAATTTGAAAAAATAGCAGGAGTGAAGAGAAAGCACAGCTCTTTAACGATTCAGCAGAAAGTGGACTTGTTGCAAAAACTTTAATGACGGCAGTGAACCAAAGCATGTTGCGGAGATTTTTGGCATTGCTGTTTGGACTGTGTACGATATTAAGAAAAACTGAGACAAGATATTGCAATTCTATGTAATGAGTGATAGCAATTCTGAAATTGCTGATCGCAAAACGATACATGAAGCCAGAAACTCCACCCTCGATGCTGTTGTTTACGAGTGGTTTCGGCAAGTAATGATGGTATGCCAATTACAGGTCCACCCTTATGCGAAAAAGCCAAGCTATTTCATCAGCAACTGAAGATTGATGAACCTTGTAATTTTTCAGTTGGATGGCTATCCCGTTTCAAACAAAGACATGGAATTCGTTACTTGAAATCCTGAGGGGAGCAAGAATCGGCAGATAAGGTAGCTGCAGAAGAGTTTCTGGATGTTTTTGCCAAATTTGTCCAGGAGGAAGCTCTTTCTCCTGATAAAATTTATAACATGGATGAAACTGGACTTGTCTGGCATTGTCTACCAAGACATACTCTAGTGTGTGCGATGAAGTAGGACCTTCCGGTGGTAAGGAAGGCAACGAAAGAGTAGCTGTTGCTCTTTGTTCCAGTGCCTCTGGAAATCATAAGTGTAGGCCATTTGTGATTGGAAAAAGTGCTTGTCCTAGGGCTTTGAAGGGCTTAAAGGTCTTACCCGTGATCTACCACAGTAATAAAAAATCATGGATGACCGAAGATCTCGCTACAGACTGGTTCAATAATCACTTTGTTAAAGACGCTAGGAGGCACTGTGTGGAGGTCAGACTTGCTCCAGACTGTAAAATTTTGTTGGTATGAGACAACTACATGGCACATCCTTCAGATTTAGCTTCAAATAATGTTACAATTATGTTCTTACCCCCAAACATAACTTCATTAATTCAGCCCATGGAACAGGGCATAGTTAACAGTTGGAAATGCAACTACAAAGGATAATTACTAAGGAAACTGTTGAACTCTGATAAATCGTTTCAAACAATCAAAACGTTCATTAAAGATTTCACAATGAAGGACTGCCTGTACTCAATAGCAGGTTCATGGAACAATGTGAAACGTTCTACTGTGATAGACGCATGACATAAGTTATGGTCAGCATCAATATTTATTGACTCTGAACCCGGGGATTACGAGTTCAAAGGTTTCATAGCTTTGAAGGCCACATCAAAGGCTACAGAGCTTCTAGCATATGCCAAACAAGCAAATGTGTCAATGATGAATGCATTTAGAGAAGAAGATATAGTTGAATGGTTGGAATCTTCAGACAAGAGTGAAGTCCAAATGATGACTGATGATGAAATCATAGCTAGTGTGATTAATCCTGATGCAGGCGATTCAGACACTGACAGCGAGGATTCTGCTATCAAAAAAATATCCTTAGGTGATGGAATTTGGTTGGAAGAACAATACATACATTTTTTAGAACAGCAGAAATGTGTTTCAGCACAGGAAGTAATGATGATTTATAGACTTCAGGAAAAACTTCAGTGAGAGAAACCAAATTTAAAACAATTTACCATTGATGGAATGTTTGCCAGCCAGAATGTTTGATTGACACATACAGTATTTGGTAAATAAAAATTCAAAAATTAAATTAATTAATACAGTATTGTATTATGAATTTGTTCCCTATATTTTACTTACTTATTAAATACTGTATATATCTATATAAATTCCAAATACTACTAATTACAGTATCAAATACATATTACTAATTAAAGCCTATAATTCGTACATACATACCATCCTATTTGAACTAGTATTATACAATACGTATGTACTAGTAAACACACACAGGTTCTCTAAAATCCGTAAAATTCTACAATCCGCACAACCTCTGGAACCAAGTTGTGCGGATTTTCGGAATTGTACTGTACTTAGTTTCTTCCTCCTGTGAATACTGTAAAACCAGATTTCTCTAGGTGGTGGCACATCCTCATTACAGCATTTTGGTCCAAGTTTTATGATATATAGACTCTCAGTAAAGAGCATAGAGCGTTTATTAGAAGCTGTCCAGCTGTCGATAGACGGCTTCTAATAAACGCTCTATGCTCTTTACTGAGAGTCTATGTATCATAAAACTTGGGCCAAAATGCTGTAATGAGAACGTGTCTGTATACATTCCCACCGCCTGAAGAAACCTGGTTTTACATTATTCACGGGAGGAAGAAACTAAGTCAAGGACTTGTAATAATTTGTAGTGAATGGCAATGACAATGTGTTTCATTTACATTATGTATATTACTTGTGCTCCTATCTGTCACTATTTAACCATGTGCCATTCTAATTCTGGTTTCACTCATCGGCCTGAAGATGCGGCCATAGTGGTTGCAAAAGTGCTTGCCAGAGCTTTTATCTACCATGTTTTTAAAATTGTAAATAAAGACGTTTTTTAAATCCTACATTTTAAAAAGATAGTTTGGGGATATGGTGTGTGTGCTTTGGCTCCAAAAACTCAGAGGTTTAAAAATATTTGAAAATTGTGTGCGACACGAAACTATGATAATTTTAGACTACTTTTGTGGTTCTAGTAAAACACAAAGCAAAAATTACTTTATTATTCGTACCATTATTTAATTTTTAGGCTATCTTTGTATAAAATAGGCTAGTCAAAAACCATTGCAGTTTACATGCCACACACAAATAATATCTCAGGCAAATTTTATTTAAAGATAATATTTTAGTTAGAAGCTAAGTATGTTATATTCTGTTTCTCTATTTTTTTTTCTATGGAATGAATAGGTAATGTTGGTCTATTCTATAGTTATTCTTTATAGGTGGAAAGCTATTTATATGCAGCCATTTATTTTCAGGATTATTGTTTAATTTTATTTCAGATCAATTGCTTTGTCAGCTGATCTGAAAGAATAGTTGTGTTGCTAAATAATTAAATCGGTCAACCATCACCTTTGAGAATGCAAGAAAGATAATCTAGTCATTATTCCTATTGTTATTAATTGTAAAAGAAAATATTTTATTGGGTGCTGATTAAATTTGGAATATTGTAGAAGAAAAAATAGAATCTAATTTTGAAAAAACCCACGGGTTTTTTGGTGGGTTTTTCCAACTGGGCCCACCAGGGAAAACCCTGCCAATAATAGCATTACAATGCCTACCATGTATTTATGAAGAATTATTTCTTTGGGGAAATTCGTTTTCTAATTGTATATGGCATAGAGAGCTTAATATTGCAGACAGATGAATTATAGTTTATGATTTGGCAAAAAGTGGCATCAGTTGTTTTAGAACCTATTGATTGTTTTGGTAGCAACTCATAAATTTCAAAATTCATGTTGTTGATGCAGCAATATTGGGGAAGGAGAGTGCAAATACATCATGCTTACATAGCTTTTTTATGAGATTTGTTGCTTTGAATATCTGTAAAAATACTGCAGTGTGCTAACATCATGGGAAACATCGTTCTGAAGATAGTCATAGGATGTACAAAAATAGGCTGTTAGCTTTGCTTCCTCTGGATCAATCAACTGTTATATTGTTATATGAAAGCAAGCATTCACATAATTTACATTTAAACTACTGCGCTTTGGATCCAGAGTTTTGTGCATGTATGTTGTCCAAAAGTGACTATCATTTCAAACCTGTCAAAAGTTCAACCATCATTTTGCCTCTAGAAATTACTGTTAATTAAGTGAAAATTTCCAACTAAAATAGCAATTACTTCATCTATTATGCTGTCATTATTGTGAATGCCTATGAGGGCTCAGTTTTCTTCTAAGTTATGCTTATGAATTTTTATGAATATATTCTGTGTACGTAATAAAAATGAATTTGGACTATTGTAAAAGCTTTTCTGATCCTTTACAAATTTATTGAATTCTGTTGTGTGATTGTTAAAAGAAGGAGTTATCTTAATAAAAATTACCAGATGATATCATTAATCAATGAAATAAACATTTAGCATTTGCAATAATATTTATTGATATTGGGTCCCAAAATATTGCCTAAAAATCTAAAAACAATTTTTGCATCTGTTGACATATTTGAAAACAAAGTTAAGGAAATTATTAAAACAAGAATTAGAAAAAAATATTAAGAGTAGAATATGCTCTTCTCTCTCTCTCTCTCTCTCTCTCTCTCTTTTTTTCTTTTTTTGCTTTTTTTGCTTTCATAGAATTTGAAAACTTGGAGAGCTCTCATTTCATCATTTGTTGGATGTTTACTGGATTTTTGAATTTCAGCTTCATCTGATTGAACTTTTACATCTCGGTAGTAATTGATTACATGGCTATTTCTAGACTTTTATGCACTATAAGTATCTCAAAATTATGGGGTTTTGCTAAGGAATAAAAGGATATTTATAAGTCAAATTTTTGAGTAGTATTCCTCAGGACTACAGCTGCAGTAGGTGTTACCATTCATTAGGTAAATTCTAACCTTTCAAAGCATTTAATGTTGTACCTCTTCTCTCTATTTCCAATCCTTCTGAAAATTTTCTTTTGAAAAAGTGCTGTTGATGTGTCAGAAATTCTACAGTGTCCCAAACCACTTTATGTCCTATATTTTGAACGTCTGTCCAAACCTGTTTTGTTTGTCATATTTTTAATTGCAGCTTAATGTTCTGCCAATCTGAGTTTAAGCTTGGTACAGTGCAGAGAATCTGATTAAGCTTAAAATCAAATTGGCAGAACATTAAGCTGCAATTAAAAATATGATAAACAAACAACTTTGGATAGACTTGTTCAAAATATGGGACAATAAAGTGCTTTGGGACACTGTAGAATTTCTGACACATCAACAGCACTTTTTCAAAAGAAAATTGTCAGAAGGACTGGAAATACAGACAAGAGGTACATCATTAAATGATTTGAAAGGTTGGAATTTACCTCATGAATGGCAACACCTATTATAGTTGCAGTCCTGAGGAAGGGTAGGAGTACTACTAAAATTGTGACTTATAAATATCCCTTTATTCCTTAGTAAACACCCATAATTTTCAGATATTTATAGTGCATTTTAGTCTCTTAGTTGTGGGTTTTTATTTTGTTTACTCAAAACAAAATAAATTTTATGAAATACACAAAAGATTTCAAAAAAGTATCATTGATATAAGGGTGTCTTAAAAGTCCTTGACACATTTAAAAATTTATTAAAAGAAACTATTTGGGTTAGGCACAACAATTTTTCAGATCTTGTAAACTTACTATAAAAAGTTTTTTTCTTATAGTTAATGAACTTCAATATGTGCACCTTTTATTGCATGGAGTACATCAAGCTGATATTCAACCTCTGCCCATGTAGGTGTCAAAGTAGATTCTGTAACCTGGATGAATAAACTTTGTCTTTCACATATCCCTGCAAGAAGAAGTCTAGAGGCATGATATCTAGAGAGCAGAGGAAGGCCATGGGATGGGCCCTTCTTGTCCAATCCACCTGGTTGGAAATTCCTTATTTAAAAAAAATTGCACAACCTTATACCCCAATGTGGCAGTGCACCATCTTGTTGCCAAATGTTTTTAGGATTTAAATGGAAAATTTGAGGGACAACAAAAATTTGAATCGTGTCTAAATAAATTTCTTATGTCACTGTGGATTCTGCAAAAAGAAAGGTCCGACCACACAATCAGCCATTAAGCCACACCACACATTCAATTTAGGACTATCCTGGACATGTTCAATGAAGCGATGTGAATTCTGAGACCCCTAAATTCTGATATTGTGGTGGCTGACTTTACTTGAAACATGAAAAGTTGCTTCATCTGTGAAAACACTGTTTCGTAGGAAGACATTATCTGCCTCTAGATGATTTAGCATGTCCACAGCAAAGTTAAAATGGTGTGGCTTGTTGTCTGTCTGTAAAGCTTGCAATATCTGCACTTTGTGGGCATATAGGTGGAGTAGTTTTTGGTGTAAGACTCAATGCACTGTGGCACGAGGAATTGCCACTTCCTTTGCTGCAGTTTGTGTCGATTTAGTAGAGCTACAGAAAAAGTTTCAGAAATGCTTTTGACATCGCATTCACCTGTGCTTCGTCTTCCACACCTTGGCCTATCACAGATACTTCCAGTTTCCAGAAACTTCTTGGGCCAAGCTAAGATGCTATTACGACTTGGAGGATCTTATCGAAGTTTCGAGCAAAAATTTCTTTGCGCTTGGGTAACAGATTTCGTTTTGAAAAACCAACCAACACATATCGCTTTCTCTGCTGGAGTAGATATTTTTTCAACTAACCTTGTGATTTGATCAGTAGTGCTACCCAGTGACCTATTTGGGAAACAGAAAAAAGCTTTGTTTAAAAGTAATTTAACAAAATCTGCAACAATTTTGTTCATATCCTGAATAGTTTTACTTTCATAAATTTTTAAAATGTGTCAAGGCATGCTCGAATGGAAATTAGGAGATTCGGGTTTGATTCCTGCTCCAGGGTGATGTAATCTTCAAGTTTTCTGATGCGATTAATGTTACATGATGAACAGCAAGTACAGGCAATTCAGAGATGTCTGATTGCTGTATTAACAATTTTTTTCTTTTTTTCAACTGAATACATGATCATTACATCTGAGATTTGGACAGCATTCATCTTTTTAAGTCTTTCTTCCTTCATTATCTGCATGTTAAAGTTTAAACTCATTATTAGTTTTGTTTCTGATCTTTTGTCAGGAGTTATGGAATGAACTTGGCTGAAAACATCACATTATTCTAAAATCTTCAATTGAATCGAAACTGTAGAGCCATAAGAGATTCTAGCCATTGTAGTTATTTTGCTATTGTTTATCTTTGACAGTTTGATGTAAATTGCACATTTAAGTTGACAGTTTATCATTTCAGCAGGTTGACAAAAATCTAGAAAGCTGTCTGTCAATGATTATTTTCCCACAAACATTCTCATTACATGTTACAGCTTTTTAGTTCTCTTTAACATGACAGATCCACTTACAAATTCATGTGTAATGGTGTAAGTTTTAATCTCAGAATGGTACTGATAATGTTTTAAGTTATGATCTTTCATATTACTTCATAAAATTCCAAGCTAGCTACATACTTTGAGTCCTTCTAGATGTGACACTTAAACAAAAACACTTCAACAGACAATTGCAAGCGAGAGTGAAAGATCTGTAAACAGTTACAACTTATGCAATATGCTGTGCTCCAATGAAATTGTGTTAGTTGGTATTAAGTCATATTTTTTTTTATCAAAACTTTCATGTATACATTCCACTTTGTACTGGAAAATTTTATTTGTAATTTATTCTGCAATTAATATAATTGTTAAACTCTGTTTTTCTCTCCCCCCTTTCTAATATATAGGTTATAGATGTCAGTCTTGTAAAGCTTGAAGCAGATGTCATCATAAATTCTCTAATAATGGTAGGAAGGTCTGAGTTAGATATTGATGCGATTAGCAGTAAAATTAAAGAAAAAACAAGTCACTGTGTACCTCTCATTGAATTATACCCAATTAGTGAAGGGGATGAAGAAGAAATGTATGCCAAAACTGCTTCTGCCATAGAATATGTGAGGTATGGCAGCTTTTAATCCTTTGCCAGATCCAGACTGAAGAGTTTCATAGTTATTGTTTTATAAATTACTTATATCTATTTGAATTTTCTGTAGAAAGATTTGCAAATTTAATTCATCTTATTTAAAATTAAGCAGGTGAAGTGTTATTCTGCATATAAGAAAATACAGTTCAAGTTGTCTGAGATGGAATCAAAGGGGCTGGAACCATTTTAAATGGGTTTCCGTTTTATACAGGTGCATCCATTTTAAATGGTTTTCCGAACCATTTTAAATGAAAAACTATTAGAAAGTACCAATCACTCACCCTAAAGATCATGGTAATCTCCATTGACAACACACTTCCAACACGTCAATCATCATAATGTTTCTGGGCTTCCAAGGTTTACAGACATCTTGCTTACGATTCTTACTTCCGGGTGTGAAACATCGTATTTTTAAATTTTTTTTAGCCTTATAAGATGTAACTATAAAGCTTGTCAATTCCATAAAAACCGCACATACTACTCATTCATACAATTCAATTAAAAACTATGTACATATTTACATAACCTTACATTCCTAGGTGGTTAAACCTTTGTCAACTGCAAGCACCAAACTGCTCCTTCCGCTTCAAAACCCCTGCAAGTGTCACACTCATTCAGCCCTTCACACACAATCCTCTAGTACTTTCAACAGACCACTGTCGTCATCAGGAGGCAGGTGTGTCTCACCTTACGCCCACCACAGCTCAAGTGAGCAGAGCCATCGAGGCACGGGCCCCGGTCGCAATCTCTGAATCATTGTGTCTCTGGCGCCATCTATTGTCATTGCTGCTCTTTTTCCCCTTTTTCTTTCTAAGCTGTTCAATTTTTATTAGGGCCTTCCATTGTTCATTTAAGTTACTAGGCTCATTAATGTTGCATAATCTTGATCTGTTTTTTTCAATTAACACTGGCAGTTAAGAAAGGCAGTTAAGAATTGCAGAATCAGTGTTAATTGAAAAAAACAGATCAAGATTATGCAACATTAATGAGCCTAGTAACTTAAACGAACAATGGAAAGCCCTAATAAAAATAGAACAGCAGCTTAGAAAAAAAAAAAGGAAAAAAGAGCAGCAAGGACAATAGATGGCGCCAGAGACAATGATTCAGAGATAGCGACTGGGGCCCGTGCCTCGATGGCTCTGCTCACTTGAGTTGTGGTGGGCGGGTGAGACACACCTGCCTCCTGATGACGACAGTGGTCTGTTGAAAGTACTAGAGGATTGTGTGTGAAGGGCTGAATGAGTGTGACACTTGCAGGGGTTTTGAAGCGGAAGGAGCAGTTTGGTGCTTGCAGTTGACAAAGGTTTAACCACCTAGGAATGTAAGGTTATGTAAATATGTACATAGTTTTTAATTGAATTGTATGAATGAGTAGTATGTGTGGTTTTTTATGGAATTGACAAGCTTTATAGTTACATCTTATAAGGTTAAAAAAAAAAAAAAAAAAACGATGTTTCACACCCGGAAGTAAGAATCATAAGCAAGATGTCTGTAAACCTTGGAAGCCCAGAAACATTACGATGATTGACGTGTTGGAAGTGTGTTGTCAATGGAGATTACCATGATCTTTAGGGTGAGTGATTGGTACTTTCTAATAGTTTTTCATTTATGAATTGCACGTAAACTATGCGCACTTTGCAGGAGTTTAATACCTTAAAAGTGCAAATATAATAACATTTTAAATGGGTTTCCGTTTTATACAGGTGCTTCCATGGAAGCATTTGAAATGTCAACATTTGAATTTTTGTCATGCTAATAATGGGTTCTACATAATTAGTGAGTTCTTAAAAGAATGCATTGTTTGTAGTACCATAATTACTGTATTTCCCAGCATCACTGACGCTATTGTTTTTCTGAAGTAAGTCTAAAAAATTTACCATGCATCCTGGAGACTGAAGGTTATGTTTTTCATGGGCCTATGCTAACCCCAGAGGAAGGTTATCTATGTTAAAATGTTTAACGGTAAACCTTATTAATAACAAGACTGCCTTCATCATAAAATGCCGTTTTTTTTACTTTACTTCGCTTGCTTTTGCTGGGATGCATTTACAATAAACACATGGTGTATACTATGAGACCGACATACACATATGGGTTCTAGATCAAAAGAGATGCTCTAATGGGTTTTTGCCGAAATGTGTAAACAATCTTAGCTTGCCTGTTTGAAAAGCTTTCTCCACAGTCATAGCTGAAAAACAGGTGGTATCTTGGTTTGGCAATTCCTGTTGCTTCTAATCTTTATAAACTGCTGAGACCTCATTTTTATGTTTATTAATTTTTCTCAAAATTTTGTATTTTAAAATTGGGGTGCATCCTTGATGCTGGAAAATACGGTAACTAGAAATCACCAACCTCTTTTTTTTTTTTAAATAATTCAATATTAATTTCTGTATGGTAACACTCATACTATGACACTCAGTGAGAGCATGTGTGCTGCTCATTAACTGAAATAATTCAAAGTCACCTTGAAAAAGTGCAAAATCTCAAAGATACTGAATATTTTTCAATGCTTGATGTTCATAGTTTTTGTATTCAATTCAAAACTTTTCTGTTTGACATCTGCCACTTCACCGCAAATTTCCTTGAATATAATGTTGTGCCTCTCGAAAATTCTCTAACCATCCTTTTGAAGCATGGAACTGTTTTCCAAGATTTTTTCTTATTTTTTTGCTATAATTCTTGCTTGTGTTTACAGCATAGGGCCTGAAATTGGAAGATTACTTGCTCTTGCACTAACAAACTATTCTCAGACAGTCTTATTCAGTCAACTATCCCAGCCTTTTCATTTTCGGCTTTCCACATTTTTCTCTTTGTTGAGCTGTTACCTTTACACCACTGCTCTGTTGTCTCATCTTTCTGCTTTAAAATGTCATGATTTTTTTCTGTGAACGAAAATGTTAAAAACGTATATACAACTATTTGCATACGACTCATCTTATTCTTTCGACTCTCCTTCTCAACACCCCATGAACAACCAGAACATTCCTTCACCACACCCTAAGCCATTCCAACGCAGACTGCCTCAAGTACTTTCTACCCTCTGCCTAGGTTATCTTCAGGAGGTGTGCTACGTTAAGAGAAATTACTGAAATACTGTATATACTCGCGTATAAGTCGAGAAATTTGGGACAAAATGAGAGCTTCAAAGTAATGGGGTCGACTTATACGCGGGGTCTAAAAAAATCGTAAGTACAAAAGTTCTTCCCGTGAGGCAAAAGGCAATCCATCCCAAAAGAAATAAAAATGTCGATGTGGTATTAATTACGAAATCGCAACCCTCCGAAAGAAAGAAAGAAAGAAAGAACACCGATGTGGTAGAATTACGAAATCGCGACCCACCGAATTTCTCCGCGCTTTGAAAAGTCTCCTCTCTCCTGGCTTTGCGTATCCACAGCACAGTCACAGCCGCGCATAGAAAGCTCCGCCCTTCCGACTACCAGTTGATTGCGCTGACCTTTGACGTAACGGAGCCAGTGTTAGGTGTTGCTCGTTATTAATCGCACATGTTTTTCTTGTTCTTAATCGCACGTGTCTCGCTTCTTCAATTATGGGTGACACGGATTGTGTAAAAAAACGGATGTCCTATAACGCAGGATTCAAGTTGAAAGTAATTTCTTTTGCAGAAAATACTAACAACTGTGCTGCTTCACGTCAATTTGGCATTAAGGAAAAACTGATTCAAGATTGGCGTAAAAAAACCCCGGACTTGGTGAAAATCGCAAAAGGCGCTGCGCCGTGGAACGACATCTTTCCCAGAGCTGGAAAGTGTCTTGAATGATTGGATTGTGGGCTGCAGACAAAATGGTTACATTGTGACGCGAAGTGGTATACGTTTGCGAGCCATGAAGCTCGCAAAAGATGAAAAGTTTGCAGCCGCAAATAACACTTTTCATGCCTCACCAGGTTGGTGCACAAGGTTCATGAACCGCTATGGGTTGTGTCTACGCCAGTGCACCAAAATTGCACAAAAGTTACCTGGTGACCTCGAAGCAAAGATAATGGAATTTCAAAAGTATGTACCGTAATTTTTGGGCTAAGAGCAGCGGCTCTTACATTACTAAAAGTGAAATTTTTCGGGTGTGCGGCCCTTATGCCGAAGCGGCTCTTATGCCGAATTTGTTTTCAATAAGACTGTCTTCCCTCCCTTTTTTTTTTTTTTTTTTTTTCCATGCAGATGCTTAGTAAATTTTTTCAAACCACGTCTTTTTTTGTTCACAAACTTGACTGCGATCATGTCCCCCCCCCCCTTTCTACTCATACGTTAGACAATAACTCCGCTGTCCTGATGTTGGTGTTTAGGAGGGAAAGTGGGGGAGAACAGGAATGCCTGACTCAAACGCCCTTTGCATGGGGGATGCAATGGGGACAGACGAGTAGCGTGACGTCCAAGGCTTCTGTGGATAGCGCGCCCAGCGGTAACAGCTCAGTGCGCAGTAAATGAAAGTAGGTCAAACCACTTGAAAGAGATAAAGCGCACCGCCGTTTCGAAGTGTTGACGGCAGATCAGCGAACACGTGCGAAGCAGCTGGTAAAAGGAAACGTCTCTACATGAGAAAAAGCATAACATAGAAGGAACATATTATTAAAGAAAACATTAATCGAAAGCATAACGAGCGATAATTTATAAGTTAATTACTTCTAAGACGGATTTTATTGCGGTGAACAGAGAACCATCCTGTAGCAGACATCCACATTGAATGGAATTTAGACAATTGTGCGGTTTTACGAGCAATGCAATATTCTAACGGGAGTCTTAAGATTAACTGTGATTTATATTGATTATATAAATGGTTCTGAGCATTTAATAAAGGCAAACAAATAACATCATTAGCATGATTAATAAAAAATGTATAAATAAAAATGTTTGCCAGTATGAAAAAATAAGTGTATAAAGCAGATCGACACTGAGTTGCAGAATTAGCCTTTGAAGTATACATATAATCACGTTGGGCGTGAGTTAATTCATGAAAATAAGGAAGATAATTTAGCTTTCTGAGCAGCACCACGACTTCACAGGTGCGGCCCTAACGGCAACTTTTGCTTCCAAGATTGCAAAAATTCTCACCTGCAGCCCTTATGCCGATGCGACTCTTAGTCAGAAAATTACGGTAATTCAAAAGAGAAAAGTGACTGCTTTTGAACTTTCCCAAATAGGGAACATGGATGAAACCGCCATGTGTTTCGACCTTCCTGGAAATAAGATGGTGAACCAAAAGGGCGAAAAAAATATCTTGATCAAAACGACTGGCCACGAAAAATCCAGTTTCACGGTTGTTCTTTCCTGTTTGGCCGACGGCAGTAAGCTACCTCCGGTAATTATTTTCAAATGCAAAACTCTGCCGAAAAGCGTTGTCTTTCCGTCTGGCGTGCTCGTTTGTGCCCATGAAAAAGGATGGATGAACGAATCCGGAACAATTGACTATTTAAAGAATGTGTGGAACAAAAGGCCAGGTGCACTTTTGAGGAAACCTTCTCTTTTGGTGTGGGATATGTTTGTTGCACACCGTTGTGCAGAAGTGAAAAAAACTGCAGAAAATTCAAAAACAACTCTTGCTGTCATCCCAGGTGGGTTGACATCTGTTCTTCAACCACTAGATGTCTGCCTTAATAAGCCCTTCAAGGACAATGTGCGGAGGTATTGGGCAGATTGGATAAGTTCCGATTTGCCGACTGAAACCAAGGGCGGAAAACTAAAGAAGCCGGATATCGTTTTGATTGCGCGATGGGTCGAGGATGCTTGGGATGCGATACCTGCGGAAATGTTGCATTAGTAACAAACTTGATGGCACAGAGGATGATGAGACTTTTATGAGTGATGATGACAGTGATTCTGATGCCACAGGCATAGATGGGAATACTGATGTTTATGATGACGCGCCGATGACAGAGAAAGACTTTTTGAACTGTTTGGCGAGTCTGACTCGGAATCGGATTTTGAAGGGTTCCGATGAAGTTTTTGGGTATGCAAATTAAATTTAGTATTATATATATAATTTTTTTCGTTTTCAAATGTTTTTGAATACATTCATTGATTTTTTTTCTCATTCCGGGATCGACTTATACGCGAGTTTCCGATTTCTTACGATTTTTCCCTCTGAAAGTGGGGGGTCGACTTATACGCGAAGTCGACTTATACGTGAGTACATACGGTAGTTGAAAAAGAAAGAAAGTCAGCCAAACAAAATGTTACAGCAAAATTACATCGACTATTAGACCAATATACAGGACATGAACAAAAAGAAAATAACTACGAAGTTTACCAGAACATGTCATCACATGAGCTAACTTATTCACAGAGAGCAGTATTACAACGGGGGGGGGGGGGGATATGCATTTCCACAGAAGATAACAAAAACCGAAGATTTAATACCAAATTTTGAAGATATCTGAAATATTCCTAATGAGGATAAGGAGGAGTTTAGTGGTAAACTATTCCGAATTATATTAAAGGAATATAATGAAAAAAATAATAAAAATTATTATTTAAAGAAGTTAAAATATGAAAAAAATAAACTGTTGAAATTAAAAGAAGACAAGAATATCAAATTTTGTGAAGCTGATAAAACAGGCCAAATTGTGATCTTGAATACAGTAGAATATAACCTAAAAATGAAATTAGCAATAGAAGAATTGAAATGTTCTGAGGTGAAAAGGGACCCAACTGATAATCAAGTAAGATATTTGGCTAACATCAGGAACCACAGCACCTTACCTAATGAGATCAAAATGCAAAACCACCAATGGGTACAAAGGTCCCACGAATGTTTGCAAAAATTAAAACACACAAGGATGGTAACCCCATGTGCATTATAGTGTCCAAAAAGAACTCTCCATTGATTAATCTTGAAAAGAATATTTACAGTTTCTTGGCACCAATATTTATGAAAACACAATACAATGTAAAGAATACATATGAATTTATTGAAATTGTGAAAAATGTAAACCAAGATCTAAAAGATTACAGAATGGCTAGTATGGATGTCAAAGCACTGTTTCCAAGTACCCCTGTACCAGAAGCAATTGAGATTATTAATACAAAATTACAACAGGATCAATCTCTTAATAACACACAACTACAAGAGTTAAAAAGCAATTTTATTATACATATATGAAAATAATATCTTCAAATATGATGAGAAAATATACAAACAAAATTTTGGAGGCCCAATGGGCTCTCCTCTATCAAACCTGTTTGCTGAAGTAATTATGAACAGCATAGAAGAACAAATTATCAGTACAATGGATGAACCACCATTGGTTTACTGCAGATACGTAGATGATATCTTCATCATGACCAGAATGAAAATTGATGAGCTGGAATCTTTAACTTAACAACTTAGTAATGTCTATCCCACAATTAAATTGACAGTAGAACATGAAGAAAAAAATATCTTACCTTACCTGGATGTTAAGATAATCAAGCAAAATAACCAACTGCAGTACAAGGTACATAGAAAACAAACATGTCCCAGTTCTGATACCATATAACTCAACCCACCCATACACACAGAAATGTAATAGCATAAAAACATTAATTAAAAGAGCTATCACACATTCCTCTAATGAAGAATTTCGTAATGAAGAAATAAACTATATTAAAGAAATCACATACAGCTATGGATACCCTCCACAGAAGATAAATAAATGGATTTATGAAGTACAAGTAAAGATGCAAGATACATATTCACCTAAAAGAAAAAAAACCAATTACAATATGTTGGAGCAACACCTTACCTACCAGGAATCTCTACAGAAATCAATAAATTATGCCATAAATATGGAATTCAGATGGGAAACAAAGTAATGACTATTGGAGATATGATAATTAATAACACTGAAAAATGTAGTATCTTGGAAAAAGCTGGTGTGTATGAAATGCCTATAAGTGGAATCCCACCAATATCAGTTAAAACATCGCCTACAATAACACATTAAAAATTGGCAAAAAAAAGAAGCAAAAACAGCACCGATACAATACTGTCTGGATAACCAGACATACTCGAATTTTGAAGATATTAAAATAATAAAATCAAGTCGCAATGAGAGACACCTACACATTGTCTGTATTAATTGAAAAAAATAGAGATGGAATTTGTAATAATAACGATCCAAATATCCTTAATGAAAAATGGAAAGAACTAATAAAAATTGACCAAAAACACAGAAGAAAAAATAAAGAGTTAACTAAAGTCAATAACAGATGGAGCCACAGTGGAAGTTTTTCGTAGATGACGTTGGGGCGGGGCGAGGCGAGGCGAGGAAGCTGAGTGTATCGCTCACTCTTGCTGCAGTGACAGAGGAGAAAACATCTAGCACACCTCCTGAAGATAACCCTGGCAGAGGGTAGAAAGTACTTGAGGCAGTCTGCGCTGGAATGGCTTAGGGTGTGGTGAATGAATGTTCTAGTTGTTCATGGGGTGTTGAGAAGGAGAGTCTAAAGAATGAAATGAGTCGTATGTAAATAGTTGTATATACATTTTTAACATTTTCGTTCGCATTTTGTATGTATGTAAATAAGCAGTTCATGTTTGTTGATAATATCAAAAGATTTTGAGTTCAAGAATTGGGGTTTTTACCAACGAAGGTTAGGTTTTTTACACGCGGGTGGGGAGGATACAATTTTGCAACCTGGACAGCAAGGCACTTCATGGACTTGAGCGTTCGTAGAGCATTTGAAAGGACCTGAAGACAAAAACAGAACACCGCACCGGAGGCTTAACCCAAGCATGACAACAAAAAGAATAAAACGTGCAGTGAAATGTGAAAACGTAAGCAACCTTCTAATTAAGTATACTGACTTTAAGCAGAGTTGCATACAAATAAAATATATCTGCATTAAAACAGAAAACTTGCTGCAAACCAGCGAAGAGCGAACCATGATAGCAATAAAATAAAATAATTTAAAGAATGATTATTAAAACAATAAATAATTATTCAGGGCTCAAAATTTCAGGTCTAACTCTACTAGCCAAAAAACTTTTTCGCTCACCATCACACCACTGTGACATGCAAGAGACAGTGAATTTGCAGCAAGTTTTCTGTTTTAATGATTGTGAATGCAAATATATATATATACAACTCTGCAATTGTGCTACAGCTGAGATCTCAGAAAATAATAGTAATAATAATAACCCTCCAGGTTCTATTAAACCAGGAAAGTCATCAAAAGCCAATATTTTTGAGAGCTGGAAGAAAAGAAATAACTAAAATAACATTAAAAAAATGGCAGTCACACACCACAACCCAATCTCCCCCCATAAAGCAAATTGTCAGCAGCTCCACCACCATGCTCCTTTTCCTTGTATGTACATAAATACATTTCCTGGAATCCCAGCTGGTACAGCAAAGATTAATTGGAGTACGGATGGCGAAAAATATCAGTGTTTTTGAGAATCTATGTTTTTCCAAGTTAAGAAGAAGGTAGTGTAGAACATGCTAAGTTACATATAAAAAGTTTAAGGCAAATGTATTTCAGCCATTACTATGGCCTTCATCAGTGCAACTACATTGGTTTTCGTTGCCAAATGGAAGGTAAGTTTTGTAATGGTAACTCCGGGTGACGTAATGCAATGAGGGATTTCCAGATGTAAGGAATGAAAATGGAGAGCTCAGAGTTGCAATTTTTGGAAAATATAATTTCCAAACTTTCTCTAAACCTCAGAACATACTGATTTTGGAAAGGAGCCAACCTTTTAGTATCGGACCAAAGTGGAATAGCAGAAGTGTCAGCCATGGTAAGAAGAGACAAGGAAGATGAAGGTTTTCCAAATTTCACATCAGATTTGTGCTCCTGAAGTCTTGAGAGAATTTTCTGGAAAGGCACTTCCTATGTACGCTGTTAATCCAACGTTAGTCTTGATCGGAATTTTATACACTCCAGGCGAAGAAAGCGGAGGTCTTGGGTCTCAGTCATTACGGAAGATAACAGAAATTGAAGGGGAAGAACGAATGGCAAGTCTATATCCTTCTCTTTTGAAGATGCTGATGAGTTTGTAGGCAGAAAGTTCGGGGTAAGAGATTGAGCCAGCAAATGTTAGTTCCTTTTTTGGTGAAACAGGTTGAAGAGCAAGAATTTTTTTCTTACATACATACATATCACTAAGCTGTTCTCTGAGATTCAGAGGTTAGCTCCAAAAAGAAATACAAACTACCAGATATTGAAAGGAATAATGCTATTGGTAGAAACTGGTTTTCGGTAGACAAAAGTGGAAAGAAGATTATTACATTTTGAGATGCTGACATCCAAGAAATTTATCTTGCCATCAATTTCTTCATTAAAAGTGAATCTAATGGATGGAAATTTTTCAGTGATTAAATTTGTGAGTTGCAATAGATCTTTTTTAGGATGAGGCCAGATGACAAAAATATCGTCGACATAACGGAGCCATAAGGTAGGTTGTTGGTCATGTTGCATCACTATTGATTGTTCAATATTTTGCAGGTATGCTTCAGCCAAAAGTGGGGAAAGAGGTGACCCCATCGGTACACCTTGGTTTTGTTGATAGCATTGATTATTATAAACGAAAAAACTGTGTTGACGAAGATAATACAGGCAATCATACAAATCCTTGGTTAAAGTGCCGTCCATGGGGAATTGTTCTTTGAATTTATGAATGAGTAGCATGTGTGCTTCAAATTGAGGCACAGAAGGAAAAAGTGATTCAACGTCCAGGATAAACATAATTGCATGACCATCAATGGAGTTTGGAAGTTTAGAGATGAATCCAGCAGTGGAAGAGATATTGAAGGGGTGGTTATTAGCGATAACCTTGAATTTTTTGGCAAGACATTTTTCCAGGTTACAAGCAGGAGAGTTGATATTATATTACCAAGACATAAACCAGTATTGTCGATCTTGGCATCATGCATGCGTGCATGCATTCATAAATATATTAAACAGCATTGGTGACATTACACAATATTGTCTGACTCCTGCTCCCATATTTTTGCAGTTTAGTGAGCAACTCATTCTATATTTCAATGCTTTAGATAAGATATATCAAACTCACTTCAGTATATTTCTTCTAACAGAACTTGTTTAAAATGTCACATTGTTCCTTTTCACTGACATTATATCAAAGTGTACATTATATAGCCTACAGACAGGGGTGACTCATCTCATAATTAATGTCATCAGTGGTGTACCCGAGAAAATATCTTCGAGGCCCCTTTTGTGAAAATCGATTAGATTTCAATTATTGAAAATTTTAAATTCCATATTAATTATCATTATTTTTGGAAATTTTTAAATTTATGGCACTGTATGAAGCACAAGTTAGAATTATTAGTAAGTGGGCAAAAGTGAGCTGCAGAATATGTTGTCCCAGATGTACAAAGTTTGCATGAAATTCAAACTGAGTATAAATAAGGGAAAACCAAAGTTATGGTTTTTGAGAGAGGAGCTGGTAGCACTGAATGTAATGTAAGTCTAAATGACACAGTGATTGACCAGGAGAGTGAGTTTGTGCATTTAGGGAGCATGTTTGACAGAGAGAACAAATTGGATGGTAAAATTAGTAGACGAGTGAATTATTCTTTGAAAGCCAGGGCTACTCTTGGAGGTTTTCACAGGAATGATGGGTTCTTAAGAGAGTCCCGCATGGCTATGTATGAAAGTGTAATTGTCCCTACTCTGATGTATGGCAGTGAAACCTGAGTACAACAGAAGAAACATAGAAGTTGTTTGTGTGCTGGAGAAATGCATTACTTGCGGAGGGTTTGTGGCAAGACACGGTCTGATTGTGTGAGGAATGAAGATGTGTTGCAGTTGTGTGTGATGTGAAGCAAAATGCTGTTAGTAAGGTGGAGACTAATATGCTTTGGTGGTTTGGTCATGTTGAAAGAATGAGCAATGAGATGCTTTCTTACTAAGAAAATCTTTCTAGCCAAAGTGGCAGTAAGTAAAAATTATCTGGTAGTTTATATTTGTTTTTGGAGCTAACCTCTGAATCTCAGAGAACAGCTTAGTTGTATGTATGTATGATGCTGTACAGGCTGTCTTAAATGGACCTTACACATTCAATAATACTGTCATTACTTGAAAGTTATGACAGTATTATTGTACATGTAAGATCTCTAGAGGTGGGATGACAGCAAATAATGATGCAGTAATGAATTGGATCTGGGTATTCTGAAATCGGAGTGTCAGTATCAGCGGTTGGAGGGATACTGTCATTAATACTGATAGTGTGAAGGCACGGGCATCATTACTCCAGCTTCATTACATCAGATATTTTTCTATGCAAAATTTCTGTTCAAAATAATCTCCTTCATAGGCAAGTACCATTTCTGAATCCAAAGACTGAAATCTTGTTTGGAAATATTCAAGAAAGTATTGTCTGACCAGTCTCTAAAGCTTTGATTTATTTTATGAGTTATGGAGTGGTGAGTTTCGAGTTTTCACGTGATCTGAAGAAGTGAAATCCTGGATTATTCGACATGCGAATACAAGCATTGACTTTCCTGATTTCCTAACACATTTTTAAAGAAAACTAGGAACTTGTGGATCAGGAAAATGGCAAAAGCTGATGGCATCACCATCAAAGCAAATACCCTAAAGTGGCAATGGGTTGGACAAATTGCTAGAAGAACTGATCACTGTTGGATAACTGAAATACAAGACTGGATATCAAAAAACAAGAAAACATCTAGAAGAGGACCATATGGGAGATGGGTCGATGAAATTCGAAGGCATTTTGGAGTGACACATGGAAGAGAATTCCTCAAGGCAGAGTTGTTGAAGAGACTTGGGTAGATCTTCATCCAGGTCTACCCAAGTCTCTTTGAACACTTATCACGTTTTTAGCCATTCCTTCATCTAACATTGGCGCTTAACACGATGTTTCACTTTAAAGCTAAACACATGTTTTTTTTTTTTTTTTTTTTTTGCACATCCATTCTCGGATGCAGACAAAATCAGTGTACTCTCTGTGGCTACTCAACTGCTACTGAAGCGAAGTAATAATGCTTAATAATGATAGTGTAAGGTGTGAAAAATAATGACGAGGTAATGATGGAGTAATGATGGCTCCTTGATGAAGTGTAGCAATGACAGTATTATTGAGTGTCTAAGGTTGTCTTTCAAGTACCAACAGGTTCAAATCCTTTATTGGTAAACTGCAGGTTTTGTTATCATGTTTCACCAAAAACAACAGAGAACTAGATATACTGTATGTGAAAAAAGTTGCAAAAACTGAAATTACTGCCCATTGGATTGATTTCCAATTATATTTGGATAGCTTCCAGTTTCCAGTTAATTTGTGCAGTGTGGGAAGACATTTGTTTATAATGCTTCATCAAAGCTAAAAGTAATCCATGTAGAAACAAGGAAGAGGTTCATAGATGAAAGTTTACGAGGCAAAGGGTGGCTACATACTAAATAGGTATATATGGGACTTCTGTGCCAAAAAATCATTGCTGAGTATTTCATTTTTGTTAAAAATCATTCTTTATATTACAATTAAACTTCCTAAGTCTTCTTAAGAACAACAACACTTCCATTGTGACACTTGGGGGGGGGGGTGCTGTGCATGTAGCTACACTACATGGAAACTAGGTACAGCCACATATTGTATCTACGAAAACTCATAGAGTACATATATATCACTAAGCTGTTCTCTTAGATTCAGAGGTTAGCTCCACAAAGAAATATATTTACCAGATAAATTTTTAACTGATTATTTACTTACTGTTGCCGTATCAAACTTCTCAATTTACAGCGATCTTGACACACAATTCAGGCTTCAATGACATCCATCACACGACGTACACAAGACCTTCTATACTTCATACTCATAATCTTTTTCTCGTGCAGACACTCCTGAATCTGATCCTCCCATGACTTCCTTGGCCTTCCTCTGCCTTTCCTTCCTGCCACTTGAGCTAAAAAAATTTTTTAGTAAGCATCTCATCACTCATTCTTTCAACATGGCTAAACCACCAAAGCATATTAGTCTCCACCTTGCTAACACCATTTTGCTTCACATTACACAACTGCAACACATCTTCATTCCTCACACGATCCGAACATGTCTTGCCCCAAACCCTCCGTAAGTAACCCATTTCTACAGCACACAAACGGCTCCTATGTTTCTTCTGTAGTACCCAGGTTTCACTGCCACACATCAGAGTAAAAACAATTACACTCTCATACACAGCCATGTTGGGACTCTCTTGAGAACCCATCATTCCTGTGAAAACTTTCCAAAGCAGCTATGACTTTCAATGAAGAATTCACTTGTGTACTAATTTCACCATCCAATTTGTTTTCTCTGTCAAGCATGCTTCCTAAATACACAAACTCATTCACCTGGTCAATCACTGTGCCATTTAGACATACTACATTCAGTACTAATAGTTCCTCGCTCAAAAACTATAACTTTGATTTTTCCTTTATTTATACTCAGTTTGAATTCATGCAAACTTCATACATCTGGGACAACATACTCTGCAGCTCACTTTGGCTCTCTGCCAACAGCACTGTGTCATCAGCACACAGAATTCTGCACACATGCATATTGCCAAGACATAAACCAGTATTGTCGATCTTGGCATCATGCATGCATGCATAAATATATTAAACAGCATTGGTGACATTACACAGTATTGTCTGACTCCTGCTCCCATATTTTTGCAGTTTAGTGAGCAACTCATTCTATATTTCAGTGTTTTAGATAAGATATATCAAACTCACTTCAGTATATTTCTTCTAACAGAACTTTTTTAAAATGTCACATTGTTCCTTTTCACTGACATTATATCAAAGTGCACATTATATAGCCTACAGACAGGGTGACTCATCTCATAATTAGTGTCATCAGTGGTGTACCCGAGAAAATATTTTCGAGGCCCCTTTTGTGAAAATCGATTAGATTTCAATTATTGAAAATTTTAAATTCCATATTAATTATTATTATTTTTGGAAATTTTTTAATTCCATATTAATTCAGTTATTTAAAATTTTAATTTTCATATTATTGATCGGTTTTGTGAGCATTTTAATGATGCAAGTTCTTTGGAACCTACATGTAATTTTCAAAAAACTAAAATTGTTGACCTAGTTTTATACGAATACAAAATAATACAAAACACAATATATAAATTTTATTCTTTAGAGAAGTAGCCATCTCTTTGAAATTATCTTGGAAATTTTATTCTTTTAGAGAACTATCCATCTCTTTGAAATTCATCATGATCACATACATACACTCAACTGTCATATGATAGCATCTGATGATCTTTTCCAATTTATAAAAAAACACAGAACATAAGTTAGCAAATAAGTAACAATTAAGAATTGTGGCATAAAAAAAAAAAAGCACATTATTTACTGTTGAATATAAAAACTACACTTAACATAAATCCACAATGTTTTTGCACATAGTAAAAAAATTTCTTTTGACTCTGTTATAAAAAAGATCCCACAAGTCTGTTTCTTCGTGCCCACGAAAAACACGTTTTTAGTTCATTACATTCTGAAGGATGCATAGATATGTGCAAACAACTGTAATACATACCTTATCCTCACTATTACAAAAATTTCATTCGTTGAACTGATATTTCTTTCTCATTGTCTTGCTTAATATACATGTATATGGCTGCGAAAAGGGGCCTCAAGTCCTCTGAAAAAAAATGGATGCTTTCCCGTCATTCAGTTTTTACAAACTAAAACCGCGGAAATGTTTCTAAATATTTATTTTATTTATTGGAAAAAAATGCCAAAAATTGGTTTTCTTTTTTAATATTTCCTTCAAATCAGCCGTTAGGAATTACTTGCTATTTTTTTAACCACTTTCATATGAAAATTTTTGTAAAACCCTTTTACTGAGGCGAGAAGCCGTGAGGCCCCCACAATGTGGGGGTTGCTGGGGCTATCAGTACAATCCTGATGTGTCGTGGTTTTAGTGGCATGTAATCGGAAAACGGGAAACAAAAACTAAAACCGCAAACAGAATATCACAGTTGACAACTAAATGTTTTATTACTTGTAGAATCGTTACATCAGATTGCTAAACCATTTTGACCTGCACGCCTTTTGTGGCACTAAGATATCCAAGCAATAATCACTTTCCCACCAAGTGTTTGCCAGCATTTGCGGCATTGCTGTTGCTATCGCAGCACCAATTCTGATAAAGAAAGGTAACTTGATCACGCTAGTTACGTTAACTAAAACTTTTACAAAAAGTTCGTAAGTTGGAAGCTTTCGACCTTATCTTAGGTCTTCATCACGCCAATGGAGGACTAAAATTGTTGCCAGATTCTACATTTGAATTTTTCCTATTTTTGTTGCCAAAACTTAGAATTGATCTCCAGATCAACGGAATGTAGAGAGGAGATTCGGAGTTGCAAGTCATTGAGTTGAAAAAAATTTCTATGCTTTCACGGTAACGGAGGGCAAAACGATTGTCAAACGAAGCAATTCGTTTTGCTTCGTTCCAGTGGGGAACTGCAGATGTGTCTTCCATTGTCAAAATAGACAAGGCAGTGTTGGGATTGCCTTTCGAAACATCTTTTCTGTGTTCTAAAATTCTATGGCTAATGCTCCTGTATGTGCTTCCAATGTATAAGTTATCCCCAGTAGAAGAAGAGATAGGAATGCAGTAAACTCCTGGGAGGTTCAGGCTTTCAACTTTGTCCCTATCCCTTTGTAGAAGTTTCAAGATGTTTGGGGTAGATTTAATGGCAAGATGGTAACCAAAACTTCTAAAAAGGATCTGTAACTTATAAGCATAGGAAGGATGGTAGGGAACCGAACCACAGAATTTCAGGTCTTCTTTCTTGTGAGGAAGGAGGCATTCGATTTTCGAATGGTTTTCAAATTTCTTTATGAGGGAGTTAACTGTAACAGCAGGGAAACCATGAGAGAGGGCTATTGTAGAAATTTTGGAGAGTTCTTCTTGAAGAGAGAGTTGGTTGTTGCAAATGATATGAGCCCTGTGGATGTAGGACTTCAATGCTGCAAGCTTGTAGAGATGCAGGGTGCAAGATTTGTAGGGAATGATGTTGGTGGCTGCAGAAGGTTTTCGATAGACGGAACGAGTAATGGAGAGATCAGCGTTTCTGCAGATAGATACATCCAGGAAATCAATTTTGTGATTTACTTCCTTAGATATAGTGAGCTTAATGGAAGGAAATTTTTCTGTAATGGAGTTGATCAGTTTCAGTAGCTCAGACTCGGAATGTGGCCAGCTAATGAAAATGTCGTCTACATATCTTAACCATAGGGAAGGTTGAAAAGGGTGTAGAGGAATTATGGAACCTTCAATATGTTGCATGTAGATTTCAGCAAGCAGAGGGGAAAGAGGTGAGCCCATGGGGAGACCAGATTGTTGCCTATACACAATTTTGTTGAAAACAAAACAACTGTGTTGATGAATAGTGTGGAAACAATCATAAAGATCTTTGATAAGAGGACCGGGGGTTCAAAATGAAGAATCAATTTCTTCATGAGGAGCATGTAGGAATCAAAATATGGTACAGAGGGAAACAAAGATTCTACATCAAGAGTATACAGATTATCACAAGGGGAAAGGAATTAGGAAGGTTGTGGATGAAGTTTGAAGTAGAGACAACTGTATGAGGATGGTTGGCTGCCAGGGATTTGCATTTGAGGACCAATCTCTTTTCAAGGTTTACTGCTGGAGAAAAAGAATATTCCACTAAAGGTCTGATGGGGTTACCAGCTTTATGCAGTTTCACTTGCAGGAAGAGCCTGGGAGTTCTAAAGTAAGGAGGGGGTGATATATCACCAAGGAAGGATTGAAGAGTTTCTTTCTTAGCTAATCTGTCAACTGAGTTTTTGAGTGAGTTGGTGGTGTCTGACTGTAAAGGGGTGCAGTTAGCAGATGTAAGAAAAGAAAGCACTTTTTGGTTTAGAGTTTCTTTACCAATGATGACTGGGCAACCAACTTTATCTGCTTTGCATACGGCTAGGTCATTTTCTTGAATAAATGACCTGAATTCTTTTAAACAAGAAGAAGAGTACTTGATTGGTACAGAATTTTGCTTGGATAGGATAACAGCAGCGTTGGCACGAAGAATAGGCTGCTGAACAGTCTCAGTTCTGTGGATGGCTGATTCTATAACAGAAACAGTTTGTGGAAGATTGATAGGAAGAGCAGGTGAAAATTTTGGGCCTAATGATAAGAATTTATCCAAGCTAGGAGGAATAGTGACAGAAGAAAGATTTACATACTTTGGCTTGTCAGTAGAGGCTGATGACGGAGATGTTGATCGACTTTTTTTGCTTGGAGAGTAGAAAATTGAATTTCTTTGTATGGCGAGCATATTCTTTTACTTCTATTGTTGAGAGGGTTTGGTTGATGCGAACCATGAAAATATCCAGCAAAGCAGGATGAGTGGTAGCAGCCAGTGATTGGTAGCTAATGTAGCAGGAAAGTTCAGTTTTAGCAATGGAGGAACGCAGGTCACGGATAGCGGCAGATAGGAGGTTATGGCTGGTTTGCTGTAGTAACGCACGGCACCGTCCTTTGAAGATGGGTTTGCAGATCTGAAAAGCTTGGGGAAGAATGCCAGAAGTCTTGCAGGAAACAAGAAAACGAAGGCTGCAAAGAGAACTAGTGACTTGAGTCCGAAGTTTCCGGAAGGAAATCCAATCTTTCGTCCAGTCCAAAATAAAATGCCCGGAAGTTGCGTAGCTTTGAAACATGACGATTATGGGCAAAACACGTAACAATATTAACAAAGAAAGGTAACTTGATCACGCTAGTTACGTTAACTAAAACTTTTACAAAAAGTTCGTAAGTTGGAAGCTTTCGACCTTATCTTAGGTCTTCATCACGCCAATGGAGGACTAAAATTGTTGCCAGATTCTACATTTGAATTTTTCCTATTTTTGTTGCCAAAACTTAGAATTGATCTCCAGATCAACGGAATGTAGAGAGGAGATTCGGAGTTGCAAGTCATTGAGTTGAAAAAAATTTCTATGCTTTCACGGTAACGGAGGGCAAAACGATTGTCAAACGAAGCAATTCGTTTTGCTTCGTTCCAGTGGGGAACTGCAGATGTGTCTTCCATTGTCAAAATAGACAAGGCAGTGTTGGGATTGCCTTTCGAAACATCTTTTCTGTGTTCTAAAATTCTATGGCTAATGCTCCTGTATGTGCTTCCAATGTATAAGTTATCCCCAGTAGAAGAAGAGATAGGAATGCAGTAAACTCCTGGGAGGTTCAGGCTTTCAACTTTGTCCCTATCCCTTTGTAGAAGTTTCAAGATGTTTGGGGTAGATTTAATGGCAAGATGGTAACCAAAACTTCTAAAAAGGATCTGTAACTTATAAGCATAGGAAGGATGGTAGGGAACCGAACCACAGAATTTCAGGTCTTCTTTCTTGTGAGGAAGGAGGCATTCGATTTTCGAATGGTTTTCAAATTTCTTTATGAGGGAGTTAACTGTAACAGCAGGGAAACCATGAGAGAGGGCTATTGTAGAAATTTTGGAGAGTTCTTCTTGAAGAGAGAGTTGGTTGTTGCAAATCAGCCATCCACAGAACTGAGACTGTTCAGCAGCCTATTCTTCGTGCCAACGCTGCTGTTATCCTATCCAAGCAAAATTCTGTACCAATCAAGTACTCTTCTTCTTGTTTAAAAGAATTCAGGTCATTTATTCAAGAAAAATGACCTAGCCGTATGCAAAGCAGATAAAGTTGGTTGCCCAGTCATCATTGGTAAAGAAACTCTAAACCAAAAAGTGCTTTCTTTTCTTACATCTGCTAACTGCACCCTTTACAGTCAGACACCACCAACTCACTCAAAAACTCAGTTGACAGATTAGCTAAGAAAGAAACTCTTCAATCCTTCCTTGGTGATATATCACCCCCTCCTTACTTTAGAACTCCCAGGCTCTTCCTGCAAGTGAAACTGCATAAAGCTGGTAACCCCATCAGACCTTTAGTGGAATATTCTTTTTCTCCAGCAGTAAACCTTGAAAAGAGATTGGTCCTCAAATGCAAATCCCTGGCAGCCAACCATCCTCATACAGTTGTCTCTACTTCAAACTTCATCCACAACCTTCCTAATTCCTTTCCCCCTTGTGATAATCTGTATACTCTTGATGTAGAATCTTTGTTTCCCTCTGTACCATATTTTGATTCCTACATGCTCCTCATGAAGAAATTGATTCTTCATTTTGAACCCCCGGTCCTCTTATCAAAGATCTTTATGATTGTTTCCACACTATTCATCAACACAGTTGTTTTGTTTTCAACAAAATTGTGTATAGGCAACAATCTGGTCTCCCCATGGGCTCACCTCTTTCCCCTCTGCTTGCTGAAATCTACATGCAACATATTGAAGGTTCCATAATTCCTCTACACCCTTTTCAACCTTCCCTATGGTTAAGATATGTAGACGACATTTTCATTAGCTGGCCACATTCCGAGTCTGAGCTACTGAAACTGATCAACTCCATTACAGAAAAATTTCCTTCCATTAAGCTCACTATATCTAAGGAAGTAAATCACAAAATTGATTTCCTGGATGTATCTATCTGCAGAAACGCTGATCTCTCCATTACTCGTTCCGTCTATCGAAAACCTTCTGCAGCCACCAACATCATTCCCTACAAATCTTGCACCCTGCATCTCTACAAGCTTGCAGCATTGAAGTCCTACATCCACAGGGCTCATATCATTTGCAACAACCAACTCTCTCTTCAAGAAGAACTCTCCAAAATTTCTACAATAGCCCTCTCTCATGGTTTCCCTGCTGTTACAGTTAACTCCCTCATAAAGAAATTTGAAAACCATTCGAAAATCGAATGCCTCCTTCCTCACAAGAAAGAAGACCTGAAATTCTGTGGTTCGGTTCCCTACCATCCTTCCTATGCTTATAAGTTACAGATCCTTTTTAGAAGTTTTGGTTACCATCTTGCCATTAAATCTACCCCAAACATCTTGAAACTTCTACAAAGGGATAGGGACAAAGTTGAAAGCCTGAACCTCCCAGGAGTTTACTGCATTCCTATCTCTTCTTCTACTGGGGATAACTTATACATTGGAAGCACATACAGGAGCATTAGCCATAGAATTTTAGAACACAGAAAAGATGTTTCGAAAGGCAATCCCAACACTGCCTTGTCTATTTTGACAATGGAAGACACATCTGCAGTTCCCCACTGGAACGAAGCAAAACGAATTGCTTCGTTTGACAATCGTTTTGCCCTCCGTTACCGTGAAAGCATAGAAATTTTTTTCAACTCAATGACTTGCAACTCCGAATCTCCTCTCTACATTCCGTTGATCTGGAGATCAATTCTAAGTTTTGGCAACAAAAATAGGAAAAATTCAAATGTAGAATCTGGCAACAATTTTAGTCCTCCATTGGCGTGATGAAGACCTAAGATAAGGTCGAAAGCTTCCAACTTACGAACTTTTTGTAAAAGTTTTAGTTAACGTAACTAGCGTGATCAAGTTACCTTTCTTTGTTAATATTGTTACGTGTTTTGCCCATAATCGTCATACCAATTCTGATCTTCAGATCATCCAGAGAGGTCACAGGGGTCAGGTAAGCGGGGTCTGGTAAACCTTCCCTGAGATGAAAAACGTTGCTTCATTATTAAATATCCATGTCTGCAGGTAATGTTCGCCAGCTTCGACTTTGTACAAAATGTCTTGGGCAAATTGGAAATGGCGGGGTTTATCATCCAGCTGTAAAGCCTGTACAATCTGCAGTTTGAATGCACAGAGTTATAGGCGGTTATGCAGAACCATCCAAACATTCATTTGTGTCATACCTAACTGCGACACAGCTTGTCTCGTTGATTTCTAAGGGCTTCAAGAAAAGGCTTCCTTGACGTAATCAACATCGTCCTGCTACTTTTTGATGCTGTACCAGCCTCTTGAAACTGCTTTAACCAACGTCGGATAGCATTATCGGAAGGTGGAGCTCTGCCATACTGCATTCTGTAACAACGTTACGTTTTGATAACTGACTTTGTTTCAAACAACCAGAGTACTACATTGCTTTTTCTTAAGCAGTTGCCATTTTGAAGTATGACGTCAATTCAGCAGGTACCGTGCTGCCACATAAAACTTTCTGCAGTAAATTTGTTTATGCTGTAGGCAGTTTTATTTTTTCTGTTATGGTTTGATCATGTCGGGCCACAGAAACTCCGAAAATAATTATGAATCACTCTGTATATATCATCATCATCATCATCATCATTGTCAACCATTATCAATCCACTGCTGGACGAAGGTCTCCCCAAGTTTCCTCCACAACGGTCTGTCTTGTGCCAGTCTCCTCCATGTCACCCCTGCATACTTTCGAATTTCATCCACCCATCTCCCATGTGGTCTTCTTCTGGGTCTTTTCTTGTCCCTTGGAATCCAATCTAAAATTTCGGCTGTCCATCGATGATCTGTCCTTCTGGCAGTATGTCCAGCCCATTGCCATTTCAGGGATTTAACTCTGATCATGATGTCTTCCACTCTTGTCATTTTTCGGATCCACGAGTTCCTCTTCTTATCTCTCCTGGTTACCCCAAGCATGCACCTCTCCATGCTTCTTTGAGTTGTCTGGAGCCTTTGTATGTCTCTTTTAGTTAAGGTCCACGTCTCTGCACCATACGTAAGCACTGGAAGGATGCATTGATCAAACACTTTTCTTTTAAGACATAATGGCATATTGCTCTTGAAAATTATGCTGTTTCTTCCAAAAGCTCTCCAGGCAAGTTTTGTACGCCGATTAATTTCTTCATCAATGTGACCCTCACTTGATATCTGCTGTCCAAGATAAACGAACGTGTCTGTTATCTCCAGCTTTTTTCCATCAATCGATAAATCTTCATTTCTTGTAAAAGCATTGAACATCACTTTTGTCTTCTGAAAGTTCATTTTTAATCCCACTTCTTTACTCTTGTCCGCAAGTTCCTGGATCATACTCTGCAGCTCTGATGGGGTAGTTGCAAAAATGACTACGTCATCTGCAAAACGAAGGTGGGTTAGATAATCTCCATTAATCTTTATCCCCTTGTTTTCCCAGCTCAGCGACTGAAAAACACCCTCCAATGTGGCATTGAAGAGCTTCGGAGATATGGTGTCACCTTGTCTCACTCCCTTTCCAATTTTTACGTGTGTTGTATTTTCAAACAGCCTAATCTTTGCACTTGCATTTTCATAGATGTTATTAATAATATTAATGTATGCATCTTCAATACCGCAGGTTTTCAGAGCCATTGTAACTGCTGATGGTTTCACCGAATCAAAGGCTTTTTCATAATCGATAAAAGCCATGCACAATGGAAGTTCATATTCCCTCGCTCTTTCAATTAGTTCTCTCAGCACGTGGATATGATCTATTGTGCTGTAGCCACTCCTGAATCCAGCTTGTTCTCTCGGTTGAGCCATGTCCAGTGTTACCTTCAAGCGGTGTGAAAGAACTTTAGTGAAGATTTTATAAACTACTGATAGGAGGCTGATAGGTCTGTAGTTTCCGAGATCCTCAATGTCACCTTTCTTATGTAGCAGGATCATTGTAGCGGTGTTCCAATCCTCAGGAATCTTTCCTTCATTAAGGCATCGAGTGAAAATTTGGGCGAGTACTGTTTCGATTTCTCCACTTGCTTCTTGTATGATGTCTACAGTAATTCCATCTTCTCCTGGAGCTTTTCCTCTCTTCATGTTCTTGATTGCATGTGCAACTTCTGCTGGAAGGACTGGAGGAACTCTGGTACTGGTATCTTTCATGATGTCTGGAGTGCATATATCATCCCTTTCATATAATTTGGAGTAGAAATCTTTCACTCTTGTCAAAATTTCTCCTCTATTTCTTGTTACAGAACCATCTTCTTTTCTCAGTGCCATAATCTGTTTTCTTCCCTTACTGAGATGTCCCTTTGCTATCTTTAGGCTTTGGTTGTTTTCAATTGCTTTCCTCACTAGTTCACAGTTGAATTTCCTTACGTCTTCAGTGATACTTTTTCTTACTGTCTTGCATAGCTCTATATATTCCACTTTGGAAGTCACATCTTTAGTTGTCCTCATCTCTCTTTTTTTGCATCAACATTTTGGTTTTTCCTGATAATTTGTTCACATGCAACTTGTTCTTAGACCCAGCTAATTTTGTTGCTGTTTCCATAAGAGCTTTGGTTACTTTTCTGTTAACTTCAGAGATGTCCACTTCTTCCGATGTTAGGCCTTCTAAAGCAGAGAACCTGTTCTTCAGTTCTAACTTGAAGGTATTATGGTGTTTTTTAAGGTTGGTTATGTCAATAGATTTTGTTATATATATAATTATATATATATAATAAATGCTCTGAATATAGACATAATCAAGCTGTTCTTTCCATGTAAAATAACCACAGAAATTTGAAAATTTGATCGTCCTGGAATGGGAATCGAACCTGCATCTCCCGATTTGCACTCGAGTATGCTAACCATATGCTAACTTAGCACTACGATAAGACACGTTTGTTTTGACTGGTGCAGTAAAACCAAAGTCTAACGTTTCAGATTAAATACCTCAGTTGTTTGGATTTCATTGTCCTAGGTGCTGTAATGGTTAGCATACTCGAGCACAAACCGGGAGATGTGGGTTCGATTCCTGTTACAGGATGATTAAATTTAAAAATTTCTGTGGTTATGTTACATGGAAAGAACAGCTTGATTTATGTCTAGATATTAATTTAATTATTCATATGTGTTTCCATGTTGATATTTGCTCAGAATATGTTACAACGACAAAGAATTCATAAAAAGTATATGTAATGTTATTATATATGAAAACAACAACAAAAGTACATTAAATAAGGGAAGAAAATTTAGTAATATTTTAATCTCTTACTTTTTTTCACAGGTAGTTTGGTATCATATTTCATAGACTTATTTTGATATCTTTGTGACTTCTTTTTATTTCACTTAGTGCATTAAAAGTGCAGCAAGTAGAATTATCCATCTCGAATTTCACACCTTTGTTCTATGAAATTAGGTATCAAAAACAAATTATTTCAAAATAACCTGTACACTGTACAGGAGCATCATGAATCCCCAAACAGCCAAAACCAATCACAAGGAAGAAATTCCATTGGGGTTGGAATAACATTGTGTGTCACCACAGAAGCATTGCAACATTCCAATACTGGAAATGAGTGTCACTGCAAAATGGGACCCTTTTGTATTGGCTACAAAATTAATTTCCCTGAATAACCAATGCTAGAAATACTTAAAATCTCCAAAAATAACTAAATTCATTTGTAAATTTCCTCAAACTTGGGTGTACCCAACTTCTAGAAGATAACCCCCAAAAGTAAACTTCTCTTGATAATCAAATCAACATGCTGAAAGCAGTCACATTAAACCTGTTTATTTTCATAACACTTAAAATGTTGTTTTGTTTGGTATCATTGATTTGTAATTCATACTCCTGTTAATTGTCTAATATATTTTTTATGTGAAATGTTTGAAAAACATTCAGTTGTTGGTCGACATATATTTATGAAAAGGAATGATGATGAACAGTGAAACAGCTAATTAGTATGAGTGCAGGACTTAAATTACACTCAATTCAGAGATGTCTGATTGCTGTGTTAATTAACATGACTTGTTTTCCATGTATTATGAGAAGAATATTTTTTCCACATTAAAAAAAAATATCTTCTGAAGCTCTTACAATACATGCCTTACCTCTCAAAAATTATTTAAAAGTATATAATGTGGAAGAAATATTCTTCTCATAATACGTGGAAAATACGTCATGATAATTAACACATCACAATCAGACATCTCTGAATTGACTGTATTTACTGTTCATCACGTAATATCAATCACATCAGAAAACTTGAAAATTTCATCGCCCTGGAACGGGAAACGAACCCACGTCTCCTGCTTACCGTTCAAGTATACTAACCGTTACACCATCCAGGATGAGAAAGTCACAAGTATCTGAGTGTTAAGAGCATCGGAAAGTAGTCTGACCGCATTCTTAATCGAAGCAACTGTGCTGCCATCTAGTGTTGTTAAGCATATCACATTCCAGTGCAATGAAATTTTGAAATTTTCTGATGCGATTGATATTACGTGAAGAACAGCAAAATGCAGTCAGTTCAGAGATGTTTGATTGCTTTGTAAATTATCATGATTACTTAAAAGTTTTGAAGTTCTGGAAATTGGTCATGTAGAACAAAATGTTGGGTGTAAGGTGCACTGGAAAGTCACAAGCACACATGCTCACCAAACTGTGTTTTAATTTTTAACCCAAGAAAATGTCAAACAATTTTGATGATTGTTATTAGAAAAATTTCTGTTCAAGTTGATAAGCTGTTACCTGGATGAACAATATTTTAAACAAGTACAAGTTTAATTTAGTATGCATTATTGTTATTATATGTTTTTAATATATATAGTGTTATTATATGTAAGGTCAGGTGATGCGTAACATCACAGCCTCTCCTTGACAAATGTCAACCCCGCCTTCTCGTGGTGCATCCTGTTCCCACTAAAGGGGCTCTGACGACCGCAAATAGCGGTATAACTATACCATCGGGATCAGAGGAAATGCTATCCCACACTCACCAACCCGCTTGGCCAGCGTGGTGAGTTATGGCCAAACACCTCCAAAATGACTCTACAACTTAAATCTTGGCCCTCAGTCTCCGGCAGCTGGAATGTACCTGGCCAAGGCAGCGGCCAGTGCGACATGAAGGCAGAGGGTGCTAAGAATCCCCGGAGGACCGGACTAGGCTGCCATTTGATGCTGACCTTGGCTACCTACAACGCACGCTCCCTATCTTCTGATTCAAGGCTTCTTGAATTGGAAGAGGAACTACAAAGGATCAAGTGGGACATCGTCGGGCTGAGTGAGGTAAGGAGAAAAGGAGAAGATCTCATTGAACTGAAAAGTGGACATCTCTTCTATTATCGTGGGACAGATACTGGCAGAACTAGTGGTGTTGGATTTATAATAAACAAGAAACTGAAGGATAAAGTGGTAGAAGTTGAAAGTTCCTCGGACAGAGCTGCACGACTCGTTATCCAACTATCGAGAAGATACCAGGCTCAGATTATTCAAACTTATGCACCCACCACAAGTCATCCTGAAGAAGAAATTGAAGAATTTTATGAGGAAATTCGTCATCTAAATAATAAAGGTAAGCAGCACTTGAAGATAATTATGGGGAGATTTCAATGCAAAAATAGGGCACCGGCAACAGAATGAAACTTCAGTAGGTAAATTCGGTCACGGCAACAGAAACCAGCGTGGAAATACTCTCGTTGAGTTTGCAGAGGCAGAAGGATTTTTCATCTTGAATTCCTTTTTCAAGAAAAAGCCACACAGGAAATGGACATGGAGACATCCAATTGGGACGACAAGTGAAATTGATTTTATTATGTGTAACAAAAAATTCGTCATCGAAGACTGCAGTGTGCTAAACAAGTTCAACACAGGTAGTGACCATAGATTGGTGAGATGTAAGATGCACCTCAACACTAAACTGGAACGTGGCAAGCTCATAAGACAAACAAAATGTATTGACATAACCAACCTTAAAAAACACCATAATACTTTCAAGTTGGAACTGAAGAACAGATTCTCTGCTTTAGAAGGCCTAACATCGGAAGAAGTGGATATTTCGGAAGTTAACAGAAAAGTAACCAAAGCTCTTATGGAAACAGCAACAAAATTAGCTGGGTCTAAGAACAAGTTGCATGTAAACAAATTATCAGGAAAAACCAAAATGTTGATGCAAAAAGAAGAGAGATGAGGACAACTAAAGAAGATGTGACTTCCAAAGTGGAATATATAGAGCTATGCAAGACAGCACGAAAAAGTATCACTGAAGACGTAAGGAAATTCAACTGTGAGCTAGTGAGGAAAGCAATTGAAAACAACCAAAGCCTAAAGATAGCAAAGGGACATCTCAGTAAGGGAAGAAAACAGATTATGGCTCTGAGAAAAGAAGATGGTTCTATAACAAGAAATAGAGCTGAAATTTTGACAAGAGTGAGAGATTTCTACTCCAAATTATATGAAAGGGATGATACATGTACTCCAGACATCATGAAAGGTACCAGAGTTCTTCCAGTCCTCCCAGCAGAAGTTGCACATGCAATCAAGAACATGAAGCGGGGGAAAGCTCCAGGAGAAGATGGAATTACTATAGACATCATACAAGAAGCAAGTGGAGAAATTGAAACAGTACTCGCCCAAATTTTCACTCGATGCCTTAATGAAGGGAAGATTCCTGAGGATTGGAACAATGCTACAATGATCCTGCTACATAAAAAAGGTGACATTGAGGATCTCAGGAACTACAGACCTATCAGCCTCCTATCAGTGGTTTATAAAATCTTCACTAAAGTTCTTTCACACCGCTTGAAGGTAACACTGGACATGGCTCAACCGAGAGAACAAGCTGGATTCAGGAGTGGCTACAGCACAATAGATCATATCCACGTACTGAGAGAACTAATTGAAAGAGCGAGGGAATATGAACTTCCATTGTGCATGGCTTTTATCGATTATGAAAAAGCCTTTGATTCGGTGAAACCATCAGCAGTTACCACGGCTCTGAAATCCTGCGGTATTGAAGATGCATACATTAATATTATTAATAACATCTATGAAAATGCAAGTGCAAAGATTCGGCTGCTTGAAAATACAACACACATAAAAATTGGAAAGGGAGTGAGACAAGGTGACACCATATCTCCGAAGCTCTTTAATGCCACATTGGAAAATGTCTTTCAATCACTGAACTGGGAAAACAAAGGGATAAAGATTAATGGAGATTATCTAACCCACCTTCGTTTTGCTGATGACGTAGTCATTTTTGCAACTACCCCATCAGAGCTGCAGAGTATGATCCAGGAACTTGCTGACAAGAGTAAAGAAGTGGGATTAAAAATGAACTTTCAGAAGACAAAAGTGATGTTCAATGCTTTTACAAGAAATGAAGATTTATCGATTGATGGAGAAAAACTGGAGATAACAGATACGTATGTTTATCTTGGACAGCAGATATCAAGTGAGGGTCACATTGATGAAGAAATTAATCGGCGTACAAAACTTGCCTGGAGAGCTTTTGGAAGAAACAGCATAATTTTCAAGAGCAATATGCCATTATGTCTTAAAAGAAAAGTGTTTGATCAATGCATCCTTCCAGTGCTTACGTATGGTGCAGAGACGTGGACCTTAACTAAAAGAGACATACAAAGGCTGCAGACAACTCAAAGAAGCATGGAGAGGTGCATGCTTGGTATAACCAGGAGAGATAAGAAGAGGAACTCGTGGATCCGAAAAATGACAAGAGTGGAAGACATCATGATCAGAGTTAAATCCCTGAAATGGCAATGGGCTGGACATACTGCCAGAAGGACAGACCATAGATGGACAGCCGAAATTTTAGATTGGATTCCAAGGGACAGGAAAAGACCCAGAAAAAGACCACATGGGAGATGGGTGGATGAAATTCGTAAATATGCGGGAGTGACATGGAGGAGACTGGCACAAGACAGACCGTTGTGGAGGAAACTTGGGGAGACCTTCGTCCAGCAGTGGATTGATAATGGTTGACAATGATGATATATGCTTTTATATTTTTAATTAATATAAATTGTATGGCAATTTTTGAAAGTATGTAATGTAAGAAATATCTCTGCTAAAGGGGTGCCAAACGTATTTGTGCCTCATATGTAGCATATGAGACACAAATATGTTAATTTAATGTTAAAATAAACTGTATGGTAGTTTTTTCTAGAGTTATTCATGTATGCATATTTTTTATCACCCCATAAAACCTTGATATTCTGATAAAAATTGTTACTCTCCGTTTTTGCTCTCAAATTCACCTGACTGAATACTGTCTAAAGAGCATTCATTAGGTTTTGTTTGTTTAGATTTTGTTGATTTCACTGCCAAGGAAGTTTTCTTAAGTGAGGGAACTGTTGAATTAATTTAAATTGAGAAATTATACAGTGTGTGTGTGTGTGTGTGTGTGTGTGTGTGTGTGTGTGTGTGTGTGTGTGTGTGTGTGTGTGTGTGTGTGTGTGTTGCACTATGCACAAAAAAGCTTAATTTCCTGATAAATATTTTATCCAGTTCCAAGGCATTTCATTCAGGTGGGTGTGACTAAATTAATTCTGAAAACTGTTCTTGTGATGATTTGAGTTCTTGAATAAAATTTTACTTCCAGCAATTTGTGTTTATAGGTTCTTCTGTAAGTATCTCCTACGCCCATGGGATAGTGAAGATGAGGATGTTGTGTATTCAGAAAAGCTGTTAAAATCTCGCCTTCAGTTGTAAGTAATTTCCATAAGACATAGCATTTCCCCTCATTCTTATATAACCTTTCAATGTTCTTATGCCATACAGGCTACCCTTCATATGCCAAGTATGGCATGTTTTATTTATATTGTGTCAAAGATAAGTGCTCAACAATATCTCATCTTACTGCCCATCCAACAGTTATGCAGTAGAGGCAAAACATTTTTTAGCATTTTACTTTGATATATTTTATCTGATTTCTGTTGTAGCTTGGAAAATATGCATTTAGGATATGAAATGCAAGACAATTTAAAGAAAAGCATAAGTAAATAATATGTTCACCTAAAGTAGCTATCACTAAGTGTAATAGCGCTGTGGTGGTACTGCAAAAAAAAAAAAAAAAAAGTTTATGGTCGAATAACTTTAATCAAGAAGAATAAGGGAATTTTTTTTAAAAAACAGTACATGCTAGTAATCCCTAAGCATTTTGGTTTGCATACAATAAAATACAACACAATTTGTTTTTGAATCCTGTTTATCTGTATGCTTTCTAGTTTTCTTAAAACAACGGGAGTTGCAGTTAGATGTGATGAAGATAATGAATATTATTTATGTTTAAGCAAATTGAAAAGAAAAGAACTATCTATTGTTAAATAATTATTGTAATATGCATCTACATGTAAATGAAATTCTTTTCATGGGAACAAGCATTAAAACTGGAACTTGCAAAAACAATGCAAAGTTCACATAATAAAACAGAAATGGTGATAGGAACAAATCAAATTCACATTAAATATTTATTACATAAAGGAACGTTTAACTACAGTAAAATCTTTTGGCTATACATCAGTCTTTGGTTACACTGTGAAGGAATCAGTACAATAATTCACTTGGTGAATCCTAGTTTTACACCTGTTGTGAGAATGCTTTCCAAATGATTAGAATGTTGTACTTTACATTTGAAAGGGGTGAGTTTAGAAATATTGCAATGCTTGATTTTTTTTTTTTTCTTCGCCGAACATAGCAACACACTCCATATTGTTTCATTCTAGTATAGCTCAGTTTACCCTCCAGGGTAAGAATGAAGAGAGAAAAGTAAAAGAGCGAAACATCTGTTATGATGTTCTATATGTGTTCTAGAAGCCTAGAATTATACAGTGAAAAGTTCTACCAGTATTGCATTTATCCCTTGAAGTTGAAGGGACAGTAGTATGCAGCTTGGCAATCAAAAAGGGCCAAAAAGTATCTATTTTTTGTTTTTGCGTTGATCCCAGCTGAGGAAGATTAATGGCTAATTTGTACCTAATTTTTTTAAAGAATATATTTACTTATTATAGATTATGCGTAAATGTATTTTTTAAAAAAAATATATTTATATATATTATGAGTAAATGTCTTTATATCCTATGTAGTGATGGAAATTCACATTTTTACAATTCTTGTGCTGGGCATATGATAATGCTACTCTTTTTGTTTTGACGGAAAACGTCTAACCCCGTGGGTCCGTTATTGGGGGAAACTGTGCGAAAGTTGCTGTTACGATTTTGTGTATACCAGACAAATCTTAATAAGTAACGCATATAGAAATAAGCAGTACATGATTTGAAAGAGCAAGGATGAAAGAATGTCACATGGAATTAGCCTTGAGCGCGTGATGTCACACGCCGCCACAAGATGGTTGCCCAGTTGGAGTGGAAAATTAACGATTCGCCGCGCAGCAAAATTAGTATAGCTCGGGAACGTGTACACGTAGGACGTTGTGTGAGGTGTCATTTAACAGAGCTTGATAGTACTATAAAATAAAACACTCATAGTGACAACAATGAAAGAACTTGAAAAAATATACTGTGACAAAGTGTTGAATTTGGACAAATTTTCGTTAAAATTTCAAAAATGTCGAAATATCTTCAAAAACAAGAAGGTAAATGCCTATCGTAAACGCTTACAAAGTGAAAGAAGAATAAATGAGCAATCCAGAAAGGCCCCTATGACAGCAGCAGAATGAATGTGGCGGATGAGGCAACGTCGACAAGTTGAGTACCAGTCGTGCAGGTGCCGCAACGCCTAACGCCAGTTCACAAGCAATGGATGTTGACAGTAAGATAGAACCGATAGAATGCGATGAAATACAAGCAGATGAGATGTTTGAGAATCGAGATTTAGCGTTTATATACCATTGGCGTCTGGCGACAAAGCACTTTGAAAAGTCGTTCTATGGTAACAAGTTGGGTTTTGTTTGTGGAGTTTGTGATCGCATATGGTTCCAAAATAATTTAAAACAGCCCAATGCAGCTATGTTGCAACTCTTACAACAGGAATTCACAGATAAAGACGTTCAACAGTTTATGTTGTGCTCATGCAAACGACGACTTCAACTTCTATCACGGCAGAGGCAGCAATGTGCCAGGGCTTAAGGAGATGACCGATGAATACTTGCGCCTTGAGAGACATTGTCTGTGCATGGTAACAACAGACATTGAGAAATTCTGTAGATTCAATCAATACAACAACACTACTGACGACGACGGTGACAATGACAAAAGAGAGTCTTTCATAGTGTGCACGTTTAACATTCAAAGTTTGGTGGCACACAACTTGAACTTGAGCAGCGGCCCAGTCACTTCACACTCCGACTACTTGGCACTCATGGAGACTTGGATGGAAAAAGACAAAACTGTCGACATACCCGGCTTCAAATACATTGAGTCCAAAGAATGCGACAGACAAGGCGATGACAACGACCAACAGGCCAGTACAAATCATAGTGAGAAGAATTGCCAGGAATACACGTAACACACAAAACATTAAAAGTATTCTTGAAATTGTCATCACACGCGTAAGTTATGTTAAAAATTATAAGCGGAACGTTTCGGTAGCCACTTCTACCTTCATCAGCCATGGAATGAGACATGTGGTAAAAGCGTCAGTGGTTGCCAGATTTCAAAATTGCTTTCCGAATAATAGAGATGTTAAAAGGTGCATCAGTATTGCAGGTGTTAGGGGTAAGGTAGATTTCAATGCTTTCACGGTACCTGAAGGCATGCCGATTGCTGAACGGGGCGATCCGCTTCACATTGCTCCAATCGGGAACTGCAGATGTATCGCTGATGGTTAAAATTGAAAGGGAGGTGGAAGGGCTGCCTTTCTTAACATCAGCAATATGCTCCAACAATTGCTGGTTTATGCTGCGGTACCCCGCACGGGGATAACTGGTTTTCCAGTTATTTGGGGAGCGGCGCCCCCACGGCCCGAGCTGACCTTGTGACTGGTCAACATCTGATGTCCTGCCACCGCTTGTTTTTTATTTCGGTGCTGTTGGCGTTTGCAGGGACGGCTGTTCATCCAGCTGTTGGGCCCCGCACGGGGATAACTGGTTCACCAGTTATTTGGGGAGCGGCGCCCCCACGGCCCGAGCTGACCTTGTGACGGATCCATATTTCATTTCGTCTTGAACGATTATATAACCGAAGGGACAGCTGTTCATCCAGCTGCTGGGGGATGGCGTCCCCACGGCCCGAGCCAACATGTACTATATGTGATGATTTTCACATTTTTTTATGTTTTTTCACTTGACATGAACCCGCCTCAGTTGTAGGTTGCTGAGGTTGTGATTATGCGCCAGCTCAGGATTTTAGTTTCTCGTTTTCTTTCCTGTCTTCTCCATTTCATGTTTCTTTTCTTTGTTTTTCCGAGCTGGTTAGCTAGACCTGCCTGCACGTTTGCCGTGTGTGGTGACCCGTAAGGTGGAAAAGGGGATGCTGGAGGCTGAGATTTCTGGAGGCCTGGGTGTTGTTGTCGCCAGTTGCCAACACTCCTCTTGCCCCCTGCTTCACCCTAAACGGGCGGCTGGGAACTAACCCACACCTAGTCAATGAGGTCTGTGGCTGGAGTGGAGCCCAGACCTCTAACGGCTTGTCGTCTCGTACGACAGGGTGAGTCTGGGGATAGGGTGGGCATGCCAAAGGGGTGTTCCCCAGGCATGGGAAAGTCTGGGTGCTCGCCGAGCGCATGTCTGCCCTATCAACTTGCTATATCCGCTTGCTATCCCTAGAGTCGTGTCCTGCGTCCACTTGGGCTTGCAGACCTCCGGCTCTCCTCGTTGGGCTCGATTGTGGGTGGGGAAGTCGGCAGACGAATTATTAATTTTTCTTTATGGATGAAAATAAAGTTTCCCACGAACCAAAAAGCAAAAGAAGTAATGAGGAAGGCTCATCCCCTTCCGCTAAAAAGCATGTGCCTGATTTTTCGAATGCTCGTTTCTTTTTTGTTCATTCATTAGACCCTTCAAAGCCTCTGAGTGCCAAAAGTCCATTTTGGATAAATAAAGCACTTCAATCCATCGCAAGCTCTCCTAAGAGCGTAAAGAAGCTCCAATCTGGAGATCTTCTGGTAGAAATGTCCACTGTGGCCTACAGCTCTACACTTCTTAACACCACCACGCTGCTTGAGACTCCGGTAAAAATAACACCTCATGGATACCTAAATTCATCTCGAGGTGTTGTCTCCTCTCAAGACCTCGTTGAGTGTGCTGAGGAAGAATTACTTGAAGAACTGAGGAGTCAACACGTTACAGGTGTGCGGCGTATTCTATTCAGGCGGAATGGGCAGTCCGTCCCATCCCGGAACATCATTTTGACTTTTGATAGCCCTTCCCTGCCTACATCCATCAAGGCAGGGTATCTCCACCTCGAGGTACGCCCGTACATCCCTAACCCTTTGAGATGTTTTAGGTGCCAGTCTTATGGCCATTCTCAGCAGTCGTGCAGGAGCAATCCCGGTGTGCACGCTGTGGTGCCACAGAACATCTTCTGCAGGAATGTGTGGCCTAGGCTTGAGTTTTGTGTGAACTGCAAGGGTTCACACGCGGCATCGGCCAAAGATTGTCCCAAGTGGAAGGAGGAGAAGGAAATCCAAAGGATCAAAATGGTGGAAAATATTTCCTATCCTGAGGCCAGAAGAAAAGTGGTTCCTGTTACATCTGATCGGCGATCATACGCTTCAGTGGTGGTTGCCAAATCTACGGTTGCCATTCAGACCGACATTCTGATCCCCCTTAAATGTCCATTCAATGTTAACGACATCATCGCAGCCGGACTGGAGGCACTCCAGTCTCGAGCTAGGGGTCTGAAAGCGCCACCCACCACTTCGCCGAAGCAGACTCATCCCACCACCAACAAGGGAACTCAGGCCACTTCTAACAAAAAGACCAAAGCCCAGGATAAGAAAAGCATTTCTTCTCCTACAAAATCTCAGGAAACGACTCAACGTCGTGCGCCTCCCGGTAAGACACTTGGGACAAAACATGCTCCCATCTTAGCCCCTGGTCACACACCTCCAGATCTGGGGGAACCCCCAGCAGAGGCGATGGAGCCGGACTTTGTTTGATCATTTTCATTTTCATTTCACTTATAACCATGGCTTCAATCATTCAGTGGAACTGTCGAGGTTTTCGGATGAACTTTGATGAAGTGAAACATCTGCTTTCATTTTACTCTCCGGTGTGCCTTTGTCTACAGGAGACGAAGCTTAAACCATCGGACCTGCTTTCAGGTCTAGGCTACAGTGCATATCGGACAGATAACTCGTTTGGAAATATAGCCTGTGGGGGAGTCGCTATTCTCGTCCCTCACAGGGTTCCGGTATCTTCCGTCGCGGTTTCCACAACTGTGCAGGCCGTGGCGGTTCGTATTTCTATGCCTGTACCTCTTACTGTCTGCAGTGTCTATCTGCCGACGGACGAGAACGTGAGCGTCTCTGTACTGGAGAGATTGGTTGATCAGCTGCCTTCACCCTTTCTTCTACTGGGTGACTTCAATGCCCATCATCATTTGTGGGGTAGTGTCAGCATCAGCACGAGAGGTCGTCGCATAGAGTCTCTTCTGTCCTCGGCCTCTTTGTGCCTTTTTAACACCGGTGCTGACACGTACTTCCATGAACCGACACGATCCTTCAGTGCGATCGATTTGACCTTGGGATCACCATCAATTATTGCTGACTGGTCGTGGGCGGTGTGTAACGACCTCCACGGGAGTGACCACTTTCCAATTGTCCTCTCGCATCATGCGAACATGCCATCTTCTGCCTCCCCGCCCTCCTCATTGGAGGATGGAGCGTGCAAGATGGGAGGTCTTCACACCGTCAGCTTTGATATTTTCTGCAATGGTGACCCAAGAGTCAATCGACGCAGCGGTTCTTGAAGTCACAAATTGCATTCTTCAGGCAGCTGATCTTTCTATACCAAAAACATCTACGACACTCTCCAGAAGTCCGAAACCTTGGTGGACCCCTGAATGCGCAGCGGCTAGAGAGCTCAACATAAGGCCTGGTCTACGTTTCGGCGTTATCCAACCGATGCTAATCTCGTTACATTCAAACGAGCAAAATCCAATGCTCGGTTGGTGCGTCGACGTAGCAAGAGGGAGTCTTGGATCCAGTATGTTTCATCTCTCACTTCACGTGCCAGTTCGAAAAGTGTGTGGGACAAGATTCGTAAGATCCGGGGTATCTACAGCTCTCACCAGATCTCCATTCTCGAGAGTAACGGCTGCACATATGCTGGAGTCGGGGAGATTGCTGATTGTTTGGGGGAGGCGTTTGCCTCCGTGTCGAGTGACCTGGCGTATCCTTCCTCCTTTCTGAGGATTAAATCCACTGCGGAACGCCAGAGAATCTCCTTTGCGCCTTTTCTCGACACCGGATATAACTCCCCTTCAGCATGGTTGAACTCAGGGTGGCTCTGCATCGGTCCGGCGCTACATCGGTCGGTCCCGATGGCATCCATTATGAAATGCTCCCGTCATCTCTCGCAGTCGTCTCTCGAGAATCTCTTAATCCTTTACAATCGTATTTGGTCGGAGCACAGTTTCCCGGAGTCTTGGCGAAAAGCAGTTGTTCTGCCTTTTCCCAAACCTGGCAAGGATCCCAAGTCTCCCTCTAGTTATCGTCCAATTGCTCTCACTAGCTGTCTGTGTAAAGTTCTTGAACGCATGGTTAATTCCCGGTTAGTTCATTTTTTAGAATTTCATCAAGTACTTTCACCATCACAAAGCGGCTTTCGCCGTCATCGTTCACCTCACGATTCTGTATTTTTTGATATCGAAAAGCTTATGATCTAGCGTGGCGGCATGGTATTATCCGTGACCTCCACGCATGCGGATTGCGAGGAAATCTTCCGACATTTATTTAAAATTTTCTTCGCAATCGGGTGTTCCAGGTGCGCCTGGGTACGACGCTATCAGCAACATTCCATCAAGAACAAGGTGTTCCTCAAAGTTGCATTTTATCTGTCACATTGTTCATCCTTCGCATTAATTGTCTCCTCACAAATCTTCCTCCTGCGGTTTCGGCTTACTGTCTATGTTGATGACTTGCACATTTTCTGCTCGTCATCAAGCATGCATTTTATTGAAAGGCAGTTGCAGTCTGCAATTAATCAGATCTTTAAAACGGCGAATAGCAATGGTTTCGTTCTTTCTCCCGACAAGACAGCGTGTGTCCATTTCTGCCGGAGGCGCGGCCTCCATCCTGACCCAGAGCTGTTTTTAGACCGTGCAGCCATACCAGTTTTGCCGGAGACCAAGTTCCTTGGACTGACCGTCGACCGTGCGCACGTTCGGCGGCTCAAGATTTCCTGTCTGCGGGCTCTATCTATTCTTAAGATCCTTTCGAGAGTCTCATGGGGCGCAGACAGGATGTCTTTGATTCGCATTTACCATTCCTTAATACGGTCGAAACTGGATTATGGTTGTATCGTGTATGGCTCTGCGCGTCCTTCCGTTCTCCGGCCTTTGGACACTATTCACCATCAAGCACTGCGTCTTTGTTCGGGAGCATTTCGAACATCTCCGATTCCCAGCCTTTACGCTGACGCGAACGAACCATCGCTTGAATTACGCCGTCTGCAGCTGTCTATTCAATTCTACCTGAAACTTAGATCTCTTCCAGGCCATCCTTTATACGATGCAGTTTTTCATCCCCAGTATGCTCGTTTATTCGGGAACCGGCCCTCGTGCGTTTCAACCTTCGGTCTTCGTATGGCGGCCGTAGCCCGTGATGTAGGGCTCGACTTGTCACTTGTTGGAGAGACCAGGGGCTTTGGGGATCCGCCATGGCACCCACTTGGTGTCATTGTTGATACCACCTTTACATCTTTCAATAAATCCTCAACCCCTGCGTCAGTGTACCAGCAGCTCTTCCGTGACCTACATTCTGATTACACTCCCATTTTTACTGATGGCTCCAAGATGCATGGAGTCGTTGGATCCGCGGCTGTCTGTGTAGATGACGTTTCAGTAGCGCGGACTCCAGCTGAGGCCACTGTGTTTTCAGCGGACATGCATGCTGTGTATCTTGCCCTTCTCCATGTTCAGTTGAGTTCTCATCACCGGGCTGCGGTGTACACTGATTCCTTGAGTGTTTTACAGGCTTCGTCATCGTTGGACTGCTGTGACCACCTTTTTCTTTTTACCGTACGAAGGCTTCTTTGTTCTTTGCTCGAGGCCGGTGTCCAGATACAATTTTGTTGGATTCCCGGGCATTTTGGAATCTCGGGTAACGAGTGTGCTGATGCGGCTGCTCTTCCGGCTGCTAGATCTGCTTCCTCTTTGGTCGTCACACCCTTGCCACTGTTTCACCGGGATTTCCGCTTTCTGGTTCGCGACCATATCAAGCTTAACGTGGCAAGGTCTGTGGGACCAACAGGTGGAAAATAAACTGCATCGTATTAAACCTAATCTTGAAGTCTGGAAATCCTCATATCGTCGGAACCGTAGGGAGGAAGTGGTGCTTGCTCGTCTCCGCATTGGGCATTGTCGATTCACTCACCGCTTTTGCTGTGTGGCGACACTGCGCCGATGTGTGAGACGTGCAACTGCCGACTCACCGTCACTCATCTTTTGTGTACCTGTGTTCGTTTTCGTGATGTACGTTTTCATTTCTTTCATTCTCATTTGTTGAACGAGGACGCCGCTACACTGCAGCGGCTGCTAAATGACCACTGCAATACTGTTGCTGTTTTTTCATTTTTTAAACAAATTGACTATTTTAAACGTATCTAGATTTTAGCCCTATCATCATCCTCATTTCTCAGTTTTACTGAATCAGCTAAATTTTAATCATTGTATCATGTTTTTAATACTGTATGTTTCATTATCTTTTTAGCCCTTCCATCGTTCTCATTTTTCAGTTTTACATGATCAGCCAGATTTTAAGCTTTTTACCACGTTTTTATTACTGTTTGCTTGTCTGTCTTGTCTCTGGCGCTCTTTGGCCAATAATGGCCCTTGCGCCATAAAAATCAAACAACCAACCAACCAACCTATGCTGTGGTAAGTACAACCAATATATTGGGTAATGCCTGTGGAAGTGTTGATAGGGATAGAGTAGACACCATGTAACTCTAGGGGTTTATTGAGATCTCTGTCATTAAGGATGAGGTTGAGAAGATGTGGAGGTGGGTTTGACTGTAATCCTGTAGCCAAAAGACTTGAAAATAGAGCAAACTTTATGAGTGAAGAACAGGCTAAAGGGCAAAGTGCCAACAAACTGATGGGTGGTGGAAGGTTCAGGCAGTAAACTAGATATATTCTGTGATTCAAACCTCTTGATTGGTCTATGTACTAAGAGGGGTGGGAAGCCATGCAATTTGCCAGTGTTGATGATGTTCTGATATTCTTGTTGAAGAGCAGAATGGCTGTTGCAAATAAGGTTGGCACAGTGAATGTATGACTTTAGAGCAGACAGTTTGTATTTTCCAAAAGTGCGAGAATGGTAAGGGATGATATTATGGGTGGCAGAAGGTTTCCTGTAAACAGAGAGGCTAAGCTGAGAAGTCTGGGTTGATGTTGATGTTAACATCCATAAAACTAATATTGTTGTCGATCTGTTCTTGAGATGAAAATTTTGTATGCGGGAATTTTGAAGTTATGAAGGACATGAGTTCAAACAGAGAGTGTTTCTGGTGTGACCAAATAATGAAGATGTCGTCCACATACCTTAACCAAATGGTGGGTTTTAAGAGGGATGGGGCAACAATTAACGTTTCAATATTCTGCAAATAAATTTCAGCAAGTAAGGGGGAAAGAGGAGAGCCCATAGGTATGCCTTGTTTTTGTTGGTAATAGATACCATTGTGTAAAAACAAGAATACTTTTCCAATGCATCAAAACAGTCATAAAGATATTTGATCAGTTCTCCAGGAAGTTCTTTAGTTTTTTGACCATGAGCATGTAGGCATCAAAGAAAGGAACAGAAGGAAACAATGAATCCACGTCAAAGCTGTACAGGAAATCTTGAGGATTGATGGAAGAAGGAAGTTTGTGGATAAAGTCCTTGATCGATGCAACAGGACTTTATCGAGAAACTCCTTCTTCCAGAGTGAACCCTTGCCCAAATCAATGGCCCATTTCCCTCCACCCGCTCATTCATGTTGTCATGGAAACGCTAGCAGGCGATCGCATGGAAGAGAGTGAACCCTTGCCCAAAGCAAGAGAATGAACCCTTGCCCAAAGCAATGGCCTATTCCCTCCACCCGCTCATTTATGTTGTCATGGAAATGCTGGCAGGCGATCACATGGAAGGTCTTCGAATCAGAACGGCAAAGACTCTGGAAGAGCTGATTGCGTTATGCTGATGGTCTTCACTCACCAGACTGAGTCAAAGAAGTGAATCCGCACATGTTTCTTTCGCAGTGAAAGCATCGACATATCTTAATACCATTGATAATTGACTTTTATTTGTGTATATTTAATTGACTTTTATTTGTACATTCATTGGGCTTTGCAGCTGGCTTAGCTAACCTCGAATATACGCCACCAGCCTGCACATATACATCTTTACTAAAAGCCTTCTGCTTTGTGTGTGTGAAATATCTGGAGGTTGTCAGCATCATACCTTTGACCATACTGAAGGTTTTCTGAAGCCCTGGGAAGTAGGTGGTAGAAGGGGTGCTAGCTACCATTCTGTTATTCAGTCAAAATTGGATTTTGGCAACATAATGTATGCCTTTGCCAGGCAGTCAGTGCTATGGGCCCTGGGTACTGTTTACCATCAAGCATTGCATAAGAGTATAGGTTCTTTACACACACACACACACACACACACACACACACACACACACACACACACACACACACACACACACACACACACACACACACACACCACCTCTACCTACCTACCTTTGTAAAATTATACACTAAAGTAAAGAAACTGCACTAGGTATGTGTTGTCTGCAGCTGTCACCTTAGTGCTCCTCGAAAATGAAATTGTTAGTAGATCATCCATCATACAGTATTATTTTCAATCTGTGATATGTTAATCTTTTTGAGCACAGGCCCTTGTTTGTTTCCAGCTTTGAAATTCAGATGTCTATTGTAGTTCAAGATGTAAGAATGAACATATCAGTGACTGAACCAATCAGGGATTTTGGGGTCATCCTTATGCCCTTTTGGTGATCCAGTGGACTCGTCTTTGAGTTGTTTAAACAAATCTGCTCCTGCATTAGCATACCAGCAATTCTAAGCTGAGCACTGGGCTCTTCTGCCTGATTCTGTACTAAAATTTATATAATTTTGTACCAATATGTGTCACATATCTGCCAGGTTGTACAATTACCCATAAAATTTACGAAAATGCAGCCTGTTTTATGGGCAAGATGTTAGTTTTACAGATTTAGCATTTCACCCAGATTTTTTTTTCTCCTGATCATTTGAATTTTTTTTAACTTAATCCATTTAAAGTAAAGCGCAGATGTAAGTTAGGGATAAACTTCTATTAAGCTACATGTGCTTATGTGGGAAAACTTCATTTATAGTTTTCCCACATGTTTTAGGTTATCGTTCTGCATCACTTCAAACATTAAAGCTTGCACCATGCATAAGCTGAACTGCCCCAGCTAGGCTTTTATGTCTATTGCTATGTTTATCCCATCCCCCTTTTTATATAATGCATTGCTTATCCTCTAAGTTGCAACTTTTCAGTAGACTGATGCGGGGTGTCCAGCAATAGAGCACTGGCCTTGATTACCCCCCCCAATTCGAAATGCTGTCTTTGAATGTAGTTATCGTAGAAAAAAGATTCAAATGGATTTTAAATCTGCGGAATTTTTGAGCCTAAATCGATATCTCAACATGACAAAATTTTGGTATGCTATTCAGGATGCGTAGTAGACCAGTCCTGTTGAAAATAGTTATCAGCACTCATGGGGACAGTGCGCACATTTGTCAGAATTTTTGTGCAATAACTTCCATGAAAATTTACCGATTTGGATGGAATTCCTACTTATAAAAATGCGCATGTATGATAGCTTTTTATTTTAGAAATTAATATGCAAAAATAATAATACTTTGTAGTAAAGCAGTGATTAAAAATTAATACTTGATTTGTGTAACATACCGACTTTTAATTGATGTGTTTGCTACATTTAATCAGTATGCTAGATAAGTAATTTAATAAAAAATATCGATTAAATTTTTCATCGAATATATCGATGAAATTTTTTCAACGATTTCAGTTTCTGAAAGTTGGCAGGTATGATATAGCCACCTCCAAAGTAAGTGAAATCATGGGATCCACATTTACATTATGAGTGTCAGTCTATGTTGGGTGGATTCCACCAGGTGGTGCTACTATCTTTATTAATTAATAACAAGGAACTGTACACCCAATATACACAAAATAGTAAAACTATACTGTATATGTATGTTGGGGATGCGTCCTTTGTACCTGTGGCTGCATAATCTGCTGCCAAAGCCTCATTGGCATGCTGTGATCTATCTTCATTCCCTAAATATGTTACAGAAACTCTCTTCTTAAGAAAGCAGTTACCAATGTTTTTAATCAGGCATTTGTTTCAGGCCTTGAATAAGATTGGTTTTGTTGCCTGTTTTTACTGGATTCTTAGGCATTTTAGGATCCAGTAAAATTAATCAGTGCATGCTATACTGAAGTCCATTTCGTCTTTGTTAGCCATCTTTTCACTGAAATATTCAGTCTGTCATCTATGTTCACATTAAATGTGTGTAACAGGATTTGTACCACCAAGAGCAGTAATGAATTGTAGGAGATTTCGAAATATTCTAGTTGGATAATGCTTACATAGGCATTTTGTTTCTAGCGATGATTCACTTTTCTCGCATGTTTCGGGTCTTCGTTGAAGCTATTGTCCTATTGTCCATTGTATGGGCTAGCTACCATTCACATCCAACACACTGTTTACTTTGGGTAGATTCAGTAGATCTTCACTTTAGGATTCAACAACATCAATTCTTTACCGTTATTAATGCTCTAAATTTTTCGCCCAGTCTTTGGGCATTATCAGGAGCATGACGACTTTTCCTTTTCCACCGATGTTTGTGGTTTATTTCTCATCAATGGAGTCCGACCCCCCCCCCACATTGCCCTTCTTCGGATATGCTGTATTAGATACTTTTCTTAATCAAACCTAGCAGGTGCCATCTATGTTTCACTAATTCTACCTTTTTTTTCCCCCTCTTCAAATGGTCGTTGATGTCGTCTTTCCGTATTCTTCTTCTTTTCATTTACTATCCCTATTCCCTTGTCTTTTTTGTCGGTTTTTCTTTTGTTGTTCGTTTTCTTGTCTTATTAGCTCTTTCCAAAGGCTAAATAATGTATTAGGGTCATTCTGGTTACACACCCTTGTTTTATTTTTATAAATTAGGATAGATTCCTCCATTCTCATTTGTCTCTGATTTTTTATTCCTTTTTAGCATTTTAATTTCTTCGAATTTTGGGAAAGTTCGGTGGTCAATACAGAATTGCACTAATGCAGTTTTTGCATCTTTTTTTTGCCAGTTAGATATGTGTTGTTTTAGCCTTTTTTTAACCTGTTTTTAGTACTCTCTATGTACGATATTGGGGTTATGTGTGCAATGGAAATTTCGTAAGACCCCGATTCCTCTAATATTTTGCTCTCAGGTTTTTTGTTAATAGTAAGATTTTTCAAGGTGTTCACTGAACTTCCTAGTTGTAAGTCAAATTTGGCACATTGCCTATTCATCTCTTTACTGACACCTTCCAAGTAAGGGAATGCACCTATATATTTTAATTTATATTTTCTCACCTTTCTTTGATTGTAAATTTCTTGGTCTTTATTTCTCTTAGCCATATGTTTTTTATCCTCTTATGTCCATTTTTTAATAAGCTTATTAGGGTAACCATAATCTTGTGATATTTTCAAGATAAAACCAAGCTCTTGATTCTTCAAGATAAAATCAAGCTCTTGATTCGTATCCGACGAATGACCACGTGGGGTATCAGACTCCATTAACGAGAAATAAACCACGAACATCGGTGGAAAAGTCGTCACACTCCTGAGGATGCCCAAAGATTGGGCGAAAAATTTAGAGCATTAATAACGGTAAAGAATTGATGTTGTTGAATCCTAAAGTGAAGATCTACTGAATCTACCCAAAGTAAGCAGTGTGTTGGATGTGAATGGTAGCTGCACATACAATGGACAATAGGACAACAGTTTCAACGAAGATCCGAAACGTGCGAGAAAAGTGAATCATCGCTAGAAACGGAATGCCTAGGTAACCATTATCCAACTAGAATATTTCCAAGTTTTTGAAATAATGCATGTAAAAATGAATAGTAGCCTTTTCCGATCAATTTCTAAGTCAGAATATGAACTGCTAATATGAATTGAATTGTAGGAGTTTAAGCCTATTCTGAAACCTTTGTTTTCAAGCCATCATGAGAAATCACTACTGGTAGCTGTTCAAGTTCTGTGTGTGTTCCATCATTTCTGTAATGCATATGGTAGTTTTTTTTTGCTTTTACAAATTTTACAAAATGACTTGACAGTCCTAAGATACCTTTTAGTGATCAGTATAAAATTTCAACTCTGCTTTAATTTTTTTTTTTTTCACTGTGCTGGGCTTTTTGATTTATATGGTAGATCTGTTCTGTGTTTTCCCTTTTAAGTTGTATTTTGATGTTATATTTCTTGTCTGTGTGTTTGCTAATGGCATTTATGTTCGATGCTCTCTAGCCTTCCTGTATACTGTTTTCAAAAAACTTAAAATTCCACCTGCCCAACTAATCATAAATGAAAACAGAGAGAAGTTTTTCAGATTGTCATAACATCAAATGTAGTGTTTCCCTCCCACCAGAAAAATTATTAAAAATATCAAAATTTTATCATAAGTATTTAGAAATGATGCAGTTCATCCAAAAAAGTAGTGTGAATTTATTTGATTTGCTCCCCATATGGAAATTCTGTTAACAATCCATAATGTTCTGTTCATGATAGACATCCAATATATTAAATCATTGAAAATGGAGTTGGTTTTAGTCTTATGCATGTAAATATCTTTGTAGGTACTTCGACATGCAGAATAAAGTCCTTCCAGATAGTATGATTACTCGAATCCGTGAAGTCTTGAAAGAAGGTTGGGATGCTGTAAAGGAGCTGAAGAGGCTGTATGTGGAAATGAATGTCAGTGATTCTGAAGCTGAACTAAATGATGATGATGTCTTGCAATCCCTGGTACTGAGGAAGAAGTTGGATGAAGTACAAAGGGAAATAGAATTACTGGAAAACCCTGTCATCAGGTTGATATATGTATACTAATGAGTTTTTTTCTATTTGCAGTGCATTTTAGTGAATAGTTATGAATAACTATGTGCTAACGATGAAAAGTGAACTCCGTTTATTAGGCGTATAAAGTAAAATAAAGGGATCAAGATATGCTAGCTTTCACTACCCCCGGGTAGCTTCATTGGGCATTTAGTAGCTAAAGATTGCAGAAGCAACTGGGGGAAAAAAATATGTGCTATTTGAGTAATATATTTGTGAGTAGTTAAGAAAAACGAGTACTAATTTAACTCATCCATTTCTATCAGAAATCCTGATTTTTAAACACGGAGAAAGCACTTTAGGTCCTACGAGTGACTGTCACTCATACTTTTTCTCGGAAACCTTTCTTCCAGTGAAGTTTGGTGTTTAACTATTCTCAGTTGTATTGCTTGACATTTATTCATTGTCTTGGTTATAAGCAGTTTTTTCACATATTGATTAATGGAGTATAACATACTAAAGAGATGCTGATGATCAATGGAGAATAAACATACTAAACAGATCTTACAAGTGATGACAATTGATGCAAACACACATACGAACAAATGAGGGACACATACACTTAACTAGGTAGGTAAAGAGGGAGTGAGCATGAGACCAATCAGACAGATACTTATTTACTACTGGGGATGAGGAGGAATTTGTTTTGCACTATGCACCTATGACCATATGATAATTTTCTCCTAATTGAAGATAGCAGGTTGTCTAAACCAGGCATTATATTAATATTAGCTAGTGAATTAAGGGTTAAGTCTTTTTGTAAAGCCAGAATAAAACATGAATTGGTACCATGAAAGAGGCAGAAAGCCATTTGGAGTTCAGGTCCTGAACATGGGAGGTAATTTTTTGGTATATTACATTGATTTTAAATCAGTTTATAGAAGTTTCATATGATTCTAATAAATCAAAGTTTGGAGATTAAAAATATTAATGCACGAAAAGATTTGGTACCAAGCTGGAACATTTTTGGACATATACAATGCAGATATCATGATCAGAATAAAATCCCTGAAATGGCAATGGGCTGGACATATTGCCAGAAGAAGGACAGACCATTGATGGACAGCTGAAATTTTAGACTGGATTCCAAGGGACAGGAAAAGACCCAGAAGAAGACCACATGTGAGATGGGTGGATGAAATTCGAAAGTATGCAGGAGTAACATGGAGAAGACTGGCACAAGACAGACCGTTGTGGAAGAAGCTTGGAGATACCTTCGTCCAGCAGTGGATTGATAATGCTTGACAATGATGATGATGACATGCAGCAAATAGGTATCTCCTAATGTAATTAATAACAAGGAACTGTACACCAAGTATATTTAAAATAGTATACAATACAGTACAATACAATTATAGTATACAATACAATACAATACAATTATTTATTGCACACATTTAAAACTTACAGTTATATGAAAATGCAATACACCAGGAGGAATCTGAACACATTGGTTGTAAGGCGATTCCCCCTATCAGATGTAAGAAAAAGAATAAAACATATGGCATATATGAAAGCAAGTAAGATGGTTATAACAGAAGCACCACTGTTAGCAGCATGCTTGGAACTACAATTTAATGATAGGGTTGAGATTCGTTATGGAGATCGGAGTGATTTACAATGCAATTTTGCAGAGACAAGGAAACCTTTTTGATATTTTCCAGGGATCTGATGCTCTCTGGGAGATTATTCCACAGGATAATGGCTTTATACAATATGCTATTTAAACCGTAATTAAGTCTAGCACACGGCTAACATAATTTGTTGTTAGCAACAGATCTGGTGAAGATAGAATAGTCCAGATATTAGATGTCCGATTGAAAAATAGGCAGTTTAAGATGCATTATTTTAAAAAAACATGATACCTAGTTTCATGGTAAAAATTTCATGAATTTTTAGAATATTTAGTTTTAGAAATAATGGTTTTGAATGAGACATGTGATCTGTGTTCAGCATATAGCGAACAGATTTCTTCTATAATTTGAGCAAGCATAACTTATTGTTTGCACTTTATATTTGAATACCAAGATTCCAGACATACATACATACATATCACTAAGCTGTTCTCTGAGATTCTTAGAGTTAGCTCCAAAAAGAAATAAAAACTACCAGATATTTTTACTTACTGTTGTCGTATCAAACTTCTCCATTTACAGCAATCTTGATATACAACTCGGGCTTCACTGATATCCATTACACGCCATACACAGGATCTTCTATACTTCGTACTCATAATTTGTTTTTCATGCAGACACTCCTGAATCTGATCCTCCCATGACTTCCTTGGTATTCCTCTGCCTTTCCTTCCTGCCACTTGGGCTAAAAAGATTTTCTTAATAAGCATCTCATCACTCATTCTTTCAACATGGCCAAACCACCAAAGCATATTGGTCTCCACCTTGCTAACAACATTTTGCTTCACATCACACAACTGCAACACATCTTCATTCCTCACACAATCAGAGCGTGTCTTGCCACAAACCCCCACGAGTAACGCATTTCTCCAGCACACAAATGACTCCTATGTTTCTTCTGTAGTACCCAGGTTTCACTGCCATACATCAGAGTAGGAACAATTACAGTTTCATACACAGCCATGCGGGACTCTCTAGAGAACCCATCATTCCTGTGAAAACCTCCCAGAGCACCTATTACTTTCAATGAAGAATTCACTTGCCTATGAATTTCACCATCCAATTTGTTCTCTCTGTCAAACATGCTTCCTAAACACACAAATTCACTCACCTGGTCAATCACAGTGCCATTTGTACTTACATTACATTCAGTGCTACCCGTTCCTCTCTCAAACACCATAACTTTGGTTTTTCCCTTATTTATACTCAGTTTGAATTTCATGCAAACTTTGTACATCCCAGACAACATACACTCCAAATCGCTTTTGCTCTCTGCCCAAGAGGACAGTGATATCAGCATACAGCAATCTGCACACATGGATATCACCAAGACATAAACCACTATCATCTATTTTGGCATCACTCATGCACACGTCCATAAATATATTAAACAGCCATGGTGACATTACACAGCCTTGTCTAACTCCTGCACCAATAGAAAACCATTTTGATAAAACACCATTCACTCATACACGAGCTCTACTACCAGCATACGGCTTTTACACTATTAAGTAGATTCACAGTAACACCATATTCATTCAATACCTTCCACAAAAGTGTCATGTAAATAGTATAACTATACTAATAATCCGAATTTATTGGCATAGAATAAAAATTAAAGTTTCTCCTAATGTTTTTAGGTAAGTTTTTTTCTAACTGCTGTAAGACCTGAATATTTTTAAGAGATAAAAGGGATGTGTTTCTTCTTTTACTACCAGTACAAAGGACTGATGTACATGTAGAAATTACCATCAATGCTGAAATCTGGAAAATTGGTTAGATGATTTTAGAGGAAAGTTCTATGGTGCTTAAGTTTTTAATGGCAAGGCATTATTGATTATGAGTTACTAAAATATGCTGCATTGGGAAAAAAGAGGTTTTGTACCTATCAGTGGGTGGCAGTTTGCTGCAAAGCACCATAAAATATTTATTATGAAAGTCTTTGCTTTGCATCATAATACTGCTGCTGCTGTTCATTAATCACTTTCTGTGTGGCAATAAGTCATCAAACATAATGTTGCAGTGTTCTCCAATCCCCTGCATTTTCATAACTAATATCACCATATGCAATTTTTTCCTCTTTTCATAATCTAGAACACTTGATGAATGCAAAGATTGTGCAAGTGTATTGCTTTGTAGGAGCTGCCAAACTCTCCAGAAAAAAATTTGTTTATCAAATTCCATTGGACTGTAACAGTAATTATATAGGACAAGCATCTCAAAAATTGGAAATCAGAATTAAGGAATATGAAATGGCTGAGTAACAAAGACCAAATAGTGTATTAGCAAATCACATACTGTTATGCAAATGTGAACTTTTATGGGAAAAAGTTAAAATATTGGACTATGAATCTCATAAAAAACAAAAGACTAATTAGAATTTTTTTACATAAAAAAACAAAACAAAAAAACAGTTCCATCAATGAAACTTTAAAACTTATAAATTGTGTTTTCAACAACTTAATAAAAAAATAAATAACAGAATTACAAATATACAATAAAAACACTTCAGTTTAATATTGGTAATGCCAGGTGGAACCTGGCAACAAAATTTAGATTCCTCAGGTTTGTAAACAAAACTTTTGTTAGTACTTCTATACATTGAGAACAGGCCTAGACAAAAATCCACAGGCCAGAAACGTCTGTGAAATTAAAAGGACTCGGAAGAAGCAAAGATTAAATGAAGGTTCTTCAGATGAAAATAGAATTAAACAAACATTTTTGTAATTAAATGGTATTTAACAACAATGTAGGATGGGGAATACCTTGAAAAAAAAATATGATCACGGATAAATCTTTGGTACCTTTGTCAGAAATATTTATGTTCATTTTTAAGCTTTTTTCTCCATTTTTAAGTTAAAATACAAATATTTATGAAATAAAACATTTAACAACAATACAGAGCAGAGAGGGCATCACAAGAAAAAGATTTTCAATTACAGTGCTTCATCAAACTTCAGTTTTCGGAAATTGTTGCCCATGTTTTTAAGCTGAAGCACAAAAATTTATAAAATGATATTTAACAATAGTATGGACAGATCGAACACTGCAAGAAAAAAAAAAAAAAAGACAACAAAAACTATGATTATGGGAGAAATCTTCACTTTGTCTAAGGTCTGTTTTTGGAAGTTAGATGAAGTGAAGATTTTAAAGACGAAATTCCGTCCCTAGATTGAAAGCTTGCACCCATGATCCGGAGTCTGCAAGAAAGGATTATAAGTGCTCTGGAGATGTTTTTGTCTGTGACATATATCACCCATTGCTGGGATTCTGCTACAGGGTTATAAGTCATTAACGATCAGCCTAGGTTAGTCTTTTTGCATTAGAACATGATCCACTGAAAATTTAATTTTTTAAAATATATTTCTCTGCAACCTGTACCTGTTCACCATTGTTAAGAGCCTGTGAATTAAAGAAAAGCTCTGATTTGGTTGCAGTACTTGAATCCTGCTCTAACTACCATTTCCTTATCCTCTCTCCATGATTTTGTATGGATGTTAAGGTAAGTAGAGAATACAGCGATTGCTCTGGCTTTTGTAAAGTTTTCGCCTACCAATATGCCAAATCCATTTTTTCTGCCAAAGTGTTATAATACTACACATACACACACATATCCTTAAGCTGTTCTGAGATTCAGAGGTTAGCTTCTCAAAGAAAGCCCATGTGTCAAGTACGCATTTAACTGATTGAACTAGTATTTACTTCCTGTGGGTGTATCAAATGTCTCCATTTACAATGATCATGGCAGACTGCTCGAGCTTCATTAATAGCCATCACACACCACGCACAAGACCTTTTGCACTTTATACTCATAATCTTTTTCTCAAGCAGACATTCCTGAATCTGGTCCACCCATGATTTCCTTGGCCTTCCTCTACCGTTCTTTCCTGCCACTTTGGCTGAAAAAATTCTCTTAGTCAGCACCTCATCACTCATTCTTCCATCTTGGCCAAACCACCTAAGAATATCAGTCTCCACCTTGCTAACAACATTTGCCTCACATTACACATCTGCAACACATCTTCATTCCTCACATGATCAGCGCACATCATACCCGTAAGTAGCGCCTCTCCCCAGCACACAAACGACTCCCATGTCTTATCTGCAGCACCCAGGTTTCACTGTTGTACACCAGAGTAGGAACAATTATGCTTTCATGCACTGTCATTTGGGACTTCTTTGAGAACCCATCATTCCTGTGAAATCCACCTAAGGCAGCTATGATTTTCAATGAAGAATTGACTCGCCTACTAATTTTGCTATCTAATTTGTTCTCTCTGTCAAACATACTTCGTAAATATATAAACTCTTGACCTGGTCAATCTCTGTGCCATTAAGACTTACCTTGCATTCAGTACTAACAGTTCTTTGCTCAGAAACCATGACTTTGGCTTTTCACTTATTTTTACTCAGTTTGAATTTCATACAAACTTCATACATCCAGGACAACATACTCAGGAAACTCACTTTTGCTCTCTGTCAACAGAACTGTGTCATCAGCATAGAGCAATCTGCACACATGGGTATTAATTACCAAGACATAACCAGTATTGTCCATTTTCGCATCACACATCCATAAATATATTAAACAGCCATGGTGACATTACATAACCTTGTCTGACTCCTGCACCAATAGAAAACCATTTCGATAAAACATCATTCACTTGTACACAAGCTGTACTGCCAGCATTCGTGGCTTTTACACTCTTAAGTAGATTCCCAGTAATATCATATTTACTCAGTACTTTCCACAAAAGAGTCCTATTTACTTTGTCATAAGATTTCTCTAATTCTATGAAGGCTGCAAACACTTTTTTACCAACAGACAGATACTTTTCAATCATCATGTGTAATGCAAAAAATTTGATTAGTGCAGCCCTTACCAGGCGTAAAACCACTCTGTACATTCCACACTTTCTCTGATGTAAGACCTCTTACCTTATCAATAATGACCTTCCCAAACACTTTTCTTGGCACACTCCAGAAACTGATACCACAATAGTTCTTGCATTCAATCTAATAACCTTTTCCCTTGTACAGGGGAACAGTGATAGCATTCCTCCAATCCTGAGGAACCATTCCTAACTCCCAGCACAACTGGCAGATTTCAGTTAACCAGTCAATTACAGAGTCACCTCCATATTTCAACACCTCAGCAGTTATGCCATCAACTCCTGGAGCCGTACTATTCTGAAGAGATTTTAGAGCTTTACACACCTGTTCTCTTGAGATCCCACCAGTGCTTCTATCTTTCACTTTGACATCATCTGCTGTCTCAAAATCACATTTGCTTTTATGATCTAATAAATCACAGAAGTACTCACCCCATCTTTCATTTAGCTCATTGGGCTCCCATACCATTTCTCCGAACCTATTCTTTACGCAACTTGGAATTTTATTTCCCCTCGTTTTTTTTATGTCTTATGTACTTCTAGGTGTGGCAGTGACTGGCGTTCATTCAATGGCGCTTGTGTGAAGGTCATGCAAACTTCCTGCTTGCTAGCTGGATGTCAACACTGCAGGTCATGCAGTGTTGATACCCAGCGGTTTTGGAGGGTAAAAAATAATTTATAATACTACAAAAAGGTAATCGCCAAAAAAAAAAAAAAAAAAAAATTTCCATCTCCAAAACAACTTTTTTTTTTTTCTCAAATTGTGAAGAATGCAATTGGCAGTGCAACCCCTGGAAATACTTTATTTTAGAACACCGTTCTAAATTTTGTTTTACTCTGACTTGATCTTTTAGAATCTCACCTTGTACCATTACCTAGGAAAGATTAGTGTTCAGCTTAGAAAACACAACCAAATCCAGCTAACGCATAATTTTATATTATGACTACATGTTGTAAATTCGTGTGGAAAGTTCCTGTCATGAAGGGCATTCTTTTTTTGTATTTTAAGTTGCTCAGTCCAGCAGCTCTCACTGGTTTACACTTACCAGCTACGGAAATGGTTAAATGCTGCTGAATTTTTGTGCAAAATGTCATTGGAAGGACTTATTACTCACACACTGTATAAAGTTTTACACAACAAAAACACACTGGGCATTCATTGTCATTTACAACTCTATCTGATAATAGTTCCATTGTAGGTTGCCACTGTTTGCAAAGTTGTTCCAGGATTGTCATATATTGTGCTTCTTTTCCTGGCTTCACATGGCTGTTGCCCAGTAAACCAGGTGGCATTTTCTTGCTGTGCTTGCAACTGCTAGTAGGATGAATTGTTTAAGTTTAATAAACTGAAAATAATGCAGCAGAGCTATATTACAAAGTGAGGGCTAGATTAGCAATAGGCTGACTCTTTCTGTTTTCAAGAGTCTGGAATGCTGATGAGAGATGCACACATACATACATGAACACATTCACCTATATGTGGTGTTACCATTTTATGTTATTGAATGACATCTGTGTGCTATTAATTGGTTCAACAAAAGCTATGGATGTTCATGTGTAAGGTGTTTTACAACAGTTGTATGGTAAATTATCATAGGCATTTAAATAGACTTCCATTGCTGCACTACTTGATGTGCCTCATCCTCATACTTTGACGGGTTGCTGCCTCAACCGTCCAGAAACACAGGAAAAAAGTTCATGGTGATAAGTCTGGGCTTAATGTAGAATATGTCAGCACTTCCTCTTGCATTGCATTCAGTTTGTCATGAACTTGCGCAGACCACTTGGAGATTTAAAGGATGATGCTGTCAGCAAATTTATTTAAATTATTATTTTTTTATCTGGCTATGAAGCTGTTGAAGCATTTCATACAAATGGTATTTGCACTGAATGTGTCATATACAGGGTGATCCATTTAAACCAGTACCATGTGATTTGCTTATAACGTTTTTTATAAATAACAACAAAATCATACAGTAAGTTGAGAATTATACATGTGGTATTGAAGAGTCATTTTATCAAAGCAAATGTTGGAATTGTCCTCCATTTTCTTGTAAACACAGTTGAACATGCCGCACCATATTCAGTGATGTCTCATGTAGAGTACGAGCAGTAACATTGCCAATTTCAGTCGTGATTGTTTCAAGCAATGCATCCAATGTTTTTGGATGGGTTTTGTAAACTCTATCCTTTAAGTAGCCCCATAAAAAAGTCAGGGGAAGTTAAGTCCGGAGATCAGGGAGGCCATATGTTTTTTGAAATTAATCTGTCATCAAGGAAACTGGTTACGAGTTCCATTGAGACTTTTGATGTGTGACACGTAGCGCCATCCAGCTGAAATTAGCCCTCTGTCAATTCAATGCCATAAAGTTGTTCCACAGATTCATTGAATATGCGGCAATAAACGTTAATGTTGACAGTCTCAGAGAAAAAAATGGGGCCAATAATTTTTGTAGACGAAACCGCACACCATACACCAACCTTTTGTGAATGCATCGGTGTTTCACACATAACGTGTGAGTTTTCGGCAGCCCAGTATCTGCTGTTTTGCGAATTGACGTAGCCTGACAGATGAAACCAGGCTTCATCCGTAAACCATGTGATGGAGAGAATATCAGATCGCAAATTAAGAAAATTTTGAAACCATTTGCAGTAACTTACTCTCTTTCCCTCGTCCGGTTCCTGCAGCTGATGGATTACGTGCACTTTAAATGGTCGAATATTCGCTTTTTTTTTGCTGCCCTCTGACAAGTTCCGTATTAATATCCTGTCTGTTGGCTTAATCTGCGCAACGATTTCGTCGGATATTGAAGTAAACGTTGCCGAACATCGTCCACACGCGTTTGGGGCATCGGAGGGTGATGTCTACCGCTACCGCTGAGAAAAGAACCGGTTTGGCACTTTTCGAACTCCAAACTCTCTTCGAAATGCTTGTTGCGTTTTGATGACAGAATTGGTTACCCAATACGATTTCACTAAAAAAACATGCTCTGGAACAGAGTACTGCATGTTTCCGAATGCACGCAAGTGAATGACAACGCAACAACAAACAAATCACGAGCTGAGTTACAGTTACGGTTAACAATCTTCTTCACGGTGGCGGTTTTCATTCTCCAGGAGTTGCTGCTTCTATTGAAAAAAAGAACAAGTTCCTTGCGCAATCCCTTGCAAAAATGTAAGGTTTTTTCAGGGTACTGGTTTAAATGGATCACCCTGTAGCTTTGAAGTCCACTCAAGAATGAAAGCAGGAATATCCAGATTCCAAGGCAGAGATTGTGTTAATGCATGAACAGGCATATTTCACGCAACAAAATTGAAAATTACTTCCTAAAAAAAAAATGGAACATATTTTTACTGCTTCAAAAATTATCCACTCTGATTTTAAAACCAACCTCTAGGCCTTTTCTAAAAAAAATTATCATTACTATTGTTTTTTCTCTCTGCTGTTCAACACAGCAGTTGCACCATCAAGAATGTAATTGCTCTCTAATTTTCCACTTTAGCTCTGCGTCTCTTCTCAGATTTTGCATATCCTGAGCTGCGGTGACACACGACCCCAAAGACTCAAGGTATGTGTGGAAAAAATGCGTTTTCTATATCACAACTTGGGAAAAGAAATTCCAGTGACCTTGAGCTCTGTCATGCTGTATCTGGCACAACATGTGCACACAAGCTCAAATGAAATGGAGGGAAAGGCAACATTTTGCTTGAGAGTTACAAAAGTTTGTGGACTGCGTTGCCGAAACAGAAATAGCCCTTCTGCATCTAAAAATTGTTGGAGGGAGGGGAGGCAGATTCCCATTATTTACAACTTCAATGTTTTTTTTATTATACTTTGATGCTTTGGGGGAAACCTCAAGATATGAGTAAGTACTGTATTGCAAGTGTGAACAAAAATTGCTGACAGTAAAAAGTTTATATGTATGTTTTCCTCTCACACTAAAACATCTGAAAATATCCCTAATAGATTCGCTTTGATCTTTTTCTGTTTTACTGTTAAGTGAGCTTCCAACCTTTTCTCCATTAAACAAAAATTGCTTGATATTACTGTACCTGTGGATTGACACTGCATTTTCTTGGTGTTTTTAATCTCCCCACCCCTTCCATTTTTTTTTTTTTTCACTATTTTTGCTTGCGGGGAAATGAAGACACATTTCTTCCCTCTGTTTTGTTTACACCATGTGGTACATCCTGACAATCATAAACTAACCAGGTCCTATCTCTCTCTATATACTGTATAAAAGTGAAAAGTATGTTTGTATATTTGTATGTTTGTTCTGCATATGTTCCTTAAACGGTTTGATGGATTTGCACCAAAATTGGCATACATGCTCTTCATCACCCAGATTAAAATACAGGTGGGGAGATTTTTAGAAATTCCATCCCTAAGGTGGTCAAATGTGTTTTTACTGGGCCCTCTATAGACTGGGTGAAAGTCGGCTGCTGGATTATTACTCTGCATGTCAGAACAACGGTCGTCAGGTGACTCCTCATTCCTTGCAAGCTTCCTTGGTTCAAGCATATGGGATGAGTCCGAATGGTTACTCATAATTCTCAATGGTTTTCTAAGCAATTTGCTAGAAAGTGCCTTATCTACACTCTAGAAAGCTGAATGCGGAGTGCAGGAAGTGCATTGTTGTACATGTTTGATATTTCGAGTTTTTAGGGCTCAGAATGGCCATTACAAATTGTGATAAGGTGTTGTCAGAATGGCTGCTCCAGGTGGAAAAAGCCTAAATGTCGTTTATAAACAAGTTTTACAATGAACACCCCATTCTGCCAGTCAGGCATTCTGTATCACCATCAATAAAGCACAGTGGCCCAGTGAAACAAGTGCTTGCCGTCTCCATGCTGTTCCCACGGACAATTTTATGTTCAACGTTCCACAGGTTCAAGAACAATGAAAAATTACGGGCTGTAAAGTGTAAAAAATGTTTTAAAAATAATAAATAATATTACAAAATTGGGCTTTTGCCCGTCTCTCTATTTGGAAAATCCTTCATTACAATAATATTCTTGGGAGACAATGAAGAAGGCCAATGCCCACAGAGGAAAAGGGGTAAAAATGCAAACAATATCTCATAAAAGCTGAGCGTTGTTCATCATGGTAGGATTTTTAGCACGTCTTTTGTAAAAAAAAGATCGTGCTTATGTTATCGCTTTGTTCACGTCAGTCTGTTTGTCGACACGATATCTGCAACTAATAGTCCGATTTGAAACATTCTTTTTGCATTAGGAAGCTTGAAATGTGCGAATGATGACCCTTTATTTTGATTTTTTTTTACAATGCACAATTTCGCTGCTAGAGGGCGTAAATGCAGATGATATCGAATTCAAAATACATTTTATTCCATACATTTGCTTCTAAACATCCAATTAAAAAAATTCTTTTGCCTTTCGATTCTACTCATGGCGAAAATTATTTTAGGTATAGTCACTTTTTCAAGTTATGCATAGATTCTCCGCTAGGTGGTGTAAAAGTAAACTGCGTTTCCCGATATCTCTGCTTCTAAAACTTCGATTTGAAAAATTATTTCTGCAGCGGATACAGCTCCGGGTGGGAAATCTTTCACATATAATTTCTAATTTTTGATATAAAACGGTTTGGCCACCAGGGGGCATAAGTGTTCATTTCTGCTTCTTGTATTTGAAACAAAATCTGAGCTTCTAAAATCTCGATTGATAAATTATTTCGTGGACCAATACTCGACAAATCACGTCGACAAATCTTTTTGGAATATTTCCTTCTTAAAATAATGCATGGTTTCTCCGCTGGGGCATAGATGTATATCTTATTTTTGTCAATATCTCTGCTTCTAATGGTCCAATTTGAAAAATTTCTTCTTTGTTGGATAGTTTCCGGTATGACATGTTTTTCATATAATTTCAAAATTTTCAAGTAATTCATTGACTTTCTGCTAGGGGGAGTAAAGGTAAATTGCGCTTTCCGCGATATCTCTGCTTCTAAAGCTCCGATTTGAAAAATACTTCCTTCACCGGATACACCTCTCGGTGGGAAATGTTTTGATTGTAATTTCTAATTTTTTATAAAATATGGTTTGGCCACCAGGGTGCGTAAGCATTAATTTTTGCTTCATAGATATTCCCATCAAAATCTGAGCTTCTAAAATCACGATTGAGAAAATTCTTTTGTGGACCGATACCGCTCATGTTGATTAACACTTGAGAATATTTTCTTCTTAAAATCATGTATGGTTTCTCCACCAGGGGCGTAGATGTATATCATATTTCTGTCAATATCTCTGCTTATAAGAGTCGGATGTAAAAAAATTCCTTCTTTGTTAGAAAGAGGTTTCAGTGTAAAATGCTCTCATGTAATTTCAAATTTTTCAAGTAATACATAGAGTTTCCGCTAGGGGGCGTTAAAGTAAATTGCGTTTGCCTCGATATCTGTGCTTCTAAAATTTCGATTAGAAAACTTCTTTCTGCACCTGATACAGCTGCTGATAGGAAATGGATTGTCTATAATTTCTGATATTTGATAAAGAATGGTTTAGCCACCAGGGGGCATAAGTGTTAATTTCTGCGTCTGATGTATTTGTAGCAAAATCTGAGCTCCTGAAAACTTGATTAAAAAAATTCTTCTATGGACCAATACCGCTAACATCGAAAGACCATTTGAGAATGCTTTCTTCTTAAAATAATTCATGGTTTTTTCACCAGGGGGTGTAAATGTATATCTTATTTTTGTCGATATCTATGCTTCTAGGAGTCCGATTTGAAAAATTCATTCTTTGTTGGAGAGCGTTTCCGTGGAGAGATGTTTCTCATATAATTTAAAAATTTCCGTAGTGCACAAGTCTGCCACTAGAGGGCGTAAGCTCACGCTTTCATTTACAGGAATATCTGCAGGACTAAAAACCTGATTGAAAAACTTCTTTCTTCGGTCAGATACTATTAACTATGCAAACTGTGTGCGTATTTTCTTTCCAAAATAGTGCACAATTTTGCCACTAGGGGCGCATACACTTATTCTGTTTTTCTCAATATCACTGCCTTTACGTGTGCAATTAAAAAAATTCTTTCAACACTGGATGCCATTTACTGTGTAGAACACTTAGGGCTAGTATATGAGGAATTTTGTAGTTCATAGTTCTGTCGGTAGGTGGTTGTTTCGGCAGTTTGCAGCTATATTGCCGCTTCTAAAAACGCTATTGAGAAATTTCTTCTTCACTGTAAGCCATTTGATAGCTACAACAGGGATGTGGAACATTATCCTCTTTAAAAAAACAGTAAACTCATTTCGGGCATTTTTTTCCCCCGCGAGAAAATGTGAGGTTGAAAGATACATGAAAACTGATGCAATCAGAAATTCTGTATCGTAAGTAGTTCTCCCGCTGGAGCGTTTTTTAAAACCAGCAGCGATGTCACACTAGACAAGAGACCGGACGCTCAGCATGCAGTCTCTTGCTGTTTACCGTTTCTATATAATTTCTAATATTTGATAAAGAATGGTTTAGCCACCAGGGGGCATTCGTACTGTACCGCAGAATATCATGGTTCAAATGAATAAGGATTTACACCAGTGTTTTTTAAAACCAGCAGTGACGTCACACTAGACAAGAGACCGGACGCTCAGCGTTCTGTCGGTGCTGTTTAACATTCTGTGCAGCGCAGTCAATCCCATCAATCTGTTAAATGGCTGGTGCAAATCCTTATTCATTTGAACCACGATATTCTGTGGTACAGTACGAATGTTTAACAAGGAATGTGAAAATGAATTTGAGGGTAGAAAAGGTAATGTTGACTGGAGCCAATGTGACAACTGTGAGAGAATGTCAACACACGCTGAGTGTTTGTGTTGGAATGAGAATGATCAGATGATGAAAATAAAAAGTAGTGTCCAATGTATAATAAACCATGAATCATTCGACAGTGTTGTTTTAAACATCCACACCTTACAGGCAAGTCGTTATGAAATGATTCTTCCGGCAGAAAAAAACGAGAAGAAAAAATAAGAACTTGTATGTAACAAACTATGGAGGATACCTGTAGGGCAAAAAATCAGAAAAGTAATCCCTTCGTGTGTTGTGAGTAAAATTAGAGAATGTTTTCCTGAATCCAATGAACAGTATTCGGGTTTTGTTTGTTGTCCTGGAAATGACGCAGACTATTTCGATTAACTTCCACTGTCACTAAAGATTTGTCAGCTGCTGTCTATATAAGAGTATATAAAGGTATTTGTCATTGAACTAAGTGCATATTTTATTGTTTTTTTTTTAGTTTCTCCTATTGTCATGGGAGAAACAACTTTTAGTATTTCTTGTAGCCCAAGTGCAAAGCCATTAATTTGAACATGATATATAGCTTTAGAAATAGCAGTTAAGTAAAAAGGCAGTTTATCTAACTGTTATTACTGTATGGCGGGTTAGTCAGAGATAGAAATTTTTCTACCAGCCGTTCAGCATCTCCATTACACGTTTGAGCTGACCACCATAAATGGTTGGTTATACTGGACCGCCATGCTTCTAGTAAAGGAGCTTTCTTTTCAGCAGCTTTTAGATTTTTAGTCAAACTTTTGGCCATGTGCCACACATCAGACTGATGATCAATTTGGGGATATTTTTTCTTCATGAGAGCACGAATGCTTCTATGTCTATCTGATAAAAAGAAAATGATATCTTTATTTCTTCATAGAGGCCTGAGAGTAATAAATCGTACGCATACTTTTCTATAAGTCCCTGTCAAAAACACCTTTTTGGACGACAGTAAAATCTACAATATATTTCTCTTGCGAATATCCGTAATGGAATATGTACAGTATTTGACGTAAAAACCTGGTGAATCAAACTGTCCATCTCCGCTCACCCAAATTTCGGAATCGCATAATTTTAAATCAGTAATTTGTTTTTTCATACTGTGCTGCGTAAACTCGATTATTGGCCCAACTAAAAATTTCACCACTTTGTAAAAAGTAGTGCTACTGAGTGATTGTAAAACCAAGGGTTTCAGCAAAATCTGTAAACTGCTTAACATTCATTCCAGTTGTGTATTTATCAGGTAGGCAAAAATATATACAAATTAATGAACAACAATCCTCTCTTCAATTCATACCAACTGGTGTTCCACAGGGTTCAATTTTGGGACCTGTACTTTTCAGTATATGCATTAATGATATCTTTACGTCAATAAGTGATATTTATCATCTTTTCCATGCAGACAACATAACCATCCTCACCTCATTTATTTTAATGACTGACAATATTTTGAATATTAATACTCAACCTAATAACATCTCAGATTGGCTAAATTCCAATGAATTAATAATAAATACTACCAAAACAAAATCTTTTACAACCCCCTTCTATCACATTATCTATTAATGGTACAAAAATATAAAAAAGGTTAACTCCTTACTTTATTTGGGGATTACCGTACATAGGGACCTTAGATGGAACCAACATGTGGACTCTCTTCTTCTCAAACTCTCTAAAAACATTGGAGTTATCAGCTCGGTATTCACAAACCTTACCTATAAAACACTAATTCATTTATACTATACCATGTTTCAGACTCATATTAATTATGCTATCTTATCTTGGGGACAGACGACTAAATATAATTTCAAAAAACTTCAAATTTTTCAAAACAAATATATAAGATTAATTGACCTCTAAAATTTGATAGAAATGCACAACTAACACTATATAATAACACAAGAGTTTTCCCAAACAAATACAACATTCTTACGATTAACCAACTATAATACTTCAATATCGGGGAAATTATGTTCAAACACATTAAGAATAATTTACACACTGACATCATACAAATTATACCTCAGATACATGTATTAAATCACATATTCGGCCTATTCATCCAAAGACGGAGACCATGAAGCAAAGTATAATTGCATTGGCCCACACTACTGGAACTCATTACCGATGGAACCAACTTCTTTAAATAATTTAAACCTTTTTTTAAAAAAATTAAAAAACTTCATAATGAATTGCAGCTCCTCAAATTAATGATTACAGTGGAGGGGAACTATGACTTGTATATCTCGATGCAAATTGATTTTTCAATGGTATTATCTGTAATGTTTATTATCTTCTCATATATCATTACCTTTTTTTTTTTTTTACTATAAAACATTGCTTTGTTTGTAACTACAACTACTGTCCTCAGTGTAAAACTAGCCTAGGGAGCATGGGTCTTGGCAGGCCTTTTTCCCCTGCTTCCTTGCTGTGCATTGTTTCAATTGATATTTTTGTAATACTGGTTTTTAGCTCAGCAAAATAAATGAATTGAATTGAATTAAATTGCAGCAGAAAGTTTGATGACTAACGAACAGGACACGTGCAACACAAGGAGAGAAACTCCAGACACTAATTACCTTGTACTTTCCCTCACAACCCCTACCGCACCAAGTACACAGATGCCGCTAGCATGGGAGACGTGGCCTGACTGCTTGTCTAGTGTGATGTCATCACCAGAAACTTTGTCGGCTGTTTACTCCGCTCCCAATGACCATAGGAAAACACATTTCAGCTATGAGCATCACCTCGTCACCCGCATAACATGACAGCAAAAATTCGTATTTTCGAGGACCTTTTTTTAAGCTTACTATTCCTTTAAGTAACGCAAAGATTTCTCACTAGCTGCGTAAAGGTCAAATGCTTCTTCCACGAAGAATAATTTTCGCCTATTTTCAACTTTTCCGCTATGCAAAATTCTTCCGCTAGCAGACGTAAACTTATATAATGTTTCCTTCTTTACATTTCTTCTTTTAACTGTTCGATTTAATAATCTCTTTGTTTCTGGTACCTTCTTTGTATCGTGAGAAACTTTTTGTTCACCATTTGTTAATTTTCGTAACATGCTTTTTAGCCGCTTCTGGAACTAAGTAGATGTTTCTATTTCTGGATGTTTTATCAATTGTTAGAACCAATTGATTATTTTCCAAACTAGTTCCATTGATTTTGAATACCTTTGATAAATTTAATTTGCATCAGAACGGATTAAAAAAAGTTCTTATTACATCCGGAAATTTGGTGTCATCTTTCTTGTTTCTTATAGTGCAATTTACATTGTTACTTGAAAACAAACTTTGTCTATCCCAGACAATGCCGGGTCCCTCTGCTAGTTTAAGATAAAACACATGGGATGGGAGGGTAGCAAAAGGGAGACAGTAAGTATTCTGATATTTATTGTTTAGACGTGGCCTTTAAGAAAGAGCATTCTCTAGGGGGAATTGAAAGAAATCTTTGCCACAGAGGTAAGGATGCATGCTTGCATGTTTTTAACCTCAGGAATTATTACTCTATTTTGACTTTTGTTATACTTATTAAAATTATTGAAATAACTGCAAGTCTAAAGAAAAGATATTTTTTTTTTATTGTAATGCATATATATTTTTAATAGAATAAAAAATAAGTTTTTTAAAAGTGAGAATTTTCATGGCAGTCATTTGCAAACTGGAAGAGGTGGGGGTGGGGGAGGTGCTACTTCTAGAAATCACAAAATACTTCTTGAAAATCATGTGAGAAGTATTTTTTACTTCCTATCCAGAAGCTGACTCATTCAGCGTGGGAAAAGGAATTGGCCAGGGATGCATTCTCTCACCCATACTTTTTAATATATATGGGGAATGGATAATCAGGAAAGCGACAGAAAACTGGTATGGTAGGGTGTCAATAGACGGCAGGAAAATATAAAATCTATGCTGTGCTGATGACACCACTATAATAGCTGGTTCAGAGGAAGAGATGGTGCAATTTCTCAAATGCATTGAAAACTACAGCGCCAAAGCTGGTCTCAAACTAAATAGAGCCAAGTGCTACGTTATGGTAGTTGACAAGGCTGGAGTGCTTCCTCAAAACTTCAAACAGATACCCGATATTACTCGAAAATCAGAAGTCATATATCTGGGGGCCCACATGACCAACAATGGCAATTATGAAGGTGAGATAAAAAGGAGGTTTGGAATCGTCAAATCTGCCCTGGCAGGGCTTACAAAAATCTGGAAGGATTGCCACATCTGCAAAACCACCAAGCTGAGGCTGGTCAAGGCCCTCGTGTTCCCCATCATGCCTTATGGTTCTGAAACATGGACCTTAAATGCAGTATGTCGCACATACATTGAGGCATTTGAAATGATTTGCTACAGACATATGTAGAGAATATCCTAGGTTGTGTATAGGACTAATGCATCAATCTTGAGATAGCTCGGCTTAGATGGGCACAAGCAACTTCTTCTGACAATCCTACGACATACTCTTACCTTCTTCAGCCCCTTCATCCGGCGAGATGGTATAGAAAAACTTTATATTCAGGGGAAAGTCGATGGCAAAAGAACAAGACAACCCCAGGACAGATTCATCGATCAAATAAAAACTCTCACAAATCTATCGGATGCAAAATTCATGAGAACTGTGGAGAATAGACAGGAGTAGCATACCTTGACTACCAACAGATGTGAATTGGGTCACGATGCTTGAACCGAGCAATGAAGATAGTGGAGTCCAAAAGCTTACTGTGACCACTGTTCCAAGGTATGCGATCTACATCTCTTTACTGGCAAATGCTTGTGTCTTGATTTTCCCCCTGTCAGGGCAAACTAGGATACCTTCATTGCATTTCTGCTGACTCCTGGTGGGTTTAAAATGGTGACATCAGTCTCATTATCTGCCGCAGGAACACATCTCCAACAGCGCTGTAAATGTTTCAATAACATGAAGATGTCATGCTCCTTGTGTGTAAGTCTGTCAATTGACATAGGATCAACTGGAAGCACCTGTCATTCAAGATCACAAATGCCTGTACAGACAGTGTTCAATTCTGAAGGGCAATGAATCATCTCATGTGTTTCCCTATATGCAGCATTCTCGATTCATGTTACATTTCAAAAGAACAGCAACAATGTGGACCTGTCCCAGTGTATGCCTATTGTTCACTCAGAGTTTGAGCTGGCTCAAAAAATGCTGTAGCTAAAATGCTAAAATAATGCTAAAGAAAGTTAGCCGCTTTTGTCGCTCAGAAAATTGTAATATCAATTGAATCTTTGGACATTACTGGAAAACTAATGTTTATGGCCTTGAGGGAATGCCATAGACATCATGGTTGACTCAGGTTTAAACTTGAACTTTGAATGGGGGAAGGGGACTAATCCCTCTAGCCTCTATAACCTTACCCCATCCTTTATAGAGTGCTCTAGAATGTATGGAGAGGTGGGGAAGGGGGTGGGGGTGATTGAGCCAACAGGTGCTGTGAACATACCTTAAGAATTAAGAAAATGACATTAGTGGAGTGCGAATCGGAGACAGAATTGTAAACTAGTTTTCCACAGAAATAGAAAAGTCTGAGCACAATCTGCTGATGGGTTGATATTTAAACGGTTGGTGCCATTTTGCTATGGACACTAATTTTTCTCTCGCATTTCGGATTAAGTCATCACATTTCGTGAAAATAGTGACCATAGCTTAATCTCTGTGTTCACTGCTTTCTCATGTGAAATAAATGGTGCCATGCCAGTATAATTGTGTTTGATATAGAAGCAGCACCATTAGACCACACATCTGTCTATGAATTTCATCAGATTGATATCCTTCTTTTTCAAGAAACTGAATCACGCCCTCCCCCTCCACCAGTTCTGTTTGAACAGATTCACCATGTGATATGCATGTGTAAATTCTGCTGCAAAGTTTGTTGTGCTATGTAGTTAACCATACTTTCTACTCAAGTATCTGCCATTGTGTGTTTACTGAGTCAAATGTATAACTGCATCATTTAGCCTGCTACTGCACACTGCAAGTGGATTTCATTTGAAAGTGCTTCATATATTTGCACAATAATTTTTTAAAGTTATAAATCCTAAAAACTTATAATTATTTTAGTCAGTTGCTTTAGTAACCTTAATAATAGTGATGCCATAATTCAGAATATTGCACAATTTTTTTAAATATTTTAGTCCACTTGTGTAGTTAAATTTGTCTTTGTGTATTTTTAGGACTTTAGTAATGAAAAAGTATGTTCCTCATAAATCTCCACAAAAGCCTTTGATGCATCATGGTCCAGTCACCTATCTTGTTGCTACACAATTTACTTGTAATATGATAACAGTAAGTACCTTTAAGTTTTATCCTTGTTTACTGAGTCTTATCTCTGTGTGGTCAGTTTTGGTTCTGCATCCAAAGACTTTAGTAAATTTTTTGCAGTGCTGTAGGGAAAACAGCAAATGATTTTTGTGTAGAGTTTTGAAAGTTTGTTGACAAGACTGTTAAAACTTTGGAAATTTTTACCAATATTGTTTTCTGGATATTTTACTTACGTGCAAATTTGATATTTCTGAATATGTACATCATGAACATCACTAAGCTGTTTTGAGATTCAGATGTTACCTCTTAAAAGAAAAAAAAATCATCTTCTGAATCAAAGTTACTGAAGGCATTAGATTTTCTTTCTGTTGGTATACCAAATGTCTTCATTTGCAATTTTGAACTTCCCTTTTTTGTTGGTGAAGTTCGATTAACACTTACCGCATGTGGGGCTTGGCAGTCATTCTTATATCCGTTATGTGGATGCGGCATGGGGGTTATTCATTCAGTATCAGGTCTACTTCATTTTTTTTTATTTTATTATTATTTTTTTTTTCATTGGTTTTACTTGGCCTCCACTAAATGAGTTTTTCCTTTGCTGCTTCCTCATGAACTTCAATAATTTTTTCTACCCTAGTACTTTCGGTAATATTCCATTACCGTCATCAAGGGGACGTTTTGCTCTGACTAGCACGGACCGTGTCAGCAGGGCATTTTGGTGGTTCTCGCGAGCTGCTTCTGTTATCAGCTATCGCTTCATCTTGGGCGTTGTGGCGCCATCTCTTGTTGGTCACTGATCTCTTTTTCGAAAATTTTCATGTTTTTGCTCAATTTTAATTAAATTCTTCCAACTGTTTCTTAAAATATAAGGGTCATTATGGTTGCATACTTTTGCTCTATTTTTTTTCAATCATTACTGACTCCGCTATTCTGAGGTGTTTTTCGGATTTACAGCTTTTTATGATTTTTATATTTTCAAATTTAGGAAATTTTTGGTTAGCCAGACAATATTGAATAAGTGCTGTTTTTTCTTCTTTTTTCTGCCAATTTTTTACATGCTGTTTCAACCTGTGTTCAAGCTAATTTTTGGTACTTCCTATATATGCCATTGGAGGGTTTTCAGTAATAGGAGCTAGTCGGAGCAAAACGTCCCCTTGATGACGGTAATGGAATATTACCGAAAGTACTAGGGTAGAAGAGATTATTGAAGTTCATGAGAAAGCAGCAAAGGAAAAACTCATTTATTGAAGAGGCCAAGTAAAACCAACGAAAAAAAAAAATAAAAAAAAATGAAGTAGACCTGATACTGAATGAATAACCCCCATGCCGCATCCACATAATGGATATAAGAATGACTGCCAAGCCCCACATGCGGTAAGTGTTAATCGAATTCACCAACAAAAAAGGGAAGTTCAAAAATGCAAATGCATTAATGCACGTTAAAAAATAACCTCCAATTTCGGAAGTAAATTATAACAAATGTCTTCATTTACAGCAGTTTTGGCACACCACTCGAGCTTCACTGACATCCATCGCACATATCTCACAAGACCTTTCGTTATTCATTCTCATTATCTTTTTCTGTTGCAAGCTTTCCTGAATCTGCTCCTCCTGTGATTTCCTTGACCTTCCTCTACCTTTCTTTCCTGCCACTTGGGCCTAATGAATTCTCTTAGTAAGCATCTCACCACTTATTCTTTCAACATGGCCAAACCACCTCAAAATATTTGTCTCCACCTTACTAACAACATTCTGCTTCATATTACATACCTGCAACACAATTCTTTTTCTCACTTGATCAGAGCACGTCTTATCACAACCCTTCATAAGTAGCACATCTCTAGGATGCAAATAATTTCTGTTTCTTGTGGCACACCCAGGTTTCACTGCCATACATGAGAGAAGAAACAAATGTACTTTCATAAACAGCCACTTGGAACATTTTCAAAAATCCATCAGTCCTGTGAAAACCTAAAGCAGCTATTGCTTTCAAAGCTGCATTCACTCTCCTACTGATTTAACCATTTAATCTGTTTTCTCTGTCAAACATGCTTTCTAAATACAAAAATTCATTCATTTGGTTTAACTCTATACCATCTAGACTGATCTCACATTCAGTGCTCACAGTTCCTTGTTCAAAAGACCATAACTAATTTTTCCTTTATTCATACTCGGTTTGAATTCCATTTAAACTTTGTACATTTGGGACAACATACTCTGCACTCACATTTGCTCTCTGCCAATAGCACTGTGTCATCAGCATACAGCAACCTGCACACATGAGAATTACTGAGACACAAACTAGTACTGTATTTCAGCATCATGCATTCATACATCCATGAATATATTGAACAGCTATGGAATCATTGCACAACTTTTCCTGATTCCTTTCAACAGAAAACCATTTTGATAAATACACCATTCACTTGCTATTCTGCCAGCATATATACTGTAGCTTTCACACATTCTAGCAGATTCTCAGTTATATCATAATTATTCAAGACCTCCCACAGAAGCATCCAGTTTACTTGGTCTAAAGCATTCTCCAAATCTAAAAGCACCACAAAAACTTTCTGACATACAGAAACTTTTCAGTCATCATGCATAATGCAAAAGTTTGGGTTGTGCAGCCCTTATCAGGCATAAAAACATTCTGCATATCTCATCCGTTCTGTGATGTAAAGCCTTGTATCTATCTTGCCAATAATGACCTTTCCAAACATTTTTTCTCACACATTCAGCAGGCTGATACCATGATAGTTCTTACATTCAGTCTCACATGTTATCTATCCCTTATTCAAAGACAGTGATATCATCCCTCCAATCCTGAGGGACCATTCTAACTCTGAACACAAATGAAAAATTTCAGTTAACCAGTCAATGATAGGGTTCCTACCATATTTTAACATTTCAGCTGTTATGCCATCTACTCCCAAGGCCCTACCAGTTTGAAGAGATTGTATAGCTTTAGAAGCATCTTCTTTTAGTATCCCTGCTGGGTTTTCTTCTGTCCCTGTGTGGCACTATGACTACTATAAAATCGTATTTGCCCCCATGTTATGACAACTCACAGAATTACTCATTTCATCTTTCACTTAACTGTGAGACTTCCATATTACTTTTCCGATCCTATTCTTCACACAACTTGGAATTTAAAATTTTCCTGTTCTTCCCACATTTTGTGGTGTACTTCCAGAACAATTTCATATCTGATTCATGCCTGTTAATCTTATCTTTCCTATATTTTGAGAATTTTCGGATTTTTAGTATAGTTATACTATTTTGAGCACTATTATCTATTTTGGCCTCACGCATGCATGCATGCATCCATAAATATATTAAACAGCCATGGTGACATTACACAACCTTGTCTAACTCCTGCATCAATGGAAAACCATTTTGATAAAACACCATTCACTTGTACACAAGCTCTACTACCAGCATACATGGCTTTTACACTATTAAGTAGATTCCCAGTAGCACCATATTCATTCAATACCTTCCACAAAAGTGTCCTATTGACTCGGTCGTAAGCTTTCTCTAAATCTATGAAAGCAGTGAAAACTTTCTTCCCAACAGCCAGATACTTTTCAATCACCATGCATAATGCAAAAATCTGGTTAGTGCAGCCTTTACCAGGCATAAAACCACTCTGAACATCCCACACTTTCTCTGATGTAAGACCCCGTACTTTTTCAATAACAACCTTACCAAACACTTTCCCTGGCACACTCAGTAGGCTAATATCACGATAGTTCTTGCATTCAGTCTGATCACCCTTTCCCTTATACAAGGGAACAATGATAGCATCCTTCCAATCCCGAGGGACCATTCCTAACTCCCAGCACAACTGGCAAATTTCAGTTAACCAGTCAATTATAGTCACCACCATACTTCAACATCTCTGCAGTTATGTCATCAACTCCTGGAGCCTTACCATTCTGAAGAGATTTTAGAGCTTTACACACTTCTTCTCTTGAGATCCCTCCTGTGCTTTCATCCCTCATTGTGACATCATCTGCATCTGTCTCAGAATCATTTTTGCTCTCCTGATCTAATAACTCACAGAAGTATTCGCCCCATCTGTCACTTAACTCATTGTGTTCCCATATCATTTCCCCAATCTCATTCTTCACACAACTTACAACTTTGTTTCCTCTATTTTTCCTGAGTCTCGTGTACTTCCAGAAGGACTTTCTATCTTTCCAAAAAGCCAGTTCATGCCTTTCCACTTTCTCTTTCCTATCTTTTGCCTTACTGTGGTGAACCAGCTTAGCAGCTTCATGCTTCTTACAGCGATATTCATCCACAGAGACTCTACCTTGCAACATCCCCAAATAGGCTTCCTTTTTTTCTTTACTGCCTCATCAATCTGACTATTCCACCAAGCATCACCTCTATTGTTACCCACTATTGTGGTGCCACAGACCTCTTTAGCAGCAGTAACAACACAGTTCTTAAAACATTCCCACTTCTTTTCTACATCCCTCTCACAAGATTTCAGATCCTTCAGTCGTTCTCTGAGTAAGTCAGAATACCGCTGATGATCTTCAAGGAGCCTATCAACCTTTATTCTTTCTATCCTGGGTCTCTTCCTATTCCTTTTCCTCCAACCAACATTAAGGTTCACTCGTTACACTACCAAGTAATGATCAGAACCAACATCCGCACCTCTCATCACACGGGTGTCAACAACTAAGTGTTTCAAACGCTGATCGTAAACAACAAAATCTGTCACACTCTTTTGACCAAGAGTACGATTTTCCCAAGTATATGTGTGTATATACTTGTGGTTGAAAAATGTATTAGATACACACAAATCATTCTCAATGCAGAGTTCAATTAATCTTTCACCATTATCATTCACACAAGGATCATTAAACTTACCCAGAACATTGTGAGAAATTGCATTCTGCACACCTACTCTAGCATTGAAATCCCCTGCTATTATAACTTTTTCTTTAGCACCAAACTGGCTCAAAACAGCTTTTAGCTCATTCCAGAAATCTTCTTTCTTATCAGAAGGTTCCGAGTCACAAGGAGCATACACTACAACAATTACAATTCTCTGAAGTTTCACTTTCAAACGAATCCAGAGAATTCTCTCAGTTATGCAACTATAGTGAATCAAGTTGTTCTTCATCTTTTCACTTAAAATCACACCTACACCGGCCTGTTTTCTCATATTATCCAATACTCCAGACCACACACTCACCGTGGCATTCACTTCTTCTACCCCAATTTCCGTCTTTTTGGTTTCACTTGCACACAGCACATCCAGTTTATACTTATTCATCTCCTCAATCACCTCACTCATCTTGCCATTTATACCTCTAGTATTCCATACACCAATCTTACATTCACTCAGCCGAGATCGCTTTCTCATACGCTGTTTAGAAAGTCCAGGTCGATTCCATGGTGGACCGTCCTTCTCAAGTGTGGTAGGTCCACCATATCCCACACTTGAGTCATTCTTAATATTTCTTTTTGTCTTTTTAATCAGGTAAGTACATCAGTGTGGGGGATTAGCCCACCGCTGAGGGTTCCAGTTGGTCATTCAACCTAAGGATTCTGGAACAAAACCCAGTGAGTTGGGGTCTTTTTGCCAATGTCACACAGAACTAGCTTGCACTTCTCCAAGATTCACAGAGGCCCTAGTTGCTAACTGCCTTGAGAAAGCCATCTGGTTGATGCGCAAAAGCGTGGAAACTTTTATTTCTATTCTACGCCAAAAAATTTCAGATCACTAGTATAGTTATACTATTTAAGAACAGTTGGTGTATTGTTCCTTGTTATTAATTTGATATGAAGCCTTGATTTAGACTTCACTTTTATTTTCATAATTTTTCACATCCTGCTTGACTGAAATGGTTTACATTCTTAGAACTAGACATCAATCACTGTACTGCAAACTACTGAAACTGACACCATCTTCATCAATGTCTGGTATTATGTTTATCCATTTTATCCATATAAATTGGGAGAAAGATTGGGGACAGCTTATCACTTGCCATAATCTCTCATCACTTAGTACTTTCTTCCATTTTTACTGTTTCATGACTTTTGGTGTAAAGGTTTCTGACTCACATCAACAGCTTGCCTTTTTCTCCATAACACTTTAGCAACACATAGCTTACTAAAAAGCTTGTTACTAGGTACCTAGCTTCAGCTGTTTTTCTACTAAATTTCTGTTCTTATTCAGTATGTTTAATTTTTTTTTGTTAGTTTGTTTGTAGGGCTGGCTGGGCACAAGTTAATTTTTTAACTGTCACTTTATATATATATACATATAAAGAAATAGCTGCTTTTACCGGGATGGGAATTCTGCACCAATGTGCGCCAAAACAAAAATCTTGCGCTATCTTGCTACAAAAAGCAGATTTTGCGCCATTGTGCGGCAGAACCGCCGTGCCCCGTTGTCATCGTCGGGACTTCGGCACAGTAAATTCTCCATGCACATCGTTCCGCTTGACGACTTTTACCATGCGATGGTAAAATAGATTCAGAGACTCCAAGTACTGTGGTTTTTACGTAGTTACTATGGAAATCCTCGGACTGCTATGGATGACGGAAAATATTAAGTATGCTATGGAAATCGCCGGTCCGCTACGAGCGATGGAAAACAGCGAGTATGCCATGAAAATGGTTGGTCCTCTGTGGACGATGGAAAAGATCGAGTATGCTATGGAAATCGTTGGTCCGCTACGGACGACGGAAAAGATCGAGTATGCTATGGAAATCGTTGGTCCGCTACGGACGACGGAAAAGATCGAGTATACATGGAAATCGTCGGTCCGCTGCGGACGACGGAAAGGATAGAGTATGCTATGGAAATCGTCCGTAGCAGACGGATGACGGAAAACATGGAGTATGCTATGAAAATTGTTAGTCTGCTACGGACGACAGAAGAGATCGAGTATGCTATGAAAATTGCCGGTTCGCTACGGACGACGGAAAACATCGAGATGCTATGAAAATGACCGGTCAGCTACGAACGACGAAATAGATCGAGTATGCTGTGGAAATCGTCGGTCCGCTACGGATGACGGAAAAGATCGAGTATGCTGTGGAAATCGTCGGTCCGCTACGGATGACGGAAAAGATCGAGTATGCTATGGAAATAGTTGGTCCGCTGCGGACAATGGAAAACATTAAGTATGCTATGAAATTGCTTTGTCTGCTGCGGACGACGGAAAACATCGAGTATTCTATGGAAATCGCCTGTCCGTTACAGACGACGGAAAACATCAAGTGTGCTATGGAAATCGAAAATCTCAGTGAAATAACGTTATTAAACATCTGCTTAAAGTTTATTTCCGTGTTTTCAAGATTCTAACACTCGTTAAATATTTTCGGAAATGTTCCTTGGGTGTTTTCAATATCGTGACATTTCTTCAGTGTTTTTTTGTTTGTTGTTGTTGTTATATTTTAATTGTTTATTTTGTTTTCTGAATGTTATAATTGTTATAAGCGTGTGATTGTGTGACACAGTTCGCATGGCCCCTGGAATCCTGGTAAAATTCTGAAATGTAAGCTCCCTTTTTTTCCAAGCCTTAGAAAAGTCGTTGATTTTTTACATTTTGGGGCAAGGTCCAAGGTAGTTAAAATGAGAGCCTTGGAGTAGTACTGCATTCTTTCCAGCAATGGAAAATTTTAAGAAAAAGGTCAAAGAATTAGGATAGGGTAGGGGACGATTTACAAATCTGGGAAAAAGTCTGCAAATGTCGCAAATGTTCGTAATGATACCAAACATGACTGCCGAACCAGCGATGAGAATGTCATGTCGTTTTCGGTTTCTGCATATTAAATTTTTCCAACCAAGTTTCCTTTTTTTGTTTTCTATTTCTCTGTCTGATTATATTTTTATTTTTGATGCTTTCTGACCTATTCCTAATTTTTAATATCTTCGGTAATAGTGAAAAAGAGCGACTTCGTATTTTGTAAGAATTTTTTCTAATGAAATACATGCTTCCCTATTTCTAATACATACATCTTCAAAACTAATCAATAGAGAGCAATCATTTTTGGCCCTTTCCCTTTTATTAAATGAAATTAAATTTCTAGATTTGTATTTAAACTGTCCATGGTGAATCCGTGCCATTTCCATGCCCGTAAAATTGTTTCACGGCAGAGTGAGCAACGCAGCATTGATTTTTCACTTTAGTTTCCATTAAATTCATGTTTTTACATTTCTCACTCGTACATGAGATTCTCGTGGATTCGCGGAATTCCGTTTTTTCTGTCATCATTTGAGTCAAACTCAAGATCGATGCAAAACTGAAGAGAAACTGCAAGTGCGCGGGCCGGGTCTTTTCTATCTGGGGACAGCTTTTTTCTTTCAAAACTTTCGAAAACAGAAGTTAAACGGAGTGAAGTATTTTTCCCTAATCGTAATTTCTTTTTCTTGCAATCTTTCTTCTGCCCAGTATTGTTGTTAAATATCATTTCAATCCATAAATATTTGTATTTTAGCTTGCAAATGGAGGGAAAATTCCCCAAAACGGAAGTCACCTGTAATTGTACCCCCCTTCTCGCGACATTCCCTATGTCCTGTGTTGTTGTTAAATGTCAGTAATTTTATTCTTTGGATGCAGTGATGTGCTCCAGTTTAATATTTACATTAATAAATTTCAGTGAATAATTCTGTCGTACTTATACTGCCTTATATTCACACTGTTTCGTTGAATGTTCTGCTTCTTTACCTGGTTAAAAATTTCAGCCTTTTTTTCTTCGTCAGTTTCATGTATGCTTACCACATCAAGAGGCAGAAAAAGCATTTTATTATTTTGTTTAAAGCAGAATTAAAGTTCAAAAACTCTACTACCCGTGTATTGTGTACAAGAAAAGGACATTATGGGGAACAAAAGACAGCGACGGAGAATTGAAGCTCCGAGTTTGAATTTGAATTCCTTTTTAAACAAAAGGGAAGCGATTGTTTTGTTTCTCAATATAGCAAGAAGTGATGGAAAACCATGCATTTTCAGCGAAATTAAAGTAAAAAAAGAAACGATAATGTCGCTCCTCACTTTGCAGTGAAAACAACTGTACAAGTAATGATAATGACGCAATTTTGCAGTGAGAACAAATGTAAGTAACGACTTTCAGTTTGAATTTGGACTTAACTAAAAAGCAAAAATGGTGTTTTATCGAAATAGTTTTCTATTGGTGCAGGAGTCGCGCAAGGTTGTGTAATGTCACCCTGGCTGTTAAATTTATTTATTGATGCTTGCATGATTGATGCCAAAATGGGTAATACTGGTTTGTGTCTTGGTAATATGCATGTGTGCAGATTGCTCTATGTTGATGACACAGTCAGAGAGCAAAAAGTGAGTTTCTTGAGTATGTTGTCCAGGATGTATGAAGTTTGCATGAAATTCAAACTGAGTATAAATAAGGAAAAAACCAAAGTTATGGTTTTTGAGCAAGGAACTGTTCGTACTGAATGCAAGATAAACCTTAATGGCACATAAATTGGCCAGATGAATGAATTTGTATATTTAGGAAGTATGTTTGACAGAGAGAACAAATTAGATGGCGAAATTAATATGTGAGTGAGTTCTTCATTGAAAGTCATAGCTGCCTTAGGAGGATTTCACAGGAATGATGGGTTCTCAAGGAAGTCCCAAATGGCTGTGTATGAAAGTGTAATTGTTCCTTCTCTGATGTACGTCAGTGAAACCTGGGTACTGCAGAAAAGACATAGCAGTCATTTGTATGCTGGGAAGATGCGCTACTTACAGGGGGTTTGTGGTAAGACACACGCTGATCATGTGAGGAATGATGTGTTGCAGATGTGTAATTGTGAGGCAAAATGTTGTTAGTAAGGTGGAGACTGATATTCTTAGGTGGTTTGGCCATGTTGAAATAATGAGTGATGAGGTGCTAACTAACAGAATTTTTTCAGCCCAAGTGGCAGGAAAGAAAGGTAGAGGAAGGCCAAGGAAATCATGGGAGGACCAGATTCAGGAATGTCTGCTTGAGAAAAATATTATGAGTATGAAGTACAAAAGGTCTTGTGTGCGGTGTGTGATGGATGCTCAGAGATGCCAACTTTTACAGATTTTCTGTAGTTTGTACGCATTTTCACTCCATCTTACGGTTTTACGGAAGTCACCCAAAAAACTACGCAAAGCCCACGTACGCAATTTTTACATTTTTTGCCGTCTTTTGGTCGAAAAAACGCACATTACAGGTAATCCCTATACGCCTTCGATGTTCTGACTTTCCCCGCCAACGGAGGCGGAGCTTCTCGTACGCTGTTTATCACATGATTCCCCATACAGTCATTAGAGAGTGCAGTGCACTAAAGCCAAGAGGGAGCTCAGCTAAACGCCTTTTGCGAATTCTTTATATTGATTACATGTGGCTTTGTGCTTGTGAAAATTCCGGTGCAAACGTTTTAACCCTTTGCACTTGACTGTCGGATGACACCCGATGTTACGAAATCGCAGAATAGCTCGCATGTCGAGTGTCATCCGCCACGCCTATGACGCCTCTATAGCTCGTATGTCGTGGCTCACGAGACATTTCTTTTTCACCGAATAGATAAAAAGAAATGTCATCGTTGTGGGGGTATCATCCGCCATGCCTATGACGCCTCTATTGTTTGCACGTCAGCGAGGAATTTCTTTTTCGCTGTATAGCTCGCCACGCCTATGACGCCTCTATTGTTTGCACGTCAGCGAGGAATTTCTTTTTCGCTGTATAGCTCGCCACGCCTATGACGCCTCTATTGTTTGCACGTCAGCGAGGAATTTCTTTTTCGCTGTATAGCTCGCCACGCCAATTACGTATCTATAGCTCACACGGCAGCGCAAGCAAGGATTTTTTCGCCGAATAGCTCGCGTGTCAGGCGTCATCCGCCACGCCCATGACGCCTCTATAGCTCGTATGTCGGCGCTCGCTAGGAATTTGTTTTCACTGAATAAATAAAAAGAAATGTCATTGGTGTGTCTGGTGTCATCCACCATTCCGATGACGCCTCTGTCGCATGCATGTCAGCTCTTGCGAGAAATTTCTTTTTCGCCGAATAGCTCACGTGCCATCTGCTACGCTGATGACGCCTCTATAGCTCGTATGTCGGAGCTCGTGAGACATTTCTTTTTCACTGAATAGATAAAAAGAAATGTCATCGGCGTGTCAGGTCATGTCTATGACGTCTCTATAGCTCGTATGTCTGAGCTTGCAAGACATATCTTCTCCGCCGAATATAGTGCATGTCGGGTGTCACCCTCCATGCCGATGACGTCTCTATGGCTCACATGTCGACGCTCGCTGGACTTTTTTTTTTCGCCGAATAGCTCGCGTGTCAGGTGTCACCCGCCACACTGATAATGCCTCTATAGTTCGTATGCCGGAGCTGGCGAGCGAAAACTGAACTTTCTTTCACTGCTAAGTTATGGCCTCTACTGCAGAAATATGAACTTTAAAAATAAAACTACATTTTGGAACATTCATTTTATTAAAAAGTTTTATAAACGATTCTGAGATTTTAAAATAAATATTTTTGATATACTGCAAATCTTACTGAAGGTCGAAGCGGTTTTATTGTAAACTTAGGATTTTTTTTACTGAAGACCCCTTTCTCAGGTTGGCATCTCTGGATGCTAATGAAGCCTGAGCAGTGTGCAACAGTAAGTAAATTCTAGTTCTATCAGTTAAATGTGTACTTGGCATGTGGTCTTTCTTTGAGGAGCTAACCTCTGAATCTCAGAGAACAGCTTAATGATATGATGCATGAAATTTTTTATTTGGGCTTCTTTATGTAGTTGGCATGCTGAGAATTCCAAATAAAAATTTTTAAAGGCAAATTTAATATCCTTTTTACCAATTCATTCGAAATTTTTGTCAACTATGATGTATGTGAAAATTGTAGCTAGTTTTATGAAGACATCATGAAGATAATTTTCTTATTTTTTTTATCCATAGTCCTGGTGTATGTAAAATTCTTCCATTTTTACTTCATTTTTCCTGTTTTATTTTATACATTTCTGACATGTTTTTTTCTTTTGTAACAATTTTTACGCACCAATATTGACTAAAGTTTTCGAAATATGGGTAATGATTTTTAATTTGTCGAGGACTTTGGCTAACACTTCAAATTTATTAGCGCTGTCCTTGCATGTCATGTATGCTTCATTGAAGTCACTCGTGGAAACCCTGCTTGGCTAAGTTTGCAACCCAAATGTACTCAAAGGCAACAGTTCTTTGAACATCAGTCTTGTGGACAGTTCCCAAAACTAACCATAATTAAATTTACCAAATGAAAGTAAAGTAGAAAAAAGAACAGCAAAACTCACAGAAAAAAGATCAAATTGTATTTTGCGAGCAAGTGCAAAAACATTGTGTTTGTGCTTGTAGACATGTACTTCGAAAAACTGAACTGGGAGATTCAAATCGGTTTTTACAGTAATTTTGACATTTCAAATGTCAAGAAAAGAAATCAGAGCATAAATGGAGTGACATCATCAAATTGAGCAGGGCTTCCTCATGCATGTGGTTCATATTGACCAGTTACTTGATGAATGGAAGTTGCATCTATTGCAAAAGAACCTGTGATTTCTACCAGTGAGCATGGATATGGTACAGATGTTGATTGTCAGTGAACGGAGCATCTGTATTGGTCACTAATACCAACCTTTCTTACAGTGTTTCTGGGTGTCTTAACTAACTCACTTTTACAAGATTACTCTGAGCATGTTTGTCTATCAGTTATAGAAGTGCTGGTGGAGAGGGGGGAGATTACCCTCTGCAGATAAGTGCTCAGTGGTGGCTTGAGTGAATGTATTTACATTAAATGCAAGGCTGACTGTAAATGATGCTTTGAAACTGTACAATAGCAAGCTTTAAGTGGTTTTTACCAAAGAATTACTTGCCTTATTTGAAAGTGCTGCAAAACGCTGCAGGTCTTACGTGAATGAACAAAAGACAGCTGAATATAAAAAGCAGCTGGAAAAAGAGGGGGAGTTTGAGGAGAAAAGAGCTAATGAGATGAAATTAATGCAGAACATATCAGGAGATAGAAAAGTTACTGCACACATGGAAGAGGATATGAAAATCGAAAAACAAGAAACAACAAAGAGAAAAGCTTGTGGCACCCTACTTGATGATGCAAACGAAAAGCTCTAAAACTCTGAAGAGCAAAAGTAGGCAAGAGGTGTGTCTAACACAAGCAGTGCTAGGAGGAGTTAAATCAATTAGAAATGAAGAAGTTGAGCACAAAAAGGCAGTTGTCATGCTTCAGTGTTACACTGAAAAATGGAAATATGTCAAACGTGATTTTTCAGAAGAACATAGATTTAAAAAAATTAAAAGTATTTCTGCAATATTTTTGTTCGTATCTCTTGTTTTGTATAATTCCAAGCCAAATAGGCTTCTTAGTCATTTTTAGTGTATTTTTGTATGTAGGGAAACTCTAATGTACAATCGTTGCCAAAAATAAAACAACAACAAACAAACAAACAAAAAATGAAGCACCCAAAGAAAGTTGTTTGATCCTGATGAAACTCTGTATGCAAGTACCTCAGGGCCGAATATGCAAATGATTAAAACATAATGACTAAATAGTGGCCTGCCACAGTGTATGGGAACCACATATCAAGGAGGGTATACAGGGTTCCTACTGTCCTTATAAATCCTTAAAAGTCCTTAAAAAGTGCTTTACTCTTTTAGGGTGCTTGAAAGTCCTTCATTTTTGACAAAAAGTGCTAAGAGTACTTATTTTTCCTAACTGGCTGCACAAAATCCAGAAGTTATGATGTAGTGCCTAAAACTTTTGCTTCTGGTTGGCTATGTTGATGGTGATGTCAGCTGAAAGCCTGGGATAGTATGAGATAAGTAATTTGCTGAAAAGAAAAGTAAAGCATCATGGGCTCTCAAAATAACATATATCCAGCAGGTTTTATTTAACATGTCCTATCACAATCTTTTGGAACTGATAACTCACTTTTGTATTTACCCTTTTTGTATATGCAAGTAATTAGTAACCATTATTCAGTTATACAATGAGAAAATTAAGTACAAAACTGAAATCTTCAACACATAATTTTGACTATGGTTTTGTATTTAAACTATGAGATGATTAAGTACAAAATTCCAATCTTGAACTCATAATTTTAACCACAGTTTAATAATTTATATACTCTTTATCGCATATGTGTTATTCTCTCAGACAGGAAAACTAATTTCACCATCAGAACTGTCTTTTAAATTGCACAAGTTCAACTTTATTACATTTTCTGACTTAAACTATGTGGAAAAATATTGCAAACTTCATCGGCATACTTCAATTTGCATAGTTAAGTATAAATATTTGGGCATATGTCTTTGTTGTGTATACAGTTCAGTAAGGTCCTTTAAAATATTTTTTATGGCAGTAAAAGAGTGGGAAGCCTGGTATCAATAACAACGCTCACACGCAGGGACAATTGTGACAGCGGATTGTGGTTTCGTTAACCTCCACGGACTGTGTGGATGCCTCGACATCAGATTCATGCACAATACGAGCAGTTGAGTGAGTGTGAGAGAGGGCGTATAATTGGGCTGAGAGATGTCTGTTGTCAAGGCGTCATATCGCCAAACATTTGGGTCAGAGTGACGCTGCAATCAGATGATGTTGGCACCAATGGATTGAAAAAAGCACAACCCAGCAGCACTTGGGCAATGGATGGCCAAGGGCAATGACAGAAAGTGAGGGTCAAGTGATTCTGTGAGCCACACAAATAGAACCGAATTTGTCACTCTCAATCATCCTTGGCCATCCAAACCTTTACTAGATGACCTGCGGCATGGGGTCTACATTCAAGGCTCTTCACTTAACCACTGACCAGTGAGCATCGCCAGCACAGGTTGCAGTGGTGTCACTGTCAGGCCCGATCAACATGGGATAGTGTCCAGGGACGTCTTATTATCTTCAGTGATGAGTCACTGTTTGCACTTGGTTCTGATGATCAATGCATATGTGTCTGGGGATGAGCTGACCAACGTATGCATCTCCTTTAATGAGGAACGGCACATAGCTCGCACACCGGGAGTGACTGTCTGGGGAACCATTTTCTACAGTAGCTGGACACCCTTGGTAGTCCTTCATACCACCCTCATGGCTCAATGGTATGCCAACATCCTTGGTAGTCCTTCATACCACCCTCATGGCTCAACGGTATGCCAACATCCTTGGTAGTCCTTCACACCACCCTCATGGCTCAACGGTATGCCAACATCCTTGGTAGTCCTTCACACCACCCTCATGGCTCAACGGTATGCCAACAACATTCTACAGCCTGTTGTGTTGCCATTCCTGTTGCAGCATCACCAAGCAATTTTTCAAAAGGATAATGCCCAACCACACACCTCACAGCTCTCCTAGGCTTACTTCTGTAATGTCAACACCCTTCCATAGCCAGTCCGATTGCCCCAAGGTAAGTAGATTATAGAAGGTAGGTCCGAGAGCAGGTTTTCAAAGCCAGCAGTTCCAAACCCTCGGGCGGGGTGAGTTTTGTGATATCAAAGGGGCAAACAGAGTTAGCTATGGGTCAAAGTTGAGATTGCCATCCTGTCTAAGGTGTGGGCGCTTTCTAGAATTTATGCCAAGTTTTAGCGACTTTTGCCCAGTATTTTGCAAATGATACACGTTTTTGCAGTGAGTTAATGGTCAGTTTATAAATATTTTTTTATTAATATATTTGGTGAAAGTAACTTTTTGTGCGTTGTGCATTAACAGATATGCCTGAATGGGCAATTGCATGTTGTACTAACAGCGAAAGATCAACAGATTCCAACTTAACTTTTCATCAAATCCCAAAAGGCAGTTTGAGAAGAGCCTGGATTAACTCATTTCGACAAAAGGATGCATTTGATGCTCACAACGCCAAAATATAATTTGCCCACTTTGATGATGAGGTTTTTGAGAGAGATTTAAAAAATGAATTAATAAGCTGCAATTCTGGAAGTTGTCTGAAAACAGGGGTGATTACTCACATTAATATATTTGGTAGTTGCACTTCAAGCACAAAGCAAGAAAGGTCAAAACGTGCTGAAAAAAGAAAATCTCAGCAGTTTTTGTCAGAAGTAATGCAGAATTTTACATAAAAGAATGCATGATTAAGTCACATTTGCAAGTTCAACCTGTTGACGACATAGCTGAACATGATTCTGTGACATTATTTAGCTTGAAAGTCGAAATAGAAGAACAGGGAAAGGAAATTTCATTATTAAAAAAGTAATATAGAAATAATCATCAATAAAATAAATTCTGAATTATGATCGAAACTTCAGTATTGGAAAAGCAAAGCTAAAATCAGTTATTTAAAAGCTAGAAATTTACAGTCTAAAAATGCATTGACTGCAGGGAGAAAAAAAAAAAAGATTGTCCGTTATTGCTGAGGGAAAAAGCAAAAGAAACTTTGAGCAGAATTTTATCAAAAAGCATATCAGTAGAGGAGGGCGTACATATCCTGCAAGTTCTTGTATGGAAACTGTACGAAAATTTGAAAGTGTTATCCTGAAAATCCATGGAGAACAACTAGTGAAGCATCATGGTATAGTGAAGCATTTATCTTTGAAATTCAAAAAGTGTTTCCTGAAGTAGATGAAAAATCGTACATCTTTACGCAAAATTAAGGGTTTTTGTTAGGAATAAATTCCTTAACAATTGTGTGGTGAAAGTGAAAAATATGAAAACAAAAATAAACAGTGGGCAAAATGTTCTCAATAAAAGTAAAACAAATTTATATTGAGAGGTACTTTGAACTCAGAAAGTTACATTCTTTGCATTTGTTACCTAAAATGTAGCAATTTTTTTTTCTGAAAATGAAAAAAAAATATGTACAGCATCGTAACATAAATATCATAATTTCATGTAGAGATCTTGTTTCTCACTCTTGCAGCAATCTGTATGATAGCACTCTACATTTGATATTTTATTTATTGTAATTAGAATAACACATTCACAGAATGAATTATTTTTTTTAAATATTCAACACCTAATGCCCAGCTGAAAGTTTGAAAATAGCTATAAATTTTGTGTACATACCTGAAAATAAAACACAAAACTTATCAACTTTCATAGCTTTTCCAACTCTTCATTTTTAGTTTAAAAAAAGTGGTGGAGGTATTTGCGTAGTTTATAGTAAATGGCAGTATTTCTTCTTTAAGTACTATCTACTTAAATAATTAATTATATTATGATTTTATTTTTGACTTTAAAAAGTTTCTAAGAGAATTAATGAAGACATGGCAAATCGTAGTGAAGAATTATTGTAGTTAAATTGTGTATTACGGGGATTACTAGGATATAAGTTTTCACTTGTCAAATTTTTGGGTTGTACCCCAACCCTTCGTCAGGACTGACTAAGACAGAAGGTGCTGCCACTCAAGTGGTAATGTCATACCGCTATGTTCGTTAATCGTGGAACCTCTTCTTTCAATGTGTAGACTTTCTTCAAGTTTCCATTTTAGGTAGTGTTGTTGGTGTGCAGATATATGGATGACATCCTGATAATAGTAGACCAAGAAGAAAAATCTCTGCTAATAGACATACTTAACCTATTCAACACCCTAGATGACTTGCTTAAATTCACCCTGGAAGTGCAGCAAGAAAACAGCCTCAATTTCCTAGATCTGATACACTCTGCCGTAGAAGGAAAAATCTCTACATCACTCCATAAAAAACCTACTAATACTCAAAAAATGCTAAACTACCAATCATACCATCCATCCTACATTAAATATAATGTAGCCACACAGTTCCTAGAAAAAATAGAAACTTTAAATTCTGAAATAACTTGCAAAGAAATCCATAAAAAAGAATGAAAGAAGTCGCTGACAGATAACAATTACCCGGAAAATTGGATAAAAACATTTTTTAAGGAAAAAAAGATAAGTCAAGCCATAAAAAATCTGAAAAAACCATTAAACTCACTAGAAAAATAACTTACCATAAAGGGTTGTTTGAAAGGCTGCAGAGAATTAGCCTTAACTTCCATATTCGTCTTGCTCCTCACTTACACAATAAAATAAAAAAGTATTTTCCACAGTTTAAACAAAAAGAAAATAATAAGCTACTACAAGAGGGAGTTATCTACAGTGTAAACTGCAATTGTGGTAACATATATGTAGGAGAAACTGGAAGACAACTCTGCACCCAAGTAGCAGAACACAAAGCCGCAATTAGGAACATTACAAGCAAAACAGGCCTTGATAAACATGTACAAAGTACTGGACATTCAATGGACTGGGAATCTTTAAAAATTCTTGCACACCAACAACACTACCTAAAACGGAAACTTGAAGAAAGTGTACACATTGAGAGAAGAAGAGGTTCCACAATTAACAAACATAGCAGTATGACATTACCTCTTGAGGGGCAGCACCTTCTGTCTTAGTCAGTCCTGACGAAGGGTTGGGGTACAACCCAAAAATTTGACAAGTGAAAACTTATATCCTAGTAATCCCCGTAATACACAATTTAACTACAATAAAAGTTTCTAAGTGCAAATTCTGATTTTTCAAAAAAAAAATTTCATTATATTTATACGTATTTCTTTTAGAAATCAAAATACATTTTGGTGCCTTATACTGTATTTGAAGATATTGCCCATTAATGTGGTGTAAAAATATTCTGAAATATTTTATTTAAGCATTTGGCATAAAAAGTTGTGAATGTTTTACTCCTAAAGCGTTTTATTAAAAGTTTATAAAACACTAAACAGAAAACTTCGGTCCTTAGCTGCTTTGCACCTTTGAGGTCACAGGGGTGTGGTACCTAGTAGCCAATACTGCTCAACCGGTTTATGGACCTACCTCGACTATTTACTTACTTTGCAATCTCCCGACCTCTCACTGATCAAACATGTTTGGAACATGATGGAACACCACCTATACCAATCCTTGTATGTTGGTGAACTGGCCCCCAATTTGGACACCATCTGGCATGATATACTTTAGGACATTATCCGTGAACTGTGTGCATCTATGCCATGCCAGGTAACCTCTTGTGTCCGGACCAGAAGTGATGCTACAATGTACTGACTTTCCACTTGCTGTTTCATCCAAATAAATGGCCCAATTGCTCTGGAATTGCAATCGTTTTCTTTCCTATACATGTGCATTGCACATACTAATTTTCATCTCAATTGGATGATTCCTTCTGGGTGTTTCATTTTATTTTTTTGGCAAAGAGTGTATTTATTTTTCCCCATTCTTCGTAATGCATTATAAAATAGATAATACTAATTTTCATTCGAATGATGTTATTTAAAATTGTCTCAAATAAGGGGGAATCATGTTTTTTTTTTTATCATCATCAAAATAAATTTTTTGGGCATTTGTTTCACATATTTTTTTTTAAATCATCAACATTCATACCCAATTTGAGTATTCTCCTGTAAAGTACTTTTGTGTGTGTTGTAATTGTTTTAAAAATGGTTTTACAGTCAACCCTCGATGTACTGCTTCCTCAAATTACTGCCACCCCTTGGGTGGGTCTGAACAGGCATGCTCTGTATAAAACATCCCTTGACATAATGCCTCACCCATTGCATCTACCAACTGCCAATATATATTTCTTCACCAACTGTCTTTCCAAACACAAAATGTACCTGATGTACCACCACTTGCCAGCTGTGTGAGAATTTCCTTACCATATTTGACCTTGATTCAATCATGGCAAACCGTAATTTAAAGACACCGATTCAATCAAACGTGCGAATCAGTGTCTTTTGATATTAAGGACATTCTTTAATGCAAATTCACAGGATGGCAATATTTTAAACGCACTTGTCAAATTATATGGTGCTCTGAAAATAATGTGGTTGAAATCTAAAATGCAAATGAAAATGGACAAGTTTCTTCAAAGAAACTGAAATATATAAAAGGATTATGTGTAAAGTTATTAATTTTCACCTGATAAAATTTTGGTAACATAATGCGATTTTTTTTATTCATTTCATTATAATTAAAATGTTAATTTTGTCTTTCCACTGTGCAAAGTAAATTTCTGTGTTTAATGCTTACCGGGATCTTCCGAGATGGAAATAGGCACTTCGAAATACAGTGTGCACTTAGTACATAAGACATAACTACAATTTTTTCTAATTAACATGTTTTTTAACTTAATGATAATTATTATTTTCGATGAACTATAATTAACAAAATTTGGGGTAGTTAAAAATAATTTGCAAGTTTGATACACCACCCTTAAAATAACAAACAGTGGTGGTACATCAGGAGTTGACTGTATTTAAAATATTATTAAATTTATATATTTGTTCCTATTGTTATTTCTTTGCCAAGTTTTGTTATTATTTCCAATAAAATGTTATTAATAAAGTATATATATTGGGTTGATGCATAATTTCATGCCGTTTTATTTCACAAGTGTTTCCCAGGTCAGTAGTGGTGGTGCAGATGGCCAGTTGTATATCAAAATGTAGCTGGTAATATCGTGTATCTAAATCATATTGCGTTGTGTGAATGGGCTAATGTTTTTTTTTTTTTTTTTTTTTTGGTTTTCAGGTTCAGAAGTATGGAGAGAGGAATGAACATTTCCAACATCTGCTCCTCTACGAGTTTAACAAGGGATCCACAGTCGCCGGAGGCTACTCGACAAATTTGTGCTGTGTATGGGGAAGATGCTACTGTTCCGAGGTGGCAATTTTGACCTCAACGACTCTCCACACTGAGGTCATCCATCTCACTTTCATGAGAATCATTTGAATCATCTAATCCACTTGGATCCACGTCAAACCACATGCTTATTGGACACTGAGATGGACTGTGATCAGGCCACAGTGGTGCAACACCTGGAACATATGGGAAAGGTCCAGAAATTGGGGTATTGGGTGCCTCACACTCTCACCGAGAACAACAAGAATCAGCGTGTTGCCATATGTGGTTCCTTGCACGCCTGTTATCAAGAATATTCTCAGCAACACAAACCCTTTCTGTCACGTATTGTTACTGGAGATGAAAAGTGGTGCCTGTACATGAATTTCAGGCATCGGAGGGAATGGTTAAGCCCAAATAAGATGCCCACACCACGTCCAAAACATGACTTTCATCCTGAGAAGATCATGCTGTGTGTGTCTGGTGGGGCATGGAAGGCATTATTCACTGGGAAATGCCTCTAAGGAATTGGACCATCAATTCTGCACTTTATTGTGAGCAACTCCACGGTGTGGAGGGAGCAATTCAGCAGAAATGGCCCCATCAGCATCATGGTATCCTTCTCCAACATGATATCGCATACCCTCACAGTGCAAACATGACCAAAATGGCTATTCAGGACATGAAATGGGAGATCCTTCCACATCCGGCCTATTCCCCAGATGTCGCCCCCTTCAGATTATCACCTGTTACGATCTCTGTTGAATGCATTGTTGATCTCCAGAATTTCCTTGATGATTTCTTTGCAGCAAAACTTGTACATTCCTGTAGTGCGGTGAAAAAAATGGCTTGAACTTATGCATCACCCCAATTGTGTGTGTGTGTGTGTGTGTGTGTGTGTGTGTGTGTGTGTATATATATATATATATGGGATGGGATGGGATGTAAGGTCAGGTGATGCGTAACATCACAGCCTCTCCTTGACAAATGTCAACCCCGCCTTCTCGTGGTGCATCCTGTTCCCACTAAAGGGGCTCTGACGACCGCCAATAGCGGTATAACTATACCATCGGGATCAGAGGAAATTCTATCCCACACTCACCAACCCGCTTGGCCAGCGTGGTGAGTTATGGCCAAACCCCTCCAAAATGACTCCACAACTTAAATCTTGGCCCTCAGTCTCCGGCAGCTGGAATGTACCTGGCCAAGGCAGCGGCCAGTGCGACATGAAGGCAGAGGGTGCTAAGAATCCCCGGAGGACCGGACTAGGCTGCCATCTGATGCTGACCTTGGCAACGTACAATGGACGCTCCCTATCTTCTGATTCAGGGCTTCTTGAATTGGAAGAGGAACTACAAAGGATCAAGTGGGACATCGTGGGGCTAAGTGAGGTAAGGAGAAAAGGAGAAGATCTCATCGAACTGAAAAGTGGACATCTCTTCTACTATCGTGGGACAGATACTGGCAGAACTAGTGGTGTTGGATTTATAATAAACAAGAAACTGAAGGATAAAGTTGTAGAAGTTGAAAGTTCCTCTGACAGAGCTGCACGACTCGTTATCCAACTATCGAGAAGATACCAGGCTCAGATTATTCACACTTATGCACCCACCACAAGTCATCCTGAAGAAGAAACTGAAGAATTTTATGAGGAAATTTGTCATCTAAATAATAAAGGTAAGCAGCACTTGAAAATAATTATGGGAGATTTCAATGCAAAAATAGGGCAACGGCAACAGAATGAAACTTCAGTAGGTAAATTCGGTCACGGCAACAGAAACCAGCGTGGAAATACTCTCGTTGAGTTTGCAGAGGCAGAAGGGTTTTTCATCTTGAACTCCTTCTTCAAGAAAAAGCCACACAGGAAATGGACATGGAGACATCCAAATGGGACGACAAGTGAAATTGATTTTATTATGTGTAACAAAAAATTCGTCATAGAAGACTGCAGTGTGCTAAACAAGTTCAACACAGGTAGTGATCATAGATTGGTGAGATGTAAGATGCACCTCAACACTAAACTTGAACGTGTCAAGCTCATAAGACAAACAAAATCTATTGACATAACCAACCTTAAAAAACACCATAATACCTTCAAGTTGGAACTGAAGAACAGGTTCTCTGCTTTAGAAGGCCTAACATCGGAAGAAGTGGACATCTCTGAAGTTAACAGAAAAGTAACCAAAGCTCTTATGGAAACATCAACAAAATTAGCTGGGTCTAAGAACAAGTTGCATGTAAATAAATTATCAGGAAAAACGAAAATGTTGATGCAAAAAAGAAGAGAGATGAGGACAACTAAAGAAGATGTGACTTCCAAAGTGGAATATATAGAGCTATGCAAGACAGTACGAAAAAGTATCACTGAAGACGTAAGAAAATTCAACTGTGAACTAGTGAGGAAAGCAATTGAAAACAACCAAAGCCTAAAGATAGCAAAGGGACATCTCAGTAAGGGAAGAAAACAGATTATGGCACTGAGAAAAGAAGATGGTTCTATAACAAGAAATAGAGGCGAAATTTTGACAAGAGTGAAAGATTTCTACTCCAAATTATATGAAAGGGATGATACATGCACTCCAGACATCATGAAAGATACCAGTACCAGAGTTCCTCCAGTCCTTCCAGCAGAAGTTGCACATGCAATCAATAACATGAAGCGGGGAAAAGCTCCAGGAGAAGATGGAATTACTGTAGACATCATACCAGAAGCAAGAGGAGAAATCGAAACAGTACTCGCCCAAATTTTCACTCGATGCCTTAATGAAGGAAAGATTCCTGAGGATTGGAACACCGCTACAATGATCCTGCTACATAAGAAAGGTGACATTGAGGATCTCGGAAACTACAGACCTATCAGCCTCCTATCAGTAGTTTATAAAATCTTCACTAAAGTTCTTTCACACCGCTTGAAGGTAACACTGGACATGGCTCAACCGAGAGAACAAGCTGGATTCAGGAGTGGCTACAGCACAATAAATCATATCCATGTGCTGAGAGAACTAATTGAAAGAGCGAGGGAATATGAACTTCCATTGTGCATGGCTTTTATCGATTATGAAAAAGCCTTTGATTCGGTGAAACCATCAGCAGTTTCAATGGCTCTGAAAACCTGCGGTATTGAAGATGCATACATTAATATTATTAATAACATCTATGAAAATGCAAGTGCAAAGATTAGGCTGTTTGAAAATACAACACACATAAAATTTGGAAAGGGAGTGAGACAAGGTGACACCATATCTCCGAAGCTCTTTAATGCCACATTGGAGGGTGTTTTTCAGTCACTGAGCTGGGAAAACAAGGGGATAAAGATTAATGGAGATTATCTAACCCACCTTCGTTTTGCTGATGACATAGTCATTTTTGCAACTAGCCCATCAGAGCTGCAGAGTATGATCCAGGAACTTGCTGACAAGAGTAAAGAAGTGGTATTAAAAATGAACTTTCAGAAGACAAAAGTGATGTTCAATGCTTTTACAAGAAATGAAGATTTATCGATTGATGGAGAAAAGCTGGAGATAACAGATACGTATGTTTATCTTGGACAGCAGATATCAAGTGAGGGTCACATTGATGAAGAAATTAATCGGCGTACAAAACTTGCCTGGAGAGCTTTTGGAAGAAACAGCATAATTTTCAAGAGCAATATGCCATTATGTCTTAAAAGAAAAGTGTTTGATCAATGCATCCTTCCAGTGCTTACGTATGGTGCAGAGACGTGGACCTTAACTAAAAGAGACATACAAAGGCTGCAGACAACTCAAAGAAGCATGGAGAGGTGCATGCTTGGTGTAACCAGGAGAGATAAGAAGAGGAACTCGTGGATCCGAAAAATGACAAGAGTGGAAGACATCATGATCAGAGTTAAATCCCTGAAATGGCAATGGGCTGGACATACTGCCAGAAGGACAGATCATCGATGGACAGCCGAAATTTTAGATTGGATTCCAAGGGACAGGAAAAGACCCAGAAGAAGACCACATGGGAGATGGGTGGATGAAATTCGAAAGTATGCAGGGGTGACATGGAGGAGACTGGCACAAGACAGACCGTTGTGGAGGAAACTTGGGGAGACCTTCGTCCAGCAGTGGATTGATAATGGTTGACAATGATGATGATGATGATATATGGGATGTAAGGTCAGGTGATGCGAACATCACAGCCTCTCCTTGACAAATGTCAACCCTGCCTTCTCGTGGTGCATCCTGTTCCCACTAAAGGGACTCTGACGACCGCCAATAGCGGTATAACTATACCATCGGGATTAGAGGAAATGCTATCCCACACTCACCAACCCGCTTGGCCAGCGTGGTGAGTTATGGCCACACCTCTCCAAAATGACTCCACAACCTAAATCTTGGCCCTCAGTCTCTGGCAGCTGGAATGTACCTGGCCAAGGCAGGCAGCGGCCAATGCGACATGAAGGCAGAGGGTGCTAAGAATCCCCGGAGGACCAGACTAGGCTGCCATCTGATGCTGACCTTGGCTACGTATAATGGACGCTCCCTATCTTCTGATTCAAGGCTTCTTGAATTGGAAGAAGAACTACAAAGGATCAAGTGGGCCATCGTCGGGCTAAGTGAGGTAAGAAGAAAAGGAGAAGATCTCATTGAACTGAAAAGTGGACATCTCTTCTACTATCGTGGGACAGATACTGGCAGAACTAGTGGTGTTGGATTTATAATAAACAAGAAACTGAAGGATAAAGTTGTAGAAGTTGAAAGTTCTTCTGACAGAGCTGCACGACTCGTTATCCAACTCTCGAAAAGATACCACGCTCAGATTATTCAAACTTATGCACCCATCACAAGTCATCGTGAAGAAGAAATTGAAGAATTTTATGAGGAAATTCGTCATCTAAATAATAAAGGTAAGCAGCACTTGAAGATAATTATGGGAGATTTCAATGCAATAATAGGGCAACAGAATGAAACTTCAGTAGGTAAATTCGGTCATGGCAACAGGAACCAGCGTGGAAATACTCTCGTTGAGTTTGCAGAGGCAGAAGGGTTTTTCACTTGAACTCCTTCTTCAAGAAAAAGCCACACAGGAAATGGACATGGAGACATCCAAATGGGACGACAAGTGAAATTGATTTTATTATGTGTAACAAAAAATTCGTCATCGAAGACTGCAGTGTGCTAAACAAGTTCAACACAGGTAGTGATCATAGATTGGTGAGATGTGAGATGCACCTCAACACTAAACTGGAATGTGGCAAGCTCATAAGACAAACAAAATCTGTTGACATAACCAACCTTAAAAAACACCATAATACCTTCAAAATGGAACTGAAGAACAGATTCTCTGCTTTAGAAGGCCTAACACCGGAAGAAGTGGATATTTCTGAAGTTAACAGAAAAGTAACCGAAGCTCTTATGGAAACAGCAACAAAATTAGCTGGGTCTAAGAACAAGTTGCATGTAAACAAATTATCAGGAAAAACCAAAATGTTGATGCAAAAAGAAGAGGGATGAGGACAACTAAAGAAGATGTGACTTCCAAAGTGGAATATATAGAGCTATGCAAGACAGTAAGAAAAAGTATCACTGAAGACGTAAGAAAATTCAACTGTGAACTAGTGAGGAAAGCAATTGAAAGCAACCAAAGCCTAAAGATAGCAAAGGAACATCTCAGTAAGGGAGGAAAACAGATTATGGCACTGAGAAAAGAAGATGGTCCTGTAACAAGAAATAGAGGCGAAATTTTGGCAAGAGTGAAAGATTTCTACTCCAAAATATATGAAAGGGATGATACATGCACTTCAGACATCATGAAAGATACCAGAGTTCCTCCAGTCCTTCCAGCAGAAGTTCCACATGCAATCAAGAACATGAAGCGGGGAAAGCTCCAGGAGAAGATGGAATTACTGTAGACATCATACAAGAAGCAAGTAGAGAAATCGAAACAGTACTCGCCCAAATTTTCACTCGACGCCTTAATGAAGGGAAGATTCCTGAGGATTGGAACACCGCTACAATGATCCTGCTACATAAAAAAGGTGACATTGAGGATCTCGGGAACTACAGACCTATCAGCCTCCTATCAGTGGTTTATAAAATCTTCACTAAAGTTCTTTCACACAGCTTGAAGGTAACACTGGACATGGCTCAACCGAGAGAACAAGCTGGATTCAGGAGTGGCTACAGCACAATAGATCATATCCACGTACTGGAAAGAACTAATTGAAAGAGCGAGGGAATATGAACTTCCATTGTGCATGGCTTTTATCGATTATGAAAAAGCCTTTGATTCGGTGGAACCATCAGCAGTTACAATGGCTCTGAAATCCTGCGGTATTAAAGATGCATACATTAATATTATTAATAACATCTATGAAAATGCAAGTGCAAAGATTCGGCTGTTTGAAAATACAACACACATAAAAATTGGAAAGGGAGTGAGACAAGGTGACACCATATCTCCGAAGCTCTTTAATGCCACTTTGGAGGGTGTCTTTCAGTCGCTGAGCTGGGAAAACAAGCGGATAAAGATTAATGGAGATTATCTAACCCCCTTCGTTTTGCTGATGACATAGTCATTTTTGCAGCTACCCCATCAGAGCTGCAGAGTATGACCCAGGAACTTGCTGACAAGAGTAAAGAAGTGGTATTAAAAATGAACTTTCAGAAGACAAAAGTGATGTTCAATGCTTTTACAAGAAATGAAGATTTATCGATTGATGGAGAAAAGCTGGAGATAACAGGCACGTACGTTTATCTTGGACAGTAGATATCAAGTGAGGGTCACATTGATGAAGAAATTAATCGGCATACAAAACTTGCCTGGAGAGCTTTTGGAAGAAACAGCATAATTTTCAAGAGCAATATGCCATTATGTCTTAAAAGAAAAGTGTTTGATCAATGCATCCTTCCAGTGCTTACGTATGGTGCAGAGACGTGGACCTTAACTAAAAGAGACATACAAAGGCTGCAGACAACTCAAAGAATGCATGGAGAGGTGCATGCTTGGTGTAACCAGGAGAGATAAGAAGAGGAACTCGTGGATCCGAAAAATGACAAGAGTGGAAGACATCATGATCAGAGTTAAAACCCTGAAATGGCAATGGGCTGGACATACTGCCAGAAGGGACAGACCGTCGATGGACAGCCGAAATTTTAGATTGGATTCCAAGGGACAGGAAAAGACCCAGAAGCAGACCACATGGGAGATGGGTGGATGAAATTCGAAAGTATGCAGGAGTGACATGGAGATATGGAGGAGACTGGCACAAGACAGACCGTTGTGGAGGAAACTTGGGGAGACCTTCGTCCAGCAGTGGATTGATAATGGTTGACAATGATGATGATGATCATCATTATCAATCCACTGCTGGACGAAGGGCTCCCCAAGTTTCCTCCACAACGGTCTGTCTTGTGCCAGTCTCCTCCATGTCACTCTCGCATACTTTCGAATTTCATCCACCCATCTCCCATGTGGTCTTCTTCTGGGTCTTTTCCTGTCCCTTGGAATCCAATCTAAAATTTCGGCTGTCCATCGATGATCTGTCCTTCTGTCAGTATGTCCAGCCCATTGCCATTTCAGGGATTCAACTCTGATCATGATGTCTTCCACTGTTGTCATTTTTTGGATCCACATGTTCCTCTTCTTATCTCTCCTGGTTACACCAAGCATGCACCTCTGCATGGCCCTTTAAGTTGTCTGCAGCCTTTGTATCTCTCTTTTAGCTAAGGTCCACGTCTCTGCACCATACGTAAGCACTGGAAGGATGCATTGATCAAACACTTTTCTTTTAACACATAATGGCATATTGCTCTTGAAAATTATGCTGTTTCTTCCAAAAGCTCTCCAGGCAAGTTTTGTACGCCGATTAATTTCTTCACCAATGTGACCCTCACTTGATATCTGCTGTCCAAGATAAACGTACGTGTCTGTTATCTCCAGCTTTTCTCCATCAATCGATAAATCTTCATTTCTTGTAAAAGCATTGAACATAAAACTTTTGTCTTCTGAAAGTTCATTTTTAATCCCACTTCTTTACTCTTGTCAAGCAAGTTCCTGGATCATACTCTGTAGCTCTGATGGGGTAGTTGCAAAAATGACTACGTCATCAGCAAAACGAAGGTGGGTTAGATAATCTCCATTAATCTTTATCCCTTTGTTTTCCCAGTTCAGTGATTGAAAGACATTTTCCAATGTGGCGTTAAAGTGCTTCGGAGATATGGTGTCACCTTGTCTCACTCCTTTTCCAATTTTTATATGTGTTGTATTTTCAAACAGCCGAATCTTTGCACTTGCATTTTCATAGATGTTATTAATAATATTAATGTACGCATCTTCAATACCGCAGGATTTCAGAGCCATTGCAACTGCTGATGGTTTCACCGAATCAAAGGCTTTTTCATAATCGATAAAAGTCATGCACAATGGAAGTTCATATTCTCTCGCTCTTTCAATTAGTTCTCTCAGTACGTGGATATGATCTATTGTGCTGTAGCCACTCCTGAATCCAGCTTGTTCTCTCGGTTGAGCCATGTCCAGTGTCACCTTCAAGCGGTGTGAAAGAACTTTAGTGAAGATTTTATAAACCACTGATAGGAGGCTGATAGGTCTGTAGTTCCTGAGATCCTCAATGTCACCTTTTTTATGTAGCAAGATCATTGTAGCGTTGTTCCAATCCTCAGGAATTTTCCCTTCATTAAGGCATCGAGTGAAAATTTGGGCGAGTACTGTTTCGATTTCTCCATTTGCTTCTTGTATGATGTCTACAGTAATTCCATCTTCTCCTGGAGCTTTTCCCCGCTTCATGTTCTTGATTGCATGTGCAACTTCTGCTGGAAGGACTGGAAGAACTCTGGTACTGGTACCTTTCATGATGTCTGGAGTACATGTATTATCCCTTTCATATAATTTGGAGTAGAAATCTTTCACTCTTGCCAAAATTTCGCCTCTATTTCTTGTTACAGAACCATCTTCTTTTCTCAGTGCCATAATCTGTTTTTTTCCCTTACTGAGATGTCCCTTTGCTATCTTTAGGCTTTGGTTGTTTTCAATTGCTTTCCTTACTAGTTCACAGTTGAATTTCCTTACGTCTTCAGTGATACTTTTTCGTACTGTCTTGCATAGCTCTATATATTCCACTTTGGAAGTCACATCTTCTTTAGTTGTCCTCATCTCTCTTCTTTTTTGCATCAACATTTTGTTTTTTCCTGATAATTTGTTCACGTGCACTTTGTTCTTAGACCCAGCTAATTTTGTTGCTGTTTCCATAAGAGCTTTGGTTACGTTTCTGTTAACTTCAGAAATATCCACTTCTTCCGATGTTAGGCCTTCTAAAGCAGAGAATCTGTTCTTCAGTTCCATTTTGAAGGTATTATGGTGTTTTTTAAGGTTGGTTATGTCAATACATTTTATTTGTCTTATGAGCTTTCTACGTTCGAGTTTAGTGTTGATGTGCATCTTACATCTCACCAATCTATGGTCACTGCCTGTGTTGAACTTGTTTAGCACACTGCAGTCTTCTATGACGAATTTTTTGTTACACATAATAAAATCAATTTCACTTGTCGTCCCATTTGGATGTCTCCATGTCCATTTCCTGTGTGGCTTTTTCTTGAAAAAGGAGTTCAAGATGAAAAACCCTTCTGCCTCTGCAAACTCTACGAGAGTATTTCCACGCTGGTTTCTGTTGCTGTGACCGAATTTACCTATTGAAGTTTTATTCTGTTGCCGTTGCCCTATTTTTGCATTGAAATCTCCCATAATTATCTTCAAGTGCTGCTTACCTTTATTATTTAGATCACGAATTTCCTCATAAAATTCTTCAATTTCTTCTTCAGCATGACTTGTGGTGGGTGTATAAGTTTGAATAATCTGAACCTGGTATCTTTTCGAGAGTTGGATAACGAGTCGTGCAGCTCTGTCAGAGGAACTTTCAACTTCTACAACTTTATCCTTCAGTTTCTTGTTTATTATAAATCCAACACCACTAGTTCTGCCAGTATCTGTCCCACGATAGTAGAAGAGATGTCCAATTTTCAGTTCAATGAGATCTTCTCCTTTTCTCCTTACCTCACTTAGCCCGACGATGTCCCACTTGATCCTTTGTAGTTCCTCTTCCAATTCAAGAAGCCTTGAATCAGAAGATAGGGAGCGTCCGTTATACGTAGCCAAGGTCAGCATCAGATGGCAGCCTAGTCCGGTCCTCCGAGGATTCTTAGCACCCTCTGCCTTGATGTCGCACTGGCCGCTGCCTTGGTCAGGTACATTCCAGCTGCCGGAGACTGAGGGCCAAGATTTAAGTTGTGGAGTCATTTTGGAGGGGTTTGGCCATAACTCACCACGCTGGCCAAGCGGGTTGGTGAGTGTGGGATAGCATTTCCTCTAATCCCGATGGTATAGTTATACCGCTATTGGCGGTCGTCAGAGCCCCTTTAGTGGGAACAGGATGTACCACGAGAAGGCGGGGTTGACATTTGTCAAGGAGAGGCTATGATGTTACGCATCACCTGACCTTACATCCCTATATATATATATATATATATATATATATATATATATAAGACAATGTCACTCAGACTTACCATATTCATGACAACACAAAAATCCACTGGGAACCAATCTACAGGGTAATTCTTGCAGCAAGGTACAGTTTTGAGATGGTTTGGACCTTACATTGTTTCTATGATTTGATATATGATATATATATACACAACTACAGCATAAAAATGTGCTTTAATCATGTGATAAATATTTTGTTCATTGGTACTGTAATATTTTTATATATTACTGCTGAAAGCTGTAGTGAAAGAACATTATACTCTAGTTAATAACATATGTCAGCCTGAGAGTTACTGCTCTCGTGCACGTTTCTACCCCAATAGTCACTTATGTTTTTTTTTTTTTTTGTGAATTATGTTAATTTTTTGATTACTTTTATTAAACTCAGTTTAAACTAATTTTAGTGCATATAGCCATCTACCAGTGTAAGCAACTCCTAGAATTATAAATAGTCACCCTTCCCTAATCTGAGGGTTAATACACTGACGGAAAAAAAAATCCCAACACCAAGAAGGGGTTGTGTTAGATAAATGACAGTTGGTAGACGGTGAGAGTACATCTGTAAGATGACGTCTAAGCAAATTTCGCGCTCGGCGCATACGTATGGCGCTAGTAGAGCGCCCTCGGAACATGCAAAGCAGGTTTGCTGTAAATATGCGCTGTAACGTTCGTGAGCGTTAGTTATCGTTGAGATTCGACGTTGTGTGTTGATGTTAGTCAAGAATGCCTTTAAGAAGACGAAGAAGCCATTATCAACAGCACACGGAGTTTGAACAAGGTCGTGTAATAGGGCTACGAGAAGGTGGATTTTCTTTCCGCAATATTGCAGAACGACTTGGCAGGAATGTAGCCACTGTGCATGATTGTTGGTAGCGGTGGTCAAGGGAAGGTACTGCCTCAAGAAGACCGGGTTCCGGCCGGCCACGTGGCACTACTGAGAGGGAAGACCGCCGTGTACGGCGTATGGCGGTGGCGCATCGTACCGCGTCTGCGGCAGCAATTCGAGCTGCAGTTGCCACCACAGTGACACAACGAACTGTTACAAATCGGTTACTTGAAGGACAGCTCCGAGCCAGACGCCCTGTAGCTTGCATTCCACTTACTCCAAACCACTGCCGTTTGCGACGTCAGTGGTGTCAAGCTAGAGCTCATTGGAGGACAGAGTGGAGATCTGTTGTGTTTTCTGATGAAAGCCGGTTCTGCCTGGGTGCCAGTGATGGCTGTGTGTTGGTTAGAAGGAGGCCAGGTGAGCGCCTGCAACCAACCTGTCTGTGGCCGAGACACACTGGACCTACACCTGGAGTTATGGTCTGGGGAGCAATTTCCTATGACAGCAGGAGCACTCTCGTGGTTATCCCACGCACCCTGACGGCACAGTTGTACGTCGGTCTGGTGATTCAACCTGTTGTGCTGCCATTCATGGACAGCATTCCAGGGGTGTTTTCCAACAGGATAATGCTTGCCCGCATACCGCTGTTGTAACCCAACATGCTTTACAGAGTGTTGACATGTTGCCGTGGCCTGTTAGATCACCAGATCTTTCACCAATCGAGCACGTATGGGACATCATTGGAAGACAACTCCAGCGTCACCCCCAACCAGCATTAACCGTCCCTGTATTGACCGACCAAGTGCAACAGGCATGGAACTCCATCCCACAAACTGACATCCAGCACCTGTACGACACAATGCATGAACGTTTGCGTGCTTGCATTCAACATTTTGGCGGTTACACCGGTTATTAATGTACCAGCATTTCACTTTTAAAATGGCTCTTCTCGCGCTTACAATAAGCTGTGATCTTGAAACCTTAATCGATTAAATATGTTACCTATACAAATGTATTGCCGCCATTTCATTCCTCTACAACTATTTTTTCGTGGTGTTAAGATTTTTTTTTCCGTCTGTATTTCCATAGAAAGGAAGCAGCAATACAGGAATCTGGGCTTAAGCAGAACAACAGGCATTTCAGTTTTTTTGTTTGTGATAATCAGGTGTACATTGTCAAGAAATTCAGTTTAAGGTATTTCTTATGTGTGTTCATCCAGTGGCCACATGAGTATCTATATTACAGATAATTATTATAATAAACCATGTAATTTTGTTCACTGCATTCGGAATATTTGGATTTGGTTCAAACACTTTGTAATTTTTAACATTTTTTTTTTCGTTTTATTTTTTAGAAATTGGATTTAGAGCCATCAACTGTGTTGGAGTTCAAAAACACTCCTCAGTGTGCTTTAATATCTTGCACGTCAGGCGACACTGTTTTGATCTTTCCAGGATATTACCAGTGTGATACCCTTGGATGGATGGATGGAGAAGTAGAAGTTAAAGGTTGGCATGCTATTTGTGCTTTGACATGAACTGAGTAATTAATATTAAACAAAATAAAGCTTTTGATCTTTGTTAAATATGTGAATGTTTGATTATGAAGCATAAATAAAAGTTCCTATAGAGTATTCAACTTCACAGTTTCGAGTTTTAGAATCACATTCAATGCAATCTGAATTACCACAATATTGAAAAGAATAATTAAATTCTTATACAGTGGAACCTCGGTTATACGTTTTTCTAGGACATGGCCTTATAAAACTTATGAGATTTCAGAATGCTAAATATTATTGCAAATATTTGAATGCCTCCAAAAAGAAATAAAAGGGAAGAAAAACTTGTAATTTTAGATTATGCCAATTTATAATGTCATACATACGCGCATACATACATACATACATATTTCTATTTTGACTTTTGTATTAATTTTTTACCCTAATCTCATTATAAAAACTGCGATTCCATATTTCCAATATATAATAATAATAAAAAAAAAAAAAGGAAAAAGAAAACAGCTTACCTTTAATAGTAAATCCGAATGCAAATTTGTTTAATATTCAGTACTCGTATTACAATTTTTTTACTTACAAGCATTGCTCTTTTCAAGGCAGTTTGTTCACTAGTTGGTTTAACATTAATGCCAAGTAGAATATTCTCTAAGTTTTGCTTGTTTCAAATTTTTTGAATTCAGAGAAAATAGAGAACTGTGAACATTATTTAGTAAGATTTTAGTTGCATTATTTATTTCATGGGTGCAAGAAAAATGCTGTTTCAATTCTCTCAAAGTTGCAGCATACCAGGTTACATGTAAAAGAATCCAAGAACCATGTATTTCTGATAATCTGAAATTCAAAATTTAACATATAATCACAAAAAACATATAAATCAATTTTTTATCATTGAATTGAAAAAGCAACGGAAACTGCAGTAAAATACCTGGGCTAGTGCAGAGTTATGTATAAAAGTGAAAAATGTATAACTGAGGTTCCACAGTAGTTATTCTTCTTTGGTTTTATTAATTGCATTTTGATTTTGCAAAGTGTGTATTTGGAATAAATTTGCTGGTTAAAAAAGTTAGGTGCACAATGTAATGAGCTACTGATGCATGTCTATAATAATAAAAAAGAATGTCTGTGTACAGGGTTCCCATGGTCTTTGAAAGTCCTTGAAAACTCCTTAAATTTAGTTTTCCTTTTCAAGGGCCCTTGAAAGTTCTTGAATTTTGTAAGAGTCCTTGAAAAGTACTTGATTTTTTTTTCTGTTCACCAAATTTCAGAATAGCTGCAGTTTGTTGAAGAGAAGCTATCGCCAAAATATCACAGGGGGCTGCAGTGTGTTGTTCTCTTGGAATCAGGAGCACATAGCTGTCACACTTCTAGTTTTCATGTGATTGTGATTCTGAACTACGATAAGCGAATGCAAGGGGAATTCCATTGAACTATGATAAGCAAATGCGAGGAGGTGTAAGTGTAAGGTATTAGCATCTCAAACCGTAAATATAGAAAGCGAGCGAAAACACACAGAGTCACGTATGGTAAACGGTTCATTTAGCGGTAGCTTTCGGTCATCCTACGACCTTAATCACCCACGATTGGCTGGATGGGCTGGTTGCCAGAACTACACTTTGAAGTTGGGGTGTTGGAAATGTTGCTAGATTTTAAAAGAGGGATCCAAATAAATGGGATTTGGTGAGGGGTCTCTGAATTGAAGTTTTTGGTGAGCAAAATTTCAATGCTTTCTAAGAAACGCAGAGATGCTTTGTTGATGAATGGGGCAACTTTTTTAGTTTCTTTCCAAATGAGGACTGCAGAAATGTCTTCAAGGGTTAGTGTAGATAAAGCTGTCTTTGAAAGACCATTGGAAACATCTTTTTTGTGTTCACCAAGTCTTGTATTGATGCTTTGGTATGTGCTTCCAATATGCACTGAGAGACCAGAGGAAGTTGAAATGGGAATAGCATAAACTCCAAGGGTGAGACACGATCCCTGTCTTTAAGCAGGCACATTATTGCAGAAGGGTTTGGTTTCACTGTGAGAGTGTAGCCCATAGTTTTGAAAAGTTTACACATCTTATAAGAGAAAGATCCATGGAAAGGGATGGAACCAATGAATGGTGGTTTTTCCATTAGTATTGGTGAGAGAGCAGACAGATTTTTCAAATGGGAATTTTGGAGGAATTTTTCAATTGTAGAAGCTGAGAACTGTTGGGCTTCAGCAATTTTCCTTATGGTATCAATTTCTTCATTGAAGGAAGATTCAGTGTTGCAGGTAATCCTGGCACGATTAACATATGTTTTTAAGGCGGCAAATTTGTGAGCAGTTGGGGAGTGTTATTGTCGTGTGAAGCCTTAGTTTTAAACCATAGCCAGAATTCCAAGTAAAACCAGATGTGCATTTTATAAGTCAAAATGGATAAAAGGTGAAATTTTGGCATATAAACTGCACGCTCTCAATTTCTTATATTTTAAAAAGATAACTTCGCACAATATGTCTAATGAAATGAGAAAACTCACCATCTATGTACGATATTTAATAAAATACAAAAGATATTTAAAGTTAAAATACCCCACTAGCACTTTCGGGGTAACATTTACCCCATCATCAGGTGGAACAGAGGCAATGTAGTACTCCTATATATAGTAGTGCAATGATGCATTATGGGTATAAGTAATCAAACATTGCATGGGTCGTGACCGTTGCCATTATAACAGTGTGAACAGTATAATTTCACAAGTTATTAATTTAGCATATCAATACAAGGATTCGTTACAAATACAAAGTTATGATAAATTTTATATATTCTTGGAATTTGTAAATATATATTACTATGATTTAAAGTTCAGGTTAGTAATACGCTCTTTCCAAATTCTTGATATGTCCACAGGCAAGTAGTCATTACAACATTTGTCCCCTAAAGTTTCGATGTACATACTTTCAACAAAATGCAGCAAATGTATATATGCTGGAGTGTCCAGTAGTCTGATGTTTTCCCAGTCTGGTTGTAGAATTCCGTTTACTACATTCCTTGATAAAGCTGTGTTATTGCTATTGGTTCGGATATTGTATTTGTATTCCTGGACATGAATACCCAAACTTCTTCGTGTCAAGCCCACGTAGTTGTTAACGTGTTCTCCTGTTGAGGGGCCCAGCAGTGAAATATTATACACACCCCATTTGCTCATATCTGTTTTTGCTCGATCCTTTTTAACTGATGATAGGAGGTTCTTCGAGCGGGTGCCGAATTGTATATTATGTTTTGAACAGATAAGAGATAGTGTGTTAGTGATATGGGGGTGCTGGTCCAATGCTCCTACAAATCGTTTATTAGGCCTTGTACCTGGCTTCAGATTAATAGTTCGTTCACTTGATATTCTAGTGTATAATCTATTAATCATCATCCTGGGGTATACATGTTTATCCGCTAATTTAAAAATGAACTGTATCTCAGACTGGAAGTGACTATCATTTGAAGAATGTGTGAAGGCTCTTCTAAAAAGGAAATTGATGGGACAAATTTTTTTGTGGAATTGGATGTGAAGAGTTAAACGGGATAAGGCTGTTACAATCGGTAGGGTTTCGATAGACACAAAAGGACAGTGAGTTAGTATTCGAATCACGAAATAAACGAAAATCCAAAAAAGGCAGAGAGAAATTAGATTCAAATTCTATTGTAAGCCCGATAGTAGGAAATACTGACAATAGTGCGTCGACGAATTGTTTTAAATCATCCTTAGAGTGAGGCCAGAACACAAGGATGTCATCGACGTACCTAACACGCCCAAAGATATCGGGCACACGACAACCAGGTGGGGGAATAAAAGCTTTAGAAAAACCTTCAGGGAAGTTATAAGAATTCTTCAATCGAGTTAATGCTGCACATATTGCTTTTGCTGGTTCACGCTTAACTACTTTGTGCAGAATAGAAGATATGGCTTCAATCATTTTATCCCTATAGCATGAGCTATCCAATATGACCGTCTGATTAGTCTTGTCCGCAGCCAAAATTGAAATTTCATTATTATTTCTAAGCTCGGCTAGCTGCTGTTTTTCTTCATTATATATTAATGATAGTTTAGGTTGTTGCTGTGGTTTGCCTCTTCGTAATAGGCTATCAATATGTAAGCGTGTAACATCATGTTTGGCTTCAGGTAAGTTTTTGATAATATGCTTTACTTGTGGGACTGTCTGAAAGACGTTAACTTTGTGCCTCGGATATGCGAATTTGGTTCCTTAACACGCCCAAAGATATCGGGCACACGTTAACCAGGTGGGGGTATAAAAGCTTTAGAAAAAGCTCTTGCCCTATATTTGGCTAAGTTAGCAGAGAGCTCCCCGTATTCTATTAAAAGCTCCACTAGGGCAATAGAAAGGATCAGAATGATTCAGCCACATGCTGGCCCTCTCATTTTAGCCTCTCTAGATGTAGTTTCACTGTACCCTAATGTACCTGTGGACGCCACTCATCGTATTATAGAGGCAAAACTTGCTGAAATTATTGTTCCCACCACTGAAATCTCAGCTATTATGAACGCACTTTGCTTAGTCAAACAGCGTTCGTATTTCAAATTTCTTGACAGAATCTACTTACAAACCGAGGGTTTCCCCATGAGATCCCCACTTTCCGCAGCTTTAGCAGAAATCCTGCCACAATACATTGAGAACAAAGTTCTCAGTGAATTCCCTTTAGTTCCCAGTTTATACCTTAAGTACGTCGACGACATCCCTGTGTTATGGACTCACTCTAAGGATGATTTAAAACAATTCCCCGATGCACTATCGTCAGTATTTCCTACTATCAGGCTCCTGATAGAACTTGAATCTAATTTCTCTCTGCTTTATTTTGGATTTTCGTTTATTTCGTGATTCAAATACTAACTCGCTGTCCTTTTGTGTCTATAGAAAGCCTACCGATTATAACAGCCTTATCCCGTTTAACTCTTCACATCCAACTCCACAAAAATGTTCTGCTATCAATTTCCCTTTTAGAAGAGCCTTCACATATTCTTCAAATGATAGTCACTTCCAGTCTGAGATACAGTTCATTTTTAAATTAGCAGATAAACATGGATACCCCAGGATGATGATTAATAAATTATACACTAGAATATCAAGTGAACGAACTATTAATCTGAAGCCAGGTACAAGGCCTAATAAACGATTTGTAGGAGCATTGGACCAGCACCCCCATATCAGTAACACACTATCTCTTATCTGTTCAAAACATAATATACAATTCGGCACCCGCTTGAAGAACCTCCTATCATCAGTTAAAAAGGATTGTGCAAAAACAGATATTATGAACAAATGGGGTGTGCATGACATTACGCTGCTGAACCTCTCAACAGGAGAACATGTTAACAACTACGTGGGCTCGACATGAAGAAGTTTGGGTATTCGCGTCCAGGAACACAAATACGATATCCGAACCAATAGCAATAACACAGCTTTATCAAGGAATGTAGTAAACGGAATTCTACAACCAGACTGGGAAAACATCAGACTACTGGACACTCCAGCATATATACATTTGCTGCATTTTGTTGAAAGTATGTACATCGAAACTTTAGGGGACAAATGTTGTAATGACTACTTGCCTGTGGACATATCAAGAATTTGGAAAGAGCGTATTACTAACCTGAACTTTAAATTATAGTAACATATGTTTACAAATTCCAAGAATATATAAAATTTATCATAACTTTGTATTTGTAATGAATCCTTGTATTGATATGCTAAATTAATAACTTGTGAAATTATACTGTTCACACTGTTATAATGGCAACGGTCACGACCCATGCGACGTTTGATGACTTATACCCATAATGCATCGTTGCACTACTATATATAGAAGTACCACATTGCCTCTGTTCCACCTGATGATGGGGTAAATGTTACCCCGAAAGTGCTAGTGGGGTATTTTAACTTTAAATATCTTTCGTATTTTATTAAATATCGTACATAGACAGTGAGTTTTCTCATTTCATTCTTATATTTTATTCTTCAGTTAGTTTGACTTTAATCAAAATTATTTTGCTTTTAATTGTTTTGTTAAATGTGTAACACATGTGTTAGTGATGAGGAAACCTGAAATCTGAAGGGAAAAAAATACCTCACCAAGGTATGCCCCTATGTTTAGATATAACTATAATTGAACTCATAAAACTAAAGTTCGGGTAGGTTACGTCAAAGAATCAGTATGAAAAGGAAATAAAAAATCTGTTTATTGACGTATAAATACTATTAATAAAGCGTAAGCTTTCAATACCAACGGGTGCCTTCTTCAGACTTGTTCGTGGTTAGGCAAGACAAGAGGAATAAACAATAGAAAATAAAAAAAAATAAACATGAACAGAATTTGAGAACGTGATATGTTGCGGGCCGGGTGCATGGGGCAACAAGAGATGTTAACAGAAGCGTGCGAAGCGTGAAGAAATGTGCGCAATATTTGGGGAAGCTCAAGTGAGACGTCATCGTTGCAAACCAAAGGGTTAGTTAAAATCTCCATGGTTTCCCTGATGGCAGTGCCCCTGGCGCTAGTATAAGGAGCAATTCACTTTATCTGGTCCCACTTTGGGATGGCGGAATGGGCAACCACTTCCCTGGATAAGGCGGTTGCCAATCTTCCGTGCGAGACGGTCCCGCTTGTGTTCGACTAGTCGAAGAGCGAAAGAGCATTTTGTCATTCTGATGTAATGCTTGGTGGTACCATCCATGTATTTCAATGGTATGGAGTACACTCCCGCATCAGTCAGAGAGGTATGGGTGTTCTGGGATGATAGCAGATGGCGGGATATCTATCTCGGCGAGCGTATCCCAAAGCTAAGCCAGAGTTTCTTTAAGGTGTTCTGCAAGAAATAGGTCAGGCCAGGTACACAACAGCAAGCCCCAATGTATTGCAGAGAAGGCTTGGTATGGCAGCTACCCGGGTTGGAGGAAATGGCATCGGCATTCTTGATAATGTCCTCGATCACTTGCACACTGTAGCTGGCGGAAAAGTTGCTTAAACAAACAGACAAAAGGTGCAAAAATAATTGTACTTTTTGACTGTTTGTTACAACTTATTTTAGTGTTTCATGTGAGTTCTTATTGGGCACGAATATAGTGTTGAAAATTTTTATGAGTCCTTGAAAAGTCCTTGATTTTTTTGGTGGAAAAAGAGTGGGAACTATGTGTGTGTGGAAAGCCATAACTCATTAGGAAATCATGGTGAACCCTTCAAAATGTGGCAGATTGTTTTCCATTGTTATCCAAGTTGCAGTGGTGTTTGTTTATTCTCTTCAAGTCAAGTTACAAAATTTCTAGAAGCAAATATATTTACCATGCTATTTCTACAAGAACCAGAGAGACAACTGAAAACATTTGTTTGACCTTGAATGTGAACAAGTGCATTCTTTGTCATTGATGCTTGCTTGAAAATGTTCTTGTTACATGTGCATTGAGATAACTTTCCTTATTTGGCCATTGTTATTCCATCTGTGGTAGGAATTTTTCTGGCAACAAATGCATGTTGCTGTCACAGTGCACACAGTATTTCACTACTGATTTCAAGTTAGGTAAGGTTTGGACCTTGTTCATGCGATGTCACAGTCAAGACTTTCAGAACAACACTGCTTGTGATTCAGTTTTTTGTTATCAGATTATCCTGTAATGTTGAGTAACTTTGAGAATCTTTGTCTGGGAGTGTTCCAAGAAATTAGTGTAACTACAGGACAGAAAAGTGAAATTAGTTGCTTAAACAGACAGACAAAAGGTGCAAAAAATATATTAGAACAACTTCGTATTTGATGTTTGTTTATTCTCACATAAATCATTTTCATGTTTCTTTTGAACTAATATCCAAACAGTATGAGTATAGTACAGTTAAGCTTTTCCCTGTGGCACATGCTGACATAAATTTCCTGAACCCCAACATATGGGTTATGTGCATTCTGTTCAGAAATAAATAGGTATTCTCTCAAAGGTATTTTTTTATTTTTTCATGTTATTAGTGCGTTGAATTGATGTAACACATCTGAAAAATAAATGTTGGCAAGTTTCCATTTTGCAAAAATCAAATATTTAAATGTGCAGTATGAAAGCAAACCTTAAGAGAGAATTGAAATTAAAACTTTCCACTTTGTTGCAAATTAGATGTCCTACTCAAAAGTAGGAAAGAAGCTTAGCATTTAACTAAAAATAAAAAATAAAAGTTTCTTTTCATACTTTGGACATAAAACTTAGAACGTGGTTCACAACTTACTAATCCAAATATGAAAAGTTTATCTTTGTGGGAACACTGCTAGGTTTGATTTCAACCCCGTCAATTCATTGTGGAATGATACACCCAAAATCTTCTGTGGAAAGTGGGAAGAACCTATTCTGGAACACACTCTGGGATGAAAATTCCCCACTTGATTTTCTGCAGCATTTCCTGTAAAAAGTTCCACTCTTTTGACAAGAAATTTATTCTTTCATCTATTGATTTTAAGTGGCAGGATTTATTCACATAACCATAAACTTAAATTAAAATGAAGAATAATCTCAATGAATAAAGACCACATGGAAGATGGGTGGATGAAATTCGTAAATATGCGGGAGTGACATGGAGGAGACTGGCACAAGACAGACCGTTGTGGAGGAAACTTGGGGAGACCTTCGTCCAGCAGTGGATTGATAATGGTTGACAATGATGATGATGATGATGATATAAAAATTACAAATTTCCTGAGCAGCAACAGCATAACTCCCTCCTTGTTACCCAGTCCTAAAAAGGACATTAACAAACTGTTGTTGGTCAGCAAGCATCAAATTTCTTTCCCATGATGCGACAAAGCTGAATAAGTTCCATTTATCTACAGTTCATAAAGGATGATACAATACAGGATGAACTTGTCAAACTCATTTTCATCACATTCTTCTGAAAGGGGAAATTCGTGGCTGTAGCTAGAGCTACTGAAACAGGAGTGAAAGGACAGAGAAAAGAAGCATTTTAGTACCTAATGGAAAGACAATCAACATAGTTTATACAGAGATCTTATGAACATATAACTGAGATTTTCACATAGTAATGTGTTTCAAATATGTTATTACTGCATTGCAAACAATATTTATACACATGCGCTACATTAAAAATGAATATTTTTTGTATTTAGGGGGTGTTCAGAAGGTGGATTATTCATTGAAGTAAAAATCAGAATATATAGGTTTCATCTTAAACATCACTATTCAATCGGTGCTGTATATATATCATCATCATCATCATTGTCAACCATTATCAATCCACTGCTGGACGAAGGTCTCCCCAAGTTTCCTCCACAACGATCTGTCTTGTGCCAGTCTCCTCCATGTCACCCCTGCATACTTTCGAATTTCATCCACCCATCTCCCACGTGGTCTTCTTCTGGGTCTCTTCCTGTCCCTTGGAATCCAATCTAAAATTTCGGCTGTCCATCGATGATCTGTCCTTCTGGCAGTATGTCCAGCCCATTGCCATTTCAGGGATTTAACTCTGATCATGATGTCTTCCACTCTTGTCATTTTTCGGATCCACGAGTTCCTCTTCTTATCTCTCCTGGTTACACCAAGTATGCACCTCTCCATGCTACTTTGAGTTGTCTGCAGCCTTTGTATGTCTCTTTTAGTTAAGGTCCACGTCTCTGCACCATACGTAAGCACTGGAAGGATGCATTGATCAAACACTTTTCTCTTAAGACATAATGGCATATTGCTCTTGAAAATTATGCTGTTTCTTCCAAAAGCTCTCCAGGCAAGTTTTGTACGCCGATTAATTTCTTCATCAATGTGACCCTCACTTGATATCTGCTGTGCAAGATAAACGTACGTATCTGTTATCTCCAGCTTTTCTCCATCAATCGATAAATCTTTATTTCTTGTAAAAGCATTGAACATCACTTTTGTCTTCTGAAAGTTCATTTTTAATCCCACTTCTTTACTCTTGTCAGCAAGTTCCTGGATCATACTCTGCAGCTCTGATGGGCTAGTTGCAAAAATGACTACATCATCAGCAAAACGAAGATGGGTTAGATAATCTCCATTAATCTTTATCCCCTTGTTTTCCCAGCTCAGTGACTGAAAAACACCCTCCAATGTGGCATTAAAGAGCTTCGGAGATATGGTATCACCTTGTCTCACTCCCTTTCCAATTTTTATGTGTGTTGTATTTTCAAACAGCCTAATCTTTGCACTTGCATTTTCATAGATGTTATTAATAATATTAATGTATGCATCTTCAATACCGCAGGTTTTCAGAGCCATTGTAACTGCTGATGGTTTCACCGAATCAAAGGCTTTTTCATAATCGATAAAAGCCATGCACAATGGAAGTTCATATTCCCTCGCTCTTTCAATTAGTTCTCTCAGCACATGGATATGATCTATTGTGCTGTAGCCACTCCTGAATCCAGCTTGTTCTCTCGGTTGAGCCATGTCCAGTGTTACCTTCAAGCGGTGTGAAAGAACTTTAGTGAAGATTTTATAAACTACTGATAGGAGGCTGATAGGTCTGTAGTTTCCGAGATCCTCAATGTCACCTTTCTTATGTAGCAGGATCATTGTAGCGGTGTTCCAATCCTCAGGAATCTTTCCTTCATTAAGGCATCGAGTGAAAATTTGGGCGAGTACTGTTTCGATTTCTCCACTTGCTTCTTGTATGATGTCTACAGTAATTCCATCTTCTCCTGGAGCTTTTCCCCGCTTCATGTTCTTGATTGCATGTGCAACTTCTGCTGGAAGGACTGGAGGAACTCTGGCACTGGTATCTTTCATGATGTCTGGAGTGCATGTATCATCCCTTTCATATAATTTGGAGTAGAAATCTTTCACGCTTGTCAAAATTTCGCCTCTATTTCTTGTTACAGAACCATCTTCTTTTCTCAGTGCCATAATCTGTTTTCTTCCTTTACTGAGATGTCCCTTTGCTATCTTTAGGCTTTGGTTGTTTTCAATTGATTTCCTTACTAGTTCACAGTTGAATTTTCTTACGTCTTCAGTGATACTTTTTCGTACTGTCTTGCATAGCTCTATATATTCCACTTTGGAAGTCACATCTTCTTTAGTTGTCCTCATCTCTCTTCTTTTTTGCATCAACATTTTCGTTTTTCCTGATAATTTATTTACATGCAACTTGTTCTTAGACCCAGCTAATTTTGTTGCTGTTTCCATAAGAGCTTTGGTTACTTTTCTGTTAACTTCAGAGATGTCCACTTCTTCCGATGTTAGGCCTTCTAAAGCAGAGAACCTGTTCTTCAGTTCCAACTTGAAGGTATTATGGTGTTTTTTAAGGTTGGTTATGTCAATAGATTTTGTTTGTCTTATGAGCTTGACACGTTCAAGTTTAGTGTTGAGGTGCATCTTACATCTCACCAATCTATGGTCACTACCTGTGTTGAACTTGTTTAGCACACTGCAGTCTTCTATGACGAATTTCTTGTTACACATAATAAAATCAATTTCACTTGTCGTCCCATTTGGATGTCTCCATGTCCATTTCCTGTGTGGCTTTTTCTTGAAGAAGGAGTTCAAGATGAAAAACCCTTCTGCCTCTGCAAACTCAACGAGAGTATTTCCACGCTGGTTTCTGTTGCCGTGACCGAATTTACCTACTGAAGTTTCATTCTGTTGCCGCTGCCCTATTTTTGCATTGAAATCTCCCATAATTATTTTCAAGTGCTGCTTACCTTTATTATTTAGATGACAAATTTCCTCATAAAATTCTTCAATTTCTTCTTCAGGATGACTTGTGGTGGGTGCATAAGTTTGAATAATCTGAGCCTGGTATCTTCTCGATAGTTGGATAACGAGTCGTGCAGCTCTGTCAGAGGAACTTTCAACTTCTACCACTTTATCCTTCAGATGTAAGGTCAGGTGATGCGTAACATCACAGCCTCTCCTTGACAAATGTCAACCCCGCCTTCTCGTGGTGCATCCTGTTCCCACTAAAGGGGCTCTGACGACCGCCAATAGCGGTATAACTATACCATCGGGATCAGAGGAAATTCTATCCCACACTCACCAACCCGCTTGGCCAGCGTGGTGAGTTATGGCCAAACCCCTCCAAAATGACTCTACAACTTAAATCTTGGCCCTCAGTCTCCGGCAGCTGGAATGTACCTGGCCAAGGCAGCGGCCAGTGCGACATGAAGGCAGAGGGTGCTAAGAATCCCCGGAGGACCGGACTAGGCTGCCATCTGATGCTGACCTTGGCAACATACAATGGACGCTCCCTATCTTCTGATTCAAGGCTTCTTGAATTGGAAGAGGAACTACAAAGGATCAAGTGGGACATCGTGGGGCTAAGTGAGGTAAGGAGAAAAGGAGAAGATCTCATCGAACTGAAAAGTGGACATCTCTTCTACTATCGTGGGACAGATACTGGCAGAACTAGTGGTGTTGGATTTATAATAAACAAGAAACTGTATATATATATATCATCATCATCATCATCATGATGATGATGATGATGATGTACCCCTGTATATATATATATATATATATATACAGGGGTCATGCTGCCAATCGCATTCTTCATAATTTGCAAAAACAAAATCATTTTGGCGATGGATAAAAAGCTTTGACCAAAATATTAGCGATTATCTTTTTTAATGACGTCTGAGCAAAAACAATCTTACAAAAAGATTGTTTTTGCTCGGACGTCATGTCAAATTTTGCTGCAGCAATGCCAAGGATATCTTAAAAATTAATATAGAATCTTTTAAATGCTATGATAATTGTGGATTTCTTTTCTTTTGATGTGAACTATCAACCAAAATTGCATGACTCGCATGAAAATAGTTATTAGATGAAAGTTCTGTAGGTAATAAAATGCAATTTTTCAATATCTGTATTTTTTTTACACTGGCCTTTTTGGCCCTTTTAGAACCAAGCCACAGAATAAATGTAATATCCAATTTTTCAATTAATTTGGAATTTATCCTGTCAATAATTCTTTGTTTGGGAATTTTATAGGTAGTAATAAATTCAAAATGGAAAATAAGTGTCTATATATTTTTTTCTATTAAGATTCGGGATCTATAACATAATATTTTGCTGCGTAATTGTAAAAAATCTGTAACTTATTGTTTCTGTTTTGTTATAACACTTTATGGTTTTTATATTTCCAATGGAGAGTTAAAAAAAATTGGCAACTTCGAATTGCATTTCGCGAAAAAAATTTAATTTGGCAAATGGGTTGGAGAAAACTTTAAAAAGCCAGAGCAACTGCTGTATATACAGTATATATATATATATATACAGGGTGTCTGAATAATGACTGTGCACTGAATGTATGAATTGCAGTAATGTAATAATAAAGAAATTTTAAATGGAATTAAAGTACAAGTGACCCGCCACATGGAAAGGCTCTGTATCTGATAACCTTCCTGTCTCCCCACCCTGGGCATGCACAGAGTTGTCATTCCGAGCAAAGGTAATTCCCGAGTGCTTGGTCGGCAGAGGCAGGCGTGTTAATTGATTACTCGTCTCGGCATAAGGACAATGTTGATGGTTGAACAGAGAGTGTTTTGGTTGAACACATCTTTTGCCATGACGACAAGTACACGGATGAAGTGCAAAAGAATTCTCTAGGGAATTTCGTGATGCAGACGTCCCCCACCGTAATGCGGTATGTCAGCTCATAGCGAAGTTTGGGGAAACTGGCAGTGTTCTGGATGCCCCCAGCCCCAGTAGGCCATTTACAGTTGACAAGATCTTACAGGATATCCAGGATAGGATACCGAGGAGTCCACACAAGTCCGTGAGGTAGCTGTCACAACAAACTGATGTGTCAAAGAGAGCTCACGATATTCTGAAAAAAGAAGTTGCGTTTCCATCTATACAAAGTGTCTGTTGTGCGTCAGCTGAAAGAAACAGACCACGAGGCCTGTGTTCGGTACTGCAGGTGGTTCCAAGAGTTCCTGTCTCAAGAAGGTCAGGACATTCTAGATGTGACTTTCTTTACAGATGAGGTATGGTTCCACCTGTACGGGTACATCACCAGTCAAAATACTCATCTGTGGGGTACTGAAAATCCCCACGAATTTAAGGAAGTACATCTCCACAACCAGAAGGTCGGTGTTTGATGTGCCACGACTTGTACGCGCATTATTGGGCCCATTTTATTCAGTGAAACCATTCACTCAGAACGGTACTGTGCTCAGATTATTCAACCTCTCATATTCGAACTCGTGTAATGGGAAATCAACGAAGAATGGTTCCAGCAAGACAGTGCAACTGCTCACACTGCTGGCTCATCAGTACAGCTTCTGAAGGAATTTTCTGGAAATCACATAATCTCCTGGGAACTGTGGCCTGCCTGGTCACTGGATCTGACACCACCTGACTTTTTTCTGTAGAGAGTACTAAAGGGGAAGGTGTATATAGGTAATCTGCATACACTTCAAGAGCTACAGGCAGTAATAACATCCCACATCCAATAAATCACACCACATATCCTGAGAAAGGTCTTTACCAACATGCAGAAGCATGTGCAGACATGTCTGGATGTCGGTAGGGCCCATTTCCAACACCTGCTGTAGAAACCAGTTCGATATGGTGTTGCTTTCAGTGCACAGTTATTTTTCGGACACCCTGTAGTAACATTTTAAATTTTTTTACCAAAATTCACTAATTTTTTCATGCATTTGGTGTTATACAGTTTCAGTATTTAAAAGACTGTTCTCTTTGTCATAGTTGCAACTTATAATTTCTCTTTCATTCGTGAAATAAAACGTTTTTAGCATTTTTGATAGCAGTTCCTGTCTAGCAAATTAATTGGTAATTGCTAACATAAACCTATGTAAGAATTTATGGCAAGCTTTTCATAATTTAACATTGTTTACACAGTGAAATATCCACACCATTGCCACTTGAAGGTCTTCCACTCATAATGTCATCCACTCTTGTCATTTTCCTGATTCATAATTCATTAGTTCCTTTTCATATCTTTCTTGGTTTCATTTATCCATGCTTCTTTCAGTTGTCTGCAGCCTCTGCATGTCTTTTTTAGGCAAGGTCTATATCTCTGGTCCTTAAATAAGAATTGCAAGGATGCATTGATTAAACACTTTTCTTTTTAGACATAATGGTAAATTACTCTTGAAAAATTTATTGTATCTTCAAAATGCATTCCAGCCTGGTTTTATGCACCTATTATGTTTTTCTTTGGTATTGTAACCACTGTTGGGCAACTGAAATACTAGACTGGATACCAAGGGATGGAAAAGACCCAGCAGAAGACCATATAGGAGATCAGTGGATGAAATTCAAAAGCTTACCAGAAGGACATAAAAAGAATTGCCCAAGGCAGAAAGTGGTGAAAAACTTAGGGAGACCTTAATGTAGCAGTGGTTTGAAAGTGGTTGATGATGATACAATGAAATACAGGGGATGTTCACACATTTTTAGAACGATTGTCTAGCAATAGAATTAAGGTTTAAAATAAATTTATGTCTTTCTTACATGTTCTATCTGATAGCCCTTCCTCTGGAGGAAGGGCTCTGGAGATTTCCAAGATAATGAGGCATTTCTTAAAATTGGTAAAAGCATTTTCTTCCACTCCTCTTCCACTGCTTTCCATAATCCAATCATTGGTTTTGGTCTGCATTTAGAAAGTGCTCTTTTTAACTGTATGAAGGCACAATAGTCCATTGGTGACACATCAGGGGACTTTGAAGGAATATGAGCAAAAGGTATAGATTTGATACCCATATCTTTTTTAATTATTTCAAGAAATAGAGTGGTAGATTTGGATGTATGACTGATAGTCTTATCCTGATGGAGTCCTACTCTTTTAAGGCTCTGTGGATAAAGGAATGCTATTTCTTCTTTAAATATCGGAGTTAAAAACATTATTTTGGTAATATGTAGAATTCGTTTTAACATTCTTTTCAACTTTTCTTAGCTTTAATTTCCCATTGTACGAAAAACCAGCAATAATCATGAATCCTTTACTGAAACTTTCTTTGGATTCTTGCAACCAAATTTGTAAGTCTTTTTCTGCTGTTTTGCGACAGTAAATCGAACTTTCTTGTTGTTACAGTCGTTTAGGTAGATCCATGCTTCATCAATAGTCACAATGAATTTCCATCTGTCTTCGGCTAAGTGATTTTCATAAAGAAGTCTACACCCCGTGTTCTGCGCTCTGCCATGTGCCTAGGCAAAAGGCAGTGAACATTATGTTTTTTTTTTTGTTTTTTTTTTTTGTTTTGTTTTTTCAGATTCAAATTTTTGTTTATTACCTGGTTTACATTTAATACAGAAATTTTTAACGACTTAGCAATTGCTCTTTGGTTTAGTGGATTTTCTTTTAAGACCAGAGACCTTACTTTTGAAATAGTCATAAAAGTACGTAACTTTTTTGGATATTCGTTTTTTAAAAGCAATGCTTGACGATTTTCCCTCTATTATTAATAATATTGATTATTTTATATTTAGAAACGCTAATACCACAATTTTCACAGCATTTTTTAATTAAAGAATACAAATATTTTTTTCCGTAAAGAGCGGAAACATAACCTATCTATAGCTTGTTTACATGTGGCATTTTCTTAGCAGACAATTTAATTGCAACAGATGTTTCTTTTTTGTTTATCTAGCATGCTGTTGCCAGTTTCAATTCTTTGAACTTCTTTTATTTTTCTGTAATTTCTTTTCAAAAACGTAAAAATGTGTGAACACCTTCTTTAATTATACAAACAATTAATTTAAATGTAGGTGGATTATAAAATTTGAAGTCAGGATTTCTCTCACACTGTTAATGTTTCAGCAATATTTGTTATTGAAGTTTGCCGTCATAATCCATTGCTGTGAGATCAAAATTTAATGTTACCACTTTCTTGTGTCATCTCTTTTGTTATCATGATTTCTGGCCCATAATACTAATATTAAAGTTTCTTGCTTATAAGTTTGACAGTTCTATGTATTTCCCACATTCAATATTTAAAAACTGTAGCCTAAGACTTAGTCTTTAATGTGTCATTGCAAGTGGATTTGTTTTGGGTGGACATATTTCAGTGTCCAGATATCTGAAAGTAATTTTCACTCATAATTTGAATAATTCTCTCCCTGTGGTTTTACTTCATAAAAATAACATGTTAGCAGGAAACATATTAAGTAAAAGATAAAACCTTTTGACTTGTTTCTTTTTTACCGAAGAAAATGGGAAAAGGAATAAAATTTGTAAAAGAGTATTTCTTGCTATGACTTTCTTAAATAGTGTGATATCCAGTATTTAATGGAACTCTGCCAAATTACACAAGCACATGATTATTCAAACTGCTGAGCAGTTGCAGAATAATAAAGAAGTGCTCTTGGCTTCCTTTTATTTTGGGAAACCATCTGTATAAAACATTGTTAACAAGTCTAAACTAAGTGAGAGCTAAATGTTTGGTGCTACAATAAATGTATCAATTATCAGGTGAAAGTGTCAGCAGCTGCTTCTTTTCTCTCTTCTTTTTAGGGAAAGTCATCATCCCATTCATCTGGGAAGTTTGTGTTTCAATAATAAGAACAATAAATATGCTTGACTGTCATACCACTCACAAAAATATGATTGCCACAAAAAATGAATGTCACATGCTCAGTCAACCTTTATTGTTATTATCATCATCATTACTAGGTGAAAGCCTGTTAGCAATGATAGGGAAAATAAGATATTTAAAGTAATTTTTTTAATAACCAGGTATTCTTTTTGTTTGTGATATTTAAATGTGAATGTATGTTCATGAGCATTACAACAATAAAAAAGTATATTGGTTCAGGCAAGGATTTGACAATTAAAACAGGCAAGTGCTCTTTCCACTGTGCCACCAAAGTGGGACAAATGTTCAAACTATCAGACAAAGGAAATTATAATGTTTGGAATTTTTCACCCCTTCATGAGGAAGCAATAACTACATCTCTTGTTTGTTAATGATTGCAGTGTTCAAACACTTTCTGATATGGTCATTTTTATTGAACAACTGTTAATCCTACTATTTAGGAATGTAATGATTCTATGATTGAATCAAACTTCTTTATGACCTGTTGATTTGACAGGCAGTTAGAAACAAATGAACCAACCCAGTGGCCAAGTGTTTGATTCCCTGGCTTCTGGGTTTGACCATTTGCCAGAATAGGGCATGGGTGGTGTGTCTGTCTAATGGCACTGGCTCTGTCTCTTCACCTGAACCAGTGGCCTTAAATTAGGGGTGGGTCCTATGATTTGCTCATCATGGTTATTAAATGCCAAAACAAGCAAAAAAAAAAAAAGATTTAAAACCAATAGATTGTCTACATTTATTAATCATTCTATTGATTTTATTTGCATGGAGACAGCTGGTGCGCTAGTTGATTAGGTGAGTATGGCATTACCCCAGCCCAAGGTGACTCTTAATCCCCTAACATTTACCCACAATGATAATAAAGTGCCAGTCACCTTGTGACAAATGATAATAAAGTGCCAGTCACCTTGTGACAGGCACTTTATTATCACAGTCATATTAGAATTTCACTGCTCATTGACATTATCAAATCCATCACTGTGACTTAGTAACAGCCTTTAACCATATTTTTCTAGAAATAATTAAAAATATAAATAACTTGATTTTTACTTGAAATATCTTTTATTAGTATTACTGCTTGAAATTATTTATTGAGGTATGAACCAGTGACTTTTTGTAAATAACTTCATTTTAAATAAAGATTCCTGTTGTTGAACTATGCAGTTGATGATAAGGAATAAAACATTATATGAAAATGCTGTTCATTTTTGTTCTCCTCAGGTCTGGGGCCTTTTGGATCAGTAAAATTAGTAGCCACTGGAAATAGTGAAATATTCCTTAATTGCCATTCACCATCCCTGACTCTTAGCAATATTTCTTTCAAAGCTTCTCCAGGAGTTATTAGCACCATAGTTGTCCACCATGGTAAATTACATCTCAAAAATTGCATTATTGATAATGATGGTGCTGAAACTGGAGTTACCGTTCTTGGTGGAGCAGAAGCTCTTTTGGAATCTACTGAACTATGTAATTCACAAGTAAGTGCTATAAAAGCATAAACATCTCTGAAATTCTTCAAGTATTAAGTGTAGTATGTACTGTATTAGTTTTAAATCACTTACTCAAGGCTTTACTCAGATATATTTATTTAATTCGAGTTCCAGTTGAAGAATTTTTATTTAATCTTCCTTTCCTCTGAGTTCCTTTGTGTTTTTTTACAGACTTTCAGAACAGGCCTTGACTAAAATCAAAAGGCCAAAAACGTCTGTAATAAAACCAAATGAACTCGAAGGAAAGGAAGATTAAATAAAAATTATTCAACTGGAACTAGAGTTAAACTGTATTTGTTGTTGTCAATACATAAAATAATCATCATAAACATGAATTTTTAAATAAATTTTAGCATTTTTTTTTATTTCCATTAAATAATATTGCTACTACACTCCTTAGCAGAATGTGTGAAATTGTACAGTGAATTGAATTTTAAAGCTGGGAAATTGATCATTATTACTATATTTAGTAAGTATCCTTTTATAGTATGTAACTGGAAGACAGTACAAGTTGCCAACTTTCTATATGGCTTCAAAACAGCTGTGATGTGTGTTCTCTTTATTTCTTGTCTCAGAACATTCTGAGTTGGTCATGTGCAAGATGCCCGAAAACACTGGGAACATTTTCTCTTTACATCTAAGTTGATGTTCAGCTTACTGGCTCATTCCTGAAGGACATCTTGGTCAGCATCACTCTTTGAGCATCTGAGGTAATGAACCGATATGGCAGTGGTTCCAGAGTTCATTTAATGAGTGATTATTCCTCCAGGCATGGGACAGCAAAAGCTAACATCTCTCAACACTGTTGAGCTTATCTTAGATGCTGTGGAGAAAGACTGCCAATTTCAACCTTCCTACCAGAAGAAGCCTCCTCAACATTAAAAAAGCCCATGTAGATTTTGCTTCCTCCAGAACTGAGTGGAGATTTCAGTATGGTGAAGCATTACTTATCACATTATCATATATGATGATAGCACCTCTATTACCATAAAAGACTCCTCTATTACCATATAGCACCATATGCTTCAGAATGCAAGGCATTCTAAAGCACATCAGTTATTTCTAGTTTGTTTTTGTGGGTTATCTGTTATACTTTAGTGTTCTATTCTGGAACATAAGAGTTACAAAAACAGTAATGCTGATTTCTCAAATGTGTCTCATTAAGCCTGGAATACACATACTATTTTCTCACCTCGTAATACACAGGCAGGGTACTAGAGAACCCCAAGGGTAAATCATCCAGTTTATTAGGAAACAAAAACCCTCCTTAGAAAACACTCCACTATCTGTGAGCAAACGAATAACTACAGGGATGCTGTAGCACCCCGCTGTGTATTCTGGGTTAAATTCTGGCAAAAACTTGTACTTAAAGCAATTGTCATTTGATTACAATTCTGTATAAGAATAGTTGTGTGACTAATTATGTCTGTACAAAAATCCAACAAAAAGATGTACAATGTGCTACACTAATTATGTAAACAATTTCTTTTTCACTTCTCTCACATTATCTCATCACAACCATTTCCTTGCTATTATTCAGGTATTTGAACTCTAGGATTTATCTACAAACATAAACCGTCTGACAATAAAGTTCCAGGACAGCTGCTGTTATGAGGAAAGTTTAATGCACTGAGTCCAACTGTGGTTATGGTTCTTCAAAGTAGTCCCCCTTCTTATTGATACACCATTTTGATCGCTTCACTAGATGTGTGAAACACTTTTTGAATTCATTTACCGGAACACTGTTCATTTCCACTATAATGGTTTTCTTGACGTCCTGAACAGTCACGAAACATCGTCCTTTCAACGCCAATTTCACTTTGGGGAACAGGAAGTAGTCAGCGGTAGCCAAGTCCGGGAAGTAGGGAAGATGGTTAAAACTGGGTACTCCGGACTTGGCAAGGAACTGTGTCACCAACAGTGCCGAGTAGGCAGGCACGTTGTCACCCAGAAGGAACCAACTTCCACATGCTCGCAGGTACTGTCTCACATGATGAATTTTCTTTCGTAGGCAATCAAGAGCTTGCAGGTAGAAGGTACTGGTGAATGTTGAGCCCTCTGGAAGCCATTCCCTGTGAATTATGCTGCTGCTGTCAAAAAACGTGATCAGCATTGCCTTGATTTTCGACTTCTGCAGGTAAACCTTCTTGGGTCTCGGTGAACATGGCGCCCTCCACTCCAGGCTTTTTCTCTTTGATGCTGGATTGTGTTGAATGCACCACGTCTCATCACCTGTCACAATGCGGTCCAGCATCAGAGGGTCCAGTTCCATGGCCGCAATGAACGTCTTGCAGCTTTCGGCTCTTTGCACTTTCTGTTCTTCAGTCAAACTGTGCAGCACAAACCTTGCGCAAATCTTACTTTTCCCGAGATCTTCCTTTAGAATCAGCTGGATTGTTTAACGGTTCATATGGAGTTTATCCTCCATTATCCGTACCATCATTCGACAGTCTGACTGCACCAGAGCACGAACTTTCTCCACCATTTCCTCAGAACTGCTGGTTGATAGTCTTCTAATCCTTGGGTCATCCCCAACGTCTTCCCTTCTCTCGCGAAAGCGAGCATTCCATTTAGAAACACAACCACGGGATAGGGCATTGTCCCCGTAGACAGTTTTGATCATTTCAAAGGTCTCAGTTGCTGACTTCCCAGACTTGATGTTTACTCTCTGCTGTCTGTTTAAATCCATGACAATGGTCTTTGTGGTACCTTTTATTAACAGTCTTCAGATCTAAGAAAGTGCATGAAGATTTAAGAAAGTGCAAGGTTTGCGCTTTCTTAGATCTTCATGTGTCCTGCAAGAGAGAGAAAACACAGCTATAATTTGACCCATAGAACATATTTTTACCATGCCGCCCCGGTGGCGCAGTGGTCTAAGGCGTTGGCCTCTGATCATTCGTCCGTGAGGGGTCCGGGTTCGAATCCCGGTCAGGCATGGATGTTGGGTTTTGTCTTACGGCACTGGCTCTCTCCCTTCCCTGGAACCAGTGACCCTAAATTAGGGACGGGCGACTGCTTATAGCCCATTGAGTTGCTCACGGCGGTCGTTAAACCTCCAATCAAAAAAAAAAAAAAAAATATTTTTACCACCATTAACAGAGTAACACCCACTGTCCTGGAACTTTATTGTCAGACAGTGTATGTGTATTTTAATACTGAATCAAATTCCCTGAAAACATCCTTTTTTGCTGCAATTCTACTAGTACTAGCTAGACACACACACATATATGAGTGGATTCTCTATACATTGCCAGCAAATTTCATCAAAGCTGGGCCATTCATTAATGGTATTCTGATTTCCATTACCATCAATGTAATTAGTAACTTCTGATTGTCAAAAAACCACATAACCCAATCTTGTGAAAAAGTCTACTCATACATTTCTTTGATGGTTTCAGCTAATTTTTTTTCAATAAGGATTTTATGTCAGATCTATTAATATATCAGCCTCCTATCAGTGGTTTATAAAATCTTCACTAAAGTTCTTTCACACCGCTTGAAGGTAACACTGGACATGGCTCAACCGAGAGAACAAGCTGGATTCAGGAGTGGCTACAGCACAATAGATCATATCCACGTACTGAGAGAACTAATTGAAAGAGCGAGGGAATATGAACTTCCATTGTGCATGGCTTTTATCGATTATGAAAAGGCCTTTGATTCAGTGAAACCATCAGCAGTTACAATGGCTTTGAAATCCTGCGGTGTTGAAGATGCATGCATTAATATTATTAATAACATCTATGAAAATGCAAGTGCAAAGATTTGACTGTTTGAGAATACAGCACACATAAAAATTGGAAAGGGAGTGAGACAAGGTGACACTATATCTCCCAAACTCTTTAATGCCACATTAGAAAAAGTCTTTCAATCACTGAACTGGGAAAACAAAGGGGTAAAGATTAATGGAGAATATCTAACTCACCTTTGCTTTGCTGATGACGTAGTCATTTTTTCAACTACCCCATCAGAGCTGCAGAGTATGCAGGAACTTGCTGACAAGAGTAAAGAAGTGGGATTAAAAATGAACTGTTAGATGACAAAACTGATGTACAATGATTTTACAAGAAATGAAGATTTATCGATTGATGGAGAAAAGCTGGAGGTAACAGATACATACGTTTATCTTGGACAGCAGATATCAAGTGAAGGTCACATTGATTAATTGGCGTACAAAACTTGCCTGGAGAGCTTTTGGAAGAAACAGCATAATTTTCAAGAGCAATATGCCATTATGTCTTAAAAGAAAAGTGTTTGATCAATACATCCTTCCAGTGCTTACGTATGGTGCAGAGACGTGGATCTTAACTAAAAGAGACATACAAAGGCTGCAGACAACTCAAAGAAGCATGGAGAGGTGCATGCTTGGTGTAACCAGGAGAGATAAGAAGAGGAACTCATGGATCAGAAAAATAACAAGAGTGGAAGGCATCATGATCAGAGTTAAATCCCTGAAATGGCAATGGGCTGAACTTACTGCCAGAAGGACAGACCATGGATGGACAGTCAAAATTTTAGATTGGATTCCAATGGACAGGAAAAGACCCAAAAGAAGACCACATGGAAGATGGGTGGATGAAATTCGAAAGTATGCGGGAGTAATATGAAGGAGACTGGCACAAGACAGACCTTTGTGGGAGAGGCTTGGAGATACCTTTGTTCAGCAGTGGATTGATAATGGTTGACAATGATGATGATGATGATATATATCAGTGGCGTTGCTTGCTCATTTAGGTTTGGTGCGCGTTGTTGCGGGAAGAAAAACACGCAAAATTTTTATTAAGTAACCCGAGCTGAAAAATTCATGCATTGATTTTGAACTAACGAAAGCATTCTTTTTATTTAGCAGTCATTTAATTAAAAGGAATGAATGAATTTTTGTTATCCCAACCTATTTGGATAATAGTTCAAATACTGTTTTTAAATCTGTGCTCATAAACACATCAATTCGCACTGCGACGAAAAGCTAAAAAAACTGCAGTTCATGGCAGAATGTTAAACTGTAATGTATTTATGACTCCACGCGATTGCGAACACAAATGTATGAGCAGTAGTGCTTTTTTAGGTGGTCACACCCTGGGAAGTTTATTTAGCCTCTGCGTTATATTCTGTTTCAATCTAAATAAATAATCTATTATTCAGATTGCAGTTTCTGTCTATCTTCTTTGAAAAAGCCATCTGGTTGATGTGCAAAAGCTTGGAAAACTGATCTTTATTCTACGCCAATAAATTCGGGTTGCTAGTATAGTTATACTATGTTCTACAATGATCCTGCTACATAAAAAGGTGGCATTGAGCTTTTCACAAACTACAGGCCTATCAGTCTCCTTTCAGTGACTTATAAAATGTTCACTAAGGTTCTTTCACATTGCTTGAAGGTAATGTTGGACATGGCTCAACCAAGAAAACAAGCTGTATTCAGGAGTGGCTACAGCATCATAGATCATATCCATGTTTTGAGAGAACTAATTGAAAGAATGAGGGAGTACGAACTCCCATTATGCATAGATTTTATTGATTATGATAAGGCCTTTGATTCCATGAAACCATCAGCAATTACAATGGCTTTAAAATCCTGCAGCATTGAAGATGCTTACATTAGCATTATGAATAAAATCTATGAAAATACAAGTGCAAAGGTTTGGATATTTGAGAATACAGCACCAATAAAAATTGGAAAGGGAGTGAGGCAAGATGGCATCATATCTTCCAAACTCTTCAATGCCATATTACAAAGTGTCTTTCTGTCATTGAACTGGGAAAACAAAGGGATAAAGATTAATGGAGATTATTTAACTCACCTCCATTTTGCTGATGATGTAATCATTTTTGCTACTACCCTTAAGAACTGCAGAGTATGATCCAGGAACTTGCTGACAAGAGTAAAGATGTGAGATTAAAAATGAACTTTCAGAAGACAAAACTAATGTACAATGCTTTTACAAGAAATGAAGATTTTGTGATTGATGGGGAAATGCTCGAGGTAACTGATACCTACATTTACCTTGGACAGCAGATGTCAAGGCAAGCAAAAGTCACATTGATGAGAAAATTAATTGGTGTATAAAACTTAGATGGAGAGCTTTTGTAAGAAACGGTACAATTTTCAAGAGTAATCAACTCTAATCTGTGAAAGCACTTTGTTTACTACAGGACTCTCATTGGAATATAGACAGCTGCTTACTACAGGACTTTCATTGGAATATAGATGGGGTAGACAGCTGCTGCCTACCTTCCTTGAAAAAGCCATCTGGTTGATGTGTGAAAGCTTGGAAGGTTTTATTTCTATTCTGCACCAAGAAATTTTGGATTATTAGTATAGATATACTATTTTGAGTACAACAATTTTATTCATTACTACTGAAAACAGCCTTAAACTACTTATTTTTCTCGTTTTTACAACTGAAAATTTCCATAAATGATTGTTGGAGCCTTTGTCTGTGGAGCAATATATGATATTTCTAATGACTGCCTCCCTGTGGGGTGGGGGTAGGGGGATATTTATGGCTGCTTAAAAAATGAAAACTGGAACAAAAATACTAGCAAATGCAGTTATGGAAAACTTTTTTATCCTCCCATGAAATATTTTATTCGCTAAATAAGTAATCAGTCTTCTGTGTTTACAGTGGAAATCTAAATTATTTTATTCTGATCACATTGTGAAGTTTAGTGAAAAAAATTTCTTTTGTGGCTCATTCTTGATTTTCAGCTAATGTTATTTTATATTTAATTATTTTGAAGATTTTTTTTTCTGCTCTAACAGGAGGATGGAATACAATTGAGATCATCAAGCTCACTTACTCTGAAGTCATCAAAAGTAGTGTCTTGTGCTGGTCATGGCTTGAATCTGGAGGGAAATGATGATTCTTCAATTAATGGAAAGATAACTGAGCTCAATGTTATGGATTCTTATATTGTTAATAATGAAGGATGTGGAATATACATTAATGCCTTTAATGAAAGTGCAGTAGAAGGATGTTCAGGAGATTTTTGTGTCTTGAAAACGTAAGTATTAGATGTATTTGATTTGTCTAAATGCTTTATGAATAAATTAATAATTTAGTAATAATTTAGGTAAACGTCTCACAGATTCCAGCTTTATTTAGACATGGAACCTCCCACTGGAATCCATTTATTTGAACTGGAAAACATTATTTCTGATAGCAAGAAATTTGCAGCTTTATCTAAATTTGAATACATCCCTTGGGAATATTATTTTGACTAGAAGCTACAATTTTCGGCAGTGAGGAAATTGCATCAGTATTTAAATAAGAAAGTTTTTGGAATCTGTTCATTTCAAACAGGAAGTATTGGGTTAGAAAGACAGTAATGTCCAATGACAAGGTACTCGAAGTCGATGCCCTGGCTGCGGTGCACATTGGCCAGGTAGGTGGCTTAAGTTGGTGGCAGTTAGCCTTCAGAAGATGAAGAGTGTAAGTGCCAACCAATGTGGAAATGGGCAAGGAACACATCTGCCATTGCATGCTGTATGAGTTTCATCACAGTAGCACCCCCAAAAGTGCTGTAAGAAACGTTACCAGTATGTACCCCAATTCCGTATCACATTGTCAGTGCTGTCGTTGGTTCAAATGGTTTTGAGAGGGAAATTTTGACCTGTCAGACCATTGCAAAGGTGGAAGACCCACAACAGTGGATATGGACATGTTGAAAACCTTAGTGGAGATTGACCCACATGCAACCATATGGGAGTTGGCCAAACAGTTGGGGACTACCCACAAGAGCATTACCACCCACAAGAGCATTGCCACGCACCTGCATCAACTTGGGAAGGTGCACAAGGGGAGAGTTAGAGTATCCCATCAACACATAATTGAGCAGAAAGCAAATTGCATGAGCGCATGCATTTCCGTGCTTGCACATGCCCAAGTTGAACTGTTCTTGGACCGCATTGTGACAGGTGACAAGAAATAGGTCTTATGACTGTGTCAGCACCTGGAATCAGTAGTTTAAACCCAAAACAGAAGCCCATGCTGACCTCCAAAGCCGGCTTACACCCACGTAAGGTCCTGCTGTCTGTTTGGTGGGATATGCGGGGTGTCATGTTTTTTTAAGCTGCTGCCAGGCCCCACCACTATCACCGCCAATGTGTACGGCCATCAGCTGGACGATCTGCACGCATTGCTGATGACAGGTACTGCTGAACCTCAAGGGCTTCCTTCTTCAGCAGGATGGAGTGAGATCTCACACAGCAAGGGTGGCCTGTCACAAGATCAGGGACCTGGGCTGGTTGCTGCTGCCACACTTAGCCTGTTCCGCAGACATTGCCCCAAGATACTACCACCTTTTCTGACCATTGCAGCATTTTCTGGATGGACAGCAGTTCACCAACCGGGACGATTTAAAAGCGTACTTACTCACTTATTTGCATCCAAGCTGCCACAATTCTACAAGGATATAGTGTCCAACTGCTGCCCAGACGATAGGAGCAGGTCGTGGCAAATGATGGCAACTACATTTTGGACTGATTTAACATAAATATGGTAATTCACACTTTTTTGTTGCCTTGCATTTGCAGACATTACTTTCTTTCCAGCTCAATACATTTTCCAATGGCAGAAAGATCATAACATTGTTTGACTGCTATTTCCAGCAATGCAAAAGATACAGCATTATTTGAACACAATTTTCAGTGTCTGGGATTAAATTTTTGTTTGTACTACTGAATAGTATGGGACTCTTTGCTTCAAAATGGCTGGTTAATTACACTGTAGCACACTTTCATATTATGGTAAATGCCTTACCAAGCCTTCTTAAAAAAAAAAAAAAATGTCCAGGACTGCAGTCAGGCTACAATGCCAAAATTTATAAAGTAGAATAATTTCTTTAAACCAATTGAGGTAAACTCACCTTTACAGTTTATTCCTCTTACAAATATTTCAAGCACGTAAATCTTCAGCAGCCTTGTCACTAATCATAGAGCTTTTGTGGTCATTGCATCTATCATCCTCGCAGTGTCATGTGTTTCCTCTGCCGGTCCTGGTGTCTGTTATTTCTTTATTTCCATTTTTGAGCCACTTCATACAGTTACAACATTACTTAAATTAGCATTTTTTTCTATACTATTTACAAACTCATCTACCATACAACCATAGAATGATAATCAATATATACATATTTATATATATATTGTGGGATGTAAGGTCAGGTGATGCGTAACATCACAGCCTCTCCTTGACAAATGTCAACCCCGCCTTCTCGTGGTGCATCCTGTTCCCACTAAAGGGGCTCTGACGACCGCCAATAGCGGTATAACTATACCATCACGATTAGAGGAAATTCTATCCCACACTCACCAACCCGCTTGGCCAGCGTGGTGAGTTATGGCCAAACCCCTCCAAAATGATTCCACAACTTAAATCTTGGCCCTCAGTCTCCGGCAGCTGGAATGTACCTGGCCAAGGCAGCGGCCAGTGCGACATGAAGGCAGAGGGTGCTAAGAATCCCCGGAGGACCGGACTAGGCTGCCATCTGATGCTGACCTTGGCTACTTACAATGGACGCTCCCTATCTTCTGATTCAAGGCTTCTTGAATTGGAAGAGGAATTACAAAGGATCAAGTGGGACATCGTGGGGCTAAGTGAGGTAAGGAGAAAAGGAGAAGATCTCATCGAACTGAAAAGTGGACATCTCTTCTACTATCGTGGGACAGATACTGGCAGAACTAGTGGTGTTGGATTTATAATAAACAAGAAACTGAAGGATAAAGTTGTAGAAGTTGAAAGTTCCTCTGACAGAGCTGCACGACTTGTTATCCAACTCTCGAAAAGATACCAGGCTCAGATTATTCAAACTTATGCACCCACCACAAGTCATCCTGAAGAAGAAATTGAAGAATTTTATGAGGAAATTTGTCATCTAAATAATAAAGGTAAGCAGCACTTGAAAATAATTATGGGAGATTTCAATGCAAAAATAGGGCAACGGCAACAGAATGAAACTTCAGTAGGTAAATTCGGTCACGGCAACAGAAACCAGCGTGGAAATACTCTCGTTGAGTTTGCAGAGGCAGAAGGGTTTTTCATCTTGAACTCCTTCTTCAAGAAAAAGCCACACAGGAAATGGACATGGAGACATCCAAATGGGACGAAAAGTGAAATTGATTTTATTATGTGTAACAAAAAATTCGTCATAGAAGACTGCAGTGTGCTAAATAAGTTCAACACAGGTAGTGACCATAGATTGGTGAGATGTAAGATGCACCTCAACTCTAAACTCGAACGTGGCAAGCTCATAAGACAAACAAAACCTATTGACATAACCAACCTTAAAAAACACCATAATACCTTCAAGTTGGAACTGAAGAACAGGTTCTCTGCTTTGGAAGGCCTAACATCGGAAGAAGTGGACATCTCTGAAGTTAACAGAAAAGTAACCAAAGCTCTTATGGAAACAGCAACAAAATTAGCTGGGTCTAAGAACAAGTTGCATGTAAACAAATTATCAGGAAAAACGAAAATGTTGATGCAAAAAAGAAGAGAGATGAGGACAACTAAAGAAGATGTGACTTCCAAAGTGGAATATATAGAGCTATGCAAGACAGTAAGGAAAAGTATCACTGAAGACGTAAGGAAATTCAACTGTGAACTAGTAAGGAAAGCAATTGAAAACAACCAAAGCCTAAAGATAGCAAAGGGACATCTCAGTAAGGGAAGAAAACAGATTATGGCACTGAGAAAAGAAGATGGTTCTGTAACAAGAAATAGAGGCGAAGTTTTGACAAGAGTGAAAGATTTCTACTCCAAATTATATGAAAGGGATGATACATGCACTCCAGACATCATGAAAGATACCAGTACCAGAGTTCCTCCAGTCCTTCCAGCAGAAGTTGCACATGCAATCAAGAACATGAAGCGGGGAAAAGCTCCAGGAGAAGATGGAATTACTGTAGACATCATACAAGAAGCAAGTGGAGAAATCGAAACAGTACTCGCCCAAATTTTCACTCGATGCCTTAATGAAGGAAAGATTCCTAAGGATTGGAACACCGCTACAATGATCCTGCTACATAAGAAAGGTGACATTGAGGATCTCGGAAACTACAGACCTATCAGCCTCCTATCAGTAGTTTATAAAATCTTCACTAAAGTTCTTTCACACCGCTTGAAGGTAACACTGGACATGGCTCAACCGAGAGAACAAGCTGGATTCAGGTGTGGCTACAGCACAATAGATCATATCCACGTACTGAGGGAACTAATTGAAAGAGCGAGGGAATATGAACTTCCATTGTGCATGGCTTTTATCGATTATGAAAAAGCCTTTGATTCGGTGAAACCATCAGCAGTTACAATGGCTCTGAAAACCTGCGGTATTGAAGATGCATACATTAATATTATTAATAACATCTATGAAAATGCAAGTGCAAAGATTCGGCTGTTTGAAAATACAACACACATAAAAATTGGAAAGGGAGTGAGACAAGGTGACACCATATCTCCGAAGCTCTTTAATGCCACATTGGAGAGTGTTTTTCAGTTGCTGAGCTGGGAAAACAAAGGGATAAAGATTAATGGAGATTATCTAACCCACCTTCGTTTTGCTGATGACGTAGTCATTTTTGCAACTACCCCATCAGAGCTACAGAGTATGATCCAGGAACTTGCTGACAAGAGTAAAGAAGTGGGATTAAAAATGAACTTTCAGAAGACAAAAGTGATGTTCAATGCTTTTACAAGAAATGAAGATTTATTGATTGATGGAGAAAAGCTGGAGATAACAGACACGTACGTTTATCTTGGACAGCAGATATCAAGTGAGGGTCACATTGATGAAGAAATTAATCGGCGAACAAAACTTGCCTGGAGAGCTTTTCGAAGAAACAGCATAATTTTCAAGAGCAATATGCCATTATGTCTTAAAAGAAAAGTGTTTGATCAATGCATCCTTCCAGTGCTTACGTATGGTGCAGAGACGTGGACCTTAACTAAAAGAGACATACAAAGGCTGCAGACAACTCAAAGAAGCATGGAGAGGTGCATGCTTGGTGTAACCAGGAGAGATAAGAAGAGGAACTCGTGGATCCGAAAAATGACAAGAGTGGAAGACATCATGATCAGAGTTAAATCCCTGAAATGGCAATGGGCTGGACATACTGCCAGAAGGACAGATCATCGATGGACAGCTGAAATTTTAGATTGGATTCCAAGGGACAGAAAAAGACCCAGAAGAAGACCACATGGGAGATGGGTGGATGAAATTCGAAAGTATGCAGGGGTGACATGGAGGAGACTGGCACAAGACAGACCGTTGTGGAGGAAACTTGGGGAGACCTTCGTCCTGCAGTGGATTGATAATGGTTGACAATGATGATGATGATGATGATGATATATATTGTATAATACGTTTACGTGGTTTATAAGCTATATGTGTCAGTGTCTGCTCAAAAATGGTGATTTTTCAAACATACACATAGGATGCTCCTGTTCAACACTTCAATAATTATTTTGGTGTAAATACCATAGCTCAGACCTTGATGACTTATATTCGCCGACAACAGGACCATTACAGTATCTCAGTTGTATTATTTGTTAAAAGTACTAGAAATAGTTTTAAAACATACATGATTGTACTCAGGTCATCCTGTTTAAAATCCATTATTCACCAACTCCTGTGCTGGAGGTTGTCGTATGATAAAATTGGTCCTGCAGGTTGTCGCATGAGACGTTGTAATGAAATGAAAGTGGCCTCATATTAAAAGTGAGGGTAGTCAATGGGTTTATTGAAAAAGGCTGGAGCATACAGCATTCCAACAACTGGGAACAATAATGAAAAGACAATATCATACATAGGTAGCACAAAACGTAATTTTGAAACTAGATTATTTGAACATCTTAGTAACTGGAATAAGCTTGAAAATAGAACAGCGCTTATTGATTACTGCATGAAAAATAATGTAACACCGGACTGGAAGAATATAAAAATCATGGCTCAACATAAAACTTGGAGAGAAATAATAACATCAGAAGCTGTATGCATGTATAAACATAGAGAAAATGTATGTAACAATAACACCCCCATAAATCTTTCATACGAATGGCGGAATTTAATTGAAACTGAAAGTGCTGTAATTAAAAAGATCTGGAGGAAAATGCGAGACGCACACAAAGACATAATGTGAAGACTACCAACAGATGGCGCGGCAGACCCGCACCAGACATGGTGACGGAGGAACGAGACATGATGATGGGGCAACGAGACTCGGTGGTAAAAGAAAATCTTTGTACCACAGTTAGTACGACCCTGAGCGGTCTGCAGTTTGTTTCATGCTTGAGGATGCCAGCGAGTGCTGGTGAAATGCGTAGTGTGGTGGTCTGACAGTGGCTCGAATAGTGCGATGAGGATCATGGGCTTTCATGACTGATTCAGCATGATGTTTTTATCATATATCTTGGTTTTTAATTCATTTTTAATTGGAAAGTTCTTGCTTCAAATCGTGTTATTCTTGAAGTAAAGAACGATAATATCCGTTTATTGGCATGAAACAGCAAACAAAAGGTTGCAAGCTTTCAGCACCTACGGGTGCCTTCTTCAGGCTTAGACGTGGTTTTGGAACAACGTTAGTAATCTAAATGAATGTACAGAAAATTTAAATATGCATGTGAAATATAAAAAATGTATAAAAACGTGACAGCACGGCACGTGCGGGAACAGATCAATCAGGTCCTTTCACAAGAAGCACTAGTGTTATTCTTTGTTTTTACTTGTTGACTACACTCACTTTTAATACGAGGCCACTTTCATTTCATTACAACGTATTGTGCGACAACCTGAAGGACCAATTTTATCATATGACAACCTCCAGCACAGGAGTTGGTGAATAATGGATTTTAAACAGGATGACCTGAGTACAATAAGGTATGTTTTAAAACTATTTCTAGTACTTTTAACAAATACTATAACTGAAATACCGCATTGGTCGTGTTGTCGACGAATATAAGTCACCGAGGTCTGAGCTGTGGTAGTTACACGGCGAATATAAGCCAGCGAGGTCTGAGCTATGGTAGTTACAACATTACTTAAAATAATTATTGCAGGGATCGCATTCCTCCTAAAATTCCTAATATTTTGTGACCCTCCTTAAATTCCTAAAATTATACCTAAAATTTGCTATTCATCCTAAAATTTTCGTAAGCTTATTTTTATTAAAAACACAACCGTTATTAACGCCAATAAATTTACCATTACGGTAAGGTAAAAAAGACCTGTTATTGTAGAAACACAGCCTATATGCTGTGCTGCTGAAGGAGGGAAAAATGACGCCATCGAGATGCACTTGCTTCGGGGCGGGCGCTCCACTTTTTTGCCTTCGAACAGTTTTCGAGAGTAACAAGAGATCTAAATGAAAAGGGGAGGGGTCATTTTCACCCCTGGTTTGCGCTTTGCAGACGAACTCCGTGGCACCCAGAAGATCGTACTTTATTTTTGTACATGCCTTGTGGAACCTCCTCTTTCTGCTGATGTTTTGTTATTATAAACCGCAGGTGGGTGGAAGCAAAGAGGAAACATGTGGTCTCCTTCCGTAACCTCCGGTAATGACGATGGGATGGTAGCTGAGTGTTATCGTGGCAGGCAGTAGAGCACGTGATCATTGACCTTCGATCATGCGTCGGCGACAGCGACCTTCGATGCGCAATATATCTCGGCTCCGACTCGCTTTGACTGAACTTGTGTGAGATGCTTATGATAGTTTCTGGTTTTGCGTCTTTTATGGTGTTCTCTGTGCTGTGTGCAGGTTCAGTTCTCTAGTGGTGACCTGCTTTTTTTTTTTTTTTTTTTTTTCCATATCTTCTGACATCCTCGCAGCCAAATTTCGGGAAGTTGTCTGGTTTTGCAATATTGGAACGTGTTTTTGTACTTCCCTTTCATTTTCTGGTTAGTAATACAAGTGTTTAAGATGCCTAAATCCAAAACGAAATTTCAAGATGCGTGGCTCGCCAAAGAATTGGATGGAGTGAAGTTGAAAGAATGGTGTTCTGCAACTGAAACAATATTTTCTGCTAAGTGTATATTGTGTTCAGAAATTTTCAACATTTCTAATAGTGGCTTTTCACAAGTAAAAGCGCATCATAAAGGAAAAAAACATTTGCAGAAATTTCAAAGTAAATTTCAAAATAAGTCCATCCTGTGAAAGCCTTTGGAGGACGGGATCTTCAGCCCAAAACAAATATTAGTGAAGTACTGAGTCATGATTTACAGTTGGCTAAAGCCGAAGCATTATGGGCCATGAAAGTTGCTAAGGACAATATGTCTTTTGTTTCATGCACTGAAACAGTTGAACTTTTCAAAGAAATGTTTCCTGATTCTGCTATTGCAGCCAAAATGCAACTTAAAGAAAAAAAAGTTGCTTATGTGATATCACATGGATTGTCAAAATACACTGCCGGACAATTGCTAAGGACGGATGACAATAGCAACGATAGCAACCATAAAATGGAAGGCAGGAAAATGTGGAAATTAGCATAAGTGTGGGATACAGTAAGACGTGTTGTGCGTATGCAAATTTTGGATTGCCGAACTTGTTCGTGACGTCATAGCGCTGATAAGAGATATAAAGGATTTGACGCGTATTGACTGTTGTTGTACAAACGCAAAGTGGAAAGGGAAAGAATCAATTGACGAACTTGCAATTTTCAGTATGTCTTCCCGACATCACCTAGATGATTTTACGCGTGGCCCTATTATTGGCAAGATTGAAGAAGGGCGAAAAATAACAGATGTTGCCAGGGAGTTCGACGTCAGCCACAGTGTTGTTTCAAGGCTTTGGAAATCATTTCAAACAAATGGAGAGTGTAGCAAACGTCACGAGGGAGGTCGTGTTCGCAGTACGACACCTGCAGAAGATCGGTACATAGTGCTATCAACAAAAAGACACCGGCGCAGCACAGCTAGTGAGGTAGCAAATCAGTTTATGGCTGCTACTGGCAAGCGGATCTCCCGAAAAACTGTCGCCAGACGTTTGCATGAAGGAGGACTATACGCCCGCCGTCCTGTTGTGTGCATCCCATTGTCCAGACGTCACCGTACCGCCCGTTTGCAATGGTGCCATCAACATCGCAATTGGACTGATAACGACTGGTCTGCTGTCCTCTTCTCAGATGAGAGTAGATACAGTCTATCGTCTGATTGTCAACGACAACTGATCTGGCGTGATAGTGGTACTGCATATTGTCCAGCAAACATACAGGAAAGGGACCGATATCCGATATGTAGTGTCATGGTATGGGCTGGCATCATGATCAATGGCCGTACGTCCCTCTATGTGCTTCCAACTGGGACTATGACTGGCCAACGATACATTAATGATGTTCTGCTACCTCATGTTCGCATGTTCCGTGGTGCTGTCGGTGATAGATTCATTTTCATGGGCGACAACGCAACATGTCATCGAACAGTCGCTGTCCAGGAGTGTCTTGAGAGCAAGGATATTCAACGCCTCGTATGGCCAGCACGTTCTCCAGATCTGAATCCCATTGAAAATGTGTGGGATGCTTAGGGGAGGAGTCTTGCTGGTCGCCAATGCCCTCCATTAAACAAGGACACCCTCATCCGTGCACTGACAGAGGAATGGGATAAATTACCCCAACAGCTGCTTGATAATGTTGTGCAAAGCATGACACGACGTGTGGAATCTTGCATCGCCCTCCATGGTGGCCATATCCCGTATTGACATCTTACGCCGGAACGCCTGCGGACGGTAATTGCATTTTTTCACGTTTACGTATTCTGTACAAAATGGCCTGTTTGTCCCTTGAACACGTTCCAAAGCCTTCTGGATTTCAGAGCACAATAAATTGTCTTTCTTGTAATGTCATGGCATTCTGACATTATTTTATTTCACTTGGCATCCAACCACACTTACTTTTTTATGTGCTATATAGCCGTTTATGATCCGTCCTTAGCAATTGTCCAGCAGTGTATTTTGAAGAGGATTTGAAAAAAGACATTGCATCTAGTAGCCCAGGAAAGGTTACTATAGCATTTGATGAAACTACAAATACACAAGTGAAACGGCAGTTGGATGTGTATCTCAGGTACTGGTCTTCAGAAATAAATTCAGTTTCTTGCCGATACCTAACAAGCATTTTTCTGGGTCATATAACAGCAGATATTTTGCTAAAAGAAATTCTTGATGTGTTATCATCCTTCAATATTTCGTTGAACAGAATTATTTGTGTATCCATGGACAGCCCAAATGTAAATAAGTGCTTTTTACGCAAATTCAATGAAGTTGTAAAACAAGAAACAGGCCAGAAATCTTTGGAACTAGGTTTTTGCAACCTGCATGTTGTTAGTAATGCATTTAAATTTTTTTTGACAAGCTTAAATATAGATTTTGACGAATTTGCTACTGATATGCATTACTTTTTAAAGAGTAGTGCTGCAAGATGAGAGGATTATAAATCTGTCCAGGATATAACATTGGTCACAGCCAAATTTCTTTTGCGTCATGTCAGCAACAGATGGTTAACCGTTGGTTCTGTAGCCCAGAGGCTCTTGGATCAATGGCTAAATATTACAGAATATTTTTTAAACTTCTTGCCATCTCAAAATTTTTTTGAAAAACAACTACGCAATTCGGCAAGGTATAAAAGAATTCACTGTTTCCTGAAAAATGAGCTAACTCCTTGCTATTTAGCATTAATTTCATTTTCACACCAAAATTTTGAAAAGTTTTCATTATGTTATCAGAGTGAAGAACCAAAAATACACCAGTTATATTCTGATTTAAATACTTTAATGAGGAATGTTATGGCTCAGTTTATCCAAGATGATGTTATTGCAGGGAAATTTGGAGAAGACCTAAAGAATGTAGATTTTGAAAACAAAAATTCATGGAAAAAACTAGGGGAGTTAGAAGTTGGTATGAAGACAAAAAATCTCCTCAGGAATGTTCAGGAGACCAGGCAGAAATTATTTCTCTTAGATGTAAGATCATCACTAATTGCAACCACAAAATATTTAAAGTCAAATTTGCCATTCTGCAATCAAAAGCTAAGAGGCATAGAAGTTTTAAAGGTAAAAGAACCAAAGAAAGAGTCCACTCAACTTTCAGTCACTGAAGGACTTTCGGAAATACCCAGAATTTCAAGTGTTTTGCATCTTTCTGAGGAACAAATTGATAGAGTAAGAGAAGAGTGGAAACTTTTAAATTGCAATAAGCCAACTCTAGATGAACTAGTGAAATTTTCAGAGGAAGGGCATATTCCCGTGCGGATTGAGCATTACTGGCGTAATATATTTAGTATTAAAGACTCTAGCGGAAAAGAAAAATACTCGAATCTTGCTAAACTCATCAAGTCAATATTAGTTTTACCTCATGGTAATGCTGATGCAGAAAGGGGATTTTCGGTTAACACTACTCTGTTAAGGAAGGACAAGGCTAACTTAAAAGACTCAACTATAACATCATTAAGAATAGTTAAAGGGGCCATTAAACACTATGGATGTGTAAGTAAAGTTCCCATAACAAGAAATTTGTTAAATAGTGTTCGTGATTCACATAAATTTTATAAAGAGTATGTTGATAAGCTGAAGGAAGAAGAATAAAAAAAGGTAAAAGAAAGGAAGCAGAAAGAGATTGAAAATAAGGAAAAGCAGCTAGAGAAAAAAAGAAAAGCTGAGTTTGATGACAAAATAAAAGAAAATGATAATGATACAGAAATAAATAGGCTTAAAAAAGATAAAGAAGCCTCCCTAGCAGTAATTCAAGAGGGAACAGAAAGAATGAGAAAAGCTGTAGAAAAACAAAATACTGTTTAAATAGCAGTTGCCTCTAACTTGATCATACAAGGTTCAGCTGAAATAAAGAAAACTGAAAGTAAATTAGTTGTGGTGGAAGCAGAAAAAGATAGGCTAATCAGGAAAAGGTTAAAACAATATGAAAAAAGTAATTCAGTGAACAATTGTACATAGTTCTTGGTTTTCAATTACCTTTTTAGGATATTATAATTTAATGTGAAACCTGAAAACTTTACTGTGAAAATCGTGAATTGCTTCTGGTTCAACAGCATATTAATGTTCAAAGTGAAACTTGAATGTGGTAAATATACTTGAATATGATAACACGTGAAAAGATAAGAACTGAACATTAGAAGTAAATCATACTTAAACTTTAGACATTAGAGGTTATGCAAAAAATTTGGGTGTGAACTTCGACCATATATACTAATGGACTGCGCATTGGCAATAGCTGCATCAAAGCCGCCATGGCTCAAACATTGGGCACGTCATCATCAGACTCCAAATTTCGTGTAAAAATGCTGTTATGATTACTAATTTACGCTGCAGAACTTCAGTGTTTTCGGTGTATTATGTGAATGCGCCTCATATATAATGAAAACTCTTCAGGTAAGTTTACTTATGAGCTATATACATGCATGATTGGGTTGTTTACATTTTGTGATTTATAATGTGATGAACATTTGCGAAGAATTTGGAACATGCATTCCATTTTTTTTTCTTAAGTTACTATATTTTTATATCAATAGTTGCAAGTTTCTGGTTAAGTAATTGAACTTTATTGACTTAGGTATTTAATTCGTTTCTTACCCATGAAAAATCATAGAACTTTCTTTACTATATCGCTCAGAGCAACCATAAGCACAGCATGTGTAACCCATCTTTTTGACTGTTGTCATGTGATTTTATGTTGGAGCCAGAAATTTTGATGTCATGCGCAGTCTATCAGTATATATGGTTGAAGGGTGTGAAGCAAACTCTTTACAATGTATACAAAGTTGTTTTACTAGATGTATACAAATATACATCTAGTTTTTATTGAAATACACTCCTAAAATTTTCCTAAAATTTTTCTAAAAAGTCCTAAAATTCCTACCTAAAATTTTCCAGAAGTATGCTATGATCCCTGTTATTGACATGTTGAACAGAAGCATCCTATGTTTATGTTTAAAAAATCACCATTTTTGAGCAGACACAGAGACATATACGATACAACCGTTTTACAACACAGTCACTACATTTGCATACCCTCATATTACAACTCATTAATAAACACTTTTATATACACTACTTACAGTTACATCTATTCGCAGCTCAACTCATTCATACTCAGCTCGTTCTTATACTCCATGAACCCTACAGACTTCGCCAACGTGGACTTCGATGAACTCCATCATTGATGTTTTAACCCTACTTCGTGACTACTCCACTTCAGCACGTATATTTTCAGCAGTCTTGTCACTACTCATAGAGCTTCTGTGGTTGTTACAACTATCGTCCTCATAGCATCATGTGTTTCCTCTGCCACTCCTGGAGTCTGTTCTTTCTTTATTTCTACTTTTGAGCCACTTCATACAGTTACAACATTACTTAAAAAAAAAAAAAAATTCTATACTATTTACAAACTCATCTATCATACAATAATCGTTTTACAACATTGTCACTACGTTCACATACCCTCATATTACAACTCATTAATAAAAACCTTTATATACACTATTTACAGTTACATCTATTCTCAACTTAACTCATTCATACTCAGCTCGTTCTTATACTCTATGAATCCTACAGTCTGCCAACGTGAACTTTGATGAACTCCACCGTCGACGTTTTAACTCTAATCCTTGTGACTACTTCGCCTCAAGCGTTTTCTGCTGGGCTCCTGCTATCGTCAGGAGGCATGTTTCACATATGCTCCTCTCCACCACCGCAGATAAAGTGACTCAGTCGGCCTTGGCCCCATTCTCTCTCGATGTTTCTTCAGACATTTGCATGTGGCACCCTCTGTTCTCCAATCTGGTCATTTCTCTATCTCTCCAACTTCTTTTTTTCTTCTGTTCAATTTTGATCAAGACTTTCCTGTTATCAATTAAGTGTGTTTGGATCATTGAAATTACATATCCTATCCCTATTTCTTTTCTATAAGTACTGACTCAGCAATCCATTTGTAAGAGGAATAAACCTGTAAAGGTGAGTGTACCTCAATTGGTTTAAATACGAATGGCACGTTAATGAAGGGCAATTTGAGAATTGTATATTTTTGAGTTGTTGCACTTTTAAATAATTTCTTGATGAAATAAATGTTTTGATGTCAAATATTGTAATGTAATACCAGGCCTTTTTACTGTGGCACCTTATATCATGAGAAGTGTGAGACCATTTGAAAACAGGATATAGAATTAAAAAATATATATATATATTTCAAGTGATTCTCATTCAAAAAAATAATCTTTCTTTTGCTGCCATGAGCTGTATAAATACCATTAATAAATTTGTAAGCTACTTTAAGCAGTCCAGCAGGAGGGGGTGAGGGCAAGATGTTAACAAAATATAGCGAATGACTGGCATATGATGGCCTTGACTGCAACAGTCCATTTCCCAGAGAAAATACAAGACACATTTTTAATGGCGAGGTGGGGGTTGCAGTAAGGGCTAGAGTTCCCACCCTCTCTACTTACTTTTTCTTTGTTATAGTTCTTTTTTCCAAGTAAAAAAAAAATGCATTAAATGTTTTTTGGTAAAACTCAAGAAATTTCATTACATTAACTCTCGTGAAATCTGATTCAGTGGCATTTTCAATGCCACTGAGATCTGCAGCAGTCTTGTCAAAAATGGCTGGCTTTTCACGAGTGGAAGAGACAAATTCTGTCAGCCAGGACCTTAGCAAGCTTTTCATATCTGGGAGGGCGAGACTTGAAATTACTCCCCTTTAAGTTCAAAATTAAGTCCCTTCGAGTTCCACTCAAATAATACGTGGTTTTTAGTTTCTCACACAGTCGCACACCGCCGTGTAGAAAAGTATTATGATTGTTCAAAAATCACACTTCAGGTTTTTGACATAATTTTATTAAAAAATGTAAAAACTAGGTAAATACCCAAGAACTATAGGTTGTAAATACCAAGTAAATCGTAAACGTTATGTGAACACCGGCAACACAACGCTCCACGGAAATGTAGAACGAAAAACAAACGAGACCAGAACGAATGAGTATCGGATAGTGAATGCAACAATAGGAAGAAGCTTGAGGGGTAGGGCATAGAAAAAAAAATTCGTTCAAGGTTAAACACTCGGAGAACTTTCTGCAATAGAGTGCAAATGATTCAATCCCAACATGTTCGGAAAGGTCATGGAGGTTAGGCATAGAAGTTAATGGAGGAAGCATGTAAATCTATATATTTATTATTGTTTTCTATGCCTCCATCCACTTTTTTTGGAAAATTCCCTTCATGGATATGAGATGTTCACACCTCATAGTGTATGTTACTCTGTACCCTGGCTAACTGCATAGAATACTTAATGAAATTAACCGAAGTCTTTAAAAAGAAAATACTGAAGGGTGTAACTTTCTTTTTCAGTTACAATTTCTATTTTTTACATCCGTCAGAGCATGAACTTATGCTCTTGGAATTACCATTCTGGGAGGGCAACAACCTTCCCTGCCCTCCTGGTAGCTATGACCCTGCTGTCAGCACAAAAACCGGTCTTGCACTGTAAAATTTTCGCACGTTTCTACAGTCAGCTTCACTGCAGGACACTGAATTGGTGATTTTGTAACTTGCATAAAGCCAAATCACATAATTTCTTCAAGAGAAACACGCCAGATACAGATTTCAGCATTCATTCACTGCAGAGCTCAGTGTATTAAAATTTATATTACCAAATATGCATGCCAACAATGTTACTCTCATTTTGAATGTGCATTTAAAATTCTGTTTTCTGAAATAAGTGAAACACTTCAGAAAGTAATTTTGATAGAAACATTTTAGCATTTTCCTTTAAGTCATAATGCACTCAGTCGTGAAAAAAATAGTTGCACCCAGTAGGAAGCAGCCGACAGGAATGAAACTTGGTTGGTAGGTTTGACATCGTGAGACATGCAAATGATTCAAGTATCAGGCTCGGCCGCGCATGTGGCGCAAGCAAGGAAGGGTCGTAGCGCTGTACCTAACCGGCTATATAAGGTCGTCCCGCTGCATGTGCTTGCCATTCTGACTCATGCTGTTGTTTTGGTTGCATCCTTTGCAAGTGAAGTATGTCTTGGTGAAAAGTTCGGAAGCAATTTGAGCAGTTGGAGGAGTTCGAGAGGGCCGCATCAGCGGGCTCCGGGAAGCAGGATGGTCTTATCACCGTGTTGCGCACCATACTGGTCATGCGGATATCACCATAGTACTCTCTTGGCAGCAGTGGATAGAACAAGGCACTCGGCAGCGACAGGAAGGGTCTGGGAGACCTAGACGAATCATCGAGATATAGGACCGACAGGTTGTCCGACATGCGCGAAGTGACTCAACAGCCACAATTGCGAATATTCAACGAGCAGGAGTGCCCTCCATGCATCGTCCAATTAGTGCCAGCACCATTGCCAGACAGCTGCACGACGTAGGACTACATGCACGCAGACTGTTATGATGACAGCCTTTAACATTATTGTATCGTCGCCAAAGACTGCAATGGCGTCATGCCAGACTGTCATGGAGCCACTCAGAATGGCAGCGGGTGATCTTCAGTGATGAATCCCACTTTTGTCTTGGAGGAGATGACCACCAAATTCGTGTATGGACGCACTGTGGTCAGCGCCAAGATGAACAGTTGTGTTGTTGAGCGTCACACGTCCAGAAGGCCTTTTGTCATGGTGTGGGGTGCAGTTGCCTACGATACCAGATCATCTTTGATGTTCATTACAGGCACTTTGACAGCTCAACATTATGTTAATAAGGCCCTGCAACCAGTGGCCCTACCTTTTCTGAACGCTCACTCCGGTGCGATTTTCCAACAGGACAACGCTCGTCCGCATGCTGCTGCTGTCCTGAGTGCTTGCCTTCAAGGAACTGACACTCTGCTATTGCCAGACCTATCGCCGATTGAAAATGTGTAGGATGCTATTGGAAGCGTTATCCACACTCCACTCCTGCTACACAATCTGCAGGAGCTGTAGGAAAAGATTCAAGCTGCATGGGATGGCTTATCACAGGACACCGTTAAGAACCTGTACAACTCCATGCCGAGATGTCTGGCATGCTGAGCAAACAAGGTGGCCTGAAGCCATACTGAGAAGACACTACTTATTGGTGTGTAGCATAATAAATATTGCCTGTATTAGTATCAATATTTAATCATTTATTGTTCCTGGTAACATTTACCTTCCTCCCAAATAGCATTGCAATCTGACACCTCTTTTTGGGTGCAACTATTTTTTTGATGATGAGTGTATATTTTACTTAAAATTCTTAATATAATATAAAATATTCGTAATTATCTTAGCCACCTTTTGCGATTTGAGGAAACTCTTACACTAAAATGGAACCACACGACTTACTTAAAAAATAAATAAATAAATAAATAAATTTATGTGAGCTTTTTGGTGCTTTATAATGGTTCATCACACTTTCTGGGAATGACTATGGTGTGTTAGAAAATTATATTTTTTAGGATATTTATTGATTGTAATTAATATTTATGGATGTATAAGGATTTTAGTGGCAGTGAATGTGTCAAAAACCAACTTTCATAATCGAATGTATTCATTACATGCAGAACCTGTAATAAATTTCTTAAATGTGGAAACATAAAAAAATAAAAAATGTGAAAATATAGCTAACTCCACCTCCCTCCCGAAGCTGTGTTATTCATGTGCAGAAATGTTATTTTGCACAGGAAAAACTGAATGGCACTTTTTCTATTTGGTTGCAATTCTGGGTTAACCTGTAAAGCAGGTTCTCTCTAAACACAAAAGTCTGTACTACACCCACATCTACACAAAAGCAACTTTCATTTAAAGGAATGTAAATTAAGGCAATAGAAGCAGCAGCCTGTTGAGCACAAAATAGGCATTACAGATTGTGGAGTAACCTGCCCTAAAAATCACTGCCACAGGGTTAGAAATGCACTGGATGTGTTGAAGCCATTAATCCATAGGATAACAATGAACGCACTCCATGTGTGCTAGCCGTTTCAGGAAGGCTTCAAAGGAGTCCCACCTGATGCGGTCAAACCGCTTTCAGAAGAAAGAGTAGGGAGAGAACAAGTCACACAATTCAAACCATTTTAGACAGGGGTGACCTTGAAAGCACCCAGCACATTCAAACTGCTCAGAGGGTTAAAAGCTAAAGAAAAAGTTGCCATTCAGAAATTTACTGTATTTTTATTTTGAAAAGTTGGCATGTGTGAATCTGTTCCCTTATGTAAAAATGATCTCTACCTTTGTCGGCACCTGTAAAACCAAACTAGGGTACATGATTTAACCCAGCCTAGATGACTTTAGTCATCAACAGATCAGTTTCACAATAGTTACATTTGATCTCATCACCTTTTCTCTTACACAAGGGAGCAATAATAGTATCTCTTCAATCCTGAGGAACAAATTCTAACCCCCAAAACATTGAACAAGTTTCAGCTAGCCAATCAGTACTGCTTTCACCACCATACTTCTACATCTCTGCTATGCCATCTACTCCAGAGGACTTACCATTTTGCAAGGATTTTGTTGCTTTACAAACCTCTTCTCCTGAAATCTCTGTGACGTCTGATTCTTTCTTTTGCATTAGTAACTGCTACTACAAAATCATCTTTACTTTTCATGTTCTGATAATGCACAGAAATATTCATCCCATCTTTCACTTAACTCAGGCTGCCCCAGATCATCTCTCATTATACAATTTAAAACTTTACTTTCCTTGCTTTTTCTGTATCTCAGGGGCATTCAGAAAGATTTCTTGTTTTGCAAAAAAGCCAGTTCTTTTCTATCCACCTTACCTTTGCTATACTTAGCTTTAGTCTGATGAACCAATTTTGCTGCTTCATGTTTATTGGTCAGTATTTATCCTCAGAAAATTTATCCTGCAATTTTGCCCAGAAGCCACCACTTTTTACTGTAACATCCGCATTCTGGGTGCCACAAATAATCGACAAACTCTTTTCCTACTTGAAGCATTATGGATTACCTGCTTCGGACCGGTGTGTTGCAATGAAGAACTGCCCAACAATTTACCTGCATTATGGAAACACCTTGTGGACCAGCTACTGCCTCCATCCCTATGATCAGTAATTGGACTCTGCTAATTGGTTTATTTACTGAGTAAATTATTGATTCTTTGTGACTTTCTTTGGCAACATGTATGGTGTATGGGGGGAAGGCCTTTGTATGTTACCTCTATACGTATATAGACATTTTGCTCATGTTCAGGTGTTTAGGCCAGATGATATGGTCGTTGTGATCATGAAAGATCTTGCCATTTTAATTCTTTTACTTAGTTTTTAGTCTGTAAATAAAGTTTTTAATTGCAGTGTGAGACCAAGTATTGATCGTGCTCAGACAGATTTTTAGATTCAACATATTTGTTCTTTGTGATTATGACCAGCATGAATGTTTTTACTACTACTTATATTGTAGGTTTACTTCGTATTTCTCACCCCTATTAGCAGAGCCTATGGATTGCATGGCTTCCAAATAATTTTCACCAGTTGCAAGTTTATATTTGGTCCGGCCATATCATTCTTTTAGTTTCAGTATTATGTAGTATTCTTCATTAGTGACATGGTCAATTGTTTAGAAAAATATGAAGTGAAATGTAATGCCAAAAGTCAAATAGAGTTAAGTTTCCATCTGCAGCAATACGTTGTGGAATTTAAAAACATTGTTACTACCAATGGAAAACAACTATTTTGTCAGTCATGTGGGAAATCTATAAAAGCAGAATAGCATTTGTCTAACAATAATCATATTTTCATAGACAAGCCCATCTAGAAGAACCAGTTCCATCCTCGTATTCCAGCCCTTCTTGTATTATTCAGTTTTATGTAACGCATTTGTCTCTACATAAAGTGAACAAACAGCAGTTCATAAAGTTTGACATCAACTACATGAACATTGAACAATGATCCTCCTGATGAATCGAACCTAGAAAAATTATCTTCCAAGTGTTATGAAGAAACAAAGGACATATTTGGTCCACATGTAAAAATGGAAATTTGCGTGAGCAATAATTGGAAACTACCAATTCCAGTGGCAGAAAAGTTGGAAATGTTATGGTGAATGTATTGAAAAATGAAGAAACCCTTTCCAACTTTTTCTGCTAGGGTGCAAAGACATTTCCACAGCAAATCATGCCACAGTTGCTCAGTTATTTAATACACTTCTGCACTTGTTGTGGCCAGATAGTGGGAAGTATGACAGCTCATTATTTGTGCTTATGGATGCTGTGGCGTACAAATCTTCATTTCTTGTAAAAGCATTGAACATCACTTTTGTCTTCTGAAAGTTCATTTTTAATCCCACTTCTTTACTCTTGTCAGCAAGTTCCTGGATCATACTCTGCAGCTCTGATGGGGTAGTTGAAAAAATGACTACGTCATCAGCGAAACAAAGGTGAGTTAGATAATCTCCATTAATCTTTATCCCTTTGTTTTCCCAGTTCAGTGATTGAAAGACATTTTCCAATGTGGAATTAAAGAGCTTCGGAGATGTGGTGTTACCTTGTCTCACTCCTTTCCAATTTTTATGTGTGTTGTGTTTTCAAACAGCTGAATCTTTGCACTTGCATTTTCATAGATGTTATTAATAATATTAATGTATGCATCTTCAATACCGCAGGATGGATTTCAGAGCCATTGTAACTACTGATGGTTTCACCGAATCCCAGGCTTTTTGATAATAGATAAAAGCCATGCACAATGGAAGTTCATATTCCCTTGCTCTTTCAATTAGTTCTCTCAGCACGTGGATATGATCTATTGTGCTGTAGCCACTCCTGAATCCAGCTTGTTCTCTTGGTTGAGCCATGTCCAGTGTTACCTTCAAGCGGTGTAAAAGAACTTTAGTGAAGATTTTATAAACCACTGATAGGAGGCCGATAGGTCTGTAGTTCCTGAGATCCTCAATGTCACCTTTTTTATGTAGCAGGATCATTGTAGCATTGTTCCAATCCTCAGGAATCTTCCCTTCATTAAGGCATCGAGTGAACATTTGGGCGAGTACTGTTTCGATTTCTCCACTTTCTTCTTGTATGATGTCTACAGTAATTCCATCTTCTCCTGGAGCTTTTCCCTGCTTCATGTTCTTGATTGCATGAAGAAGAACTCTGGTACTGGTACCTTTCATTATGTCTGGAGTAAATGTATCATCCCTTTCATATAATTTGGAGTAGAAATCTTTCACTCTTGTCAAAATTTCGCCTCTATTTCTTGTTACAGAACCATCTTCTTTCTCAGTGCCAAAATCTGTTTTCTTCCTTTGCTGAGATGTCCCTTTGCTATCTTTAGGCTTTGGTTGTTTTCAATTGCTTTCCTCACTATTTCACAGTTGAATTTCTTTACGCCTTCAGTGATACTTTTTCGTACTGTCTTGCATAGCTCTATATATTCCACTTTGGAAGTCACATCTTCTTTAGTTGTCCTCATCTCTCTTCTTTTTTGCATCAACATTTCGGTTTTTCCTGATAATTTGTTCACATGCAATTTGTTCTTAGACCCAGCTAATTTTGTTGCTGTTTCCATAAGAGCTTTGGTTACTTTTCTGTTAACTTCATAAACATCCACTTCTTCCAATGTTAGGCCTTCTAAAGCAGAGAATCTGTTCTTCAGTTCCAATTTGAAGGTATTATGGTGTTTTTTAAGGTTGGTTATGTCAATACATTTTGTTTGTCTTATGAGGTTGCCACATTCGAGTTTAGTGTTGAGGTGCATCTTACATCTCGCCATTCTATGGTCACTACCTGTGTTGAACTTGTTTAGCACACTGCAGTCTTCCATGACGAATTTTTTGTTACACATAATAAAATCAATTTCACTTGTTGTCTCATTTGGATGTCTCCATGTCCATTTCCTGTGTGGCTTTTTCTGAAAAAGGAGTTCAAGATAAAAAACCCTTCTGCCTCTGCAAACTCTACGAGAGTATTTCCACGCTGGTTTCTGTTGCCGTGACCGAATTTACCTACTGAAGTTTCATTCTGTTGCCGTTGCCCTATTTTTGCATTGAAATCTCCCATAATTATCTCAAGTGCTGCTTACCTTTATTATATAGATGACGAATTTCCTCATAAAATTCTTCAATTTCTTCTTCAGGATGACTTGTGGTGGGTGCATAAGTTTGAATAATCTGAGCCTGGTATCTTCTCGAGAGTTGGATAACGAGTCGTGCAGCTCTTTCAGAGGAACTTTCAACTCCTACAACTTTATCCTTTAGTTTCTTGTTTATTATAAATCCAACACCACTAGTTCTGCCAGCATCTGTCCCACGATAGTAGAAGAGATGTCCACTTTTCAGTTCAATGAGATCTTCTCCTTTTCTCCTTACCTCACTTAGCCCGACGATGTCCCACTTGATCCTTTGTAGTTCCTTTTCCAATTCAAGAAGCCTTGAATCAGAAGTTATGGAGCGTCCATTTATACGTAGACAAGGTCAGCATCAGATGGCAGCCTAGTCTGGTTCTCCGGGGATTCTTAGCACCCTCTGCCTTCATGTCGCACTGGCCGCTGCCTTGGCCAGGTACATTCCAGCTGCCGGAGACTGAGGGCCAAGATCTAAGTTGTGGAATCATTTTGGAGAGGTTTGGCCATAACTCACCACGCTGGCCAAGCGGGTTGGTGAGTGTGGGATAGCATTTCCTCTAATCCCGATGGTATAGTTATACCGCTATTGGCGGTCGTCAGAGCCCCTTTAGTGGGAACAGGATGCACTACAAGAAGGCAGAGTTGACATTTGTCAAGGAGAGGCTGTGATCTTGCGCATCACCTGACCTTACATTCCATGCATATATATATATATATATATCATCATCAACCATTATCAATCCACTGCTGGACGAAGGTCTCCCCAAGTTTCCTCCACAACGGTCTGTCTTGTGCCAGTCTCCTCCATGTCACCCCTGCGTACTTTCGAATTTCATCCACCCATCTCCCATGTGGTCTTCTTCTGGGTCTTTTCCTGTCCCTTGGAATCCAATCTAAAATTTCGGCTGTCCATCGATGATCTGTCCTTCTGGCAGTATGTCCAGCCCATTGCCATTTCAGGGATTTAACTCTGATCATGATGTCTTCCACTCTTGTCATTTTTCGGATCCACGATTTCCTCTTCTTATCTCTCCTGGTTACAGCAAGCATGCACCTCTCCATGCTACTTTGAGTTGTCTGCAGCCTTTGTATGTCTCTTTTAGTTAAGGTCCACGTCTCTGCACCATACATAAGCACTGGAAGGATGCATTGATCAAACACTTTTCTTTTAAGACATAATGGCATATTGCTCTTGAAAATTATGCTGTTTCTTCCAAAAGCCCTCCAGGCAAGTTATGTACGCCGATTAATTTCTTCATCAATGTGACCCTCACTTGATATCTGCTGTCCAAGATAAACGTACGTGTCTGTTATCTCCAGCTTTTCTCCATCAATCGATAAATCTTCATTTCTTGTAAAAGCATTGAACATCACTTTTGTCTTCTGAAAGTTCATTTTTAATCCCACTTCTTTACTCTTGTCAGCAAGTTCCTGGATCATACTCTGCAGCTCTGATGGGGTAGTTGCAAAAATGACTACGTCATCAGCAAAACGAAGGTGGGTTAGATAATCTCCATTAATCTTTATCCCCTTGCTTTCCCAGCTCAGCGACTGAAAAACACCCTCCAATGTGGCATTAAAGAGCTTCGGAGATATGGTGTCACCTTGTCTCACTCCCTTTCCAATTTCTACGTGTGTTGTATTTTCAAACAGCCTAATCTTTGCACTTGCATTTTCATAGATGTTATTAATGATATTAATGTATGCATCTTCAATACCGCAGGTTTTCAGAGCCATTGTAACTGCTGATGGTTTCACCGAATCAAAGGCTTTTTCATAATCGATAAAAGCCATGCACAATGGAAGTTCATATTCCCTCGCTCTTTCAATTAGTTCTCTCAGCACGTGGATATGATCTATTGTGCTGTAGCCACTCCTGAATCCAGCTTGTTCTCTCGGTTGAGCCATGTCCTGTGTTACCTTCAAGCGGTGTGAAAGAACTTTAGTGAAGATTTTATAAACTACTGATAGGAGGCTGATAGGTCTGTAGTTTCCGAGATCCTCAATGTCACCTTTCTTATGTAGCAGGATCATTGTAGCGGTGTTCCAATCCTCAGGAATCTTTCCTTCATTAAGGCATCGAGTGAAAATTTGGGCGAGTACTGTTTCGATTTCTCCACTTGCTTCTTGTATGATGTCTACAGTAATTCCACCTTCTCCTGGAGCTTTTCCCCGCTTCATGTTCTTGATTGCATGTGCAACTTCTGCTGGGAGGACTGGAGGAACTCTGGTACTGGTATCTTTCATGATGTCTGGAGTGCATGTATCATCCCTTTCATATAATTTGGAGTAGAAATCTTTCACTCTTGTCAAAATTTCGCCTCTATTTCTTGTTACAGAACCATCTTCTTTTCTCAGTGCCATAATCTGTTTTCTTCCCTTACTGAGATGTCCCTTTGCTATCTTTAGGCTTTGGTTGTTTTCAATTGCTTTCCTCACTAGTTCACAGTTGAATTTTCTTCCGTCTTCAGTGATACTTTTTCTTACTGTCTTGCATAGCTCTATATATTCCACTTTGGAAGTGACATCTTCTTTAGTTGACCTCATCTCTCTTCTTTTTTGCATCAACATTTTCGTTTTTCCTGATAATTTATTTACATGCAACTTGTTCTTAGACCCAGCTAATTTTGTTGCTGTTTCCATAAGAGCTTTGGTTACTTTTCTGTTAACTTCAGAGATGTCCACTTCTTCCGATGTTAGGCCTTCTAAAGCAGAGAACCTGTTCTTCAGTTCCAACTTGAAGGTATTATGGTGTTTTTTAAGGTTGGTTATGTCAATAGATTTTGTTTGTCTTATGAGCTTGCCACGTTCAAGTTTAGTGTTGAAGTGCATCTTACATCTCACCAATCTATGGTCACTACCTGTGTTGAACTTGTTTAGCACACTGCAGTCTTCTATGACGAATTTTTTGTTACACATAATAAAATCAATTTCACTTGTCGTCCCATTTGGATGTCTCCATGTCCATTTCCTGTGTGGCTTTTTCTTGAAAAAGGAGTTCAAGATGAAAAACCCTTCTGCCTCTGCAAACTCTACGAGAGTATTTCCACGCTGGTTTCTGTTGCCGTGACCGAATTTACCTACTGAAGTTTCATTCTGTTGCCGTTGCCCTATTTTTGCATTGAAATCTCCCATAATTATTTTCAAGTGCTGCTTACCTTTATTATTTAGATGACAAATTTCCTCATAAAATTCTTCAATTTCTTCTTCAGGATGACTTGTGGTGGGTGCATAAGTTTGAATAATCTGAGCCTGGTATCTTTTCGAGAGTTGGATAACAAGTCGTGCAGCTCTGTCAGAAGAACTTTCAACTTCTACAACTTTATCCTTCAGTTTCTTGTTTATTATAAATCCAACACCACTAGTTCTGCCAGTATCTGTCCCACGATAGTAGAAGAGATGTCCACTTTTCAGTTCGATGAGATCTCCTTTTCTCCTTACCTCACTTAGCCCCACGATGTCCCACTTGATCCTTTGTAGTTCCTCTTGCAATTCAAGAAGCCTTGAATCAGAAGATAGGGAGCGCCCATTGTACGTAGCCAAGGTCAGCATCAGATGGCAGCCTAGTCCGGTCCTCCGGGGATTCTTAGCACCCTCTGCCTTTATGTTGCACTGGCCGCTGCCTTGGCCAGGTACATTCCAGCTGCCTGAGACTGAGGGCCAAGATTTAAGTTGTGGAATCATTTTGGAGGGGTTTGGCCATATATATATATATATATATATATACTGAAGAGCAAAACTGAAAACTAAGGAAAAACTTTAGAATTTAAAACGAAAGTTGCAAAATAGCCTGAAGATCAAAACGCGCAACGCAGCAGTTTTGAAAATTCAGAATTCACATTCTATTAAGAAGAGACCTAAGCAAAAAAAATACATATATATTTTTTTGACTCATACCAAGTACAACATAGATAAGGTTATGTATCTACCGGCGTTAGTAAAAGGAGAAAAGATAAAAAAATAAAATAAAATAACTGAATGTAGAAGGTGTCGAGAATACTGAGCCTTGGCTTTATCAAGGACCAGCAAAAACTCTGCATTTTCTCACTTCCACAAAGACCTAGTTGGAAATGGGTTTCTGCAAGGCCATAGATGCAAGTAATAAGCCCACCAAAAATTGTTTTAAAAAATATATATATGTCATGTCCTCCGCAGAGTTGTATGACCTAGCACTAGTTAACAATTTCGCTTGCATCCATAACCCTCCTGGCCCGACCAATGCTCTTCATCTGTTACTATTAAACAGAGAGAAGAAGATTAAAGAGAACTCAAGCTGTGATAGTGACATAATAATTAGAAATAATTTTCAGCTATAACGAAATGCCAAGTTCGCCAGAGAGAGAATTTAAACCTGAAAAACAATGCAAAAGAAATCCAAATTTTTACATTGCAATTAAAAAAGGAAATATTAATTTTTTAAAAAATCAGATTTTTGAAAGAAAACTTGATTCTAAAACCCCCTACTCTACGACTTCTGACAACACAAAAACGAGAATAAGTTAAAGACAATAATTAACTAAAGAAAAGCTTTGTGAAAGTTATATGACTTAAACAATTAGTTGCAATATGTACAAAGTATTTCAGCAGTACTTTAAGTGCATAATTAAGTAGTTATTAAGAACTTAACTACTTTGAAAATACAGCGCAAAGAAAAAGAAACTATGCTTAGCCATCTGCTGTGCCTAAGTTCCCTAAAAGACGCGCAAAGTTACCAAGAAAAGAAAGAGTTAAACCCGCAAAAATGTTAACAGACAAGCCAGTGCCTAAAAGCTGAAAAGCAAAAAATCAACAGAGAAAAAAAGTACATGAAGTACAAACATTGAACTGATAAAACCTAAAACCCAAAGACAAGGAGGAGAGCTTACCTCTTGTGTAACTAAACTTTCTCCACACAAGAGAAAAACATGGCTGACCTCTTCCCCACGCTTCCTAACACTTCTGCCACTACCTAGTCGCTGGGGGGCAGTGTGGGTGGGGCTGATGGCCTCCTCATACTGAAAGAAACCAACTCGCGGAGATTTTAACCAGAGAGAAAAAATATATATATACTTAAGACTGTGGATCTGTATGATCAGAAAGAGCAGAATTAACTCTCCAGAATACATGAGAAATATTATAAAATACACGAGTTGTGTATTTAATAATCTTTGCATGTATTAAATCACCTTAGTGAGCTTCTATAGATTAATCAGAATCTTATTAATTTTAATGTTAGTTTTACTATTTTTAGTATAGCTATCCTAGTGATGAATAACTAGTTTTCTTTTTTATTTGTTTTTATTTCCTTTTATAAACAGATTTTTAAGCTTTTTTTGTGATTTTGTTTATATTATTTAATTTTTTGTTTTAATAGGACCTTCATATCCATAGCACTAAGGTTCCTTTTAGTAGTTAATAGGCATCCTCTAGCCAACTTCCTTACGGCTTTGATTGGTCAGAATCATATTATTAACTGTGTAGAAAATTAAAGCAGATCTGCCAACCTCACTCTATTATTCAGAATAATTTTTTCTTAAAGTTCTTTTGATGAAAGAATAAGGAATTTCGTTCTCTAGAAAACTATCTAATAGTATATTAATGTGGTAATTGAAGTCCAAGTTGTTGCTGCAAATTCTTGAAATTCTTAGGACCTGAGAAATTAGTACATTCTCAATTACTTTGGTTGATATGTTATTATTCCAGTGTAGATATTTAATTACTTTGAAAGGAAAATTAACTCTTTTATCAAAGAGGCTAGTAGATGGGTTACCTCTGTTGAGCTTAATGCTTAAGTCTAGGAACTCAAGTTCCTGATTACTGTGGTTGGTTTTACATAAGTTAAGAGAGCTAGGATAGATATTATCAAAATCACTCTCTATAACTTCTGAATTATTGATACACAGCAGATCATCAATATATCTAAATGTGTAAAGGTAGTTATCTGAGCAGGTGGGGTGATTTTTAATGAATTTATATTCCTTAAAGAACAGGAATAGATTAGCGATATTCGTGGAGGTTGATGTTCCCATGGGAATCCCGTTCACTTGCTTATAGAGAGTGTTATTATATAAGATATGGTTATTTTGAATGCAGCAATTGAGATAAGAGTTCCTCTCTTAACTTATGTAAAACCAACCACAGTAATCAGGAACTTGAGTTCCTAGACTTAAGCATTAAGCTCAACAGAGGTAACCCATCTACTAGCCTCTTTGATAAAAGAGTTAATTTTCCTTTCAAAGTAATTAAATATCTACACTGGAATAATAACATATCAACCAAAGTAATTGAGAATGTACTAATTTCTCAGGTCCTAAGAATTTCAAGAATTTGCAGCAACAACTTGGACTTCAATTACCACATTAATATACTATTAGATAGTTTTCTAGAGAACGAAATTCCTTATTCTTTCATCAAAAGAACTTTAAGAAAAATTATTCTGAATAATAGAGTGAGGTTGGCAGATCTGCTTTAATTTTCTACACAGTTAATAATATGATTCTGACCAATCAAAGCCGTAAGGAAGTTGGCTAGAGGATGCCTATTAACTACTAAAAGGAACCTTAGTGCTATGCATATGAAGGTCCTATTAAAACAAAAAATTAAATAATATAAACAAAATCACAAAAAAAGCTTAAAAATCTGTTTATAAAAGGAAATAAAAACAAATAAAAAAGAAAACTAGTTATTCATCACTAGGATAGCTATACTAAAAATAGTAAAACTAACATTAAAATTAATAAGATTCTGATTAATCTATAGAAGCTCACTAAGGTGATTTAATACATGCAAAGATTATTAAATACACCACTCGTGTATTTTATAATATTTCTCATGTATTCTGGAGAGTTAATTCTGCTCTTTCTGATCATACAGATCCACAGTCTTAAGTATATATATATATTTTTTTCTCTGGTTAAAATCTCCGCGAGTTGGTTTCTTTCAGTATGAGGAGGCCATCAGCCCCACCCACACTGCCCCCCAGCGACTAGGGAGTGGCAGAAGTGTTAGGAAGCGTGGGGAAGAGGTCAGCCATGTTTTTCTCTTGTGTGGAGAAAGTTTAGTTACACAAGAGGTAAGCTCTCCTCCTTGTCTTTGGGTTTTAGGTTTTATCAGTTCAATGTTTGTACTTCATGTACTTTTTTCTCTGTTGATTTTTTGCTTTTCAGCTTTTAGGCACTGGCTTGTCTGTTAACATTTTTGCGGGTTTAACTCTTTCTTTTCCTGGTAACTTTGCGCGTCTTTTAGGGAACTTAGGCACAGCAGATGGCTAAGCATAGTTTCTTTTTCTTTGCGCTGTATTTTCAAAGTAGTTAAGTTCTTAATAACTACTTAATTATGCACTTAAAGCACTGCTGAAATACTTTGTACATAATTGTTTAAGTCATATAACTTTCACAAGGCTACTTGCATCTATGGCCTTGCAGAAACCCATTTCCAACTAGGTCTTTGTGGAAGTGAGAAAATGCAGAGTTTTTGCTGGTCCTTGATAAAGCCAAGGCTCAGTATTCTCGACACCTTCTACATTCAGTTGTTTTATTTTATTTTTTTATCTTTTCTCCTTTTACTAACGCCGGTAGATACATAACCTTATCTATGTTGTACTTGGTATGAGTCAAAAATATATATTTATTTTTTTTGCTTAGGTCTCTTCTTAATAGAATATATATATATATATCATCATCATCATCATCATCGTCAAACATTATCAATCCACTGCTGGACGAAGGTCTCCCCAAGTTTCCTCCACAACGGTCTGTCTTGTGCCAGTCTCCTCCATGTCACTCCCACATACTTTCGAATTTCATCCACCCATCTTCCATGTGGTCTTCTTCTGGGTCTTTTCCTGTCCCTTGGAATCCAATCTAAAATTTCGGCTGTCCATCGATGGTCTGTTCTTCTAGCAGTATGTCCAGCCCATTGCCATTTCAGGGATTTAACTCTGATCATGATGTCTTCCACTCTTGTCATTTTTCGGATCCACGTGTTCCTCTTCTTATCTCTCCTGGTTACACCAAGCATGCACCTCTCCATGCTACTTTGAGTTGTCTGCAGCCTTTGTATGTCTCTTTTAGCTAAGGTCCACGTCTCTGCACCATACGTAAGCACTGGAAGGATGCATTGATCAAACGCTTTTCTTTTAAAAGATAATGGCATATTGCTCTTGGAAATTATGCTGTTTCTTCCAAAAGCTCTCCAGGCAAGTTTTGTACGCCGCTTAATTTCTTCACTAATGTGACCCTCACTTGATATCTGCTGTCCAAGATAAACGTACGTGTCTGTTATCTCCAGCTTTTCTCCATCAATCGATAAATCTTTATTTCTTGTAAAAGCATTGAACATCACTTTTGTCTTCTGAAAGTTCATTTTTAATCCCACTTCTTTACTCTTGTCAGCAAGTTCCTGCATCATACTCTGTAGCTCCGATGGGGTAGTTGCAAAAATGACTATGTCATCAGCAAAACGAAGGTGGGTTAGATAATCTCCATTAATCTTTATCCCTTTGTTTTCCCAGTTCAGTGATTGAAAGACATTTTCCAATGTAGCATTAAAGAGCTTCGGAGATATGGTGTCACCTTGTCTCACTCCTTTTCCAATTTTTATGTGTGTTGTATTTTCAAATAGCAGAATCTTTGCACTTGCATTTTCATAGATGTTATTAATAATATTAATGTATGCATCTTCAATACCGCAGGATTTCAGAGCCATTGCAACTGCTGATGGTTTCACCGAATCAAAGGCTTTTTCATAATCGATAAAAGCCATGCACAATGGAAGTTCATATTCCCTCGCTCTTTCAATTAGTTCTCTCAGTACGTGGATATGATCTATTGTGCTGTAGCCACTCCTGAATCCAGCTTGTTCTCTCGGTTGAGCCATGTCCAGTGTTACCTTCAAGCGGTGTGAAAGAACTTTAGTGAAGATTTTATAAACCACTGATAGGAGGCTGATAGGTCTGTAGTTCCTGAGATCCTCAATGTCATCTTTTTTATGTAGCAAGATCATTGTAGCGTTGTTCCAATCCTCAGGAATTTTCCCTTCATTAAGGCATCGAGTGAAAATTTGGGCGAGTACTGTTTCGATTTCTCCACTTGCTTCTTGTATGATGTCTACAGTAATTCCATCTTCTCCTGGAGCTTTTCCCCGCTTCATGTTCTTGATTGCATGTGCAACTTCTGCTGGAAGGACTGGAAGAACTCTGGTACCTTTCATGATGCCTGGAGTACATGTATCCAGGGTGCGCACGCGTGCTTGAAAACCTGGAAAGTCCTGGAAAATCATGATTACGTTTTCAAGGCCTGGAATATCCTGGAAAAACGGTATTTTTTTAATGCTGTCTTGAAAAGCCTTGAAATTTGAAATTAGTGCTTAAAAAAAATGCCCTTTTAGGAAATCGTGTTACTGACTGTTACCCCTTAATTTTTTTAAGTTCCTCTCCTCTGTTCTCAAAGAAACCGCCGGCTACAGTGGTGTTTCGGATGTGCCCAAATCCTAATTTGGCTGGGGGGGGGGGGGAAGCACTACTTCCAGTGCAATAAAATTGGATGATTACTAGCAGGTCTGTTAGGGAAGGGGAGCTTGATGCATTCTCTAGCCCTGAGCTTGATGTCCGTCCGACAACTACTGAGAACAACAGAAGGGGAAAGAAGAGACATTTAGCATTTGCAAGCGGGGTCGCGTGTTTACCAAGTCAGCTGGCATCCACCAGTGAAGAGTATGCCTGAACAACACATTCATCTGCTCCTTGTTTATTGCATTAAGACGCTTGCTTCCGGCCCACCCCTCAAGAGACTTCGGCTACTTATGATAAAAAAATAAGAAAACTATCTTTGCGAATTTTTCACAAAAGTGGCTGAAATTTTTACATTTACTATAATTGGATTACAGAAGCTCACTCCCAAAATTCCATTTGAATCGGTTTAAAACTTAAAAAGTTAGCATTGGAAATTTTTATTATGTGTGCCTCTTTAGACAGTGAGCCTTGAGCAGAAAGGGTGTTACCATAGCAACGGTTGATTGACAGCTGGGAGCGCTGATCCGAAGCCCTTGGTTGGGAAGAAAGCAAACACCTGTTTATCACTTCCACGGCTCAAAAGGACTAAGAGATATTTTCAGAAATCCATTTTCCGGAATTTTGAAAATAACACAGTAAAATTTTTACAGTGGTTAAAATACATCACAATAAAGTTCTAGTGCAAATTTCGCCGAATTCCGTTTGAAACTTTAGCAGATGCAAAAAAAAAAAAAAAAAAAAATCTTCCGTTGCAAAATCGGATTCAAAAAAAGAAACGGCAATTATAAATTACGGGAAAAGCAAGCAAATTATTTTTTTTTAGATGCCATGGTTTATTTAAACAGAGTGATCCTTAAATTTTGTTTCTGTGATGATATGGACTCTATTTTAATTACAAACATACATTTTTATTCAGATGTCTGAGTTACTGTTTTAATAAAAAAATCTAATTAAAAAGTTTTCAATGGATTTAGGCGAAATTCAGCAGATAAACGTATTTTAGTAAATTGCAACGTTATGACGTAAATTTGGTCATTTTGTCGAAAATTGGGCAGCATTTTTTTTTTTTTTTTGCGTTTTCTCTTATAGTTAGGGTGAAGGAGGAAGACACTTCAGTGAGCTGCAGGTGGTGATTTATGGCGATGTGCCAAATGAAAAGAAGCCGTTCCATCAGGACATTCCAGAGGTTGAGTGTGCGTGGACGCGTGCTCCTGCTGTTTGAACTTAATCGGAATGTTTTCGGGAGGGGAAGAAATATCCGTTTCAGCTTTACAGCTTTCAGGCTCCTTTTTTTTTCTTGGTAATAAATAAAAACCATAGTTGCTGCATTCACCATTGATCCATATTCGCATTTCTTGAATATAAACAGCAGACAATCGGAAACATGGTGTTGGGTGGGTCTTGATGTTCTTCATTTGTATCTGCTGAATTTTGTTCTGTGGGAATACCAGTGGCGGCTCGTGGTGTAAAATGCTGGTGAGGCGAACGGTCTTGATGTAAATGTAAAACAGTAAAACGTATGTTATTGAAAAATATATAAATTCGTATAACGTTATACGAATATATATATATATATCTATCAGTGGCGTAGCAGGGGGGGGGGTCGTGGTTTGCACACCCCTTATTAGGCGAGACAGTTAGCTTTTTCTAAGTACGTTTTATAGATAATTTCCCTATTTAAATTCTTTGATTTTTATATAACTCGGAAAGCAATGTAATTTCTTGATAATAGAAGAGAAAGTAAAGCAAAGCGGCCAAAGAAGTTGCTTTATTAAATTTTTATTAAAACAACTATAATTTATTGCATTTTCTTCATTTTATTAAATTAGCTTCATTTTGTATTAATATTCAAGATGTGCGTACGTACCAATAGGAAAATATTTGTCGAAGCGCCCCCCCCCCCAAATTGTTATATGTACTTATACACAGTTATACAGCAGAAGTGCAGAACCCCCCCCCCTTCAAAAAGTTTCATGTCAAAGGCAGTATCCCCCATTGGATATCTTTGAAGTCCTGGGTTCGAGTCGGCTGAATCATTAAAATCCGCTGAGATTCGGAAGTCTCGTTAAGCCATTGGTCCAGGGTAAGCTGCGCCTTGTTATTAACAGCTGTAAACCCCATCCCTTAGGGCTCCATCCCATGTCATTTAGCCCTTATATACAAATATTATTAAACAGTAATGGAATAAAATTATAGAAATATATGAAACACGGCGTGGGGAGTCTTTCTTCACGAAAAAATCCAAAAATTTTAGAGGAAAAATGTACATATACCTCTCTATATATGTGTGTGTGTAATATACGCTACTTTTGCAACAATATTTTTATGAAAACAATTATTCGATAATTTTACAACAAAGAAAGAAATATTTCACCAGTATTCTTTTATGTAATACACTTGAGCGAAAATACGCAATTTGCGCGGTTTCTTTAGCTAGTCAATGCGTCACTCACATCCCAACGCCAATCGGAGATCCACTTCTTAAAAAATTCAAAGTAAATCATTTGAATATAATTTTTTTTCTCACGAAGTGTTTCTTGAGCTTGAATAAAAGTCACAGTTCGATTGGCATATTAGTGAAGGTGCATTTAGCACGGGTCACAAACTGAAGTCCAGGCTCGTGATAACTATGTACAGGAGAAGTCAAGCTAAGGAAGCACATTTCTATATAAAAAAAGTATAAAATAATTTAAACCTGGAATTAAAAACAGGGGAATACGATATTAATTTGCTTTGGTCTCGAACAGAATGCTTTCAGTTTATTTTTTATAAATAAGTTCAATTCTGCGATCCTTTTTGGCTGCAAATTTGTCTATGATCAGATCATAAAATGGTTGAATGGACATTAGATGGTTCAGCAATTCTTTCTCGATTGAAATTTTAGCGAGTGAAGACAAACGATCTTGTGCCGTTGTATTACAGAGGTAAGTCTTAATTCTCTTCAAACAAGAAAAAATTCCTTTCAGCAGAAGAACTTGTTGACGCCAGTGTCAATACAAGAGAAAATAATTTGTAGGCTTCTGGTAACACCTCTTTCAGCTCGTTTTCTTTCATTGTTTTCAAGGTTTTCTGAAAACTGAGTTCCCTGAAGTTGTGATCATTATATAAAAAATCTAATTCGTTTTTTAGTCGTTGTGTGTCTGTAAAAATGTTTGGATAAATTTTTTTGAGAGTGTTAAGGGCACTGGATGGAAATGGCTCTGAATAACTATGGTATTTTGAGCTGTCAACTAGCTGCAGAAACTCGAGCTTTCCCATATCTTCAAATCTGGTATTTATTTGGACTTTTATATATTCATGAATACACTCAATTAAATCATTCTGTATCGTTTTAGATTGTCCAGAAAATAAGCTTCGTATTTCTTCAAAATGTGCTTTTAATTCTGGGGTGCTCCTACGAAGTAACATTTGGAACATTTCCTTGAAATTACCTTTATTTAATGAGGAAATAGTTTCATCATGTCCTCGAAAAGGCAGTTCTTGCTTGCTTAGAACGACAACTAAATCAATTATATGTTCCATAAAAAGCCTATTTAGTCTGACCTTTTCATTAAACTTGACTTTATGAAGAGCAGCATTTTCTTTGAGCATATCAGAAATAGTGTTTGTTTTTTTCCATTCGTTTTAGACCTACGTGGTTAGTTCTATGCTCTTTAGAGCTTTCGTGCAATTTTGCACTACGAGAAAAGTTTTTTAGATCAAAATAACCCGTTGTATTCCACACATTTTTCTTATTGCTCAAAAGTAAACATGGCCAGCAAAAGAGAGTTTGCTTGTAATAGCATCAGAAAGCCAGGGAAAAATCTCGTACTATGATTTATTGAAAGACCTAAAAAACGATTTGCCACACTTCTTATCTTTAGATATTGAACTTATTATAGGTGTCGGTCTTCCAGATATGAGAACATCCTTGTTATCATAATCTTTCCAGTGTTTAAAAGGAATTTCTTCCAGAACACAAATCACGTCGCTTGTTGGGCCATTCATATTTTCCAACCAAAATCAAAATATGCTGTTTAGTAACAATAACAAAATGAAAAAAGAAAAACTCAACATTACTATGAACTAGCAAACACCCGCAGAAGAGAGGATTGAAAACACACTACAAAAAGTTAGATTCAAATACACTCTGACGAATAGTTAAAGCTACGTAGATCTCTTCGTACTCCAAAGCGTATAGAGGCGAACGGCGTCATCGCCTGTGAAACCACTTTTCACAAGGGTCATCTGCTCATTTTCCCGCGCCCATTGGATACACAATCCTTGGGTTCTCCAATAACAGCGGAGATGCGATTCCAGTTTAAGCGAAATGGAGGGTCGCCTCAGAAATTTCCTTTCTCTTACTGGAAGTCCGGCACCTCTTTAGGTAGACCTCGGACCGTGGGGGTGGGGGGTGGGGTTCAGTCTGTAGGGCTCTTCTCTGATCCCCAGTTCCCAAAACCGGCTTCTCATCGAGACGATTCAGCCGATCGCCTCTAAGCGCTTAAAACATGCAGCTGCTTTGCAAAAATAATGATTCATTCCTCTTCTCGAAAGCCTTTCTTTAACCATTCATGAATCACAATGTGAATTTCAGTGTTTCATTTATCCTGCAAAGTTCTTATATCTTTGTTACTGACAGAAGGTTTTTTTTTTCTTTCACTTCTCATTCTGCGGAATTTCAGGTGAGGCGGCGCCTCACTTGCCTCATCTGACGGGCCGCCACTGGGGAATACGGAATGAGTTATGCTGTGAATACATACAAAACTACATATTTTTGAGCTGAAAAAATATGTCTACTTGTACACAGTAGCTAACGTGTGAACTCAGACGAAGACAATCAGACATATGGACGTCTGATTCCATAAAAAAATAAACCCATTTTATTATACACGACAGGTAAAAAAAGAAAAAAACATTACATGTTTTTAAACATTATAAAGGAAAGCGGATTTTTGAAACACCACGACTTGATGATATTAATTTCTGAAAGTTTTTTTTTTTTTTTTTCGATTTTAATTTCTGAAATCTTTTTTTTTTTTTCAATTACAATACACTGTAACATGATACCTGTGTGTTGTATCCCTTAGTTGTATGGCAGATTTTCAGTTGGCCGATATCCGCGATCGTAAGTGGTAGTTACATTGCTATTGTTGATGATGACAAGATAAATACTGGAGTAATGTAGAATGTTGCATAAAGTAAAAAAAAAATCGCCCCCCTCCTCCCCCTTCGAACTTTTATGCGGTTATCATAGCTGATCAACCATTTCATTCCATGAACATCAGCACATTTCAATCATTTGACCATTGGGGGTCTGACTGAATTCAGCAGTGCTTAAGCGCCTAGCGCAACGAGAACATGCTAATTATGGACAGTTCTATTCCCTTCCCCCTATCATCCCTAATCCATTTGCATCTTTCATCATTTTTATTACTTAAAACTGAAATTGCTTTTAAAAACTAATTTGAGCATGATACTGTAAAGCGTAGTAATCATCCTGGAATTTTTTGTATATGGCCTGGAAAAGGCCTGGAAAGTCCTTGAATTTTTTCCCCCAAAAAGAGTACGAACCCTGTGTATCATCCCTTTCATATAATTTGGAGTAGAAATCTTTCACTCTTGTCAAAATTTCGCCTCTATTTCTTGTTACAGAACCATCTTCTTTTCTCAGTGCCATAATCTGTTTTTTTCCCTTACTGAGATGTCCCTTTGCTATCTTTAGGCTTTGGTTGTTTTCAATTGCTTTCCTTACTAGTTCACAGTTGAATTTCCTTACGTCTTCAGTGATACTTTTTCGTACTGTCTTGCATAAGTCTATATATTCCACTTTGGAAGTCACATCTTCTTTAGTTGTCCTCATCTCTCTTCTTTTTTGCATCAAAATTTTGGTTTTTCCTGATAATTTGTTCACATGCAATTTGTTCTTAGACCCAGCTAATTTTGTTGCTGTTTCCATAAGAGCTTTGGTTACTTTTCTGTTAACTTCAGAAATATCCACTTCTTCCGATGTTAGGCCTTCTAAAGCAGAGAATCTGTTCTTCAGTTCCAATTTGAAGGTATTATGGTGTTTTTTAAGGTTGGTTATGTCAATACATTTTGTTTGTCTTATGAGCTTGCTACGTTCGAGTTTAGTGTTGAGGTGCATCTTACATCTCACCAATCTATGGTCACTGCCTGTGTTGAACTTGTTTAGCACACTGCAGTCTTCTATGACGAATTTTTTGTTACACATAATAAAATCAATTTCACTTGTCGTCCCATTTGGATGTCTCCATGTCCATTTCCTGTGTGGCTTTTTCTTGAAAAAGGAGTTCAAGATGAAAAACCCTTCTGCCTCTGCAAACTCTACGGGAGTATTTCCACGCTGGTTTCTGTTGCCGTGACCGAATTTACCTACTGAAGTTTAGTTCTGTTGCCGTTGCCCTATTTTTGCATTGAAATCTCCCATAATTATCTTCAAGTGCTGCTTACCTTTATTATTTAGATCACGAATTTCCTCATAAAATTCTTCAATTTCTTCTTCAGCATGACTTGTGGTGGGTGCATAAGTTTGAATAATCTGAGCCTGGTATCTTCTCGAGAGTTGGATAACGAGTCGTGCAGCTCTGTCAGAGGAACTTTCAACTTCTACAACTTTATCCTTCAGTTTCTTGTTTATTATAAATCCAACGCCACTAGTTCTGCCAGTATCTGTCTCACGATAGTAGAAGAGATGTCCACTTTTCAGTTCAATGAGATCTTCTCCTTTTCTCCTTACCTCACTTAGCCCGACGATGTCCCACTCGATCCTTTGTAGTTCCTCTTCCAATTCAAGAAGCCTTGAATCAGAAGATAGGGAGCGTCCGTTGTACGTAGCCAAGGTCAGCATCAGATGGCAGCCTAGTCCGGTCCTCCGGGGATTCTTAGCACCCTCTGCCTTCATGTCGCACTGGCCGCTGCCTTGGCCAGGTACATTCCAGCTGCCGGAGACTGAGGGCCAAGATTTAAGTTGTGGAGTCATTTTGGAGGGGTTTGGCCATAACTCACCACGCTGGCCAAGCGGGTTGGTGAGTGTGGGATAGCATTTCCTCTAATCCCGATGGTATAGTTATACCGCTATTGGCGGTCGTCAGAGCCCCTTTAGTGGGAACAGGATGTACCACGAGAAGGCGGGGTTGACATTTGTCAAGGAGAGCCTGTGATGTTACGCATCACCTCGTATACCATGCACTAAAATAAAAAAAAAAAAAAATTTTGGTCTTTTCGAGGCTATGAGAATAACCTTTGATCTTGAGTATTTAAAAAAGCTGTAATTTAAAAATTTTGAAATATTAGGTGGCATCCTTAAGGTTTTCAGCACCAGTATGCCAATGCTCAAGTTATGACTGCAGTGGAATCAGAGCTAAAATTTGGGATTTATTCATAAGTCCAGATGCCTAGCAATCACACTAAATTTCAAGGAAATCAAGGAATTTCAAGGAAATCAAAGGAGCCTTGTTGATTTGAGGTAGCAGTAATGGATAAATTTAGAGAGAACTGTTTGGCAAGTGACACTATTCATTTCCTGGTCTTTAGGCATTCAACTCATAATTAGATTTACCAACACAGAGCATCTATCTGCCTGCTAGTCTAACTTTATTGTTCAGTATGCTGTAGTCACTCTTTCATGACATTCACCTTCAAAGTAGTGCTACGAATTTATGTGCCATGCTTAGAAAAAAATATTCAATTCATTTGCAACATATCCTTTCTGTCTTCCAGTACACTGTTCTGATTCAAATTGATTCAAAATCACATTCTTTTAAGGCTGCTTTTAGTTTCAGAAACATGAAAAAGCCACACAGAGAAAGATTAGTCAAATACAATGGGTGTTTCAACATTGATGAGTTTTGAACAAAAACTGCTGTATGTGAAATAGTTATTTAAGCCACATTATCATGGAGACTTTCCAGCAATGATAATGATTTATTTGGCCATACAGATTTGGGCATGGAATCAATCCAGGCAGTGGTTGTCTTCATATCCAAATCTAAGGCCAAAACAAATCTGTCAGTTTCTCTATTCCTTTCTAATTCTCTTGCAAATATCTGTGTTGTCAATTAGTAGTAATTTTTTTGCTAACTAGTCTGTTGTTTTTGTAATAGAATCAATTGGTAAATATGTTAAATATTCAGACCATCTGTTGTTTGGAGCATATTTTCTTTCTGGAGATTTTTTAGCAATGAGAAACCCTGTGTTGTACACATTCTTGCATTGCCACAAATTTGTGTCTAGGCTTTGCACTTGTTTTGTGTGTGTATGTGTGTGTGTGTGTGTGTGTGTGTGTGTGTGTGACCCTTCCCCTTTTCGTCGAAGGGTGAAAACACTTATCATACACTACTATGAGATAGCAAAGCCAGATTTACTGGCCACCCAAAATGCAACACCAAGAAGGACATGAGATAGCAAAGCCAGATTTACTGGACACATAACAACAGATGCAAAAATGAAACGATTGAGCTTACAGGCCCGTGCGACTTGCGTAACACGCAGACATCAATAGTTCGTGTGGCCCCCATGGCTGGCAATAATGGCCGCTACACGCCGCGGCATCGAACGAAAGAGGCTTTGGATGTTGGCTTGGGGTATGTCGGTCCAAGCTGCTTCCACACGTTGCCGCAGTTCAGGTGCAGCGTTCAACGGCCCACTGCCGCCCGACTCGCCGGTGGTGTAACGTCAATGGTAATCGGAGCAATGGGCGCCGTGCGACAAGTCCCCGCTCTTGCATACGACGTCGAATGGTACGTGCTGACACAGGTTGTTGCGCAACACACCCTAATTACTGCGCTAACGTTCGTGATGTGGCGGTGCGAGCCGTCAATGCCCGCCGCACAACATGCCGGTCCTCACGTTCGGTGGTGTGCCGCGACTGCGGCAATCGCTCACGTCGGTCCGTCCCTCCTGCACCCACCGAATCCTTACTCGTCTCACTGTGGCTGGATGTCGTCCCACACGGGCGCCGATGTCGCGATAAGCCACTATTCGTCCTCTGTCGAACTGCGAAACGTGCTGGAATGACTGCCGTATTCTGCGACGAGGCATCAGGAAGCCTCCCACGCACAGGTCCGGCAGCACAACGCACTTCCACTACTTACACCCCGCCTTCTGTGCACCCTTCTTATAGTGCTTCTCGGTGGCGTGCCGGGCGCACATGATTTGCATATGCCCTGCAATGCTAATCGTTTGCATGTCTTCTCGCGGGCGACGCATGCTGCGAATTTCAGGCCAATCGGATGCTTCCTTCTTGGTGTTGCATTTTGGGTGGCCAGCAGTGTAGAATAAACAAAACTAGAACATTATGTTGAAGAGTAAACCTGGCTTTTGTAGCAATTTATTTCATCGTGACCCCCCACCCTATCAGTATTCAGAAAAATTCAGTCTGGTTTCTTTGTCAGACAAATATGTATACATTTATAAATACAATATTATCTTACTTAAAATACTCTTGTGATCTGTAGGTTCCCATGGCTGAAACCTAATATAGAACGAAGCACCATTTGCCATAATAAACAAAGTGAAATTGGCCTTCTGACAATCATTCCACCAGGTAATAGAATGAGCCATCCAAGGGCATACTTAGATGTTCCTGATTCCTGTACAGGAGATAGTTGCAGTTTACATGATGAGGAAGATGTGTTAACAGACAGTAGTGCCGATGTCACAGCTGAAGCAGATAAATTAAATATTCTATAGTTGTGTTTGTGAACAGTTCTAGCATGTATGTGCATAAAATTTGTAACTGTTCTGATTTGTAATGACTAGAAGTACATATTTATACTTAAATTTCATCATTAAGCTGATTATTTTATAGAGTAATTTTTGTGTTGCCATAACTGTATTTTATCTAGTGGAAAATGTTTGTTTTGTATATCAAAAATATTTTTCATACATCATATTTATTTTTGCGAATATATCAATAATAAAATTTTCTTAATATTAAAATCTTTTATTCTTTTTGTTCAACTATCAGTTATTTTCAATTCAGAGTTTATATGTTTGCTTACCCTGATATTGGTAAGAGAAAATACACTGCTGGCCATCCAAAATGCAACACCAAGAAGGACACGAGAAAGCAAAGCCTGATTTACTGGACACACAACAACAGATACAAAGATGAAACGATTGAGCTTACAGGCCCGTGCGACTGGCGGAACACATAGACATCAATAGTTCGTGTGTCCTCCATGGCTGGCAATAACGGCCGCTACAAGCCGCGGCATCAAACGAAAGAGGCTTTGGATGTGGGTTTGGGGTATGTCTGTCCAGGCTGCTTCCACACGTTGCCACAGTTCATATGGCGTAGCCACGGGTGGTGGTTGCCGATCAGCAACCAGACATGTTTGATGGGCGACATATCGGGAGAACAGGCGGGCCACGGCAGCAGTGATACCTGGTGGGCCGTGAAGAATTGTTGCACGATGCGTGCCACGTGAGGGCGCGCATTGTCCTGTTGAAACGTGGCCGCTGGCAGGTAAGGGAGGACTACAGGCTCCAAAATGTCGGAGATGTAACGGTGGCTGTTGAGTGTACCGGCGATGCATACCAGAGGGGTGCCGGTGTCATATCCAATTGCGCCCCAAACCATAACGCCAGGCGACGGACCGGTATGGCGATGCATAATGCAGGCGTCATACAGTCTCTCGCCGCGGTGCCGCCACACGCGGATCCGACCATCGTGATGTTGCAGGCAGAAGCGGGATTCGTCGGAGAAGACAATGTCGTGCCATTCCGTAGTCCAGGTGCGGCGTTCAACGGCCCACTGCAGTCGCACTCGCCGGTGGTGTAACGTCAATGGTAATCGGAGCAATGGGCGCCGTGCGACAAGTCCCCGCTCCTCCAGACGACGTCGAACGGTACGTGCTGAAACAGGTTGTTGCGCAACACACCCTAATTCATGCGCTAACGTTCGTGATGTGTCGGTGCGAGCCGTCAATGCCTGCCTCACAACATACCGGTCCTCTCGTTCGATGGTGTGCCGCGGCTGCGGCAATCGCTGACGTCGGTCCGTCCGTCCCTCCTGCACCCACCGAATCCATACTCGCCTCAATGTGTGGCTGGATGTCGTCCCACACGGGCGCCGATGTCTCGGTACGATAAACCGCTGTCGCGATAAGCCACTATTCGTCCTCTGTCGAACTCCTAAACGTGCTGGAATGACTGCCGGCCGCCCCGGTGGCGCAGTGGTCTAAGGCGCTGGCCTCTGATCATTCGTCCGTAAGGGGTCCGGGTTCGAATCCCGGTGAGGCATGGATGTTGTGTTTGTCTTACGGCACTGGCTCTCTCCCTTCCCTGGAACCAGTGACCCTAAATTAGGGACGGGCGACTGCTTATAGCCCATTGAGTTGCTCACGGTGGTCGTTAAAATTCCAACCAAAAAAAAAAATGACTGCCGTATTCTGCGACGAGGCATCAGGAAGCTTCCCACGCACAGGTCTGGCAGCACAACACACTTCCACTACTTACACCCCGCCTGTGCATCCTTCTTATAGTGCTTCTCGGTGGCGTGCCGGGCGCACATGATTTGCATATGCCCTGCAATGCTAATCGTTTGCATGTCTTCTCGCGGGCGACGCATGCTGCGAATTTCAGAATTTCAGGCCAATCGGATGTTTCCTTCTTGGTGTTGCATTTTGGGTGGCCAGCAGTGTAAATGCACATACACAATCCTTTGTGTGAGTGAGTGGGAGAGAGAGAGAGAGATATTTCTCCAAGATTGCTGAAAGGTTTCAGAATCAAAAGTAGCCTTACGTTTCTGCATACATGCCCATGCAGCTTTCTTTTCCTCTGAATACTCTTCTTAGTAATTCTGTTTGCATCTTGCTGCTTACATCTTGACAGTGATCGGAAGTAGCGCTGCTACTGTAGCATGCTATTTTTACAGTAGTGTATGTAGCATTGCTGCAAATGGGAAAATGTAGTTGTAGCTGTAGCATGCTACAAAATAGAGTAGCTTGTAGCAAAAATTATGCTACACTCACGCTACTTTTAAAGACAAAATGAAATATAAATCCTCAAATTACTTATTTCCTGAAGCATTATTGGTTGGAATCGGGACCTACCGATAGGCGTAACCACTGGGGGTATCGAGGGGTCAGGACCCCCCAGATTTTCAGAGTTGGGGATCCTCACATATAGATATGCATATAATGTGTGTATGTGTGATCGGACCCCCGTCCCCAAGATTTTGAAACATGGTTACGCCACTGTTCCTACCTATTTTAACATGCTTGACTTCTCTTACATTGTCAAGCCAGCCAAATAGTTAACCATTTTGAGCACTTCTTTTGCAAAAAAATAACGTGCTTATAGTATCGCTTCATCGAAGCAATCGTCTGTCTGTGGACACCATATCTCTGCAGTTGTCATCTGATTTGAAAAAAATCTTTTTGCATTGGGAAGCTTGAAATGTGAGAACGATGATCCTTGCTCTTCAGTTGTTTTTTCTTTACAATGTATATAACTTCGCGGCTAGAGGGTGTAAAAGCAGATGCTGTCGAATTCAAAAAGTATTTATTCCATATGATTGCGCCGTTCCGGTGGCGCAGTGGTCTAAGCGTTGGCTTTTGATCATTTGTCCAAGATGGGTCCAGGTTCGAATCCCGGTGAGGCATGGTTGTTGTGTTTCTCTTACGGCACTGTATAGCCCATAGAATTGCTCACGGTGGTTGTTAATGTCCAATAACCCCACCCCGCAAACACACAAAAAGTATATCATATATATATATATATATATACACTATCTACCAACAAGTAATTGGACACCTGTGATAGCAAAGGAAAACAAAGTTTATTCACCTTCAATAGTTGGTGAAGCCTCCACGAGCGGGGATTACAGCTGCGACCGTCCGGGGCATACTCTCAACCAGGCGTTGTACGACGGCTAGCGGCATTTTCTTCCACTCGGCTTGGAGGAGACAGGTCAGTTCGTTCACCGATTTCGGATGGTGGGGCACCCCGTAAGTCGACGCTCCAACTCGTCCCAGAGGTGTTTGATAGGGTTAAGGTCCGGGCTCTGCGCAGGCCAGTCCATTCGATTAACCCCATTGTCACCATACCATGCCATGGTGGACCTCGCAACATGACAGGTGGCATTGCCATCCTGAAAGTAACATGGGTCCACCCCGTAAAACTGCCACAACGTAGGAAGCACATGGTCATCCAAAACGGTGCAGTAGGTCTCGGCGTTGAGTCTACCAGTAATTGCGACCAAGGGTCCCGTGCCATACCAGAAGAAACACCCCCATAGCATAATTCCACCGCCGCCGAACTTCACAGTCGGCACAATACATTCCGGCAGGAGGCGTTCTCCAGGTAGACGCCAAACCCAGACCCTGCCATCCGAACGGTAGAGGGTGAACCTTGATTCGTCGCTCCAGAGAACCTGTTTCCACTGTTCAACGGTCCACTGTCGACGTTCTTTGCACCACGTTAGCCGAGCAGCGCTATTGGACTTGGTGATCAAAGGCTTGTGGACGGCAGCACGTCCACGATAACCGACAGATGGGCTTCCTTACGGATGGTATTCATTGAAAGAACACTCCCGGATGCCTGTTGAAACTCCTCGCGGATGTGGCCCATCGATTTGGTGTGGTTCTTCCGAATTTCTCTGGCAATGATCATATGTAGAGGATTTTAGGAAGGGAGTGTCTGACCCCAGGTCTTAAACAACCCTTAGAAATAGGAAGCTAGGAGATTTGGGCTAGAGCGCCCGATGGGAAAGTGACACGGAAGCGAAGTAGAAAGGGGGAGAAAGACGTCCTTATTTATAACCGGGAGGCCAGTAACCGGGGTCCGACGGCTTAACGTGCCCATCCGACGCATGGCGGGTATTTAGTGGATCGAGCGTTCGTACCTGCCTGGGATCGAACCTGAGGCCCTTCCCGTGGTAGTCGCGAACGTTGCCCACTCGGCCACCCGCGGCACGAATTTCTTTGACCAGCACCCGTCGGTCTCTAACTCCCAGTTTTGTGGGTCTGCCGGGTCGGGGCACATTCCGACAGTCACCTCTCATCTTCCACTTGCCAATCACGTAGGCCACTGTCGATTTCGGGTACTTCAACTTGCTGGATATGTCACGTATGGATCGGCCATTTCTGTGATACCCGACGATTACACCTTTCTCGAAATCGGAGAGCTCCGAACTGCGCGGCATCTTGCATGTGACTGGTTGCGTTTTTGTTTCCCACACGATATTTAATGGCGGCGGCCGTGACGTGTATCAGGACCGCAGATATCGTTGATTGCAGGGATGTCCAATTACTTGTTGGTAGATAGTGTATATATATATATATATAATATCAGGAACACCGAGCATAGCTCGGTTAAAGGGGGGATGAGGCACAAAAAGATTTATATTTTGATATGTTATTTCCAAGTATTGTAATGCTAAATCTAAACCATCAAGATTAATAATGATAGACGAATTAGAGACAAATAATTATTTGTCTCTAATTCGTCTATCATAATCTAAAATAAACATCAAAACAAAGGTGAATGATAATTTTTTATTTGTGTTACGGCAAGAAATTTTTAAAAATTGTTTTTATTATCCGAACATGAAACACCAACAATAAATGTTAAATAAAACAATTTAAATAATAACACAAGGAACTGTACACCAACTATATATAAGATAGTACAACTGTACTAGTTATCCGAATTTATTGGCGTATATAAAATCAAGGTTTCCAAGCTTTCGCACATCATATATCTTTTATATATAGTTGGTGTACAGTTCCTTGTGTTATTATTTATGTTTTGCAATCTCCGAGCAATGTGGAACGCCTTTAAACAATTCCGACAGCATCGACTCAAATTGGAAAAGGAACGGTCCCACCTGGATTTTTTAACCGCCTGCAAGACGTCAGGTTTGATCCCGAAGTTCCTTAATTTTAAGACTTCCGTAAATGGATCATGGTTCGAGAAGAAAAAGGACAAATTTCTTCGCCAGACTCTATCAAGAATAGTGAACCTGAAAAGAAAGGAGGTCATGTCAATGGAATCCAAGTGTTATGCCCTACATATGAAGTTATATAGACTTTTTGATCCGATCACTTTCAACAACCTAACCCTCCGAGTAGACATGTTAGTCGAATGACTCCAAACTTCCTTATCCTCCAGGCATAAAAAGAAGCTGGATTACCTGAAATCATCCCAGAATCCAAATCCTAAAGATATCACTATTCCCTTCGTCAATATTTCAAACCGGAAGCTCACACTGGAAGAAAAGAAAGTTTTGGAACTTGGACCAAAGTTCTGCTTCCGAACGAGACCGAATCCCAAAACCGTCATTTCGGAGTTGGAGAGCGTTATATCGCGAGTTCCGGAAAACACCAAAGACAAACTACGCCACCTCTGTTGCTCTAGGCTTCGATCGCTTTACAATCCAAAACAATCGTCCAATGGATTTAATATTCCGAGACCGATTTCGAACCTTAAAAATGACCGTAATATAATATTAACACTAACGGACAAATCCGGTCAGATAGCGATTATGGATGCCGCGGATTACAATCAGAAACTAGAGGACTTCATCTCCACTTCTGGATCTATAGTACTACGAAGGAACCCTTTAAATTGTTGGATTGCCCAGGTACAAAGAGCTGCCAGGTTGACCGCTATCCCGGAGGATCTCAAGAAAGCCGTCAAATTGCCACACAGCACCACAAGCCCGATAATCCATTGAGACCCATCGTGTCAAGGAGATCCGCACCGACGTACCATTTAGAGAAGGCACTCTGCAAATTTCTGGCCAATCACCTCCCTGAATCGGACTTTATAATAACTTCCACTCGAGATTTTATCACGAAAATCAAGCAACTCTCTGTCCAACAGCATGACATTATCGGTAGTTTCGACGTGGTTTCTCTTTATCCTTCGGTCCCCGTGCCGGAAGCCATCAGAACGTTAAAAGAAGCTATACATAATTCAGCACTTTATTCGCAAGAATCTTGCCACAGCATCTTCAAATTAATGGATTTAGTCTCAAATTCTAGTTACTATAGTTTCCGAGGGAAAATCTATAAACAAACAAATGGCGCTCCGATGGGATCTTCACTTTCAACAATTCTCGCGGAAGCCATCCTTCGCCCAATCGAGCAGCACATATTCACCAGCATTACCCCAAGACCTACCACTTGGCTCCGATATGCTGACGACGTATTTTTCATATGGCCTCATGGAAAGGAGACTCTCCCGCTCTTTTTGGATAAAATCAATGATATACACCCTACGATCAATTTCACTATGGAGTTAGAACACAATAATGCATTGCCTTATCTGGATGTTTTACTGAGTAAATCGCCTGAGAATCGCTTCCGTACACAAGTCTACTACAAACCCACTTCCGTTCCCAACCTGATGCTCCGTAGCTCATTCTGCCCGGCTGATTGCAAGACAGCTTTATTCCGTTATCGAATCAGAAGAGCATTCGACATCTCCTCCGATGTTCCTTCTAGACTAAGCGAATTAAAAAGCGTTATGAATTTCGCAACCGAGGCAGGATACGATCCGAACATGGTACATAGATATATCGAAAGAAACAAAAAGAGGCATACCGATCTTTCTATGTCGCGGCTACGCTATCTGGGCTCTATTCCGTACGTACCAAATCTTTCCTATAAGCTCAAGAACGCGCTCAGAAAGATGAACCTCGGTGTCGGCATAAGATCTTCGACACCTTTATATGCTATGCTTAAGCGAAATACTGACGAGCTCCCATTTTCCAACGAAGCAGGTGTTTATGCCGTCCCTCTACAATATCCGGATGGCTCCAAGCGATTCTACATTGGGATGACTAAACGTTCATTTAGAATTAGAGTCAACGAGCATAAGAGGGACATAAAGAACGGAAAATTAACCACGGCCCTGTCCAGAGAAGTCCAGTTCAAGTCCGCCGATCCTATGTGGGATAACATAAAGAAATTAGCTGCCTACTCTACTCCAAAATCCACTGCCATTCGGGAAACATTGGAGATCATTACAAACGATGAGGCCTGCAATGATAGCGTCTCGCTAGAATTACCACGAATTTGGAACCAATTCTTCAAATAATGAATGCCTTTTGTTTTCCTCCAAGGATTCCGCGTGCAATACGAACATGATGTCTCGTGTTTTTATTGAATAATTACGTTCGCATCTCTTCGTTTATTGTCAAGTCAACTCACCGCGTTCAATTTCTTGAAACGTTCTATTATCCAGTTTGCAGTTTGCTGTCTACCTTCCTTGAGAAAGCCATCTGGTTGATGTGCGAAAGCTTGGAAACCTTGATTTTATATACGCCAATAAATTCGGATAACTAGTACAGTTGTACTATCTTATAAAACAATTTAAAAATTGTTTTTATTTCCGAACATGAAGCACCAACAATAAATGTTAACATGGGGTTCTTCATCGAATTATGTTTTGTAGATATTTGGCTGAGATGTATAAGTCCTCCATGTTGTCGGGTTAACTTCCACAGCTTTCTTCATAGCCAAGTTCCATAGGCGTTACATTCGGATGAACTTCCATGGTGTGAAACACTTCTTTCCATACAACATTGCGGGTGTGACATGGATTCTCTGGTGGTAGCAGCACTTTCAAACTGTTTCGCCTCTTGACGCGGGAAAAGGCAACGTACATCATTCCATGCATGAAGACTGATATCCGGAGATCGACGCCAACGAACTCGAAGATTTGGCCTTGGGCTTTGGGCACGGTCATCCATTCGATGCGGTCGCGTTCCACTCGAATGTAAGTATCGACGAGATACTGCTGGAAAAGTCGACCACCAAAATGCAAGGCTTTGAATTTGTTTTGACTGAAATCGGGATCCATTATTGCTGTTTCTGGAGAATGCGCTTGGCGAGTCTGGGTCGAAAAGCGATTCAGGGTTGCGCAAATTCAAGTCGCGTGAGGTGCCGACGGGTCGCATAAGGTGTTGTTTGTAGTTTCAGATCCACGGAGTAGCCGAACGTTAATTTTGCGTAGAACAGCGGGTAAATGAAGGGCTCAACGCGTTTGTCGGTATTCCTCAAAGTGACGATCTTTTTGCCTCTCTAATGCACCACAACTTCATTATCCAGAAAGCTTTGATCGGCGTTAGGCGTGAGGACGACACATACTTCATTGAAAAAAGGAACGTTGAATCTTCTGTAGTCGGCACCTACAAGCATTGTAAACAGGAGCCAAACATGCGGAGGCGTCATTCCTTCTGCAGCTGCACGCTGGTTCCCTTCTTCCACTTCTCGCATCATCATGAAGGATTGCGCGAAATCGTTCTGTGATCGAATAATTTTCTCTAGTAATTCCACTAAAGCTCGGCTGATTCCACAGTTGAGAAAATGTTCGAGTCGCTCGGCAACACTATCGTCGGAATCCAGGAAGTACATTTGGCCATATTGAGGTCGTTCGAATTCCCCTTTGGTGTTCTGCGTCGGATGAGCTGCCATATTCATTTTGTGGTAAACTTGTCCGCCAGCGATGAAGCTGTAGGTACCATGGCTGTTGATGGTTCGATCGTCGTCTACGTTGAATGAAGCTAGAGCGAAACATGCGTTCAAATTTCGGATCCTTTAATGGAATTCTTCGGCGAACGGATGACGTCGTAAAAATGCCGCAATAATTCATTCGGAAATTGCGGTGGTTCCAGCTGAATTCGGCCATGCAAGCAGCAGTCTCCAAAGGAGTCGCGGTTAATTTGGTTGCATACACGCTCTTCGGGGAAATGGACAGCTCCACAGTGAATGCACGCGACGTTGAAAGGTTCCAAGCTTTGGTAGGTCACATCGGCGTTAACAGCACACTTGTACGTCGGCAATGGATTCTGTTTCAAGGCTCTTCGGCGTCTAGCATCACGACGGCGTTGTTCTCCCAAGCGCTGGTCACGCCGTTCTTTGGTTTCGTTGGTTAGACGTTCAGTTGCACGTTCTCTCATGTCTTCCAGTCGCATACCACGTTCACCCGCGGTTTCGCCTGCGATACTCTGTGATGTACGACATCGTTGTTCTTCCAACCGCTGGTTACGTCTTTCATTGGTTTCGTTGGCTAGTCGTTCAGTTGCACGTTGTCGCAAGTGTTCCAGTCGCTGAACATGTTCATCCGCGGTTTCGGTTGCGATTCGCTTTGATGAACGACTTCGTAGTTCTTCCAAGCGCTGGTTGCGTTCTTCGGATGATTCAGCTGCGATTCGCTGTCTATTTATTCGCCGCATTTGAGCGAGGTTTTCTTCCGATATAGATTCGTTGAGGGTTATAATAACGTCGGACACTATTTCCATGCTCCTCGTCTTAGCTGCTCGGAATGGTCTTTTTGTAAGCTGATCTTCCAATGGAAGGTCATATGTTTCGAGACTGGAATGTGATCGGAAACCATCGGCTCTTGAATGTCCAAGCTGTTCTATACTTACTTCTTCCGCTTGTTCTTGTTCCAACAGTGCCGTATTCTTCTTATTAAAGTTGAAACGTCGACGTTTCTTAGGGGTCGACAAGCCATATTTTTTTATATTGTTTTACCATCCACGTGACACTGTTAATAGTAATTAATTAAAATGAACTACTCATATTTTAGCACAGCGGATACGTTCATCATCAAGTGACTATTCAAAAATGTAACAAAAAAAAAATGCTGTATTAACAGTTTACGTGTTGAAGGAAAAAACACACGAAATCAGCGTTCCGCTGCTTATGCTGTATTACGCATCAATTCCAAGCAGCTGGCACAACTCACTTTTTGTTCTAGAAGAAAATAAAAGTAATACGTAATACGCACACAGCGCGTGACGTAATGAGGCAGTGGCGTGACCGCGCGCCAACATCTTAATCGCGAGAGTGTGACGTCTTAAGATTTCTAAACATGGGAAACATTAATAAGACGACGCCATGACACTAAAGACGTGGCAACTCGGGGTGGTTATTTAACCCACTAAACAAATTTTTCCAAAGTCGAGATCAAGCTAAATCGATTTCTAGTACCAGAAAACAGTAGGTTAGCCACTTTCGTCAAAATCCTTAGAGCCGTTTTCAAAATAAAATTTACATATATACAAGAATTGCTCCTTTAATAGGATATATATATATATATCATCATCATCATCATCATTGTCAACCATTATCAATCCACTGCTGGACGAAGGTCTCCCCAAGTTTCCTCCACAACGGTCTGTCTTGTGCCAGTCTCCTCCATGTCACCCCTGCATACTTTCGAATTTCATCCACCCATCTCCCATGTGGTCTTCTTCTGGGTCTTTTCCTGTCCCTTGGAATCCAATCTAAAATTTCGGCTGTCCATCGATGATCTGTCCTTCTGGCAGTATGTCCAGCCCATTGCCATTTCAGGGATTTAACTCTGATCATGATGTCTTCCACTCTTGTCATTTTTCGGATCCACGAGTTCCTCTTCTTATCTCTCCTGGTTACACCAAGCATGCACCTCTCCATGCTACTTTGAGTTGTCTGCAGCCTTTGTATGTCTCTTTTAGTTAAGGTCCACGTCTCTGCACCATACGCAAGCACTGGAAGGATGCATTGATCAAACACTTTTCTTTTAAGACATAATGGCATATTGCTCTTGAAAATTATGCTGTTTCTTCCAAAAGCTCTCCAGGCAAGTTTTGTACGCCGATTAATTTCTTCACCAATGTGACCCTCACTTGATATCTGCTGTCCAAGATAAACGTACGTGTCTGTTATCTCCAGCTTTTCTCCATCAATCGATAAATCTTCATTTCTTGTAAAAGCATTGAACATCACTTTTGTCTTCTGAAAGTTCATTTTTAATCCCACTTCTTTACTCTTGTCAGCAAGTTCCTGGATCATACTCTGCAGCTCTGATGGGGTAGTTGCAAAAATTACTACGTCATCAGCAAAACGAAGGTGGGTTAGATAATCTCCATTAATCTTTATCCCCTTGTTTTCCCAGCTCAGCGACTGAAAAACACCCTCCAATGTGGCATTAAAGAGCTTCGGAGATATGGTGTCACCTTGTCTCACTCCCTTTCCAATTTTTACGTGTGTTGTATTTTCAAACAGCCTAATCTTTGCACTTGCATTTTCATAGATGTTATTAATAATATTAATGTATGCATCTTCAATACCGCAGGTTTTCAGAGCCATTGTAACTGCTGATGGTTTCACCGAATCAAAGGCTTTTTCATAATCGATAAAAGCCATGCACAATGGAAGTTCATATTCCCTCGCTCTTTCAATTAGTTCTCTCAGCACGTGGATATGATCTATTGTGCTGTAGCCACTCCTGAATCCAGCTTGTTCTCTCGGTTGAGCCATGTCCAGTGTTACCTTCAAGCGGTGTGAAAGAACTTTAGTGAAGATTTTATAAACTACTGATAGGAGGCTGATAGGTCTGTAGTTTCCGAGATCCTCAATGTCACCTTTCTTATGTAGCAGGATCATTGTAGCGGTGTTCCAATCCTCAGGAATCTTTCCTTCATTAAGGCATCGAGTGAAAATTTGGGCGAGTACTGTTTCGATTTCTCCACTTGCTTCTTGTATGATGTCCACAGTAATTCCATCTTCTCCTGGAGCTTTTCCTCGCTTCATGTTCTTGATTGCATGTGCAACTTCTGCTGGAAGGACTGGAGGAACTCTGGTACTGGTATCTTTCATGATGTCTGGAGTGCATGTATCATCCCTTTCATATAATTTGGAGTAGAAATCTTTCACTCTTGTCAAAATTTCGCCTCTATTTCTTGTTACAGAACCATCTTCTTTTCTCAGTGCCATAATCTGTTTTCTTCCCTTACTGAGATGTCCCTTTGCTATCTTTAGGCTTTGGTTGTTTTCAATTGCTTTCCTCACTAGTTCACAGTTGAATTTCCTTACATCTTCAGTGATACTTTTTCTTACTGTCTTGCATAGCTCTATATATTCCACTTTGGAAGTCACATCTTCTTTAGTTGTCCTCATCTCTCTTCTTTTTTGCATCAACATTTTGGTTTTTCCTGATAATTTGTTCACATGCAACTTGTTCTTAGACCCAGCTAACTTTGTTGCTGTTTCCATAAGAGCTTTGGTTACTTTTCTGTTAACTTCAGAGATGTCCACTTCTTCCGATGTTAGGCCTTCTAAAGCAGAGAACCTGTTCTTCAGTTCTAACTTGAAGGTATTATGGTGTTTTTTAAGGTTGGTTATGTCAAAAGATTTTGTTTGTCTTATGAGCTTGCCACGTTCAAGTTTAGTGTTGAGGTGCATCTTACATCTCACCAATCTATGGTCACTATATATATATATATATATATATATATATATATATATAAATTATTTTCCTTTGATACATGCCCATACCACTCTGCTACCGCGCAATGCAGCTGGAAAACAAGAGTGAATAGTACATATATTTATAAATAACCACAAGCAACACCTCCCGAACATGTACTCGTACATGACAACAAATGAACTCCAGACCACATCAAAAGAAAAAGGAAAACGAAAAACGTTACCCAGAAGTGACACTGCAAAATTATAAAATACCAATAATGAAATGTAAAACCAAAACAAATATAATATCAAATGGCTCCGAACCCCCGAACCACTCTTCAGGGAAAGACACCCGGGAGCCCGGAGCCAGTCGGGCTCGGGTTTCATGAGATAGCCTGATACCTAATTTTTAACAAAACTTTGGTTGCAACCGAATTTGGACTTGCAAAATTTATTGGCCATCTGCCTTTCCTACCCGAACGCTCAAAGTAACACAGCAATAGATATATAACTAAACGTAACACCACTGAAATATGTCAAATACACAATAATCTCTTACCTGTCTTTCCAATGGACAAAACATACTGAAACACAGAAATAAAGGACATACATACTGTATATAAATCCAAAATAAGCATAGCTCATGCTCTGCTCGTATGTATCCATTTCGTGTGAAATACGGTTAACTTGCCATATGAGATAAGGCCACGTCTACTCTCGAAACCAACTCAAGTAGATCCACTCAGCAATGGTATGTTCGCGATTTCATCGATATCTGTGCTTTTATATGCTGACCTTGGCAACGTACAATGGACGCTCCCTATCTTCTGATTCAAGGCTTCTTGAATTGGAAGAGGAACTACAAAGGATCAAGTGGGACATCGTGGGGCTAAGTGAGGTAAGGAGAAAAGGAGAAGATCTCATCGAACTGAAAAGTGGACATCTCTTCTACTATCGTGGGACTGATACTGGCAGAACTAGTGGTGTTGGATTTATAATAAACAAGAAACTGAAGGATAAAGTTGTAGAAGTTGAAAGTTCCTCTGACAGAGCTGCACGGCTTGTTATCCAACTCTCGAAAAGATACCAGGCTCAGATTATTCAAACTTATGCACCCACCACAAGTCATCCTGAAGAAGAAATTGAAGAATTTTATGAGGAAATTTGTCATCTAAATAATAAAGGTAAGCAGCACTTGAAAATAATTATGGGAGATTTCAATGCAAAAATAGGGCAACGGCAACAGAATGAAACTTCAGTAGGTAAATTCGGTCACGGCAACAGAAACCAGCGTGGAAATACTCTCGTTGAGTTTGCAGAGGCAGAAGGGTTTTTCATCTTGAACTCCTTTTTCAAGAAAAAGCCACACAGGAAATGGACATGGAGACATCCAAATGGGACGACAAGTGAAATTGATTTTATTATGTGTAACAAAAAATTCATCATAGAAGACTGCAGTGTGCTAAACAAGTTCAACACAGGTAGTGACCATAGATTGGTGAGATGTAAGATGCACCTCAACACTAAACTTGAACGTGGCAAGCTCATAAGACAAACAAAATCTATTGACATAACCAACCTTAAAAAACACCATAATACCTTCAAGTTGGAACTGAAGAACAGGTTCTCTGCTTTAGAAGGCCTAACATCGGAAGAAGTGGACATCTCTGAAGTTAACAGAAAAGTAACCAAAGCTCTTATGGAAACAGCAACAAAATTAGCTGGGTCTAAGAACAAGTTGCATGTAAATAAATTATCCGGAAAAACGAAAATGTTGATGCAAAAATGAAGAGAGATGAGGACAACTAAAGAAGATGTGACTTCCAAAGTGGAATTTATAGAGCTATGCAAGACAGTACGAAAAAGTATCATTGAAGACGTAAGAAAATTCAACTGTGAACTAGTGAGGAAAGCAATTGAAAACAACCAAAGCCTAAAGATAGCAAAGGGACATCTCAGTAAGGGAAGAAAACAGATTATGGCACTGAGAAAAGAAGATGGTTCTGTAACAAGAAATAGAGGCGAAATTTTGACAAGAGTGAAAGATTTCTACTCCAAATTATATGAAAGGGATGATACATGCACTCCAGACATCATGAAAGATACCAGTACCAGAGTTCCTCCAGTCCTTCCAGCAGAAGTTGCACATGCAATCAAGAACATGAAGCGGGGAAAAGCTCCAGGAGAAGATGGAATTACTGTAGACATCATACAAGAAGCAAGTGGAGAAATCGAAACAGTACTCGCCCAAATTTTCACTCGATGCCTTAATGAAGGAAAGATTCCTCAGGATTGGAACACCGCTACAATGATCCTGCTACATAAGAAAGGTGACATTGAGGATCTCGGAAACTACAGACCTATCAGCCTCCTATCAGTAGTTTATAAAATCTTCACTAAAGTTCTTTCACACCGCTTGAAGGTAACACTGGACATGGCCCAACCGAGAGAACAAGCTGGATTCAGGAGTGGCTACAGCACAATAGATCATATCCACGTGCTGAGAGAACTAATTGAAAGAGCGAGGGAATATGAACTTCCATTGTGCATGGCTTTTATCGATTATGAAAAAGCCTTTGATTCGGTGAAACCATCAGCAGTTACAATGGCTCTGAAATCCTGCGGTATTAAAGATGCATACATTAATATTATTAATAACATCTATGAAAATGCAAGTGCAAAGATTAGGCTGTTGGAAAATACAACACACATAAAAATTGGAAAGGGAGTGAGACAAGGTGACACTATATCTCCGAAGCTCTTTAATGCCACATTGGAGGGTGTTTTTCAGTCACTGAGCTGGGAAAACAAGGGGATAAAGATTAATGGATATTATCTAACCCACCTTCGTTTTGCTGATGACGTAGTCATTTTTGCAACTAGCCCATCAGAGCTGCAGAGTATGATCCAGGAACTTGCTGACAAGAGTAAAGAAGTGGGATTAAAAATGAACTTTCAGAAGACAAAAGTGATGTTCAATGCTTTTACAAGAAATGAAGATTTATCGATTGATGGAGAAAAGCTGGAGATAACAGACACGTACGTTTATCTTGGACAGCAGATATCAAGTGAGGGTCACATTGATGAAGAAATTAATCGGCGTACAAAACTTGCCTGGAGAGCTTTTGGAAGAAACAGCATAATTTTCAAGAGCAATATGCCATTATGTCTTAAAAGAAAAGTGTTTGATCAATGCATCCTTCCAGTGCTTACGTATGGTGCAGAGACGTGGACCTTAACTAAAAGAGACATACAAAGGCTGCAGACAACTCAAAGAAGCATGGAGAGGTGCATACTTGGTGTAACCAGGAGAGATAAGAAGAGGAACTCGTGGATCCGAAAAATGACAAGAGTGGAAGACATCATGATCAGAGTTAAATCCCTGAAATGGCAATGGGCTGGACATACTGCCAGAAGGACAGATCATCGATGGACAGCCGAAATTTTAGATTGGATTCCAAGGGACAGGAAAAGACCCAGAAGAAGACCACATGGGAGATGGGTGGATGAAATTCGAAAGTATGCAGGGGTGACATGGAGGAGACTGGCACAAGACAGACCGTTGTGGAGGAAACTTGGGGAGACCTTCGTCCAGCAGTGGATTGATAATGGTTGACAATGATGATGATGATGATACACTTTCAAACAGCCGAATCTTTGCACTTGCATTTTCATAGATGTTATTAATAATATTAATGCATGCATCTTCAATACCGCAGGTTTTCAGAGCCATTGTAACTGCTGATGGTTTCACCGAATCAAAGGCTTTTTCATAATCCATAAAAGCCATGCACAATGGAAGTTCATATTCCCTCGCTCTTTCAATTAGTTCTCTCAGTACGTGGATATGATCTATTGTGCTGTAGCCACTCCTGAATCCAGCTTGTTCTCTCGGTTGAGCCATGTCCAGTGTTACCTTCAAGCAGTGTGAAAGAACTTTAGTGAAGATTTTATAAACTACTGATAGGAGGCTGATAGGTCTGTAGTTTCCGAGATCCTCAATGTCACCTTTCTTATGTAGCAGGATCATTGTAGCGGTGTTCCAATCCTCAGGAATCTTTCCTTCATTTAGGCATCGAGTGAAAATTTGGGCGAGTACTGTTTCAATTTCTCCACTTGCTTCTTGTATGATGTCTACAGTAATTCCATCTTCTCCTGGAGCTTTTCCCCGCTTCATGTTCTTGATTGCATGTGCAACTTCTGCTGGAAGGACTGGAGGAACTCTGGTACTGGTATCTTTCATGATGTCTGGAGTGCATGTATCATCCCTTTCATATAATTTGGAGTAGAAATCTTTCACTCTTGTCAAAATTTCGCCTCTATTTCTTGTTACAGAACCATCTTCTTTTCTCAGTGCCATAATCTGTTTTCTTCCCTTACTGAGATGTCCCTTTGCTATCTTTAGGCTTTGGTTGTTTTCAATTGCTTTCCTCACTAGTTCACAGTTGAATTTTCTTACGTCTTAAATGATACTTTTTCGTACTGTCTTGCATAGCTCTATATATTCCACTTTGGAAGTCACATCTTCTTTAGTTGTCCTCATCTCTCTTCTTTTTTGCATCAACATTTTCGTTTTTCCTGATAATTTGTTTACATGCAACTTGTTCTTAGACCCAGCTAATTTTGTTGCTGTTTCCATAAGAGCTTTGGTTACTTTTCTGCTAACTTCAGAGATGTCCACTTCTTCCGATGTTAGGCCTTCTAAAGCAGAGAACCTGTTCTTCAGTTCCAACTTGAAGGTATTATGGTGTTTTTTAAGGTTGGTTATGTCAATAGATTTTGTTTGTCTTATGAGCTTGCCACGTTCAAGTTTGGTGTTGAGGTGCATCTTACATCTCACCAATCTATGGTCACTACCTGTGTTGAACTTGTTTAGCACATTGCAGTCTTCTATGACGAATTTTTTGTTACACATAATAAAATCAATTTCACTTGTCGTCCCATTTGGATGTCTCCATGTCCATTTCCTGTGTGGCTTTTTCTTGAAGAAGGAGTTCAAGATGAAAAACCCTTCTGCCTCTGCAAACTCAACGAGAGTATTTCCACGCTGGTTTCTGTTGCCGTGACCGAATTTACCTACTGAAGTTTCATTCTGTTGCCGTTGCCCTATTTTTGCATTGAAATCTCCCATAATTATCTTCAAGTGCTGCTTACCTTTATTATTTACATGACAAATTTCCTCATAAAATTCTTCAATTTCTTCTTCAGGATGACTTGTGGTGGGTGCATAAGTTTGAATAATCTGAGCCTGGTATCTTTTCGAGAGTTGGATAACAAGCCGTGCAGCTATGTCAGAGGAACTTTCAACTTCTACAACTTTATCCTTCAGTTTCTTGTTTATTATAAATCCAACACCACTAGTTCTGCCAGTATCTGTCCCACGATAGTAGAAGAGATGTCCACTTTTCAGTTCGATGAGATCTTCTCCTTTTCTCCTTACCTCACTTAGCCCCACGATGTCCCACTTGATCCTTTGTAGTTCCTCTTCCAATTCAAGAAGCCTTGAATCAGAAGATAGGGAGCGTCCGTTGTACGTAGCCAAGGTCAACATCAGATGGCAGCCTAGTCCGGTCCTCCGGGGTTTCTTAGCACCCTCTGCCTTCATGTCGCACTGGCCGCTGCCTTGGCCAGGTACATTCCAGCTGCCGGAGACTGAGGGCCAAGATTTAAGTTGTGGAATCATTTTGGAGGGGTTTGGCCATAACTCACCACGCTGGCCAAGCGGGTTGGTGAGTGTGGGATAGAATTTCCTCTAATCCCGATGGTATAGTTATACCGCTATTGGCGGTCGTCAGAGCCCCTTTAGTGGGAACAGGATGTACCACGAGAAGGCGGGGTTGACATTTGTCAAGGAGAGGCTGTGATGTTACGCATCACCTGACCTTACATCCCATAAAAATTGGAAAGGGAGTGAGACAAGGTGACACCATATCTCCGAACCTCTTTAATGCCACATTGGAGGGTGTTTTTCAGTCGCTGAGCTGGGAAAACAAAGGGATAAAGATTAATGGAGATTATCTAACCCACCTTCGTTTTGCTGATGACGTAGTCATTTTTGCAACTACCCCATCAGAGCTGCAGAGTATGATCCAGGAACTTGCTGACAAGAGTAAAGAAGTGGGATTAAAAATGAACTTTCAGAAGACAAAGTGATGTTCAATGCTTTTACAAGAAATGAAGATTTATTGATTGATGGGGAAAAGCTGGAGATAACAGACAAGTACGTTTATCTTGGACAGCAGATATCAAGTGAGGGTCTCATTGATGAAGAAATTAATCTGCGTACAAAACTTGCCTGGAGAGCTTTTGGAAGAAACAGCATAATTTTCAAGAGCAATATGCCATTACGTCTTAAAAGAAAAGTGTTTGATCAATGCATCCTTCCAGTGCTTACGTATGGTGCAGAGACGTGGACCTTAACTAAAAGAGATATACAAAGACTGCAGACAACTCAAAGTAGCATGGAGAGGTGCATGCTTCGTGTAACCAGGAGAGATAAGAAGAGGAACTCGTGGATCCGAAAAATGACAAGAGTGGAAGACATCATGATCAGAGTTAAATCCCTGAAATGGCAATGGGCTGGACATACTGCCAGAAGGACAGATCATCGATGGACAGCCGAAATTTTAGATTGGATTCCAAGGGACAGGAAAAGACCCAGAAGAAGACCACATGGGAGATGGGTGGATGAAATTCGAAAGTATGCAGGGGTGACATGGAGGAGACTGGCACAAGACAGACCGTTGTGTAGGAAACTTGGGGAGACCTTCGTCCAGCAGTGGATTGATAATGGTTGACAATGATGATGATGATGATATATACACTGGCGGAAAGTGAAAAAAGAACACCAAGAAGGAATTGGCGGACGATCATGAAATTTACATATGTTAATAGGGTCGAGTTTACGTAGGTGTGATGTTAATTTCGGGAAAAACCGGTGAGCGCTTACGCCACAGCACGGCATAATATATGCAAATTATCGTCGGTGGTATTTAAGGAGTACGGCGAAGTGAGTGTAATCAGTCGTCGGCGTACGGACACGTGCGAAGACCCTGAAAAAGCTGTAATGCCTGGACATGGAAGACGTGTACGATTTCAGCAGTTATCGGACTTTGAGCGAGGTCGTCTAGTCGGACTCCGCGAGGCCGGGTGGTCGGATCGTCGTATTGAGGAGCGAATTAGACCGGAAGTATCGGTGGTGGTACGATGGTGGCGTAGATGGTCCGATTAACATTCCCACACGAGAAGACGTGGAACTGGGAGTCACGACGGACTGATGAGCGGACCGATCGACGCATAAGAAGAGCGGCGTTGTCAAGCAGAACATCCACTGCGACGCAAATCCGAGCTGCCGCTGCACCTGAGGTGACATGGCAAAATACAGCTGTATTTGCTGGTAAACTGAAAAATAACATTTCCATGTAACATGGTTAGTACGAGGTTGAACCGCCATGACACGACGTGTGGAATCTTGCATTGCCCTCCATGGTGGCCATATCCCGTATTGACATCTTACGCCGGAACGCCTGCGGACGGTAATTGCATTTTTTTCACGTTTACGTATTCTGCACAAAATGGCCTGTATGTCCCTTGAACACGTTCCAAAGCCTTCTGGATTTCAGAGCACAATAAACAATTAATTTTCGTTACAGTTTTTTGTGAATTCCGACAGAGGTCGCCATAGGATATCGTGTGGTTGCTTTCAAAAATTCAAGCTATGTCTGGGAGTGGGTTCGGCAGCTGTTGGTATGTTTTTGCAAAATATGGAGGAGAAGTGTCAAGATCGAAGTTTAGATTTATTGGAGTTTAATGGAGTTGTAGGGTTAAAAGTTATTTCATTTCAGGTAAGTTTTTGTATTTCAGTTCTGTGTTGTTGGTTCAGGTAGGGAAGACCAGGTGTATAACACTAAATTAAAAAAGTTTAACCCTTGTTTCGGAAATCACATATTTCAAAGACACCTGCATCAAACCTGAACCAGGGTTCTCCCGGTGCCCGACCCTAAGTGTTTAAAATTATTATTATTGTTGTTATTATTATTATTATTTTTTTTTGTATGTGAATTGTGAGCGTTTTGATTTTAGTTTGCGTGTGTTATTTTAGTGGATTTAGGGATTTCTACCGGAAGTTCTTGGTTGAAGGTGTAGAAAGTTTGACATATACTCCACCAGTGGTTCTTGCTGCAGTGCGCAGTTCCCGGATGAGTGGGACAACTTTGTAGTACACCTTTAAAATATTTTATATATATATATACATATATATATATATATATATTTTATATATGTAAAAGAATATTAACATACAAGCAATCTACCCCCATAAACAAACAAATAGGGCCAAAAGCCTCCAGATAAAAAAAAAAAAAAACAGCAACTGTGGAGTGATTAACATTATACCGTATTACATGAGCGAAATATAAAGGGATAATATTATATTACATGAGTGAAAATTTAACTCTCCTATGCTATATATATATATATATATAATAATATATATATATAATGCTGACCTTGGCTACGTATAATGGACGCTCCCTGTCTTCTGATTCAAGGCTTCTTGAATTGGAAGAGGAACTACAAAGGATCAAGTGGGACATCGTCGGGCTAAGTGAGGTAAGGAGAAAAGGAGAAGATCTCATTGAACTGAAAAGTGGACATCTCTTCTACTATCGTGGGACAGATACTGGCAGAACTAGTGGTGTTGGATTTATAATAAACAAGAAACTGAAGGATAAAGTTGTAGAAATTGAAAGTTCATCTGACAGAGCTGCACGACTCGTTATCCAACTATCGAGAAGATACCAGGCTCAGATTATTCAAACTTATGCACACACCACAAGTCATCCTGAAGAAGAAATTGAAGAATTGTATGAGGAAATTCGTCATCTAAATAATAAAGGTAAGCAGCACTTGAAGATAATTATGGGAGATTTCAATGCAAAAATAGGGCAACGGCAACAGAATGAAACTGCAGTAGGTAAATTCGGTCACGGCAACAGAAACCAGCGTGGAAATACTCTCGTTGAGTTTGCAGAGACAGAAGGGTTTTTCATCTTGAACTCCTTTTTCAAGAAAAAGTCGCACAGGAAATGGACATGGAGACATCCAAAAGGGACGACAAGTGAAATTGATTTTATTATGTGTAACAAAAAATTCGTCATAGAAGACTGCAGTGTGCTAAACAAGTTCAACACAAGTAGTGACCATAGATTGGTGAGATGTAAGATGCACTTCAACACTAAACTCGAACGTGGCATGCTCATAAGACAAACAAAATGTATTGACATAACCAACCTTAAAAAACACCATAATACCTTCAAGTTGGAACTGAAGAACAGATTCTCTGCTTTAGAAGGCCTAACATCGGAAGAAGCGGATATTTCTGATGTTAACAGAAAAGTAACCAAAGCTCTTATGGAAACAGCAACAAAATTAGCTGGGTCTAAGAACAAGTTGCATGTGAACAAATTATCAGGAAAAACCAAAATGTTGATGCAAAAAAGAAGAGACATGAGGACAACTAAAGAAGATGTGACTTCCAAAGTGGAATACATAGAGCTATGCAAGACAGTACGAAAAAGTATCACTGAAGACGTAAGGAAATTCAACTGTGAACTAGTGAGGAAAGCAATTGAAAACAACCAAAGCCTAAAGATAGCAAAGGGACATCTCAGTAAGGGAAGAAAACAGATTATGGCACTGAGAAAAGAAGATGGTTCTGTGACAAGAAATAGAGGCGAAATTTTGATAAGAGTGAAAGATTTCTACTCCAAGTTATATGAAAGGGATGATACATGTACTCCAGACATCATGGAAGGTACCAGTACTAGAGTTCTTTCAGTCCTCCCAGCAGAAGTTGCACATGCAATCAAGAACATGAAGCGGGGAAAAGCTCCAGGAGAAGATGGAATTACTGTAGACATCATACAAGAAGCAAGTGGAGAAATCGAAACAGTACTCGCCCAAATTTTCACTCGATGCCTTAATGAAGGGAAGATTCCTGAGGATTGGAACAACGCTACAATGATCCTGCCACATAAAAAAGGTGGCATTGAGGATCTCGGGAACTACAGACCTATCAGCCTCCTATCAGTGGTTTATAAAATCTTCACTAAAGTTCTTTCACACCGTTTGAAGGTAACACTGGACATGGCTCAACCGAGAGAACAAGCTGGATTCAGGAGTGGCTACAACACAATAGATCATATCCACGTACTGAGAGAACTAATTGAAAGAGCGAGGGAATATGAACTTTCATTGTGCATGGCTTTTATCGATTATGAAAAAGCCTTTGATTCGGTGAAACCATCAGCAGTTACAATGGCTCTGAAATCCTGCGGTATTAAAGATGCATACATTAATATTATTAATAACATCTATGAACATGCAAGTGCAAAGATTCGGCTGTTTGAAAATACAACACACATAAAAATTGGAAAGGGAGTGAGACAAGGTGACACCATATCTCCGAAGCTCTTTAACGCCACATTGGAAAATGTCTTTCAATCACTGAACTGGGAAAACAAAGGGATAAAGATTAATGGAGATTATCTAACCCACCTTCGTTTTGCTGATGACATAATCATTTTTGCAACTACCCCATCAGAGCTGCAGAGTATGATCCAAGAACTTGCTGACAAGAGTAAAGAAGTGATATTAAAAATGAATTTTCAGAAGACAAAAGTGATTTTCAATGCTTTTACACGAAATGAAGATTTATCGATTGATGGAGAAAAGCTGGAGATAACAGACAAGTACGCTTATCTTGGACAGCAGTTATCAAGTGAGGGTCACATTGATGAAGAAATTAATCGTCGTACAAAACTTTCCTGGAGAGCTTTTGGAAGAAACAGCATAATTTTCAAGAGCAATATGCCATTATGTGTTAAAAGAAAAGTGTTTGATCAATGCATCCTTCCAGTGCTTACGTATGGTGCAGAGACGTGGACCTTAACTAAAAGAGACATACAAAGGCTGCAGACAACTCAAAGTAGCATGGAGAGGTGCATGCTTGGTGTAACCAGGAGAGATAAGAAGAGAAACTCGTGGGTCCGAAAAATGACAAGAGTGGAAAACATCATGATCAGAGTTAAATCCCTGAAATGGCAATGGGCTGGACATACTGCCAGAAGGACAGATCATCGATGGACAGCCGAAATTTTAGATTGGATTCCAAGGGACAGGAAAAGACCCAGAAGAAGACCACATGGGAGATGGGTGGATGGAATTCGAAAGTATGCGGGAGTGACATGGAGGAGACTGGCACAAGACAGACCGTTGTTGAGGAAACGTGGGGAGACCTTCGTCCAGCAGTGGATTGATAAAGGTTGACAATGATGATGATAATTGCTTCTAAATGTCTGATTGAAAAAATTATTTCTTCCTTTTGAAACCATTTATAACAAGGAATATTTTAGGTATTGTTTCATTTTCAAGTGATGCATAGTTTTCCCGCTACTGGGCGTAAAGTTAAATCGCGATTTCAGCGATATCTATGCTTTTAAAAGCCCTTTTTAAAAATTTCTTTTTACTTCGGATAAGGCTCATGGAAAAAAAATGTTCTGCATATAATTTTCTAACTTTTGGTAAATAATGGTTTTGCCACTAGGTGGTGTAAGAGTATATGTCTGATTCTGATGTATTTGCAGCAATATTTGTGCTTCTGAAAAATTCCTTTGCGGTCAGATACCGCTCACCACGACAATCCTTTTGAGAATACTTTCTGCTTAAAATAATGCGCAGTGTTTCCACCACGGGCCATAGATATGTATCTTATTTTTGTCCATACAGGAATGACTTCGCATATACTCTTGGATTTTTTATGGTGCACAGTTCAGAGTTCATTTCTATCCTGAACATCCTACTGAAAAAGTTCTTGTACCTTAATAAATTTATTCATTAGCTGTGGTAAACATGACCATTAACCTCTTTAAGTAATGCAAAATTTCCCTACTGGTATATGTGAAATCTTTTCTCATTTTTCTGGTCCAAGATGTCATATTTGGAAAATTATTTTTCTATTATATAGGTTTTGACATAAAAAAAAAAAAACATTTTGTGCCTATTTTCTACTTTTCCATAGCTCTTAATTCTTCCTCCAGAAGGCGTTAGTGTACATTTCTATATGAAAAAGTATCTCCAATGCAGAAAATTGTTTTTTTTTATTATTAAATAATAAGAAAAGCTTCATTTTAAAAGATATTTTTTGCCCATTTTCTTTCATAAATAATGTACAGCTTTCCTGCTTGGGAGCTTGAAGTTATGTCTCGTTTTTCTCCATATATCTCAGTACCGAAAAAAAAATAAATGAGGATAAATTTATTAAGGTATATTACCTCTCAAACGTTTGATGTATACACTAGATCATCGTCAGGAGTTCTTGTGTCTTCCACAGGTCTGGCGAAAGACATGATCCCCAGTCCTGTGGAAGTAGTAAGATGCTAGAACTCCTGACGATGATGTTGTGCACAGATGAAAAATTTGAGAGGTAATGTACCTTAATAAATGGAGGACGAAAGCGTAAACAAAGCCCAAATCTTTCCTTGAACAACGTATTTGCTCGTGTTGCCGAAGCTACTTGGCTATCCATGAGAACTGTGAAAAGGATAAAAAAACAATCTTTAGAGAGAGATTTTAGTACTCCCGGGAAAAAAGGCAGAGAATCGCTACAAAACGGGATTTAGACGACTTCGACAGATCTGTAATTCGAAGAACTATACACGACATGTATTTTAATAAGATCATTCCCACACTATCCAGTTTAAGAACAAAATTAAGCGAAGAGAAGGGCATTGGTGTCGGAAGGACTACGCTGAATAAAATGTTGGGCGATCTAGGTTTTAAATGGAAAAGATGGAATGGGAGGAAATTTTTGATGCAGCGACCGGAAATCGTAGCAAAAAGACGAGAATTTTTGAAGGAAATGAGACGAAATGCGGATTGCCAAATGCTAGGCCAGTGACATACCAAGATGAGACCTGGATTGACAGAAGCCACTGTACTCCCAAAGGATGGCAAGAGTTTTCCGGTAATCAAACTACCTGTTTGAGTTTGAAAGTGTCGGCCTCGAAAGGAACCAAATTCATCATTTGCCATGCTGGTTCAAAGGACGGTTTTGCTGAAGGAACCTCTCTTTTCTTCAGATCCAGGAAAGTGACTGGCGATTACCATGACGAAATGAAGGCTGAAACCTTTTCAAAGTGGTTCCAAGAACAACTACTTGTAAATCTAACGGCCAACTCCATAATTGTACTGGATAATGCTCCCTATCACTCGATGCTCATAGAGAAAGCTCCGACATCAAGTTGGCGGAAACAGCAAATCGCCGCCGAATATCTGGAGAAGCATCACATTTCCTTCGAAAAAGAAATGCTCAAAGCGGAACTGCTACAACTTGCCCACAAGTCAAAACAACCTAAGCGTTATGTCATTGATGAAATTGCGGAGGAACACGGGCATCGAGTTTTGAGGCTTCCACCTTATCACTGCGACCTCAACCCAATAGAATTCATATGGGCAGATGCTAAAGGCTACGTTAGCCGAAATAACGCAACATTCGAACGAAGGAATTGAAAAGTTATGGAAGGAAGCTATAACAAGGATCACGGCAGCCAAATGGAGCTCATGCGTTGAGCACGTAAAAAAAAAAAAGAAAACAACTACTGGATCAGCGATAGAATCATTGATGAAATATTGGATAGCCCGGTGGAGAATTTGAACATCAGAATTGGTGGTAGCAGTGACAGTGAATCCACTGAAGACGAGTTAACCAATGAATATGAAATTGAAGGAATTCATCTGTTTGACTCTGATTAATTTTTCTCATGGCACTTCAGACTTCCCTCTGTATCGTATAAAGCAAACCATCTATCCTGTCTGTGGTTTTCCAGGGTTCCCACAGATGTAACGTGAATGCGAGGATACAGAAACTCTTGAAGTCGGCCCTGGACGCACTCTCCAATTTAAGCATTTTTTTTGCCCTTAGAATACTACATGATGAATAGTTAAACTTATCGTGACATTACCCAAGTATTAATAACCATAATTTAAAATACAAAGTAATAAATTATAACGCTGTTTAAAATACACTTGTCAAAAATTCCAAGCAGTGAAAATAACCGTTTAAACACACCCACATTACAAAAGTCGCCGTTTATCATATTCCAGTGAAAATATCCCATAGAGAAACACACAGTGCATTTGAAACACACACATCAATAAAAACAACGAGAATTTCAAACACACATCCAGAAATAAAAACTTTTAGACAGAAGCTCTCTCTCTCTCTCTCTCTCTCTCTCTGTTGTTTCCTACTCTCTCTTATTTTCTTTTGGGTTCACTGTACACCGCCACACAGGAAAACTGCCACACCGGAAAATTGCCACAAAGGAAAACTTCCACAAAGGAAAACTGCCACATGCTTTTCATCAAGGGGCCGGCCACAAATTGCTGTTCTTCCGAGGACTTGAACTTGACTTGAGGAGAACTGGACTTAAAGTCAAGTTCAAGTCCGTTGCTCCTATGTGGGATGACGTAAAGAAATTAGCTTCCTACTCCACCCCAAAATCTACCGCCATTCGCGAAACTTTGGAGATCATAACCAACAGCGTGTCGTGCAATGATCGCGTCTCACTGGAGTTGCCACGAGTTTGGAACCAGTTCTTCAAATAGTGACTGCCTCTTGGTTTTCCTTTCAGGATTCCGCGAGTTTGAAGTTGCCACGAGTTTGGAACCAGTTCTTCAAATAGTGACTGCCTCTTGGTTTTCCTTTCAGGATTCCGCGAGTTTGAAGTTGCCACGAGTTTGGAACCAGTTCTTCAAATAGTGACTGCTTCTTGGTTTTCCTTCCAGGATTCCGCGAGTTTGAAGTTGCCACGAGTTTGGAACCAGTTCTTCAAATAGTGACTGCTTCTTGGTTTTCCTTCCAGGATTCCGCGAGTTTGAAGTTGCCACGAGTTTGGAACCAGTTCTTCAAATAGTGACTGCCTCTTGGTTTTCCTTCCAGGATTCCGCGAGTTTGAAGTTGCCACGAGTTTGGAACCAGTTCTTCAAATAGTGACTGCTTCTTGGTTTTCCTTCCAGGATTCCTCGAGTTTGAAGTTGCCACGAGTTTGGAACCAGTTCTTCAAATAGTGACTGCCTCTTGGTTTTCCTTCCAGGATTCCGCGAGTTTGAAGTTGCCACGAGTTTGGAACCAGTTCTTCAAATAGTGACTGCCTCTTGGTTTTCCTTTCAGGATTCCGCGAGTTTGAAGTTGCCACGAGTTTGGAACCAGTTCTTCAAATAGTGACTGCCTCTTGGTTTTCCTTCCAGGATTCCGCGAGTTTGAAGTTGCCACGAGTTTGGAACCAGTTCTTCAAATAGTGACTGCTTCTTGGTTTTCCTTCCAGGATTCCTCGAGTTTGAAGTTGCCACGAGTTTGGAACCAGTTCTTCAAATAGTGACTGCCTCTTGGTTTTCCTTTCAGGATTCCGCGAGTTTGAAGTTGCCACGAGTTTGGAACCAGTTCTTCAAATAGTGACTGCCTCTTGGTTTTCCTTCCAGGATTCCGCGAGTTTGAAGTTGCCACGAGTTTGGAACCAGTTCTTCAAATAGTGACTGCCTCTTGGTTTTCCTTCCAGGATTCCGCGAGTTTGAAGTTGCCACGAGTTTGGAACCAGTTCTTCAAATAGTGACTGCCTCTTGGTTTTCCTTCCAGGATTCCGCGAGTTTGAAGTTGCCACGAGTTTGGAACCAGTTCTTCAAATAGTGACTGCCTCTTGGTTTTCCTTCCAGGATTCCGCGTGCCAAACCAGCATAATGCCTCGTGTCTTTGAATACCTGATTACGTTCACATCTATTCGTTATTGTCATGTCACCACGTTCAAATTGTTGAACCGTTCTATTATCCAGATTGCAGTTAGCCGTCTACCTTCCTTGAGAAAGCCATCTGGTTGAGAAAGCTTGGAAACTTTTATTTCTATTCTGTGCCAAGAAATTTCGGATCACTAGTATAGTTATAATATATAAATTTCGAGAAAACGTTCTATGTAAGCCAAGCGAGAAATACAGCATAATCCATGCTATGTTCAGAAAAAGACCCTAAGGTGAAACTTTTTAATAACGCTGCAATTTTACTTAAGCACTATATGTTTACATAACATGTCAAGTTTGTAATATTTTTCTTTTACTTAATTAACTCACAGGACTTACACCTTCGCATTTTTAACAGCTTTTAATCCGCCGGCTTCATATTCATAATGATTACGTATCAAATCAAGTCAATAGCATTGCGCTTTTACGTAGGCACCGAATATTAAAATCATAGGCCCCAGGCCGAGGCCCTTTTACCAGTTTTTATTCTATCAATGCCATATTCACAACGTTTACAGAGCAAATCAAGTTAATAATATTGGGCGTTTACTTAGGCACGAAATATTAATTTCTAGGCCCCAGGCCTAGGCCTTTTTATTTGTTTTTACCCCACGGATGTCATATTCACAACGTTTGCACATCAAATAAAGTTAATAATATTGCGCTTTTACTTAGGCACAAACTTTTAATTCAGAGGCCCTAGGCCTTTTACGGAGTTTGAAGAACTCAGTAACTTTCCGTGTCTTAAAAGTTTTAAAACAACTAATATTTTGTGACACAGAGAAAAAAGTTTTAAACCAGTAAACTTTTCTAGGGAATTACTAAAAAAAAAAAAAAAAAAAAGGAAAGTACGCTGAGAGTTTTTGCCGTCAGAAAAATATAGTTAGTATAGTAAGCAAAATACTTTTTAAAGAAAAAGCATTCACGACAGAAATTGTTAATTTAAAATTTTTGCATTTATACTATTACATCAACGTTTTCTGATTTTAGGACCCAAAATCCTTAACTTTTTGTTTTCGAAAAAGACAATTTCTAATATTTGAGTGCGCATTGCAATAGATGACGCACTGCAATATGTAAAATACGGTAATAACATTGACTGAAAGTGACTTTTCCACGGTGCTCCTTTAGAGAACAGCTTTCCGTGGCTCTTGGCTTGTCTCAGTTAAATGGGAGCTGATTTGGGGGTCTGGGGGTAGTTGGCACACGAGTGAGTGGACTGAGTACTTACTACCTCACCCCTCGGCGGCAGATAATGGACGATGGCCATCTCTGAATGAACGCGGAATACACAAACAGTGAAAATACATCATAAACGACATATCACGCTCATCATTTAAAAAGTGCTAAATGATCACACACCTTGATATAGTAGTCATCTTGCAAAGTCCGTAAAAGAAAAAAATCTTTTGTTACAAGAAAAACGATGACGCAAACGCACACATGTACAATTAAGTGGATGACAAAGTCATATGAACCGTAAATCGGTGTGTAACAAAATTTATTTTACTGTGCCATGCTTTCGCCTTCCAACGGGAGGCTTTTTCAAGGCGAACTTACACTAGAATAAAGATCCGTTTGGAGTTTAAAATCAAACAATAGCACGAGTATTATACATAAACATAATGCATTACAAACACGTGAACCTACATTGACTATAATTGCATGGTTCTATACTCACGTAAAACAAGGTATAACATGAATCGTCTGGTCACATGGAAGACATGAGCTTAATACGTAATTTCTTCAATGCAATCAACAGAGCACGCCGAAATATTGCCTTCGCTATAGAAGTAGAAAGAAATGGAAAAGTTGCCTTTCCTGGATCTTTTATTGTCCAGAAATCTTAGTCATTCATTGGATATTTAAGTGTACTATAAACCTACAGCTGTACCTAACATAATTCCACCCAACTCCTCATGTCCATGGTATTACAAAACTGCGGAGTTCAGATCATGGGTGCGGAGGGCTCTGAAAATATGCTCATCTGATAATTTAAGGAATCAGGAAATCCCCAACATATAAAAAAGGTGTTTTAGCAGGCTTTCGTGATTGTAAACTTCGCAACATATTAAAAAAAGTGAAAAGAAGCCTGTTAAAGGACAACACCAAGAAAACAACCATGCAGTCTGCAAGCAGCATTTGGTATTCTCGTTCTATTAGGGGTATGCAAACAAAAGTCTCGGCCGTTTTAAAGAGAAAGGAGACAGGAACAATTAGGAAACTAGTACACATTTATTCAACGAAATATTGGCGGTTAGCATCAATGACGTTTTGCCATTTTTTCAGGCAACAAATGAATGCCCCGGTGACAGAAGGACTCGGTCTTTTTTTTTTTTTTTTTTTTTGATTGGAGGTTTAATGACCACCGTGAGCAACTTAATGGGCTATATACGCCGTCCCTGATTTAGGGTCACTGGTTCCAGAGAAGGGAGAGAACGAATGCCGTAAGATAAACACAACATCCATGTCTCACCGCCGCCCCGGTGGCGCAGTAGTCTAAGCGATGGCCTCTGTTCATTCGTCCGAACGGCGTCCGGGTTCGAATCCCGTGAGGCATGGATGTTGTGTTTGTCTTACGGCAGTGGCTATCTCTCTCCCTTCCCTGGAACCAGTGATCCTAAATTAGGGCCGGGCGATCAGTTGCTCACGGTGGTCGTTAAACCTCCAATAAAAAAAAAGCCTCACCGGGATTCGAACACGGACCCCTTTCGGACGAATGATCAGAGGCCATCGCTTAGACCACTGCGCCACCAGGGCGGCGACTCGGGTTTCGAGCTGAAGAACACAGTGACGAAATTTTCCACCTGAAACTGCGGTGAACCTCTGTTGGGCTAGGGCATGCTGCATAGAGTGAAACAGATGAGAATCTGAGGGTGCAATGTCCGGGGGTAAGCCGGGTGAGGTAAAACCTCTCAGTGTAACTGTTCAAGGTTTCATTTCGTGGTGGCACCGACATGTGGTCTGGCATCGTGTGACAGGATGATTGGGCGGCGTCCTTTACCTATCCATGGGCATTTTTGCTCGACTACGGCGTTCAGTTTCATCAACTGGTCGCTATATCGTTGTGCAGTGATTGTTTCGCCCGGTTTCAAGAGTTCGAAGTACAGCACTGCATGCATATCCCACCACACACACAACAGCACATTTTACCCGTGAATATCCTGTTTTTGCAGAGGATTTTTATGCCTGGCTTGGATCAACCCAGGATCGCTTGCGTACGGGGTTGTCGCAATAGACCCATTTTTCATCCCCGGTGACAACCTTCCACAAGAAATTCTTCCCTTGAAACCTCTTCAGCAACGACGTGCAGATGCCCAATCGTTCACCAATATTACGCTCAGCTAAGGTATGCGGAAGCCACTAATCTTCTGGATCTTCCCCAAGGACTGTAGACGCTGTACCACCGTCGATTGGGCCACTTTCAAACGTTTCGCCAGTTGTGTGGTCGATTGTGGGGCATCCTCTTGCAACAGCGATTCCAGCTTTTCGTCTTCGAGTTCCTGCGGTCTACCTGCACGTGGTTTGTCTTCCAAGCTTAGATCACCTTTCTTGAACTTGGCAAACCATTCTCGACGCGTCTGCTCACCCATAACCGTTTCGTCATACACCTGACATATTGAACCTTATACTTCATTCGCACTTTTCCCTAAATTAAACACAAATAACAAACAGTGCCGCAAATGAACTTTTATCAACTGCCATGCTTGGCTTCATGTACAAACTAACAGAACGGGTCGCCGGCCGGTTAGACGTCTACAGCGCCCTCTAGCGGGGGCTGCGGAAATTTCTGCATACACCTAATATATCAGGAATTTACTGAAGAAGCATGGTGTCGAGGTAGCATTGAACCCACCAAAAGCTATTGGTAAGATTTTAACAAAGAATAATAAGAAAACAGACGTGGACTATACTGCAGGAGTGTATGCTATTCCATTAAAATTCCGGAATTCCTCCGTTAAGGTCCTACATTGGTATGACGAAAAGATCTTTATGTGCGCGACATAAAGAGCCTATGAGAGACATAAGAAAAGGAAAAGGAACGACTGCTTTAGTCAAAAAACGTAATTTACAACGCAGCGATTCCTATACGGACTGAAAAAAAAATAATGGCCCCATTCACCACTTAAAAGGGAACTATGATCAGGGAGTCCATTGAGATAGTCACAAGAAGCGACGTATGCAAGGATGGTATATCCATTGAGTTGCCATCACCGTGGAACTCAATTTTCCAGAGCCTTGTATGAAATTTGACTTTATGCTATATCTTGCTTTACGTGAGTATCGAACCATGCAATTAGTTAATGTAAGTTCACGTGTTTGTAATGTGTTGTGTTTATGTACAAAGGCTGTTCCATAAAAACTGAGAGTATTTTTTTTTGAGTTGGCTAACAGTGCGGAGGGGAAAAAATAACCACGCAGACAACTAACTGAATTAAGGAAGTATCTATGACAACAGTTATTGGCGTGGCAGACGATTCTGGTTTTGTTATTGCGCAGTTGTTTAAGATACGTCTGCATTTCGCCTTACAGCTATGGAGGTGAGTGATTCAGAGTTAAGAAGTGAAATGCGTTGCGCGATAAAATTTTGCTATCGTTTGGGTAAAACGGCTCCAGAAACAATTGCTTTAATTAAAAAAACTTACAAAGATAAATGTTTGGGTGAGTCAACGATTTTTAGATGGTGCCATGATTCCAAAAAAAAAAAAAAAAGGGGCGTTTGTCGGCAGAACTCGCTCCTAGGCCTGGTCGACCTGAGAGTGTTGTTACGGAGCGTATTGTTAACACTGTTTGGACAATCCTGCGAGAAGATAGACGAATGACGCGTGAAGACATGGCGGCGTCAACTAACATTTCAAAAACTTCGGCATCCGCTTTCTAAGCGACAAATTACTGCTGCATCGTGCGTGTTCCAGATGGGTATCTCATCACCTGACGAGAGAACAATTGTTAGCCAGAGTTCAGGTATATCATGAGTGGAAACAAATGATTGCAAAGGATCCAAACTTTCTAAACACAGTAATAACTGCCGATGAAACACGGGTCCACTATTTTGACCTCCAAAAGTGTCTGGAAACACACAGACTCGCCTCCTCCGAGAAAAGTCTGCTGAACCAAATCAGCTGGGAAGGTGATAGTGATAATCTTCTTTGATCATAAAGAAGCAGTCTACCAGCATACCGTTCCTCCACAAATTACTGTCAATGCTGAGTATTACTTTCAGTCTTGAATCATCTGCGACGACACATATCGATTAAGCGACCGGAACTGGTGGGCAAATGGACCCTACACCATGTTAACGCTAGCCCACATGTGGCTGCCTGTGTTCAACAGTTTCTTACGAAATGTAGTATTGAAATCATGCCACAGCCTGCCTACAGTCGTGACCTCGCCCCGTGTGATTTCTGTTTGTTTCCAACAATGAAGGAGAAGTTCCGTGGCGCAACATTCAACGCACATGCTGACGTTATCCAAGCTGTACAGGGGTCAAAACCGCTTCCACAAAAATGCCTTCGCCACATGCTTCGAAAAGTGGACTTAATGATGGGACCGTTGCATATCATCCGAGGGAAGATACTTTAAGAAAGAATAACATTTATTTTGCTGCACTTATATTTTTTCATTTTGTGTGATTTTACTCTCAGTTTTTATGGAACGGCCGTTGTATAATACTCGTGCTATTGTTTGATTTTAAATTCCAAACGAATCGTTGCCGCCCTGGTGGTGCAGTAGTATAAGCGTTGGCCTGTGACCATTCATCTGAGATGGGTCTGGGTTCGAATCCTGGTGAAGCATGGATGTTGTGTTTGTCTTATGGTGCTGGCTCTCTCTCCCTTCCCTGTAACCAGTGGCTCTAAATTAGGAACGGGCGACTGCTTATAGCCCATTGAGTTGCTCACGGTGGTCGTTAAACCTTCAACCAAAAAAAAAAAACGGATCATTATTCTAGTGTAAGTTTGCATTGAAAAAGTCTCCCGTTGGAAGGCGAAAGCTTAGCACAATAAAATAAATTTTGTTATACACTGATTTACGGATTATACTGTATGACTTCGTCATCTATTTAATTATTTAGCGATGTTCTTAACGTCTTTTGGATTGTTCCTTAAGATCCCTCACACACATGTAAAGTTAGAAGTGAATATCGGGTTCTTTGCTAATTAGGACAGTGTCACTATACAGCAAGCAGTGGTGGGAGAAACAATAATGCTGAATGCAGAGGTGTGCAAGGACAGGTTCTTGTCTTGTGTGGTAATAATTCAAAAGTGAAAGTTCAATTGTCAGCTTAATGTAATGTGCGTTCCATTCTTGCAGGTTCCACAATGCTTGATACATAGACTAAACATGCAACATTGTAACAGAACAGAAATTCCTGTGATACAGTAGCAAAACAGTAACGTCTAATAAGGAAACATCTCTGGCAGTAGCGTCAATGATTTTGTTTCCTCGGATCCCTATATGACTGAGAATCTAACAGTAACAGTCCATAAAACTATCTTTGTAATGGGCAAAGAAGATGTCGCACAAAGATGATGGAATGTTTTACAGAAATGTTTCCCTCAAAAGATGAAATTTTCTGCAAAACATTGAGACATTTCATATATATCATACCGCCCCGATGAGTTTTCAACTGTGCATGACGTAAAGTAAGTATCCCATGATGACCCACTTTAGAGAAATCTGTGAATATTAGTACAAAGTTTACAATGGAAGGGAATAGAGCTGCTGGTTTACTGATGCATAGATAGAGGTTGAAACTATGATGTCAAAGAGGTATCCACCTGAACACCAAGAAGGACACTAGGAGAAGGCGGCTCCTTAAAACCCCTAATCGGTCCAGTCAACTAGTCAGTTCCTGCATCTAATGCTGTTCAAATTGACGAGTATTCTCTCTATTAAAAACCACAACAGTTAGTCTAGTAGAATATTCAGCCAAAGTAGAAATGCAGTGACTTGCAGACGAAATTCCAGTTGCGATTCATATGCTTATATGTATATCTTATGCATCGGAGAGATACGGAATGCCATGGTGTCAGGCACCAGAGCACCGTTCGTCAGGCCGGTCACACAACACACATCCATAATCCAGTTTCAAGAATGATACACTCTTTGCAAAAGACAAAAAAAAAAAAAAAAAAAAACGAAGCACCCCGAGAAAGTCGTTTGATACTGATGAAACTCCGTATGCAAGTACCTTAGTCCCGAATTTGCAAATAGTTAAAAAAAATAATGACCAATAACTAAATTGTGGCCCGCCACAGCGCATAGGAACCGCGCATCGAGGAGGGTTTATCAAGAGCAAAGCTCGCGCGCACGGACAATTGTGACAGCGGATTGCGGTTGCATTAACCTCCATGGACTGTGAGGATGCTTCGACCTCGGATCCGTGCACAATACGAGCAGTTGAGCGAGTTTGAGAATGGTCGCATGATTAAGCTGAGAGCGGCAGGTTGTTCAAATTGTCGTATCGCCATGAATTTGGGTCGAAGCGACGCGGTAATTGGAAAATGTTGGCACCAAAAGTTCGAGGAGGACACAACCCAGCGGCGGCCGAGGGCAACAACAGAACGCAAAGATCGAGCGATTGTGAAAGCCGCACAAATAGAATCGAATTCTCAAACATCCATGGCCATGTTGTGGCGTCTGCAAGTACGGATGTGGCCATCAGAGCTGTTGCCAGATGATTTGCGGCATGAGAACTACATTCGACGAGGCCACTCCGCTGCCTACCAATGCATATATGTCTGGAGACGAGCCTGTCAGCCCACGGATCCTTCCTTGACAGTGGAACAGCACACCGCTCGCACGCCAGAGCCATTTCCTACGATAGCCGGACACCCTTGGAAGTCCTCCGCACCACCCTCACGGCTTAACGGTACGTCGACGACATTCTACGACCTGTTGTGTTGCTATTCCTGTCGCATCATCACCGAGCAATTTTTCAACAGGATAATTGCCAGCCACACACGGCACGGCTCTCCCATGCCTGCCTCTGTAATGTCGACACCCTTCTATGGCCAGCCTGATCGTCTGACCTCTCACCGATCGAACATGTTTGGGATATGATAGGACGCCCCATCCTGGAAAGTCTGCGAACTGGCCAGCAGTTTGGACATCATCTGGCATGATACATGCAAGGACAGTATCCGTGAACTGTATTAGTCTATGCCACGCCGAGTAACCGCTTGTATCTGAGCCAGAGGTGGCTCCACAATGTACTGACTTGTTCCACTCGTGTGGCTGTTTTATCCGAATAAATGGCCCAACTGCTCTGGAATTGCAATAATTTCCTTTCCCGTACATTGCACATACCAATTTTCATCTCAATTTCTTCTAGGTGCCTCGTTTTATTTTGTTTTTTTTTCGAATAGTGTATTTGGAGCAGTGGCACCTTATCTGCTTTCCAGGACATGGCCAGGAAAACCTTCAAAATGATCAAAGTCATGGTGGTGGGAATCTTCGAATGCTTCTCTTGTGCACGATCAACGGAAAGAGCCAAGAAAGAACTTTGTCTCTGGAAAAAGCGGTACTGTGGTAAAACCCAAATGGAGCTCAGGGCTTCGATGAAGGTCTCATTTGCGACAGAAATGTATGAAAGCTGTCTTTCGTACTGACGGAACAAAACATGATGGAAAAGCCATGGTTTTATTAACCGCATTGTGTAACTGCTGTTTGTGAGGCGCATATCTGAAGACGAGCATGAATATGCTGAACATCCTCCCCATAAAGAATGTTTGACACACTAAGTAGTTAGTGAAGGCCACTCCGTGGCACAGTGGTCTAAGCGATGGTTTCTGACCATTCGTCCGCGATGTGTCTGGGTTCGAATCCCGCTGAGGCATGGATGGTGTGTACGGTACTGGCTCTTCCTTCTTTGGAACCAGTGGCCCTAAAGTAGGAACGAGTGACTGCCTACAACCCATTGAGTTGCTCACGGTGGTCCTAAACCCCCAAACGAAAAAAAAAAGTTGATGAAGCATGTTATTGATGTGATAGATAAATAATATGGCAGATATGATGTAGCCTTCAGAGATATCTTGATCTTCATGTAGCTTTGTACTCGTGCAATTGCAAGTCTCGACCACTAAGAAAACCCAAACGAAGAAACCAGGATTTCCCATGCAGCTCACAGGCGTGAAGGTCACGGAAAGAATACCATGATTTCTCGGCACAAACGTCCCCCGAACGAATATATGAGAGTGAAGTAAATGGTTATAAGTTGAACGATGACGACAGAAGCCGCTTTACGAAGACGAAAGATAGAACTAACCGGTCGTCAACCACTTATTCCATAACTTGGCCCAGCTAATGAGTGCTTAATGAAGACCAGTATCTTAATAGAAGCTTTGATTCCTTGCCAGGCTTTAAAAAGGAAACATAAACACCCAATGCTAAATGTCTGGGAAGTGATATTCCCACCAAAGCCTGATGAACAGAAATTTGAATAGGTATTCGAGAGACGACTTTGACAACAGCCGCATCATGTGGACGTTACCATGCCTCAGATGTACCACCACGCTCATTTCCATCATTGTGAGGGGACTGTTAAATTACGGAAAGAACAGTTTTTGATAATCTACCTGTGTTTTTAAGTTACCGGGCTACTGGGCTCGTCATTTGAGCGACATCACGTTATGTGATTTTTTTTGTTTAATTTTACTGCCCTCTAATTTTAAAAAGACTTCCCAAACCCTTGCACTCAGAATGATGTCCAGGCCACTCTTTGCACCACGATCGGATTGAGATTGTTTCTGCAGAAACCGTCTTGTCGAGTGATTCACTCGAGCCACAGATGAGGCTGAAGATTTTCTTCTTGAAACTGGTCTGTATCAATGTCCTCTTTATATGTCTTCATGAGTTTTAAAGTAGATACCCGCACTTCTTGTCATCTGAAGTTGAAAAAAACAACAGCAAACATGCCTAATAAGTCTTAATAGACTTCTACTCTACTGTGAATTTCAGAGGTTAACATGTCACATATAATGTAAGCGGTTTCTGTGATGAAATGTTCTCCGCCTTGCACAACAACGTCGTTTTCTTTAGTCTCATCAAAATTTTTTTGCTTTTCTTCTGTCAACATTTTTCATCTTTAAATTTATGGTTGACGATCCAAGTTTTAGCGTCGGCTTCTATGGATTGAAAATTACTTCTCAAACTTATTATAAATGCTTTTAATGATTTTAGCGAATTCACAGCTTTCAAGAGATTCACTTTAGGATCCTGCAAGTTGTCGTTGCAATTAATCTTTGCAATACCATATTCAAAATTATGTTTAATATAGCTGCTTCATACCCCTGGAATATATTTACCAGCCCTTTCGCTTCTAATTGACATTCTGGTATATCATTTTCGCAAGATTTAACTTCCCTCAACGCGTTTTATATGTTCACAAAACTGTTCTTTAATGCCAATGTAGCTTCAGCTCTAGCTGATCACCTCATCATTAAAATGTCACTTGACCTTTTTAATGATAAGGAGGGAGATGCCAAACAAGCATCTAGAATATTCCAGCGTCTTGTTGACTTTGAAAAGAAGCTATACAAGGTGTCCACAAAGTAGAAATATCTCACTGCATTTGGTTGCTGAACTTCCAATTAAGTTTAGTGAGTAACTTGCACAAGGAATGTTAAGTGCAGTGGGATTATGGCTTCGTATTCTTGTCTGCATCCCTGTACAGAGCCTTTTCACCGACGTCATTTTTGATGTCACAGTTACTTCCGTATGGTTAAGAGAAAATTCGGCTGCTAAGGTTTCCATAGGATTAACATGGGGAAGAGATTTCTGGACCCTCTGTCACCCGATTGTTTGAAGTTTTAGAAATGGTTAAAAGTTCTGTGGCGTGTGTGTGCTTCTCAAAGTACGAATAAGCTAGTGGAATTTCCTTTCATCGCTTTCCAACGGAAGAAAAACGCCAGATTATGTGCAAAATAGCCGTAAATCGGAAGGCATGGTCGCCAGGCTGTATGACAAGATCTGCAGTAAACACTTCATTTCAGGTATCGTAAATCTGCATATTTTACTACGTTAATAGTCGAATTTATATCAGTACATTTTCTTGCTCACTCTTATGTATTATTTTCAAGTTTTTATTCTGTTTAAAATGCTCTGAATGCATGACGGATTGACTTTGCTGTCGAATCGGAAATTGTTAAGCTTTCGTGAACTTTCAAGATTTTGTACTGTTACTGATTTCTAAATACTGAAACAGATGCCTTTTTTTTCCGAACCGAAATTTAAGGATATACGTCCACATAGAATTAGAGGCTGCTGTCATACATTACTGTGTCGTCCGTTTTCCCGGATCTGCTTTTTTTTTCTGGTGAAAAACTAGTTCATTTTTCGGGACATGATAAGTCGGTATTATCTTTTTTACGCTTTCCAACCGTAGGTTGAAGAAGCGTATATGCTCCAGCTTTGTCCGTCCGTCCGCACGATAACTGGCGTAAAAATGGTTCCATTTCGATGAAATTTTAGTATGTGGTAGCGGACCACCTGATGACGAACCCTATTGAAAATGGGACAAATGGGGTCATGACGTAGGAGCGGGATCCTTCCATTGCCCTTATGCATCATAACTTGCGTAAATATGGTTCGATTTCAATGAAAGTTTACTATGTGTTAGGGGACCACCTGGGAACGAAACCTATTGAAAATGGGACAAATGGGGTCAAAGGTCACGACGTAGGAGCGGGATCCTTCCATTGCCCTTATGCGTCATAACTTGCGTAAATATAGTTCGATTTCAATGAAAGTTTACTATGTGGTAGGGGACCACCTGGGGACGAAACCTATTGAAAATGGGACAAATGGGGTCAAAGGTCACGACGTAGGGGCGGGATCCTTCCATTGCCCTTATGCGTCATAACTTGCGTAAATATAGTTCGATTTCAATGAAAGTTTACTATGTGGTAGGGGACCACCTGGGGACGAAACCTATTGAAAATGGGACAAATGGGGTCAAAGGTCACGACGTAGGAGCGGGATCCTTCCGTTGCCCTTATGCGTCATAACTTGCGTAAATATGGTTCGATTTCAATGAAATTTTACTATGTGGTAGGGGACAGTTTGGGGACGAATCTTATTCAAAATGGGTGAAGTGGGGTCAAAGGTCAGGACATAAGAGCGAGATGCATTCCATTGCCCTTATGCGTCATAACGTGCGTAAAAATGGTTCGATTTCGACGAAAGTTCAGTATGTGGTAGGGGATCACCTGGGGACGAACCCTATTGAATGTGGACGAAATGGGGTCAAAGGTCAGGACATAGGATTGAGATCCATTCCATCGCTCTTATCCCATATTATTAAGGTGGTCGTCAAGTAATTTTGCTTCCTATACTTCCAATGGAAAAACTTTTGTACACATTTCCTTCACAATTAATGTGTTCCGAAGGATGAAAATTTGAACATCGATTAAAATAACTTTATTATAACTTGGAATACTTAATATTTTCTAAAACATAACCATAATTATACTAAAAATCAATAACTTTTCCTTTGGTGGTGTTGAAACCAGAAAAAGGATGGCGCGACCTGTACTTTGATGACGTCAGTAGACAAACAAATGTTGGATTGCATAATTATGGTTATGTTTTAGAAAATATTAAGTATTCCAAGTTATAAAATGAAGATATTTTAATCGGTGTTCAAATTTTCATCCTTGTGAATGCATTAATTGTCCAGAAAAAAGATGGCGCGACCTGTATTTTCATGACGTCAGTAGACAAACAAATGTTGGATTGCATAACTATGGTTATGTTTTAGAAAATATTAAGTATTCCAAGTTATAAAATGAAGCTATTTTAATCGATGTTCAAATTTTCATCCTTGTGAACACATTAATTGTCCAGAAAAAGATGGCGCGGCCTGTATTTTCATGACGTCAGCAGACAAAAAAATGTTGGATTGCATAATTATGGTTATGTTTTAGAAAATATTAAGTATTCCAAGTGTAGTGTCATGGCGTCGCTCCATTAGATATTGGCGCGCGTTCATGCCATCTATCTCATTACGTCACGTGTTGTTTTTTGATACTATTAAAGTTTTATGACGTCACACCTTGCTAGCAGATGGTCGCGATTCCCATCTGCCTCATTACGTCACGCGTTGTGTGCGTATGTTCGTCCGCACGATAACTCGCGTAAAAATCGTTCGATTTCGATGAAATTTTAGTATGTGGTAGGGGAACACCTGCGAAGGAACCCTATTGAAAGTGAACGAAATGGGGTCAAAGGTCAGGACATAAGAGCAGGATCTATTCCACTGCTCTTATGCGTCATAACTAACGTAAAACAAGTTCGATTTCGATTAAATTTTAGTATGTGGTAGGAGACCACCTGGGGACAAACCCTATTGAAAATTGGCGAAATGGGGGTCAAAGGTCAGGACATAGGAATGGAATCACTTCCATCGCCATTATGAGTCATAACTTACGTAGAAATGTTTCGATTTGGATGAAATGTTGGTATGTTGTAGGGACCTGTCTGGGGACGAATCCTATTGAAAATGGGCGAAATCGGGTAAAGGTTAGGACATAGGAGCGGGATCTATTCCATAGCGCTTATGCATCATAACTTCCGTAAAATTGCTTCGATTACGACAAAACTTTATCATGTTATTTCGGAGATATACTGAACCAGTTCTGTTGAATATCATCCAAATGGATCAAAGGTCAGGGCACAGGCAGATTTATTCCACAGCAATTTTCGTCATAACTTGAGTAATAGCTTGAGTAATGATTTCTAGTATATTGGAAAGCGTATCATAATCAATGCATTGCATGATATTACTAACTTGTTTTTAATTGCAATACACACTGGAACCACCCATACACACTGGAACCAGTAAGAAATGTTACAACTTACTTTAGACCGGATAACAAATTTTTCGCTTTCAGTCTTCAGAATTAATACATTTCTAATCCACCCATTGATAAAATATTTATATGCATCAAGTCTTTTACAAGCTTTTAGAGTTTTTCCGGTGTAGCACGAAAAAATGCCTGTTAAATGGTTATAAATATCGTGATAGTTCAGATGAGGGAAATCCGTGGCAACACAAACTTCCAGACGATAAGAATATCTTTCAGATATGTCATATGGATCTTCTATGCCATTATTTTTAAGCTTTTCTTCGTAACGTTGCTTTTCCCACCACATTAAGATGGCAAACTTTGTCAGAAAGCACAGTTTTTTAACTCTATTTACAGCAGCAGCAGCAGCCATTGAAAAGCATGGAAAGAGACCAGCTCGGGTACTTAAGAACCACCTGGAAGTCTAGCAAACAGTTTTGTGACGTCACGTGCAAAGGCTCTATATTGGCTTGACAATTTCTGCGTTGTCATATGCTTGTTCCCTACACTTTTTGATGTAAAGAGATAATTGTCCTTTAGTACAATTCCTTCTAAGTATGCAGTCTTATGCTCGCCGATTACAACAAATCTTTTTAGATTTCTCTGTTTGCCGCGACATCAACAACAACCATAGGTAGGTGCCTTATTAAGTAATGTAACATCAGATTTCCGTAGGTGCCTGAAGCCATGTGACCTAAGATTTCATTCGTCTTACAGTGTTTTATTACCAGCGCATCACCACTTATCTGGTTTTAAACCCAGGCATCCTGAGGAAGGGAGGTCCAGGGACAAAGTGAGTCCCGGGTCAACTTCAGAGGAAACCATCTACACATTCACCTCCCCAAACACGGGGAGTCTGCGGAAAATCTAGGAAATACTGCAGACTAGATGGCCGGCAGGACCGATGATTCCAACAGCGTCAGCCTCCCACACAACGTATAGCGCCTTAATCAACTGTGCCATAACGGTGGTTTGTCGCGACATACCTTAATACAAAAACAAGCTGATCGACGTGCGATATGTCCTGTGTCGAATCTATTTCAATTGAAAACTATGTGGAATCGAAAAGTATTTCTCAGTTTGTCTCCCATTAAGTGAATCAACTTGTCACAGGTATAATGCGAAAAATAAATAATTTTTCTTTGCCCACAGTTTCCTTGCGTTTGTAAATAACACCTCAAATTCAGTGATGTAGTTCTAAGAAAAAAAAAGTGCCTTAGCGGTGAACGGGTTAAGTGAAACAAACCCAGAAAGAAAGCCCTAAAAATTTTCAAAAGCATTTTTTGATTTGTTTTGTTTTATCAGTTGTTATTCTTAATGAAGTTCTGTTACTAAATTATTTTTATCAACTTTTATTAAAACTGCTTAATTGGAGCAATTTGAAAAAGATAAAAGCTACGTGGGAGTAGATGGTAAGAATATTAAGCTTCTCTTGAAATGCTATTCTGTCATACTGTACGTTCCAAGTATTCATTGTGAATAACATTAATCAGTCACACACTGAATACATATAACTTATATGGAGCTCTTATTACGATTATGGAGTGGGAGTAGCGAATATTTTTAGCATTGTTTTTTTGTTTCTTTCCAGCTGTAATGGCCACCCTGGTCATCTAGGGCCATAATCGCCAGTCCCTGATTTGGAGCCATTTGTTTCGGGAGGGCCGCCATAGGGCTTGCGCACCCCGTAAATCAAAGGTCCCGGATATTCCCACAAAACCATGCCCAGGCCATAACGTTGCCTCCGCCTGCTTGAAGGGTAGTGACGATGCAAGATAGATCCATGCTTTCGTGATGCATATCATCACCCTTCCATCTGCATGGTGTTGAAAATGTGATTCGTCGGACCACATTACCATTTTCCACTCATTTGCTGTCCAATTCTTGCATTTCTGAGCGAACTGGAGTTTTCTTCTTGTTCGCTGCAGATAGCAATGGTTCACGGATAGGCCGTCTGTTTCGGTAGCCCATACGATGTGATAATGTTTTATTTATTTATTTATTTTATAAAATTTTTGCTGTACAATATTATACGAAAGTATTATAATGCTCAGTTAAATTGCAATATCCATCACAATCATGAACTAATTGTACGAATAAAGCAAACAAATTCACCAATGAAACTCACAAAATACAACTAATCTCCAATTTTCACAATATTACAAATTGTTCACAACAACAAAACTCATTCCATTAAAAATTAATGTCAATTAAATAGACCAATTACGTATTGTTAAATATGAATAGAATGTTATATGTTAAAAATAATTAAATGTACAGCAAGGGGCCAGGAAAAAAGGCAGAAGTACTGCCTGACAAGGCCCCTGAACCCCCCTAAAATAAAAAATGAATTATTTCAGTCCAGTGAAGACAACGAAAGCAATTTTACAATGCATGTCTTTTACAAATCATAAAGCAGTAAATCCAAATATTCAATTTCCCGTCAAAAAAATTCTTAGCTCTCGCTTAAACACCGAATATCGTTCATCGGATCTAATAATCAACGGTAATCCATTCCATCACGCAATCCCAACACATTGATATTATTAAACATTAAACCTGTACGAGCCCACTGAACAGAAAAAACCGAATCACCACGAGTACCATAGGAGTGAGTGGTACGCCGTAATGCAATCAAGTTGGAATATCTTCCTGTAAAAATACCTTCATGGACCATCAGCAGTAATCTGTATTTATGTAGTCGCTCAATAGTTAATAACTGAAAATGACGAAAAAGAACCTCCGAACCAGCCGAGAAATTTAACAAACGGGCAAACTTCCTCTGCAACACAGATAAACGAACTATGTCACGTCGTGTAGTCGCACTCCAAATTAAAATGTAGTACGACAATACAGGAAAAATAAAAGAATAGTATAAAATTAACAGAATTCTAACTAACAAAGAAACAGAAATCCGCGAAATCATACCAATGTCAGATCTCAAGCACAACGCAAGCTGATCCACCAGAGATTCCCATCTAAGAGATTGATGCAGAACTACACCCACAAATTTCACTGTGGTCTGAAACTGTAATGCCGTATCATTTAAGTAAACACAACTCAATTCAAAAGAACGATGTCTGATATTGGAAAAAAAACGCGTACCCTGTCTTAGTGACATTTAACGTTAAAAATTACTTGCAAACCAACGAAGGTACTCTTTGAGTTCGAGATTTACTCGAGAAATCAACTCACTCAGATTATTCCCCCTAAAAAATAGGCTTACATCATCAGCAAACAATAGCAAATGAGCACCAGATGAAACCCGAAAAATATCATTTTCCGCGAACTGTACGATGAGAGGCCATCGGACATGGTCTCTGATTCAGAATATTAATCTGATGAAGTGTTGCCCGTCTGTTGGACTGAACAAGTCCGTCTACTCTCCGATCAGCTCGAGCATCCAGTGGCCATTGACGACCACACGCCTCGCGTTCAGATCCGGTTTTTGGATTGGTAATCCTCTGTACACTTCAACGACTGCTTCCCTCGAACATTTCACAAGTGCAGCCGAACATTTCATAAGTGCAACCATTACACCAATGCTTTGAGCGCCCACGATCATTCACGTTCAAAATGCATCATATCGCGTATTTTACCTATTTTGAAGATGACAATCCAATTTTTGGTGTAAGTTTGACAAGGATGGTAAATCAGATAATATCCGAAAACTTGAAAATTTCATCGTACTGGAGCGGGACTCGAACCCGCGTCTCCCAGATAGCGCCCGGGTATGCTAACCACTACACCACCCAGAACGGCCAAGTCTCAAGTTTCCGATTAATTTGAATATAACCATCACAGGATTCTCTAGTCCAAGTAACCGGCATTTATGTTTTACCTATTATTTCTTGCGCAATGTACCTCACTGGTTTCTGTATGCCTTCAGCGTTCCCTTTTTATACAGATTCAGCAGCCTTGCGTCAGCAGAATCTACGGGATAGCTATTGCGCATAAAATGATGTGTGATCATAATAATTTGGACACTTACTGTATACTTTCCTAGAAGTCCTATACGATATCTTCACTTTTAGAAGTTGGAGTAAAAAAAAATTCTTGGTGTTGAATTGCTCGAACCGTGAACTGGCTTTCTCATACATTTTCAATCGTTTTCTAAGGCTCTGGATTTGTCTCAAACAGAAAAAAATATAGGACATTGAATGCTATATACAGGCTCATTCACAAGCAGCGCAGACAACAGCTGCGCTGCAAGATCAGATGTTAGAAGTGTAATGGGCGGTGACGGTGACACAGGCGACAATTGGAAGATCGGTCTGAGTCATTTGTTTGTCACATTAAATTTTTCATTTGCTTTGAAAACGTTAGGTCCTTCCCATCTCGAGCTATTTTGCCCGTGATTTTCGGGAGAATTCCCCGAAAGCTTCTGGGTGCAGCTTTTCAGGACACTACAGTTAGAATATTTATGATGAATTTGAAACTTTGCAGCAGATTTTTAGGAACAAAGCACTTGCTTAGAGTAATACTATGTCTGTCCGTTCGTCTGTGGAAACTATATCAATGCAGCCATTAATCCTACTTGAAAAATTATTTTTACTTTAGAAATTCTTAACTAAAAAAATGAAGGTCCCTACCATTTTAGTCTTTTTTCGACGGATACTGACTTCAAAATATATTTAATACCACGTCATTACTTTTAAAATCCTATTGACAGCATGCATTTCCCTTTCGGATACCATTTATCATAAAAACGATTTTATTATGCCCATTCTTTACTTCAAAGAATCAGCAATTTTCTGCCAGGGGACAAAAGCGGATATTCTCTTTTTTTTTCTATCTTGGCTTATATGAATTGGATTTGAAAAATTCTTTCTGCATTACGTGGTTTTCACCGAGAGAAATATTTTACTTATATCTTAAATTTTCATTACGCACAGTTTTCCACCAGGGGACATAAGTGTAGATTTCCATTTGCAACGCTTTGTTTGATTCAAAAAACACGATTGAAAAAGTATTTTTTTTTTACCTGTTAGATACCACTGAGTACGGAAAACATTTTGCATATACAATGTATTTCTGCTAATAATAACGCAGCGTTTTTCTCTTTGGAGTCGTAAACGTATATTCTACTTCCTTTGCTATCTCTACTTATGAAAGTTCATTTTGAAATTCGTTTTCTGTTGTAGTACGAAGAACATTTTTCATACATTTTCCGATTTTTGATAATGCGCAGTTCTGCCTCTAAGTGGCGTAAGGTTTTACCTTGATTTGTATCTTCGCCTGAAAAATCTTATTGAAAATACTTTTGCACTGTGATGAAGATCGCTTGCATTTCCCACTAACAATTATGCACTGTTTTACCGCTAGGGAGCTTACAGGTATTTCTGTTTTCCTTGCTACTCTGCTTCTACAAGTCGCAATTGAAAAATTATTTTTCTGTGCACTTTTCTGCCTCTGACGGACGCAAACGCCATGTTGTATCTGCATCAATGCCTATACTTTAAAAATCCAACTGAAAAAATCTGTTTTAGTTTTTTAGTTAAGATACCTTTGACTAAGAGGAACAATTTGTGTACGTTTTCTTCAGATAAAGCAGTTTCCCCGTTAGGGAGCGAAAAGCTTATGTTTTTCTCGATATTATCGTGAATGACGTCATTATATTGTGAGCTCAAGTGGACTGAACTTTATTTGTGAACTCGATTCAAGTAAACTGTATTAAAAAAGTTCCGAAGAGATCATAACGGCTTCACGATATATATAGCGTTTTGGTCCTGTTTGCATTGTGTGTGTGTGAATCCTATGATTTTGACAGTTGTAAATAAATTATTTCTTATCTAGCTGCATCTCCTTCATTTGCACGAAAGCTGACTAGCCGAGGATATCTAGTCATCGCAAGGTAGGAAGTTTGCCTTAATGCTTTGAAATTGAACCCGAAATTCTGACGCCCGAACAGGGACGCTTGAGTGTTGTAATGGAGGGTATGAGTAGATTGTGTACGCCACCACGAAGCAGTTTTACGCGAACTGCAAGGCAGCTAGAAGAGCAATTAGGTGCGTAGATCAACTTGATCTTGAAGAAATTGCAACACTGACTTCGTTGTTAAATGAGAAATGGCTGAAACTTCACGCGAATGATAAAGAGATTATTGACTTTTTACAGAACGACCGTACATGTACACAGGGTACTTTCAATAAAGAATATGAAACTATTGAGAATTACGCCGAGCGATATATTGTTTTGAAATCAAAAGTAGAAAGGCTTTTAAAGCAAACCAGACATGGAAGGATGGGCCGCGGGTGGCCTAGTGGGCAACGTTCGTGACTACCACGGAAAAGACCTCAGGTTCGATCCCAGGCAGGTACAAACGCTCGATCCACTAGATATCCGCCGTTCGTCGGATGGGCACGTTAAGCCGTCGGACCCCGGGTACTGGCTCTCCGGTAATAAATAAGGGCGTCTTCCTCCTCCTTTCTGCTTCGCTTCCGTGTCACTTTCCTATCGGGCGCTCTAGCCACAAATCTCCTAGCTTCCTATTTCAAAGGGTTGTTTAAGACCTGGGGTCAGACACTCCCTTCCTAAAATCCTCTACATTTGATCAGTCAGATCAGACATGGAGGGCACTAGTGTCTTAAATGTTTCTGTCTCCAGACGGAAGTATAAACTCCCAAAAATTGAATTACGAAAGTTCAGTGGGAATATTAAGGAATGGCTGGGATTCTGGGGTCAGTTTAAGAAAATTCAGGAATGATGATATCGATCCCGAAGACAAATTCCAGTACTTAATACAGGCAACAGCTGTGAGGTCGAGAGCACGAGAACTCGTAGAGAGTTACCCACCCCCGCAAAGAATTATGCACAAGTTATTGAATGCTTGAAAGCGAGATTTAGGAAAGATGAGACTCTCATTGAAGTGTATGCTAGTGAGCTACTCAGCCTAGTATTGAGTAATTCCATGAATCGATGTCAAGGATCCTCAATAGCCAATTTATATGATAAAGTAGAGACACATTTGAGAGCTCTCGATACTTTAGGTGTCACTTCCGAAAAATATGCAGCTATGATGTATACTCTTGTGGAGTCATGTTTATCACAGGATATTATTAGGATCTGGGAACGAAACCTAAGTTCGACTACCAATGACGATGCTACTAATAAGTTAACCGCTTTAATGGAGTTTCTCAAAACAGAAGTAGAAGGAGAAGAAAGAATTTCTATGGCAAAAGAAAGTTTTGGTTTTGAACTAAAACGTAAAGGACGGTCTCTAAAATCACATGCAGATAGCGAAAGGGATGTTCCAACTGCAATTGGTTTCTTCGACGGAGATGGGAATAATGATCGATCAGTCAAGGCAAAAACCTGTCATTTTTGTAAAAAGGTCCATGATTCACAGAGCTGTAGGTATGCCTTAAAATTGACACTAGAAGAAAGAAAGACACTTCTATCTAAGAAAGGATCTTGTTTTTCATGTTTAAAAACTGGCCATCGAGCTCGCAACTGTAGAAGTAAAATAAATTGTACTAAGTGTCATTGTCATCATTTTGCTATCATGTGTCCGGTCGAAAAAGTACCAAGTGATTTGAATACCAAGGAAGTTTCTACTAATGAAAGAAGTATTTGTACTGATAATGCCTTGGGAAATCGAACTTGTACGAATGAAATTTTGCTGCAAACTTTGTATGTTTATCTTCGAGGAAAGGAAGGAAGGCGTACAGTGAGAGCCTTTATAGATACGGGGTCACAGAGATCCTATATCTGTAAACGTGCAGCAAAGTTAATGGGATACGACGTTATAGAACAAGTAATTCATGATCTTTTTGGAGGGATTGAAGTCCCTCAGAAGCATTTTCGCCACAGAGTGTTTATGAGCAATATACACTGCTGGCCACCTAAAATGCAACACCAAGAAGAAAGCATCCGATTGGCCTGAAATTCACATCATGCGTCGCCCGCAAGAGGACATGCAAACGATTAACATTGCAGGGCCCATGTAAATCATGTGCGCCCGGTACGCCACCGAGAAGCACTATAAGAAAGGTGCACAGAAGGCGGGGTGTAAGTAGTGGAAGTGTGTTGTGCTGCCGTGCCTGTGCGTGGGAAGCTTCCTGATGCCTCTTCGCACAATACGGCAGTCATTCCAGCACGTTTCGGAGTTCGACAGAGGACGAATAGTGGCTTATCGCGACAGCGGTTTATCGTAGCGAGACATCGGCGCCCGTGTGGGACGACATCCAGCCACATTGAGGCGAGTATGGATTCGGTGGGTGCAAGAGGGACGGACGGACCGACGTGAGCGATTGCCGCAGCCGCGGCACACCACCGAACGAGAGGACCAGTATGTTGTGCGGCAGGCATTGACGGCTCGCACCGCCACATCACGAACGTTAGGACAGTAATTAGGGTGTGTTGCGTAATATCCTGTGTAAGTAAGTACCGTTCGACGTCGTCTGCAGGAGCGGGGTCTTGTCGCACGGCGCCCATTGCTCTGATTACCATTGACGTTACACCACCGGCGAGTGCAGCGGCAGTGGGCTGTTAAACGCCGCACCTGGACTACGGAATGGCACGACATGGTCTTCTCCGACGAATACCGCTTCTGCCTGCAACACCACGATGGTCGGATTCGCGTGTGGCGGCACCGCGGCGAGAGACTGTATGACGCCTGCATTATGCATCGCCATACCGGTCCGTCACCTGGTGTTATGGTTTGGGGCGCAATTGTATATGACACCCGTACCCCTCTGGTACGCATCGCCGGTAAACTCAACATCCACCGCTATATCTCCGACGTTTTGGAGCCTGTAGTCCTCCCTTGCCTGCAGGACCTGCCAGTGGCCACCTTTCAACAGGACAATGCGCGCCCGCACGTGGCACGCATCGTGCAACAATTCTTCACGGCCCACCAGGTGTCACTGCTGCCGTGGCCCGCCTGTTCTCCCGATATGTCGCCCATCGAACACGTCTGTCGCTGATCGGCAACTGAGTGGCCCGGCGAGCACCACCCGTAGCTACGCCTGATGAACTGTGGCAACGTGTGGAACCAGCCTGGACCGACATACCCCAAGGTCACATTCAAAGCCTCTTTCGTTCGATGCCGCGGCGTGTAGCGGCCGTTATTGCCAGCCATGGGGGCTACACGAACTACTGATGTCAGCGTGTTCCGCAAGTCGCATGGGCCTGTAAGCTCAATCGTTTCATCTTTGTATCTGTTGTTATGTGTCCAGTAAATTTGGCGTTGCTATCTCGTGTCCTACTTGGTGTTGCATTTTGGGTTACCAGCAGTGTACAAGGAGAGTATCACTGCAATTTTGAAGTTTGGGACCAAGATAGAATTTGTACCAATATTCCAATGCCAAAGATTAGTCCGTGGATAAAAGAGATGTCCGATCGAGGCCTTCTATTGAGTGAAACTTTAATTCCCGAAGAACAGAAATCCGTAGAAATAGACATACTAATAGGGGCTGATGTAGCTGGAAGGCTATTGACTGGTAGAGTGGAACAATTCACAAACGGTCTCGTTGCAGTTGAGACTCGAGTGGGTTGGACTTTGATGGGAAAATTGCCCATGGAAAACAGAGCTCAGGACGGCAATTTGAAAGCCCTGTCTTTGCTCTCAAATACACGAAAGATATCGGATTGGTGGGATCTCGACACCCTTGGAATTCGTGATACAGCAGAGAAGGAAGACAGAAAGAACTTGAAAGAGGTTTTACTGGAGCAATATCACCGCACCTTAAGAAGAGATGAATCTGGTAGATATTAGGTATCACTCCTCTGGAGGGAAGGTCATCCATTGCTTCCGGATAACAAAGTTATGGCAGAAAGGAGATTGAAATCCACTGTTAGAGCACTGCTGTCGAACCATTGCTTAGAATCATATGACGCTTTTTTTGGCGAGTGGGTGGAAGAGGATGTTATTGAACTCGTTCCTCAGGAGGAAAGAGGAAAACTTGCTTGTAATTATTTGCCTCATAGAGCAGTTATCAAAGATAGTGCCACGACTAAAATTCGACTAGTTTTCGATGCCTCAGCCAGGCAGAAAAATTCAGTCTCCTTGGGTCCAAATTGGTCCAAATTGCGTGGAACTAATACCTACTATTCTAAAGAGATTTCCACTGAAAAGAATTCGTGTTATTGCTGATATTCGAAAGGCGTTCTTACAAATTGCCTTAAACAAAAGGGATAGAGACCCGCTTAGGTTCTTTCGGTGCGAGATTGAAAACCCAGAGATTTTGAAAGTCTTTCGTCACAGACGTGTCGTTTTTGAAGAGACCTCTAGTCCTTTTCTTTTGGGAGCTACGTTAAACTATCATCTTGACAGAGTTCCTACAAATTTAAAAGAAGTTGCAGCCGAATTAAAAAATGCATGTACAGTATGTAGATAACTGCGTGACAAGCGTTGACAATGAAGCACAGCTATTGCCGCCCCGGTGGCGCAGTGGTCTAAGGCGTTGGCCTCTGATCATTCGCCCGAAGGGGTCCGGGTTCGAATCCCGGTGAGGCATGGATGTTGTGTTTGTCTTACGGCACTGGCTCTCTCCCTTCCCTGGAACCAGTGACCCTAAATTAGGGACGGGCGACTGCTTATAGCCCATTGAGTTGCTCACGGTGGTCGTTAAACCTCCAATCAAAAAAAAAAAAAAAAAAAGAAGCACAGCTAAACACTTTCATGAGACAGTCTAGAGAAACCATGTGACTCAATCCGTTGTGAAGTGAAGAGCCCGATTGATGGCTACAAAGGAACTGTTACCAAAAGATTAGTTTATCTTCAGCTCAACGAATTTTTGATCATATCGGATTCACGAGCCCAGTCACTTCAACTCCCAAACTAGTGCTTCAAGAATGTTAGCGTACGAAATTAGCATAGGATACTAAGCTGCCCGCTGATCTTGTATGAAAGTTTCGAAAGTGGCAAGAATTATTGAGTCATCTGGAAATTCCTAGAAGAATAATCAGGAATTCGGATTCTGAGACATAGTTATCCCTACAGCGTGTAAAACGGAATTTCTTGTCCGTTAGTGCAAGCAAAAGCACGAGTTGCACCTTTGAAGCCTGTAACGATTTCAAGACTTGAATTACTGGCCTGCTGCATGGGAACTCGACTAATGATTTCCGTTAAAAAAGACCTGGACTTACAGAATAGTCCATCTTACTATTGGTCGGACTCGATGAATGGCCTATATTGGATAAAAAAAGAAGCTTGGGCAACATTGTAATGAATAGAGTGTGACGTACCTGCCAGCAGGACGCACACGACATAAAGGCAGATAGGAATCAGAACAAATGTCTGCGTAGCTCAGTTGGTAGAGCGACTTGTTCCGGAATAAGCGGCCTCGGGTTCGAATCCCGGCGTAGACCAAAAATGACGGAGAAATTTACTTCGTTATAATGGCGCCCGAACTATCCGGATGACCCGGCCATTCAAAATCTCGCATTGGTGTGATGTTATTTCCACACCGCGAGACAGGAAAAATCAGAGAATTCCTTCTCCAGCGTTTCGAAAAATAAAAATGTGTGATGTTGCATTCCACACAGCAGATTGACTGGGAGTTCTCAAGTGCACGTTCTACATTGGATGGCTGCCTGCAACGATTCATGGTCACGGCTGACCCGTGGGCCATGCCCCCGGCCCTCTTTCGGGGGGGGGGGAGATGTGACGTACCTGCCAGCAGGACGCACACGACATAAAGGCAGATAGGAATCAGAACAAATGTCTGCGTAGTTCAGTTGGTAGAGCGACTTGTTCCGGAATAAGCGGCCTCGGGTTCGAATCCCGACGTAGACCAAAAATGACGGAGAAATTTACTTCGTTATAAGAGTAATTAAAATAAGGTATCTGAGTAATGAGGATGACTGGCATCATGTACCGGGATCTCGAATCCAGATGATCTTCCGTCCAGAGGGTGTTCTCCTGAAGTCTTGATAAAGAGGCGATGGTGGGAGTGCCCCGAGTTTTTGAGAAAACCGGAAGAAAAGTGGTCCAGAATTGTTATTTCACCCTCCACGAAAATCATTAATTCAGAGAAAAAAAGAAGTATAGTGACGTATATCGGAGAGTGAAAAGGACAAATACTATAATCGACTCTCTTCTTTTATGACAATCGTTCGTGTCACGGCTTGGGTTTATAGATTTTTTAGAAATTCTAGATCTGCTCGATTTTCTCGTACCCTAGGTGATTGAGTGTGGACGAGATAAAGAAGGCTGAGTTCATTTTGATCAAATGTATTCAACGAGAAGGATTTACGAAGGGTATCAACGATGACATAGTCCGTTCTTTGCAACCTGTAAGTGACGAAAACGGAGTTCTCAGAATAAAGTCACGTATCTTGATGAGGGAAGATACGACATCTTTTTGTTTTCCTATGATCCTGCCTTCGGATCATCCGGTTGTACACAAACTCATTTCCTGTAGTCATGAAAGGCTTGGACATGCTAGAACACAACATATAATGAACAATCTAAGAGAAAATTACTGGATATTGGAAAGTAGAAAAACGATCAGACAGATTATACACAAATGTGTTCGTTGTCGAAGGTTTACTGCATCCGCTTCAGAAGTACAGACTACCGCCTTTCCTGAAGATCGAGTCAGAGAGGCCGCCGTTTTTGAAGTTGTGGGGGTGCATTTGGCTGGACCTCTGATCATGAAGGGAGGTCAGAAAGCGTGGGTTGTACTGTTAACATGTGCTGTCATTAGAGCTGTACATCTCGAAATAGTGATCTCCCTAACGACTGGAGTTTTTTGCAAGCACTCAGGCGTTTTGTCGCTCGAAGGAGCCGACCCTCCACTATCTATTCGGATAACGATAGTAATCTGAGCGGAGCTGGTGACGTTTTGAAGAAGATTAATTTGGAAAAATTACAGCCTGAAGCCACCTTGAAAAATATAACTTGGAAATTCATTCCTCCTTCTGCCTCACGGTGGGGAGGATGGTGGGAGAGACTAATTGGTATGATGAAACAGATTTTACACAAAGTTCTCATCCTTGGATACGAAGAATTGAGCACAGTGCTTTGTGATACAGAAAGTTTGATTAATTCTCGCCCTTTGACATATCTTTCTGAAGATGGTGAAGATTTGATTTCCATCTCGCCATCTATGTTCTTACAAGAAATTAGAGAAGTTTGCGTGCCTGATATACACCATATAGATGTCGTTAGTGTGCGTAAAAGATACTTATATCTGCAGAAGATTCGTCAGGACTTGAGGAAGCGTTTCCGATCTGAATATCTTAGCTATCTCAGACAGGAGTCTAAATTCATTAAAACTCCAAGGTTAGTGTCAGTTGGAGACATTGTGCTCATCGGTTATGACAATTTTAAGCGGTTACAGTGGCCACTAGCAAGAGTCATTAAGGCCCTCTTTGTAAAGGATGGAACCATCCGAGTTGTGAAGGTTAAAACAGCTTCTGGAGTGCAACTACGATCTGTAAAGAGATTTTTTCAGCTAAAGGTGTCGGGACCAGATGCTTCCTTGTTGAGGAAAACTGTTCCGGAATCAAGAAAGTGTGCACAGAATCAAGCTACATAAGATCCGGAGTGCTGTGCTGCTTCGTCACCACAAGTTTCGACAGTTTCTAGTGATCAACCTTTGGTTTCTACCAGAAGTGGACGTGTGGTAAAGCCGAGAGAAAAACTGAACTTATAACCTGAGAGACATTTGGCGACCCGAGTTTGAGTTCATGTTGGTGAGAACTCAAGGTGGGAGGATGTCGCGAATGACGTCATTGTATTGTGAACTCAAGTGAACTGAACTGTATTTTGAACTCAAGTGAACTGAACTTTATTTGTGAACTCAATTCAAGTAAACTGTATAAAAAAAGGTTCAAAGAGATCGTAACGGCTTCATAATATATATAGCGTTTTTGTTCTGTTTACATTGTGTGTGTGTGTGAATCCTATGATTTTGACAGTTGTAAATAAATTATTTCTTATCTAGCTGCATCTCCTTCATTGCACGAAAGCTGACTAGCCGAGGATATCTAGTCATCGCAAGGTAGGAATTTTGCCTTAATGCTTTGAAATGAACACGAAAGATATTTGAGCTTTTAACAGAACGATCTGAAATCCTTCTTGCATCCGATATCTTGTAGCACGAAGAACATTTTGCATGTATTTATGTAAAGCACAGTTATTCTTGTAGAAGTCTATCGGCTTTTTAAAATCCGTTTTGTTTTTATGCTGAGGGGGGGGGGGGGGCTAGGCGCCAATTACTGTGAAAAACACTGAGCCCTTTATGTGCTTTAGGGTGCCGCTGTAAAGAACATCGTGCACATGGTGTGTTCTAAATAATGAGCAGTTTCACAACTAGAAGAGCAAAGGTATATTCTTTACTTCTCTGACTAGCTCATTTTCTAGAAGTCCTACCTGAAAAATTGTTTTTATGTCAGAAGTCTATTATTAGAAGTGTTTCGTGTACTCGTTTTGCAATTCTGTAATGCACAGTTCCGTCGTTCAGCAACGAGAATGCTTATTAGTGTTTGAGGTAAGATGTTGAAAGAATTTCTTTTGCATGGGATGCCAGTCACTAGGACAATAATTTATGCACATTTTCTGCTTCTAACGTTGTGCAGGCTTTCTTCTAGGGGATGCAAGCACTTATTTCTGTTTGGAACCACATTTTTGGTTTTTTGTAACTCGGACAAAAAAAAAAAGAAAAAAAGAAGAAAAGAAAATACTTTTTGCTTCAGATGGATGTGCGTGTGTGTGTGTGTCCGTGCGTGACATTTCGTGGGAATTTTCTACTACTGTAACTCAGTTTTTGGTAGGGAAGCAATCAAATGAGTATTTCTGTTCGCAACTGTTAGCTCTTTTTTTGCACAAGATTACATTCTTTTCATAAATTATCATAAACCCTTTGTGCAAAAATTTCATATATTAATACCAAGAAATGTTCTTTATTGTATTTTATTTTACCACACATTCTTTCGATACAGAAGCCATTCTCATTGCACCCGATAATACGGTGTCGTCTTTCCATTTTTTTTTAAATCCAAAACGGCATGTTCATCGTACCTGGAAATTTAGGCCAGCTCCTGTTATAGAAAAGAAAATCAAGTTTGCATTTAATGAAGCAAACTTGTTAGAAAGACCTTGATCAGTGTCTGATCTTGAGTTTTTATAGACCTTTTATATGTTTTGAAACCGTCCTTCCGTGGAAAACGATTCAGCCTTATTGCCAAGTTCTCAACCTCATGGAAAGCATTCGTCAAAACCGATACTCTCCACGTGACACGTAAAAAGCAGGTGTTGCGGTTGTTAGTCCTGAGGAAGCTGGACCAAAGTTGTTGTTTTTTTAAGGTTTAACGACCACAGTGAGCAACTCGATAGGCTATAAGCAGTCGCCCGTCCCTAATTTAGGGCGACTGGTTCCAGAGAAGGGAGAGAACCAGTGCCGTAATTCAAGTACAACATCCATACTTCACCGAGATTCGAACCAGACCCTTCTCGGACGGATGGTCATAAGCCAGCACTTAAACCACTGCGCCAGGACCAGAATTCTATGCGTAGGCGCTAAGTTACAAAGTATAGTAGGCGTTAAGTTATAATTGCTTTTATAAACGTTGTTTTTTTATATTAAAAAGAAAACCATATTAATGCAATGTCTGTAGCTCATTTTAAATGCATACATTTTTTTTTTTAATTTTGTACGTATAGATGAGGTTGATTAGTGCAATGTTTTTCTTGGTAGCATTCATAGCATTTTGTAAATTGCCGCAGCTTGGATGGATGTTTTTTGTAAATTTAACATGTTAGCTAACCCTTAACTGAGAATCACTCTGTTGCCCAATAATCTCAAGCTGAATTTGTAACTTTCTTATGAGTCTGTAAACGCGAATTCGGAACGGGTGATTCATCCTGTTTATCAATGCTTGTGAGGGTTATTATATGAAAATAACCAACAGGTTCTTTTTGCTGCTAGTTTGAGGTTTAACGACTAGCGTGAGCAACTCAGTGAGCTATAAGCAGGCGTCCGTCCCTAATGTAGGGCCACTGGTGTCAGGGAAAGGAGTGAGCCAGTGCCTTAAGAGAAACATAACATCTATGCCTCACTGAGATACGAACCCGGACCCATCTTGGTCACAAGCCTGCGCCACAGGGGCTGCACAAACAATCAGGGTTGAGGAAGACAATTGCCGTGTTAAGTACGGCATTTCAGTCAGTGCACTAAGATTACGGCTCAAGTGTACATTAATTGCCTATGGAATAAACGTGCATTAGTCCCGCCTTTGATGGCCATGAAAATCATTTAACAGCTTTCATGAGGAAAATCGGATGGGAGGCTGGCTGCAATTTGTTCTAGGCTGTTTAATATGCAGCATAAGAAATCGGTTGGGAAACTTTATAATCCAGAACAGAACACTGAAATGTCTTGCCTTTTTTGCTTACATATGTTAATCACTAGAGATCAGTTTAGCTTTAGGACATCAGAATCTTTCGCATGGTCAGCCAAGACACCGCATAGTCTGCTATCCACATACTTCATGAACAGGGTGGCTAGGATTGCATTTCTTCCATTTATCCTCGGAAATTGCTTCAAGTTCCCGCTGTAAGTCGGTAGAGCTGATGGTGGAAGTCTCTTAGGTATTTCCTTAACCAATCTCACATGGGTCCGATAGCGATAAATAGAGCAAAATAAGATCCAAACTATGGATACAAATGATGAACAATCAAAAGTGTTTGATCGTCGAGGAAGAACACTGACGCCTGAGAAAGTGACTTGTTAGCAATTCATGTAGAGTCCCTAACAAGATACTAACACGTACACATAGCAGATAAAACTGTACACGAAGGGCTAGGGTCTTACTTGAGCTAGCCACCGCACTCTAAATTGGCTATCCTTAGCAAAGAGCGTATAATGCGATATCACACGACATACTGCGATTTCTTTGAATCATTGTAGTTTTCGTCCTCGATTTCTTGGGTAAACAAAACACTCTCGAGTTATTCCAAGGTTTTCAAACAATGTAGGAATCCAATACTTACTTGTAGTTTTTCTGACATATGGGCATCGGAGCATGACGCACTCATGATGAGAAGCTGTTAAAGTGCGGTGGTTCTATTCTCCCTAATGGTGCCAGCCAGTTTATGCTCATTGCACCAAGTGCTGCAGTGATATCTTGCATCTACGTTTACCTGCTCTGTTGTGTTGACAGCGTTAATTATCATGCGGATGCACTTGAGAGACTACTCCTTGATTTGTCACTCAGTTTCACTTTCTCTTTTTTTTTTTTTTTTTGATTGAAGGTTTAAAATTACATTGACATATATACTGAACATATATCGGAATTAGTTGACAGATACATTAACATATATACTGAACATATATTGGACTTGGTTGACAGATTTTTACAGTGGTTGACAGATACATTGACATATATACTGAACATATATTGGACTTGGTGGACAGAAACATTGACATATATACTGAACATATATCGGAATTAGTTGACAGATACATTAACATATATACTGAACATATATTGGACTTGGTTGACAGATTTTTACAGTGGTTGACAGATACATTGACATATATACTGAACATATATTGGACTTGGTGGACAGAAACATTGACATATATACTGAACATATATCGGAATTGGTTGACAGATACATTAACATATATACTGAACATATTTGGACTTGGTTGACAGATTTTACAGATTTTTATTTTGTGTTTCAACGTCAGCAATGTACATAGGTGAACAAGGAACTCAGCGAATAAACCCCGAAAGACAAACACAAACAATCATGCCTCACCCGGGATTCGAACCAGACCCGTCTGTTGGACGAATGATCAGAAGCCATCGCTTAGACCACTGCGCCACCGGGGCGGCCTTCCTGTATTATGGAAACTTAGTCAGTCGTGTTCCAATGATGAAACCTCCTTCAATACCTAAAACATCCGTAGTTTCCGTCGTGTTTTACTTTGTCTGTGATATTGATGATACCCTGAGTAAACTAAGAATTTAGACCACAGATATGGGGGAGGGGTAGCTGAAAATCATATTCGGGTTTGAGTCTTGTGCTACTGTCACAGCATTTGGAAGATTGCACGGTCTCTTAATTGTTTTGTCTTGTTTCGTGGTTTAACTGAGAGCAAACCTGAGGGCTCTAATCTGTCACCAAACCCTACTTTAGGGACACTGGATCCAGCGAACGGAGAGTCCCCACCATCGGACAAACACACCACCCATGCCTTATCTATGTGGGACTCTAACCCCGGCTCATCTCGGACGAGTGATCGGAAAGCAGGGCCTCTCAGACTTCTCGGTCACTGGAGCGGCACGTTCTGTTTGCTGCAGATTTAGCTAGGGAGGGGCGGGCGACTGTGTTAATCGCCACCTTTAACGGCATTTTTTAAATTTAAAATAGCCGGGGTAAAAAGTAAATAATTAGCATTTATTTATTTTATTTTCAAATTCGATTTCAGTAAAAAAATAATTGAAATTTTATATGTATCAAATCATGTTTTAATATAATAATTTCCGCCAGATCATGCCTTATTTGTGCGAAGTAAGAGGAAACGGGACTCATCGGACCAAGAGACCCTTCTCTAGTCATCCAAGATCCAGTTCCGATGTTCTTTTGTCCAGTTGAAGCGTACAGTCCGGTTATGCGGCGTTAGCAATGGGACTCTGGTGGGTCAGCATCTCCCATAATGTAATGCGGGTAACGAGCGCTGATGGTCTTGGTGAAGACTTTTTGGGCACTTCCCTCGTTGAAGTCGGCTGTGATTTGTGTCACTGTCGCTCTCTGATTGGTTGCAACTATGCGAGACAGACGTCGACAGCCACGTCCATCCACCGCTTTTCTCCGTCCACAGCGCTGTCCACCATGCGATGTTATTTTGGAAATGGCTTATTCCCGACATACCCTTGATACTGTCGAACGGGACTACCCATGGGTCGGGCACCCACTGTCATCTCTCTTTCAAACTGACATCGAATTACCATCTACATAAATGCAGTGATGTCCTCCTACCTATATACCTTCCAATTGGTGGATTCGTCCACTAGCGAGGGGATGACAGCGTCGCGTTGCCTACGAACTAGGTATACCATCATTTCTCTCCTCTGTATATACATATACGAGGTACAAGCCCGCATATTATAAAAAAGGACCATTTTGTCATATTACGTTGTACATTATATATGCATATTACATTTTAGCATATTTTATATTACCAGGACTTCAAAAACTTCACGCTGGTTCACTAGTCAGGGAAATATCTCACTCGACCGCTGAAAATCGACAGCCCCGCAGGGCTGTTGATTTTGCTTCGTGTTTTAAAGTTTGATTTGTTAAAAATTTGAACACATCTCTCGAATAATATTTATCGCTAACAATTTAAACGATTAACTACTGTATAACTCTATTTTCTCCTTCTAGAGTATATGATTCAAGAACTAATTGTTTTCTCCCTCTAGAGTACATGATGCAAGAATCTTTCAATATTTTAGAACTTTCCTTACAGCTCCGCGAAAACACGGATTCCAGTGTTTGCTTTTTGTCCTACGACAGCAATTGGCTAAGCTGCAGCTCGCGAGGCGCATGTGACTCTTACAGTGTCTATCTTTTCACACAGCGTTTGAGGAAATCATTCTACCGGCCTTGAGACTTCTTGCCACGTGTTCCTTGTTAAGCGCACCGTGCCCGGATGTTTCGCCTCACGGCATTCGCTGTACAGTTTCTTTTGGGAAGAGAAACCGGTTTCCCATGCTGGCACACAATCACGCATCACTTCTGTGAATTAAAATAAGCTTTATTAAAAAACTGACAGTTTTCGTATCCAACAATAGGCATAATAACATGTAAATCATTTCCGATTGAATTTAAACTGCTCTACTGAATATTTACTCGTCACCTAACTAAAACTTTTCACTCATCACAGACGAGCAGATGACCGCATTTTTTAAACCCTGTATATTGCATTATATAAAAAGCGCCATTTTTGGCATATTACATTATCCCATGTTAAAACTAGTCAATCTTGAACTACATTATCAATCAATCGAAAATAGATAATGCTTGTTAATTGAAAACTATACCTAGGAAAAGAATGAGTGACATCTGCAATAAGCAAAATGCAGAAATTAAAATAACTGACGAAAATTTGAAATTTCACCAGTTACATATTACGTCGGATATATGAGCCAATTTTTGCTTGTTTTGTGCTTATGATCGCTGTTTATAATGTTTTTCAACTTCCTGTGACAGGATGGTTAAGATGTCTCTAGATGCAAAATAAACTCTAAGATTTGCGAAACAGAGATTAAGTGATGGAAAGGTGACGAGGAGATTATTTAAAAAGGCAGCATTTGCCCAGGAAATGTATGTTTCGAAAGTGTGTGTGTGCGGGGGGGGGGATTTAAAAAGCTACTGAAACATTCTTGTCTTAATGCAAACTGACCTATCTATAAGGGGAACCACGAGGTATCGTCAACAGAAGGAAATTCCTAGTTTTCCAGTGAAAGAGGAAGGTTTTAAAACTGCCACTTATTTGTTTGCTGATAACGTGCTAAATTTCGATATATTCGGTTTCTGCAAAAATTATTGTTCGCTATATGCGGTTAAAATAACAAGGAAGAATATTACGAAGTTCAAGGGATCTACAAAAACTTCGGTTTATGCGGAACTTTGTATTATGCTAGCTCGTTATATGTGGGTTCGACTGTATATATACGTATATATGTTATCGTTAGGATGTAAGGTCAGGTGATGCGTAACATTACAGCCTCTCCTTGACAAATGTCAACCCCGCTTTCTCGTGGTACATCCTGTTCCCACTAAAGGGGCTCTGACGACCGCCAATAGCAGTATAACTATACCATCGGGATTAAAGGAAATGCTATCCCACACTCACCAACCCGCTTGGCCAGCGTGGTGAGTTATGGCCAAACCCCTCCAAAATGACTCCACAACTTAAATCTTGGCCCTCAGTCTCCAGCAGCTGGAATGTACCTGGCCAAGGCAGCGGCCAGTGCGACATGAAGGCAGAGGGTGCTAAGAATCCCCGGAGGACCGGACTAGGCTGCCATCTGATACTGACCTTGGCTACGTATAATGGAAGCTGCCTATCTTCTGATTCAAGGCTTCTTGAATTGGAAGAGGAACTACAAAGGATCAAGTGGGACATCGTCGGGCTAAGTGATTTAAGGAGAAAAGGAGAAAACCTCATTGAACTGAAAAGTGGACATCTCTTCTACTATCGTGGGACTGATACTGGCAGAACTAGTGGTGTTGGATTTTACGTACCAGGAGATGTGACGTACCTGCCAGCAGGACGCACACGACATAATGGAAGATAGGAATCAGAATAAAACGTCCGCGTAGCTCAATTGGTAGAGTGACTTATTCCGGAATGAGGGGATCCGGGTTCGAATCCTGGCGCGGATAAAAATGACGGAGAAATTTACTTCGTTATACAAGAAACTGAAGGATAAAGTTGTAGAAGTTGAAAGTTCCTCTGACAGAGCTGCACGACTCGTTATCCAACTCTCGAGAAGATACCAGGCTCAGATTATTCAAACTTATGCACCCACCACAAGTCATCCTAAAGAAGAAATTGAAGAATTTTATGAGGAAATTCGTCATCTAAATAATAAAGGTAAGCAGCACTTAAAGATAATTATGGGAGATTTCAATGCAAAAATAGGGCAACGGCAACAGAATGAAACTTCAGTAGGTAAATTCGGTCACGGCAACAGAAACCAGCGTGGAAATACTCTCGTAGAGTTTGCAGAGGCAGAAGGGTTTTTCATCTTGAACTCCTTTTTCAAGAAAAAGCCACACAGGAAATGGACATGGAGACATCCAAATGGGACGACAAGTGAAATTGATTTTATTACGTGTAACAAAAAATTCGTCATAGAAGACTGCAGTGTGCTAAATAAGTTCAACACAGGTAGTGACCATAGATTGGTGAGATGTAAGATGCACCTCAACACTAAACTCGAACGTAGCAAGCTCATAAGACAAACAAAATGTATTGACATAACCAACCTTAAAAAACACCGTAATACCTTCAAGTTGGAACTGAAGAACAGATTCTCTGCTTTAGAAGGCCTAACATCGGAAGAAGTGGATATGTCTGAAGTTAACAGAAAAGTAACCAAAGCTCTTATGGAAACAGCAACAAAATTAGCTGGGTCTAAGAACAAATTGCATGTGAACAAATTATCAGGAAAAACCAAAATGTTGATGCAAAAAAGAAGAGAGATGAGGACAACTAAAGAAGATGTGACTTCCAAAGTGGAATATATAGAGCTATGCAAGACAGTACGAAAAAGTATCACTGAAGACGTAAGAAAAGCAATTGAAAACAACCAAAGCCTAAAGATAGCAAAGAGACATCTCAGTAAGGGAAGAAAACAGATTATGGCACTGAGAAAAGAAGATGGGTCTGTCACAAGAAATAGAGGCGAAATTTTGACAAGAGGGAAAAATTTCTACTCCAAATTATATGAAAGGGATGATACATGTACTCCAGACATCATGAAAGGTACCAGTACCAGAGTTCTTCCAGTCCTCCCAGCAGAAGTTGCACATGCAATTAAGAACATGAAGCGGGGAAGAGCTCCAGGAGAAGATGGAATTACTGTAGACATCATACAAGAAGCAAGTGGAGAAATCGAAACAGTACTCGCCCAAATTTTCACTCGATGCTTTAATGAAGGGAAGATTCCTGAGGATTGGAACAATGATCTTGCTACATAAAAAAAGGTGACATTGAGGATCTCAGGAACTACAGACCTATCGGCCTCCTATCAGTGGTTTATAAAATATTCACCAAAGTTCTTTCACACCGTTTGAAGGTAACACTGGACATGGCTCAACCGAAGGAACAAGCTGGATTCAGGAGTGGCTACAGCACAACAGATCATATCCACGTACTGAGAGAACTAATTGAAAGAGCGAGGGAATATGAACTTCCATTGTGCATGGCTTTTATCGATTATGAAAAAGCCTTTTGATTCGGTGAAACCATCAGCAGTTACAATGGCTCTGAAATCCTGCGGTATTGAAGATGCATACATTAATATTATTAATAACATCTATGAAAATGCAAGTGCAAAGATTCGGCTGTTTGAAAATACAACACACATAAAAATTGGAAAAGGAGTGAGACAAGGTGACACCATATCTCCGAAGCTTTTTAATGCCACATTGGAAAATGCGTTTCAATCACTGAACTGGGAAAACAAAGGGATAAAGATTAATGGAGATTATCTAACCCACCTTCGTTTTGCTGATGACGTAGTCATTTTTGCAACTACCCCATCAGAGCTGCAGAGTATGATCCAGGAACTTGCTGACAAGAGTAAAGAAGTGGGATTAAAAATGAACTTTCAGAAGACAAAAGTGATGTTCAATGCTTTTACAAGAAATGAAGATTTATCGATTGATGGAGAAAAGCTGGAGATAACAGACACGTACGTTTATCTTGGACAGCTGATATCAAGTGAGGGTCACATTGGTGAAGAAATTAATCGGCGTACAAAACTTGCCAGGAGAGCTTTTGGAAGAAACAGCATAATTTTTAAGAGCAATATGCCATTATGTCTTAAAAGAAAAGTGTTTGATCAATGCATCCTTCCAGTGCTTACGTATGGTGCAGAGACGCGGACCTTAACTAAAAGAGACATACAAAGGCTGCAGACAACTCAAAGAAGCATGGAGAGGTGCATACTTGGTGTAACCAGGAGAGATAAGAAGAGGAACTCGTGGATCCGAAAAATGACAAGAGTGGAAGACATCATGATCAGAGTTAAATCCCTGAAATGGCAATGGGCTGGACATACTGCCAGAAGGACAGACCATCGATGGACAGCAGAAATTTTAGATTGGATTCTAAGGGACAGGAAAAGACCCAGAAGAAGACCACATGGAAGATGGGTGGATGAAATTCGAAAGTATGCGGGAGTTACATGGAGGAGAGTGGCACAAGATAGACCGTTGTGGAGGAAACTTGGGGAGACCTTCGTCCAGCAGTGGATTGATAATGGTTAACAATGATGATGTTATCGTTAAAGTATGAAATCCGTTATTTCATGAAATAACTGATCAAGTTAGTTAAAGCGTAAAACTCACTTGTATTCTATCGTTTAACTAGTTATTTCATAGAATAACGATCTACACCCCGTTAAAGTGTTAAATAACTGAGTAAATAAATCCTAAATTCAAAAGGCTGTTAAGTGAGAACCACTGGTCAGAAATAGCACACCATTTTCAACCCTGTATAAAGTGTTATATAATAATAATGATATTAACTTTTGTTTCGTTTTGTCATTTATAAATTTTTCGGAAATAAGTTGTACAGAAGATCTGCAAATTGTGTTTTAATGAACTGAATGTTCAGAGGGAAAGAGATAACTCTAAAGAATGTTTGGAATTTCAAGCTAAGATTATGAGATTAATGTCAGATAAATCTCATTCTGAAGCCTCTGTGGGGCTTACAGTCTGAATCCCAGTACCTGAAGTTGAAAGAGGAAGGGGTGACGCCAGATCTATTTTAGCTGTTATCATGAAAATAACCAAAGAAGGATTTTTTCAATTGGGAACAAGAAACGGCCGCATAAAACAGCTATATTCCCGATCCCAGTTCAGCGTCTGTGAACAAAAATTAATTTAGATCGAAGTGCCGGATATAGAAAAATCGCTCCGGTCGGTTGCTACAGCTCAAAGTTTAGGTACCGGTCAGGGATTTAAAAAATGTTCATGTAAAACGCAGTGTGTCAACAAAAAATGTATTTTTTCTTAGAAATAATGTTCTATGCAATTCCAAATGCCATTTTAGTAATCCCTGTTGTAACAAATGATTTTATTGTCTTTATACTGTATAAATAACATTTTGTATGCTGTATAATTCAGTCAAATTGTTTATTTTACACTTTAACTGTCTGTCATTAGTTAATTTATGGAATACCTAGTTATTTTATAGAATAACTAGTTAAAGTGTGGAATTATTAATTTATTGCACGCTTTAACTAACTTGATCAGTTATTTCATGAAATAACTAGGTATTTTATGAAATAACTGAATTATACACTTTAACGGTAACATATACAAAGGCCGTTCCATAAAAAGTGAGAGTAATTTTTTTTGAGTTTGCAACAGTGCGTAAGGAAAAAATAACCACGCAGACGACTAACTGAATTACGGAAGTACCTATGGCAACCAGGCCCTGATTACTGACTAGGCCTAGGGCCCCCAATTTTCAGGGGCCCCCAAATCCCAGTATTTCTTCCTCAAGCGTTCAATTTTCTTTTTTGGTTATATGTATGTTTTACTTTTTAGGTTTTTTCGAGAATGTGTATCTAAACATCAAATTTCAGAGTGTATTTTGATCAATTTGGAAGCAAAGTTAATAAGACGTGTACTGGATCAACATTTTAGACTGTTTCTTTATGAAGAGAATGGTGTTCGTTTCAGTAACCTAGAATAAACCAGTCCTGAGTAATGTAAGTTACCGTAAACACCTGCAAACGCAAAAATTAGCATGTGCCATGAAACAAAAATGGCCGCCATTGGAGTTACGAACAAAATAAAAAAATAGAAATATTTTTTTGAACTCTACATTCATATAGGTAACCACAAACAATTTTGTTTTTCTAAAATGGTCAAGCAACCTCTATTGGATCACTTGACATGGAATTATCCCACTACCATATGATTTCGAACTAACGTTCTCATCAGGTAGCCTACGTACCAACAAGTGGTTGCATCGACATACGTCGGTATGTGTATGAAGGGGGTTGGGGTAAAACGCTTGGGAAAACCACACGCGGGATAGAAAAACTTCTCTGCCGGTGTCCATAATCCCCGTTTGAAATCAAAATAGGAATAGCGTGGGGTATTGCTCAATACAACGATAGTCCACGTGAAATGCGTATACGTAGGTTTAGCAGAGAGAGAAAATTGAAAAGAGTAAACAAAAAAGACATCGGAAAGTGTAGTACCAAGCCACAATACATTCGTAGAAGTAGGATCGGAAGAGGATGAAGTTCCAACTTCAAAATTGCTTTAAAAAAAGCAAAGAACCGGCACAACATAAGACCAACAGATATATTCATGGATGAAGTAGATGGTAATTGTGGACCAAAAAAACAAAACAAAACAAAAAAACAACAGGTAAGCGGCGTGCGAAGTCGTTGTATAATGGAACCTCAGGTAGAAGTGAAAGGTAATTAAGTTTTCAGCAAATAAGACAGCAACATATAGAACATTATATAATAACAAAAGTGTAGGCAGAAAACTGTCTTGAAAAAATATAGAGAGGTACTATTGAGAATGGGATTATCATTTTGCTGTAGGGGCCCCTCAACGCTTACTGTGCCTAGGGCCCCATAAAATCTTAAGCGGGCCTTGATGGCAACAGTTATTAGCCGTGGCAGACGATTCTGGTTTTGTTATTACGCAGTTGTTCAAAGTATGTCTGCATTTCGTCATACAGCTATGGAGGTGAGTGATTCAGAGTTAAGAAGTGAAATGCGTTGTGCGATAAAATTTTGCTATCGTTTGGGTAAAACGGCCGCAGAAACAGTTGATTTAATGAAAAAAAAAACTTACAAAAATAAGTGTTTGGGTGAGTCAACGATTTTTAGATGGCACCATGATTTCAAAAAAGGGCGTTTCTCGGCAGAACTCGCTCCTAGGCCTGGTCGACCTGAAAGTGTTGTTACGGAGTGTATTATTAACACTGTTTTGGGCAATCCTGCCAGAAGATCAACGAATGACGTGTAAAGACATAGCGGCGTCAACTAATATTTCAAAAACGTCGGCAGTCACGCGACAAATTACTGCTGCATTGTGTGTGTTCCAGATGGGTACCTCATCACCTGATGAGAGAACAATTGTTAGCCAGAGTTCAGGTGTGTCATGAGTGGAAACAAATGATGGCAAAGGATCCAAACTTCCTAAACACAGTAATAACTGCCGATGAAACATGGGTCCACTATTTTGACCCCCAAAAGTGTCTGGAAACACAGACTCGCCTCCTCCGAGAAAAGTCTGCTGAACCAAATCAGCTGGGAAGGTGATGCTGATAATTTTCTTTGATCATAAAGGTGTAGTTTACCAGTATGCCGTTCCTCCACAAATTACTGTCACTTCAAGACTGAAATGAGTATTACATTTCAGTCTTGAAGCGTCTGCGATGACACATATCGATTAAGTGACCGAAACTGGTGGGCAGTCTTCTTCCTCCTTTCTCTAAGATTATATATATATATATATACTGTATATATATGAAGTGTACAATATCACCTCGCAAAAAAAAAAAAAAAAACTATACAAAATAAGCAAAGAACAAATAATGAAACATAAAACGATATACCACAAACTGTCTTCATCAGGAGAGTACCAGTACATGGCGAGAGCAGCTTTTCTGATGTCCGTGAAAGGTAGGTAGAAAACCAAATATTGTACAATATTGTACGTGAGTAACTATTTCCATAATTCCTCTTTCTCACCTGATGAAAACAATACTGTGAGAATTCATACACCGGAAAAGTATTTGAGATATGGAATTAAAATGATGTAATTCCTATTGTGTGTGTGTGTGTGTGTGTGTGTGTGTGTGTGTGTGTGAGAGAGAGAGGGAGAGAGAAAGAGAACTCATCGAAGACTGAGACATTCGATGTGGTTAGGCAGTTATTTTTCTCTTGAAAAGATTATTCGATGAATTCGAGCAGCTGTATTGTTGGTGTGATTATCTCAGAAATAGGTTTTCTCGCGTCTGCTTTGTGCAACTAATCTTTCTGAAATCATTGTAAAGCATCATGCAGATCGTTTAGACGTCTATCTAAATTTATTGTTCCTGTGTCTATTTCAGAACATTTATCTCGAAATTCTGAGTCTTTCTCACCCTAGGTGTTTTCCTTCTTTTTTTTACCATTGCTTCTGTAGATCTTAATAGCAGCAGTCCCGTCGACGCCATAGAGGACGTATATTTGAGACAGTACAGACAGTTCGGTCGTCCGGGAGAACCTGGAGGGCGTGGTGTCTCGAACTCGAAGTACGCTCGATGCATGACAGTCTTCTTCCTCCTTTCTCTAAGATTAAGTCTTCTTAGTAACTGAGCGCTCGAATTTCGAGTAATTAATTGTTTAACAAGGACTGCGATGTTTTCACTGTCACCCAAGCTGTAAATAGCAGATACCGCTCCACGAATGCGTAGAAAATGCCTACGATAAGAGTCAGTCAGCCTTCTCAAGAGTTATTCCTGTTTCTTGAAATACTTTTTTTCTTTCTCCTCCAGCAAAAGTTTGTCCACACGGAAAGGGGGAAAAAATGGTGCCCTGCTTTGAAAGCAAAACAATGGAGTATTTTCGCTAATTAAAGAAAATGTGTCGGTTAATTTTTTCTGAGCCTGTTGTGTACTCAGATTTGCGTAACCTGGGACTACGGAGGATTTCAGCTCACAAATACACTGCTCAACAAAATTAGGGGAGCAGGTGATGTAGCGAGAACAGTCAACTGCTGGTAAATATGCAGCACAATATAAAATATATATTTATGAAAGGGACAAGAAAATAAAGGATTGAGCGGTGAAAAATCATGTTCAAAGATCAGGAAACACACCTGGTTCCATAAAAAAAATCATTATTACCCATATCTTTTGGAGAAGAAAAAATAAGCATTGACAAACTTTGTCATCTGTCTAATAAGGTGTGTGGTCACCTCGAACGTGTAAGACGGCTTCACACCTGTAGGGCATTGAATTGATCAGGTGGTTGAGGAGGTTTTGGGGGATTTTCTCCCACTCTTCAAGAAGAGAATTTGTCAACTGAAGGCGAGTCAACGGAGGTTGTGGTCTAACAGCAATGCGTCTGCCCAATGTGTCCCAAGCATGTTCGATCGGATTTAAATCCGGGGAGCATGCCGACCACTCCACACGCTCTATTGTTTCCTCTTCAAGCATCTGGTTCACAAAGCACGCTCAATGGGGTCGGGCGTGGTCATCCATAAAAACGGGTGAATCGCCGATGGAAGCAATATAAGGCATGACCAAGGGTCTAAGAATTTCGTCCCTGTACCTTTGAGCTGTCAGGGACCCATTCCGAATGACGTACAGGTCAGTACGCCCACCTACGCTTATCCCTGCCCAAAAAAGCACACCGCCTCCACCAAAACGCGATCTTTCTTGGACATGCGCAGTATTGTATCGTGTGCCACGTTATCTCCAGATTAGAAGTCGTCGATTATCCGGCTCTAGGCTGAATCTGGACTCGTCGGAGAAGGTAACTTTGCTCTACTCGGCAGTTCCCCATCATAGTGTTCTTCAGCCCAGTTTCTTCAAGCCATACGATGTCGAGAGGTCAATTGGACACAAACAACTGGCCCACTTGCGTACAATCCACGTGCGTGAAGTCTTCTACGAATTGTTTGTGTCGATATGCTTCTTCCGGTTGCCATTAAAAGATGTCTTTGCAGCTGGGTGTCATTTTAACCCCTGTTCCGAAGGAGTGTTAATGACAAATAACGGTCATCGTTTGAGGTGGTAGCTCGTGGACGACCTTGACCAGGACGTCTTCGAACAATTCCCGTCTCTTGGAACCGACTCCACAAGCGTGCAATTACACTTCAGCTCACTCCAATGGCGGACGCTACTATCCGTCGACTTTGACCGGCTTCCAACCTTCCTATGGCTCGCCACACGGTGCTTTCTAGAAAATCGTGTTGATTCAGCATGCTAACATGAGATGACGCAACAAACTGCTTCCCCGTGACCGGCGGTACAAGAATACAGTTCCGAAAGAACCACCCGTTTTATGTGATTGTCGCATCGACGTCACTTTTCAAGTCATTGTTGCCAACTTGCATGTCGAACTGCTTTTTACAACTGTCTTTCATTATTCGGAGGGAATCTTTTGACAGTTCAGTAACATTTTACCCAACTGCTTTGAATAAAATCGTTTAAAAAGGGTTCTCCCCTAATTTTGTTGAGCTGTGTAGATGTAACACGTTATAATATAAGGTAACTACGAGAGCATACAAGGCTACACGAGTAGCACACTGGTTAGGGGTTTATCCAGGAATTTCAAATTGAGGGGGTGCTGAAAAAGTTTGTGTGTGTGGGTGGGGTGGGGAGGGGGGGGGTGCATGAAAGCAAATGTTTCTTAGGCTAAAAATTTTTGTAGTGAAATATTTGTTTTTTGACGTAGAATAAAAACTGGGGAACACTTCAAAAGTGACTACTGTTGATATTTTATAGTTAAGAATGGTTACAAATGAAAACCCTTTTGCAAAGCTTCACATGGTTATTTATTTATTTTTTATTAACATAGGTTGCTGAAACAGTAGACACTGATATTTTTGCAAATCTTGTGCATGCTGATATGATTCAAAAGTATAATTGCAAAATTTGTAGCAGGCTAAAATGAAGAGATACGTACATATGTTTTATGGTTGCAATGACTGACTTAAACAATAAAGCTAAAAAAGAAACATTTGACAGCTATATACATATATATATATTTAAATTGCCTGCTAATAAGGGTTACCACATTCCATAGCGGGAGGAATTATATACCCTGTCTGGAAACAGAAGATAGGAGTGCGAGTGCCAAAACGTCTCCCAAGGAAGATCAGAACGAGAAGCGAAGAAGTTTATAAAATAGGTAAAAGTTAAGCGTCGGTTAACCCTCACTGTGTCTGACCTCCCTGGTCTCTCCTCACTCTCGCGGTTTACTGAAGGGAACTCCTGGTATACATAGACTTCGAATTAAAAAATGTGAAGCTGAGGAATCATGTAACTGCTACTGACCACTGTACTTTATGATAACAAAAAGGCGCTAATACCTAAATATTAAAAATGAAACTTTCCCGTTTATATAAAGTGGTAAATATTATGAGTAATATTATTGACTATTGATCGTTTTTACAGTTGTTAGGAGGTTAAATTCGTTGCCTGTGCCTTGTGATAGTTGATTGTCAAGGCAAATGCCAAATGTAAAACGGCACAGCATTTTGTATAATAAATGTCGTTTTTTTCATGTTAAACGAGGTTAGCTTCTGCTTAATAATTTTGCCGCATACATTCACTTAATAATTTAAAAATAACAATTACAGCATTTCTTAGAAAGATAAACAAATTCTTTGGTTGTGTAGCATTTTTAACACTTTTATTTTTTAAATATTTTGTCTTCCCCTGTGAAGCCATTTATGATAAGCTTGTTCATTGCACTGATTGTACACGTTACCAACATCATGGGTTGGGCTCCTAAGATCGGGAATTTTCAGGCCTTCTATTAAAATAGTCATTAAGGCGTCTACATGTGCTCGAAGCAAGCATTTCCTCTCAGATGACAGAACACGATTCATTGTCGAAAATGTCCTTTCTTCACACGCAGTTTCAACAGGAAGCAGTAAATGGTGCATAGCTGACAGCGAAGGGAACATGGTTTTTCTTTCTGTACCACTAGTAAGCATTAAAAGATTGCTTTGAATTTCAGTATTACCAAGATATCTCCTGTAAATGTTAAGCTCGTTCTTCATGTCATTTTCATTGGTTCCACACATGCTGACAATTTTTGTAAAGTCGGGGGTTTCATTTTTTTGTGGAAAATCCAATTCCTGAAATTGGTCAGAGAATTTCTGGTTCATTTTTTGCGTAATTTTATTCCTGTAGCTATATACAAACATCAACAAATCCTTATCAGTCATTTAGTTACCTTCCATTTGTATGTCATGTTCCTGAGCGTTTTTGTAAACTTCCATTGCTTCTAACATCAAATCATTGATTTCAATATCCTCGAAGTGTTTTTGCACCGAATTTTTCAGTACCATTGCCTCCGTTAAGTTTTCTTGGGATGACTGCAAGGATTTACTAAGATGAACTAGTGGTGCTAAAAGAGGAGCAAGTAGCACAAGGATGAAAATCGTCGATTTATTTCGAAACAGAAGCAGAAGTCCCCCTGCATCAGACGAATAGTCACCAGCCTCAACGCAGATATATTTTCTAAGGCTATACATATAGAAGCATAATGTTGTGCGACTACTTTAACACTGCCTTCATGTGACAACCATCTCGTTTCCCCTGGTGGAGCAATTTTATTAGACATGTTATCGACCACCATTTCTGCCATGTGCAAAATTAACAATCTTTTGTATCTTACTCTGAATGTGCTGTACAGCTTATTAAGACTTTGTCTGCAGCTGTTAACAAGAGCGAGTTGCAAAAGATTGCTTCAGCAATGAACAAATAATAAATTTGGTGCATGCTCTTGCCTGGACGCCACTCACATTTCCGCCAATATTGGCACCGCCATCAAATGATAGTACAGAGATGTTTGCTGGATTCAAACATGATTTTCTTAGCTCACTAATCAGCACATCTGTAAAATTCTCTGCTTTTGTTGATTGTAGGGTAACTGCAGATAAAAAGGTTTCTTTAACCTTGAATTTTTATCTTCACCCTCAGAAACGATATGACGAACACAAATGCTGAGCCTTCACGACCATTGATGTCTATGCATTCATCAGGCAGGACTGAATATACCTTTCAGTCGTTCAACAATTGCTTCTGTAACAGCTTCACCAAATGCTTCTAAGAAATCTGTTATGATAGTGGATAATAAGCGTGAGTATTCTGTGGATTATTTTTAATTCAATTAGCCAGCTTACCAGATCCATTCACAAAAGCAATGGCCTCAACTAGATTAAGCCAGTTCGGTATCGTGCGCTGAATTTCCGGTCTAAATAAGTAGCACGCAAGTTTCGGCAGATCCTTAGTTGAGTTACTTTCTTCTTCCGTTTGTTATTGGGCTGCATAGATACCATTGTTTTAACACCCGCACCCTCCCGTTTTGTGTTAGATGCAGCCAAGGCCATTATATGTGAACGGCTTTGTTCATGTTTTAAAACATTTCCCCTAATTTCTTTGAAGCAGATAGTTGAATTAACTTTCTCACCCATGGGCCAGTTTTCATGTTACCAGATTTGCAACAAATGCTGCATTTGTATCCAGATGCACGTTCAATATCCAAGGACAATTAAGTACGAAGATGCTTTCTTTTGTTTGTCAGTGAAACTCGTCATCAGTATATCTGGTCCCATACATTTTGATGGATTATCTGCATCCGATGCACTCTTTCTTACATTATGCACTTCTTGTGGCAGATCCGAGAGCACAAGAAAAGGAACAACTGCTGTATTACGTTCTGTTGCACAATGGTTAGAAGGTCCTAAATACAAAGTTTTGATTTCATAACTCCAGCTGTTTGAGATTTACAAAATTTATGTTTGATTGATTTATCTTTATGTCCAACGTTGTTTTACCAATTTCGTCTAAATTCGACGGAGTTATTATTTCAGAAAGTGATACCAACTTACTAGGTGAAACTTTTCATTTTGTATCTTCCCTAGACATTGTATCAGAAAATTTCTTGACTGATTTCTTTTCAAAACGAACCCGATTTTCTCCTTTCTTTTAAACTTTGTAAAACATTTTTCCTTTGCTAAAATGTCCCGATTGCCGAATTTCGAGTTTGTAACTGAAGCCATTGCAAAGATATTGCATTGAAAAAGTTCTTGACCGATTTCTATTTAAGTCGAACACTCTTGGCCGATTTCGTTCAAATTCAACTGGGTGCTTATAGAAGGTTCTAAATTCTGGATTTGTTACTAAAGCCATTTCCGAGTGAGCAGATTAAAACATTTTCTTGGGCGCTTTCTTATTAAATCGAACGTCATTTAACAGATATTTTTTTTAAAATCGACAAAATACCGTTTTAGTTAGTATGTCCAAAATACCGAATTTTAAATCTGTAACTCTTGTCACTGAAGAGATATTGTGTTACAAAAGTATGGGAACACAGACTCCGCTAGAAAAAAATCACGCTTATATAGCTCTTTCATATAAACAAAGTATATACCCGGAAAGTAAAAATTCAGGACATTTCATAACAACATTTGTGAATGATTATTTTACTAACAGTGTAAAGTATTGCATAGCTAATTTTGTTTGTGAAAGTAGACGAGCGAACTCTTTGTCGTTACCCTAATATTTCAGCTAAAAAAATGTCTTGGACCTGTTGAATCCATTCCTGACTGCGCTACTGCACACATCAGTGAATGGAACATCAAATAAAAAGCAAAAAACAGGCCTTGCCTGGGCTTTCGAATAATCCCACAGTGTTAGTTAGCTTCATTAAGGATTATGATTCTACTCGCACTCAACCAAATGATGCAAGTGCGAGCTGGCGCAAAAGCCGATTTGCCATCGCCATTTGGACTGCTGCGCTTTTTGTCCGGCATTATACTGAATGACAATCAAAAGCAAATAATGTTTAAGAAATTTTGAAGACAATCCGATTTTTGGCGTAAATGTGACAAGGATGGTAAGTCAGATAAGATCTGAAAACTTGAAAATTTTCATCGTCCTGGAGCGGGACTCGACCCCGCGTCTCCCAGAAAACGCCCGGGTATGCTAACCACTACATTCATCTTAACATCCAGATTCGCTAAACATGAATGCCAGTTGCTTCGACTAGCGAATCCTGTGATGGTTAAATTCAAATTGATCGGAAACTTGAAACTTGGTCGTTCTGGGTGGTGTAGTGGTTAGCATACCCGGGCGTTTTCTGGGAGACGCGGGTTCGAGTCCCGCTCCAGGACGATGAAAATTTTCAAGTTTTGAGATATTATCTGACTTACCATCCTTGTCACATTTACGCCAAAAATCGGATTGTCTTCTTCAAAATTTGTATTATATGGCGTAATCCCGTATTTCTTTCAATGTTTAAGAAATTTACACTATGTCTGTGTCTTACTCTTGTGATAGTTTCTTTCCTGTGTATGAACTTGTCGATCACGTAGATTCGATTTCTTTCGGATGGGATGTGACAAAACATCATCATACAGTATGTATAGGTGTGTATGTTTGTTTGTTACACCCTCCCAAATGAGGGGTGTTGCTATTTTTAGGGGGGATTCGGGGGGGGTGGGAGAGTGTTGGGGTGTGTGTATAAATCCCCGAGTCATTGGTCTCTAACTAAATAAGACACCAACTTCCTTGCATGTGTATTTCCATTTAATTTTTACGAACCACTGCGTTCTCGAACGGTCAACCTTACTGAGTCACTCAGGATGACTCACGCATTCATATACGCTGTTTGCATTACACGGCATTACATATACACTCTTTTCCAAAAAATAAATAAACAAAATAAAAAATAAAAAACAAACTAAGCACACAGAAGGAATCATCCAATCGAGATAAAAATTGATATGTGCAATGTACATGTTTTGGAAAGTAGATGATTGTAATTCCAGAGTAGTCGGATAAAACAGCTACATGAGTGGAACAGGTCAGTACGTTGTCGCACCACTGCTGGCTCGGATACAAGCGGTTACCCGACGTGGCATAGACGCATACAGTTCACGGATACTGTCCTGAGGTGTAGCATGCTAGATGGTGACGAAATTGCGGACCAGTTCGCTGACATTTGGGGATGGGCTTAGGTGGCTTCCCAAACATGTTCGATCGGCGAGAAGTTGGGCGATAAGGCTGGCCATGGAAGGGTGTCGACATTACGGAGGCAGGTCTGAGAGGGTAGTGCCGTGTGTGGCTGGAAATAATCCTGTTGAAGTCTCTGTGACCGGGCATTATCCTGTTGAAAAATTGCTCGGTGATGCTGCGTCAGGAAAGGCAACACAACAGGTCAAAGAATGTCGTCGACGTACCGTTGAGCTGTGAGGTTGGTACGGAGGACTACCATGGCTGCCCGACTATGGTAGGAAATGGCTCCCCAGACAGTCACTCCCAGTGTGTGAGTCGCGTGCCATTCCACGATAAATGCAGGATCCGTGCGCTGGTCGGTTCGTCTCCCGATACATATGCACTGGTCATAGGCGCCAAATGCAAACCGTGACTCATCAATGAAGACAACACGATGCCACTGGACACTATCCCACGTTGATTGGGCCCGACACCACTGCGACCGGTACCTGCTTGTCAGTGGTAGGCAGCGGAGTGGCCTCTTTGAATATAGTTCCCGTGCCACAAGTCGTCTGGCAAAGGTCCGGATGTCCACTTTCGTACCTGTAGACGACGCAACATGGCCACGGATAGTTGAGATCAACGAATTTGGTTCTGTTCGTGCGGCTTTCATAATCACTCGAGCCTCGCGTTCTCTGTTGCTCTCGGTCGTCCACTGACCGTGTGCTGCTGGGTTGTGCCCTCATCGACATATTGGCGCTAACATCGTCCGACTGCCGCGTCGCTTTGAGCCAAGTGCTTGGCGATATGGCGACTTGACCAACCGGCCTAACTCAGCCCAATTATACGTCTTCTCTTAAACTCGCTCAACTTCTCGTAGTTTGCACTGATCCGATGTAGAGGTATCCTTATGCAGGTTAATGCAACCGCAGTTAGCTGTAACAATTGCCCCTGCGTGTGAGATTTGTTCTTGATATACCCTCTTCGATGCGCGGTTCCCATGCGCTGTGGTGGGCCACTATTTAGTCACTGGTCGTTATTTTTTAATCATTTTCATATTCGGCCCTGAGGTACTTGCATGCGGAGTTATATCAAGAACGAACAGCTTTCTCAAGACGTTTCGTTTTTTTTAAGAGTGTATTTCAAACTAAAATAGAGCCAAATTGAGACATGGAGTGAAATTTAGAATTTGAATCCTTAACATTTCTTTGGGCGCTCTGGGTTTTAGACCTTTGCCAAATGTTTCAAACAAACTGTTGTTTCAGACTACAAACTAAATGATTAATCTTATATGGAAGTGAAAAATGCAGCCTTCTCTTCTTGAGGTTTAACGACCACAGTGGACAACTCTTAAATGCTGTAAGCAGTCTAGCATCGTTAATTTAGGAAAGGGAACAGAACGAGCGCCATCACATAAACGCGTCACTCGTATCTCATCCAGAGCTCAAACCCAGGCTCATCTCGAATGGATAGCCTTAGGCCACTATGCAACCGGGCTGGGAAATGTAGTCTTTTGTTGAAATTGAAGAGATAGGATAATATCATATCTGTAGAAAGCAAGAAAATTTTTCTGTGATGACACATTAATGTAGTAACAAGGTAAAATGTAGTACTGAGTTACTTATGCTGTACTAACTGTTGGGAATGAACCATAAAGGCCGACCCGGTAGCATAGTGGCCAAAGCGCTTATAACCGTTCACTGAAGTGGGCCTGGAATCGAAGCGCGGATGTTGGCTCTTAGTGGCTCTCTTTCCCCTCCCTGGAACCAGCTGCCCTAAATTAGATACCGGCGACTGCTAAAGCCCATTGAGTTGCTCACGGTGGTTGTGTTAATCCCCTCCCCACCAAACGATTGAAAGGAAATTTACCAAGAGCCCCAAAATTCAAAGCGCATATTCAGGTCATGTGCAGTTTCAAGTATAGTTTTGTTGGAAGAATTCTGTTAAACTTACTTATTGTGTACCGGCTAAAAATTCATGTTGATTTTTTTGTGCTTTTCTAAAAGCATCGTTCCATTTTACGAGAAAGTGCGTTTTTCAAGCAAATGTGGGTGCCTTTATATAGTAACTCTGTGCAGTAAATTAAGATTTGAACAGCCCTTTACTGACAGGTCTGCTCTAGTTGAAACAATCCTAAGATACGAATTTATCGTTAAGTGTAACTATTTACTTTAATGACCTACTGTAGCTGAATGAAACAGGTAATCTAATAAACGTTTTGTGTCAGAAGTCTATCTACGATAATATATTTATTCTATCACTAAAATACAAGTAAAAATATGAGAAGTATATACAGAATAGTGTAACAAATGAAACACCAAATCACAAATCTGGTCTTAAACGTGTATTTTTCAAAACTTCAGCAGTTTGATATTGAAAGCATGCCGTATTCAATAACATCTACTACGACGATGACAGCAACAAAATTTTCTTTAGCTGTGTTAGACAACTATGCAGAAACGGCGTTCTTCAAAGCTTAAATTCAGCGAAAGGAATTTCACTGAATTCGTAATTTCGGATGTCTCCATTGATAGAAATCCACCGGAATTATATCTGTCGAGCAAACTGGCCACTCAGTGACACCTGTTCTTCCGATCAACCTTCTAAGAAGGAGATAATCTAATCACTGGTGAACCCCCCACACCCCCCAAAAAACCCCAGGTTTCACATCATACTGAAAAGCAGTACTAAGAATGCGGACTGGGTAAATAATCATAATAAAAAAAATGTACATTTGCCAGAACGTTCAGGTGGATCTGTGAATTTACATTTCCATCAAAGAAATAGGGTTCCGTGATTCGATCATTGTGAATATCATATCATTAAGCTGAAACGATATAAGGTGCAGTCGGCTCCCTTATGTTCTTGGACGACACGGAAGGTCATTTTGACCTTTATATATTAACTGAGGTCTGCAAGGTCCTTCAGATTGTAGGAACTTGCCATAATGATACTGCAAAAACGTGGACAGCCAGGTGCGAAATCTGCGCAAAATATCATGACTTTTTTTGCAAGTTTCACAGAAGTAACCTTATTGGCAGACCAGCAGTTATTTTCTAGCAAAGAGCGATCGTCTAATAGCCTTCTGCCTTTCGCACTAGAACCAATCCGGTCTCTATTAGGTTGTGGGATACTCACGCTTTTAATGCCGAAATCCTAACCACACTCTTGGAGCAGTTGGATACTTTCATGCAAGGTTTTCTGCAAATTAGGCCGTCACTGACTGTTCATGAGTGCTTATGATTAATATACCTGTATGAGGAACACAATGCTGCCCTTTCTAGACTTTCTCCCCGACAATCTAAAAAAACTAAACTGTATGTGCCACCCTCATCCTAGGAGCTTCCCTTCGACGCCACTGCAAGACCCTCAGCGAAGAAATACTCAAGCTTTCTCGCGTCAACAGCTTGCACGGTAATAATAAATCCTGCACCTGAGCAAAAGATGGACAAAGAATTTGTATTTTTGCTAACAGCTGTAGATCTCAGAATAATACTAGTTATAGGAGAAGCAATAATAGCGCAAATAATAACCAATGGCCCAAGAATAACAGGACATAGACTTCTGTCAGAGATGAGGAAAAGCCCCCCTTTTCCGCCCCCATCCTTCTCACGACATGAAGACCCTTCTTATCTTGTGAAAGCCCCAGAACTTCCAGGTGCACTTATATTGGGAAACAGGCTAAATTTGGTAGCGAATCCGACTTTTTCGCAATTAATGAAGTTTTACATATAGAGACTCACATTTCCCTACCTGCCAGTTGGAAGTGTGTTGTGCACAAACAGTGAGTTCGAAGTTTCTGATCAAGTAAAACACTGCCCATCAAGTTTTTTAAATTCGATTTGAATCTTCCTGTTAAATGTCTGTTGGGCTTTGGAAAACACTTTAGATTTTGGTGAAAATCTATTTAATATGCCAGAAACAGGTCTGCTGCCACCATCAGAGTACACAGCTAATCCAGTGGAAATGGTTAATCAAAATCTGGTTAAAATGATTGTTTCTTTCAAGAGCTCCAGAAAACGCTAGGATGAGCATTTGAATATCTTTTGCTATGTCTTCCTTTCTTCTGTTCATGAAAATACCAAGCTCACTCCTGCGAAAGTCTTTCTTAGCAGGAAAATTAGAATCCCATTCGAAGCTTTAACTTCTTTTATTGATGATGAGAAACAATGGTCAACCCCAGCAAAAATAAAAGAATTAGAATTTAAGGCTCAACAGTACTCAATGAAGGCTCACGCCACTCAAGTCAGCTACTGTATTATAACACCTGACATCAGGAAACTGAGCTGAATGTGGATGATGATGACCTACTAGCGACGTATTTTCATTCATCGGTCTCCATACCTTCTTTGGCTATTATTTGAGGAACCCCTTTCAAGTTTTTGATTTCTGTGGTAATATAATGTCCTGCTTGAAAGAATGATGGAGATATTATCTTGATACATGTGGAACAATGCACAGTAAATACTATTTCAGAATCACAATATAAACTAATTTCTGCTAAAAGTCTTACTGATCAGTAGAGGACCCAGACATTTTCCCAGGGAGGGAGGAGGGCCGTGGCACATAAAATTTTCCCAAGAGGGGGGACCCCTTAAATTTACCGGGAAAAATAGTAATGTACTATAACAGTTAAGAAGGAGGTTGGCTTTTGTGTATTTATTCTTATCCAGTTACTAGTAATGTTGCAGTACAAGAAAGTTAAATGATTAGAAGAAGCAGTAGATGAAATTCTTTTCCTGGTTAGATTTTTCTAAATTTATTTAATAGAACTACTCCCTTATAATTATTGTACGTTACAATTATACGGTACAGGATTAAAAAGTATATGTAGATCGCGTATCGTGACTTTTTGTTTCAAACTTCGACGTAATAATTTTCCGCTCTGTTTGCCAAGGGGGGGGGGGCACCCCGTGGGTGCGCCATTGCTACTGATCATGCTTGTGGCAATCAGCCTACAGCTGAACCTCCTGGTGCAAGGGACTTCCGTAACTTTGTGCAAGTTCTTCAGGATCACCTTCTTACGACAAATCTTGTCTTTGCCTGTTCCATCTGTTGTGTTTGCACATTTCAGTGTTAACGTGTCACCACCAGGTGCGACGAAATCTGTTTCTCTTGACTCTGCATCTTCGAATTCTACTGCACCACTCTCTTTTGTAACAAAATCTTATCGTCGCGTTTTTGTTTGTTCGGAGGTTTAACGACCACCGTGAGCAACTCAATGAACTATAAACAGTAGTCTGTCCCTAATATAGGGCCACTGGTTCCAGGGAAGAGAGAGAGAGAGAGAGAGAGCTGGTGCCGTAAGACAAACACAACATCAATGCCTCACTGGGCGGCATCCTTGCTCTGCTTCTTCGAATAATACCGTGCCGCAATCTTATGCTACAAAATCTGCTTCTCTTAGCTGTGTATCTTCGAGAACTACCGTGCAACTGCCTAACGAGATATCTCCCAGTTCAGTGCCTTCGATACCTTTACCATCTTCCAGGGCGACTGCCTGTGCTGCATCGCCAAGACCCCAATTTGCCATCTTCCAAAGCAAGGAGGGACCAAAACGTCCATCATCCGACTCATTATTCAGCATGCCAGACTGCAACGATCTCTGCATCTGCAACCCCTGGGTCTTAAGATCTGGACGTTCAGAGCCTGTGCGTACCAATCCTTGCCTTCCACAAAAGTGTAAATTTTCCCGTATTACGTCTTCCAGCTTGCCTCATCCATCTATGCGATCGCCAGTGTCGCCGACGGAGATACGTGTGCTTATCCTCCAACAGTCACGCCACACCTTTCGGAGCCAGTTCCTCACCTACATGCGTTATTGAAATGACGTAAGAGACTGGCTCCTTCAACAGCGCTCTTGCCGTGCTGATCGTCGAAAGAACATTAACGTGCAAAATCTTTTCAACATGTTATTTTCTTTTATACATTTTTTTCTGTCGCATTGAACCGCGGATCAATTTGTGCATTTTCCTCCTTAGATAAATTTTTTTCACTAGGCCCAGGAATGTTCATTTTCTTTTCAAATTTTGCTTTATCACCAATTTTTCCTATCTTTGTTTCTTAGGACTTTCCAACATATGGACTAATCTTCTGGATTCACAAGAGAACTACGTTCGTTATTATAGTTATTTATTACTTTAAGTGGACAATTTCTACAGTCCCTGTGATTACCAAATTTTCCCATTTCCACAAGAATGACGACTCCCCCCATTCAAACTGATGGCCCAATTCCGCATGAGTTTTATAGAATGTCTCTGTGGAAGTGTATACTTGTATATGTTCAGTGAATGAGCAAGGATTTGCAAAAGCAAAGGATTTAATCGTGCGCAAAATTTTGAGAATATAATTTTACGAAAATTCTCGGACCGTTTTTGTCGAAGTTGGAATCTCTGAATTTTTACGTACATTCGCTTCTGCGGAATTGCGCACTGTATGTGTTGTCCATGAGAAAGTACCGGTATTTGTTGTATACTATATATGTTGTGTCAAATGAGAAATTTCTGTAGAAGTGCATATTCAGCGTCTGGCATGCTGAATAATGAGTCGTATGTTCGTTCAATGAGAAAGTGCATAACGGATAAATAATCCCTACTAGACAAAATAAATTTTATTTTCTTGCTAGAGGTGGCCGGGCCGCTGTTGTCGAAGTTGGACTCCCTGAACATCCAACTCAGATCCTTTTCGGAGATAGCGGCCTTGGTGTTGACAAAAGCCACGGGCCAAAAAAAAAAAAATACTCATGCGGAATTGGGCTATCAGATTGGGGGTGGGGGTAAAATCGGGTATTCTTGCTAAAATGAACGACCTCCGTGATTACTGCAATACGTCATTATCTCCTTTACTGTTAGCTTCAAAGGCCTTGTGCCGACCCGGTGGAGCAGTGGTATAAGCAATGGATTCTGATCATTCGTCCGCAAGGGGTCCGGGTTCAAATCCCGGTAAGGCATCGATGCTGCGTTTGTCTTACGGCACTGGCTCTCTCCCTTCCCTGGAACCAGTGGCCCTAAATTAGGGACTGGCGACTGCTTATAGCCCACTGAGTTGCTCACGGTGGGTTAGTCGTGTTTTTCTGTGCTCCTCAAGTTTTCGTCGGTGTGTGTTATTTTTCTTCGTTGTCAGTGTTCTATTTCGTGTGTGTGTTGTGTGTGAAGGTCCCGTGTTTCTTTTTATATGCCTGCCGAGCTGGTAAGTGCTTATTTTGATTAGTTATCCTTATTTTTCTGCCTTGGCCAAGCTGGCTAAGGGCTAAGCTTCTCCTCGCCATTGCAAATGGCGGCTTCCGGGGAGAATGACGTCCTAACCCTTGCTACCGGAAATGATGATCTCCCGATAACAGCTTCTCTAAATACTACTACCAATGACGTGTCTATCTCGATAAACCACTCCTCCTTGCAGCCTTCTGGGGATATCGCCTCTTCTTCCAAGTCTCCCAGCGGCGATACGATGTCTTCTCTGAAAGCTAATGATGACGCCATGGATGTTTCGCACTCCATGCCGGAATCATCTCCAAAGCAACGTACAACTACCCTCTCATATGCTGACGTAACCGTATCTAAGTCGGGACCTTCCCAGTCTTCTTTTTCTCCTGGACAATATGAGATGACGCATAATGCTGAAGTCATTGAGGTTGTCCTTAAAGAAGATACCCCTTCTGGGCTGAAATTCCTTCAAACTATGGAGAATGGTGTTGTGTTTCCGAGCCTGAGAAATACAAAACTTACTGCATATACTGCTGCTCTTCGAGAGATTGTTCCTGCATCAGCCATAACTCATATGGGCAGGAAGCCTTACAAAGTAGTTGTTTACTTCTCTACTCCTGCCCATTCCCTACATGTACTGACCAAGGGCATCTCAATTGGTGATCTTCACATCCATGCCGAACCTGTTTCACAGAGTTCCGTTGTTGTAAGCTTCTCACCAGTTCCACCTGAGGTTTCAGATGATCTCTTGATTGCCGCTCTTCTTCCTTATGGCCGGATCATTGGAGGTGTAACTACCTACTCTTCGTTTCCAGAGGTGCCAGAAGATAGATACCTACTCGGGTTTCGCCGCAATGTTCGTGTGGTCTTCCCTTCAGAGGAGCACATGCTGCGTATTCCACCCACTTTACGTGTACGCTGTTGCACGCACATTAGAGAGATATTCATCACAGTAGGCTCCGTCTGTCCGAATTGTAAAGGCACGGGACATCCCCGCGCTCTATGCCCTCATAATGCGAACACTCTTTCCAAGTCAACAGCACGACCTTCTTCCTCTTTGTCACGCCAATCGGCATCCTCTTCTGGTGCTAAAGACCAGCAACAGCAGACTTCCTCAAAAAGTAGTGATACAGTAGTTGGTCAACCGACGTCTAGAAAAAGTAGTGAGACAGCCGTTGGTCAGCCGACGTCTACCAGAAGTAGTGAGACAGCCGTTGGTCAACCGGCGTCTACCAGAAGTAGTGAGACAGCCGTTGGTCAACCTACGTCTACCAGAAGTAGTGAGACAGCCGTTGGTCAACCGACGACGTCTATGGGTAAACCCTCGACCTCGGGTGATGCATTGGCGCCCACTTTATCTCTTCAGTCAAAAGAGGCATCAATTGTTAATCCAAAGTCTCCTATAGAGATGGTTGATGACGATTCTCGTCATACTGCTACACCGACCGTTGAGGTTGTTTCTTCAGTTCCTTTTAAATTGCCGGAAGTTCCAATTCCGGTTACAGCACAAAGTCGTGGACGGGCGAAGCGACGTAGAACGTCGCGCGCTCAGAATAAGAAGTTTAGAATTACACCTACCCTTAAGGCAGGACGTGATTGTTCTAGTAGTCAGATGCTCACGTCTGAAGGCTCTATGGAATCTGATACAGATGATGGAACAATTATTCCGATCTCCTGTGAAAACTTTTTACATATTCTAGAGGCATCCTCTCTTCCACAGACACCTGTGTCTGGGGAGAGGGTGTATGCGTTCCTAATAAGTCCCCATAGAGACAAGCTGTCTCGCAATTTTTTGGAAGGTTACTCCCACTGTCTGTCTGACACCATGAATCAAATGTTGGCGATACATTCTCATTTACGTACCGTTCCGGGCAGAGATCTGGGCGGTCCCTACTGGGCAAAGAAGTTCCGTAGCCGTCTCGCCAAGTTACAGAACGCAGCCGACAACATCCTCCAACCATCATCAGACTATTCTGTTCAAGACAGTCTCACTGAATAGTAGGGGTATGTGTACCCCTTTGGCGAATGCTTTAGTGTATGAAGACGTCCACCACCTCAAAGCAGATCTCCTACTTTTGCAAGAGACAAATTGTCTATCCACTTCACCCTTCCATCGCTGGAGGAGATGGGACTATCAGTTTCATCACGCGTATAGGTTCTCTCTTCGTGGAGGTTTAGCGATTGGTGTACATAATAGATTTCGTCAAGCACTCTCCTCTGTTAAAGTTCATAACCTGTGCCGAGACTTATTGCAGCGACTCACTTTCGTCCTAGATGGACAACGATATTTAGTTTTCAACATATATATTCCATGTTCATCTACACATCTAACGTTGTTATTTTCGTCGCTCCGCACTGCACTTCAGTCAGCATTACCATCAGATCATGTGCTCATTGGAGGAGACTTTAACTGTACACTTCAACCAGAGCTCGATCGCGCTCCTTCGAGGATTGAACATCGTTCACGTCTTGTGGAGCAATTGCGATCATTAGTGTCTGATTTTGATTTACATGACGTGTTCCGACGATTGCATCCGACATCCATTTCACATACCTGGAGATCTTCATCTGCATCCTCCTCTCTTTCTGCCAGGCTGGATCGATTTTACGCTTCTGCTCCGTTATTGCCCATTACAACGGATTGTATGCACTCTCCTACAGCTTCATCGGATCATTGTGCCATCACTATCTCCTGTAGCTCTTCATCTCGTCTGCATGTTAGACCTCGGTCATGGACACTGGACACTTCTCTCCTAGCTGATGAGAATATGTGCACCGAGATCAAAGATCTTCTTGATCATATGCGAGAGGGCCTGTCCACTGCACCTTGTGCCATTAATTACTGGCTCGAGGTAAAATCTTACCTAATTTATCTCCTCAGACGTCATTCCTTCTCCGAAGGCACGAAGCGCTCCATGGAAGAGCAAAATCTCCGAAACATCCTGTTACAGCTTGGTGCGAGTCATCCCATGTATACAGCTTACCAAGCGGATCTTAGAGCACTTCTTGAGCCTCGTGCACGTCAGGTAATTCTTCGTCTCCGTCTACAACATCTATCACCAGAGGACTGCTCCTTTGAGTTTCTATCCGCGTTAGAAGAAAAACGCCGCTCGTCGCATCAGCTTCGACTACTTCGGCGGCCTGATGGTGAAATCATCTCTGATCCGGATGCAGTTTGCTCTCAGGTTCGTCGATATTTTACTATCAAATACAGTGAAACTCCTCAGCCTTCTGTTTCTGCTTCTTCTACTTTACTCTTTGCTCTTCCCCAAGTTCCTTCCAATCTCTCTGATTCCCTTTTACAACCTATTTCGCAGACTGAACTTCGGACCATTCTTGCCTCTCTAAATTCCCGTGCTGTCCCAGGTCCAGATGGCCTTCCGCTCCTTTTCTACCGTACTTTTCTCCCTTCGTTGCTTCCATTTCTTCTCGCCGCTTTCAATGCTGCTCTTTCTTCCTCTTCTCTTCCGAGGGGTTTCACAGAGGCTCATATGGTGTTATTCCCCAAGAAAGGCGATCTGCTTGACTTGGGAAACTGGCGTCCTATCTCGCTACTAAACATTGACTATAAACTCTTCACTAAAGTCCTTTCCAGTCGACTCAACCAAGTTCTTCCATTTCTTCTTTCTCCCGACCAGACCTACACGGTTCCTGGTCGGTCCATCACTTCTAATCTCAATCTCCTTCGAGATCTCCTACATCTGGCTCGTACTAACTCTGAACCACTTGCCCTCTTTAATCTTGACCAAAGAGCTGCTTTCGACAATATCTCACATTCGTGTCTTTCTGCTGTTCTTATTGCTTTCGGCTTTCCTTTTGCTTTTGTTACCTCTATTCTTGCCATTTATCAGGACGCTGCTTTCCATGTCAAGACGGCCGCCTTCTTGACTGCACCTATTCCTTTTCGGCGAGGCATTCGGCAGGGTTGCCCACTTTCTGGGCAGCTCTTTGCCATTGCTTTTGAGCCGTTTCTTCGGTCTGTCCATCGAGCCTTTATAGATGCACTGCCACCGCCTACTGCAAGTACTAGGCACTTTTCTGTGACATACTCTGCATATGCTGATGACGCGACCTTTTGTGTACGGACAGAGGCTCAATTCGACATCTTGCTCCAGATTTACGATCAATATTCTTCATGTTCAGCGGCATCACTTAATACATCCAAGAGTGCAGGTCTATGGAGCGGAGCGTGGGCCTCTAGGACTGACACCCCGTGGGGCGCCTCATGGACTGCTTCATCCCAGAAATTCCTTGGGGTCCATCTCGGAGTCCGTCTTTCAGCTCAAAATGAAACATGGAATGCTCTCAGAACACGCCTTACTCGAACTGCTGCCTTCTGGCGAGGTTCCCAGTTTTGTACTTCTTACTTCTCAAGAGCTAGAATAGCTCAGACTTATATTCTTTCACCATGCCTATATGCATGGTCAGCTGAACGTATGCCCATTTATCACCTCAATGAAATCACTCGAATCATCTCAACGATAATATGGAACAGGTACCATTGGATCCAGGTCTCCACTCTCTGTCGTCGAGTCACTGATGGAGGTATTTCACTGCTGGACGTTCGCACCTACTATAAAGCACATAAAGTGGTTTCTTTCCTGCGGCTACTAAGTGCACCAGAGTCGCCAGTTACGCTCGTTAGAGATGTCGTGATATCGCCTAGGAATTCCCGAATCACTTTCATCATGTATCTTCTAATGGATCAATCTCCTTTTTTCCATTCTAAACTTTCCCCTTTCTACAAAGAGGTCCTTTCCTTTCTCCGTTCTCTACCCCTCTTCCGTGCTCCACCGGCTTCCACCACTGAACTATTAGCTGAGCCCCTGTTCTTTTCTTCCATCCTTCATCCCCCTAATGCTCCCTACTTTACTGACCTTTCCTGGCTCCCCGCCGGAATAGTATCTGTTCAAGATCTAATTTCTCCAGATCTTTCTTGGAAACCCTTCTCTGATCTGTCCCCCCACATCTCCCCTACCTCTTCCTCTCTTTCGCTGTATGATTCCTTCCGTTCTTCAACCATTACCCTCTTCCCTAACCTTGCCTCTCAAGCTGGGTTAACTCTTGTTCCCTCTGCCTCTCTTCCTCTTCCCTTTTTCCTTTCCGTTCGGGGCTCATCACTTCCTCTCTCCAGTTTTTCTATCTCGTCTCTTTACCGTTGTCTCATTGATCCACTGTATGCTACACCATTGATGATTCGAGATGTTCCGAATGTCGCCCTTTCACAAGTGTGGTCCATGTCTAATTCGCCACTATCTGTTCCAGCAGAAAGAAACATCCAATGGTTGTTTCTTCATCGGCGGTTACCAGTTCCTACCAAATTATTCAGGATGACGCTTGTTGATTCGCCTAACTGCATGTTTTGCTCTACGATTGCGGATGTAGATCATGTATATCAACATTGCACAGTGCTTCTTCCCTTGTTACATCTGACCTTCACTACTGCACAGTGCCTTAGTACTACTGATCTCTCTTTCTCAGCCTATAGCACGCTACTCAGTTCCAGTACTTTGCCTATTCCTATATCAGAGTCATGTGCTTATGTTTTCATATTAGCAAAACATGTGATTTTTTGCTACTATCAACAGCTTCGTTCTACCCCTATACAGCCTACCATCTTTCAGGCGGGAGCTGCCATGTGCAGTCAGTTCCGGAACAGACTGATTTCACGCTTGAGGCTTGCTTTCACTGTTGCTAAGGCTGCGAATCGAATCCCACACTTTATGTCAGTGTGGTCACCTTTTCGTCAATGGTTTTCTGGTCCATCAGAAGACCTTAGACTATTGTTCTGACTTCTGTGAATATGTTTAGACTAACTAAAGTATAGTTTTGTAATTAACGTGTTCTTAGGTGCCCTCTTCACCATTGCTGCCCAATGTTACTGCGCGTCTGCATGTTTCTCACCAACAAGGTCCTGTAGGTGAGGTTTTTTTTTTTTTTTTTTGTTACACCACAGGCACTTAGATAAAGTTTAAAGTTTTATGTTCAACGCTTTCCTTATGTCTGCCGGGCTTTATAATTTCTGGTTTATGCTCACGGTGCTGAGCAAATGTTTGTTAATGTTTAAATTTAATTATTAATTTTGCACAGTGGGGTTTTTGATCATGTTACATGTACATAAAGGTATATGATCAGTCAAATACACAATGTTCAGCGAGGTTTAGCACTTTTGTTGTACAAAGAATAATTGTTCCTCGTTCAGATATTTGTACTATACCTGAAGTATAGTTGCTATGCCAAAAGCTCAGTTTTGTATATACTAACGTACTTTCGTAATTGCACTGTAAAATTTATGTTCGGCACATTTCGCATGTTGGGTCAAGATTAGATGTCTTAAGTTTTATGCTCATGGTGCGGAGCAAACGTTTTGATAGTATTTCAGTTATATGTTTAATGTTACACAGTGTGGTTTTTCTCATGTCACATGTGCCTACCAGGAAATAATCAGTCTTTTACATAATGTTCTGCGCTGTATTGCACATTTGCTGTACAAAGAGTCAGTTTCATATTTTCATTATTTGTATTGTACCCGAAGTATAAATTTTCTGTAAAACGCAAGTTCTGTTTGTACTAATATACTTTACTCTTTGCACTGTGAAATTTACAGTTGTACCATGGAATTGTAATTCTTTATTAGTGTCTTCCCTATGCCGTTGCACCTTGTGTACATATGTTGTTGTTCATTACATGTTAATCTATAGTATTGTGATTGAAGCACTTGTTTAAGCCTAAGTAATAGTTCTTTTTTTATAATTTGACAGTGTTTCACAATAGAGATATTGCATTCAATTTGTATAGAGTTCACACCATCATTGTAATTAGATTATTTATTCGCTTATCTTTCAGACACTGAAAAGTATAAGCCTTATGCTCTTTTCTTCTTTTTTCAAGATTGCTCAAAATATACATGTTTGTTTTTGCACTGTAAAATTTATAGTTATACCTTGTAATGGTGTTCACCTATTAGAGATGGCACTCTGCTGATGCACATTTCGAACATATGATGTATATAGAATAAGTCAACCCTTCAGTCCAGTATTGTCAGTGTTATGAATTTGCTTACATTGTATATAGTGCATCCACATAGTGTAAATATCTCATCGTCATTGTAAATAGGTCATCTACTTGTTTATCTTTTGGTAACTGTTAAGCACAGGCCATCTGTATCTTCCTGTCCATGTTTGCTCCAAATAAATATTGTTGAAGCTCACGGTGGTCGTTAAACCTCCAACCAAAATCACACAATGTCTTGTATTAGGTGACACATTCTAATGTGATTCCTTCATACTTCGTTGTGTTCTATGTTGTTAAAATATTACAGACTCTGTAAATAGTGGAAAAAGTTAAAGTTCAGTAACCTGGATTTTTGTGTCCAACTGACTGCCAGCTTTTAAATTTTACGTTAGGAAAATAAATTTACAAGAAGAATGATAGGATGTATACTGCATTTCAAACCTTCCGTTTTTTGTTGACTTTTTAGTTTTGTAAATTTTGGTTGTTTCTGTTAGAGTTCGCCTTTATTTGCTTTTGCATTGCACAGTTTTCAAAGCCGTGACGTCACATCATCATCATCAGCAGCAGCAACAACAAGCGTTTTAGTTTTCAGACCCATAGAGCCTTGCGTTTTCGATTGAAGGAGCACAAAACCTACATTCGGAATTGTGACCTAAAGAAGTCATTGATGGCTAAACACTGTTACGAAAAGGACCACAAATTTCTCTTTGAAGAAGCAAAACTAATTGGCAAGCCAAATTCAACCACCAAACTTGATGTTCTGGAAGCTTTCCATATATATCAGAAGTCTTCGCAACTTGTTAATGACATGGCATCCACGCCATTTCTATCAAGCGCGTGGAAGCATCTAACCAAAACACGTGACTGTAAACACCATTTATGATGTCATATACAATTTGAATATTTACGTGCCATTCGGTCTGATGAAGCTAGGTCAACACCCAGCGAAGCCATGGTCGGCTTGAAAAATTAAATAAATAATTGTGACAAACTACGTTGTATTACCTTAATATATAAACAAGCGTTTTCTTGCTAGGCCACACCGTTCTTCTCGTAGTGCTGTTTCGATTCTAGTTAATGGTGGTCGTGTGTTGTGTAGCTCGTCGTGATATCATTGGAAAGAAGTCTTCTGGGTGTATGCTTCATGTAATGAACTGGGTTGTTATAATTAAAGTGACACTACTCAGAGAGCTCCAGAGGAAAGTACTATGACAGATACACTGAAACTTGGAAGGAAGGCGAATTAGAAAATGCGGTCAAGAATTATGAAATAAGAAAAAAATAAGTCAACTGTTCACCACCAGGTGGAGGAATGGCGTTGTGAAAAAAAACCGAGAGCTGGAATGGGTATATTATTTACTGTTATCGTTCAGAAATTACATAGTTAGTTCAATATGTGTGCCATCCAGGTCGATTACTTGCTGAATACGCAATACAAAATTATCAACACACTCTTGTAGCATTTTATGTGGGATATTTCCAAAGCTAAACAACCCACTGTGGACTATGCAAACAGTCCACAGTGGGTTGTTTGGCTGTAGATCGCTGTTGCTATCAACGACAGTTCAGCAAATGCAGAGGTTCCTGCATCATCAACAAATGCCCGAGCAGTCGCTCAACAACTGTCAATCCCATGGTCACATGTACACAAAATGCCACGGTGCATTTTACGCTTCTACCCGTACAATTCAGATGGTGCACAAATTGAAACCTCAAGATCTGGGGCAGCGAACAAATTTTACGTTATGGGTTTTGGCAAAAATGGGTATGGAAGAAACGTTCCCCAGCAAAAACAGTCTTGCCGGCCCAGCACTATGTTGCCGCTGCCGAACCGTCAATAAAATGTCCGGGCGGCCAACAGAAGGGCCAGCAGTTCAGGCCAACAGTTGGCACCCCATCAGTTGCCATATGCCAGAACAGGGCCATCAGTGGTCCATCACAGGCAGTAGCTGCCACAAGTGGCCCTTCAGTGGCCCTGCAAGCACGTGCCAGAAATGATGGCTAGCCTAATGTGGTCCGCTAGTGGGCCGTTAGTGGCAGCCAGCAATCATGTGACGTAACTGGTGGCTTGCCGAATCTTGTCCGCCAATTTCCCAGTAGTAGCCATAATAATAAAAAAAAAAACTAGGATAACCGCAGCTTCCTAAAGCTACAATTTTTTTTCTACCCTTACGAAGCTTGTGAATTAACGCATTGCGGTGGGAAATTTTCTCAACAGACCGGAAAAACACCCGTTTGCATTTGACGAGATTCGAGCCTGGGCCGTTTGCGCGGAAGCCACGCTCGCTACCGACTGGACTAATTCACAACGCTCGGACATGTGCTGGAAGCTATCTGTTTGGTATGCAATTTGTAATCGAATGCTTCCCTCTTTCATTTTACAATATTGAGAGGTATTTTTCATAAGTCAGTTTCATATAATTCATAAATTAATTTTTTCAATGTATCGATAGTTTTTTTTTTTTTTTTTACCTTAAGGGAACTTCACTCATTTTCAAGGCGTGTACATACTTAGAGTCGCTTTCCAAAGTTTTGTACTGTCCTTGCCGTCTTGAAAAGAGATTGTTGAATAAATATATATTTACCCGGGTTCATGTCACATTCTGTTACATTTTTAACGTTGTGTCTTTCGTTTCCGTTGTCCGAAGTTACATTTGTTTTAAAGAGTAAAAGCTATTTTATTTTATTTCTCGTTATTTTTAGAAGCGAATTCCTCCCAGTCTTGTGTATTCAACCCATGGATGAGTACACCACATAGCGTTGCTTTTTTTTCTTTCAAATAATTAATAAATTTTGTACGCGTATAATTCTTTTTTTTTTTCAACAAACGCTGTTTTAATAGTTTTCCAGGACATGTGTTTCAAATGGTTTAAAATTTTTTCTTGTTATTCATCCACTCCATTCCATGAATTGTTATTCATGGGAATGGAGTGGGTGTATTTCATGGCTGTAATCTAGTATTTCACGGCTTAATCTGATATCTTCGTCGACGTAAAATTTCATTAGGAAATTAATTCGCCTCTCCACATATGGATTTTTTTCTTAACATCCACTAAAATAACACTATGGCGATAGCGTCGTCTTCAACTAACTGGTACCATGAGAGACACAGCAAGTGTTGTTTCTGCGCATGCGCAGTCCCGATGCTTCCACCTGCTGTTGGGGGGTTGCACTGGTTGCCAGCAACGGACCACTACCGGGCCGTGAGCGGCAGAATTCAGCCAGCAGTGACCCATCACTGCCAGCTGGTGGCCAGCAGTTTCCCAGCACTTGTGTTTTTGCTGGGTCCCTTACAACATCCTGTGGACTGATGAAGCCCATTTTACGCTGGCAGGTGCAGTGAACACTCATAACTGCTGGGTATGGGGTACTGCAGTTAAAAAAGTTGTGTTACAAAGAACATTACATATACAGTCCACCTATGTGACTGTATGGTACGGATCCACATTCAATTTTATTCTCGGGCCATTGTTCTTTGAGGAACGAACCCCTGCAGGTTTAGTGCGATGCACCCTTACAAGTGAACGTTACCGTGAGCTTCTGGCTCAGCATGTCATTCCTGCGTTGCAAGAAAGAGCTTATTTGCCGAGTTCTGATTTTATGCAAGATGGGGTACCACCACATGTTGGTCGCTCAATTAAACAGCTGCTTCAGGATACATCTGGAAGTGAACGCATAATTTCCAGAGATTTTTCTCATGTACGGCCTTCCCAATCACCAGATTTGAATCCCTGTGCCTTTTAGCTTTGGGGATATCTCAAGGATAGAATTTACCAGGGTCATATTCGGTCCATGCCAGAGCTGAAGTCAAGTATAACGAGACATGTTACAAATATCCCACCTGAAAGGCTACGAGCGTGTGTTGATAATTTTGTATTGCGTATTTAACATGTAATCGACCTGGATGGCAAACATATTGAACAACTTTGTAATTTCTGAACGATAACAATAAATAATGTACCCATTTCAGCTCTTGTTTTCTTTCACAGCGCCATTCCTCCACCTGGTGATGAACAGTTGACCTACTTTTTTTTATTTAATAATTTTTGACCGCATGTCCTAATTCGCCTTCCTTTCAAGTTTCACTGCTATATCTGTCATAGTACTAGATTTCAGAGCACTCTGAGTAGTGTCACTTTAAATACAACCACCAGGTATTTCTCACTTCGAGACTTGATTGATCATGTGTATGCAGCTGGTTTCTACAAATAATACGTAAAGCTGTTGTTAAGGTACTGCTACGAAGTGACAATGGCCTGCCCCACAATAAATAATAACTGTGATTATTTCAACTTCTACGCCTGCGGAGTTTCAAGGTGGTATTTTTTATTTCCTTGTCTCATATTTTTTTCAAAGAATATAACTTAGTTTTTTTTAAAATTTGCAATGACTTATTACTGTATCACGCGGTTTTTTTAAACTAACAGTTACTACGACCTTTATGTCTATAATAGTTTTGCGTTACGTTTTCATGCTGAACGTCAGGTCTTAACTCTTATGAGTTTTTCTTCTCTGAGCTGTGACGGCTAGTCAGTCAAGTCGTGATAATTGGTATAAATAGTTGGGCCATGCAATTTGAAATATCTGTTGGATCCATGGGTGTGATGTTCTCAGCCATGCCTGTTGCAGCATTGCCCACAACTCCACCCGAGACGTCTGTCCAGGATCCGTGGATCTGATGTTTTCAGCCACGCCTGTTGCAGCATTGTCCACAACTCCACCCGAGACTTCGTCCAGGATCCGAGGATCTGATGTTCTCAGCCACGCATGTTGCAGCATTGTTCACAACTCCACCCGAGACGTCGGTCCAGGATCCGCGGATCTGATGTTCTCAGCCATGCCTGTTGCAGGATTGTCCACAACTCCACCCGAGACGTCGGTCCAAGATCCATGGATCTGATGTTCTCAGCCATGCCTGTTGCAGCATTGTCCAGAACTACGCCCCAGACGTCAGTCCAGGATCCGTGGATCTGATGTTCTCAGCATTGTCCACAACTCCACCCGAGACGTCGGACCAGGATCAATGGACCTGATGTTCTCAGCCATGCCTGTTGCAGCATTGTCCACAACTCCGCCCGAGACGTTGGTCCAGGATCCGTGGATCTGATGTTCTCAGCCATGCCTGTTGCAGCATTGTACACAACACCGCCCGAGACGTTGGTCCAGGACCCGTTGATCTGATGTTCTCAGCCATGCCTGTTGCAGCATTGTCCACAACTGCACCCAAAACGTTGGTCCAGGACCCGTGGATCTGATGTTCCCAGCCATGCCTGTTGCAGCTTTGTCCACAACTCCACCCGAGACGTTGGTCCAGGATCCGTGGATCTGATGTTCCCAGCCATGCCTGTTGCAGCGTTGTCCACAACTCCACCCGAGATGTCAGTCCAGGATCCGTGGATCTGATGTTCCCAGCCATGCCTGTTGCAGCATTGTCCACAACTCCACCCGAGACGTTGGTCCAGGATCCGTGGATCTGATGTTCTCAGCCATGCCTGTTGCAGCATTGTCCACAACTCCGACCGAGACGTCAGTCCAGGATCCGTGGATCTGATGTTCCCAGCCATGCCTGTTGCAGCATTGTCCACAACTCCGCCCGAGACGTTGGTCCAGGATCCGTGGATCTGATGTTCTCAGCCATGCCTGTTGCAGCATTGTCCACAACTCCACCCGAGACGTCGGTCCAAGATCCATGGATCTGATGTTCTCAGCCATGCCTGTTGCAGCATTGTCCAGAACTACGCGCCGGACGTCAGTCCAGGATCCGTGGATCTGATGTTCTCAGCATTGTCCACAACTCCACCCTAGACGTCGGACCAGGATCCGTGGATCTGATGTTCTCAGCCATGCCTGTTGCAGCATTGTCCACAACTCCGCCCGAGACGTTGGTCCAGGATCCGTGGATCTGATTTTGCCAGCCATGCCTGTTTCAGCATTGTCCACAACTCCACCCGAGACGTCGTTCCAGGACCCGTTGATCTGATGTTCTCAGCCATGCCTGTTGCAGCATTGTACACAACTCCGCCCGAGACGTTGGTCCAGGACCCGTTGATCTGATGTTCTCAGCCATGCCTGTTGCAGCATTGTCCACAACTGCACCCAAAACGTTGGTCCAGGACCCGTGGATCTGATGTTCCCAGCCATGCCTGTTGCAGCTTTGTCCACAACTCCACCCGAGACGTTGGTCCAGGATCCGTGGATCTGATGTTCCCAGCCATGCCTGTTGCAGCAATTTCCTCAACTCCACCCGAGACGTCAGTCCGGAATCCGTGGATCTGATGTTCCCAGCCATGCCTGTTGCAGCCTTGTCACCAACTCCACCCGAGACGTCAGTCCAGGATCCGTGGATCTGATGTTCCCAGCCATGCCTGTTGCAGCATTGTCCACAACTCCACCCGAGACGTCAGTCCAGGATCCGTGGATCTGATGTTCCTCTCCACGACATTCCAGAGATCTTTCACAGGGTTTGAATCCGGGGATCTTGGAGCTACTGGATGGTTCCAAACATACTAAAGGGACTAATGTGTCCCATGAGAAGACACCGCAAATCCTGAGACAGTAACCAACGCCTTGAACATTCAACCTGGCTTGGGGGGGGGGGCATGGCCTAACGCTGTCAACGGTAATCATGCATTTTTATCCGCCCCCTCGTTGCAGATGAAAACGGGATTCATTTGAGCACTCCATGCGTTGCCATTCTACAGAGGTCCAGTTTTGTTGTTCCCGGCAACAGGCGAGGCATAATACACTGCCGGACAATTGCTAAGGACGGATGACAATAGCAACGATAGCAACCTTAAAATGGAAGGCAGGAAAATGTGGAAATTAGCATAAGTGCGGGATACAGTATGACGTGATGTGCGTATGCAAATTTTGGATTGCCGAACTTGTTCGTGACGTCATAGCGCTGATAAGAGATATAAAGGATTTGACACGTATTGATCGTTGTTGTTCAAACGCAAAGTTGAAAGGGAAAGAATCAATTGACGAACTTGCAATTTTCAGTATGTCTTCCCGACATCACCTAGATGATTTTACGCGTGGCCGTATTATTGGCAAGATTGAAGAAGGGCGAAAAATAACAGATGTTGCCAGTAAGTTCGACGTCAGCCACAGTGTTGTTTCAAGGCTTTGGAAATCATTTCAAACAAATGGAGAGTGTAGCAAACGTCACGGGGGAGGTCGTGTTCGCAGTACGACACCTGCAGAAGATCGGTACATAGTGCTATCAACAAAAAGACACCGGCGCAGCACAGCTAATGAGATAGCAAATCAGTTTATGGCTGCTACTGGCAAACGGATCTCCCGAAAAACTGTCGCCAGACGTTTGCATGAAGGAGGACTATACGCCCGCTGTCCTGTTGTGTGCATCCCATTGTCAAGACGTCACCGTACCGCCCGTTTACAATGGTGCCATCAACATCGCAATTGGACTGATAACGACTGGTCTGCTGTCCTCTTCTCAGATGAGAGTAGATACAGTCTATCGTCTGATTGTCGACGACAACTGATCTGGCGTGGTAGTGGTACTGCATATTGTCCAGCAAACATACAAGAAAGGGACCGATATCCGACAGGTAGTGTCATGGTATGGGCTGGCATCATGATCAATGCCATACGTCCCTCTATGTGCTTCCCACTTGGACTATGACTGGCCAACGATACATTAATGATGTTCTGCTACCTCATGTTCGCCTGTTCCGTGGTGCTGTCGGTGATAGATTCATTTTCATGGACGACAACGCAACATGTCATCGAACAGTCGCTGTCCAGGAGTGTCTTGAGAGCGAGGATATTCAACGCCTCGTATGGCCAGCACGTTCTCCAGATCTGAATCCCATTGAAAATGTGTGGGATGCTTTGGGGAGGAGTCTTGCTGGTCGCCAATGCCCAACAATAGACAAGGACACCCTCATCCGTGCACTGACAGAGGAATGGGATAAATTACCCCAACAGCTGCTTGATAATGTTGTGCAAAGCATGACACGACGTGTGGAATCTTGCATCGCCCTCCATGGTGGCCATATCCCGTATTGACATCTTACGCCGGAACGCCTGCGGACGGTAATTGCATTTTTCACGTTTACGTATTCTGCACAAAATGGCCTGTTTGTCCCTTGAACACGTTCCAAAGCCTTCTGGATTTCAGAGCACAATAAATTGTCTTTCTTGTAATGTCCTGGCATTCTGACATTATTTTATTTCACTTGGCATCCAACCACACTTACTTTTTTATGCGCTATATAGCCGTTTATGATCCGTCCTTAGCAATTGCCCAGCAGTGTATAATGTACGATGATGAGCTATCCACAGTGGCATACGAGTAGGCGTCGGCTCCTGTAACCCAGGTTATTACTCGCTTACTCTCCCTGGACCTTCAACATTTAACCTGGATATAATTTGCGTCACCTTTACCAAGTGGTCTGTCTGTAAGAGCTCGTGCAGTCTACGTTGACCCCGGTCATCAAGGCGTGTGGTCGACCACCGTTTGCTCTCTGGGCGCTGGTATGTCCGTCGATGATATACTCGCGGTACACTCTTAATACGGTTACCCACTGGGAACCCTATTGTTCTTACCACTTGGGAGATGGAATGGATCATCAGTTTTGTGTCGACAGTGCTTCCACGATCAAAATCGCTCAGATCACCACGTGTACCCATGTTTGCCTATTTCGATACACTGTTGGAAAGCTCTGCTGTCTGCCAATGTATCGTCTGCGTTGGGTCCACTGTACGCGGGTTATGCCCATGTCAACTGCTCCTCACCCTTATCTCTAATGTTCTGTCTACTGAGAGTATAAAGGCTGATGTATTGCAAGTTTCCGTAATAATTATTAATAATATAAATACAAGATCGATATGCTAAATTCCAAAACACAATACTATGATTTTGTGTATTGGCCAGCACCTTATGAAACTTTGGGATAGCATAAATAAAAGGAAAGTTTAAGTTGGACACATTAAGCCTCATCCTTTTATGTAGAGCGATTATTTTTTTAACAATGTCTTTATGGTTTTGAGTAACCGGAGTGTAAGTATCCGTGGTATTCATCTCCTGTATTAGGAGATACTGATAGAATTGTTTACAAAAGAAGGCAAAGTTACTACCAGCCTTATATACTGGAGAAATAGTGAATAAGTTTTGAAGTTCATGAATTTGCGAATTAATCAAAGCAAAATTATGTGGCTGCCGGGTACAAACACCAGAGCTCTTTAACTTGTCGAGCTCATGACGAATGTCACATAATACAGAATCCAGCCATTCGTTAAAGGCTTCAAGAGGCAAGCCAAACTCATAAGAAAGCTTTAGTGCGCATTGTAAAAAATTACTGCGTAGAATAGAGACACATTTCTTAGTTTTAAATCGAGGTGTCAACCAGTAATTAGTGCCCAGAGACACAAATGTGCGTAGTTCTCGAGAAGGCACTATGTCCAGGTCACCAGTAACGATATGACCGTGGTAAGGGTTGACAAATTTACTGAAACTACCAAGATGACAGTAACAGCTGTCATCTTGGCAGCTTCGCTTAAAGACTTACACTTTAAATCAGCAACGGTTTGCCTGTAGTTAAAAATACGGCGACCAAGCGGCTTTTCATAGCGGAAACAGGTCACCAATTTCACCTCATTTCCGAGAGGGAAAAGATCCAAACGTTTATGCAAAATTGACTTTAAGCCAATAAAATCAATGGCCTCATGACAGTAATCAATAACGCAGTATTTTCTGACAAGGTGTGCTCCTGTGAATTTACTACGAAAAGTGGAAAGTCGGTACGCAAGATGGTCGCCGATCAAAATTCCAATGTGTTCATAATTTCGAAGCAGTTGGTCCAAAAACCCTGATTTTTTTGTTACTTAACGCAAAGATTTTAGAACGATAATGCTTAACGAAATAGCCCTCAAAGCAGTCAAGCTCATGAACTAAATCACCGAATCTCACCCGAACAGATGAGTTCCTTCCGTTACCTCTAGATGAGTTCCTTCCGTTACCTCTAGATGAGTTCCTTCCGCTTCCCTTTGAGAAACGGCAAAAGGTTTAAATTTAAATTTGAGATAGACACAAGTATCTTGATTCAATATATATATATATATATCGCCTTCTCGTGGTGCATCCTGTTCCCACTAAAGGGGCTCTGACGACCGCCAATAGCGGTATAACTATACCATCGGGATCAGAGGAAATGCTATCCCACACTCACCAACCCGCTTGGCCAGCGTGGTGAGTTATGGCCAAACACCTCCAAAATGACTCTACAACTTAAATCTTGGCCCTCAGTCTCCGGCAGCTGGAATGTACCTGGCCAAGGCAGCGGCCAGTGCGACATGAAGGCAGAGGGTGCTAAGAATCCCCGGAGGACCGGACTAGGCTGCCATTTGATGCTGACCTTGGCTACCTATAACGGACGCTCCCTATCTTCTGATTCAAGGCTTCTTGAATTGGAAGAGGAACTACAAAGGATCAAGTGGGACATCGTCGGGCTAAGTGAGGTAAGGAGAAAAGGAGAAGATCTCATTGAACTGAAAAGTGGACATCTCTTCTATTATCGTGGGACAGATACTGGCAGAACTAGTGGTGTTGGATTTATAATAAACAAGAAACTGAAGGATAAAGTGGTAGAAGTTGAAAGTTCCTCTGACAGAGCTGCACGACTCGTTATCCAACTATCGAGAAGATACCAGGCTCAGATTATTCAAACTTATGCACCCACCACAAGTCATCCTGAAGAAGAAATTGAAGAATTTTATGAGGAAATTCGTCATCTAAATAATAAAGGTAAGCAGCACTTGAAGATAATTATGGGAGATTTCAATGCAAAAATAGGGCAACGGCAACAGAATGAAACTTCAGTAGGTAAATTCGGTCACGGCAACAGAAACCAGCGTGGAAATACTCTCGTTGAGTTTGCAGAGGCAGAAGGATTTTTCATCTTGAACTCCTTTTTCAAGAAAAAGCCACACAGGAAATGGACATGGAGACATCCAATTGGGACGACAAGTGAAATTGATTTTATTATGTGTAACAAAAAATTCGTCATCGAAGACTGCAGTGTGCTGAACAAGTTCAACACAGGTAGTGACCATAGATTGGTGAGATGTAAGATGCACCTCAACACTAAACTGGAACGTGGCAAGCTCATAAGACAAACAAAATCTATTGACATAACCAACCTTAAAAAACACCATAATACTTTCAAGTTGGAACTGAAGAACAGATTCTCTGCTTTAGAAGGCCTAACATCGGAAGAAGTGGATATTTCGGAAGTTAACAGAAAAGTAACCAAAGCTCTAATGGAAACAGCAACAAAATTAGCTGGGTCTAAGAACAAGTTGCATGTGAACAAATTATCAGGAAAAACCAAAATGTTGATGCAAAAAGAAGAGATGAGGACAACTAAAGTAGATGTGACTTCCAAAGTGGAATATATAGAGCTATGCAAGACAACACGAAAAAGTATCACTGAAGACGTAAGGAAATTCAACTGTGAGCTAGTGAGGAAAGCAATTGAAAACAACCAAAGCCTTAAGATAGCAAAGGGACATCTCAGTAAGGGAAGAAAACAGATTATGGATCTGAGAAAAGAAGATGGTTCTATAACAAGAAATAGAGGCGAAATTTTGACAAGAGTGAAAGATTTCTACTCCAAATTATATGAAAGGGATGATACATGTACTCCAGACATCATGAAAGGTACCAGAGTTCTTCCAGTCCTCCCAGCAGAAGTTGCTCATGCAATCAAGAACATGAAGCGAGGGAAAGCTCCAGGAGAAGATGGAATTACTATAGACATCATACAAGAAGCAAGTGGAGAAATTGAAACAGTACTCGCCCAAATTTTCACTCGATGCCTTAATGAAGGGAAGATTCCTGAGGATTGGAACAATGCTACAATGATCCTGCTACATAAAGGTGACATTGAGGATCTTAGGAACTACAGACCTATCAGCCTCCTATCAGTGGTTTATAAAATCTTCACTAAAGTTCTTTCACACCGCTTGAAGGTAACACTGGACATGGCTCAACCGAGAGAACAAGCTGGATTCAGGAGTGGCTACAGCACAATAGATCATATCCACGTACTGAGAGAACTGATTGAAAGAGCGAGGGAATATGAACTTCCATTGTGCATGGCTTTTATCGATTATGAAAAAGCCTTTGATTCGGTGAAACCATCAGCAGTTACCACGGCTCTGAAATCCTGCGGTATTGAAGATGCATACATTAATATTATTAATAACATCTATGAAAATGCAAGTGCAAAGATTCGGCTGTTTGAAAATACAACACACATAAAAATTGGAAAGGGAGTGAGACAAGGTGACACCATATCTCCGAAGCTCTTTAATGCCACATTGGAAAATGTCTTTCAATCACTGAACTGGGAAAACAAAGGGATAAAGATTAATGGAGATTATCTAACCCACCTTCGTTTTGCTGATGACGTAGTCATTTTTGCAACTACCCCATCAGAGCTGCAGAGTATGATCCAGGAACTTGCTGACAAGAGTAAAGAAGTGGGATTAAAAATGAACTTTCAGAAGACAAAAGTGATGTTCAATGCTTTTACAAGAAATGAAGATTTATCGATTGATGGAGAAAAACTGGAGATAACAGATACGTATGTTTATCTTGGACAGCAGATATCAAGTGAGGGTCACATTGATGAAGAAATTAATCGGCGTACAAAACTTGCCTGGAGAGCTTTTGGAAGAAACAGCATAATTTTCAAGAGCAATATGCCATTATGTCTTAAAAGAAAAGTGTTTGATCAATGCATCCTTCCAGTGCTTACGTATGGTGCAGAGACGTGGACCTTAACTAAAAGAGACATACAAAAGCTGCAGACAACTCAAAGAAGCATGGAGAGGTGCATGCTTGGTATAACTCCAGGAGAGATAAGAAGAGGAACTCGTGGATCCGAAAAATGACGAGAGTGGAAGACATCATGATCAGAGTTAAATCCCTGAAATGGCAATGGGCTGGACATACTGCCAGAAGGACAGACCATAGATGGACAGCCGAAATTTTAGATTGGATTCCAAGGGACAGGAAAAGACCCAGAAAAAGACCACATGGGAGATGGGTGGATGAAATTCGTAAATATGCGGGAGTGACATGGAGGAGACTGGCACAAGACAGACCGTTGTGGAGGAAACTTGGGGAGACCTTCGTCCAGCAGTGGATTGATAATGGTTGACAATGATGATGATGATGATATATATATATTTCTGTTCGTCGTATGGCGTAAGTTTTTCGCATTATCCTTTGATAGGATAAATGAAGGAATTTAAAATCAGATTCGAATTTTCATTAGGTTTAGTGTGAACTGATCCATTTCTGTTACATGGAGAATAAAACTGCCTCCCCTTGAGCTGGTAAGAGGAAATGCCTCCAGCGAAGCAACATATCGTCCATGACACTTCAGTTCAGGAAATTTCTTCCTAGATTCAATAAAGGATGACTACAGGAGACAGGAATGTGACGTGAGAAAATAACCTTTTCAGAGAGAGTGCTGGTGGTAAATGCTGAGATGTCTGGAAAATTCAACTTCAATCACTCCAGTTCACCCGCAGACAAACAGGAAAATCGCATTTCACCTCAGACTTCATTCGTATTTGTGTGCGTCCCGGATGGAGGAGAAGCATAATATTCTCCTCGGTATCACTTTTAAGCAGCATAGTTACTCGAAGCTGTGTGGGCAGCACAGAAAAAGAAGATTTGTCAATCCAAAAAGTTTTTATATTAATCTTGCTATAACAACGACAACCTAAAGGCCCTTATTTAAAACGAAAACCAATGTACTAAAATTTTTCTCGTTTCAAAAATCTTATCGAATGAACTTCAAAAGCCAGAAATCCAATAATTATTAATGCATTGGATTTATCCTGCACAGTTGTTTAAGCCTTTTTTCATTTGTTTCCGGCTTTAGCGGAAAGTAGTGTTTGATCCCTGATATTAAGTAACTCTTAGAAGTACGAAGCTGGGAGATTTGGGTTAGAGTGCCCGATAGGAAAGTGACACGGAAGCGAGGTAGAAAGGGAGAGGGGAAGCTGCCCTTATTTATGACTGGGATACCAGTACCGGAGTCCAACGGCTTAACGTGCCCATCCGACGCTCGGCGGATATTTAGTGGTTCTAGCGTTCGTACCAGCTGGGATCGAAACGGAGTCTTTTACATAACAATCACGAATTGATCACTTGGCCATCCCCGGCTAAAGGCTATACGAAGTCGCCGCTTGTCCATAACTTAGAGCCACCGGTCTCAGGAAGGGGAGAGAGCCAGTGCCGTAAACAAAAACACTCTCCATGCCTCACCCAGGACACTAACCAGACCCACTCGGAAGAACAGTCAAAAGCCAGCTCTTAGACCACTTGGCGCAATCGAGACGACTTGAGACTTTAAAATAAGCGTTTAGGCAGAACTTAATTTCGGAGCTAAGAAAAAAATTTAGTATTAAAAGTTGTGGAATAGAGGGGGAAATATGTACTTTCCTGAATGTGCATCTCAAATTATCTGTTTTCAAATTTTCATTACGTTCGTAATTTTTCCAATGTTTCTGCTGTATCATTATGAACATCTCAGAATGAAAAATAAACCACTGAACTTTATTCAGCACAAGTTTAAAACTGCCAAAAAATTTTAAATTTTAAAACTGTCAACAATTTGTCGTAGAGTGAGACCACAGGCCATTGTCCCAATGTTGACTTTATCTTGTCGACAGTAAAATGCCGACTAAGAAACTTCTTGTTCAAAGAATAAAACGGGTGAAAATACTCCAAATACGTGGCGACAGAAATAAATACATCGCTCTTTCCACGTTCCATCTTACGGATTTATGATGTCACAAGCTGACTTAAAAATACACATAGCACCCTGGATTGTTGGGCACCGTGGCGTATGTGTAACGCGCTCGGCTAGAAATCGAGAGTTCTGTTGGTTCAATTCCACAGCAGCGGCTGAAAAACAATTTTTCGGATGCTGTGTGTTTCTGGAACATGGAAAGAGCGATGTATTTATTTAAAACGGGTGAAAGTCGCTAGGAGTTTGGTCCCAAATATAAAGAGTGACAATATCGTTGTGCGAAGCAGAAGGAACACTTCAGACTTCAGCAGTCATTAGCATTGCCTTATATGGCAGTTCTCGAATGTTGCAACAGATCTCCACATAATTCTCATTGGACGGACCTTTACAGGGAGAAAAAAACAGCCAATAATAGCAAATTTCATTTCATGTCCCACAAGTACATAATAATGAGTTTTCGATATGGTAGACTCGCATGGAACCTGAAACAAATGCATATCTGCTCCATCGCCTACATGCAATGCATGAACTCCAGAAAATGTATCCTCATCTTTCATACGGTGTTGCGTATATCCGCAGAATACAGCTCTTTCGTCGCTGGTGAGACACTTATTTTATTCCTACTTTCTGTTATTCATGTAATCGTGTATTCTTTCTTAAAATATCGGAAGAAAGACAAGAAAGTAAAATCGTCTGCTTTCTCGCAATGATGAGACTCGAATTCATAGGACTATGAAGAGAGGAAAACCTTTGTTTCGATATATATTTTTCTTCTGGTCTTTGCGAAATATTTGTGAACTGTTTGAAATACAAAATTATTTTGGATTAGAGATAAAATGTATGATATTACACTAAAATCCGTCGCATGAAATGAAACCCGATTTTGTCTTATTCTGGACGGCTAAGCTTTAATGCTATCCTACTCTGACTGGTTAAGATGCAACAGTAAAATGCTGATTAATCCTCACCTGGTTACGGTTGACACCAACAGTAAGTGCCATTTTAATCCTTACCCACACAACCCCTCCACTCACACCTTGTTGGTGTGAAGTCTTCGTGAAGTAATTAAAGATTCGAAATCAATATCTGAACGGGAATGCCAGCAGTCATCGTTCAACACAAAAACTTCAAGCTCACAGTCAAGCAGAAAAAACTACTTTTGTGATCTGAAGTAATCCAAATGGGACTTATACTGGTGTTAAAAATTAACGTAACAAACACAGAATCATGAATAACGCAAACACACACAGCATAGTTTAATGATAGTTGGCAGGACATACATATATCGATAACGTAGCAATACATATCAGAAAAGCAAGTCTATCACCGCATGAAGAGCAAGCATGCGCATGAGAGCATGGCAGTTCAAAAGTGATGCAACAAGTGGCTTGGATTTTGAGAGGATAATAGGAAGTGTGATTGCGCAGAGCAGTGATACAACTCGCATAACAAACCCTCGTGCTGTTCACAAGGCTGTGAACGAGAGTTTGAAACAATAAGTGCCATTACTCTACCAAGGTGCGTCGGTGTCCCAGGAGGGTGCTGCCGGTTTGCATTTGCTCTTCCCAGGGCATCCCAGACATGATTTATCAGTTCAGGCCCGGAGATCTTGCGAGCCACTCCGTCCTCTGAATATCCTCACTCTCCAGGTATTCGTCGAGTAGCCGATCCCTGTGGGGGTGTTATCCATAAAAAGGAGCTTGTGACAAACAGCTTCCCTGGAAAGCCGTACATTGATCTCTAGGATGTCGTCCCTGTAGCGTGCGAGAGTCAGTGTGTCTCGCGAAAACACGTGCAACTGCGTGCGCCCATGCAACATGATGCCAGAGCAAACCAAGAGTCCTCCACTACCATAATAGCGAATTTTCCTAATGTTGGAGGGAAGATTTTGGCTTCCCGCGGATCTCCAAATGTACACGCGCCCGGAATCCGTGCTTAGGTTGCACCGCGACTCGTTACTGAAGAGAACACAGACATATTGATCAGGAGTCCAGGGGTTATGTTGTCGGGCACAATTCAGACTGACCATTCTATGCGATGCGGCGAGTAGGATCTTTTTTCATACAGAACTCTCTCGTTGAGTCTTCTGTAAATTGTTCGCCTCGATATTGCGGTTTCCGTAGCAGAGGAGATCTCCTGTGAGAGTTGCCTGGCTGTCGACTCTCTATGGCGATGAGCTGTTAGAGACAAATACCGGTCGTATTGACTTGTGGTGGCTCGTGGGCGTCCTTGTACTGGCCTTCTGGTTTCCTGTAACTGTCTTCAGAGATCGGGCACCACTTCTCTCGACACATTCAGCCATTTTGTTGCCTCAGCTTGCGATTTTCTAGCTTCTAATCTACCGATCGCTCTCCACCGTAAAGAGATTGTTTAGAATCATTCTTACACTAAAAGTTCAACTCAAGTTTCAATTGCCGCAACCCGCTAAGAACAACGTTTACCATGGTCGCGTACGGTCGTCATTTGCATATTAACACAGTAGCTAGCACAATATTGCTTGAGTACACCGACTTATCATTTCACCTTGCACATGTCTCTGAAAAATCTTTACAATCGGTCGTCTCGTTTTGGACATATTCTCGAATTTGCATTTGTCACATTAATTTTGGACACCAGTTAACTTGAGATCATAAAAATAGTTTTTCTGTTCTTGACTGTGAGAGCAGTTTGGCTGTTGATTTGGGAGGAAAAAAATTGTTACTTGCCTTAAAATTCATCGGTCTTTCATGGTGAGGAATAAAAAAGACTTAGTTAAATACTATAGATGGCGTCACTAAAAGATTATACGCTTTCACCGTCACATGACCTGTCAGGCGAGATGGCTGCAATTGCTGTGGAGAAGGCATTCTGTGCGCTTCAATTAAACAAAACGAATTATGTTAGGTTGTGCAACGACGTTTTAGAACACGTTTCAAGAAATCACCGCCGAAAAGACAATCCATCTACAACTGGCACAATAAACTTGGAACCACAGGGTGTCCAGGGAGACCACGTGTATCTGATAATCAAGTGGAGCGTATTCGTGCCATTTACGAAACCTAGCCGAAATCCACAACCATGGCGCGTCGGAAGTTACAAATTCTGCAGCCGACTGTTCGGAAAATTTTGAATAAGGGACTGAAAGTAACTCCCTACAAACTGCAGCAACTGCAAAATCAAAACGACAGTGACAGAATTACACATCGCGATTTCTGTAAAAAAATGCAGGAGCGTTTTAAAGATGGCTTTAGTGAGCGTCTAATTTTCAGCGACGAATCGACATTGCACATGGTCTGGAAAGTAAAAAAAACTTAACATTCGCATATGGAGGACTGAAAATCCTACAGTAACAGTGGAGCATGTGCGGCATTCCCCAAAGGTGAATGTGTTCTGTGCTGTATTCCATAAAAAAGTGTATCGCCACTTCTTTTTCCAAGAAATTACTGTAACGAGAAGTTCTTATCTCGATATGCTAAACATTCGTTTGGCGCCCTAACCTTTATTTTGGTTCATGCCTCAACTGGTACGCTAATTATTTGGTTGATGCCTCAACTGCATGAAGATAGTGGCAACTTTGTTTTTCAACTGGATAGAGCACAACGACTCTGGAAACGGGCAGTTAGAAATTAGCTTGATGAAAATCTTCCAGAACGCTGGATTGGTCGCGCAACAGACTAAAACATGTCACTCACATGTTGGCCACAACGAAGTCCGGATCTAACACCCCGTGACTTTTTTATGGGGCTATGTCAAAGACAAGGTCTTCGTCCCTCCCCTTCCTGTTAATTTAGCTGATCTGAAACTACGTATCACAACAGCTACTGCTGGAGTTGATGAAGATATGTTAGCCTATAACTTTTTTATGGGGCTATGTCAAAGACAAGGTCTTCGTCCCTCCCCTTCCTGTTAATTTAGCTGATCTGAAACTACGTATCACAACAGCTACTGCTGGAGTTGATGAAGATATGTTAGCCTATAACTTTTTTATGGGGCTATGTCAAAGACAAGGTCTTCGTCCCTCCCCTTCCTGTTAATTTAGCTGATCTGAAACAACGTATCACAACAGCTACTGCTGGAGTTGATGAAGATATGTTAACCTATGACTTTTTTATGGGGCTATGTCAAAGACAAGGTCTTCGTCCCTCCCCTTCCTGTTAATTTAGCTGGTCTGAAACAACGTATCACAACAGCTACTGCTGGAGTTGATGAAGATATGTTAACCTATGACTTTTTTATGGGGCTATGTCAAAGACAAGGTCTTCGTCCCTCCCCTTCCTGTTAATTTAGCTGGTCTGAAACAACGTATCACAACAGCTACTGCTGGAGTTGATGAAGATATGTTAACCTATGACTTTTTTATGGGGCTATGTCAAAGACAAGGTCTTCGTCCCTCCCCTTCCTGTTAATTTAGCTGATCTGAAACAACGTATCACAACAGCTACTGCTGGAGTTGATGAAGATATGTTAACCTATGACTTTTTTATGGGGCTATGTCAAAGACAAGGTCTTCGTCCCTCCCCTTCCTGTTAATTTAGCTGATCTGAAACAACGTATCACAACAGTTACTGCTGGAGTTGATGAAGATATGTTAGCCTATGACTTTTTTATGGGGCTATGTCAAAGACAAGGTCTTCGTCCCTCCCCTCCCTTTTAATTTAGCTGATCTGAAACTACGTATCACAACAGCTATTGCTATAGTTGATAAAGATATGTTAACCTATAACTTTTTTATGGGACTATGTCAAAGACAATGTCTTCATCCCTCCCCTTTCTGTTAATTTAGCTGATCTGAAGCAAGGTATCACAACAGCTATTGCTGGAGTTGATGAAGATATGTTAACCTATGAATTTTTTAGGGGGCTATGTCAAAGACAAGGTCTTCTTCCCTTCCCTTCAGGTTAATTTAGCTGATCTGAAACAACATATCACAACAGCTATTGCTGGAGTTGATGAAGATATGTTAAAACATGTTTGGCAAGAATTCGAATGCGCGTTGATATATGCCATGGGACTAAGAGTGTACACACCGAACATCTGTAAGTTGTTGTAACAAACTTCAAGAATTTTCCTACAAAACGGTGCAACGTGAGTGTCAATATCTTAAATAGCTTTAGTTTTATAAAATGCTGAAACTGTCTATTTCATTTGTAATAACCATGTACAATAAAATCGTTATTATTGGTGATAGAACGGTGCATAGCGAGTGTCAATAACTTACAGTACGTAGTTTTATAAAATGTTGAAACTTTTTGTTTTGTTTTTTGGATGTACGCAATAATACATTCAGTAGACAAAACACTAAAGATAAGTGCGGAGGGTAATTGATATGGGCATCCGCGGCGCAGGGTGAAACAGATCCAAACCGAAAGTAGACGATAAATAGGCACAGCAGGGCTTCCCAACAGTGTATCGCAATCGACCAACATGGGTAAACATGGTGATCTGAGCGACTTTGATCGTAGACGAATTGTCGGCTCAAGACAGATAGGTCATTCTATCGTCCTAGTGGTAAGAACCGTAGGGTTCCCTACGGCAACCGTATCAAAGGTGCAGCGGAGTATTTAGAGGCTTGGGGGGGTTGCCCTCCCGAAAGTGTTTGTTTTTTATGTTTTTAGTTAAAATGCAACTTACATTAGAAAAAAATGCTTTAATTAAATAAAAATGCATCACCTTACATTAAAAAATGCTTTAGTTTTTTCTTCAATTCTTCATTAACTTATATTCTGGTGAATTTCAAAACTTCCATTTTTCGTCGGACCCCTCGAAAAAAAATTCTGTATACGCCCCTGCAAGGGTGTACCGCGAGTATACTACTGGCGGACGTACCAGCGCCCAGAAAGCAAACAGTGACAGACCACACGCCGCTGATGACCGGGTAAACGTAGACCATCCCCGCTCGTAAAAACCGACCTCGCGGCAGTGGCGGCGGAGATCCCATTCAGGTTAAATGTCGGATGCTCAAATAGCATCAGCGAGCGAACGTTACGGCGCACGTTCCATACTTGGGCTACGGCAGCCGACGCCCTACTCGTATTGCATACCCTGGGCTACGGCAGCCGACGCCCTAGTCGTGTTGCATACCTTGAGATGCGGCAGCCGACGTCCTACTCGTATTGCATACCCTGGGCTACGGCAGCCGATGCTCTACTCGTATTGCATACACTGGGCTACGGCAGTCGACGTCCTACTCGTATTGCATACCCTGGGCTACGGTGGCCGATGTCCTACTCGTATTGCATACCCTGGGCTACGGCAGCCGATGTCCTACTCGTGTTGCATACCTTGAGATGCGACAGCCGACGTCCTACTCGTATTGCATACCCTGGGCTACGGCAGCCGATGCTCTACTCGCATTGCATACCCTGGGCTACGGCAGTCGACGTCCTACTCGTATTGCATACCCTGGGCTGCGGTGGCCGACGTCCTACTCTTATTGCATACCCTGGGCTACGGCAGCCGACGCCCACTCGTATTGCATACCCTGGGCTACGGCAGCCGATGTTCTACTCGTATTGCATACCCTGGGCTACGGCAGCCGATGTTCTACTCGTATTGCATACCCTGGGCTACGGAAGCCGACGGCTTACTCGTATTGCATACCCTGGGCTACGGAAGCCGACGTCCTAGTCGTATTGCATACCATTGGCTACGGAAGCCGACGTCCTAGTCGTATTACATACCCTGGGCTACGGCAGCCGACGTCCTACTCGTATTGCATACCCTGGGATGCGGCAGCCAACGTCGTACTCGTATGCCACTGTTGACCGCTCGTCATCAGACTTTACGCCTCGCCTGGTGCTTGGAACATCAAAACTGGACCACTGCAGAGAGGCGCAGCGTCGTGTGGTTAGATGAATTCAGTCTGTAGCTGTGTTGAGCTGACGGAGCGGGTACTGGGGTCTTCGACAGCGAATTCGTGATTCCGTCGTGCCAAGTGAGCTCTGTTCAAGGCAATGGTGGCTCTGTGATGGTTTTTGGAGCCTTCTCATGGGACATATTAAGTCCGTTAGTGTGTCTGGAAAGGTCCATAACCGCTTCGAACTACCAGCATATGCTGGCTGATCACCTACAGCTTTCATGGCCTTTGTGCATCATGCGGCAGGTGGTCTGCTGCAGCAATGCGTCTAAACCACATACACATCGCTCGAGGAACACTCATCTGAGTTTGGAACCGTCCAGTATCCCCCGGATTTAAACCCTGTGGAGGCTCTCTGGAAGGTCGTGGAGCGGGACATCAGATCCATGGATCGTGGAACGGCGTCTGGGGAGGAGTTGTGGACAATGCTGCAACAGGCATTTCTGGCATTGCCTCCAACATGTGGTGGAGTCCATGCCTTGGCGTGTGAAGGCTGTTATTAGCGCTATTAGGTTGGTATCTCTGATGTTTTTCCATTAAGTGTATTTACCTAATGACGAAGAAGTTAATTAATAACAATGATAATATGCATTTTTAAGGTCTCGTATCACATTAATTCCTCTTCAAAATAATTATTTTATAATCGTGCGTATAATCTGAACCGCCTCAAATCTGCGCGTGCGCCTGCCCACGCATCTGGTGTATGTGAGAGAGAATGAAAGAGAGAGAGAGAGAGAGACTCGTAACAGCAGGATGTCAATTTTCAGCCTCGAGTTTCTTAGCTTGTGCTCAAAGTGGATCAGTAACGGCGAGAATAACTGCAAACGCGATGCAGTGAGCAGCGATGAGATTTTTAACGAAAGGAGTTGTGCCGGCTACTATTCAAAATCATCTGGTTAGAATAATTGGAGATTCTGCCCGACAGGTACTGACTGCACTGGTTAAACGAAACAAAGATTCACTAAAAGATGATTCTTTTCAGAGTCGTCCCATCGAAACGACCAAAGAAAAACCGTAACAGTTGTAAAATCTGTCAAAGAAATAAAGTGAAGTACTGAATCCATGACACAATTATATACCAACAGCTGAACTTTCTTCAAGTATATGGATACACGCAAGGCAGGTCAAAGGACGTCATCGACAGTTAACTCTCCATTACACACAGCTACAGTCTCTCAGGCTGCTCTCCGAAAATGTGAGCTCCACGAGCTTCTTCACCCTCGGTATGCTCCAATACTTGCCCCTGGAAACCTTTGAATTTGCGGAAATGCCTCCAAAAAAGCACTTCACAGATAATGAAGTGCTTCAGGAAGCAACAAAGGCCTAGTTTGAAATACATGACTGAGATTTCTTTTTCTTAACAGAGACTACAGCTGGAACAAAAAGACCTCATATCGACAAATAAGGATACAAAATTTCTAGGAATACAGAGCACATACATATACACTGCTGGACAAATGCTAAGGACGGATCATAAACGGCTATATAGCGCATAAAAAAGTAAGTGTGGTTGGATGCCAAGTGAAATAAAATAATGTCAGAATGCCAGGACATTACAAGAAAGACAATTTATTGTGCTCTGAAATCCAGAAGGCTTTGGAACGTGTTCAAGGGACAAACAGGCCATTTTGGGCAGAATACGTAAACGTGAAAAATGCAATTACCGTCAGCAGGCGTTTCGGCGTAAGATGTCAATACGGGATATGGCCACCATGGAGGGCGATGCAAGATTCCACACGTCGTGTCATGCTTTGCACAACATTATTAAGCAGCTGTTGGGGTAATTTATCCCATTCCTCTGTCAGTGCACGGATGAGGGTGTCCTTGTTTATTGGAGGGCATTGGCGACCAGCAAGACTCCTCCCCAAAGCATCCCACACATTTTCAATGGGATTCAGATCTGGAGAACGTGCTGGCCATACGAGGCGTTGAATATCCTCGCTCTCAAGACACTCATGGACAGCGACTGTTCGATGACATGTTGCGTTGTCGTCCATGAAAATGAATCTATCACCGACAGCACCACGGAACATGCGAACATGAGGTAGCAGAACATCATTAATGTATCGTTGGCCAGTCATAGTCCAAGTTGGAAGCACATAGAGGGACGTACGGCCATTGATCATGATGCCAGCCCATACCATGACACTACATGTCGGATATCGGTCCCTTTCCTGTATGTTTGCTGGACAATATGCAGTACCGCTATCACGCCAGATCAGTTGTCGTCGACAATCAGACGATAGACTGTATCTACTCTCATCTGAGAAGAGGACAGCAGACTAGTCGTTATCAGTCCAATTGCGATGTTGATGGCACCATTGCAAACGGGCGGTACGGTGACGTCTGGACAATGGGATACACACAACAGGACGGCGGGCGTATAGTCCTCCTTCATGCAAACGTCTGGCGACAGTTTTTCGGGAGATCCGCTTGCCAGTAGCAGCCATAAACTGATTTGCTACCTCACTAGCTGTGCTGCGCCGGTGTCTTTTTGTTGATAGCACTATGTATCGATCTTCTGCAGGTGTCGTACTGCGAACACGACCTCCCCCGTGACGTTTGCTACACTCTCCATTTGTTTGAAATGATTTCCAAAGCCTTGAAACAACACTGTGGCTGACGTCGAACTCCCTGGCAACATCTGTTATTTTTCGCCCTTCTTCAATCTTGCCAATAATACGGCCACGCGTAAAATCATCTAGGTGATGTCGGGAAGACATACTGAAAATTGCAAGTTCGACAATTGATTCTTTCCCTTTCAACTTTGCGTTTGAACAACAACGGTCAATACGCGTCAAATTCCTTTATATCTCTTATCAGCGCTATGACGTCGCGAACAAGTTCGGCAATCCAAAATTTGCATACGCACAACACGTCTTACTGTATACCACACTTATGCGAATTTCTACATTTTCCTGCCTTACATTTTATGGTTGCTATCGTTGCTATTGTCATCTGTCCTGAGCAATTGTCCGGCAGTGTATTTAGCCTTAGCATTTACTGAACGTTTCTCGCATTGAATCCAGTTTTGTGTTTCCGCAGGGAAAGATGATGATTACTCTCAATTTTTACTTTCCTTCTATGGTTGCCTGGGAAGTTCATATAGTGGAAGAAAATTTGGTCAAGTCCGTTTTGTTGAAATGTACTTACATAATGACGTTTTCATCTTTTTGAAAATTTTAAGAATTATTCAAAGGTGGTGCTTTCTTCGCACTACGCAACACTCATAGTGAAAGAATAAAAATGTTTTATCTCACACCTTTTAACGCAAAAAAAGAGAAAAAATGAAAAAATTGAATATAGAAGCCAGTTTGCAAAAGAATTTGCATCTAATTCGATATCTGCTAATGTTGAAGCTTTACTCTCCACTCTCATTCACTCCCTGAAGGTATTCCTGTGCGTTTTTTTACTGCATAAATTGTTTCGACTGGCGGGTGAAATATTCTTGAAGATTTTTTGCGACCCCTGAACCATATCAGCATTGTTTAATTAAACTCAGACACACTCCAGGGACCAACCGGTGCATAATAATGCATTGTAATAACTCCGCATGATTTGTGTGGGGAGGAGAGAAGCAGGAAAAAAAAACCCTCAGTGGCGTCTGTTGTGTGTCGGTTGTACTTAGCCTCGATCTGCTGTTGTCTATTCCTGCTTGCTTTTTAATACGATAGAATTCGTTTTGATCTCTTCCCCTTCTTTCAAGGGAATATTTTTTGCCACACACAAGAATAAAATCTATTACTTATGCATTCCATTTTTGCTCAACTGTTTGGAAAAAAGATAACATTTTCTGTTGAGCACACGGAAAAAAAACTAGGAAAGCGAATGTATGTGTGATTGGTACTACATTTGAAAGTGCTATGAGGTAAGAAATTTATTGGATTGGAAATCAGTAGACAATAGGCAAGGCATGTCTCATAATGGGGACAGTGAGCTGAAAATCATGGCACACACTGTAAATTCACCTTTTTTTTTTTTAAATATATTATCCACTGTTTTGTCTAAGTTTCGTGTTGAGAGTCCATTGAAGTGCCTGTATTTATAACACTATCAGCATTTTCAGAAAGTGAATTTCCCTCAAGTGATATCGAAAGTAGAACACCCAGTATTCCGCACAGACTTTACATTCTTCATCGAGATAATGTAAGGATGTATCAAAATGTACTACCTGATTCACGATTTCTATTTCAAGAAGAACAGAAAAAGTAATCTTGTATTTCATAAAATAAACATTTAAAAGATTTTCTTTATGTTGTACGAATTTCTTGATGCATGATTTTCTCGCTAACTCGTGCGCGTCTGCAAGTAATACTGTCAGTGTTTTCAGAAGGTCGTCCGTACACTTTTATTTGCATCAGGTAGAGGAACAGGTATTCTATGTTTTCCGGTTCCTGTTTTCTCTAATGGAAGTATCACATAGTGTATTTAGAAAACACTCAGTCTTTTCACATGACACTGTCTGTTAATATACATGATTTATCTTCTTTATTGTGTAGTTATTTTTCTTTCATTTTCTAACAGAATACATATGATTCGGAAATTTCACAGCCCTTCAGAGCATTTTTAATTTTTTCAATCTTTTTTGACAAATTCGCGCTGTATGATAATTTTCGGCAAGTTAGCAAGCATGCTGTTTACTGAAAATTCCCACTTATTAAGAGGACACACAGCGCACTTTTACTCTCGAAGCATTCTACTTGTGAAATACTTCTACTCATTCAGAAAACGCGCCACAAGTGAAAAAGGCCGCTATTTTATTATCAACTTAATGGAGAAACACAGAACATGTGTGTATGTATGTCTGTGTGACCGTTAACAAACATTTTTTAGAAATTAGATAGAACCGGATGTTTTTATTTTCTCTCTCTCTTTCTCTCTTCAAAACATTTTCGCCCTAGCGGTGAAACCAGTTTTCCAAAATCTACGAAAAAATTTTCCCATGCAAATCAAACGGAAGAAATTTCACAGTATCTCCTGTTCTAAAAACAATTTTCAAAAGAAAATTACACGTGCACGTAATGAGCATACGTGAAGAAGAAAACCTTTGTCCAATCAATATATATATATATATTTTTTAATTGGAGGTTTAACGACCACCATGAGCAATTCAATGGGCTATAAGCAGTCGCACGTCCCTAATTTAGGGTCACTGGTTCCAGGGAAGGGAGAGAGCCAGTGCCGTAAAACAAACACAACATCCATGCCTCACCTGGCCGCCCCGGTGGCGCAGTGGTCTAAGGCGCTGGCCTCTGATCATTCGTCCGTAAAGGGTTCGGGTTCGAATCCCGGTCAGGCATGGATGTTGTGTTTGTCTTACGGCACTGGCTCTCTCCTTCCCTGGAACCAGTGACCCTAAATTAGGGACGGGCGACTGCTTATAGCCCATTGAGTTGCTCAAGGTGGTCGTTAAACCTCCAATCCAAAAAAAAAAAAAAAAAAAGCTCACCGGGATTCGAACCCGGACCCCTTTCGGACGAATGATCAAAGGCCATCGCTTAGACCACTGCGCCACCGGGGCGGCAAAATCAATCAATATATGGAAAAGATACCATAGATATTATACGCATTTTAATTGAACTAGATACAAAGTAACTAAAAGTTCTCAAGAATATTTACGAGAACCACCCCGGTGGCCCAGTGGTCTAAAAACTGGCTTATGACCATTCCTCGGTGAAGGGTCCGAGTACGAATCCCGGTGAGGCATGGATGTTGGATTTGTCTTATGGCACTGGCTCTCTCCCTTTCCTGGAACCAGTGGGCTTAATTTAGAGACGGGCGACTGCTGTTCATGGTGAAACCTTTCCGTTAAACCTTTAACCAAAAGAAAAAAAAAATTCATGTCGGAGTTTTAGAAGAAGAGTTATCGGGAAAAATGTAATTTACTTTTACACCCCTAGCGGAAAATCTATGCGTAATTTGGAAAAGTAACTATATCTAAAATACTCTTCGACATAAATGGAATCCAAAGATAATTTTTTTTTTCAATCGGATGTTTAGAAGCAAATATGTGGAATAAAACGTATTTTTGAATTTGACATCATCTGCATTTACGCCCTCTACCGGCGAAATTGTACATCGTAAAAAACAAAAAAACAAAAACTAAATAAAGGATCATCATTTGCATATTTCAAGCTTCCCAATGCAACAAGAATTTTTCAAATCGGACTAATAGTTGCAGAGATAGCGTGGGCACAGACGGACGGACGGACAAACCGATAACAGAAGCACGATCTTTTTTACAAAAGACGTGCTAAAAGAATATTTACGAGTTCTCGTTACTTATTGTCCACTTTTCCAGTACTGTAAATCATCATCATCATCATCATCATCATTGTCAACCATTATCAATCCACTGCTGGACGAAGGTCTCCCCAAGTTTCCTCCACAACGGTCTGTCTTGTACCAGTCTCCTCCATGTCACTCCCGCATATTTACGAATTTCATCCACCCATCTCCCATGTGGTCTTTTTCTGGGTCTTTTCCTGTCCCTTGGAATCCAATCTAAAATTTCGGCTGTCCATCGATGGTCTGTCCTTCTGGCAGTATGTCCAGCCCATTGCCATTTCAGGATTTAACTCTGATCATGATGTCTTCCACTCTCGTCATTTTTCGGATCCACGAGTTCCTCTTCTTATCTCTCCTGGTTACACCAAGCATGCACCTCTCCATGCTTCTTTGAGTTGTCTGCAGCCTTTGTATGTCTCTTTTAGTTAAGGTCCACGTCTCTGCACCATACGTAAGGACTGGAAGGATGCATTGATCAAACACTTTTCTTTTAAGACATAATGGCATATTGCTCTTGAAAATTATGCTGTTTCTTCCAAAAGCTCTCCAGGCAAGTTTTGTACGCCGATTAATTTCTTCATCAATGTGACCCTCACTTGATATCTGCTGTCCAAGATAAACATACGTATCTGTTATCTCCAGTTTTTCTCTATCAATCGATAAATCTTCATTTCTTGTAAAAGCATTGAACATCACTTTTGTCTTCTGAAAGTTCATTTTTAATCCCACTTCTTTACTCTTGTCAGCAAGTTCCTGGATCATACTCTGCAGTTCTGATGGGGTAGTTGCAAAAATGACTACGTCATCAGCAAAACGAAGGTGGGTTAGATAATCTCCATTAATCTTTATCCCTTTGTTTTCCCAGTTCAGTGATTGAAAGACATTTTCCAATGTGGCATTAAAGAGCTTCGCAGATATGGTGTCACCTTGTCTCACTCCCTTTCCAATTTTTATGTGTGTTGTATTTTCAAACAGCCGAATCTTTGCACTTGCATTTTCATAGATGTTATTAATAATATTAATGTATGCATCTTCAATACCGCAGGATTTCAGAGCCGTGGTAACTGCTGATGGTTTCACCGAATCAAAGGCTTTTTCATAATCGATAAAAGCCATGCACAATGGAAGTTCATATTCTCTCGCTCTTTCAATTAGTTCTCTCAGTACGTGGATATGATCTATTGTGCTGTAGCCACTCCTGAATCCAGCTTGTTCTCTCGGTTGAGCCATGTCCAGTGTTACCTTCAAGCGGTGTGAAAGAACTTTAGTGAAGATTTTATAAACCACTGATAGGAGGCTGATAGGTCTGTAGTTCCTGAGATCCTCAATGTCACCTTTTTTATGTAGCAGGATCATTGTAGCATTGTTCCAATCCTCAGGAATCTTCCCTTCATTAAGGCATCGAGTGAAAATTTGGGCGAGTACTGTTTCAATTTCTCCACTTGCTTCTTGTATGATGTCTATAGTAATTCCATCTTCTCCTGGAGCTTTCCCCCGCTTCATGTTCTTGATTGCATGAGCAACTTCTGCTGGGAGGACTGGAAGAACTCTGGTACCTTTCATGATGTCTGGAGTACATGTATCATCCCTTTCATATAATTTGGAGTAGAAATCTTTCACTCTTGTCAAAATTTCGCCTCTATTTCTTGTTATAGAACCATCTTCTTTTCTCAGAGCCATAATCTGTTTTCTTCCCTTACTGAGATGTCCCTTTGCTATCTTAAGGCTTTGGTTGTTTTCAATTGCTTTCCTCACTAGCTCACAGTTGAATTTCCTTACGTCTTCAGTGATACTTTTTCGTGTTGTCTTGCATAGCTCTATATATTCCACTTTGGAAGTCACATCTTCTTTAGTTGTCCTCATCTCTCTTCTTTTTTGCATCAACATTTTGGTTTTTCCTGATAATTTGTTCACATGCAACTTGTTCTTAGACCCAGCTAATTTTGTTGCTGTTTCCATTAGAGCTTTGGTTACTTTTCTGTTAACTTCCGAAATATCCACTTCTTCCGATGTTAGGCCTTCTAAAGCAGAGAATCTGTTCTTCAGTTCCAACTTGAAAGTATTATGGTGTTTTTTAAGGTTGGTTATGTCAATAGATTTTGTTTGTCTTATGAGCTTGCCACGTTCCAGTTTAGTGTTGAGGTGCATCTTACATCTCACCAATCTATGGTCACTACCTGTGTTGAACTTCATCATCATCATATATATCATCATTATATATCATCATCATATGCAATGTTATCTCGAAATATTGAGGGGTGTTTTTTTAAAAGTGCAGTTTCTGAAAAGTTCATGTTACAGTAAGAACATTTTCAAAAAGTTCACTCTTTGGTCACTTTCGAAATGCTTGATTTTGACGGGAAGAATTTCGTGGAATTCAGTTTAGCAAAAGATTACAAATTTTACAGATATGTCAATTTGTTCCTTACATTTAGCCATAATAATTTCCTGGAATAAATTCTTCGAAGCTGAATTTAAGAGAGCTATGTTTTTATTTATATCCAGCTTAAAATATAAGTGCAGTGCTCCTAGCAAACGTAAAAACTGGGGACGCGATTTGTGAAATTAAATTTTTTTAAAAACTGTCGTAAGTTTTATGCCCAGCAAGCCTTTTTTATTTACAATATAAAGATATTTACATATTTCTTCACAAATGCAATGTAAAATGTGTAAAAGAGGAGTGACTTCCTATTTAATTTTATTTTTGTTAGTGTTTGCTTTTGGAGGAAGTTTTCCCACCCTTTTTTTCTGCGGGACTCATTTTTGTTTTCAACGGGGGGGGGGCTTTATTAAAACATAAAGCCTGTACTGACTTGTAGCTCCGCATAGAGAAGAACAATAGGCCAGTATATGGGAAAAAAAGCCTAGCCTTCTGTTAAAAAGAATGATACCCTTTCCTTCTTTAAAAATGCTGAATTATCCGTTTGCGGCTTCTGGTTTCTGAAGGAGTGATTGATAAATTTCTTTCATTTTTCACGGGAATGATTTTTTTAATTTTAAAAAGATTCCCTATCACGGTTTTTACCATTGTCTAGATATATTACGAATCTTATAGTTATAAAATATCATAGTGAGCTAGTGTTGGCTAGTGTTGTAGATCGTTCTTTGTAAATTCCATAACTTCTCATTTGCTTTCCAAATTAAAATCAGCTGCGATAGCAAAAAAAAAAAAAAAAAAAAAAAAAAATTACCTTTATAATTACTTGTAGTATTTAAAGGTCTCCTTTTTATCATTTTGTGGCAGTTTTTATTTAACATAAAGTAAGGGAACCTACATTTGGACGACGCGAGACGTTTCTAACTTGGACTAATATAGGTTTGAAAACTTAAAAAAAAACCCCGTGGGTTTCGTCATTTGCAAAAGTTCAGCTGTTGATAGAGTTGGGGGAAGCGTGCGAGCGTTAGTTTGCTTCTGGTTTTCATGTTGAGAAGTTTTGTACCTATTTTCTATATAGCGAAAAATGGGCAAAAAAAGCGTCATTAAGTGTTACTCAGAGGGCACAAATAATGACTTTATATCATGAAGGATACTCCGAACGTGGCATAAGCAGAAAGGTGAATGTGAGCAAGACAGCTATTCATAATACAATCATGAAATATCGAGATACAGGGGAATTTAGCAACCGAAAGAGAAATGGACGCCCAAGGAAAACAACTTTACGCGATGACAATACCATAAGGCTAACAGTTATGCGTTCTCCGAAGAGTTCGTGCAAGAAAATCAAGGCCTTCCTACATTCAAAAAGGCCTGATATTAGTATCAGCACTGTTTCCCGACGTCTTAGCAAAGATTTTGGAATAAAGTCTTATAAACCTGCACATAAACCTAGACTAACCCCCGTCATGAAAAAAAGAGACTCCAGTTTGCGAAGCGTCATCAATCGTAGACTGCTGAAAATTGGAGCCATGTTCTTTTCTCCGATGAATCAACTGTGCGTCGATTTGAATCCTGTAAAGCACATGTTCTATGACCAAAAGGCAAAAGGTCTGATGAAAAACACACCGTTAGCACCGTAAAACTTCCGCCTAGTCAGATGATATGGGGTGCTATGTTAGTATTCGGTACTGCTTCATTATCCTTTTTGCCGACAGGCACTACTATGACTGGTCCTTTTTATGTAGAAATGTTACATGAGAAACTGTTAACTCATATGCAAGTGCACAGATGCACAATCTATATGCATGATGGTACTCCATGTCACAGATCCAAGACAGTAAAGGACTACCTACGGAGGAAAAACATAACTGTGCTTGACTGGCCCTATAACAGTCCCAACCTTAACCAAATCGAAAATTTGTGGACCATTTTTTAAAAGGCAAGGTACCAGAAAGACTGCCATCAAATTCTCGAGCTTTGACTGAGGCGATAAAGTACGTGTGGTGCAAAGACATTTTAAATGACTACTGCAAATCTCTCATTGGAAGTATGCCACATCGTATTCTGTCCGTTATAAAGAAACAAATGTGGCCACACAAAGTACTGATTCCAATCTTTTCCTGTTCTAAAAATGTAAGTATTCATCTGTAGTGTCATTTTTTCAAATACACTGGCGGAAAGTGAAAAAAGAACACCAAGAAGAAGACGTCTGATACCAACGAAATTTATACAGCATAATAACGGAATACAGAGGATAACGTGATCAAAACATTATGGCAAAATACAGCTGTATTTGCTGGTAAACTGAAAAATAACATTTCCATGTAACATGGTAAGTACGAGGTTGAACCGCCATGAACTGCGTCACACTGTGCAATTCTGGCATGGAGTCAGTCGTACAGATGTTGGATGTAAGTTTGGGGTATTGAGTTCCAAGCATCCTCAACCTGGACGCGTAAATCGGAGATGGTCGTGGCTGGCCGTGGAGATCGGATAAGTCGTTGTCCCATAAAATCCCACACATGTTCAATGGAGGACAAATCCGGTGAACGTGCAGGCCATGGAAGTGCATGTTGCGTTGCACGTGCAGTGTGTGGGCGTGCGTTATCTTGCTGAAAAACACCACGATGGATCGACCTTACAAATGGCACAACAACGGGCTGAATCTCTATGTGTTAATGTAGGAGGTGCTGTTTAACGTACCCGGTACAAACACTAGTTGTGTACGGGAGTGATAGCTGATCGCTCCCCACACCAGGAGACCAGGTGTAGGCCCTGTGTGTCACTGGCGGATGCAAGAAGGGTGGAGATACTCCCCTGTGCGTCTGCGAACACGCATACGGCCATCGGAGGCTCCCAAGCAGAATCTGCTTTCATCGCTGAATACGACAGATCGCCATTGCGTTCTCCAGTGCAGACGTTGGGGACACCACTGCAGCCGTTCCTGACGGTGGGCTGGAGTCAGAGGTACACATGCGAGAGACACACGTGCACGTAGTCCTGCATCCAGTAGACGGTTGCGGATTGTTCGCACAGTCACCTCAGGTGCAGCGGCAGCTCGGATTTGCGTCGCAGTGGATGTTCTGCTTGACAACGCCGCTCTTCTTATGCGTCGATCGGTCCGCTCATCAGTCCGTCTGTGACTCCCGGTTCCACGTCTTCTCGTGTGGGAATGTTCCTCGGACCATCTACGCCACCATCGTACCACCATCGTCGCTCCGCAATACGACGATACGACCACCCGGCCTCGCGGAGTCCGACTAGACGACCTCGCTCAAAGTCCGATAACTGCTGAAATCGTACAAGTCTTCCATGTCCAGGCATTGCAGCTTCTTCAGGGTCTTCGCACGTGTCCGTACGCCGACGACTGATTACATTCACTTCGCCGTACTCCTTAAATACCACCGACAATAATTTGCATATTATGCCGTGCTGCGGCGTAAGTGCTCACCGGTTGGTCCCGAAATTAACATCACACCTACGTAAACTCGACCCCATTAACATATGTAAATTTCATGATCGTCCGCCAATTCCTTCTTGTTCTTTTTTCACTTTCCGCCAGTGTATCTTTGACTAGTAATTAGTTGTTTCTTTGAGAATTTTAATTTTCGGTAAATTGACAGGTGATCTTGAACTTTTGCAAATGACTGAATATATTTGACGTATTAGAAACGTTACTTTTGTACCATGTGGAAGTAAGAATAAGGAATTTTTTCTCGAATTCCACCCTCCCCCTACTATATAAGTGTTCATTATGGTAGTTTTCTATGGAGTGTTTCACACCATGTTCGTATTTTCTGTATTTATCGAAATACCCTGTTGCAGCAAAACGTTCAGATCCCTATGTGAAAAGGATATCTTCTTTCTCTGGAAATTTCCAAAAACGTTCTTCACTACTGAGGGATTTTCAAAATATTCAACTATTCCGTGAAAAGCAGTGTACATAACCTCCAAGGAGTTGGCGAAATCTTTTTCATTTCTTGTCTCATCGGCAGAGGATAAATTGGGGAGATGCGCTGTGCTGACTACATGCTACTGTTATTCTTCCTCAGTATGAAACCTTAGCTTTGTTTTTTCCGTTTAAAACACAATTATTATAGCTCCGTGAAACTGAATACTATGATGTAAACAAGTGCATGTATTTCAGTGCATAATTTTTACCCTGGAGAATTTGGTAGCGCACCAAACGGCTGGTTAATGAGCGAGAAAATTGATCTTTCCATTTCCGCGTGGCCCTTCCTCCACCGCAGCTCCATTTCGCGCCATATATACTTTAATAATGATGTAACTGTATATACATGTTGCTTGACATGCGATCTGATATGTGTTTTTTCGTGTAACTTCCAAGGTAGTTTCCCGGTGCACTTAAGATTTTGCAGCGGTGGGAGTAATTCTCATTTAATTTCCGTTTTGCACGGGAGGTTGTCGTTGTCATTCAGTAATCTGCTTCCACGAGGGAATGAAATGAGATAACCTATAACGGGAAACACTCTCGTAATTAAAGCTTCATTTGAAACAATTTCATAAAAGTGATTATATACTGTGATGAAAGGAGTTGAAACAGAAAAGAGACGTGCAGGGAAAGCAGCGACTTCGTAAATTACATAAATAAGCTAACGAGTGCAGATAATTCATATCGCTCGAAGAACTAACAGTACTCGATAGCAGGCAGCGTAATTAAACAATTTTTATCAATCCAGTGTCATTAAATATCCCCAAGTGACGCACCCTGTATGATGATTTACGAAGTCATACACTCGGAAAGATAAACTACGCACCGGATTATGTCTACAGAATAAAAGTTTATACCGTCTAGGCACGTAAAAACTTTTTAATTTTCGCTGAAATACACTAGCGTTTTCGAAACCTTTACATGGTTTCATCATCAGGTTCAATATAAGACACAAATCCTTTCAAATACACACTACACAAATCTCAAATGACCCCCTGAGGTCCTAACAGCAAACAATATACACTATATTGACAAAAGTCACCTGACACCCCTACGAAAGCAAATGAACGGATCCGCTGCGTTGTTAAGATGCGCGGTACAGCTGCAAATGGTATAAAAACAAGCTTGCAGCTGACCGCGGTAATATCGCACTGTGCCATCGAGTGAAAATGTCGCGGCGGGAGAGAACTGACTTTGAGAAAGGAAAGATTGTTGGATGTTATAATAGTGGATTGTCCATAACAGAAACAGAGAAGCGTTTAAACATACTCAAGTCAATTGTTTTGGATGTACTAAATAAGTGGAAGACACATGACTTGCCTGAAGCAGCAAAACCTACCGGCAGACCAAAGAAAATCAGTGATAGAGGACATCGAAGCCTCAGGAGAGTCGTTACAGCTAATCGACGGAGTACTGCACAAGACCTCAGTGTACAGATGAGTAAAAATGCTGAAACCTCGGTATGTACAAGTACCATTCGCAGAGAACTTCATTCCATTGGTTACCATGGTCGTGCGGATGCTCATAAGCCTTTCATCTCCACTCTGAATGCTACTCGTCGTTTAGCACGGTGTAAAGAACATTTATAGTGGACCGTAGATCAATGGAAACGAGTCCTATGGACTAATGAATCCAGATACACGATCCAAAAGTCCGATGGCCGTGTGTAGATATGGCGGCAGCAGGCGGAACGCTATTTACCACAGTGTACTCTTCCTACGGTCAAGTATGGAGCTGGCAGTGTACTCGTCTGGGGGTGTTTTTCGTGGTATGGTCCCGACCCATTGGTTATTGTGGACAAACCTGTCTATCAGCACGTCTACTTCAATATTCTGGACAATTATGCCCTACCAACTCTGTGGCAATACTGTGGAATATGCACCGAGCCATAAAGCAAGGACTGTTACGGCGTGGTTTGACGATAATTCCGTATCGTGTGTGGACTGGTCAGCATAGAGTCCTGATTTTAATCCCATGGAGTACCTATGGAATGAATTAGAGCGCCGTGTAAGAAGTTTGGAACCAATGCCTACTACTAAGCAACAGTTAACATCATCATTGTGTATTGAATGGAAGCGTACAACTATTGCTGTGTTCCAAAACCTTGTCGAAAGCATGTGTCGAAGGGTCAGTTTTCACACAGTATTTATTAGAAGAAAGATACAGGAGATATGCTTGAATAAATCATCTCAAATGATGTATGACAAAAAAATATTTACAGATGCTTGTAGCTTACGCTACTGCTTATTTACACGGTTCTGTACATTGATGATAGTAAAAAAACAGTTAATTACACTCGAGTGTCTGGTGAGGCAACAAAAGTCTCTGACAAAGCAAAGAATAGGACCAATTCAGCTTGAAGAGCGTTATACAATATTAATTTTGCACAGTATTGAAGCAAGGAATAATACAGAATTCGAGCTTGCAGACATAGATTCAAAAGACAGGTGATGAGAAATTAACAGAATGTGCAGCTTGCGCTACGTTAATTACAGGATTCGGTGCAACGTTTGCATGACAACAGTTAAGTGCAGTAGAAATCTGGCGAGGCAACATGAATCTCTGGTAATACAGAGAGTAAAATCAATCCAGAATGATGAGCGCTATAGAGTATAAATTTTACACAATATTGATGAAAAAAAAGTTCTGACCGAAAGGTGATACATTGTGGGTGACCTGGAAAACCAGGAGGTTGCAGGTGATCAAGGAAACAAACATGAAATCAAAAGTTCGAAAGACAGATGATGAAAAATTTACAGATGAATGTGGCTCGCGGTACTACATGTTATATACAACGGTGATATGAAAAATAGTTTTATACAATAATTTTCCTGAGAATACAAAAGAAAAAATAATCTCTGAAAATACAGAGAGAAGACACAACTCATTACAGTAAGTATTGGAGAACACAAATTTACACAGTTGAAAAGTAAAATTACATATTTGAATCAGGAATTGAAGATAAGAATATACTGTAAAAACGACAAAGTTTACAGATGTCAGTGGTTCGTGAAACGACCTATATACATGATTTTGTACAATGAGAAGTTACAATTTATATATATATTGGTTTGTCAGAGGTGGTGGAAGTACAGTTTGTTTCCTGCAGAAGTAATATATCAGCATTCAGCGGAGCAAGATCCTCTCGTACCAGCGCATTCGCAAGAGGTGTCGCAAAACCACGACAATTAAGTGACACCACCTTGAATGTCTAGGTTAGTTGTGGGATGCAGTAGGAATTGACTGGCTGTAGTGATGGAGTGGAGTCGACGGAGAAAACAAGCACTCCACGGGACCTCGTCCGCAGTGCGCCGCAGAGTGTTTTCAAGTGAATGTAATTGAACTAGCACTTGTGGAAGAGCTGCTTCATACTGCTGAATGGAAGTGCGTGCTGAGGAAGGGCTAGAGGACCCTAAAAGGCAATCCAGCACGTCCTCGTATGGCAGAGGCTCAGCAGGGAAAGCATTTTCAGAAAGAAAAGTTGTGAATTCATCTAGTGAGGGAAAGGCACCCTCAGATGCTGTCTCAGAGGAAGTGTGTAGGGGCGACCTGGAGAACGGTCGTCGAGAGCTGACGGAGCGAGTGGATGAGCGGGTAGAAGAGAGAGATGATCTTCGGGACGCCAGAGTCTTTGACTTCTTCGTCTTGGGGTGAGTAGCACCACTGCGTTTTCCAGCAACCACAAAAGCTTCATGATCGTCTGGAGAGTCTTAACCCGAAGCGTTACCTGTGACTCGTGTCAAGGAGCCAACGGTAAAAGCTGAGGAGTGGTCAACATGTACATCAGCAGTGGTTGTAAAAGTACTAGGGCGAGTCGATTTTGGAAGCCTGGGAAAATTCTTAGGATCAGCAGGAGGTGGAGGCATCAAAGTCGTTTCTTGACCAATGGCAGTAAGCTGACTTTTGGAAGATCTTGATTCCGCGACTTTCCTCGAATAGGAAGAAGTCTGTGAAGCGTTGGTGGACAAAGTAGAAGAAGATGTAGTGTGTGGAGCTGTTTGCAGGGAGGCACGTGGGCACTGAGCCCTTATGTGACTTTCGCTCTGACAGATAGTGCAATACTGTGAAGTGATTATCTCAACTCTTCGGCGTTGCTGTCCACAGCGGATGTGCAAAACATTCGGAACCGCTTTCAGCTGAGCAACAGATGAAAGGAGGACTCGAGCAGTGCGGCGGAAACCCCGAATCGATTTGTCTTCAGGGTCTCTGGGAGCCGCAGAGAGAGTTGTTATGGAGCCAACAACTCTGCCGTACCTGCTGAGCAAGGTGCAGAGTGCAGCGTCGGATACGTCTGGTGGTACGGGGTAGAAGGTCACCTGCACCGGGCGGTGCGCAACCGGTTGTGCTAACAGATGCACGTCATTGATGGTTAGACCTTCCGTAAGGACCTGGTCAGCATGCGCTTTATCCTTAAAATAGACCAAGACAGATCTGGGTTTTCGAGCTACAAAGTATATTGCATCCTTTGGTAAGATAGTTTTGAGGGCTCGGCTATATTGCCACAGCTTAGTGTCGGGAAGCACATCAAAATAGACAACTGACATACCAGAGGATTCCCGAGCTGGTCACCTTTTTCCCTCCCCGTTCCATAGTGGAGGGAAAAAGGTGACCAGCTCGGGAATCCTCTGGTATGTCAGTTGTAGCAGTAGAACCGACGATAGTGACATAGGATTCAGGAAAAGGCATAGCAGATGAAACTGGGGGTGTGAGGACCCCAGAAGTTGCAGAAGCATAGGACGCTTGGGCAGACATGGGTCGAGAATTCGATGAAGCGGCCCCTAGCAGTGAGGGCGGATCAGAAAGTTGATGAGAAGTAGAAGCTGTGAGCTCAGTATTGCTGATAACGGATACGTCATCATCTGCTGAGATGTAGATAGGAGACTTGGCACCACCGCACTTGGTGGGAGTTATAGCTGGAGAAGAAGAGGTGTCCATGACGTCGCAATGACGCTCGGGAGCCACCTCATTAAGCTGAGCAGGAGCTACCGCGGTAGAAGAAGAAGAGGAAGCTGGCTGATCTGCCAAGATAAGGATGTGGGCGTCACCCTTGTCTGCCTCCGCCATCGAAGCAATGGCGAGATTTTAACGAAAAAAGACCAGCTTGGTTCAAAAATAAAACAGTGAATAATGAGAAAATATGGCACTCACCAACCTGGGAGATACACGAACGTAAAGTGTAGAACTTCAACTTGAAGATACACGAAACCACAGAAACTAGAGCACTCAATAAACACCTTATAGCAACGAAAATCACGGAGCTCAAAACCCAACCACTTCGAGCTTCAAAGGGTCAGTGCATGCATTAAGGTCAAATGTGGACCGACACTGTACTAATGTATGTCCATAAATGCTATGTTGTATTTCTCTTCTAGGTGTCCGGTTACTTTTGTCAATATAGTGTTGCTTTTGTCATGATGGTTCACTCACCAACCCGCTTGGCCAGCGTGGTGAGTTATGGCCAAACGCCTCCTAAATGACTCCACAACTTAAATATTGGCCCTCAGTCTCCAGCAGCTGGAATGTACCTGGCCAAGGCAGCGGCCAGTGCGACATGAAGGCAGAGGGTGCTAAGAATCCCCGGAGAACCAGACTAGTCTGCCATCTGATGCTGACCTTGGCTACGTATAAAGGACGCTCCCTATCTTCTGATTCAAGGCTTCTTGAATTGGAAGAGGAACTACAAAGGATCAAGTGGGGCATCGTCAGGGCTAAGTAAGGTGAGGAGAAAAGGAGAATATCTCATTGAACTGAAAAGTGGACATCTCTTCTACTATCGTGGGACAGATACTGGCAGAACTAGTGGTGTTGGATTTATAATGAACAAGAAACTGAAGGATAAAGTGGTAGAAGTTGAAAGTTCCTCTGACAGAGCTGCACGACTAGTTATCCAACTATCGAGAAGATACCAGGCTCAGATTATTCAAACTTATGCACCCACCACAAGTCATCTTGAAGAAGAAATTGAAGAATTTTATGAGGAAATTCGTGATCTAAATAATAAAGGTAAGCAGCAATTGAAGATAATTATGGGAGATTTCAATGCAAAAATATGGCAACGGCAACAGAATGAAACTTCAGTAGGTAAATTTGGTCACGGCAACAGAAACCAGCGTGGAAATACTCTTGTTGAGTTTGCAGAGGCAGAAGGGTTTTTCATCTTGAACTCCTTTTTCAAGAAAAAGGAAATGGACAAGGAAATGGACACAGGAAATGTTCATGGAGACATCCAAATGGGACGACAAGTGAAATTGATTTTATTATGTGTAACAAAAAATTCGTCATCGAATACTGCACTGTGCTAAACAAGTTCAACACAAGTAGTGACCATAGATTGGCGAGATGTAAGATGCACCTCAGCACTAAACTCGAACGTGTCAAGCTCACAAAACAAACAAAATGTATTGACATAACCAACCTTAAAAAACACCATAATACCTTCAAGTTGGAACTGAAGAACAGATTCTCTGCTTTAGAAGGCCTAACATCGGAAGAAGTGGATATTTCTGAAGTTAACAGAAAAGTAACCAAAGCTCTTATGGAAACAGCAACAAAATTAGCTGGGCCTAAGAACAAGTTGCATGTGAGCAAATTATCAGGAAAACCCAAAATGTTGATGCAAAAAAGAAGAGAGATGAAGACAACTAAAGAAGATGTGACTTTCAAAGTGGAATATATAGCAGGCAGTACGAAAAAGTATCACTGTAGGCGTAAGGAAATTCAACTGTGAACTACTGAGGAAAGCAATTGAAAACAAGCAAAGCCTAAAGATAGCAAAGGGACATCTCAGTAAGGGAAGAAAACAGATTATGGCACTGAGAAAATAAGATGGTTCTGTAACAAGAAATAGAGGCGAAATTTTGACAAGAGTGAAAGATTTCTACTCCAAATTATATGAAAGGTACCAGTACCAGAGTTCTTCCAGTCCTCCCAGCAGAAGTTGCTCATGCAATCAAGAACATGAAGCGGGGGAAAGCTCCAGGAGAAGATGGAATTACTGTAGACATCATACAAGAAGCAAGTGGAGAAATCGAAACAGTACTCGCCCAAATTTTCACTCGATGCCTTAATGAAGGGAAGATTCCTGAGGATTGGAACAACGCTACAACGATCCTGCTACATAGAAAAGGTGACATTGAGGATCTCAGGAACTACAGACCTATCGGCCTCCTATCAGTGGTTTATAAAATCTTCACTAAAGTTCTTTCACACCGCTTGAAGGTAACACTGGACATGACTCAACCAAGAGAACAAGCTGGATTCAGGAAAGGCTACAGTACAATAGATCATATACACGTACTGAGAGAACTCATTCAAAGAGCGAGGGAATATGAACTTCCATTGTGCATGGCTTTTATTGATTATGAAAAAGCCTTTGATTTGATGAAACCATCAGCAGTTACAATGGCTCTGAAATCCTGCTGTATTGAAAATGCATACATTAATATTATTAAAAACATCTATGAAAATGCAAGTGCAAAGATTCAGCTGTTTGAAAATACAACACACATAAAAATTGGAAAGGGGTGAGACAAGGTGACACCATATCTCCGAAGCTCTTTAATGCCACATTGGAAAATGTCTTTCAATCACTGAACTGGGAAAACAAAGGGATAAAGATTAATGGAGATTATCTAGCCCACCTTCGTTTTGTTGATGACGTAGTCATTATTACAACTACCCCCATAAGGGCTGCAGAGTATGATTCAGGAACTTGCTGACAAGAGTAAAGAAGTGGGATTAAAAATGAACTTTCAGAAGACAAAAGTGATGTTCAATGCTTTTTCAAGAAATGAAGATTTATCGATTGATGGAGCAAAGCTGGAGATAACAGACACGTACGTTTATCTTGGACAGCAGATATCAAGTGAGGGTCACATTGATGAAGAAATTAATCTGCGTAGAAAACTTGCCTGGAGAGCTTTTGGAAGAAACAGCATAATTTTCAAGAGCAATATGCCATTATGTCTTAAAAGAAAAGTGTTTGATCAATGCATCCTTCCAGTGCTTACGTATGGTGCAGAGACGTGGACCTTAACTAAAAGAGACATACAAAAGCTGCAGACAACTCAAAGAGGCATGGAGAGGTGCATGCTTGGTGTAACCAGGAGAGATAAGATGAGGAACTCGTGGATCCGAAAAATGACAAGAGTGGAAGACATCATGATCAGAGTTAAATCCCTGAAATGGCAATGGGCTGGACATACTGCCTGAAGGACAGACCATCGATGGACAGCCGAAATTTCAGATTGGATTCCAAGGGACAAGAAAAGACCCAGAAGAAGGCCACATGGGAGATGGGTGAATGAAATTCGAAAGTATGCGGGAGTGACATGGAGGAGACTGGCACAAGACAGACCGTTGTGGAGGAAACTTGGGGAAATCTTCGTCCAGCAGTGGATTGATAATGGTTGACATTGATAATGGTGACATGATGGTTATGAACAGGAACACTGAGGCGCGTATTTGATTTAAATATCAGTTGTTGACGAAGTTAGATATAAAGAGCGGTTGCGGTTTTTGGTGAAGATGAGATAGTTAGCATAGCAGCATGCTATAGTTCTAGTTAAATTTTCTTTATCAGTTCACGAAAAAATAGTCTCTTCGGGAAAGAAGAAGAAATCTTAACCAGAACCAGAAAATGTTTCGTTAACTGACGAAGAAATCTTAACCAGAACTATAACATGTTGCTATGCTAAATATCTCATCTTCACCAAAACCTGTAACAGCTCTTTGTATCTAACTTCGTCAACAATTGATATTTATATCAAACACGGTGCTCCTGTTCATAACCATCATGTAAGATATATTGCTTGCTGCTATGACCTCAAGGGGTCATTTGAGTTTTGTGTACTGTGTATTTGAAAGGACTTGCGTCTTATATTACACCTGATGATGAAACCATGTAAAGGTTTCGAAGGCGCTAATGTATTTTAGCGAAAATTAAAATATTTTAATGTGACTAGACTATAAACTTTTACTCTATAGACAGTCCAGTGTCATTTGAAAAGGGATAAACAGATTTAGTGAGGTGCATTTCATGACAAAATATGCTACCAGGCACATATTTTCAGCTCATTATTCTTTCACTATTTGACGGGGTTAGTAGCAATCATCAGAGGTGTTTATCAGAATAGGAAAAACAAAAGATTTTTCGGAGTTCAATAAAGGGCTTATCATGGGCGCCCGTCTGGCTGGAGCGATGATTTTGAAAAGTGACTGGTTTTCAAAAATAAAGATATCCTGGATCTTTAATCGGTGGAAAAATAACGCACATTGCTTGTTTAAGACGCGTAACTGTAGCGTAACGAGATTCTGAAAGGAACGAGATCATTGTCGTCTACACTGAAGAGCTATTGAATTAGAGACAGCTGGCGTTATGCAAATATGGCGCTGTGGGGGCCCTGTAAACGGAAACGACGTGAAGTATGCAGCGATCCGACAATATAAGAAGTAATGCGACGGGAATCAGTAAGATTCGGACGCAGTATGGGTAAGACGAAGGATCTAAGCGCATTTGATCGTGGGCAAATTTTCGGGGCCCGACGAATGGGTCACTCCATCTCGGAAGTCGTGCAGGCACTGGGATTTTCACGAGCCACTGTGTCACGGGTGCACCGTGAGTACATCGAATCCGGTAAAACCATCCCTGCAAGGGCCAACTGCTGTGGACAACAGCGTGTGGATGAGCGGGATCATCGTCGGTTAGCTCGCATTGTAACAGCGGATAGACGGGCCACAGTGCAAGAAATCACTTGGCAATTTAACGCTGGTGCACAAAAACGTGTAAGCAGCCACACCATCCAGAAACATCTCCTCGCTATGGGGTGCAGAAGCCATCGTTCCACGAGGGTACCGCTGCTGACCGCACATCACAGGGTGCAAAGATTAGCATGGGCGCGGCAACATCGCCACTGGACCCTAGACATGTGGAAAAATGTTGCCTAAACTGATGAGTCGACATTCACGTTGGTACATGCGGATGGCAGGATATTAGTACACCGCAAACCACATGAAGTGATGGATCCTTCTTGCCAGCAGGGTACTCTTCAAGCTGGTGGGGGTGGCATTCTCGTCTGGGGACTGTTTACGTGGACTGAAATGGGACCCGTGGTACGTGTGACATTGTCCCTCACAGATCAACGTTACAGGGATATCCTGGACGACCATTTGCTCCCGTTTGTGCGTCTTCAACATTCCGCTGAGGACCTCATCCTGCAACAAGACAATGCACCATGCCATCGCTCCCGAATTGTATCAGAATTGTTGGATGAACACTCCACCGACGTGACCTCGCTTCCTTGGCCAGCTAGGTCACCTGACCCCAATGCCATCGAACACATCTGGGATGCCACTGAGAGAGATGACCCCCCTCCATCAAGTCTTCTCGAACTGTGGGAGCTTGTTCAGGGGTCGTTAATCCGTATGGCTTCCCAACGCTTCTGGTGTTTTGTCGAGTCCATGCCGAGACGAATCGCCGCCATCATCAGGGCGAAAGGTGGTGCTACACGTTACTAGACAGGTATCTCTAATTCAATTACTCTTCAGTGTAAGAAGGCCTGTACAGAGGTACAAGACTTCCTGTGTGCAGAAATTGACTGAGGCATTTAATGAAGGCTGTTCCCGACCCATATATTAGCAAACTATGTGCAAATTATTGTAAGAGGATCAGTATTGGCATACGGAAACTATTGATTTTTGCAAAGAGCCGGCAAGGTTGTCTACAGTGGTGTCAGGAACACCGTGATTGGACACTGGAAAAAAGTCATGTGGTCCGACGAGTCGCTGTTCAACTTATTCTGTACCGCCAGTAGGCAGAGATTTTGTCGGGAGCGGCATGAAGCAATGGACTCTGCTTGCCTTGTAAACACAGCTCAAGGTTCTGGAGGTGGTGTCATTTTTGCTCTTATTATTCAGCTCTTTACCTGCACTCTTCGTTAGCTCATCATTTCATTTCATTTCATTCGTTGTATTCGGCGTATCTGTTCGGTAGTGAATTTTTGCACCGTTAATGAATGTGTTCATTTTGCGTAGAAACGTGTTTCTCTCGTATTCATATTACATTTCTCTTTCTTATCTATGTTTTACGCTGGAATGATTACTCATCTCTCATTTAGGGCCATTAGGAATCGCCAGTCTTTAACTCAGGACTTCCCTTTAAAGAAGCCACCATATATTAAGTATCAATGTGCCATGCATTTCGTTACTCAGACTTTTTAAGTGTCTTATTTTCAGTAAGCACTGCATTCTTTTTCTGGGAAACCTGCATTTCATTTTCTAGTTCGTTTCATGTTTTACGTGAACAAATAAAAACTGGCATGACACATCGACTGTATATGCACTTCCTTTCGAACTAATAGAGATGCTATTTTTTTCATAATGTTTCACAGCGTTCGAGATACCCTCCACGATAGTTGAATCCACCTTATTTTTGCTCGATGTTTACATTTATTTCTGTTAATTGTCCAAGTGTGTGTGTGTGTGTGTGTGTGTGTGTGTGTGTGTGTGTGTTAAATATTTTTTCTATGTGAATTTCTTCATTTTTTAGAGCAAACAAACGCATATGTTGCCCATTATTTCTATTTTTCCTTCATTTATTTTTAAGCTTATGGTTTTGGTGTTTATCATGGTGATTGATGAACTTATTTGTCATGATGTGGCCAATAAAGCTATTTGCTACCGTGGCTGATAAACATTTGTTCCTCTGGCCAATGAAATATTTGTATAAGAAGAACTAGAGAATAGAAGTCCGTTTATTTGGTGTAACGAATATACATAACTAGGCAAAAAATTCTAGCTTTCACCATCACGGATGGCTTCGTCAGGCTGAAGTAACGTCTATTTGTCTATTAAACATATTTGTATGCTGAAGCCGGTAACGTAATGCACTTTACATGTGTGTACTGCACATTCTTTTTCTATTACATGCATATATTGTACTAAACACTTTTTTTGTTCGTAGGTTTAATGACCACCGTAAATTTCGATAGGAACTTTATTAACAATTTTTCTGGTATTTACTTTATTAACAATTTTTTTGGTATTTACACTGCGAAACCCAGAGAATACACAAATAAAAGTCAATTAAATATACACAAATAAAAGTCAATTATCAACGGTATTAAGATATGTCGATGCGAAAAAAACTCGAGCGGATTCGGTTCTTTCGATTATGCGAATCAGTCTGGCGAGCGATGACCAACTGTATAACGCGAGCAGGTCTTCGAGAGTCTTCGCTGTTCTGATGCCAAGAATTTCGACACAATCGACTGCTAGCGTTTCCATGACAACATGAATGCGCGAAAGGAGGTGAATGGACCATTGCTTTGCGCAAGGGTTCACTCAGAAAAAGAGAAGCCTTGGACTATCTCAGTCACTCGTATGATCCCGTGTGTGACAGCGCCCGTTTTGCGAGAGTTGTTTCAGTTTGTGTGAAGTGTCAATGAATTAAAATCAGTGATACTATATCTTAAATTCGTGGCTTTGTTGGATGTCCTGATAAATTTTGTGAAAGCTCCCCTGAACATCTACTGTCAGAACTTAAAAAAACTATGCTTCAAATTTTGATGTAGCTTGACTAAATAAAGTATGAACTGAAGGTGTTTTATTCCCTTGATGAATACAAAAGAAATCAGTAAGACGTTACATAAAGTTTAATAAATTGGACATAGTGTTTACTAAGGTGTACAAATTAGCAGACCTAATATTAAACTTTCCATCAACAACCGCATCTGCCGAAAAAAGTTTTTCTGTATTAAAAAGAATCAAGATATATCTTAGAACCACACAAGGACATGTACATTCGAGTAATTTGGCTATTTTGTCAATAGAGAAAAACATTGTTTTTAAATAGGAAAAAGTACTCGGGAGAAACATTTTTGTGAAAACGTAACACTCAAGTTCATGTACAAATAAAGTATTCAGAAGAAGAATGGAGTTCATGTACAAATAAAGTATTCAGAAGAAGAATGGAGTTCATGTACAAATAAAGTATTCAGAAGAAGAATGGAGTTCATGTACAAATAAAGTATTCAGAAGAAGAATGGAGTTCATGTACAAATAAAGTATTCAGAAGAAGAATGGAGTTCATGTACAAATAAAGTATTCAGAAGAAGAATGGAGTTCATGTACAAATAAAGTATTCAGAAGAAGAATGGAGTTCATGTACAAATAAAGTATTCAGAAGAAGAATGGAGTTCATGTACAAATAAAGTATTCAGAAGAAGAATGGAGTTCATGTACAAATAAAGTATTCAGAAGAAGAATGGAGTTCATGTACAAATAAAGTATTCAGAAGAAGAATGGAGTTCATGTACAAATAAAGTATTCAGAAGAAGAATGGAGTTCATGTACAAATGAAGTATTCAGAAAAAGAATGGAGTTCATGTACAAATAAGTGTTCAAATCCTAATCCTCATAATTGTTCGGTATCATGTTAGCAATAGCATGTACCTAAAATTTAGAAAAAAAAATTACTTCTATTATATTTTTTTATGTCTAATACTCCTAATAGTTACTTCTATTACTATTAAAAATTAAACTTCGCAATTAAAAAAAACACAGTACTGGGGCGGGGGGGGACTGGTGAGATAGCCCAAGTTTCGGACCCAAGATACGGCACTGAATGTGCCGTATCTTGCACTATATTCAAATAATGGCTTTTTCAAGTGTCTTTGTCGCAACGATGTTTTAGGAGTAAAGGTTATATAAAGAAAAACAGATTTCAGAGTTCCTGGGGTATTTCAATATAAAAAAATAAGTCCTTTGTGAGTTATATCTGAAATTCAGTTTATAAATTGTTAACACGGAGAAGCATGTGTCAATTTAATGTCTCTGTAAGACACTTATGGTGGCAAATGCTTTTGAAGATTCTTTTTTATATGAAGTCACTTAAAGTGCAGATCTCCAGAGGAAATCAGGGATGGTATTGAAAGTCTATATATGCTGAAAGAACTCACCCTATCATGAAAACTCTCCCGTCGTTCACTTCAAACCATCGGTTTCGTGGAGACCATTTTGAGTAAAATCTTTCAACTGAGTTTGAGTTGCATGCTGCATTATATTCTTGTAGTCTGGAGGACAACTGAATTTTGAAGATTTTGTAAAGCCTTCCACGTGCTTCACGAATAGATAAAGGTGTGCCCGATTCCTGAGTTGCGTAGTAGATATAAACACTATGTCGGGCAAGGATGATGAGGTGAGAACCGACGGTGTTATGATTGTCAGGAAAAACAAGATTTTGGGAATCTTGTGGAGGGTGTTGCAAACCACAGGCTTTGTTGAGAATCTCATCCAGCAATCGTAAAAGTGGCGGAAGAATTCTGCAGTTAGTACAGATCTTCTGAACATCCCTAAGGACTTGACAGTACGTACATTTGGTGCTGGTATCTCTGTTAAAGCGGAAAAGAGCTGTGGGAAATGGCAGTCTTTCGTGTAAGAACCACCACTGGATGTCATGTTTTCTCGGAAGGTTTGTAGTATTCCTCGTACGTTTTTACGTCCTGAGGAGGCAGCATTCCGATAGTACATGTTCGAGCGTCTTTGCATCTTAAATGATGGTATAAATCTTTTGAAGTTAAAGTATGGATCAGCTCGGTGTATTCAAGATCTCAACAGAAAAAGGCAACTTTAACGAAACGGAAGGAATGTTTTTGAGTCCGATCAGTGTCACCATCTCAGGGTATAATGTGATAATTGCATTCTGTAATCTTTGAATCTTAAGATGATTTTAAGCAGTTGATTGAATTGGAAGGTAAATTTCAGGTAATGATTTCCAAGAAAACTCAGCGTGCAGTATGTGGTCAACCGTGATCACTTCCTCAGCCTGCCACGAGGGGAAATAGAAGTAATCACTATCGGATGAATAGATTGAGGAGGAGTTGAAAAGTAGTTCCGTCAGAAAATCCAGAGTTGAAAAAGGGTGAATTTTACTTGGATTGAGATCTTTAAAGAACTGAAGTGCTTCTAGGTAAATTTCTGGAAACCGCAGGGGAATAAGAGGATATTTATCCATTTTCAGAAAAAAAGTAATGGTGAACTTCGTGTTTTTAGGAGAGGTGAAGGAATCTAGGATAATGTCTGCTGCTGAGGATGACCGTTTGAAATTTCTCAGAAACCACAGAATTCTATTTGTTCTGTATTTGATAGTCGGGTCAGCTCGGTTAAGACCTTCCATTCATACTGGAAGAGTGAGAACGTCGGCTGCACCCAGTGTGTTTGTAACAAAATGAAACTGACAAGTGCTTTAAAAATTTCTGAATTCACATAGGCGGGTGTGACACGGGTGAATCAGATGTGAAACAGAGAAGGCAGAATGATGGTGTTGGCGCTTACTGCTCTTCCCAGGAAGGAAGTGACTTTCTTGGTTCGGTTCCATTCTGTTAGTTTCTCTCTGGATTTCTGAATAAGAGCTGGCCAGGTAGTATTTGCAGTTGTCACCGGCTGTCCAAAATAAATTCCCAGAATAGTTTGCTTATCTGATGACCGGTTGGTGTTCCGTGGTCTTTCGGTGGAATTCAGCCGTTTGACTGCCCACAAACCCGTGCTTTTCTCACGGTTTAGGGAAGCACCAAAAGCACTGGCATATTCTTTGTAAATGTTCTTCAGAATAGTGAATTGACGTTTCGAGCGAATAAAAACCATTAGGTCATCTGTGAATGCTGTGGTATAAATGTGATTATATCTTTGGATTGACGGGAGACCGGGAAGAGATGTAGTAAAAGTAGAACGAATTTTGTGGAGGAGGGTTTTAAAAATTATTTAAAAAAGCTGTACGGACAGGGGACAACTCTGCCAGACACTTTTGCAGAAAGTGATGGGTGCAGTCAAAAACCCATCACTTCGTACAAGCACAACTGAATCCCGATAAAGGTTAAGTATTGCTTAACGAAAGAAGTAGGGGAAACCAAAGCTATTGAGGGCAGAGGAAAGGTATACATGACTAATCATGTTCAACGATTGCCTCTGATCCAGATTGAAGACAGAAAGTAGCTCGTTATGACTGTTAGTAGCGTGGAGAAGGTGGAGGATGGTTCCAATATTAGTTACGAGAAGGAATTGTGTAAGTTTGATCGGGGTGAATGATTTCAGGAAGGACAGAATTGAGACTAAGTGAAAGAAGTTTAGTTAGTAGTTTATAATCAACGTTAAGTAAGCTTATCGGTCTCCAGTTATCCAAGTCCAAGATTGAGCCCTTCTTGAATAGTGATACAATTACTGCTTTTATGAATTCTGAAACTGCATTGAAGAATGGGAAGCAAAGCTTGCAGGACGTGCTTATAAAAGCTTACCGTTAAACCGTCAACTCCTGGTGAAGGAAGACTCTGATTCATTTGAGTAAAAGCTGTTTTAATTTCTGTTTTCGTAATTGGGGCTTCTAAAAGGCTGAGGAGGTGACTTAGAACTTGTGAGAGATTTTGTAAAAGTACACCCGTTGAATCAGAAGGTGGTTCACGCTCAGAGAATCTATTTGTAAAGTAGTCTTTCTCTTCACAGCAAATTTTTGAAATATTTTCAGTGACTTTCCGAACTGATAATTTCAAATGGGTAAGCGTCTCCTTAGCTCTTTTCTCGTTTTCAGTTGAGGAGTAAAGATCTTGAGGAGGGCCAATTAAAGTGAATTCCAATATCTTCATTCTTTAGAGGGCAGTCTTTGCAATAGGGGTAAACAATTGTCGAAGTTCATTCTTCCGGATGACATATTATGTAGTGGTTCAGTCAGTGCAGTTGAGGATACTTCTTAATTAGTCTATTTCCATTGCCTGTTGGGTCCTAATAGAGAAAGAATGTTGTTTGGTGTATCCAATGATCTTGTCTTTTGTAGAAACAAACATTTTGAAAAGATCGGTATCGGTGTTTAACTGCCATTTTGCTTTATCTAGTAACTTCTAAATTTCTGCACGATAGACATTATCCCCCAGCAGCTCGTAACTGTTGGGTTCTCGGTGAGGCATATTTGAACGGTGTTGTTAACCCGGGTAATTACAGGTGTAGCTTTTACAGGTGTACCTTTGGTTCAATAAGTAATGTGGGTAATTACACGTGTACCTTTGGTTCAATAAGAGAATTACGGGAAATGCTGGGCGAAATTCCCTGAACTGCATCTGAAAAGCTTCGTGTAGTTTCTTGCAACGAGATCGGACTCGGTTGACTGGTAGCATTCACAGAACCCCCGTCGTCCTAGGCTAGGGTCATTTCAGGAAAGACCTTGTCACCGTGCCACCGCTCACGAATTGACGCAGCCATCTTGATGGCCGTCTTCAATGTAAACACTGGTCGTTGGACCCACAAAACAATTACGTGAATTAAAATCATTTACTGTACTCATGACAGTGTAACATAAAGCCACAAACCACAAGAAATGACTCAAGCCAAAAAATAAATAAATAAAAAAACTTGAAAATCAACTTCTAATCTCGCAAACTTGCAAAAACACGAAACTCATGAAAACACATCACCGTGAGCAACTCAATGGGCTATAAGCAGTCGCCCGTCCCTAATTTAGGGTCACTGATTCCAGGGAAAGGATAGAGCCAGTGCTGTAAGACAAACACAACATCCATGACCCATCGAAAATCATACCCGGACCCATCTCGGACGAATGGTCAGAAGCCATGGCTAAGACCACTGCGCCACCGGGGTGGTTACTGGACACTTTGAACTGTAATCGTTGAATGAAATCACCTCATACTGTGTTCGAGATAAACTTCGACTGAATGGGCAGGTCGTGTCTGTGCATAGAAAGAGAAACACGTCATGCATTGTTTTCAGATAAGAGTAGAAATCACCACATACGCTCAGTCAAACTGAAAGTACATTAGAATAATTCAGTATGCAATGTACTTTAATGCCTACGAGATTTTCAGAAAGGTGAGAAAAGTCGGCGAGGTACTATTCCTGCAGGTGGAAGGAAATAATTTTTTTTTCTTATTGGTAAAGAAGTACTAAAGAAAATCCTAAAACTGACACCTCATTTGAAGTAACTCAACGGGAAATTGTCTGTCCCTAATTCAGGGATACTGGTTCCAGGGAAGACTTTAAGAATTTAGGGACATTGGAACAGTGCTGTAAGACTCACTCCTCACTCGGGATTCGAACCAGGACCTGTCTAGGACGAATGGCCAGAAGCTAGCTTCCTGAACAGGTCCAGGTACCTAGAAGGCGAAAGCAATTTTCAAATGGTCCTTTAGACTGTAACGATAACTTCATGCTGTTCACAGGAGTTCAAGTGTTCTTTCTTCTACAACGCAAAAGCATTAATACAATATATACAGATGATGTATGATGAATATTTACAAAACGAGTACATTACAGGTGACATGGAAAGAGAAAAAACAAACAAACGATTCTTTGAAATTTGCAAACATGATCATGATGGGGGTTACAATTTTAATCAATCTGGTACTTGTGTATTTTATGAACAGTGGTACATTTGACTTTGATAAGTGTTATTCTAATGCAGAGGGAAGTTCTGAATAATCAAAAATTGTTCACTTTAAAAGGAAGTGAGAAAAATATAAAAAAAAAAAAATTTTGAAGAGGAGATTTTTTCAAGGATTTAGTTTTTCAGATTAACTCGATAGTTTGTGATATCGTACCAACATTCAGGTGGAGTCCAGTCTCTATGTTGAATTGCAGCAATTGGGCAGGTCGAGTCAGCGTGTAAATAGAAAGAGTAATTGACAAACTTGAGTAACACAAAAATATAGGCACATACACTGAAGAGCAATTGAATTAGAGATGCCTGTCTAGTAACGTGTAGCACCACCTTTCGCCCTGATGACAGCGGCGATTTGTCTCGGCATGGACTCTACAAGACACCGGAAGCGTTGGGAAGCCATACGGATCCACGACCCCTGAACAAACTCCCACAGTTCACAAAGATTTAATGGAGGGGGTCAGAGCCTCGAACATCTATCTCGATGGCATCCCAAATGTGCTCGATGGGATTGAGCTCAGGTGACCTAGCTGGCCAAGGAAGCGAGGTCACGTCGGTGGAGTGTTCATCCAACCATTCGGATACGATTCGGGAGCGATGGTACGGTGCATTATCTTGTTGCAGGATGAGGTCCCCAGTGGGATGTCGAAGACGCACAAACGGGAGCAAATGGTCGTCCAGGATATCCCGGTAACGTTGACCTGTGAGGGAAGATGTCACACGTACCAGGGGTCCCATTTCAGTCCACGTAAACAGTCCCCAAGTGAGAATGCCACCCCACCAGTTTGAAGAATACCCTGCTGGCAAGAAGGATCCATCGCTTCATGTGGTTTGCGCCGTACTCGTATCCTGCCATCCGCATAAACCAACGTGAATCTCGACTCATTGATCCAGCTAACATTTTTGCACATGTCTAGGGTCCAGTGGCGATGCTCCCGCGCCCATGCTAATCTTTGGCTTCTGAACCCCATAGTGAGGAGATAGTTCTGGATGGTGTGGCTGCTTACACACTTTTGTGCACCAGCGTTAAATTGCCGAGTGATTTCTAGCACTGTAGCCCGTCTATCCGCTGTCACAATGCGAGCTAGCCGACGATGACCTCGCTCATCCACACTCTGTTTGTCCACGGCAGTTGGCCCTTGCAGGGATGGTTTTACTGGTTTCGATGTACTCACGGTTCACCCGTGACACAGTGGCTCGTGAAAATTTCAGTGCCTGCACGACTTCTGAGATGGAGTGACCCATTCTTCGTGCCCCGACAATTTGGCCCACGATCAAATGCGCTCAGATCCTTCGTCTTACCCATACTGCTTCCGACTCTTACTGATTCCCGTTGCATCACTCCTTATATTGTCGGATCGCTGCATACGTCATGTCGTTTCCTTTTTCAGAGCAGCCCACAGCGCCACATTTGCATAACGCCAGCTGTTTCTAATTCAATTGCTCTTCAGTGTATCGCTAGCTTATGAAGAGTAGTATAGATAGGAGATAGGAGCTTAAGATATTCATGGCAGGTGTGGCGCGTGGTACAAATTTTGGGAAGAAGTACAAAAACATAGGTAAACAGCGGTGAGTGTATTTGTCAAGTTGAGTAAATGTGATTCATATCGCCTGCTATGCAGCAGTAACGGCAGTTGGGAGATGTTATAAGCTGAAATCTATTAAGTACAGTCTGGACATAAAGCCTTCTGTATAGGTGAAACCAATGAGCATTAGTTGACTGTGGTGCTTTCCAGATAGAACAAAGTTGAGAATGCCGTGCGTTGGGAATGGAACATGGGGAGACATTGCGAAAACGGAAATTTTGATATAACTCTGGATGGTTGTGGAATGCAAACGATATGACTGGTCGTCTAAAGTAATCGTGAACGGAAGTAGAAGAGGAACTGATGCTGTAGAAATCAAGCTTTGAGAAGTTGCCAAAGATGAAAATCCCTAACAGGTAGCATCTTTGAGACTTTTGGAATTTAACTACATTTTCAGTGGTTGAGGGAAGGTACACTGAGAGATCATTCAAAATTTTCGAAGTATACGAGGTCTGACAATTAAATAATGAGACTGGGTCAAAACACACCTTTACTTACACTTTTAATCAACTACAATTTGATCACCTTCGAAGTAGTTCCCTTGAGCTTGCACACACTTATTCCAACGGTGCTGCCATTGCGGGTATAGCAGCTGTGGAACTAATCAGCTGAGACAGTGTTCAAGGCCTGCGTCACAGTCTTTTGGACGTCTGCTGCTGTGTCAAAATGGCGTCATTTCACAACTGATTTCAGTTTTGAGAATAAAAAAAGTCGCAGTTAGTCATGTTGGGTGAATAAGGAGGACACGGTAGTGTTGCATTTCGCCTTTATCTTTTTGTGTTACTCAAGTTTGTCTTCTCGCTGTTGTTCTGTGGGATTTTTTGGAACCAATTTCGCACAAATTTTTCTCATTCCCAGATCTTCAGTCAGCATTCGGCGAACACTTTTGCGATTCATGTTCAGTTCTTCCGCTATCATTCTCACTGTTGATCGCCTATCACGTCGCACAACTTCACTCACCCGGGCTGTTTTGCCTTCTGTCCGTGTTGTTGGTCTCCCTCTCCGGTGTTCGTCTTCCACATTGGCTCTGCCCTCACAAAACATTTTGTGCCAGCGAAAGGCTTGTGCTCTTGATATTACCTCTGTGCTGAAAGCCTGCTGCAGTTTTCCGTACGTTACTGCCGCATTTCCACCGAGTTTCACACAAAAAAAGATGGCATACCGCTGTGCAATATTCCGCGAGTCCATTTTCCTGACGAGGAGCACAAACACAACTTCACGAGCCAAGCAGCTACTACACACTGAGGCCTTCCAGGGTGCTGCCACTTGGACTACGGGTGGGAGAAGAACCAATGTCACACATATGTGACGTATGAGGCTGCAGCGTTGCCAAAGCGCGAGCGACAAAATCAGTCTCATTACTTAATTGTCAGACCTTGTAATCCGGGTTTTTACCACTTCTGATGACTCCAGCTTTTAACCAAGTAGGGTAAAATAAGTAATTTAGGTGTGCGGTGTGCAGGCAAGAAGAATAAGACAATGGTTCTGCAATAAGGTCAAGAGTTGTGCTCGGTGAGACTTTTTTACAAAGAAAGCTGTTTCAGGAGCGAAATGGCTACTTTGTACTCAGGAGGAAACTGAGAGGAATCAGGGGTTCATTTGGAGGAAAGTGAGAAAACTGAGATGTGAGTTCCTTGGGGATGAGAATATATCGTTGATAATCTGAGAAACAATTGTTAGCCTTTGTAGAAGATTGATGAAGGCCATGATCTTTTAGGTATTGTATTTGCTTTGGATATCACATTAGTCAATGCCTCCAAACTTGATTGGGAGGGTGAGAACATTCGCCTTCACCCAATGAACTCAAATCCAAATTAAGTTAACAAGGAGCACGAGGATTTCTGTAAGAACGTGATTTGGTAAGGTGCGGATTGTCCATGTATACTTCAGGGATGAAAGAAAGATTTCATTCATAAATTTTGCTCAGCTATGGAAATACGTGAGATGTTTTACTCGTGACCAGTGACCCATAGATTGTTTTGTCTTGTTGATTAAGGATGTCCAGGTGGTTTGAGCTGTAATAGTGGATTTACCAAAATAAACACTTAAGAGTTTTTGAATGCCAGAGCTCCATTGGGCATCCCAGGGATGATCTGTACGATGCACCCATGTTTCACGCCATAACTCTGCTGTTTTCTCAGTATTTAAGGATGCTCGTGAAACCTAAGCGTTTATAGATTTGAAATACGTGCGGGAAATCTGTTTCATGACATGGAACTAGCGCAAAGTCGTCTGCATATACTTTTAAGAAAATCCGATGACGTCACAGACTGGGAGAAGTGGAGGTGGTTTTTTCTGCAAAAAACTATCTGAGGTGAATAAGCAGACGCTCAAAAATAATAGCAAAAAGTTGTTCTGATAAGGAACAACTTTGTCTGAAACCTTTTCAAATGGAATGTTGCTGTGAGGAAGTTACCGCGTATATGAACGATGTTGCTGTAAAGATTAAAAATCAGCCTGCAGAAGCAGTTCGGAAAACCTAAATGAATTAAAACTGCAAATAAATAATCGTGGCTAACATTATCGAATGCCTGGCGCTGTTTAATATTTAACAGGGCAAATGGTTTATGATTGAGATTGGCTACGTCTATAAGGTCCCTAATAATATTTAGATTCTGAACGGTGTTTCGGATTGGTATTGTATATCTCTGATCTGAATGTATAATTGTAGACAGGATGTGGTTTAATCTATGGCAGGTAATTTTAGTCAACATCTCCGCATTAAAATGACTGAGGAGTCGCCAGTTAGTTAAATCTTGGATGCAATTTTTCTTAGGGAGTAATTTGATAAGTGAAGTCAGAAGAGATGACATCGACAATAATAGTATAAACTTGTATGATACCTTTTTCAAGCTTGCGTGAAATAGTGGCAAGAGTGAAGAAAAGAAGGCGTTATAGAAGATGACCGTGACTCCGTCACTCCCCGATGCTGATTGAAGACTCAGTTTTGACAATGAATTTTTAATTTCAGGAAAGGAAATAGGCGAGATGAGATCAGAGTGGTGATGTGGAACTTGCCGAAGATTACGGAGAAATAACGTTGTTGCTTGCGGGGGTGAAATAAATTTGCTGAATCGTCTTTGGAAGTAATGTCGAACTTCGGAATGTATTCTTTGGGGTTCAGAAGTAACAGCTCCGTTCTGTAATTGAAGATGCGTGAAGTTTTTGCTGGAGTGTTGCTGTTTTTCTAGGGATATAACTATGTGGTTGGTCGATGTTGCAAAAGTCATGATGCTTAAGGCGGTGAATGGATTTTTTTATGTTTTACAATTGGTTCCAACAACAACTTAAGTTCAGATTGTCGGATAAGATATTCTTCAGAAATTTGTTATTGTACGGAGGATATCTTGGAAGTTTTCAATTTCCATGTTTTGAATAATTTGTTTGGAGAAGGAGATATTCTGTGTGTACGCAATAATTTTCTGTTTAGTATACATCCAGTGTTCAATTGGATTAGCAACTGTTGGAAGTTGATCTTAGGCAGCAAGAAGCATGTCTTTTGCCGTATTACAGAATTCAGAGTCCTCCAGAAGTGAATAATCAAATGTTCTTTGGTAAGATGTTGTAGGCAAATACAAAAGGAAAGCTGATACAATATTGTTATCGGAAGAAGCATGTGATGCGGTGGGTGGCTTCAGTAAGACGAGGTTGAAGGGATTTTCAGATATAAATGCTGCTGTAGAAGTTGCTACGGAGGAACGCCATATAAAATGCTGAAGGTAGGATGCAGACAGCGAAAGAAATCAATTAAATTTGCACTTTTTATAACGGCTGCAAGGGTCTTAACTACGTTATAGCGATGCTCAGTTGCATTGTTTCTATCGATTCGATGGTCCAACGTGCAGTTGAAGTCCCCCACACGAAATAATTTCTGAAGGGGAGATTTGCTGGATGTTGTGTGAAATGTGATTGAAAAGTCGAAACGCATCGGTATAATTTTTTGGAACGTAGATATTGAACAGATGAAATATTTCTGAATGTAAAGTTAATTTCAAGTGAAGCAGTTGTCCGTTGTAACTCTCAATTCCTAAAATGGTGGTAATTTTGGCATGAATACTGTTGTGAATTGCAATTGCAACGCCTGAATACTGTTGTGAATTGCAATTGCAATGCCTGAATTTATTGTATGGCCATAACTGTGATAGAACTGAAGAGGCTACATATGCCATTTATCATATTGGCTTGCAGTTCGTTTCCTGTAAAGCAACGATATCAGCATTTACAGAAGAGATGTCGGCATGAGTCAAGGAGTTTGTGAGAGGATTGCTACATCCTCTACATTTGCAGGAAGCAATTTTATGCTTATGCATCATGTGAGGGTTGAAGTTCATTTTCATCCTCAGTTTTTTAAGCGTTCTGATACGGCTTTGAAAGCTCCATATCATGACAAGAATTCTTTTATCTGTGATTGTTTTCTTGAAGGTGCGTTGCGAAAATTTCCAATTGAGTAATGACCTCTGGGAACTGCAGGTGGTAATTTGCATAAAACGCAGTGTGAAGCACCTTTGCTTCGTTGTCTGAGGTAGGAGTTCCAACATTGTATCTTCACTTAAAGTGCCCGGAGGGAAATCTTTTAAATTCATTAATAGGAATAACTGTTGCTTTTTCCGTACTCTCCTTAGAGAATTCTATTTTAGTAGGGTTTTGCATAATGTGTTTTGAAAATGACTGCAGCACATTCAAGTTGATGTGGTGATACGCTTTAGGATTTCATTGTTCGTTGATTTTGCTGTGTTGCATTTTTTTCCGCTTAGATTATGGGGAACCTGATTCAGCTTGTCTACTAGATTTAGTTTTAATTTTAGTAACTTTTAAATAGGTGAGGTCAGTGATATCTGTTTGATGTGAATCTGCGGTATCCATAGTTTCGGTATTTGAGATTTCTCCTTCCGTAGCTGAGTCATATGCTGAGAGGTTATCGTTGAAATGTGGTCGTCCACTGCTAGGCCTGGTTCGATGGGAATTTGGGGGTTTACATCTGTAGGGGGTGTATGAATTTGAACAATGGTGATCATTTCGGAGAAAGGAACGGAACTTGGAATTAGCTCTCGGTTCGTAGGGTGGTGCCTTGGATTCTTGGTTAGCCTGTAGTAGTTGCTTAATGGATTGCATTGTAGCAGTGGGTTGAGGTGAAGGAGTTATTTGGGTAATTTGCCACCGTCTACCTTGGATGTTGGCAGTTACTTTTGACATGACAAAGGCCCTTACACTGGAAGCACTAGAAACCGGTGGTAACATCCATCCTATAGGTTTGGTGTCCAAAATTGATGAAAATTTGAGTGGTGCAATTGAGAAGTGCCTGTTCACTAGCGAAAACAACTAGGCTTCGGATACCTTTAGTGTGTGAGTAAGGATGCTGTTCACGCGAAATAGCAAGAAGATATGTGCGCCACTTAACGGCATTATTGAGTTTGAAAAGTTTTGGGGCTCCAGTGCTTCTATGAGTGTTGAGTGGTTTTGTCATTGTATTTTTGTTGCATTCAACAAAGGGAGAACTAAGCTTAAAATGTTAGTTCATTTGCAGTGGAATTATCTAAAATACCTATTTGACCAGTTTGGGTAAATCTCGTTTCTTCCTCAGGTTAAGGGCGCTTCCGATTAATTATAGTTTTGTTCCATTCCTGATGACATGATTATTCCGAATGATCATTGATGACGGTACTTTTTGTTTTCCATATTCCAAGTTGCTCTTCGAATTCGCTTTTTATTGCCTGGGACTTAAACTGACTCCCTGCTCCTCTTGTATGTGTAGTGCTGTTTTCTTACGCGTATTTGGTGTTGCTGATTTATGTTCAGTCTGTTGGGACTTCCTTGTCTTCTAGTCTTTCTTATGAAGACAAGTCAAAAGTGGCATTCTGTGCTTTGTATTACTTCTCTGTGTCGCAGATCTCTTCTTGTTTCACGTACGGAAAGCATCTTTCACTTTATTACTGAAACCTGAATGTTATTTCACATAGAACTCCTTACTAATTATCTGGAGTTTTTCAAATAGTTTTCTATGATATATGCTTTTCTAATCAGTATTGTTTCTATATATTAAGTGCTATTGCGGTTTGTTCACTTTTTTAAATCAAATAATCGATTAATTGCTAAACACGAATAAATGTTTATCGCAAAAAAAAGAAAAAAAAAAAGAAAAATGCGTTAAATCTTTATAGCTTCTACAACTCTAATTCATATAATTTTCTACAAATCGTTTTACCACATTTTTGTCAAAAGTATGGTGTTAGGTACAATTTGACAGTTTATCTGTCGGACGCTATTGCATTAAATAAACACTTTGAATATTTACCATATTTAAAAATTTTAAATAATTTTTATTGAATGAATTCACTAATTGCTAAGAAGTACTTATCTTATAGATTATGCAATCACAGACGAAGTAATTCTAGCTTTTACGCTATGCAGATATTATAATGTTCCGAAGTATTTACCTGATAAAGACACAGGCTTAGAGTTTTGTAAATCTCAGGGCATGCTAGAAAAAAAAAGCAAAAACAAACGCAAGGGCGTTTATGTACCAATTTTTTAAAAACGAAGAAGAAATAAAAGTGTGTTATTTTTAATCGCTATGCAGTAGAAAACTTTTGAAATATATATTTTGTATTTGATCCAATACTCATGCTTGTGTGTAAATTTATTATATTACCAGCAAAAAAGTTCTTTTCCTTCACATTTTTCTTAATGATTGTTTCATTTCCCTATTGATTTGAAGAATGCTTGTTGTATTGAATTCAGCATATAATTAAAATTGCTATAACACATTACAGAATGTACTTATACTAAAATAATATACTATACACACACTATTTTAGAGTGTATGATTAATATATTAATTTTGATTTTTAATTTTGAATATATAATTTTGATTTTTAATTTTGAATATATTAATTTTGATTTTTAATTTTGAATATATTAATTCTGTTTTTTAATCTTTGGCTGATGTTAACTGAAAGAAACATCCCATAAGTTCTGGTTACAATATACAAATAGTTTCCGCAAGATAATTAGGTTGCCTTCGCAAAAATCTGAGCACTCCCTGATTTCTGAGAGGGTATTATGCCTAAGCAGCCGAACATGCCCGTAGTCTTTGCCTGTGTATAATGTTGCCTCTGTAAAATAAGAAGCTTCCTGGAAGGTGCGAGGCCTTCTTAATCTAAACTGCCCCGCAGATGTCAAGAACGAAATTCTTTTAGCGTTCTAGAACGTCATATATTTCTTGTTACTTTTCTTGAGAACTTAAATGAACTCAGCTTAATAAAGCCTGGATGTTGGAACGGAGGTCCGATCACAGAAGATTGCAAGTAACACCAATTAAAATGTCCTTCCATATCATACAACGCGCAATTATTAATGAGTGTAGGGTCTGCGGCCTTCTGTGTGTGGCAGCGATCCAACCGTGAGCGTACTTTCACCGCACAAATTGTTCCGTAGTGACTACGCACAATGACTCTTGGAGGTCATTGATTCCATTCTTGAAGGCTCATTGCATTTGATTGCTAGTATGTAAAGTACATTGGGATCTGTTAATGTTACATCCTTTATGTCTTTGTCTAACACATGTTTGGCATAAGAAATCGTTGTTTTTTACACTGATTGAAGCAATTAGTCACTTCTAGGAGTCAAAAACTATTTAACGCTAATTAAAAATAGCGTTTTACGTTCTCATCGTCCCTACATGTAAAAGAATTAGGCTTTTGGAAACATATTCAGCTCATATTGTCAAAATAAACTTAATGTTTTGTAGTACAGTGAGAGATCTTGCCATTAAAATTGGGTGGAATCGAGTAATTAATAATTTATTACTGACATCAGTGAAGGGTAAAGTTGATAATTTGCGTCCACACGCGAAAAGTATTGATGACGAAGCGGTTAGGGAGCTAGAAGCCCACATGCTCTAGACTACTCCATCACTGAGAGGACTCTCCCGTATGCACAGGGAAGCAGTTTTTTTGACTTCATGCACCCTAACTTGAATTAACCCTTTAACGACCATAACGCCCAAAGCGCCCGTACATATAAACTACTATAGCTGACCGAAACGCTTGCCCAGAGTGAGTCAGATTCCTACCTTTTGGCACGCCATATCAGGAATCAGCTGGAGTCACCCTCAGTTACTATTGTTGTTATTAAACTAAGAAGTAAACCAACAGACAGTTTCTGGCGTCATGCTATTTAGAGTGATACAAGATTTTTGGGTCGTGGTCGTTAAAGGAAAAATCTGAAACTTTGATTTCATAGGCTGTCGCTTCAAGAATGTAAAAGATCTGTAAAATTCGGGGCTTCAACTGAGATTTGTGGTAATCATCGACACGCCGTATTCAAGTTGCGATGAGACAAGAAAGAAATGTTCGTTGAACTCCGTTCGAAGGTTAGGAAAACGTTGACTAATTCATTCCGTGGACGACAATCTGTGAGAGATAAAAGACCTTCATTGTTCTGCGGAATGGCCTTTCTTGACACATTGACTTATCTCTCTAAATGTGTCACACATTTTTCGAACAGCGGTGCCGGGGAATCCGAGGGACATCGTTACAGTGAGCAACTAATTACGACCGTGCATTAAACAAAGTGATCGGATTTTATCTCTCGAGTGGTTTCTCGATGGCACATGCGTTGACGTTATGTCAAATGTTTGGGAGCATCGTCGTGTATGACATTAAGGGACACTCGATATCCATACGCATCATTTACTTTGTGGGGAATGATGTTTCCTGCCGTGACATTAGCAGGGATTTATTTGAAAGGCCTGCCAGCTATGAACCCATTTTGCGTTGCAAACATTTGTCTACCGCACACGTGTTACTTTAAGGAGGCTTTACTTTTGGCCGCAAAGGGGGAATAATATCTTAAAGGGTAAGATAAATCAAACGCTCAGAGTTTAGGGAATAATTTTCCAACTTAGGAAGAAAACGCATAACCGCGCTTCGACACGGATCGATGTGCTTCACGAAAACCGAATTTTCTTTTTTGAATCCGCAATGAACGAAATTAACGTTGTTTTAATATTAACAGTTGAGGACACTGCGGAAAGTCAATATTAAAGCAATAGCCTTAAAAGTACCCTGAAGTGACCTTTATTTTTGAGTAAAGCTTTTTAATTACATACTATCGGCAAGTTAAGAATAAAAATGAAACGCCACCGGAGAGCCAAATAGCTGAATAAAATGCCAGCACAAAGTTATGCATCAAAATCGACAGATGCTGAGACATGCTTGTGCCCTCACTGCTTCCTGAAATTTATTTTGAGTATTTCTTTTTCAGTTTGTCATAATCTGCTTTGCACCAACATCATTTTTTAAATTTATGTTTTGATTCCATTTGTTTCTAAGGGCATTAAAAAAGAGAGACCAATATCGGTAACACTTAACATGGTAAGATAGCAAACGCGACTGTGACTGCATATACTACAGTCAGATGAGGAAAGTAATCTAAAAACGCGGTTGTAAAAGTGAAATAAAAATTTCGACGTTCGAAAAATTACTATTCGCATCGACGCCACGAGAAAATTGAAATCCGTGCCAAATAAATTCTCATATGGATCGCTTTCGTAAACGAAACTGAACCAAAGGCGAGCTCTTTTGCCCTTTGCTATAATTTAGTACCATCGTAAGGTACTTCTGATACGAAAGTTGCATTAATTGCAATAGTCAGATTCGCATCTAAACGTAGACCTCACTTGATATCTGCTGTCCAAGATAAATGTAGGCATAGGTTATTTCTTGTAAAAGCATTGTACATCACTTTTGTCTTCTGAAAGTTCATTTTTAATCACACTTCTTTACTCTTGTCAGCAAGTTCCTGGATCATACACTGCAGCTCTGATGGGGTAGTTGTACAAATGACTACGTCATCAGCAAAACGAAGGTGAGTTAGATAATCTCCATTAATCTTTATCCCTTTGTTTTCCCAGTTCAGTGATTGAAAGACATTTTCCAATGTGCATTAAAGAGTTTGGAAGATTGTGACGTGCCTGCCAGCAGGACGCACACGACATAAAGGCAGATAGCAGTCAGAACAAACGTCCGTGTAGCTCAATTGGTAGAGTGACTTGTTCCGGAATGAGGGGATCCGGGTTCGAATCCTGGTGTAGACAGAAATGACGGAGAAATTTACTTCGTTATAATGGCGCCCGAACTTTCCGGATGACCCGGCCGTTCAAAATCTCGCATTGGTGTGATGTTCTTTCCACACCGCGAGATAGGAAAAATCAGAGAATCCCTTCTCCAGCGCTTCGAAAAATAAAACTATGTGATGTTGCATTCCACACACTAGATTGACTGGGAGTTCTCGAGTGCACGTTCTACAGCGGATGGCTGCCTGCAACGATTCATGGTCACGGCTGACCCGTGGACCATGCCCCCGGCCCTCTTTGGGGGGGAGATGTGACGTGCCTGCCAGCAAGACGCACACGACATAAAGGCAGATAGCAGTCAAAACAAACGTCCGCGTAGCTCAATTGGTAGAGTGACTTGTTCCGGAATGAGGGGATCCGGGTTCGAATCCTGGCGTGGAGAGAAATGACGGAGAAATTTACTTCGTTATAAGATATAATGTCACCTTGTCTCACTCCCTTTCCAATTTTTATGGTTGCTGTATTCTCAAATAGCCGAATCTTTGCACTTGCATTTTCACAGATGTTGTTAATAATATTAATGTATGTATCTTTAATACCGCAGGATTTCAAAGCCATAGTAACTGCCGATGGTTTCACCGAATCAAAGGCCTTTTCATAATAATCGATAAAAGCCATGCATAATGGAAGTTCATATTCCCTCGCTCTTTCAATTAGTTCTCTCAGTACGTGGATATGATCAATAGTGCTGTAGCCACTCCTGAATCCAGCTTGTTTTCTCGGTTGAGCCATGTCCAGTGTCCCCTTCAAGAATTGTGAAAGAACTTTAGTGAAGATTTTATAAACCACTGATATTAGGCTGATAGGTCTGTAGTTCCTGAGATCCTCAATGTCACCTTTTTTATGCAACAGGATCATTGCAGCGTTGTTCCAATCCTCAGGAATCTTCCCTTCATTAAGGAATTTGGGCGAGTACTGTTTCGATTTCTCCACTTGCTTCTTGTATGATGTCTACAGTAATTCCATCTTCTCCTGGAGCTTTTCCCCGTTTCATGTTTTTGATTGCATGTGCAATTTCTGCTGGGAGGACTGGAAGAACTCTGGTACCTTTCGTAGTGTCTGGAGTGCATGTATCATCCCTTTCATATAGTTTTGAATAGAAAAACTATATGAATAGAAAACTATCTGTTTTCTTCCCTTACTGAGAGACTGCAATGCTTCTCACCGGAAGATTGTTGGTCGTGTGGGGCGCAGTGTGTCCTTCGTGGCAAGAGTGCGCAGGGAAAGGTACAAAGAAGGGCGTAGGACACGAAGAGAAGGTTCCGGATGTCGTTCACAGACAACTTCAAGAAACAGCTGTCATCTCCTGAGGATGTCTTTGAGTGACCGTTCTGTAAGATCAACGGAGTTGGTGCAGCAATAGCGAACTGTGAGGCATTCTCCCATATCAGCTGTAACAGTACTATGCTGACTGTTACAGTTCGGCCTGCAGACTCGTCGGCACCTCCTCAGGATGCCTTTGACACCGCAGCAATAGACTTCCAGTCAGCAATGGTGCATCGAATGAAGACGGTGGAGTGACGAATGGCAGAATATCATGTTCTCGGACGAAACTCGTTTCTGTTCAGGTGAAAATGATGGCCGCTTCTGTTCGCAGACGACAGCGGGACAGGCACCGTTAAGAGTGTATTCGCACCAGGTATACCACACCAACAACAGGTATTATGGCCTGGAGTAGTATCGGGTACGAAAGCAGGTGATCTCTCATGAGAGTCCGTACCACCATAACGAGTGTCAGTTACGTTAATGGCATTCTACGGCCGGTCACCTTACCGTACCTGCAGGGCATCCCCGAGACCATATTTCAGCAGGACAGTGCCACACCGCATGTTTCAGCGACAACACGTTCCACTTCTGCCATAGTCCGATTTATCACACAACGGCAGAAGTGCCGGATTTATCACACATAGAAAATCTCTGCAGCATGCTTAAACGACAATTGCAGCGGTACGACCGTGTGCCAGCAACTCTTCATGAACTTCGGAAGCGGGCTAATACAGCCCGGATGGCTATTCCACAGAACACCATTCACACATTATGTGATTCGATGCCTCAGCGCGTACAACAGGAGATACAAGCTAGAGGCGGCCACCCGATTATTAGCTACACCGACACATCTGGTACGTATGACACCGAGATGCTAATCATTCGTTTTGTATTGCGTAATGAACATATCCTGTAAAAATCAAAGTGGTAGCTCGACTCCTTTGAGGTGTTCTGTTTTTTATGAACATGAGTGTATGTACATGTTTATGTGCTTTGGAACCTTTAGGCAGTTATATCATAAGAGGGCACCCCTCCTCTTCTCCTCTAGTTTGGTAGTAACTGGCGGAAGGTTCCCTCACACACGTGTTTCTGTATATGATTCACTTGCCCGCTCTATGTAAGGAGTGTGCCAAGATGCCCAGCACAAGACGAGTGTCAGTTATAAGCTTTTCAGTTCTTTTTATAGATTTAAGTACTTGTACATTAATTACGCTTTGAAATCTTGCGGTATTGAAAATACATACAATAATATTATTAATAACATCTATGAAAATGCAAGTGCAAAGATTCGGCTGTTTGAAAATACAACACACATAAAAATTGGAAAGGGAGTGAGACAAGGTGACACCATATCTCCGAAGCTCTTTAAGGCCAGATTGGAAAATGTATTTCAATCACTGAACTGGGAAAACAAAGGGATAAAGATTAATGGAAATTATCTAACTCACCTTCGTTTTGCTGATGACGTAGTCATTTGTACAACTACCCAATCAGAGCTGCAGAGTATGATCCAGGAACTTGCTGACAAGAGTAAAGAAGTTGGATTAAAAATGAACTTTCAGAAAACAAAAGTGATGCACAATGTTTTTACAAGAAATGAAGATTCATCGATTGATGGAGAAAAGCTGGAGATAACAGATGCGTACGTTTATCTTTGACAGCAGATATCAAGTGAGGGTCACATTGGTGAAGAAATTAATCGGCATATAAAACTTGCCTGGAGAGCTTTTGGAAGAAACAGCATAATTTTCAAGAGCAATATGCCATTATGTCTTAAAAGAAAAGTATTTGATCAATGCATCCTTCCAGTGCTTTCGTATGGTGCCGAGACGTGGACTTTAACTAAAAGAGACATACAAAGGCTGCAGACAACTCAAAGAAGCATGGAGAGGTACATGCTTGGTGTAACCAGGATAGATAAGAAGAGGAACTCGTGGATCAGAAAAATGACAAGAGTGGAAGACATCATGATCAGAGTTAAATCCCTGAAATGGCATTGGGCTGGACATACTGCCAGAAGGACAGACCATCGATGGACAGCCGAAATTTAGAATGGATTCCAAGGGACAGGAAAAGACCCAGAAGACCACATGGGAGATGGGTGGATGGAAACGGAGGAGACTGGCACAAGACAGACCGTTGTGGAAGAGGCTTGGAGAGGCCTTCGTCCAGCAGTGTATTGATAATGGTTGGCAATGATGATGAGATTAATTACGCATAAACCCCAATTACGGTGTTTTTGTTTATAGCAAAGCCTGTGACGTAAGGCAAGCGCAACATCCATGCGTTACCAGGGATATTAGTCTGGATCCATCTCAGGTGAATCATTGAAAACCAGTGCTTTGTCCCACTCGGCCGCCTGGACAACATTTTGTGCAATTTGCAGCTGCGTCTCTAAGCTAAAACTGTTCAGCATTTTGCGCATGCTCTGTGTAAAATGAGTTCACAGTCAAACGGAGATCAGCACGATGCCAAGGAGGAAGGAAGTCCGTTTCTTATTTCTTTTTTTTTCCTTCAAATAGAAGCATTATGAAACTGCAAAAAGCAATTAAATATATCTTCAGCGAAGCTTTCTATATCTGCTAATATTCTTACTTTTCATTTTGCAATTTATTTCTCAAGATACATCGTTTTAAAGAGGCATCTCTCATTGTAAGCAATTACTGAAAGTTTAATGAATAAACCACAAATCTTTACCGGCAAATCTCAGTTCTGAAGTGAAAAGTAATTTGCAAAACAAAGAGCTTAACAAGGAACCTACCACTCTTTGCACTACCCTAATGCAAAACATTTGTGAGGGTAGTTTTCTTGTTCCCACGAACTTTCCTGTTTTTGTTAGTCCTTATTCAGGTATTTGTGTGTCCCTATTCAGGTATTTTCGGTTTCCATGTTAGCCTCTTAAGATTTGCTAATCCAAAGCATTCGTATATGTTTTGAACTAATTCCAAACGTTCGATTTGGTAGTCGTTTGCTTGCCACTATTAGTTTTTTGTGGCTTCTAGTAATTACCCATCCTAGTTCTGAATATTCTTTTGGGTAGTTTTTCTGCTGTGATGAGCTATTTTCTGGCTCCTAGTCGTTGCCATTCTCGATTTAGAACTTTTGTTCTGATAGATTTTTTGTCTTACTAATCATTATCCATTTCTTCTTCAAAACATTTATTTGTAAAGTTTTTCTGTACCACTGCACTTCTTTTTGACAACTATTCGTTGCATATCCCACGAAATACACTGCTGGCCACCCAAAATGAAACAAAAAGAAGGAAGCATCCGATTGGCCTGAAATTCGCAGCATGCGTTGCCCGCGAGAGGACATGCAAACGATTAGCATTGCAGGGCATATGCAAATCATGTGCGCCCGGCACGCCACCGAGAAGCACTATAAGAAGGGTGCACAGAAGGCGGGGTGTAAGTAGTGGAAGTGTGTTGTGCTGTCGGCCCTGTGCGTGGGAAGCTTCCTGATGCCTCGTCGCAGAATACGGCAGTCATTCCAGCACGTTTCGGAGTTCGACAGAGGAAGAATAGTGGCTTATCGTGGCAGCGGTTTATCGTACCGAGACATCGGCGTCCGTGTGGGACGACATCCAGCCACAGTGAGGCGAGTATGGATTCGGTGGGTGCTTGAGGAACGGACTGACCGACGTGAGCGATTGCCGCAGCCGCGGCACACCACCGAACAAGAGGACCGGCATGTTGTGCGGCGGGCATTGACGGCTCGCACCGCCACATCACGAACGTTAGCGCATGAATTAGGGTGTGTTGCGCAACAACCTGTGTCAGCACGTACCGTTCGACGTTGTCTGCAGGAGCGGAGACTTGTCGCACAGCGCCCATTGCTCCGATTACCATTGACGGTACACCACCGGCGAGTGCGGCGGCAGTGGGCCATTGAACGCCGCACCTGGACGACGGAATGGCACGCCATTGTTTTCTCCGATGAATCCTGCTTCTGCCTGCAACACCACGATGGTCGGATCCGCGTGTGGCGGCACCGCAGCGAGAGACTGTATGACGCCTGTATTATGCATCGCCATACAGGTCAGTCGCCTGGCGTTATGGTTTGGGGCGCAATTGGATATGACGCCCTCACCCCTCTGGTACCCATCGCCGGTACACTCAACAGCCACCGCTACATCTCCGACATTTTGGAGCCTGTAGTCCTCCCTTACCTGCAGGACCTACCAACGGCCACGTTTCAACAGAACAATGCGCGCCCGCACGTGGCACGCATCGTGCAACAATTCTTCACGGCCCACCAGGTGTCACTGCTGCCGTGCCCCGCCTGTTCTCCCGATATGCCGCCCATCGAACACGTCTGGTCGCTGATCGGCAACCGAATGGCCCGGCAGGCACCACCCGCGGCTACGCCTGATGAACTGTGGCAACGTGTGGAAGCAGCCTGGACCGAAATGCCCCAAGTCTACATCCAAAGCCTCTTTCGTTCGATGCCGCGGCGTGTTGCGGCCGTTATTGCCAGTCATGGGGGTCACACGAACTATTGATGTCTGCGTGTTCCGCAAGTCGCACGGGCCTGTAAGCTCAATCGTTTCATCTTTGTATCTGTTGTTATATGTCCAGTAAATCTGGCTTTACTATCTCGTGTCCTTCTTGGTGTTGCATTTTCGGTGGCCAGCAGTGTACATGTTTCGTTAATTTTCCTGAAGTAACTTTTGCGATTGTGAACTGTTTGCGGTTGTCCATCCCCAATTAAAATATCTATTTTAGTAGCATTTCTGTCGGCTTGAGCTTTCTTCTTTTCGCTAGGGGTTATACACTCTCAATTTAAAGCATTTGCTCGAGTACCATTCCTGTCCCCTTGAACATTTTAATAGCTACTAGACGACGCTCATCTTTAATTTAAACATTTAATTTGGATAGCTTTTTTGTTTCAATACATTTCTTTGTTGCGATTAGTTCTAGTCTATACTTAATATAATTTGTTCGGATAGTTTTCCTGTTTGTCCCTTTGCGCTTCTTTGTGACGATTAGCTCTAGTCTATCTCGAATCCAAATAATCTGTTTGGAAGGTTTCCCTGTTACTTTGTACTACTTTGTGATGATTAGTTCTAGTCTATTCATAATTAAAATAATTTGTTTGGGTAGTTTTTCTGCCCTTGTACGCTTCTTTGCGGTTATTCGGCTTTGCCCATTCTTAAAGTGAAACATATGTGTCAGTATTTTTTCTACTCCTGTGAGGTCCTTAGTGGCATTTTTTCCTGTTATGTGAGCTGTGGCTATCAGTTTCCGTTCGTTATTCAAACTTATCGACTCTTGGGAAGAAGAACGAAGGGCGAGTTTTTCAGAAACATTGATATCTAGATTATAAATACAGTGAAAATATCTAGACTGTACTCAGATAACGACCACTGTGCACTGAACATTGAGATGAAATTTCGGCACTGCTACTAAACATGGAAAGAGGAAAGCAGAAGAAAGGAACGCTGAAAATTAGCGGCTGAAATCCCACAGCCTGAAGTTCAATTGTTTTCTTTTGCTAATGCACTGATCTCCCAGTTATCTGATACCCTGCATCCAAATTGCAATCAGTATAAATTTTTGCTTGAATGTTTGGACGCGGTGCATCAAAGTGAAACGATTCGTCAGTTGTTATATAGCAGTTACTGATCCTGCATTGTCCTGAACTTGCATATTTACATTTGTTTACGAAGATGCCATTGCAGCAGGTGATAATTGAATTTATGATCGCGTCTAGAATTGTTAGTTTTAAACTTCAATTTGGAAGATGAGCTTTCTTTGAGGAGCTAACCTTTGAATCTCAGAGAACAGCTTAGTGATATGTACAGTATGTATATATGCAGGGAAGGAGTGGTACTACCAAACAACGCCGAGAATTTTTGTTTTGCAGTGTACTATAAAAGCACACGTATCTATTGGGGAATATTTCATTAATTCCCTCATGAAAAAAGTGCAGTTAGATCCTAGATGAAAGAGAAACACCGCTCATGATTGAATGTAGCATCAAACGCTCAAAACGGGGTGATGTACCAGATAATATTCCTTTAAAGAATTTAGTTCTGACTGAAAATAAAAAATAAATCACAAGTCACTTGAAGACCCTATTTCCAACTAAATCACCATGAAGATCATACTGGAAGTTCAAAGCGCATACGCAATTAATTTTTATATTTATTTGCTCACTGATCGCGTATCGCCCAATAGTATTGCTGTTTCCTACTTGAGTAGATGCCCTTTTTAAGTCTGCCCATTATTTTGACTCATAAACCATTACTTGCAAATCGTCGTTTCTTCTAAGAATAAATGTGAATGGGACACTAAATACAGAATACCTCTGAAGCCGTCTGTCCATCACTTTGTGTTCAATGTCAGTCTGTGAAGATGAGCAATCACAATGGGTATTAGTGTCTCTTTCGAGAACACAAAAGGAGGATCGGACATACCAATGACCCTAAGCTCAAAGTCCAACGAATTAGGCCTAACTGTATTTAGCTTTGGCTGAACTGGTTTATAACAGCGTGCTTGGTCGGTCGATACTTCCCTCACATAAGTACAGAAAAGGTTTGCTATGCTGCTTCAGAGCTTCAGAACAAACACCAACGTAATTAGAAGAAGGAAACATTTTCTTTTAAGTAAATAACTTTTCACACGGGAGTAAAGCTGGAATGATATTAAATATCATTATACTCATCGGTATCAAAATAATTCTTTGGTTCCAAAAAATACAGACCAAAAGAATATGAGAAAGTGGACCCTTTCTCCGAGTGGTCTGCAACGAAATATCCCGGTGTCCCTCTGGGCCAATCCGCCTCTGTTGTATTATATTTGTATGTTTTGCATATTGGAAATTTCTAATGCGCTTATCTTAGAATTTTGCTGCGGTCCTAATTAATCTTAAACATCTTAATTTGTGCATTAAAGCACAAAATAAGAAACTTAATCTCTTTTGTAAAATTGGAGGATAACAAAAACATTAAAGACTTGGTTGAATCAACTTTCTGTGAACAATAGATCTAGCAAATTTCATTCGCAATGCGAGTTTTACTGAAAATTCTTTTCAGCCTGACTGAAATTTCATACATATTTATAGAAACAACTATTTTCCTGTACCATGAATTGCAAGTCTTTGGCGTGTGGAATCCATAAATGTTCTTTCGGTATTTTTAATTAAAACGGAATTTCAAGATTTCGAATTGTACGACCACTTGGGAGTTGCTTTGGATTAAAAAACTAGACTTCCCGTAGACAATATATATTTGGGAGTTTAATGTAAACTAACTTTTCTTTTCTATTGACAAAAATAACTAAGATTCCTGGAATTCAGACGAGAAAGTTTGCAGTGTTTCACTGTTCCATCATACTATGACATACGGGCAAGGTTTTGACGAAAACACATTGGTCAGTGAGTTTTTGCTGCTAATGATGCAGGTTTATGGTTTATAAACGCATACAATCCGATGAAACGATAGCCTACTAATATAATTTGTCTACTAATATTGTCTGCTTTTAATTGAAGAAGGAATGGAGAAGGAATGGTAAAAAGACTGAGGTAAAATCTTTGGGAGTAATATCTTGGAAAATATTCTCTGTCAAGAAAAGTTTCAAGCTTTTTGTTTTCAGACAAGATGCGCCATGAAACATATTGTTAATTAATTGAAAAAAAAATATATTTTGACAGTAGTTATTTACCAATAAGTATTGTAAAAATATATTGAAAGTAAATTGAATAGTGTATTGTTTCCAGGTGCAGCAGGGTGAGCACATTTAATATGCTCAATGCTGCTTTAGACAGATGGGGACGAAATAAGTGCCTTTACATCTCACTAAAAAGTAACACGCTAAACAAATTTTGTTGAGTAAAGTTTAAAAAAAAAATAACTTCTCCGCTTTGTTCTGATAGGTCTGCATGACATTCGCAGACAAACTTTCCCCTTACAAATTAAAAATAAAAAAAAATTGCTCATAGTATCCCTTTGTCTACCACGCATCTGTCTGTCTGTACATCCATCCGTCTGTCTATCCATCCGTCCGTAAGTCTGAGAACACCATATATCTGCAATTATTAGTCCCATTTGAAAAATTATTTTTATGTTGGGAAGCCCGAAATGTGAAAACGACTATTCCTGCTTTTCAGTTTTCTACCGATGCAAAACTTTGCCGGTAGAGGGCATAAATTCAGATGCATTTTATCCAGTATAACTGCCTCTAAACATCCGACTCAAAAAAAAAAATCTTTCTTCGCTTCGATATCATTTATAACTATTACTATTTTTTTTCAAATAATGCATAATTTTACCTAGGCGTAAGTGTGAATTGCGATTTCACCGATATCTCTGTTTCTAAATGATCGATTTCGAAAATTCTTTTTGCATCGGATACAGAGAGCTTTTGGAAAATGTTCTGCATGTAATTTTTAATTTTTGGTAAAGACCTGTTTTGCCTAATTTTTGATAAAGATCTGTTTTGACTTAAGCGTACACTGAAGAGCAATTGAATTTGAGACAGCTGGCGTTATGCAAATGTGGCGCTGTGGGCAGCCCTGTAAACGGAAACGACATGACGTATGCAGCGATCCGACAATATAAGGAGTGATGCGACGGGAATCGGTAAGAGTCGGTCGCAGTATGGGTAAGACGGAGGATCTAAGACAAAGCGCATTTGATCGTGGGCAAATTGTCGGGGCCCGATGAATGGGTCACTCCATCTCGGAAGCCGTGCAGGCACTTGGATTTTCACGAGCCACTGTGTCACGGGTGCACCGTGAGTACATCGAATCCGGTAAAACCATCCCTGCAAGGGCGAAATGCCGTGGACAACAGCGTGTGAATGAGCTGGGTCATCGTCGGCTAGCCCGCATTGTAACAGCGGATAGACGGGCTACAGTGCAAGAAATCACTCGGCAATTTAACTCTGGTGTACAAAAACGTGTAAGCAGCCACACCATCCAGAACCATCTCCTCGCCATGGGGTACAGAAGCCATCGTTCCACGAGGGTACCGCTGCTGACCGCACATCACAGGGTGCAGGAACATCGCCACTGGACCCTAGACATGTGGATAAATGTTGCCTGGGCTGATGAGTCGAGATCCACGTTGGTACATGCGGATGACAGGATACGAGTACGGCGCAAACCACATGAAGCGATGGATTCTTTTTGCCAGCAGGGTACTTTTCAAGCTGGTGGGGGTGGCATTCTCGTCTGGGGACTGTTTACGTGGACTGAAATGAGACCCCTGGTACGTGTGACATCGTCCTTCACAGATCAACGTTACCAGGATATCCTGGACGACCATTTGCTCCCGTTTGTGCGTCTTCAACATCCTACTGGGGACCTCTTCCTGCAACAAGACAATGCACCATGCCATCTTCCCCGAATTGTATCCGAATGGTTGGATGAACACTCCTCCAACGTGACCTCGCTTCCTTGGTCAGCTAGGTCACCTGACCTCAATCCCATCGAGGACATCTGGGATGCCATCGAGAGAGATGTTTGAGGCTCTGAGCCCCTCCATCAAATCTTCGTGAACTGTGGGAGCTTCTTCAGGGGTCGTGGATCCGCATGGCTTCCCAAAGCCTCCGGTGTCTTGTCGAGTCCATGCCGAGACGAATCGCCGCCCTCATCAGGGCGAAAGCTGGTGCTATACGTTACTAGACAGGCATCTCTAATTCAATTGCTCTTCAGTCTATATTTCTGTTTTTGGTAACATCTGCACCTCCATAAACCCGACAGAAAACATTTTTTTTTTGGTCAGGTATCGCTCACCACGAAAAATCTTTTCAAACTGCATTTTGCTTAAATTAATGCATAGTTTTTTCGCCAGGGGAGTAAATGTATATATTATGTTTCTCGATATCTATGCTTCCAACAATCTGATTTGAGAAACTTTCTTCGTTGGAGAGTGTTTCTGATGCGAAATGTTTTGCATTATTGCCAATGTTTTCTTAACGCACAAGTTTGCCACCAGAGGGCCCCAGAAGTTCATGTTTGCGTTTACCGCATATTTACAGTAATATCTGAGCGCCGAAAAATCCGATTTAAAAATCCTTTTTCAGTCAGATACTACTGACTACGAAAAATATTTGTGGTCATTTACTTCCCAAAATAATGCCCTATTTCCCTGCTATGGGGCACAAATATTTAATCTGATTTTCTTGATATCTTTGCTTCTGAAAGTCCGATCAAAAAATTCTTTTAACACAGGATGCAATTTACCTTGTGGAACACTTTTCCTGTACTTGTAGTTTCGAAGTTTTTTAGTATTTTAGGGTTCTGGTGATAGGTGGTGTTGGTCTGTATTTCTGTTCGCAGCTGTATCTCCGCTTCTAAAAATCCTATTGAATTTTTTTCAGTGTATGTTATTCGCTACAGTAAAGATGAGGAACATTATCCTGTTTAAATAATGCACAGTTTTCCCACTAGGAGGCGTAGATGTCAAAACTTTCTCGCTATCTCTGCTTCCAGAAGGCTCATTAAAAAAAAATATTTTTCCTTAGCATAGCTTTTGTTGTGAAGAATACTTTTTGCATATTTTCTACTTCTCCATTATTCAAAATTCTTCTGCTAGGTGGCATACAAATATATTATGATTTCTTCTATATCTCTTGTCCTAACTATTCGATTTGAAAATCCCTTTATTTCTGATATTTTCCTTCACCTATGAGAAAAGTTTTCTGCACAATTTGTTAATTTCATAACATACTTTTCAGCCGCTAGTAGGAGAAAGTAACTGTTTCTATTTCTAGATGTTTTATAGATTGTATAAATATGTTTTCTTTTTTACGCTTTCCAACCGTAGGCTGAAGAAGCATATATGCTTCAGCTTTGTCCGTGTCATTTCGCACGATAACTCGCGTAAAAATGGTTCGATTTTGATGAAAGTTTAGTATATGGTAGGGGACAACCTGAGGACGAACCCTATTACAAATGGACGAAATGGGGTCAAAGGTCAACACATAGGAGTGGGATCCATTCCATCGCCCATATGCGTCACAACTTACGTAAAAATGCTTCGCTTGTGACAAAACTTTATCATGTCGTTCCGAATGTATACTGAACTACTGGTTCTGTTGAATATCATCGGAATGGGGTCAAAGGTCAGGGCACATGAGCGAGATTTATTCCACAGCCATTATCCTCATAACTTGAGTAATGATTTCTGGTATGTTGGAAAGCGTATCATAATCAATGCATTGCATAAATTTAATAACTTGTTTTTTTGTTGTTGTTGTAAAGGGTTTCATTGAATTTGTAACAATTTATTCGTGTCGCAAAGGATTCAAAAGACGTGCTCATTACACCCAAAAATTAGACGTCGTCTTTCTTGTTTACTAAATTGTCAGCCAACTCAGTGCTTCGTTTCGTACATTTCTCGTAAGACCCACCATTGCAGCCTGGATAGAGGATGTTCATTGTAAAGCGAATTTCTTTTAAAGCCATATTTAGTTTTCTGAAGGTTTGCTTGCTAACGGATCAACTTCTTTTGCTTAGTACATAGGTGTGCTTATGAAAAGGATTTCGTTAAAAGAGTAACACAATTCCCTACAAAACTTATTCTTATCATATCAGGTTTTAGAATTCTAATGTGAAATTAATGGGACTGATTCGGTGAGTTAATACTTTAATTCGGAACTCAAAATGCTCTTTCACGTAGAACCAATGCAATCGCTGCGGTTCGTCCTTACGACAAGTGGATAAATTTATGGCGTTTCTAACATTTAGTTCCATACAAATCGTAAACTGGAAAGTTTTCATTTTAATTGTCTTTCCGGCAGTCTTTTTCTTTCTTAAAAGAACTGTACTTCTGATCCGAAATGTTAATTTGCTGAAAGAACTGCATATTTCGGATAACACTGCAGTCCTCCGAAATTTCATTTCCACTTCAAACGGCAAGATTGAAAAAAATTCCTTCCGTTACTGATAGAGACAGGCATGCGCCAAAAATATCGACAGCTGTTTTTCCGTTCGTCCTCCTGTACGTCTGTCCGTAGAAATGATGTCTGCTTGTAATGATCAGACTGAGTAAATCCTTTCTGTGTCTGATAGAAACAGGAAGGCGCACAACATTTTAGTGATGACTCTTCGCCTGTTCAACGTCTTCAGAAATGATATGCCCTCTTTAAAGTGCCTCACTAGAAAAATCCTCTTTTCCAACAGGAAAGAATACGCGCCCGACATTTCTGGCATCCTTCCGCCCGTGTATCAATTCATCAGCTTTTCTATCTGACCTTTCGATGAATTTACGTTGCTAAAGTTTTTCCCTATTCCAATGAGAAACTACACACGTGATTTCAGACATCTCTCTATTTCTGTATTCATACGCAAGTCTCTCTCTCTGTCTGTCCGTTCGTTCTTAGAAACGATATTTTCGCTTCTAATTTGAATTAAGAAATTTTTCCTGAGATTGATAGAGGCAGGCATACGCATAAGGTCACCGATACCTGTTCTTTCCTTCATTCATCAGTCTGTCAGCCTTCCGAAACGGTTTTTCCGCTTCAAAATGTCGGATTGTTAAAACTTACTCTCTACCTTACAAAGGAAAACATGAGCAAAAAGTTTCGGACATCTTTCCTTTATAGACCGTCTGTTCGTCAGCTTGTCTGTCTGGCCGTCCATCCGCAAGAATAGTATCACCGCTTCTAACAGCAAAGTGCGGTTCCTGCAGACCGATGGACAGAGAGATGAAAGGGTGGACAAATCTTGGTGCTCTGTCTCTATCAGCCACAGGAGGAATTTCCTCACACTGAGGAACAGAAAGGGAGATATCGTTTCTACGGAAGGACGAACAGACAAACTGACAAACAAATTGATAGACGAAATGATGTATGAAATTTTATGCTCCTGTTTTCTCCTATATGACAGCGAAATGTTTTTAACAATCCGATATTCTGAAGCGAAAATATAGCTTCTGGGAACGGACATACAGACCAGTGAAAAGAGTGACAGGCATGCACATGACTGTTCCTATCAGTCATTGAATGAATTTTTTCGGTGTGGCTGTTAGAAGCTGAGATACAATTTCTCAGGATGATTGGACGGACGGACAAGCTGAGGAATTGATGGACGGAAGAAGAAAAGTCTCACTTCTAATGCTCCTGTTTTTTCATTCTAACGGGGAAAGAATTTTCCCAATACGACTTTTTGAAATGGGTAGTAAGTTCTACGAACGGACAGCAGACTGACAAACGAATGTATGGACGGATGGAGAGATTTCTGAAATCTTATGCTCATATTTCCTTCCGTAGGGCAGAGAAAAAAATTATAATCCGGCATTTCGAAGCGGAAGTAACGTTTTTGAAGACTGATAGTCAGGCGAATTGATGGAAGAACAGACGTTAATAATCTTGTTTGCATGCCTCTCTATCAGTCACAAAAAGGATTTCTCTTGTCCGGTAGTAGTTAGAAGCCGAAATGTAATTTAGACAGATAAACTAACCATCGGAGGACGGAAGGAGTGATGTCTGACATCGTGTACAGTTCTTTCTGTGCGTGGGAAAGAAGAAAATCACAGCAATCAACGTTTCAAAGTACCGTCCTTTCAAGAGAGAGAGAGAGACAAAGACGACCTAAACCATATGCTTTCCTGTACAGGATTTGTATGAAAATAAAAGTTGGGAACGCGAGGAACTGCGTAGGACGCGAATTGATGTATTACCACAATAAATAAGCAAACTGATGGGTACAACTTTCAAAAACAGTTTAGGATGTTATACTGAGCCTGAAACAGAATATGAAAAAATAGGAAATAAATAGAAACGAATATGCATTGGCACATTTTCTCAATATTTATTGGTAATTTCCCTTTTGAGAATTTGCACTTCTTTAATGGAAATAATTTGCGTGAGAATTTTCTAAAACAACTCACATTACTAAGTATTGAAACACTATGTGAAACCTTTTTTCCATGTTCTTTTGAGGGGACATTTGATTTTGACTTTGTGCTCTGTATGTTTACCTCATTTTCAGAGATTCTTCATCCTCCAGAGCGGGATGAAAGTATCTATCCTTCTTGCAATTTCTCACCCCCCTCCTCCCTTGAGATTTGATTTTTTTCCCTTCTTTCTTCACTTATGCTGTCACGAGCTGTGATTTCCCGATATCTTGGGCTTTAATTTAGCATCTCCGTCGATAAACATCATTCCATTTTCCATGTCCATTATGTGTCAGTTAAGATATCTGTAATTCTTTTATCTTGTTTGATAAATAAGGTGTATCCCAAAATGATAGAAGCACAGGAGAAAGTGGATAAATAACAAAATATAATTCAATCAAGTGATTGTACAGGAGTGCATAAGAGTATTCATGCAGTGAGACATATGTGTGCTCTAAAATAAAAGTGAAATAACAAAACGTGTACCTGTTTGAGGGTTCCAAACAAATACGTTGAACTGGGGACTGTCCCAAAAAGATAGAACCGCTGTCACAAATGTGTGACAAACCAGATTTTTAACGGTCAATAAAACTTCCATTTTACTGGATGATATCAAACCCACGTTTTGGCATGGAGTTCACTAGTTTCTGACACTGCTGTAGAGAATTATTGTCCCAAGCTTTCAAAATTACACGTTGAAGGTCCGTAACACTGTTGAATTGCTTCCCATCTGCATACACCTTACGTGCGATAGCTGCCCACATATTTTCCACAGGATTCAGATCTGGAGAACATACAGATCAGTCCATGACAGGAATTCCATTGGCAAGAAACCACTCCCAAGTCAAGTTCGTAGTGTGAGGGCGTGCATTATCCTGTTGAAACTGAGCTTCAGAGTCATTTAATGATTCAAAATACGACACGAGATGCTCATTCAACAGCTGCTAGTAGCTCACAGCATTCAAGTGTCCAGTTAGAACAGGTAATGGTGTTTTGCCGCGTCCACTGAGAGCCCCCCCCCCCCAGACGGTTATACCTCCACCCCCTTGTTGTCGCTTCGATTAACTCAATTCTCCCTTTTGAAGGTCGTGCCAATAATACTTCTACCCGTCCGGACCATCTAAATTAAACTTCTTTTCATCACTCCAAATAACTTTATGCCATTTTTGAGTCCATAACACATGGTATTCAACCCAGTTAAGTCTTTTCTGCTTATGTGTTTCAGTTAGCTTATGGCGGTACCGCATTTTCCGTTGGCGGTACGTTTATGTCTACAGCAGACGAGACTTGCCTGACACTAGATGTTCAGTTACTCTCTGACGCATAATCAACCTTTTCTGACGTAAGTCAAAACTGAAGGACGGCCAGTAGATTTCTTGCTGCCTTACAATCCATTTGATGTCAAATAATGTGCAACCACATGATGGGAACGATCATACACCTCGAGTGAACAGTTCATTTCGGTATAATGCATCAATTTTCCACTGCCCATGTCGCATAAACTTTCGGTTGCTGTTAACGAACTCCAACTACGCATTTCTAACGTACTGAAAAGATTGGTATTTCTTACGCCTGCAGTCCCGCAGCACCAATCTGCTGCGTAGCTGCGGTAATATTTGCATTACACGACGATATGCACGAGTGGTTCTATCATTTTGGGACACGTATCTCTGACGTCAATATCTTTATGATCCTCATACTTATTTATATGTATGACATTTGCTACCATTTTTCATGTACAACACTGCAACACCTATTCGAAATGTCTATCTCTGTTATATTGTCTGATTTCAACCATTGTGTCCGAAACTTCACAGACATTCTAGTGGCTCTATCATTTTGGGGCACACCTTAAGTTTCTTTTTCTTGCAGCAGGCATTCATGCTTCTTTCAGTTGTGTGCATATACACTGAGATATCATTGTATTATGTCGGCACATAACTGGCTCATTCCAGCACGTAAGAAGGCACATGAGCGCAGTGTGCGGTATAACTCGTCGTACATCAATTAACACTCGATTGATAGTTGGAATTCATAATGCAAGTGGTGCAAGCTACTTTGCACGTTGCATGATCGTTTGCGATAGGCGTCCCGGTTCGAATATCTGTCGAACGACCGTTCTCCTGGGCCTTTCACGCACAACTGTAGCAAGAGGATTATCGAGCATACCATGCTCGATAATTCCCTTGAAAGCTTCCAACATTTGGCGATTCAGTGGACGAAAATAGATGGTGGATCAGAGAGGTCAAAGGAGACTGGTGAGTATTTTATAAGTAAACAGACAGCCCACAACCCGGTAAATCACTCCAGAACTCAACATTGGTGTACAAAGGATCGTTTTCAAGCTCACCACGTATCGGAACATGTCACGGTGGACTACAACAGCCGAAGACTGTGTCGTTAATCTCCTCTGATCCTTCTGTTTCACCAACCTTTTCATCCATAGGGTAACAAGATATGTTTCACGTGTCGCATTATTCAGGCAAACACTTTCTGGCCGCCCCGGTGGCGCAGTGGTCTAAGGGATGGCCTCTGATCATTCGTCCGAACGGGGTCTGGGTTCGAATCTTGGTGAGGCATGGATGTTGCGTTTGTCTTACGGCACTGGCTCTCTCCCTTCGCTGGAACCAGTGACCCTAAATTAGGGACGAGCGACTGCTTATAGCCCATTGAGTTGCTCACGGCGGTCGTTAAACCTTTAAAGAAAAACAAAACAAAAAAAAAACACTTTTTACGGTTGTCCCAGGAAGACGGCCGTTTATCTCCATCTATCCATCCACGTTCAAAGGCGCTCAGTTCACTAATTTTTTTCATTACAACAATCAGTTGACACTCAATGAGCTGGTTTGCCATATTCATACAGCACACTGCATTCAGGGAGACATTTATGTCTAGAGATCAAGTGTACCTAAGACACTAGCTAGCATCTCAGTGTATATTTGGAGATCAAGTGTACCTAAGACACTAGCTAGCACCTCAGTGTATATTTCTTTGTTATAGTCGACATATGACATCTAAAGAGCCATTTGTAAAATGCCCATTACATTCTTAGACATTTCACACATTATCCGTTTCATTCATAGGCCACCTCGGTGCCTGAGATGTCAGAGACGCGGGCTTCTGGTTAATAATCAGAGTTAGGTCCGGGTTTCCGCCCCGGATAAGGCATGGGTGGTGTGTGTCATACGGCTCTGCTCTTGTTCTTTCTCTGAAACCATTGACCGTAAATTGGGGATGAGAGATACATTCTTTATCGTCGGATACCTCTAGATATAAGAAACTCATAGGAAAAAGAATCTTTGTTTTTTGAGAGTCAACAGCTCAGGAGTCAGCTATGAGATTATAATTTTTTTTTGTCCCTAATTTTCCTATTCGGAATACATGCACATGCGTGAAATGAAAAGCCAGTTGTGAGATGTTTCAACACTAAGAACACTTGTACCTCAAGAGATGTGATACGTCACGATATTGGTACGAATAAGGTGATATACGTATTTGTCAGCAAGACGTAAAGGGAAAAATCTACATGTAGCTTCCATGTTGTTACAATTTTGCCCAGAAACTGGACCTTGCTAATGCACTTCTTACCGTCTTTTGTAAAATAAATAAAAACAATATTATTTTTCTAAAAACCAAATGACATTCCCGAAAACAGCGGCTGACAGAACGAAAAATAATTGCATAGTAAAATTTCATGCCGTTCTTAGATGGTAAATAAACCCGTTAAAATGAATAAAATTCTCCGCTGAACGTGTAGTGCAGGGAAGCTTACGTTAAGTCACGTTAGGGTTATTGGAAGGTTACTTGACGTAGCTAAAGTGTGCCTAATCTTCAAAGTGTTAGAGTTTGTTTAGGTAAGACACGCACGTGCAATAAGTTCATTGAATAAGGAACTTCTTTTTACTCAGCGTTCCTCATTATCTTGAATATCAGTAATATAACTTCGGTTTTAGTACATGTACCTTGAAGGCTCCTTATTAGAGCGGTAAATTCAATGTACCCTGAACTTAACGTAATCACTCAATGAAGTAGACTTAAAGGCCAGACAGAGGTCTGACAATAAAATGAACTAAGAAAACGTACTCACTTTTAACCTTTTTTTGGGGAACTCCTGATATTACTTAAATACACACTCCAACAAAACTCAACTACTGATAGCCCGAACTTTCGTACTATCGTAGATAAATCACATAACAATAATAATGGAAGAACCTATCAGATATAAAACGAAGCTGCTTGGTATAGTTGAGCGCGCCTATATATACTGCATACCACCACGTCATGACTTACACTCGTTGCCACATATAATTCAGCGGGAGAAATAACATCTCGTTAAGTGAGAAGATAATTTGCATAGGAAAATAAAATAACAAGAGATGGTAAAATCAAAAGGAAACTGAATCTAGAGTATACGTTACATCATCTCCCTCTTACTTTTTTTTTCTTTGAAAAACCTATCAAATTTTGAATGTAGTCTTACATTTCGCTGACTGACGTTTATCGTCCTACTTTTTTGTGGCAGCAGTATTTACAACTTCAAGCTTGGCATAACAAATTCAGTAAACCTGTGTCAGCAGCTATTGTCGTCTGTGAAGCAGGAAACACTTTTTATACGTGTACAGAACAAACCTGCATCGGCATACCTTATTTTTATTCTGCCCAGCAGGAATCACTTTTTTGATTTCATTTTACTTCCTCATTTTTTCAACTCTATATATAGTTATCGTTGATTACAAACAAACTGTATCAGCAGCGAAGATTGCCTGTAGCTTCGTAACAGTAACAATTTTCACTATTTTACCCCTAACACACACATATATATATAAAAAAAAATTTGGATTAGTAGACGGACATAGAACATATATATATAAAAAAAACTACATATATACACAAAAAGAATGCGTAGGCCCACACGAAAAAAAAAATTCTGTCACGCCAACTGGTCGTGCAGGAAAAACAACATAATGAAAAAATAACCTGTCCCCGAGAACTTACTTATCTCGAGGACGCATAAAAAACCGTAGTACGATATCTTTTTCCAGGCCTAATCGGACTGGTAAATTCTGGTGGCGTCGATCTTTTCTGCGACTTGAATGGATCTGGAACATCTGTAGGCTGTCGGTCAAGAAATCCCTGCGTCTGACAGGAATGTTCAGGAACGGCTGAAGTCTGTCGGTCAGGAATTCCCTGCGTCTGACAGGAACGGGCTCCCCAGGCTTTCGATATGTTGTCCCTTTGTGCTGGGGCCCGTGTTGTCCTTCCAGCATTCTTTTGAAGGGACGTGGCTCCGGCCACATCGCTTGTGTTCTCTTTCTACCTTTTGGCATGACAGTAGAAGCAGGCATCGGCCCTGTTTGCCCTGAGCGTAAGTTCCAGGGGCGAAACCCGGGCGGATGCAAGGATCTCTGCCTTCGTCGCTGTTGCGGCGAAGCAGATTGGGGAGATAAGTTGCGTTTTTGATCAGCTTTTGGTGTTGCTGGACGGTTTGTAATATGTGTCTGACGTTTAGGAATCGTCAAACTATTGTCTATATCTGATAAATCAGAAATATGTGATGACTCTGAGTCGCTGCTGTAAGTTAGTGGTCGTGCAGGGTGATGTTTATTTCTGCCTATAGGAATACTCTCTGACGAGGTATTCAAGGAAGTAGGAGCTTGTGTTAGGGCAGAGTTATTAGGGAATGGTGCAGCAATAGTCTCGGCAATGGTTGGAGGGAAAGGAATGATATTAGAATTTGAAGAACTTGATTCGAGCCTTCGTCTTATGGTAGAATCAGGTTGCGTTCTAGGAAGTCAGTCTTGTGGAGGGAGGGTGAAGAAAAAATCACTGGAGATTCTTCAAAAAGGTTTGTCGGTTCGTCCAAAATTTCTGGAGGTTGATCGTGTGATATAGACTCTTGAGTCTGTGGAACAGAAGGTTGAGTAGGGTTGATTATAAAATCTATATTTCGTTCATGATACTTGCGACACTGAGCAACGTGTACATATTGAAATTGATTGTCAGGTTTTTCAAGGATAATGTTATTTTCAAACACATTTGCCACCCGATGTGGACCTTCGTAGCTGGGTGCAAATTTCTTTACTAAAGTATGAGAAACAGAAGACTGGAAGTGTGTCTCCAAGAGAGTTAGATCTCCAACGACAAGATCTGGTTCCCTACGCTTAGTATTATAGTATCTTGCTTGAGCAGCTTGTGCTCCTATCATTGCAACACGAGCTTTCTCTGCCATGATTCGTACTGATTGCGGAATTGGTCGCTGGTTTAGTTCGTCGATAATCCCCGTTAAATTTTCAAAAGGGGTCTTAATTTTTAGACCCGTCAGTAAGGGGTCAGGGTTCGAATCCCGGTCAGGCATGGATGTTGTGTTTGTCTTACGGCACTGGCTCTCTCCCTTCCCTGGAACCAGTGACCCTAAGTTAGGGACGGGCGACTGCTTATAGCCCATTGAGTTGCTCACGGTGGTCGTTAAACCTCCAATCAAAAAAAAAATTTTTTTTCGACCCAAAAAAAGTTCTGCAGGAGTAAATTTAGTAGATTCGTGAACAGATGAGCGGAGGGCGAACGAAAAAAGCTCAAGATGTTCGTCCCACTGCTCGTGATGATCCATGACAAATGTAGCAATCATTTTAACTAGCGTGCGGTTTACTCGTTCCGCGGGATTACTCTGGGGATGATATGGGAAATTAATTTATGCTTTATGTGTAGTCTCGCACACATTCTTTCAAAAATGTCAGAAATAAATTGAGGACCATTATCCGAAACTAGTTTATTAGGTGCACCATATCTAGAGAATACTTCATTAATTAATACATTACAAATAACTTCCGCCGTAGCGGCTTTAATGGGAAAAACCTCGACCCATTTAGAGAAATTATCGGTTAATACTAAAACGTAACGAGCTTTGTTTTTAACAGATAAAGGATAAGGTCCCAATAAATCTATTGAAATAATGTCAAAAACATGAGAACTTGAACTAGATTTCAAGTGACCGGCCGGTCTTACATTACGGTAATTATAAATCTGACACAAGTGACATGATTGAACGTATGCGAGCACACTTTGGTACATGCCAGGCCAATAGGCAACATCCGCAATTTACAACGGGTCTTGCGAATACCTAAATGGCCTGCAATAGGTTTGTCATGAAATTCGTTTAAAAGGGCCATTCTAAGGGTTCGCAGAATACATGGGCGAAACTCTGCCCTAGTAGTCCTAGATTTCGTATAGTAAAGAAGACCCTCTATGATTTCAAAATGCTGTGACCTCCCAGCCAGAGAAGGGTCACTTTGTTGTGATGAACCCGCAAGCAAAAAATTATAGATTTCCCCAAAATCTGGATCATTTACTAATTCTGCCATTATCTGCTCTCTGGATGTTATATCAGCTATTAAAAGTAAAGGCTGACATCCAGGAGTAGTTTCTGTGGGAACCCCACTAATCGGGACGCGAGATAATGCATCCGGTAATTGATTCTGTAACGTATACTCTATATTCACTTTCCTTTTGATTTTACTATCTCTGGTTATTTTATTTTACTATGTAAATTATCTTCCTACTGAACGGAATATTATTTCACCCGCTGAATGAGATCTGGCAATGAGTGTAAGTCATGACGTGGTGGTAGCTCGTATATAGGCGCGTTCATCGGTAGAGAGTGTGTTGTGTTGTTGCGTTGGAGTTGAGGTTGTGTTGGAGTTGTGTTGGTGGTGTGCGTACTATAAGAGGAAAGTTTATTCATTATTATGTACAAGATATATGAGTGCCTTAGTTGACCACGAGTCTGGGAAATAAATAGCTGTTCAGTAAGTTCAGTCTTTCTCAATTCTTAGTTTTGTCAGATCTCTGTCTGGCTGTTAGGTTTATGACTTGATTACTTAATATAAATAACCAGCGTTGAGACTTTGTTTAAGTTCATAATTAACGAGTAACAACACCCTTTTGGGAATTCATTAGTTTGAAGCTTAGAGCATTATTCATTCATAATAATTAGCTTAGCCAAAAGATATTAAAGCGAATTCATTATAATTGGCGCCCGAACTTTTCTCGAACACGAGATCCTGACTATTATTACCCATGGCTTCTTTACCTAAGACAACTTCAAATTTCCACCATCCGGCAAGTCTCGAGGGTAATGGTGTTTTTTTGGACAATTTACGCGAAGCCTGTGGCTCTGACTTTGATATGAATGATCTGCACATACCCAAGCATTCTTCACCATTTCGGAATGCACCAGCTTCTTATCACTCTGAGTCGCGGGTCGTAGCTGAGGGAATTCAATCCTCTCAGCGAAGCAGAATGCTTGCCCATTTCGTGCCGCATGCAGGAACAATTTATTTCAATGGTTTGGAGGGGTCTTTAAAGTTCCTTGAAGATCTGGAAGATCATTTTGATCTCTATAATATTCCGGAAGACTGCAAGGTCCAAATTGCCGGAACTTGCTTGAGAGATTCCGCCAAGACCTGGTATCGGCAGTGGCGAGGGTCGAACCCGGATTCTCATTATGAGAATTTCCGTGCAGAATTCTTGGAGGTCTTTCCTTTCGGCCTCAGTCGAGCTAGCCTTGCTCAACAGCTGTTTTCTCGTCAGCAGGGTCCCAATGATAGCCCTGTTGCATTTGCATTGGAAACTACACGCCTATATAATTTATGGGATCCACATGCCAGTCATGTTGACATGTTGGATACCCTCGTACAGCAGCTCGACCCATTCTTGCAAGATTTTCTTGAGGTTCGACACCCTACCACTATTCATGAATGCCTTCGCCTCATACGCACGTATGAAGAGCGGCATGGCAGACATGCTTCAACTCACCATGCTCGGGCACCCCGCGAGGCTTATTCCGAAAACCCTCAGCGGCATAATAGACAAAACTTTCAGCGCGAGCATACACAAGTGCCCACCCAAGCTTCATACGTTCCACCACACAGAAGAGTGGCGAACCAACAACGAGTTTCTGAGCAAGCTACGGGGTATCGTCATAATGCACAGTATGCTCGACCCCGTTCCACTCAGCAGCATTCGGAACGTTATCATGCTCAGGGCAATAATAATTTTTCTGCCCGTGCTGAGGGCAGACGTAACGAATATGAAAATCTCAACAGACACGCGGAGTTCCCGACGCAGGGTCCACGCAATTTTCCTTATCGTGAAAATTTTCCCGATACCCGGCAGGGTCGAGGTTTCTGACCACATGATAACACCACCAGAATTCCTTTAAACTTCCACAGGAAGTAGACGAAGGGTCGGTCCTGCTTCCTGATACCAAACATTCTGACCCTAAAACAGTATTAGTGACTGTTCAAACTCCTCAGTTGCCTGATGTATTCTTGACACTTGAAGACGTTATTGTCGAAACAAAGTTCGACACTGGGTCTGAGATATCAGCCCTAAATACAAAGTTTTGCAATGACGTTTTTTCTGCAATACACGTTCAGCCTGCAACGCAGTATTTGCGAGGTGCCAATAATGAAATTTTCAGTATCGCAGGAACTGTCACATTATCTTTAGGGCTGGGAAAAGCTCGTTTTACACATTCTTTCCTGCTTATAGACGAGCTACCCGTGAAATGTCTCATGGGTATGGACTTTATTAACAAGTTTCAAATAACTTTGAATTTTGTGCAACATGTGATTTCCTTTCCGGAACCTGTCGAAATGATTCCGACGGTTCCTGTAGATATTACGAGTTTATTGTTGAGCGACCAATTGAATGAGGGACAACGAGACCAACTTTCTCTCCTTTTACAGGAAAGCCCTGGTTTATTTTCGGATCAACCTGGTTTCACACAGGTGGTTTATCATGTTATTGACACTGATGGTTCGAAACCCATTGCGACGAAACCTTACCCTTGTGCTCCACATAAAAAACAAGAAATGCAACGTCAAATTGCTGAAATGATTAAGCAAGGCATAATCAGGGAATCAACAAGCGCCTGGGCTGCTCCTGCCTTCTTGGTTCCAAAGAAACAACCAAATGAATTTCGTTTCGTGACAGATTTTCGCAAACTCAACCAAGTCACAAAAACTATCAATTATCCACTACCTGTCATGTCACATATTCTAAATGACTTGTCGTCAACCAAATGGATGTCAACTTTGGATTTGGCGAGTGGATATTGGCAGGTGGCAGTACATCCGGACTCTGTCGATAAAACAGGCTTTGTGACTCCTTTTGGGGCCTATGAATATTTACGTATGCCTTTTGGTTTAGCTTCTGCACCTGCTACTTTCCAAAAGCTTATGGACACGGTTCTCAGACCTGTCCTGGGTCCCCATGTGCATGTCTATTTGGATGACATTATTATAACATCAGAGACTTTTGACGAGCACCTTTCTCTGCTCAAACAGGTGTTCCAACTTATATACAATGCTGGCTTGACGTTAAAACCTAGTAAATGCCAGATAGCGCGGGACGAGATTGTATATCTGGGGTTGAAAATTACTCCCCATGGTTTATTCACTGATAATGAAAAAATTAGGCCTATTGTTGACTTTCCTCGGCCTAAAACAGCAAAAGAACTATCCCGCTTTCTGGGAATGACCGGTTGGTATCAGCAGTTCGTCCCCGCTTATGCTACAATATGTGAGCCGTTGTATGCTTTAAAGCGTAAATACAAGAAGTTTATTTGGACACCTGAAGCTAACGCTGCATTCGAAACACTGAAGTCTGCATTGACTCAACCTCCGGTGTTGGCTTTCCCGGATCATACTAAAGAATTTGATATTTATACTGATGCATCCGGAGTTGGTCTTGGTTGCGTTTTGTCACAAGCTGGGCATCCAATAGCTTTTGCGTCTCGTACTTTAGCCAAAGCTGAACGCAATTATTCAGCTACGGAACGTGAATGTCTTGCTGTTGTGTATGCACTGAATAAATTTCAATGTTATCTTAACGAATTGACAGTTAACATAATTACGGATCATTCTGCCCTTCAGTATTTGAATTCTGCTAAGCACCTATCTCAAAGACTTATGAAGTGGGCTCTGAAGTTACAAGAGAGCAATATCAAAATTTCGTATCAGCCAGGTCATAAGAATCAATTACCGGACGCATTATCTCGCGTTCCGATTAGTGGGGTCCCCACCGAAACTACTCCTGGATGTCAGCCTTTACTTCTGATAGCTGATATCACATCCAGAGAGCAGATAATGGCAGAACTAATAAATGATCCAGATTTTGGGGATATTTACAATTTTTTGCTTGCGGGTTCGCCCCTACCAAGTGATCCTTCTCTGGCTGGAAGGTCACAACATTTTGAAGTAATTGAGGGTCTTCTTTATTATACAAAATCTCGGACTACTAGGGCAGAGTTTCGCCCATGTATTCCGCGAACCCTTAGAATGGCTCTTTTAAATGAATTTCATGACAAACCTCTTGCAGGCCATTTAGGTATTCGCAAGACCCGTTGTAAATTGCGGGATGTTGCCTATTGGCCTGGCATGTACCAAAGTGTGCTCGCATACGTTCAATCATGTCACTTGTGTCAGATTAATAATTATCGTAATGTAAGACCGGCCGGTCACTTGAAATCTAGTTCAAGTTCTCATGTATTTGATATTATTTCCATAGATTTATTAGGACCTTATCCATTATCTGTTAAAAATAAAGCTCGTTATGTGTTAGTACTAACTGATAATTTTTCTAAATGGGTTGAAGTTTTTCCCATTAAAGCCGCTACGGCTGAAGTTATTTGTAATGTCTTAGTTACTGAAGTATTTTCTAGATATGGTGCACCTAATAAAGTAGTTTCGGATAATGGTCCTCAATTTATTTCTGACATTTTTGAAAGAATGTGTGCGAGATTACACATTAAACATAAATTCATTTCCCCATATCATCCCCAGAGTAATCTTGCGGAACGTGTTAACCGAACGTTAGTGAAAATGATTGCGACTTTCGTAATGGACCACCATGAAAGATGGGATGACCATTTAGAACTTTTTGCGTTCGCCCTCCGCTCGTCTGTCCACGAGTCTACTAAAATTACTCCTGCAGAACTTTTTCTGGGTCGCAAAATTAAAACCCCTTTTGAAAATTTAACGGGGATTATTGACGAACTAAATCAGCGACCAACTCCGCAATCAGTACACATCATGGCAGAGAAAGCTCGTGTTGCAATGCTAGGAGCACAAGCGGCTCAAGCACGATATTATAATTCTAGGCGTAGGGAACCAGATCTTGTCGTTGGAGATCTCACTCTCGTGGAAACGCACTTCCAGTCTTCTGTTTCGCATACTTTAGTGAAGAAATTTGCACCCAGCTACGAAGGTCCATATCGGGTGGCAAATGTCTTTGAATATTGTTTTGGCAAATGTCTTTGAATATTATTATATTGTTCTGGAGAAACCAAACAACCATTTTCAATATGTACATGTTGATCAATGTCGCAAATATCACGAACGGAATATCGATTTCATTATCAATCCTACTCAACCTTCTGTTCCACAGACTCAAGAATCTATATCTCATGTTCAACCACCAGAAATTGTGGACGAACCACCGAACATTTTTGACGAATCACCAGTGATTTTTCCTTCACCCTCCCCTCCTCCAGACGAGTTTCTACACACGCAACCTGATTCTTCCATGAGACCAAGGCTCGATTCGAGTTCGTCGAATACTAGTATCGTTCCTTTCCCTCCAACCATTGCCAAGACTATTGCTGCGCCGTTTCCGGCTCACCCTGCACCGACGCGGGATACTTCTTCTTTGAACACCTCATCGGAAAGTATCCCTATAGGCAAATATAAACATCGCCCTGCACGACCGCTGAATTACAGCAGCGACTCAGAGGCGTCGGACATTTCTGATTTGTCAGTTATGAATCCTACTTTTAATATTCCACACCGTCCAGCACCACCAAAAGCTGGGCGCAAACGTGACTTGTCTCCCCAATCTGCTTCGCCGCAACAGCGACGAAGACAGAAATCTTTGCATCCACCCGGGTTTCGCCCCTGGAACCTCCGTTCAGGGCAAACAGGGCCGATGCCTGCTACTACTATCATGCCCCGTGGGCGTAAACGAAAGCAAGCGATGTGGCCGGAGACACGTCCGTCCAAAAAGATGCTGGAAGGACACAACGGGCCCCAGCACCAAGGGACTTCATATCCAAAGCCTGGGGGAGCCCGTTCCTATCAGCCGCAGCAGGGATTTCTGGACCGCCAGACTTCAGATGTTCCTGACCGTTCTTCTCAGCCGCAAGGGATTCCGGACCGCCAGACTTCTGACCGTTCTTCTCAGCCGCAGGGATTTCCAGACCGCCAGACTCCTGACCGTTCTTCTCAGCCGCAAGGGATTCCGGACCGCCAGACTTCTGACCGTTCTTCTCAGCCGCAGGGATTTCCAGACCGCCAGATTCCTGACCGACAACAGACCGATGTTCCATTACCGTCCCGGAAGAGATCCAAGCCACCTGATTTCACCAGTCCCATTAGGCCTGGAAAACGTTACCGCACTAGAATTTTTTATGCGTCCTCGAGATAAGTAAGTTCTCGTGGACAGGTTCTTTTCTCAGTTTGTTGTTTTTCCTGCACGACCAGTTGGCGTGTCAGAATTTCTTTTTTTCGTGTGGGCCTATGCATTCTTTTTTGTGTATATATGTGTGTTTTTTTTTATATATTTCTTCTATGTCCATCTACTAATCCACTTTTTTTTTTGTATATATCTATGTGCTTAGGGGTAAAATAATAAAATTGTTACTGTTAGGCAGCTCCAGGTAAATTTCGCTGCTGATACAGTTGTTCTGTATTTCAACGAATGAGGCGAACGTAATTTGAAATGAAAATAGTAAAATTGTTACTGTTAGGCAGCTTCAGGCAATCTTCGCTGCTGATACAGTTGTTATGTATTTCAACGAATGAGGCGAACGAAATTTGAAATGAAAATAATAAAATTGTTACTGTTAGGCAGCTTCAGGCAATCTTCGCTGCTGATACAGTTGTTATGTATTTCACCGAATGAGGCGCACGTAATTTGAAATTAAAAAAGTGATTCCTGCTAGGCAGAATAAAAGGAAAGTATGCCGATGCAGGTTTGGTTTGTTCTACACTACAAATTTCACAGTCGAATACAGATTCGTAAATTGTCATGCCAAGTTGATAATGTAAATACGGCTACCACCAAACAAATCAAAAAAGAGATCAAGAAACGTCAATCATCGAAATGTAAGACTTACACTCCAAAATTGATAGGTTTTTCGGACATAAAAAAAGAAAAAAAAAAAAAAAAAAGAAAATTAAGGGAGATGATGTAACGTATACTCTATATTCACTTTCCTTTTGATTTTACTATCTCTGGTTATTTTATTTTACTATGTAAATTATCTTCCTACTGAACGGAATATTATTTCACCCGCTGAATGAGATCTGGCAATGAGTGTAAGTCATGACGTGGTGGTAGCTCGTATATAGGCGCGTTCATCGGTAGAGAGTGTGTTGTGTTGTTGCGTTGGAGTTGAGGTTGTGTTGGAGTTGTGTTGGTGGTGTGCGTACTATAAGAGGAAAGTTTATTCATTATTATGTACAAGATATATGAGTGCCTTAGTTGACCACGAGTCTGGGAAATAAATAGCTGTTCAGTAAGTTCAGTCTTTCTCAATTCTTAGTTTTGTCAGATCTCTGTCTGGCTGTTAGGTTTATGACTTGATTACTTAATATAAATAACCAGCGTTGAGACTTTGTTTAAGTTCATAATTAACGAGTAACAACACCCTTTTGGGAATTCATTAGTTTGAAGCTTAGAGCATTATTCATTCATAATAATTAGCTTAGCCAAAAGATATTAAAGCGAATTCATTATAATTCTTATGACCTGGCTGGTACGAAACTTTGATATTGCTCTCTTGCAACTTAAGAGCCCACTTCATAAGTCTGTTAGAGAGGTGCTTAGCAGAATTCAAATACTGAAGGGCAGAATGATCCGTAATTATATTAACTGTCAATTCGTTGAGATAACATTGAAATTTTTCAAGAGCATACACTACAGCAAGACATTCGCGTTCCGTAGCTGAATAATTGCTTTCAGCTTTGGCTAAAGTACGGGACGCAAAAGCTATTGGATGCCCTGCTTGTGACAAAACGCAACCAAGACCAACTCCGGATGCGTCAGTGTAAATATAAAATTCCTTAGTATGATCTGGGAAAGCTAATACAGGAGGCTGAGTCAACGCAGATTTTAGTGCTTCAAACGCTGCGTTAGCCTCAGGCGTCCAAACAAACTTCTTGTATTTACGTTTCAAAGCATACAATGGCTCACAGATTGTAGCATAAGCGGGGACGAACTGCTGATACCATCCGGTCATTCCCAGAAAGCGTGATAGTTCTTTGGCTGTTTTTGGCCGTGGAAAGTCAACTATAGGCCTGATTTTTTCATCATCCGTAAATAAGCCGTGGGGAGTGATTTTCAACCCCAGATATACAATCTCGTCCCTCGCTATCTGGCATTTACTAGGTTTTAACGTCAAGCCAGCATTGTATATGAGTTGGAACACCTGTTTGAGCAGAGAAAGGTGCTCGTTAAAAGTCTCGGATGTAATAATAATGTCATCCAAATATACATGCACATGGAGACCTAGAACAGGTCTGAGAACCGTATCCATAAGCTTTTGGAAAGTAGCAGGTGCAGAGGCTAGTCCAAAGGGCATACGCAGGTATTCATAAGCCCCAAAAGGAGTCACAAAGCCTGTTTTATCTACGGAGTCTGGATGTACCGCAACCTGCCAATATCCACTCGCCAAATCCAAGGTTGACATCCATTTAGTTGACGATAGGTCATGCAAAATATGCGACATGACAGGTAGTGGTTAATTTATTGCTTTCGTGACTTGGTTTAGCTTGCGGAAATCTGTCACGAAACGAAATTCGTTGGGTTGTTTTTTTTGGAACAAGAAAAGCAGGTGCGGCCCAAGCGCTTGTTGATTCCCTTATTATGCCCTGTTTAATCATCTCTGAAATTTGAAGTTGCATTTCATTTCTTTTATGGGGAGAACAAGGGTAAGGTTTCGTTGCTATCGGTTTCGAACCATCAGTGTCAATGACGTAATAAACCACCTGTGTGAAACCAGGTTGGTCGGAAAATAAACCAGGTCTTTCATTCAAAAGTTGAGAAAGCTGGTTTCGTTGCCTCTCATTCAGTTGTTTACTCAGTAACAAATTCGTTATGTCTATAGGATCTTTAGGAATCACTTCGACAGGTTCCGGAAAGGAAATAACACGTTGTTCGAAATTCATAGTAACTTTAAAAGTATTGTTAAAATCTATGCCCATTAGACATTTAACAGGTAGGTCGTCTGTGAGCAGGAAAGAATGCGTAAAACGAGCCTTTCCCAGCCCTAGAGATAATGTGACAGTTCCTGTGATAATGAATATTTCGTTATTTGCACGTCGCAAATACTGCGTCGCAGGCTGGACGTGTATTGCAGGAAAACTTTCAGTGCAAAACTTCGTATTTAGGGCTGATATTTCAGAACCAGTGTCGACAATTGAAGATAATAATATCTTCAATTGTCAGTAACACATCAGGCAACTGAGGAGTTTGGACAGTCAATAATACTATTTTAGGGTCAGAATTCTTGGTATCAGGAAGCAGTGCCGACCCTTGGTCTACTTCCTTTGGAAGTTTAAAGGATTCCTGGTTGTATTTTCATGCGGTCTGAAACCTCGGCCCTGCCTGGTATCGGTAAAGTTTTCACGCTTAGAAAAACTTCGTGAAAATTGCTGCGGGAACTCCGCATTTCTGTTGAAATTTCCATTTCTATTATTTCTTCCCTCAGCACGGGCAGAAAAATCATTATTGCTCTTAGCATAAAAATGTTCCGAATTCTGCGGACTGGAACGAGGTCGAGCATACTGTGCATTTGTACTGTACCCAGAAAATTGTTTAGAAACTAGCGGTGGGTGTACCACTCTTCTATGCGGTGGTACGTATGATGCTTGGACTTGCACCTGCGTACTCTCGTGTTGAAAGTCATTAGGCCTATTATGCTGCTGAGGATTTTCGTGATAAGCCTCCCGGGGTTCCCGAGCATGTTTAGTTGGTCCATGTTTGCCGTGTCGCTCCTCATACGTTTGTATGAGGCGAAGGCATTCATGTATTGTAGCAGGGTGTCGGACCTCAATAAAATCCTGTAGAAATGGATCGAGCTGTTGCAATAGTGTGTCCAACATGTCGACATGACTGGCATGTGGATCCCATAATTTATACAAGCATGTTGTTTCTAAAGCAAACGCAACAGGGCTATCGTTGGGTCCTTGCTTACGAGAAAAAGTTGTTGTTCAAGGCCAGCTCGACTGAGGCCGAAAGGAAAGACTTCTAAAAATTCCGCTCGCAAATTCTCATAACGAGAATCCGGGTTCGATACTCTCCACTGTCGATACCAGATCTTAGCGGCATCTTTCAAGCAAGTGCCTGCTATTTGCACTTTGCAATCTTGAGGAATATTGTATAGTCAAAATGATCCTCCAAATCCTCGAGAAACTTCAAGGACCCCTCCAAACCATTGGAAGTAATTGCTCCCTCGTGCGGCACGAAATGTGCAAGCATTTTGCTTCTGTGAGAGGATTGAAATACCTCAAGTACGACCCGCGACTCAGAGTGATATGAAGCTGGTGAATGACGAAATTGTGAGGAATGCCTGGGTACTTGCAAATCATTGACATCAAAGTTAGACCCACAGGCTTCCTGCAGATTGTCGAAAATAACCCCACCTCCACCGAAACTTGATTCAGGTTGAAATAGTGAAGTTTTCTCAGGTAATGAAGACATAGTCAATAGGTGTCAATACCTCGTGTTCAAGAAATGTTCGGGCGCCAATTATAATGAATAAAATTCTCCGCTGGACGTGTAGTGCAGGGAAGCTTACGTTAAGTCACGTTAGGGTTATTGGAAGGTTACTTGACGTAGCTAAAGTGTGCCTAATCTTCAAAGTGTTAGAGTTTGTTTAGGTAAGACACGCACGTGCAATAAGTTCATTGAATATGGAACTTCTTTTTACTCAGCGTTCCTCATTATCTTGAATATCAGTAATATAACTTCGGTTTTAGTACATTAGTACCTTGAAGGCTCCTTATTAGAGCGGTAAACTCAATATACCCTGAACTTAACGTAATCACTCAATGAAGCAGACTTAACGGCCAGACAGAGGTCTGACAATAAAATGAACTAAGAAAACGTACTCACTTTTAACCTTTTATTGGTTAACTCCTGGTGTATTACTTAAATACACACTCCAACAAAACTCAACTACTGATAGCCCGAACTTTCGTACTATCGTAGATAAATCACATAACAATAATAATGGAAGAACCTATCACATATAAAACGAAGCTGCTTGGTATAGTTGAGCGCGCCTATATATACTGCATACCACCACGTCATGACTTACACTCGTTGCCACATATAATTCAGCGGGAGAAATAACATCTCGTTAAGTGAGAAGATAATTTGCATAGGAAAATAAAATAACAAGAGATGGTAAAATCAAAAGGAAACTGAATCTAAAGTATACGTTACACCGTAACTAAAATCATGTGAAGCCGAGAACAGTTCACTAGTTTTTCGTCTTTTGGTCTGTGAATATAATCTTTTCAGTGTGATGTGCATTTGCTCATAGACATTTTTTGAACTGAAGAACACCGATCGTCCTAAAATGTATTTGTGAGCATGTGGTGTAAAAGTCCTTGATACGTATAAGCAACTGTATGCAGTTTGGGTGGACTTTGCCTTTGCTAACTTCACAGTTTGCAAGTTGGTAAGAGACTTTCCGGTGGCCGAGTGGTCTGAAGCGATGGCTTCTGACTATTCGTCCGAGATGGTCTCTTCCTTGGAACCAGTGGCCATAAATGAAGGACGGGAAACTGCTTATAAACCTTAGAGCTGCTTGTAGTGGGCGATAAACGGGCTTCTAGTGGGCGATATCCCTCTTCCCCCAAAAAGAGAGTAGTAAAGAGAATTCAAGCAAGAACTGTGGAAACTCGCCCTTGTGGGCTGTCAATCACACAATTTCAGCTGAAAGCATAGTACGATGATGATGACGGAAGACCGAGAGCTAACGATTGAAGAAGCGGTTCTCTAATAACGTGACGCAACTGCAAGCATCAGGTCGCGAGCATGCTGGACGTAGATGAAATAAAAACAAACTAAAACTGACCTTTCTTTATTGATTTTAACCGGAAATGCCGCTGCTCAGGGTAAATTTTATAATCTGGTGGTCACCAGGGATACCAGAGCCGTAGCTACCGGGACGGAAGACGGAGCGGTTGCTCTCCAGGGGCGTAAATTCATGCTCTGACGAACGTAAAAAATAGAAATGCGCAATGTGCGAATTAATTTACTGAGAATTGTAACTGAAAAAGAAAGTTATTCACTTCAGTATTTTCTTTTTTTAAATACTAGTTATCCACATACAAGTACTCCGTGCAGCTAACCAGTGGACAGAGTAACCTACTATGTGAGGTTAAACCCCTCATAAGCACGAAAGGAATTGTCCAAAATAGCGGAGAGAAGCGTATAGAACAATATGCGGATATGACTGACCTCCGTGTCCTTTCCGGATGAAGAGCTAATCAGTCAAGAGCTAATCCGACAGCATCTTCATACGTTCACTATGTGATACTCATTCGTTCTTTGCTAGTACGTTTTCCATTTTCTGCTGAGTGCTGTGTTGTCGTCATTCACATGACTTTTGCGTTTTACTTGACTCTTAGTATTTGTTTAGTTTTCACATTTTATTAATAGTGAAATTATGCCACGAACAGGAAGTGCGATTACAATAATGGAACTTAGTATTATACAACTTGAAATATTTATTCCGTATGGTGTAACAATTTATAAACATACAACGACTAAGTGCCGAGCTTTCACACTCCGAACGGGACTCTTTCTCAAGGCTAGTGAACACAAGAATATTTTCGAGAACAACGATAATTTAAAGTCTTGGAGCGCGTATCTACTACGTGTCTAGGTGACATTGCGTCTCGCAGAAGGTGGTGTCTTGTGACCTACCTTTCAGACATTATCTGTCCTTTTCCCCTTAATGTCCTATTTCAGTAGAATCTTCCACGCAGCCGAGAGTTCGAGGGAAGGGCTCTCGTTGCAAGGGTTTGGGTGCATGAATATTTCTACACTTTCTCTAGTCAGTGTTCCTCTGTAGTCAGTGTACCGAGCGATCCTCATGTTTTTCCACATCGGTACGGTATCATATTGGGCTACTTTTTGGACGATCATAATACTGTTATATAGTAAAGGTGTGAGAAAGTAAAAACTGGGTGTTGTGATAGGAATTTCATCAAAATTTCACCCCTCCAGTTTAAAAGGGAAACTTTTAAACTCGAGGGGTGAAATTTCAAGACCCCCTCGCCAAAAAGCTTGCTCCGGCTCTGCTGGTCACCTCAGTGTATGAAATGTAGATTTTCATTTTCAATCCAGAAAACAAAAGCTGATGGAGGCTGTTTAAGCATATCGGCACTGCTGCAGTCCGCGTCATTATCGAGAGGTCTCATCCAACGATAAAGCTCTCTATATCATGTTTATGGGGAAGCATTTGATTTTGAGCGCATACAGTATCCAACAAAAACGGGCAACATATACACATGATTAGTAACCCACAAAAACTGGATAACATTATTGGGGGTTTTTGTAATTTATTTATTGGAGATTTATTTGTAATCAGAAATTCATTTCCTTTGATCGAGAGATGCAATTTTCATTCTTCAATGGGACTATGCTCCACCACACACACCTCCAGTTGTCACGAAATTCTTACAAGAAAACGTCTGCTCACCTTTTATACTCGCCAGATCTAAACCTCTCAATGATTTCTGTCTATTTTTAAAGATTCGCTTCATGGCACTCATTATTCATTATGACCAGACATGGAAAGCGTTATTTTCTTAGTAGTTAAAAAGAACATCAGCAAAACTTTATTTTAAATACACCAGACCTGAATAATAATGAAACGCATATAGCTTATTAAATCCGTTTATTTTTGCGGTGTAGTTAGCATAAAGATTCGCCAAGCTTTCGCACCCACTGGGAGGCTTTTCCAAGGCAATGGTAGACATAAAAATGCTACCATTGCCTTGAAAAAGCCTCCAGTGGGGTGCGAAAGCTTGGCGAATCTTTATGCTAACTACACCACAAAAATAAACGGATTTAATAAGCTATATGCGTTTCATTATTAAAACATCAGCAAATTCGTTTCAAGCGTACTTTGTTCAGTCGTATAAAGCGATAGCAAATTCAAGTATGGATATTAAGTTGTAAACTGAAATCAGGCTTTCTCCGGAAACAACAACAGCTGTGAACAAAGCGGTACGCATGCCACATAACGTACGTTCTAAATTACGGCTGTCAAGACAGAATGATGTTAAAATATGTACCATTAAAATACGTTTTGTTATACGCAGAGTGTTAAAGAAATAAAATTGTTAGTTATACGCGTTAAATAAAGAAATGGAAAACCAAATTATTTCTTTTTGTGAAGCGCTTCGTCTCTTTAAATATGAATCATGCTCCTATCCTCTATTCGAAATTTTGCTTTTGGTAAATTTCAGTTTGGAATTGCAGCTACTTTTCAAGCTAGATGTTTATGCAATGAAGACCCAATAAGAATTAAAATGAAAGCCAGTCTCACAAAGTGTTCACATTTTATTCTGGTTTTTCTTATGTCAGAAAATTCACAGCACATGCAATGACACCTGAAGAGCAATGAGCGGATGTCTGACGGCCTGATGAATTTAACCAGACCAGATTCAGTAAACGTTCTGAAATCAAAATTTATCACAATTCGACGGGTATCTTAGTTCGATAAGTTAATGCATACGAACTTATTTTAGCCATGAAATTGCTGTGAATAATAAAATAAATAAAAACGTACGTGTAAAAGTGATCTTTTGTAATGGTTGCTATAGAAACACTCGGCATTACCTGATGATGTTAGGGCCTCTTACGAATTCAGAGGAGCTTCGTCATTCTCGCTTGTGTGCGTGTGTGGAGCAGCATAGCGAAAGCTCATCATCCAGCAACTGATATTTTTTATTCTTTTTTACTGCTCCTTTCATCTCTCGAAACTCCCTGCAACGGCATTTGAGGACATTGCCGAGGATAAAAAAAGACCGGAAGAAAAAAGGAAAGAGAAAGAAAGAATGAACTGAAGCAGCGGAACAGACACAGAAAGAATCATTGAGACGTACGAAAGAGTAACGAACGGATGAATCTTTAAACTTTCAGAAAATCACTCTGTCGCCATTTCCTCTACTTCGTTTACAGAGCCATCTTGCAGTAAAGAACAAGAGATAAAAAAAGCAACAGTAACTTCGTCCGACTCAGATGTACCACGTGACTATGTCGTCATCAGGAGGATGCATTTGTCAACGCTCCTCGCGAGAAGCTTCATCCTATTTTACTTTTTTTAAGGTCAGCTGAGACCGTGGATGGGTCAATATTAGTGCTAAAACTAAGTTGCAAATGCTAAATACAAGAGTACCGATGCTGGACATGTGCAAATCATGTGATGTTTTGCATCCTTAATTACCACTCTGTGAATGGAAATATGGTAAAAACTTCAGCTGGATTGTTGCTTTAGGAATTGTGAACGTAACCACTAAAATTACGCGTCGTCATTTGAATAAGCATATTTCAGCTTCCACAAGCCAAGTAAGGTTCTGGTTTACAGCGATTAAGAGTGATGAACTTACGGTATCCACAAGTTTGTTAGTGTCCGCCAAATGTTTTTAAGAAGAATTGTAAGGAATTTGTTTGAAAGAGAGATTTTTTTCTTCCATGAAGGGGAATATTCTATCATTGCATGTGGGCATTGTTTCATCTTGTCTTCGAATATTTTGAAGACAATGTTCCATAGCTAAAGTTGGAAAGTATATCATTTCCATTCGATTTAAAAACTTTTATGGATAAAAAAGGTGTGTATATTACTTAGTTGAAATAAGAAAACAAAAACATCCTTTATGTTGATTTGTCCGGATCAAGAAAAATCCCTTTAAATCAAAGTACAATACGAAGATATTTCTTTGTTAACAGAAAATCCCATAAACTAATTCGTTTTGAGTATTTTTGTGAAAGTTAACAATCTCATTTTAAAGAGTATTCATAAATTTGTCGTTCTTTTAGAGAGATTCTCTTTACGGCCGTTTTTAGAATGTTAGAAAGAGGTTGTTTTCTCTTCTTTAAGCTGCCGATGTGCTACCGACTTCAGTATTAGTGCTCACACGCGGTGTCGTATAAATGATTTGTTTGAGGAATTGAAAATGCCGTCCCAAAAATTAAAAAAGGAAATGGAAGAAAAGTAAAGCAGAGTAATTATGCGCTAATTTCCGAATGATTTCCTCATTTACCGAAATTCAAGTATTTTTGACTGGTTACGATCTTTCCAAAGTGGCAGTGTCAAAAACATGAAAAAAATTTAGACGAAATGCATTCTTTATACCAATGCATACCACCTGATTTTGGTTATTTTTTGTGAAAAACCAGTGAATTATTAGCAATGAATGACAATATGCAATGCAAAGCCAGCTCACATGGTTTTTTGACTTGCGATGTCGTGAAACATCTGGAATAGTTGACTTGCATGACTATGAAAGTTCAGGGTACAAAAACATTTGTTAAAACGACTATCAGGGATTCACTTTGAGCTAGCATGGATGATTTGGAGTTGTCAACAGTAAGTCCCACTTTATTTATTTTTTCTTTAGAAAACAATTCATATGGTTGAATGAGCCAGACGCACTATCTGCTTGATTGACTTTTCCGAATGCTTTTCTGTAATATGGCCAGAAAAGCATGAAGGAATGAAACTGTGCATAACTTCTAACAGGTATACATTTGTTTTAAATTCGAATCAATACGGGGATCACGCCATGTGTTTTTGTATTTACAATTAAGGCTCAGCATGAATGGATTTTAACAAAATTTGACGCCTCAAATCCTAACAGAAGCGCATTTTTTCCAGATATGACACTTTCAAACCTCAGTGGCTTTGCCATAAATAAGCATTCCAGTTTAAACACAGTTTATCTGAACCGATTTGAGAGAGAAAGTTTTGGATATAAACTGTTTAGAGATATCTAGAAATAATATTTCAAAGCACTTTTCCCATTAATTTTTTAATATTGATGGGGGAAGCCAAAGTGAACAGGATTGTCACTATGTAAGAAATTAAACATTTTTGTGCTTATATGGGAGGGAAAATGAACAGTATTTTCCAACCTTTTTATGCCGCCTCAGTATCCGAGTGGCACGAGGCGCTGACCTCTTCCCATTCATCTGAAATGGGTCCAGGTTCGAATCAATGGTGGGGCATGGACGGTGAGCTTGCCCTACACCATTGGCTCTCCCCTCCGTGGAACTAATGATCCCCCAAATTAGGGATGATGATGATCATATGTAGAGGATTTTTGGGAAGGGAGTGTCTGACCCCAGGTCTTAAACAACCCTTAGAAATAGGAAGCTAGGAGATTTGGGCTCGAGTGCCCGATAGGAAAGTGACACGGAAGCGAAGTAGAAAGGGGGAGGAAAACTCCCTTATCTATTACCGGGGAGCTAGTACCCGGGGTCCGACTGCTTAACGTGTCCATCCGACGGATATTTAGTGGATCGAGCGTTCGTACCTGCCTGGGATCGAACCTGAGGTCCTTTCCGTGGTAGCCACGAACGTTGCCCACTAGGCCACCCGCGGCCCCCCAAATTAGGGATACTGGCGGCCGTTAATAAATAGCCGAATGAGTTGCTCACGGTAGCCGTTAAGCTCACAAACAAAAAAACTTTTTTATTCGGTACATCAGATCTTTATTAACATTTGCTAATGAAAGATAGACATTTCACTTTTAGCCCCTGAAGGTGCTGCACCTGCCATTGTGGCATCCCAAACATGGTACATGTTCACATCAGAAATATACAGAAGAGAGGTCACAAGTTGTTCAGTATATAGTTCCAGAACGCTTCATCAAGTGACTTTTATTGTTGTTTTTTTCGTTTCTTTTATCTTATTTTTTATCTAGATTCAACTGCCGATATTTAATTTTAAAGAGCTAAAAATTTACCTGGGTTCAATAAATATAGTAAAGTTTATCACTGGTTCCTCTGACTTAGAAAGGAAAGGCGGGACATTCGTGTTTGAAATGCCTCACTAACAAGTGCGGTATTGCCTTTTACCTTAAAAAATATTAAAACCACACTGAAAATTCCTCTTCCATTTAAGTATTCTGAAATGTTCCTACAACAATACATTTCGTTAGCAAATCAAACATGAAGTGTTGCGAAAAGCTTTTCGATCTCGTCTAATCTGCTTTAAATTTCGGACACAGATCGTCAGTTCTGGACATGCTGTTGACCTGCCCGCCATTAGCTCATAGTATGTCAGCGAGCGTCATGATGATGACGCGTTAACTCAATTTTGAGGCGTGCGATGAATTTCTAAGCCATCAGTCGATCCAGTGAGTTACACAAGAAATGAACTGCAGTAAATTCTTTGGATGATAGTCACACTGGGCGAAAGATTCCATTTCACAGTCTCGTTAATTACTAAACAACTTTTTTTCGTGCGTGAAGATCACTTTTAGCATGAGTTTGAGGTGAAATACAACAGTCAGCTCATTGTCTTCGGCGCTTAATGTAAGTGGGAAAGAACCTACTTTGCATGACGCTCAGAGTTTGTTCTATAAAGAGCTCATTAAGTTGGTGGCCTTTTAGTGGAAGAAAGTAATTGTCTCTGGGGTTCTGCTTCAAAATAACAATTCATCTACCTGTATTGCTTGGCGAAGTTTCCAAATGAAAAAATCAAGTTGAGTTTCTTAGTTTCCTCAGTACCTTTTTGTCAGCTTCGGCGGTTTTTTATCTGGCAGGTTGAGCTTGCGATAGAGCATTTTTTTTTGCGAATCAATGATGTCATATTTTTTTAGAGAGACATGTTTTTTCATAGTCGTTTAACACACCAGTAGCATTTTCCACTCGGTAAGGTATCAACAGCATTTTTAAGGTGCTGCTGAAAAGTAATTAAAGAAAGTTTATGCAACAACTTTTTTACCCGTCAGATAATGTCAGAGTGTACTTTATCGGGCAAATTGCCTTATTGGCGGCAGTTTCATTCGAGTCGAGTTACTTCCCAGACTGTATTAAGGATGTCAGAAATTGTAGACTACAAGCATTGTGAGGAAAATAAGTTTATGAAAAGCAACGTTTGTTCAAAATTATTTTATTTATTTATTTATTTTGTCGACCAAGGTTTCGCTGCTCTTCTGCCCAGCATCTTTAGGTCGAATGGCGCGTAAATATTCAAATTGCATGTCACATCAACAACGGTGTTGATGATCACTTTTGTCAGATGTTTCCTCGAATTTGATAGAAATGGTGTGGATGCCATGTCACTGGCAAGCTGCAAAGCATTTAGAAAGCTTCCAAAATGTCAACTTTCTGGTTGAATCCCGTTTCTCGATAAGCTTAGCTTCCTCAAATATAAATGTGTGATTATTTTCATGATGTTTAGCTACCGACGATTTCTTCAGTTGAAAGTTCCGTATGTAAGTCTTGTGCTCCTTCAATCGATAACGAAGTGATCTACGGGTTTGCCCTACATATGAAAAACTACATTGACATGGGATTTCCTATATTACCCCCGAATTCATATCTTCAGCATATCATCATCATCATCATTGTCAACCATTATCAATCCACTGCTGGACGAAGGTCTCCCCAAGTTTCCTCCACAACGGTCTGTCTTGTGCCAGTCTCCTCCATGTCACCCCTGCATACTTTCGAATTTCATCCACCCATCTCCCATGTGGTCTTCTTCTGGGTCTTTTCCTGTCCCTTGGAATCCAATCTAAAATTTCGGCTGTCCATCGATGATCTGTCCTTCTGGCAGTATGTCCAGCCCATTGCCATTTCAGGGATTTAACTCTGATCATGATGTCTTCCACTCTTGTCATTTTTCGGATCCACGAGTTCCTCTTCTTATCTCTCCTGGTTACACCAAGTATGCACCTCTCCATGCTACTTTGAGTTGTCTGCAGCCTTTGTATGTCTCTTTTAGTTAAGGTCCACGTCTCTGCACCATACGTAAGCACTGGAAGGATGCATTGATCAAACACTTTTCTTTTAAGACATAATGGCATATTGCTCTTGAAAATTATGCTGTTTCTTCCAAAAGCTCTCCAGGCAAGTTTTGTACGCCGATTAATTTCTTCATCAATGTGACCCTCACTTGATATCTGCTGTCCAAGATAAACGTACGTGTCTGTTATCTCCAGCTTTTCTCCATCAATCGATAAATCTTCATTTCTTGTAAAAGCATTGAACATCACTTTTGTCTTCTGAAAGTTCATTTTTAATCCCACTTCTTTACTCTTGTCAGCAAGTTCCTGGATCATACTCTGCAGCTCTGATGGGGTAGTTGCAAAAATGACTATGTCATCAGCAAAACGAAGGTGGGTTAGATAATCTCCATTAATCTTTATCCCCTTGTTTTCCCAGCTCAGCGACTGAAAAACACCCTCCAATGTGGCATTAAAGAGCTTCGGAGATATGGTGTCACCTTGTCTTACTCCCTTTCCAATTTTTACGTGTGTTGTATTTTCAAACAGCCGAATCTTTGCACTTGCATTTTCATAGATGTTATTAATAATATTAATGTATGCATCTTCAATACCGCAGGTTTTCAGAGCCATTGTAACTGCTGATGGTTTAACCGAATCAAAGGCTTTTTCATAATCGATAAAAGCCATGCACAATGGAAGTTCATATTCCCTCGCTCTTTCAATTAGTTCTCTCAGCACGTGGATATGATCGATTGTGCTGTAGCCACTCCTGAATCCAGCTTGTTCTCTCGGTTGAGCCATGTCCAGTGTTACCTTCAAGCGGTGTGAAAGAACTTTAGTGAAGATTTTATAAACTACTGATAGGAGGCTGATAGGTCTGTAGTTTCCGAGATCCTCAATGTCACCTTTCTTATGTAGCAGGATCATTGTAGCGGTGTTCCAATCCTCAGGAATCTTTCCTTCATTAAGGCATCGAGTGAAAATTTGGGCGAGTACTGTTTCAATTTCTCCACTTGCTTCTTGTATGATGTCTACAGTAATTCCATCTTCTCCTGGAGCTTTTCCCCGCTTCATGTTCTTGATTGCATGTGCAACTTCTGCTGGAAGGACTGGAGGAACTCTGGTACTGGTATCTTTCATGATGTCTGGAGTGCATGTATCATCCCTTTCATATAATTTGGAGTAAAAATCTTTCACTCTTGTCAAAATTTCGCCTCTATTTCTTGTTACAGAACCATCTTCTTTTCTCAGTGCCATAATCTGTTTTCTTCCCTTACTGAGATGTCCCTTTGCTATCTTTAGGCTTTGGTTGTTTTCAATTGCTTTCCTCACTAGTTCACAGTTGAATTTTTCTTACGTCTTCAGTGATACTATTTTTTACTGTCTTGCATAGCTCTATATATTACACTTTGGAAGTCACATCTTCTTTAGTTGTCCTCATCTCTCTTCTTTTTTGCATCAACATTTTCGTTTTTCCTGATAATTTATTTACATGCAACTTGTTCTTAGACCCAGCTAATTTTGTTGCTGTTTCCATAAGAGCTTTGGTTACTTTTCTGTTAACTTCAGAGATGTCCACTTCTTCGGATGTTAGGCCTTCTAAAGCAGAGAACCTGTTCTTCAGTTCCAACTTGAAGGTATTATGGTGTTTTTTAAGGTTGGTTGTGTCAATAGATTTTGTTTGTCTTATGAGCTTGCCACGTTCAAGTTTAGTGTTGAGGTGCATCTTACATCTCACCAATCTATGGTCACTACCTGTGTTGAACTTGTTTAGCACACTGCAGTCTTCTATGACGAATTTTTTGTTACACATAATAAAATCAATTTCACTTGTCGTCCCATTTGGATGTCTCCATGTCCATTTCCTGTGTGGCTTTTTCTTGAAAAAGGAGTTCAAGATGAAAAACCCTTCTGCCTCTGCAAACTCAACGAGAGTATTTCCACGCTGGTTTCTGTTGCCGTGACCGAATTTACCTACTGAAGTTTCATTCTGTTGCCGTTGCCCTATTTTTGCATTGAAATCTCCCATAATTATCTTCAAGTGCTGCTTACCTTTATTATTTAGATCACGAATTTCCTCATAAAATTCTTCAATTTCTTCTTCACATGACTTGTGGTGGGTGCATAAGTTTGAATAATCTGAGCCTGGTATCTTTTCGAGAGTTGGATAACAAGTCGTGCAGCTCTGTCAGAGGAACTTTCAACTTCTACAACTTTATCCTTCAGTTTCTTGTTTATTATAAATCCAACACCACTAGTTCTGCCAGTATCTGTCCCACGATAGTAGAAGAGATGTCCACTTTTCAGTTCGATGAGATCTTCTCCTTTTCTCCTTACCTCACTTAGCCCCACGATGTCCCACTTGATCCTTTGTAGTTCCTCTTCCAATTCAAGAAGCCTTGAATCAGAAGATAGGGAGCGTCCATTGTACGTAGCCAAGGTCAGCATCAGATGGCAGCCTAGTCCGGTCCTCCGGGGATTCTTAGCACCCTCTGCCTTCATGTCGCACTGGCCGCTGCCTTGGCTAGGTACATTCCAGCTGCCGGAGACTGAGGGCCAAGATTTAAGTTGTGGAATCATTTTGGAGGGGTTTGGCCATAACTCACCACGCTGGCCAAGCGGGTTGGTGAGTGTGGGATAGAATTTCCTCTAATCCCGATGGTATAGTTATACCGCTATTGGCGGTCGTCAGAGCCCCTTTAGTGGGAACAGGATGCACCACGAGAAGGCGGGGTTGATATTTGTCAAGGAGAGGCTGTGATGTTACGCATCACCTGACCTTACATCCCTCTTCAGCATATATATATATATATATATATATATATGCTGAAGATATATTGTATTTATATCTTAATACAAAGAAGTTCATTATATTTACGGGTTTAAAATCTCCTTGAAGTTAAAATTTTTGAAAATTTTACGGCAAAGTAAAGAGAAAATGGAACTACGGGGAAAATTCTATCATAATATGCTAACGTGAAGACAGGTTTCAGTTTCCGAAAAAAATAATTGAGGGCCTTGTACATAATGAAAGGGCCGTACCCTCTGCGTGTTGCTATAATTTCAAGAAAATAGTTTGCTGCTGTGCCGATGTTACTCACTATTGTAGAGGACGGGATGGAATGTTTGACGTATGTATTTTGAGGAGAGCACGGAAACCCGTAAAGCAGGAGTATGAATAATTTCTTTTTATTGTTGTTATTTTTTTCTTTGGTTCAGAGTTTCAAAACTTTTAATCAATTTCTGGATTAGTCCTTCTGAAATGAATATTTTAAATTCGTCTTCATAACAAAAGCTGCTAAGGATGTCTAGATTGATTCGAAACAGATAAAAATCTGCGATTTGCTATATTTAAAGTTTTAAAAAATAACTTCGGAAACACATTTGCTGCATTTGCTTCTGAAAGGAAATAGCTTATCAAGAGCACGTGAGTACCCGTGGCTTTGAAAATTTAGCAGCTGTTTAACTTCTGTAGAAGACAGAGAATATTCTGCAATTTAGTATCAGTGCTGTATCAAAAAGTTTTCACCAAAAATTGATTAAAAAACCCAACTACACTGTATATTTAATATTGCTTTACTGTAATGGTTTACGGAACTGCTGTAACGCACTTTTAAGGTTAGAGAGAAACGAAATTGTTATGGTCGACATTCTGACAGTTCAACAAAATTCAGAAAACTGCCGAATTCTCTTGAACCTGCAGCACGTCTGTCGAATTTCTGACTTGCTTGGCATTACGGCATAACTACTGGAGTGGGTGTATCAAAAACTCAAGGGAACTGTTTTGAAAGTGACATGAGGACTACTTGGTAAGCTGATTGAAAGTTGGGTTTTCAATGCATTATCACTACTTCTGGTAGTATACCTTCTAAATTTTATCGTTTTTCTCCTTTAAGTGTTATCTCCTCATACAGCATTCAACACGTTCGGGGTCTGGCAGACTACCGATTCTCGTGGAATGAATAATTTTCAAATTCAATTTATGCAAGTGCACTTCACTTCGAAATAACAGCAGGAGCTCGCAACATACGCACTCGGCGAAATGACTTTATAAGAAAAACAAATTATTGAAATATAAGGGAGACAAAGCGAAACACCAAAGCTTTCCACTTTAGTATTAGAAATGATGTTCTTCTGTTTCTCCAAATCTTCGAAATTATTTTAATAGGTAAAAAAATTATTTTGTTCGCCTTATACCGCAGTGGAACAATATTTGGGCGGAGAATTAATGTGTTCTTAATTTTTAAAATGTAATTCTTAGTCGTAAGATAAAAATTTCAGGTGAAGACGAGTTTTTGCGCTTACTAATTTCGAGTTAGTTAACATGTTTTCATTACTATCAACATGTTTCATTCGGTGTTTGACCTGGTCGGTTGTATTTTTTCCTTGGTTAATGACCACCATGAGCAACTCAATGGGCCATGAGCTTGCTACATTTGTACCCATTCCTTATTTGGTGCCACTGGCTCCAGGAAAGGTAAAAAGCCATTACCGCAAGACAAGCACTCCACCGAATCCAGATTTATCTCGGAAAAATGATGAGAGTCGAAAGTATAGGCAGTAGATGCAACACGCTGAGATATTTCGGGATGTAGACCAATCATCAACTTATCTACACCGAAAACAAAGCCATCTAGTGAAAAAAACTATTGGGCCTACAAAATATTTCAAGGCAAGTTAAATAGACTATACACAGGACATCCCAGCTCACGGTATTAAGTAAATGAATTGTTAATTTCTCATTATATCCAGAGATGGTATGTGATGAATCGTGGTCCAGGTGCAAAAAAATTGATGAGGCCCTTACCCCACGAATTTCTTTTTTAACCATGGTTCATATTGAAAAACTTTACACCTACAATCGTAAGTTGCATATTTATTCTGCTTATCAGCTAATTGAATAGGCTGATAAGAGAAAGGGATCCATTGAATAGGCTAATAAGGATCTATTTCTTTATTACGTAATCAAAACCACACTTATTTTATTAAATTACACAATTGATATTACGGGCCGAAACCCTCAATACAACACTCTCTTACTAAAGTATTTATTGGTTGCTCATCACTTATCACATAAAACATTTGGAGTCATTCAAATGACGGAGTAAAAATAATTGAGAATAAGTTGTCCGACGGCCATTCATGAGTTATGCGTGTTTCGACTTCATTGACATTCCACAGTGAGCGAATTGTAGTTGTTTGCACAAAAAGTCAGGAGAGATACTTCTTCAAAATTAGAAATAGATAAATTCGACTGTTTATTGGTGCAGAAAAATATGAAAGAAAAACTGACAGTCGATTTCAGTGTTTTTTTAAGTGATTTTTTTTCGTTAAATTCACATAAATAATTTTCTTTCTTTATTCTGGATCCATTTCTTTATTACGGAATCAAAACCGCACTTATTCTATTTTTCATTTTCTATGCTTAATATCGCTGAAGATGACAAATGATCTTGCGTCATGGTTGATCTTAAACATGTTTTAATATTTGTTTTGCTCGCTCAATGATTTTTCGAACTTGTGAAATTTATTGGTATAGTCAAAAACAGTCGTAAAGTGATCATTGGAAAATATCGCTGTGATTTCAATCGACTATAGCTTTGTAGGACCTTGAAGTTTTTGTTGACCGCCAGAATATTTTTTATAATTTGTAACTCATCCAAAAGATCACCTGATACATCGGCAATGAATAATTTAATGAATTCTTTAGCTGATTTTGATGTAGCTTCAATAGCAGCACAGCTCATTTGGGTAGGAAATGCATATCTACTGTGTACTGGTTTAAGGAACTGAAATATGTTATTTAACATAGCAAGTATGGTATTTATAGATCAGAATTCAGAATGGTAGTCCAGCAAAAATGCCCTCGTTATGTTTAGTTTAAGTTTAAATACTCATTCGTAATAACCGAATTTTTACAGTTTTTGTCAACCCAGCCGTTTACTCGCGTACTTCTTTTTTTAGTAAACAATTTTACCGTAGATAGCTTACATAATATTTTGAAAGAATTTTGAGGCCTCCTCAACACCGAGGCCCCGATGCATTGCATCCTCTGCACCGTATTTTCCACCGTCCCTGATTATATCTTGCATTCATTATTTCAGGTGACACACCGCACCTGCTGCTCTGTTGATGGTGCTAACTTGATTACGAAATTAGTTTTTCTTGCTGACCATAGTGTAAGTTCTTGCGTTTTTCTCGCTTTTCTCAATTTCAACGTTCCTTTGAGGGGACATCGAAAAGAGCCATATTGTTCGATCTCTCTGTGTGTGTGTGTGTCTAAGAAAAGAACCTTACAGTTTTCAGGCGTTCTCCGGCTTTTGTACAGTTGCTGTAGCTTTGCGAGCTCAATATGAATATGGTTCATGAATTTCAAATTTTTAGAGTCCTTTTCACTAACTTCTGAAGGCAATTCTCATCAGTTGGACTGAGACATTTGGTACTTGTATATACGTTGATGGAAGTAATTATTTAACCAACATTAACCGCAAAAAAAAAAAGAAATTGTTCGAAATTATTTTCCCATTTGTTGCCTTTACTACATGGTCAGAAGGAGATAAGAGAGTTCATAGTGGTCATCGTGTGGTTGCTGCTATAATACTTCGCTATTGCGAGCGAAGGCACGGGGTTCTATTTCATGATTTGAGCAACCAGGGCGATCGAAAATGTTTCGTCATGTTGAAGTTTCGGCTTGTTTTAGTTTGAAATCTATCATGAAGTTTGTAAATGTGCTTCAATTCAGTACTTTTCAAGTTATGGGTCGCAGCCTCTGTGGTACGCTCACGAAAACTCGACTAAAATATAATCCAAATTCTTATACTGAAATCAAATGCAAAGATTTTCACTGTCACTCCCGCCCTTTGGATTTATTAGCTATAATTTTAATAGCTTGTGTCGCTAAGCCCCACCAGATGGAGACGTCTCAGTTGCTGAGGCCATCTCTACGGATTTGCGAAGTAAGATGCTGACAGATAAACACAAACAGCGCCGTAGATTGTTAGCCACTGTAGCGTAAGGCGAACGCTCTCGGTTAGTTATCGCGAGATTGGGGTTACGATCCCGGCGGTATCCGGATAACAATTTTTCGGTTGCCGTGTGTTAATTAAAGAAAACGTGGAATGAGCGATGACGGTCTATTCACATTGTCTCCATGTATTTGGAAGATCTTCACTATCAAATGCAATGGCAGGGAACTTCCGAACTTTCGGATAAGGCGACGTCAATAATGCCCTTCAATTGCGAAAACTGCACGAGTCAGATGAGCCCCACTGCAACACCATATCTTTGCAAAAATGCATTTTTATCACTATCTCTAATAAAAAAAATAGCCAGCCTTGCTTGTTTTTGAACATAAGCTTTGAAGGCAGAACTAGAAACTATTTCAAAGTTGCACTTGATACTGATTAACAGGGCAAAAGTATGCAACCACATAAATCTCAAAGTTTAAGCAGATGTATTTGGAAGCTGAAATCAATAGGGAGTTCCTTTCTATTCCTTTTTTAAATTTTTTGCACTTTCGGCGAGTAAAAAAATTCTCTTATCGGTATTTAGCAAAAACGTATGTACACTGCGATGCCAGTTTATTAGGTACACCTGCCCCCTTTACATACGTGGCTCACTCCAACACATGAGTGTCGTGTACCGTGTAAATTTGGTAAAATAGCTAGCTAGACGTGCATCAGTTAGCGTTCGATTAGGGCTCGGAATGGGCAAAACGATGGCATGAAAGACTTTGAACGTGGTATGATAGTTGGCGCCCGGCGTGCCGTTTCGAACTTCTCCCAAACGGATTTTTATGTAGAACCGTAGCATGGGTTTATCGTGAATGGTGCGACTTTCAAAAACTTTCATCAAATGGCGATCCTGTGGAACGAAAACAGCTAATGGATTAGAGAGGTCAAAGAAGACTGGCAGACATCGTGCAAGCGAACAGACTGCCACAACCTGGAAAATCACTGTAGAATTCAACATTGATGTACCGAACATCATCTCTGAACGTACCACGTACTGGTCCATGTCGCAAATGGGCTACAGCAGCCAACAGTGGTGTCGACTGTCGATTTTGTCAGTGCAGAACGTGGATCGTTTCCTTCTGCATCATGCTTATGGCAGGATCCGAATTTAGCGCAAGCAATATAAGGCCATGGAGCCGTCCTGTCAGGTGTGAACAGTATAAGTTGGTGTCGGAGATGTGCTGGTTTGACGAATATTCTCCTGTACGCCCTTGGCCCGTTGATACCCATCGAAGAATATCTGAACGCTACAGAGTGTCCGAACACTGTTGCCGACAAAATGCAGCTCTTCATGGCTGCAGTTTATCTTCAAGCGGACTGACTCGTTCAGCAGGATAATGTATTTACTCACAGGCCTCATTCCGCAAACGAATGGTTTCAGGTACATGACAGATTTTTCTCTGTTTCAGTGACATGAACAATCCTTGGATTAATCCCCTGAAATCTCTGAAATGAAGCTGTTCGCTAAGAGTCTGTGCCGCTGTACAATTTGCAGCAACTGCGCAACTCAATCATTTCCTCATGGTAAAATATTCGGGCTCTACATTTTTTGCGTCCGATAGGTTCTATGCCCCCGATGAATTCGGGCTGTTTTGCAGGCCAACCTGAATGTATTTAATAAACTGGCATCTCAGTTTATGTGTGACTACACAACAAATAATAAGGTGTTTATAATAACTCCTACTTAGTTCTGTTATTGGGACGGGGAAGCCTTGAAAACTTTATCAGTTTCAGAAAGCCGCCGGACCAAAGTGTTGTTTTGTTCTAATGAATCAGCGCGAGCTGTTGGGAAATAATATTTTTCACTCCCTTAACTGAACATAAGGTCCTTTTTTGCTTCGAGGTTTAATCACTCACAATTCCCTAATTTAGTGCTACGGGTTCTAGAGAAAGAGTGGAACTAGCGCCATAGGACAAAACAAATCTAACAAGTTCCAGTCCTGGACCTAACTCGAACGATTAACAAAAAGTTCGTGTGTTCTACCACTCGGCCGCTGCGTCCCAAAGATATTCTCGGAGATTTAAATGCGACAATTTCCAGTCATGCTGAAAACAGTTTTTTACGTGTGCAAGAATGGCCGCCATGTTCTTCCAGCCATGCCTGCACATGTAAGAAACAGTGTCAGAGTGCTCTGTCATGTGGAACCTACCATTGCAAAACATGATATACTAAAGCGAGTGACAATGATCAGCAGTCATGTCGCAAAGGTCCTCACAGATACCCTTAGTAATGGGATCAGCAATACGTTCACGCTGCGCTTGTCGATACGCTGTACTTAACTCCTCTCTCACCTCATGACGTCACTGACCGTTTCTGCCCAGAGTGTTGAAGTGTTACTCTGCCGTTTTCTTTTATTCCAAGAACCCGATGAACACGTTCACAAACATGTTGCGCGTATGCAACCAGAAGTGCTATGTGTGGAATGTACGTATTTACATGCCAAAACTCTTTCCACTGGCAGTCATCTCTGTTTGAAATTCCATTAATTTACATTTCTTCCCGATATTTCTTCCAAGGAACTTGCCACTCTGCTAGAACTTAAACTAATTAAGTAGTTTTATTTTCCTCGCAGAAGAGATTCTGGTTGGCGAGGGGTTAATAATTATTTGCTGACTCAAGGTATGGCGAAGATACCTAGACTTTGAAATTTCAGATTGGCAGAGTTGAGTCTGATGGCACCAAATCCCTGTTAGTCTATCATTAGACTGTTTCTAGGCCCGTCATAATCAATGTTTTTAGCCGTATATAAGTAGGGTCGATGCACATTTGAGAAACCATTAGATGTGTTTTCCCAAAGGTAGTTTGAAGACAAATATACATTACTATATTGATTATATTTATTACCAGCTAACTAACATCCATCAAAACTGAAGGACTAGAAATTAGAATTAGAAAGTAAGAGTAATGAGAATTTTATTTATATTCAGGACCACATTAAAGCTCAACTACTAAACACACTTGGTTCACCTCTTGGAACCCGTTTTAAAGTTCACTTGACACTAAAAGTGGAATTAATTCTCGCCATTTTGTTTATGTGTTCTATCTACTGTAATTTATACAGTAGATAGAACACATAAACAAAATGGCGAGAATAACGTGAACACTGAAAAGGAAAAATACAGCACACCAGAACAGCTGCAAAACTTTGAGCAGTAGAAAGGTTGTAGTTAAATCTCCTTCAAGAAAAGAAAACATAGCTGACTTGAGTTGCATAACTTATGTACGTAAAAATCTTGCAAATTATTATTTGACATGTATTTCTTAATTATGAGAATAAACTGGATTCAGGAGTGGCTATAGATCACATCCATGTACTGTCAGAAGTAACTGAATGAGCGAATGGATAGGAATTCCCAGTATGTACGGCTGTTATTGATTATGAAAAGTTTCCCAAAAAACCAACCGTCTTTGAAATCCTGCGGTATTGTAGATACATAAGTTAATATTATTAATAACATCTCTGAAAATGCAAGTGTGAAGGTTCGACTGTTCGATGACACAGCACGTATAAAATTTAGAAAGGGAGTGAGACAAGGACTTGATATCTCCCAATACCTTCAATGCCACATTGCAAAATGTCTTTTAATCACTGAACTGTGAACACATGGAGATAAAGATCAATAAAGATAGTTTAACTCATCGTCATTTTGCTAAAGACGTAGTGATTTTTGCAGGTGTTTGCTCAAAGCTGCAGTGTGTGATCCAGGAGCTTGCTGGCAAGATTAAAGAAGTGAGATTAACAAAACTGATGTACAATGTTTTTGCAAGACATGAAGAATTAGTGGTTAGATGGGCAAATTTAGAAGTAACTGATACCTACAGTTTCCTTGGACAACAGATATCATACAAGAGCCAAATTAAAGAAATTAATAAGCGTACAAAACTTAGGTACAGTGCATTTGGAAGAAACAGTACAATTTTCAAGTGAGTTTACTATCATGTCTTAAATCTTAAAAGAAAAGTGTTTAATCAATGCACTCTTCCAGTTCTTTTTTATGAATCAGAGTCGTGGACCTTAACTAAAAAGACATACAGGGCCTACAAACAACTCCAAGAGGCATGGAGTGATGCATTGCTTGACGTAACGACTAGCTGACGACCATTATCCTGTACCGTCCAAATGCGGACTCCACAGGGTTAGGAGAACTCTCTCGATAGATTTTTGGTGACGGCGTTGCGAGTAATCCTGCCCGGATCCGACAATCCTCCATCCGGACAGGATCGGTCTGTGGACCTGCAGTGCGCTGCTACCCCCGTTGCCGGCACTTCCCACCTCTCCTTTATGACCCGGGTGTGCGTGCCATTTGGGCAGGGGCTAGAGATTTTTCCTCTCTGCCCCTGACTGGGAGAACAATTGCTGGCGCGAACTGTTTGGGGCATCTGCCCTTTATTTAAACAAACATGACGTAGCCAAACAAGATAGGAAAAGGAATTCATGGATCAGGAAAATGACTAGAGGTGATGACATCATGATCAAAGCACAGTCCTTAAGTGGCAATGGGCTGGACATATTGCTAGACCTCACCAACCTTGGACAACTAAAATACTAGACAGACTGTAGGGGAGAGGAAAAAACAGAGAAGACCATGTGACGTGCCTGCGCCGCAGGACGCACATGAGATAAAAGCAGATAGCAATGAGAGCACATGTGAGAGCGACTTACTCCGGAGTGAGGGGACCCGGATTCGATGTCCGGCGTGGACAAGACTGTGTTTTCACAACCACGTGGGAAATGGGTGTGAATGAAATTCGAAAGCATGCTGGAGTGACATGGAAGAGAATTGCTGAAAACAGAAAAATTGTGAAAGAGACTTGAGAAGACCTTCATCCAGTAGTAGATTGTGAATGGTTGATGGTGATGGGGATCTCCTGAGGCATGAATGATTTCATAATACTAATGTTTCATTCGCAACATGTAAAGTCTCATTTTGATCATTACTCGTGCAACTAAGCGTAGTTTGTTCCTTTGTGGCTGCATAGCTTTTTTCACGTAAATATATTTCTATCCGTTAACGTAATATAAAAATGTCAGTGAAACATCACTTTTCTTCTATGCTTTGGGTGCCAGAAACATTATGTACCTTTTCCATCGTTTGTTTGTAGCGTTTATAACCTTTTTTTTCGTCCACAGTGGGATTCGAACACAGCAGCCGTTCGCCCAATTGAATTAAACAGGTGGGCTTGAACCGAATTCGTCTCTCTTAATTGTTATCCGTGAAATCTCCTGAGCTTATCGCTGCTGCATTGTTTTTTTAACTCATGGGTCACATTACCTCCCCCCCCCTCCCGAGAAAGGCGGGAGCACGAAATCGCTCGGCAGGTTTTGGCTCAACCGACAGCACTCAACGACCATTTCATTGCAGAAGTGCTTTCTGTTATTTACGTACGTTGTACCGAAGAACAATCGCACATATTTTTTCCAATCCTCACGGCCGAGAAATCTTTTTTTCGTCCGAGCCCCAACACCACCTTTCATTTTCCCGACAGTGGGATTCGAACTCACATCTTCCGAATCGGGAACGGCTGTTCTCCCAATTGAACTACACCGGCAGCATTATCACTGCTTCATTGTCCATTTGACTCGTATGAGACATGTTCCAGTACACAAATGAGCAAATAAATAATTTTATAAACAACAATGTTAGTTGAAAACGACATTTTTTTTACACACAAAATGCATCCGTAAGCTAAGAAACTTACAGAACAATAAGGCGCTTTCAGATAGCTACTGTTATGTCTTCATTAGGAACAGATCTTGTAATACGTTCAACTAACGAAAACTCAGTTTGAAAAAAGGAAACGGTAAAAATGCCGCCCGGCGGGGCAGTGGTCTAAGCGATGGCCTCTGATCATTCGTCCGAAAGGGGTCCGGGTTCGAATCCCGGTGAGGAATAGATATTGTGTTTGTCCTACGGCATTGGCTCTCTTCCTTCCCTGGAGCCAGTGACCCTAAATTAGGAACGGGCGACTGCTTATAGCCCATTGAGTTGCTCACGGTGGTCGTTAAACCTCCAATCAAAAACAAGAACAAAAAAAATACAAAAAAAAAAAAAAAAAAAAAAAAAAAAAACCCGGTGAAAATAAATTGGACAGGTTTCTAAAAGTTAAGAATGTTTGCAGCAGGGCCTAAATCTCAGTTTAAAATTGGATTTTGGTTCTTGAAGATTTAGACTCTTATGTTGAGATGAAGAAGGCATTAAAATTAATTTCGCTCCTTCCCATTTAATATGGCTTCGGTCAGTTGAAAGTTCCGCAAGAGCAGATTTTGTGGTGTTTTGATCTCTTACTGCACGTTTGTGTTTCTAGCGGACGGGGAGGGGCTTCTGCGTGTTTGGCCCACATAGAATTTGTTACATACACAAGGTATAGTGTGAATTTCAACCTTGTAGTAATCTGTAATCGTCATTTTGAGTGATGGAAGAAAATCTTGTAATTTGAGAGAATTTTTATACATAATTTTTAATTTTGTAAACTTGGACAAAACATTGACATCTCTTGTAGAAATTAATACTTGAAATTGGCAAACAGAGTGATCCTTTTATCGAACTTAGCTAATGTAGTGGGACCACTCACTTCAGCAGAAGCCGGAAATTCCTTTCACCTCTGCCTATTATTTTTGAATGAAATTCTTCGTCCATGACAGTTCTTTTTCAGTAATGCTATTTCATTTAGAAGGTCTTCATCATTGGTGCATATGTTAGCCGCTTTGAAGGCGTAACTGTAAAATGCAGCAACCGTGTACTTCACCATGGTAAGCATAATCCGCGGTGAGATGGTATTACAACAGAAAAAGGTTTTCGGTACACCCTAGTTCTGAGGTTGCCAGATTATGTGTCAAGTATTTCAACATCAAGACAAGGTAAGGAAGATTTCTTCTCCAGTTCTATAGGTTCCGGCACTTTTATTGTATAGCATGAAACATTTAATTCAGAGTTATATTATATACTCCAAACTTCTTTCTATATATTAGAATGCCAAATGAGACGTATGGTCTTAATAATCGATAATCACATAGTTTGACATAAACAAATATGTTTGTCATTATCATTTAACTATATACGAGTAATATGATATACACACAAGCTAAATTTATTATGCTGGAGTAATATGATAATATGAAACTACAGTTGAAACATCCTATGTATTTTAGAATCTCTTTATTTCCTCCGCAAAAGAATCTTTCCCCTCTGTCGTCTGAAGGTTAGTCCAGAGTGGTCCTGAATAGCAACCTGACCCCACAAAAAAACTGGCGCTCTGATATATCTCTCTCAGCAACTAAGCTTGAGTGAGATGAAAGCATCGGCTTGCACTCCACCACTTTAGAGAGTTCAATATCCCACAGGCATCGACGAATGTGTTGCATTTGTGCGGCGGAGTAACGATCTGCTAATGATTTTTTAAATAAAGTTTGAGTTCTCTTTCAAGATCTTCCGCTCTGAAAATCGTTTGATTCGAAGATGGTAAAGAAATCATCTTTTGCTCAACGTATGTTTCTCAGAGAAACGCAAATGGGACTTTATACTTTACGCATGTACTTACTACATCTTGTGTGTTCTCGGTTAGAGTCCCGAGTTAGCCTACATGTGTTCCGTGTTCGAATCCGAAGTTAGCCTACTATACCACTGGTTCTCTCCGTTCCCTGAAGCCAGATTCTCACGGGAGTAATTAAACCCCGAAACAACAACAAAATAAAAAGAAATAAGTAAAAAGAGAAGCTGTTTCCTGAAAAAAATTACTGTTGGATAGAAAAGTAGAGGGAATTTTTAGTTGAAGCATCACGTTCAATTCGAAATATCTCAGCAAATTAACATATGAAATGTAGCATCTTTCTCGTTAAAAGAAAACATGAAAGAAAGTGGAAAGTGACCCTTTGTTCTCATTTACAGTGCAAATAAAAGGTTTCACTTTTGAAGGTAGCAAATCCAAAAGATATATATTGACTTAGTAGAAATCCGTCAAATTCGGCCGCCGCCTTCCCAATGGCAATAAGGCGATGCACTAACTTAATAGGATGTGCATTTCTCGTAACGTGGCTTTGTGCGAATTTTAATCCGGAAAGAAATTACTCAGTTTCTTCTTCAAAGATCCCTTGACGACGAAGTACTGGCTTCGGAAGAAATTAGTTTACTTTGCTCTAATTGACGTCGAGGGCCATATCCCTTGTCACTGGTTTAAAGAAATTGGATGTTTAATCGCTCTGGTTGACTGTCGCTTCCTATTCTGTGTTTGACGCTGGAAGTAATTAAGGCAAACGAAGGTCTCTTCCTGACAACGGAAAACTCCTAATGCAAATTACTCAATTTAGATAGCATGCGGAGTAGAATTATGAAAATGAATTTTAGGCGTCAAAACAAGTGACCTGTTAGTGCAAATTAGGAAACTTCCTTTCTCAAAAGCTGGATAACAAAAGTATGCCTTAACCTTTTCTATTTAACGCATCAATTCTAGAAGAATAACCACAGTGTAAAAATATGAGCTTCTGCTTTTGTTACCAAATGTCATAAAACAGAGTGAATTATTGAAGAACAATTAATAATGTTAAGAATTAGGTTCTGTACTAGATCCTTGGCATGCGAAACAGTACAAGCGTTTAAAGAACCGTGAACAGTATAAAAACTATAACTTTTATCCGGTTTTGTTTTATTTTGGGGAGTTTCACAACCACCATGATAATTTAAGGGGATAAGGATCTTCCCGATCTTAATTTAGGGCTACCAATTTCAGGAAAGGGACAAAACAACTGCTATGAGGAAAATACGCCGCCTATACCTCATCCGGGGATTCGAACACGAACCACTCAACCGGCCGCACTGACTGCGAATACAACACGTTTTTGAAGAGCTACAAGAAGTATAAAGAAAAAGCACTGCACCAGTTTCCTAGTTTGCGAAGAGTATTAATTTTGAAGAGTGACCAGATAAAAGAATAGTACTAGAAGGAAGTATGACCTGCTCGATGTCTCTAATAGACAGGAAAAATTTATGCAACTCCGAGAACAGTATAAAGAATCAGGTTATGCATCTATTCCCATAGTTTGAGAAACACTACAGACATTTGAAGAACCAAGGTCTTGCATCCCTTTCCAAGTTTGTGGGATAGTGCGAATTTTTGAAGAAACATCAACCGTATACATATAATGGAGTCCAGTGCCTGGTTTTAAACTAGCGAAAACTATAACATATCTAAAAGAATAAAACCCTGCATTAAATCCCTTGCTTGTCAAGCACGAAGGACTTTGGAGAGCTGTCGTCAGATTCAAGAATTAAATCCTGTTTCTGGAATTCTGTTTGTGAAACAGTAAGAATTTTTTGAAGAATTTTGAGTAATGTAAACAAGTCCTACGTGCTGTCCGCCATTTATGGAGTAAGGCTGATTTTTGAGCATTGAAAAAGAAATAGTTCCTGCAGTAGGCTTTCCAGTCGTAAACTACACAAAGTGTTGCCACATAAGCACCGCAAAGAATTGAATTCTTCAATAGCAAACAACCTCTCAAAGTAGTCCCTAGTTTGTGGAACAGAAAAAATCTTGAAGAACGAAACGAATTACAAAAGAATCAAATCCTGCATGTAGCCCTTATTTCGTGAAACAACACGAATTTTGAAGAATTATGAGCAGTGTAAAAAATGAGGTGCTATATATAATATATGCTGTTCGATAGTTTGTGAAGTAGAACGAAACTTTTTCAAAAGCGTAGGCATTAAGTTCTGCAGCCAATCTCTGTCTTGGAAAGCAGTGCAAAGTTTTGAACAACTAAACGCAATGTAAAGAATTTGGTCATTCACCTGATCCTTAGTTCGTAGCAAGGCGAATACATGATGAACTGCGAGCGTAAAGAAGCGAACCCTGCACCTAGTTTGTAAAACTCTGAATTTTTGATGAACCAAGAGCAGTGTAAAGAGTTAAGCCCCCTTCCACTAATTTTTAAAAACAGAATGGATTTCTGAAGGACCGTGAGTAACTCTGTATTGAGTGCTATAATTTTCAAAACTGCAAATTATTTAAGAAATAGGTCATGAGCGTTCACCCAGTTTTGTGAAAGTGGTAATTTTTGAACAGTGAGCTGTTTGAGAAAATGTGGTATTGACTCTAATCAACGCACTGACGCGACATGCAAAATTCTTATAATGATTTTTCTGGAAAGTTTTGAAACACAATTTCTTAATGAAAATTAGTTTATTTCAATGAAAAAACTTTTAGATATATCGATTCGTCATAAATTTACTAGGTACGTTTTTTTTACTAAATATTGCCTTAATTTAAGCTTTCTCTTTATATAAATTCTTTGACCCTTAACGAATGTAGTTAATTTTTCTAAGATCTCGAACGTGACGCGAATGCTCTGCGTTAACATTTACTTTAGGTATGAAAGAAACAATCTTCACATACATGTACTCTTCTCTTGCCAATGAGATAAGCGTTGATCCACATTTTAAAGAATCTTAATCATTGGTAGATTTCAACAATTTTTACGTTAACACCTGAGAAGCAGGTGTCACCTCACAAAAATAAATTACGAAAAAAAAACTCCTCCAGGCTATACGACCTGCATCATACATGGCACAGTCTTGAATATACGCTCATGGTCCAGATCATATCAGAACCCTGTCTCCACGAGTGGATGCATCTTACACCCTGCAGTGCAGCGGTGACGTCACCGACCGGCGTGGAATGAACACTGAGATGCCAGTCTATTCGGTACGCTTACCAGTAGCGTGCTACCTCGCCCTTGGCCTTCAAAACAGCCCGAATTCTCAGGGACATGGGGCATATCAGATGATAGAAGCATCTTCTAGGAATGTTGTAGCAAATTGGAAGGCACACAGTCTCAGAGCAAACAGCCCGTTCCACCTCATCAAAAAGATGCTCGATGGATAAATCCTAGGATTGTATAGGTAGGCCATTGAAGCAAGGAAAGACCTTAGGCATGTTCGTGGATCCATTCAGTGAAGAATAAACCCTGTAAACGGTTGTGTTAATTTTCTGAACATGTCCATCAGCCTGAGGATAAACTGTTGCCATGAAGAGATGAATATAGTAGGCAACAACGTTTATATTCGTTGTGGCATTCAAATAACCTTCCATGAGTGTCAGAGGGTCTAATGTATTTCAGAAAAACATTCCTCACACCAGCACAGCGCCGCCGTCAGCCTGTACTGTTGACACCTGACAGGACGGCTCTATGGCCTCGCGTTCCTTGCGCCAAATTCCAATCCTTCCATCCTCACAATACATAAAAGACCATGAATCGTCCGCCCCGGGCTACCTTTTTTAGTCCTCAATGGACCAATATCGATGTCCTCGCTCCCACTGGGGGCTTACTTTCTTATTGTGAGCTGACAATATTGGCACTCGACATGGTCGTCTCCTGTTTTAGCCCATTAGCGAGATAAGCCGATGCCTGATGTTTTCGGAGATGATCTTCGGCACACCAGTATTGAATTCTGCAGTGATTTGGCGAGTTGTCAGTCTGTTCGTCTACACGATTCTTGCCAGTCTCTTTTGACCCTTCTGATCCACCAGGTGTGTTTTTCCACATGATCACCGATTGTTGGAATTTTTGTGTGTGTCGCACCATTCACGGTTAAGCCCTCGCTACGGTTGTTCGTTAAATGTCCAGCGAGACGGCCGTTTGGAAGATGTAGAAACCTGCAAGCATTGCGCCAACTATCATGCCACATTCAAAATCACTCAGATCACACGTTTTGCCTACTCCGACACTCGGACGACTCCAACTGATGCTCGACGGGTTGATCTGTTTGATTTATTCCGTACACAGCGCTCACGCGGCTTCTTACGTGTTAAATTGAGCCATTTATGTGAAGATGGCAGGTGTACCTAATAAACTGGCATTTCAATGTATTAGTATTGTATTATACCGGATTGGCAGGAAGTGTCAATCCGCCAGTGTGAGAAAGGAAGAGTCCATGCAATGTGCGAAGGGAAAATCTTATTAGGGATTGAAATGGATGGCGGGTTCCAGCATATCAGTAACTGCAAGCATTATTGGCTGTTCGAGATTCACCGTAGTGAAGGTGTGGCAGGAATGGCCCGAAGAGGAACACACATCTACCCAGCGTGTCAGAAATGGGAGAACATTACTGGTTGACAGCCCACGTTGAACATTGGTTGGCTGGTACTGAACGGGACAACAGACGACTCACGATCCTTCAGTTAATGAGACTTTAACATGGACGCACTGATAAGCGTTTCCAAACAAAATATCCACTTGATGTTCCTAGGGATGCGCCTAAGGAGTCGGTGATCCGTTCTTGTACCCATGTTGACTGACCGTCATCGAGAGAGCAGTGAGCACCGATGCAACGTCATCGACAGATTTACTTGAGTAAGCACGGGAGCATCGTCATCGACAGATTCACCCTTAGTGAATACGGAAGCACCGTTATTGGCAGTTACAACCCCACTGAGCACGGGAGCACAGTCATCGACAGCTTCATTTGCAGTGAGCATGGGAGCATCACCACTAGACACTAAACGACCAGAAGAATAGACTAGTTCGAAGAGTTGAGGTTCTAACTTCAATATGCCGATGCAGCTGAAATCTGTTTGATATTATTCGACCCTGCGCTGATGAACAGCTGCAACTTTGCATCTCGGTTGGGCCTAAGCAAACGGGTGGCGGTAGTACCACTTTATTCGGATTGTTCTCATGAACATCACTGCGTTTCTTCATTCCCGTTCAACACGGGAATGAAGATTCAACGTGATCAGTGTTTAGATCTTACGAGGGCATTTTTTATGACCAAGAAAACTCCTATTTTTCTTTAACAGTGATCCTACATATTTAAACATTCTTAATCTTTATTTTTTCTCTCCTTGGTTGTTACTATGCGATTCTACTCGTTTTCATGGCAGAATGTGCATTCGACCTTGTTTCTTCTGTGAATCGCAAGCTTCTGATTCTTTCTTTTTTACTTCGCGCATTATGTCATCTACAAATAACATGGACTAAGGCGCTTCTTTTTTTAGTTTTACCACGAATACAGTATATAGTAATGAGATGTCAAATATGAATGTGCATCCTTGGGGCACTCGGACTTCACATGGAACTGCTCTACCTGCCTTATTCCATTTTGACATATATATACACTGAAGAGCAATTGAATTAGAGATGCCTGTCTAGTAACGTGTAGCACCACCTTTCGCCCTGATGACAGCGGCGATTCGTCTCGGCATGGACTCGACAAGACACCGGAAGCGTTGGGAAGCCAAGCGTATCCACGACTCCTGAACAAGCTCCCACAGTTCACGAAGATTTGATGGAGGGGGTCAGAGCCTCGAACAACTCTCTCGATGGCATCCCCGATGTGCTCGATCGGTTTGAGGTCAGGTGACCTAGCTGGCCGAGGAAGCGAGGTCACGTCGCTGGAGTGTTCATCCAACCATTCTGATACAATTCGGGAGCGATGGCACGGTGCACTGTCTTGTTGCAGGATGAGGTCCCCAGTGGGATGTTGAAGACGCACAAGCGGGAGCAAATGGCCGTCCAGGATATCCCGGTAACGTTGATCTGTGAGGGACGATGTCACACGTACCAGGGGTCCCATTTCAGTCCACGTAAACAGTCCCCAGACGAGAATGCCACCCCCACCAGCTTGAAGAGTACCCTGCTAGCAAGAAGGATCCATCGCTTCATGTGGTTTGCGCAGTACTCGTATCCTGCCATCCGCATGTACCAACGTAAATCTCGACTCATCAGTCCAGGCAACATTTTCCCACATGTCTAGGGTCCAGTGACGATGTTCCCGCGCTCATGCTAATCTTTGCACCCTGTGATGTGCGGTCAGCAGCGGTACCTTCATGAGACGATGGCTTCTGTACCCCATAGTACAGAAGCCATCGTCTCACGTTTTGTGCATGGTGTGGCTGCTTACACGTTTTTGTGCACCAGCGTTAAATTGCCGAGTGATTTCTTGCACTGTGGCCCGTCTATCCGCTGTTACAATGCGAGATAGCCGACGATGACCCCACTCACCCACACGCTGTTGTCCACGGCAGTTGGCCCTTGCAGGGATGGTTTTACCGGATTCGATGTATATCTAATTCAATTGTTCTTCAGTGTATACCGACGGTAGGTAGAGAGTTTGTCAGGAGCCCCATGAAGCAATAGACCCAGCTTGCCTTGGAAACAACTCAAGGCTCTGGAGGTGGTGTCAGGGTGTGGGACTCGTTCTGTTTGTACGGAACAGGTCTCCTGATATTGCTGGAAGCTCGGGTGTTTACTAAGGATCATCTAAACATTGTTATCGATCAAGTCCATCCTGCAATGTTGGCTTTTTATCCAGCAGGTGATGACTGTATCATGGACGACAATGTTACTCTACTGTCCATCGCGCAAGATGTGTTTAGCAGTGGCTCAGCGAGTATGGCAGCGAAGTTCAGTATCTTCCTGGCCACCACAAAGCCCGGATCTAAACCTCATCGAGAACGTATGAGACATGTTGGAAAAACAGATCCGAGAGAAAGTCTTCTTTCGTCAAATCTAAGCCAGTTAAAAGACTGTCTGGTGAACGCCTGGTATACTGTAGACGTAGATGGAATCTAGGCCAAACCGCATGCATGCTCTGAATCAGGCTGAAGGTGGTCAAACCGGTATTGAATACAAATGTTTAATTGAGTGGCAGGTATGTGTATTGTATATCGCATGGAGTAATAACACACATTTCATTTCCTATGTATAAATATTTCTTAAGATTTTGCAAGTACTTGTGTCGCCTGGTGGTCAAATAGTCTAGTGCGCGGCGTTTTAACACTTAGTAAACAGTGGCTCGTGAAAATCCCAGAGCCTGCACGATTTCTGAGATGGAGTGACCCATTAGTCGGGCCCGACAATTTTCCCACGATCTAAGGCGCTTAGATCATTCGTTTTACCCATACTGCGTCTGACTCTTACTGATTCCCGTCGCATCACTCCTTATATTGTCGGATCGCTGCATACGTCATGTCGTTTCCGTTTACAGGAACGCCCAGAGCGCCACATTTGCATAACGCCAGCTGTCTCTAATTCAATTGGTCTTCAGTGTGTGTCAGTGGCGTTTATTCGAGGCTAGCTAGACTAGCTGCGAAGCCTAGAGAATGCACAAATAAAAGTTAATTAAATATACACAAATAAAAGTTAATTATCAACGGTATTAAGACATGTCAATGCTTTCGGTGCGAAAAAACACACGAGCGGATTCGCTTCTTTCGATTATGAGAATCAGTCTGGCGAGCGATGATCAACGGCATCAACGTATAACGCAAGCAGGTCTTCGAGAGACTTCACTGTTCTGATGCGAAGAGCTTCAGTACTATCTCCTGCTAGCGTTTCCATGACAACATGAATGAGCTACGAAGCTCGTGAGTGGCCATTGCTTTGACCAAGGGTTCGCTCCGAAAAAACGAAGACTTCGGACTACCTCAGTCCCTCCATGCTTCCAGCGCGTGTTTCGCGAGGGTTGTTTCAGTTTGTCTGAAGTGTCAATGAATTAAAATCAGTGATGTTATATCTTAAATTCGTGGCTTTGTTGGATTCGAACTGTTTTTATAAATTTTGTGAAAGCTTCCCTGAACATCTACTATCAGAGCTTAAAGAACTCTATGCTTCAAATTTTGATACAGCTCGATTAAAAATGAAATGGTGTTAAATTCCCTTGATGAATACATAACAAATCAGTAAGAAACATTACTTGTTACATAATGTTGAATTGAATAATTGAACATAGTGACTGTTTAAATTAGCAGATCAGTATTAAACTGTTCATCAACTGCAACTGCCGAAACAAGTTTTCCCGTATTAAAAAGAATCAAGATATATCTTAGAGCCACACAAGGACATGCACATTCGAGCAACTTGGCTGGTTTGTTAATAGAGAAAAACATTATTTTTAAATATGAAAAAGTTCTCGGAAGAAACATTTTTGTGAAAACATAACACTCAAGTTCACACAAAAGGAAAGAATAATGGAGTTCCTGTACAAATAGTGTTCAAATCCTAATCCTCATAATTATTTGGTATGTTAGCAATAGCATGTAGCTAAAATTTAGAAAAAAAATGCTACTTCTATTACTTAACAATTAAAAAATAAACTTCGCAATTTTTAAAAAACAGTACTGTGAAGGTAGTGGGGAATGAGATAGCCCAAGTTTCGGCAGGTCTCGGATCCAAGATACGCCACTGATATATGTGAATCTTCGCATAGTTTTTTATCAATTGCACAAATGTTTTGGTCAAAATAGATCCTATTTTTGCCTATATACCTTCTAGAAAAATACACATAAAGTTCAACGGCGATTTGTTTTTATTTCTTCATGATTTATCTTACGGCAGATATGATACGAGTTGTACTACTTTCCGGACCAAATGTGAATCATTCTTTTGTTATTTTGCCTTCCTCATTCAATCTTATATCTAATACTATTTTATACGTTCTTATGGTATGGGAAAGCATTTTTACATCCCGCAATACTACAATATTTTCAATTTTCCCTTAGACATGGATCCAAAGGGCAGCTTTTCCATTTGTCTGGAATAACGTCCTGTTCAAATGACTTTTTCATTAGATATCAAAATCTAAGCCTAATCTTTCCTTGCTGTTTTGTTTTGTGTTTAACAACCTTCCGGGGCATCTAAGGTAGTCACTTATAATTATGATCCTGCTGGTTCCACAGAATCAGTGCCATAGAACATACACACCATCCACGCCTCATCCGGATCTCGAATCAAGCCAAACTCTGACGATCAGTCAGAAGCCTGCGCTCTTACTCCTCGATCACAGGGAAAGCACCTAAATCTTTCCACACTTCTAAAGACATACTGTCTCACCCACAAGATTTTCCTAATTTTCATGCTTTTCAAGGTATCTGGTATTTCTTTCCACGTTTCTTTCGTAGTTATTGTTCCATTTCTTTCCATCTTTTCATTCATTCCGTCCAAAGACTCAAGAAGAAGTCATTCGTCAACATTTTGTTCTCTTCATCTTTCACTTGTTTAACATGAGTGACATATTCATAACCTAATTTTTTGTTTGTTGCCACTGAATATTTTTCTTTTCCCCTCTCTTGCTTCAAGTACTTCTTAACCTCGATGTAGCTAAAGCGCTCTTTTCATTGCTCTGCTTTTTATCAGTAAGTTTTATGGTAATTTTGTAGATTTTACTTTCCTGTTCATTATGTCATCATCATCATCATTGTCAACCATTATCAATCCACTGCTGGACGAAGGTCTCCCCAAGTTTCCTCCACAACGGTCTGTCTTGTGCCAGTCTCCTCCATGTCACCCCTGCATACTTTCGAATTTCATCCACCCATCTCCCATGTGGTCTTCCTCTGGGTCTTTTCCTGTCCCTTGGAATCCAATCTAAAATTTCGGCTGTCCATCGATGATCTGTCCTTCTGGCAGTATGTCCAGCCCATTGCCATTTCAGGGATTTAACTCTGATCATGATGTCTTCCACTCTTGTCATTTTTCGAATCCACGAGTTCCTCTTCTTATCTCTCCTGGTTACACCAAGTATGCACCTCTCCATGCTTCTTTGAGTTGTCTGCAGCCTTTGTATGTCTCTTTTAGTTAAGGTCCACGTCTCTGCACCATACGTAAGCACTGGAAGGATGCATTGATCAAACACTTTTCTTTTAAGACATAATGGCATATTGCTCTTGAAAATTATGCTGTTTCTTCCAAAAGCTCTCCAGGCAAGTTTTGTACGCCGATTAATTTCTTCATCAATGTGACCCTCACTTGATATCTGCTGTCCAAGATAAACGTACGTGTCTGTTATCTCCAGCTTTTCTCCATCAATCGATAAATCTTCATTTCTTGTAAAAGCATTGAACATCACTTTTGTCTTCTGAAAGTTCATTTTTAATCCCACTTCTTTACTCTTGTCAGCAAGTTCCTGGATCATACTCTGCAGCTCTGATGGGCTAGTTGCAAAAATGACTACGTCATCAGCAAAACGAAGGTGGGTTAGATAATCTCCATTAATCTTTATCCCCTTGTTTTCCCAGCTCAGCGACTGAAAAACACCCTCCAATGTGGCATTAAAGAGCTTCGGAGATATGGTGTCACCTTGTCTCACTCCCTTTCCAATTTTTATGTGTGTTGTATTTTCAAACAGCCTAATCTTTGCACTTGCATTTTCATAGATGTTATTAATAATATTAATGTATGCATCTTCAATACCGCAGGTTTTCAGAGCCATTGTAACTGCTGATGGTTTCACCGAATCAAAGGCTTTTTCATAATCGATAAAAGCCATGCACAATGGAAGTTCATATTCTTTTGCTCTTTCAATTAGTTCTCTCAGCACATGGATATGATCTATTGTGCTGTAGCCACTCCTGAATCCAGCTTGTTCTCTCGGTTGAGCCATGTCCAGTGTTACCTTCAAGCGGTGTGAAAGAACTTTAGTGAAGATTTTATAAACTACTGATAGGAGGCTGATAGGTCTGTAGTTTCCGAGATCCTCAATGTCACCTTTCTTATGTAGCAGGATCATTGTAGCGGTGTTCCAATCTTCAGGAATCTTTCCTTCATTAAGGCATCGAGTGAAAATTTGGGCGAGTACTGTTTCGATTTCTCCACTTGCTTCTTGTATGATGTCTACAGTAATTCCATCTTCTCCTGGAGCTTTTCCCCGCTTCATGTTCTTGATTGCATGTGCAACTTCTGCTGGAAGGATTGGAGGAACTCTGGTACTGGTATCTTTCATGATGTCTGGAGTGCATGTATCATCCCTTTCATATAATTTGGAGTAGAAATCTTTCACTCTTGTCAAAATTTCTGCCTCTATTTCTTGTTACAAAACCATCTTCTTTTCTCAGTGCCATAATCTGTTTTCTTCCCTTACTGAGATATCCCTTTGCTATCTTTAGGCTTTGGTTGTTTTCAATTGCTTTCCTCACTAGTTCACAGTTGAATTTTCTAACGTCTTCAGTGATACTTTTTCGTACTGTCTTGCATAGCTCTATATATTCCACTTTGGAAGTCACATCTTCTTTAGTTGTCCTCATCTCTCTTCTTTTTTGCATCAACATTTTCGTTTTTCCTGATAATTTATTTACACGCAACTTGTTCTTAGACCCAGCTAATTTTGTTGCTGTTTCCATAAGAGCTTTGGTTACTTTTCTGTTAACTTCAGAGATGTCCACTTCTTCCGATGTTAGGCCTTCTAAAGCAGAGAACCTGTTCTTCAGTTCCAACTTGAAGGTATTATGGTGTTTTTTAAGGTTCGTTATGTCAATAGATTTTGTTTGTCTTATGAGCTTGCCACGTTCAAGTTTAGTGTTGAGGTGCATCTTACATCTCACCAATCTATGGTCACTACCTGTGTTGAACTTGTTTAGCACACTGCAGTCTTCTATGACAAATTTTTTGTTACACATAATAAATTGTAAAATAGTTCAAAGAAAAGAAATAAACCACAGCACCTAGGGTATATTATGAATCAGAAAATAAAAGAGAAAACTTCAGAAAGAAAGGAAACAAAACCTTAAGGGAAATGCTAAAATCAGTTCGTGGAAACTGAAACCGAAGAAATGTAATAGACAAGATTCGAAGAATTGGCTGTGCTTTCTCCAAGAGATAAGAATAAAGGAGTTAGGAGGTGTTGAATGACTGTAGTATACTCAAATAGTAATACTGCTCAAGAGAGAGGTTTTGGGAGAGACTTTTGTGAAGCTTGAGAAGAAAATAAAATATCTGGAGGTGGAATTACGAAGTACAGTTGAAAATAAATAATTTAAAAAATTTAGAAGACAATACATAATGAACCAGTATAAAATTACTGGTTCATTATGTATTGTCTTCTAAATTTTTTAAATTATTTATTTTCAACTGTACTTCGTAATTCCACCTCCAGATATTTTATTTTCTTCTCAAGCTTCACAAAAGTCTCTCCCAAAACCTCTCTCTTGAGCAGTATTACTATTTGAGTATACTACAGTCATTCAACACCTCCTAACTCCTTTATTCTTATCTCTTGGAGAAAGCACAGCCAATTCTTCGAATCTTGTCTATTACATTTCTTCGGTTTCAGTTTCCACGAACTGATTTTAGCATTTCCCTTAAGGTTTTGTTTCCTTTCTTTCTGAAGTTTTCTCTTTTATTTTCTGATTCATAATATACCCTAGGTGCTGTGGTTTATTTCTTTTCTTTGAACTATTTTACAATTTTTTTATTTTTTTTACTGTATCACCTATTTAGAATGCTTTCCTTTTTCTCTCATAAGGGATGAAGCGTTCTATCATTTTTTCAAAGAACGTACTGCTGCGGTTTAAGAATAACTACGTTTTGCGTTTGTAGGACTTTATGTATTTTAAATGTTACTTTCTGACTTAAATGTCCCTTGTTGAACCCTTAAGTTTTAAATTGAATCATTGTTTCAAATGTCTTTGCTGCAATATGTCAATCTTAATTAGACACTTGCGTAGTTCTAAGAAGTAAACGGTCTAAAGTCATGAATTACCAAAATTGATTACTTAATAATTCAATGTCCAAGTTTCATTTAGTAGATAGGTACCTCAAGACGAACAACGTTGAAGATACTTCACTTCGCAATAACAAGATGAAGATATAAATCAAGCACTTCAAACTATTAACTCTATAGAATTTCCACGTATATCAGCTGGTACAATCTAATCGTTCGCTCTTATCTATCTCGTATGCCACTTATCGCTCTTATCTATATCAGCACTTTGCACCAAGAACACATGTTATTTACCTTTGACTCACTGCCAGTGATTGCCAACTTAAAAACCCGTCGGGGAGAAATAATGTGTCGCTAAGTCAGAAAAATGTTTAACCAGAAGAAACCAAATTTGCATAAGAACACAGAAACTCAAAAGGAAGGTCAAATTAGAGATACAGTACATGACACACGGAGAAGTATGTTATTCTAGCACCATCCTATCTGCTCTCCGTGAATTTCCTTCATGAATGCATTCTCTAAGTATCTTAATGTCTTCACTTTACATGTCCATTACGATTCGCAATTATTTGTACCAATCACTTTTCCTTTCCCATGATCTTCCAGAAATCATCAATTTCCTCTTGTTACAATGCTATTGTGGAATATAACGACAAAATATGCTCATTGGTATTCATAACATAATTCGTAACTACATCGTTTTATTGGGCGACTAGGTACACTGCAAAATATTTTGCAACTAGCACCAAGCCACTTAGTTCGATTATCTTCCTATCTTGTTCTTTGGACACAGAGATTTTATATTTTCCTTCTTTACACCAAGGCAACCCCTTTTCTATACATTTTAGCCAGGGTTTTAACATTTAGTGTTTCTCCACTGACTTTTCACAAGTGTCTTGAGTTCGCTTCTTTAATCTCGCTCTTTCTTCTTACTCGCCGCGTTTGAGGCACATCGTGGCCTTCACAGTTCGTATAATGATGTAGCAAGTTATACGACAGTGTTCCGTTCATTTCGTCACCCTCTCCTTTTCAAGATCTCGCAGCCGTAGAGTAATGGACTGTCTCCTCCATCCTCAGGGGTGAGTACAGACATAGGAATTTCACAGCTAATACTCGGCCGCAAGTTCTCATTTTGTGGAAATAGGTTACACCACGAGAAACGGATTTGTCAGCTGAATGGGATAGCTTATACTTTTCCGCGTCATTGACATTGACCAGTTAACAGCGTCATTATTTTACTCTTTTAAGCCTTCGATTCTTAAAAAGTTCGCAGTTAAAGCATAAAAGGACAAGAACTTGTGATCTGTCTGTTCTTTCATTTATTTACTGAACATTTCCTGACAGCCATTTTTCTTTCATTTCATAAAGTACTCATACTTTGAAAAAACGATTTCACTTTAAAATTAGACGATACTTTTTCTGAACAACTCTTGACACTAGAAATAGATCATAAGTCCCTTATATTTGTAGTGTTTTTATATTTGAAGTAACATTCTTAATAAAAGTAGTTGAACCGATTAACAACAGTGCGCTTACAAATTGTCTTGAATCCCTGTTATACAAACAAGCAGCGGAAGATTTGTGAGACTTTTGCAGGTATTGCGGTTTGTACAAAATCTTGCAGTTGCAGAAATAAGAGATGTTTCATAACATAGTTTGTCCAAATATTAATTCCAGATGCATTAAAATTTTATCAAATCACGTCCATATTATGTCGACAAAATTTGTTTAAAGCAGAGTCGCCTTCAGGTGATAACTCTGAATAAAAAAATAGACTGAACGAGTATACATGAAACTCACACAGATGAGGTGAATTTGTTCAGAACGATTATTGGTCTGGTCGTGCCGAAAACTGATAGGATAAAATGCGGTTATGCAGATCCTCGTACTCTTTTATGAGTGAGTTCATTCAGACAATGTGTTCTTGTTTCCTTTTAAACTAAATAAATAAGAAAAATAACTATGATTTCAGAAGAAATGCACGACTTTCACATTTTTGAAATTCTGTGGGTTTTAACATATTCTGAATTCTATGAACAGCTAATGTTAAGTTTGGATATTTCAGATAAGTTTTTGCAAACTCCAATCAGCGATTTATCCGCTGAAAAGGATACAAGTTAAAGACTTTTGACAGTGACTGGTTAGAGTATGCCTGGCTTCGTAAATCATTAATTATTGTATTTTTTTTATTAAGAAATGCTAGTTCCACTAGCTGGCACCAGTAAAATTAAAAATGTTTCGAGGCGTTATTACCTTCTGATGTTTTTCTTTCTGACATAATAGTATTTCTAATCTGTCAGTTTTTCTCAATAAGTGCTTTCCTTAAGAACAGTAAGATGAGTTTGAGCCCTTTTAAAATATTTTTGGCAATATGCAGGCAACTAAAAACACACACCCGCCACTGAACTAGAAACGTTTTACAGATGTCCGTAAACGTCACTTACATGCAAAATAAGTGGTCACGTGCGTTACCGCGTGATCTAGGCAACTATTTAAGACTGCTGCTCGTCCGTACTCGCCAGTAGTGTGGATTGCAATGGGAAAAACATAGGATCTTTCGGGGTTCGATAGAGGAATTATTGTGGGTACCCGTCTGGCTGCAGAAAGTTTCAAAGATATTCCGAAAAATAACCCCCATTGCTTGTTTAAGAGGGCGTAATTGTGGCTCGGCGACAATATGTCACGAACGATATCTTCATCTCCTGAGAAGGTTAATTCGGAGAAACCGGAAGAAAGCATTCAACGAAGGCTGTTCCCGACCCATATCTCAACGAACTATGTGTACGGAATTGAATAGGATTAGTACTGGCAGTCGTATACCAATATGGAAACCACTGTTTCTACAAATAATTGGGAAAATCGTCGTCAGGTACACCGTGACGACACACTGGGAGATTGGCAAAAAGTCATGTGGTCCGGCCAGTCACGGTACACCTTGTTCTACACTGAAGAGCAATTGAATTAGAGACAGCTGGCGTTATGCAAATGTGGCGCTGTGGGCGGCCCTGTAAACGGAAACGACATGACGTATGCAGCGATCCGACAATACAAGGAGTGATGCGACGGGAATCAGTAAGACTCGGACGCAGTATGGGTAAGACGAAGGATCTAAGCGCATTTGATCGTGGGCAAATTGCCAGGGCCCAACGAATGGGTCAGTCCCTCTAGGAAGTCGTGCAGGCACTGGGATTTTTGCGAGCCACTGTCACGGGTGCACCCTGAGTACATCGAATCCGGCAAAACCATCCCTACAAGGGCCAACTGCCGTGGACAACAGCATGTGGATGAGCTGGGTCATTGTCGGCTGGCTAGCATTGTAACAGCGGATAGACGGGCCACAGTGCAAGAAATCACTCGGCAATTTAACGCTGGTGCACAAAAACGTGTAAGCAGCCACGCCATCCAGAACCATCTCCTCGCTATGGGGTACAGACGCCATCGCCCCACGAGGGTACCGCTGCTGACCGCACATCACAGGGTGCAAAGATTAGCATGGGCGCGGGAACATCGCCACTGGACCCTAGACATGTGGGAAAATGTTGCCTGGACTGATGAGTCGAGATTCACGTTGGTACATGCGGATGGCAGGATACGAGTGCGGCGTAAACCACATGAAGCGATGGATCCTTCTTGCTAGCAGGGTACTCTTCAAGCTGGTGGGGGTGGCATTCTCGTCTGGGGACTGTTTACGTGGACTGAAATGAGACCCGTGGTACGTGTGACATCGTTCCTCACAGGTCAACATTGCCGGGATATCCTGGATGACCATTTGGTCCCCGTTTGTGCGTCTTCAACATTCCACTGGGAACCTCCTCCTGCAACAAGACAGTGCAACGTGCCATCGCTCCCGAATTGTATCCGAATGGTAGGATGAACACTCCACCGACGTGACCTCGCTTCCTTGGCTAGCTAGGTCACCTGACCTCAATCCCATCGAGCACATCTGGGATGCCATCGAGAGAGATGTACGAGAGGCTCTGACTCCCCTCCATCAAGCTTTCGTGAACTGTGAGAGCTTGTTCAGGGGTCGTGGATCCGTATGGCTTCCCAACGCTTCCGGTGTCTTGTCGAGTCCATGCCGAGACGAATTGCCGCCGTCATCAAGGCGAAAGGTGGTGCTACACGATACTAGACAGGTATATCTAATTCAATTGCTCTTCAGTGTATACCGACGGTAGGTAGAGAGTTTGTCAGGAGCCCCATGAAGCAATAGACCCAGCTTGCCTTGGAAACACAACTCAAGGCTCTGGAGGTGGTGTGAGGGTGTGGGACTCGTTCTGTTTGTACGGAACAGGTCTCCTGATATTGCTGGAAGCTCGGATGTTTACTAAGGATCATCTGACTATTGTTATCGATCAAGTCCATCCTGCAATGTTGGCTTTTTATCCAGCAGGTGATGACTGTATCATGGACGACAAGGTTACTCTACTGTCCATCGCGCAAGATGTGTTTAGCAGTGGCTCAGCGAGTATGGCAACGAAGTTCAATATCTTCCCTGGCCACCACAAAGCCCGGATCTAAACCTCATCGAGAACGTACGAGACATGTTGGAAAAACAGATCCGAGAGAAAGTCTTCTTTCGTCAAATTTAAGCCAGTTAAAAGACTGTCTGGTGAACGCCTGGTATACTGTAGACGTAGATGGAATCTAGGCCAAACCGCATGCATGCTCTGAATCAGGCTGAAGGTGGTCAAACCGGTATTGAATACAAATGTTTAATTGAGTGGCAGGTATGTGTATTGTATATCGCATGGAGTAATAACACACATATTATTTCCTATGTATAAATATTTCTTAAGATTTTGCAAGTACTTGTGTCGCCTGGTGGTCAAATAGTCTAGTGCGCGGCGTTTTAACACTTAGTACTGAGTTTCAGTTCCGAGATTTGTATTTTGGTTTCAGTTCCAAGTAACACGTGGCCCAGTAGTATCATATGTACGCTCGGCCAAAGTATCCAAAATATACATCATCCACCCGAACGATATCCCAGTGGGTAACGTCTTGCAAAGTCATGGTAGAATGTTACTGCCAAGAGACAGATAATTTTTTTCCCGTCTTTATGCGTGGCTTTCATGTGCTTAATAGGAATCAACATCTTAAGACCTCTCCAGTTATGAATTTGTACAGTGCAAATCAAAGCTGAAACAATGTGCTATTGCCAGATTGTTGGCTAAAGGTTAGCTAAATGTATTCATTCAGCTAGCGCGTTACTCCTTATATTATCCTATACCAAGTTTTTTTATGTCAATTTGCTATCTTTAGGATGTCGTGCTTGTCCTTTCCTCTCTGTTTTCCGTAGCCAGTGACATTAAATATACGAATGGTGATATTCTAGTCTCAAAAACGGATGGACTTGTTAAACTCCAAGAAAAAAATGTGGAAATGTGTCTCTCTAATTATCTGGAAACACTTTGAAATACGTAAACGAGTAATACACGTCGGCAACATTGTCCTGGTATGTTCAAAAAATGAATGTGCTCAACTACTGTCACTCCATGACTGACCACATAGATACTTAAACCTAATCAAATTCTGTATTAGAAAAAAAGGCCCATATTAAGAGTGTTGCAAAACGTTTAAAGTTGACATAATTGCTTAAAATTAAAAAAACCCAGCCATTAAGGTAAACTGTTGCCAAACGCTCAGTGAGAATTCTTATGCTTAAATGAGCTGAGACATCAATTTTGCTATTGCTCAAAACAGCGTCTCAAATCACTTTTCTATGTGCCCTGTCGTCATCAATTACATGCTTCCTGTGCCGTTGAATCTCCATCAGATTCGATGCTCGTTACCAGACAAAAATAACTGAATCCAGAATCGGGTGATTATTCTTAGTTGTGGGAACACAGGATTTCTTTTCCTTCGGAAGACTCTTTCCCAGTTGTGGGAACACAGGATTTCTTTTCCTTCGGAAGACTCTTTCCCAGTGAGAGAACTGTTAGCCAGAACATTTTTATGGTCGATAGTACTGTATACACATTTGCAGACTCCTCTGACGTCTAACCTCAGTGAGAAATCACTTCAACACTCTCATACAGAAAGCTGGGTTTATAGTAATACCCAACGGTACAAATTAATCAAAGGCCATTCTTCGGAATTATAGGAAACGACGAACGTGACGATAATCACCATGTTTTCCTTCTTCTTATCTTAGTGAAGATTTTGAGGGTGTAGGCCTCAAAATCTCTGGAATTATCGGAAACGACGAACGTGACCTTAACCTTCGAAATCACCTGGTTTTCCTTCTTCCTAACTTAGTGAAGATTTTCAGGGTGTAGGCCTCAAAATCTTTGGAATTATCGGAAACGACGAACGTGTCCTTAACCTTCGATAATCACCTGGTTTTCCTTCTTCTTACCTTAGTAAAGATTTTCAGGGTGTAGGCCTCAAAATCTTTGGAATTATCGGAAACGACGAACGTGACCTTAACCTTCGATAATCACCTGGTTTTCCTTCTTCCTATCTTAGTGAAGATTTTGAGGGTGTAGGCCTCAAAATCTTTGGAATTATCGGAAACGACGAACGTGACCTTAACCTTCGATAATCACCTGGTTTTCCTTCTTCTTACCTTAGTAAAGATTTTCAGGGTGTAGGCCTCAAAATCTTTGGAATTATCGGAAACGACGAACGTGACCTTAACCTTCGATAATCACCTGGTTTTCCTTCTTCCTATCTTAGTGAAGATTTTGAGGGTGTAGGCCTCAAAATCTTTGGAATTATCGGAAACGACGAACGTGACCTTAACCTTCGATAATCACCTGGTTTTCCTTCTTCCTATCTTAGTGAAGATTTTCAGGGTGTAGGCCTCAAAATCTCTGGAATTATCGGAAACGACGAACGTGACCTTAACCTTCGATAATCACCTTGTTTTCCTTCTTTCTATCTTAGTGAAGATTTTCAGGGTGTAAGCCTCAAAATCTTTGGAATTATCGGAAACGACGAACGTGTCCTTAACCTTCGATAATCACCTGGTTTTCCTTCTTTCTATCTTAGTAAAGATTTTCAGGGTGTAAGCCTCAAAATCTTTGGAATTATCGGAAACGACGAACGTGACCTTAACCTTCGATAATCACCTGGTTTTCCTTCTTTCTATCTTAGTGAAGATTTTGAGGGTGTAGGCCTCAAAATCTTTGGAATTATGGGAAACGACGAACGTGACCTTAACCTTCGATAATCACCTGGTTTTCCTTCTTCCTATCTTAGTGAAGATTTTCAGGGTGTAAGCCTCAAAATCTTTGGAATTATGGGAAACGACGAACGTGACCTTAACCTTCGATAATGACCTGGTTTTCCTTCTTCCTATCTTAGTGAAGATTTTGAGGGTGTAGGCCTCAAATCTTTGGAATTATTGGAAACGAAGAACGTGACCTTAACCATCGATAATCACCTGGTTTTCCTTCTTCCTATCTTAGAGAAGATTTTGAGGGTGTAGGCTTAAAAATCTTCGGAATTATCGGAAACGACGAACGTGACCTTAACCTTCGATAATCACCTGGTTTTCCTTCTTTCTATCTTAGTGAAGATTTTGAGGGTGTAGGCCTCAAATCTTCGGAATTATCGGAAACGACGAACGTGACCTTAACCTTCGATAATCACCTGGTTTTCCTTCTTCCTATCTTAGTGAAGATTTTGAGGGTGTAAGCCTCAAAATCTTTGGAATTATCGGAAACGACGAACGTGTCCTTAACCTTCGATAATCACCTGGTTTTCCTTCTTCCTATCTTAGTGAAGATTTTGAGGGTGTAGGCCTCAAAATCTTTGGAATTATCGGAAACGACGAACGTGACCTTAACCTTCGATAATCACCTGGTTTTCCTTCTTCCTATCTTAGTGAAGATTTTGAGGGTGTAGGCCTCAAAATCTTTGGAATTATCGGAAACGACGAACGTGACCTTAACCTTCGATAATCACCTGGTTTTCCTTCTTCCTATCTTAGTGAAGATTTTCAGGGTGTAGGCCTCAAAATCTCTGGAATTATCGGAAACGACGAACGTGACCTTAACCTTCGATAATCACCTTGTTTTCCTTCTTTCTATCTTAGTGAAGATTTTCAGGGTGTAAGCCTCAAAATCTTTGGAATTATCGGAAACGACGAACGTGTCCTTAACCTTCGATAATCACCTGGTTTTCCTTCTTCTTACCTTAGTAAAGATTTTCAGGGTGTAGGCCTCAAAATCTTTGGAATTATCGGAAACGACGAACGTGACCTTAACCTTCGATAATCACCTGGTTTTCCTTCTTTCTATCTTAGTGAAGATTTTCAGGGTGTAAGCCTCAAAATCTTTGGAATTATGGGAAACGACGAACGTGACCTTAACCTTCGATAATGACCTGGTTTTCCTTCTTTTCTATCTTAGTGAAGATTTTGAGGGTGTAGGCCTCAAATCTTTGGAATTATTGGAAACGAAGAACGTGACCTTAACCATCGATAATCACCTGGTTTTCCTTCTTCCTATCTTAGAGAAGATTTTGAGGGTGTAGGCTTAAAAATCTTCGGAATTATCGGAAACGACGAACGTGACCTTAACCTTCGATAATCACCTGGTTTTCCTTCTTTCTATCTTAGTGAAGATTTTGAGGGTGTAGGCCTCAAATCTTCGGAATTATCGGAAACGACGAACGTGACCTTAACCTTCGATAATCACCTGGTTTTTCTTCTTCCTATCTTAGTGAAGATTTTCAGGGTGTAGGCCTCAAAATCTTTGGAATTATCGGAAACGACGAACGTGACCTTAACCTTCGATAATCACCTGGTTTTCCTTCTTCCTATCTTAGAGAAGATTTTGAGGGTGTAGGCTTAAAAATCTTCGGAATTATCGGAAACGACGAACGTGACCTTAACCTTCGATAATCACCTGGTTTTCCTTCTTTCTATCTTAGTGAAGATTTTGAGGGTGTAGGCCTCAAATCTTCGGAATTATCGGAAACGACGAACGTGACCTTAATCTTCGATAATCACCTGGTTTTCCTTCTTCCTATCTTAGAGAAGATTTTGAGGGTGTAGGCTTAAAAATCTTCGGAATTATCGGAAACGACGAACGTGACCTTAACCATCGATAATCACCTGGTTTTCCTTCTTTCTATCTTAGTGAAGATTTTGAGGGTGTAGGCCTCAAAATCTTTAGTTTCTGGGTATAGTCAGACACCCAAATTTCATTGTTTGCTATCTCGAGGTGCAGAAAGGCCGGGGCTGTAAATGCTCCTTCAAACAGTTGGAAGAAGGCACCACAATAATTTCTTTTTGATCTGAAGTGAGGACTAGTGGATCGAATTTTTCACACATGTATCTCATCCTCAATCTTGTGAGGGGATTACTACGACAAAACAGCAAGTAACGCTAATGTCTACAGCAGTCTCTCGAACGGAAGTTTTTTCGGAATCAATGCTCACATTTCTGCCACTCTTTGCTCGTTGTGCTACGTGGGCGGACTTTAGCTTCTTGGTTCATCTTCCAATAACTGGTGTCATTCCCGGAAGCCATCCAACCATTTGAAGGCTGTTTCTTTCTGCAGAATATCAGGTCTGAAACCTCTTATCAGTTTGTTAATGGTTTCACTTGCTCTTTTAGCCAGTTTGAAGCATGTTATGAGCCACTCAAAAACAGACATGTTAACTGAACGGGCAAATAGCAAAATAAGTAACTTTTTTGTTGACTACGTATGCCATGCTAAGTCCTGAGCCGGCAGAACTTTCCGTAACTCCTAATAGTTATGAGCAACCACAACTTTTTATATACAACAGACCCGCTTATAGCGAGCCCGTATTTAGCAAGATCTCGGATTTAACGAGCAAAACAGGAACTTTCGTTTGGGTGTGATATTTCAAAACTAATTCGATCGTTTTTGGCGAATAAAATTTAATGAAGACCCAAGATTTAACGCGGGAGAGAAAAGCTACAAAATGACAAACTTTGGTGAAATTCCGTATTTAACGAGACAGAAGTAATCTTCTGCTCACTGTTCTGGAATGGAGGAATAGAAACGGTGGCATACAGGACGAAATCGGAAGAGAGCTCCTTGTGTGCTAGTGGAAGAATGTTGATAGAAAAGCAATTGGGAAGCAGTGCATTCCTAGGCTAAAAGAGGATGGGTGCGGCTCACGCACATGAAAGCGGATTTCTGTACAACGATTGCAGAGTGGAAAAGGGAGTAATGGAATGAGGTTGTCGCTGAAGGGGAAACGGGATAACAATTCCTGAAATCGTATCCATTTCCGCTTTTACCAAGAAGTGAGCGTTGCATTGGGAGGGTCGGTGCTTTTTTGTTACGTGTATTGTGTAGTCAAACAGCGGTCAGTCTCACATGGCCGTCAAGTTAAATATATTTGAAAAATTTAATTTAATTAGTACTAATACAATTAATTGATTAAATTTTTCACGTATATCCATTTGTTATGGATACATAATAAAAATGTGTATATGCATATTATCTCGTATGCATATTTGTACGTGGTGCGATTTTTTACCCCAAAACGAATTTAACGTGAGAGTTTCCGTCGGCCCAGAGCTCCTTGTTATAAGCGGGTTCTGCAGCCTCTGTGAGGAAGAATCTAAAAAGGAAAGACAACATACCTTTTAATACCGGTAACCGTGAGCAAATGATAATAACGGTTATCTCACTTCTTCACATTGTTCCCCTGAAGGTCGATGCACTTCTTGCATTGATCCACTAGCTTCTTCATTCCTTGGGAGAAATAGATTTTCGTCTGCTGTCGAATCCAGTTCTGCACTGCTTCATTAAGCTCATCATCAAAAGTGAACTTGCGATCACGTAGAGACTCTCTTAGTGAACCGAAGACGTGATAATCCCATGGTGCCAGATCAGGGCTACAAGCTAGATGTGGAAGGCTTTCAAACGTAGTTGTTGCATTGCCTTCACCGTTGGGGCCGCTACATGGAGATGTGCAGTGTCATAGTGCAGCAAGACTATTTTGGACAGCATTCCTCTTCCTTTCCTGCGAATTGCAAGTTTCAGTTTCTCTGTAAGCATAGAGCAGTACGTTGCACTGGTCACTATTCGTCCATGTTCCTGAAAATGTTCCAGAATTTGTCTCAAAAGAAGGTCAGCGTGATTTTCTTGGCGAAGGGCTGTCGTTTGAATTTCTTCTTTACTGATGACGACCGCTGCATGCCTTGTCTCTTGCTTTTCGGTTGACAGTGATGAACCAATATTTCGTCGCCGGACACAAACCGCTCCAAAACATTCAAATCTTCTTCAAAACGTTTCAGGAATTGGGTCTCAACCTCCATGCGCTGTTGCTTGTACAGATCAGTAAGCTTGGATACCCATCTTGCGCAAACTTTACGGTACCCCAAGTCATCATGCACTATGGCACGTGCGGATCCATAGCTGATATCCAATGTGCAGCAACAGTGGACAACGTAATCCGTTGGCTTTCTTTGATCAAGCCCAATCGACTTGAGCTTGTGTGGGGGGTGCTGATAGCCAACCAGATTGAGCTTCGTTGGTTAAACTTTTTCTTCCCGCTTTAAATCTTTCTGTGCATTCATAAACTTTTCGTTGAGTCATGCTGTTTTTACTTCCGTATTCAGCAAACATCCTTCAGTGAATTTCAGCAGGTTTTACTCCCTCTGCCCAAAGAAATCTCACTACGGCCCGTTGTTCAACAATGGTGCAATATCTCAGCGGAGCGTCCATGTTTATTTGACAAACACAAATAAACATGGTCGCCCCGGTGGCGCAGTGGTCTAAGCGATGGTCTCTGATCATTCGTCCGAATGGGGTCCTGGTTCGAATCCCGTGAGGCATGGATGTTGTGTTTGTCTTACGGCACTGGCTCTCTCCCTTCCCTGGTACCAGTGATCCTAAATTAGGGACGGGCGACTGCTTATAGCCCATTGAGTTGCTCGCGGTGGTCGTTAAACTTCCAATCAAAAAAAAAAATAGACATGGACGCTCCGCTGAGATACATAACCGCAACGGATAGAAGCTGACGCAATACAATGCGTTCGCAATGACTTCTATGATAGTTGGAAAACGTGGAGCGCTGCACCGCACGTTTTCGAACTACCTGTAAGCCATTGCGAACGCATTGTATTGCTCAGCTTCTATCCGTTGCGGTTATTACGTAATTTCAAATTGAGTTCACTTTTCTATTTACGTAATCATTCAAATCATTTGGTCCAGAGAGAAATAAGAGCATACATTCCTGTCCGTGGCACGGCAGAAACTTTCCATGAAATCTTAAATCACCACCGAACGAAAGTCTGAGGATGATAGGTCTTATCTGTTTGCAGGTCATGGCCCTTATTAAATTTTACTTTATTATACTGTGGCAAAAGTCTGCAGATGCGCATGTCGAGGCAATTTCTGCCAATACGATCTTTAGTCTCTGAAATTGAAACCCTTTTTCTTCCAGTGGCGGATCCACATCCTTCTGCTCCGGGGCCGAATGTTTTCCCAATTAAGCTACGTCGGCAAGGGCTTCTCACTTCTACTTACCGTTTTGACATATGTGTCACCTCTGAGGTAGGTATGTCACATAAATTCGTTCTCCTATTCAGAAAGGGTTGGGACGGAATCGTAGGTTTCCGGGATAGCCGGCAAACCGTGCTTGAAGGAGCTAACTGTAGAGGCAGGAATTCTGACTGATTTAAGACGATGTGCAGAAGAAGCATAACACATTTTTCGAAGCGAAGCAAAAAATTCTCGTTATTTCCAGACGAAATGAACATCACACATTTTTCGAAGAATCCAACAGACAGGCGATTCATATTTACGTTTGGGTGCCAATGTGAAAACACACCCTTTCTCTGACAATGGTGGAACTCGAACCTACATCCTTCTGCTCCAGAGCCGAATGCTTTTCCCAATTAAGCTACGCCGACAAGGGCATTTCACTGTTACTTGCTGTTTCGACATGTGCGTAACCTCTACGTCACAAGTCTACGCTGCATCTCACTGTGTTTTTCAGAACTGACAGTAGTTCGCCACTCTAAATTATAAGCAACGACGACTTTTCAATTGTATAATAGAGCAGAACATAGTATTACAGTAGGATGTTGAATATTAAAATTTGCACCTCTGTGTGTGTTTGTGTGTGTGTGTGTATGTGTGTGTGTTAATGGAATGACACATTGTTTTTAGTTCAAAATAATAAACCTTCTTTCCGTTATTTGTCGGAATGAGTTGCCGATTTAATAAATAAATTATATTTTCCTTTATTTCGTATTTCTCCTATGTAAGAAAACGACAGAATAAGTATTAAAATTTGTCGTATGACCACGTGTTGACAGCGAATAAAATCGCGAATTTCCTTATTAGAGCAAAAAGGCATAAAACTCGGCGCGTTGGCGAAATTTTAGCTTCTTCTGTAAGTGGATTTCATGATGTACTTCTACTTCCAAGGGGAAGTCCCCCTACACAGGAAGAAACCTCCACTGCACCAATCCTATTCTGTTCTACTTTCGCCTCAATGGCAGTTCTCTTGGACAATTCCCGGAGAAAATTTTATCACCGCCTCATAGATCAGCTCGGAGTTATCTTTCTACACGGGCCAATATGACGATGTACTCTGTTTTAAAAAGCAACTCAATGCTTTCGCTTTAGCTTTCGCTTTTTATTGTTTTCCTTTCACTTCGATTGTGAAAGCTGTATCTAAATTACAAGTTCAATAAAATATTTCAGATGCTTCTTTACACACACACACACACACACGCCCCTTCACGCTATGGGTTTCGGTGCATTCGTACGTGTTGGCTTTGGTGAGGAATTCCAAAGTTTTGTTGCAGCGGGAATGAATAAATTGACAAAACGATTAATACAGCACTTTTACATGTATGTAGTATGAAACATCACTAAGAAAGTAAATGGAATACTATATAGTGGGCATTTCTGGCTCTTTTGGGTGGAAAGATAATGCTCAGGAATGCATTAGTTTGAGATACTCGTTTACTAATTTATTTCACTTTATTAAATATTTTGTCCCCATAACATTAAGAGATTGTGCTTTATTAGTGGAGTTTGTTTTCGTTTAAAAAAATCCAAATTTCACGATGCGTAACAGGTGAAAAATTACATGTATAACAGGTGAAAATTTCATATAGAATTATGAACCAACGAAACAAAAAAACTCTGTGCGTCACAAAATGTTTAATGTTATTTTAACGATTAGCGCCCTAACTTTAATCATTGAACTTACCTCTTAAGTTGCCGACAAATATTAATGTGTGTTGTTCTTTATAAAAAGAAGAAATGCTAAAAATTCACCAAAGCAATCATTAAGTTCGCTCCACACAACGTTTGCGTAGTGAGAACTCAACGAAAGGAAAATCTTTCTTCAGATCAGCAGATATCTTACCATTACAAAAAATGGAAACCAAAACGAAATAGACACAGGTACACTAAGAAAAGAGTGATCTAATTTTGACCAAGGACAATGGTAATATAGCAAAAAGTTATTATAGCATAAAGTTTAAAAAATATTTTCAAATTGTTTCAGTAAGTTTTATATGAGAAATTAATGAAATTGTTACCTTTCCTGAAAAATTTATATCAGGAGTGATTTAAGGGTTGGAACGCAACCTTTACTTTGTGGCTCCCATTCGTTCGATTAAGTGAAAAATATCTTCTGGTATGCCATTCCAGGGCTATCTCACTTGTGCTCTCAATTAAACGATCTTTTTTAAATTTTTGACGGGTTACTTTCAAATATGCCCCACATATGATACAGATCTGATGATCTCTCAGGCCATGAAAGGATATTCACATCTTGAACAGCCAATCTGCTAGTATTGGCGGTGTGAGAACGGGAGCTGCTCTGCATATATATATGAGAATAATATTCTAACTCTCGTTCTTTCACCTCTCATTCCAAGGTAAGGACGTTTCTCAAAACTGAGCAGTACAGAATACCATTCTTGTCTCCAATCAAACTGTGCACGGCACCACCGAAGACAAGAAGCTGTGAGAAAAACCAGTTCAGTGATATTAGAGATCTTAAACTTTCTTCTGCAAGTGGTTGCGAACAATGGGAAAGAGGGGAGTTAGAGGGCACAGCAACACTTTTTATTTTGTAAGCTCTAAAGCCATTCTTCAGGTACGCTCCTAGTGACTGTCGCGGATGGGACTGTTAGGTTATGTTCCTGGTCTTGGAAGACGTGTCTCTTCCCCTTCCGAACTCTACCCCACAGACATCAACTGTGAAAATTTCTCGCCCAACTCATTCAGCAAAATCAGGGCACAACATTCGGTCTTCTCTCAAAATCTGGGAGCTGGACACAAGTAGCAAATTTGTATTCTTCTTGGCTTTAGTCTATAATTTAATAATTTTTAAGTAAGGAAAAAAGTATTAACAGAAGTTTTGCTCTAAAAAAAAGCGAATTCGACTTAGTGTTTGATCACAAACAACATGATACCTCAAATTTTGAAGATGACAATCCGATTTTTGGTGTAAATGTGACAAGGATGGTAAGTCAGATAACATCCGAAAACTTGAAAATTTTCATTGTCCTGGAGCGGGACTCGAACCCGCGTCTCCCAGATAGCGCCCGAGTATGCTAACCACTACACTACCCAGAACGGCAAAGTCTCAAGTTTCCGATTAATTTGAATATAACCATCACAGGATTCGTTGGTCGAAGCAACCGGCATTCATGTTTAGCGAATCTGGAGGTTCAGAATCCTATCCCGTGATTACCCGGAGGAGCAGATAAATCATGAAATAAGTACGGGATTACACCATATAATACAAATTTTGAAGATACCGGGGCGCTATCTGGGAAGCGCGGGTTCGAGTCCCGCTCCAGGACGATGAACATTTTCAAGTTTTCGGATATTATCTGACTTACCATCCTTGTCACATTTACACAAAAAATCGGATTGTCATCTTCAAAATTTGTATTTATTAATATATGGTGTAATCCCGTATTTATTTCATGATATAACATGAAATTTCTTTTACTACTGAGAACCAAATTTCCTGAAACTTAACCTTTTATTCATATGATACTCGTTAACATTACCTTCAAATTTCAGTATCCTCTCTTTAATGGCGTTATGATTATCATTTCTGCTAGCGTCACACACAGATGGAAATCAATCAAACTAGGCCAAAAGGTATCGAAACCTCAGTGTGATAGATAGGTACCATATTACATCGAACTGAAATTAAGCTGTTCTGTAATATTCCAGAATCAGATAAAAACTCCTAGAAAATCCAAAGGCCAAGAAAACGTCGATATCATACGTGTTTGCCCACCATATTATACCTTACTGTTATCTTTATGACAAACGTTCGCACAGTAGGAATAAAAAAGTTTTTCAAATCTGTCTTCTGGAGACAGTTTTTTTGTTTCGGTGTTTAGTGAATACTGTAAGCACCCTGATGAGTATTCTCTCATCCCTAATTTAGTGCCTCTGATTCCAGGGAAGGTACACAGCCCGCGCCATCCCTCAGACACATCACCCATGCCTTATCGGGACTCGAATTCGGAAACATCTTGTCCTACTGATCTCAAACTCGCGCATTAGATCATTCAACCAGTGGGGTAGCTAAGAGACAAGCAAGTGGATGCAAATGCACCTGTGTGCCACAAAGAGGACACAACAGTACACAGTTTTATTCTGTAACATTCATAATTACTATAAACATTACCATATTTCTGGGGCTTGCATACTTCCACCATCCTTGTAGTAGTTTCAAGAATCCAGTGCTACAAAACTGTGCTTCATATCTTGAAGAATCTTCACCGAAAAGCTGAAACATTATGATCAGCTGCCTAATATTATGTTGATCCTCCACGTTCTGCCAAAACAGCTCTTACCCGACGAGGCATCGAAGCTAGAAGATTTTGTTTTCTGACTGGGTGTTTAACAACCACCGTGAGCAACTCAGTGGGCTATAAGCAGTCGCCCATCCCTAATTTAAAGCCACTGGTTCTAGGGAAGGGAGAGAGCCAGCGCCGTAAGACAAACACAACATCCAGGCCTCAAGGGATTCGAACACAGACTCATCTCTAACGATTGATCAGAAGTACAAGATTTCTGGAGGTGTCTTGTGGTATCTGGTACCAACACGTTTCCAGCAGATCCTTTAATTTTTGTAAGTCACGTGGTTGAGCTGCCGCAGATCGGATTTACAGTTCCAACACAAACTACAGTGTTCTTTGGGAAATTTCGAGGACACCGAAATACATGGAAGTCTTACTCATGTTCCGTGAAACATTCTCGAACAATCCAGGATGTGTGGCATGGCGCATTATCCTTCTGAAAGAAGGCACTACTAGAGAGGACTACCGTTACCACGAAGGGATGGATGTACGGGTCTGCAATGATATTTAGGCAGATGGTAGACGCCATAGTTTTGTGCACTTGAATGACCGGAGCCAGAGTTTCCCAGCAGAACATTACCTAAAGCATTATACTTCACCCACCGGCTTGTTTCGTCCCACGGTGCATCCTGGTGCTAACGCTTCTCCAGGTAAATGATGCACACGTACTCGGACGTCCACATGGTGCAAGAGGAAATGAGAATCATCGGACCAGACGACCTTATTCCAATCATTCAAGGTCCAGTTTTGATGTTCACGTGCCAATTGTAGGCAACGTCCTGCGGCTACGCAGCCCCATTTTCAGCAAGGCTTGGTGTATTGTGTGTTGTGACACATTTCCCCCTTCACCAGTATTCAAATTACCGGAGAGTTGCGCAATAGTATCCCTTCTGTTAGTTCGCACTATACGGGATAGCCTTCGCTCAACTTTAGAATCCATGAGCAGTGGTCGGTCCACACTTTACCGGCGGTTCGTGGTTTTTTCCTTCCTTGGACCACTTTTTGAAGGTACAGACCTTGCAATCTCAAAAAGGCCCTGACACTTCGCTCACCTTTAGAAAAAAATGGCCATTACAATTTTGCCTTTGTCAAACTTGCTTAAGTCCTCTGTCTTTCTCATCTGAAGAACAAGAATAACACTGATTAACAGAGCTCAGTATCAAGTGTTATTTATATTGTTTAATTACCTTCATACGCACCATCGTTCACCTGCAGTTGCTTTGATTTGCATAAAGACACGCTGGTCATAATGTTTTGGCTCTTCGGTGTATATATTCATGTTGTCTTGATGGAAACAACATATTTTTATAATCATCCTGAGTTCATAGTCTTACAAAACGCAAAATATTTCGTTCCGGAAAGATATGGAACCCTGATGAAGTCGTGTCTGCAGTTAGTGAAGACTGTAAAAGGCTGCTGGCTCGTTGGACTAGTGGTCAGAGTTGCGGCCTCTGGCCAGTCATGCGTGCTGAAGAACACGCCAGTCGTATGACACTGGTTGTGTCCCGCCCTAGAACTATTGGCCCCAAATTAAGAGCGAGTGACTTCTTATAGCAAGTAATGCTTTAGAATTTTAGGTTTGTGTTTTTTAGATTGTTTGTGGTAACAACAGTTATTTGTTATTTTGATATTAAGCTCTTAAACAAATAATAATGCGGCCAGAGTTCATTTGTTTAAAACGTACATAAAAATCCAAGTCTTTTTTATTTCTTCCAGATACAACTCCGTGATAACTAAAATAAAATCAATTATTATACTGCAGCAGTTATTCAGAGTACAAATAATCTTTGCCTCTCGCAATATCAAGATAACATGCGATCTTATTTCAAGAATAATATCTTACATTTCCACCACCCACCACACTAAAATGTGCGTAGCTTTTTATTTACTTCTGTCTCACTGTTAATCGGTGCCAAAAAGTATGAGGAATTTCGGAAAATTTGACGTGCCGTTCAGAAAGAAATACAATACAACCCCCTTGTAAGAAGGAGCTCGGGATCGATGAAAATCCTCTTTAAATCCGGGCGCTCACTAAATCCGTTTTGGGGTGAAGAATCGCACAATTTAGAAACGTTTATATGTAACAATATGCATATTTCATTCATATTTGTCAGTTACATTTCTTGGGAGAGCGGAAATCATGGATTTGTACCATAATATATGGCAACATTTTTTTTACCATTATCTAGCTCTCTAATGATGGGTCCATTGTCGTTTAGAAATAACGGTTTTCTTTTAGAGATTTTGTCACTTATGAAAGTTTAGAATTTCTTATTTGACGGTTACGCGAGTTGACCGCTGTTAAATGACACACCTGAAGCAAAAGCAGCACTGATCTTCCCAATGCAACGCTCACTTGTATGGTGAAAGGAGCAGTGGGCATATTACCAGGAATTGTTATCTCCTATGTCCGCTCGGGCCACATCTCTATTCCATACTCCTGTCTTTCTCTCGGCAATCGTCGCCCAGAAATCCATTTAATACATGTTCAAAAACCCCACCATTCTCTTTTGCCTAAAAGTAGGGCGCCTGTTTTCAACTCTGCTGATGCAATACTCCTGAGGCATAGCATAGCCCCTTGGGACGGGCGTCGCAGATTTTCTTGCGCAACTCTTTTTGAGCCTGTGATATACCTTCCCAGTTGCTTTCCTATCAACTTTCTTTCATTAGCACACCAAGATGCCACTGCGCTGTTGCAATTTTGTCCTGTATGCCACAATTTCTGTTTCGGGACAACAGGTTTTCCCTACCACGTTAAATATGGACTTTCATTAAATTTTTTTACTTGTAAAAAGTGGTCATCTTAGCATTTCTCTCCCTCATTAAATACGGGGATTTCATTAAATTTTGCTCGTTAATTGCAATAAAGTGAACTTTGAATTAACATTATACCAAAAAGAAGTTTGTTTTGCTCGTTAAGTCCGGGATCTCGCTAAATATGGTTTCGTAATAAGCCGGTTCTACTGTACAACGGAGAAGTAACATAATTTGCATGAATATAGAAACCCAAAAAGAAGGTATATTTAGAGATATACGTTACAAGCCTTACATGCGCAGATGTACATAGAGGTTCTTAAAACTAGAATCAGAAAAAACTGAAGCGACGGATTTCTGCAGTTTTGCCAGTACTCATGAGAGACCTCAGATTGATGACGTATTGAAAGAAAACTCGTTTCGCGTATGTCAAGAATTTCCCTGCAGGGTTCCACCCGAGCTCGCACAGTGCTTCTTTATCATCAATGTCTGCAAAAATAAAGATCAGGATCACAAATAAATTATTAAAGACGACAACGCCAGCAGACGATACGGTCTTGACTTCATTTGTTTTGGGTGATTGTGTTCCATTGACTGTCTGGCACCGATTCAGTTCCCCTAACTGGTACCAAGGTCCTGAATTAGGAACGACTTACTCGTTCTATACTCAGATGCAGGTGGTAGGTCCTTAAACTTAAAAACGGAGGAAGAAATTTTATGCCAGTCCATGATGCCTGTAACCTTCATCGCCTTCACTTTCATATAGCAACAAAGAATTTTGGCAAATGTCCATCGTTTCCTTTCTTTAAAAAGAATTCGGAGCGCAGCTTCCTGCATCTGAAATCAGCAATCATCGTCTGTACTAGCTCACGTAAAACGGCAGTTTGCTGCTGCTGTTGCTGCTGTCTGCCGAGAAAGGCGGCGATTCTCTTTCATTTTTTCATCTAGGAAATTTCCTATAGTCTCACGAAGTGTTTCTCATGCTCAACCGCTACACTCATTCAAACGGAATGTACAAGGTTTGAGTAGCGAATACGGCAATCCAATATTGAACAGCACTAATCGATGTCCTGATCGATGTCTGCACAGTCGTCACCATGAATAATTTCCGTTCAGCGATGAAAATAATCTACGGTACATTTCCTGCAATCAAACCCTTGTTCATGCTGTTTATCCGACACTGATTTTTCTCTGCACCGGGATGTTTTTTACTGCTGTAACTCAAAAATCTCTAGCGAAGAAACAATGTACACTGCTGGCCACCCAAAATGCAACACCAAGAAAGCTACGAGATAGCAAAGCCAGATTTGCTGGAATTATAACAATAGATACAAAGATGAAACGATTGAGCTTACAGGCCCGTGCGACTTGCGGAACACGCAGACATCAATAGTTCGTGTAGCCCCCATGGCTGGCAATAACGGCCGCTACACGCCGCGGCATCGAACGAAAGAGGCTTTGGATGTGGGCTTGGGGTATGTCGGTCCAGGCTGCTTCAACACGTTGCCACAGTTCATCAGGCGTAGCCGCGGGTGGTGCTTGCCGGGCCACTCGGTTGCAGATCAGCGACCAGACGTGTTCGATGTGCGGCATATCAAGAGAACAGGCGGGCCACGGCAGCAGTGACACCTGGTGTGTCGTGAAGAATTGTTGCAAGATGCGTGCCACGTGTGGGCGCGCATTGTCCTGTTGAAACGTGGCCGCTGGCAGGTCCTGCAGGTAAGGGAGGACTACAGGTTCCAAAACGTCGGAGATGGGGCGGTGGCTGTTGAGTGTACCGGTGATGCGTACCAGAGGGGTGCGGGTGTCATATCCAATTGCGCCCTAAACCATAACGCCAGGAGACGGACCTGTATGGCGATGCATAATGCAGGCGTCATAGAGTCTCTCGCCGCGGTGCCGCCACACGTGAATCCGACCAACGTGGTGTTGCAGGTAGAAGCGGGATTCGTCGGAGAAGACAATGTCGTGCCATTCCATAGTCCAGGTATGGCGTTCAACGGCCCAATGCTGCCGCACTCGCCGGTGGTGTAACGTCAATGGTAATCGGAGCAATGGGCGCCGTGCGACAAGTCCCGGCTCCTGCAGACGACGTCGAACAGTACGTGCTGACAGAGGTTGTTGCGCAACACACCCTAATTCCAGCGCTAACGTTCATGATGTGGCGGTCCGAGCCGTCAATGCCCGCCACACAACATGCCAGTCCTCTCGTTCGGTGGTGTGCCGCGGCTGCGCCAATCGCTCACGTCGGTCCGTCCGTTCCTCCTGCACCCACCGAATCCAAACTCGCCTCACTGTGGCTGGATGTCGTCCCACACGGGCGTCGATGTCTCGGTATGATAAACCGATATCGCGATAAGCCACTATTCGTCCTGTGTCGAACTCCGAAACGTGCTGAAATGACTACCGTATTCTGCGACGAGGCACCAGGAAGCTTCCCACGCACAGGTCCGGCCGCACAACACACTTCCACTACTTACACCCCGCCTTCTGTGCACTCCTTTTATAGTGTTTCTCGGTGGCGTGCCGGACGCACATGATTTGCATATGCCCTGCAATGCTAATCGTTTGCATGTCCTCTCGTGGGGGATGCATGCTGCGAATTTCAGGCCAATCGGATGCTTCCTTCTTGGTGTTGCATTTTGAGTGGCCAGCAGTGTAATTTCACGCCAAAATATGGGAAGTAAATAAATGAGTTCTATTTGATTACAATATGGTTGAGTGCCTTTATGTTGATTACAGGGAAACGGTGTTATAGAAAATGAAAAGTCTTGTTGACATTTTCCTCTACACGATAATAAAGAAAGTTTTCCTTACGGTTTTCTAGAATGCAGGTATTGAGACAAATGCAAACATGCACTGTATCGTTTAAGGGAAAAACTGGAAAATATAGAGAAATCTTGGTAGTGCTTATGGTTGTGCAGTGCAAAATGAATATTTTCAATCCGATTTATCGAAGCAGGGATGTATGAGCAAATGTTTACAAGTACATATTCACATTTCTGCCATAAGATGAGGAAGATCTTGTGAAAGAAAATCTGGGAAAAATAGGAAAGATGTTCACCATGCTGACGTCTATCCAATACAATGGAAGGTATCGGGGCTTGTAGAACTAAAGATATCATAGGAAGACATTGACATATATTAAAACATCTTTGGGCAGACCTGGCGTTATTCTATAACAACAAAAAAAAAGGTTTTCATTGCGACTTTTATAAAACAAGATATCGTATTCATCGACAGACTGGCAAGGTGATTGGCGTATCCATAACAGAAGTATGTGCCGCTGTTTTAAGAAATGAGATTTAAGCCTTTGAACCAAGAAATTGTGTATGAAAGATGTGCTAGTAAGGTAAATAAGTGAGAATTGTATTTTGCTGCTGTGCCGTAGTGGATTAAGCGCTGGTCTCTGACCATTCGTCGGAGATGGGTTTAGGTTCAAATCTCGGTGAGGCATGGATAATGTGTTTGTCTTACGGCGCTGACTTCTTTCCTTCCGTAGAACCAGTGGCCGTAAATTAAGGATGGGAGACTGCTTATTGTCCATCGAGTTGCTCACGGTGGTCGATAAGCCTCCAACCCCCCCCCCCCCCCAAAAAAAAAATTGTATATGAATGAAAGCCAGAATGTTGCAAATAGTCAGAAGTAATGATGCATTCAACATGTCAGAAATCCATACCAATAATATTAGATTTAAGAAACATTTTATTTCTTACATCAAAACTAAACATTTCACGAAAAGGACGATGAAATTCTTGAAGTGTCAGAATATAAAATTCAGAATTTCATAGTAGGTCTGTCACACTTTTAGAATCGTCCATCTGTTGCACTGTTTCAAAAACATCACCTTCGTGAACATTTTTAGTTTTCTTTTTTCTGTAGAAAGGAAGTGTAGTGCAATGCATAGTTTTTGTGGGTACCAGCTAAACGGCGACTCCACATTTTAGATGACTATGCTCCATCGAAATAATTCAACCTAGATCTAAATCTTATCTACTTGCACTACAAAGTGCAAAAGAAAAGATGAAACAAAGTACAACAGTTCTAATATGCTTGTAAAATAATCATAACGCTTTGGCCGCCACTTCGTTGCAGAATAAATTTCATTTTGTAAAGAAACATCAGTTTCCTTAAGATTTTTTCATAGAATAAAAAAATGTTTTGAATTACTCCTAATGATTTTTGGAAGAATGAAACAATCATTGGCTCTTCGATTTACTTTGCCCTTTGGTTCAAAATTAATATATTTTTAATGAAACCATGCAATTTTGTATGGTATTGACACTTTTGTGGGTATGTGTATTATATAGACCTGTTGTACAGCGCACATAAGTAGTTTTATTCTATGTGTATTTCTCATTCAGTGCTAACCATCATAGCACTGGAAACCTGCCATAATTTGCAATTACTACGCCAAAGTGCCTGGCGTTCCTCGAAAAAACGTGGATAAAAAAATCCGCGAAGAAGTTCGTGACGGAAAGTTTTGTATTTAAACTACTATTTCAAAAAATGAGAGCCTTTTTCCACGAAATTTTGCTCATAATTTAAATAACTGCCGGTGTTGTTTCCAATTGCTGTATGTTTTGACATCAAAAAGAGGGTGATTTCTCATGGACACAAAAGGTACTAAAAACTGGGTTTTATGTTTCTATCTTCAGATTAAAGTCATATCAACATCGAACGTGGATTTCAATTGATTGCTGATTCGGAGTTTTTCTGGCAGTGATAATGTTTGTTTAATAAAGTTCATTTGACGAAATATAACATCTCTGAAACGAAGTTACACAAAACATCACTTCATATGCGTATGTCTGAAGTGGTGTTTTTTATGTTGCATTTACAAATTAATTCGTTTTTGTAAGGGATTCAAACAAAAATTCCCTTTTTACCAGTTTTAGCATTACTGAAATTTCAGGTTTGAGCAATTGTGCAAATAAGGCTTCATTATACAGAGCGACCATTGATTTATCAATGGGAACTAAAACAAATAATTTCCTTTCGTTACTACTCTCGAGCTTTGCACGTAAAGTCACTCATCTAGTAAGCAAGCACTCCTTATATCAGGACCAACTATGTATTTCGAGTGATTGCCCTGGTCTTGAGCCTTATCGATTCTTATGACAAAAAACACCGAAGCGAGGAGCCCCTTAAACTGAAAGGGAAGGTCTGATGGTTACAGTGAAATTAGGAAGTAACACATTTATTCCGTATTGAATGGATTGCAGTTACATTGGTTTCAATCTGATTCTAAATAGCAAAATTAAAAACAGATCAGACCACAGTTTACCTTTAATTGCAGTTTGCCTTTAATTTATGACAAAATATGAACATAATTTCAAAGGTATAAAATTTTTGACCGTGTTATGTATAAGGAATAGAGTATTACTCTATTCCTTATACATAACACGGTCAAAAATTTTACCTCTTTTCCAGTAGTTCATAACTTAAGAAAAAAATATGAATCAAGACACGATCACTGAATTTTGTTGATCTTTTAGTTTCATAACTCTCATTAATTTTTTTTTGTCTTTTCCTGGCAGTGGACCATTGCTACCTTTTTTTTTTTTGTTCATTGAAAAAAATTGTAGTGCAACAGGCAAATTTGCCCGAAGTCGTTTGGGATCTAACGGACCAAATGCTACAGTGATAATAACAGGTTCTAACTTCTCAGTGATAATGTAAGTCAGAAAATCAAGTTATTAAATATTCTTCTGGCAACATGAACAGAACCTGTTTCATTACCTTTCATACTAAAAGACATTACACAAGCAAAACTGTGTGTCAGTCTTAATTGCAACCATAGAAGTCCGGGTGAACTTACGATGGTGATAATAGTTATGCTGAAATGTTTAAAACTCTTGATGATAATAGCAGCTTCAAAGCCAATTTCTGTAATTCCTGAATAGAAATAATTAGGGCTAGGATTTTTTATATGTAATAAAAATATCAAAATATGTACATATATTTATTAAAAATGAGGAAATATGTAGGAAAAAAACGAAATTTACTAAAATGTGTGGTATGTTTCCTTTTATATTTTTAATAACTTTCTATAATTTCTTTGTTTATACAGTCATAAGAAATTTGAAAATTACTTTACAAATTTTTAATTACTTTACTCAAAAACCAGGGTTTTCTACTAACTTACTGCTGTTACAACTAGCAACAACATAGCCCTTCAGGTTGTCGAAAACAAAGCTCCTGTTTTCTCTCGAAAACCTTTAAATTGGATGAACGACCTGTGGACATCACATGGGCCGCATATGGCCTAGTGGTCAGCGTTCGTGACTGCCACGGAGAAACCTTAAGGTCGATACCAGGCAGGTACGAACGCTCGAACCGCTAAATATCCGCCGTGCGTCAGATGGGCACGTCAAGCCGTCGGGCCCCGGGTACTGGCACCTCGGTAATAAATAAGGGCGTCTTCTTCCCCTTTCTACCTCTCTTCCATGTCACTTTCTTATCGGGTACTCCAGCCCAAATCTCGTAGTTTCCTATTTTTAAGGGTTGTTTAAAACCAGGGGTCATTCACTCCCTTCCTAAAATCATCTACATCTGATCTGATCGACATCATATATGATGATTGGCGAAAACTTAAACCTCGGTATATCCGATGGCAAGAATTCCTTATCTTTTAAAATAGCACAACTGCCAGGTGAAGTTCCCTAAAGAATGTCTTTTAAAATAGCACAACTGCCAGTTGAAGACCCTAGAGAATGCCTTTTAAAATAGTACAAGTGCCAGTTGAAGTTCCCTAGAGAATGTCTTTTTAAATAGCACAACTGCCAGTTGAAGTCCCTAAAGAATGTCTTTTAAAATAGCACAGCTGCCAGTTGAAGTTCCCTAGAGATGTGCTTTTTTACGCTTTCCAACCGTAGGTTGAAGAAGCGTATATGCTCCAGCTTTGTCCGTCCGTCTGTCCACACGATAACTGCCAAAAAATGGTTCGATTTCGATGAAATTTTAGTATGTGGTAGGGGATCACCTGGGGACGAAGCCAATTGAAAATGGGACAAATGGGGTCAGAGGTCACGACGTAGGAGTGGGATCCATTCCATTGCACTTATGCGTCATAACTTGCGTAAATATGGTTCGATTTCAATGAAATTTTACTATGTGGTAGGGGACCGCCTGGGGACAAAACCTATTCAAAATGGGCGCATTGGGGTCAAAGGTCAGGACATAAGAGCGGGATGCATTCCATTGCCCTTATGCGTCATAACGTGCGTAACAATGCTTCGATTTCGATGAAATTTCGGTATGTGGTAGGGGACCACCTGGGCACGAACCCCATTGGAAATGGATGAATGGGGTCAAAGGTCAGGACATAGGATTGCGATCCATTCCATCCCCTTTATCCCATATTATGAAGGTGGACGTCAAGTAATTTTGCTCCCTATACTTCCAATGGAAAAACTTTTGTACAAATTTCCTTCACAATTAATGTGTTCCCAAGGATGAAAATTTGAACATCGATTAAAATAACTTCATATTATAACTTGGAATACTTAATATTTTCTAAAACATAACCATAATTATATTAAAAATCAATAACTTTTCCTTTTGTGGTGTGAAAACCAGAAAATGGATGGCGCGACCTGTACTTTGATGACGTCAGTAGACAAACAAATGTTGGATTGCATAATTATGGTTATGTTTCAGAAAATATTATGTATTCCAAGTTATAAAATGAAGCTATTTTAATCGATGTTCAAATTTTCATCCTTATGAACGCATTAATTTTCCAGAAAAAAATGGGGCGACTTATATTTTCATGATGTCAGTAAACAAACACATGTTGGATTGCATAATTATGGTTATGTTTTAAAAAATATTAGATATTCCAAGTTATAAAATGAAGCTATTTTAATCGATGTTCAAATTTTCATCCTTGGGAACGAATTAATTGGGAAGAAAAGGTGTACACAAATTTTTCCGTACGAAGTACAGGAAGCAAAATTACTTGACGTTCACCTTAAAGGAGCAATTCTTGTATGTATGTAAATTTTATTTTGAAAACTGCTGTAAGGATTTTGATGAAAGTCGTTAACCTACCGATTTCTGGTACTAGAAATCGATTTAGCTTGATCTCGATTTTAGTAGAATTCGTTTAGTATGTTAAATAACCACCCCAAATTACCACGTTTTAAGTGTAGTGTCATGACGCGCGGTCACGCCATCTGTGTCATTACCTCACGCGTTGTGTGTGGATCCTATTAAAGTTTTATGACGTCACACTTTTGCGAGCAGATGGTCGCGATTCCCATCTGCCTCATTACGTCACGCGTTTTGTGCGTATGTTCGTCCGCACGATAACTCACGTAAAAATCTTTCGATTTCGATGAAATTTTAGTATGTGGTAGGGGAACACCTGGGAAGGAACCCTATTGAAAGTGAACGAAATGGGGTCATAGGTCAGGACATAGGAGCGAATCCATTCAACTGCTCTTATGCGTCATAACTAACGTAAAAAACGTTCGATTTCGATTAAATTTTAGTATGTGGTAGGAGACCCCTGGGGACAAACCCTGTTGAAAATTGGCGAAATGGGGGTCAAAGGTCAGGACATAGCAGCGGAATCACTTCCATCGCCATTATGCGTCATAACTTACGTAAAAATCTTTCGATTTGGATGAAATGTTAGTATGTTGTATGGGCCTGCCTGGGAACGAGTCCTATTGAAAATGGGCGAAATGGGATTAAAGGTTAGGACACAGAAGCAAGATCTATTCCATAACCCTTATGCATCATAACTTACGTAAAATTGCTTCGATTGCGACAAAACGTTATCATGTTATTTCGGAAGTATACTGAACCAGTTCAGTTGAATATAATCGAAATGGGATCAAAGGTCAGGGCACAGGAGTGAGTTTTATTCCACAGCATTTTCTTTATAACTTGAGTAATGATTTCTAGTATGTTGGAAAGCGTATTTTACTAACTTGTTAAAGTTGCAATGCTTTCCACGCTTGGATTTTTTATAACATCGTGTGTTTTTCTCCAGTGTGGCCGAGTACTTTTCCTAATATTTCAATCGTCTGACACACCACAAAACAAAAGATTTCCGTCAGTTCTCAGTCTTTCATCGGTAAACTCCTTAATAAATGCCTTTAATTTGGATGATATGGTTTCCTGTAATTTTGGGCTTGTCGATTTACTTAAGAACTTGAACAGGAAAAATAAACTTTTAACAATGAAACGCATATAGCGTATTAAATCCGTTGATATCTACCATTGCCTTGAAAAAGCCTCACAATGGAGTGCGAAAGATTGGTGAATCTTTGTGTTGACTACACCACAAAAATAAACGGATTTAATACGCTATATGCGTTTCATTATTATTCATGTCTGGTGTATTTAAAATAAAGTTAAAACTTTTAAGAATGACGTGAACAAAATTTTTTAGGAAGAAACTAGTCACGTAACTACGCATTAAATGACAGCTGACTTAATATGCTTTCCTCCTCTCTCATTTGAGATGAGGAAATAGTCTGGTGCCAGTATAGTGCTGCCATGTGTCGGCTTTGATGTGTTGCGAAACTTGCCATTTCTCGGCTCACAGGTTTCTACAACAGAAAATATTAGCAAGTTTTGCATAAAAACTGGAGATTTGTGTAAAAATATTAAAAAAATAGAAAATAAAATGTGAAAATATGTAATATACATATGTAGTGAAACTGTAAATATGTATAATAACAGAAAAAGTCAAATATGTAAAAATATTTAATTACATATTAATCCTAGACCGAGAAATAATTGTTACAACGCTCTATTCATTAAATTTCTAATGATAATAGCATGTACAAAGTGAAACTGCGAGATGATTTGGCGGTAACTGCTCCAAATCCTGGGTCTGTGATGCTCGGATGTTAATATCTGCTTCAAAGTCAAACAATCATATCATATTATGTCCTGGTGGTCCTACGTAAAAATATTCCGAGTGTATTACTTTGTCTTTAACTAAAAGTAATATAACGCTTTAGTAAATTAAGTTTTTTAACCTTAAAATTCAGGCGTCGATGGCTCCTTAGGCCAGAAATTTATCAGCAGTTAAAATCATCGAGTTTATACTTCTCTGACTCGCCGTGAGCAATGTTATTTCATTGCCTTTATGACTTTAGGGATTTAAAGTCACCCCCAATTTGCTTTTAAAACTATAAGGAGTAGCGGATCCCTGATCTGGAGAAAGAAGAAACAGAATGCCATCGAAAAGACAAACACAAAGCCTGTGTCCTGTTCCATAACTGTCCCGAACTCAGCAATACGCCCTAGACCACACGGCAGTAGGGGAGCTTTCGCTGTGTTTTCGGTGCTTCCTTGGGCCGCAAGTTCTCCATCAGCGTGCCCTTATACAGGAAATATTGTACAGAATAATTTAAGACAAAAACATAGCTTTGACTGAGTATCTGATCATCAGTGGATTTTAAAAACTGATTACTAGCTGTTGAAGTTTTATAGTTCGTATTTACACCTACTGTTGTCTTCCTCAGATTACAGAATCAGGTTTTGAAACTAACGTTACCATTAGAAGATTCTAGCACATGGCGTGGTAGTTTGTGTTTAAATTCGTTACTAAAACGAATTAAATTGTAAATGATAGATATACGTTAATATCAATACAAAATATAGAGTTTTGTTATTGCCGTTACAGATTATACAGCATTGCTTTTTAACAACAAATACCAGTCGAAAGTCCAGGATTTCGCTTGCAGCTGATGTAACCAACTAATAGAAATCCATTCTTTTATTGTCAGTGTCTTTTAAAAAACAAACTCAGCTTCAATTCGTGTAATTTTTGGATTTCTCCTAAAATTGACATGTCAGTGTAATCATCATGGTATATCGTTGCTTGCTTAATTGGTAAAAATCTGTTTCTAAAAATATACAAATGTATAACATCTCAATCTCTTGTTGTCATTTAAATAACTTTATGCGCATGTATAAATAAAACAGTGAAATCGAGGCTCCAGAGGGAAATGAACACTTCATAGTGCTAGACATATTCAGGTACTTGAATGCAAAAACTTGAACTACTTGAAGGCCATTTCGTTCTTTCTAAAATAACCCAGATGCTGCAGCAACATTCAGAATAGTTTAGAAGTTTAGAAGAGACTCTCATGATCTGCTAAAGAACACAATGAACCCATCTGTGACGTGACCCGGATTATTTGACCCCTAGCCCTCTGATGTCAGGGTAAATTTGATCACCGTTATGTCAGCTCAGCTAGAGGAAGAAAAAAAAAAGACAAGGCAAGGTTGAAACTCTAACGCTTTCTCAGACCGTTTATTCCACAGTGTAAACACAGGCAGTTCTACGATTTCATTTGCTAGACAACCGAAAAAAGTGTGGCCAGAAAAAACTTCGAAAACAGTCGTAATGGCACATGAATGAAATTTTTCGTTGGCTTAATGAGTGGACTTTGTTTTGTTTTTATATTCTTGAGCAATATTTAAACTTGAGAAAAGTAAATGCTTGAATGTTTATTGCAGGCTTCTTAGAAAGGAAGTGTGTTGTCAGTTTTTGAAGAGGCTACATTTCATTTCCAAGGTTATTTACTGTCTCTCTATGCTTTCACGGACGTTTGTGGGAATGCAAATGAAGGGTTCTACAGAAATGATCCAGTTTTAAGATAGGTAAACTCTATCCATTTGATGTCATCTGGCGACAGCGTAGTTTCTCATAGTTTGTATGAAATGCGTTCCTGAAGATTCCTGCGAACAAGAAAACACTACGCTTAAGTAAGAACATCCATGCCAAGAAATGTGAAACGAGATTTTCAAGGCAATGACGAAAATGCCTATTATTTTGTCTCTTCTGCTTGTTCTTTGATGCCATCAATGGAAATAAATAAACTGTTAAACATATTGCTTTATACATCTGGTTTAGAACTGTGGATTTAGAGATTAAAAAATGGTTTAATTGATCTCTTTGAAACGATGTCTGGTTAGCAATCGAGGTTTTGGAAATTTAAAGAATGGACTAGGAGATTTTAAAAACTGGTACTAAGATTCAGCTCTTCAGAAGGAGCTCGTGAGTCTGCATGAACAGAACATGATATGTGCAAAATCTTTCAGAAAAACTTTCTATCATAACTTAGGTGTAAAATATACAACGGGGTAAATACTTTTCCCTGAGTGATGCAATTTCTCAGAAAGTCGAACTAGCCGAAAAACAGAAACACCAATCTCTCATTGCTCCAACAGTTCTGTGTTTTACTGAGAGTAATCCAGGAATGCAGATAAGAATTACGGAAGAAACAGAAAAATATAACTATAGTTGAAATTTGAAAATTTAATGTGTTTTCAAAAAAGAAAAGAAAAAAACTGTACTGAAATGAAACTGATAACAGTAGAATTACTTTAAAGCACCCAAATGTAACATCAGTTTCCCATCCGACAAGAATTTTTCCGTGAAATCTCAAACAAGTTCAAACAAAGTCTTGTGGAAAAGGGTCTAGGATTCGAGCTTCTTGCTTTTCGTACTCTTAAGTATGAGGTCAAATTTCACAGAATTCGTTCTTTCTGCTGGGCTCTCTTCCTCCATAGAAACAGCAGCCTTGAATGTGCCACTATTTCCAACTTTAGATGTTCATGAATGAAGCGCAACTCCAAAGAAAAAGCATTCTTCTCTTAAATTCTATTCATCATAGATAGTTTGTCGGTACCGTGAACAGCGATCGCTTCTTCGCCAGATGTTATCACCGACTAGGCTACAGAGTAAGAAGTTCCGTTTAGAGACATTTCTTCCAACTTTGAAAAAAAAACTGCGAAAAACCCATTGGGAATGAAAGAGCTCAAGACCAGATTTATTATTACTTGTATTTCGGGTTGGTGGCCACTCTTGCGTCAATAAAAAGTGCTTCGTTTTTTTATATGCAATGCTGTGAAAAAAAAAATTCAATCTCCTCTCCATCAACCTTTCAGAGTTTTACGTGAAGGAATCTTTCATTCTCGGGTAAGAAGAAAATCTGAAGTTTCTTGAAAATTCTCATTGCAGCCGCACATTCAGTTTTATATAAATGTGGTAAAATATAGACCCTTATCCATCCTAGATGTGCTAGTTAAAAGTCATCCACCTCTACAGTTCACCACAAGCCTTTCCATAGAAGCTTACCGTCTCATACGAGGTCTAATTTTGAGCTGTTTTACGTGTGTTTAACAATTTGCACATACTTTTTCTAAAGGAGAAGCCTTTCCAAAAGACTTAGTTACATAAAAAGCAATGCTCTCAACAGAGACTTTAAACTTTTAGCAGTGGACTCTCTCTCTCTCTCTCTCTCTTTCTCAGCAATTAAACCGTTTCTCAGGCTGACGTCTTCAACCACTGTAGCTACTTTTTGGTGGATGAAGACTTTACGGTTCATTTAAATGTTGCAGGAATGCTCACACGATTTCTTTTGTTGCCCAGTCGCTTTAGTCCTTCGTTGTAAGATAAGTATGCAGCTCCAGGCTGTGAGATGTATTTCCCCATGACGGAATGAATGAATTACTAGCTGAATGAGAACTCACCTTTTGCAGTGGTGTTTTTAATTCGATGCAGTACATCGGGGAGGCCACGGATTTGCTTGTCCTGATTTCAATATTACATCTATATTACTCTTTTAATTGTTTACATATCTTATTCCATAAGGAATTTTTCTCGGTTACCTCGCTGCCGAGTTCCCTCTTTTCTGTTTTCCAATTTAATTTCTCCCTCGATATCGCATCTCGAAATCAAATGTTTCCCTCTCTCTCAGGGAGCTAAGAAAACTCTCCGTCGCAAGTAGAATGATCAAATCTACTTCCTACCTCCTTTGAACACTAGATCCCTCGTTGTCCTCCGTTCTCTCCGAAAAAGTGCTGGTTTCACTAATTAGACTCACCCCTTTGCTCTGACCGTCTGGGAAGTTGATGAATGATTATGTCAACTCGGTTTCCTCCATCACCCATTCTTATGCTATTCCCACAGTCACCTTGCATGTGAGCCATTACTTACATATCCCCTGGAATCCACTCATTAAAATACAAGACTAAAGGAAAACAATGTGTTCGAATCTCTTCCTACGTGGATGCTGATGCCGTAAAACCATTCACTCCAATTATGTTCATGAAATTCATGAAAATCTGTTCTTAATTTGTTATACAATATCACTCCCTATTTCATTAACTATTAAAAGCTACAGAAGGGGCAGTCTCATTGCCTTCCCAAAATCTCCAACGGAAAACAAAATGGTTTAAACTTATGAGATGATGTTAAAATAAAATTATAATTTCTAACGTTCGCAGAAACTAACGATCCCACGGTAACAGTCAAATTACCATCTCATACGAGATCTAACGTTTGCGCCGTTTTATATTGTTTACTGAGATTTGCATATTTTATGTGCAGGAGAAGCCCTTCCAAAGGAAATCAATTATGTGAAAAGCGTTATTATTAACAGAGGCTCCAAATTTTCATCTGTGGGCTCTCAGCAATTAAAACTTTTCTCAGGCGTAAATCTTCATCCATCATAACTCCTTTTCATCATAATGTTTTCCAGAAGTTGCTTACAATAGCCATAATTTAGAACTTTTCAAATTACAAAGTGATTTCGATTCCAGTCTTTGCTGATGGATTCATAAATCTGTTGATTTTAGATGCTCTGAATAAGTGCTTTCCAGAGTTTAAACATTTCTCCAGTACTTTCCCCTAATGTACTAACATTTCGTCTAGAAACGTCACCGATGAAATCTTTTTGTCGGCATTTTCTTTTATATGTGCATCTGTTCTTGTTCACTGATTTTCTCCAAAATTGCATTTTACGATCCTTGCTGTTTCGTATTTTCCGATTAGTAATTTATCGCGATATGCACTGAAAATCAGGAACGGGTTGCTCTAAGAAGTGATTTTGTGATGGGAAAAGTATATTTTCATATCTCTCCTTGTCTGTCTGTCTATCTGTCCGTCTGTCTGTCTCTCTCTCTCTCTCTCTCTCTCTCTCTCTCTCTCTCTCTCTCTATATATATATATATATATATATTCTGGATTTCTTAGATATTTCATTGCTTTAACCCTGTAAGCGATCATAAATAATCATTAGAATGTTTAAACAGCGACTTCTTGTCACCTTAGATGGCTGAGTGATCAGATACGTTGGTGTGTGGCTAATCGTCAGTGCTGTGTACGGTCCAAAGTCCGAGATGAGGCGTAGATGGTGTAATTGTCCTACAGTGTTGGCTCTTTTGCTTCCCTAGAAGAGACCTCAAATTAGGGACGGAAGATTGCTCATTTTGTTAGTTAAATTCGGAGACAACGAATTCTTTCCACGTCAATATGCAAACGTTAAAAAATCCGATTGGCATAAAGAAACCTTTTATAAAAGTGATTTTATTTAAAAATAAAATCACTTTTATATCTCATATGTGACGTAAAAGTCCAGATCCTAGCGTCTGTTGATTTTAATTAGCTAATAAATTTGCCATGATGGTTGCGCAAATTTTAAACATTGCACTAATTTGAGCATTTTGGGGTTTCCAGACGTGTCATTAATATACCTTTTGGAGCTGTCCAAAAAAAAGGGGGATCTTTTAGCAGACATTGTGAAAAAATCTCTTAGCCTGCAGTCAAAACCTTTTTCCCTCGGAAGGAAGGGACCCAATTAAAGATTATAAAACTTTCTTAGCTAATTAATAAAATTTTCCTCGATAAAAAGTTTATAAAATGCATACCTGTTTCGCTTCTAATCGATGTTTTTCCTCAGAATCAGAGATTGAGGCATTCTAGAATTTTTCATTAATTTGCACAGAGCACAGAAAATTTCGGAAGATTTTCTTGCAGGAATCTTGAAAATTTGCTAATGTTTCACAAATAAATTTTTATGCCTCAAACACTCGTACTTTCAAAACTTTTCAAGTTCTACGGTAATTATTATTATTATTATTATTTTTTTTTTCGTAAATTCCAAATTTTCTGCTGGAGGAGTCAAAAGTGACCATAGACATTCTGAAGCAACTGTTTAAATTTACAGATGTTTTGTGTTGACTACAGAAGCGTTTGAAGTCATGAACGCTTTTTTGCTTCCCTGCTAAATTTTTACAAAACTATTTAAAAGCCACGAAGATTTGCCAAAGCTTTGTAAATACTCGTATATTGTCCAAAGGTAAAAAATGAATACATTTCCTATATCTTTAAATCACAAGACCTTCCAGTTCAGTTTTCATTCGGCTGTATACATAATCACTTTACTTATCAAATTTTGTCCACGCTTCATTTGAACTTCAAAGCAACTTCAATTAAAAGCGCAAATGCATTATACACGAGGAAATAAGTAACTGTTTTTATTTTATTTTGCTTGGGAATTTAACGACCACCATGTGCGACTCAATAGGCTATAAGCAGTCTTACGTCCCTAATTTAGGACTATTGGTTCCAGGAAAGGGAGAGAGCCAGTGCCGTAAAAGAAACACAACATTAATGCAAAACCGGATTCGAACCCGGACTTATCTCGGACGAATGGTCAGAAGCCAGCGCTTAGACCACTGTGCCACCGGGACGACATATACAGTAAGTAACTGGAAACGAAAATGAAAACTGCATTGCCAAATAAAAACGTGGAGGTCTTAAAACTAAAATAAAAGCAAAGTAATAGTGCACCCCTCAAAACAAAGCAGAAAATTCAGAACATTACTCAAATGTCCTAATTTTCAAAATATAATCTGTTGGGCACGTATCATATTTTAAGAATTGGCAATTCCTGAATATTGGCGTGCCTGACTTTTTTTTTAATTTTTGGAAGGGGGGGGGGGGGTGCAATTTTTTTTATAATACAACTAAATGTGTTATGAGTGCATTTTTAAAATGTATCCCACATCTGCGCAAAAATATTCAAATAAACATTGTTGGAAATTATTATTAATATTCTTATTACCTACACTGCTGGCCACCCAAAATGCAACACCAAGAAGGAAGCATCCGATTGGCCTGAAATTCGCAGCATGCGTCGCCCGCGAGAGGACATGCAAACGATTAGCATTGCAAGTCATATGCATATCATGTGCGCCCGGCATGTCCCCGAGAAGCATTTTAAGAAGGGTGCACAGAAGGCGGGGTGTAAGTAGTGGAAGTGTGTTGTGCTGCCGGACCTGTGCGTGGGAATCTTCCTGATGCCTCGTCGCAGAATACGGCAATCATTCCAGCACGTTTCGGAGTTCGACAGAGGACGAATAGTGGCTTATCGCGACAGCAGTTTATCGTACCGAGACATCGGCGCTCGTGTATGACGACATCCAGCCACAGTTAGGCGAGTATGGATTCGGTGGGTGCAGGAGGGACGGACGGACCGACGTGAGCGATTGCCGCAGCCGCGACACACCACCGAACGAGAGTACCGGCATATTGCGCGGCCAGCATTGACGGCTCGCACCGCCACATCACGAACGTTAGCGCAGGAATTAGGGTGTGTTGCGCAACAACCTGTGTCACCGCGTACCGTTCGACGTCGTCTGCGCCGCCCCGGTGGCGCAGTGGTCTAAGCGATGGCCTCTGATCTTTCGTCCGAACGGGGTCCGGGTTCGAATCCCGTGAGGCATGGATGTTGTGTTTGTCTTACGGCACTGGTTCTCTCCCTTCCCTGGAACCAGTGACCCTAAATTAGGGACGGGCGACTGCTTATAGCCCATTGAGTTGCTCACGGTGGTCGTTAAACCTCCAATAAAAAACAAACAAACAAAAAAAAAAAAAAAAAAAAAACGTCGTCTGCAGGAGCGGGGACTTGTCGCACGGTGCCCATTGCTCGGATTACCATTGACGTTACACCCCCGGCGAGTGCGGTGGCAGTGGACCGTTGAACGCCGCACCTGGACTACGGAACGGCACGACATTGTCTTCTCAGACGAATCCCGCTTCTGCCTGCAACACCACGATGGTCGGATCTGCGTGTGGCGGCACCGCGGCGAGAGACTGTATGACGCCTGCATTATGCATCACCATACCGGTCCGTCGCCTAGCGTTATGGTTTGGGGCGCAATTGGATATGACACCCGTACCCCTCTGGTACGCATCGCCGGTACACTCAACAGCCACTGCTGCGCATCTCGGACGTTTTGGAGCCTGTAGTCCGCCCTTACCTGCAGGACCTGCCAGCGGCCAAGTTTCAACAGGACATTGCGCGCCCGCACGTGGCACGCATCGTGCAACAATTCTTCACGGCCCACCAGGTGTTAATGCTGCCATGACCCGCCTGTTCTCCCCATCAAATACGTCTGGTCGCTGATCGGCTACCGAGTGGCCCGGCAAGCACCACCCGCGGCTACGGCTGATGAACTGTGGCAACGTGTGGAAACAGCCTGGACCGACATATTTTAAGGATTGCCTCTTTCGTTCGATGCCGCGACCTGTAGCGGCCGTTATTGCCTGCCATGGGGGCCACACGAACTACTGATGTCTGCATGTTCCGCAAGTCGCACGGGCCTGTAAGCTCAATTGTTTCAGCTTTGTATCTGTTGTTATGTGTCCAGTAAACCTGGCTTTGCTATCTCGTGCCCTTCTTGGTAATGTATTTTGGGTGGTTAGCAGTGTATATTCTTATCACCACATAATGGTTGACCACTTGTATTTTGCTATTTATCTGTGCAGAAAACAAGAATACTACACTACTTACTGTTAAATGGTTAAACGATAAAAATGTAATTCTAGAACGAAACAAAATTTACCTTCTAGTGAAGTATTCTTCATTTGTACAATGGCGCTTTTTTTATTGTATATATTGTACAGTAAAACCATTCAAGTACTATGTTGGCTAACTTTGGCACTGATGACTTTTTCAATACTTCGTGGAGCCTTTTCTGTTTACTTCCGGTGTAAGAATGCTCTCTGACCCCACCATAAAATCGGGCATACCTTAATTTTGCGTTCAAATTAATATCAAGATAATCTATAATATTGAGATCTGAAATCTGTGTTGGCTACTAAAAATTTCAAGTGTTGCTCTTACCAAACTACATGTCCATACATCGAGACATGGTGCATTGTTTTATTAGATGTAATATTAAATTTTGTAAAACTGCAGGGTACAAAGAACTGTATAATAACTGCTCCTTAGCTCAAACCCTTCCAAGTTTCACGGCAGGAACAAAGTATGTAAGGAAGTAAGTTGGCCGAGTGTTAGCGTTCCACGGTTTAGTCTAGCCGCACTTCGCAAATTCTATAGTGTGATACGGAGTTTTTTTTCGCCAGATAGTGGTCCGCGTGGTACCCTTAAAACTCAATGAACAATCACTCCAGGTAGTACACATTATCCAAGCATACTCAAGCACCTGTAATATGACTTAACACCCCAAAAGACGCATTTCTGTTGATCTGTTAACATAATCCGTGCTCGACGCGATGTGTGAGGCAAACCTGTGCATTAATTTCTGTTATTAAAGATTTGTGGACCACAGAATTATTTGTATACTACAACCAAACTTTGACTTTGAAAGGTCGATTGGTGTGATGGAATCACTCATCTTTTCAAGAGACTTCAGCGCCGGCTAGTCAGTATTTTCTCAGATTGTTTCTTATATGCAGTGATATTGCTGGATTTCCATTTCTTCTGTACATTATCAGCTGTATACCTGGTGTCGGAGCAGAAGTCTCGGTCACCTGTCGCTGTGGAATCTACTGGAAGCAAAATTGTGGAGAAAGTTAGTCAGAATGGTGATATGTCTTGCATCATAAATTCTAACTTTTGTCAGAGAACGAAATCGTTTGTACACCATGCTGTACAGTGCTTACCATTCTTAATAAGACATTGAAACGCATGATCCCAAATTAGATAAATATGTGGTATGCGGAATGTAACACAGAGTTATATAATTCTGTCATACGCGTTGATAGAAAAATCAATCAGATCTTATCGCGAGGCCGTTACGAAGTGACTGTCTATTGTTCCGACTTTTCATATTGTTTTAATTGCTTGGTTGTTGTATTTGACAGTTGGCTTGTTGACTTCCTGCTGTTTATGTTTATGTTGGGTTTAGTTCTTTCACTTGCTTCTATTGTAATTAATTTTTTCTTTCGGGAGCTTTTTCTTACAGTTATACCTTGATATTTTCCGATGTTGGATTTTAGGACTAGTTTCAAACCTCGAAACCCTTCTATTATAACGCTTACTCACTTATTTTGATAAAAATGAATTTCTTCGTCTGGGTGGTTTAGTATCTCACAGTACATATACATGTATGTATGGGATATCTCCCGGTACTCGAGAGTCTTGTGATTATCGCGTCTGCCTACTCAAGGAAAGATCTCAGAATCAATCCCAGGTAGGTTGGACGTGTTGAACCACAAAATATCTGCCGTGCGTCGAATGGGCACTTTAAGCAGTTGGACCCGGGGTACTTCCCGTTTAAAAATACGGGCGTCTGTTTTTCCTTCCAATCCTTTCTCTCTCACTCACGGCTAGTGTGTACTTTGACACTGTATGATATGAGTGGCGCACTAGTAGCTAGACATTTTAACTTCTCTCTGAATACCCTGCTTTCCTATCGTGAGCCTCTGGGTTACACCTACAGTCACTTTGTTTCTAGTATTCGGCTCAAAAGCCTGTAACAGGCATAGCTACTCGAGTCTAAACTTTTCCTGTGAGTGTAAACCCTAACGGTAACGGTTGTTAACTGAGTGGTGGTGATCCTAGTGAGATTAGCCTAGCCCCGCATCATGACCAGGTTGAATCATTAAATGACAGCATTGAGCATTCGGCACTCGAATGCACTAGTAGATTGTGTTGGAATCCAAGGAGAAACATGGTTGCTGTATTTTCTCTTCTGTGACGTGCCTGCACGTAGGACCCACGCGACATAAAGGCAGATAGCAGCAAGAACGAACGTCCGCGTAGCTCAGTTGGTAGAGCGACTTGTTCCAAAATAAGTGGACTCGGGTTCGATTCCCACGTGGACCAAAAATGACGGAGAAATTTACTTCGTTATACTTCTCTTTCTTTTCCCTTTCTCGAGCCAGAAACGGCAAATTAGAAATTGGAACTCAATAGCATCCATTGTTTATGGGGACTCTTAATTACCACTTTTGCAAAAAGAACACAGCACTTTGACAGTAGGAGTAATCGCAACATACGACCATTGATAAGAGTGATCCTGACACACACACAGACACAAAAGGAAAGAGAGACTTAATATCAACGGTCTGGACGTGTTTCTAAACAAACAGATCAACGTGCGCAAGTCAACAGAAATTCTGGACATAAACGATCTAGAAAAACCACTTTATTGAGATGGACGGATAAAATTAAATTGTATGCTGTAACCACTTTTGGAAGAAAAGAACTCAGAAAACTATGGAAGCAATTTACTAAGACAACTAATAATTTGGAAAACTATGGAAGCAGACTTCTGTGCATCAAGAAGTGGGACGATAATAACGTAATAATTTAAATAGCAGTTCGAAATGTTACTGTATGTTGTTTATTAATACACCGATGATGATTATTAACAAGTTGTACGTTATATAATTACTATAACAGGCACCATACTATAACAAAGATAATCGCGACTCACAACATGTTGGTAACAACGTCGGTCTGAATACGCCCAAATTTCACACAGAAAATCTATTGTTAAATTTTTTACTGCGTCTTGGATGTGGACAACAAAACATTATCTCTCAGGTGCTTTGTTTGTAGGAATACAAGCAAAATTCTGCTGAAGATTTAGAAAAAATGAAATAGTACTCTGGAGGATGAATAAACTGGAAAATGAAAACTGTCTAAAGTTTCTCTGAAGTACCCATATTTCACATCAGATATTTTTCATATTTACACAGAAATAAAAGCCACTAATTTCTATGTAAATGTAAAATCTCATCAGCAGAAGATGCTTGATTATGAACTAACCGGTAACCTGTACCATGCACTGGTGAAAAACTGCGACTAAAAATGTTGCTAAAGGAGGTTCCATTTAAACTGATAAGCAGTATTTCATTTCCCGTGAAACTACTTGTGCTGATAAGTTTGTTATTCAGTTTTCTAAATGTGTTAAAAATGATTTCTAGGAGGTTTGAAACATCTCTCCCGAGCAATATTTTCTGTGTATTGCTTATTATTGTTTAAGAAATTCCCTTGCACTGGAATTGTCTTAACGTAAATCTGTTGCGGATTTCGGGATCTGGATATTGCTACGTAAAGTTGTCCATAAGAAAATCACTTAACCTATATCCAGTAAGTTATTCTGTTCCCAAGCGTCTTCTTTCGTTTGGACTCTCATCCGTTGTGTTATAGAGGAAATTTAATTTTAATTTTCTATTAGTTTCGAAAGATGCCAAATTCATCCTTCCTACAGAAAAACAAAAATATTCTGCAGCAATGGGTTTTTTAAGAAAAGTTATTATGCATTAAATAATATTACCTATTACTTGACAGAGACACTAATGTGTCGGTGAATTAGTTAACTAATTGTGGCATATGGCCTCGCGGTTTCTTACAACATATGGCGTTACAGAGAGAGAGAGAGAGAGAGTCAGTCAGTCTGGGTGTTTATACATATAATTCTGAGTGAAATGCAAAAGGAAAACCACCATTAATATTTTTTTACATTACTGCTGTTTGGACCAATTGTTTTAGAACTTTCTCACGGTACCGACGTTTGAGACTAATCTCTTTTTCAATGAAATTCACTTGAACGCTGATATTGTTCTTCTGCCAGCAGTACCGATATACATATGCGATCCCTTATAAAATTGAATTCATAAAATGACAGGGATTAATGTCACCGTGCATGTGATGTCATCTCCGTTTAACCAATTTCTTCTTGAATAGCAAGAATACTGTTCTTCACGTGTTTATACCAGCAATTTTAAGCAGAAGTCAAAAGGTTCACGGTAATATTAACAAAAAGCAAACTATAAGCAGCAAAACCAAAAGGACTTACCCCAACTTCGAAAAGTAGGCCTACATCCATTGCCGTCCGGCTTCTTCTGCACGAGAACAAGTATGATCGGTCGACAAGATATATACCACAGCGAAAGGTAAAAATGATCAATTAAGTAAAAAGTGAATTGAACGGTATGAAACCAAGTATAAAAGGGTGAAATTCGAATGAAATGAGAACATTAAAATCTTTTGAGAAGTAAAACCAACCAAGTTAAAAAGTTAAAAATGATAGAAACACGGAACCTATCCACATTCTACTCATGCTACTAGCAACCATACATGTTTCAGCAAATATTATGCCTTCATCAGTGGAAGAGTTCACAAGTGCTAAGTCCCCCGGAAATTAACTCAGATGTAATATGACATGCTTGAATGAAAGACAGTATGTGAACATCAGCGTATAAGCTATGAACACCTGTACCCTATCGCGCAGTTCTTGTACAGCGCCATCTGTGGGAATCTCGCCGACATATTCGTCCCGCTGGTGGACCAAGCCAAGCAAGCATAGTTTATCAGACTTCTATTTAATCATACGTTGATTTTCAGATTGCAAAAGATATCTCCATGCGTGTGGAATATCCATAGGTGAATTATTGTTACAACATTTCCCTTTATATTTTTCAATAATCATAGCTTCTGAAGTGAGAATCTGTTTATGAGATCGATGTGTTGTAAGAATTTGTACATTTTCCCAATCAGGTTCAGCATTATGTTCGATACGATATTGAATCAGTGCTGTTTTGAGCCTTTTCTTTTCCCAATCATATAAATGTTCTTTTAATCGAGTAATAAGACGTCTCTTGGTACTACCTATGTACATAGAATCTTTTTGATTGGTGTTAGGTTTTGTTGGGATACGATACACGCCCGATTTATCAAAGATTGATTTGTTGTCATTGTAGGTTAATAAGGCACCATTTTCGGTGATAGTTTCAGCCAAAAATATTTGATGCACTGCACATTCTCTCTTTAACAAATTGGTAATAGGTGGTAAAAAAGGAATTGATAGGTAAGCTTTATATTAACTTTTTTATGCAAAAAATGATCGTTATTTTTGATGTTGTCATAAATGGAAGTAATCAATCTACTAATAACCAAATGCTTCTGCATTTGGTTATTGGGACTCAATTGGTCATTTTTACCTTTCGCTGTGGTATACATCTTGTAGACTGATCATACTTGTTCTCGTGCAGAAGAAGCCAGACGACAATGGATGTAGCCCTACTTTTCGAAGATGGGGTATGTCCTTTTGGTTTTTCTGCTTATAGTTTGCTTTTTGTTAATATTACCATGAACCTGTTGACTTCTGCTTAAAATTGCTGGTATAAACACGTAAAGAAACGTATTTTTGCTACTGTAATTAGTAGTTATAGATTCATTTTCTTAGCCACGTATTATTCACTATGTGCATTTATGCACTTAGGATTTTTTAGTTACAATTTCTCCTTTTTTGAAATGAGCACAAACTTTAGTCAACAAAATAGACTGTTTCCGTTCAGCGGATCATGCGGCAGAATTTATAAAATTAAATAACAAAACCAGATAAACCAGCACAGAACGAAGTATGACTAATTAATCGGTAAATATGGAAATATATTTACAATGAACTGATTAAAATATTTTTTATGCTACAAATCATATTAAAATGACATATCTATTAAAATACTAAATTGATACCATAATGTATCACTTAAGTATAATTTAATTTCAACAAAAATGTTTTTATAAAATGGGTATAAATAGAGTTTTTCATCTGTCAAGCATACTGAAAATTCTTAAAAAAATATCCGAGTTTCTCATTTATTGAGCACGCTGAAAATTCTTTGAGTACATTAAGGATAAACCGTATATACACGAAACAGTTGTTCCTTTTCATATATCCTGTTTTATTTCTCTCACTCTCTCTCTCTTTTTCTTTGTTGTCTAGCTTTAGTGTTAGACGCTGCAAAGATTTTATGATTGAAATTGCCGTTTTTATTTCAGATCTTGTTCAATGCAGCATCTTTGTAAAACTTCTTGCCACAACAGGGTATATATAGAACAATTATACATGGAACAATTACTTCATCATCATCGTCAACCATTATCAATCCACTGCTGAATGAAGGTCTCCCCAAGTTTCTTCCACAACGGTCTGTCTTGTGCCAGTCTCCTCCATGTCACTCCTGCATACTTTCGAATTTCATCCACCCATCTCCCATGTGGTCTTCTTCTGGGTCTTTTCCCGTCCCTTGGAATCCAATCTAAAATTTCAGCTGTCCATCGATTGTCTGTCTTTCTGGCAGTATGTCCAGCCCAATGCCATTTCAGGGATTTAACTCTGATCATGATGTCTTCCACTCTTGTCATTTTTCGGATCCACGAGTTCCTCTTATCTCTCCTGGTTACACCAAGCATGCACCTCTCCATGCTACTTTGAGTTGTCTGCAGCCTTTGTATGTCTCTTTTAGTTAAGGTCCACGTCTCTGCACCATACGTAAGCACTGGAAGGATGCATTGATCAAACACTTTTCTTTTAAGACATAATGGCATATTGCTCTTGAAAATTATGCAGTTTCTTCCAAAAGCTCTCCAGGCAAGTTTTGTACGCCGATTAATTTCTTCATCAATGTGACCCTCACTTGATATCTGCTGTCCAAGATAAACGTACGTGTCTGTTATCTCCAGCTTTTCTCCATCAATCGATAAATCTTCATTTCTTGTAAAAGCATTGAACATCACTTTTGTCTTCTGAAAGTTCATTTTTAATCACACTTCTTTACTCTTGTCAGCTAGTTCCTGGATCATACTCTGCAGCTCTGATGGGGTAGTTGCAAAAATGACTACGTCATCAGCAAAACGAAGGTGGGTTAGATAATCTCCATTAATCTTTATCCCTTTGTTTTCCCAGTTCAGTGATTGAAAGACATTTTCCAATGTAGCATTAAAGAGCTTCGGAGATATGGTGTCACCTTGTCTCACTCCCTTTCCAATTTTTATGTGTGTTGTATTTTCAAACAGCCAAATCTTTGCACTTGCATTTTCATAGATGTTATTAATAATATTTAATGTATGCATCTTCAATACCGCAGGATTTCAGAGCCATTGTAACTGCTGATGGTTTCACCGAATCAAAGGCTTTTTCATAATCGATAAAAGCCATGCACAGTGGAAGTTCATATTCCCTCGCTCTTTCAATTAGTTCTCTCAGTACGTGGATATGATCTATTTTGCTGTAGTCACTCCTGAATCCAGCTTGTTCTCTCGGTTGGGCCATGTCCAGTGTTAGCTTCAAGCTGTGTGAAAAAACTTTAGTGAAGATTTTATAAACCACTGATAGGAGGCTGATAGGTCTGTAGTTCCTGAGATCCTCAATGTCACCTTTTTTATGTAGCAAGATCATTGTAGCGTTGTTCCAATCCTCAGGAATCTTCCCTTCATTAAGGCATCGAGTGAAAATTTGGGCGAGTACTGTTTCGATTTCTCCACTTGCTTCTTGTATGATGTCTACAGTAATTCCATCTTCTCCTGGAGCTTTTCCCCGCTTCTTGTTCTTGATTGCATGTGCAACTTCTGCTGGAAGGACTGGAAGAACTCTGGTACTGGTATCTTTCATGATGTCTGGAGTGCATGTATCATCCCTTTCATATAATTTGGAATAGAAATCATTTACTCTTGTCAAAATTTCGCCTCTATTTCTTGTGGTGTCCCGACAATTCGTCGCGTGCGTCAATTCGTCGACTACGTCAATTCGTCGCCTGCGTCAATTCGTCGCGCGTCAATTCATCGACTACGACAATTCGTCGCGCGTCAATTCGTCGCATGCGTCAATTCGTCGCGCGTTAATTCGTCGACCACGACGATTCGTCGCGCGTCAATTCGTCGCGGACAAATTCGTCGACTACGTCAATTCGTCGCGTTTACAGATTTTGGTTACATACAAAACGAAGGCAGGAAAACGTACGATTTCGAACGTCTTGCTCCCTGATCAAATTTATAAAGTTTGGACACGCAGACAGGATAGGAATATTACGTTTTTCTTTGGCACTAAAAATATTAGACGGTAAACGGTTTTTGGAACGGGGCAGGGCCCGGTTGGTCAGAGCCCCCCATATACAAAATTTTCGTAAAATCTACAGTTTTCAATTCAGAACCACCAAATCTGGTATACTATCTCGTGGTATTCTAACTTAGACTGTAGACGGTTTTGGGAAGCGGTTGCAGAGAGGAGGCCCCCCCCCCTACAGAATTGCCGTAAGATATAGTTTTCAATTTAGAACTACCAAATTTGGTATATTATCTCATAGCGCTCTAACTTAGACAGTAGACGGTTTTTGGAACGGGTCAGGGGCCCGGTTGGTCAGAGCCCCCACACTACAGTTTTCAATTCAGAACCACCAAATCAGGTATCCTATCTCATAGTACTCTAACTTAGACGGTTGTCGGTTTTTGGAACGGGTCAAGGCCCGGGGAGTCGTAGCCCCCCCCCCCCCTCCTTCCCCCATACATACAAAATTTTCGTAAAATCTAGTTTTCATTTCAGAACCATTATATTTGGTATCATGAAACTCTAACTTAGACGCTAGACGGTTTTTGGAAGTGGTTGGAGCCCGCGGGGTCGGACCCCCCCTTCTCATAAAAAATTTCGTAAAATCTACAGTTTTCATCTTAGAACGACCAAATTTGGTATACTATCTTATGGTACTCTAACTTAGACGCTAGACGGTTTTGGGAAGGGGTTGGAGTCCGGGGGTCAGACCCCCGAATAAAAACTTTTTCCTAAAATCTACAGTTTTCAATTTAGAACCACCAAATTTGGTATACTCTCTCATGGTACTCTAACTTAGACGCTAGACGGTTTTTGGAAGGGGTTGGAGCCCGGGGGTCAGACCCCCAGAAAAAAAACTTTTTCGTAAAATCTACAGTTTTCAATTTAGAACCACCAAATTTGGTATACTATCTCATGGTACTCTAACTTAGACGCTAGACGGTTTCTGAAAGGGGTTGGAGCCCGCGGGGTCGGCCCCCCTCATAAAAATTTCGTAAAATCTACAGTTTTCATCTTAGAACCACCAAATTTGGTATACTATCTTATGGTACTCTAACTTAGACTGCAGACCGTTTTTGGAACGGGTCAAGGCCCGGGGGTCAGAGCCCCCCACATACAAAATTTTATTAAAAACTACAGTTTTCAATTCAGAACCACCTAATCTGGTATACTATCTCATGGTACTCTAACTTAGACGCTAGACGGTTTTTGGAAGGGGTTGGAGCCGGGGGATCAGACTCTCCCCGAATAAAAACTTTTTCGTAAAATCTACAGTTTTCAATTTAGAACCACCAAATTTGGTATACTATCTCATGGTACTCTAACTTAGACGCTAGACGGTTTTTGGAAGGGGTTGGAGCCCGCGGGGTCGCCCCCCCCCTCATAAAAATTTCGTAAAATCTACAGTTTTCATCTTAGAACCACCAAATTTGGTAAACTATCTTATGGTACTCTAACTTAGACGGCAGACCGTTTTTGGAACGCGTCAAGGCCCGGGGGTCAGAGCCCCCACATACAAAATTTTCGTAAAATCTAGTTTTCATTTCAGAACCATCAAATTTGGTATCATGAAACTCTAAATTAGACGCTAGACGGTTTTTGGAAGGGGTTGGAGCCCGGGAGTAAGAGCCCCCCTCCCATAAAATGCCGCGTAAAATCTACAGTTTTCAATTTAGAACCACCAAATTTGGCATACTCTCTAATGGTACTCTAACTTTGACGGTAGACGGTTTTTGGAACGGGTCGGGCACGGGGTCAGAGACGCACATAAATTTTTTTCGTAAAAACTAAAGTTTTCAATTTAGAGCTACCAAATTGGGTATACTATATAATGGTGTTCTAAATTAAACGGTAGACGGTTTTCAGAACGGGTCGGGGCAAGGGTGGTTACCCCCCTCCTACACACAAACTTTCGTAAAATCTATAGTTTTGAATTTAGAACCACCAAATTTTGTATACTATCTCATGGTACTCTAACTTAGACGGTAGAAGGTTTTTGGAACGGATCAAGGCCCGGGGGTAAGACCCCTCCCACATACAAAATTTTCTTAAAATTTTTATTTTTCAATTCAGAACCACCAAATTTTGTGTCATGAAACTCTAACTTAGCGGGAGACGGTTTTTGGAACGGGTCGGGGCTCGGGGGTCGGAGCAAACCCTACTCCCCCTTCCCCGTACAAAATTTTTAATTTCCGTAAAACCTACAGTTTTCAATTTAGAACCACCAAATTTGGAATACTATCTCATTGTATTCTAACTTAGACTGTAGACGGTTTTTGGAAAGGGTCGGAGCCCTGGGTTCAGAGGCTCCCCCCCCCCTCATACGAAATTTCGTAAAATCTACAGTTTTCAATTTAGAACCACCAAACTCGGTATACTATATAATGGTACTCTAACTTAGACGCTAGACGGTTTTTGGAATAAGTCAAGGCGCGAGGAATAAGAGCCCCAACATACAAAATTTTCGTAAAATCTATAGTTTTCACATTAGAACCACCAAATTTGATATCATGAAACTGTAACTTAGACGGGAGACGGTTTTTGGAACGGATCGGGGCCCGGGCGGTAAGAGCACCCCCCTCCCCCAAAGAATTTTCGTAAAATATACCGTTTTCAACTTAGTACCACCAAATTTGGTATACTATCTTATGGTGCTCTGACTTAGACGGTAGAGGGTTTTTGGAACGGGTCGAGCACGGGGTAAGAGCCCCCCCCCACCCCATAAAATTTTTTCGTAAAAACTAGTTTTCAATTTAGAACGACCAAATTTGGTATATTATCTCATGGTTCTCTAACTTAGACGGTAGATGGTTTTTTGGAAAGGGTCGGAGCCCGGGGTTCAGAGCCCCCCCACATATAGAATTTCTTGAAATCTATAGTTTTCAATTTAGAACCACCAAATTTGGTATACCATATCATGGTACTCTAACTTAGACCGTAGACGATTTTCGGAACGGGTTGGGGCCCGGGGTTAGATCGTTCCCCCCATACAAAATTTTCGTAAAATCTACAGTTTTCAATTTGAAACAACCAAATTTGGTATACTATCTCATGGTACTCTAACTTAGATGGTAGACGGTTTTGGGAACGGGTCAGGCACGGGGTCAGAGCCCTCCCCATAAAATTTTTTCGTAAAATCTACCGTTTTCAATTTAAAACCACCAAATTTGGTATACTATGTCATGGTACTCTAACTGAGAATGCAGGCGATTTTTAGAAACGGTTGGAGACAGGGGTTCAGAGCCCCCCCCCCCATGCCAATTTTTGTAAAACCTACAGTTTCGAATTTAGAACGACCAAATTTAGTACACTCCCTCATTGTATTGTAACTTAGACCGCAGACGGAAAGGGTCGGTGCCCGGTGTGAAGGGGGCCCATTCAAAATTTTCGTAAAAATTACAATTTTTACTCTTAAGAACTGCATCCCAATACAGCACTCCATTACCGCACCTACGGTCTAGGTTAGAGGCCGTAGATAACAATAAAGTGAAAAAATATCCGGTTCATGATGTATTAAAAACACAAATTAATAAACGTTAGCTTTCACCACCAACGGTTGCCTTATCAGGCAGAAATACAATGTACTGTAAATAATGTAAATTCTTTTTTGCTTCGTATAATTAAATTAACTAAATCAAAATATTTAAAATAAGTTTCCTGGAAATTTACGGAAATAGCTTTTTCATTCATTAACTTTCACCCGCTGAACTTGGTGATTTTAGAAATAGTAATATTTACCTGGGAAATACTGGGTACCCCTGCTAGTAAGAACTAAAGATAATGTTACACTTTTAGTCAGGTACAAAACAATAATTAGAAAACTCTAGGACTGGGCCTCTTTAGCAATTTTCAGTGTGCCGTGCTAATTTTCATAATGTTTTCATAGAAGTCCAAGATTTTTGCAATGCGCTTTTCTGAGGTTGGAACTATTAAGCAGACAATAGGCCTAGAGATTTTTGATAGTTTTCAGTCCTCCGAGCTGATATTTATGTAGTTTTCATATAAAATAAAATGAATTCTGTTTAAATGTTACTCGAGCACAAAGCATTAATAGCTACGCCCGAGACCTAGGCATATGCATTTACAGTAATTTTTATAATGCTGTGATTATATGAGGTTTGCATGACAAATCAATTTAAGAGTGTTACGCTTATCAAAAATTATTTAAAAGGCCTAGGCCTAGCGGCCAATAATTAGCATTTGGTGCCTAAGTAAAAGCGCAACATTATTAACTTGATTTGTTATGCAAACCTTATAAATACGACCACAGCGATTAAAAGTTACTAAAGAGTCCTTGTAAGTAATATTTTTTGACCGAGTGCAAGTACAATTTACGAAATGTCAACAGGTCAAAATATCTAAAGTAACAATGAAATTTGGAATATTTCTTTTTTCTTTCTTTTTATTTCAGTTTTGACACTGGTATTAAGTTTTAAAAACATATATTTCTCCTATCGTATACCTTCATTGTGCTTTCAACAGAATTTCTTACCATGTTTTGGGTATTTTGTTTCGTGAGGTTGCAGTTTTTTTAATGTTTTAGGCATTTCATTTTGTGAAATCAATTTTACTAGAATATGCAGATTCTGTAGTTCAGTGGTTTGAGGAAAATTATGTTCTTGGAAAATTTTGTGGAAGCAGAAGAAACAATCCAAGCAGAAGCCCTCCGCTGTTCCCGCCAACAATTTGGTCAGTTAGTGAAAACAAATTATTTGGCTTTCCCAGAACACAAAACGAACTTGAAAGATTAGACAGACGCTGGAATACAATTCTGGGAGAGAAAAAACTGTGACTGTACGAAATAATCAGTGAAATTGCGAAAGAGCAGAGAACAACTATGGCTAAAATCGAAAGAGTGATAGCACAGATTCCAACAAATCCACCCAGAAGAGAAACGCTGGCAAGATAAAAAAGGAATTCGAACTTCTTTGGTGCACAGAGACAATGTTAACATGCTGGACATTTTAAGAGGAATTTCATATAATTCTACCCTTTACTAAAATGTGCTGGTATTTCTCACTAATTGAATTATACCTTTTACTAACTTGTATTTGAATTTTTCAAGGATGTAATTCCGCCGAAGATGCAAGAATGTAAAACCAACGCAAAATTAAAAAAGACAAAATTTTCAAAATAGCATGTCAAAAACATAAAATGTCAAAAAGTAATCCAAAATGTGAAACATATAAAAATTCAAAATGCAATCCAAAATGTGATACAAATAAAAATTCAAAATGCAATCACAAGTCACAAGCATTACAAAAATGCGAAACGCTATGTAACAAGTACAACACAAAATTAAAACAAATGCGAAAAAAAAATGCATACGCTTTGTAAAATGTACAAAATAAAATAAATGCCATATTCACAAGGATTTCATGACGAGTCATGTTAAAAATGAGCTTTTATTTAGACTTCAAATAATAATTACTAGCCTCTACACCTTTTTAAGTCTTTAATAAGTGCAACATCATTAACCTGACTTGTCATCAAACATTATCAATATGACCATAGCATACAATCACTTAAAAGACTTGTTAATGGATGAATTGAGGAATCACCAAGTTCAGCGGGTGAAAGTTAATGGCTGTTTATAGTTTTGTACTCGAGTAAATGCGCAACACAGTAAACTTGACTTTCTCTGAAAATTTTATGTATATGAGCACGGTTGATTGAAAACTGATAAAAGGGCTTAAGGCCTGTTTATTAATTTTTGTGCCTCAGTCAAAACGCAGTACCATAACCTTGGCATGTTATCGAAACCTTATGAATACGTCGGACTAAAAATTCCTAAAAAAGTTTACGCCTAAGGTCTTGTAACTAAAGTTTTGTGACAGGGTAAAACTGTAACATTAATAACTTGACATGTTATGTTAACGTTGTGAATATGAGCACGGCGGATTAAAGATTTCAACAAATAGCCTTCGGGATTAATGTGTTGTAGCTGAGTAAAAATGTAACATTATCTTGATTTTCTATATAAACCAAACTACGTGCTGAAATGGCCCAACTATATATACGTATACTTCAACCATATACCGAAGCGCTGACAAGGTGAAAACAAAAGTGCAATTTTGTACGGTCTCCTAACATTTTATGGCCAGCCTACATGGAAGTGGACACCTTGATATCAAAAACATACTTTTTGTACGGTCCACAACAAATAGCAATGGACACGTCGCAATCTTTGGAGGGGGGGGGGGTTAACGACCACCGTGATCAATTCAGTGGGCTATAAGCAGTCGGACATTCCCAATTTTGGGCCACTGGTTCCTGGGAAGGGGGACAGCCAGTGCCAGAAGTCAAGCACAACGTCCATGATTCACCGGGATTTGAACCAGGATCCTTCTCGACAAGTGGTCAGAAGCCAGCGCCTAGATCACTCCGCCGCCGTAGCGGCACACGTTGAAATGTATTTTTCATACGGCCCCTAACGCTCTTATGGACATACTAGATTGAACTGGACGCAAATAAATCATTAATATAATTTGTACTAGCAGGGATACCAGTTATTTGCCAGGTACATATTACTATTTGTGGAATCACCAAGTTCAGCGGGTGAAAGTTAATGAATGAAAAAGATATTCCTGCAATTTTCCAGTAAACTTATTTCAAATTTTTTGATTTAGTTAATTTAATTTTGCGAAACAAAAAAGAAAGAAAAAGGAATGGGAATACTTACCTTCTAGGAGACATCTATAGAACTGCCGTACATCTGGCGTGTGCTTCTGTGAATATCCCGCGACACAGAAATGCAATGTACCTATGTGATGTCGCATGCATACGACTTCACATTGGCATTGATCATCTTTTTCTTACCGTTTTGAATTTTGAATATCTGGAATCTGTTTACATTACATTATATTTCTTTCTGATAAGCCGTTCGTTGGTAGTGAAAGCTACACTATATAGATTTGTGTTTTTAATACACCATTAAACGCATATTTTTGCACTTTATTGTTATCTACAGTCCCTAACTTAGACCGTAGGTTGGTTAGTTGGTTGGTTGGTTGATGGTTTATGGTGCAAGGCCCTCAAAGGGCCAAAGAGCGCCTTAGAACGTAAATAGGGTATTCTTAAGAGTAAAAAACGGAACTTTTAACGAAAATTTTTCATGGGGCTACCTTGACCCGGGCCCCGACCCCTTCCAAAAACCGTCTACCGTCTAAGTTAGATAACCATAAGTAGTATACCAAATCTGGTTGTCCTAAATTTAAAACTGTAGATTTTACGAAATTTTTATGAGGAGGGGGAGGGGCTCTCACCCCGGGGTTCCAGCCCCTTCCAAAAACCGTCTAGCGTCTAAGTTAGAGTACCATGAGATAGTATGCCAAATTTGGTAGTTCTAAATTGAAAACTGTAGATTTTACGAAAAACTGTTTATTCGGGGGGGTCTGACCCCCGGGCTCCAACCCCTTCCAAAAACCGTCTAGCGTCTAAGTTAGAGTACCATGAGATAGTATACCAGATTAGGTGATTCTGAATTGAAAACTGTAGTTTTTAAGAAAATTTTGTATGTGGGGGGGGCTCTCACCCCCGGGTCTTGGCCCGTTCCAAAAACGGTCTGCTGTCTAAGTTAGAGTACCATAAGATAGTATACCAAATTTGGTGGTTCTAAGATGAAAACTGTCGATTTTACGAAATTTTTAATGGGGGGGGGGCTCCGACCCCGCGGGCTCCAACCCCTTCCAAAAACAGTCTAGCGTCTAAGTTAGAGTACCATGAGATAGTATACCAAACTTGGTGGTTCTAAATTGAAAACTGTAGATTTTGCGAATTTTTATGAGGGGGGCCCTTACCCCCGGGCTGCAACCCTTTCAAAAAATCGTCGAGCATCTAAGTTAGAGTACCATGCGATAGTATGCCAGATTTATTGGTTCTGAATTGAAAACTGCAGTTTTTAAGAAAATTTTGTATGTGGGGGCTCTGACCCCCGGGCCTTGATCCGTTCCGAAAACGGTCTACTGTCTAAGTTAGAGTACCATGAGATAGTATACCAAAGTTGGTGGTTCTAAATTGAAAACTGTAGATTTTACAAAACAAATTTATTCGGGGGGTGTCTGACCCCCGGGCTCCAACCCCTTCCAAAAACCGTCTAGCGTCTAAGTTAGAGTACCATGAGATAGTATACCAAATTTGGTGGTTCTAAATTGAAAACTGTAGATTTTACGAAAAAGTTTTTATTCGGGGGGAGTCTGACCCCCTGGCTCCAACCCCTTCCAAAAACCGTCTAGCGTCTAAGTTAGAGTACCATGAGATAGTATACCAGATTAGGTGGTTCTGAATTGAAAACTGTAGTTTTTAAGAAAATTTTGTATGTGGGGGTCTCTGACCCCGGGCCTTGACCCGTTCCAAAAACGGTCTGCAGTCTAAGTTAGAGTGCCATAAGATAGTATACCAAATTTGGTGGTTCTAAGATGAAAACTGTAGATTTTACGAAATTTTTATGAGGGGGGGCCGACCCCGCGGGCTCCAACCCCTTTCAAAAACCGTCTAGCGTCTAAGTTAGAGTACCATGAGATAGTATACCAAATTTGGTGGTTCTAAATTGAAAACTGTAGATTTTAGGAAAAAGTTTTTATTCGGGGGTCTGACCCCCGGGCTCCAACCCCTTCCAAAAACCGTCTAGCGTCTAAGTTAGAGTACCATGAGATAGTATACCAGATTAGGTGGTTCTGAATTGAAAACTGTAGTTTTTAAGAAAATTTTGTATGTGGGGGGCTCTGACCCCCGGGCCTTGACCCGTTCCGAAAACGGTCTGCCGACTAAGTTAGAGTACCATAAGATAGTATACCAAATTTGGTGGTTCTAAGAGGAAAACTGTAGATTTTACGAAATTTTTTATGAGAGGGGGGTCCGACCCCGCGGGCTCCAACCCCTTCCAAAAACCGTCTAGCGTCTAAGTTAGTTTCATGATACCAAATTTGATGGTTCTGAAATGAAAACTAGATTTCACGAAAACTTTGTATGTATGGGGGGAGGGGGGCTCTGACTCCCCGGGCCTTGACCCGTTTCCAAAAACAGACAACCGTCTAAGTTAGAGTACTATGAGATAGGATACCTGATTTGGTGGTTCTGAATTGAAAACTGTAGTGTGGGGGGCTCTGACCAACCGGGCCCCTGACTCTTTCCAAAAACCGTCTAAGTTAGAGTACCCTGAGATAACATACGAAATTTGGTAGTTCTAAATTGAAAACTATATCTTACGGCAATTCTGTAGGGGGATGTAACCCCCCCCCCTCCTCTCTGCAACCGCTTCCCAAAACCGTCTACAGTCTAAGTTAGAATACCACGAGATAGTATACCAGATTTGGTGGTTCTGAATTGAAAACTGTAGAAAAACGTAATATTCCTATCCTGTCTGCGTGTCCAAACTTTATAAATTTGATCAGGGAGCAAGACGTTCGAAATCGTACGTTTTCCTGCCTTCGTTTTGTATGTAACCAAAATCTGTAAACGCGACGAATTGACGTAGTCGACGAATTTGTCCGCGACGAATTGACGCAGTCGACGAATTGACGCGCGACGAATTGACGCAGTCGACGAATTGACGCGCGACGAATTGACGTAGGCGACGAATTGACGCGCGACGAATCGTCGCAGTCGACGAATTGACGCACGCGACGAATTGACGTAGAACCATTTATTGTTACAGAACCATCTTCTTTTCTCAGTGCCATAATCTGTTTTCTTCCCTTACTGAGATGTCCCTTTGCTATCTTTAGGCTTTGGTTGTTTTCAATTGCTTTCCTCACTAGTTCACAGTGGAATTTCCTTACGTCTTCAGTGATACTTTTTCGTGCTGTCTTGCATAGCTCTATATATTCCACTTTGGAAGTCACATCAACAATTACTTAACAGGGTATATATGGAACAAATATTGTGCTGACAAATCGAAACATGGATTTCGGCTACAAAAATATAAACTAATATGGACATGGTGCACTCCTGTGGTAGACTGATACTAGTCTTCCTTAACACTTGTGTTAAATAGCGGCTTTTCTAACAGTGCAGACACAGCATACTTAAAAATGAAAACAATTTTGACTAGTTGCCCAAAAGATCTGGTATCAGCTCGTTGCTGTCTCTTATATTTCGGTATCCCAAAATGGCATATCGAAAAACATTTGAAATTTTGATTACTAGACCGCAACAACTGGTCACATTTTATGATTGCCCGAAGAAATTTATTTCTACAAAGTGGCTGAGTTTCCGTGGTTCCACCTAAAATCTCTGCCTTATGTTTCCAATTGTAAAACTTCTTTACATATTTTCTTCGCAATTAATGTATTCCCAAGGAGGAAAATTCGCACGTCGATAAAACCAACTTTAAGTTATAACATGGAATACGTAATACTTGCAAAAACATAACCATAATTATATTAAGAATAAATCATTTTTCTTTGAGTAATGTTCAAACCTGTTAATAGATGGCGCAGCCTGTACATTGATGACGTCAGTAGATAAACATATGTTGGATTGCTTAGTTATTGTTATGTTTTATAAAGTATTAAGTATCCCATGCCATAACTTAAAGTTAGTTTTATCGATGTGCAAATTTTCAACTTCGGGAATACATTAATTGCGAAGAAAATACGTAAAGAAGTTTTACCTTTGGAAACATAAGCCATAGATTTTAGGTGGAGCCACCTTAAGGGTAAATTTAATTTCGCTTTGTTTTTCTTTAGAGTATGTTATTAGTTGATGACTGTTACTCATTACCTGAAAGTGTAATGACGGTAATTTTGGCTAATCTACTGTAAAATGTATTAGCGCTGGTAGCTATTATTAACATCTTGATACCCCGAAGAGAAATATCTGAAAATAAGTGAAATTTTAACTTGTCGCTCGTCTACCGTTTTTGTTAACTGGTGGTGATCCAAAATAATTTGATTCCCCACAATAGCATATCACAAGACAATGTGGCGCACATGAGATAAAGGCAGATAGCAGTGAGAGCACATGCCAGTGTAGTATAGTGGATAGCACTCGGAGCTCCGGAGCCAAGAGCTGTGGGTTGGAATCCCGCTCCTGGCATAAAAATGTGTGCCTGCCCTATAGGACGCGCATGAGATAAAGGAAGATAACAGTGAGTGCACATGCCAGTGTAGTATAGTGGATAGCACTCGGAGCTCCGGAGCCAAGAGTTGTGGGTTCGAATCCCGCACCTGGCATAAAAATGTGTGCCTGCCCTATAGGACGCGCATGAGATAAAGGAAGATAACAGTGAGAGCACATGCCAGTGTAGTATAGTGGATAGCACTCGGAGCTCCGGAGCCAAGAGTTGTGGGTTCGAATCCCGCCCCTGGATAAAAATGTGTGCCTGCCCTATAGGATGCACATGAGATAAAGGCAGATAGCAGTGAGAGCACATGCCAGTGTAGTATAGTGGATAGCACTTGGAGCTCCGGAGCCAAGAGTTGTGGGTTCGAATCCCGCCCCTGGCATAAAAATGTGTGCCTGCCCTATAGGACGCACATGAGATAAAGGCAGATAGCAGTGAGATCACATGCCAGTGTAGTATAGTGGATAGCACTCGGAGCTCCGGAGCCAAGAGTTGTGAGATCCAATCCCACCCCTTGCATAAAAATATGTGCCTGCCCTATAAGATGCACATGAGATAAAGGCAGATAGTAGTGAGAGCACATGCCAGTGCAGTATAGTGGATAGCACTCGGAGCTCCGGAGCCAAGAGTTGTGGGTTCGAATCCCGCCCCTGGCATAAAAATGTGTGCCTGCCCTATAGGACGCACATAAGATAAAGGCAGATAGCAGTGAGAGCACATGCCAGTGTAGTATAGTGGATACCACTCGGAGCTCCAGAACCAAGAGTTGTGAGTTCCAATCCCACCCCTTGCATAAAAATGTGTGCCTGCCCTGCCGCACATGAGATAAAGGCAGATAGCAGTGAGGGCACATGCCCGTGTAGTATAGTGGACAGCACTCGGTGCTCCGGAGCCAAGAGTTGTGAGTTCGAATCCCACCCCTTGCATAAAAATATGTGCCTGCCCTATAGGATGCACATGAGATAAAGGCAGATAGTAGTGAGAGCACATGCCAGTGTAGTATAGTGGATAGCACTCGGAGCTCCGGAGCCAAGAGTTGTGGGTTCGAATCCCGCCCCTGGCATAAAAATGTGTGCCTGCCCTATAGGACGCGCATAAGATAAAGGCAGATAGCAGTGAGAGCACATGCCAGTGTAGTATAGTGGATAGCACTCTGAGCTCCGGAGCCGAGAGTTGTGGGTTCGAATCTCGCCCCTAGCATAAAAATGTGTGCCTGCCCTATAGGATGCACATTAGATAAAGGCAGATAGTAGTGAGAGCACATGCCAGTGCAGTATAGTGGATAGCACTCGGAGCTCCGGAGCCAAGAGTTGTGGGTTCGAATCCCGCTCCTGGCATAAAAATGTGTGCCTGCCCTATAGGACGCACATAAGATAAAGGCAGATAGCAGTGAGAGCACATGCCAGTGTAGTATAGTGGATAGCACTCATAGCTCCGGAGCCAAGAGTTGTGGGTTCGAATCCCGCCCCTGGCATAAAAATGTGTGCCTGCCCTATAGGACGCACATAAGATAAAGGCAGATAGCAGTGAGAGCACATGCCAGTGTAGTATAGTGGATAGCACTCGGAGCTCCAGAACCAAGAGTTGTGAGTTCCAATCCCACCCCTTGCATAAAAATGTGTGCCTGCCCTGCCGCACATCAGATAAAGGCAGATAGCAGTGAGGACACATGCCAGTGTAGTATAGTGGACAGCACTCGGAGCTCCAGAGCCAAGAGTTGTGAGTTCGAATCCCACCCCTTGCATAAAAATATGTGCCTGCCCTATAGGATGCACATGAGATAAAGGCAGATAGCAGTGAGGGCACATGCCAGTGTAGTATAGTGGACAGCACTCGGAGCTCCGGAGCCAAGAGTTGTGAGTTCGAATCCCACCCCTGGCATAAAAATGTGTGCCTGCCCTATAGGACGCGCATGAGATAAAGGCATATAGCAGTGAGAGCACATGCCAGTGTAGTATAGTGGATAGCACTCGGAGCTCCGGAGCCAAGAGTTGTGAGTTCGAATCCCACCCCTTGCATAAAAATATGTGCCTGCCCTATAGGATGCACATGAGATAAAGGCAGATAGCAGTGAGAGCACATGCCAGTGTAGTATAGTGGATAGCACTCGGAGCTCCAGAACCAAGAGTTGTGAGTTCGAATCCCACCCCTTGCATAAAAATATGTGCCTGCCCTATAGGATGCACATGAGATAAAGGCAGATAGCAGTGAGAGCACATGCCAGTGTAGTATAGTTGATAGCCCTCGGAGCTCCAGAACCAAGAGTTGTGAGTTCCAATCCCACCCCTTGCATAAAAATGTGTGCCTGCCCTGCCGCACATGAGATAAAGGCAGATAGCAGTGAGGGCACATGCCAGTGTAGTATAGTGGACAGCACTCGGAGCTCCGGAGCCAAGAGTTGTGAGTTCGAATCCCACCCCTGGCATAAAAATGTGTGCCTGCCCTATAGGACGCGCATGAGATAAAGGCATATAGCAGTGAGAGCACATGCCAGTGTAGTATAGTGGATAGCACTCTGAGCTCCGGAGCCGAGAGTTGTGGGTTCGAATCTCGCCCCTAGCATAGAAATGATGGAGAAATTTACTTCGACATAACAAGCAAAATTATGTCTATTGCACATAACACTTTGTTACGGCTAATGGTTGTACCTTACAATTCCGCAGGCTAAAAATGACATACTGAAATATGTATTAAATTTATGGCTAATCGTTTACTAGATTTTGTGGTTACCCTTGAAAATTTAGAAGGTGCTCTTTAAATTCCTAAATAATTCACGTAAATAAAGAAGGTTTTCAAAAGTGGAATAGAGCAGTTTTAAAGTTTCATAATGTGCGCACACGAGTAGAGTATATATATAAAGGTTTTAAATAATTAGCTTGGGAATAACGCTTACATGAATTGACATGGTTCTTGATTTTCCAAATTGATTAATGAATAAAGACGTTTTAGATTTTATGTGCATTATGCAATTAATACATGTCACTCCCTAATGCAAAATTAAATTTATCTCTTTTGTAGGAACCTACGGATACTGAAGAAGGAGAGTTAAACAGCAGAAGTGGCCCCGAAGTGTTTCTCTCCATTGATCCATCACATCGATCGATTTCGTCCGAAAAAGTAGAGGTACGTAAGGTCAGTGCGTCACCTTTGGATGCTCCTTGCTCTTACGGAAGTTCCGGCGAACTCTATAAATTATTATGCGACTCCCTCATCCAAAACATTCTAGATATTAGGGGTTATCCTCAGGGAGGCTCTACAGTTGAAGCTCGACTCAGGAAGATGGCATCGATGAACTCTGAGGATGATGAGCAGCATCCTTTGACAATGGACGTAAACATTCATTCTCCTCCTGCGACGAATCATTCTCTAGGGAACTCACCTACAGATTATCTATTTCTTCAAACCGCAGTGCAGGAGAAACAAAATCGCTCTTTGCTGAAATCCTGGGTTTCTGCGGAGCTAGAAACAGATCAAGAATTTACTCAGAACAAGCGATTCAGTAAAAGGACGAAGCGTGCTAAATACTCAAGCATCTATCCATGCATATTTACATTTCGAACGTGTACAACGCGTGAAAACACACTTGTGGAAGAGTCTTTTGGTTTCACAGACGAATGGGAATCAAAGAAGGTTTTCAGTGATAAGACATTTAGTCTAAGATCAGGTGAATATCAGAATTATTTAAAAATGTGCAATAACCCTTTCAACACCGAAAGTCTGAATCCGACGGCCGTTCAATTATGGGAATCCTCAAATATTAGAATGACAGCACCTAACGTCTCCCTCAATAGGTTTCGTAACTTTGCACTAACAAAACCACTACCCCTGCAATACCCATGGCTCAGTAATTTTCCCAAGAACTGTACGTATGCACTCCATTCAGACATAATCACCGCTGTGAATTTCCATTATGAATCTCGCTCTGAAGTTACGTTCCACAAAACTTTGGAGCCTGTTCAAATTCTGGAATTAGGCAAACTTGTTTACAGTAATCAAAATGACACGTTTAACATATACTTTCCTGGAAACAACGACAGAAGGATAGATTTGAAGAGCTTAAATAATCATGTCTTTCAAGAACTAACAATCCAAATTAAAATTGCTTCCAGAAGTAAAGATGAAATAACTCATTTCGCATTGTTGTGTCACTTATTTGAATCCCCATTAGAGGCAGAAGGTTCATTGACCTCTCCTTTGAATTTAAACAACGCTACATCCTCCATTAAGATTGGAAATCTTTTACAGCTACTTTATCATTATTTAATGGAAAAGTTTGGAAAAGATCATAAAAATAAAACAAATGCTGAAGTTATCATCTTCCTAAATCCCACAGAATGTTCTCGAGTAGCAGAGAACCTGGTAGTTGGCACAATCCTTAGGCATTATAAGAGTTATGATGCAATGATGCATATAATTAACGAGGATCAATTATGCTTTCGTAGCGTCGCAGCAGTGTTATCTGATGAAACTCTCTATCTGATTTGGCATTCCTGGGGAAGATCGACGTCCGGGAGTTTGTCTAAGAACAGCTGTTTGAATAACTTCTTAACAGATCTTTTTAAAGAAGCAAATCCGGCCTCTATTTCGCATGGTTTGGGAAAGATCATGCTGATTGACAATGATCAGTCCCTTCCTTGCTACTTCGAAGATAAAAGGTTGAATAAAAACAAAAACACTACATCACTTAGTGTCCATTCTCAACTCACGCTCAAAAACACTGGGAGTACAAGAATTACGAGAAAACCTTGTGTTCAGTCTAAACAGGTAATAAATAAATGGAATGGAAGTTCTAACAGAAAAGAAAAAGAACAGAAAACTTTTCGTCTAAGCGTCGATCGATGGAGTACGGAAAGGAATGTTCCTTTTGAGAAACGCATAATGAAAGTGAACCATTTGTCTTTCCTGTTTTCGCATTTGAAAGAAGTTTGTTGGATGAAGGAGAACGAAAATGGAAAAAGTGGGAGAAAAGAAAGAAGAAAACACCTTCCGAACAGAAGAGTTATTTGTGAAGCAGGTGCAACAGCAAAACTGAAAACCCAGAACTGTGCAACAGTTTTTCAAAATTTCGCACTATGGAGAACGAAAAAAAGAGTTTCGCATGTGAACTTACTTTACAAAATCGCACCGCTACTGAAAAATGCCAAATAAATGCTATATCACCACTTCCAAGAGAAATTGTGGTAAACAGGGCTTTTCCCCCAAGAAATCAAACTTCATTACTTCCACAGGAAGATCTGATAAACCAAATTTTACATAAGGATTATGCAATAACTACCCTTTCGTTATTTCGTCGTGTAATTCAGATAACAAAAATTTCTCAAGGGAAAGAAATAACTATTATTCCTTCGATGACACAAGAAAATGAGATACCTAATATCTCTCAGGCGAACTACCCACTAAAGTATCTTTTGTCGTTTCCAGGAGAAGTTCGAGTAAACAAACCTTACCACGGAGAATGTTCAGTAAATATGGATTTACTGATGCCACAGAAAGTTGCTAAAAATAAAATTTACAAGCAAGAATGCACCATAAACACTATTTCATTGCTACCACAGAAAACTGCTGTACCCAAAACTTTCCATGAGCAAAGCACAATAGAAAACCCGTCCATGTTGCCACAAGAAATCGCGATAATTCTTCTACTTCAAAAAGCATTATTTTTTTACCATTCTAGTGCGCTGGAGTCAAGCAGGAAACCATGTAGTAAACATAGCATTGTTTTGAAACCAGAAAGTCCATATGCATCTCCAAATAATTTCTTTACAGAAGGAGTACATGCTTTTAATTACAACGATGCTAACGACTTGGACACAGTTTTTTATATACATCTAAGAAGCGTTTTTAACGCTCTCTCACTTTTCTCCGTTAAAAGTACAGATAAATCATTAGTTTTTAACTTGTCGTGCTCAGACGGAAAATACCTGAAAGCTATCGAATTCAGTAAGAATGTAGACGACAAAGCATGTGTTGGTATGAAAGCAAAATTGTACGAAAACACTGTTCAAAATAAAAAGTCGTTCGATTTTTCAAACGTTCTACGGGTCCTCGTGGATTTGTATGCTCTGTTAACAATCCAGCAGGAAAAAACCAAAAGCAGACAAACCCGAGGGTCATTGCGTATCTGTGAAAGGGTTTCTGTAGAAGAACAATTCGATTTTGGCGATTCCAGGAGCCAGGACAATGATCAAATTCACGTCATCTGTTTGAAAGCCAGTGATCGTTTTGAATATGAAACTACCAAGCAACACTTTCCTGAATTAAATAACTCGTTTCTAGTAAGTACCAAGACTCTGTCAAGTTTATTGTCCGGGAACATGTTTTCAAGAGATAAAGTTTTAGCGTCTTTGAATTTTAACGAAGCATTTACATTTTTTTGTTCTTGCTCTAAACTCACTTTCTCCAAGAATTCTTCAGCGATAAAAAGTGATGACGCGATTATTCATACCCATCGAGAGAAAATGCAGCATCATAAACGAGAGAAGGCCTACCATTCCCAGTGCTCTTCAATGGAAGGAAAGAAAAAGGAATATTTATCTTCTGGCCGAGGCAGACATAATCCATCACTTTTAAGCAGCAAGAGCAGCGCCAGTGTCTTAGGAATTTCTCTCTATGCAAATTCCAGGGCAGAGGTAAGTCTCTTACACATTCGTTTTCCACTCCTCATGCATATCAAAAAGCAAAAGCTTAAGTTCTTTTTATCTTGATGATTAACACAATGACAAGTTGCATTTTTAATTTATGAGTATATTCACTGTCTCGTCTTTGACAGTAACACTAGCAAAGTAGGAAATTTATTTATTAACTTTTGTTGCGAGATAAAATGAAAGAAAAGTAAAGTACAAAAATTCTCCTTTTCACGGGAATTAGCATCTGGAATTCGGATTTTCTTCCATCTCGTAATTTCCTGACAAGTATTTAAAATAAAACTTGCTTACATGAATTCCGAAAAACGTTTTGTAGCAATTTCGTACAACAATGTTGAATGCATAATCCAAGAGTTTTAGAAGTGTGGATCGAAAAGAAAGGTGGAAGATATTAATTTCACAAAACCTAAAAACTATACTGAGATTAAAAAACAGCACCGAGGCGATTAAAATTTGAAGGATTAAGAACTAACTTCTTTGCATGAAAAGAACATTGAAATTAACTATGGCATTCGCCTTCATAAAATATTAAGAGTGGTTCTTCAGAGGTACACTTGCTGGTGGTTTTTCTGGAAGCTGGTTTCATTGCCAATCGTGTAATTTGCAAAGCTATTTAATTAGGGTCAACATTTTGCATTCCTCCCCCCCCCCAGCACATGCTGTATGTGTGGACAATCTCCCCTCGATTATGGATTGTGTTTCCTTCGTTGAATCCACGAAGAAGTCACTGTGAAAGAATTTCAGAGTAAATGAATATAATATAAACGAATATAATATTTTAACGTAAATGGATATACTGGTATATCCGTGGATGAATTTCAGTTTAAATGAAGGAGTTGTGATTGCCTAATGAACAACTTGAGACATTCCTTACGTTTGATTAATGATATAAGTTTTTATTGCTTAATTAATGTGTAGCATAAAAGTTTAAATTGGGCTGTAGATTTGCCTTTTACGTTAGGTTTAACTTGACTTAACTTCAACCATAACTTAATGACAAAGCTTTTCGTTGAACCCGGATTACTTTCTTTTTTGTAGCAGCTGAAAATTTTAACTAAACACGTGTACAGTACATGCACCACTTCAAAATCACGGCCAAGGTTCAATAACAGAATGCAACTTATTGAAATCCACCTTATTGGTATCAGTCACAAATTAATCCAAAAGTCATTGGTAACGCAACAAGATGCTTCGAATAGAACTTCAATCACAATATACGCGAATGTTCACTCAATACCAGAATCCCATCTCTCTACTCTCGCACAACATTGAGTATTGCTTTACTGTCTCGTAAATTGAATCGCTCTGCTCACGTGAAATCACATTGCTCGTCAATCGCTTACAGTTCTCGTAACATGGTTCACTCTCCCTTTGAGCTCTTATCTCAAAAGTCTTTATTTACTTTCAACCTGCTGTCAGGGTTGCCAACATCAAATTAATCGGACTGACCTTTCTGCACATTAAGTTTAGTAAAATACTGAACGAGAAAAGACCAAGTCTGCATAAGAACGCAGGAACTCAAAAGGAAGGGATAATTAGAGGTATGCTTCACGAACGCTTTTACCCGAAACTGCGTAATCTGGTTATATTGTCCTAATTTAAACAATATATTAATTTTGTCAGGTCTTTTTAAAAGAAAAGTACGCGCATATATTGTCGCTGTACCCTCCCGACTATCGACATTATGTCCCTGCTGCTGTTAACCCGATTTTGAAGAATTATTTCCGCATTGCGAAGCCTAAACTGTGATACAATTATTCTTGCTTTTTGATCATGCACAACTTCGCTGCTACGGCCAGTATATGCAGATGCTTATGCAATTCGAAATATGTTTTTATTTCATATCATTGCTTCTAACAATCCGGTTTAAACAATTCTTTTTGGATTCAATGCCTTTTACTTTGAAGACCATTTTGCATACAGTTTATTATTAAATAATGTGCAGTTCGTCCACTAGAGGGCGTAAATTTACATCGTATTTTTCTCGATATCTTTGCTTCCAAAAGTCCAGTTTGAAAATTTCATTTTGCAACTGATAACGTTCAAGGGAAAGAATTATTTGTATACAACTTTTTAATTTTTGTGAAAAGTAATTTTTCCACTACATGGCGTAAGGACATAGTTCTGCTTTATCTTTGCAGTCACACTTACGCATATAAACAGCTTTTTTGGTGGAATACCCTTCACGATGAAACATTTTACGCTCACCTTCATTTTCTAATAATGTAATAATAATGATCAGTTTTCCCGCTAGGGGTATAGATTCGTAATGTTTTCGTCCGTATCTTTCTTTTTTTTTTTTTTTTTTTTTTTTTGATTGGAGGTTTAACGGCCACCGTGAGCAACTCAATGGGATATAAGCAGTCGCCCGTCCCTAATTTAGGGCCACTGCTTCCAGGAAAGGGAGGAAGCCACTGCCGTAAGACAAACACAACATCCATGCCTCACGGGATTCGAACCCATGCCTCACGGGATTCGAACTCTTTCGGACGAATGATCAGGAGCCATCGCTTAGATTTCCGTATGCTTCTGATAGTTTGATCTGAAAAAAAAAATATTTTGCTTCAGGTACCTTCCCGTATGAGGAAGATTTTGCGCAATACATGTGTGCCAATAGTCAGTACAGATTGCTACTTCGATTTTCACGTATTTTCAAATTTCTAAGAATCTGGTTGAAAAAATATTTTTAACTGCTTTCATTCACAATGAAGAACAATGTGAATATTGTGTATTTTCATTAATGCATAGCTTTTAGGGCATAAATGCACATTATTTTTGTTTATTTTCCACATTTCTAAAATGCGCCTTGAAAAATTCCTTTTGTATCAGAAAGAATTTGAAAGACGTGTTCACTACACCTGAGAATCTAATGTTAAGTTTCTTGTTTTGTTTAGTGTCCACTTGACAATCATGCGGCAAGTTTCTTTTCTGCCGGTTTTTTTTTTCATTTCTGGATTTCACTCTGCTGCTTTGTAGATTGTTACCCTGATTTACACAGTTAGTTAATTCGCGTTGTTTTCGGAATTTTCGACCTCTGCTTTTCCAATTGCTTTCTAAACTGGAGTTTTCACCCTGCAGCTGTCATTTGTTCATAGAGAGGCTACTTTTACACTAATGTAGAATCTCATAAATGTTTTCACTGTGAAAGTGATCTCTCACATGTTTATGTGTTAGGGAATAATTTTTTTTTCTGCAAGAATAAGCGAGAAAATAGTTATGCTTGCATCTTTGGGATAAATGTCGCAGAAACATGGTTGGTTACCAGGCAGAATTAATTTTTATAAAGGAGTCTGCTCGCGGAGTTTTCAAACATTGCTATTAATGTTGATTTAAAGTTTGGATGTCTGACGGCAATTGATTTTTTGTGTACGGAAGTTTTAATATAAGAAAAGTTGAAGTAGTCTTTGGAACATACTTTCAGAGGAAATCGTTAGTTACTGTTTATATCGGACACAGATAAGCATAACCAAGGTATTTTACCAGCTAGTTTTTATTTATACGTCCTATTTCCTTGAGTACCATACATTTCTATTTGCTGGGACTTTTCTCTTTGGAAAAATTCTTTTGGGGTCAGATAAACTTAAGTTTCACGAGGCATTTTAAAGTTTTTTTCACCTCCGACGGTTCTCGCAGACTGATGTTACCATAAATGTAATTCAAGGAAAAAGTATTCGATAGTTTCTATCTACAAACATGATATCTCTGTTGCCTGGCGATTTTCTTGTAGATTTCATGCAATTCTTAAATGTTGCGGAAGTTACACGTTTGTCTCGTTCTTTTTAGAAAATCTGCTTATTGTTGGAAGTACTGCATAACTTTACTCGTGTTTCTTTGTCAGGAGCAAGGAATTTGAATTCATTTGCTGTTTTTCTCCTTCCTTCTTTTGCAGCCATCATTGCTGAGCATTACGAGGAGGCTTTGTAGTCCTCCAAACAGGCGTGTATGTTGAGATGCAGTAAACTTTTGAAGATGAAATTCCCTTCTTCTAAAGCTGAAGGTAATGACCATTTGTGCATAACTGACTGGGAAAACAGCTCAAGTAAGAATTTTTTTTTGCAAATACACTCTTTGCAAAAAAACAGAAAAAAAAACTAAGAAAATCGTTAGATCGTGAGTACCTCAAAGCCGAAAATGCAAATGATTAAAACTAACGATCAAGACTAAATAGTGGCTCGCCATAGCGCATGGGAACTGCGCATCGAAGAGGGTAAATCAAAAGCAAAACTTGCAAGTACGGACAATTGTGACAGCGGATTGCGGTTGCATTAACTTCCACGGACTGTGAGGCTGCTCGACGTTGGAACCGTGCGCAATACGAGCAGTTGAGCGAGTTTGAGAGATTACGTATGATTGTGCTGAGAGGAGATGATTGGTCACCCAAGTCTCCGTATCTCCAGGCATTTGGGTCTGAGCTACGCGGCAATCGGACGATGATGACGCCAATAAGTCGAGGAGAGCACAACCCAACGGCACGCAGGCAGTGGACGGCCGAGGGCAACGACAGAACGTGAGGATCGGGTGATTCTGAGAACCGCACGGACAGAATCGAACTCGTTGCTCTCAACCATCCTGGCCATGTTGCGTCATCTACATATACGGAAGTGGACATCCGGACCGTTGACATACGACGTGCGGCAAGGGAACTACTTTCGAGGAGGCCACTCCGCCGCCTACCGCTGACCAGTGAGCATTGCCGGTACCGGTTGCAGTGGTTCTTAACAATTAAAAATTAAGCATAAAGAAAGGCGGATCAGCCTTAGATACAAAATTTTATTGAACGTGACTAAATCTCAATTTTGTTTTTGTGAAGGGAGGGGTTTGGAATTACCATGTCAAACTCTTAGGGCTGTAGGAAGTCGCCCATCTGTAGTTTCGATCCATAGGTTCCAGGGAAAGGACAGAGCCAGCGACATCTGTCAAGCACACTACTTATGCCTCACCCGGCACTTGCTTGAACTAGGGAGCATCTCGGACGAATGATCAGAAGTTAGCGCTTCACACTACTCGATCACCGGGGCATCTCAAACGTTTTGACATTGCATCCTAATATACACTGAAGAGCAATTGAATTAAAGACAGCTGGCGTTATGCAAAATGTGGTGCTGTGGGCGGCCCTGTAAACGGAACCGACAATATGAGGAGTAATGCGATGGGAATCAGTAAGAGTCGGACGCAGTATGGGCAAGACGAAGGATCTAAGCGCATTTGATCGTGGGCAAATTGTCGGGGCCCGACGAATGGGTCACTCCATCTTGGAAGTCGTGCAGGCACTGGGATTTTTACGAGCCACTGTGTCACGGGTGCACCGTGAGTACGTCGAATCCGGTAAAACCATCCCTTTAAGGGCCAACTGCCGTGGACGGATGAGCGGGGTCATCGTCGGTTAGCTCGCATTGTAATAGCGGATAGACGGGCCACAGTGCAAGAAATCACTCGGCAATTTAACGCTGGTGCACAAAAACGTGTAAGCAGCCACACCATCCAGAACCATCTCCTCGCTATGGGGTACAGAAGCCATCGTCCCACGAGGGTACCGATGCTGACCGCTCATCACAGGGTGCAAAGATTAGCATGGGCGCGGGAACATCGCCACTGGACCCTAGACATGTGAGAAAATGTTGCCTGCACCGATGAGTCGAGATTCACGTTGGTACATGCGGATGGCAGGATACGAGTACGGCACAAACCACATGTAGCGATGGATCATTCTTGCCAGCAGGGTACTCTTCAAGCTGGTGGGGGTGGCATTCTCGTCTAGGGACTATTTACGTGGACTGAAATGGGACCCCTGGTACGTGTGACATCGTCCCTCACAGGTCAACGTTACCGGGATATCCTGGATGACCATTTGCTCCCGTTTGTGCGTCTTCAACATCCCGCTGGGGACATCATCCTGCAACAAGACAATGCATCGTGCCATAGCTCCCGAATTGTATCCGAATGGTTGGATGAACACTCCACCGACGTGACCTCGCTTCCTTGACCAGCTAGATCACCTGACCTCAATCACATCGAGCACATCTGGGATGCCATCGAGAGAGATGTTCGAGGCTCTGACCCCCTCCATCAAATCTTCGTGAACTGTGGGAGGTTGTTCAGGGGTCGTGGATCCGTATGACTTCCCAACGTTTCCGGTGTCTTGTCGAGTTCATGCCGAAACGAATCACCGCCGCCATCAGGGCGGAAGGTGGTGCTGCATGTTACTAGACAGGTATATCTAATTCAATTGCTCTTCAGTGTATAATATGGTAGAGCCCTGTTCCATCTCCGTGCCACTTCTTAAGTCGTCATAGCAACGACTGAGAAACAAATTTTGCGACATCACGCTTAGCTTTTCGTATTTTCGTGTAGGTGACGTCATCACCTACACGCGCACAGTTCACGCGTTTACCACTTTGTTTTGTTGTCGTAGTAACAAAGAATACAGCTGTTGGTGTGACGTCATCTAATCCAAATCATTCTCACATGACGTCAGAGATGCGTTATGTCACACGGTCAACTCTAGAGATACGAAAACATTTCTTTTTTTGGTTGGAGGACCCACCGTGAAGAGCTCAGTGGGTATACGCAGTCACCCGTCCCTAATTTAGGGCCACTGGTTCCAGGGAAGGGAGAAAGCCAGTGTCGTAAGACAAACACAACATCCATGCCCCACCGGGATTCGAACCTGGACCCCTTTTGGACGAATGATGAGAGGCCATCGCTTAGATCACTGCGCCACCGGAGGCGGCTACGAAAAACTTTACATCAGAAATTTTGGTTAACTACCTGAAACGGTGTTTAGGCATCTGTAAGTGGCAACGTCAAGAGTACAACGATCTGACGACGTCAAGATAAAAATAGTTCACGGAAAAGAACAGGGGAAATTGATACAGGGTTCACAGTCAGTATATACGAAAAATGTTGTTTACAAGGAAGTGTTGACGAAATAGGGACTAAAGGTTTTACAAAACACATAAAAAACAAACAGCCCGTCGTATCAAATTCCATAACAGACTGCTCGGGGAACTTTCAGAAAGCTGTGAGGCAGCGTCGGCATCTATTGACGTGGAACTTAAAAACTCAATAAATAAATGTCAATAATTTCTGTATCATAAATTGTATTTTCCCCTGTTATTATTGACGGGCCTTCATCTAGTTTGAAGATAAGTGCTTATTTGGTCAGAAGAAGTGCTACCCATTCATAAGTTTTTCATCTCAAGAAACTAAAACAATAGGAATTTGATTGCCTTATCCCTCCACCCCCCCCCCGCCCCGAGCTGAAGAATTTTTGTTTGAATGCTGGGGTTCAGCTACTGATTTCCTGCGCAAAAATCTGTGAAATATTGTATTACAGACTGCCATAGTTAAAATTCATGTACAAATGTGGCATGAGGTGTAATTGAAGCTGTCCATTTCAGATGCTTGTTACATCGGGCGAAATAAGTTTATGCAACAGGGTATGTTTTCAATGAGCTCTGGTGGACAACAAAATCATTTATTGAATAAAACACACCTTATACACTGAAGTGCAAAAAGTCATGGGATAGCAGTATGCAAGTTTTTAAGTGGCGCTGCCGTCGTACAAAGGCTTCGACGCACAACACTATTGTTATCATTTGCGGGTGTAAAATAGTTCACGGAAAATAACAGGGGTTGTCGCACACGAACATGAATCCTTTAGACACAGGAAAAGTTTGGGAGAATTTAACTGACTGGCCAGAAAGGAGGCAACTAACTACTAAGTCAGGCTGAACAACCGCCAGTAGGATTATGGCAAGGCGACGTGAATTATCGGAGTTTGAACGAGGCGTGGTAGTGGGAACGAGACGGATGTGACATTCAATTTCCGAAGTTGAACATTCTTCGATCCAAGGTGTCGTGTGAGTACTGATAATACCTAATGGAAGGCATTATCACCCACCGTGGACAGCGCAGTGGCCGACCATGGGTGCTGAATCACCGTGACCAGCAGCGTCTAACCACGATTGTCCATGCTAATAGATAAGCGACAGTGGCTCAAATAACATCTAGATTCAATGCAGGAGGTACCAGAGACATATCCACCAGGTTAGTGCAGCGTCATTTAGCGTCCATGGGGTATGGGAGCAGAAGACCCACCAGAGTGGCTTTGTTAACACCACAACGCCGGACAAAGCGCCTCACCTGGGCGCGAGGACACCGTAATTGGACCCTGGAAGACTGGAAACATGTGTCGTTGTCTGATGAGGCACGCTACCAGTTGTTACGAGCTGATGGTAGTGTTCGGGACTGGCGCAGACCCCATGAGGCAACAAACCCAAGCTGTTAACAAGGCACTGTGCAAGCTGATGGTGGTTCCATGCATGTGGTGTCTACGTGGCACGGTTTGGGTTCTCTTGTCCTCGTAAACACGTCCTTCACCGGAAATCGTCTTGTTGTTGCTCTACTGTGCGACCATTTGCAACTCTTCATGTACCCCAAAAACGATGGGATTTTCCAGGCGGACAATACACTATGTCATCGGGCCCAAGTTGTCCAAAATTGGTTCGAAGAGCGTTCTGGACAGTTCTGATGGATGGTGTAGCCACCACGTTCATCCGACATGAACCCAATAGAGCACTTACGGGTCGTGACGGAAAGGTCCATTCGCACCCAAGATCCTGCACCTACAAATACCAGGGAGCTGTGTGCGGCTGTTCAGACGACATATCTCAACATCGCTCCACAAGCCTTCCGGCCACTTGTGGAATCGATGCCACGTCGAGTTGCTGCACGATACTAGGTACGTATCCCATGACTTTTGGCACTTCAGTGTAACCATCTGGTATACCTACTTCTATCCATAGGGTTTATCAATCAGTTTGTTATATCATAAAACGCATTAGTAACTTCCCTGCATCTTCACAGTGAAAAAGGAAACATTGGAATTGCAAATGTGTCCACAAGTTTGGAAGAGTTCTTGTGTTCACTAAGTACCGTTGACGGTTTCTTCCTCCCCAGTTGCTGTGTTTTATTATACAATGCGATGAACGTTGATATAAATAATCTTATTATATATAAATATATAAATAAGACAAATATTTAAAATTCTAAATGAAAAGAATGAAAATAATTTAATTAAAACAATTCAAAAACTTAAGATCCGCTCTCTTTTGAGCTTATTTTAATATAACAATTTGTTAATTATATGATGTCCTAATTGTTGATTTTTCAGCCATTAGCTTTGTCGGAAAAGAAAATAAACTATGACGGTATTTCATCAGTTGAATAACTTTGTTCGTGAGACGGTATGATCAGAAGGAATAGCAATATTGCGCATGCAGGACAAGTGGAACTTCTTGAATGTTCTAGGAGACTGAATAGAAGCACAATCCCTTCTAGGAGGAAAACTTAAAATACTGAACGAAAACTTTAAATACTGTTACGTGGCTCCAACCCTAGAGTTGTCGCACACGAACATGAATCCTTTAGATACAGGAAAAGTTTGGGAGAATTTAACTGACTGGCCAGAAAGGAGGCAACTAACTGCTAACCAACTGCGGCGTTGACTGATCTTAAATTTTGAAACAGACTTCCAAGTAGGTAGTATAGGCTACCAGGCCGATAGAACATAGATCACTTCCACTTATTCCATATCCTTATAGCTTCCTGAGAGGTAAATTCGACTACCTAATCCATTGGGATAGGTTGCGTAACCAATACAAGTTAACTCATGCATTAACTGAAGCTTGTTCTCATCATAGGTAGGATGTGAACATATTTGTATTTCATGGGAAACTGCCCATTTGTGCTTTTCAGATTACAAAAAAAAAAAAAAAAAAAAAAAAAAGAGCTGAAAGAGGGAGAGATGGGAAAGAAATAAACTTCGAGCAAAATGAAAGAGAAAAGAACTTCACGTAATTGATATAAGTAGGGGCCTCAAAGGGTAAAAACGAGAGTGCAATCCTGGGGTAGCCGAAGCAACGGCTGGCACGCCCGACACATCAGCGAAGGAGGAGCCACGTCAGAGGTCATTGATAGTACGAAAGTGGCAACGTTTTCTTTTTTTCACCCGTTTTTCTTTTTCTTATCACTGCCCTTTTTTTTTCTCTCCACCCTCTTGGCATCTTTCTTTGCAATTTTCTTTGGTTCCGGTTTCACTGTTCAGGTCACGGGACGAAAGAGTTGTTTACATTTGCTGTACTTTCCATTTTATCGACTCATCTAAAAATGTTTTTCTTCTACGTTTATCCTTGAAAATTTTCCACCACTAAAAGGGATCAAATAGAAAAAAATTATAGCATACACCCTCTCTTTAGCTCCATCGATCTTTTTAAAACTCAGTACGTCATTGATTGGTGAGGATTAATCTTAGGTCTAAAAGCAATCAAAGACTGTCTGGCAAAACGTGTCAGCTTGGAATCAATCATAACAAAAATACACTGGAGTTTAAATGGTATACCATTAGGCTAGCAGAATGCACTCTAGGCTTTGGCTTGCTAAACATGGTAAGAACTTCAGCTCAGCAGCATTTTCGATAAACGCTGAACAGGTAATTATTTTGTCAAGAAATGTTCTGTAAAGGAGTTCTTTTATCCAGAAGGCAGTTCATAAAATGTTTTATTCAACAGGAAATATTATCATAGAACTTATTTTGCTTTACATGCCTTTGGGTCATTAAACAAATGAAGTTCAGTCACGATCTTTTTTTAATTATCAGTTTCTACCCGAATTTTAGTTTCTTAGAAACTTGTTAATATTTGTTATCGGCTTACGTATGTCTAGTGTTCCAGTCTCTTGCGTGGGAAATTTTTATTTTGGCCCTGACTTTCTATCTGATAACGGCATTCCAAAATTTGTTTTTCAAAAGGACCGAAAATATTTCACCGGATTTGAAAATTTAGCAGTTTTTTGTTTCGGGGTTTAACAACAACCATGAGCAACTCTAAGGGTTAGGAGCTGTTGCCAGTCTCTAATTCGGGCCCCTGGTTCCAACAAAAGAGAAGAACCAACGTCCCATCGAGTCCCGTACCTCATCCGGGACTCGATCAAGGCCCATCTCCTACGATTGATCGGAAGCCCGCGCCTCAGACCACTTGGCCATAGGAACGGTGAAAATTCGACAATAAAATGGTTTACGTGGTATTTGTTGGCCTATTCGGATTCTGAGGTACGCACGCTATCTGTTTTTCAGATAAAAAAAATTCAGCTGAGATTTATTTCGAGAAAACCGCACTGATGAAAGTAATGGGGTTGTTTTACCATCTCCTAAAATTGAATAACCAGGAAGCTTTTCTGTTGTTCTGACATGTGATTCAAGACTATGGCTTCGAATTACATTGGCTTATTAGGAGGACCATCATTATCCCCAGGTGCAATAAACCCTTGTAAGGGCACAGAAACGAATATATTGAAGATCAAACTGCTCCTAAAACAGTGTCTGAAAGACGACGCATTAAAGAAATCTGGCTTTTTTTAATATATTATTAAATTTCACTTAGCACAATTCCAAATAATCAACTGAAAAACAGGATGGTTCGAGAAACTAAAATTTTGCCATGGATTTGGATTCGGTTGAAGCTACTATAGATGAAACAAATTAGGCAGAAATATAATGACACCAAATTTATTTTATAGAGGACATACAAAGCTCACAATTTTCGACTTTTCTTCGGTTTGCAAGAAAATTCTTCCTGAAAAGTCGCCCAGTCATCAAATGGTCAACGATGCGAACTTCAGTTTCTTTGTTTTGCTGGGCTTCGTTGAAATGCTGGAAAAGATTTCGAAGTATTGTTAGTTCTCAGAGCGCAAGATCGTTACAGTCCCCAGAGGTGGGTGGTGTCTTTGAATTTATGACGCAACTTCTTTCAGGCTCAGAACCTCGTGGAATCTCACTTAAAGGTAAGGTTTACAATTTCTGATAACTCTTGGATTCTTATCAAGTTTTTTGGTAAAAAGGTAGTTGCAAGCGATACTGGGGTCCTTGAGCCTCTCGTTTTGCTGTGGCGTGGGTTCGAATCTTTGTTAACGCATGGATGCTTTGATCGCAGTTACAGAACTTGCCCCCATTTCTTCTGTGAAACAGGTAGCCTAAAATTAAGGATGGCTACCTATCCTAGTTACTCATGAATGCCGCTAAAGACAAGAAACATCGTAGATATCTTAAAGCAATTTGAATGTTTTGTTCCGAACACTATAATCCACAACTTTGTGGCATCAGGGACAAACGAATCAAATTTCTTTAAGATATTTATGGAAATGACACTATAAGTTAACAGATTTCATGTATTAAACACAGTGTTATTAATGTTATTAATTAAAGGCTAAAATAATAACTTTTCAGAAAAAAGAACGATGCCTGATATTTACCACACGTAAACATGCAGCGTGGCGAGAAGGCGCATATAAGATTTATGCGATACTGGACAATCTTTGATTGGAGGTATACATATGTCCATCGTTGTCCAGTGTAGAATGCTGTTCTTGTCAGTGGTCAGCTCAAGCAGCTGCTAATTTTACTAATTTTTGTTGGTGAAAAACGAGACAAAAGTTGATCCAAAGTAAGAACTGATTATTCATACAGTCTTATAAATAAGACAATTTCCCGGAGTCCAAGTTTTTAGCAAATTTCGTTTACATAGTGCTGATAATTATGAAGCAAATTATTTCGTTAATTTTTATTTTGACCCGAAAAACGTCAGATTATATGGAAATTGAATGAAAGACGTGAGTCATATGAAGTGATAGAAACTGGTAATTTAATACACGTGCGTGCTTGAAACGTGTCAAAACTTACAGCATGGTAGAAGAAAAAGAAAAGCAGGGCTTTTAGGTGTTCTGAATTCCTTGAACATATTTGAACACCACAAATCATCATCATCATCAGCAGCAGCAGCATTGTCAACCATTTTCCATCCACTGCTGGACGAAGGTCTTCCCAAGTTTCTTCCACAACGGTCTGTCTTGTGCCAGTTTCTTCCATGTTACTCCCGCATACTTTCGAATTCCGCGCACCTATCTCCCATGTTGTCTTCTCTGGGTCTTTTCACCACAAATATAATGCTTTAAATATCTTTTATGAATTTGCCAATATATGATGCTTAAATGTCACATTTTTTCCCGAAAATATGAAAAACTATCATAGCCTGTATGAAAAACAAATAAATAGTTCCTTGAAAAAATTTAATTGCGAAACTAAAATGCAAGCATTTTTTTCATAAAATATGAAAACAGATCGTAGGATGTAAAAAAAATGTCGAAACAAAAAATTTTCAATATTATTTTTTCCTTTCTGCGTGAGCATCCAATAGTGTCAACATTGTTCTGAATAAGTTTACTTAAGCCTAAGTTCTAAAACAACATAAATTTGAGCAGTCACATTAGTGGAATAGAACCGAATATCTGGAACTGGTCTTGAGCTATCGTTTCAACTCCCATATAAAGTAAAACATTTGATCTGTTTCCAAACTGTTTTCCCAATTCATTTATGGCGATTGAGTTGCACTCCAGTGGTTGTGCCAGCCTGTCACAGGTAGAATACATGAGTTCTTCTGAGCTATTGTTCCAACTCAATGGCAGTGGAATACTTGAGTTGTTGAAAAACTATCGTTCCAGCTCAAGGAAGTGGAATACTAGAGTTATTTCAAAACTCCACTACGCATCCTAATGATGTGCAATATTTCTGATGTTCCTAAATTATCCTTCAATCCAACGCGCAGCAGATAAGTCAAACTAATGTCCCAAATGGAACAGAGGCCAAATACTTGTGTTATACCAAGCTATGGTTAAAACTCCCCAGAGGTGGTAATTCTGAGTTATTTCCTAAATCTTATATCAACCCTTCAAGTATGGGCATAGAAAAGTTGGGGAGGGTTGTTGCAATTAAGCGAAATATTTCAAGTAATTTGTTTATATGATATTGTCACGATCTACATCCCTATTAATTCTTGAATTAACTGACGTGTTGGATGGATCGAATTAATTGAGCATTAATTAATGATGGGGCTTTGTCTGGGTCGAAAATGAAAAGAGCACAGCAAGTTTTGTTCATGGAAAGGGGGAGAAATAGGAAGGGATATCGCACGGTTTGTGAAGTCAGGTCTACTAATACATTTAAGTCATAAATCGCTGTTATCGCGTGTCATACGCGACGTCTAAACTAAACATCTTGTTACGGTGTGAAGCGAAACGTTAAAATCCACTTAAAGGGTTTAATGGAAAAGGGAGCAAAAGTTAGAAAATAACCATCAATTTGTCCTCTTTGTGAGCGTAATGCCAAGTACGTATGCTCTTGTGGTGGTCCGGATGCAAAACCACGGCACGTGACGGAGATCAGAAAAGAAAGAAGAGAAAAAGTCAGTTGCTTGTTTGGGTCCGGAAATAAGACCTAAGAAGAGAAGTCTTCCACACTCCAGAAGAAAGGAGCGATTATTCCCCTGCATTCTGATAACGAATGAAGCAACTCGTAAAGTCAAAGGACAGTAAGGTATCCTGCCCGTGAAGAAAGGCGAATGCTTGGAAGTACGTTCAAGTACGCTAGAGATCTTCCTGGAAGTGCTGTCAAGAGGTAGTCAACACATGTGAAAAATTCCTAGCCGAACGAACCACGAAAGGTGTCCGGCGGAATTCGGTCATTCACCCATGTAAAGCGGAGAGAGCAAGAGGGGGCTGTAGAAGGTTACCAACACCCAACCACCTCAGCGCTCAGGCGACCAAGCCTTCCAGGGTCTCTTGCGTGTGTTTCTTTGTGTTAGTGCGGAAGGAAAGTTGCCCGATTAAAATAAAGCATCGACGTGATTGCACCAATGCAAATCATTATTCAGCCCTAAAGTGCGTGTGTACACAGCAAACTTTGTGATTACGTACCAAGGAAAGAAATTGTAAGTAAACTTTTTGTTATGCGTTTCTAGTGCAGATACACGAAGAACTTTGTCCATGAGTAGGTACTGAACTATTGCATGCCAAATTGATCAGAACTGTTAATACTATAGAGGAACTCTGAATCAGACAAAAAAGATGATTGCCGTATTTAAAGGTTGGTCATAAAGAGCAATCAAGTTCATAATAGCTACCAATTAAAATACCAATTAATATACACTGGTGTGCAAAAATTAAGGACGAAGAGGAGAACTCAGCATAACAGCGGAACGAGCAGGCAGAACGCACCGAAAGACCACTCGGAAGATAGACTAAGGTCCGGTATGGTAGGGCATGCGCATATATGCAGCATGACGGGGGGGAGGGTATAAATCACACCGGCGGTGTACGCTCAGCAATTCGGTGAAAGCTATTGCATGGTGTACATCGGTTTGAACGACGTCGAGTTGCTACCACCGTGTGATATGACCAACAGGCAATCCAGTAGACGACATCTGGATGACTTTACCCGAGGTCGCGTCATTGGGAAGTTGGAAGAAGGTCGAAGTGGGACTAGTGGGACCGAGGAGTTCGGGATCGCTCACAGCATCGTTTCACGAGCTTGGACAGCATTTCAAACGACAGGAACAGCTGTCCTAGAGTTTAGCAGTGGTCGTCCACGAGCAATCACGGCGGCGGATCACGGCGGCGGAGCAATCTCGCGTGTATATTGTCCTACACGCGAGAAGAGGCAGACAGGCGGAAAAATCGCAAGGCACATGCAACATACAACTGGATGTCCGTTATCGCGTTTTACCGTGGCCAAGAGGCTGCATAAAGGTGGTCTATTTTCACGACGACCAGTACGGTGTGTGCCATTAACGCCTGCTCATCGGAGACGGCGGTTTCTGTGGTGCCAGGAACACAAGAACTGGACACATCAGCAATGGGGTCGAGTTCTCTTTACTCATGCGAGCCGATTTAGTCTGACGAGCGATTCTGGACGTATACACATCTGGAGAGAGCAGGGAACACGCAATCACACCTTCAACATCATCGAAAGGGACCGGTTTGGAGGTGGCGGAGTTCTCGCATGGGGCGGTATCATGCTACTGACCTCCACATCTTCCAAGGAGTTTCAGTCACCGGTGTCCGCTATTTTACCGAGGTTCTCCTGCCTCACGTGCGTCTGTTTAGAGGAGCTGTGGGTCCTGAGTTTTTCTTCATGGACGACAACGCAACACCTCACCGTACAGTGGCTGTCGCAGAGCTGTTGGAGAGTGAAGATATTCAACGCATGGATTAGCCCGCAAAGTCCCCGGACCTAAATCCAATCGAACACGTGTGGGACCCTTCTCGGGAGACGCTTGGCAGCACGTCACCAGCCGCCAGCAATGATTCCGCAGCTGCGATTGGCGCTACAAGAGGAATGGGCCGCGATGGCTCAACAGCTCCTTGGCAACCTAGTCCTCAGCATGGACAGACGTTGTAAATCCTGCAACGCAGTCAGGGGTGATCATATCCCCTACTAAAGACTGGATTTTTCTTGGCAGCCACCTCTCACATGATGGACGTTTCTGTCTTCTGTCCAGTTGTGCTCGAAGCTACCTTTTCAATAAAGTGCCTTTGTATCCTTTGGATTCCTTGTTTGGACGGTTTTGCTCACTTGTCCCATATTCTTACATCTTGGGGATCTTATGGTATGATTTGAGTCGATATGGAGCACTTCTGCACGACGTTACATTCGAAAAACCATCTCGTCCTTAATTTTTTCACGCCAGTGTACAAGAATATATGTGCCATTTAATCATTTTAAAATTGTTTTCCGCTGTGCAGAAAGTATACGAATAGTCAATCTATTTTTGGATGTTGTTAAGCCTGTTTTGTTACTCCATGCGATGGGATGTTTTTAAATTATTCAGTTTCGTACTGAATAAATTGAAACACCCCATCTCGGTACGCATCAAAACTGGCGGCAGAGGTAAAATACCATGTGGTCACTAAAACAATATGTGTGCTGTTTGTTCAAAATGTAACCCAGGAAAAATGTTTGCGACAGGACTGAAACTTGCAAGATAGGTATGTCACGTAAGTAGGTGCAAATTATTACGACCGCAGCACACATGCAAATGTTTTTTTTTTTTTTTGCTATCCACGCTCTCGTAGCTGTCCCGTAGGATGTATAAAAGCAGGACGCACAGGACAAGTTGCCATAGTCGATTCGCGGGAATTGTGGCAGTAAGGTAGTGATAGTATTTTCCGTCGCAACAGACGAGACCTGTACATACAGCTGGCGGACTTTGAGTGAGGTCGATGTGTTGGAATGAGGGAAAGCGGACTTCCCATCCGCGACATCGGCACTCGTACTGGACGAAACGCGAGCATATTGATACTAATATTGCGTCAGTTGGAAGAGAAAGGTCTGACGCACCGACCTCAAGGGTCTGGAGCACAGCGAAAGAACAACGCATGGGAAAACCGTCATCTCCACCGTATGGCATTGGCTATCTGAACAGCCCGTTCCGAGAGTTAGCACAACTGTGGAGTTTGTCTGGGTTGTTTCACCAAGGGTTGTCTACAAGCTCCGTCCGACGTCGTTTGCTTCAGAGAAGCCCCGTCGTTTGCCATCCCCAACTTCGACTTCCGTTGATTTTAAACGACTGACATCAGTGTCTAAAATGAGGCCAAGAAAGCAGACACTGTATTTTCTGATGAGTCGTGGTTCAACTTAATGACCCATGATAGACGTATCTTTGTACTGCGACACCGTCGTGAACGGCTACTGGCGGCATGCATTATGCAGAGTCATACGGGCCCGACACCGGGCGTTCTGGTACGCGTGTTAGGTTTCATTTACGTTCCTGCCTCATACGCATTGCAGGAACCTGACCGACCTGTGGTACATCGCGGAAGTTGTGGAGGCTGATGTGCTGCCATATCTGCAGACGGTCCCCGGTGCCGTAATTCAACACGACAGTGCCCAACGTCATGTGACGCGGAATGTATTACAGTTCCTGGAATGCCTGACATATACTACGTCTTCCTTGGCCAGGGAGTTTACCGATTTTTTGCCCATTGAACAAGTTCGGGATATTGTCGCTCGACGACTGGCCCATCAGGCTTCGCCGCCAGTTACCTAAGATGAACTTTTTAGGTACGAATCGAGACAGCATGGAATGACTTCCCGCAGTGCGACGTCCAGAGCTTCTTCCAACTGATGGTAAGTCGTTTATGAGCCGTTATCACCGCTCATGATATAAGGAACTGAGTATTGTGTGTTTCACATCACTTTGTACTCCTGATCACTTATGTCTTGTATCATAAATAATGTATCCTATAAATCTCACTTTAATATATCAGGTCTTTCTTGGTGTTGCATTTCCAACAGACAGCAGTGTATATGCCATCAACTATTATCATTTCACTGCTGGATGAAGGTCTCCCTATGTTTCTTCCCCAACTTCCTGTCTTGGCCAGTATCCTCCCTGTCACTTTGATATATCGAATTTCATCCAACCATCTCCTGCGTGGTCTTTTTCTGGGCCTTTTCTGTCTCTTGGAATCCAGTCTAGTATTTCAGTTGCCTAACGCTTGTCAGTTCTTGTAATTTATCCAGTCCATTGATATTTTGCCTTGATCATGATGTCATCAGCTATTGTCATTTTTCTAATTCATGAGTTCTTTTCCCATCTTTCTGGTTATACCAAGCATTCATCTATCCATACTTCATTCAGTAGTTTGTAGCTTCTGAGTATCTTTTTTAGTTGAGGTCCATATCTCTGATAAAACGACAACAACAAAAAAGATAAGAACTATAAAAGAACTGGGGAAGCATAAATACAGTGTTTAATCTTTTTTAGTTGATATATCAACTAAAAAGATGAACTATAAGAACTGGGGAAGTATACATTGATTAAACACTTTTCGTTTGAGATATAATAGTAATTCGCTTTTTAAAATTGTAGTGTTTCTTCCAAATGCTCTCCAACCAAGGTTTTTTATTTCTTCTTCAATGTGGCCCTTCCTTGATATCTGTTGTCTAAGGTAAATTTAGGCATCGGTTATGTCTATATTTGCTCCATCAATCGCTAAATCTTCAGTTCTTGTAAAGGCATTCTACATAAATTTTGTTTTCTGCAAGTTAATTCTTAAGCTCATTTCTTTGCTCTTGTCAGCTAGTTTCCGGACTATACTTCTCAGCATGGAAGGCGTACATGCAAAAAATGGCTATGTCGTCAGCAAACCGAAGATAAGTTAAAAATATGCTTTAATCTTTATCCTCGTCTTCCCAGTTCAGTGGTTGGAAAACATATTGCAATTTGGCATCGAAGAACTTGAGGCAGATATGGTGTCACCTTGTCTCATTCACTTTCAAATATTTATAAGTGCTGTGCCTGGAGATCGCATACAAGCAGAAGGGTTAGGAAGGGTACAATGCCGGAGGGTGAGGCTCAGAGTCAGGACCATGTTTCTCTGCACACGTTATCCAGTGATTACATTACACACATTGGTATGAAGACCAAACATAACCTCACAACGATACATTTGGTATTAGAAAAATGTAGGACTCAATTATTCTGAATTTTAATTTAAATTCTAAAACTAATGAGTTTTCGAAATTTAAAAATTTAGGAAAGCGTTGTATGTTGGAGGGCAAATGTAACCCAAAAGTTCAGGGAGCCTCCCTACATAAGAAAAAGTTCAGAGGGAGACGTTCCCCCCGACTCCTTCAAGTGTAAAAAACTATTAGTTGGCAAACTGTTGTACCAGCACAACAGAGGTAAAACACGTGAGTTTTCCCCAAACTATGGTGCCAACTCAATCAAAGTCAAATACCTAAGCTGTATCCAAACTATATTATTACCCAATATTTATGGAACACTTCAGTTGTTCGAAGAATATCGTCCTAATCCAATATAAGTGGTGTACTTGAGTTGTTCCCAAAGTACCATCCTAATCTAGTACATTTTGAATAGTTTCCAAATCACCGTCCCAACCCAATAAATGTAGGTTTTCTCAGTAAACACTAGATTTTGAACTGATTTGTTAAGGTCTGGTGGTAACAATGACAATAACTTGTACGACTAGAACTTTAGATGTTGTACTATTCTTTTGTAAGGCGCAAACTATGTTTCAACAGCATTCTATAATTTAAGGGAAAAGTTTGGAACAGGGAGATTCTTATTTCTGGAAAGACAAAATTTTAAACCAGGATAAAGCACACCCTGAAAAAGCAACGAAATGATAAAAGAAAAGAAAGAAATTGAACAGCAGCATCTAAGGCTGTTTTTGAATGAGTGTTAGGGTTCCTCTTCTGCGATAGATGGCGCAAAAATCACTCCTTGGGCGTGGCTTTTACGTCTTGAGGGACTGTCCCAGAAGTTGGCGTCACCGAATCACTACAGAACTCGCCATATTCAGAATGGCAGCGATCTCTCGTTGGATCCACAATGAAAAGACAAAATACGCACTGTTACGTTTTAACCAATAACGTTGTTTGGGGTAGAGCTTAGTAGGTAGGCGGAGATTCTCTATAGCTCAAATTCAGGGGTTCTCTGCTAATGTACACATTTTCTCTTCAAAAAATGAAAGTACAGTGTATGATTTAAGATGATTTATGGGAGACAAGATTCCAGTCTCACTTTTGGCCCCATTCAGTTATTTCTGTTTGACCTAGATAACTCAAAAAAATCAGACAGAAATAAGAGATTTCGTTTCTTCCAGACAGAAACACTGCTAAGCTAACTTTATCGCGCCATCTAGCGTCCAAATTGGAATACTTTCGAGTCAGATAAATTTAATGTAAAAAAAATTCTAACATTTTTTTTCGGAATAATAACTATTAGGTAGTTTTTATTTGTATTAGGTAGTTTTTATTTGTGCTAAAAATTTCAAACACTACGAAGTAATTAGTCTTTGAGAAAATGTGTACAAAAGAATTTACATTGAAGATATAGGATAGAATTTCTCTTACACTCATTCAAAGACAGCCTTTTAAACAAACTTGCTAGCATCTTTTAAACTTGACTGCATAAAAAACTATAGGCATCTGCAGATGCCTGTATGTGTACGTGCCGTTATTAAAAATGGGAACCCAGAATTTTACCTCGATAAGTACGGGAACCACATATTGAAACTTTTGGCTGATGCTATGTAAGCAACGTGTGCGAAAACTGCATATCTTTGTCATGTGTTAAGCAGTTCCGAGAGGAGAGGTCATCGTTAACTGAGGATTCGAGGCTAGGGTAAGCACACGGTGTGATCACCGATGTTTCCGTCGCTGAAGTGGATAGTCTCATTCGGGAAGGCAGAAGAGTCACGGTGTAACCACTTGCCGACTGAGTTCGAATCAGTGTAGGGAATGTGCTCACCATTATCCGGAATCGTCTGCAGTAGCGGAAGATTTTCGCGCACTGGGTACCACACAACTTGCAATCTGTGCAGAAAGACAATTTCACGGGTGTGCCCTTGGAGCATTTACTGCGGAATCATGAGGAATGTCACCGTTTCATCGACAGAATTATTGTGGGAGATGAAACGTGGTGCTCTCATTACCAACCTGAAAGCAAAGGACAAAGCAGCCAATGGAAGCACACGTCATTCTTTTTCGAACACAAGGGGCCACCTGTTGATCCAGTTTCTCGCCACCGAAAACACCTAAACGCTACTCGGTATGCAGCCACACTCAAATCTTTGTGAGCATCACTCAAGTCCAAGCGGCCCGAGCGGCTCACCGCACGAGTCATTCTTCTTCATGACAACGCCCACCCCCAAACTGCAAAAATCGTCCAGGATTACCTTTTCCAAATTCAGGTGGGAAACTCTCCAGCATCCGGCATACAGTCCAGATTTGTCCCCTTGTGACTTTCACATTTTCGGAGAGCTGAAGAAGTATCTGCAGGGTCACAGATTTCACTCGGACGAAAAAGTGCAGGACGTTGTTCGGAAATGATTCCGCCAGCAACCCCCACCGCCTTGTACGCAGGAGGAATCGAACGTGTAGTGTAACAATGGGATAAGCGCCTTAATAGCCACGGGTATTAGTTTTAAGGTAAGTCACAATATCCTTCTCATACACTCTTTGGCTCGTTTTCATTTGAATGATTCTCATATATTAAAAAACATCCGTTAACACATAGAACAGATTTAGAGGTGAAGAACATTTCGTACATGATTTCTAATTTTTCGTAGCACACAGTTTGATCGCAAGAGTGTAAATGGAAGCTTTTATTCCTGATATATATTTGAAGTGGAATCTGCGCTTCTATAAATTCGATAAAAGAATTTTGTTTGTCAAAAAAGCAAAAAAAGAAAAGAATTTTCTTTTCCGTTCAGATATTTGCTTCTGAAAGTAATGCTCATTGTAAAGGTTCAACTTATTTTTCTCCATGTCTACATGTCTAAGAGTCACATTTGAGAAATTGTTTTTGTGCTCATGACCGTTCATTGGGAAAAATAAGTTGCATATAATTTCTCATTTTCCTGCACAAACAATTTTGCAATTAGGGGGACATAAGTGAATATTTATGTTTATAATATATTTGCACACGTATCTGCGCATCTAAAAACCCGCTTGGAGAAATGTCTTTTTGATCAGATATTTCTTACCACGGGAACATTTCGTACATATTTGACTGCGCAAAATAATATACAATTCACACGTCAGGTTGTTCAAATACATATTCTACTATTTCTCGATATCTCTGCTTGTAGCAGTGCGATTCTTGGATTTTTCACAATGCAGAATTCCGACGCTAGGTGGCGTCCATTTGTATTTTTGTTTGCAACTTTGTCTCCTCTTCTAAAAATTCCATTGAAAAAAAAAATTGCAATGGTGAAAAGACTGCGAGCACTGTCCTCTTTAAATAATGTTGTTTTCATCTCTAGAGGGCGTGAATATAAAAAACGTTTTATTGTTATCATTGCTTCTAGAAGTTGTATTTGGCAAATTGTTTTTCCATCGCAAAGCTACAGCTGTGAGAAATACTTTGTTTGTGTGTGTGTGTGTGTGCGTGCGTGTGTGTGTGTGTGTTCTACCTTTTCATAATTCACAGTTCCGCCACCAGGGGATATCAGCGTATATTTCTATTTGCAACAGTACCTCCTCTACTAAAAATCCCATGGAAAAATCCTCCTCTGATAAGATATCATTCGCTACAAAGAATGCTTTAAGCCCATTTTCATCTTCAAAGAGCTCACAACTTCTCCGCTAGGAGCCTAAAGAAGTCAAAAACAATGAATTAAAAAACAATAAAAGTCATTGTTCGATTTGAAAAATTCCTTTTGCTTCGGAGATTTCCGCTATGAGGATATGTAATTTTTCGCAATACACATTTCTGCCACCAGTGGACGGCTCTTTCTACTTATCGTTTTTTCTACCGATTCTAGAAATTTAGTTGAAAGTCCTATGATGTTATAAACACGTAAAACAGTATGTGTTTATAATATCACTTTGTCCGTGCACACAATATCTCTGCAAATATTTGACTGATTTGAAAAATTCATTCTGCGTTTTGAAGACCGAACTGTGAAAACGACGACACTTGCTTTTAGATTCTTTTTTTATGCATAGCTTTGCCGCTAGAAGGTGCAGATGCTATCGAATCCAAAATATATTTTATTCCATATTTTTGCTTCTGGGTATCCGTTTAAAAAATTCTTCCTTTCCTTCGATACCATTTATAACGACGCCTATTTTACGTCTAATTTGGGTAGAGTTTCCTTTTCAAGTAATGCACAATTTTTCCACTATTAAGCGCAAAAGTAAATTGCGATTTCTCCAATGTCTCCGCTCCTAAAAGTCTGTTTTGAATTTTTTTTTTGTCCAGGAGAGAGATTCTAGTGGCAAACGTTCTGCATATATTATATAATTTTTTTTTTTTTTTGGAGAAATGTTTTGCCACTAGAGACTTAAGTGTGTATTTACGTTTCCGATGTATTTGTGGTAATGTTTTATGAAATCTCAGTTGAAAAAATTCCTTTGCTGTCATACTTCTCACCACGGAAAACCTTTTGCGCATTTTTCCAGCTTAAAATAATGCACACTTTTCCTCCACGGGGTGTATAAAAATAATTATTTCTTTATCGGCCAGCATTTCTAGTACGGATTGTTCTGGGTGTGATGTCAAATGTTTCGTAACGCACAGGTTTGTCAGTAGAGGTCACGTTTCCAATTACAGCTGTACTTTGATGACCTCATAATTTGCGTAACAATATCTCGGCGTCAAAAAGCGATTTGAAAAAAATGTTTTCGGTCAGATACTTCAGACTGCGAAGTCATTTTACGTGCATTTCCTGCCCAAACTAATACAGAATTTTAGGGTCAGGAAGTGTTAAATATGCTTTTCTCGATATATCTGCTTCTAAAAGCCCAATTTAAAAGATATTTCAACACCGAATACTACTCACAGTTCTGCCGACAGGTAGTATTAGTGCATATATCTGTTTGCAACTGTTTCTCCGCATCCAAAATTCCTATTGAAGAATTTCTTTTCCTGATGTATGCCATTTTATACAGTAAAGATTGGAAACATTATCCTTTTTAAATAATATGCAGTTTGTCAAAATCTTAACTTTTTTTTCACGTTATCTCTGCTTCGATATAATCTATTAGAAACATTATTTTCACTTAGCGTAGTTTTTGCTATGAAGAACAATTTTCGAATATTTTCTACTATTCAGTTATAAAAAATTATTCCGACAGAAAGTGTTACCGTAAATTTCTACTTAAAAGACTTTTTCCGATTCGAATATCTTAGACAATCTTTTTTTTTCTTTTGGTAAGAAGGTCTTCATTATGAAGAGCATTTTGCATTCACTTTCTTTAAGTAACGCAGAGCTTTTCTGTTAGGGCGAAAAAGCTCACAGTTTTATATCACGTTATACTCTATTTTTTCTTGTAATCGTTCGATTTGAAAAACCCTTTGTCTCTGATATCTTCGTCTGTGAGAAACTTTTTGTTCGCATTTTGTTAATTCCGTAACACACTTTTCAGCCACTAGTGGGAGTAAGTGGTCATCTCTATTAGATGTTTCATCGGTAGTAGAAATGCGGTTAATTTTTTGCGCTTTCCAACCGTATTTTGAAGAAGCGTATATGCTCCAGCTTTTTCCGTCCATCTGTCCGTTCGTCTGTCGGCACGATAACTCGCGTAAAAATAGTTCGATTTCAATGAAATTTTAGTATGTGGTAGGGGAACACCTAGGGACGAACCCTATCGAAAATGGGACAAATGGGGTCAAAGGTCACGACATAGGAGCGGGATCCATTCCATTGCCCTTATGCCTCATAACGTGCGTAAAAATGTTTCGATTTCAATGAAATTTTAGTATGTGCTAGAGGGCAAGCTGGGGAGGAACCCTATTGAAAATGGGACAAATGGGGTCAAAGGTCAGTACATAGGATCGGGATCCATTCCATCGCCCTTATCCCATACTATTAAGGTGGACGTCAAGTAATTTTGCTTCCCATACTTCCAATGGAAAAACTTTTGTACACATTTCCTTCACAATTAGTGTGTTCCCAAGGATGGAAATTTGAACATCGATTAAAATAACTTCATATTATAACTTGGAATACTTAACATTTTCTAAAACATAACCACAATTATATTAAAAAACAATAACGTTTCCTTTGGTAGTGTTGAAACCAGAAAACAGATGGCTCGACCTGTACTTTGATAACGTCAGTAGACAAATAAATGTTGGATTTCATAATTATGGTTATGTTTTAGAAAATATTAAGTATTCCAAGTTATAAAATGAAGCTATTTTAATCGATGTTCAAATTTTCATAATTGTGAAGAAAATGTGTACAGAAGTTTTTCCATGGAAGTATAGGAAGCAAAATTACTTGACGTCCACCTTAAAGGAGTAATTCTTGTATCTATGTAAATTTTATTTTGAAAACGGCTCTATGGATTTTGATGAAAGTCGTTAACCTTCCGTTTTTTGGTACTAGAAATCGATTTAGCTTGATCTCGACTTTGGGAAATTTCGTTTAGTGCTGGGTTGAATAACCACTCAGAGTTATCACGTTTTTAGTATCATGGCGTCGTCCTATTAATGTTTCCCATGCCTAGAAATCTTATGACGCTACACTCTCGCGATTCAGATGTTGGCGCGCGGTCACGCCATCTGTCTCATTACGTCACGTGCTGTGTGTGGATCCTATGAAAGTTTTATGACGTCGCACTCTCGCGACCATCTGCCTCATTACTTCACGCGTTGTGTGCGTGTTACGCTTTACTTCTATTTTCTTCTAGAACAAAAAGTGAGTTGTGCCAAGGCCATCTTTATACCTCACCGGACCAGCAAACAAGGTCACACGACTTACCCGAGACGTCACAATCGTAGGGCTACTCTCTGTCAGTAGACCTACGAATTTGACACGTTTCGTAGTTTGTTTACCCTTTCCAACCGTAGGTTGAAGAAACGTATATGCTTCAGCTTTGTCCGTCTGTCAGCACGATAACTCGCGTAAAAATGGTTCGATTTCGATGAAATTTTAGTATCTGGTAGGGGACTACTGGGGACGAACCCTATTGAAAATGGACGAAATGGGGTCAAAGGTCACGACATAGGAGCGGGATCCATTCCATTAATCTTATGCCTCGTAACTTGCGTAAATATAGTTCGATTTCAATGAAATTTTAGTATGTGGTAGGGGGGCCACTGGGGACGAACCCTATTGAAAAAGGATGAAATGGGGTCAAAGGTCACGACATAGGAGCTGGATGCATTCCATTGCCCTTATGCGTCATAACATGCGTAAATATGGTTCAATTTCGATGAAATTTTAGTATGTCGTAGGAGGCCATCTGGAGACAAACCCTATTGAAAATGGGTGAGGTGGGACAAAAGGTCAGGGCATAGGAGCGGGATGCATTCCACTGCCCTTATGCGTCATTATTTGCGTAAAAATGGTTCGATTTCGATAAAATTTTATTATGTTATAGGGGACCTCCTGGGGACAAATCCTGTTGAAAATGGACGAAATGGAGTCAAAAGTTACGACATAGGAGTGAGATGCATTCCATTGCCCTTATGCATCATAACTTGCAAAAAATAGTTTGATCTCAATGAAATTTTAGTATGTCTTAGGGGACCACCTGGGGACGAACCCTATTGAAAATGGGTTAAGTGGGGTCAAAGGTCGGGACATAGGATCGGCATCCATTCCATCACCCTTATGCGTTATAACTTACGTAGAAAAAATTCGATTGAGACAAAACTTTATCATGTTGTTCCGCAAGAATACTTTACCAGTTCTGTTGAATATCATTGAAATGGGGTCAAAGGTCAGGACACAGGAGCGAGATTTGTTCTACAGTTATTATCCTCATAACTTGAGTAATAACGTGAGTAATGATTTCCGGTATGTTGAAAAGGGTATCATAATCAATGCATTGCATGATTTTACTAACTTGTTATTTCTTGTAACGGGTTTCATTCCTTGTTAGCAGCTGGTAGTCCAGCACATGGTCCAGCAGTTAGTGCCCGATTTGGAGCCAAGGGTGGAACGAATCGCATGCATTGTGCTTTGTAATTCTCTTGAAATTTACAACGTTCGGAACTGCGCTTTGGAAAGTTTATTGAGAAAAGAGCAGAACTGAACAGCAAAAAATACTCGTCATTTCGCGCTGTAAAAACATTTCTGAAATTCACATACCATTTCTCGTGGTTCTTTCCATGGATTAACGAAGCATAATCCTGATACAACCTTTTCCGTGAAATGACGGAAAGAAACCTGAATTTCACTGATCTTAGTACTTCAAGAAAATTGTGAATTTTCAGAAAGTTTTTTCACAATTTCTTTCGTGTGCTAACGGTAAATTGCAGTTTTTAAGAGGTGTTAACGGAAACTTCTAAATTTTCAGAAACCTTTCCGCAATTCCTTTCGTGTATTATCAGGAAAATTCTGTTCTCACTTTTCCGTATCCATATGACGGAACATTTTCAGTAATAGGAAGGTTTTCCGGGAATGCTTGAGGTTTGATTAATTATTAACGGAAAACTCTTGAATCTCCAGAAACCTTTCCCCAATTCCTTTCGTATATTATCAGGAAAATTCTGTTCTCACTTTTCCGTATTCATATGACGGAAAATTTCCGGTAATAGGAAGGTTTCACGGGAATACTTGAGGTTTGATTAATTATTAACGGAAAACTCTGAATTTCCAGAAACCTTTCCGCAATTCCTTTCGTATATTATCAGGAAAATTCTGTTCTCTCTTTTCCGTATCCATATGACAGAAAATTTCTGGTAATAAGAAGGTTTCCCGGGAGTACTTGAGGTTTGATTAATTATTAGCGGAAACCTCTGAATTTCCAGAAACCTTTCCGCAATTCCTTTCGTATATTATCAGGAAAATACTGTTCTCACTTTTCCGTATCCATATGACGGAAAATTTCCGGTAATAGGAAGGTTTCCCGGGAAGACTTGAGGTTTGATCAACTATTAAATTTAGATCTTCTGTCAGACGACCTGATTTTGAAATTCTGTGGCGAGATCGGATATTGTGGATGGAATGAGAGATGGAAACTGGTCGCGGGTCAAACGGGTCGGGTGAGTGTGCTGTTGACCCGATTTCGACCCGGTTTTATTTCCGTTTTATTTTTCAAAAGCACAAAAAAATATTTCAAGGAAAAATACGCACTGTGGAATTTTGTGCTCTATGTTAGCACCCGCGGAGTGATAAATGATTTGTCGTGCAAAAATATTGTCCCCTTTTTCTTAAAGCAGCATAGATTTATAATTACCCACGATATGGCGCCGACGTTAGACACATTTACACCATATCGTAAAACGATATTTCTTTGGCGTTTGTTTTCAATGCGATTGTCCGGAACAAGATACGGGCAAACGCCTGTCTGCTGCTTCTCTCTCTCACACCCTGCGAGCAACACTGTAACACTGTGTTGCTTTTCACATCACATTCTTGCATTGAGCATTCACAAGTTTTTGTTTGACATGCTAACATTCGGTTCCCATGGTATGTCGTGTTGGAATTATTTGTTAATATGGATGAATTTAACATCAAGGAGGTCTGAAAAGGCGCCAAGGCCAACAAATAGTTGCTTCCTGAAAGAAAAAGAAACGAAGAGTGAATGATGAAAGTTGTTTCATTTCGTTAAAAGACCAGGATATGTTTCACAGCAACATCAATTTCATAGCTTGTGATGAACTGAAAGTTTTCAAAATATGAATTTTGATTTTATGAGTGCCCATTCCTTCGCAGGGGAGATGATGAAATCAAAATCCACATTTCGGAAACTTTCAACTCATCAGAAACTTGTGAAAATTCATGTCGCTCTGAAATACATTCTGAAGCCTGATATGTATGTTATCAAGAAAACTGCGAAATCTGAAACTAGACACACAAGTTACTTAATTCAAAGAATTTGATTGTAGCGCCATCAGTAAAAAGTGGAACAGATTTAACATTACTGCGGAGTGACTTGCTCTGACTCTCGCAGGTGTGTTTGAAAGTATGAGTAAAACACTTAAATTATGTGAAGGACTACAGCCAGGGCCGGATTGAACTTTTGCGGGGCCCAGGGCGAAATTTCATATATAGAGGGCCCTAGGAAATGAATCTCATAGTTTAATGAAATCATTGTATGTAAAATGAAAATAGACAAAAATTATCATAAAGGAAAATGATTATCTCAAATTATTGGGAACTTAAGAAAAAGACCATCATATGGATTGAAAATTCAGAGAGAGAGAGAGAGAGAGAGAGAGAGAGAGAGAGAGTGTAAACAGTTTCTTTATGATAAATTTCGTGTATTTTCATTTTTCAGAGACAGAGACAGACATGTAGAGTGTGAGAGAGGGAGACAGACAGACTGACAGAGAGAGAGAGAGAGAGAGAGAGAGAGAGAGAGAGAGAGAGAGAGAGTGTGTGTAAACAGTTTCTTTATGATAAATTTCGTGTATTTTCATTTTTCAGAGACAGAGACAGACATGTAGAGTGTGAGAGAGGGAGACAGACAGACAGAGAGAGAGAGAGAGAGAGAGAGAGAGAGAGAGAGAGAGAGAGAGAGAGAGAGAGAGAGAGAGAGAGAGTGGGAGAGAGACAAACAGAGTGAGAGAGAGAGAGTGAGACAGACAGACATTGAGTGGGAGAGAGAGAGAGAGACAGAGAAACAGACAGACAGACATTGAATGAGAGAGACAGACATTGAGTGAGAGAGACACAGACAGAGACTGAGTGAGAGAGATAGACAGACAGACAGAGACAGGCAGATAGACAGACATTGAGTGAGAGAGAGACAGACAGGCAGACAGACAAAGAGAGAGGAAGAGAATAAAAAGGGCTGAAATCTACGACTTTCTTTCTTTAGAGGAGGAAGTTTAGGTTGCTTTATTATCTTAATAAAAACTTTCCTACAAAATGATAAAAACGATAGCTTTAAACTCATCTGCGTAGCGAATATTTTTCCATAGCAAACATTTTTGCGTATTGAATAATAACGATTCCTCTTAAATAAATTCGTATATATATCATCATCATCATCATTGTCAACCATTATCAATCCACTGCTGGACGAAGGTCTCCCCAAGTTTCCTCCACAACGGTCTGTCTTGTGCCAGTCTCCTCCATGTCACTCCCGCATATTTACGAATTTCATCCACCCATCTCCCATGTGGTCTTTTTCTGGGTCTTTTCCTGTCCCTTGGAATCCAATCTAAAATTTCGGCTGTCCATCTATGGTCTGTCCTTCTGGCAGTATGTCCAGCCCATTGCCATTTCAGGGATTTAACTCTGATCATGATGTCTTCCACTCTTGTCATTTTTCGGATCCACGAGTTCCTCTTCTTATCTCTCCTGGTTACACCAAGTATGCACCTCTCCATGCTTCTTTGAGTTGTCTGCAGCCTTTGTATGTCTCTTTTAGTTAAGGTCCACGTCTCTGCACCATACGTAAGCACTGGAAGGATGCATTGATCAAACACTTTTCTTTTAAGACATAATGGCATATTGCTCTTGAATATCTGAAACTAGACACACAAGTTACTTAATTCAAAGAATTTGATTGTAGCGCCATCAGTAAAAAGTGGAACAGATTTAACATTACTGCGGAGTGACTTGCTCTGACTCTCGCAGGTGTGTTTGAAAGTATGAGTAAAACACTTAAATTATGTGAAGGACTACAGCCAGGGCCGGCTGGCTGTAGTCCTTCACATAATTATATATATATATATATATATATATATATAATATATATATATATAATATATATATATATAATATATATATATATATATATATATATATATATATATATATATATATATATATATATATATATATATATATATATATATATATATATATATATATATATATATATATATTTTTCCTGGTACATGTTTTAGTGATTGATTTTTGATGGAAGTTGGAATAACTGGTAAATTAATGACTTTACTCACCTCTTACACGCGCTCATGTATAAAAATTGCTTTATTATTTTTATTTACAACACTGCTTTTAAAGTCACTGAACGATTGGCCTCCATATATAGCCCAGATACAACTTTGCTATTGTTCTTTTCAATTTTTTTTAATTTCAGTACCAGGTTTACACACAAATTGTTGAGTATATAATAGGGTCAGAAAATGTGATGAAATTTAATTTCTTATTTCATGAATATGGAAAAGTTTAAGGTTCAAATAAGTTGGGGGAAGGGGGGTTACAAAATGAAAAAACAACAACATTACAACAAGTTAGTAAAATCATGCAATGCAGTGATAATGATACGCTTTCCAACATACCAGAAATTGCGCGCAGACAAACTGTCCTCCCAACCCTGACTATATTGATTCGTTCAGTATACTTCCGGAACAACATACTAAAATTTTGCCGCAATAGAAGCATTTTTACTCAAGTCATGATGATAATGGCTGTGAAATAAATCTCGCTCATGTGCCATGACCTTTGATCCCATTTCGATGACATTCAGCATAACGTGTTCAGTTTACTTCCGGAACAACATGATAAAGTTTTGTCGCAATCGAAGCATTTTTACATAAGTAATGACGCCTAAGGACAGTGGAATGGATTCCGCTCCTATGTCCTGACCTTTGACCCCATTGCGTTTATTTTCAATAGGGTTCGTCCCCAGGTTGTCCTCAACCACATACTAAAATTTAATTGAAATTGGATAATTTTTACGCAAGTTATCGGGTGGATAGACAGACGGACAAAGCCGGAGCATATACGCTTCTTCAACCTATGGTTGGAAAACGCAAAAATATATTTTTGAGGGCCTTGCGCCCCAAAACTTAAAAAAATAACAATAAATATAGAGAATTCTAGCAAAAACAATTTTGTTTTTGTTTTGTAAAGTGCGAGGCCCCGTGAAGACGCAGGGCCCGGGGCAACTGCCCCGGTTGGCCCTGTGGTCCAACCGGCCCTGACTACAGCTTCAACACTTTCTATAGGTAAGTGAGTAAATTATACGTTTTCGTAATATATATATGAATATGTGTAATTATTATATATTGAGTTTCGAATTTGTTGTTCGAAACAGATTTGTCCTGGTCAGTTATGAATCCAGGTTGGGTCCGGGTCTGGTCTAATTACATGACGTCCGGGTCCAAAATCTTTGGCCCGTTTCCAACTTTGGATAGAATGTCACATGAAATTTTGATTACTATGGCACCGGATATTCCTTTTCCTCTCCCCACATTTGATGCACCTGTTGTATATTGTATTACCGTAAGAAACCTGGTACTTAAATTATTGTACAGTGATTGTATGGTGTCTATGTATCAATCTGTGTTCCCCTTGAGTCAGTAGCTAGTATAACTATCAAGAGTAAATATATTTAGGAGTTCTGTGATTTTCGTAAACATAACTTAAAGTCATTGTCAGTTTAAAATGATCTCGAGTTCCGAAGCATTTTGTTGCTTCGAAAAATCATGGTGAAAAAAAATGAGATTTGTAATGTTCTCCTACAGAAAAATAAAATTATTATGAACGTATTCAGAAAAATAATAAGCTCCAACAGAAAATAAAAGGACTAACTTACCCGCATTAAGGTGGTTTCTCCTAAAATCTCTGCCTTATGTTTCCAATGGTAAAACTTCTTTACATATTTTCTTCACAATGTATTTCCAAGGATGAAAATTTGCACATCGATAAAACTAACTTTGAGTTATAGCATGGGAAATAATAAATATATTAAGAATCAATCATTTTTCTTTGAGTAATGTTCAGACCTGTTAATAGATGGCGCGACCAGTACATTGATGACGACAAATGTTGGATTGCTTAATTATGGTTATATGTTTTAGCAAGTATTAAGTATCCCATGCTATAGCTTAAAGTTAGTTTTATCGATATACAAATGGCCGTCCTTGGGAATACATTAATTGCGAAAAAAATGTGTAAAGAAGTTTTACCATTGGAAACATAAGGCAGAGATTTTCGGTGGAACCACCTTAGTAGCATCATTGCGCGATTCGCGTCTCCTTTCATTTCTGCCTTATACGTGACAACGCGTTACGTGCCCTTCTTGCTCAATCGGTAACACGCGCGGAAGATGTACTCGGTTCGAATTTCACCGTGGGCAAAAAGAGAAAGGATTCGTTAACTTCGTACTCTGAGAGAGAAGAATCTCTTCTAAAGGACTGAAGAAGTCAAAATCGAAGATTTTGCTAAATTTCAGTATAAACACGAAAAAGTTCGGAACTGACTTTTCTGAAATAAACAGAATTGCTGACAACAGAAAATCTGTCAAATACTGAAATGAGAAGAAACGGAGACTTTTCAAAACGGAAATTTCGTTAAAAGATATGACATTTACGGGCAACTTCGCTGCATGTTTTTTTCAGGAATTTTCCGCGAATTCACGCCACTTTTTTTTACAGTGCAGGCAGATGATGAACATACACACTATATTACCAAAAGTATTGGGACACTAAAATATCTGCATAAGTGCAAAGAATGTTTGCGGAGAGGTGCGCTGCGAGTGGGGAGATACGTATATGAAGCTGAGAGGATTTGTCGTGTTATTAGTAACTTTGAAGCTGATACGCCGCATGGACGTTAACTTTCGGAGTACGAGCATGAGCTGGTCATAGGAGGTCATTTGAGTAACCTTTCCATACGCAGCATTGTAGCTAAACTAAAAATACCCAAATCGACTGTAAGTGATGTCGTGAAGAGGTACGTAAGCAGGACGGTGCAAATACAGGAAGAAAGAAAAACGTTGGGGAAGGCCGCACAAACTGACGGAAAGTGACAGAATACCCATGGTAAGAAATGCTACGAAATCCTGTTCTTCCTCTGCCGTTTCCATCATTGCTGAAGTAGAAAATGCTTGTAATGGCTCGGTTAGTACCGTAATTATCCGCAAAGAGTTGCACAGTGTGGGTTACACACACAAGCCACACATCACTACCGTAAATGCGAGGCGAAGTTCGGAGTGGTGTGTCTCTCGTCATTCCTGGACTGTGGGTGACTGGAAAGATGTTCGTTGTGAAGTGAGGGGTCACTGTTTTCACTCTTCCAATCTGATACGCGTGTTTGGCTTTGACGACAGCCGGTGAACAATTTTCATCGTATTGTGTTCTTCCAATCTTAAGTTCGGCAGAGGCTCCATCATGGTAGGGATTTGTTCATCACAGATTGGACTCAGCCCGTTTGTTATTATACCACAAACTATGAATTTTGAAGTGTACTTCGACGTTCCGGTTAATTCTGCCCTATCAACAATGTGGCAGCAGGGTTGGTAAGGTATTTTACTCGTTACGTATTTTACGTAAATTACGCCTAATTACAGGTAATTTACTTGGCGTAGAAAATCAGTTTTTTTACGCAGACGTAAAAAACTAATTTTCTGTCATGTGTGTGTATAAATAATATAATATAAAAACCACTTTAATTATATTACATTTTAAACTTAAAATGTCTTGTACATTTCACTACGAAATCATTATTCTGTTAAGATTGTTCATACAGCTCAGCCACCTATTAACAGATTTTTTTTTAGAAATTATAATGTAACTGTTCTTTCTTGTATATTAAATATGGAGAAAATAACCTACCTCTTGCACTAGCATCGATAAAAAACACAATGTGTATTGAATAGAATTCAAGATTATGAAGAGGTCGACCGCCGCGATTCATAGTGGGAAGAGTCTTCAATTATAATGTTGAGCCTCCTTCAACGACTAGTGAGGAGGGGAAAAAACGGTGTTTATTAAGAACGCTCTCAGCTTTGAACTGAAGCCAAACACTAAGACCTCCCGCATTTAAATAACAGAAAACATGTGTAGTTCGCATAGTTATAGTTTTACCGCCGAGTTAACGAGAAGTTGCCGACGTTATATCCATGCGCGTACTGCCAGCTGGCGGTACGCGCATGGATATCCAAGGCGAACCGCGAGGCAACGTCTCATTTTGATTGTTTCTATCGTCTCGTTTCACTTTAAACTACAACGCGGCGTGACTTCTGACTTCCTCTGCCGAACATAATATCTTAAAGTGGGCCCCACACTAATTATCATAAAGAAAAGGGTTTCCCGTGTGAATATGAAGGCTAGGTAAAAAATATGACGTGATACTGATGTGTATGCGGTATCCTGGTGGTATGTCACGTGGACGTGGCAGTTTGCACTGTTCCAATATGATCACATAAAAATACCGAAGGGTGCGTTGGTTTTTGAAGGATCTCCGTTTTTTGTTGTATTCGTACATAGCAAGTTAATTAACAGCACAAAGTCCTGGTTTTTTTTTTTTGCTCATTTTACGCGTTTTTTTACGTTTTCTACGTATTTTACGCGTCACGTAGAAAACCTTTTTTTACACGTAATTGCACAACCCTGTGTGGCAGTATTGTGGAAAGGACAGTTGTCTCTTCCAACACGATCAAACGCCTTGCCACACTGCACGGTGTGTTTTCTGGTTTCTTGAAAATGAGGGGGAAATGTTAGAATGGCCTGCTCAGAGTTCTGATGTTCATCCCATAGAACGCCTCTGGGATGAACTGGGGCGACAGATACGAAATCTACCGCAACGACCGTCGTCGCTCTCCACCCTGGCAGCAATTTTGCAAGACTAATGGCGAGCTATTCCTGTCGAGACCTACCGGAAAGTGGTCGATAGTATGCCTGGATGTGTTGCCGCTATCATACATGCAAAAGGTGGACCGACGAACTACCAATTGAGATAATAAAGCCATTTGCTCCAAAACATTATGGTGTCCGAATATTTTTTATAATACACTGCCGGACATATGCTAAGGACGATGACAATAGCAACGATAGCAACCATAAAATGGAAGGCAGGAAAATGTGGAAATTAGCATAAGTGCGGGATACAGTAAGACGTGTTGTGCGTATGCAAATTTTGGATTGCCGAACTTGTTCGTGACGTCATAGCGCTGATAAGAGATATAAAGGATTTGACGCGTATTGATCGTTGTTGTTCAAACGCAAAGTTGAAAGGGAAAGAATCAATTGCCGAACTTGCAATTTTCTGTATGTCTTCCCGACATCACCTAGATGATTTTACGCGTGGCCGTATTATTGGCAAGATTGAAGAAGGGCGAAAAATACCAGATGTTGCCAGGGAGTTCAACGTCAGCCACAGTGTTGTTTCAAGGCTTTGGAAATCATTTCAAACAAATGGAGAGTGTAGCAAACGTCACGGGGAGGTCGTGTTTGCAGTACGACACCTGCAGAAGATCGGTACATAGTGCTATCAACAAAAAGACACCAGCACAGCTAGTGAGGTAGCAAATCAGTTTATGGTTGCTACTGGCAAGCGGATCTCCCGAAAAACTGTCGCCAGACGTTTGCATGAAGGAGGAACATACGCCCGCCGTCCTGTTGTGTGCATTCCATTGTCCAGACGTCACCGTACCGCCCGTTTGCAATGGTGCCATCAACATCGCAATTGGACTGATAACGACTAGTCTGCTGTTCTCTTCTCAGATGAGAGTAGATACAGTCTATCGTCTGATTGTCGACGAAAACTGATCTGGCGTGATAGTGGTACTGCATATTGTCCAGCAAACATACAGGAAAGGGACCGATATCCGACATGTAGTGTCATGGTATGGGCTGGCATCATGATCAATGGCCGTACGTCCCTCTATGTGCTTCCAACTGCGACTATGACTGGCCAACGATACATTAATGATGTTCTGCTACCTCATGTTCGCATGTTCCGTGGTGCTGCCGGTGATTGATTCATTTTCATGGACGACAACGCAAGATATCATCGAACAGTCGCTGTCCAGGAGTGCCTTGAGAGCGAGGATATTCAACGCCTCTTATGGCCAGCGCGTTCTCCAGATCTGAATCCCATTGAAAATGTGTGGGATGCTTTGGGGAGGAGTCTTGCTGGTCGCCAATGCCCTACAATAGACAATGACACCCTCATCCGTGCACTGACAGAGGAATGGGATAAATTACCCCAACAGCTGCTTGATAATGTTGTGCAAAGCATGACACGACGTGTGGAATCTTGCATCGCCCTCCATGGTGGCCATATCCCGTATTGACATCTTACGCCGGAATGCATGCGGACGGTAATTGCATTTTTTTCACGTTTACGTATTCTGCACAAAATGGCATGTTTGTCCCTTGAATACGTTCCAAAGCCTTCTGGATTTCAGAGCACAATAAATCGTCTTTCTTGTAATGTCCTGGCATTCTGACATTATTTTATTTCACTTGGCATCCAAATACACTTACTTTTTTATGCGCTATATAGCCGTTTATGATCCGTCCTTAGCAATTGTCCAGCAGTGTATAGTGTAGATGCTGCGGTGCGCTATCGGCATTTTTTGCGTTTCGTTTAAAAATCACTGCATCTTTTCTACAACTCCAGTGTTTTTGCATAAATACTTTTGAAATAAATAATTCATAAAAACAGCGCAGCTCAATTTTTATGGATCTTCTTTATTTTTCTGTTTTCTTTTTCTTTTTATCCTTTCAAATCCATAGCATTGTCTTCCAGTAGCATGTAGCAAATAAGGAATAAAAATAAACTTTTCCCTTCAAGATCACATTTCGTTTAAACATATGAGCTTTTAGCTTGACTTTGCAAAATAAAGAATGCTATAATAATATGCTGCAGAACAAAGTCGAGCTTCTGTTTAGCAATCAATCGAAGAAAAGCATAACAAGTAAAGAGAACACTAGTTTCGTTTCTATTTTTTCTTCTCCACTTACCCAGGAAACCCTTGTTTTAAATTATCATAATGATTTTAATGCGTGAAAAAGCGGATGAAGGAGAACTGGAAGCCACATACAGAGAAAGACAAAAGATCTCCAAACTCTTGTATTGTGCTATTTTAAGCCATAATCGCTACTCAGGATGGATAGACAGGTAGGGTGCCCGCTCTCAGAAGAAGGCAGAACTGAATTCGTTACGGCACAGAAAGAACATTAAAAATAGATTAAAGAGCAAGACTTTTAACAAGATTTGAATACAGGAAATTGAAGAAGAGGAAGACGGGAGCGGCGCTTATATTTTGAGATCGGTCGGGGGGGGGGATGAGGAGAGCATCGTCCTTTTCATAACGACAGGAAATGCAAGCAGATGCTGGAAACAAATGCCTCATGCTGACACAACTTACAACTGGAATTTATCTTTTCTTTTTTCAAAAGAAACTTGATACAGCATTTGAATACCTTTTCGTTGATTTCCTGGAAATTGGAATTGTAGTGTGAACTTAACAAGGGTAATTTTTTCAACTGTTTGACCCTGATACAGAAGTACTATTTTAATTTCGGTACATTTATTCGGTTCTATTTTTCACTTAAGCTACCATGATTAAAAGTTCAAAAACTCACTCACAACATAAATGAAATGTAAACCACGTAATCCAAACATGCGCACATTTGTATTCCACCATGTGATTAGATTTGCCAAAAGTGAAATTCCAGATTTGCCAAATGTAGAATTAGATTTGGCAAATGTGAAATGTTTTGATTGAATTTTGAAAAAAAAAAAAACTAAAAGTGTAGAAAATCAGAAAGTACTTTATCCTATCTGCTTCTCAGGTTCAAAACGAGTCCATTCCATAAACTTACTCAAGTACCATGGAAGTCGGAGTTATATCATACTACGTCGGGCCGGTATACATCAGACTAACTTTGGCCAGATTCTTTGATCCAACTAGAAACCTCAATTCAAGTGACAGGTGTGGCCCAAAACGACAGCAAATACTACTACGAGGGAGGCTTTTGTCATTCTTATGTAGCTCTGTCGGATCACATGGATACGGATCTAAAATGACATCCATGCTGCTGATTTGGGTTGAGTTTTTTCACACAAACTATATGCAACCATATCTGATTCGATGTGGATGCATATATCAAAAATAAAATCTATGCTTAGGGCCCGACTTGGATTCGTGGTTTCATTTAGTGCTATTGAGCTGGGATGGGTGAATTCGTGCAGCATGTCAATGAAAACGGGTTGGACAGAGTTTGTGTTTTCAGATTGCATCGTATGGTCTGTTTCGACTTGAGCCTAAATATTTATCAATAAGCCCAGTTGGGTAAGATTCTTATTCTACATCACTACTCTCCACTTATCTTCGGCTGAAATATTACGTACATTAATCCTGCAAAAGCTTAATATCTTTCAAAGGCTCGCGGATATTATTGCAGCGGATTCGAGTCAAGTCTGTATTTCGAGATTACGTATCGCTCTGGGTTCCAGTACGAATGTGGGTCTACAATTTCACCAATGCAACGCTGTCAGCTTGAGTTCTAACTAGTTCTGTAAACCTGAACGCCGGATGAGTGAAATGCATGAGAAGTTTGTAATTACAGTTCAACCAGTTCCACTGTAAACAGAAGTTTTAGCAATATAGCTATTAGGAGTAGAGATGCTGCAACAAATATGCAAAGATTCCTTTTGCTTCTCTTAGCGGAAGAACTGTGCATAAGAGAAAGTGAGTGAGAAATTCAAAGATCATTGTTTTCGCGACCCCAGCTGTCGACTGAAAAATAAACTTTCGTATTACACTTCAAAGTAAGGAGATATCGTGTTCATAGGCGGAGGAACTGAAAAAATTATGCTGCAAGTACGATGATTTTTTTTATTCTCTCTCTCTCTCTCTCTTTCTTTCTTTGATATACATTCATGTAATGAAAACCATCCTGAATTTTTTTAAATATCCTACATGTTAGTTGTTGCGCTGACGAACTCTGCAAACGCGTCAATGAATTGTCGAGTTGTCGCCTGGGAAAGATATGAATTATTAGGTGCTTGAATTAATTCCCGCTGTTTTTTGCCACACAAACACCTGTGTGTTGCCACAGAACGGTACAGGATATTCTATTCAAAGTAGTGTCCGTTGGCAGCTACGACCCCTTCCCACCGTTGGGGTGACAAATGAATTCCGCGGTAGAAAAATGCAGGTTCTCGCGAGGCGAACCATTCATCGAGCCATTTCCGGATATCCGCGACAGAAAGGAAGTGCTGCTTTGACACGCCATGTTGTAGCGACCGGAACAAATGGAAATTCGAGGGAGCAATGTCCGGGGAATAAGGCGGGTGGAGTAAGAAGTCCCAGCCAAGTGCCCCAAGAGTTCCTTCACGTATTTGGCGACATGAGGTCTAGCGTTGTCGTGGAGAAGAATAACCTTGTCATGTGGGATCCAGTTTCCGAGCTTCTGGATCATTCCCATTGCCTTTAAACGTTTGCTAACCGTCGACTCATCGACCCGTAGTGTTTCAGACAACTCGCGGAGCGTCTGAAATGAATTCTCGTCCAATAAGGCCTCCAATGCGCCATCTTCAAACTTGTCCGGCTGCCTAGGGCGCTCTTTGTCCGTCACGCCATATTCGTTGGCTTTGAAGCGTCGGAATCACTCTCTGCATGTTGTTTCCGATAGGGCATGTTCCCCAAAGGCCTGCACTAGCAAACGATGACTTCCCGCTACAGATTTCTTGAGATGAAAGCAGAAGAGTAATGCTTCCCAGAAATGCTCCTTTTTTGGTACGAAACTCGACATCGTGAATGCGATACAAACTCGTGTTCTGTGTCCTCCGATCGCGTGTCACACACTGCTTCGCAGAGACTACGGACGGTTCGTGCGTGCGAAAGGGAGGTCGCGTGTGGCCCGGGTCACAGCGCACCACTGCTGCGCTCTATTGGGTAACAGCGGGAATTAATTCAAGCACCTAATATGTGTACTTGCTGCAGTCGTTTCCTCCGTTTTCAAAAATCAGGGATTATCTAAAGGCGCCTTTTTCTAGACTTAGATGCCAACAAGGGTCCGCAAATCCTGGAAGAAAAATGAATGAACACTGAATTCTCGAAAGACGATTCGTTAGTCATTTTGGATTAGCTACGTCTTTCAGTGATGCCAACAATTAAAAATGAAAATTGCTACAAAGTTTGCTGAAATTTCCCTTTTTACCCCAAAATTTTCCCACGCGAATCTAAATGAACTTTTAAATACTGTATTCAGATTAACTAAATAGAAAAATCGCTGTCTCCCTGTTCCTCCAATGCTACAGCGTGAAGCTTAATATGTCGCATTTGTACGGTGGAAGTAGTACCTCACAATTTTGCGTTCAAACCATCAAGATATGAAATCAGACGACTTAGGGATTTTTTTACAAAATTCAGTTGTGAAATACGCGTCCAGTCATATACAGGGTCCAAAGGTAAGTCTATATCCACCCCTGTCATGGCTGAAGGAACGGTCCCCGACTGTAAACGTTAGGTTTGTCTCGAGTAAAGTGGACATGCCCAATCAAGTAAAAGTGATTGCAGCACCCCTAGTGGCGAAGTGCGGAAGTTACCAAATCTAACTCGGCAACGAAGCAAGATAGACGCAAAAGGTCATTTACGAAGTTGTAGAGCAACGTCGAATTACGAAGAATCGACACAAAGAAACGAAAGAACGCACAAGAATAACCAGTTAGACGTCAGAGAAAGCTAGAGGCCCAACCATGCCCCATCCAGTGCAACGGCGGTGAACGACGCACGACAGTATGCAAATACGATATTGACGTACGATCCCACTGGGGATAAAAGGCAGCCTGTGCTGGAGGGGATAAGCGCTTTTTCGCAGAGCTTCTGATGGCGTGGTACATGTCCGAGGAGATCAGATCAGATCCTATGTAGATGATTTTAGGAAGGGAGTGTCTGACCCCAGGTCTTAAAGAACCCTTAAAAATAGGAAGTTAGGAGATTTGGGCTAGAGTGTCCGATAAGAAAGGGAAAGGAAGACGCTCTTATTTATTACCTAGGGGCCAGTACCCGTGGTCCGACGGCTTAATGTGCCCATCCGACGCACGGCGGATATTTAGTGGATCGAGCGTTCGTACCTGCTGGGATCGAACCTGAGGTCCTTTCCGTGGCAGTCACAAACGTTGCCCACTAGGCCACCCGCGGCCCTAAATGTCCGAGCAGTATTGCGAGATGGTCGTTATGCAGGGCGAGTGTCATCGGAATGCATAGGGGTCACCGGACTTGACCCCTATGGACTCCTTCCTCTGGGGATACTTAGAGGACCAGGTGCATATTACAGCGTCTACAAGTTTGGACGATTTGAAAAAGTGTATCATCAGTGCTTGAAACACCGTGACACCAGCAATGCTTGTTACAGTACGCAGTAATGTACTGTCTCGAATTCAGATGTGCATCACCTCCGATGGCGGACATTTTGAACAATATCCCCGATAGCTTCCGGAGCTTCGACGTGTTGTTTTGCGTCGTATGTATGTCAGCTACTCGCATGTAACCATTTATGTATCGATTAAATGCATCTGTTACAATTCATATCCTATGACGTCTAACTGGTTTTTTCTGCGCGTTCTTCCGCTTCTTTGTATCGATTGTTCGCAATTCCACGATGCTCAACAACTTCGTATTGACCTTTTGCGTCTATTTTGTTTCGTTGCCGAGTTAAATTTGCTAACTTCCACACTTCGCCACTAGGGGCTACAATCGCTTTTAATCGATCAGGCATGTCCACTTTACTAGAGACAGACCTAACGTTTATAGTCGGAGACCGTTCCTTCAGCCATGACAGGGGTGGATATAGACTTTCCTTTGAACCCTGCACGTATATAACTATACTATTTCCAAAAATCGCTACAAACTACTTAAACAGCTGCGTACACCTTCATTAATTACTTTGCTGCAATTTGAAACTATCAATAACATAAAACCAGGCAAATAACTACAAAATGCAAGATTTACAAAGATAAATTGCAATAACGTATGAATTTGTAACCAGGGAGGTATAAAATAAAGTTTACACCTACCAGTAGAATGGAATATGTAGCACTTTTTTTTTCTTTTTTTTTTCATCCAAATGACCTGTAAGATCCCAAGGAAGCTAAATATGAATGGATTGAAGTACAACCTCCCGTGCGTGCCCGCGCGCACACACGCACACACACACACACACACACACACATCTACGATGGAAAAGTATTTTAAGAAATATAAGTTTAAAAAAAAATCTATTTTTTTTTAAAGGAAGGCACCACCTAGAGTTTAGTCAATGATTTGAATGTCGTCAAGTGTGCAGAAGGATGTCGTATTAGATGGACTTTAGAAATCCAGACTCAGGACATCTCGCAAACTCCTACTTCCATGAAATGGGCTGTAAGTTCAAACAAACGCAAATGTTCATGAAACTATGGGATTCGTGTTGCAATTAGAATGCGTTTTTACATTTATTGAATGTTCTTTCGTTATTTTACTTTCCAAGTTTAGGCTAAAATTTCTCTACATTTCGGTATATATGTTACCAATTTCCCTTTATCCCACATGGTCAATATTAAGCCCAGAAATTTCCTTCGCCGTGGGAAATTCCAAAAGGTTTGATATCAACGATTTCCTGCAAGTGCTGTTGTCATCAGAGTTGGAAACGGGTAAAATATTTTGGACCCGACCCCGACCTGGATGTCACATCACTGGATCCGGCATGGACCTACCCGTAGAAATCTGCTTTGAGCTATAAATTCGAAATCCATTTATAATTATACATAATCATATACCGGGTGATCGTAATTACAGTAGTTCTATTCAACGTTATCTAGAGAGGTATTTAGCAGTCCAGATACAGCAAAATTTCGTACGGTGAAATTTCAGGACATGCGGAAGACAGGGATTTATACACGCACTCCCAACACTCCACCAACACCCTCCGAATATTTTTCAGACACTCCCTTATAAAAAAAAATATAAACACCCTTTATTTGGAGTGTAACAAACAAAGATACACACCCACCCACATATGTATGACATTAAACATGAGTGAATTTAACATGATGATGTTGGTTTTGTCACATCCCATCCGAAAGAAAGCTGCATGATCGACAAGTTCATACAGAGAAAGAAACGATCACAAGAGTAAGACACAGCCATGGTGGGAATTTCTTAAACATTATTTACTTTTGATTGTCATTCAGTATAATGCTGGACAAAAAGCGGTCCCAATGGCGAGGACAAGTCAGCTTTGGGGCCAGCTCGCACTTGCCCTCGGTTGAGTGAAAGTAGCATCATAATCCTTAACGAAGTAGGTTGGGAAACGAACTTCTGTGGGAAGCTAACAGTGTGGGGTTATTCGAAAGCCCAGGCAAGGTCTGTTATTTGCTTTTTATTTCATGCTCCATTCCTTGATGTGTGCAGTAGTGCAGTCAGGAATGGATGCAACAGGTCCAAGACTTTTTTCTAGCTGAAATATCAGGGTAACGACAAAGAGAGTCTACTTTCGCAAACAAATGAAGCTATGAAATGCTTTACAGTGTTATAAAAAAAACATTCACAAATATATTTATCAAACGTCCTGCATTTTTACTTTCCGTTCATATACGTACTTTGTTTATGTGAAAGAGCTGTACAATCATGCTTTTTTTTTCTCGCGGAGTCGGTCAGCATCTCTTTAATGACTTGGGTTACAAATTTCAAAACCGGTATTTTGGACATATTAGCGAAAAATAATAATTTTGTTGATTTAAAAGAAATCCGTTAAATGACGTTCGATTTAAGAAGAAAGCGCCCAAGAAAATTTTCCAATCTGCTCAATCGGAAATGGCTTTAGTGACAAATCGAGAATTTAAACCTTCTATAATCACTTCGTTGAATTTTAAAGAAATCGGTCAAGGGTGTCCGATTTAAACGGAAATCAGTCAAGAACTCAAGAACTTTTTCAATGCAATATCTTTGTAATGGCTTCCGTTACAAACTCGAAATTCGGCATTCAGGACTTATTAGCAAAGGAAAATAGTTTTACAAAGTTTAAAAGAAAGGAGAAAATTGGGTTCGTTTTGAAAAGAAATCAGTCAAGAAATTTTCTGATACAATGTCTAGGGAAGATACAAGACGAAAAGTTTCAACTAGTAAGTTGGTATCACCTTCTGAAATAAGAACTCTGTCGAATTTAAAAGAAATTGATAAAACAACGTTGGATGTAAAGATAAATCAATCAAACATAAATTTTGTAAATCTCAAACAGCTGGAGTTATGAAATAAAAACTTTGTATTTAAAACTTTCTACCAGGCTGCAACAGAACATAATACAGCAGTTGTTCCTTTCCTTATGCTCTCGGATCTGCCACAACAAGGGATAATGAAAGGAAGAGTGCATCGGGTGCAGATAATCCATCAAAATATATGGGACCAGATATACTGATGACGAGTTTCACTGACAAACAAAAGAAAGCATCTTTGTCCTTGGATATTGAACGTGCATCTAAAAGATAAAAATGCAGCATTTGTTACAGAATTGGTAAAATGAAAACTGGTCCATGGATGACAGAGTTAGTTCAACTATCTGCTTCAAAGAATTTAGGGGGAAAGGCTTTAAAACATGAACAGAGCCGTTCATATATAATGGCCTTGGCTGCATCTAACACAAAACGGGAGGGTGTGGATGTTAAAACAATGGTATCTATGCACTCCAATAAACAGGTGGAAGAAGAAAGTAACTCAACTAAAGATCTGCTAAAACTTGCATACTACTTTCTTTAGATTGGAAATTCCCCACACCACATCGAATTGGCCAAATCTAGTGGCGACTGCTACTTTTGTGGATGGATCTGGTAATCTGGCTGACTGAATTAAAAATATTACCATCCCCTACCGTAACAGATTTCTTAGAAGCATTTGGTGAAGCTCTTACAGGAGCAATTGCTGAATGGCTGAAATGTATTCAGTCATATTCAGTCATGGATGATGAATGCACAGACATCAATGGTCGTGAATTGCTCAGCATTTGTGTTCGTCATATTGTTGGTGAGGGTGAAGATAAAAAATTCAGGACTGAAGAGAAACCCTTTTATCTACAGTTACCCTACAGTCAACAAAGGCAGAGTATATTACATATGTGTTGATTACTGAGCTAAGAAATCAGGTTTGAATCCAGCGAACATTTTTCTAGTATAATTTGATGGCGTTGCCAATTTTAGCGGAAATGTGAGTGGCGTCCAAGCGAGGCTGAAAGACCATGCACCAAATTTATTCTTTGTACACTGCCGAATCCATCTTTTGCAACTCGCTATTGTTTACAGCTGCAGACAAAATCCTCATATCAAGAGAGCCCTAAGCATGCTTAACAAGCTGTACAGCACATTTAGAGGAAGCCACGAAAGGTTGTCAATTTTGCACCTGGCAGAAATGGCGGTTGATAACATGTCTCGTAAACTTGTTCAACCATGAGAAAGAGATGAAGGCAGTGTTATAGTACAGCATTATGCTTCTGTATGTATAGCCTTAGAAAATATCTACATTGAGGCTGGTGACTATTTGTCTGATGCAGGGGGCTTCTGTGTCGAAAGAAATCGAGGATTTTCCTCCTCGAGTTACTTTATACCCTTTTAGCACCACTAGCTCGTCTCAGGAAATCCTTGCAGTCTTCCCAAGGAAACTTTACGGAGGCAATGGTACTGATAAATTCGGTGCAAAAACACATTGAGGATATTGAAATCAATGATTTGATGTTAGAAACAATGGAAGTTTACAAAAAGGCTTAGGAACATGACTGATAAGGATTTGTTGAAGTTGACATACAGCTACAAGAATAAAATTGTACAAAACACGAATCAGGGATTCTCTGACCAGTTTCAGGAATTGGGAAAATTCCATGAGATTTTCCAAAAAAAAAAAAAAAAAAAAAAAAAACACTGGAAAACCCCGACTTTACGAAAATTGGCAGCATCTGTGGAACCAATGAAAATAATATAATGCACGAGTTTAGCATTTACAGGAGATACCCTGGAAATATTGAAACTCAAAGCAATCTTTTAATGCTTGCATGTGGTGCAGAAAGGAAAACCACGTTCCCTTTGCTGTGAGCTGCACCTATGTGCCTTTTACTGCCTGGAACTGCGTTTGTAGAAAGGACAGTTTCGACAATTAACCGTATTCTGTCATGTGAGAGGTCACGCATGCTTCTAGCACATGTAGACGCCAGACGCCTTAATGAAGATTTCAATAGAAGGCCCGACAATTACCAATCTTAGGAGCCCAACCGATGAAGATGGTAAAGTGTACAATCAGTGCATTAAACAAGTTATCACAAATGGCTTCAAAAGGGACGACGAAATATTTAAAAGATAAAAATGATAAAAATGCTACACAACCAAAGAATTTGTTTATCTGTTTAAGAAATACTATAATTGTTATTTTTAAATTATTAAGTGAATGTATGCGGCAAAATTATTATGCAGAAGCTAACCATATTTTTCATGGGAAAAATGACATTTTTTATACAAAATGCCGTGCCATAGCTATGTTTTGCATTGACAATCAAATATGACACGGCAAAGGCTACTAATTTAACTTCCTAATAGTCAATAATATTGCTCATAAAAACTGTCAAGTACTGAAGAGTAAGTCTTTTTACTACTTAACATAAATGGGAAAGTTTCCTTTTTAATATTTAGGTATTAGCGCCTTTTTGTTATCATAAAGCACAGTGGCCAGTAGCAATTAAATGAATCCTCAGCTTTGCATTCAGTATTTTCGACCATAATGCAATAATTTTACTGTTTTTTTTTTAATTCGAAGTCTATGTATACCACCAGTCCTCTTCTGAAAACCGCGAGAGCGAGGAGCGTCCAGAGCGGTCATACATAGTGAGTGCTAACCGAGGCTTGGCTGTTACCTATTTTATAAACTTCTTTGCTTCTCATTTTGATCTTCCTAGAGAGACGTCTTGGCTCTCGCGCTCCTCGTTTATGTTTCCAGACAGGGGATATATTTCCTTCCGCTATGGAATGTGGTACCCCCTTATTAGCGAGCTATTAAAAATATGTATACTGACCTTAGCAATGTAAGGGATACTGCTTATATAGCAGTTAAGTGTTTCATTTTTAGCTTTCTTGTTTAAAGCCAGTCACTGCAACCATTTTAGCCTGCTACAAATTTTGCAAATATATTTTTAAATCATATCAGCATGCACAACATTTGCGAAAATATCAATGTCTACTGTTTCAGCAACCCATGTTAATAAAAAAGACGATCAATGTCTACTGTTTCAGCAACCCATGTTAATATAAAAAAGACAGGGGACTACCGGAGGTGTGTCTAAAACGACAGTTCAGCGAACCGTGCTGCGTATGGGGCTCCGATGCAGAGGGATGGTCACTGCACCCATGCTAACGAAGGTGCATCAGCAGAAAAGGCTTACACTTGCATGCCAGTATCGGAATTGGACCTCCGCTGATTGGCAAAGGATTGCCATCTCCGATGAGTCACGTTTTCTGCTTCACCGAACGGGTGGAAGTTGGTGTATAAGGCGAGTAACATCAGAGAACAAACACTCTTCAACCATTGCTGGTGAAAGCTGATGGGGGCAGCGTTATGGTCTGGAGAATGTTTTCGTGGCATTCTCTGGGTCCACTCATACCTGTGGAAGGCACTACGTACCGAAGTTGTTGTGAATCTATCCTGGCAGACCACGTACACCCATACATGCGGATTTTCTTCCCTGGGGCGGATGGAATCTTCCAGAACGACAAAGCGACTTTCCTCACAGCTAGAAATGTCCGATTGGAAGAGCACGATGAAGACTTCAAAGTACTTCCCTGGGCCCCTAATTCCCCAGACTTAAACCCAATTGAGCATCTATGGGACCATCTCGATCGTGTTGTTCGCTCTATTGATCCTCCACCATGCACCCTCCAGCAACTGTCAGATGCACTGCAGTCAGCATGGCTCCACATAACTTATACCTGTGAACACCTTCCAGAACCTTATTGAGTCACTCCCAGCCCGTCTAGCTGCTGTCCACGCTAAACACGGCGGTTACTTTGAATATTAGCTGGTGGTCACAACAATGTGACTCGACCGTGTATATTCTGGTCGTTTAATGAGATGAAACAACTTCCAGTATTCACTCTTCCCCTTTATATTTTCAACAAGAACATATTTGTTGACCTCGACGCCTTTTTCAATCTCTTTAAAATTAAATTCATCCATATCAACAAATAAGGCGTTAATTCTGACACGATATGCAATGAAACGGGATGTTAGCACGTCAAACGAAAACCTCAGAATGCTCAATGCAAAAGATGCAATGTGAAAAGTAACTCTCAGTCTTACAGTGTTACACGCGGGGTATGAGAGAATGAATCACCAGAGAAACAGGCGGCAGGAATTTGCCTGTATCCTTTTCCGGACAATCGCATTAAAAACAAAGGCAAAAGAAGTATCGTTTTATGGTATGGTATCGTCGGTCGGTGGAAATCTTTGCTTTAAGAAAGAGAATAATTTTTCACTCCCCTGGCACAAGCATCGAGCGCAAAATTTCACAGTACGCATTTTTCTTTGAAATATTTTTTTCTCTTTTCAAAAATGAAACGGAAATAAAACAGGGGTCGAAATCGGGTGAAGAATACCTTGACCTGACCCGTTTGACCCACAAGAAATTCTCGACTCGCTGACCCGTGACCCGTTTCCATCTCTGGTTGTCACATGACATGTCACGCCATGTCGGTATATATATATAATACGACATGTATATTATCTTCATATCATTGTAATCTCTTTAAGATATAGTGCTACCTCCTTTAAGGGACACTTCCGAATAAAAGGCTCCTCTATTTAAGGGATAATTCTCCTAGTCCCAGTCCCTTGATATAGGGATCCTAATGCATTTACCTCCGAATAAGGGACACTCTGTTTGAGGGACACTTATAGAAAACAAAAATGTCTTTAAAATGAAGTTGTTCCACTCAAAAATCAGAAATTTAAAACTAAAATATGTGAAAGTGGTGTTCTTTCCACCTAATACAACATCAGTATTGCAGCCTACGGACCACAAGGTATAATCAGAAGCTTCAGAACTGCATATAGCAAACTGTTTATATAGCACGTTCTTTCTTAAAGTTCTTTTGTAAAAACAGTGAACAGCCTGGCAAGTTTATCAGTGTACAGAATGTACAGTGGATAACTACGGCTGTTAAATCTATACTTCTAACGGGTCTGGTTCATTTGCCCGACGTTTACTTCACCGAAGGGTCACTTGACCGAAAATCACTTCACCGAAAAGATTGTTTCGCTGAAAGATCACTTGATCGAAACGTTCATTTCACCGAAGGGTCACTTGATCGAAAGGTACATTTCACCGAAGGGTCACTTGATCGAAAAGTTCATTTCAACTAAAGGTCTCTTTACCTGAAAGTTCATTTCATCGAAATGTCATTTCACCGAAGGGTCAGTTTATCGAAAACTTTGGATTTGATTACAGGATCTGTTGAAGCATGGTGCAAGTTCGGCAGACAGACCACCGAAACGTTACGGGATCACACTCAAATTGCATTTTGATTTATCCGTGTCACAGAAAACGCAAAGATTTAGTTTTAAGACAAAAATAGTTTATTTTAAGTTCCTAGGCCTAGGCTTAGGCCTTTTTAGCAAATTTTAATCAAGCTCGTAAGGTTTACATAAAAGTCATGTTCAGTGCTCATGTTCATGAGGTTTACATAAAAAGTAAAATTAATAATGTTGCACGTTTTTTCAGACAAAAAAAAATTCAATTTTCGGTCACAAGGCCTTGGCTTAGCCCTTTTTAGCAAATTTTAAACGTGCGTGCTGATATTCCTAAGGTTTACATAAAAAGTAAAATTAATAATGTTGCACATTTTTTCAGGCAAAAAGAATCCATTTTAGGTCCCTAGGACTCGCCTTTTTAGCAAATTTTCAACGTGCGTGCTCATATTCATAAGGTAAAGAGACCTTAATAATGTCGCACATTTATTCAGGCAAAAAGAATCAATTTTAGAGCCCTAAGCCTCGGTTTAGACATTTTTAACAAATTTTAATCGTACGTGCTCTAAAGGAGCCCTAAAATTGATTTTTCAATCTAGGGCCCTGAAATTGATTCTCTTTGCCTGAAAAAATATGCAACATTATTAACTTTACTTTTTATGTAAACCTTATGAACATGAGCAGGCATGGTTAAAATTAAAATTTGCTAAAAAGGCCCAAGCCGAGGCCCAGGGCACTAAAATTGATTCTTTTTGCCTGAATAAATGTGCAACATTATTAACTTGGCTTTTTATGTAAACCTTATGAAACGTGAGCAGGCACGATTAAAATTTGCTGAAAAGGGTCAAAGTCTTAGTGCACTAAAATTGTTTCTTTTTGCATGAATAAACGTGCAACATTATTAACTTAACTTGTTATGCAAGTCTTATGACTATCAGCACGGCAGCTTCAAATATGTTAAGAGGGCACAGCCTTATAAATAAATGTTTTATGCCTGGGTAAAAGTGCAAAATTATTACCTTGACTTCGTGTGCTAACTAATATGAGCTGACTTCGTGTGCAAACTAATATGAGCTGACTTCGTGTGCAAACTAATATGAGCTGACTTCGTGTGCAAACTAATATGAGCTGACTTCGTGTGCAAACTAATATGAGCACCCATGGTTTAAAAGTTCAAAATTACTAACTCGAGTGCGTGGGTAATTAATATGAGCATGCATGACTGACATTTGCTAAAAAGGCCTAAGTTGAGGCCTAGGAACCTAAAATTGATTTTTGTATCTTAGTAAATGTGGAACATTATTCACTTGACTTCATATGTAAACCTTATGAGTATGACGTGGGGTGATTAAAATTTCCTAAAAAGGCTTAAACTGAGGCCTATAAGGCCTTAAAATTAATTCTTTGTGTCTGAGTAAATGTACGAAATTATTAACTTTGCTTGTTAGATAACCCATATGAATATGAGTACTGTAGCTTAAAATTTACTAAAAGGGCTCAAAACCAGGCCCAAGGCCTTAAAGAAATCAGCGTTTTGGGTCTGGGTAAAAATTCAACATTATTAATTTGTTTTGCTATGTAAACCTCATGAATATGAGCAAGGATTAAAATTTTCTAAAAAATTTATGTTTTAGGCTTGAGCAAAAGGGCAACATATTTTGCTTTACATTTTATGTGTAATGCTTTTGAATACGAGTAAGGTTTAAATCTGTTAAAATGGCCTGTACGCCTACGGCCAAAAAATTAATGTTTTGTGGTTGAGTAAAACTGGAACATTACTTACTTGATTTGCTATGTAACCCTTATGAATATGAGCTCGGGGTATTAAAATTTGACAAAAAGGCGGCCTTGTAATTAATCTTAAATTTCGAAAAACCTACTCATGAGGAGGTGTTTCATAGAAATTAAAAGTGTATTTTTTATACAATCCGATAATGTTTAGGTGGCCAGTTTTTCAAAAACCCGCACCACACTCCAACACATCTCTAAAAACAAAATTCTAAGTTTTCAATAAACTGACCATTCGGTGAAATTTTCTTTCGATATAATGAACTTTTAGGTAAAGTAATCCTTCGGTGAAATGAACTTTTCGATCAAGTATCCTTTCGATGAAATGAACTTTTAGGTGAAGTGACCTTTCGGTGAAATCAACTTTTCGGTCAAGTGACCCTTCGGTGAAATGTACCTTTCGATCAAGTGATTTTCGGTCAAGTGACCTTTCGATCAAGTGAACGATACCCACCTCTAACATGTGTTAAACAGCCTTTAAGAAGGCAGGCTTCACTACTTAAATTTACAGTGTAAGTGAACTGAGTACACAGAAGAAAACACAGAATTCTGTGAATTTGTCAAAGACAATGGCAGTAATGTTGCGATAGAGGAATATATTGCGGTCGATAAACAACTGTGTAGCGATAATACTAATGAATACACAAGGGCTTTTATTCCTATAGTTGATTATGAAGGTATAACAGAAAAGTGCTCTGAGGATCCAGAAAGTGATGGAAAGAAGATGACGAAAGCTGTGACATCAGAAACTTTAAGGACTCTTACAATACACTGAACAACTGCATAAGTTCTTTTTAAATGTCAGAGACAGTGAAGGATTCAATTTAATTAGTAAACTTAATATTCATGTGAAGAAAAATGCCTGTAAATTGAGAACTTTAAAAAGGAAACCCTTGTGTCGGATTATTTCAAATAAGTACTACACATACTTTCTACTGTTTCATATACAGGTACTATACTTATATACATGTGTTGTATTTGTTTTATACATATGTATTTTATATTTTTATCGTATTTAAGATTTACTGTTATTTACATATAAAATTTACATCCCTTATTAAAATGAAATGCCTATTACGTATCTATTTAATATGTATTTCGTTAGGAATCTCCCATTAAGGGACATCACTATTTAATAAACAAAACTTCCGGCCTCATCCCTTACTGAGAGGTATATTTTTTCTAGTTACTTCTGGAAAACTTTCGCAATTTGACTTTCCAGACATGAATTGTACGATTTTTATGACGTTTCTCTGGCGATTCTTTAAAACATGAACTAATAGCGATGGAGATACACATATTAAACTAGCAGGAAATATGCGCATATACATATATATTTTACGAATCACTATCTAATTTCTACAGATAACCCCTGTTTTCAAGTTGCATGGTGAGAGTGAAATCAAAAACCTCAAATGTCGTGGATTTTAATAATTGTTCACGTTAGAAAATATTTTTCCACATTTTATGTGAAATCTGTCAAAAGGAAAGAACAAGAAAGATGACCCCGAACTTTCAGTTGTAATGAGCACGTTTTGTCAAGCCTTACCGACACAAATCATATATTTTAAAGTCACTCATAGTAAATGGAACTCGTTAAAAAATCAACCGGTTTTCTACAATGATAAAAAATCTAGAAATAGAAACCGTTACTTTCTTCCTCTAGCGGTTGAAAAGTATTTTACGAAAATTAACAAACTGTGCAAAAAATATTTCTCGTAGATCAAGGAAGATATCAGAGACAAAGATATTTTTCAATCGTACAGTTAGAACAAGAGATATACACTGAAGAGCAATTGAATTAGAGATACCTGTCTAGTAACGTGTAGCACCACCTTTCGCCCTGATAACGCCGGCGATTCGTCTCGGCATGGACTCGACAAGACACCGGAAGCGTTGGGAAGCCATACGGATCTACGACCCCTGAACAAGCTCCCACATATCATGAAGAATTGATGGAGGGGGTCAGAGCCTCGAATATCTCTCTCGATGGCATCCCAGATGTGCTCGATGGGATTGAGGTCAGGTGACCTAGCTGACCAAGGAAGCCAGGTCACGTCGGTGGAGTGTTCATCCAACCATTCGGATACAATTCGGGATCGATGGCACTGTGCATTGTGTTGTTGCAGGATGAGGTCCCCAGTGGGATGTTGAAGACGCACAAACGGGAGCAAATAGTCGTCCAGGATATCCCGGTAACGTTGACCTGTGAGGGACGATGTCATACGTACCAGGGGTCCCATTTCAGTCCACGTCAACAGTCCCCAGACGAGAATGCCACCCCCACCAGTTTGAAGAGTACCCTGCTGGCAAGAAGGATCCATCGCTTCATGTGGTTTGGGCCGTACTCGTATCCTGCCATCCGCATGTACCAACGTCAATCTCGACTCATCCGTCCAGGCAAGTAGTGAGTACGTATCAAAAGTGGTGCACAGATGACCAAACGACGGACTGTCGTCCAGCTGTGTGTTGTCTGCAGCTCATTGATGCCAGAAGGGAGCGAAGACTGTCGCGCACTGTTCACAACGACCACAGCACCACAATGTGACAAATCACTCGCAGCTACAACAGTGGTGATCCGGGCAATGTGTCACAGCACACAGTTCATCGCAGCCTTCTGCGCATGGGCCTGCGTAGCCGAAGACCCAGCTAGGTTCCCATGCTCCCTGCACGTCATCGCCAACAACGCATGAAATGGGTCCAAGATCATCGAGATAGGACCGTGGATGATTGAAAGAAAGTGACCTAGTCTGACGAATCAAGATTCCTGGTGCATCACGTAGACGGCCGAGCGCGGATACGCTGATTACCAACGGATGCTATGGCACCTGGATGCACTGTTGGACGGAAACAGACCAGCAGCGGCGGTGTTATGCTGTGGGCGGTGTTTTCCTGGGACACTTTAGGCCGTATTATACCAATAGACCAATCCCTGAGAGATGTCAGGTATCTGAACATCATTGGGGTCCAAGTTCACCCATTTATGGCAACTGTGTTCCTTGCTGGTGACATTGAGCAAGCAGGGAACACAGTTACCATGAATTACCAACAGGATAATGCGAAATGCAACACTACCAGAATCGTCAAGGAGTGGTTCGAGGAACATCCTGGTGACTTTCTGTTATTGCCCTGGCCTCCAAATTCACCTGATATGAAACCAATTGGACATTTGTGGTTCGACTTGGAACAGCGGGTTCGCGCTAAATCACCACCACCCCGAAATGTACGGGAACTGGAGGACCTGCAGTTGACATTATGGTACTAGATACCACTTCATCGAATCGATGCCTCGCCGAGTGGTCGCTGTTTTGCGGGATGAAGGGAGTCCTACAGCTTATTTGGTAGGTGGTCATAATGTAATGGCTCTTCGGTGTAGAGGAAAACATGATGTAACTGTACGCGACCTAGCGGAAGAATTTTGAATAATGGAAAAGTAGAAAATATGCGGAAAGTATTCTTCATAACAAAAGCTATGTTACGGAAAAATAATTTTTAAATACGTCTCCTGGAAGTAGATAGCGAGAAGAAAGGGTTTGACATTTACGTTCCTAGCGGGAAAACTGTATTATTTAAAGAGAATGATGTGTTCGTCATCTTTGCTCTAGCGAATCGCATACAGTAAAAAAGAAATATCCTAATAGAATTTTTAGAAGTAGAGATACAGCTACAAAGAGAACACTAACACCCCTAGCGCCATAATTGTGGACTGCAAAAACCCTCGTGTACAGTGTGACGTGCCAGCCCAGCAGGACGCACACGACATAAATGCAGATAGCAGCGAGAACGAACGTCCGCGCTGCTATCTGCGTTTATGAAATTGGTAGAGCGACTTATTCTGGAATGAGGGGACCCGGGTTCGAGCCCCGGCGTGGACAAAAATGACGGAGAAATTTACTTCGGTATAATGGCGCCTGAACTTCCCGGATGACCCGGCCGTTCAAGATCTCGCAATGGTGTGATGTTCTTTCCACACCGCGAGATATGAAAAATCAGAGAATCCCTTCTCCAGCGCTTCGAAAAATATATGTGTGTGACATTGCATTCTACACACCAGATTGACTGGGAGTTCTCAAGTACACGTTCTACAGCGGATGGCTGCCTGCGACGATTCATGGTTTCGGCTGACCAGTGGGCCATACCCCCGGCCCTCTTTCAGGGGGGAGATGTGACGTGCCTGCCCAGCAGGACGCACACGACATAAAAGCAGATAGCAGTGAGAACGAACGTCCGCGTAGCTCAATTGGTAGAGCGACTTATTTCGGAATGAGGGGACCCGGGTTCGAGCCCGGCGTGGACAAAAATGACGGAGAAATTTACTTCGTTATAACAGGTAAAGTGTTCCACAAGGTAAACGGTATCCGGTCCGGTGTTAAAAAATATTTAAAATCGGACTCTGCATTTCACTACTTCTGAAGAGAACAACAACATAAAAACATGACAATTGCACTTCAGCAGACCGCAGCGATCTAGAGAGAAATTTTTCAGTTGGCTTTTGCCAGTTTTTTCCAGTTCTGTGGATACGTGATACTGAAACACATGTTTCTGGTAGATGGATAACATATTAACCCTAATATTTTTCCCGTTCCAGGAAGACTTAATTTTCAAGTTTTCGGAAGTATGTCTACTGTGCATACGCGCTTCACACTTATCACGAAATACATTTTTTAAGCAACTCCTTAATGTCATCTATTGATATTAAGCGTTTATATCACGCATAGGAAGAAATGCACTCATAGTAGTAATGCTTTGCCTGTTACACATATCCGAACCTCGCGTGATTACAAAACGACAGGAAATAGTTACAGATGCTAAATTTTCGCGTTGTTTCCAGTCAAGCAAACTACGAAGGAAATAGCACAATATCTTCTCTGAACTTAAACCATCTGTGAGGGAAAAGTAGACATCTTAAAGGGTTGGCCACGCAGAGATCGATTATGTGAAAACAAACACAAAAGAATATGGACATTTAAGGGCAAATATCATGTATTGGCTCAATCACGGGAGTAGTTCGTAAATAGTGGTAGCACCCACTTACGGTTATCCTGTGGAAGCAGCTGCTTTATATATAGTTTCTTTATTTTAAAGTAGATGCCTTTGTTGCCCGCCCGCCCGTGAACACCATATTTCTGCAAGTATGGTGTTGTCTGATTTAAAATATTCTTTTTCCATTGGAAAGCTTGAAATATGTGTACGATAATCCTTGCTTTCCGGTTTTTTTTCAATGCATAACTACGCCGCTAGAGGGCGGCGAAGTTATGCATTGGAAAAAAACCCCGCTATGCATTGAAAAAAAAACCGCTATCGAATCAAAATACATTTTGTGCCATATATTTGCTTCTAAGAATCCGATTGAAAAAATTATTTCTTCCTTTCGATGACATTTGTACCGAAGACTATTTTCGGTGCAGTTTCTTTTCCTAGTAATGCATAGATTTTCCACTAGGGGGCATAAAAGTTAATTGCGATTTCCCCGATATCTCTGCTTTTAAAAGTCCTACTTTAGAAATTCTTTCTTCATCAAATACAGCTCCTGATGGAAAATATTTTACATATAATTTCTAATTTTTAGTAGAGAATAATTTGGCCAGCAGGGGAGTAAGTGTTTATCTCTGCTTCTGACGTATTTGCAGCAAAATCTGAGCTTCTGAAAACTCGACGGAAAATGTTTTTCCTGGACAGATACCGCCTACCTCGGAAAACTTTTTGAGAATACCTTCTGCTTAAAATAGTGCACAATTTTGCCTCCAGGGAGCGTAGATGTATAGGCCTATTTTACTCGTATTTCCATCGTGAACAAAGACCCGATGAAGAACATGAGAAAAAATATAGTCTAAATGTTTCCAGTTGATAGATTTCACTTTCCTTTGAAATATTTTAGTTTTTTGTTTGGTTTTGTTAAGGCGTAAATATTTTATTTGGCAACAGTTAATGTGCGAAACAGGGACGTCGCTAGATTTTGAAATCCGGGTGGGCAAGCATTATTTTTGGTGGGGCAAGTTTGATAGTAATTTTATTTACGAAACTCTGAATGAAAGAATTTGCAATGCTTTTCACTACCGGCTACGAAGGAATTCGTGCAATCTCCATCCTATTGACCTGGACACACACACACACACACGCACACGGATCTGACTAGTTACGACACTGGTGCAAGATACGCTTTCAAAACTTTTTTTTTGCTGCGAATGCAAATCTTAATTGCTTTTCAAAATTTTGTGCTTTTGTTTACGAAAATAGTACTTTACTTGAATAATTTATTTAAAGGAAACTGTTTTTGTTTATCAAAATCAAATTTGAATGTCGTGCCACGCAGACACGACACCTCCCCCTCTCCTTTCACTGCCTCGGGGAATTTTAAGAGCGCTAGTATAGCTTTAAACTCTACTTTCTAGTGGTCAGCGTTCGTGAGTGCCACCGGGAATCTCAGGTTCTATCCCAGCAGGTACGAACGCTCGTACCACTAAATATCTGCCATTTGTCGGATGGGCACGTTAAGCCGTCGGACCCCGGGTACTGGCCTCCCGGTAACAAATAAGGCAGTCTTCCTTCCCCTGTCTGCCTCACTTCCATGCATGTGGCTTTCCTGTCGAGCAGTCTAGCCCAAATCTTCTAGCTTCCTATTTCAAAGGGTTGTTTTTTGTTTTTTTGTTTTTTTTTTATTGGAGGTTTTACGACCATCGTGAGCAACTCAATGGGCTATAAGCAGTCGCCCGTCCCTAATTTAGGGTCACTGGTTCCAGGGAAGGGAGAGAGCCAGTGCCGAAAGACAAACACAACATCCATGCATCACCGGGATTAGAACCCGGACCCCGTTCTGACGAATGATCAGGGGCCATCGCTTAGACCACTGCGCCACCGGGGCGGCAAAAAGGGTTGTTTAAGACCTGGAGTCAGACGCTCCCTTCCTAAAATCCTCTACGTATGATCTGACATCTGATCTAGACCCCACTTTCGGTGTTGGAATCCCATATTTAGTAACCAAAACAAACAGCAGAGAGCCGCCCCGGTGGCGCAGTGGTCTAAGGCGTTGGCCTCTGATCATTCGTCCGTAAGGGGTCCGGGTTCGAATCCCGGTCAGGCATGGATGTTGTGTTTGTCTTACGGCACTGGCTCTCTCCCTTCCCTGGAACCAGTGACCCTAAATTAGGGACGGGCGACTGCTTTATAGCCCATTGAGTTGCTCACGGTGGTCGTTAAACCTCCAAACAAACAAAACAAAAAACAGCAGAGAAATTAGCAATGACCTCCCTCAGTGAATTCTTATCCACCCTCCTCATTCGTCCCCTGGCCACACAAACATGAAAAAGAAGCTTAAACTAAGGAATTGTAAGAGGAGATCAACTGAATTTTTATAGCCCTGCGGATGCTATTTTGACAACTTTTCTACGGCGACATAAACAACACGCTTCCTAGGGGAAAAGACGTAGAGGTTCGAGAGAAGAAAAACATGAGACCTATTATTACTTGGTAAAGTCTAGATCATATTTTAAAGATAAATATATCGAAAAGAATATATCCCTGGTGCGAAAAGCGTGGTAAGTCGCTCAATATCAGATACAACTTAAAACGCGTAATAGTCGTACGTTCCTTTGCGTACGCAATATTCCAGATTTCTTGTTTCATTAGAAAAGAGTTGCTTGAAAAAAAATTATATATGGGTGGTGTGTTTTAGAGTCTGAGTACCATTAGTAGTTATGCAGAAACACACCTGCTGTTGTCATTAATCGTTAATCGCATCGCTTCTAGCATGGCAGGCTCCAAGAGCAGCTGGTAAATGACGTCATAGAAGATGATCGTGACCATGCCATTCACTTTCTCCTACCACGATCCCTTTCACAACAGGGTGAAAATTTTATTTTGTTATTTTCGTGTTTCTTTACGGTTACAACTGTCTTTTCAAGGCGTTTTTGTTTTGTTTTTGTTTTTTTTCATCTTTTTCTAATTTATCGGCGCATTGATGGCGTCGATGAATTAAAAAAAGATATTTGTAACACTGATCAATGGGTTAAAGAAGAAAAGAAAAATTATAGAATGCGTTTAAAATGAGCACATGTGATAAAACATTTAATACTGCAGTACTTCTACTGCACTATTTCACTTGCTATCAGGAACTTTTTTAAAGCTTTTTTTTTTTAGTTGACTCCATTTTTCGAAGCATTTGATTTGAACTGCTTGTCTTTTGCTGAGAGAATTCTATCTAGGCCATTCATTTAAATAAAAACATGACTTTTACATACACATAAGCTACTGAGCTATAGTAGTATTTTTGTTCTTAAAAACCATTAGAAACAAAAGAAAATCTATTTTACCATTCGAATTTTTATGAAAGTAGTTCTTTTTTATAGGAAGTCGAGCAATCGTAGGCTCAGCCTTTTGATCACTTGCAAATCATTTCCCAATTCTAACATGTTTTTTTCCCCTTCAGAAGTAGATTATTCCGAAGGTATGAAAATCACCAAAGTGATTCTTTCTTATTCCTGATAGTTCAGTAAATGTGTTATTTTTGAATTTCGGATATTTCGATGCATTGCGGTACTTTTCCCCACTGAAACCTCGAGTACCTTTGAGAAACCAACACATGGTTTTATAATAATTAAACAAAATATTTCTTTTTACTTTTCTATAGCTGCACACGGGGATGGGGGTCAATAAATACGCTGCATTAAGGTACATGCGTGTTTTTTACGCTTTCCAACCGTAGGTTGAAGAAGCGTATATGCTCCAGCTTTGTCCGTCCGTCCGTCCGCATGATAACTGGCGTAAAAATAGTTCGATTTCGATGAAATTTTAGTATGTGGTAGGGGACCACCTAGGGACGAACCCTATTGAAAATGGAACAAATGGGGTCAAAGATCAACTATCTTTTCAAGGCGTCTAATCATTCCATTGCCCTTTATGCGTCATAACTTGCGTAAATATCGTTCGATTTCAATGAGAGTTTACTATGTGGTAGGCGACCACCTGAGGACGAACTCTATTTAAAATGGGTGAAGTGGGGTCAAAGGTCAGGACATAATATCGGGATGCATTCCATTGCCCTTATGCGTCATAACGTACGTAAAAATTATTCGATTTCGATGAAATTTCAGTATGTAGTAGGGGACCACCTCGGGACGAACTCAATTGAAAATGGACGAAATGTGGTCAAAGCTCAGGACATAGGATTGCGATCCATTCCATCGATCTTATCCTATACTATTAAGGTGGACGTCAAGTAATTTTGCTTCCTATATACTTCCAATGGAAAAACGTTTGTACACATTTCCTTCACAATTAATGTGTTCCCAAGGATGAAAATTTGAACAACGATTAAAATAACTTCATATTATAACTTGGAAAACTTAATATTTTCTAAAACATAACCATAATTATATTAAAAATCCATAACTTTTCCTTTGGTGGTGTTGAAACCAGAGAAAAATGGCCGCGACCTGTACTTTGATGACGTCAGTGGACAAATAAATGTTGGATTGCATAATTACGGTTATGGTTTAGAAAATATTAAGTATTCCAAGTTATGAAATGAAGCTATTTTAATCGATGTTCAAATTTTCATCCTTGGAAACGCATTTAATTGTGAAGAAAATGTGTGCAGAAGTTTTTCCATTGGGAGTATAGGAAGCAAAATTATTATGCCGCCCCGGTGGCGCAGTGGTCTAAGCGATGGCCCCTGATCATTCGTCCGAAGGGGTCCGGGTTCGAATCCCGGTAAGGCATGGATGTTGTCTTTGTCTTTCGGCACTGGCTCTCTCCTTCCCTGGAACCAGTGACCCTAAATTAGGGACGGGCGACTGCTTATAGCCCATTGAGTTGCTCACGGTGGTCGTTAAAACTCCAATCAAAAAAAAAAAAAAAAAAAAAAAAAAAAAAGGAAAATTACTTGACGTCCACCTTAAAGTAGCAATTCTTGTATGTATGTAAATACATTTTATTTTGAAAACGGCTTGATGAAAGTCGTTAACCTACCGTTTTCTGGTACTAGAAATCGATTTAGCTTGATCTCGACTCTAGGAGAATTCGTTTAGTGGGTTAAATAACCAATCCGAATTATAACGTTTTCAGTGTCATGGCGTTGTTCCATTAATGTTACCAATGCTTAGAAATCTTATGACGTCACAATCTCGCGTTTGAGAATGTTGGCGCGCGGTCACACCATCTGTCTCATTACGTCACGCGTTGTGTGCGTATGTCCGTCCGCACGATAACTCGCGTAACAATCGTTTGATTTCGAAGAAATTTTAGTATCTGGTAGGGGATCACCTGGGAAGGAACCCTATTGAAAGTGAACGAAATGGGGTCAAAGGTCAGTACATAGGAGCGGAATCCATTCCACTGCTGTTATGCGTCATAACTAACGTAAAAAAGGTTCGATTTCGATGAAATTTTAGTATGTGGTAGGGGACCACCTGGCAACAAACCCTACTGAAAATGGGCGAAATGGGGTCAAAGGTTAGGACACAGGAGCGGGATCTATTCCATAGCCCTTGTGCATCATAATTTACGTAAAAATGCTTCGATTACGACAAAACGTTATCATGTTATTTCGGACGTATACCGAACCGGTTCTGTTGAATATCATCGAAATGGGGTCAAAGGTCAGGGCACAGGACCGAGATTTATTCCACAGCCATTATTCTCATAACTTGAGTAAGGATTTCTGGTATGTTGGAAAGCGTATTATAATCAATGCATTGCATGATTTTACAAACTTGTTAATAACGTTATTTTGGAACTACAAGGTCTTCGCTAAAAGTGCTATTGAATAGAATAAAAATACCAACGTTTCGCATAATTAAATTTTTATTTTACATCGACTATAGTTTCGCAGAGCGTTTGGCTCGGCTAGCCAAACGCTCTGCGAAACTATAGTCGATGTAAAATAAATATTTTACTGTGAGAAACGTTGGTATTTTTATTCGATATTAACAGTCTAGTAGACATAATTTATATGCGCTATTAAATATTTCAAAGTGCTTTGACACAAGGCTTGCTCGTATTCTCCTGTATTTGTTTATTTATCTGTGTAATAATTCATCGCGGATACATTCAATTAATGTTATATTAATTTATAACATGCTAAAATTAAACATGATTGCTCATGTTTTCTTATATTTTTTATTTACATGTGAATTAATTCATTGTGGATACTTTTGCTTAATACTCTATAACATTTGGTTATAACCACTGGTAATAAATAATAACATGAAACGTATGAGCTAACCTTCGTCTTATGGCTGTTACGCCACACGCTGACATAACTTCATCCGGGAAGCAGTAACAAGTCATTGAAAACCTGCACGAAAACATGAAGAGCTAAGTGTGACGTAACACATATTTGTCTCTCAGTTGTCACAAATGTTGATGAAGTGTTATACAATATGAACAGCGCATATGCACCAAACATTTAGTTACTAAGAAGTTGTTGAGTTAATTTAAGTTCACACTGTTTTATGTTCATCATTTCTGACGAGTGGTTGTGGTGAATTTTCAAATAAGCGTGCACTGCTACTACAGCGCAGCCAGCCATCCCGATGGTCGAATGGTCGGAGTCGCTGTCTTCTGATCATTCTTTCAAAATGGGCCTAGTTTACGCCACTGATGAGAAACATGGATGTGTTCGTCTTATGGCTTTGGCTGTCTTCCTTCCTTGAACGACAACGTATTCTCGGGCCGCGGGTGGCCTAGTAGTCAACGTTCACGATTGCCACGGAAAAGTCTCAGCATTGATCCCATGCGCAAACCACAAAAAGTCCACCTTGCGTCAAATGGGCACGCTAAGCTGCAGGACCTCCGGTACTGGGCGCCCCGCTATAAATAAGGGCGTATTTCCCCCTCGCTTCCATGTGACTTTCTTGTCGGGCACTCTGGCCCAAATCTCCTAGCTTCGTACTTCTAGGGATTGTTTAAAACCGAGGTAAGACACTCCCTTCGAATTGTTTGCTAGTTCAGAACTTCCGTCAAGAAATCAAATACATGACACGACAAAACATTTTTGGAAAATGTTAAGCAAGAAAGTAGAGTTAGTTAATAGGAAAAATCATTCTAAATTGAAAATCATCAGTTAAGCTTATTTGCTACATGAATCTAAACAATAGAGTGGTAGGTAATACATCTCTTAAAATAATCTTTTGTTTCGGGGTTCAGACGTCACCCTGAGCTTTCAACATGGCTTCAATATTCAGTTTATTTACATCATGAAATATGTACACATGAGTTTGAACAATGAGTATGAGACTCATTGGTCTTTCTGGAAAGTTAGATTCAAAAGTTCCTTCCAGTTCAACATTTGACTAGACATTTCTTTTTTTCTTTTTTTTTTTTTTTTTTTTTTTTTTTTTTTTTTTTTTTTTTTTTTTTTGATTGGAGGTTTAACGACCACCGTGAGCAACTCAATGGGCTATAGGCAGTCGCCCTGTCCCTTAATTTAGGGTCACTGCTTCCAGGGAAGGGAGAGAGCCAGTGCCGGAAGACAAACACAACATCCATGCCTCACCGGGATTCGAACCTGGACCCACCTCGAACGAATGCATGAGCCAGAGCTTAGACTACTGCGCCACTGTAGCGGTGTAAAGACATTGTCACTAATGCGTATCCTAAGTAAGTCCCAACAGAATCAAAAAGTTATCATTCAATTTAGTATTACTATCCTGTATCTGTGTTAGTGTACAAAAGTAAAAACGAATAGTCTTGAGTTATCTTAAGGAGAGAAGACATCCCAGTCATCATAACCAGGGAAGAAGCTCAGATTGTTAATTTGAAGCTACCCTGCACCACCTCAAACCATGGAGTAGGGGACGACTACTTTTTTATTGAATTCGCTGGCAGCAGCTGGGCAACGGATTTCATTGTACACTGCTGGCCACCCAAAATGCAACACCAATAAAGACACGAGATAGCAAAGCCAGATTTACTGGACACATAACAACAAATACAAAGATGAAACGATTGAGCTTACAGGCCCGTGCGACTTGCGGAATACGCCGACACCAATAGTTCATGTGGCCCCCATGGCTGGCAATCACGGCCGCTACACGCCGCGGCATCAAAATGAAAGAGCCTTTGGATGTGGGCTTGGGGTATGTCGGTCCAGGCTGCTTCCACTCGCTGCCACAGTTTATCAGGCGTAGCCGCGGGTGGTCCTTTGCCGGGCCACTCGGTTGCCGATCAGCGACCAGACGTGTTCGATGGGCGACATATCGGAGTTAACAGGCGTGCCACGGCAGCAATTACTCCTGGTGGACTGTAAAGAATTTTTGCACGATGCGTGCCACGCGCGGGCGCGCATTGTCCTGTTGAAACGTGGCCGCTGGCAGGTCCTGCAGGTAAGGGAGGACTACAGGCTCCAAAAAGTCGGAGATGTAGCGGTGGCTGTTGAGTGTACCGGTGATGCGTACCAGAGGGGTGCGGGTGTCATATCCAATTGCGTAACAAACCATAACGCTAGGCAACTGACCGGCATGGCGATGCATAATGCAGGCGTCATACTGTCTCTCGCCGCGGTGCCGCCACACGCGGATCCGACCATCGTGGTGTTGCAGGCAGAAGCGGGATTCGTCGGTGAAGACAATGTCGTGCCATTCCGTAGTCCAGGTGCGGTGTTCAACGGCCCACTGCCGCCGCACTCGCCGGTGGTGTAACGTCAACCGTAATCGGAGCAATGGGTGCCGTGTGACAAGTCCCCGCTTCTGCAGACGACGTCGAACGGTACGTTCTGACACATGTTGCTGCGCAACACACCTTAATTCCTGCGATAACGTTCGTGATGTGGCGGTGCGAGCCGTCAATGCCCGCCGCACAAAATGCCGGTCCTTTCATTCGGTGGTGCGCCGCGGCTGCGGCAATCGCTCACGTTGGTCCGTCGTCCCTCCTGCACCCACCGAATCCATACTCGCCTCACTGTGGCTGGATGTTGTCCCACACGGGCGCCGATGTCTCGGTACGATAAACCGCTGTCGCGATAAGCCACTATTCGTCCTCTGTCGAACTCCGAAACGTGCTGGAATGACTGCCGTATTCTGCGACGAGGCATCAAGAAGCTTCCGTGCACAGGTCTGGCAGCACAACACACTTCCAGTACTTAAACCCCGCCTTCTGTGCATCCTTCTTATAGTGCTTCTCGGTGGAGTGCCGGGCGCACATGATTTGCATATGCCCTGCAATGCTAATCGTTTTCATCTCCTCTCGCGGACGACGCATGCTGCGAATTTCAGGCCAATGGGATGCTTCCTTCTTGGTGCTGCATTTTGGGTAGCCAGCAGTGTATTTCAACTGCAAGCGAGGGGATAGGCGACTTTTGAAGATATCAAGTAAGTTTTTGCTTATGGTATGTAGCGGAAGATTGGAGTGGCTGAAGCTAGATATCAGATAATAAATTTAAATTGCATATTTTGCAAGGATGAATATATAGGAACATACAGAAGGATGCGTGGATGGCAAGAGACGCGTTTAGTATACGAATATCTCAGAAGAATCTTTTGCTCTGCAGATCCGGCCAGTAATGGGTTTCAGAAAGGCATAGAGTTCATAAATGTGAGTTTCATCTCCCCGGACATATAACAGAATAAGTTTGGTGATTCAGCAATTGAAAACGATGAAGAGAGTTCGGCACAGGGAGTCAGCGGTGCAGGAATAATTAATTACTTAACATTGGTTGTTAATCATTTTTTTTATTCTTCATTAATCAAATCTGAGTTAGTTGTTGAAGTTGGTTCTCAATGCTACAAGGTTTGGATTCATGTTGTCTACGATGACGACATACTTCTGTGCATGTGAAGGCATGGAAAAGTCACGGAGTGCCGAATAAACGTATATAAAAAGGAATTTCGAATGAGACAGATTCAACTATCCTCAGACCTTCTTGTGAAGCCAGTTCCGATAGGTGATGCAAATGTTTCTTTGGATGACTGTAAGTTCGGTTTCATTTTGTGGAATATTAGGCAAACCTAGAGTGATTCCTTGGAGAGTCTTATAGATCAGATTGTCACGCAGCAGCTGATCTACCTGGACCACTCCTACTGTAATCCAGGATGGGAAGTAAAAATATTCATCTTGTGTTGTATGGAGAGACGAATAATGAAAAAGTGGTTATGACAGTCAATCTTGAGTAGCGGCTGGTGGTAATTTAACTGAGCTAAGCTGTTATAAGTATTGTAACGTACAGGAAATAAAGGGAACAAGTCCATTTTCAGAAATGCGGAAAAATTAAGTTTTAAATTTCTTTCGCAGGTAAAAAGATCAAGAATAATATCGGCTGCAGTTGGTGGTCCATTGAAGTGATTCATTAGCCAAAGTAGTTTAATTGTTCCGTATTTTAGATGAAAGTCCGTTAAGTTGAGTCCTCGAAGGTGTACTGGAATGATTAGCATTTCATATTTGACCCAATGAATTTTTTGCTAGATGAAGATAGCTCATGCACGGAAGGTTTTTGAGATAGCATAGGCAGGATTAACCCGAGTTGGCCGTAGGTACGTCAGTGCTAGGAGAATGATGATGTTTTAGTACTCCAGCTCTGCCATGAAAACAGGTGATACTCTTAAACCATTTCTATTTTCAGAGTAAACATTTAGTTTTTGAATGACAGTGTGCAAAGTCGAATTTGCGGTAATCATTGGTTGTGCAATATAGATCGCAAGGAATTTTTGTTGATCCGAAAACTACTGAGATCCCCAGGGTTGACTAGTTCAGTTTTCCAGGAGCCTGGCCACAGGCAATTGATCTTCTCTGTATTAACTGAGGCTCTAGAGTGTGCTGCATATTTATTGTATACGTTTAGCAGAATGGAAAACTGATATTTGGTTCAGATAAATGCAGTAAGGTAGTCTACATAAGCAGTGAGGTAAATCTGGTTGTGCTTTCTCTCTGTTGAAGCATTGGGAAGTGCTTCATTGAAGGAGGTTATGATCTTAATGAGCAGAAATTCAAAGATAAGAGCAAAGAGTTGGCTCGATACAGTGCAACCCTGACAGATTCCTTTGTTGTAGTGATCATCCAGAAGTAAGTGCTTTGGACATGCACAACTGCATACCGGTAAGATTGAGAATAATGGTAAGGAAATGAAAATAAACCAAATCTGAGGAGAACAGAGGCAAAGTAAACGTGGCTCCATTGTCAAACTCTTTCCCCTGATTTAGGTTAAAAATTGCGAGAGGTTCTTTAATAGTGGTAGTAGCAAGGTGGTGTAAGTCGTTAACAACTCCAGTGTTAGTGGTCATACTTCTAGAGGGATGGTATAGGCTTGATCTGAATGTATGATTTCAGAGAGAAGAGTCGAGCCTTTGGGAGATGAGATGGGTGAGTATTTTATAATCGACATTTACGAGGCCGGTCGGACGCCAGTTGTTCATGTTTAGGAGGAGCACCATTTCTTCGGAAGTGAACAAATCACTGTTTTGGTGAAAGGGGGAAGTAAAATAAGGATGGGTACGACATTGTAGCAGACCATGAGAATAGGGAAGAGAACAGGAAAGAAATGTCTGCAGAAGGTGAAGCTCACCTTCAGCTTCTACCAGCATTCCAGGACAAGAATTTTGATTTAATGGACTCAGCTTGTTTAAATTCCATTTGCAAAATAGGATCAATCAAAGGTTGCTTTAGGTGATTAGGAACTTGGGGTAGTTGCCACAAATCTTTGAGTAAAATAATACGAAACATTGGTACAAATTTTTGTTGGATCTTTCGTGATTATTCCATCGGAAAGTCTGAGGTGTGAAAGCGATCTTTTTGATCTGTGTGCTTGTTCAGTGGTAGAGTACATTTCAAAATTGCCTTTATTCTTCAGTAAAATAACATTTCTATGTACATGACAATGGAATTCTGCCAATAAATACAGCGGTATATACATCAGCTGGAAAGTTCCAGTGAAACGTAAAACAAAATATTGTTAAAATCATAAAAAAAAAAAAAATTATTTCGCCACGTAGGGCGAAGGAGAGGCAGACAATAAAGCACGAGCGATACAAACGAAAATGTTTACCTACAGTATTGTAGACAGGGCAAGACATGATTCTATACTATGCACAAATTCCAATTAAGCATTACTACCATACTAAAGATTAAACATTAGGTACTAATTCACAGAAATGCATCAGTGATGCTACATTCAAAATTTACAACATATGTACAGAAGTATTCAGTGACAAGGGGAAATAACGCTAAATGTACTCAGAAGGGCATCTTGTTACATTATATTATACACACAGTGACTAAGATTTTAAAAAAATATTCAACATAATGAAGGGGACATTGCGTGGGCAGTAAACTGTGCAGAAGGAAGAATTATATACAACAACATAAAACCCAACATTATCGAAGAGAACATGGGAAACATGGTGAGCTATCTTCAATGGCACATTAAAACAGAAAAATCACAAATAGCGAAGCACCAAAATTAATACGTAAAAACATGATTTGTTACAGTGAACGTGGGCGACAACAAAAATCCCACTTATAGGTTGAGATGTAACTGCAAATTGTGGATATGGAACCACCCAGCCGATTGGGCCCAAGTGGATTGAAAAACGCTATCGGTGTTTGTTGAGGCAGCACGAGAGTGCTCCATTTGGAGGCGAGTGGTTAACCGTGCTAGGAAGCGTCTCCGAATGATAGCACTTGCCTCCTGAGGAGGTGGAATAAGAGCGAGGAAGCGTTGTTGAAGATGGAAAGCATAGACAGTGAACTTCACAAGAAGAAAAATATAACGGCACACAGGAGGCAAGTGAGTAGGTGGATGCTTTGTTTGGTGTAGCCAAGCATATGCAAGAAATGGTAACGATCGAGCACAAATTCGATCAGCAAGACGAAATGCTGTGTTTAGGACTGGCAGGAGAACGGGGCAGAATAGGTATTGATGTTGGACGTCGCTGACTTCAGGGCAAAAGGAGCACTGCTGAGAGGTGAGAAGGGTCATGCGAAACAGTACTGATGGGGCGGGGAGACGAAGGTGAAGAAATTGCCAATGGACATTGAGTTCAAGAGGGGAGGAAAGGGGGAGGTAGATGCTGTCCAGATGGCGGGGAGAAGAGAAGGAGGAGCAGAATGAACAGAAAGTGGAAGTGCGGGAGGGGAAAGAAGAAGCCAATAAAGAGAAGAGGAGGAGAGAGAAGTAACTAGAACCGGGTAGCTACGAATGAGGAGAAAGAACGGTAGGGAAAGAGGAGCAGAGGGGACCGAGAAGAGACCATCAGGTGAAGCGAGGAGTGGAAAGAGGCTCCAAAGCGCTGTGCGAAGAAGAAGATATTCGTTAGCAAGAGTAATGGTTGGAGATAGAAACAGGGAAGAAAGAGGTCTCCAGGTTAGATCAGAAGTAGCTTCTGTAGCAGATCTGTCAAACAGAATTCCAAGAGATTTATCTCTGTAGTGCAGCCCTTGCCATCGAAATAAGATATTTTAGTTCATCCTGCCGGACATGATATTCTAGAGAAGTTGGATTGGTAAATTTGACAGTGCTTCGTAATCTGCGAATTTCCATTTGTTGGTTAATTTTAGCAGTAAAAGAGTGACAACGGGAATAGGCAATTATTCGGTTTTTTGTTTTGAGAGAGATTTCAAAAGGATTATTAATTCTGCTTATCTTCTTGTAAAATGGTATTGACTTCAGTACAATAGATATCATGCTCCAGGAAGTGTCGTCAAACATCCACGATCAGGAGGGTGTTGACACATCAGAAAGGAAAAGTGAATCAACTGTGACAATATTAGAATCTGAGGAAGTTGAGGGTTGAAGAATGACTTCGTAGACGTGGATGTAGACTGGGTGTAATGCAAATTCTCTCCCTATCTAGCTGCTGAGGTAAAACGTGACGATGATGATCTCCAAGTAAATAATTCCAAGATTGGGTGTAAAATTCTTAAAGAATCTAGTAAATAATTTTGATTAACAATGGCTTGAAGTGTGTTAGTGACATTATGTCTGCATTCAGTTGAGCGTAATCGATCAGTTGTGGAATATAAAATACAGTTAAAGTCCCCACCAAGGATAAGTTTTTCTTGGTGGCGCAGTGGTCTAAGCGGTGGCTTATGACCATTCGTCCGAGATGGGTCCAGGTTCGAATCCCGTGAGGCGTGGATGTTGTGTTTTTCTTACGGCACTGGCTATCTCTCTCTCTCTTTTCCCTGGAACCAGTGGCCTTAAGTTAGGGACGGCCGAATGCTTATAGCCCATCGAATTGTTCACGGTAGTCCTTAAAATTTCAATAAAAAAATGTTTTCAGTGATAGTTTTTAGGCAATCCAGCAGCATCAGATTCGCCATCGAGAAGAATTAAAGTGAATTAATATTTCTTGGAGGTGAATCTTCATGTAGAAGAGGTGACTTTGGAAATTATTTTTTGTGATTTCTGCAATTCTATGAAATAACCTGTTATGCAGGGGCGGTTCGTCATTAGGGTCCAGAGGGGCCGGGCCCCACCTAAAAATTTCTATTTCTAGATTTTTTTTTTTTTTTTTGCCCTGATTCTTATTCTTTCTCTTAACTACATGGTGATAAACCTTTCCCTTCAAAAACCATTACCTAAGGGAAAAGTTTCCTTCAAAAACGAAAAACTATTCCCTGAGAAAAGAGATCACGTTCAGAGTGTGAAGTTATTGGGGCCAGCACCAACAGGCCCCAGTGACATCACTACGCAAGCGAAGAAGAGACGATTTCCTCCCCATCTCATTCAGTATGAAGACCTACATACAACACTGTCTTAACCGCGTGTGCAAAAATCTGTGGGGCCAGATCTATCTGGCCCGCGCTAATTTGATTGGCCGGGAGTGTATCCATTTCCTTAACGCCGCGGGTTGACAGAGAAACTTACCCCGGCCAAGCTCAAAGGTGGCGGGAGCAAATGACGTAGCAAAGTTCAGTTAGTTGTTTTTGTGTGTGTGTGTCTCGCTAGGTGACGTGTTGTTCCTTCGTGTCGTGACTTCTTTGCTTGTCGAGTACAATAAATGCAGTTAATATTTTGTTAAAATCTCCGTTCTTTGCTTTAAATCTGGAAGAAAAGCTTCACTTAAAAAAAACCAGTGCTTATCACCCCAAGAATGTTTAGTTTGAGCTTCACTTTAAAAAAACAGTGCTCATCAGCCCAAGAATTTGATTCGAAAAGCTTCACTTAAAAAAAACTCTGTGCTTATCAACCCAAGAATTTGAGTTTCCATGAGTATGAAGTTTACAAAGCGCTTTGCAGAACTAATTTCAGTTTTAACTAAGATGATTTTCTATGTTAAAAACAAATAAATAAATGAGAAAACATGCAAGTATAACTTGCACATGAGTACATATATGTTTTTAGGTTTTAGAAGTTCTTTAAAAAAAAGGTTAAACCTTTCAAATAGTGCAAATGGTAGTATGGTACTCATTCTATATGGGACGAAATTCATGAAACGTTCCCTCCCTGCATATATTTGGAGTTATTATTTTTTCACTGCATTTTTTTTATCCTGTAAATCCTGTGATTGTTCCTCAATTGAGAAATCTGAAGAAACACAAAGCACAACTAACATAAATTAATGCTCATATGTTTTAAGGTAAACATTTTATTTAAGGAGTTTTAACATTTTTCTGTTAATAGTTATGCATTCTATTCTGAGGAAATTTTTTTCGTGTGCAATGCAATAGTTGACACATGCCTACCTTATTTGGGCATTATTGTGAATCAAGGGGGTAAACAGATGCAGAGTAAAGGAATCTTGGGGGTGGGTGGTGGGGTTGTGTCTGAATAGTTGGCCTAATAATGACAGTTTTTTTTTATTTCATTGTTTGACTTCGGCTACTGGCCCCACCTGTTTCAGTTGGGACGAGCCGCCACTGCTGTTATGTACTGCAATGGACAACCAGATCGTGAAAATGTACCAATGCTGTGATAGAATTTGTACGACGAGATCTGCCCTGGTCGAAATGAGCATTAGTTTACAACCTGTTTGTTTCTTGAAGCGCAATAAGCGAAGGTCGGTAATAAACAGGTAGGGGGCTGTACGGTCACAAATCCTCATATGTTAAGGAGTTCGCGAAGGGTGTCGCACAGCCCCCGCAGTTGAATGTAGCAATTAAAACTTTAGAGGTCATCGTGAAGCTGCAATACATCACTGTCTTCTAACTTATGAAGAGTTTGGGTGTCACTTTTCAGTCTGGAGGTAATTTTCTTGAATAAAAAGTCAGTTAAGTTGCGTAATCTCCCTGGAGAGCTCGTGACAGTGATGTGTCTCTTATTTTGGTAAGAGTAGTTAAGGATAGAATAAGATTGATTCGCACACAGTCAGATCACCTACTGGTAAATCATTCTGGTTGAGCCTGGTGATCAGTTCAGGGATAGATGGAATATTACCCTTCTTTACAATCTCTTCATGCCAGATGATTGGGATATCTTCAGAAGGTACTGCTCCTCTTATGGAAATCAAATCGAGGCCGAGTCACAACACGAGTGCCCGCTCTCGTGCCCTGACTGTCCATGCTCCGGTGTTACTTCAGACTTCTTCCCAGTCTTTAGAGGCATCCACTTCCTGTACACTTCTATAGATTTTTTTTTTAACTTTAGCGGGTTTCTGATTGTAATTTTACAAGAGTATGTGGTTGTCCAGCTGCTGCAGGGCCATTTACTGAAGTGATCTCAATGGCCTCAATCTGATCGTCCTTTTCTTGTAACTTAGGAGAGGTGAGTTCATCTGTTTCCGCATCACACTCCGGGTGGAAATCTGAAGAGAGAAAGGAATCCATTTCGGATGTTTCTTCTGAAATTCCCTTTTCTGAAATATTTATTGGTTCCCGATGAAATTCTCCAGTCACCATGACGTGTTTTGCTTACTCTGCGCTTGCAGTGACTGTCAGAATGCGGTCTTCTTTATCAGTAATAACAGAAGAAGGGTTTCAGTATCAAAGTAGTTTCTTCAGATGGTTGATTTCTCGGTCTGGATTGCCTGGGTGATTCAGCCTTTTTCAAGTGCGGATACTTGATCTTGCATGTCCGGTGGCTTTTCACTGGTAAGGTTGTTATAATTTCCATTTCGGTTGGCTGTCTATTATATGATAGTATGTGCACAATTTTACCATGTCTTCGGACGCAAACACAATTCTTGCGTGTCAGCGAAACCACTTAGTTGATTCGAAAAGCGAGTACCGAGGGGGTTGCTGACAGCATGCAAATGTCCTCTAGTACTTTACAACAGTGGGACAATGCTTGCGCTATGAGAGAATCAGGGAATTCAGGTGGATCAGTATAATATTCCATCCGCCACTAGTTTTTGAGAGAGTAGTATAGGAAAGATGTGAGAATCACCTACCGACAGCCTTTGGGCCAAAACTTGTTCTACTTGATCTTCAGTGGCCACGTATACCAGTACACTTTGTCCTTTCCTTGCCATATGCATGATATTCTTATTATGAACTAATTTCAGTAGGGCTTCCATGTAGAGCTGAAGTTGGGTTGAGGGCAAATCTGGAAAACTTAAACCCAGCTTCATTTTTAGAACTAACATTCTCCCAGCTTGAGAGTCGTTAGAAATGCATATACGTATGATCTTATCCTGACGAGTTACTTCTGGCACAGAAGATTTAGAACCATCGGTAGGGATAATATTTTCATCTTTTCTTGTACCTGAAATTGCTTCTGAGAAACTAGATTCTTTCGCAAGCACCGAAAATAGATTCGAATTCGTCGTCTTGGTTGTGGCACTCTCATGCCCTACATCTGGAGTTGAACCAGGCTTGTTCTTTGTTATATTTTTCACAGATATTTCCAGAATTCTTACCTTTCTGTCTTGAGACGATAATTCATTTATCGGATACACCAGGTTGTTCAAGACCTTATTTTCTAGTGAAGTGACAACTTCAACTTCCATAGAGGTTTCTATGGAAGTTAGAGAGGTTTCTATCTTGGAGACTTAGACAAACGCAAACAAACAGCTTCCAACTTACAAAAAACCCTATTAATTCAAATAAAACCGATTTTCTGTACACTTGACGGTAGACAACTAAAGCTCAAACCTTTACGAGAGAAAATAAAATAATAGTAATCCAGAAAGACTTCAGTAAACTTCTGGCTAGGTCAAGTTACTGGGAGCTCCAAAAAACGTGACCAGCCGTGAGCAACTCGATAATCTGCAAGCAGTCATCCGTTCCTAATTTAGGGTCACTGGCTTCAGGAAAGTCAAAGCTGTTCATGCCTCACGTGGAATTCGATCTCAAACCTATATCAGACGCCAGCACCCTAGACAATTGAGCTACCGAGGCGGCTTTAAAATAATCACTGATATAATAAAGTGAGCATTGCAGTACTTTTTATCAAATTTAAATCATAAAATAATGCAATCTAACAATATCTTAGCAGCACATAAATTATGATTAATAGTACTTCAAAATCATTACGGGGTAATTAACGTCAAATCGGCGGAAAATAAAATTGTTCATCACCGGTTTTTGACATTTTTAAAATGCTGCGTTATACTTCTTTTCTGTCTTTGAAAACATATTTTACGTTAAAGTAGATAGAAAAAGTAGATAGATGAAAAAAGAAAGTTGTGTGTGATAGGAACACCTACGAGTTCCCAGGAAAAACTTACTCCAGAATGGAACTGTTTTGTACTCCTGCTACGGTAAATAACGGAGATATTTGAGAGTTTACATAAAAATCTCCCACCGCATACAAAAAAAATTCCTTTAATCGTAATTATTATAGTCTACATACATCTTTAATACGGCGTCTGAGAGTATGGTCTGAGGCGATTCTTGCTCGAAACTCAAACAACGCGAGAAAGGAGACAGTTTGCTGTCATGAAAATCTTCCTTGTTATTAAAATTAGTACGGATTAAAAAATTTGTCACTCATCTCAAATAATTGCAACGTTTATATACTGTACAGTTCCGATAGTGTACACGAACATTCATATTTGTTCCGCTGTATAACAAATGGATGGATTTAGTTCTTGTTGAATGCCATTCCAAATTCACTCTAAGATCTGCAGGCCTGAAAATAGTTTAATTCGAAGTTGGAAAAGAAACGGCTTCAGCTACCTCAAATAGTAAGAGGAAGCAAACGGGCCTTCACTCTTTGGAAGCGCGTTCTCGGAAGAGTGCTCAAAGAAGTCCAGTCCTCTTGAACGTGAGAAGTTTCTTCTGAATGTGTTTATTTTAAGATATCTTTCAGACGATCGTCGTGATCGCGTTGATTTGTGCTAGCCTTTTCTTTATTTCTCTTTGCAATAGACGAGAATGCTATTAAGCATGGTTCGACTAACTTACACAGAAATGGACAGCAGAAATTGAATTTCAAACTTCACTTCAAGATGCTTTAATTCCTATTTCATTTTACGATTATCGATAGAATTACTCACCTCCAGTGTATCCGATTGATTTCTCAGCAGCTAAAATTCTGGTGTTTCTTCTTCAACTTCGGAAGATAGAATATTCTAGCTTGTCAAGCACTTAGTGGCGATAAAAAGTCAACAGTGTTTATTAATAAATTTGCATTTTTGCTTATTAAAAGCTCTTCTTTCCTCTTTCATATAATAGATATTTCTAGAAAGTGTATGGTTTATGCTTTGCCAAGTTCAGAACAGTTCTTTGTCTGAAGAGATCTTGGACCGTGTCTAATACGTAAGATGTTCAACCAGACCAATTCTTCACATTCCGTTTCATTTTCCGCTACACGAGGAAAGGCAAAGAGGGAAAGAGTGTGATAAATGTAGCGCAAAAGTTACATAGCTACACTATCTACCAACAAGTAATTGGCCACCTGTGATAGCAAAGGAAAACGAAGTTTATTCACCTTCAATAGTTGGCGGAGCCTCCACGAGCGCCGATTACACCTGCGACCCTCCGGGGCATACTCTCAACCAGGCGTTGTACGACGGCTAGCGGTATTTTCTTCCACTCGGCTTGGAGAAGACAGGTCAGTTCCTTCACCGATTTCGGACGGTGGGGGTACCCCTTAAGTCGACGCTCCAACTCGTCCCACACGTGCTCGATAGGGTTAAGGTCTGGGCTCTGCGCAGGCCAGTCCGTTCGATTAACCCCATTGTCACCATACCAAGCCATGGTGAACCTTGCAACATGACAGGTGGCATTGCCATCCTGGAAGTAACATGGGTCCACCCCGTAAAACTGCCACAACGTAGGAAGCGCATGGTCATCCAAAATGGTGCAGTAGGTGTCGGCGTTGAGTCTACCAGGAATTGCGACCAAGGGTCCCGTGCCATACGAGGAGAAACACCCCCATAGCATAATTCCCCCGCCACCGAACTTCACAGTTGGCACAATACATTCCGACAGGAGGCGTTCTCCATTCAGACACCAAACCCAGACCCTGCCATCCGAACGGTAGAGGGTGAACCTTGATTCGTCGCTCCAGAGAACCTGTTTCCACTGTTCAACGTTCCACTGTCGACGTTCTTTGCACCACGTTAGCCGAGCAGCGCTATTGGACTTGGTGATCAAAGGCTTGTGGGCGTCAGCACGTCCATGATAACCAAGCAGATGGGCTTTCTTACGGATGGTATTCATCGAAAGAACACTCCCGGATGCCTGTTGAAACTCCTCGCGGATGTGGCCCATCGATTTGGTGCGGTTCTTCCGAATTTCTCTGGCCAGCACCCGTCGGTCTCTAACTCCCAGTTTTGTGGGTCTACCGGGTCGGGGCACATTCCGACAGTCACCTCTCATCTTCCACTTGTGAATCACGTAGGCCACTGACGACTTTGGGTATTTCAACTAGCTGTATATGTCACGTATGGATCGGTCATTTCTGTGATACCCGACGATTACACCTTTCTCGAAATCTGAGAGCTCCGAACTGCGTGGCATCTTGCATGCGACTGGTTGCGTTGTTGTTTCCCACAAGATATTTAACGGCGGCGGCTGCGGCGGCGGCAGTGACGTGTATCAGGACCACAGATATAGTCGATTGCAGGGGTGTCCAATTACTTGTTGGTAGATAGTGTGTTTTGAGTCAATAAAATAGGATCGAACAGCTCCTGATCCGATTTTATTGACTAAAAATCTCTGTCAATGAAATCGAGTGAGGAGCTGTCTGACAGAACTACGAGTCAAAATTTTCGTCTTCATTAACAAGTCTAAGAGCCAAGATTTCTGTCTTTATTGACAGGTCTACACAAAAAAAATTTCGTCCCTATTAAAAGGTCTACGAGACAAGATTTTAGTGTATATTTAGAGGTCTACAAGACAAGATTTTCGTTTTCACTGATACACTGGTGTGTAAAAATGAATGACGAAGAGGAGAAATTAGCATAACAGCGGAACGAGCAGGCAGAACAGACCGAAAGACCACTCAGGAGATAGACTAGGGTCCGGTACGGTAGGGCACGCGCATACATGCAACATCACGTGGAGGGGGGGGGCTGTCGGAAGGGTATGAAGCACACGGGCGGTGTACGCTCAGCAATTCGGTGAAAGCTATTGCACTGTGAACATCGGTTTGAACGACGTCGAGTTGCTGCCACCGTGTGATATGGCCAACATGCAATTCAGTAGACGACATCTGGATGAACTTTGACCGAGGTCGCGTCATTTGGAAGTTGGAAGAACTTCGAAGTGTGACTAGTGTGGCCGAGGAGTTCGGAATCGCTCACAGCATCGTTTCAGGAGTTTGGAGAGCATTTCAAACGACAGGAACAGCTGTCCGAGAGTTTAGCAGTGGTCGTCCAAGAGCAACCACGGCGGCGGTCGACCAGTATATCGTCCTACACGCGAGAAGAGACAGACGGCAGACAGAGGGAGAAATCGCAAAGCACATGCAACTGACAACTGGACGTCTGTTATCGGGTTTTACCGTGGCCAGGAGTCTGCACAAAGGTGGTCTATTTGCACGATGTTCAGTACGGTGTGTGCCATTTACACCTGCTCATCGGAGACGGAGGTTTCTGTGGTGCCAGGAACACAAGAACTGGACACATCAGCAATGGGGTAGAGTTGTCCTTACGGATGAGAGGCGATTTAGTCTGAAAAGCTATTCTGGACGTATACACATCTGGAGAGAGCAGGGAACACGCAATCACACCTCCAACATCATCGAAAGGGACCGGTTTGGAGGTGGCGGAGTTCTCGTTTGGGGCGGTATCATGCTTGGTAGCTGTACTGACCTCCACATCTTCCAAGGAGGTTCAGTCACTGGTGTCCGCTATTTTACCGAGGTTCTCCTGCCTCACGTGCGTCTGTTTAGAGGTGCTGTGGGTCCTGAGTTCCTTTTCATGGACGACTACGCTATACCTCATCATACAGTGGCTATCGCAGAGCTGTTGGAGAGTAAAGATATTCAACGCATGGATTGGTCCGCAAGGTCCCCGGACCTAAATCCAATCGAACACGTGTGGGACCTTCTCGGGAGACGCTTGGCAGCACGTCACCAGCCTCCAGCAATGATTCCGCAGCTGCGATTGGCGCTACAAGTGGAATGGGCCGTGATGCTTTAACAGCTGCTTAACTACATCGCCCTCAGCATGGACAGACCTTATAAATCCTGCAACGCAGTTAGGGGTGATCATATCCCCTACTAAAGGCTGGATTTTTCTTGGCAGCCGCCTGTCACATGGACGTTTCTGTCTTCTGTCAAGTTGTGCTCGAAGCTACCTTTTCAATAAAGTGCCTTTGTATCCTTTGGATTCCTTGTTTGGACGGTTTCGCTCACTTGTCCCATATTCTTACATCTTAGGGATCTTATGGTATGATTTGAGTCGAAGTGGAGCACTTCTGAACGACGTTGCATTCGAAAAAAGTCTCGTCCTTAATGTTTGCATGTCAGTGTAGTTGTCAAGATTTTCGTCTTTATTCACAGGGGTACGTACGAGTCAAGGTTCTTCAATTTGGCAAGAAGAAAAATCTTGTCTCAAAGATCCGTGAGCCCGTTTCATATATACACTGCTGGCCACCCAAAATGCAACACCAAAAAGGACACGAGATAGCAAAGCCAGATTTACTGGGCACATAATAACAGATACAAAGATGAAACAATTGAGCTTACAGGCCCTTGCGGCAATGCGGAACACGCAGACATCAGTAGTTTGTGTGGTCCCCATGGCTGGCAATAACGGCAGCTACACGCCGCGGGATCGAACGAAAGAGGCTTTGGATGCAGGCTTGGGGTATGTTGGTCCAGGCGGCTTCCATGCGTTGCCACAGTTCATCAGGCGATGAGCGACCAGACGTGTTCAATGGGCGACATATCGGGAGAACAGGCGGGCTACGGCAGCAGTGACACTTGGTGGGCCGTGAAGAATTGTTGCACGATGCGTGACACGTGGCCGCTGGCAGGTCCTGCAGGTAAGGGAGGACCACAGGCTCCAAAACTTCGGAGATGTAGCGGTGGCTGTTGAGTGTACCGGCGATGTGTACCAGAGGGGTGCGGGTGTCATATCCAATTGCGCCCCAAACCACAACGTCAGGCGACCAACCCTTATGGCGATGCATATTGCAGGCGTGATACAGTCTCTCGCCGCGGTGCCGCCGCACGCGGATGCGACCATCATGGTGTTGCAGGCAGAAGCGGGATTCGTCGGAGAAGACAACGTCGTGACATTCCGTAGTCCAGGTGCAGCGTTCAACGGCCCACTGCAGCCGCACTCGCCGGTGCTCTAACGTCAATGGTAATCTGAGCAACGGGTGCCGTGCGGCAAGTCCCCGCTCCTGCAGACGACGTCGAAGGTACGTGCTGACACAGGTTGTTTCGCACCACACCCTAATTCCAGCGCTAACGTTCGTAATGTGGCGGTGCGAGCCGTCAATGCCCGCAGCACAACATGCCGGTCCTGGCGATCGGTGGTGTGCCGCGGCTACGGCAATCGCTCACGTCAGTCCATCCGTCTCTCCTGCACCCGCCGAATCCATACTCGCCTCACTGTGGCTGGATGTCGTCCCACACGGGCGCCGATGTCTCGGTACGATAAACTGCTGTCGCGATAAGCCACTATTCGTCCTCTGTCGAACTCCGAAACTTGCTGGAATGACTGCCGTATTCTGCGACGAGGCGTCAGGAAGCTTCGCACGCACAGGTCCGGCAGCACAACACACTTCCACTACTTAAACCCCGCCTTCTGTGCACCCTTCTTATAGTGCTTCTCGGTGGCGTGCCGGGCGCACATGATTTGCATATGCCCTGCAATGCTAATCGTTTTCATGTCCTCTCGCGGGCGACGCATGCTGCGAATTTCAGGCCAATCGGATGTTTCCTTCTTGTTGTTGCACTTTGGGTGGCCAGCAGTGTATTTAGGATGTTTTGAACAGGAAAAAGTTGATTTTGCCATTAAACTCTGGAATAAATATCCGTGAAAGAAGTATATTCTTCAAAGTATTATTTGATTTCTTTTCAATGCTTCTCCCTTCCCGAAAGAAAACAGTGAAATCACAGAAAAGTTTTAAACCAAAGTTTAGACTAAAATTCCTGTTAGATGTTTTTTCAAGGACAGAAACACCTGTTTCGTCAAATGTTTCAAAATATACTTTTTATATTGCGTTAGTATTAATAGTGTTATAGGGAAAATTCAAAAATAATCTCACAAAATCAAAATAGATGCTACCTTCACGATAAAGTTAGAGCCGCTGGTATTCGGCTAGTCGTCCGAGCTGATTCCGGGCTTATAACGAAGTGAATTTCTCCGTCATTTTTATCCGCGCCGGGGTTCGAACCCGGGTCCACTCATTCCGGAATAAGTTGCTCTACCAATTAAGCTACGCGGACGTTTTATTCTGATTCCTATCTGCCTTTATGTCGTGTGCGTCCTTCTGGCAGGTACGTCACACCTCCTGGTACGTTACATCATCTCCCCCTTATTTTTTTTTTTTTTTTTTTTTTTCGAAGTGCTGGAGAAAGGATTCTCTTATTTTTCCTATCTCGCGGTGTGGAAATAACATCACACCAATGCGAGATTTTGAACGGTCGGGTCATCCGGGTAGTTCGGGCACCATTATAACGAAGTAAATTTCTCCGATATTTTTATCCGCGCCGGGGTTCGAACCCGGGTCCACTCATTCCGGAATAAGTTGCTCTACCAATTAAGCTACGCGGACGTTTTATTCTGATTCCTATCTGCCTTTATGTCGTGTGCGTCCTTCTGGCAGGTACGTTACAGGCTTTAGTTATGCTCACGTCAATGTTTCTCCCATAGAACCGGTAGCACCAAATTAGGGGACGGACGACTGCTTATAGCCCCAAAAGTAGCTCGTTCCTCCAAACAAAAACAAATAAATAAAAGAAAAAGAAAAGATAAAAAAACCGGAAAGCTGTGCGTAAAGTAAAAAAAAAAAAAAAAAAGGGAAAGTATTAATACACTGCCGGAAAGTGAAAAAAGAACACCAAGATGGAATTGGAGGACCATCATGAAATTTACATATGTTGATGGGGTCGAGTTAGGTGTGATGTTAATTTCGGGACCAACCGGTGAGCGCTTACGCCACAGCACGGCATAATATGCAAATTATGGTCGGTGGTATTTAAGGAGTACGGCAAAGTGAATGTAATCAGTCATCGGCGTACGGACAAGTGAGAAGACCCTGAAGAAGCTGCAATGCCTGGACATGGAAGACGTGTACGATTTCAGCAGTTATCGGACTTTGAGCGAGGTCGTCTAGTCGGACTCCGCGTGACCGGGTGGTCGTATCGTCGTATTGCGGAGCGAATTGAACGGGAAGTATCGGTGGTGGTACGATGGTAGCGTAGATGGTCCGAGGAACATTCCCACACGACAAGACGTGGAACCGGGAGTCACAGACGGACTGATGAGCGGACCGATCGACGCATATGAAGAGCGGCGTTGTCAAGCAGAACATCCATTGTGACGCAAATCCGAGCTGCCGTTGCAGCTGAGGTGACTGTGCAAACAATCCGCAACCGTCTACTGGATTCAGGACTACGTGCACGTGTGCCTCTGGCGTGTGTACTACTGACTCTAGCCCACCGTCAGGAACGGCTGCAGTGTTGTCGCCAACGTCTGCACTGGAGAACGCAATGGCGATCTATCGTGTTCAGCGATGAAAGCAGATTCTGCTTGGGAGCCTCCGATGGCCGTATGCGTGTTCGCAGACCCTTCTTGCATCAGCCAGCGACACACAGGGCCTACACCTGGTCTCCTGGTGTGGGGAGCGGTCAGCTATCACTTTCGTACACAACTAGTGTTTATACCGGGTACGTTAAACAGCGCCTCCTAAATCAACAACTTCATTCAGCCCGTTGTTGTGCCATTTGTAAGGTCGGTTCATCGTGGTGTTTTCCAGCAAGATAACGCACGCCCACACACAGCACGTGCAACGCAACATGCACTTCAGGGTGTGAGACAACTTCCATGGCCTGCACGTTCACCGTATTTGTCCCCCATTGAGCACGTGTGGGATTTTATGGGACAACGACTTATCTGGTCTCCACAGCCAGCCACGACCATCCCCGATTTACGCGTCCAAGGTGAGGATGCTTGGAACTCAATACCCCAAACTTATATTCAACATCTGTACGACAGACTCCATGCCAGAATTGCACAGTGTGACGCAGTTCATGGCGGTTCAACCTCGTACTAACCATGTTACATGGAAATGTTATTTTTCAGTTTACCAGCAAATACAGCTGCATTTTGCCATAATGTTTTGATCACGTTATCCTCTGTATTCCGTTATTATGCTGTATAAATTTCGTTGGTATCAGACGTCTCCTTCTTGGTGTTCTTTTTTCACTTTCCACCAGTGTATTTAATATGTGTGTGATATGATTCACTGAAACCAAATCAAAATCACATGTTCAAGAAATTTCACCAAAACATATTCTGTACACAACCCGTCATCAAATTATAAAGAAAAAAGTTAGAATGAGTAATTTGCAACAAGAGATAGTTTTGAAGAAACACCAGCCAGGAAGTGCCCGTGTATCTGAATCGCTGGTAAAAATCATCATTAAAGTGTTCCACCGCAGTTTGAGAACATCGGCAAGGCCCACAGGTCGGGAACTTGAAATATTGCTCTCATTTATTCGTATAGTGCTCCATAAACCTTTGAAACCGTATGCGTCAAAAGTTTATATTGTACAGGCGTTCCAAGCTGATGTACCAAGGTGAACAAAATCTGAAATTCATCCGTTCAAAAATATTGAATTAAACGCAATTTTGCAGCGTGTAATATTTTACGAACAGGCGACATTCAATTTGTCTAGTCAAGGCGACCACCAAAATATTTAAACGTGAATTTCTGAATCCACACATCTTTCACGCAAACACGACAAAAGCGATGCAAAAGATGGTTTCATAAGTGACTTTCGTTTTCACAGTGACCGAGATAGCTTCCTTTGATATACTGGAACAAATTAACTTAGCATAAAACCCTAGTACGTGAGGAAGTTTCTCGGTAAGCAGTTTTCTTAGATATAGATTTTGGCGTTCACCTTTCCACAATTTATTCCCTTTTGGCATTTTCTTGAGATTCTACTGTAAGACTGTCTATTCTACTTCAGTGATGAATCTTCAGAATATTTGCTTCAGAATCTCCAATAACACGTTCACGATAATGTCTGACAGTTTACCACGCACGCGAATCGAATTCTGTTATCGTTCTGGCGTCGTTCACGCGAAAAGGGTTTGTTTCCAGACCACCGTGAACATTTAAGGCTATAATCAGTCTCCCGCTCTTAATTTAGAACTAACGATTCCAGGGAAGAGTAGGCGCCCTAGGACAAACGCACCACCTATGCTCCATCTGGTACCGCTGCTCTGACCACTCAGCTACCGGAGATGTATTCGGTCAATCGCGGAGCAAATGTAGAAACTTATTTAAAAGCTGCATTCTTCCTTTATTTCTATTTAACAAAAAGTAAACATATTCAAGTACGGGCATTACTTAACGAGTTACTAGAATTTTATTATTTTGGGACATTATTTTTTGGTATTCTTAAGAATTTTTGAAGAACATCAAAATGTCACCACTGATATATATAGGACTACTTTTCCGTGGGAACCAGAGTTACATAACATATATACCCTATCAGTGCATTATTCGGAGATTCAAATTGGCTGCCCGAGTGAGAGAGTGGTACAAGGCATTGGCCTTAGACATTCGTGCAAAATGAGTCCGGGTTCGAATCCTAAGTGCGGCATGGATGACATTCTGTCTTAACGGCACCAGCTCTCTTCTTTCCCTGGAGCCAGTGGCCCTGAATCAGAACGGCTGACAGCTTATAGCCCATTGAGGTCCTCACGGTGGTTCTCAATAACCTCTCCCCCAAATCAACTTCCGTGGCAGGCAAAACCTCATTTAGATTTTGGAAGCATGTAGAATATGTGTCGAACGACCCGAGGTAATGCAGGCCTGGAAGAAGTGGGATTCATTTTATATATCATGACCATCATAAAAAGTCATTCGGGAAATAAAATTGTGCATGGTACATAAGTTTTGGTCAATAAATTATTTAGCTTACGAAATTTGTTTTGTTTTTTTTTTTCTTTAATGATGTTATCTTGGAATTAAAAACATGGGCATTTTAGTATTAGCCGTCCAGAGAACCTCTCTAGCTACTGAGAAATATGCCGCCCTAAATTCAAATTTCAGAAAAGTACTAACGATGCCTTGGATAAGAGAAAGAAACGTTGCTGAAAATTGGCTTGTGGACCAGGAAACACTGACTTTAGAAAACGTTGCAGAAACTACGGTCATAGCCACAAGAATGAGTACAGAATATCCAACTCTAGGAGTCGTGTAGAGTTCCGATTGTAATCTCTTTTATACACAATGGATAAAACATTAGAAATATTTACCTAATAGCCTGTTAGTCCTTCTCTAGCGTGAATAAGAGCCTATACACGCAGAGACATCGACTCCACCAGATCCCGGAGAGTTTCCGGAAGTAATGCCAGCCATACCAGCTGCAGGATTGTCCACAACTCCGCCCGAGATATCGCTTCAGGATCCATTAATATGATATCCTGCTCCAAGGCATCCCAGATATATCATATATATATCATATCATATCATATTTAGAGGATTTTAGGAAGAGGAGTATCTGACCCCAGGTCTTAAAGGAACCTTAGAAATAGGAAGCTAGGAGATTTGGGCTAGAGTGCCCGATGGGAAAGTTACACGGAAGCGAGGTAGAAAAGGGGAGGAAGACGCCCTTATTTATTACGGGGGGAGTATCCGGTGTCGGACGGCTTAACGTGCCCATCCGACGCACGGCGGGTATTTAGTGGTTCGAACGTTCGTACCTGCCCAGGATCGAACCTGAGGTTATCTCCATGGCAGTCACGAACGCTGACCTCAGGCATCCCAGAGAGATTCCACAGGGCTTAAATACGGTGACCTTTGGGCCACTGGGTGGTTCTAAACTCAGATGTGTTCCTTGAATAATGCCTGGGAGGTTGAGGCTTGGAGGGGATGCGCATTGTTCTTCTGAAATAGAACATCGGGCGTAGGATGCGCGAAGACCATTGTAACGACCCTCGCTCCTTTCTACTTCGGTTTTAACATAGCTGCGCTTCAGGGAGAGCCATCACATAGTTTTGTTTTTGTTCAATAGAACCACACACTTGAGAAAATATAGAATTCGGGCTCTTTGTAACAAAAACAACAACGAAACATTTATTTCATTAAAACTATGTGGCTTGGGACTTATCGAAGGTCAGGTTAATGGAGTAGTTGACTGACTTGGTCTCCGTCAGTGCTATATGGACCCAAGACCCGAACTTCACGCTTCCCGTAAACCGCCGCAGCAGCTACCCGACGCAATATCAACGACCCACTCCGAAAATAAATCGTCTCCCTCCGATGCCAATTCCATGACCAGAGGTCTCTCTCTCCTCTGAAAACCAAGATCCCGTCTTTTTTCCTCTTTCTTCCAAAGTGTCTCGTCTCTCTTAGAAACTACTGAAAATCTCGAACCCCACTTAATGAGGTTTCGGCGTTAATCCTCACCTACTTAGGGCTACTTATAAACACCCTTAAGCTTGTGTTTCTCTTATTAATGCAACCTTCAAAGAATCCCACCGCCACACAAGACAGGTACAACACACTTCAGATACTCAGACATAGTTATGTAATGCGGTTGATTCGCGTGTACAAAGTGGCGAGAACAAAGAAATTCCACGTGGGAGTGAACATATGCATGCATGTTTACAATTATTTTTCTGAACTAGGGTTTAGTGAATCTTACAGCAATAAAAGCGCGTAGATGATCAGCCAGCACACGCTAGTAGCGCGCTGGGGGCCGCTGGTGGCCTAGTGGGCAACGTTTGTGACTGCCACGGAAAGGACGTCAGGTTCGATCCCAGGCAGGTAAGAACGCTCGATCCACTAAATATCCGCCGTGCGTCGAATGGGCACGTTAAGCCGCCGGACCTCGGGTACTGCCCCTCCCACGGTAATAAATAAGGGCGTCTTCCTCCCCCTTTCTACTTCGCTTCCGTGTCACTTTCCTATCGGGAACTCTAGTCCAAATCTCCTAGCTTCCTATTTCTCAGGGTTGTTTAAGACTTGGGGTCAGACACTCCCTTCCTAAAATCCTCTACATATGATCAGTTGATCATTTAGTAGCGCGCAGCTGTTCAGAACCTCTCCATATACACTAAGGGACTCATGAGAAGGCTCCTCAAACCACCACCACCTTGAACAGATCCGACCTAGCAGACGGGGCCATGACGTCATACTGTCGACGCCACACCCCCACCCTCCTGTCAGCTCGGTACAGCAGAAACGGGATTCATCTGACCACACGCCGCGGCGCAACCCTGCAGAGGTCCAATTTTGATGTTCCCGGCACCAGGCGAGGTGTGATTTCTGATGACCAGCAATCAACAGTGGCACACGAGTAGGGCGTCTGCACCCGTAGCCCAGGGCATGTAGCGTGTGCTATACCGTTCACTCGCTGACGCTGCTTGGGCCTCCGACATTTAACGTGGATGTGATTTCCGCTGCCATTGCCAAGCAGTTGGTCTGTACGAGCCTGGAGTGTCTACTTTGATCGCTGTCATCGACGGTGTGTGGTCGAACAGCGCTTGTCCTCTGGGCTCTGGTACGTTCGTCGACGCTATACTCGCGGTACACTCACGATAGGGGTGCCCTCGGGATCCCTAGGGTTCTTACCACTTGGACGATAGAATGACCTATCTGTCTTGCGCCAACAATTCGTCTACGATCAAAGTGGCTCAGATCACCACGCTTACCCATGTTCGTCGATTGCGATACATCGTTGGGAAGCCCTGCTGTGCCTATTTATCATCTGCATTCGGTTTGGATCTGTTTCACTGTGTGCGAGGGATGCCATGTCAACTGCCCATCCCCCTATCTGCAATGTTTTGTCTACTGAGCATACATCAGTGGCTTATTTCAAAATTTCATGATTACTTCTTGAAAAATCTATTGTTCTATTACTATGGCAGTGGAGTGACAAGAAATTCCGTACGATTTTTGGGTTCTCAGCACATTGAACTGGCGTATTTATACTGACTGCCATCTGTTACTAATCTTTTTCCAGTTGCTTAAAAGAAAAGCAGGGTTGCGGTCTTAGCAATCTAAAGTGACTAGAGATGAGCTCGGGCTCGGGCTCGGACGGGCTAAGAATTCATTAACTACCTAAAAACCCGGGCCCGGGCTCGGAATTACATGTCTTGAATTTCATTACTGTAATTAATTCAACACGTGTAATTACACGTGTTGAATTTCATTGTGGATTTGTTACCATGGTGGAAGGATTTTCAATTTCCTAAGCTAGCTGCCATTGCAAGACAAAATTTTGCTTAGAAAGACTTGCATTATGCATTGTCCAAAGCTATGGCTCAAGCAAGGATTACTTTAAGGAGGTCTGGTATCGAAAAACTGGGGAAAAATCACATTCCCATTTTTGTATTTTATTAAAAATCAAGAATCATGTCTTTAAAATGATGTATTAATTTCCAAAATTGTGCAGTTAGAAGTATTGTTATTTATTTTTAAATTTTCCTCACTCAAGCGATTTTTGGGGTGACGTTGGTTTTTAGTGCAGCAGGTCGAATTTTAGAGAAAAGAAGATCAAGTTGAAGCACTGAGGCATTAGATGCAATTCTCTCTCTCTTTTCATGATGAACTAGATCTGGAAACTGCACACACATATGATAATATTGTGATTATTATACTAATAAGCGCAAAGCTGTGTTAATGTTACATAATGCAGAATAATCTGGTCTGGAATTCTTTTACGTTCTTTTTTTTTTAAATTTGGAAATTTCCCTACATGCTTTTTTTAAATTCTACTACATCAATCTAAACTACCCTTACCAATTAGCATATATGTAAATTATATTGCGAAGATTAGTTTTCTAGAGTCAAAATTTCAAACACTTGCAACTGTCTGTACGGCGTTGTACGTTTTATAATGCAATTTATTCAAAGTAAAAGTAAATTTACAAATCAAAAAGAAATAACGAATGGAATTTTTTGTTTCTAAACGAATTTATTTTCTTCAGCTTTTACCAAAACTACTGACTCCCCTGATACGGTCGAAGGGCACGTTAATTATTTATTTATTTTCAAATCCACATTTTAGAACATTTGGATTTATGCGTAGTATTTCTAAAAACATATTAATATTGTCAAGTGGATTAACTGAACTAAACGTTTTAAACTAAACGTTTTAAACTAATACTTGCTTGGGCCATATCTTTGGCCAGTAAATAATGCATAAATGCAAGCCTTGATAAGCAAAATTTTTACAAGAATCCGGGCCCGGGCTCAGCATGCACATGTAATCAAAGAAAGCGGGCCGGGCTCCTAAAATTGAGCCCGAACTCATCTCTCAAAGTGACCCAAAATGACCGTAATGGGAAGTTGTGGATGGGGGAAATGTGTATTTCTCTTGATGATTTTCATATCACATGATGAAATTCTTGTTACATCTAGAATGCAGAATTGTATTAAAAGAACCTAACAATTATAATTGCCAGAGTAAAAATGATCCTGAAATGGAAACACTAACTCATTACCTTTTTCTAAAGTTTTATCGTTAACTTTTCCTGAAGTAACATCTGCAATACAAACAAATTGTACTTTCTTTCGGTATTGAGATGCTGTGGATGACAAGTAGTGCTATATTTTTTCCCATCGAAAGAAAATGGATAAGTTCTTCCCAGTATTAACAAACGTGTGACCAATATTTACCAAACATGTAAGCATATTTACAAGCCACGACGGGTAGAATTATTTTCCACAGAGATACTATCATTAATTATTTGTCATTCACGTGGGATTCACCTTAGGAAACTTGTGGATTCCATCGCTTTGCAAAGAGAACGAACCTTACTCGCGGTCAACATCTTCCGAGTGTTGCATATGAACTTCACTGTTTGAAGCGTTCATTAGACGGGTTGGATCATGAAACTGCGCAGCCAGGACTTTGAAAAATAGGGCACTGCGCGACATTTACGAGGACAAGTTCTTTATTTTTCTCTATTTCTTAATTAAAATGGAGCGAAGCTGCACGTACACTGCTCCACATAAAAAATGACACACCAGGAAGTATTTGTTGGAGTGCTATGCAAATTGGTGAGTATGTGCCTACAGTTGAGTTATGTAAGTCACTGATGAGGGAGATAAGTAGGCAAAACGGCTCGGCGTAGAGAATGTTATTATTATTATTACTATTATTATTGGGAGTTTAAAGAACGCCGTGAGTGGCTCAATGAACAGTCGCCATTCCCTAATTTACGGCTTTTGGTTCCAGATAATGATGAAAGCCAGTGTCTATTTAGATAAGCACACTATCCATTAACCCGATTCGAACCCGGTCCCATTTCGAACGAATATTTAGAAGCCAGTGCTTCGTCCTACTCCGCCACTTGTGAGTGTGCGGCACAGTGCGAATTAAAAAAATTTCAAAAATGTACCTATGCTTTCTTTCTGTTTTTGAACCACTAAAGTAACTGTTAATTTATCAATTGGGAATCAGTATGTGATTTAACTCCAGAACTTTCGTGCACAAATCTCGAGCGTAAAGCTTGTAAAAAGATAATTTTTCAATGATAAAGTAAGTGATGACCGTTTTTAAAATGCCAAAAGTCATTCTAAGTACAGAAAACGCCATACAGAAACCATTGTGGATTTTATTTCACTAACATGTATATTGTTGAGCAGATGTGAAAACTGCGTAATGTCTCTGTGAGTCCACCACAGCACACGTCACCTACTTTTAGTTCTTGTAAAATTCCGGTAATGCGTGGCGTTTAGTTTCTTTTTCAGGATGTTTGAAAAATGCAATGATTGATAATTGCGAAATAGGGGGCAAAAATTGGAGCATGTTCAAAACAGCGGAATCAAGAGCTGCCAACGAGGAGTCAGATTCATACGGACAAATATGTGTTACTCGATTGGCCTTGAAATATTAAACCTGCCTCCTTATTGGTCCATTGTTCTCTTGCTTGTCAAGGGGTCACGGGCAATCCTCGACGGCCATGTATTCATTGGATCAGCCACAAATCACCTGCTTCATCTGCTCCATCGACTAAAGCCTATGCAAGCCGATTGGAATACGTGATCACTTGAGACTTTCAAGATGAATTCTCCGGACTTTTAAGGGTTTTTCCGTAACTGTGAAAATCGGCTTTCTTTTTTTCTTTGTGAAACTTCATTTAGAAATTTCAGCTTCCAAATTTGCTTAATTTTTCTTCATGTAAAACAAAGCTCAGAAGAAATGTCGAAGGTGTTTGCAGTACACTGTGAAATGAGTTAATTCTGAATGAATTATTAAACTTTTGCGTCCATTGTAGCAACATGATATCTTAACAAAATTATTGTAGGAGCTGTTGTTCACTGACTATGGCTAGCTTTCATTTTAATTCTTGGGAGCCTGAGAAAACTTGATTTTTTTAAGTGTGTCACTTCATTTAAAATTAAAGATTCAACTTTAGCTGTTTATCTTTAATCGATGGAAGCAAATCGTATTGTAAGAGAAAGGTGTTAATTGAGATTTTTAAATGGATTATACCTCTCAGTTCTGAAGTACTGGACTCTAAAACTACATTAAGTCGGATACATGGTAATTTAGGAGCGAGCGAATAACAAGATGCCTGGAATATGTGTGTTAAACAAATAAATGCTTCCCGAAGAGAAATGTGTTTGAAACAAAAGTTCAAAAGCAGAAAAATATTGAACTAATAAAGTCAAAGTTAAAATCTGAAAATTAAATTTTCGAAACGAGTATTCTGAAAGCAGAGTAAATGGAAGAAATATTTATTAGCATCGTTTCGTTCTGAAATGTCTGATATTAAGAGCCTAATTAAGTGCTTGATATCTGGTGTATTTAATAAATTCTTTTTCGCGTCAAGAAGCATCTATTAAAGTTTATGTAATTTACAACGAGCCTGAAAATGTCAGACGGATCCTGAAAATTAAATAAATACAGTGTTTGTCTATTAGCTTCTCTCGCAGGAGAAAATCTACGTTGACGGGAAACCCATGCTGGAGCTAAATTAAACATACAATTCGGAAGTGATCAAAGCAAAGCTATACATCCTTCTCTTTGGAATATAAAACGGTTTGTGCCTGTGTGCAACGCAAATTGTTCCTTCACCAACAACTGCACAATACTCGTTTTGCAATGCTAATTCTGGTTTCTAGAAAGACGAAGCATTAAAATCCTATCAAGGGGATTTAAAAGAAAAAAATAGAGGCCTCTTATTTCCCTGTGTCAAAATGGCTTTATATTGGTGGAAATACCTGACTGCAAAACTACGAATGTTGATGCTATTTCAGGTAAGAATACGTCTTTTAAAAATATCTTATTTAAGTAACAATACTTGTTTTTTTAATGCCCGTACTTCACTGAGAAAGTAATGTTTGATGAAAAAGTTCAAGATTAAAGATGGAAAGAATGAATGGAAAAATGGCATGATTTACTTCCAATTCTACTATTGGGGAGAGCGTTCAAGGGGGTTAACGGTCACCACAATCAACTCTAAGGGCTATAAACAGTCATCTGTCCCTTATTTGGGGCCACTGACTCCAGGGAAGGGAGGGGCTCTGAAAGACAATACACCCATGTCTCCCACGGGATTTGACCCCGGACCCAGCTTTGACGAGGAGACAGGACCCTACACCTCTGACCACTTGGTCATCTGAGCGGCATTTTGATTCGTTAAAAAAAATGCTGTACTGAAGTGTTATACTAGCGGTCACATTCGAATTTCTGCGTGAATCTCTCACAGCATAAGAATTCATTGTGGTATTTTAAAGGCTGCAATAAAAGATTTATGTACTTTTAAATACCTATGGTTAATGATCGAAATTCAGTTCACTTAATTGCACAATTACTTAGACGAAATCACTGATAATGCGTTTATTAAGCTGCTAATATAGTTTAATATATGCTAATTTAAAAACTTTTTGCTTTAATGCTGATGATAAAGGAGCACTTGTTTTGCAATATAAATCAAAATTCTGTTTTTCCCGGCATCTTTTGAAATCGGAGAAGAAGCTTTTATTGTCTTTTTTCTTAAATAAATCTTCGTTTCTGCTTTACAAATATTTTAAAATTGCTAATTCCAACACTTTTTAAATTTCTAGCGAGTCCATAAATTTCATGCTAAAAATGTTGAAGCTCATAAAGGATTATATATTATATGACAAGCCTGTTTAATTTATGTAGCAGAAATTTTGCTTAACGTTTAATAGGTCCTAAAAAGCTGTTAGCTTTCTAGATACAGAAATTTCCACGCTTTTTCACGAAGTTTTCGACAAAGATGCTGAAAGTCTGAAACAGATACCTACAGAAAATACTAAGACCTTTGAATTTCTTGGTTATATCGCAAATTTTCCGGTAGGGTGCAGAAATTTCGAAAATTGCACGAAATGGTGCTAAAAAAAGGATTATTTTAATATCATTTATGAAATAAGAGTCTATTGAAAAACCTTCAGGTTTTTTGAAGAAAAGGCCGAGGGATGAACTATTCTAACTTTTAATGATCGCCGATTGTTTCGAAGGGTAGTAGCCGTCTGACATATTGAATGATCATAAAAATTCAGTTATTTTGTTTTAAGAAACTCCTTTGTTTGTAATTAAGTCTTGAAAAATCACCAATGCTGTTGCGCCTGAACTTCTCTGTTTCGCTGGAAATTCAAAACAATTTGTTTAATTAAGAAATCAATTTCATCATGATCTGTAAGACACAAAGCATGGACTCACCAAGTGACCCGGCGAGAATAATTAGGATGCCAATTACTGACACAATGAACCTTGGCCCAAGTGCTCTAATTTTCTCTTCTGACTTTTTACCTGCTGTGCAGTTAGAAATTCTAAGTTTGTATGGTCGACTATCCTCTGGTCACGGAAATTCTTGATCTTGAAATCAAACTTCAGTAACTTTTAGAAAATGTGTTCCGTCAATTACTTTAGGAAAGGGAAAATTGGGTTTTGTAATGCAGCATGTTGTCCAGTAATCTTTTTAAGCAGCTACATTATTTTCAGCACCACTAAACAGAAATCCTGAAAATTTCAAATGCCACACTATAGATTTAAGAGCCTTTTTATTGTGTATAATTAAAAAAAGAGTGTGTTTTCTTCATTTCGAAATGTATTGAAACTTCGAATGATAGAAGTGATGTGATCTTTTCAGTTGCAAAATATCTAAAATCCGAACCATAGTCCTTGAAATATGCTAGACTACCCAGGAAGCATATATATAATTTTAATTATAATTATATTTTGGTATGTCACATACAAACCTTTTAACAAAATTTATAAAACTCGTATTATGCCAAATGCGTAGTTTCTTCAGCATATCACGCGAGAAAGCGAATTATGCCATAAACAAAACATTTCAGTCGCGCAAAACTATAGAAAACGAAAAACTTGAAATATCATCTTACAACTGCTAAAATTCTTTATTATTAAAAGAACAAGTGTGAAATATATTTCTAACGTAAGAAATCATTTTATGACAAAATGCGCGGAACTTTAATTCAAAATGTAGTATAGGTGCGCAAGATGTTTCTTTTTCTTCCTTTTTTTTTTTTTTCTGTAAATTCGACTTCAAAATTGAAACGTTAGAATTTAGTCTAATACTGAAATCCCTTTGTAAAAAATGCACATATCTAGCAATGATTGATCTCGGGAAAAAGAGACGGCTGCTATGTGACTAACTATGGGCCTGAACAACTCTTGTGATATTTGTTTAATGAAGGAAAGAAGAGCAAATGGTCAGTTTGTGTTTGTATTTTTTAAGACATGGAACTAAACTAAATTAGTTTGACGTTCAGAAAATTTTAAAACTGAAGAATGTAAGAGTGAGAGAGAAATGGAACGGAATAAGGAATTCCAGAGTTTTGTTCGAGCAGCAGAGAATCAGTTGACCAGTTGACCTTCTCATTTCCTTTTATTAAAATTTTGTGGCTTGTAACGAAGTCTAATCCCAGGTACGGTCTCTGAAAAGCTTCACAAATAGTTCTTTTTGGCTTCATATATTTGTGCAGTTGTAAAGAAATACACAACGAATTGTTTAGAACATGCACTATCTGATAAAAAGTGTTCGAACACTAGCCTATCAACAAACTCCCTGGAATAGGAAAGGAATTGATATTGAGTTAGCCGACCATTTCCTGCTATCGCAGCTTCCACACTGCAGGGAAGGCTTTCCACTAGATTTCGGTACGTTGCTGCCTTCCATTGTTTTCAATTCTGTCACATATTAGTCTGGTCGATCACCGATGTCGGGCGATTTGGTATGGCTCAAAGTCGGCGGTCTACTTCATCCTAAAGGAGGTCCATGGGGTTAAGACTGAGCTCTTTGCAAGGCAGTCAAGTTCTTCCACACATATCTCATCAGAAACCATTTCTGCACGGCGGACCACGCTTTGTGGACGGGGAGTATTGCCCTCTTAATAAAGAAAAGGGCCTTCATAAAACTGTTTCCCTAATTTTGAGAGCACAAATTATCAATAATGTCATTATAGGCCGCAGCATTAAGATTCCCGGGCACTGGAACTATGGGGAGGGGGCAGCCCAAAGCATTAAAAACGGACACATACCATGATGTCTTCTCCATCAAAACAAAACTCACAGCTGGCACAACAGAGTCGGGCAAGTAGAGTTCACCTAGCATCTTCCACACAGACTCATCCGTCGGACTGCCAGATGGTTAAGTGTAATTAATCACTCAGACAAAGTGTTTCCACTGCTTCAGAGTCCGTCGAGCTGTACTTCACTCCAACCGATGATTGATGTTAGGCTTATGCGTGGCTGTTCAACCATGGATGCCCATTCCCTTCAGCTCTCGGCGAACCTTTATGGTGCTGGCGTTGCTTCCAGAAGCACTTTGGAACTCGGTGGTGAGTGTTGCAACCAAAGACAGGCGATTTTGTCGCACCACACGCTTCAGAACTCGGCTGTCCCGCTTGTATGTCATCTTACGTGGCCTATCAGGTTGCCATTGCAGCGTTGTTCCCACTTCACAATAACGTTACTTACGTTAGTCGGGGAATCTGCAGCATAGCAAAAATTCCCGAACTGACTTGTTGCTAAGATGGCATCCTATGATCGTGCCATGTTAAGAGTCACTGAGCTCTGCCGTACGGCCCATTCTACTGTTCACGCTTGTCTATGAACTGACTTGTTGCTAAGATGGCATCCTATGACCGTGCCACGTTGAAAGTCACTGAGCTCTGCCGTACTGTCCATTCTACTCTTCATGCTTGTCTATGAACTGACTTGTTGCTAAGATGGCATCCTATGACCGTGCCACGTTGAAAGACACTGAGCTCTGCCGTACGGCCCATTCTACTGTCCATGCTTGTCTGTGAACTGACTTGTTGCTAAGATGGCCTCCTATGACCGTGCCACGTTGAAAGTCACTGAGCTCTGCCGTACCGCCCATTCTACTGTTCATGCTTGTCTGTAAAGTGACTTGTTGCTAAGATGGCATCCTATGACTGTTCTACGTGGAAAGTCGCTTAAATCTGCCCCACGGCTCATTTTAATCTTCATGCTTGTCTATGAAGTTTCCCAGGTCGCGTGCTTCTTTTTATACCTGCATGGGGCCATGACTGTGAGAAATCCACTAATCAGATGAGGCCTCTGGGTACTTTTGGTCATCCTATATATGATGGGTTTGTTTTCTATGTACTGTAAAAGGAAATAATACCTGCAAAGGTCAGCTACAGTGCCGTCAGAGCAGGAACGTTTACGTGTTATCGAATTTTTTTTGTAAAATGACTTGGAGGCCCCTGTGACTCAGTGGTCCAAGCGCTGGCTTGTGGCCATTCGTCCGAGGTGAGAGTGGGTTCGAATCGCACTTGATGTGGCATGGAGGCTGTGTTTTTCTCACGGCACTAGCTCTCTCCATTCTCCGGAACCAGCGTCCCTAATTTAGGAATGGGCGACTGCTTATAGCTCATTGAGTTGCTTAAGGTGATCGTTAAATCCCTAAACAAACAAAAAAAAAAGTGGTTTGAGCAATCTGTTTTTTTATGGTTAACAGCACAGTTGGGTACGAAGATAGAAGTTAACCGTGTTACATTTTACACAATTTTGAAGCAATCGCATCCTCAAAATTTTAATTGATACATTTATTGACTTCTCAAAGGCAGTGTCCATCGGAAACGAAAGAATTTAGCTGCTTTGCATTTCCTAAAATTTTCGTGGTTGTAAAAAAGATACACTACAATAATTTATCGCGCTTATTACAGCTAATTCCACATTTAGTTAATTTTACTAGTTTAATTGTGTAACTGAGACCCATTTGGTCTGTATTTCTGGGAAAAACATTCTGTGCGTCGAATAGAAAATACAGATTTGAATAAAGAATATAGATTTACTGTGCGTATGCGTCGCTGGATTTTCCTAAAGCGCTTTCAGATGATAACTTTAAAAATGTCGCTCTCAAAATTTCTATAAAACTAAATCAAGAAATGAAGGCAAAGATCTTCAACAGTCATAACTCTTTAATCAACAGTTTTACAATAGAAGTCTAAAATACAATTTCGAGTTACATTTTATGTGTGAAATTTGATTGAAGTAGGAAGTTCTTTCTGAAACTTTGTGCGGAGTATATATGTTGCGTAGTAACACAATGGGAGCCGCTGTCTGAAGCGTAAGTAAACCCACCTGCAACTGTTGAGAAATCATACACGTCAGACTTCGGAAGTGCATCCCAAAAAATTTCCGGCGCAACCTATTGATATCGTCGTTTCTATTGTTCAGTAGGTGCCCTCCTGCATAGGTTTGGAACATTAGTATGCTTCGATAAAGCCACTCCGTATATCTGTGAATATTTGGCACATATAAGAACATTTTTGTAACTGCTTTTATCACATTTAGCCTCAGGATCTCGTAAATTACGCAGATTCAAATGGGATATTGTCACGTTTAGACAACTAAACTGTCATGAAACGGCGTTCGACGGTAGTTTAGTAAATAATATTGTTGAGTAACAATGAAAATTATTGTTGCGTCACTTCATGGTACAGCATGCCGCACGATCACATTTCAGTAATTGTTAAGTGCTTTAAAAACTAATAAATAAATTAAAAATAAGTAAATTTGAATTCGAAAGAAAGGCTCCGAGGTGTATCATGTCCTCTCAACTGCTGTGTATATGCCAAATTTAAAGTTTTTACGTTCAGTAGTTTCTTCTGTAGGACACAAACAGACATAGTAATTTTATCAGATATGCTAACTCTCCGGATTTAGGAAGGGGACTCCTGATTTTCAGCCCTTCCTCCCGCCCTCCGGATGATTGGCAAATTCTCCTGATTTCACCGAGAATTAGCCGTTAGGATGGTCGAAATTCCATCAACCACCATGATTACAAACCACCTGTGAAATCTTTTCCTTTCTGCGTCCATGCAAAAGAATATTACAATAATCGGTTTCGTACTTTTCCTTTCCTATCTGCTAAAAGAAAGCCGCGGTGTCGTAGTGGTCTAAGCTCTGGCTTCGGAACAATAATCAGAGATGGGTCGAAAACATTTGCTTTAAAAAAAAATCTTCCAGTCCGATTGTCATACGACGCCTTCAGCAAAAAGCTCGCCCGCTCTGGCACTAGAATTCAGGTGAGGGTCAGTAATAGATTGACAGATGGGAGCTGCCCTGCCTTCTCCTTGCAGTTCAGCATTTCAACCCCTCACCTCAACAGAGCCGCGCGCAGTCTAAGTGATGATCAACAGTTGAGTTGCGGCAAATTCAGTTAACGACAAAAGGGAGTAGTTACAGTTGGACTCGCCTTGCAACGAAAGGCGATGTTAGTACGATACTTTTTTCCACCTTCACCTTCGCTCACAACTTAAAGAAGAAACGAAAAACAGTTTGCGCTATTTTATTCGTAAAAATATAAATAAATCGTGCTGGCCATTTTACGTTTTCATTATCTCATGGAATCGACGTACCTGAAAACAAATTTCTGTAGGAGGAGAGGGTGTTGCTTTTTGCGCTGTTTTTTCTCTCTCCACAACCTTTAGTGGACCAATAATACCATTTCTGTAAAATTGTTTCTGTGTCTGGAAAATGTCGATAAAAAATAGCGCCTGTGTGATTTCATAAACTGTAAAAATCTTCCTATTTTCAGATTTTGAAGGTTGACATATATGTCTGTTTTATTAATATAGTTACATTCATTGTATGTCTCTATGTAACTTCAGCAGCACAGGGAAGTTCTTTGCAGTTTCGGTTCTCTCAGGATCACATTCTAGGATCACAAAAATGTCTTAATTCATCTTTGTCACTCTTGCGTTTAGAACGGTCCAGTGTAGTGTTGCCATTTGTCGAAAAATTAGGACAAACACGCTAAGGATTCTTATTTTGCCTGAATAACAAATAAAATGTATTAAATAAAAAATGCTGCTAAAAGTCTCTTCGCCATATATCCCCGGAATGCTACGACAAAATCATCATTCTTAGTTTGCGCTTTTCATTCAAATTAAATAGAACAACGACAGGCAAGCCGAAGATAAATAAATATCGTATTTTGGCGCATCTCTAAAAAATTCAGTGCGAAAAAAAAATCGTTTTCTGCGACTTGAAGTGCAAGCCCTTTGTTTCTGTCACAGATTTAGTCTTCCGCGAATCTGTGCTCCATCTTCAAATAGAAGTATGGCAGAGGCAGAAATTAAACAAATTCTTGTCATTAATTAGTTATGCTTGTATTATAAATAACATAGCTCGCGATCACTGCATAATGTAACACACTTCATCTTATAAACATTTAATGTTTCGAGCAAGATTAGTACACTGACATAAAGTGCAGTTAATCCTCACGACACTACCCACGATTAACTATGAACTCCAAACAGAAGGCGAAATTAAATGTTTCGTTGCTTGATGTTGAAACTTTTGTGAACCATTATTTAATTACTGAAATCAAAGAGAATAAATGTTTCGACCGAAAGTAAGGCATTTAAAGCCATTATTTAAATCCAGCAGTGGAATGGAAAGGCGAAATTAATGGATTGCATCGGAAGCGCTCAAGTCTTTTGTCTGGTGGTTGATGAAGACTGGCGGCTTTCCGATTATTTTGCTCTGTTGTCTTAGGTCTGGCGGATCCGATCGATTTTCTGCGAATGGACTAAACAATGGGCCTCATAAAGATTGCAGAGAGGATACAGACTGAGGAAGGATTTGTATAAAGTTGTAGTATCAATGGGAAACGTCTTGCATGCAGAAGCTCTGAAAATGTACGGAAATATTTCTGTGCCACGTGCACTTACACAGCAACAAAAATTGTTATTTTTGAATTTTTGATTTCCCTCTAGCTATTATTTCAGAAATATATTTTTGTAAGGAATACAGATAACCTTCAAAAAAATTATAGAATAGAAAAAAAAAAAAAAAAAAAAAAAAAGGGATGGAACCTAAGATACAGGTTTCACGGCAAGGACAAACTGAGCTTCCCACGAAATGGGATTTTGGTTGTCACTTCGTAGTCAGAGAATTAAAGAATATTCCGGCTAACAAAGATAGTATCAAAACTGAATCTGGAAACACATTTTACTTCCACTGATTGGAAAAAGAAGCTTTTAGAATAGGTCCTTTAGAGTTATGTGCTTCCTTGTTCTCCTGCGAGGAGAATTATATATATACATACAGTATATTCCTTTCCAAGATGTTGGCTCTAGGAATATTTTTGTCAAAAAAGAAGATCTTATGTACTGTAACGTACACTACCTTTCTAACCTTCCGGAGTAGATGTTTATACTCTTATTTAATTTTTTTTTCTTCCTGTCATATTTCTGTCCTAAACGTCATATCTGAATCTGTTTTAATTATTTATCCTTTTTTTTTTTTGGTGATGTCTGGCAGTCAGTTAAGCCTCGATTAGATTAATTTTCAAATGGGACCGTGTCACTTTTGGAATATAACTAGTTAGCAAATTGCTTCGTTTCACAAATAAGCCTAGTTTTCAGGGTTGTAAATTTCAATGCTAGTTAGTCTAAATGGGTTTGAAAGTGTCTGGCGATAAGAAAGCATCTTGAATGTAGGATTTGAATCGCTCGGAGGTCTTAAGTCACTCTATTACTTCGAGTACAGTTTGTAAAATAGGATCAACATATAGAACAAACTATTAATAAAATCTCTCGAAACATAGCAGTTAGCCGAGTACTTAATAATCTTACTTATAAAAACCCTTAAATTGTTATACTACACTCTTGTGCATGCACACTTTAACTATTGTCTATCCTGTTGGGGAAAAACACAAACAAACATAAAGAAACTCCAAGTACTCCAGAATAAATCTATTAGATTGTTAGACCTTAAACTAAATACTAATTCTAATAAAACACCTTATCTAAATATTTATAATTACATGGCAGTAGATATTAATAAATATAAAATTTTGAAAATAAAACAATAATATCAATATACTTTGGGATTAAATATGTTTAAAAGGATTAAACAAAATATCAATATACATTATATTGACAAAAGTCATTGGACTCATAGAAGAGAAACACAACATAGCATTTATTGACATACATTAGTACGGTGTCGGTCCACCTTTGGCCTTAATGCATGCACTGACCCTTCCAGACATGCTTTCGACAAGGTTTTGGAACACAGCGATATGTATGCGCTTCCATTTAGTATATAATGCTGCCGCTAACTGTTGCTTAGAAGTAGGCCTTGGTTTCGAACTTGTTATGCGGCACTCTCATTCCTCCCATAGGTGCTCTATGGGATTAAGATCAGGGATCTGTGCTGGCCAGTCCACACACGATACGGGATTATTGTCAAACCACGCCGTAACATTCCTTGCTTTATGGCTCGGTGCTCTATCTTGCTGGTACCAACAAGGCTCTGTTACATAGAATTGCCACAGAGTTGGTAGGGCATAATTGTCCAGAATATCGAGGTAGACGTGCTGGTTAACAGGTTTGTCCACGATAACCAATGGGCCGGAACCATATCACGAAAAACACCCCCACACAAGTACACTGCCAGCTCCAAACTTGAACATAGGAACAGTACACTGTGGTAAATAGCGTTCCCCCCGCTGCCACCATACCCACACACGGCCATCAGACTGATGGATAGTGCATCTGGATTCATCAGTCCATAGGACCCGTTTCCATTGATCTACTGCCCACTATAAATGTTCTTTACATCATGCTGAACGACGAGTAGAATTCCGAGTGGAGATGAAAGGCTTATGAGCAGCCGCACGACCACGGTAACCCATGGAATGAAGTTCTCGGCGAATGGTACGTGTACATACCGAGGTTCCAGGATTTTTACTCACCTGTACACTGAGCTCTTGTGCAGTAAGTACTCTGTTGATTAGTTGTAACGACTCTCCTGAGGCTTTGACGTCCTCTATCACTGATTCCCTTTGGTCTGCCGGTACGTTTTGCTGCTTAAGGCATGCCATGTGTCTTCCACTTATTCAGTGCATCAAAAACAGTTGACTTGGGTATGTTTAAACGCCTCTCGATTTCTCTTATGGACAACCCACCATTATAACACCCAACAATCTTTCCTTTCTCGAAGTCAGTTCTCTCCTGCCGCGACATTTTCACTCAAACTCGCAGTGCGATATGATCGTGATCAGCTGCAGGCTTGTTTTTATACCGTTTGCAGCTGTACCGCGCATCTTAACAACAAAGCGGATCCGTTCATTTGCTTTTGAAGGGGTGTCCGATTACCTTTGTCAATATAGTGTAGATATCATAGATAAAAATTTTGATATCCATAATTATGAAACTAGAAATAGATTTCAGATAAAGCCATGCTTGCCTAGAACACAACAAATGAAACAAAGTATCAACTAACGGGGACCAACTTTTTGGAATCTTTTACCTGAAGAACTAAAACACATTAACAATTATAACTTGTTCAAAATAAACAAACAAAAAAAAAACGAAAAACATACTTGCTTAGTTAATAATAAGAAAAAAAGCTCTCAAATTACTATATAACTTTTCAATTCCTTTCTAATTACTACCAATATCTACTAACAACTGCTGATCTGCTGCATTAGCTGCCTGCTATTTACCTTCACTCTTTGACGATTGTGTCTAAATATTAAGTAGGGAGATCAGGGCTTTAGTCGGGTCATTAAAGACCTTTTCCCTGATTTCCCTAGCTGTTGTAATAATTACTTTTGTTACACTCAAATGTAAATATAAACTTGATCTAAGGTATGATGTAAGAGCTAAAATATTAAAATTATTATTATTATTACATTATATCGCTTTTCTTTTGAATCCGGAGTATATAAGGTTTATTATTTTTTATTTGCGCTTTAATTACCACCGTGAGTAACTCCTAGCACTCTAGCGTCTTCAATTGTGGCCACTGGTTCCAGGGAAGAGAGAGATCCAGCGCCGTGGGACAAACACATCACCCACGCCTCATCCGGGACTAAAATCTGGGTACAACGCGGTCCGAAATCTACCCATATGACCACTAGGTAACCGGGGTGGCTACTATTAAGGTTTCTGTGGATGGTCGTGGGGATCACTTCGCAGTCATATTTTCAGTTCTCCCTCTGTCTAATTTGGTTCACTTTTTTAACATAGTAGAATCATCTGTCATTTAGGGTTTTATCCTTTAAGGCACAGATAAAAGGCAGGGTGAACCTATTATCACTTTTCATGCTACTTTGAAAAAGTTCTCTTCTGTCTCTGAGCATTCATTAAAATGATAGCTTTCAAACAAGCTGATGTGTCTCTGTTTTTCAGCAGAAGGAGAACGGAACTTGATTTGACTCAAAAGACTTGTGAAGATGGATCATGCCCAGATTACTTTTCTGCTCGTGCGGTCTGGTCAAGGACCATCTGGCTTAATGCTGAACCGCTTTTATTGAATTTTTGTGTTTCAAATAATTAACTTTCAAAGTATGAAATAGCGTACTTCTAAGTCAAAAATTTAACGAGTGAAAAGGGGTTTTCAGTCCTTTTAAAAATGTGATGTACTACAAGTGCTCAAAATTCCCAGCTTTTCACTAAGCTGCTATTTAGATTCTTCAAAGTTCCTGAACTCATTTATTGTCACTGTGTGAAGGAAACGATTCACGATAAATCTTAGTCGTTGTTCAGTGAAAGCCCGTGAACAATGCGTGACCTCAAAACAAATTGAATACTTCAATTTTCCTGCACTTGTTAGAATCAGATCTTTATAAAAAATAACAAAATATCCAGTCAGTCTGAATAAAGTAACAAAGGGGGGTCGGGGGTCGAACTGAGGTGTAAATCACAAAAGTTTGACCTGGTTCATCTTCGAAGCCTGATTTCAAAATTTTTAGTTGAATAATTTATCTGGCACGAAAAGTAAGATATTCAGACTTCTTTAGCAAATTCATCAGTAATTTTATACGACATGGGGTAGTCAAGGAGTTCTTTACTTTTGCCAGAAGTTGCAATCCCTTTTAAAACGAAGCAAGTACTTTCAAACAAAAAAAAAAAAGATACGATTTTATTGTAAGCTTTCAAATAATTATATGTAATTTACTCTGTCACAATGGTGGCTTCACCACGCAGTTTAATATGCTACCCAAAAGTTCATTCCGTTTTCGTTGAGGGCACTGATTTCAAGAAATGGTATTATTGATATTTACAGTTACTTGAAATTTTCAGAAGGGCATTTACAAGCAGAAATTAAGACATTTACAACTTTGGAGTAGTGAGAAAGTTTTCTGACAAAAAAGAGAGAGGCCTTCAGATTCAGGGTGTTCCACACAATTGCTGCAACTTCATCTTGGATGGATGTAAAAATATCAAGGAAATGGAGACATCGGGTTTTGGGACAGGAAAGTTTGAGTGTTTTCTTTAACTATGCTATATTAGTATTATTGCCATCATGAAAAAAATTCTGTGCTATGAAAATGCTAGAAATCTTGGCATACCTTTACCAAACACGAAATCAATTTTTACAATTCAATTCTTGTATTCATTATTAGCTTCACAGTCAAAAGGAGCTACTTTTGTAAATCTCCTCCTTAAATTCTGTTCTGTGTTCTTTACTTTTAATTATTTTCTTCATGTCACTCTTCAAGCTGCCTCTACGTCTCATCGTAGCCTTTAGAGGTTCATGTACCCTAATTCGCCCAGAAGATATGCCCACACCAATTCAATTTTGCTTCTTAAGCTGTAGCAATAACTGCACTTAAACCAAATGTCTTATCCTCTAATTTTTGTGTTACAGTAAGTATTTAACAGTAACATCAATGTCGCAAAATAATGCTGAGATGAATAAGCAAAATATAGAATTAGAAGTAAAAGGATGAGCAAAAGTGAGAGAGATTACGGAGGCCAAGAAGAAAGTTTCTGTTCTAATGTGGAAAGTATCTTTCCCTATTGAGAAGGGATGAAGGGTATGTGGGCGTAGAGTTGCGAAGACGAAGCCACCAATAAAGATATGCTAAAAGAGGTATTGTGACAAATTGAAATCGCTTACAAAGAACAATACTGTGGCAGATCTCCTCCAGTGACATATTGTGATTAATACAAATATTTCGCCATTGAGGTATAAGTAGCCCAGAAGACGAGACATATCAAAGGTAACATTTATTAGACGCTTGACATTTGTTTAACTAACATTTATTAGACGCAAAAATAATTTTTTGCCATCCAACTTTTAGAAACTGAGACATCACAAAAAGTACAAATACACGTTTATGTCACCTAGAAGAAACAATTTCGTGTATATAAAGATTAATCTGGAGCGCATATGGAAAATCTTTGGCATTACAACGAATCGAAAAAGAATTTTCCTTATTATCCTTCCGGAATCAGAGATCTAGAAAAACACAACTTTATGCCTCTTCTGTGAGAAATTTACATCCAGAGAAGTTGAAAATTATACGGAAATTTTCATCTGATTTACATTTATCCAACCGAACAATCGTTTCACAAATATGGCCTCTAGAAGCAGATATACTGTGATGTTCGAAGAACAAAGCTACAACATAAATTTTATTTTTGATAAACATGAATATGTCAAGTTTCTTTTTGATATACATGCATTGTAAAGTTCATTTTTGACATTAACATCTGCATATGTCAAAAGCTGTGTTAAAAATCCTAGTAGATGCTAAAGGCATCAATCTTAAATGCACTGTTTTGCTTCATTGATTATGACATATAAGGTGAACTGGATTTCATAAAGTAACTCATCAGCGTTTCCCGTAAAAATATCTATTATTGGAGCATTCGAGATGGGTTCTAATTGGCGGGAATTCATCAAAATATTTGACTCAGAAGTCGTATCTCTTGATTTCAAGCAATCAGGTAAGTACCAGCATTGCATTTATGGAACTTGAATATGGCAAGCATTAGCTAGTTAACTCGGGTGTATGAACGTCTTGATGGTAAATATTGAGCTAATGATTAGCATCGGTCATTACTAAATATGCCAGAAGCATTGTTTTGACCCTACCGAAGTGACCGCCAGCGTCTCATATTCATGAACAAAATACAGTTTATTAGTACGCATTGGCTTCCCACAGATATTAGCGATTAGGTGACCGGACAATGGCTGTTCTTTAGATGATTGATCGTTCGATTCCAGTCCACGAATTAATCACATTGCTGCCTCTCAAGATTTTTCATGTCTGCCAGAATCAGATTATTTCTCGTGATGGATGTGTGGCTCCTGCCTGAGATCCACTTGATAAATTTCGTAATTCATTTATCACACTTTGTAGATCAGGGCAGAACGAGGTGAACGCGGAATAAGGCATTTTCGCGTTCGAAAGCTCTCATCGACAGAGTTTATGAGAAATTATTCCATATGAGACGCGATAAGGATAAAGTATACCAGACTAATATGTTTTGTCAGAAAAAAATCCCACTGGAACAGAAGCTATGGGAGATTGTAACTGCATTTGCAACACAGAATCATGAGAACGATTGCTCACGAGTTTACTGATAATTTCCATTCTCCCTATCTCAGTTTGTGCCGCATATGAAAAATACTGCGTAAGTGCGCTCCTCCTCCTGATCAGTTTATTACTAATATATTCGTATTATGTCCATAGAAAGCAACATTCACAAGCTGTGTAACTACCGAAATAAGAGTTGCATATAAGAATTATACGTAAGTTTTGCACGAAACAAAAGGTCACGGAACACATTTAAATATATCTTTATTTATTTCCAATGTATTTTACAATCATATAAACTTAAATCACCATTGTTTCGTACCATACAGAGTGTGTTCCTAAATTTCATTAAGATACACTGGCGGAAAGGGAAAAAAGAACACCAAGAAGGAGACGTCTGATTCCAACGAAATTTATACAGCATAATAACGGAATACAGAGGATAACGTGATCAAAACATTATGGCAAAATACAGCTGTATTTGCTGGTAAACTGAAAAATGACATTTCCATGTAACATTGTTAGTACGAGGTTGAACCGCCATGAACTGCGTCACACTGTGCAATTCTGGCATGGAGTCAGTCGTACAGATGTTGGATGTAAGTTTGGGGTATTGAGTTCTAAGCATCCTCAACCTGGACGCGTAAATCGGGGATGGTCGTGGCTGGCCATGGAGACCAGATAAATCGTTGTCCCATAAAATCCCACACGTGCTCAATGGGGGACAAATCCGGTGAACGTGCAGGCCATGGAAGTTGTCTCACACCCTGAAGTGCATGTTGCGTTGCACGTGCCGTGTGTGGGCGTGCGTTATCTTGCTGGAAAACACCACGATGGACCGACCTTACAAATGGCACAACAACGGGTTGAATGATGTTGTTGATGTAGGAGGTGCTGTTTAACGTACACGGTACAAACACTAGTTGTGTACGGGAGGGATAGCTGATCGCTCCCCACGCCAGGAGACCAGGTGTAGGCCCTGTGTGTCGGTGGCGGATGCAAGAAGGGTGGAGACGCTCACCTGTGCGTCTGCGAACACGCGTAAGGCCATCGTAGGCTCCCAAGCAGAATCTGCTTTCATCGCTGAACACGACAGATAGCCATCATTGCGTTCTCCAGTGCAGACGTTGGCGACACCACTGCAGCCGTTCCTGACGGTGGGCTGGAGTCAGAGGTATACATGCCAGAGGCACACGTGCACGTAGTCCTGCATCCAGTAGACGGTTGCGGATTGTTCGCACAGTCATCTCAGGTGCAACGGCAGCTCGGATTTGCGACGCAGTGGATGTTCTGCTTGACAACGCCGCTCTTCTTATGCGTCGATCGGTTCGCTCATCAGTGCGTCTGTGACTCTCGGTTCCACATCTTCTCGTGTGGGAATGTTCCTCGGATCATTTACGCCAGCATCGTACCACCACCGATACTTCCCGTCCAATTCGCTCCGCAATACGACGATACGACCACCCGGCCTCGCGGAGTCCGACTAGACGAGCTCGCTCAAAGTCCGATAGCTGCTGAAATCGTACACGTCTTCCATGTCCAGGCATTGCAGCTTCTTCAGGGTGTTCGCACGTGTCCGTACGCCGACGACTGATTACATTCACTTCGCCGTACTCTTTAAATACCACCGACGATAATTTGCATATTATGCCGTGCTGTGGCGTAAGCGCTCACCGGTTGGTCCCGAAATTAACATCACACCTACGTAAACTCGACCCTATTAACATATGTAAATTCCATGATCATCCGCCAATTCGTTCTTGGTGTTATTTTTTTCACTTTCCGCCAGTGTAGTTGAAAAGAACCTCAAAGTCATCTGTGATTCAATACTCGTTCAAGCATGGAAGGATATTTTGTTTAAATCTGTCCGAGAACAGGGAAATTTTTTAATCAAAGGAAATTAGTTTCAAAATTTTGAGCTGTCGATTCTTTCAATTTAATAAACAGCTAAGGCTTGCTTAGGTTGTGTGAAGTTGTACACGTCTTCACTGGGTTCTTAGTGAAGTTACTGTTTCATCAGTGTAATAAAATGGCCTGCCTGTGTGTGTACATAGGACAGAGCGTGCATCGTCATTCTAAATCCGTCAGGTGCATGACATTCTTCAGAAATGATGACATGATCTTCGTCCATTGTTGGATAAAAACCATGTCATCATTTCTGAAAAATGTCTTGGGACACTGCTTTCTACATACGTATCTATTTTCGGTCATTTTTAGGGTGTTTTTGAAGTCAAAACTCAAGAAAATGTAAACATACATATGCTTGGATAGCTGTTGCTGAAACTATGGGTTTAAGAACTTTTTGTGAGAATCTAACACATGTTTGATGTCCCTAGCTACTGGGGCTTCGATCGATATTACACAGGCGTTCGGTTTTTTTTTCTTACAAATACAGTTTGAATTTAGAATCTCGTGAATGAAAATACATATTTCTGCATTTAATTTTTCTTGTTTTTGTGAATTACAAGAAAAAACAGTTTATATATGTTATTTTTCTGGTTGTTTAGTAGTTTTTATTGTATGGCATTGATTCGACAGATTCTTGGTAACATTTCGGTAAAATAATGGCCACGCATGTGGAACAGCATCTTCCGATTTAAGCAGATTGTATGCTCGTGGATCCAGCTGTCCGGGTATCTTCCCAAAAATGTTTTGAACTTTACTGGAATTTTCACAAAATATTTTCAGTAAAATTTCATTTTAACAAAAATGTTTTAGCATAACTTGATGACCCTTGTATCTGGGTAATCGCATTTTTCAAGTCCCAATCGAATAAGGATTATTTTATCGTTGAATCCACACCATTTTGAACCTTTATGTACTTTTAAGGGGGTTTCAAGGGAAAATGATGAAACAGAAATGAGTTCGCATTTTATCAAGTATTCTCAGTTAACCATAGTTATAAGTAAAAAAATAATTTTCAAAAGATTTTACCCCTTTCATCAACATTCAATGCTACTATTACTTGCGTCCAATATCTTAATTTACACCGTATTATACTTTAAAGCTGGATTCTTACCATTTGATATACCTACGTACGAGTACAACTGCTGCTTTGAAAATATTCATTAAAGTAAATAGATACGTAAATTATGTAAACTGTATCACTTAAACATTATTTAAATTCAGAATGCACGGGAAAATGTGTAATAGCAAACATTGTATAGTGTGTAAAAAAAATGACTGTTTCTTCTTTCTCCTTTTTTTTCTCTGGGTTTAACAATCACCGTTATCAACTCTAATCATTATAAGCAGCCTCTTGTCCCTATTTTGTGGTCACTGGTTCCGGCAAAAAGAGAGAGAGAGAGAGCCAGAGACTTGCTACAGGCACATAACCCATGCCTCTTTCGGGACTCCAACCCAGGCGCTCAACGAACGACTAGCTAGAAGCCTTTGGCCACTGGGGCGTCCTTTTTTCCTTGCGCTAAGTAATACTAAAGCTTCGAAAGTGACAATTGTGACGGATAACTCTAATTTAGGCTTCATTTTTGAGTTTCTGTTCTTATGTAAATCATGTTATTTCTCCGTTAGATTTCTTTCTGAACACCAGGTCAACTTCCCCGAACTTACTCATTGTTTTTGGTAACGACTGACAACGAATCGAAGCTAAATAAATAGCCACGCCGAGTGTAAAGAGTGGTGATATGAACGTGTTTGAATTTGGACCGTATGTTGTTTTGCTGATATGTACGCCAAATAAGAATGTCTACGAAGCTGTTTTAGTTGTTCAAGGAGGAACTGTGTTGGTATTTACAAGCTGTAAGTCAACAACAAATTTTTTTATTGCTATGAAAGTTTCATTGCTTGTTATATCTGTTCATGTGATAGTTAGTGGTCAAACGAGTGTTAGTGTATTAAGGTGACCGTTTTAACAAACAAATGTATGAAACTGAAGACTTAATGCATTATACAGTATGGCACAGAAGTCCCGAAAAATTCCACTTAAATTTTTATTGGTTGCTTCTCAGAAAAACCAAGGTAGCCATTTCTCTTCATGGCTAGGGGGACAGTTTTGGGGCATAGAACCGCGGGACGTGTGTCTAGTGACCCCGTAAGGGGCTGGGCTGGGGTTTACTCCAAATTTTCAAATGGAAAGAAGGGTGGTGTTACATATCGTTGGAAAGATCTCCGAAAATGTAGTAAGTTGGTTTTTAATTTGTTTTTTTATCTTTATTAGGCACAAAGTTATGGCCTGCAATAGCGAGACTAAAGTGCACTATGGATGTGGTACGAAGAATTGCGTTACTTCTGACACATTTGTGTTCTTTCCTTGGTTTGTGTGAATGTACCGTACTTATTGTGTTTTATGACAAGAAAACCACGTTTCCGGCCACGAATCGAGGGGTCCGGTGACCCTATTGGTGGCGGGGAACATGGTCATCAATAATTGCAGATGGAAAGGGGGAGGGGAAAGGCAGTGTAATACATCATTGTTACGATGACATATTTTGAAAATTTAATTTATTGCGCTTTGTAGTTCAAAAAACATACAATAGTCGCTATGTTTTATGTTAAAGGGGACACCGTATAGAGGGCTTTTGCGACCTTGTGAGGATCCGGGCTCGGAGTTTCACGAAATATTGCATGGTAAAGTCGGGTGACGTCATATCACTGGAAAGATGTCAGAAATGGGAACAACTTCTGCTTTTAACATTTGTCATATCTTTATTTTATCAAATGTGTTATGCCAAACTGTTGAGGTTAACTTGTAATCAAGGAATATAAAATACTGCAAAAGATACGTCCAGTTTTACATCTTTGGAGTCTACTGTAAAATGGCACGTTTTACAAGTCAAATCAATACCTGCAGACATTCCTACATCTGAAGCGACTTCTTTTCCACCTGCAATTATTGAAAGACCTTGATACCCGCCCCCAACGGGGTAACCGGACCCCTCGATTCGTGGCCGGAAACGTGGTTCCTTGCCATAAAATACAAGAAGTACGGTACATTCACACAAACAAAGGGAAGAACACAAATGTGTCAGAAGTAACGAAATTTTTCCTACCACTCATAGTGTACTTTAGTGTTGTTACTGTGGGCTATAACTTTGTGTCTAATAAAGATAAAACAAAAATTTAAAAATCAACTTACTACATTTTCGGAGATCTTTCCAGCGATATATCACACGACCCCTGTTTCTATTTGAAAATTTCGAGTAACCCCCTGCCCCGCCCCCTGCGGGGTCACCAGACCTCCGGGTCTATGACCCAAAAGTGTCCCCATTGCCATTAAGAGAAATGACTATCTTGGTTTTTCTGGAAAGCAAAAAATAAAAACTTAAATGGAGTTTTTTGGGACTTCTGTGCCATACTGTATAGTAATTGCTAATTATTAATTTTGCTTCCTATACTTCCAATGGAAAAACTTCTGTACACATTTTCTTCACAATTAATACGTTCCCAAGGATGACAATTTGAACATCGAATAAAATAGCTTCATTTTATAACTTGGAATACTTAATGTTTTCTAAAACATAACCATAATTACGCATTCCAACATTTGTTTGTCTACTGACGTCATCGAAGTACATGTCCCGCCATCTTTTTTCTGGTTTCAACACCGCCAAAGGAAAAGTTATTGATTTTTAATATAATTATGGTTATGTTTTAGAAAATATTAACTATTCCAAGTTATAATAGGAAGTTATTTTAATCGATGTTCAAATTTCCATCCTTGGGAACGCACTAATTGTGAAGGAAAATGTGTACAAAGTTTTTCCATTGGAAGTATAGGAAGCAAAATTACTTGACGTCCACCTTAAATGTTATTGCATGGGGGTTTAACGATCAGCGTGAACAATTCGGAGGGTTATAAGCAGTCATCCGTCCCTAATTTGTGGGACCACTGGTTCTAGGGAAGGGAGAGAGTGCGGTAAGACAAACACAACATCCAGACCTCACCGGGATTCGAACCCGGACCCATTGTCAGAAGACAGCACTTAGAGCACTGGGCCACTGTGGCTACATTATTCGAGGTTATTCGAGGTGAAAAGAAAACTATAGCTGAAGTCTTTTCAACATCAGCTGATTTTTCCCACTCCGTCTCAGCGATTAATTAGATTCAACACTGCTCGCAGAACTCATGTGAGGCTGAGGGCATGGAAGAGTACGCTTTGTAGGGTCTAACCATATTCCGCCTCAATAAGAACAAGCGGCTGGGCGTGAAATATTTCCTCATGAAGCACCTGACTTCGTTTATATTTGATGCTTCTCATCTCTGAATTTTGGCTTTTGTACCTTTCTTCGTGCAGCGAAGGATAAAACCAGATGAAGTGCTTTAGTACGCACTTATTGAGGCATTGATATAATGTTATTACTTACAAGGGGACCTTACAGGTGACCATCCGCCAATTTCACTGGGGTTTTTTTAATGAAAGTACAGGTAAACTGCGAAAATATGCGTCCGGGCATTTGATGTAATGCGTCTTAGTTTCGGATTAAAAAATTATAACGATCCGAGGACAGTAAAATGAACGAAATTCATGATTTCCTGGAAATTATACTTTGCGGCGCCCCAAATTACGAGTGATAGAGCCCACGTCACATAAATCGGGCTCAGCAGGGTTAGTAGATTTCAGTGGAACCAAATATACACCGTGACGGTTCACACATTCAACACAGATAAATGTGACTATCAATTTGTGGGATCCATTCCGTATATACCACCCGTATGCAATATCTTAAAGAACATATGTCATAAGTCCAAACTCAAGTTTGGTGTAAGGTCTCGTACTTTGTTTAACACTGTTAAACAGGACAGAGACTGTTTTTAATGTGTGAACTGTCACGGTGTATATTTGGTTCCACTAAAATCTACTAACCCTGCTGAGCCCGATTTATGTTATGTTGGCTTTAACTCACGCAATTTGGGACGCCGCATTTACGAACATCAACATAATCTTAGGACGCATTCTGGTGTTACATCTTTGTCGAGACTTTGTTTAAATGGTTCTTACCTACCATGTTGGAATGACACCATTATCCTGGATTCTCCCAGGAATCGTCGATCAACACTTTTCTCGGAAAGTATCCACATATTCGTCAATGGCGAAAGATGTTGCAACGATGAACCCCCTGTGTTTATCCCCTTTTCTTGGAGAACACTTTTGGGCCAGGTCACGCCCACCAACTATGCTTGTACCCACTGAACTTGATTTGGACTTTGTCGTTATTGCACATGCGCATTAACTGCTATCTGTCTTGTTAAAGTATATAGGCCACTCACTTCTGTGCTCCCTGCTACATTGTTTCTGAGGATGACGCCGTTGTGGCGTTGAAAGGTCTTAAACATATACTTATTTTAATTGTACATATTTTTTATCATTAAAGTGTATCGTGCAGGAGACAGCATTTGTTTTTAATTTAATAGTAAGTTTTTGGATATTATCTGACTTAGCATGCATGCCATATTTACACCAATAAACGGATTTACATCTTCCAAATTTGTATTGTACAATGGTGTAATCCCGTATTTCATTCACTGGTAGTCCCATATTTCATTCATTGGTAGTCCCATATTTCATTCATTGGTAGTCCCATATTTCATTCATTGGTAGTCCCATATTTCATTTACTATTTCGTTAATTTTCCTGATTTGACGATGTTACGAATACATTTCTATATTCCGCCGTTAGTCCTTCCACAATCTTGGAGACACGAGGTTCAAATTGTCCCTGAGGCTCTTGCATGCATAGAAAATGTTTGGAAGCAATGTTCCAGAAGCGGTCAATGCAGGCTGAGCACTGTAACTACGCGTTACTTTGTTAATATCTCCCAAGAATACCTCTGTTGTTTTTCTCAACGCAAAGAAAGTGTCCTGTGCACATCGATTCTATACTCACATCCAGTCTGATCAGTGATAATGACGTAATCCAATGGAAAGTCGTTGATCAGTCGTGAAAGACGCTTTCGGAATTTCTCTGCTTCCACATAATAGTTGAGAAATTAATTTTGTGACTTGATGTAACGTATCACCTTTCGCTGAAGACTGTCATGAACCAGTTTGAATTTCTCAACTCACGCTTGTGATTTTGTAAAACGAAAATTGTCCGATTGATGTTGCACCTCTGCAGCAGAAGCCCATTGCATCGTTCGGGTAGTTACCGGCTGCTTTTTCTCTCTAGCTTCGCGAAAGCGATCGAAGGTCCATTTGTTGATCATGTCATATTTTCCCTTTGATCCACGTCCCTGTTCAATTTCTTGGTCCCATTTTTTCAGGTCTACCTTCCGTTGTAAAGCGGTTCATCCTGGTTGATGTAGAGTTTTTAAAACTACACTTTAGATGCTGTTTAGCAAGCTGTTCGATTTTCATTTTTGGGTCATTCCATGTCAAGTGATCCAATGACTTTTACCTTATGTTGCTTTCATTTTCAGTTTTCTAACAGTAGTATCAGAGAAGGTCCCAGAAATATTTTTTTATCTCATCTGGTTTTTGCGTTATGAGGGTTTGAAATTTAAAAAAATTGACAATTTTGACCTTTCTGGACTACACAAAAACTTTAAAAGCTCAGCCCAGAATTGAGATATTTAAAAACTAAAAATGACACTCTCTTCAGAAATTCATGGGCTTTAATATGATATGCCACATGATGGACTTACTTTAAATTTTATAATTAAGTTACGAAATTTAAAATTAAAAAAAGTGATTAAAAATATGAGTAAACATTTTCAAAAAATTTGTATTTATTATTTCATATTTCTAAAAGCTTTCTGCAAAATTTGATCTTGGGATCTCAACGGGATGATACTTTAAAAATATCACATTGTTCTTAATGAGTCTAATTGTAATTGTATTGATAACGGACACTTCTCTCTACAGTGTCTTGATATTAATTTTTAGCGCAATAGAATAGGGAATTGAGGAAATTATTCAGAATTCTTACTACCTCATCAGGTTTATTTTGTGAAGAAAATCAAAAAATTTGTCACGCCTTTAAGTATTAAAAAAATTCTTGTTTGTACGTCATATCATGAACATTATAACAAAATAGATATCAAATAAAATTTGAAAAAAAAAATAACATACACATCAAATGGGTCTGAAAACTTGCATTCTTCCATTATTTATACTTATCCAGATGCTTTTCAAGAGCATCTGTTGCACACGACATTTCATGTTTTGTCAAAGTGTAAGTGCGACCAGTTGCAGTCCTTGGTTCAACCCTTGTTAGAACTTGTGCTCGCTCTACTTTAAGTACATCCTGACTAGATGGGTAAACAAATAATGATGCTGGGCCTGGCGGGTGTAAGAAGCTCACAGTTGCTTCTTTGCTTTCATAGTCCACCGACAGCACATAGGTCAACCACCATTTTTTATTGTATTCACATGTTACATATCCAGTTATCTCAACTATATCCAGAGATTTTGTACCTCCTTCAATGCCAAACTTCTGACTCTCATTGCTAAAGAAGTACACCTTGGTCACAATTTCTGTTGGACTGGTTATAGATGGAATAAAGCAGTGAAATCCTTGTGTTCCCTTGATCACTTTCACTCTTTCAAAGCGTCATTTTAGGGATATTTCTTCTTTTCTGTAATCCTCATTTGTTGAAAATAAGAACTGGATGGAAGGGATGTTATCTTGACACTAGTGAAAGAGTACCAGCGGTGTCATAATTTGGTCTGTGTAGGGTCTCTGTAAACTTGCCTTGGCTGCAAGGCGCTTGACTGTCCCTCCCAAACCATCGCATACTCCTTTTCCATGGGCTGTTGCATAGAAGTGCCACTCTGCATAAATACCAAAATCTTCTTTATGGTAACACAGGTTTGAGAAATTTTTCTTATTTTTGTATTGTGCGCTTGATCCATCAGAAAAATAAAAGATTTTTTTCCAAGGACAGAATAACATTTCCCTTGAGGAATGAGATCAGCTTATTCTGAAAAGTATGAACAGCTATAGTATTGTATGTTAAGCATTCGGAAATCACAACAAAGCTTTTGAACTTAATCTCCCCTCTTTGGCTATAATATACAGCAAATGGATGAATTGTTGCCTGGTTGTTGTTCCAGTGGAATGACTGGGCTTTATCTTGGAGGACAAAAGAGTAGTTCTCTGAAAAATCCAATGTTGTCAAGTCCTGATTCTCCTGAATGTTCGCTTTCAGGTGTGAGTAGTATGCTACTTGTTGATGTGTAATGAAAGAGTGAGTTTTTAAAAATACCAGCTGTTCACACAAATTTTCAATAAATTCTTCTGCAGGCTTTGTTAATGTCTCGAATGTACACCTATCAACCGAAACCCACAATTTGTAGGTGATGATTTCTATCATCTCTTTTTTCATATTGTTCATAAGCTGTTAATTTAAGGTTTCTATTCCTTGACAGCTCTTACAGCTACCCAAATCACACTAAGGAGTAGGAACTTGGCACATTATTTTATCAATGCATGTTTTATAGTCATTAAGCTTAGATCCATCGTTCAGAGTTATGTCTTCCAATTTTCCACCAATTATTATCAACTTAATATTTTGGTGGTAGGTACATACACAAACACAATGAGTACCACTTGCACCCGCAAGGATACAATTTTTTGTTCAAAGTTCTGCAAATTTTGAAAAGCCAATTTTAACTGTGGGATGCAGAGTTTTAAACAGTTGGTATATTTCTTTAAGGTTTCTTAAAATAAGTCTTTTTTGCAGACATACGGATGTTTCATCTTCTGTTTTAACAGTCACACAGTCCTTCTTTCCAGGCATTATTCGGCTTACCTCATCGCTATTATAAAAGGTTTTCACTGTGTCTTGAACTTCAACATCTAACATTTTGCCCATTTTTGGATCTGGTATAGACAAAATTCCTTTTTCCTTAACTAAGGCTTTTGCTTTCCTTGCCATTCGGTCACTTACTGAAAATTCCTTTTTAATTCTTTTACAAGACCAGCTTTTGCGAAGAACAGTCAAAATAAGAAATTTTTCACTTCTCATCTGTGCTTTTCTGAACTTTTCTTTAAGCTGTTTGATTCTCTGAATCTGTGTCAAATTCTTCACTAGATATATCTGAGTTTTCTAGGCTTTTGTCTTTGACAAATGCAGCAACAAGGCTCTTCTTTGCATTCTCTAGTTTCCTTTTGCAGTATCGTGGTTCACGTTTATAAGTTTCTTTGCAATTGGTGATTCTTCAACACAGGACAAAGACTTGTTCAAATATTCAATTGCCATATTTGATTCTAAAAACGGTACTTCAGCTTAAACATCTGGCTGTCTTGACTCATTTTCCTCCTCCTCCATTATTTCTCCGTCTTTCTTCTCCTTTGACAACTGTTTTCTGCAACTGTCACATATATTCATCATCATGCCACGATTAATCTCTGGCTGCATTTCGTACATCCGTTTCTGAACAGGCCTTACATTTTTAATAGTCTTGTGACCGATTTTATTAAAAGGACTACAGCAATATATTAAATTAGATATTTTTTTCTGTTGCAGCCATAGTCTAGTGAAAATATATTAGTACACCTAAGATTCACAATAAAATTTAGTAAATCTAGTTAACTTGTGTATTCCCACCAAAATGTCAATTAAACAGCTGGAGCACAAAGACACCAACAGATCAAAACAAGAGCTAAGGAAAGACTGAGTCTCAACTCACCACTGAGCCCTGCACAACAAGCAACAGCTTGTCCATACAAGTCAGAGCCAGTTAGTGCTGGTTCAAACACGATGGAACTGGTTCTATCATGCAACAGCAAGCTGCCCTACACTATAGAAATTATTTTTTTAAGAAAAGCCTGATAGCTTTTCAGATACCTTCTAATTGAATAATTTTTTTAGGTAATTCCTAAAATAACTGATATTATGGTTTGAAGTCTTGTTTATTTTGTTTTATTTCACTCCAATAAGACCAATTTATCCTGAACATAGCCCAATAAGGCAGACATGTACAGTGTGTACAAAATATTTTTAAAAACCTGATCCCATTGAGATCCCAAGAGGAAATTTTGCAGAAAGGTTTTAGAAATATTATATAATCAATACAAATTTTTACTCATATTATTTTTTTAATCACTTTAAAATTTTAAATTTTGTAACTTAGTTTTAAAATTTAAAATAAGTCCATCATGTGGTATATCATATTAAAGCCCATGAATTTCTGAAGAAAGTGGTATTTTTAGTTTTGAAATATCTCAATTCTGGGCTGAGCTTTTAAGTCTTTTGTGTAGTTCAGAAAGGCCAAAACTGTCATTTTTTGAAATTTCAAACCCTTATAACTCAAAAACAGGATGAAATAAAAATTAAAAATTTTAGATTTAAACTTAGTTTTGATCATTCAACAAGTGTACAAAATTTTATGAAAATTGGAAGACATGAGGTAAAAAATTCATAAAAAATTGGATCACTTGACATGGAATAAATAGCCTTTTTACGTCTAGTGAAATGTATTCCTTTTTTGATATTTTAACCTCGGGTTCATATTCGTCCACACTCTCCGGGGGCGAAGAAAAAGTGGAAGAGAAACTGTCTTCATGTATGACGTGCAATGTTGACGCGCCAGAAGATATTTCCGCTGTCACCAGTAAAGGTTCCTCACTTAAAAGAAACTGGTTTGCAGAACGTTCATGTCTTTTAAAATTGGCTTGCACATTTCAGAGCATTTGCAATGTGCGCATTATATGCAGCTACAAAGTTCGTAATGTCTACGTCAGGATTTATGGTATTTGTTGACGCTATCGAAGTACTGCCACTTTTCGTATTAATTTCACACAATACGTCAGAAAGATATAGTAATGTTTCTAGATGTTTTTTTCCTACAGACATTTCTCGGAGCGCAAAGACGTTGTTGGAGAGCTTAAAGGATGCTGACACGTTATTCCACAAATACTGTATTTACAACGACTTCTACAACCTTCGAGAACGTACGTTATTGTGTCGCATTCGTTTATTACGCTGACATTCGTTGCGGGGAAGCTGGTAAAAGAGAACGCTCATAGGGCCAGGTAATTGGTCCTTTTATACAGACTTGGTTAACTTGTGAGAATCGTACGTCTAATTGTAAGACAAAAAAAAGGTGCTTTTAGAATAAATTTAATTAACGAAATAAATTATTTTTAATACTTAAAACATTCAGACAAGTACACTAAAGAAAAGAGGTTTTAAAATTATGACACAGAAGCTAAAAATATCTGCTTCGATCAATGCGGAGGTTTCCAGTGAATAACTTAGATGCACGCTCTTAAGAGGTCGGCATTAAATAACCTTTATCAGTGATGGATGTTTACTCACAAGAATTTGTATGTCGTTCAGAGACCCTTGTTTTCCGGTGATCTTTCCTAAAAGAACCAAATTATCTTATTTGTTTGCTGAAAACAGATATTTGTTCATAACTTGAGAATTAAAAAAATGTCTGGCCCTAAAAAAGATTCTGGTTCACAGCTTTAGCTAATCATAAGGGGATGCCTGTTCACATTCATGTTTAGTCCTTAAATAGATGCCTCTTCACAGATCTGAATGACTTTAATGGATGTTTGCTTGTAGTTTCATAGTCCAGCTTTAAAAAGAACATGCGTGACTGTGGCAATGTCCGTCTGTCTATCTATGGAATTTCAAGCCAGAACTATTGCATACTTTAATTCCTTTTTCTTCAACGTTTTGTTCACACCTTCTCTGGTTTAAAGTTCTTGAAAGCACAACATGGGAATTAGCGGTTCTAGGATCTGTCCTGCCCGAAACAGAAAAACAGGTATGTTTCGGACTAATTTCATTGTCAGAAAAGATTCTACCTTAAACAGTCGTTCCCTTAATGCTGAGGTGATATCACAGAATCTTTAATCGGTAACAACCCTTTTATTGATCCACAAGCTAACAACTACACTGACCTACTGTTAACACCAGGGCGCCGCTCTACTGATAGTGAGTTTGTTCTTACGCAAACACCACGTTACAGATTCAACTATGAATATGCTCGTAGAGCTATGTTGAGACCTAGTACGACTGTGATTACAAGATGCCTCCACCGACAAAGTTAACAGCTCTCCAAGACGGATTTCGATTGCAACACAAGCAATCGCTCCGTACGTAACATTTCAGAGGCAACGAAGATCCTTAAGTGGACCGTTGATGATGTGATATGCAAATTGAAGCGGACTGGGCTGAATCTGCCAACGATCGATCCGGTACTCTTCTGAAGCTGACAGAACGTGACAGGAAATCTCTGCAAAGGACTGCCCTCTTAGACCGTAAATCAACATTGCCTCAAATCAGACAAATCCCATCTGAGACTATTGGGACTAATACCAGCACCAGTACAATGCGTAAGACTTCGCATGTCATGGTTTAACTGGGTCGAACAGGGCCGCTAATCATTGCAAAAAACACCACACGCAGATTAGCGTGAAACGTCGATCCTGGCCTGTAGACCAATGGAAAATTGTGCTTTGGACAGACGAGTCCGGTACACAGACTACCAGTCTCATGGTCGTTAGTGGGTGAGGTGGATTCTTGCCGATAGGTTAATTTCATGACGGTATCGTCCTGACAGTGAAGTTTGGTGGAGGCAGAGTAACACTTTGGAGCTATTTTTCGTTGTACGTCTTGGGCCCATTAGTCATTTTGGACAAAATCATGAATTCTGAAATCAACCTAGACGTCCTGGATAATTACGCTCTACCAACATTGTGGCAGTACTTTGGGCAAGGCCCATACCGCTATCAGCAGAACCACGCACCATGCCATACTTCTCGCGTTGTTACAGATTGGTTTGAGGATATGGGAGTCTAAAAGTTAGACTAGCCAGCCCAGAGTTCTGAATTGAACTCTGTAGAAAATCTGGAATGAACTGGATTATCAGATGCGCTTTGAAAAAGAGGTCACCCAGCGAATGAAACTGAACTGGTCACGGATTTGAAAGCCAAACGGTAAACATATTGGCGGACGTTTACAAAAAAACTGGTGAAGAGAGTCCCACGAGGATTGGAAGCCGTCACAAGGGTCAAAAGGTTTAGTATTCAATATTAAATTTTCTGTAAATAAAGATTTTTTTGTCAACATGCAGGTGTTCGGATATTAATGGTAGGGCAGAGTATATTTTCTTCGACTAGGCACAGCGCATGTCCGGCATTCTTATAACAGTACGACTGACCGTTGTATGCAGGGTTGGCAACTGGGCAAACTCTTAAGGTTGAGAGTTGACCGACGGGAGGGGATACACACACGCCAAACGAAGGCTACCTTTGAGTTCAATCCATATCCAGGAGCAGAAGAAGATGACAGGAAGAAGAAAAGCAAATTATAAGGGACTGTGCGCATAGAAAACCTAAGCAAATAAATACGTACATACTGTATATGTATTACGTTTGCGGTCTTATGTCCAGTAAGCCTGAGTATTAAATGAATATTCAGTTATCCAGTTCCCTGCTTGTTATTCTCACTAATCTCCCGGTGATCTTCAACTCTCGTCCCTGGCAGAGCCCGTTGTATATATTGCATATTAAACATCGATTGCAATTAATTAAACATCAAGGAATTATCTGTTGAACATATTTGCATATTAAACATTGATTGCAAATGTCGGCCAAACCTCCCTTGATATTTTAAAGGTAGGTATTCGGAAGATTCGATTGTTGGGGCGATTACAAATGGAATGCAAAAATTGAAATTTCTGTCCCTTTATTTTTGCACATTTACACCACTTTTCTCCCACAGAAAAAAACCGTCTTAAACTCGCTGGCGCTCTCTGTGATACCAGTAAGTAAGTAAATTAAATAAATAGATGAATAAATAAATAAATAAATAAATTTGCGTAGAATTCCATGATTTGCGCAAAATTAGAATTTTAAATTTCCTGTTTGAATAAGTATCAGCATCATATTGATTCACATGTAATTATTCCGTTAGAAAAGTTTTACTCATTAAAAGATCAGTGGAACGACAACATAAAAAAATTTAAATGCTGAAATTGCTTCTTATTTACTTTTCTACAAATTTAAACACCACATGCCTTCCCATTCATAATATTCTTTCTAGTTTCAAACACCTTGATGTGAGTGCACACAACGCGAAAAGAGGCGGGAGAGGGAGAGAAGGAGCTATGTATTATATACTGAATGGAGAATTCACAGCATATGGTGAAGTCTCCTACATTATTATAATTCCTTCAATACCCTTAGCGCGGCCCCCGTGGCGCAGTGGTCTAAGCGATGGCTTATGATAATTCGTCGAGATGGGTCTGGGTTCGAATCCCCGTGAGGCATGGATGTTGTTCCTGTCTTATGGCGCTGGCTTGCTCCCTTCCCTGTAACCAGTGGCCCTAATTTAGGGACGGACGACTGCTTATAGCCCATTGAGCTGCTCACAGTGGCCGTTAAACCTCCAATAAAGAAAAACTCTTTAGCACGATAGTTTCTGCCTTTTATAAACACGAAAATTAAAGTTTCATAAATATTACCACGCCTCTGGTAGTACGGTGGTCGTGGAATACTTAGTCCTCGTCTAATTGGATAAACAATGAGGTTGCGTTCCCATAGATGTAAGGAACCCAATCTCAAAGTTTACGGACGTCGCGTTGTGTTCCATTAGGCTCGTTACGAGGTATTCATAAAAAATCCATATGCCGCAAATTGTGAATTTAGAGAAATATACACAGCCTAGAAACGTTAGCTACACCAGGTTAAGTAATTAACAATGTTTATTAAAAGAAAAAGTATATTTACGCAATTATATCCTTCAGGTGGAGGCCAAATAAAAGTTACGTTAAATAAAAAAAAAATTAGAATTAGCCATGTTGACTGGTCCACTGCTGCGTAAGTCTGTTACACCTTTGAGCTTAACTTTAAATTGAATCCCTCAATCTATTTCGAGGAGGCATAGCGACTATGCATATGTATATATTCAGTTAACATTGGAACTGGAATTGGAAAAAATAACGTCATCTTACCTTCCTTCGGTTGAGTTGTCGCTCGTTGAAGCCCCACGCTGGTAGATGAAATCTTTAGAGGATGCTGACTCCGGATCTATCTATCCCTCGCTGAATAATCTTCCTGACTCGCTATTCTCTCATTCTCGAACATCTATCCTCTGTTCTCCGAATACTATGCGTGAATAAACATCTGTGTCGCTATCTGTGAATCACCGTTTCGAATACCCTATGTGAATAACCATCTCGCATACGAATCTCCGATACGAATTATATATCTCCTACGAATCTTCTTTTTTCTGCCTATATATTTCCGTCCCGTTAATTTTCCACGTGATAGGGGCGTGCCTACAACCTTCTACGAACTCTTCGCCTGGGGTCTGGATTGGTCAGCTGAGCTGACCAGTGCTCGAGCTTAGTGGCTATTAGTTGGCCTTCTGGTCCACTTGGCTACCTTTTCGCGGCAGCTGGCCTGTTGGGTAGGTGAGGCCTTTGCGAATTCAATAGGACATATTTTCTGCGGTCGGATGAATAGCGAATAATTTAAATGGGCTTTCCCCTGACAGAGTTACGACTTTCCTGTGACACCACGATGTACTTTACGACTTTCGCTGGTGCCTCCCTCATCAAGGAGATGGTCGTAAACCGCAACTCGCCTATTCATCTGACAGCGTTTTAGACTTCTGCATGTGCACTCCTGAAATACCGGGATGTATTGTCCCACCAGCAACGCTAGCACTGGGGCCATTTCGTAAATTTTGTGAATGCCGTGCTTCTTCTCACAAGAGTGAAAAGAAAATGAATTCCTTGGTCATTCTCCACGGGTGTCCGGGAAAACCGTCTTGACCACCTGGGTTTTCTGCTCCAGTGAGGAAAAGGGGGTTTATGAGGCAGGAAGGGAGCAAAGAAAAAATAATTTAAATTAAGTGAAAAAAATAATTTAGGTAAATTACTCCTGGTCTTTGTATTTAATTAGGTCGCAAACAATGTGACCCAAACTAGTTTCGCGGCAACATAAACACAAAATTCAAAGTATAACTCTTGGGGTTGAGAGTTGACGACGAATTCAAAATATATTTTAAAAATACATTCTGAATTTATATGCACAAAATTCAAAGTATGCTGGTCAACATTCTGAATATATTAACAAAGTTCAAAGTATGCCGGTCGATATTCTAAATCTATATAAACACAAAAATTCAAACAAAGTATACCCGTCAACATTCTGAATTTATAAGTACAAAATTCAAAGTATACTGGCCGACATTATGAATTTATAAACATAAAATTCGAAGTATACTGGTCGATATTTGGAATTTCGTGTTTGGATGAAAATCTTTCCTTACGTAGAAGAGAGAGAGAGCGAGAGCCTTTTCTGTTGGACTCAGTGATTCATGAGTTTTGTGCTTGAATCGATTTCTGCCATAAATACGGCAAAATTCAAGCCTCCTTCCTCTGTCTTTAACAGAATTAATATTTTTCCAGCACGATGACCGATAACAAAATTACTTATGTTGAAACCTATCTAAAAAGGAGGAAAGAAAGAATAGGGGATACATGAATAACTAAACAAATGAGCAAACGTTCTTGTGTAATTTTAGTAATACTGAGAGTTGAATCCTGAAGCCAAGATAGTCATAGCAGTTGAGCCGTGCTGAATGGCAGCAACCCTGTCATGTTTAAACGGGTGTCCGTCGTTAGTTTTCAATAAAAGCTCGTCCGCCAATCACTGGGTTTAAAGAGCGGCTGTTAAAATTGATGCAGACATTTGTGATGGTGTACGTGCCACCGACGTGGTCGGAAGAACGAAACCGATTTCGGTCATAATCACCTGTCAGTTGTAGGCTTCCTTGAGCAAACAATGAACGGATCCTTCCTGCTTTTTTGTTTTTTATCAGTCTCATTATTGATGCGGGAGTTGTGAAAAGAGCGTGCTGCTAAACATATTGACCCACAAAGTTATTCCTCACAAACGCTCTTCACGGCTGGTTTATGTTTAGTTTACATTCTTGAACATGAAAGCCAGCGTGTTAAAACGAGGCGACCTTTGTACCTCTCTCGTCTAATTTGATGGGCAGTTATTGTAGACTCTGGTGCTCCTTTTGACTGCTCTGAGTGAGTAATTTAGCAGTGGAGAAGAATTCGGGTTAATTTTGCTGTCATAAACACACTGACCCTGGATATCAAGTCAGTGACCCAAGAACAGAGGACAATGGATTAAACTGAACTGCACGTTCAGTTTTGAATTGCACATAGATGGTCTCAAAAAGATGCACTTCAGAATTAGCTTCTTCAGATAATTTTTTATGTAAAAAGGTAGGAAGTTTGACACAGTCATCGCAACAACGAAAAAGAAGAAAAGAAAATGGTAGATCTTACGACAACATGTTGCTTTCTTACTGATATTAGCATACATTGATGGGCAAATGTCAAGACTCTTAAGCTGCCCTTAATAAAATGCCTCCTGTTTCTGCCTCATTTAAAAGTCAGGAATCAAGCCAGAACTTTTTAACCTGAACTTGACTCGGACCCGCATTTTCCTTCATGCGGGATCAATTCGATATTGGCTTAACTGCTTAGAACTATGAATAACAGAAGTTAACTTGCCTGCATGTAAGCTTTCAAGCTTTTTTCCAAGGAAGCTGTATTCAACTTGAATAGATATATTCGGTTATACGAATATATCTATTCAAGATATATTAGATATATGTCATTTGGTGCTTTCTACGTGCATAGGTGAGGCACCAAACGACATTAGTTTCACAACTAGGAAGCCCACGAGAGGCCACGGGAAAAAGAGAAGACACACAGAGGTTGGGGAAGAGAGCGAGAGAGAAGGAAGTAGCTTTTGTGTTCCATGGGTAGTAACCCGTAAACTAATGAAAATATAAATATGTACAAATAATTCATGTTTGTAAAATGTTCTCAATAAATGACTGAACTCATGCTAACTTGATTAGGAGGAACTTTCTGAAAGGGCATGCATCCTAAACACGGACCGCTAATTAATTATTGGGCCTGACATACAGCGTGCCTGAATACAGCGTCAGTTAGTAACATACTGTACGTATTAGACAACGGTGCGTTGATTTCTTCCTAGGGAATTTTATTAACCTGATAAAGATTTATTTTCATAAAATACACTGACGGAAAAAAAAATCCCAACACCACGAAAAAATTGTTGTAGAGGAATGAAATGGCGGCAATACATTTGTATAGGTAACATATTTAATCGATTAAGGTTTCAAGATCACAGCTTATTGTAAGCGCGAGAAGAGCCATTTTAAATGTGAAATGCTGGTACATTAATAACCGGTGTAACCGCCAGAATGTTGAATGCAAGCACGCAAACGTTCATGCATTGTGTCGTACAGGTGATGGATGTCAGTTTGTGGGATGGAGTTCCATGCCTGTTGCACTTGGTCGGTCAATACAGGGACGATTAATGCTGGTTGGGGGTGACGCTGGAGTTGTCGTCCAATGATGTCCCATACGTGCTCGATTGGTGAAAGATCTGGTGATCTAGCAGGCCACGGCAACATGTCGACACTCTGTAGAGCATGTTGGGTTACAACAGCGGTATGCGGGCGAGCGTTATCCTGTTGGAAAACACCCCCTGGAATGCTGTTCATGAATGGCAGCACAACAGGTTGAATCACCAGACCGACGTACAACTGTGCCGTCAGGGTGCGTGGGATAACCACGAGAGTGCTCCTGCTGTCATGGGAAATTGCTCCCCAGACCATAACTCCAGGTGTAAGTCCAGTGTGTCTCGGCCGCAGACAGGTTGGTTGCAGGCGCTCACCTGGCCTCCTTCTAACCAACACACGGCCATCACTGGCACCCAGGCAGAATCGGCTTTCATCAGAAAACACAACAGATCTCCACTCCGTCCTCCAATGAGCTCTAGCTTGACACCACTGACGTCGCAAACGGCAGTGGTTTGGAGTAAGCGGAATGCACGCTACAGGGCGTCTGGCTCGGAGCTGTCCTTCAAGTAATCGATTTGTAACAGTTCGTTGTGTCACTGTGGTGGCAACTTCAGCTTGTATTGCTGCCGCAGACGCGGTACGATGCGCCACGGCCATACGCCGTACACGGCGGTCTTTCCCTCTCAGTAGTGCCACGTGGCCGGATGTAACCCGGTCTTCTTGAGGCAGTACCTACCCTTGACCACCGCTGCCAACAAACATGCACAGTGGCTACATTCCTGCCAAGTCGTTCTGCAATATTGCGGAAAGAAAATCCATCTTCTCTTAGCCTTATTAAACGACCTCGTTCAAACTCCGCGTGCTGTTGATAATGGCTTCTTGCCGCCCCGGTGGCGCAGTGGTCTAAGGCGTTGGCCTCTGATCATTCGTCCGAAGGGGTCCGGGTTCGAATCCCGGTGAGGCATGGATGTTGTGTTTGTCTTACGGCACTGGCTCTCTCCCTTCCCTGGAACCAGTGACCCTAAATTAGGGACGGGCGACTGCTAATAGCCCATTGAGTTGCTCAAGGTGGTCGTTAAACCTCCAATCAAAAAAAAAAAAAAAATGGCTTCTTCGTCTTCTTAAAGGCATTCTTGACCAACATCAACACACTACGTCGAATCTCAACGATAACTAACGCTCACGAACGTTACAGCGCGTATTTACAGCAAACCTGCTTTGCATGTTCCGAGGGGCGCTACTAGCGCCACACGTATGCGCCGAGCTCGAAATTTGCATAGACGTCATCTTACAGATGTACTCTCACCGCCTACCAACTGTCGTTTATCTAACACAACCCCTTCTTGGTGTTGGGATTTTTTCCGTCAGTGTATGTTTTCCAGTATTCTTTTTTGCGATATAAGCTCATCAAGAGTTAGATAAAGAGCACTGAGGAACAGGATGTGGATCTCAATAATAAATTTCGTGCAGGACTTCCGACAGCATGGAAAAAACTGATGAGCTTGTTTAGAAAAGTGGAACAGTCACTACTTGTGAACTGAATGCTCAAAACCGGATTAAAAAAATCTGATGTACAAGTAGCGCTATATTAGGTACTCTGTTGCACCAAAAATTAGATATCTGCAGCAGCAAATGGCTAATGACTTTTCCTTTTTAATTGAATGCTTATTTACTGAATGTAATAAAAAGTATATTCTAACATGCAGCTAGAGAAAGAGATAAGCGAAAGCTAAACTTAATTGTTATGCAGATTTTAAAAAACGAAAAAAAGTGGACACTTTGAAAGAAAAGTAATTTATTTTGAGAAGGGATTTGTAATATTCAGCTTACAGAATGCTGCGTAAAAAGACCGAGTACGTAAAGAATAAAAGAAACAGGAAAGCAAACTGATGGGGTAATTTTACGGTCCACAATGTTAGTCATTCTGGCGCTAAATTTCCCTTCAGACTTGAGTTTTTACCTCACTATGTGCTTATTCCAAGGGGGCATGATGCTTACCTATTAGGAATGGAGAGGAGAGGACTTTCATCTGTTTGGCTACGTCAGATACAGATTCCGTGGACAGCCTTTTGTCGACGATCAGCGCTTGAAAATAAATGGTTTGTTTTAACGTCAGACGAATATTACTTTATGGGATTACATGATTCTATTTATCGCTGAACGAACTGCACTGAAGAAGATGATTTCAGAAAATTTAAATGTACGAGTCATGTTTCCGTCTTGTCGATCACTTCCTTAAATTGCGTTAGAATGTGAAAGGAAGGATGCTGCGTAAATAAGCGCAAAAATGACTACGTTATCAGCAAAACGAAGGTGAGTTAGATAATCTCCATTAATCTTTATCCCTTTGTTTTCTCAGTTCAGTGATTGAAAGACGTTTTCCAAAGTGGCATTAAAGAGTTTGGGAGATACAGTGTCACCTTGTCTCACTCCCTTTCCAATTTTTATGGGTGCTGTATTCTGAAATAGACGAATCTTTGCACTTGCATTTTCATAGATGTTATTAATAATATTAATGTATGCATCTTCAATACCGCAGGATTTCAAAGCCATTGTAACTGCTGATTGTTTCACTGAATCAAAGGCCTTTTCATAGTCGATATAAGTCATGCATAACGGAAGTTCATATTCATGAGAACTTATATGTACAAAAATTTCTGAGAACTTACACTGAAGTGCCAGAAAAACTGGTACACCAGTCTAATACTTAGTAGATCCCCCACGGAAGCGCAGGACTGCAGAAATACGACGGGGCATGGACTCCACCAGCTTCTGGAAATATGCTGTAGGCAATGCACACCATACTTCCTGCAGAGCGTTCCACAACTCGGGTGTATTCCGAGGTCTTGGATTCCTGTGTTCGATAGCGCGTTGCATGGCATCCCAAATGTGTTCAATAGCACGTTGCATGGCATACCAAATGTGTTCTATCACGTTCAGATCTGGGGACTTGGGTGGGAATGTCAACACCCCAAACTCAGACGAATGCTCCTCTGACCATAATGTGGCGTCCCGACAGTTGTGTGGAGGTGCATTGTCCTGTTGGAACAGGCCCAACCCATCAGCATGAATGCAGGACATGAACGGGTGTACCTCGTCAGAAAGGATGCGCACATAGCGTTGGCCGGTCACAGACGTTTGTAGACGTACCAGGGGTCCCAGTGAAGTCCAGCTAAACACACCCCATAACAATACGGACTCCCGGAGCCGGTACAGTTCCCTGTTGACATGCGGGATCCATGGCTTCATGGAGTTTGCGCCACACACGAATCCTTATATCTGCCCGATACAGTTGAAAACGCGACTCGTCAGACCAGGCTACTTGTTTCCAGTCATCAAGTGTCCAGCTCTGTGTCGTGCGCCCATCAAGGGAACTTGAGTTGGGCGTCAGCTCCCAAAGCCCATATCGTGCAGGGTACGTTGCACAGTCCGGACGCTGATGCTTGTTGAAGCTCCAGCATTGAATTCCGATTATACCTGCGAGACTGTTGCACGCCTATCGCGTGAAACGATTCTTGACAGCCGACGATGGTCACGTTCACCCAATGTCTTTTTACGGCCACACTGATATCGTAGGTTGGAGGTTTTGCCGCAATTCCTGTAGTCACGGTATACCCTTGCAATGGTCGTCCGTGAAAATCCGAACTTCGTTTCTACCTCCGAAATACTATGGCCCATCTCACGAGCGCCAACTATGACACCGCGTTGAAAATCGCTTAAATCGTTATTACCTGTCATTCTCATGCCGAAAACAGCTCTGACAGCTGGCAGGGATGTCTATCGCTATACGCACTGGCGAATGCAACCGAGTACGCGCATTAGTGACGTTGCTATGTATTTCGCATAAGCTCGTCTTTACCAGTTTTTCTGACACTTCAGTGTATATGTTCTACAAATTTAAGACTACAAGCGTTGTGATGACTATAATATTAAGAAAATCAACGTTACTTCACAAACATTTTACTTTTCGTGTCCTCCAAGGTTTTGCTGGTCTCTGGCGCACCTTCTACAAGATGAATGGCACGCAATAATGATTAATAATTAAATGAATTAATATTAACTAATCATCCTGCTTTTGTTTATAATACTTTGTGACGTACTACTGAGGTGACACATGAGGGGAAAATGGCGCATTGCAGCGATGAGACTTGCTGGCGTACTTCAGTGGGGATAATATCCCGCTGAGGTGTAAAAAGACGTGGGTTCGAATCATATTACCGGCAAAAATAGGTTTTCTTCACAACTGATATAAAAAAGTTGGGTCAGCCAGCCACGGATTTTAAGAACGTAACTGCTTCAGACGGCGATGTTAGGGGTACGTATAAAGATTAATTTTTTTCGCACGTTTAGTTTTGCGGTAATTTGAACTAAGCACATATCGGATAGCAGTCTGTATTTGTGTACATCTTCGAATCTTTGTGTGTGTACGTACGGGCTCACGAATTCAGTAAGATATTCCTTAAAATGATCTCAGAACATGAAATTCGCTATGCACTCTTTTCTATCGAAATACAAGAGTAGAAAGTAAATCGACCAAATGCTGCTTTGCTTATTGCGAGAAGTTAAGCCTCACGAAGCTAATGTAATAATTTCTGTTACAAACGCAAACTTTCGGATAAGAAAAGGAATTTCCGGAATGCAGAAAAATAATGTATGAGTCAATTTCTACAATTTCGCTATAGCCAGCCTCAAGCAATGATGCGAGGCTGCCTATAAGAGAACGGTGAAAGCTTAACAAATACCAGAGAAGGACATATTTAAAGCCCATAAATTATTTAGGTACCACCTCAGTGCAAAGCAAATTGAACGGACTTGAAATTCTCAAAGAAATGAACCGATTTACAAACAAATCTTATGTATGTTACTCACCATGAGGAATATAAACATGGGATACCTGGTTAGTTTGGAAATATTTTTCAGGAGATCAGATAAATTTTTCATATTTTAAATAAATTATATAATTCTTTATGAAGGCAAGCACTATCATTAAGAAAATTGATTCAATGATTTTTTTTACTGTTCACAGTTATGGCGGAATTTGTACTTTGTTAAGAGTACTGACCAAGTATTGATTGCTTTCCGGATCATGAAAGCATTAATAAGCGTCCATAATTTTGAGAACTGATGTTCGCCTAGAAATATAAACTCCTGCGTTTTTGAGAAAAATAAAAGCATTAATTTAATTATCTGATAATATTAGGTAAATAAACATCCGCGGCCTTAAAACAGAAAAATGAGCTTCCATTTGTTAAAAACTGAAAATTGATTAAAACTTTTGTTTTTGTGAGCTGATAAATAGAAAATAAATTTCAATATTGTTGAGAACTAATAAAGAGTTCATGAAATCCTGTTCTTGAAAGTAATTACTAAAATCATTAAATTCAATAAAATGTTAAAAAAATTTCTGGCACTAAATAAGTTGGAATGCATTTTAAATTCCTATGTACCGTAACTGAAACCGTAATACACTAGAATTCAATACATAATGGAGAGGGAATATGAATATTGCTTTACTGCGAGAAGTTTAGAAGAGAAACCAAGGTGTTTTTCATCAATATGCTGAAGAAGCGTTGATAACAGATAAGTATTATTTCATGACAATCAGTCGGAAATAAGAGGTTGTTTTCTTTTGAGAAATACCTGCAGAAGGGAACAAAAGACAGAAAAAGAACCTGGAAGCACTCAGTGTTTTATAAGATCTTGACAAAAACATGAGTTCATATGTTAATGTCAATATTTACTAGTATACCTTTATTTTTGCCTGCACGCCTTTCAAAAAAAAAAAAAAAGTAGGACGTGCTTACCTATAATCACTGCGCATGTCCATCCGTTTGTGGGTGCCAGATTTCCGCGCCTGTTAAGTACGATTTAAAAAATTCTTTTTGTACTGAAAAACCTGGAATGTGAGAACGATCATTGTTGTTCTTTTTTTTCTGATGCAAAACTTTGCCGCTAGATGAGATAAATGCAGATTATATCGAATTAAAGAGGCATTTTATTCCATATTAGTGCTTTCAAACATTCTATCATTTTTTTTTTCGGTGCCACTTGTAACAAAGGCCATTTTGAGTACAGTTTCTTTTTCAAAAAGTACAGTTTTCGCGATAGGGAAACGCAAAAGTAATTTTCGTTTCTCCTAATATCTCTGCTCCTAAAAATTCTGTTTCAAACATTTTTGCGTTAGATATAATTCACAACGTAAAATAGTGTTACGACCCACCCCTGCCATTAATTTAGTAATTAATGGGCGTGGTGGATGTATGAAATTAATTAAGTATTAATTATGCTCGAGGCTTGAGTGTAAACAGCATAGAAAGTTTTATCTGGGGATAGGACAGAAAAGAGGCGAAGAATTCTCCCTCTGGTTGGGTGGTCTGGAGAGCGCTCTGTTAGGTCGTAAATCGAAGGTTGCCGCTGACGGCCAGTCTAAACAAGGAAACAGGTAAGTTTCGAAGAGGGCCACTTGTGTAAACGAATGAAGATGGAGGACAGAAGGTTGAGCGAATAATCGTAAATTCGTCGATTGTTTGGGGCATTTTCGAGAACAATTGCTCTCTGTGTGTGTGGTCCGTGCAGAAAAATAAGATTTCGCACTTGGCATGAAAATAAGGAAGAAAGTTTAGTTGTCTGCGCGCTCTCCGATGTGAAAGGCTGGATGCCTTGGATCTTCTATATGAATTGGGATAAATGAAGCAGCGAACCTCCCGGCATTTGGTAAGAAACGGAAACAACAACTCGGGGCAGCTGGAGATGCCAGTTTGCCATAAAGACAGCGGATTGCCTATATCCGTGTGATAAAGCAGCAATTTCTAGGCTGCGAGCCTAATGGAAATTAGCGACTGGTTGGCCAAATGAAAGCAAAGTTACAGAGGAATTAAGAAGTCTGCGAGTGGACAGTGGTCATTCCAATGAGAAGCGAAGCTCGGGTTTGAATGCCAACCACTGCAGTGTGGAATCATCGTCCCCATTCATCCCCTACGGGAGGAAGTGAAGAGTCGCACTTATCTTACGAGGTGAAGCAAGGCTCCCTCAACAAACGCTTGGATGTGTGTGTGTGTGTGTGTGTGTGTGTGTGTGTGATCACGGTAGCGCCAGGGGACGCAGCCCCTGCAATTAAATATTCCATGTAAAAAGGGAGGTGTATATTACTTTACTGGTGCACTCAAAGTTTGGATATATTCTTAACAGCATCCATGTAAGTAGAAACATTTTATTTTTATTGTTACATCTGCTACGCAATTAGTTGAGGAACTGAACTAATATATTGCAAGAACTGAACTGAGAAATAGTAAGACTGAACTGTGGAATTTAAGTTCACTAAACTATCAGCTGGAACTGATTTAGGTCCAAATTGACCCAATACTTATGTTCAGAAGACAGCTAAATTTTATTCGTATGTGTGCCATTGTTATGTTTTCATAGCCAATTAAATATTTGTTTAGGCAGTCAGCCTAAACAAATATTTAATTCGCTATAAAAACATAACAATAATGTGTCAGCAGTCATAGAACACATTATTTATGTGAACGCATTTCATTGGTTCAAATTGTTTAAGTGTATGCCCATATAATACAGTTTTCGCGCCAAGAACTACATCGAAGGACCTCAGAGAAGAAATATACTAATTGATCGGCTACGGTTGTTAAATTGATTGACCACGGTGAAATAGCGGCAGAGGTCGTAAATTTTTTTGTTGACAGCGGTGGGATAATGACCCACTGTCGTAACATTTTGGTGGCGAGCGGTGGAATGCATAATCAAGCTCGGCCCGGTACCGTAACAATAGTTTCGAAAATAATTCTTGGCTTTTGTAACGAACTTTTCGCAACCAGGGGGAGTGAATGTGTACTTTCGTTTCGGATGTATTTGCAGCAATATCTGCACTCTTAAAAAAAATATATTTTCCTGAAAGGTACCACCCCCTGTGTTTTGCGCATATTTTCTGTTCACTTAGTGTTTTCATTTTTGCTGGTAATCGTCGGGTTTGAAAAAGTATAAAATTTTATCGGACAAAGGTTCTGGTGAAAAATGTTTTGCATATAATCTCAAAATTTTCGCGTCTCACAGTTTTGCGATTGGAGGGGTACGTTAATATTTTTGTTTCCAACATATTTGCAACAAAATATGAACGTCTGAAACCTCGGTTGAAAAAATTATTCTTCGGTCAGATCCCGCTGACTACGAAAACAAATTTATGTGGATTTCTTGCTTCTAATAATACACTATTTACCCGCTTTTATTTTTTTTTATGGCGGACACTATTCATTTTGGGAAACATTTTTATGTATACCTTTGAAGTTTTTTTTATATTCAGTTTGGCCGTTAGATGGCGTAAATTTTTATTTCTGTATTTCTGCTCTAAAAACCCGATTGGAAAAAAATATTTTTGTACTGTGTGCAAAGTAAAGATTTTCTCTATGGCAGAGATTTTTAACATTTAACTCTTTAAATGATTCATAGTTATTCGGCTACGGTGTGTACAAGAAATCCCCGTTTTTCTCGTTATCTCCGTTTCCAGAAGTCATATCTGCAAAATTCTTTTTCCTTTACATAGCCTTTGCTATGAATACTTTTTACTTTTCCGTTGTCCACAATATTGCAACCATGGGGTCGGTGTATATTTCTATTTGAAAGAGTATCTCTGATTCTAAAATTATCCTTTAATAAGCTAAAGGACAATAGGAAAAAAGAAATTTAGATCCATTTTCATCTACAAGTAACGCACAGCTTTCTCGCTAGGGTCGTATTAATTGTATCACATTTTCTTCCATGTCTCTTGTTCTCATTGTTGGATTTGAAAACTCCATTTCGCCTCGGATATCTTCTACGAGAAGCGTTTTTTACACACTTTGCGATTTCTCGTAACACGCATTTCAGTAGCAAGTGGCCCCTAAAAGTAGCAATTTCTATTAGTGGATGTTTTAACGATTGTAAAAATTCGGTTTATTTTGTTTTTGGTAACCAGCTCCAGTCACTGTGAAGAAGAACACCGCTCGTTTTAAGTATTTTAAATCGTGCGCAGTTTTTTTCTAGGGGACGTAAATCCGTTCCCTTTTTTGCTGGCTTTCTTTCCTTTCTTTTTCCAACAATTATCTTTGAAGTATATTTTTCGTGTCAGAAAGGATGCAAAAGACGTGCTCCTTATAACCAAGAATACGGTGTTATTTTTATTGTTTCTTAACAGAGCAGACTGATTAACTTCAAAGTGATTATTGAATGAAATATTGCAGACGTATTGCAAATTACACAAAAAAGAATTAGGGACAAATCTGTTTCCTGAAGAGGAAGAATCGTTGGAGACCGTTTGAAAAAGTGTGCACGACCATAACAGCTGGTTTTTTCAATGTCTCCAGAACGGTTTCTAAAATCGTGGATTCAATTTGAAATTATGGACAGGCAACATCTCAGAGTCTTAAACGTGCTCCATAACGGAAACTTATCAAAATTGGCAATGGAATGTGTGAAAGGACAATGAATATGGACTTCTTGTCCACAACGACTGCACTGCCGCTGCAGTAACCACATGACTCAACATGAATTTCACCTTTTCCAGTTTCAGGAAAAAATTATCAAGCAAATTTGTACAAAGCCACAATTTATAGCTGAGTGCTGAACCACAAATGTCAATATCACGAAGAGCAAAATATTGCGTATAGAAAGGTATATCAGGTGATCCAAACCGTCTCGTATTATATCTGACGAATTCCTTTTTACGTTCTTTTCAACATCTTGCAGAGTTTCTTTGTAGAACGTCAAAAACAGCGTGTTCTCCTGATTACCTTGTACCGAGAAGTAAACGCTGAAATTTCGGGCAGTGATATTGCTCTTTGGATCTCATCGCTATATTGCACCGTAGAATTTTGGTCAGTAACTACCGATATCATTTTTAGGCGCATCCCATGCTTTATTCCTTGAATATGATGCCATCTTATATAGAACCAGATGTTCCAAAACCTACCTTCACACGCAGACCTCTACCGAGCATGACGCTGCAATTCCGTCACGCAACCGTACTGCAGTTAATAACCCAGACCATAGATCATATGTAGAGAATTTTAGGAAGGAAGTGTCTGACCCCAGGTCTTGAACAACCCTTAGAAATAGGAAGCTAGGAGATTTGGGCTAGAGTGCCCGATAGGAAAGTGACACGGAAGCGAAGTAGAAAGGGGAGGAAGATGCCGTTATTTATTACCGGAGGCCATTACCCGGGTTCCGACTGCTTAACGTGCCCATCCGACGCACGGCGGATATTTAGTGATTCGAGCGTTCGTACCTGCCTGGGATCGAACCCGAGGTCTTCTCCGTGGCAGTCACGAAAGTTAACCACTAGGCCACCCGCGGCCCCCAGTTAATAACCCAGTAGAGTCACACAGGTGATATGTTCCTAACCTCCCCATCCCAGCCACAGCCTTCCCGGTCTGTCGATAACTGGTTCATCATGCATCCCTGATAACCAGTGGTTCTGCGTTTTGTTTACCTTGACTTCTGCAAAACACAATCATCACTTGCCATGCCGGCCTCGAGACATCCACAGAAGGCAATAATGATATTCTCCGATGGATAGGAGTTCATCTCCGATGGGTTAGTTTCTGTCCCTTGGGCGGTAACTACACAAAGCAACGCATTCCCTGTAGTCCTCGCAATGTCACGCTAGCCAATGTGTTTGGCTCTGACAGAAGGGTCCGCCATCGGGAGTTACAGTACGTCGAGCCAAATGCCGCGCATCATAGTTCCACTTACCGTCATCTGTCGTTATTCAACTCGCCACACTTATATCTTGATGGCGCGCATATATTCTGTTTGCTCGTTAGCAGTTTGACCTTTTTCAAACTGCTGTCGAGCAAAACATTACATACTTTCATTACTATGCCCTACTGCTATTCTGGTTATGCATGTTATGCAATACATTTCACTGCCTCTTCTGGCATACATTAAGGCTCTTACACCCATACTGACTTCAGATACACCAGACGCTGTGATTCGGATATATCTGCTCACACGTATCTCGTTTTGTTTCCTTTCTTTGTGATGTACAGACAGTCGTTGTACCAAGAACCGTGTCCTCTGTTGTGCACATATCTTGTGATATTTCATTTAAATGAATCTACGTCGTGATGGCATGCGCTTCTAACTGTCAAGAAAATGAGCCTCTGAAAGTTAGAGATGAACACTGGCTCCCTTTTTAAGGCCCAGGATAGACCTGGGCTCGTTGTATCATTGTATATGACTGGCCCAGCCCCGGCCCAGGTTTGAACATTTGTGCAAATTTTCCCTATGTGAATAAGGAAAAAATGAAGCATATTGTTTTTATTCCTATTTATATTTCTATCATCAGATAAGAATATCAGTGCTTCCCGTTAATGTCGACACCCCCCCCCCCCCCCCCAAAAAAAAAGAGATAGAAAGAATTATTATGTACGTCATACGCAGGGAACAAAATGTTCTTCATTTTGTTTCCCAAGTGTATCAAGTTGATTCCTTTATTTAATTAACTATATTTCTTTTCATGAAAATTTAAATAAGGACTTTGAACCCTTAAATTCCATTATAAAATTATTATAAAATCTATGTCCTTTCTGGATGACATGACAAGTGCGTATTCCTGTTGTGCTGACGGATTAGGTGCGATTAAGTATTGAGTAAATGTACAATTTAGGTCGTAGTGCTTTTTAATGCATGGAAATATATATAATTAGCTCTACTGGGACAAAGCTGGTGTTGGCATTTATTTTATTTATTATTTGGTGAAACTGTCACATGTACTCTTATTCATAAATATAATAATCTTTGTTAGCACATTAAATTTGACTGTTTTGGGTTGTTAGAAGTTGTAAAATTGCATGTAATATAGCATGGAACTTAGTGATCGAGTGGTTTAGTTTTACTTTGGCTGCTATAAATATACATAATTCTGGGTATACTTGTTTCCTCGATGTCAGATATGCGTATATATTTAGTTATTTTGCAAGTTTTGAAAACACATGTTTGTCCGTGTCCCCTGACTCCGGAGTAAGTCGCTCTCCCAACTGAGCTACGCGGACAGAATGTCTCGATGCAGATTTGTCGTCTTCATACATGTTTTTACCTCTGTAGTATCTCATATCATCTTCTTTTTAATTTTTTTTTCTTTGAAGCGAAGCAGGAATTTTTCATTAATGTGACTTTTACTATGGTAGGAGTTTTAAAACTATCAAGTGAGGCTGTATGTCCCATGCGAATCGCAGCAGGGCCCTACAAAATATAGGGCCTTGACGTGCAAAAGAAAATTATTCTCATGGAGAATCTCACTCTTCGCGGACGAATGAACTGAAGGAAGAAGTGAGGACTTATTCCTTTAGCTCATTCAATATGGTAGGGCAGAAGTTACTTCTAATTCACTTCTCTTTATTAATATTGTAGGAATTTTTAAAGTCTTTCAGTAAAGTAGGAGTTTTTAATTCCAAACAATATCTGGAACAAACAGCACACATTTTCGAAGAACCCAACGGTCAGTGGATCCGTTTTCCACAATCGGGTGCCAAATGTGAAAACACAAGTTTTTTTCGCGCCCCTTCACTCCGGAGTAAGTCGCTCTCCCAACCGAGCTATGCGGACAGAATGACTCTCTGCAGATTTGTCGTCTTGATACATGTTTTCACCTCTGTAGTACGTCAAAAAGTACAGTATAATTGTTTAGAGCAATCAGAGCCCACATAATTTTCGTTCTTCAAAGATAACTAAAATTAAGGAAAGAAGTCTGGCTTGATGGGCTTGGTTTGTAATCACTACCGCCTACCAGGACTATGCAATGCTTATGCTACAGTAAGAGATAGATTGCCCGGACCGAACTTCCCAAAGGACGAGGAGCTAGATTTGTTTATAACAGGGTCAATCATCTTAACGAGATATCGGAACTCTAGAGGCGGAAGTTGTATTTGAAATTTTCAGTCGCCACTGAATATCCGTCCTCCTAATTTCCCCACCCAGCAGTCCTGGGTAATTAACATTTGGCCAGCATTGAGCCGTCTACAGTCGGCTCATTTTCTTTTTTCACCGAATGACCGAAATTCTCATTGTTAGCACGTCTTTTGTAAAAAAAGATCGTGCTTCTGTTATCGGTTTGTCCGTCCGTCCGTCTGTACCCACGAAATCTCTGCAACTATTAGTCCGATTTGAAAAATTCTTTTTGCATTGGGAAGCTTGAAATATGTAAATGATGATCCTTTATTTCGTTTTTTTTACGATGTACAATTTCGCCGCTAGAGGGCGTAAATGCAGATGATGTAGAATTCAAAATTACGTTTTATTCCACATATTTGCTTCTAAACATCCGATTGAAAAAAAAATTATAGCTTTCGATTCCATTTATGTCAAATAGTATTTTAGATATAGTTACTTTTTCAAATTACGCATAGATTTTCCGATAGGGGGCGTAAAAGTAAATTACATTTTCCCCGATAACTCTTCTTCTAAAACTCCGATTTCAAATTTTTTTCTTCAGCGGATACATCTCCTGATGGAAAATGTTTTGCATATAATTTTAAATTTTTGGTAAAGAATACTTTGGCCGCCAGGGAGCGTAAGTGTTAATTTTTGCTTCTGATGTATTTGCCATAAAATCGTAGTTTCTAAAATATCGATTAAAAAATTCTTTCGTGGACTGATGCCACTCACATCGATAAACTTTTTCGGAATATTTTCTTCTTAAAATATTCCACAGTTTCTCCGCCAGGGGGCGTAGATGTACGTCTTATTTTTGTCAGTATCTCTACTTCTAGGAGTCTGATTTGAGAAATTCCTTCTTTGTTGGATAGTGCTTTCCGTATGACATGTTTTTCATATAATTTCAAAATTTTCAAGTAATTCATAGACTTTCCGCTAGGGGGCGTAGAGATAAATTGCGTTTCCCCCTATATCTCTGCTTCTAAATCTCCAATTTGAAAAATTCTTTCTGCACCGGATACAGCTCCTGATGGGAAATCGTTTGCACATAATTTCTAATTTTTTGTAAAAAATGGTTTGACCACCAGGGGCCGTAAATCTGAATTTCTGCTTCTGTTGTATTTGCAGCAAAATATGATGTTCTAAATTCTCGATTAAAAAAAAACGTCGTTTGTTGACCGATACCACTCATGTCGACAAAAACTTTTATAAACATTTTCTTCTTAAAATAGTGTATGGTTTCTACGCCAGGGGCGTAGATGTACATCTTATTTTTGTCAATATCTCTACTTCTGGGAGTCCGATTTGAGACATTCCTTCTTTGTTGGATAGTGCTTTCCGTGTGACATGTTTTTCATATAATTTCAAAATTTTCAAGTAATTCATAGACTTTCCGCTAGGGGGCGTAGAGATAAATTGCGTTTCCCCCTATATCTCTGCTTCTAAATCTCCAATTTGAAAAATTCATTCTGCACCGGATGCAGCTCCTGATGGGAAATCGTTCGCATATAATTTCTAATTTTTGTAAAAAAATGGTTTGACTGCCAGGTGGCGTAAGTCTTAATTTCCGCTTCTGATGTATTTGCAACAAAATATGAGCTTCTAAAATCTCGATTGAAAAAAAAGTCTTTTGTTGACCGATGCTACCCATGTCGACAAACCTTTTAGAAGCACTTTCTTCTTGAAATAATGCATGGTTTCTACGCCAGGGGGCGTAAATGTATATCTTATTTTTGTCAATATCTCTACTTCTGAAAGTCCAAATTGAAAAATTCCTTCGTTGTTGGATAGTGTTTCCGATGCGAAATGTTTTTCCTATAAATTCAAAATTTTCAAGTAAATCATACACTTTCCGCTAGGGGGCACAAAGGTAAATTGCGTTTTCTGCGTTAATTCTGCTCCTAAAGCTCTGATTTCAAAAATTCTTCCTGTATAACATACAAGACCTGATGGAAAATATTTTTCACATAATTTCTAATGTTTGGTAAAGAGTGGTTTAGCCACCAGGGCTGATATGTGTTAATTTCTGCTTCTTAAGTATTTGTTGCAAAATCTGGACTCCTGAAAACTCGACTAATTTTTTTCTTCGATCGATACCGCTTATACGGATAAACCTTTTGAGAAAACTCTCTTCCTAAAATAATGCATGGTTTTCCCACCAGGGGACGCAAAGTCACATCTAATTTTTGTCGATGTCTCTGTTTCTAAGAGTTCGTAAGCTCACGATTCCGTTTACAGCAATATCTGAGGGATTAAAAACCCGATGGAAAATCTTCTTTCTTTGGTCAGATCTATTGTTTTCCATACCGGTTCCATTGACTTTGAATAGCTTTGATAAATTTAATTTGCGTCAGAACGGATTCAAAAGACGTGCTTATTACACCCGAAAATTCAATGTCAACTTTCTTGTTCATATAGTGACCAGCAGATCTTTAAATTTTAGTCGCCAGAAAACATTACACTATCATTTTTAATCATATCTAGAAACAAGAAAGATGACACCGAATTTTCGGGTGTAATAAGCACGTCTTTTGGATCCGTTCTGACGCAAATTAAATTTATCAATGCTATTCAAAGTCAATGGAACCGGTATGGAAAACAATAGTATCTGACGGTAGAAAGAAGTTTTTCAGTCGGGATTTTAATTCCTCAGATATTGCTGTAAACGGAATTGTGAGCTTACGCCCTCTGGTTGCAGACTTGTGCGTTAAGAAAAACATGAATTTATATGAGAAACGTTTCGCACCGGAAACGCTCTCCAACATAGAAATAATTTTTCAAATCTGACTCTTAGAAACAGAGATAGCGACAAAAATAAGATGTGACTTTACGTCCCCTGGTGGGAAAACCATGCATTATTTTAGGAAGAAAGTATTCCAAAAGGTTTTTCCATATGAGCGGTATCGGTCCAAGAAAAAAAAATTTAGTCGAGTTTTCAGGAGCCCAGATTTTGCTACAAATACATAAGAAGCAGAAATTAACACTTATGCCCCTGGTGGCCAAACCATTCTTTACCAAACATTAGAAATTATGTGAAAAATAATTTCCATCAGGTCTTGTATGCGATACAGAAAGAATTTTTCAAATTGGAGTTTTAGAAGCAGAAATAACGCGGAAAACGCAATTTACCTTTGTGCCCCCTAACGGAAAGTCTATGATTTACTTGAAAATTTTGAAATTATGGAAAAAACATTTCGCATTGGAAACACCATCCAACAAAGAAGGAATTTTTCAAATCGGTCGCTTAGAAATAGTGATATTGAGAAAAATAAGATATACATCTACGCCCCCTGGCGTAGAAACCATGCATTATTTCAAGAAGAATATGTTCCTAAAACGTTTGTCGACATCGATCAACAAACGACTTTTTTTTCAATCGAGATTTTGGAAGCTCATATTTTGCTGCAAATACATCAGAAGCGGAAATTAAGACTTACGCCACCTGGTGGCCAAAACATTTTTTCCAAAAATTAGAAATTATATGCGAACGATTTCCCATCAGGAGCTGTATCCGGTGCAGAAAGAATTTTTCAAATAGGAGATTCAGAAGCAGATATGTAGGGGGGAAATCAATTTACCCTTACGCCCCCTAGCGGAAAGTCTAAGAATTACTTGAAAATTTTGAATTTATAGGAAAAACATGTCACACTGGAAACACTATCCAACAAAGAAGGAATTTTTCAAATCGGACTCCTAGAAGTAGAGAAATTGACAAAAAATAAGATATAGATCCACGTCCCCTGGGGAAGAAACCATGTATGATTTTAAGAAGAAAATGTTTCTAAAAGGTTTGTCGACATGAGTACCATAGGTCTACAAACGACGTTTTTTTCAATTGAGAATTTAAAACCTCATATTTTGCTGGAAATACATCAGAAGCGGAAATTTAGGTTTACGCCCTCTGGCGGCCAAACTGTTTTTCTTACAAAAATTAGAAATTATGTGTAAACGATTTTCCATCAGGAGCTGTATAAGGTTCAGAAAGAAGTTTTCAAATCTGAGATTTAGAAGCAGAGAAATAAGGGGAAACCCAATTTACCTCTACGCCCCCTAGCGGAAAGTGTATGACTTACATGAAAATTTTGAAATTATATGAGAAACGTGTCACACTAACGACACTATCCAACAAAGAACGAATTTTTCAAATCGGACTACTAGAAGTAGAGATATTGACAAAAATAAAATATACATCTACGCCCCTGGCGGAGAAACTGTGGAATATTTTAAGAAGAAAATATTCTAAAAAGGTTTATCGATGTGAGTGGCATCAGTCCACGAAAGAATTTTTCAATCGATATTTTAGAAGCTCAGATTTTATGGCAAAAACATCAGAAGCAAACATTAACGCTTACGCCCCCTGGTGACTAAAGTATTCTTTACCAAAAATTAGAAATTATATGCAAACGATTTTCCATCACAAGTTGCATCCGCTGAAGCAAAAAGTTTTCAAATCGGAGTTTTAGAAGATGAGTTATCGGGGGAAAATGTAATTTACCTTTACGCCCCCTAGCGGGAAATCTATGCGTAATTTAAAAATGTAACTATATCTAAAATACTCTTCGATGTAAATGGAATCGGAAGATAAAATAATTTTTTCAATCGGATGTTTAGAAGCAAATATGTGGATCAAAACGTAATTTTGAATTCTACATCATCTGCATTTACGCCCTCTAGCGGCGAAATTGCGCATCGTAAAAAAACAAACGAAATGAAAGATCATCATTCGCATATTTCAAGCTTCCCAATGCAAAAAGAATTTTTCAAATCGGACTAATAGTTGCAGAGATTTCGTGGGTACAGACGGACGGACGGACAAACCGATAACAGAAGCACGATCTTTTTTTACAAAAGACGTGCTAAAAATACGTAGTTGTTACTTAAACCATTTATAGACGTTTTTGAGTTACGAAATGCACGCGAAACACATTAAGAGTTTCAGGCAAAGAACAAAAAGAGACACAACCATTCAGTTGTGCGTTTTCCATTGCGTCAGTTGATTCGGTTAGCAGTGTTAAATAAAATTAATTAAAGTGAAAGGGAAAGCTAACTTAAGCCCGGGACCGTACGGGTCCAGGTTTTAGTCAAAGATTTGATATAAAAGCCCGCTAGGGCCCGTGCTCATCTGTATTAAAGGTGAACTGTTATGAAGCTTGCAGAATTCGTCACATGTTAAAACCGTAGTTCAGAAATTCACAAATGCGGGAATGGGTAAAAGCATTTTATGCGGAGAGCAAAGAACTCATTCACTGATTTATGAAGCTACCACTGCGACTGGTATATGAAGTAATAAGCATCAAATAACAGTGGTTTCCATGTCATATTAATTTCCATAATGATTCCTTTTTTACTGTAATTCTTCTTGAATAATATCATTGCCGCTAAAGCTTAAACTCATAAAATTTATATTGAATTATCTCGAAAATATTACTCCGTTCAATAACATGAAACACATTTCAATATATGTGTGAGCTCGGAACTACGTGTTAGCAGGAACTACCGTTTAATCCTGTCAGCTTACAGCAGACCGTAATTTCCTCAGACATGGTCAACGAAGTAACAATATGATGAGCTTTTCGGAAACGATTGTCGTTTTTACGAAGTCTTTTAAGAAGAATCCTTAAAATGTTTAAACATTTTGGGTTTGTATGTTTCCTAGATCGCTTGTTGAAACAAACCAGTCGTTTAATAAACAACAGCACTTAATAAATACGAACAGAGGTCATTTGAAAAATGACACTTACATAACAATCCAATCTTTCTTTTATTTCCTTGCAGTCAGTCGAAGTATAGCTACATGAAAACGTCAACAAAATTTCTCTTTGAATCACTATAACAGGTTGCAGACTGAATCACATTATCAATCTCGTAGATTAAGCTTATGCAGTGTACAGAAAACACGCGGTCCAAATTCAAACAATAAATCATCTTCCGTCGTACTACCATACCACAACACTTTACTCTCAGATTAGATTGTTATTTACCTTCGACTCACTGCCAGTCGTTGCCCCCAAAAAAGCATAAAGAAATTCAGATAAGTCGATATGCTGTGCAGAAAGAAAACATAACTGAGAAGTAACATACCTGGGTAATTTGTAAAAACAGAAACTCAAAGAGGAACGTTGAATTAGAGATATATGTCACAACCTTTAAAATTATTCCTTTCTCTTAGGAGGCATCTAGGCTGTCTGCTAATAAAAGAAAAATATTTAAAATCTAATATTATTCAACAAATATTTTACTATTCACACCCATATTTCACAAAAGCTGAAGTGGGAGAACATTTCAGATTACTTTACTTATTTCAATTACTCTTTTGCCAGTCGGTGTTATTCTTAACGTACATTTTGTCGTACGTATGTATGTCAAAAAATGACGTGCTTATACTTCTCGTATTTCTTTACCTGACTTCAAAACTTGTTGTTGTGTTGGATAGTTACGAAAACAAGTGAATGTTCGGCTTTTCTTCAAGCATAGTTTTCCTAGTAGATGACAAAATATGTATTTGTGTTGAGCTCGATGTCTCTGCTGCTAAATACCGGATTGCGTAAATTCTCTTTTTGTATGACGGAGTAACCATCAGTTCCATACGCTTACATTTTCACCTTTTCCGATTATTTAATACTGCGGGGCTGCCTATAAGATAGTCTGATAGCTGTAATCATTGCCAAAATTATATATTTTCATATTCTGTTCGTCACACTTATGTATTGTTGATGCGCATATGCTCTGTTTCGCCACCGGTTGGCGTTTTTCATCATCATGACCTACAAATTTTCTGCTGGCGAGCATGTTATTGTAAGAGAAAGAGAAGTTTAGCTTATAGATTAACTTATTATACACCTTCAACATCATTAATTTCATTCAAACACTCGACGTGGATCAGGAACGCCAAACAGAAATCATCGCTCTTTCCACGTTAATAAGTGAGTCTCGAAAAAACTCTCATCGGCCGCCACCGGGAATCGAACCCAGGCTCTTCCAGTTACGCCCCGGACATGCTACCACTGCACCACAGCGGCTTCAAATTTTCCAGACTCACATGTGATTAACTGCCAAACTAAATGTCAGGTTGCTTCATGGAGCCCCGCACAATGCTGGGGATTCAACCAAAGATGGAAAGCAGCAACTGAACAAATAACTAGGAGTCGAATGGATAATTAATTCAAACACTCGACGTGGATCAGGAATGGATAATTAATTCAAACACTCGACGTATATCAGGAATGGATAATTAATTCAAATACTCGACGTGGATCAGGAATGGATAATTAATTCAAAAACTCGATGTGGATCAGGAATGGATAATTAATTCAAACACTCAACGTGGATCAGGAAAACCAAACAGAAATTATCGCTCTTTCCACGTTGTGGTGCAAAGGTAGGTTGTCCGGCGCGTAACTAGAAGACCCTGGGTTCGATTACCGGTGGCGGCTGATGAGAATTTTTCTGTGACTCACTTATTAACGTAGAAAGAGCGATGATTTCTGTTTGGTGATCATTAATTTCGTTACCTGACCAAAGTTGATCCCTAAAATCCCGCGTAAAAACAACTCCTTTTTGTTTAAAAGTTGACACAACTTGTTCTGAACAATGTAAAGCAGTAACCTGAATTTAAATGTTATGACTGAAAATTGATATATTTGAGAACGCATACATGCGACGAAAAGAATACCAGTTAAGAAGGCTGAATAATCCATTCCAATGATGAGATTCCGGGGATAATGTTTCTACGCAGACATGACATAAATAAATAGACACCTGCCCTAATGCCATTTTTACTGGGTAGTGGAGTCTATATTGCATTGCATGCTCGAATTCCCTTTAATGTATTTTGCAGGACAACGTCAGTGAGTAGGTTACACTAAACGAACATGCCTCAACCCAAGGCAGCGGACAAGCGGCTTTCAGAGATTGCGAATCGTGGGGCAATCGGATCTCAGAGCCAGCCGGCGTCAGATTGCTATAAGCCTGAAAATTCCTCTTGCCAAAGTTAATTGGGTGCTAGTGGAATTCAAGAAGGCAGGCAAGGAAGCACCAGAATAACGTACGGGTCACCCTTGGCCATCACAGAGGTGTCTTCGAGCTGGGAAACGTTCTGTGGAAATCGTTCCTCGTAGCAAGGCTGCTAAGAAGGCAGAACAGCTCCCCAAGTGAGTTCCAGAACTGCTCAGCGGTATTTTTATTGACTTGGCTATCACAGAAGATCGGCTCAATGTAAACCTCTTTTGCGAGAAGCAAACGCTTAAAGACCACAAAGGTTAACGACCACCATGAGTAATTCTTAGGGCTACAAGAAGTCCCCCGTCTCTAACTTGAGGTCACTGGTTCGGGAGCATTCAGAACATAACTTCATTCAGGCCTCATCCGGGGTTTATACCCAGACCCATCTCTGGCAAATAGCCAAAAAATAGCACCTCGGAACTCTTGGCAACAGGAGCAGCACAGAAATTTTGCAATCGGATTTTTAGGAACAATAATATGATTGAAATCTGTATATAGAAATCAATACAACTTGAATTCACGTCCAATAACAGTAATATTACGCTTACGAAAAAAAACTAAAAGGGTATGAATCGTCATCCTCATATTTCAAGTTTACCAACAAACAAAGATTTGAAATCCCTCAGGAAGATTCAGAGATATGGTTCCACATATACGGACGGACAAACTGATATAGAACTTTTTTATTTCCAAAAGACGGGTTAAAATGAAATCTGAAAACTAGAATTTTGTCTGAATCATAAGGCGCTCTATTCTTCTCGTTCACTGAACAACCATCATTTTTACTGATTCTTGATTACATACAATTAAATTCTCCAATATCTTTAGCATTTCTTATCTTTTTGCCAGAATTTCATTTTTCTTCTTAACAAAACTTCATTCTTCTCCTTGGTGTTAGCAATAAAATTTTCTATCTTATCTCCAGCAGAGCAATGCCAAATCAGCTGCAGTTCGCGTGGCGAACTCCTTAGAGGAAAATCGAACGCGCATCTCCGGATTTCTCGATTTATGTCTGATTATCATACCATGTCAATTTCTAGAGAAATGGGTTCGAAGCAACCGAAGTGGCAGAGTCGGAAAAGACATCCAGAATATTTTAGTGGAGGCATTCTTTCGCTTCCTCGTTCCAGCAAACCTCCCATTTATAAGAGACGTCTAGGTCCGAACTCTCCAGTTTTTCGGATAGAAAAAGTCAAAATTAATTAATATTGCGCATGGTATTCACGCAAAATCATTATTTTGGCTTTCTAAGGTACAAGTGCGGTCAATAGGTCTTCATTTTCAAGAACACATCCAACATGACCGTTTCGCGATGACACAATTCCTGTGAAGTTTGCCATAAAATAATAGTTGCCGTATTTTTTGGAATATAAGACTCAACTTTTTACCCAAAAAATTGGTGTCAAAATCCCCTTGTGTCTTATATACCGAAGGTCATTATTATCGCCGTGAATGTACTGTATACTACTTTAAAGGCTGCTAAATGAGTTAAAATGTCATTTATTTATCTTAGGTGTAGTAATTGATATTCTTCTGCACTTTTTTTATGATGTTATTGAATAGTGAATGCTTGTATATACACAGGCGTGCAAAAATTAAGGACGAGACGGTATTTCGAATGTAACGTCGTGCAGAAGTGCTCCACATCGACTCAAATCATACCATAAGATCCCCAAGATGTAAGAATATGGGACAAGTGAGCAAAACCGTCCAAACAAGGAATCCAAAGGATACAAAGGCACTTTATTGAAAAGGTAGCTTCGAGCACAACTGGACAGAAGACAGAAACGTCCATGTGACAGGCGGCTGCCAAGAAAAATCCAGTCTTTAGTAGGGGATATGATCACCCCTGACTGCGTTGCAGGATTTACAACGTCTGTCCATGCTGAGGACGAGGTTCTCAAGGAGCTGTTGAGGCATCGCGGCCCATTCCTCTTGTAGCGCCAATCGCAGGTGCGGAATCGTTGCTGGCGGCTGATGATGTGTTGCCAAGCGTCTCAGGAGAAGGTCCCACACGTGTTCGATTGGATTTAGGTCCGGGGACCTTGCGGGCCAATCCATGCTTTGAATATCTTCACTCTCCAACAGCTCTGCGACAGCCACTGTACGATGAGGTGTACCGTTGTCGTCCATGAAGAGGAACTCAGGACCCACAGCACCTCTAAATAGACGCACGTGAGGCAGGAGAACCTCGGTACAATAGCGGACACCAGTGACTGAACCTCCTTGGAAGATGTGGAGGTCAGTACGGCTATCAAGCATGATACCACCCCAAACGAGAACTCTGCCACCTCCAAACCGGTCCCTTTCGATGATGTTGGAGGTGTGATTGCGTGTTCTCTGCTCTCTACAGATGTGTATACGTCCAGAATCGCTGGTCAGACTAAATCGGCTCTCATCCGCAAAGAGAACTCGACCCCATTGCTGATGTGTCCAGTTCCTGTGTTTCTGGCACCTAAGAAACCGCCGTCTCCGATGAGCAGGCGTTAATGGCACACACCGTACTGGTCGTCGTGCAAATAGACCACTGCAGCCTTCTGTCCACGGTAAAACGCAATAGCGGACGTCCAATTGTCTGTTGCATGTGCCTTGCGATTTCTCCTGCTGTCTGCCGTCTGTCTCTTCTCGCCTGTAGGACAATATACCGGTCGTCCGCCGCCGTGGTTGCTCGTGGAAGACCACTGCCAAACTCTCGGACAGCTGTTCCTGTCGTTTGAAATGCTCTCCAAACTCGTGAAACGATGCTGTGAGCAATCCCGAACTCCTTGGCCACACTAGTCACACTTCGACCTTCTTCCAACTTCCCAATGACGCGACCTCGGGTAAAGTCATCCAGTTGTTGTCTACTGGATTGCCTGTTGGCCATATCACACGGTGGCAGCAACTCGACGTCGTTCAAACCGATGTACACCGTGCAATAGCTTTCACCGAATTGCTGAGCGTACACCGCCCGTGTGCTTTATACCCTTCCGACACCCCCCTACCCCCTATGTCAGGCTGCATATATGCGCATGCCCTACCGTACCGGACCACACCAATTTATGTACTATAGTTTTATGTTTACCCATTGCTAACTATGCATGTGTGTTTTCTATGAGCCAGACCTGCTATCGTGCTAGACATGTGTATATGTGCCCGTGTGCATACCCGTGCCTTCGTCAGTTAATGATGTAAAATACACTTTAAGCACGTACTCATATGTTGTACACAGCAATCTGAAACGGGTATAGAAGGACTATCAGGATTCTTCTAAAAACCAAAGTGGTAGAACAGGAAGGGAAAGAACAGTATCTCAGGGTGAAACATCACAACAGACGCTTAAGAAAGCCACTAGCAAACTGGGGATGCAAACGCATTAGTACCAGCTGCATTATGGCTCCTGCAAGTTATTCGGTTTACGCAGAACTTTTCAGATAAAACGCCAAAATCTCATTCATTAACAGCGACAAAAATACTGTACAATCTAATTTTGAAGTAACTTTTGGAAAAAACCGTTGGTGAAACGTCTAAATTTTGCTTGAATTTTAATTGGGGAGAATAAACTTTTATTTGCAGTTTGCAACGGAAGATGCCGTCACATTTGACAGTCTTGCTTCCTTGCTGTTCGCCAACAATGTGCGAGAGGTTAGCCCGTTCGCTTCTTTAACGATATTTTTATTTCGAAAGGTTCTTGACAACTTTATATAAAAAAACAAAAAAACAATTTCCGTTCACAGGAATTGTTTCATGCAGCTACGACTTCGACCAGCCCATGTTACTTTGATGTGTGAGCCATACGACGAGGATGACTACCCAAATCAATAACGAAAGCGGCCATTGGTTGTATGAAGGTGTGACATCACTGCCGAATCCTGTAGCACATGTATGCCATTGGCAGATGGACGGAGTGGCGTTTCTCTACGTTGATTTAGACAGTGGTATCGCACATTGCTAATTTACAAATCACAAGGATTCACGAAATGCTGTTTTTGCACATGAAATTAAATTTTTTTCTTAACAAAAATTCCTAAAATGCCTTTTGATTTTTCCTCTAAATTTCTCAAAAATAAGGGTTCGTCTTATATTCCGAAAAATACGGTATATACACCCAAAAATAACAATCATCCTTTCAAAATTTAGTTTTAATTAATTTTCTCGTTGTTTACGAGAGTTCCTCTTTGGTTGGTAGCCAAACTTTATTTTAATTTTCTTTCTTACCTCAAATATGCTGCGAAGTTTTTCTTTGTACAGGGGTCTTCATCATAGAATCCGATGATTTTATTAAAATGTGATTCTTGGAAATTTTATGGCAAACACTTCACTAGAATCATTTGTATGGTATTCATCTGGGATATTTTACGCAAATATTCAACGTTCTCTGCATGAATTGCTAACGTATATAAATATATAAAAACAAAGAATTGTTCCTAATTGTGTAATCGAGCACAACAAAAATTTGTTGACTTACAAAGGCATAATTGACCGGCAGGTGAATCGGTGCAACTGTGTCCAAAAGTAACTTGCCCTGAAACAACCAGCTCTCAGCAGTCAAGAATAGAACCAATATGATCATCAAACTCACTTCGAAGCACAATCCTATCGCCGTCGTTCATCTTACTGTTACATCTTTGATGGGATCGAAAGCGTCAAGACACCAAGCGATAATTGTTGGTTTGATGATATCATCCAGCCACGCCTCAGTGATTGCTACTTTGTAGGAAATTATATAGCTCGATCAAACAGACCAAGCATAATGGGTTCATCGTGTAAACACATTAATGTCGATTGGCCAAGTATTTGAATGATCAGATAACGGAACGCTCCCCTAATGATTTATGATTGATCATTAAAGGCTATTACAGGCACTCTTTAAAAAAAGGTGACTTATCTTTAACAGCGTTTATTTCCATGAGTAAATGATGCGATATTAAAAGGACTTTGAACTGGAGCAAACTTTGAACACTTCACTCAGCGTCTTCTTTGTTACATGAATTCTAGGGTATCAGCCTAAGTTCCACATTTTCCTCCCATTTATTCCATGTTCCACTTATACGGAACCATATGCAGAGAATTCTTCACATCACGTACTTTACGGAGCTTGAATATTTACGCTGGAAATAACTGTACAGAGTATATTGCTCTAAGGAAAAAATGTAATAACAACTATACTTCACTGAAACCTTTTCAGCCTTTAAAAACAATTTGAAATTTTCTTTCACATCTTTCACAATATAGCACTTCGCATATTCTTCCACAAAAAATATTTACTCTCTCTGACTATTCGATGGATACTTTTAAAATTATTTTGCTGACTTCATGAACACCCAAAATGGGGTTTGGAGGATCATTAATGGCTACTTAAACACTTTACCTGCCAGGCGCCGACTGGGCCGCCGGGATACCGGGAGAATTCCCGGAGGGCCGCCATATTCTGGGCCGGTAGCCTTTTGTTAACTCAGGAAAAAAAGGGTATATATATACACTATCTACCAACAAGTAATTGAACACCTGTGATAGCAAAGGAAAACGAAGTTTATTCACCTTTAATAGTTGGTGGAGCCTCCACGAGCGGCGATTACAGCTGCGACCCTCCGGGGCACACTCTCAACCGGGCGTTGTACGACGGCTAGCGGTATTTTCTTCCACTCGGCTTGGAGAAGAGAGGTTAGTTCCTTCACAGATTTCGGACGGTGGGGGCACCCCTTAAGTCGACGCTCCAACTCATCCCAGAGGTGCTCGATAGGGTTAAGGTCCGAGCTCTGCGCAGGCCAGTCCATTCGATTAACACCATTGTCACCATACCAAGCCATGGTGGACCTCGCAACATGACAGGTGGCATTGTCATCCTGAAAGTAACATGGGTCCACCCCGTAAAACTGCCACAACGTAGGAAGCGCATGGTCATCCAAAATGGTGCAGTAGGTCTCGGCGTTGAGTCTACCAGGAATTGCGACCAAGGGTCTTGTGCCATACCAGGAGAAACACCCCCATAGCATAATTCCACCGCCGCCGAACTTCACAGTTGGCACAATACATTCTGGCAGGAGGCATTCTCCAGGCAGACGCCAAACCCAGACTCTGCCATCCTAACGGTAGAGGGTGAACCTTGATTCGTAGCTCCAGAGAACCTGTTTCCACTGTTCAACGTTCCACTGTCGACGTTCTTTGCACCACGTTAGCCGAGCAGCGTTATTGGACTTGGTGATCAAAGGCTTGTGGGCGACAGCACGTCCATGATAACCGAACAGATGGGCTTTCTTACGGATGGTATTCATCGAAAGAACACTCCCGGATGCCTGTTGAAACTCCTCGAAGATGTGGCCCATCGATTTGGTGCGGTGCTTCCGAATTTCTCTGGCCAGCACCAGTCGGTCTCTAACTCCCAGTTTGGTGGGTCTGCCGGGTTGGGGCACAATCCGACAGTCACCTCTCATCTTCCACTTGCCAATCACGTAGGCCAATGTTGATATTGGGTACTTCAACTAGCTGGATAAGTCACGTATAGATCGGCCATTTATGTGATACCCGACGATTACACCTTTCTCGAAATCAGAGAGCTCCGAACTGCGTGGCATCTTGCATGCGACTGGTTGCGTTGTTGTTTCCCACACGAAATTTAACGGTGGCGGCCGTGACGTGTATCAGGACCGCAGATATTGCCGATTGCAGGGGTGTCCAATTACTTGTTGGTAGATAGTGTATATATACTTATACTTAAATTCTTGTAGAAGAAAACCAAGTTATACTAAAACGGTAAAGTTTGCTTACCACTTCAACGTCTTTGCGAAAAAAGAAAACCCCTTCGTAGCAAATTTTCTGTTGAGGCAAACACTGTTTTCGACTCATTCCCTCCCAATTTCCGAATTTTAAGCACTTTACCAGCCAGGGCTAATATCTTGTACCTCAGTCTGCTTTTACCAATTGCAGTTGAATAATCAATACAATATGTAATAAAATATGTTACCAGTAGTCTGGGATAGAAACTCAAAATTCATTGGATACGTTAATGCATTGAGTTCACCTACGGTACAAATATTTGGACTGCTGGTTTTTACATGTATATGTTGTTGTTGTTTTTTAAAATATCTGCTTTTTATTTACTACTTTTTGGGCCTTTCTTTTGCTTGAATTCCTAACCTGCAGTTCTGGATAGTCTGTTTCAGCTGCAGCACACTTCCGGATGCCAGTAACATGTTTTCATTTGAATGCAATTAAACAAAAATTAATTTTCGCATTCTTTAATTTCTCTCGCTTTGCACTGGAATGCTTACAATTCTGGACATTTTCATTTTTTTTCCGTAATTATTTTAGTAATGATAGGTAAGTCTTGAAAAAGAAATTAATTTTTGGCGCATTTGAATTTCCTTTCTGACTAAAAAACGAATAAACTATAGCAAATTCTGAATTTAGTTATCGCAATAAAATGCATAAGAATGGGATAGTCCTCGACAATCTCTCTTACGCACCTTGTTTAATGCTTCTCAGGAAAGGAAATAATTTTGCTCTTACACTAAATTTTAAAAGCGGTTTACGGTACAGGGAAATGGGTAAAATGTCAATTACTGCCTCAATACAAAAAATGTGCAATGATTAAGAAACCTGTATTGAAAAGATTTTTAAGCAATAAACGGGGATACTGACATACCTTTTTTTTTGAGGGGCGGTACCTTGATAATTTTTCCCAAAAGTGGGCTGCTCAAAATCTGCTTCCAGGGCCGTTTGTGGAACACCAGTCCGCCACTGTTACCAGCTGTTTCTGAATTGTAGGTGTGGGACAGTAGAGACTACTATGGGTTTTGCGACAATTTCCAACAGAAGTTTTCTTGAAGAATAATTTGCACTTGCAGAATTTTAGTTTGAATCAGAATTTTTGCTGGTTTTGTACTTTTTCTCGTTTGTCTCCAAACTAACAACTACCATAAGGAAATCTAAGGACTTAAAGAATCCACCCGTCCCTAATTTGTGGCCACTGGTGCCTCGGGAGTGGGATGCCATAGAACAAACGCACTTCCCATGTCTCATCCATGACTGTAGGCCTCATCCATGACTGTAGGCCTCATTCACGACTGTAGGCCTCATCCATGATTGTAGGCCTCATCCATGACTGTAGGCCTCCTCCAAGACTGTAGGCCTCATTCACGACTGTAGGCCTCATCCATGACTGTAGGCCTCATCCATGACTGTAGGCCTCATCCATGATTGTAGGCCTCATCCATGACAGTAGGCCTCATCCATGATTGTAGGCCTCATCCATGATTGTAGGCCTCATCCATGACTGTAGGCCTCATTCACGACTGTAGGCCTCATCCAGGACTGTAGGCCTCATTCACGACTGTAGGCCTCATCCATGACTGTAAGCCTCATCCAGGACTGTAGGCCTCATCCATGATTGTAGGCCTCATCCATGACTGTAGGCCTCATCCATGATTGTAGGCCTCATCCATGATTGTAGGCCTCATCCATGATTGTAGGCCTCATTCACGACTTTAGGCCTCATCCATGATTGTAGGCCTCATCCATGATTGTAGGCCTCATCCATGACTGTAGGCCTCATCCATGACTGTAGGCCTCATCCATGATTGTAGGCCTTATCCATGACTGTAGGCCTCATTCACGACTGTAGGCCTCATCCATGACTGTAGGCCTCATCCATGACTGTAGGCCTCATCCATGACTGTAGGCCTCATCTATGACTGTAGGCCTCATTCACGACTGTAGGCCTCATCCATGACTGTAGGCCTCATTCACGACTGTAGGCCACATCCATGACTGTAGGCCTCATCCATGATTGTAGGCCGGCCCCATCTCGAGCGACTAGTAAGAAACCAAAGCTTATGATCGCTCGATTGCACAATATTTAATCTTACCTGGTCTTCTTGCTGGTTTCGCATGGATATTAACAAGAAAAGATTAGCTCAGCACTGCTACAATATCATATTTATTCTTAAAATATTTTTAGAAGTAAAAACATAATTTTAATTTTTCAGTTTAGAGTATATCGTTTTTTGGACCTCAGAAAAGTTGCAAAAATCTTTTTCTATTAAAAAATAAAAGCTGTCTCAAAAGATTTTTCAGAGTAAACTGACGAGGGATCGATTATTTGTAAACCGTTTACGATAGGTATATACTAAAACCTCAGTAATACTTCTGAAATTTATCTTTGTCATTTGACACATATCTAACTCTGCTTTTGAGTTTCTGTTCTCATGAAAACTACCCTACTTTTTCCGTTTACTTCTTTCTGAAAGGCACGTCGACTCCTCCGAATTTCCTTATAATTTTTGGCAACGACTGACAGTGAGTCAAAGGTAAATAAAAAGATAGGCCCAGTGTAATGAAGTGTGCGTAGTGTGAACGTAACATGCTGCTAGAAATAGAATTACATATTACCTTGATAGTACAAGCGTCAAAGATTATGTGTATACCAAATAAGTGCTGTTAAATAATGTCTTTGGAGAGCTGTACTTTGATAATTGCAAAAGAAATAAATATCACTTTGAGTTTTACGTGGGGATTTTTTTCAGACGAACTCTGGCCGTATTGATTAAGTGCTATGTGTTTAAAATTAAAGTGACTGTAGTTTCAACGAACTCTGCAAAAGCACACGTATCAACAACCTTAAAACATTATACATTACAAAGCACATTATGCTTTGTGGTTTGTACTCTAATTTAGCCTTCCTTTTTATCCTGTCTTCTTATGTAAATTTTGGTCTATTCTCTTTAGGCGTTTTACCGTTTTTCTCTTTCGACGAATTTGTGTTTGGAAACTTGACAACAAGTGAAAGTGTAATGACATAAGCGAAAGCTAAGATATGAGTTTGACTGTACAATTGACACTGTTTATAGCGAGTAGTGTTTAGGGAGAGAACTTGTTTTGTAAGAGCACTGTTTTGTCGTAGCACTAGCTTGAGTTTCACTCGTTACAAGGAGTACTGTTGTATTCCGAATATTTAATTATTACTGTCACTTGTGTTTGGTAGTGGCACTTCTTGATCAGTTTTGCGTTACTGATGCTTGAAGCATGATAGCTCGAATTGCTACGAATTAATGTTAACAATTATACCAAAGTTAGCGCAGTTTTGAATACTACTAAGAATAGACATAATTGTGCCAATTTGGATATGTTCTGTGAACAAGTTATTGGATTAAATGGATTGTTTGCCAAACGACCTATTCCAGACGAAAGTAAATAAGAAATCGACCTTGTAAATGCTTCTTTTGACTTCAGTTAGAAGTTATATTTCTTACAATGCTGAATTAGCACTTTTCATGTTTAATTAAGGGTTAGAGCTGCAAACAAGTTTATTCAGGATTCAATAAAAGTAATTCAGTAAGCTTAAGCCTTACTTTGTGACTACTTTCCAGTAAGCTTAAGTATAGCACGTTTAAGCATTAGTGTGTAAATGGTGAAGTGTTTTACTGTGAATTTTATTAGGGTAATTGTTGGAACCTACGAACAATTCCTTAAACTAAATTCTACAGTTGAAGTATGTTAATCTGAAACATTTTTACAAATTTTTCGTGAATATAAAATTGAATTGGCTTCATGCATATGTAAGTGTTGTATACTCCTCACAGAATTTCAGTGTACTCGTATTACAAAGGTAAATGACAAATTTGCAAAGCTATCTTTCAAATATTTTACGTAACATTTAAACATAATAAGTTAAAATTTTGAATAAAATACTTACATTTCTGCAAACAAATCTATAGTAATATTTCGACGGGAGTTAGTTGCCCATATGTTTGAAGAAATGGCAGAATATAGACCTGGTTAATGAAATGAACGAGCAAAGACCTCCATGGCTCAACTGGTTTAGTTTTTGTACTTCTTCTGTGAGGTTTGAATTCAAGTTTCGCATTGAAGTGCTGTGAATTTTTTCGGGGAGAAAGTTTTAGGTTAGTGAGCTGCAAATTCACCAGTTTTTCTTTCTCCACATCCTGGACTAACTCTATGAGCTTCGTCAACCTAATCAAGCGAATTTGAGCTCTTGTGTAAAATCTCGAAGTTTCTTTTTCAAGTTTCGGCCAAAATCATTTTACTGATGTTATAAAAGAGATAAGTATGTTGTGCAAACTGATGAGATAAATGAGAACTATTAATTACAGGTAAATGGGGATTACACGACGTTCTCTTGATTTCAGAAATGTGTCATGATATAATTCATGCATCCGTGGGCCATTTACATAAGTTATTGTGTTTTATCCGCACCAGGATGATGCAATTTTCAAGTTTTCTGAAGATTCGGCTACATAGATGCCATGCAAGTAGACATGCCTCAGAATACTTGAAAATTACATCGCCTTGGAACGGGAATTTTCAAGTCTTCTGAGACATGTCTACTTGCATGACTAATTTGGCATCAATTTGCCTGTAACATCTATTTGACTACATATGTGTCATTACATTGCACTTGAATTTCAAAAAATAATGGTATTTATTCGCCTGTTCAATTTCCCCATGTTACCCCATGTTTCAAAAATACAGTAGAACCCGCTTGTAACAAGAAGCTCGGGACAGACGAAAACCGTTGATGAATCTGGGAGCTCACTAAATCCGTCTTTGAAAGGTGAAAAGCCCCACCATATAAAAATATACATACTCGATAATATGCATATACGTTTATATTATATATCCATTACAACCGGATGTGCTTGAAAGATTTGATTAATTAACTAGGTTAGTACAAGAGTTAATTAATCAAATCTTTTAAGTGGATTCAACTTAACGGTCACGTGAGACTAACAGATGTTTAATTACACAACACACATAAAGCAAAGCAACCCCGATCTTCCCATTGCAGCATTAGCTTGGAGAGTGAAAGGGGCAATGAACACAATTCCAGGAATTGTTATCTACTGTTTCTCTTCAGACGACATCTACTTGCCATTATTCTCTCGCGCCTCTCAGCAATTGTCGCCCAGAAATCCACTTTCAGGTGCGTGTACACCAGCCATCCGCTTTTTTGATTAGGGGCACGTCCCCTGTCTTCAACTCTGCTGACGTGATATACCCTTTGGAGTTGGTGGCGGAGGGAGTATCGTGCACAACTAGCTTGTTCAGCATTTGATGTACAACCTCCTCATTCCTTTTTTATCAACATTTTCCCACTAGTACACAATTTGATCTTTTCCTACGCTGCTGCAATTTTATCCTGTATGGCTCTATTTTTATTCCTCTATTCTAGGACATTGGGCAGAAGATTTTATCTGCATCGTTACATAGGGAATTTCATTAAATTTTGTGACTTTGTTGTAATCATCTTAGCTTTTCTCTCCCTCGTTAAATCCGGGGACGTAATTAAATTTTATTCGTTCAAAACGATAAAATTAGCTTTGACTTAACATTTTACCAAACAAAAGTATGTGTTTTTCTCCTTAAACCCGAGATCTCGCTAAATACGGGCTCGATATAAGTTGGTTCTACTGTGATTTCTACGAAACTAGGAACGTTTTTAACTTTTCTGGGACATTTTTCGATGTGATAAAATTTTACATGTTTATGCCAACTACTCGCAGGTAATTTTACCTACAAGCAGCTCCTCTTGGTCGTGACTTTGTTTCCAATATTACAGTAAAGTTATTTGTTTGAGAAATGCAAAAGTATTAAAAGCCTTTTGTGCTCTCAGAAACGCAATTATTACTTTATTTAGAAGTGAAGAAACAAAACGTTGACTCAATAAAAGCATTATACGGAGTAAGTGTTTCCTCTTCTTAGAAAACTTCAAGCAAAAGGAAACTGATAACGTTCATGTATGCCGCCATGAAAACTCTAGGGGCAAAAAATTGATCCCTGAGAAATTCAAGTGAAAAATGAAAATTCTGTGACTTTTCAAATTTGCAGTTCGTTAAGTTTCAATTATTCGCACCTAGAATTTCCATTTCAGGCACGAAAAATAACTGCACTCACCAAAGATCTCGTGAAAAGAAATGCTAGCAGCCATATCAATAATGAAAACATCCATATCAATAATGAAAACATCCATATCAATAATGAAAACATCCATATCAATAGTGTGAAAAACAAGTAAGTAAGAACCATTAGCAATCATCGTTGAAGTTAATAACGAGGTCGTAAGTGTTAAAAACATGAAGCACATTACAAATATAATTTCCAGTAAGCCCAATGCTCTTTGCATACTAAACAACTTAAATACAGATTTTCACTTTTGCTTAAAAGCTATGAGTAAATAAAACAAGTTAAGGTGGGATGATCGATACGAAGGAATAATAAATTAACTTATACGAAATACCTAAATCTGTTGACTATCTACTGCTTGTATGAGAGATTTAACATTTGAATGTGGTTCTGGCCTCCCAATGTGTTCGTCAGACCTACTTTAGATAAATCTTTCTGAGAAATGGGGAAAACAGAGAACCTCTGAGTGATTATTAACTTGTTGTTCGTTGACGTACAAAACGACCGTACGTGAAGAAGAAATGATAGAGAAAACCAACAATGGGTAAAAATAGCCACTAAAATAAATACTTTTTCCCCCTTTTAGGATGAGGAACGGCTATAGCACTAAAACAAGTCCCGTGTGTTGAAGGCAAGAAGATCGTTTCGCAAAATAAGAAAATCCTACAGGGTAAGGAAACCCCGAAACAAAAGAGGATAAAGAACAGGAGCATCAAAAAAGAAGATAAGAAAAAGATCGTGACAGAGAAACCCACTGATTGGCGCTAATCGAATTTCAGAAAAAGAAAGGAAGAAGGGAGGGGAGAGGGAGAGAGAGTGAAAAGGATCACCCAAATATCTGCTGATATCAGCAGATATTTGGGTCTTCGATGTGTATCATTTTTCATTTAACCACGTTTTTCTTGGCAAAATTGGTTTTCTTATTTTAATCATTTAGGCAATTTTAAATTAATACGGCTACTACTTCTTAGTTTGTATTCCTTTTACGGTACACGATGAAATCTTAGTACTATTGAGATCAGAAGTCAATTACTAGTTTCTTTGTAGCTGAGTGTAACGCAAAACATTAGAATCATCTGCATTCTTCATATTTAATAATAACTTTACCGTTCGGCCTGTAATTGACAGTAAACCCTAACAAGCAAAATTGGGAAAGAGACCGGAATTCGACGATCGATATCACTGCCATTTGATCTTCAGTTTTGATTTCAAAACCAATTTTTACATCTGGTAAAGAGAAGTTTCAAGCGTGTAGAACAAAACCGGCTTTCAGATATTCATTCACCCCGCAACAGAACCCTGATTTCTATTATTTTTGGAAGGCCAACAGGGGCTTTGCTTGCCAAGTTAGAAAGCAACTACTGAACATAAGTTGTTTTTTATCTTAATACTCCTTTCGTTAGAACAGTTTATCTTAGCAGGACTTATCAATCCTGGTACATGTCTGGATAACCTGTTATAGAATAAGAGCAAAACGACATTCTCAGTATTCCAAAGCGCAATTATTACAAATGAACTGACTTATTAAAACGATACATAAAACCCATAAACTGCCTTTTTAAACCTTTATTAAAAATATAAAAAAAAAAAGAATCGCAAAATGTAAGCAGCTTGTTTATAACAAAAAATAGTACGGGAATATCAGTAAGCACCAAAAGATACATTTTATTGCACTCATGGTTATTGCACTCTGCAGTTCAATGATGAAGTATTTGTATATTAAAATATTTAAGTACGACAAACAAATATATTTATCAAAATTCATTACTCATTCGTGCGACAAATAAGTTATATTTGACTAACATAAGGTGTATGGATGGAGTATGATTCGATGATTTTGTATGATTCGATGATTTTGTATGATTCGGTGATTTTGTATGATTCGGTGATTTTGTATGATTCGATGATTTTGTATGATTCGATGATTTTGTATGATTCGATGAGTATGATTCGGTGATTTTGCATGATTCGATGAGTATGCTTTGATGATTTTGTATGATTCGATGATTTTGTATGATTCGATAAGTTTTATTCGATGATTTTGTATGATTCGATAAGTTTGATTCGATGATTTTTTTAAAATTTGGATTCCTTTGGTGAAAAGCTTCTGTTTTATTACCTAACCAACGTATAGTATGTCCTGTTTAAATACGTGCTCTCAAGCGAAAACCAAATTGCACTTTTAACTAAGATTGAGTATAATGTAGAGATCTCTGATGCTGAACAGTACGTTCTGAGAGGTGAAAAAGGTAGATTATACGTTTTACTAAGGTGAATGCAACTGAACAATGTGCATGGCCTTGAGCTCTAAAAGCTGGTGCAATACATTGCGTTTGATAATCCATTAGTGTATATTTAGCAGATCATATCAACTTCAATATTACCCACACACTCTGCACTGTGAGGAAACAAATCTACTATAGGTCACTGAGCTGTTTACATTGCATATGCCAGTTTATTACATGAATTTTTCATGTTTTATGTAGTCTTTCCTACAATATTATTTTTTTTGTACAATAAATCTACCGTACAGCTTGCTTTTCTTTCGCGGAATAACACCTAAATATCGATACTCTGCAAATATTCCATCATGTTTCGCTTTCCTAGAATTCAGAGATAGACTGAAACATCATCAGGACAAATATTCTCAAAGGATCTATTTCTTCACAACCAGCATCTTTCAGCAGAAATTCATTTTCCAAGATCTCACTTATCCGAAATTCAGAGAGGTTGTTTAAGTTCCGTTGGTAGGTATCCATCAAGAATTACTGAAGTCAAACTTATATTGTTCTCTGGTAATAATTTTCTATTCTCATAGGTAATTATCTTACATTCGTTCCAAAAACAGATCACGTAGAAATGACCCCACAAAGATATGAATTTACGCTATACTATCTATGTGTGTCTTTATTTCTCCGTTGCTGGTCGTCTCTCTAGTCTTCATGTGAACTCGCACTGTTTCAAGGAAACATTCAGCGAGCACCCGCTGCTTATTTTGTTCTAGCTCATCGTGTTATGCACATGATACATTACAGTAGTTAAAATTTGGTAATGGCACGCCTTTTGTGTGGTCAATACGGCTGAACGAATTGGAGAAATTTAAAAGTTAGGAAACCTGATTAATGTGATTGCGCAATTTAAACAGGGAAAGCACAAATTCACAATTATTGGAAATAAGAGGAAAATAATAATTTCTAATGCATGTTTCTCAGGCAAAAATATACAAGAGTTCAATGTTGTTTTAATGGACATAAAAATAAACGACGAAAGAAAAACTTTCAGACTTCGTCACTAGGTCGACTTGAGAATTAGTGAGTCTTCTTTAAAGTTAATGAAGCAGTACACCTTCTCATTCAGTCAGGGGCAGATTGGAACGATTAAACCAGGCCGGGAATTCTAGGCTTTCGGTCCACTAAAAGAACACCCTTATCTACAGGGAAATACTTTATAAATTCTTTCACGAAAGAAATTTTGTTAGATCCTGGATGAAGGAGAACTTTTGAAATATGCATTGCAAACGAATTCAGTCTTATATAAATTTTAACAACAGTTCAATGGTGAAAAGATTTTAAAAATTCGATCGTGATTTCTGAAACATCAAACAACGCTCAAACTGTTTGTTGTACCAGGCAATAGGCAATTATTTTCCTTTTAAAAATTTGGTTTTGACAAAAAAAGAAAAAAGAAAAAAAAAGCACATGAATTTCTTGAAAACCCCATTTCCAATTAGATCATCATGAAGATTATCCTTGCCGCTCCGGTGGCGCAGTGGTCTAAGCGATGGCCTCTGATCATTCGTCCGAAAGGGGTCCGGGTTCGAATCCCGTGAGGCATGGATGTTGTGTTTGTCTCATGGCACTGGCTCTCTCCCTTCCCTGAAACCAGTGGCCCTAAATTAGGGATGGGCGACTGCTTATAGCCCATTGAGTTGATCACGGTGGTCGTTAAACTTCCAATAAAAAAAAAAAAAGATTATCCTGAAAGTTGAAAAGCGCACATGCCAGATAACAATTTTCATACGCTATTGATTTCACTGGTCAACAGCCAAAAAGGTACGGAAATCAAAGCAGCCGAATTTTACGTTTTGATGGATGTTGAACCCGAACGTGGTAATAAAAAGATCCAGTTTGGCATTACTTTTCAAGATCCAGTAGCAACCCTTTTAAGTGGTAGGGTAAGAAATTCAATACAATTTTAATCCCTATCTTTCAGCAGTCGAGGGATATCATTTAATTTCGAATGGATTTTATCAACAACGAAATGGGCACCAAAATAATGAAATGTAGGCGAGGGCAAAGAATAATTTTATTTTCCCCTCCGAATATAATTTTTTTTATGTCGAAATGATTACATCAGAAAATGTAGCTAAAAGCTACACCAACGCAATTTGCTCCAAAACTGAAACAGCTATTCCAAATTTCTAGATGATACAGTTTTACGAACTACACAAACTGGTTAAGCATCATTACGTATCATTAAATAGCTATTCCGAATCAAACTACACAAACTGACTAAGTATCATTTTCCAGTTCCAATTAGTTACGGAGATCATTTCGGTGGTATCTTTCGGAAGCTATTTTTTACGTCAAAAACACATAAATGTGACTAAAAACGATACCAGCGCAATTTTCTCAAAAACTGAAACAGCTGTTCCGAATTATGGGAACAGGTTTACAAACTACACAAACTGGCTAAGTATCATGTTACAGTTAGTTAGGGAGATAACTGCGACGGCATTTATCATTTTTGTCACTACATATATAGTGATAAAATTATCTAAGCTTTACCAAAGACATAAAGGAGGGAAGAAGTGTAATGAACTCGGAATGAACATTGCTCCTGTTCTCCATCCCTTCTTACACATATTTTATTCTTTATACGAATTAAATATCTCTCGTTGCTTCATCAGTTAAACTTAAATGAACACTCCTTCCCGCTTTTTCCGTAAAAAATAATAGAATAATATTTTTCAGTAATCCGTCAAAAACAGCGTTATTACCTCCTATTTTCATTCCGACAGTAATAGTTTTGACAACGTTCACATACATTTCAACCCATATTTCTGGATGGTTTTGAGCCTTCTCTTAATTTTGAATGAACCACTTTGTACATTGTCTGTGGCGTCTGTTCATATGAATCTCATCGTCTGTTGTAAAACGGTGATGGCTTTTGCGTTTTCTCTCTTTTCCAATGCAATATTGGGCGAAAACAGACTTTCTAAGGCGTCGCAGTTCAGTAGAAGTAAGCCATCACGAATTCAGGATTAGTGGATTCTGAGGAAGAAAATCACATCAGAAGAATAAGCGCGATAGCTTTGTCTTACCAGATACTTGAACCAAATCCCTTGGCGCGATATCCAATGCTTCTTGTTCATGTTTGGGATAATTAAGACTTCATTCTGATCGTTAATACCAAAACAGATAGTTTCCGGAACGTCGTAAGGAGATTATTGCGGAATTACTTCCAAGCGAGGCTTATTTTCACTAGACGTTTATTTTTTTTCGTTTCTTAGCATTTCTCAGACTATATTGTAGTTACCAGGCATGCATTCAGTACAAATTCATACAATTCAATACAAATCGCAGACTGCAAACATTGTGAAATTATATTGGAAAAAAAATCAACATTTAGTCAGAATATCTTTTTTTATTTTTGTAGACCGCAACTTTACTGTGCGTGTAACATAGCTTTTGCAGGCCGAAATATTCCGTCCTGACAAAGCTAAGGCATACCCACAGCACATTTGCGATCTACAAAAAATCGGAATTTATTGCAAAAACATTTGGTTTATTTATTACAATGCAACTGTAACACAGAAGATCTTCCTCCCGTAACACAGATCAAATAGTACTAGCACAGAATTAAAAACTTGAACAGGTTTTCATTCGTTCCATGCCGTATTGATATTTGAACGTTAGGGAATATTTGCTTATTAATCCTCAGGCCACATCCTCATCTTTATTTTTTGCTACTGTCTGCAAATCCAGTCCTTTAAAATCTCTACAAATTTGTTCTTTGGATTTATTTTTGCAAATCTGCCTTATCAGTTAACTCCATATCAAGGTGATGATGCGAGGAAAGGCTACGCCTAGTTGAAATACACTAAGAAATTAAATAAAAGAAAATTTCTCCAATATGTTTTCTTTAACCTATCGGATTTTCAAAAGTATTCCAGGACACACAAATCAAATATGCATTTATGATGCATCTTTAATAATTTTTGAAAGAATTCAACACTGTATTTTCTTTTAAGTCATTTCAAATATGATACATCACTTGCATGCGCTTATATTGCCAGAGGTGCATAGCTTTTGGTTTCCAACAACGCATACATATACTCTATAGATTAGTAAAGTTTTCTAGCAAAAAATAAATTAAATATAAAACAAAGAACACTTGCAATGAAATATGTTGGAAGTGAAATTCATTGCAACTTAAAGCAACTATCTTTTAACGATTTCATCCTAAACACTATTTAGCATATTTAATATTTATATTTTTAAGCGAAATATTTACTTCGTTTTTAGAGGTTTTTGTTTTGTTTTAAATGTTGTGAAACCAAAAAAGTCGTACAGAAGAGGCTGCAATAATGGAATCATGTAGATTTCATTGTGGGAAACGGAAATTTTGAAATCGTATTGAAAACTCATTTTTTGATTTGTATTTTCTGAAATGTTCGTAACAATAAAATGTCTGAAAAACATCCTGACAAAGATTTTTGTTGTACTCTCATGTTTCAAGTTAGCATAACTGTGAGGAATAACCTTAAACCGTCAGAGTTTAAGATATAAGGGAAGGTTGGCAGTACAGTCTTCCAGTGCAATTACCTGGCCGGGCCGACTGAGGGCCAATGGAAGGCCATTCCTAAATACTTATTTTAAATTATCTTATTAATCCTCAGGCCACATCCCCATGCCTTCCGGGATACAATCTTCCCTCGGTCGTCATATTTCTCTGTAGACGGCGTCCCGGAATTCCATCATTATCCGGCACAGAGTTGGAAAGGGGTCAAAAATGTTCGACCCAGACCCGGACGTCACATAATTCGACCCGACCCAGAAAAATCTGCTTTGAACTATAACATACAGGGGTTATCCAAAATAATGGAAACACCTTGAAACAATCGATGTTACGCACTAAATATGGTGTAACCCTTGGCATTTAAAACTGCTTGAATCATCCTTGGAATGGACGCATACAAGTCCTGGATGGTGGTAAGTGTTATGTTGTACCATTCTTCCTGCAGAAACTGCTCCAATTCCTTGAGAGACGCCGGAGGAGGATAACGGGATCGCACTCTGTTTTCCAACACAGAACACAGGGGCTCAATGTTGTTTAAATCCGGTGATTGTGCAAGCCAGGGAAGGTGTGCACCTTCATCCTCATGTTCCTCAAACCATGATTGAACAGTTTGACTTCTGTGAATCGGGGCATTATCATCTTGAAAGGTGCAATCCCCTGACGGAAACAATGTCTTCGCCGTTGAATGCACATGGTCGGCCAAAGGGGTGACATAGTCACCGCTAGTGATCCGTCCATGTAAAGTGATAATGGGACCTTCTGCAAACCACGAGATCATGGCCCAAACCATTACGGAACAGCCCCCATGATTCACTGTAGGAAGGAAACAGTCTGGGTTGTAGGCTTTTGCGAGGGATTTCCACACACAAACCCGTCCTGTGGTGGGGAATAGTGAGAAATTTGATTCATCGGAAAACAAGACATGTTTCCATTGATCCGCAGTCCATGTTTTATGTTCCTGGCACCACTGTAGTCTCCGTTTCATATTCACCTGTGACACCAGGGGTTTTGCAATCGCAGCTCTGCCATAAATATTGTGCTAATGCAATTCCCTTCGCAGGGTATGGGTCGACACTGGGTTTTGTAGATGTGCATTAAGCTCAGCAGTCACTTTCGTCGCCGTGGTCGTTCTCCTTGCGGTCACAATCCTCTTTAATGTCCTCCTGCCGCCCCGGTGGCGCAGTGGTCTAAGGCGTTGGCCTCTGATCATTCGTCCGTAAGGGGTCCGGGTTCGAATCCCGGTCAGGCATGGATGTTGTGTTTGTCTTACGGCACTGGCTCTCTCCCTTCCCTGGAACCAGTGACCCTAAATTAGGGACGGGCGACTGCTTATAGCCCATTGAGTTGCTCACGGCGGTCGTTAAACCTCCAATCAAAAAAAAAAAAAAAAAAAAAAAAAAAAATGTCCTCCTGTCTCTCGCAGTGAGTTTGGTTTTCCTTCCACAGTTGTGTCTCGCAGATGATGTTGTGCCGTGAATACTGCATGCTGTCATGACCTTCGACACGGTACCTCTCGATACCCCCAATACCTGTACCACTGTGGTTACTGACACACCAACCAGACGGGCTCCTACAATCTGCCATCTTTGGAACTCCGACAGGTCACTCATTGTGCCTTCAGCTGGATTGAAATTATGCAAACACCGATTTGCGATGCAATCACACAGACCCTTCAGACTATAAGCAACGCTTTTTTACAAAACAAAATTGTAGCTACATGTTCGTTTTACTCAAAAAGCAGCACATACCAAAGTCACTGTTTTCAGCGAGGTGTTTACATTATTTTGGACAACCCCTGTGTATAGAACGTTCAAAAAGTCTCTCCTCAGCATAGGTTGTATGGAAATCAAACAAATGTATTATAGCAACGTATAATTTACTTACTTACTCACAGGAAGTGTTGAAACTGTCGTCCTTCATTTGCAAGACATAGCCTGTTTTGCACATGTTTTCAAACACACTTGCGAGAGTCAAAAAGCCCCTCCGCAGTAATGTTAAGGCTGTTCCACCTAATTTTGATGGGGCTACACTCAACATTTCTGAATAAAGCAACTTGTACGTTTATGTTCAGTTTTTGTTGTTTTCTTGATAACATATCAAGCTTCGGAATATGTTTCACGGCAACACGAATTTTATTTTCACAAGTTTATTATGAGTTGAAAGTATCCAAAATGTGGATGTTGTTTTCATCATTGCTCCTCGGAAGGAAGGGACAGTTTCCCTTCTGAGGACACTCTTCCTTCATATTGGATGACAAATCATTTTTCAGTCCACGGACACCAGCATTGAGCACAAACTTCCACTCTACTCATTTTCAAAAATAAAACTGAAATAAAACCAGGTCGAAGCCGGGTCAGGAACACCTTGACCCGACCCGTTTGACCCGCTAGAAATTGTCGACCCCGTGACCCGTTACCATCTCTGATCCGGCCACTCCTTCACTGTTCTGCAATTCTTTGCAATGAAATCCAGTATTACCATTCCACAGTGCGGCATTAATTCAGCCAGAGTTATCTAATTTATATAGACAACACGTTTCGTCTGCAAACAGAATGAGCTTCACAATGCAGCACAGCGGTGCACAACCGCTCAGGCGCACGAAGTCAGAACTCCCGCGCGGGATCTCAGGATAGAGAAAATTTTGCTGTGTATACCTTGACGAATCAATAGCATGTGGCTGTCTAGTCCTGTGCTTCTACTAAACTGCGTTTTGGGACGTTGTAGCTTCGTCCTTCCAAACTGCTTCACTTCATGAAATTTGCCACTAACACTACTTTTACTCTTCAGCAAAGCGAGTAAAAAGTTATAGATTCTGAACACAGAAAGATTTTCCCGTTCATCAACTAAATCCTTTACGTTAAATAGCTCTCCACAGCTCGCCAGCAGCTAATTATTGCAAAACCTTTTCATCTAGGATCATGAATAAGTCGAAATGCTCTTATTACTCCTCTCCTTACGCAGAACCGCAGCCAAGACCTGTCTGTCAAGATTCTCCCAAAATGGCCTTCTTCCTTTTTACTTATAAAATTCTTGGTTTTTGAAAAAATAATATATCCAGCCATTTTACTTTATAAAATTAGACTTTGCAATAATATCATTAGTAAAAAAGCTTTCTTATTTTAAATATTTTTTATGCGTTTTAATTTTTATACACATTTTACGTAAGCAATAAAATGATAATATATTTCATTTTATTTTTATTTCGGTCTCATCACTCTAGTATATGAAAGAAATGCCAGAACAGGAAAAAATTCTAAACAACCCTGAAAATTTGATAGTCCTCTCTGTCTGCCCTGAGCTTTAGTATGCTTGCATGTGTATGTGTGTGTGTGTGCGCGCGTGCGCATGTAGTAGCATTTTAAACTAGACATTCCGGCATATTATTTGCAGCAATTATCCTTTAATACGTTCTTGGTTAGAGGGCTTCTGTGGAGACGTTTTGTGACAGTCACGTGGACCAGGCTGCTGCCCCGGGAAGACTGCAAAGCAATTAACTTAATCGACCATTTGTCCCATCAAAAAAACGTCAGGTTCCTCCCGTTATAACACACAGTACATCATTGGGGGGCAATCATTGTTGGCTTTACACATTATAATTGCCCACCAGAGGTCATATATGACTTGTTCCGACTGTTTTTTTTTTTTTTTTTTTTGTTTTTTTTGTTCACTCCCAAAGGTATAGTATTTTTCCTTGGGGAATGCGGCTGCGATGCTTCTCGTCGGAAGAAATTACACCCCTCCCCCAAATCCCTTCAGGCAAACACACTGCATGTCTTGTGCAATTAATAAGGTAAATATAAAGTAGCATGATAAATGTGGGAATAAAGGATCATTGACGTGCTGCCCTTGTTTCTAAAATAACTGAAACACAGAACTCAAAGGGTCATCACTCACTGAACTCAGAACCTGAGCTGACATTTCTCTTCTTTCTCGTTCTGCGTATGAACTGATGCTTTTAATTTTTTTAAACTGCTATTTAAAATGATACATGTCATTTCATTCAACTTTAAGAAACACTATGTAAAAGAGAACACCCCCCCCCCCCCCCGCGTTATTGGCGCAATGGGCCAAAGAGCGTCAACTGCAACTGTAATCGCCATTTTTCTCGTTAGTGATATTTCCTTGAAATTTATTTAGCATTGCTTTTTGAAAAATAAAACTCTATCTCCTATCATTGAATAAATAAGTAACTTTTAGAGTAAAAATAAATTTTGCAATATATGTAGTTCTTACATTTTCTAAAATGTAAAAGCCTGTAACATTCTGATTTCTCTTTTTCGCTGGAACATTTTAAAATTGCAAAACAAGCTTAAATTTAATTAGGTAACTTTTATGTTTCGCAATGAAGATATCAATTTTGTTCGAATCGGACAAAGCCGCGGTGGTGCAGTGGTCTAAGCGCTGGCTTGTGACCATTCATCTGAGATGGGTCCAGGTTCGAATCCCGGTGAGGCATGAACTTTGTGTTTGTCTTACGGCACTGGCTCTATCCGTTCCATGGAACCAGTGGCCCTAAATTAAGGACGGGCGACTGCTTATAGCCCATTGAGTTCCTCACGGTGGTCGTTAAACCCCCAATCAAAAAGAATCAGACAGTGAAACAGCAAACAGAACCAACAGAAGGAGATATATGAATATATTATTTTGAGTAAGAGTCTCAGCCCACTTACTTTTTCAAAGGAATGGCTCTTCCTATTTTTCAAGTATATATTTTATCTATTTTGGAGTTTAACAACACCATGACTTTGCCGTCCCGGTGGCCGAATGATCTGAGGCGCTGGCTTCTGATTATTTGTGCGAGATGGGCCTGGATTTCACTCCTGGGTAAGCCATGGGTATGTATGTTTGCCCAATGGCGCTGGCTCTGTCCTTTCCTTGGAACTAATGGCTCTAAATTAGGGACGGGTGACTGCTTATAGCCCACAGAGTTGCTAATGGTGGTTGTTAAACTACAAAAATAAGGGCGTGCTTTTATGTTCACAAATATCTATCTACATTTTTGTATGTATATACACATGTGCTGCTCCACATGCACTGTATTTTTATTTATACGTAGTGTATGCTTAATGTTCTTATTTAGTTGCGTATTCATTAGTATATTTTCATAACATGTGTTTGACATATATCGTTGAAGTAGAAGCTCGCATAATGAAATAACACAAGCATAATACGAAAATTCATGATTTTTGAAAAGGCAAAGTGAAATCTTACAGTTTTAAAATTTATTTATTTGAAGGATTGTCAGAATGGAAACTCAGTTTTTCTTAAATATGAGGTCGCAAATGGAACCAAGACACTGACTTTGTATCTTGTAGGTGTTATGTTCTGATTTGCAACGAAAGCTAAGGAAGTTCTCTAAAGAAATCAGCTGTTAAATGAGTTAAAGAACTCGTATCAGTGAATTACCATTAATCATGAAGGTCAAATCAATGAATCAGCATTTATCAAATCAGTCGACGGTGTCAAATTAACGATTTATCAGCAGTCAAATCAGCCGAGCCAATCAAAAAAGTATACAAGGCTAAGGCGTCAGAAAATTGCGTTGTATTTACAGAGGATTTTCACTCATTTTTAGAACGTTTCCATAAGAAATTACAGAAAATAAAAGAAATTCAAAGAATTGAAACTGACAACAGCGTGTTAGATGAACACGAAAGAAACATGTGTATTGGTATTCTGTAATTAAAAAACGCTGTGAAAATCATGGAATTATCTTTTCTAAATGTAAAATAAGCAATGTTATTAATAATAGAGGGGAAATCGTCAAGCATTGCTCTTAACAGGAGAAAGAACACCAAATGAATATCCAAAGACGGTACTTTTACGACTATTTCAAAAGTAAGGTCTCTGGTCTTAAAAGAAAATCCACCAATCCAAAGACTAATCGCTAAGTTGTTAAAAATATCTGTATCATCTGTAAACAAGGTAATAAACAAAGATTTGAATACGAAAAAAATCCAAAAAACAGAATGTCACCGCTTTTTGCTTAGGCACGTGGCTGAGCGCAGAACACTGTGTAGACTTCTTTATGAAACTTTGCTCAGAGAAATTTATTGTGACTATTGATGAAGCATGGATCGACCTAAACGACTGTAATAAACAAAAGGTCGATTTACTATCGCAAAAGAGCAGGAAAGGACTTACAAATTTGGTTCCATAAATCCAAAAAACGTTTCAGTAAAGGATTTATGATTATTGCTTTCTCGTACAATGGAAAACAAAAAGTTAAGAAAAGTTGAAAAGAATGTTAAAATGAATTTTACTTGTTACCAAATTAATGCTTTAACTCATATATTTAAAGAGAAAATGCCATTTCTTTATCCACAGACAGTGGCGTACCTGAAAAACTCAGCCCCTCCCCTCCCTCCCGCAAAAACTATTTCGAGGCCCATTTGCGGAATTTGCGGAGTTCATTAGCTTTCAATTACTCAAAATTTTAACTTCCATATTATTAACTAGGCTTTACGGGTATTTTAATAAATTAAATTCTTTAGAACCTATGAGTGTTTTTCGTAAAATCAAAATGATTTCACTTTATTGCGTGAAACACAAATGCGTACGTTTTAATTAAATTTTTTCCCCTGGTTACCCATTTAAATTTCTTTAAAATACTTACGTCAAAGCTAATCATATCGTGCAAAATTTATTATTTTAAAGAACTGAGGCCTGCTTTTTGAAATGACTCACGATTGCACACACGAAACATCCAACCGCCCTGTGACACAGTGTCTATGGCTTTTCCGATTTATACAAAATGTCACAACATAAGTAAGCAAATAACTAACTAACGATTAAGAACAGTGGCACAGAAAACTTAAAACTACTTAAATTATTTACTCTGAAATATAAAAAACACTTTTAACATACTGTCACAATGTTTTGCACATAGCAATAAAAAAATCTTTTGATTCTGTTATAAAAAAAATGACACAGGTCTCTGATTTTTCTCTCCCGCGAAGAACACCTTTCAGTTCATTATATTCGGAAGTATGATTAGTTATGTGCAAACAACTGTACGAGTAATACATAACACTTTACCTTCAATGGTATAAAAATTCCTGTCATTGAACTGATATTTTTTCCACATTCTCTTGTTAACATACCTGCATGGAAGCTATATTGGAAGGGCTGTGAACTTAAGGCCTAAGGGCTACTACAAGGGCCTCGCCTCAAGTTCTTTTGAATAGCTGCTTTCTCGTCATTCAGTTTTTTTGAGTGAACCCAAGGAAAATGATTTCTAAAGATTTTTACGTATGTACTGAGAAAAAATGCTTTTCTTCTTAATACTTCATTCAAAGCTGCCTTAATTCTTGAGTATTTCTTTAACCACTTTCTTACGGAGTTCCCGCAAAAAAACTTATAAAATCTTTTTTATTAGGTTAGAGGCCCTTTCAACCATAAGCCCCCCCCCCCCGTATTTCGGGGGCTATCTCTACGCCCCTGTCCACTGAGCATTCAAAGAGTAGAACTCTATCAGGATAAGGCTACCAGTCATGCATCCAAATCTACCACTTATTTCTGAAAAAAAATTAAAAAAGAGACCGGTATCAAGTCTAAATGCCCTGTTATCTTGGAAATCTATATGTACGCTGCTGGCCACCCAAAATACAACACCAAGAAGGGCACGAGATAGCAAAGCCAGATTTACTGGACACATAACAACAGATACAAAGATGAAACGATTGAGCTTACAGGCCCGTGAGACTTGCGGAACACGCAGACATCAATAGTTCGTGTGGCCTCCGTGGCTGGCAATAACGGCCGCTACACGCCACGGCATTGAACGAAAGAGGCTTTGGATGTGGGCCTGGGGTATGTCGGTCCAGGCTGCTTCCACACGTTGCCACAGTTCATAAGGCGTAGCCGCGAGTGGTGCTTGCCGGGCCACTCGGTTGCCAATCAGCGACCAGACGTGTTCGATGGGCGACAAATTGGGAGAACAGGCGGGCCACGGCAGCAGTGACACCTGGTGGGCCGTGAAGAATTGTTGCACGATGCGAAGGACTATCAGATAAAACATTTAGGGAAGAAATAATTTTATTTTAAACATTAATTATGTTGCTGAAAAATCGTTCTAAAAATGTGTGAACATCCTCTATGAACTGCATTTTGGTGTAGCGTTCAGAGAGATGATAAAAGGATCTTTAAATCTCATTAAGCATGCATTTTGAGTACTAATTAGTAAAAAAGTGGCGAGACAAGCTGAAATAGCACGAATTCCAATTCCAGCACACATTCATACATCTGATTGTCCAAAAGGTTTGCCAAAATTGTAGTTCTTGTTCCTGCACTTTGTACATCAGTAAAACATGCCAGCAAAAATGCATAACAAAAATTTTTCGACGGAAATGTAAGCTCCGAATTTACTTTGCATTCTTTCTTTTTATTAGAGCAGCATGGACAATACTGCAAACTTCGGTCCAAATACTTTAAATCCTTATAGGACCTTTTTTAATAAGCACGCTGAAGGAAATAATCTTCGATAGCATCTATCCTTATAGGTTTATGAGAGGTATCAGCTTACATGAACGGAATTTATAAGACTGAATAACCATCATTCCTCGACATCGTCATGATGAAAGCGTTGAATAAAGACGTATTTGAGCACATGTAAGGGAAAAAGAAAGTAGTAATAATAATAATTATATCAGTTTTAAAACTAGCGCGTTCGTAAGAGGGGACGCTGAATAAACAATATTTTAAAACTCCATACAGCTCCATGAAGTTTTCTTGTGTCAATGTCAAAACACCTACAGGTCCACCGATATTACGTTTGATGTTAAGCCTTGAAATCTGTCGCGCTCAATATAACACAGATTCTTTAATTTCGCTCTTCTGCAGGTCTGCACAGGTTCCTTTTCCCATTAATGTTTTCTTCGTTTTCAGCTCAAAGAATTTATTCACTTACACGCTCTTTCTTCTAAAAATGGAGGAAAAAAAAAACACAATTCGAGGTTAATTCGTATTTCACAGTAATAATTATAACCCTAACTCATTTTCTCTTTGCTCAAGTGTGCCGTGCCGCCCCGGTGGCGCAGTGGTCTAAGGCGTTGGCCCCTGATCATTCGTCCGAAGGGGTCCGGGTTCGAATCCCGGTGAGGCATGGATGTTGTGTCTGTCTTACGGCACTGGCTCTCTCCCTTCCCTGGAACCAGTGACCCTAAATTAGGGACGGGCGACTGCTTATAGCCCATTGAGTTGCTCACGGTGGTCGTTAAACCTCCAATCAAAAAAAAAAAAAAAAAAAAGTGTGCCGTGGGTGGCCTAGTGGTCAACGTTCGTAACTGCCACGGAGAAGACCTCAGGTTCGAGCCCAAGCAGGTACAAACGCTCGAACCACTAAATATCCGCCGTGCGTCGGATGGGTACGTTAAGCCGTCGGGCCCCGGGTACTGCTCCCCACTCCCCGGTAATAAATAAGGGCGTATTCCTCCCCTTTCTACCTCGCTTCGGTGTCACTTTCCTATCGGGCGCCGCGGGTGGGCAACGTTCGTGACTGCTGCGGAAAGGACCTTAAGTTCGATCCCAGGCAGGTACGATCGATCGATCCGCTAAATACCCGCCGTGCGTCGGATGGGCACGTTAAGCCGTCGGACCCCTGGTACTGCCGCCCCCGGTAATAAATAAGGGCGTCTTCCTCCCTCTTTTACTTCGCTTCCGTGTCACTTTCCTATCGGGCACTCTAGCCCAAATCTCCTAGCTTCCTATTTCTAAGGGTTGTTTACGCCCTGGGGTCAGACACTTCCTTTCTAAAATCCTCTACATATGATCTGATCTTTGCTCAAGATGGAAATTTATAGCATTTTTCTGTATCATCATTATGTTTCAACTACTACGAGTTTCCCTAACCTACTTCTCGATGGCATTATTTTGACTTTTAAGGTGGAAACTTTTGTATTGGTATGGAAATCTCTGTCTTTCAGAAAAATCAGGAATAAGGTCTTTAGCAGTCGCTTATCACCTTCTTTGGGTCATTTCAGCAAAGATATTTTATATAATAAGCAGTGAAACTGCTCCATCTCTTCAGTGTCTTGATCCGTTATGTAAGTTTTATAAGAATCCTCATTGTGACGAAAAATTTGGTGTTAATTAAATTCATAATTTTCCGCCATATCTAGATTGTTATCTTATTTCTTCGACTTATTTTGATTTCTGTTCCTATATCGTCTTAACACTTGCGATACATGTGCCCAAAATATAACGCATTCAAGTGAAATGAAAACTTAACGGAAACATCATTCAAAGAAGGCAGTATGAGACGTAAACGCGGCAGTCAGTGTAGCTGCACAGTGTCCCAGTCGATGAAGGGTTATAATATTTTGAATGTTATCAAACGTTTTAGACTCGTGTGTTGAAGTAATACCAAATGTTTAATACAACACTTATATTGCCATCAAGTACTCGGAGATCGCTTTTCATATAGAGTATACTGAAAAATAGGAAAAAAGCAAGGAATGGAACTTACAACTTGCTTTATTGGCTTACTGGTTGTTGAATTACATCTCTTTCGTAATAAAAATTCTTCTTCGAACACTAAAATAGCATTCATGATGTTCATAATAACAAGTTCTTAGACAAGACTATTTCAGTGTCTTGTCTACTCTGCTTGGATGATCTTATCCAATGATCATCCAAGCAGTGTGGTTCAAAATGCAATCAGTAAATCATTGTAACATCATCACACATTCTATACCCTCGACTTGACCGTTTGATTCACCATTGGCTCACTGTCAGTTGTCGCAAAATGTATAAGGAAATACGGGAAAGTGAAGTGCCGTTCAGAAGGAAAATCTAAGGCAGAAATAACATAATTTACATAAGAATAGAAACTCAAAAAGAAAGCTTAAGTTATACAGGGTGCATAGGAAAGTTCCTTGAGCCTGAAATGATTTGCGAACGGAGAGAGGTACAGTTATGCAAGTGAGATAACGGTATAGTAAAGCGACTACGCACGATCGAATGCAACCAATAGCAACGCCCCTAGTGGCGAAATGAGGAAGTTCGCTATTGCAAATCGAAAACGAAAAGAGATAGAGCAAAATTTCCAATCACAAAGTTTTAGATCATTAACTAATTAATACAAAACGACATTTGTTTCACACGGATAAGATAAATTGTCGCCTGAATACCCTAAAATGTCCGAAATCGATGCGCGACCTTTTGTGTGAACGTTTGAAGGGGACAGGCATAGGTATGAGCAAATACACACAATTTATTGCATAAATACGTACTTATGTCAATACAGTTTGATGACGTCAGACAAAACAAAAACAAAAAGGCAAACTGGCGCACAGTGATAAAAAGTTAATGTCGAGTATGTTCGAAGAGTTCGCCATTGCCCACGATACACATTTGTATTCGTAAAAGTAACTATGCATGCACATTCCTCAGCATGGAAGGTGTCACACTATTGCAAGCATCTGTAACACGATTACGTAGATCCATCAGACTGGTAGGCGCTGTTGCATACATCTGATTTTTTACGTAACCACAGAAATCCAAGCTCGCCATTCTCACACAGCGTACGTAGATCTAAGCTATGCTGATCAGGGTACATCCTGCTACTGGTTTTTATATCGTAGGTACGGTACAACTTCACAATCTGCATTTGCATACGGCTACATTTGCGAAGTTTGAATATGCAGATTCGAATCGTCGTGCATCGATTTCGGGCATTTTAGGGTATTCAGGCAAGAATTTATCTTATCCGTGTGAAACAAATGTCGTTTTGTATTAATTAATTGATGCTCTACAAGTTTGTAATTGGAAATTGTGCTCTATCTCTTTTCATTTTCGTTTTGCAATGGCTAACGTCCGCACTTCGCTAATAGGGGCGCTGCTATTGGTTGCATTCGATCTGGCGTAGTCGCTTTACTATACCGTTATCTCACTTGCAGAACTGTACCTCTCTCCGTTCCCAAGTTATTTCAGGCTAAAGGGACTTTCCTATGCACCCTTTATAAAGACGTCACAAGGACCTCGAACTCCGGTTTTATTACCTATATTCTGCCGATATTTAGATCCGAAATCACATCTTCCTACGCGGAAGCAGGTGTTCTGCCAATTGAACTACGCCAGCTGGCTTATCGCTTCCTCGTTATCCATTTGACTTCATACATTACAAAAAGCAGCAGTGAATATTTCCCATTTCTTATGTTTGTTGAAATATTTCTTATTCCATCATAAACCTTTTGGTTTTCATTTCGCAAGCCAGAATCTGATCCGAAAGAGGCGTTAGACACGTAAGAAGATAGTCTCTTTCTCTAACTGAGAAACCACAACTCCACTTCCTCAGCTATGTCATCGTCAGTACGTTACCATTCAGATGTCCAAATCGATGGCACTTTAATTATGAACAGTGGCAGATCCAGTTAGTTAAAATAGCGATTGCTTTTCTTTGGCGATTTGGCTAGACTTAGTTTAACTGGTCAGTGATAGTGTGAGATACTATCGGGCATAGCGCAGTTCGTTAAGTTGCTGTGCGTTTCTGACGGGTGTTGGAATCCCAGCCCTGCCGCCCTTCTAGCCTGCGGTTTTACCTGGGTTTTCAGCAGACTCCCTGTGTTTGGGGGAACGAATGCGTAGATGGTTCCCTCTCAAGTCGGCCCCGGACGCACTTTGTCCCTGGATTCCCTTCCCTAGGCTGCCTGGGTTTACCAGATGAGTGTCAGTAGTAAAGCAATAAAAGACACTTGTAATCTGCTACCACATGGCAAGACAAATACAGGAATTTTTCCACGGTTGTTGATTTTGATGATGATAGTATAAAATAACTTCATCCCGTCTTTGTTATACACTGAGTGGCCACTTTATTATGACCACCTAACAGTTTTAAGCAAATGAGCTATGGCTGCACACGTTGTCGCCAGAGGGCGAGGCTAGTATAAAAAGGGAGAGCTTAGTGCTTGCCACAGTAGTAGAAATGATTTTTAGGTGACGAGATGGACAAAAAATGCGATTTGACGGACTTTCAACGTGGGATAATTGTAGGGGCTCTGAGCCATGGAGCGAGTACCACCGAAACCGCCGGATTCGTGAAATGTTCCAGAGCAGCTGTTGTTAAAGTGTTTAAAGACTGGACTGTCGGCCAAAAACTGGGTCTCTACGTGCAACGAGTGGTCGTCGTTGACTAGTGACTGCTCGGGCGGAACGGAGAGTGTCCAGACTGGTAACAGACAACAGAAGGGCAACAGTGCAGCAAATTACAGACCATCTTAATCAAGGATCCCTTCAAAGGATCTCTTCATGCACTGTTCGCTGTATACTGCATCGGATGGGATATGGCAGCCGAAGGCCTGTTCGAACACCTTTGCTGTCTGCAGTTAACAAGAGAAAACGTCTCCAGTTCGCACAGGAGCACAAGGATTGGACAGTCGATAATTGGAAACAAATTATGTGGTCTGATGAATCACGTTTTCAGTTGCACCATGCCGATGGCCGAGTGAGAATTTGGCGGAAACAGCACGAATGCATGGACCCCAAATGCATTGCTACAACCCTTCAAGCTGGTGGAGGCAACGTTATGGTTTGGGGAATGCTTTCCTGGCATGCTTTGAGCTCTTTGATTCGTGTTGATCAACGTCTGACTGGCACATCATATCTAAACATCGTTGCGGAGCAAGTGCATCCTGTCATGTGGATGGTTTATCCCAATGGCGATGGCTACTTTCAACAAGATAATGCGTTCTGCCATAGTGCTCGAATTGTACAGGATTGGTTTCAGGAACATGCCGGTGAGTTTACTTTGCTTAGGTGGCACCCACAATACCCAGATCTCAACCCCATTGAGAATTTGTGGGATGAAGTTGAACGAGCCATCAGACAGCTGGATCCACAACCCCGCAATCTCACACTCCTGGAAAGTGCTATTCATCAAGCATGGTCTCAGATTCCACAAACCACCTATCAACATCTCGTGGAGTCCATGCCACGAAGAATCGACGCAGTATTAAAGGCAAAAAGGTGGCCCAACGAAGTACTGAGTGGCCACTCAGTGTATAATGCATCAGATAGCGTTTGTTAGCTGTTTGAGTACATTGAAAGAACTGCTCGTCTGTGCTATATGTATCAGCACTTTGTGCTCATTACGACATAAGATGCATGTTCATCGTAATATATCTCGCATCCAGTGCACTACATGCTCATTAATGTGATTTTTCTGTAGAATGTGACACTGATATCCATTCCATTCCCTCATATATATTTTTATTTTTCGAAAGCGGCTTCGACATCACAATAGCGCGAAACCCTCTTCTGCTATTCCCTGCGGAACGACGCACCCCATGGAGCATCAGATGCTTTTTACCGTAGCTATCAGATTGCGTCTCTTTGTTAGGAGATGACAGGAAAGAAAATCCTCAGCGAACAAGGCACGCATTTCCACTGGGCTCACAATGCCCTGCATAATGCACTCGCTCACTCCCAGGCATTAGCGTAACTCTCTGCCTTCCTTCTGAGAGAAGCACTCAGTCTGTACAATTCTTTAATCTCTCTCTCTCTCTCTCTCTCTCTCCACGGGTATCTATCTGTCAATAGCTTCTTTTTCAGCTAAATCATTTATAAAGCGAATTTAAAGACCGACTCCACACAAAAAAGCAGTTGCTTACTTCTATGGAAAGCTGTTTCCAGGTACTGTTACATACTGAAATATCCTCCCCTGTCCTGAGTTTTGTATTTCCTGTTATGCGTTCCTTTGCTCAGTGCGTTCATCTGAGGAGTAAACAATTTTTTTCCTAAAAAATTAATGAAGCATCTTCTTTGATCGACACGCTCATTCTACTTCGTCGTTACTTTTTCAGCAGAGGTATTAGCAAAATCTTACCATACTTAAAAATACATTTTTTGTTCATACAAAAGTACTAGATATATAATGAACATATACTACGCTACAATTTGACATTAGGATTCTTGAGAATTTGCTTATTTCAAAGGTCAAAATAGAGACGTCCGCCTTTGATCTGAAGTACATCCACACAAGGAGAACTTTGAATTAAAGGATGACCAAAGGCACGTGATATGTGCTTTCACTTCCAATCTCAAACCAACGCCATCAGATTTCTTAAAATGAGTTTCATAGGCAGCCTCTTAATTTTGCTCTTTACTTTTGAACAGACAGATAACTCTTGCTCAAACGTGAACTCCCTAGCTTTAATTCAAATAATAATCACAATACTCTCCGCTCACATATCATTATTATTGTCAACCATTATCAATCCACTGCTGGACGAAATTCTCTCCAAGCCTCTTCCACAACGGTCTGTCTTGTGCCAGTCTCCTTCATGTCACTCCCGCATACTTTCAAATTTCATCCACCCATATCCCATGTGGTCTTTTTCTGGGTCTTTTCCTGTCCCTTGGAATCCAATCTAAAATTTCGGCTGTTCATCGATGGTCTGTCCTTCTGGCAGTATGTCCAGCCCACTGCCATTTCAGGGATTTTACTTTGATCATGATGTCTTCCACTCTTGTCATTTTTCTGATCCACGAGTTCCTCTTCTTATCTCTTATGGTTACACCAAGCATGCACTTCTCCATGCTTCTTTGAGTTGTTTGCAGCCTTTGTATATCTCTTTTAGTTAAGGTCCACGTCTCTGCGCCATACGTAAGCACTGGAAGGATGCATTGATCAAACACTTTTCTTTTAAGACATAATGGCATATTGCTCTTGAAAATTATACCGTTTCTTCCAAAAACTCTCCAGGCAAGTTTTATACGCCGATTAATTTCTTCATCAATGTGACCCTCACTTAATTACTGCTGTCTAAGAAAAGCTGGGGATGTCTGTAATCCCCAGCTTTTCTCCATCAATCGACAAATCTTCATTTCTTGTAAAAGCATTGTACATCATTTTTGTCTTCTGAAAGTTCATTTTTAATCCCACTTCTTTTCTCTTGTCAGCAAGTTCCTGGATCATACTCTGCAGCTCTGATGGGATAGTTGCAAAAATGACTACATCATCAGCCAAACGAAGGTGAGTTAGATAATCTCCATTAATCTTTATCCATTTGTTTTCCCAGTTCAGTGATTGAAAGACATTTTCCAGTGTTGCACTAAAGAGCTTGGGAGATATGGTGTCACCTTGTCTCACTCCTTTTCCAATTTTTATATGTGCTGTATTCTCAAACAGCCGAATCTTTGCACTTGCATTTTCATAGATGTCATTAATGATATTAATGTATGCATCTTCAATACCGCAGGATTTCAAAGCCATTGTAACTGCTAATGGTTTCATCGAATCAAAGGCCTTTTCATAATCGATAAAAGCCATGCATAATGGAAGTTCATATTCCCTCGCTCTTTCAATTAGTTCTCTCAGTACGTGGATATAATCTATTGTGCTGTAGCCACTCCTGAATCCAGCTTGTTCTCTCGGTTGAGCCATGTCCAGTGTTGCCTTCAAGCGGTGTGAAAGAACTTTAGTGATGATATTATAAACCACTGATAGGTCTGTAGTTCCTGAGATCCTCAATGTTACCAATGCACACATATATACAAAGGCCGTTGCATAAAAACTGAGAGTAATTTTTTTTTTTTTTTTTTTGAATTGTTTGAGTTGGCGACAGTGTGAAGGAGAAAATAACTAAGCAGGCTACTAACTGAATTAAGGAAGTATCTATGGCAACAGTTATTAGCAGACAAATCTGGTTTTGTTATTGCGCAGCTGTTTAAGGTACGTCTGCATTTCGCCATTCAGCTATGGAGGTGAGTGATTCAGAATTAAGAAGTGAAATCGTTGTGCGATAAAATTTTGCTATCGTTTGGGAAAACCGGCTCTAGAAATAGTTGATTTAATGAAAAATGCTTACAAAGATAAATGTTTGGGTGAGTCAACGGTTTTTAGATGACACCATGATTTCAAAAAAGGGCGTTTGTCGGCAGAATTCGCTTCTAGGCTGGGTCGACCTAAAAATGTTGTTACGGAGCATATTTAACACTCTTTGGGCAATCTAGCAAGAAGATCGACGAATGACGTGTGTAAACAGCGGCATCAACTAATATTTCAAAAACGTCAGCATTTCGCATTCTACGCGGCAAATTATTGCTGCATCGTGTGTGCTTTCCAGATGGGTACCTGATCATCTGACGAGAGAATAATTGTTAGCCAGAGTTCAGGTGCGTCATGAGTGGAAACAAATGATTGCAAAGGATCCAGACTTTCCAAACAAAGTAATAACTGAACTCTACACCATGATAACGCCCGCCCACATGTGGCTGCTTGTGTTCAACAGTTTCTTACGAAATGCAGTATTGGAATCATGCCACAGCCTTCCTACAGTCCTGATCTCGCTCCGTGCGATTTCTGGTTGTTTTCAATAATGAAGGAGAAGTTCCGTGGCGCAATATTCAAAACAAATGCTGACGTCATTCAAGCTGCTGACGCCACTTTTAAAAGTGGACTGAACGATGGGACTGTTCCATATCATCCGAGGGAAGATACTTTCAGAAACAATAACATATATTCTGCTGTACTTATATTTCTTGATTTTGTGGGATTTTACTCACATTTTTTATTGAACAGCTGTTGTATTTCTATCGCAACAACAAATCGTAGCACACGTTTCTAACAAGCATCTTTCTAACAAGTCTCAGCTATTATGCCTCTATCAAAAATTACCTTTGTTCTAACAAGTCTCTATCGAAAATGCACTCTCGCCACATTCAGTGTTGATATTTTATCTACCTTTGACCCAGCGTCGTTCATGATAAGCTGAAAAAAGCTCTTCGGGGAGTAATGTGTTGTTCAGTACGAGAAGGTTTCACAAGAAGAAACTAAATTTACATAAGAACATAAGGGAAAAGAAAAAAAAACTATTTAGAAAAGCGTCACACATACACTGAAGAGCAATTGAATTAGAGACAGCTGGCGTTAGGCAAATGTGGCGCTGTGGGCGGCCCTGTAAACGGAAACGACAGGACGTGTGCAGCGATCCGACAATATAAGGAGTGATGCGACGGAAACCAATAAGAGTCGGACGCAGTATGGGTAAGACGTAGGATCTAAGCGCATTTGATCGTGGGCAAATTGTCGGGGCCCGACGAATGGGTCACTCCATCTCGGAAGTCGTGCAGGCACTGGGATTTTCACGAGCCACTGTGTCACGGGTGCACCGTGAGTACATCGAATCCAGTACAATCAAGCCTGCAAGGGCCAACTGCCGTGGACATCAACGTGTGGATGAGCGGGGTCATCGTCGGCTAGCTCGCGTTGTAACAGCGGATAGACGGGCCACAGTGCAAGAAATCACTCGGCAATTTAACGCTGGTACACAAAAACGTGTAAGCAGCCACACCATCCAGAACCATCTCCTCGCTATGGGGTACAGAAGCCATCGTCCCACGAAGGTACCGCTGCTGACCGCACATCACAGGGTGCAAAGATTAGCATGCGGGCGTGGGAACATCGCCACTGGACCCTAGACATGTGAGAAAATGTTGCCTGGACTGATGAGTCGAGATTCACGTTGGTATATGCGGACGGCAGGATACGAGTACGGCGCAAACCACATGAAGCGATGGATCCTTCTTGCCAGCAGGGTACTTTTCAAGCTGGTGAGGGTTCCAGCAATGAAAGCAAAATACTCTGTATACTACCCGATAACATCTGCAGGCGTACAGAGAACATTTGCTGAAATAAAAATTGTTTTGGATGACACAAGTGACGAAACCTAACAGTTGAACACATAGAAAAATATATTGTGGTCTCTTGCAATAAATATATTGGTATATGAAACTACATAATTTAAGGAACTTTTTGTTTATTAATTATATCAGTTGTTACTTATTATTGTTTTTAAGAATAATATAGTCGTATGTGGCTCGTAAAATTCTTATTCGGAAACCATATCTGGGTCCACAGCATTTATTTCAAGATAAACAAACAGAAACTGTAAATGCAGATTTTAAGTCCAAATTTCGTTCGTTTTAATGCAGAATCTGGTTTCTACTAATAAGAACTATAACATAGATTTCAAAGAGAGTTATTGCATTATACAAATAAGAGAAACTACCTTTGCAGTTCTCTACAAGCTCCAGGTCAAAATAGAGAAATAAGATTTCGGTTGCTCGACAATTAAAAAGGAATTACTATGAATTTATGACAAGGACCTATTAGTAAAATCATTCATCATTATTGTCAACCATTATCAATCTACTGCTGGACGATGGTCTCCCCAAGTTTCTTCCACAAAGGTCTGTCTTGTGTAAGTCTCCTCCATGTTACTCCCGCATACTTTCGAATTTCATCCACCCATCTCCCAAGTGGTCTTCTTCTGGGTCTTTTGCTGTTCCTTGGAACCCAATATAAAATTTCGGCTGTTCATCGATGGTCTGTCCTTCTGGCAGTATGTCCAGTCCATTGCCATTTCAGGGATTTAACTCTGATCATGATGTCTTCCAATCTTGTCATTTTTCGGATCCACGAGTTCCTCTTCTTATCTCTCCTGGTTACACCAAGCATGCACCTCTCCATGCTACTTTGAGATGTCTGCAGTCTTTGTATGTCTCTTTTATTTAAGGTTCACGTCTCTGCACCATACGTAAGCACTGGAAGGATGCATTGATTAAACACTTTTCTTTTAAGACATAATGGCATATTGCTCTTGAAAATTATGCTGTTTCTTCCAAAAGCTCTCCAGGCAAGTTTTGTACGCCTATTAATTTCTTCATCAATATGACCCTCACTTGATATCTGCTGTCCAAGATAAACGCACGCGTATGTTATCTCCAGCTTTTCTCCATCAATTGATAAATCTTCATTTCTTGTAAAAGCATTGAACATCACTTTTGTTTTCTGAAAGTTCCTTTTTAATCCCACTTCTTTACTCTCGTTAGCAAGTTTCTGGAACATAGTCTGCAGCTCTGATGGGGTAGTTGCAAAAATGACTACGTCATCAGCAAAACGAAGGTGGGTTAGATAATCTCCATTAATCTTTATCCCTTTGTTTTCCCAGTTCAGTGATTGAAAGACATTTTCCAATGTTGCATTAGAGAGCTTCGGAGATATGGTGTCACCTTGTCTCACTGCCTTTCCAATTTTGATGTGTGTTGTATTTTCAAACAGCCGAATCTTTCCACTTTCATTTTCATAGATGTTATTAATAATATTAATGTATGCATCTTCAATACCGCAGGATTTCATAGCCATTGTAACTGCTGATGGTTTCACCAAATCAAAGGCCTTTTCATAATCGATAAAAGCCATGCACAATAGAAGTTCATATTCCCTCGCTCTTTCAATTAGTTCTCTCAGTACGTGGATATGATCTATTGTGTTGTAGCCACTCCTGAATCCAGCTTGTTCTCTCGGTTGAGCCATGTCCAGTGTTAACTTCAAGCGGTGTGAAAGAATACTAGTGAAGATTTTATAAACCACTGATAGGAGGCTGATAGGTCTGTAGTGCCTGAGATCCTCAATGTCACTTTTTTATGTAGCAGGATCATAGTAGCATTGTTCCAATCCTCAGGGATATTTCTTTCATTAAGGCATCGAGTGAAAATTTGGGCGAGTACTGTTTCGATTTCTCCACTTGCTTCTTGTATGATGTCTACAGTAATTCCATCTTCTCCTGGAGCTTTTCCCCGCTTCATGTTCTTGATTGCATGTGCAACTTCTGCTGGAAGGACTGGAGGAACTCTGGTACTGGTACCTTTCATCATGTCTGGAGTACATGCATAATCCCTTTCATATAATGTGGAGTAGAAATCCTTCACTCTTTTAAAAATTTCGCCTCTATTTCTTGTTGCAGAACCATCTTCTTTTCTCAGTGCCATAATCTGTTTTCTTCCCTTACTGAGATGTCCCTTTGCTATCTTTAGGCTTTGGTTGTGTTCAATTGCTTTCCTCACTAGTTAACAGTTGAATTTCCTTACATCTTCAGTGATACTTTTTCGTACTGACTTGCATAGCTCTATATATTCCACTTTGGAAGTCACATCTTCTTTAGTTGTCCTCATCTATCTTCTTTTCTGCATCAACATTTTGGTTTTTCCTGATAATTTGTTCACATGCAACTTGTTCTTAGACCCGGCTAATTTTATTGCTGTTTCCATAAGAGCTTTGGTTACTTTTCTGTTAACTTCAGAAATATCCACTTCTTCCGATGTTAGGCCTTCTAAAGCAAAAAATCTGGTCTTCAGTTCCAACTTGAAGGTATTATGGTGTTTTTTAAGGTTGGTTATGTCAATAAATTTTGTTTGTCTTATGAGCTTCCCACGTTCGAGTTTAGTGTTGAGGTGCATCTTACATCTCACCAATCTATGGTCACTGCCTGTGTTTAACTTGTTTAGCACACTGCAGTCTTCTCTGACGAATTTTTTGTTACACATAATAAAATCAATTTCACTTGTCGTCCCATTTGGATGTCTCCATGTCCATTTTCTGTGTGGCTTTTTTCTGGAAAAAGGAGTTCAAGATGAAAAACCCTTCTGCCTCTGCAAACTCTACGGGAGTATTTCCACTCTGGTTTCTGTTGCCGTGACCGAATTTACCTAGTAAAGTTTCATTCTGTTGCTGTTGCCCTATTTTTTCATTGAAATCTCCGATAATTATCTTCAAGTGCTGCTTACCTTTATTATTTAGTTGACGAATTTCCTCATAAAAATCTTCAATTTCTTCTTCTGGATGGCTTGTGGTGGGTGCATAAGTTTGAATAATCTGAGCCTTGTATCTTTTCGAGAGTTGGATAACAAGTCGTGCAGCTCTGTCAGAGGAACTTTCAACTTCTACAACTTTATCCTTCAGTTTCTTGTTTATTATAAATCCAACACCACTAGTTCTGCCAGTATCTATCCCACGATAGTAGAAGAGATGTCCGCTTTTCAGTTTAATGAGATCTTCTCCTTTTCTCCTTACCTCACTTAGCCAGACGATGTCCCACTTGATCCTTTGTAGTTCTTCTTCCAATTCAAGAAGCCTTGAATCAGAAGATAGGGAGCGTCCATTATACGTAGCCAAAGTCAGCATCAGATGGCAGCCTAGTCCGGTCCTCTGGTGATTCTTAGCACCCTCTGCCTTCATGTCGTACTGGCCGCTGCCTTGGCCAGGTACATTCCAGCTGCCGGAGACTGAGGGCCAAGATTTAAGTTGTGGAGTCATTTTGGAGGGGTTTGGCCATAACTCATCACGCTGGCCAAGCGGGCTGGTGAGTGTGGGATAGCATTTCCTCTAATCCCGATGGTATAGTTATACCGCTATTGGCGGTCTTCAGAGCCCCTTTATTGGGAACAGGATGCACCACGAGAAGGCGGGGTTGACATTTGTCATATGAAGCTATAACAGCAGCAGAAAAACACAGTTCAGCTAGAGAGCATTATCCAATCTTAGAAACATCAACAACTGTGAAAGCTGCGTAAAATGTAAACTAACTCATAATTCTTATCGAACAGTGGGTAAACCCAAAATAAATGAAATACTGCAATTTGTATGTGGGCAAATGAATGCCTCAACATCTAGTGGGTAGAAATACTAAATTTCTTTCGAAAGATGGATACTCTAAATTTACTAACACATTCGTGCAAGCTCATTAGACATAAATCTACAAATGAGGTAAATAATATGTTGTCACTGTAAGTAAATATATTCAAAGAAAATATTCCCCTATCGGAGCTAACTTTGGAGTGAATTCTGGGGAAATTTTTGAGAATTATTACCTGACTCATCAGACAATATTCATCATACAACAATCTGTATTCGCCGAGAATTATTACCTGGTTCATCAAGCAATATTCATCACACAACAATCTGTTCTCACCAGAGGAAAGTGACTTAGATAAAGAAAAACGGGTGTTTAACAAAGATGGCAATGTTCATATTCGAAAAAAAAAGTGTTAACATGTTTATATTCGAAAAAAATTGTTAACATGTTCATATTCAAAATGTTACTAAACGCCAAATTAGGAGATAAGTATCCTAGTAAACAGATAAGGACGGCCAATGAATGCACACACAGATAATTAGTAACCAGGGCCACAGGGAAATTATTTCACTTACTGTAGTTTGGATGAAAAAATATGTATTTATTCCATCTGTTTGTACTGTGCAGTAAGGATGTAAGGAATTCGCACATGCAATTTAAGACATAAGGAAGAAATGTCATTACGCAAAAGAAGATCAATTTGTGCTGTACAGTAATAAAAAAGGTATGTACACTACCTACATAATTGTCTAGAAAAATGATCATAAGCCGGTATTAGAAGCGCGTAGAACACCGAAAAGAATGTGCCAAGTATACAGGAGAAGGATTCAATAAAATAAATCTTTTTAAATAATAAGGAAAGAATAACGCAATCAGAAGAAAAAAATTGAAGAAACAGACAAGATTCACTAGAAACACAATGGAACACGATCTCGATAGAAAGCCATGTACTGTAGGAAGAAAAAGAATGAAAGAGCTTACATCATGGAATGACATAATGCACATGAACAAATTAGAAAAAGACAAAAGCAGTTAAATAAATAGAAGAAATAAATTCAAGCTAATGGTAAGATAGATGTAAGGCAGATCTCTTTGCAGGAAGGTTTCTCACAAAAGCATGAAGGAGATTATGACGAAATACGGGTACTTGTTTCTAAACATGTCACGATCAATCCCTTTTCTCCCTATTGTGACACAAAACAAAAGATGTATGCAAATCCCTTTGACATTAGAACAGTTTTCTCACACGGTGAATCAGGAAAAGTTGCCTCTGTGACTCGGCCATAATGCTGTGAAATCCCAGAAGAGAGTTCAGTCTGCAAGTTGAAGCAGAAAATTTATCATTTAAAACGACATGCAAGAGTTTAGAAAGTAAATATCAAACTTACTATAGAGGAATAAATTTCGATAGATAGTAACAAATTTACGTCTTTTTGATTTGAAGGACGAAGAAGCAACCGTATTTATTGCGACATGTGTTGATGTCTCAGTTACAAATGCCAAAAATCAATAACAAAAAATAGAAAAGGAATAGTAAAGAAACTAACGGAACCAAATTTTGAAGTAAAGCACTCGCTATCTGGATGTAGTAGTAGAGAGATGGATTATACACTGTTTCGAAATAGAAAATTCCACACAATGAAGGAATGTACGATATGAGACAAAACTGACCACATATATAGACAAGCAGGAGCGAAAGAAGTGATTTAATTCCTAAGGGATAATATGAATGCAGTGGGCGAGGGGAAAACATGGTGTGGCCTCAGTGAATTGGTCATATGGCCGTCTAGCTGGGCTATAAATTCGGCAACACGGCATAGTATTGAGTTGAAAAGGACAGTGGCTGAATCGCATCATTGGTCTGCGCCAACAATTCAACGACATTTTGAGGGATCCATGCAGAGACGTTAAGTTGCCTGCCAATGATGTCCTACACGTTCTCTATTGTGGAGAAGTCTGGGATCGCACTGGCCAGGACAGCACGTGGTCCTTTGTGAGCACTGTCTTCAGATGTTGGCAGTGTGCTGGTGGGCGTTATCTTGCTGAAACTGGGCATCAGGGATACCACGGAGATACAGCAACAAAACGGGTCGCAGAACCTCATCAAGGTATCGTCCTTCTGTCATTGTACTCAGTATGTATACGATTGGTGAATGGGTGTTGAAACTGATAGAGCCCCAAACTATGACACTAGGCTCAGGAGCACTATGACGCTCACAGATGGCAGCACTATGACGCTCACAATAACAACACCATCTCCGGTCTCTCAATCGATGGTCGCCAGAGCTGAGGCAGAAGCGAGACTCGTCACGAAATGGTTCTTTTCGCCCTTCCACGCATGTTCTGTACTGCACCACTGAAACCTTGCGAGACGATCTGCTGCGGTGAAAGGATGTCGTCGCAACGGCTGGAGGTGCCTCAGTCAATCTGCGATTCATATTCCGTGTCAATACAGGGATGTTCATAACTGCTTGTGCACCTCTTCAAATGTGGTTTCACAGCTTCCTCGGCCTGCTATCGAATACGACGACCAGCTCTGACACGACGATCGAGGCGTTCGGACGTCCGCTTACGTGCACCAGTCCCACAACGGCGACGCACGTCATCTTTCTTCAACCAATGTCGCCAAATTCGGCGGAAAGTTGTTGCATTCCGATGCGTTTCTGCCATGATGCAACACAGGGATCAACCAGCCGTACGTAGCTTTATGATGAAGCAGTTGATAAAGGTTTCACAAATTGGAGACTATAGCCTTTGTGATGATTATATGTATTAACCCTTTAACAGTCTGGAACGAATTAACTCGGGGTTAACATAATACTCTGAAAGCGGCTCGAAAGAATATTTTCGCGGTCTAAGAAATGAGCCGAACGCGACGGAGAAATGAGCCGAATCGACCTTAGGTTTGTCATTCTAAGTGGTCATTTGGGGGTATGATTGCTATTAATCCTTCCTTCCTGATTACCTTTTGCGCTAATAATACTATAAAAATGGCGTTGAACCTAAGAAAGAAGAGAAAAAATGTTTGAGTTACTTGTTTCCACCCAATGTATGGTGAATACCTCTTTTGAATCATGCCTTTGGTAATGGTACTGAGAATAAAGGACTATAGAGGAATTAGACTACATACTGTAAGACTAAGGACGATAAGGGAGCCCCCTTTTTTTTAATGATCATATGTAGAGGATTTTAGGAAGGGAGTAGAGAGTGTCTGCCCCCAGGTCTTAAACAACCCTTAGAAATAGGAAGCTAGCAGATTTGGGCTAGAGTGCCCGATAGGAAAGTGACACGGAAGCGAAGTTGAAAGGGGGAGGAAGACGCCCTTATTTATTACCGGGGGGCCAGTACCCGGGGTCCGACGGCTTAACGTGCCCATCCGACGCACGGCGGATATTTAGTGGATCGAGCGTTCGTACCTGCCTGGGATCGAACCTGAGATCCTTTCCGTGGCAGTCACGAACGTTGCCCACTAGGCCACCCGCGGCCCTATAAAGGAGCATTTACAACTAGCTACAAATATATAGTCGATACTCTTAAGATGAAATATATAAAAATATAAATATACTCCCAAAGGAATTGTTTTGCCATAGCTTTCGCATGACGCGGTCGCTATGAGAACAATTCTGTTTGAGGAGCGCAGGAAAATTCGGGAAACTTTTGGTTCAGGTACATTGGCCGCTTAAAGGGTTAACTAAATACCTTAGTTTGACATTGGCCGCTTAAAGGGTTAAGGAAATACGTTACTCACAAATACTTAGAAAAAATATAATTTTAGTTGAATATTTTTTAATAAATAGTTGACTAAATATTATATTATAATATTTGGTCGACTCGAAAGATAAAATATTTCTGAGTAACCTTATATTTTCTCTGACAAAGGTATCCATGTGATACTGGGATTCCCGAAGACGTCGCCCAGGCATTATCACTCCTCGCACAAGCTTTCGTCACCGAGATCATTCCAGTGCAGTGGTCCAGACTCCCAAGTGAGGATGAACAAGCTTATCTACCCCAAGTAGTTTTGCCTTTTTGTCTCCCGAGCCCATCTCGTAATTTATTCAAAACTACAATCATTACATAACCCACCTGTCGATACTTACCCACCAGAATGCATAGCTCTCCACAAGTGCTTCCTGGTTTGACATTTTCTATGACGAGAGAAGTGGTTAATATATATCAAATACGTGGAGATAATGTAAATGGACGATGTCATCGCTCTTTCCACGTTATTTTTTAAACAACGCATAGCGACTGAAAAATTGTATTCCGGCACTGCTGGGATCGAACCTCAGAACTCTCGATAACTAGTCGAGTGCGTTCGAATTTACGCTACAGCGCCAACAATTCCCAGCGCCATGCGTTGTTTATCAGTCAGCATCTGACTACACGAATACGTATCGATGGCGCTGGGAATTGTTGGCGCTGTAGCGTAAATTCGAACGCACTCGACTAGTTATCGAGAGTTCTGAGGTTCGATCCCAGCAGTGCCGGAATACAATTTTTCAGTCGCTATGCGTTGTTTAAAAAATAACGTGGAAAGAGCGATGACATCGTCCATTTACGAGAGAAGTGCTTGAAAGTATAGCAATCAGTGAAGCCAAGAAAATCATTGTCAAGCGCTCGGGAGAACAAAACACCAAAGAGTAGCAGATGCTCAAGAATTACAAAACATTTTGTTAAGTAGTGCGAAACGTCCTGTATATTTCAACAGTTTCCAAATCCTATATTGTAATCGCTATTGTATATTATGTAGAAATGTTAAAAATTCGTCAACGTCAACATACAGGCTTTTGATAAATGTCATTCACCCTTTTATTGCGACTCAGTGTCAAAGAAGAATTTACACTAACCGCATACGCAGACAACACGGAGGTGGACTTAAAACGATAGCAGACCTACTACAAGAAACATATTTCAGCTAAGGAAGAGCAGTGTTTTATGGCAAAAGAGAGAAAAAACTGATTTCAGTTGAGATATCTTCAAAAGAATCAGAATAGTTTGAGACATCGATAGTTCTGAAGACAGTATACGCGTGAGAACACTTCCAGAGAACTTTCATCAGAAACAGAAGGCTTAATTGCGGAATAAATGGGCCGTCAGGCATGTGTTCGTCATTGTTAAAGTGAAGAGATAAATGAACAGAAAGCGCTATTTTATCAAGAGAAATACTGCAAAAACAAAGACATGTTAATATCTTTAAGAAACAGGTTTCAAAGAAAGTTTAAAATTCCCAGACCTGCTATGAGAAAATACTGAAGTTTTTTTCTCTCCCCCTATTTTGTAGGAATATTACTTCATTCGTGAACATCTAGGATTATAAGGAACCATCTTTCCCTAATGTAGAGGTATTGATTCTAAGGAAATGGCCGAACAAGCGCCGCAGGGTAAACATGCCACTCATTCCTCCTCCGGGAATGCGTCCGAGATGGGCAGCAGCTCGGATTTTCGTCGGACGCTTGTGTCTCTGACTCCTCGACCAACCGAAGAAAATGTCACAGTTTCAGTGAGTCGAGTAGGAGTCCTCACGTGAAACGAAGTGTTTAGTTCGATGGGCTGAAATGCGGGTAATACCTTTATGAAAAATGTCCCGGAAAACAAGGGACTGAGTTTATCCGGGAATTTCAAATTGGGGAAGTGCTAAAAATTTTGCGGGGTGTTGCATGAAAGCAAAGTTTTCGAAGGCTCAAATTTTTATAGTGAAATACTGGAGGGAATTTTCATAGTTAAGAATGGTTAAAATCGGTTGTCTTTTTTTCCAACACTACACAAATATGTTTTGTTCTTGTGTGATTTGTTTTTTGTTTTTATCTCTCATATCTAAAAGCTTCCCTAAACAAGGAAAAGCCAATTAAGTTACATATTGATATTGTTACAAATCTTGTGCGTATTGAAATGATTCAGAAGAATATCTGCAAAATTTGTACATACATAAAAACACACATGTCGCTAAGCTGTTCTCTGAGATCCAGCGGTTAGCTTTTCAAAGGAAGCTCAGCTTTAATCTGCAAAATTTGTAATTGAAAAAAATGGATAAATACGTAAATGCATTTTGTGACTGCAATGACTGACTTTAAACAGGCATCAAACAAAAAAAAAAAACAACAACTGAAAAGAGGTATTAATCTGCCATATGCATAAACGTTAAATGATAAAAACAACTTTGCTTTAAGGTAAAGCTGAGGGATTTATGAAAATGTTAACTGCTATTTTGACGAGTGTTCGCAAAATCTTCTCAGCTTTTGTTCCTTTTCCCTCGAATGGAAAACGCGGGTTTCAGTCACTGTGGCAAGTCATGGTTGGTTTTTCATGAAAATAATGCGCCATTACGGTCATGTAATTGCTGTCAATGGTTTTGAAACAAGAGAAAATACATCATTTCTTTCAAATGAAACGAAGAGCAGTCGGCTGACTTTAATGCAAAATCTGCAAAGCTTGAGTATGCCTTTTATACCAGAGAAGTCATTACTGCTTTACAACGGTTTTCCATTTTCCCTATTACCGTGGTGATTAGACCTTAAGGGGGAAGAGATGAACTGATTCGTAAGGGATCGTCAAATTTAATGCCTTTTTCCGACCAAAAACATTAACTTGGGTGATTTCTCTGCATCAAGGTGAGGCAGTGGGTTTCATCGCTTAGTTCGCCGCGATATCAGATCCAGGGCAATATCTTTCTCTCTCTGAGCCGTCAAAATGACTTTTTCGAATTCCTCTTTTCCCTTCCAAAACTGATTCCCGTGCTATCACGTGCCTCGAGGGGAAAGAAATGCATAAAAAAAATCATAAGAGAGACGGGTAGCTTGAATGTGGAAAGGGACTTCCACACTGAGAATATAAGTGCGGAAAAAAAACGATATATTTTTGATGAGGAATGTATATTACGGACGAAATGCAGGGTAGAAGACACTTTTAGCCATGACTGGCAGCACAAATCAAAACGCCTGTATTTATTCTTGGACCAACGGAAACAGCCCTGAAGCAAAACTGCAGATTCTAAGAACTGGAAACCAAACTTTGTTTCATAACTTCTTCAACAAGTAGATTCAACCTAGTCTTCTGCAAGGGCGAATTTTTCATTCCACTGCACCGCAAGTTCTATAAACACATTTCTTTGTACTCATAAAAGATTCACTAACTTCAGAAGTTGCATAGAAACCTTTCTATGGCAGAAAAAGAACAGAAAGGTATCTCTAAAATTTATCCTTCCTTAATATCCGGGCACCTGTATGTCTATCGATAATCTTCATTTGCAGAAAATCTAATATTATGTGCTGGAACCTTTGACCCTTATGTTGGTCTCTAGTCTTTGTGGAATACTCTTGCCTGCCGATATGTTCCGCCATTCGGCCTTCAAAGCAGTGACCAGTCTTTTTTACTTCGCCTTTTATAAAAACAGTACGTGCTTTTGTTATCACACTTGCTTATGTACGTCTGTGAAAACCATGCATCTGCAACCGATTTGAAAAATTATTTTTGCATTAGGAAGTTTGAAATGTGAAAACGATTACTCTTCCCTTCCGGTTATCTTCCGATACATAACTTCGCCGCTAGAGGGCAGATGCTATCGAATTCAAAATACATTTTATTCCATATAATTGTTTCTAAATATCACGTTGGAAAAATCTTTCTTCCCTCCGATATCATTTATAACGAAGACTATTTCGACTACGGTTTCTTTTTCATACAATACCCAGTTTTTCTGCTAGGGGGCGTGAAGTTAACTTGCGAGTTTCCCTATATCTCTGGTTCTAAAAGATAAACTCGAAAAATTCTTTTTGCATAAAATAGACCCTTTACCTGGAAATATTCTGCATATAATTTCTAATTTTTCAGAAGAAAAGTTTTGCCATTAGCATACATTTGTATTTTGGATGAATTTACAGCAATATCTGCGCGCCTGTAAAATCGATTGAAAAAATTATTTTATGATATGATACCGCTCACCACGAAAAATCTTTTGAGAATATCTCCTGCTTAAACGATGCATAGTTTTTCCGCCAGGGGATGTAGTAATATTCCATACTTTTTTCGATATCTCTGCTTTTAATAGTCTGATTTGAAAATAATATTTCTTTGTCGGAGATCATTTCTGATGCCAAATTTTTTTCATATAATTTGAAATTTCCTTAACGCCCAAGTTTGCTACTGGAGGGAATAGGTTCACGACTCTATTTGCAATAATATCAGCGCATCTAAAATTTCGGTTGAAAATATTCTTTTCTAACAACGAACGACGAAATATTTTTTTTACATTTTCTGCCCAAAATAATGATAAATTTCCCCGTTACGGGGCGCAAATATTTAATCTGTTTTTCTCTGCATCTCTGCTTCTAAAAGTCCGATTTAAAAAATTATTATAATGCTGGATACCGTTCACCACGTGGAACACTTTACATGCACTCTTGGGTTTTCTCAGTTCACATTTCTGGCGCTAGGTAGTGTAAATATACATTTACGTTTGCAACTGTACTGGATATCCGTTTTAAAAATCCTATTAACATTTCTTTTTTTACTGTATGCTTTTCGCTACAGTAAAAATGGGAAACATTAGAAACATTATCCTCATGCACAGTTTTTCCGACAGTTTTCCCAAAGTGTCAAAACGTTTTTCTCGATATTGAAAAATTCTTTGCCGCCCTGGTGGCGCAGTGGTCTAAGCGCTGGCTTACGATCATTTCGTCCGAGAGGGTCCGGATTCGAATCCCACGAGACACGTATGTTGTGTTTGTCTTATGGCACTGACTGTCTCCCTTCCATTGAACCAGTGGCCCTAAATTAGGGACGGTCGATTGCATCGAGTTGTTCACCGTGGTCGTAAAACCTTCAATGAAAAAAAAATATATATATATATATATATATTTTCTTCACATAGCTGTTGTTAAGAAGAAAATTTTAGCATATTTTCTCTACTTTTTCATTACTCAAAATTCTACCGTGGGGGACAGAGGGCGCCAGTGTATATTTCTATTTCAAAAGAGTTAATTCGATTCTAAGAATTCCTGAGAAAAATCCATTTTTTGGTACGATACTATTCCTTATATAGAGGATTTTGAACCCATTTTCTTCTTTAAGTAACACAAAGGTTTTCCGCTGGGAGGCTTAAAGTTATATCGTGTTTTTCTATATATCTCTTCTTCTAACTGTTCGATATCAAACCCTTTTACCTCTGTCAGTTATGAGAAACTTTCGATGCACAATTTGTTAATTTTCGTAACACTTTTCAGCTGCTAGTGTGTGTAAGTAGTTATTTCTATTTCCGGATATTTTATCGATTGCAGTAACCCGGTGGAATTTTTTCAAACCGGTTCCATTTGCTAAAGACAGATAGCCCTGTTTTCATCACGTAATTTAAATTATGAGCAGTTTTTCCCCACGTGATGTAAATGACATTTTTTTTTTTTGCTGAACTTTAAAATTTCCTAAAAATATGCTTTGAAATATACTTTTCGTGTCGGGAAGGATGTGCTCATTACAACCGAAAATTTGCTGTCATCTTTCTGTTTTTCCCCCTTTTCTTTTGTTTTGTTTTGTTGGCGATTTAACAACCGCAGTGAGCAACTCAATAAGCTATAAGCAGTATCCAGTGCCTAATTTAAAGCCACTGGTGTTCCAGGGTATGGAGAGAGCCAAAGCCGTAAGACAAACAATGCCTCACCGGGATTCAGCCTCGGACCCATCTCGAACGAATAGTCTAAAGCCAGGACTTAGACCATTGCTTCACCGGAGCCACCAGTGACCAGTTCGGCTTTGTTTGTTGGGCGATTTATTCTTTCACGCACCAGACGATCCAGTTTGTCCCACAGATTCTGTATGGTTTTCGAGTCAGGATTTCGGGCTGCATAGTCCAGCATTTTGAATCCAATGTTCTCAAACCAATCTGCAACAACGTGAGCAGTATGGCATGGTGCATTGTCCTGCTAATAGCGGTATGGGCGTTTTCTAAAGTACTGCCACAACGGTGGTAGGCATAACTGTCCAGGAGGCCTATTTATAGCTCAGCATTTATGGTTTTGTCCAAAACGACAAGCCGAACTATGAAAACCACCTCCATGCCATCAAGCTGCCTCTACCGAAATTCATTTTTGGGGCGATACATTTCGGAATATACCTTTCTTCCGGCATCTGCGATGTCCCGGAAATACCATCAGACTAGTAGATGCTTATAGTGACTCCTCAGAATAATCAATTCGATAATTAGATCAGAACAAAAATAATCTGATCTGCCGGCGCATGATAAAGCAAGCTACAGACTGAGATTCTGGAACCTACTTACGGCACTTCCTCGTGTCGTGAGCTTTCCCTCCACACACGTTGAATACTTCTATATCTGGGTTTGTAATGTTTTGTCATAACGGTTGTAAAATAGATATCAGTTAATTGCTTATGTTACCCCAAACACTCAATATTACTTAACTTAGCGCTCCGGATAGCTTAAATAAAACACGTTTAACCCTCAACTTGGCAATAAATAACACTATATAAATAGTCTTGTACTTAGAGTAGTTAACTTATTTATTTTATATCCACCCTAGGCACTTTAAATTGTCAGAGCTTCACAGTTCTTCATCATTTGAATACAGTAGATTTGCATAACTAGAATAATCTTCAAGTCTTACAACTCGACGACAGTTTGACTTAAATGACCAAACAAGAATAATATTCAACATGAACGAGTTAATCAAGTTATATAAGATCAAACGCTATTCATAAAATATCAAAGTAGTCTGAGCTCTCTCAACAATCTCTCTGCAAGGCAATTACAACAATCTCACGCTCTAGTCAATTTCTAACAACAGCTGTGATTGCCATAAAATCTGAGCTTCTAAAATATCGATTGAAAAATTCTTTCGTGGACTGATGATACCATTCACACCGATAAATAATTTTGGAATATTTTTTTCCTAAAATATTCCACAGTTTCTCCGCCAGGGGCGTAGATGTACATCTTATTTTTGTCAATATCTCTACTTCTAGGAGTCCGATTTGAAAAATCCCTTCTTTTTTGGATAGTGTTTCCAGTGTGACACGTGTTTCATATAATTTCAAAATCTTCAAGTAATTCATAGACTTTCCTCTAGGGGGCGTAAATATAAATTGCGTTCCCCCTATATCTCTGCTTCTAAATCTCCGATTTGAAAAATTCTTTCTGCACCGGATACAGCTCCTGATGGGAAATTGTTTTCACATAATTTCTATTATTTTTGAAAAAACATGGTTTGGCCACCAGGTGGCGTAAGTCTTAATTTCCGCTTCTGATGTATTTGTAGCAAAATATGAGCTTCTAAAATCTCGATTGAAAAAAAGTCGTTTGTTCACCGATACTACTCATGTCGAGAAACCTTTTAGGAAAATGTTCTTCTTGAAATAATGCATCTTTTCTACGCCAGAGGGCGTAGATGTATATCTTATGTTTGTCAATATCTCTACTTCTAAGAGTCCGATTTGAAAAATTCATTCTTTGTTGGATAGTGTTTCCGATGCGAAATGTTTTTCCTATAAATTCGAAATTTGCAAGTAAATCATAGACTTTCCGCTAGGGGGCACACGGGTAAATTGCGATTTTTGCGTTATTTCGGCTCCTAAAGCTCCGATTTGAAAAATTCTTCCTGTATCGCATACAAGACCTGATGGAAAGCATTTTTCACGTAATTTCTAATGTTTGGTAAAGAATGGTTTGGCCACCAGGGGTCACAAGTGTTAATTTCTGCTTCTGATATATTTGTAGCAAAATCTGGGCTCCTGAAAACTCGACTCATTTTTTTTTTTTCTTGGACCGATATCGCTTATATGGATACACCTTTTGAGAATACTTTCTTCCTAAAATAATGCATGGTTTTCCCACCAGGGGACGTAAAGTCACATCTTATTTTTGTCGATATCTCTGTTTCTAAGAGTTCGTAAGCTCACGATTCCGTTTACAGCAATATCTGAGGGACTAAAACCCGATTGAATATCTCCTTTCTTTCGTCAGATCTATTGTTTTCCGTACCGGTTCCATTGACTTTGAATAGATTTGATAAATTTAATTTGCGTCAGAACGGATTCAAAAGACGTGCTTATTACACCCGAAAATTCGGTGTTATCTTTCTTGTTTATTATTATTAATCCAAGTTATAACTGCACGCACGGCAGGTGAAGTTTTTCTTCCGGGGTTTCATGACTCCCATGAGCAACTAGTGAGGCCAGTCTCTATTGGTTCGGGAAAGAGGAGAAGGCCGGATCCATATGAAAAGGACAACCTTCCCCCTATGCTTCATCTAAGACTGGAACCCATTTTAGAAGAATAGTCAGTGGTCAACAGAGAAAGTATGCTAACACACTCGTTTTCTTATTTCAATCTCACTTGGAAAACTCTAGTTAAAATTCATATGGATATGAGAACTGTGTATAAGTGAACAGAGCTGGTTACCACAGTGTACAGAGTAAAATGTTTGTCCTGTGCACTGTGTGTATACCGAGCTAACTTTTTTGCAATGCGTGAGTACAAAGCCAAATTTGTTGCACAGTGTGTGGAAAGAGCCAATTTGTTTTGCCCTGTGAACTGTGTGTGGACAGAGTCAAATTTATTTAACTGTCTGTAGACAGAACCAACAGATGTTCGTGATTTCGTTGCAGTTTCATTCGCTGTTTTTCATTTGTCATCCAGAAGCATTGTCTCACTCCGTGAAGTGTTGGTCTGAGATCAAAGGCCTTGAGGCCCTGTTTCACATGACTCATTCCCATGCGACTTTCATTTTAAATCCATCATGAAATTTCCTCACCAAGTTACACACAGTTATCATATCCGTAAGATCTTTAAGATTCTTCTCACATTATTTCGCACGACTAACTCCCCATGTGCTAATTTTCAGCCATATAGCTTCACCGTTTATATGAGACTATTCCGATGAAAATAAAATTCAATATATTATACATCAGTCATACTGGCTAAATTGTGAGTCAGGCGACGTTTACATTTTATTTTCCAAAGGATGAACAGGGATCCTAGAAACCAGCAGAAGTGGTCTTCGCTACTGGAAGATGATGCCAGAAATGTATGCTCGAATAGAATTTCTTGCAGAATTTCATAAAACGATATACACAGAACTGGTGTCCAAGAATTATTGGACACATTACAAAATTATATAAAACAAAACATTAAACAGATAGAAAGAAACTGACTGTACTAACTTACAATGTAACTACACAAGTTAATAAATTTCGATGTGATATCCCTTGGTCGCTCGTAGTACGTCCAAGCGATACTCGATTTCATGCCATGTATTGGCAAGCATCTGAGGAGTTATGGAATTAATAGCAGCTGTGACATGCTGCTTCAGTTCCTGCAAATCAGTACAAGGCGTCTGATACATACGATCCTTCACATAACCCACCATGAAATAATCCAATAGAGTTAGATCTGGAGAGCGAGGAGGCCACGGAATGGGACCACCACGCCCAATCCATCTGTTGGGGAAATGCTCATTTAGGCACTTACGTACACACGTTGACCAATGCGGAGGCATTGGTCACAGTTCTCAGCTTGCTTTACGAACGGATTTCCTGGGGCTTCGTCGGAAACTTTCATTAACTTGGTCAACCGTCTCACCGCTGACGCTAGGCCTACCGGCTCCTCCACGATGTTCCACATTGCCAGTTTCTTTAAACTGTTTCCTCCACCGCTTAATTGAATTCGTTGACGGAGGATTACAACCATACTCTGAACGGTACCGTCTTTTAACTTTAATGACAGACTTTAATTCTGCAAGCCATAACACACACATCGCCTTCTGCTGTACGAATCACATGACTACTGATTGCGCATTTCTCATACATTCCTCATCAGGCCCCACCTAGCTCATTTAGGCAAAATAACAATTCTGCAAAACAAAAATTTAGAAATCGTGTTAGTAATACGTGGCATAGAAAAACAGACAACGCTCATAGTTTTTTTTTGTACATAATTTTGTAATGTGTCCCATAATTCTCGGATACCCTGTATTTCTGGTACCTTTTTGCCGAGTGGTGTGAGGCTCTATTCGCCAGAGATAGGCCTGGGCTCGAGCCTCGATGGAGCATGCGTGCTGCGTTTCACTTACGCCGTTGACATCCCTTTCTTGGAAATATTGGTCCAAAACTACAGACGGGCGATTGCTGATGGCGGTTATTATCTCCCCCCATCTAAATCTAGTTACAATTGTTTTGCACTACCTTTTTTTTAAATTTTTCAGCGTCTTTATGCAAATCGAGGCAATTTCCAGTAAACGACTGCGTGTGTGAAGGTCATGTGACGGTATAAATAACGTACTGAACTCTGTTGATCAGTGTTATTCTTGTTCTTCAGACGGGAAAGACAGCGGGCTTAGGCGAGTTTGACAAAGGACGAATTGCAGTGGCCAGACGACTGGGTAAGAGCATTTCCGTGACACCAAAGCTAGTGGAACGCTCACAGTCAGCCGTAGTTAGTACCTTGAAAAAATGATCCGAGAAGGAAAAATCGACGACCCACCGGCAAGGTGTGAAATGACCACGGCTCATCGATGCTAGAGGAGAGCGAAGGCTATCTCGTATGGTGCAAGCTAACAGAATGGATTCTGTGGCGCAGCTCGTCGGTAATCTGAATGCTCGTGAGGGGAATAATGAATGACAACACGCAGTGCATCGAACCCTGCTGAAAATGCGGCTGCGTAGCTGCAGGCGCCCTTCGAGTGCCCATGCTAACCTCGGTTCACCGTGAAAAGCGCTTACAATGGGAACGTGAGAGTCAAGCCTGGGCCTTGAATGATTGGAAGAAGGTCGTCTGGTATGATGAATCTCGTTTCCTGTTGCACCATGTGGACAGGGGCGTCGTTTACGTTGGGAAGTGTTGGCACCAGGATGCACTGTGGGACGAAAACAAGGCGGTAGTGCAAGTGCAATGCTTTCGGCAATGTTCTATATTTAAGCAGGATTCCACCCTACCCGGATTGTTCAAAATGGTTCGCAGAACATGAGGAAGGCTTCCAGTTATTTCCCTGACCTCCAAATTTCCCAGACACCAAGCCAATCGAGCATCTGTGGTTTACTTTGGAACAGCAACTACGCAACTTACAGGAGTTAAAGGATTTTCTGGGGACGTGTTGGTACCAAATGACACCTTTAAAAATCTTGTAGCGTCCTCCGGGTAAGAGATGTTCTGGCGGCACTTGGAGGACTAACATCAGATTAATCAGGTGATTATGATGATTTGGCTTTTTGGTGTATCTGTTGTACTTCTACTGATATTTCTTCGATTGTGTAGGGTCGAGGATTAAAAAAATCTCCAGAAAAGGGTATATACGTCTGCATGCGCGTTACGTTTGCACTGAGCTTGGTAGTTTTCCTTTCTCAAGAACAATGATTTCCTACTTTTCCCAAACTGTTTATACTAATTCCAGAGTGTTTTAAAAGTCCAGCCATTTTTTATATGTATTTAGTGTGCTTGGCAACGGCAAATTTAGAAGCTTTTTTTGCATCAGTTATGTAAATTAGAATTTTGTTTGCTTAATTTTTAAACTTATCATTCATTCCTCAAAAGGAAACAAAATATTAATCGCTGCGTTTCAACCAGCATCAGACTTTTATTAAATTTCATGATTACTGAGTTATGTTGAAAATAACAACGTCTTTCCTGCGCGTCGAGTGGATCTGAATGGAATTTTTTCACTTTCCTCAAGTGATTTACGACGGTAAAAAGTTGATGAAATTTCCAATGAATTAAGGTTAGAAACTTGCCGACGCAACATTACACCATGATGTAAACTGAGTGTCCCTCAAGGGGACAGAGTTTCCAGGAACATGTTACTGACAAAATAAGTAGAAGTAACACGGATGCGGCGAAAACGGTCGATTTAACAGACAAGTTAGTAAAATCATGCAATGCATTGATTATAATACGCTTTCCAACATACCAGAAATCATTACTTAAATTACGAGGATAATGGCTGTGGAATAAATCTCAGTCCTGTGCCATGACCTTTGATTCCATTTCGATTATATTTAACAGAACCGGTTCAGTATAGCTCCGAAATAACATGATAAAGTTTTGTCGCAATGGAAGCATTTTTACGTAAGTTATGATGCATAAGAGCTATGGAATGGATTTCGCTCCTGTGTCCTAACCTTTCACCCCATTGCGCCTAATTTAAATAGGATGCGTCTCCAGGCAGGCCCCTACAACATACTACCATTTCATCCAAATCGAAGAATTTTTACGTAAGTTATGACGCATAATGGCGGTGGAAGTGATTCCGCTCCTATGTCCTGCCCTTTGACCCCATTTCGCCCATTTTTAATAGGATTTGTTCCCAGGTAGTCCCCTACCACATACTAAAATTTAATCGACATCGAACCTTTTTTACGTTAGTTATGACGCATAACAGCAGTGGAATGGATCCCGCTCCTATGTCCTGACCTTTGACCCCATTTCGCTCACTTTCAATAGGGTTCCTTTCCAGGTGATCCCCTTCAACATACTAAAAGTTCATCGAAATCGAACGATTTTTACGCGAGTTATTGTGCGGACGGACATACGCACACAACGCGTAACGTAATGAGGCAGATGGGAATCGCGACTATCTGCTCACAAGAGTGTGGCCTCATAAAACTTTAATAGGATCCACACACAATGCGTGACGCAATAAGACAGATGGCGTGACCGCGCGCCTAGATCTCAAGCGCGAGATTGTGACGTCATAAGATCGTCCCCAGGTGGTCCCATACCACATAATAAAGTTTCGTCGAAATCGAACCATTTTTACGCACGTTATGACGCATAAAGGCAATGGAATGCATTCCTCTCCTATGTCCTGACCTTTGACCCACTTCATTGATTTTCAAAAAGGTTCATTCCCAGGTGGTCCCCTGCAATATACTAAAATTTCATCGACATCGAACCATATTTACGCAAGTTATGACGCATAAGGGCAATGGAATGGATCCCGCTCCGATGCCGTGACCTTTGACCCCACTTCACCCATTTTCAATAGGGTTCGTCCCCAGGTAGTCCCCTACCACACAATAAAATTTCATCGAAATCAAACCATTTTTACGCGAGTTATCGTGCCGACAGACGGACGAACAAAGCTGGAGCATATACGCTTTCCAACCTACGGTTGGAAAGCGTAAACAGTCGAGAAGAAGACTTGGGTAAAAGATTCAAGTCATACAGTTGAGAAGAAAGTGTGAGAAGAGGTGAGAGTCCGACAACAGCGAAGAGATGTTCGTCGTAGGTTAGGATTATCTGCAATCATCGCTCCTGGTGGTTTCAATTACTGTGGACGCTTCCTTTAAGTAAAGCTTTTTAAAACTGCTACTCCGCGGCCATCTTACTTTCGACGAAAGTTATCAGTAGTATTTTTCTTTTAATACCATTTTAAAAGTTAATCATTTCATTTTTTTGTTAATGTTTTTAAGAAATAGGAGAAAGTCTCTTAGTCGCTTTTCGCTGTCAAGAAAGTGTGAGGAGTGTCTGCTTCTGAGAAAACTTTTCGCCATCCCGTCATAAATTACGTTGGAATGAATTGGTTTGTATTGCCCATCGCCTTCGGAAGAGGAGGCTTTAAAGACATTGTACAACGCTTTGAGATTTCCTAGGGACGTGTAAACGAAATTATGTAGTTCACTAGTAGAAAGTAAGACTAATGAAGGGATGAGAGAGGGGGACAGAGGGTAAATGGGCGAGAGAAAGGATACATCACTCGTTTTGTTGAGGGAAATGGAGAAAAAAGTTTCTCTCTCCGAACAGACGGAAGGGAAATTTGATGTCTGTGATGGAACATTGCCCAAAGGAATGAGCAGGAAAGAGGGAGTTTCAGAGTCAACGACAAAAGTGGGAAACATATATAGAATCAAGGCAAAACTAACTGACTGTGACAGCTCCCTACCTCTCTGCATGAAAAAAATTCAATTTTAGAAGAGCATACTCTCACATAGCGAGTAATTTACTGTTTTACTTTCAAAGGGAAGATAACCAGAACCCTAGGACTTACTAAATTTGTTCTTAGCAAAGACCAAACGAACCTACTACAAGCACGAAAGAAATCCTGTAACAAAACATTCTTCGAACAACTCAGGTATGAACAATTTCGAGAAACATCCAACCGTGCTAATTTTGAGGAATGTCAACTGAAGTCCATGTAGTGAAACTAAGCAGGATTTATTCGTCTGAACGTTATTCTATCAGAAGCTGCGTGAAAACCTAGCAAAGGTTATTCAAAATTAAACAAAAACTTCCTGGTTTAAGTAACTAACACTCGTTCAGAGAAGCAAAAGTGCACGAGTAGTAAAAACTGTGTGCATCAGCGGGATTCCACTCCGCGAGTATGTCGGGTATCTCTAAATTAACCTTCTCCTTTGAGTGTTTTTGTTCTTATGTAAATTATTATCTCTCCCTTATATTGCTTTCTGAACGGCACGGCAAATCCTCTGAATTTCGTTATACTTTTGGCAACAGCTGATAGTAAGTCAAAGGTGTATAAAAAGCTACTCCCAGTGTAAAGGTGGGGTGGGGGTGGGGGTGAACGTAAGACGATATACTGCTTGAAATAGGTCCGCATGTTATCTTGATGATAACCTAATAAGTGCCAAGTTGACAATGTATTTCATTCTACGAGGCTGTTTTAGTTGTTCAAAGGGAAATTGCATTTGTATGTATTTAAACTACGTTGTGATTCTGCTGATTTGTAAGTCGACAACCAGGAGGCTGAATAAGCCAGTTCTTTTAATGCAATGTAAGTTTCATTTATTTTATCCATGCGACAGTTATTCGTCATTTCAATGTAAGTTTTAAACATTTATTATTTAAGTAACTATTGTTAAAACAAAAAATCTGCTAAACCCAAAATCTTAGAACATTACAGATGATATAGACAATGGTGAATAAATGCCTGTTTATGTACTCTGATGTAACAGTTCACCTTTTCATTTTTTGCGCGTAGCAAAAAACTCTCAACATGAATTGCGCAACTTTGGAAACCGCATCCACATGCGGCCGAGGATACTTACACATTTATAATATCTCGAACTTTTAAGTTCAAGAGGGAATTTGTCTTAGGTAATTTTTTTCTATCATCTCAAAGACAAGAGTTTACTTCTCCAAGATTTTTCTGCGTCCTAGGGCTGATTTATCTAATTTACAGTCTGAATCAGGAACGAAGTATCATTATTAGCATTTTGATAATGTCAACACGTGTCTTCATCGCCACGCTGCACGCCGTTTCAACTGCCAGATTCCTACTGACTTGTATGATGTCGTTTTCTATGAACTCCCAAAGGAAGAGACGAGGAAGCGGAAAGAAATGCCGCGCAAACCCAGGATCACGCATTTTATTTATTTATTTTTCTTTCTATTCGTTTTTACTCTTTTGGAAATGTGGAATGGAATTAAAACCTTGCGCTTGAAAATGAAGTTACTCAATATATATTCTGAAAGACCAATTTAATATAAACTTCTTTTTGTATGCTTCAGGCATTACTTCCAGAATACTTAAGTAGCTTGCTATCGTGCTAAAAGTAGATTAGTGTTCTCCAGAACGTGGGGAATGTTGAAAAATGAAAAAAAAAAAAAAAAAGAGAAAAGGAGACTGGAAGAAAGAAAGTGGGAGCCTGCCTCGATCTCATAAATTTGTTCTGAAGCGAAAAAGCTTATGATGTTGGATGGCGGGTCAGATCTGCGTAATTCTCAGGTCTCAGGGGCCGGGCCGATAAGAGCAAAACGAAGCCAGTAAAACAGAATGCGATGGAACTACGCTTTTTCACGAACACATGCCACACATTCAAGGCACATTTTCCAAGAACTGGCACTTCAGATATTTAAATCTCATTTGAACAGCCTTAGAAACACCCCAGAAGGAAAAGATACAATTCCACGATGAGTTACAGAACGAAATGCCGATTTTGCTTCAGGAAATCATAACAGTGCTACAAAAGTAGAATCTTTTTCATGTAAATATTGGAATCGAAGAACGTTTGTGAATGCCGTCGGACCACATACTGATCGTATTTTCAGGTAGATGGTAAACAGAATTTTTATGTAACAGACTGAAAACCGCGGTAAAGCAAAATGCCTAATCATATAAGGAAAAAGTATAAAAAACACGTCATCAATCATTTTAACGGTCTGAATTTCCTTCCGCAGATTCAGATAGAAAAGCAATTACAAATCGTGCATCATATCATTGAAGGCGCTCTTTCGGCACAGGCTTAAGACTGAAAATATGAAAACCTTCATTGTATCATAAAAGGCGCTTTTCCACCACAGGCTTAAGACTGAAAATATGAAAACCTTCATTCTATCATTAAATGCGCTTTTTCGGCACAGGCTTAAGACTGAAAATATGAAAACCTTCATTCTCTCATAAAAGACGCTTTTCCACTACAGGCTTAAGACTGAAAATATGAAAACCTTCATTGTATCATTAAAGGTGCTTTTCCACCACAGGCTTAAGACTGAAAATATGAAAACCTTCATTCTATCATTAAATGCGCTTTTTCGGCACAGGCTTAAGACTGAAAATATGAAAACCTTCATTCTCTCATAAAAGACGCTTTTCCACTACAGGCTTAAGACTGAAAATATGAAAACCTTCATTCTATCATTAAAGGTGCTTTTCCACCACAGGCTTACGACTGAAAATATGAAAACCTTCATTCTCTCATAAAAGGCGCTTTTCCACTACAGGCTTAAGACTGAAAATATGAAAACCTTCATTCCATCATTAAAGGCACTTTTCCCCTACAGGCTAACGACAGAAAATATGAAAACGTTCATTCTATCATTAAAGGCGCTTTTCCACCACAGGCTTATTGAGACTGAAAATATGAAAACCTTCATTCTATCATTAAAGGTGCTTTTCCACCACAGGTTTAAGACTGAGAATCCAAAAAATTTTTACTTTTCAAACCGGACTTTTAGAAGAAAAGATAATCAGAAAAGAACATGCATTTACTCCACATAGAGGAAAAACTACGTATTTGTTAAAATGCACAATGTACGCAGTGTTATTCATAGTATATAGAACCTGAAATAAAAAATGATTTTTTTAACAGCCTTTTTTTGAATCGAAGTGCACCCGCAAGTAGAAATACGCTCTAACGCCTATAAGTGTTTGAACTGTAACTAATTATTAATAACGAGGAGCTATACTCCAACCATACTTAAAATGTATGTAAAATGCTATCTATCTCCTTTGAAAAAGCCATATGGTTGATGAGCGAAAGCTTAGAAATTTTGAATTCTATTTCACGCCGATAAATTCGGATCACTAGTTTTGTTTCACTATTTTCAGTTAAAGCTGCACTTCATGAAAAATCGGAAAACCTACATAAAATGTTCTTCCTTGTGAAAAATATCCGACACAAAAAGAATTTTTCAAATCGGAAAGTTGGAGGAAGTGATATCTAGGAAAATATTAAATTTAAACCCTCCCCTTTGTCGGAAATCTCTAAGTAATTAATTTGAAGAAAATAGGTGCAAATAGTTCTTCTCAGTCGTGACGACATGACTAAGGAAGGGTTTTTTCTATTGAATTTTTACAATTATACACGCCGTTTCAAATAGAATTACAGACTAACGCTCTCTGGTGGCGCAGCTCTGCGTCACCAGAAAAGAAAAAGCACGCGAAAAGTATTTTTCACAATAGAAGCTATGCGACAGAAAAAGAACTTTTCAAAACAGATAGAGAAAAAACAAAATGTACTTGAACGACCCTAGTAGGAACAATATCCATAAGTAGATGCTACGAGTAATTTCTGTCATATTAACGGCATTCAGTGGAAAAATAATTTTTTCAACTGGATATTTTAAAGCGGAGACATGGTCGCAAATAGAAATACACGCTCATCCATAGAGACAGAATTATGCCCTATGAAAACTTAGAAAATAAAAATAAAGTTTTCCCCATAACGAAGATAATCGGCACAAGGAAATTTCTGATATCCTACTTCCAGAAGCAGAAACACAGAGAGAAATAAGAATTTGTGCACCCGTGGGGAAAACTATGTATTATTTTGAGTAGTAGATATTGGAAAACTGTTTTTCATAGTGAATAGTACCTCGCGGGAAGAAAGAAAGGGAAATGTGGTTTCAAATTAAATTTTGCTCTTACGACCCTGGTGGAAAATTTTGCCTGAAGAAAAATTCAAAATTATATCTAAAAATTAGTTCCGATGATAGAAGCTATGCGACGCAAAAGAAATTTTTTAAACCTGTCTGTTGAAACAGAGAGAGCAAGAAAAATAGGATATTCATTTACCTTCTGTAGGAGAGGATGTGGACGGACGAAAAGGAAAAAGTGATTCTGTATTCAGACCTACTGAGAAATCACTGGCTGTTCTCCAGTAGCCAAAAAAGCGAATTTGCGATGAAAACTAAATCAAAAAGGCAATTTACGGACATTTCCCCCTCGCTTTCATATGACGTGGTAATGCTAAATAACACGAGTGGGCAAGGTTCTGTTAATAGCTTCTGCAAGATGTCCAAATCCACCTCTAATAGCTCCTGCATGACGTCAAGTGCATCTGTAATATATTTGCAAATTCAAATCTTTACACTCCCGTTATGGTCAGTTTGAAAGCTTCACTTCGTGGGATTTTACATTTCCATGAAGCTGTGTTTCGTTTCATGGAAATGTAAAATCAAAGAAGGATCATTTAAAAAAACTCATCATTTTGGATTGATCATTTTAAAAAAGGGCGGTTTCTGTTAATGCCACGAAAACTAAGATCTTCCTAATGTACTCGGGGTCTTTATTGCTCTGAAAACAGGCAATGAGGAGTCTCCAAACTACTTCTATTGCCCACACAAAGAGATACAGAGAAGACGGGAAGACTTGGTGCACACAACGAAAATACAACGATCTGTGAGAAAAAAACTTTGAACCGTGTAATTCACACTTAAATTCATTCATACAGTTGCAGCTTAAGTTCCTTTACGCACTGGATGAAAAAACAATACGCTAATTCGCAACGATAAAACTGCTCCCTATAAAAAAAACGTGTTTAACATGAAGTGGTTGTACAAAATAAATCTCATACTATGGTGGAAAGCTTTACCGAGGGTAGAGTGATCCGAACTCCCAGGACCTTACCCGTTAAACTTTGTCAGAGTTAGAGGACATATAAATTTCCTATAGACGGCAAGAGAATTGGTTAAAAACTGAGTAAGAGGTGCAAAGAAAAAAAAATAATCGGCACAGGGTTCCCCTTCCTATCTTCTTACAGCACATATCCCATTCAGTGCATTTCCGGGGGATGATGGCAGATGAATCAGTGCATTTTGAGGGATGATGGCAGATGAATCAGTGCATTTCGGGGGATGATGACAGATCAATCAGTGCATTTCGGGGTTTGCGAGTCGCTGCTGCCCTCCAATTTACCAGACAGGGTGTATTTGTAAATATAATTAATTTCAGAGAGATAACTGCCAGTAATTTAATAAGTATCTCTTTATGAAAACATATCTCTTTTATGAAAACATTAAAAGAAATATTAGATTTTGTTGGCATATTTCTCGTTATCAAGATTATTTGACTGCAAACTATCAGTCTCAACTAGTGATTGAGATACTGGAAAGAAAAAATGATTTGAACTTATGAGATGATACGTATAAAAGGGTACTAACTTTTGCCGTAACTAATGAGTCCATGGTTTATTCAGGAATTTAAAATAAAAGAAGTGCTGAAAAAATTTGATGCAGTTTGGATGAAAGAAAATTTTATGAAGGCTGAAAAATTTCATAGTGAAATATTAATGCTTTAAACGTAGAGTTAAAAATAGAGAGAACTTCAAAAAATGGAAAACTGTTGAGTTTTTTGTAGTTAAGAATGCTTAAAACCAGGAATATTTTATTCTCTACATGACAAGCAAAGCGAGTTTAAAAAGAGTAGACGAGATGAAATAATACAGAAATATCAAATGGAAATTTACATTTGTCACATATCGTAACTTGGGCCAATTTTTTTTCGGAAAGGTGGGGGTCAAACACCAACAACTACAAATTTTTAAACAGGAAATGGCAAACTGCAAATTCCAGGGAATTTACATCTTATGGATATTTAACATGGAAAAATTCCATATAAAATATCATATCCTCAAAATCCAATATTATATATAGCATTATATCTGTTGTATCTACAACACCTATGTTCGAGAATATATTTTAATGTACAGAGTTATTTAACAAACTAAAAAAATAGCTCCTATCTAACTTATAAATTTGGAGATATAAAATTTAATTGTTGTCACGGTTTTAAATTAAAGTTAGTGTATTCTATTGGGAAAGAAAAATACTGGAGGACCAATTTTCCAATCTCCTGTTTGAATTTCTTACCAAAAGTTAAAAATTCGCAGTTCCATAGCGTCTGCTTAATAGCTCAGCAGTTCAATTTTTTGCCAGTAGATGGCATTATGATGCTGCAGTTTTATAGAAAGGTGGAAACGTGTTTTTCTCATAACTTAAACGCTTAAAGGTGCACAAACTGCCAAGAAGAAAGATTCCTAAGAAAGTAACAGATGAACTTTATTAGGAAAGCTGAAATTCGAACGGGACAAGAAGTTTCAAATTTTCTTTTTCGTTGAGTATCATACCAATACAACAAAAAAAGAAAAAAAAGGAAAGGAAAGAAAAATAGTTCATTGCAATGGCGGTGGTTCGTGGTTATCTGAGATAAAGGGGTGTAGGTTACCGTAACCAAATTTTACAAATATTACATTTTGAGTTGCCTGTGTCTGTTAGAACTTTAAAAAGGAATTTATTCTACAGTAGGGTGATGCATACAATGAAGATTTACAGCCAAATTTTGGTTGTGACTGAACTGAAAGAAACAAAAGAAAAAAGTAAACATGACACAAAAAATCCGAGTTATAAACCAACTAATATTGGTATTTACTTACTTCCGTAGATAACGCTTCATCCTATTTCTTTTCTTTTCTTGTTTTTTATTACGACACTTTCATCAAGATTATTTGACTGTAAACTGTTAGTCTCAACTAGTGATTGCAGTACCGGAAAGAGAAATGATTTCTCCTTACGAGATGATATTAAAGATTATTAATGCTGATTTTTGCTATAACTAATAAGCCCATGGTTTATCCAGAAATTTCAAATTGGACGAGTGCTGGGAAAATTGGGATCGGCGGTGGATGAAACAAATTTTTTGAAGGCTGAAAATTTTTATGGTGAAATATTAAGGCTTTGAACGTAGAATCAAAAATGGAGAGGACTTCAGAAAATGGAGAACTGTTGAATTTTTTGTAGTTAAAAATGGTTGAAACCAGGAATCTTGTTTTCCAAAACTACACACGATTATTTTGTTTTGGGTTGTTTCTATTAATTTATTTTATCTCTCATGTCTGAATGTTTCCCTAAACAAGGTTAACGCAACTAAGTATTAGCATGGGTTGCTGAAACAGTAGGCATTGATGTAGACATAAATATTGTGAGTGCTGTAATGATTGATAAGTTATCTGCAAAATCTATAAAAGACTGAAATAAAAAGACAAGTACATATTTTGTGGTTGTAATGACTGACTTTAATCATAATGTAAAGAGAAGCAGATTGCGGACTTCAAATTTAGAAATAAAACAGAACAGTTATTGCATTATGGTAGAAGAAACTTCAAGGTAAAGCTAAGAAATTCATATGATAATATGATAATAATGACAGGGCCGGCTGGACCATAGGGGCAACCGGGACGGTTGCCCCGGGTCCCGCAGTTTAGAAAACAAAATAACTTTCGGTAAAAAAAAAATAACTACATTTTTTTTGTAACTTTTGGGTCGCAAGGCCCTTAAAAATATATTTTTGAAGTTTTTTTGTTTGTTTCTAATCTCCTCATTTTTTATTTGAACACGTTATTCCCCCTGTTCGTCGTACGGACACTGAGAGTTTGCAGATTCGAAATGATAATGATTTTTGTAACCACCTTAATCTTTTCCGCATTCATGAAATAGCAAATTAAATTTCATCAATTTGTGGTCATGAAAGATATACGGGATTACGCCATATAATACAAATTTTGAAGATGACAATCCGATTTTTGGCGTAAATGTGACAAGGATGGTAAGTCAGATAATATTTGAAAACTTGAAAATTTTCATCGTCCTGGAGCGGGACGCGAACCCGCGTCTCCCAGAAAACGCCTAGGTATGCTAACCACTACACCACCCAGAACGACCAAGTTTCAAGTTTCCGATCAATTTGAATTTAACCATCACAGGATTCGCTAGTCGAAGCAACCGGCATTCATGTTTAGCGAATCTGGAGGTTAATAATCCTATCCCGTGATTGCCCGGAGAAGCAGATAAATCATGAAAGAAATACGGGATTACGCCATATAATACAAATTTTGAAGATGACAATCCGATTTTTGGCGTAAATGTGACAAGGATGGTAAGTCAGATAATATCCGAAAACTTGAAAATTTTTTCATCGTCCTGGAGCGGGACTCGAACCCGCGTCTCCCAGAAAACGCCTAGGTATGCTAACCACTACACCACCCAGAACGACCAAGTTTCAAGTTTCCGATCAATTTGAATTTAACCATCACAGGATTCGCTAGTCGAAGCAACCGGCATTCATGTTTAGCGAATCTGGAGGTTAATAATCCTATCCCGTGATTGCCCGGAGAAGCAGATAAATCATGAAAGATATACGGGATTACGCCATATAATACAAATTTTGAAGATGACAATCCGATTTTTGGCGTAAATGTGACAAGGATGGTAAGTCAGATAATATTTGAAAACTTGAAAATTTTCATCGTCCTGGAGCGGGACACGAACCCGCGTCTCCCAGAAAACGCCTAGGTATGCTAGCCACTACACCACCCAGAACGACCAAGTTTCAAGTTTCCGATCAATTTGAATTTAACCATCACAGGATTCGCTAGTCGAAGCAACCGGCATTCATGTTTAGCGAATCTGGAGGTTAATAATCCTATCCCGTGATTGCCCGGAGAAGCAGATAAATCATGAAAGATATACGGGATTACGCCATAATAACATCTTCAAAATTTGTGGTCCCCTACTTTTATATATCCAACAATTTGTGTGGAAACCTGATACTTAAATTTAAGGAAATAAAAAGAGCAATATCCAAGTTACTTTCGGACTACACATGGAGGTCACTTTTCCAACATAACAAGAAATTAAAAAAAAAAATAAAAAATAAAGGCAACTTTCATATATGAACGCGTATAAAAGTTTAGAACGTCGCTAATTTGTCAGTTACTCCACTGTGCATTAAAAATCAATCACTAAACATGTATCAGGGGAAAAAGCTGTTTATACCAATTTATTTTAGAGGAATTCTTATTATATTTCCTATACAAAAATATCGTTTTATCATTTTGTGAATAAGCTGTTATAAGAGTCACAATGCAACCTAAACATCTTCTCTTGGGAAAGAAAATCGTAGATTTTAACACTATTTACGCTCTCTCTCTCTCTCTCTCTCTCTCTCTCTCTCTCTCTCTCTCTCTCTCTCTCTCTCTCTCTCTCTCTCTCTCTCTCTCTCTCTCTCTCTCTCTCTCTCTCTCTCTCTCTCTCTCTCTCTCTCTCTCTCTCTCTCTCTCTCTCTCTCTCTCTCTCTCTCTCTTTCTTTTTCACTTTCTCTAACTCTCTCCCTCTCTCTTTTCTCTCTTTCTCTTTTTCTCTTCCTCTCTCACTTCCCTCCTGTCTCTATTTCTCTCTCTTTCTTTTTCACTTTCTCTAACTCTCTCCCTCCCTCTTTTCTCTCTTTCTCTTTTTCTCTTCCTCTCTCACTTCCCTCCTGTCTCTATTTCTCTTTCTTTCACTATCTCTCTTCCTCTCTCTCTTCCCTCCTGCCTTTATTTCTCTTCTCTCTCTCTCTCTCTCTAAACTTTCAGTCCGTATTATGGTCTTTTTCTTAAGCTTAAAGCAAATACTTCTTTGAGATAATCATTTTGTCTTTACGGTAGTGTTCGTGTGTCTTTCTCACGAACGATAATTTTCAGAAACGACTTTATTAAAATATGAGGTTTATTTTTTAATGCCCACAATGAAATTTTGCTCTGGGCCCAGCAATGATATTTCGCCCAGGGCCCCGCAAGAGCTCCATCCGGCCTTGAGGACTGATACTTAAAAATTGAAAAGTCTATAATAATTGAAAAATCAAATTTACTCAGAGAAAAAAAAATTCATCACTTGAGATATTTTTAATGGGGTCTCTGAGAAAATTTGGGGTGTGCTGGAGGATTGTTAGAAGGGATTGTATAAATCCTTGTCCACAGGAGTTCAAACATTACTTTACTAACAAAACAACACATGCACAAAACAATAAAAAAACACAAACAAAATAACTATACACAAAATATTGGGCTGGAAAGAAAGTAATGTCTGCAGATGCAAAGCAACAGGAAAGTGCTAATTAGCATGTATTCAAGTACAAATCAGTCCAAAATGTAGTCGCCATGTTTGCCACTTTCTGCTCTCATCGTCTGCGCAGCTGTTGGATACAGTCCCTGTAGAAGTGTGGCAGCTTGGACGCACACAAGTGAGTAAGTGCGCGTTCGACATCGTCCCGGTTGATGGACCGGTGTTTGACCAGGAAATGCTGCTACAACCGGAAAAGGTGCTAATCGCTTGGCGCAATGTCCGGAGAATAGTCTGGGTGAGACAGCAGCTTCCAGCCCAGTTCCCTGATCTTGTGAAAGGTCACACGTGCTGTGTGAGGTCTCGCACCGTCCTGCTGTAAGAGAATGCTCTTGCGGTTCAGCAGTGCTGGTTGTTTCGACGTGAGCGATGTCTTCAGATCGTCGAGCTGACGGCAGTACACATCGGCGGTAATAGTGGTGTTGTCCGACAGCTGATCGTAAACACGACAATACGTATATCCCACCAAACAGACAGTAGGACCTTAAGAGGGTGTAAGCCGGCTTTGAGGGTTAGCATGGGCTTCTGTTTTGGGTCCAACCACCGTTTCCGGGCACTGACATTGTCCCACAAGAGCCATTGTTCATCACTTGTCACAATGCGGTCCAAGAAAGATTTAACTTGGTCACGTGCAAGAAGGGAAACGCATGCATTCATGAGATTTGCTTTCTGCTCAACTGTGAATTGATGGAGTACCCAAACTCCTCTCTTGTGCACATTCCCAAATTGACGCAGGTGCACAATAATGGTCATGTGGGTAGTCCAGAGTTGTGTTGTGAAATCCCGCGTTTTTACATTTGCGCCAGTCTCCACTAAGGTCTTCAGCATGTCCATATCCACTGTTGCGAGTCTCCCAGCTTTGGGACGGTCTGATAGGTCAAAATTTCCCTCTCGAAACCCTTCGAACCAACGACAGCACTGACAATGTGATATAGAATTGGCGGTACACACACTGGTAATGTTCCTTACAGCACTTGTGGGGGTGCTACCGCGACGAAACTCGTACAGCATGCAATGGCGGATGTGTTCCGTGTCCACTTCCACGTTGGCTGGAGCTTCTTACACTCTTTGCCTTCTGACGGCTAACTGCCACTTACTTAGGCAATTTACCTGCTGATGTTATGGCGGTGTACTGCGCAATCTCAGCGACCAAAGTGCGCCGTGGCCGGAACTTCGAACTCGGGTGCCTCATCATCGGAAATTGCTTTCTTTCCACCCAATACTTGTCAGACATTGCAGTGTAATGCCGAGAAAAACGCCGATTGGCGTGCATTGAAACAAAAATAAGTGTTCTGAGGACGATTTCATGGAAGAAAAAAGTCCTAACATTTTCATGTAAAACGTGAGTTCATGAAAATCTCAAAGACAATTTTAGCGAGTTCAGCGAGGTGGCAATATGGCAGGAATGAACAAATAGCTGGTCTGTACATATTATGATAGAATGAAGTCCAGGCTAAAACAATGCACCACATATCTGTTTGGTTTGACATCAAGCCATGTTCATGGGGTGACCATTTGTTGCAAATGTCTGAAATTTGTCCAGTAGTGAAGGTTCAGTTTGAAGAAATGTGCGATTATGAAGTTTGAACATCTTGCACAGTTTACGTCTAGCATTAGTGTAGGCTGCGCGGGAGGGGGTGGGGGTGGTAGCAGTAAAATGCTTGAGGTGGAACAGATAGATCGCATATTTTGCTTGAATAAGGACAAATACACAAATCGTATGGTATGGGTATATCGGAACCTAAAAATAGAGCTATATACCGGTATTCTGAGCACCGAAATATTGATATTGCAGTCACTTTTCTCAACTGACAACATGTACAATTTTCGTTTTGAAGTTACACGTGCGATTCATCGAAGAAAGTCATTTTCGGAAATAAGTTACCTTATGAAATTTACAAAACTCTAAATGTTAGCAAACAAGAGTTTATGAGATTGAACGCGACATTATTGTTCGGCTTTATTTGCATAATAATAGAAACAAAGGCACGCCACCAATCATCCCTGCAGGTTTATTCACCCGTCTTCGACTTCGAATCGCGATATACATTTACAAACCAAATCTGATAAATTTTGGCATGCGGGATCCTTCTGAACCGCATAAACTATACTCAATAATTCTTAGTGACACAGAGATCCAGTTTTCGCTTATCAATTGGGTGGAACATTTTTGCTCAACAATGGAACAAAAGCCACGTAAGCCCTCCTAAAATCTCTGGGCAAACGGCCATTTTTACGTCTGAAACAGGTAAATTATGTTGTTTCTAGTAACAGAGCAAGGCATCAGGAGACCAAGCGCCTGACGATGGCCAAAAGCGATATTTTGTCGCATGATGGTAAACGCTGCTGCTCACGGGAAACAAATGCACAAAGATAAACAACTCTTGAGAAAACTTCATTATTTCTAGTTAGGGTTCCCACACGAGATGTCTCCAATATACTTGGACTGGAGCATGCTGCTCTCAACAGATTGCAATTAAATAGTGACACGGAGATTTTATTTACACCTGTAACAGAGAGTGTACGCGTTTAACAGGAAAATGTAGTACCTACATTCAGAAATTCAAGACGGTATGGAAAATACAAAGCCATGACATTAGAGAGATGAGTTCCCTCTTTCAGTGACCTCTCGCGGAAACCAAGGTTCCGATGGGTTTCCAATGCTGTCGTGTGTTACGTCAAACACAACACCGACATATCAGGCTGTATAACATGAGAGTGACGTCACAAATGGAGGGAACCCGTGGCCTTGTGCTTTCTAGACCCCCTTGAGGAAACCAGTACAACATGATGTAAAACAGAAGGGACTCTGGTTGGAAGAGATGCAACTTCGTAGAGCTTGAGCAACCACGCGTTTATTGGTGAAAGTTTTATTAATAAGTTTTCGGTAACATAGATTTACCAATAATTTTTTTTTTTTTTTTGCAGAAGCTTTATCGAAAGGTTGCTTTAACGTAAACACTATTCCGACGTGTTTGTTGGAACGCAGGGGCTCCGGAACGAAATGGGGTAAGGGTTTTGGAACTGTATATCAGTCCCCTCAATAAAAGTGTTGAGGGGACATACGATTCCAAGATATGTCACCCCAAAATTTCGACGATAGAACAAACAATTATCGGTAGACAAGTTTTCCCTCTTCTGGGTCAGAGTCCTAATCTTGGAGCAAGACATGGTTCTTATGTTTGTCTTTCCGATGTTCGTTCTTTTTCTTTCTTTTTTGTTTTGTTTCAGGGTGTAACGACTACCATGAGGCACTGTATAGGCCATACTCAGTCGCCTCCCTAATTTGGGGTCACTAGTTCCAGGGAAGGGAGACAAACACACCACCGGTGCCTCCTCCGGGACTCGAATCAGAACCCATCTGGGACGAATGATCAGAAGTCAGCGTTTAAAGCACTGCGCCACAGGGGCGACTAAAAGTATAATCACTGCGCCACAGTGGCAACTAAACGTATAATCACTACGCCACAGGGGCGACTAAACGTATAATCACTGCCCCACAGGGGCGACTAAACGTATAATCACTGACCCTTTTGCTGTACTGCACAAAATACAACATCTAAGTCAGCTTATAAGGAAGTAAATTTCTCCGTCATTTCTGTCCACCCCAGGATTCAAACCCGGATCCACTCATTCCGGAATAAGTCACTCTACCAATTGAGCTACGCGGACGTTTGTTCTGACTACTATCTGCCTTTATGTCGTGTGCGTCCTGCTGGCAGGTACGTCACACCCCCACACCCCGAAAGAGGGCCGGGGTCCCTGTTCGGGCGCCTTATAACGAAGTAAATTTCTCTGTCATTTTTATCCGCGCCAGGATTCGAACCCGGGTCCCCTCATTCCGGAATAAGTTGCTCTACCAATTGAGCTACGCGGACGTTTGTGCTGATTGCTATGTGCCTTTATGTCGTGTGCGTCCTGCTGGCAGGTATGTCACATCTCCCTTCCCCCGAAAGAGGGCCGGGGGCATGGCCCACGGGTCAGCCGTGACCATGAATCGTTGCAGGCAGCCATCCACTGTAGAACGTGCACTTGAGAACTTCCAGTCAATTTTTTTTTTCGAAGCGCTGGAGAAGGGATTCTCTGATTTTTCCTATCTCGCGGTGTGGAAATAACATCACACCATTGCGAGATTTTGAGCGGTCGGGTCATCCGGATAGTTCGGGCGCCACTATAACGAAGTAAATTTCTCCGTCATTTCTGTCCCGCCCCTGTTCGGGCGGAACAGAAATGACGGAGAAATTTACTTCGTTATAAGCTCTGTTTTTGTAATTCTGGCACGTGAAGTTATAAAAATCAGTAAAATCAGCTGGATTTCATAAAACAAATTTCTGAAATACCACAAGGCACTATATATTGACATATTTTTATAACTTATAGCAACCACAAATCAAACAGCAAAGTGCACAAGCATAATATTTTTTTATATGCAGATGAAATATTATAATGTAAATGGCCATCCCGGTGGCGCAGTGGTCTAAGCGATAGCTTCTGATCATTCGTCCGAAAGAGGTCCGGGTTCGAATCATGGTGAGGCATGGATGTTGTGTTTGTCTTACAGCACTGGCTATCTCCCTTCCCTGGAACCAGTGGCCCTAAATTAGGGATGGGCGACTTCCCATTGAGTTGCTCACGGTTGTCGTTAAACCTAAAATAAAATAAAAGCATATTATAATGATGTGGCTATCCAGATAGAAAAATCAAGGAGATGCATTTGTAGCATACTACAAGGGAAACGCCAAAAGGAAGCGCTAGAAGAAATGTGTGTGTGTGGGGAGGGGGGATTTGCTATTTATCGCAACACATATATTTAACTAATTTGAAAAGTTACACGTAATTCACGGTTCTGGTGGGGAAAGGAGGGGAGGAGTAGGAGCTAGGCTAAGAGACTTTTGACTTTACCTGTTTGGTCCGAAATAGAATTACGAAATCTCGATCTTTTGGTTTAGTTACCAATGGCCTATGTCCCTCATATATCGCGGCCACAGACCGATGATCAGACAAAATGATAAACCAAACATATTTTTTGACGAGTAAAAATATATATTAAAATAATTTTTTAGGAATTTCTGCAAATATTTTAATTAACAAAATAAGGATATTAAAGTACGGCAGGCTTTCCAAAGTGTATTCTGCAGGATATGAATTGATGTTCCGTGAAAAAATTGGAAGTAAAAAAATATTCCAAAATGGATTATTAAAATTGCTAAAATCAAACAAAAACTTGCATCCTAGGCATCTTATCGAGTAAGTTACCGTATAGCGCTTGCCGGACAATCGCACACTGTTGGAGAAAACCTTATCGATCCTTGTGCAGAAGTTATTGTAATGTGCCCGTTGTACGAAAAGTCTGGGGAGGAAATGATGCTGTACAATTATTAAATATTGTTGTTGACGCAGTATTAAAGATCTTGCCGTTGACATCAAAACAGAGCTAGTATGTCTCCTGAAAATTTGCCATGAGTATTTACTTCAGCTTGATGAATCAGCCAATACTTTAGGACTTGTTGGGCTATTAGTATTTGTCCGTATATTGTTACGTATGTTCTAATGTAACTTTCCTTTTTAGTTCCTGTACCTATGTAAATTTTAATTCGTTCTCCTCAAACGGTTTCAACCTGAACGCCACGTTTTCTCTCTCGACTGAATGTTTTGTGGCAGCCTGAATTGAGGTCGGGAGTAGAATACTGTATGAGAAAAAAAGAGACAAGAACGACGTTTACACTGTATGTCGACTGTCTTACCAGCTGGGTAGCGTTCTAGCTGATTTTAGTCAAATGCTTTCTACTTGATTTCTGCCAAACTGTTGTTTCTTGGATATATTTTGCAAGTTAGATGATTTGCGGCTCGAGTTGTTAGAAGTTGTTTGTCATATGGCTTTGAGGTTACAGCATTAACCTATTACCAAGATTTCTATACTTGGAGAGTGTTTCAGGCTACGAGTAATATGGTGAAGTGTTGTTAAACGTGAAAGTAACCAGTTTTGAATGAAATAAAGAAGTTAAAAGTTTCAGTAAGTAGACTTGTTATTTACTGCCCGTTCAAACCATAGTGCAATTAAGAAATTATCTGTGTAGGATATTTAGCTAGTTGGGGCGCCACATAAAGGCTACGGAACGCTTAAATCAAAGCAGTATTCTGACATAGACAATACAATGTTCTAACGGGACTGACGTTTTTTCACACATAATTAACTAAGAACATTACAATATATTTAACATTGTTATCGAAGAGGATCTGCTATTATGCGAATCTCAACAAAGCAACCCGACTGGAGAGGAAATATTCGACTGTATCTATAATTTGAAAAAAAAAGCATGAAATTAGTCGGGGGAAATGTATTAAGGAATGTGCTGAGGGGGCTCGGGCAATGATTTTGAAGATGAAGGTTGTAATTAAGAGCCATTATGTACTACACAGAAAACCACTTGCCTTAAAAAAATACTTAAGTATTTGAAAATTGCACTTGATGGATCAGTAAAAACTACCAATTTTGCCAGATTTTAACCACTTCAATCCAGGTTATTTAAAATTTCGTGCGAGGAAATGAGTAGTTAGCATAAAACGCTTCTCTTTCACACAAAAGTGAGGTGTCTGTTTAGAGGCAAAGTGTTTGTGAGGATCTTTGAACTACCTAGTGAAGTGAATTGCTGATTTTCTTGACATAATTAGGTGTGAAAATTTAAGAACTTTCTGGCAAATTCCTATTGAACAAGATCATTCAAAACGATTTATATATTTTTTGAACAAGATCATTCGAAACGCTTTATACATTTTATGAATTACTGATTGAAGTGAATTCTACATTCCATGAAAACGTTCCAGTGTTTTTTTACAGCACTTACATCATTGAAGTATTTTTTTTTTTTTGATATTTTCCTGAAACTACCTATGTAGGATCGAAATCATTTAGCAGTTACAGTTAAATCTGTCGATTTTATTGCGTAAGATTATGATCACCACACTGACTTAATTTCTGATTCCGAATTGAAGCAAAAGTATAACGACCTTCCGCTGAATAATTTTTGGAGCAGTCTAATAGAAGAGTGCCCTACTGTGGCAAAACGAGCAATTACAGTGTTCCTTCTTGTTTCTTTTACAGAAAAAGAAACACACATACAAAGTTCGTCCACTACCTACTAGGTGTTAATTTTGGAGTTATTACCTGCTGTTACTAAGCACCCAATACTTCTTTTTTTTTTTAAAAAAAAAAGAAGGTCCTCCAAGTAATTGTTTCCGTGGGTGTTCCGTAACTGTTTTTCTTATCCGAAAAGTGTTCCACGGTGTTCCGCGGCCAAAAAAGTTTGAGAAATACTGAAGCAGAGAATGGTTGCTTCAGGAAGACTTTTCTCAACGCAGAAAGAAGGTACATCCTGAAGATACCATTTCTATAACAAGACGCCTATGAATTAAGCTTAACAAAGCTCTTTGTATGATGAATTTTATAAATGTTTATTCGCTGTCATTAATACATATGTATAGATTTAAGTACTTAATTGGCTTTCAGTAAGTAGTCTTGAAGCTATTTCATCTGACCATTATCATCGATGCTGATTACCTGTACTGGAGGAAGGAGGGAACTTTCAGCAACACTGTCTTACATACAATCATAGCCAAATCAAGAAGAAAACCAGGAAGTTCCTTTGGATTTTTACATCACACAACAATCCACTCCCTCTCAAGTGATCTTTTACATGTAAGAACCGCACCTGGAGAGGTGTAAAGCATTCTGTGTGCGTATATTCGTGTGGAAAGCAAATCAGCAATTTAAGGGCATAAAGGCATAAATAATCGATTAGGTTAATCAGATTGAGGCGTTACGCTGTGTTTCCATATCACGTGAAGATAACCCTGCTGGAAGAAGGGTGTGGCTCAAAATGTAAGCTTTGTCGGCCTCAATCAAGATTCGATTTTCCACGGTGACGTCCGAAGACGCTTGCGACGATCATTCAGTGAAGGCATCCTTTTATTTTAAGGGCAGCTATTTTATGCTACGAGCATTTTTCGGAGTTTTTAAAAGTTCCAGGTGCTGCTTGAAACGCTCAGCTAGGTCAGTGACTTTTCTTAATGTACTTTATTAGAGCCATGGGAAAAAGTTTCTTCACTGTCACGTTGTGTATACGAAAACGTACGTTCAAAAGTGCCATTTTTACGAGATATGTATTCTAAAAGAAAATATTTTGCATAAAACATTTGCTAAAAAATATTGACGGGAATGCAACTGACATAGAGACCAATGAGAGTGTTTATTTTTCTTTTTTTGGCTAAAAAATCTACGTAAGTTTTGAATATTTTAAAGCATTTCGGAAGCACGCGTGCAAAAACTTTCGAGACAAATGAGCTCTGGAGCCAGCCCATAGGAAAACTAATGTTTTTAAAAATGGACTGTAAACTATTCTTAAGTGAAAGCAAACTTACGCACAACGGACAATTAAAATAGCTTGGCTATGTCCATCTGCAATCTAGACTGCATGTGAACTCGGCGAGAGCCTTGGGTGAGTTCAGGTGCATGTGATTCAAGAACGTTTCGAACTCCATCTCCTTGAAACAGAGATATCGTGGCAAATACTACAGGGTGTGCCATATAAAAGAGGTCCGAGTATAATGAACGACAACAGTCAGGCAATGCTACTATATATGGTAAAGAATAGTTGAAATGACAGAAAACAGGAGTAATTTATCTGCGTTTATAATAATTGCTGAAAGTGCTGTCCTCCGAAATCAAGACAGAGCTGCACACGACGGAACATGTTATTCGTAACGCACCACAACTCATCGGCAGTAATCTGGTTATGGCATCCGTAATTCATCAAGGCTGTGCGGATTAATTGCGCACACTTTCTCTTTCAACGCTCCCTACAGATAAAAGTCACAGGTGGAGAGTCGGGTGATCTGAGTGGCCATAGTCACTTCGATACAGTTCTGTCCTTCCCAAACACTTCATGCACAGCACGCCAAAATTGCAAATCCACCTTACGTATACGTCGGCATGACGTGGCAGATATACCCCCGTTGCAGACGATAATCGGCGAATCGACTTCCGAGGGCTTTGTGACATCATTGTGCACACACGTCTTCAGTACGAATTGTCTTGGGTTTGTTTCTTTTCCTGTTGCACACCGTGCCGGTTTCGCGGTATTTCCGCACTACCTTCTGTACCACTGATTTCTCCGGTGCTGCACAATGTGGAAATTTTTCTTTAAAGAACTCATTTAAAACCTTGTATGAGTTATTTCTGAAATACTGTTCCACAATAAAAATCCGACGTTGCCTACTTAAAACCATTTCCATTGCCTTTGTTCTCTCTTCACTTACACTTATGACCGCGTACCTACAGTGCTCTGGCTGTGACTAACCACTCCGGAGAATTCCTTTGCAGCTGTACACGCAGAAACCGGTAAGAAGTGGAACAAAGTGGTTTTAATTGGAAACCGGCCAAACAACTTTAACCCGCCTAACAACGTCATTAATCACATGTTGAGGATTTCAGGAAGGGAATGTCTGACCCCAGGTCTTAAACAACCCTTAGAAATAGAAAGCTAGGAGATTTGGGCTAGAGTGCCCGATAGGAAAGTGACACGGAAGCGAAGTAGAAAGGGGGAGGAAGACGCCCTTATTTATTACCAGGGGGCAGTACCCTGGGTCCGACGGCTTAACGTGCCCATCCGACGCACGGCGGATATTTAGTGGATCGAGCGTTCGTACCTGCCTGGGATCGAACCTGAGGTCCTTTCCGTGGCAGTCACGGACGTTGCCCACTCGGCCACCCGCGGCCCTGTCCTGACATAACAACGTCTGGCCACGGGGCTCCTTTTATATGGCGCACCCGGTAGTACCTATTGGTTCCGTGAAATTTGTGATTTGTATAGCAGAAAAACAAAGATATATATATATTTTTTTTTTTTTTTTAAGTCAATTTCCTAGAAATTGAGATATGGAGACAAATGCAAAAAGTATATACTTTTAGATCATTCGACGTATAAAAGGTGCAACAGGCAAACCACAAAATACAAGTGCATTTTTCTCTTTGTTATATCCGTCCTCTAAAAAAGAAAACGTTGCCATACCACCACTATTATGGAAGAGTTCATGTCACAGTCAGAAGGGAAAGGCAAAAATACCACACAAAAGTCGTTTCTAGAGGACCGTAAGCAACGCAGCTTCTTAAGAAGAATTCAAGTCGTTTCTGACGTCCTGTGTGGGTCTTTCTACACTAGTCACTAAAAGTTGGGGATATTGCACGAAGTAAAGGATGAATGCATTTGACTCAAGTAACACGCATTGAAGAAACATCATTGAGGCTATGTAACACAAGCAATAAAGAGGGAGTTTACAAAAACAATTTATTGTGCAATTTATGCACGCAACAAAATAGCACTGCAATATAGACTAAATGGTAAATTCGGAAAATGTCCACAGCTCTGGATTTCAGTACCCGGTAACATCACCTCTGTGTCGAAGAACGTCTTGACACCTACGAAGCATACTGGCAATGACATTAGTGATGAGTGTCTGGAACAGCTCATCCGATATTACATGCAACACATTACGGTGGTGTGCCAGTGTACTGGGGTATGGAAACGTGGTTATCCAGACTTCGCTTTACAGCGTCCCAAATGTTCTCAATAGGGTTAAGATTAGGAGACCACCTCGGAGGCAATTATAACGATTCAACCCCATGATTTTCCAGCTTCTGAAGCACACTCCAGGCACAGTGACTGGTAGCATTGTCATGAAAAAAATCGAATACATGTCCTATAGCAGCGTGAAACAGTGTCACAATGGGCACAATGATCTCATTTTGGTACACCGAGGCATTCATGTTGCCATAACAAACATACAAGGAAGTACGGCCATTAAAACACATTCCTGTCTAAACCAGAACTGATTGCTGCTGATAAGGATGAATGGATTGCACATAGTGTGGTTGCATTCGTGTGCCAGATCTTTTCCATACGTGTTCTCGGAGAGTATCAGGATAAAGAGCGAAACGGGATTCATCTGTAAAAAGTACATGGTGCCTCTCTGTATTCCATGATATGTACTGTCGGATCCAGGTATATTTTTAACGACGATGAGCTAATGTCAATGCTATACAGTACATCTCAGCTGCCTCCTTGCTTTGAATCCGTACTCGTGAAGACGGTTTCGTACCGTTTGAGTACATACTGTGACACCATAAGCAGTTGGAAGTGATTCTTGGAATTGGCTACTGGTGATACGGGGCCTTCTCTAAGAACTTACTGTCAGGTAACAATCTTGCCACCTGGTGGTTATTCTCGGGCGACCACTTCAGGGTCAATCTGCAGCATTTCCATGGCGTAGAAATATTGTGTGTAGCCGACTTACTACACTCTGCGAAACTTTTAAAGCAGCAGCCACATCGATCTGCCATGCACCTGCCTGTAACATACCATCAGCCCTATTTCCGTTGTCAATGCTTAAATGTTGTTTGCGCATCATTTCAGGTTAATCCCGTACTGAAGACAATACATTCAGAAACGTTCTAGACCAAGCGGTGAAATGAACCGTTTTTCACTTCTCTCAGGGTACTTTTATGGTAACTCACACACCACGTGCTGTATTGTCATGATGCAAATTTACATATCACGTTGCTACCCACGCGGATAATCGATTTGCATACCACCACGTATTCCCTTCAAAACCTCAATACCGCTAATTTTTTTGTGATCAGTTTATATATAGGACGATGTCACACGTACCAGGGGTCCCATTTCAGTCCACGTAAACAGTCCCCAGACGAGAATGCCACCCCCACCAGCTTGAAGAGTACCCTGCTGGCAAGAAGGATCCATCGCTTCATGTGGTTTGCGCCGTACTCGTATCCTGCCATCCGCATGTACCAACGTGAATCTTGACTCTTGTTATAAATGGCATTTTTTAAGATTATTAACGAACGACTAAATAGTTTTATGCTGATATTGAAATTCTTGAAGTAAATTATAGAAAATTTGAATTTGGGAGATGGGTGGATGCATTTCGAAACAAAACTGAAATTTTGAATAAGGCCGTGAAACAAAATAGAAAAAAATAAAATGCACCACTGAATTTGGTAACTCCCAAAAGTTACTATTGTATTGTTTGCGTTGTTTGCGTTTGATGAGCAGATACACCTGAAAGTGTAAGAAAGGTAACTATTGTTTGCACTCTTCAGTCCAGGCAACATTTTCCCACATGTCTAGGGTCCAGTGGTGATGTTCCCGCGCCCATGCTAATCTTTGCACCCTGTGATGTGCGGTCAGCAGCGGTACCCTCGTGGGACGATGGCTGCTGTACCCCATAGCGAGGAGATGGTTCTGGATGGTGTATCTGCTTACACGTTTTTTGTGCACCAGCGTTAAATTACCGAGTGATTTCTTGCGCTGTGGCCCGTCTATCCCCTGTTACAATGCGAGCTAGCCGACGATGACCCCGCTCATCCACACGCTGTTGTCCACGGCAGTTGGCCCTTGCAGGGATGGTTTCACCGTATTCGATGTACTCACGGTGCACCCGTGACACAGTGGCTCGTGAAAATTCCAGTGCCTGCACGACTTCCGAGATGGTGTGACCCATTCGTCCGGGCCCCGACAATTTGCCCACGATCAAATGCGCTTAGATCCTTCGTCTTACCCATACTGCGTCCGACTCTTACTGATTACCGTCGCATCCCTCCTTATATTGTCGGATTGCTGCATACGTCACGTCGCTTCCGTTTACAGGGCCGCCCACAGCGCCACATTTGCATAACACCAGCTGTCCCTAATTCAATTGCTCTTCAGTGTAATTCAAAATGTCCTCCTGGTGCCCGAATGGTCAGATGCGCTGGTTTAGGATAGTTGGGCCAGTGTCTAGGTATGAGCGGTGAGTTTGTTCAACAACGCTGTATCTGTCTCTCCACTAGTGGATACAAATGCTGACGGTCCGCGTTAAGTAACGATCGGGACCACAAGATATTTGGCCGATTCTATTACTGCTACCTGTTCATCGCTGTATTGGTGGAGTGGTCTTTACCCTTTGATGCTATTCCTACCTTTTTAAAATTATATGAACCATTGAAAGCTAAAGAGCACGCGGCTTACTGTTTAATTTCGAATTACATCTGCATCAGGTGATGAGTTTCTTTCCGTGAATTCGTGGTTATTTCCTCGCAAAATTGAACGAATGGTGTGTTTTCTGTACTCTAGAGATTAATTAAATTTACAGAGGGATAAAACGCCGTTAATTTTTATGTGGATCATCAAGATATCAATGATGTCGGCATGAAGCAACACATGTTCTAATACGATTATCGGTGCTGCGTTATGAGAATTTAAAATTCATCTCGATACTTTTCGAGTAGCTCTTGAACAACAATGAAATTATGATTAGCTGTTGAAGAACAGAATATTTTTAATACCATGTAAAAATATTCAGAAAGGCACTTTGCACACAGAAAATTGTCGATCATGTTATATGGATAAAGTTTCGGCGCCGTGTATGTCCTCTAAAATCATCCCGATCCATTTTTTCACTGGATTCGTGGGACGTCATCTTCGCAGACCTCCACTCGCCAGTCTAGTAAAGCCATGGCGCCAGAGAGTGTACATAAATTGAGCTGACGACTTCCGAAGAAGACTGGGTTTGGCCGCTATTTCGGTTCGGCTAATCCCTATGTCTCTAACACGAAGCAGTACTAATGACTTAGTTTTCCCGGTCATTACCTGGGCGGAGGTCAAAACGCATGACACGGGCGAAACAACGAGTAAATGGAAGGTAAATGGCGCGAAGATTGTTTGGGATTACGAGATGTCCGCTCAATGGGAACAACGCGACATCAGAAAGGGAGAATTACTATCAGTGAATCTGTTCTTTGTCTTCCTCTCATACTATGTATGCATGTATAAATGGCGCCACAAATATATCACGTTGTTGCGAAACAGTTATCTGTGCATGCACGCACTTCGTGTTCCAGTCTTAGCAGAAATCAAAATGCTGAATAAAACACCGCCGTGAGAAAACGATATTTAAAAAAAAACCAACCAAAAAATAAAATTCGAACTGTCCCAAAAATGAGGATATTTAAATCAAATGAGAGTGATTTTAAGAACATCAGAGTGGGTGTGAGGGTGACAGGTTTTTAAAAACATCAAATGGGGGTGACCAGTGGCGCAAACGAAGCCCTGCGCATAAGGTTTAATTTTTACCTTCTTTATCTCCAGATATTAAGGTCTTCTAGGACTCCTTACTCTGGGCCTGGATTCGAATCACGTAAATGTTGTTTTTGCCAATAAGGCGCTGGGTTTTCCCCTTTTCTATGATACCGGAGGCAATAAAGTAGTGACGAGACTCATCCTCGCCTTAGATGCTCACGAATTTCTCATCAAAAGGAGTCTTTTTTTTTTTTAAGTTATGCTGAATTTTCGGATTTTTAAGATTGTTCTTTGTGTGCACCATAGACAGAGGACAGGAAGAAGTAGAAGACATTTTTAGCATCGGAGAAACGATTTCCGAAGAACGTTTCTTTTAAATTTTCTGGCTTCAGAATTAACACAAAAACAAGAAAGAACAAATCCTGGCCAGAGAGGGAGAAAGATAGAAAGAGAAATATGCACTACATAACCTCTTTGATTATGAGATTTCAGAAAATTGCGCATTTGAAATAGCTCAAAGAGATAAAATTCCTTTAAAATACATAAAAATGAATCTCGTTTCAAAAAATTATGTATGAATCATGAAAAGTAGAAATCTATAGATGCTCTTTTATCATGATTACCAATACTATAAGACTATTTTCTGTTCAGTTTCCAGGAGCGGAGATATCATGCCTTCAGATAGAAGGATGGGCAGATAAAACGGTGACACGGCCGGGTCTTTTTTCTCATGCATTTATATGATCTAAAAGAACAAGCCAAAATATTCCAAATTTCGAAGTTTTTGAATAATGTGACAGTTTGTCCCAGGAAATTTGATACTCTCATGGATTTGATACTAATAATTTTGATACATATCATAGTCAGGCGCCAAGCATCATCTGCAGCCCCGGTGGAGCAGTTGTCAAAGCGATGACCTCTGATCATTCGTCCGAAATTAGTCCGGGTTCGAATCCCGGTTAGGCATGGATGTTGTATTTGTCTTACGACACTGGCTCTTTCCCTTCCCTGGAACCAGTGACCCTAAATTAGGGACGGGCGACTGCTTATAGCCCATTGAGTTGCTCACGGTGGTCGTTAAACCTCCAATCAAATAAATAAATAAACAAGCATCATCTCATAGTCTGTTTTTTGAATGTGTTATCTGAGCAGAAAAAATTCGTCGGGTATGAACAACCAACGATTATAAAATGCACGTCTAAATTAAGCCAATAGTAATGGGTTCAAATTGGGTTAAAAATCGATCAACCGATTACTGCCGTTGTAGAAAATGCATTCAAAGTTTTATTTACAGCACATGTGGATTCATTTTTCCTGGAGCATCGATGAAAAACCATCAGTGCTTTCATCCGCTGATAACAGGCTTCAACAAGATTTATTTTTAGCTTTTGTGAGACCAATTAAGATCACATATTAAAAAGTCCATTAGAAACGTGATCCCTGTTGTCTTTTGCAAAATATGTGTCCCTTCGAAATGCTCATGTTACTGTGTTTCTCATTCGCCAACCTTTCGAAAAATGTTTTCTCCATACACCGTGGAATTTTGAAAAAAAGTTTAGACAACTCAGTAAGTCTATCAATGTTTCTTTCTCAAAGTAAGATTCTTGTCTTGCCATGTATCATCACAAGGCTTCACCAACACCTCCTACGCGTGTAGTAGTGTAGTTGCGCAGGGTAGAGAAGCCTTGCTTCAATCCTACGACAGAACTGTGTTTCTCCTCCGCGTCACAATGTGCACTCTAAGACATTTCAGTTTATTATAGGTGATAAAAAGTAATTATTTCACTGATCAAGATTCATATGTCGTTGGCAGATCGCAAGTTTGTTCAGCACCAAGAAATACATTCAGATTCTGCCATTAAGAAATCAGTCAGAAATCACCAGGAAATATCGTTAGATAGTACAAATTAGGCTGCTTATGTGGATTCGTGTACGTACGCTATGAAAAACAAGACTTTGCTGTGATATCTGAACAAACTTAAGAATGCAACTCAGCACCATCTTGATCAAGGACACAAAAGAAGAGGAGCATTGTTGCCAATTTCACTATTTTGTTAACTCATCGCGTATATGTGTGGGTGTACTTGAACCATAAACGTTACGATTCAACTGACAGTGATACCCTAATCCTAGAGACATGCAAAAATTCATTGAAATATTTGGTGTCAATCGTAATTCAGAACGTGTCAATTGAAATCATTTACACATATCAAAAGTTTCCGGAAATCTGCAAATCCACAAACTCCTTATAGCAGGAAAGAAATTAATAGATTTGGTCTACCCTTTGCTCCTATCACAGCTTCCACTCCGTTGGAAAGGATTTCCACTAGATTCTCGTACATTGCTGCTAGAATTACCTTCCGTTCTGCCACAACAACATTTTTCAGGTTGTTCGCCGAAGACAGGAGGTTCGGCCTGACTGGCAGTCGGTGTTTTGATTCATCCAAAGGTGTCCCACGGGGTTGAGAACGAGACTATGTAGAACAGGCAAGTCCTACAGGCAAGTTCTCATAAAATTATTTCTGCACGGATCTCGCTTTGTCGTCAGGGGCATGGTTCTGTTGGTAAAGGAAAGAGCCTTCACCGAACTATTGACATAATGTTTGGAGCACAGAATTATCGATAATATCCCTATAGGCTAAGGAGGTAATATTCCTGAGCACTGGAACTAAAGGGCCCAGGCCATACCACGAATAACATCAGTCTCCTCCACCATACTTCACAGTTGGCAACAAACAGTCGGGCAGGAAGCGTTCATCTGTCATGCAACAAGCCCAGACTCGTCCGTTGTACTGCCAGATGGTGAAGTGTGATTCGTCAATCCAGAGAACGCGTTCCCATTGGTCCAATGTCCACTGGCGCGAGCTTTACCTCTCCAACCGACCGTTGGGGTTGATCTTGCTGATGTTAGGTTAGAATACGACTGCTCGGCAGTGGAAATGCATTCCTTTCAGCTCTAGACAAACTGTTATGTGTTGGCTTCCAGAGGCATTTTAGAATTTGGTGGTGGGTGATGGAACCGAGGACAGACGATTTCCTAGTATTGCTCACTTCAGCACTCGGCAGTTTTGCTCTGTCATTTTATGTGGTCTACGAGGTTGCGATTGTGCTGTTGCTGGTGATCCTAGGCGTTTTCTCTTCACAGCAACATCACTTACAGGTGACCGAGGCAGCTGCTGCAGGACAGAAATTTCCCGAACAGACTTGTTGCTAAGACGGCATCCTATGGTCGTGCCACGTTGAAAGTCACTGAGCTCTAATGTACGGTCCATTCTACTGTTCGAGTTTTGTTTGTGATGTTGCCAGTCCATGTATTTCCATGGCTGTGACGTATATGGGCAAATCTACTACTGAAATGTGGTGTCCGGATACTTTTGATCATATAGTACATATCTCTTTGATGATATAAATTCTTCTTGACGTTTGTCTTGAGTTTTGAACGTTCAGGACGTCTGGCTCAAGTAAAAAAAGAGAATAGTCCTTTGTTTCATACGTGCATCAAGAATGGATCACATTGCTTTTCGATCGTCTTGTAAAACTAGCTACAGAAATGCATTACCTCAGTAAAGTCGGCATAAAATTCAAATGCTCAGAAAAGGACCTGGCATTGAAATAGCTTAACAAGCAAAGTTCGCAAGAGATATGGACCGCGTGAAAGATTTCGTGAGATTCGTTCGAGATTTCGATTTCGCGTCATAACGGCAGCTCCAAGACTCATCACATGTTACTGTTGACGATAATAGACGTTAAAAAAGTCACGGTTTCATTTAATAAATAAAACATTCCTTTAAAAATCTGAACGCATTATTTTTTTGAAGCTCGAAAGGTACTGTTGTCAGTACAACTGTAAGTCTTGCGATATAATACGGCGTAGACCATTGTTGTAACACAAGAAGCTCTCAGATGGTAGGATTCAGCTTTGAGGTACACCGTCAGCAATATATTTTTCTCATGGCTACGGTCTGAACATCCAATTCGCAACTTTGAATGTGTGCATGTTTTGCCTGCATTTCCCTGGTTCTTGTATACGGGGAAAGGAGAGGCAGGTTGGAGAAGGTAATAATTTCCTGCCCGCCGACAATTTTCTGTTTAAGAGCCGTTTCGGCGTCACTTCGAGATTGATTCCGGGGACCTATTACGAGATTCGAAACCTCCCCACGCATCAAAAATGGATCGTAGTATTACTGGGCTTAGATTAGAACACATCCGCACAGCGAAGTACTAGTTTTCCCTGTCGCTTCACCGGAAAGGAAACATTATTGGATGGAAGAGATTGCGACGGGAATTGAAGAATAGGGTGGCACAAGCCATGTGGAAATAACTGACACGAGGAAACTCGCTCATACGGCAGGAAATAGTTCAGTTTCTTACTGAAAAGACACAAAGCTCATATTGGCTTTAAGCAACTGAAAAGAAAGAATAAGAGACGAAAGCAATTTTGTGCCAAACTAAAAAGTTCTGGTAAGTCAGAGCTCGTAGGTAGGGCTGCCGTTTAAAAGCGTCAAATCATAAAACTTGACAATTCGAAAATTTTAAAGAGCTTTATTTGATTATCATGCAAAGAAACTACTTTCCAACCAGCAAGCTTATTTTCTGGATTTTTCTCTTCAGTAACAAATTAGGATGAACTGTTTGGGTTAAACGGAATTGAAATATGCTTAAGTGGAATACAGAGGATTTAAGCCTATAATGGCTGTAATTGTCTGTGAAATCTGAAACACGCATAATATTTTACTATACTAGGAAATATAACGGTTTTTCAAACTTTTCAAAAATTTGGTACTATTGTCAGTTTAAGTGTTAATAAATACGCGTACCTTTCGAATATTTTTTTATTAGTAAACGAAATAAAAAGGAAAATATTATGAAATGTTTTACATACCATGAAGCACAGCAGTTTCCACTTGATTTTGATTAATTTGCTTTCCTCTCCGTTTGGAGAAACTGATATTATAAAAGTTTTACTGCTTGGTGAGAACGTTCGAGAGAAATGTTGTTAAGACTGTCAATATCACTACTCTTTAATAAAAATTTATTCTTAAGAACCCTTCTATGTAACTTGAACAACGCAAGATCTAAGTCCTTGTGAGTATTTTTTTTATGAAATTTGCTGTCTGGACGGTTGGTGTCAACTTTGGTGAAATTTGCATTGAAGCAGCAGTAAGATCTTGGTTTCCACAAACGCACCTTATTATTATTATTTTTTTTTTTACCGGAATTGTCGGTTCTGCCACAAGATAATGTGCTTCTAAGTACAAATGTTCTAAACTTATGAAACGGTTAAACACCAACCAACTACCTCGGAACATAAACCAGACTTACGTTTTTTCGATCAACATCACTGCTGTTTTGGACCTCCACGTTCTTTTGGCCGTGTAAAATCTGCCTCGTGAACGGCGTGAAGGTACGTTTATTACTTGGCAGCAGGAGGAGCTGTTCATAAGGTAGCTTATCACGAAATGCGTATGCCTGGTGACCACTATGATGAATTATTCGAAGTGTCGCAATCAGGCTTGAGGAAATTTGACAACGCACAGAAGGAACATTATTAGATGTATATGTGCCATGTGTTGGTGCTTTTTTGCCAAAGGTGGCTGTTTAGCCCTTGAACAAGTTTTTTCTAAATAAACAAAACTACAATAAATACTGTGTACGCTGTCGAACTTCCTTAAGCCTCATTGCAACACTTCGATAATTCATCATAGTGGCCACCAGTGAATATGCATTTCGTGATAAGCTATCTTAGGGACAACCCCTACAGCTGCCAAGTAATAAACATACCTTCACGCCATTCACAAAGCAGATTTTACATGGCCAAAAGAACGTGGAAGTCCAAAAGAGCATTGATGTCGTTTAAAAACACGTCTTGTTAAAGACCATTGAACCTAGATAGTTGGTTGGTTTTTAACCCAATTAAGTATCTAGGTTCATTGGTCTCACTAGCTTCTGGAAATATGCTGTGGTCAATGCACGCCATACTTCCTGCAGAGTATTCCGGTTGTATTCCGAGGTCTCGGATTCCTGTGTTCGATAGCGCGTTGCATGGCATCCCAAATGTATTCTATCATGTTCAGATCTGGGAACTTGGGTGGGAATGGCAGCATCCCAAACTCAGATTAATGCTCCTCTAACCATAATGTGGCGTCCCGGAACTTGTGTGGACGTGCATTGTCCTGTTGGAACAGGCCCAAGCCATCAGCACGAATGCAGGACATGAACGGGTGTACCTCGTCAGGAAGGATGCGCACATAGCGTTGGCTGGTCACAGACGTTTGTAGACGTACCAGGGGTGCCAGTGAAGTCCAGCTAAACACACTTCATACCATTGCTGACCCCCCACCAGCCGGTATAGTTCTCTGTTGACAGGCGGGATCCATGGCTTCATGGAGTTTGCGCCACACACAAATCATTCCATCTGCCCGATACAGTTGGAAACGCGACTCGTGAGACCAGACTACTTGTTTCCAGTCATCAAGTGTCTAGTGGCGGTGTTGCCGTGCCCAAGCGAGGCGCATAGCTCTGTGTCGTGCAACCATCAAGGGGACTCGAGTTGGGCTTCGACTCCCAAAGCCCATATCGTGCAGGGTACTTTTCACAGTCTGGACGCTGATGCTTGTTGAGGCTCCAGCATTGAATTCCGATTATATCTGCGAGAGTGTTGCACGCCTATCGCGTGAAACGATTCTTGACAGCCGAAGATGGTCACTTTCACCCAATGCCTTTTTACGGCCACACTGGTACCGTAAGTTGGAGGTTTTTCAGGAATTCTTGTAGTCACGGTACACCCTTGCAGTGGTCGTCCGTGAAAATCCGAACTTCGTTTCTTTCTCCGAAATACTATGGCCCATCTCACGAGGGCCAACTATGACACCGCGTTGAAAATTGCTTAAATCGTTATTACTTGTCATTCTAATGCCGAAAACTGCTCTGACAGCTGGCAAGGATATCTATCGCTTTATATACGCACTGGCGGACGCAACAGAATACGCGCATAGGTGATGTTGCTATGTATTTTGCATAAGCTCGTCTGTATCAGTTTTTCTGGCACTTCACTGTATATGCACACACTTAGATAGTTACATATATTATATTGGCAAATGTCACCGGACACCTAGAAGATAAACACAACATAGCATTTATTGACATACATTAGTACCGTGTCGGTCTACCTTTGGCCTTAATGCCCTTCGAGACATGGTCCACCTTTGGCCACTGACTTTTCTAGACAAGCTTTCGACAAGGTTTTGGAAAACAGAGATAGGCATGCGCTTCCATTCAGTACATATTGCTGCCACTCACTGCTGTTTAGTAGTAGACTTTGGTTCCAAAAATGTTATGCGGCGCTCTGATTCATCCCATAGGTGCCCTATGGCATTAGGATCAAGGCTCTGTGCTGGCCAGTCTACACACGATACGGAATTATCGTCAAACCACGCCGTAACAGTCGTTGCTTTATGGCTCGGTGCATTATCCTGCTGGTACCAACAAGGCTCGATTCCATAGCATTGCCATAGTGTTGGTAGGGCATAATTGTCCAGAATATCGAGGTAGACGTGCTGTATAACAGGTTTGTCCACGATAACCAATGAGCCGGGACCATACCACGAAAAACATCCTCACACGAGTACACTGCCAACTCCAAACTTGACTGTAGGAATAGTACACTGAGGTAAATAGCGTTCCCCCGGATGACGCCATATCCACACACGCCCATCAGACTGATGGATCGTGTATCTGGATTTATCAGTTCATAGGACCCGTTTCCATTGTTCTACGATCTACGGTCAACGATATTGATCTACGGTCCACGATAAATGTTCTTTACACCATGCTAAAGGACGAGTAGCATTCTGAGTGGAGTTGAAATGATTATGAGCAGCCGCACGACCACAGTAACCCATGGAATGAAGTTCTCTGCGAATGGTACGCGTACATACCGAGGTTCCATCATTTTTACTCACCCGTACACGGAGGTCTTGTGCCATACTCCGTCGATTAGCTGTAACGACTCTCCTGAGGCTTCGACGTCCTCTATCACTGATTTTCTTTGGTCTGCCGGTACGTTTTACTGCTTCAGGTACGCCATGTGTCTTCCACTTATTCAGTATATCCAAAATAGTTGACTTGGGTATGTTTTAACGCCTTTCGGTTTCTCTTATTGACAACCCACTAATATGACACCCAACAGTCTTTCTCAAAATCAGTTCTCTCCCGCTGCGACATTTTTACCCTACCTGACAGTGCGATATGATCACTATCAGTTGCATGCTTCTATTTATACCTTTTGCAGCTGTATCGCGTATATTCACAATGCAGCGGATCCGTTCATTTGCTTTTGAAGGGGTGTCGGGTGACGTTTGTCAATATAGCGTATATATATATATATACACTATCTACCAATGAGTTGGACACCTGTGATAGCAAAGGAAAACAAAGTTTATTAACCTTCAATAGTTGGTGGAGCCTCCACGAGCGGCGATTACAGCTGCGACCCTCCGGGGCATACTCTCAACCAGGCGTTGTACGACAGCTAGCGGTATTTTTTTCTACTCGGCTTGGAGAAAACAGGTCAGTTCCTTCACCGATTTCGGACGGTGGGGGAACCCCTTAAGTCGACGCTCCAACTCGTCCGAGAGGTGTTCGATAGGGTTAAGGTCCGGACTCTGCGCAGGCCAGTCCTTTCGATTAACCCCATTGTCACCATTCCAAGCCATGGTGGACCTCGCAACATGACAGGTGGCATTGTAATCCTGAAAGTAACATGGTCCACCCCGTAAAACTGCCACAACATAAGAAACGCATGGTCATCCAAAATGGTGCAGTAGGTCTCGGCGTTGAGTCTACCAGGAATTGCGACCAAGGGTCCAGTGCCATACCAGGACTTCACAGTTGTCACAATACATTCCGGTAGGAGGCGTTCTCCAGGCAGACGCCAAACCCAGACCCTACCATCTAAACGGTAGAGGGTGAACCTTTATTCGTCGCTCCAGAGAACCTGTTTCCACTGTTCAACGGTCCACTGTCGTCGTTCTTTGCAGCACGTTAGCCGAGCAGCGCTATTGGACTTGGTGATCAAAAGCTTGTGGGCGGCAGCACGTCCATGATAACCGAGCAGATGGGCTTCCTTACGGATGGCATTCATCAAAAGAACACTCCCGGATGCCTGTTGAAACTCCTCGCGGATGTGGCCCATCGATTTGGTGCGGTTCTTCCGAATTTCTCTGGCCAGCACCCGTCGGTCTCAAACTCCCAGTTTTGTGGGTCTGCCGGGTCGAGGAACATTCCGACAGTCACCTCTCATCTTCCACTTGCCAATCACGTAGGCCACTGTCGATTTTGGGTACTTCAACTCGCTGGATATGTCACTTATGGATCTGCCATTTCTGTGATACACGACGATTACAGCTTTCTCGAAATCAGAGAGCTCCGAACTGCGTGGCATCTTGCATGCGACTTGTTGCGTTGTTCTTTCCCACAAGATATTTAACGGCGGCGGCGGCCGTGACGCTTATCAGGACCGCAGATATCGTCGATTGCAGGGGTGTCCAATTACTTGTGGGTAGATAGTGTGTACATATATAAGGTTTCCTACCTTTCAGTCAACAAGCAAAAACTCCCAAAAGCTCGACATTGTCAAACGAATGTCGAGCTTTTATACTTCGGTGTCGCTGCGCCTAAGGTTTTTAACGCGTGATTTACATGCTCATGCTGCATGTGAACACGTGCCTTCGCTTTTGGAAGAGGGACAGGAGAAGGCTTCTATGTCCATTGAGTTGCTTCTCACGGTGGTGGCTAATCTCCTTCCAAACAAAACAGGTTTTGTGTGTGTGGGGGGGGGGGTGAGTTTCACTTTGTTGCAAAGTTAGAAAGTTAGTTTAGCCTGCTTTCCAAATTTGCTGCCAAGGCAGCTACCGTCGCTATTATTCTATCAGACATGGTCACTTCCTGTAGGAACACCTTGCTTTTGCATCTTCCTTCGTTAAGAAGGTTATTTGTCTGTATTAGTTATTTGGAAGTTTTAGGAATTTTTTTTTAACCATGCCTATTTATATTTGTCATGAGTCAGCGCTTGTAGTGGATAGATGGAATCAGTACATTTTTCTGCGGAGTAAGATACTAGTAAATGTACATCACATTTTTACGTACATTTCGCTTTTCCTGGAAGAAAATTTCCGTTCCAGGTGGCGTAAATATGTAATTACTGTATATTTGTCGCGATACCTTAATGTAAATAAATTGAGCAACATTTTTATAAAGTTTCTGGCGTTTTATGAGTACAGTTTATAAATGCCGATAAATATTTGTTTCATTGGAATGAGTTGACTGAGAATCCTTCCTGAACTGTATTGTACAGAGGTAAAAATGAAGCTCTTCGAGCTGTTCCTTACGCAGAATTTTTTCCCAGGAAAGCATTAACACACTCATTGTCATAAAAATCAGCGCACCAAGAAGGAAGCGTCGGTTTGAAAGGAAATTTCAGTAGTGAGATGGTACATACCAAGGACAGAAGCGATTACAATATCACAGCAGCAGGACTATTTCCCGCGGACACACGGTACACATTCCGATCAGCGGTAGTACAGCGTCAAACCACCTCATGCTCTGATACATGCTGTGATACGGTCCGGCATGGAGTCCAAGAGACGCCGTATATTATCCTGGAATAGAGTGGCCCACATTTCTTGCAACTGATGCACTAAATCACGAACACTGGGACATGGAGAAAGCTGGCGTGCTATCTAGTCCCACACGAGCTTGATGGGCGAGAGATCAGGCGATCTGACAGGCCACGGAAGCGCCGAAGCATGACATAATCAGACCTGGGAAACCCGAAGCATGACATAATCAGACCTGGGAAACCCATAATCAGACCTGGGAAACCCGCCAGGAAAGCAGCACATTGGGCCGCGGGATCTCCTGTACATAGCGCTGGGCTGTCAACGTCCCTCGGATCACTGCGAGGGAAGTCCGGCTGTCACACGCGATGGCTCCACAGACCATCACGCCTGCAGTTCGGGACGTGTGACTCTGTAAAATGAGGTCGGGATTGTAGCGCTCACCTGCGGCCCTCCACACTCTGACACGGTGGTCGTTCGTTACCATACAGAAGCGGGATTCATCGCTAAACACTATACGTCACCAGTCCGTAGCATTCTACGTTGCTCACTGCTGGCACCACTGCAATCGACGCCGACGATGGTCAGGTGTTAATGGCAGAAAACGCAAGGGTCGTCGAGGTGCAGATTCACCTCTGCCAGGCGTCTGGAAATGGTTGTAGTGGACACAGGAGTCCCTTGTACAGACGCCACAGGTATCTGGATATTGGAAAAGGACGTCGTTGCATATGAGCGGGACGCTCTTACGATTCCACGGTCCTCTCTGTTGGTGGTGTGTCTGAGTCGTCCAGAGCCAGTGCCCCGTGTCTGGGGCCTTCCCGTATCCATTGTTTCCACACGATCGCACCGTACTGTCCGACCGGCTCAAATGGCGGTCAATTCGGCACGCCGGCCACCCTGCCTCTCTCATCCCAACGATACGGCCTCGTTCAAACTCCGTGAGTTGCCCGTTCGCACATCTACGGAGTCTCCTTGACATGTCTATCGCACAGGGATCTCACCTGACACTTACCGTGCACTTCGGCACGAATGCGAAGATCTCAGATCAGATGTAGAGGATTTTAGGAAGGGAGTGTCTGACCCCAGGTCTTAAACAACCCTTAGAAACAGGAAGCTAGGAGATTTGGGCTAGAGTACCCGATAGGAAAGTGACACGGAAGCGAGGTAGAAAGGGGGAGGAAGACGCCCTTATTTATTACCGGGGGGCCAGTACCCGGGGTCCGACGGCTTAACGTGCCCATCCGACGCACGGCGGGTATTTAGTGGTTCGAACGTTCGTACCTGCCCAGGATCGACCCTGAGGTTATCTCCATGGCAGTCACGAACGCTGACCACTAGGCCACCCGCGGCCTCACGAATGCAAAGTTCGCTGCGCGGCTCATTATAAGCCCCAAGGATTGCGATTGCAGCGCCGGTCTTGGACGCGCGGGCATATGGAATCGCACGAAAATTTAATCATTTGCATGTCGGCCCTCCGCGTAGCTATTCCCCCGCACGGGGATAGCTGGTTTTCCAGTTATTTGGGGAGCGGCGCCCCCACGGCCCGAGCTAACCTTGTGACGGTTTCTATTGCCTCTGCGGCTTTAACGATTACATCACCGAAGGGACAGCTGTTCATCCAGCTGATGGGGGATGGCGTCCCCACGGCCCGAGCCGATTTTCTCTTATTGTTTTGCTTTTTGTCTTCGGTTCATATCTTGACGTGTACCCGCCTCAGTTGTAGGCTGCTGAGGGTTGTGATGAGGCGCCAGCTCCGTGGTTTTGTTCCTCGTTCACTTCCCTGTCTTTTCTCTTTTATGTTACATTTTCTGTTTTTCCGGAGCTGGTTAGCTTAGACCTACCTGCATGTTTGCCGTGTGCGGTGACCCGTACAGGTGGAAATGAGGATGCTGGAGGCTAAGGTATTTGGGGGCCGGGTTGTAGTGTCTCCAGAAGCCAACACTCCTCTTTGCCCTCTGCTTCACCCTAAACGGGAGGCTGGGAGCTAACCCACTCCTGGTCAGGAAGTCTGTGGCCGAGTTGCGTCCAGACTTCTAGCGGCTTGTCGTTCTGTTCGGCTGGGTGAGTTGGGGGGTAGGGTGGGCATACCAAAGGGGTGTTCTCCGGGCACGGGAAAGTCTGGGTGCACGCTGAGCGTGTGTCTGCCTTACCAACTTGCTATATCCGCTGACTATCCCTAGAGCCGTGTCCTGCGTCCTCTTGGGCTTGCGGACCTCCGGCTCTCCCTCGTTGGGCTCGGTAGTGGGTGGGGAGGTCGGCGGACGAATCTATTTTTCTTCTCATGGCAACACAAAGTGTTTCCCATGCTGTTAATTTGAAGCGCCGTGTGGAGGATGGGTTACTCCTCCTCCGCTAAGAAACTACTCAGTTCCAACTGTAATGCTCTGTTTCTTTTAATCCATTCTGTTGATCCTGCACACTCCCTCAGTTCGAAGAGTCCTTTTTGGATTAATAAGGCTCTTCAGGCTGCTGCGGGCTCACCAAAGAGTGTTCGGAAGCTCCCGTCAGGGGATCTTCTTGTGGAGACATCTACTCCCCGCCACAGTGCCTCCTTGCTGGAGACGACCGTTCTGCTGGACATTCCTGTGGAGATCTCGCCCCATGGTTTCCTCAATTCCTCTCGCGGGGTCATCAACTCCCGCGACCTGCTGGAATGCAGCGATGAGGAATTGCTGGAAGAACTTGGGGAACAACATGTCACTGGGGTTCGCCGTATTCTTTTCCGGCGGGATGGGAAGTCTATTCCCTCCCGGAACATCGTGCTGACATTTGACTCACCCACCCTGCCCACTTCCATCAAGGCGGGGTACTTGCGGCTCGATGTTCGACCGTATATCCCGAACCCCTTGAGATGTTTTAAGTGCCAGCATTACGGTCACTCCCAGCAGTCTTGCCGTAATGTTGCAAAGTGTGGGCGCTGTGGGTCGCCTGAACACTCTTTGGCGGACTGCTCCGCTGACTCGGATCACTGTGTCAACTGCGAGGGATCTCACCCGGCTTCTTCTAAGCAGTGCCCAAAGTGGATCGAGGAGCAGGCTATCCAACGCCTGAAGACGACCGAACATCTGTCTTATCCTGAAGCCAGACGGCGGATAGCTCCTCTACCATCAGGCCGGCGCTCCTATGCATCGGTTGTGGTCCAGAAGGCTACTGTTGCGGTGCAGACTGATGTGTCCTTCCCAGCGCGGTGTCCTTATGATTTTGAGGACGTCGTTGCTGCCGGTTTGGCGGCACTGGGGTCTCGCCGCATTGAATCCAAGGCGCCATTACCATCGACGCCTAATACATCCTCTGTGCAGAAAACATCCTCTGCCAGCACTGGGACCCAGTCCCATGGCGCACCCAAGAAGAGGCCGGAAAAGGTGAAATCAGGTTCCTCCCCTCGAAACAGAGCAAGAAACCACCAAAACCTCCGGTAGCGCAGCCTTGTGTGGGTAAGCACAGCCCTGTGTTGCCTCCGGACATTGCAGATGGTCAGGAGCTGATGGACGACTCGGAGACATTCTAGTCGTCTGTCATTTTCGTTTTTTCATCCTTTCCTTTTATTTTTCATTCTGGCTACGCTCATTCAGTGGAATTGCCGAGGTCTGCGTTCACGCATTGACGATTTAAAAGGCTTACTGTCTTTGCACACACCCGTGTGCGTGTGTCTCCAGGAGACAAAGCTTCGCACGACGGACACCCCTTCGCTGCGGAGACATTCTTTTTTCCGCAAAGATCACCAGGACGGCGTACTTGCCTGCGGAGGAGTGGCTGTCGTTGTCACTCATGGTGTCCCTGTCACTGCGGTTGCCCTTCGGACGACTTTGCAGGCGGTGGCAGTGCGACTATCTGTGAACACTCTGCTCACGGTGTGTTCCATCTACATACCACCAACTGCAGCTGTAAGCCTTTCGGATCTGGAAGATTTAGTTGACCAGCTGCCGCCTCCTTTCTTCATCTTAGGAGATTTCAATGCACACAGTCCGTTGTGGGGTTCTGCCTCTCGTGACTCCAGGGGCCGTGTTGTTGAGTCCCTTCTCTCCAACACGTCCCTCTGTCTCCACAACACCGGGGCAGTGACGTATTTTCATGAACCCACCCGCTCGTACTCAGCCATTGATTTGTCTCTGAGTTCACCGTCATTATATCCTGCCTGGTCCTGGAGCGTGTCTGGTGATCCCCTTGGCAGCGATCACTTTCCCATCTTCCTCCGTCTAGCGAGTGGCGGGTACCGTTACCCTAATCGACCTGCTAGATGGAATATTGATCGTGCCAGGTGGGCCACATTCACGGCTTCGGCCTTTCTTACTCCGGCGATGGTGACCTCAGGAACAGTCAATGACGCTGTTGCGGCGGTAACGGATTGTATTGTGCAAGCGGCGGAACTTACCATCCCCAGGACGTCGACTAAACTTCCACGTTGCCCGAGACCTTGGTGGAATTCCACTTGTATGGCAGCTCGTCGGGCCCAACATCGGGCTTGGGGTAGGTTTCCTGTCGGTACCCCACCGACGCGAACCTACTTGCTTTCAAGAAAGCCAAGTCCTACGCGCGATTGGTTCGTAGGCGTAGTCAACGGGAGTCCTGGATACAATATGTATCCGGGATTAACACCACTACCAGCCCTAAGATCGTTTGGGACAGGATCCGTAAGATTCGGGGCAAGTACCCATCTGGGGAAATCTCCATTCTTGAGAGTGGTGGAGGGACGGTTGCTGACGCTCAGGGTATTGCTGACTGTCTGGGCGCCGCTTTTTCTTCGGTGTCCAGCAGCAGCAATTACCCTGCTTCGTTCCGGCAGTTACAGCCGCGGCTTGAACGGTCCAAGATTTCTTTTGGACCGTTTTCTTCTGCAGATTATAACAGCCCGCTGACTGCCGTGGAGCTGAAGACTGCTCTGACTCGGTCCGGCCGGTCATCTGTCGGACCGGATAACATCCATTACGAAATGCTGAAGCACCTTTCTCCGTCCTCTCTTGAATGTCTGCTAATCCTGTTTAACAGGATTTGGCAAGAGCATGTCTTTCCCGAATCTTGGCACACTGCCATTGTCGTTCCTGTTCCCAAACCTGGTAAAGATCCCACCAACCCGTTAAACTACCGGCCAATTGCTATGACGAGCTGCCTTTGCAAAGTACTCGAGCGTATCATTAATTTTCGTCTCATTTTTTATCTGGAGTTTCATCACATTTTTTCACCTCATCAGAGCGGATTTCGCAAATCTCGTTCCACCACCGATCATCATCTTCGCCTTGAGACATCTGTCAGGGAGGCGTTTGTCCGACGTCAGCACATGGTCTCCGTTTTCTTCGACATGGAGAAAGCCTATGACCGTACCTGGAGATACGGCATTCTCCGTGATCTGCACGAGTGCGGATTGCGGGGAAACTTACCATCTTTCATCGCCGGGTTTCTCCAGGACCGGAGTTTCCGTGTGCGCGTCGGGTCGACCCTCTCTGCGATGTACCCGCAAGAACAGGGTGTACCTCAAGGCTCCATTTTATCAGTCCCTCTGTTCATCCTTCGTGTGAATCACATATTCCAACTGCTTCCTCCGACGGTTCGTGGAACCATGTACGTGGATGATCTGCAGATCTCTTGCGCCTCTGTTAACATGCGCACCGTTGAGAGACAGCTCCAGTCTGCCATTACCAAGATCTCTCGCTGGGCTTCCCAAAATGGATTTAGCTTCTCGACACAGAAGACCGTTTGCGTGCATTTTTGCCGCAAGCGGGGTTCACCCAGACCCCAGCCTCCGTCTGGGGTGTTCTACCATCCCCGTGGTGTCAGAAGTCAGGTTCCTTGGGTTAACTTTTGACCGAGCGCTCACCTTCCGGCCTCACATCCAGTCTTTGAAGGTGAAGTGCACGAAGTCTTTGAGTATTCTGAAGGTCCTCTCTCGGACATCTTGGGGGCCGACAGGTGCTCAATGCTTCGCATTTACCATTCTCTGATTCGGTCAAAGTTAGACTTCGGATGCATTACGTACGGTTCAGCGCGTCCATCGGTTTTAAAGCCTTTGGACCCCGTCCATCACCAGGCATTGCGGCTATGTACTGGTGCTTTCCGTACCTCCCCCGTGCATAGCCTGTATGCGGAGGCTCATGAGCCGCCGTTATGCATCCGTCGTAAGCAGCTGTCTCTTCAGTTTTACACAAAACTGAAATCTCTTCCTGATCATCCCCTGCATGGTTCCATCTTCCAACCGGCCTGTGTCCGCTTGTTTTCCAACCGCCCCTCCTGTGTTCCGCCGTTCGGGATTCGAATGTCTGCCATAGTGCGCGATGCTGGTCTAAACTTGTCGAGGATTGGTTTGACCACCTTTTTCAACCGTCCTCCTTGGCAGTCCGTTCTAGCAACGGCTGACCTTTCTCTTTGTGTGTGGCCAAAGTCTTCCACTCCTGCTCTGGTGTACCAGCAGCTCTTTGCTGAAATACAGTCTGTCTACCCGGATTTCGTGCCTATGTTCACCGATGGCTCGAAGTCCGGGGATGTCGTTGGATCCGCTTTTGTGTGTGGCGAAGCCTCATATGCTGAGCGGCTTCCGCCTGAATCCACCGTCTTTTCGGCAGAGATGCGTGCGGTACACCTCGCTTTGTGCCACATACAGTCTCGATCACTTCGTCGCGCTATGGTTTGCTCTGATTCCCAGTCCGTCATCCATGTTTTATCTTCTCCGGAGGACACGGACTCACCTGTCATCCGTGATGTCCGTCGTCTTCTTGGAACCTTGGAGGGTGATGGCTTCCTGGTCCGATTCTGTTGGGTTCCTGGCCATGTTGGGATCCGTAACGAGCTGGCAGATCTCTCTGCCAGGTCTGTTTACTCCATGTCGCCAGCTCGGCTGCCACTGTCTTTCCGTGATTTTCGACCTTTGATCCGGACCTTTCTCCTGGACGAGTGGCAGTCCCTGTGGTCTCAGCAGGGCAGCAATAAGCTGTATTCTATTAAACCACAGATCGGACTCTGGAAGTCTAGTTTGCGGAAGAACCGTCGTGAGGAGGTTGTTCTTGCGCGTCTCCGCATTGGGCACTGTCGTTTTACTCACCGCTTTTTGCTGTGTGGCGACAGTGCCCCGATGTGTGAGGCGTGCCAATGTCGTCTCACCGTCCTTCATGTTCTGTGTACTTGTGTTCGTTTTTGTGATCATCGTTTTCGTTATTTTCATTCCCATTTGTTGGACGAAGGAGCAGCTACGCTGCAGACTCTCCTTGGTGAGAACTGCGATCTGACGGCAGTGTTCGCATTTTTTACAGTAATTGACTTTTTTAATCTTATCTAGTTTTACCGCTTTCATTTCCATCTTTCACTTTTACCGTTTCATCCTGTTTTTACCCTTGTGTACGTGTTTTACTGTTTTTGTTCTATTTTGATGTCTTTTGTTTGGCGCTCTTTGGCCACCCATGGCCCTTGCGCCATTAAAATCTACTAACCAACCAACCAACCAACCGCGTAGCTATTCGACGAGTTTTGCGTTAATCGCACAGTTTTTTCTTGGTGTTTTATGAAAATGAGTGTACAACGTTCTCATTCTAAATAAATACACACTATATTGTTTGTCTATGGCTATGTGGCGTGCTCTTTTGATATTTTCTAGAACATTCGTCTCTCTCTCTCTCTTTCTCTCTTTAGTGATCTTAATGTATTAAGAAATTAAGGGTCTCTAAACGTGGGTGTTTTTTCCGCGTGTTATTCTTTATCCTTTCTTGTTTCTTTTTTCAAAATGCACAGTAAATTACGATTATCTTCTTACTAACCATTAAAATATAGTTTACTACTTCATATTTTAGGGTAGATTTTGCGTGCTTGTGACTTTCTGAGACATTTGGGCAACATGCATGCTTAAAGTTTCGTCAAATTCTTAGGCACTTACTTTGATGTGCCAAAGTTTCATTCAGTGCTCAGTAGCTTTCGGGTTGCAACACGGAGAAACGTTATTAAAACCCTTTTGACTAAATCTTAGAGTTTTGAAACAAACACCATAAAACACATATTTTTGCTTTTACATAGTTTAGAAATCAGGTGTGCAACGTGTTTATGGGATACATTCCTTCTATAAAGCTCGAATTTCGTAAGATTTGGGGAAATGTCGATGCTTTCTTCCTCTGGAAGGAATGCCCGATACTCTTCAGTAATTTCAACAAACATTCGAATTTTGAAAATTCGTATGCACGTATGTTAATAACTTGTTTGCTGTTCCATATCAGCAAACAAATTAAAGAACCCCTGATTTTTTAATATGTAGACAAAAGTGGTATTTGGTTTTCGTTAGAACTTCCGCCCTATAAAACATTGCGCCGTTTAGATGACAGTCTTTACAGAACCCTAGACATTTAAATATTTTGTCTCCTCTTAAAGTTGACACAGTACATCAAATGCCTTGCTCGATTTATCATGTGCCATAAAATTACCAGTTAGTGATATTGCAAAAACTTTGAAAATATAAACAAAACTTTCCTTTTACCATCCATGTGAACTGGGGCAACTCTTAAAAATAAGTTGTGAAACAAACCTACATAACACCAACATTGGTACCACCACCTACAACTTAAATGGACCAAGCCTCCACCGTGTTTGTGTGTGCGTGTGTGCATCTCCGGAAGAATGAAAGCTGGAATTATCCCTCCCCTCTTCTCCACCCAGCATGAATGGAAGCACTTTTCCCTGCTCTACGAGTCTGTCATTGGATCTGAAGGAGTGCAACGCTCTCAGAATCATCATCCTCTTTTGCCCCACTCGGTGCATCACGTGGATAAACAGGGAGAATCCCTCCATCACTCCGTTATGTCTGTTTCAACCTGAAATCAACGTCTCAGTAAGAGGGAGAGATTTGCGTGTAGAAAAAAAAGAACGGGAAAGAGATTGATGTTGGAGTTGCCAAGGGGAGATTTATCTTCGGGACAGATACCTCATCATCGAATAAGCCGTGCACCTTGTTATTTTTCCATCACGATGAGGAGGAGATGAATTTCTCCAGCTTAACTGCGATGTTGTTTACTCTTGATCGGCTTTGATTACGTGAAGAAAGTCACCTGAGGATATATGTGCCGGATACTAGACGTGTTTTCAGAGAAAGGCAAGTTGAAACCGATATGTGTTTGAGTTCTATCCTTTTTATATACGCGTATTCTGTTATTTGCAAAAAGTTGGTTTATCGAACGTTAGGTAGACATTAGACATTGAATTTGTGTAAAACTTTTATACACATGCTGGCATTTAAACTATAACGAAGTAAATTTCTCCGTCATTTTTATCCGCGCCAGGATTCGAACCCGGGGCCCCTCATTCCGGAATAAGTTGCTCTACCAATTGAGCTACGCGGACGTTTTTATTCTGATTCCTATCTGCCTTTATGTCGTGTGCGTCCTTCTGGTAGGTACGTCACATCTCCTAGTACGTTACATCATCATCCCTTCATTTTTATTTATTTATTTATTATTTTTTTTTTTTTCGAAGTGCTGGAGAAGGGATTCTCTTATTTTTCCTATCTCGCGGTGTGGAAATAACATCACACCATTGCGAGATTTTGAACGGTCGGGTCATCCGGATAGTTCGGGCGCCATTATAACGAAGTATATTTCTCCGTCATTTCTGTCCACGCCAGGATTCGAACCCGGGTCCCCTCATTCCGGAATAAGATTCCTATCTGGCTTTATGTCGTGTGCGTCCTTCTGGCAGGTACGTCACATCTCCTAGTACGTTACAAAACTTAAATCAAAATCTCATGTACAGATCACGGGGACAAAAAAATCGCGGTCCGTCGGATGTATTTTATCATCCGATAACAACTGTTGTAAAAATATATACCTAAAATTTTAAATTATTGGAGAGAGGAAAATCGCAGCTACCAAAATGTATCTCACTGTGTAGCTGGTGTAACGCTAAATCCCAAAAATATGAAAACTTAAGTTATTTAAATCAGTGTTTCATACGTAAATTTAAAAATAGGAAGTAATTGTTGTTCATGCAAATTGATTAAATTCAAATTAGGTTCACTTCTGGAAAATCGCTTTCTGTTCAACTAGAGACGAAAAGAGTTTTCCTCAGTGAGGGGCTGGTTTCAAATCCCAGATGAAACATGGCTTCTGTGTTTGTTCTTACACTCTGGTTCTTTCCTTTCCCTACAGCCTCTACTCCATATTAGAGAGCAGCAACTCCTAGGAAATCTATTTAATCGCTTAAATGAATAAAAGCACAAGATGGCAATTTTTATGTGTACGCGAGTATTCTAACCGAGATCATAGTGTCCCATTGAAGGTAGTCTAAGCTCCATATCTTCCACCTGTGCATCGATGCTTACAGGTAAATCATCATGGCGTAAGTGTTGCTGCCTGACAAGATAATGCGTATCTTGAAGGGTATTTCTCTTTAGAAAAGTTTTCAAAATTTAAAGAAATTTATCCAAAGTACGTAAAATTTTTCCATGTAAAATAAATCGATAGAACTAAGGGTCTCAATTCCATTTCACTGTTTAAAATGTCGTTATACTGTTTTTCCATCCAATGTGTACCCAGAATTTTTCCATTCTGGATGCTTATATTCCATCCTTCTTTTGAAGATCAAAGCATAAGTATGCATTGAAGATACACTTTCAAAATAATTCAGAAAGTTTCAGAGTGAGTTACACTGAGGTGCATCTGTTAGATTTGCTGCCACATGGCTATGAGGTCGACATGCTTTAGTGAATGTTCAGCATGAACTGTTCTTTTACGTAATGGAGAGATTCTACTCAGTTGAGGTTTTTCCGCATGAATGATTATAACTTCCTAAATACCCAAAGATAAAAAGCGTGTGTGAAGGGAATTTGGAAACTATTATTCTTTCAGAACTCAATTTTTGAAAAACCTTATCTTAGAACTTCGTAGCAGTAACGTTTGCGCCGAATTTGCCTACCACGTTTATTATATATTATATGTGTGTTAGCCACACGAGAACTTGAATAATTAGTATAAGATATGTACTTTCAAGATTTGAAATTCAAAATTATTTCCAGGACACACACGTATATCTGTATATCTTTCAGTCCTCTTTGCAAAATACAAGTTCGTCAATTCAAGTTAGCCGCAATGAAAAAGAATTGTTGCGGTTCTCCCTGTAGATGGATTGTGAAATTTCTGATGATAATGTACACTATATTACCAAAAGTATTCGGACTCACACCACAATGTTTTACGACAAATGGCTTCATTATCGCAATTAGTAGTTAATCGGTCCACCTTTTGCGTGTATCATAGTGGCAGCCCATCGAGGCATACTATCAACCAAGTTCCAGTATGTCTCGACAGAAGGTGCTCGCCATTCGCCCTGCAAAGCTGCTGCCAGAGTGGAAAGCGAAGACGGTTGCTGTCATCGATTTCATATCCGTCGCTCCACATCATCCCAAAGTTGTTCTATGGGATTAAAATCAGGACTTGGAACAGTGGAGTCTAACAATTCCACCTGATTTTCAAGAACCCAGTCTGTACACGACGTGCAGTGCGGGAGGGATCTCGATCGTGTTGGAAGAGACAACGATAATTCTACCCTACCAATCGCCAGATTGTTGGTAGGGCAGAATTATCCTGAACATCGAGGTTCATGGTTTGTGGTATACTAACCAACAAGTTGAGTCTCATCCACGAAAAACAAGAGTTCAACTTCAGAGTTCATGGTTTGTGGTATACTAACCAACAAGTTGAGTCCCATCCACGAAAAACAAGTACGTACCATGAGGGAGACTCCATCGAACTTAGCAGTCCGACGAAAACGTTCGCCGGGCTATATCGCCCTTTCCAAACACGCTCATCAGATTGGAAGAGTGAAAAGCGTGACTCATCACATCAAAAAAATAGCTTTCCAGTCGCCCACAGTTCAGGAACGACGGGAGTCACACCACTCCAAACAGCGCTTTGCATTCACGGCAGTGATGTGTGGGCTTATGTGCCACAGCTGTACCATAATATCCCACACTGTGCAATCTTTGCGAATAGTTATGGTACTAACCGAGCCATTACAAGCATTTCCCACTTCAGCAGCGAGGGAAACGGCAAAGGAAGAACGGGATTTCTTAACATTTCTTACTATGGCTCTTCTGTTCCGTTCCGTCAGTTTGTGCGGCCTTCCTAGGCTTTTTTTGCTGTAATTGCTCTGTTCTGCTTCCATCTGCTCACGACATCACTTACAGTCGATTTTGGTATGTTTAGTTTAGATGCAATACCCCATATGGAAACGGTACCCAAATGACATCCTATAACCAGCCCACGCTGGGACTCAGGAAGTTAACGTCCACACGGCATATCCGCTTTAAGGTTACTGATAACACGACAGAACATCTCAGCTTTATATACGTACCTCCTCACTCACAGCGCACCTGCGCAATCGCTCGTTGAACTTATGCAAATATTTACTGTCGCAATACTTTTGGCAATATAGTGTACAATTGTGGCCAAAACTCCTGCACCAGTAGACCGAAAGTCAATTTTTAATGTTTGAAGTCACCTTATACAGCATAATGGTAAAGTCAGGAATACATATTATACATCATTTTTAAGGAAATGTTATGCTGAATTAAAATAATTTTACAGAATGCTATTACCAGTAATGGAAGTGAAGTTACAAGCAAAAGTACAGAGTCTAGTCATAAAAAGCAAAAAAATAGTGGAATTTGTGAAATTAGTGTACAACGCATTTAACGCAAAATTACTGTACAACATTTTATTGAAACTTGCAGGAAACTTGAAATGACTTACCAACAAGTAAAATGCGCTTCAATATTTAATTGGATAACCACTGTTTCTTAGTAACAAAGTGCACCTTCTTGACATGGAACTAATGAGCTTCCCTAGTTGCCCATTGGTGATAACACGGTGCCATACTGACCTTACAGACTCAATTAATGCTGTTTTAGATGTGGGTCCTTGTTGACGGATCTTTTGCTTCAATCTCATCCACAGATTCTCTATGGGATTAAGATCCGGTGACTGTGCCGGCCTCTGAAGTTTTCTTATAACTTTTTGATTAAACCACTCGTCAACCAACTTTGACGGATGACATGGTGCAAACTTCAAATCAAACCCATGTCTTGTGCAGATCTTAGCAGTTTGGACTCCAAAATATCCCCATATTTCGATCCATTCAATGTGCCATCAACAATGTGCAGATGGCCAATACCACTGGTTGAAATACAGGACCATAACATCGCCTAATGTGGGCGCTTGATTGTTGGCTGAGTGCAACATGCCTTACATCTTTCACCAGCCCGACGACGTACATAATTACTTCCATTATTAGCGGACAGTTTGTTTCATCACTGAAAATAACATTTTTCCATTCATCAACAGTCCAATTCTTGCGTGCTTTGGCCCAAGCAATTCTTTTGAGCCATTGTTGTTCAGTAAGGAAAGGTTTTCGTGCAGCTTTTTGTGCAGCCAGTCCATTTTCTTGTAGCTTACGACGAACTGTACGTGCAGATGCAATAATGCCTACTCTTACTCATTTCTTAAATCAGTGGCTGTTTTAAACCTTGATTTTAAGGAACGACGAATAAACATGCGATCATCACGTTCAGTACAGAGCCTTGGTCGACCTGTTCTTTTCCTGTTTCCCACACATCCAGTTTCTGCAACTCTTTTAATGGTGCGCAAGAGAGTGGAATGATCACAGTCACATTTAATAGCAATTTTGGCACCGTGTTATCACCAGTGGATGACTAGAGAAGCTCATTATTTCCATGCCAAGAAGGTGCACTTTGTCACTAATAAACAGTGGTTATACAATTAAATATTAAAGCGTGTTGTGCTTGTTGGTAAGTTATTTTAATTGTCCTGCAAGCTTCAATAATGTACTGTACAGTAATTTTTGCATTAAATGCGTTGTACACTAATTTCACAAATTCCACTATTTTTTTGCTTTTTATGACTAGACGTTGTGCTGTAGCTTGTAACTTCACTTCTATTAATGGTAATAACGTTCTGCAAAAATATTTGAATTCAGCATAAAATTTTCTTTAAAATGATGTATAATATGTATTCCTGACTTTACCATTACTCTGCATAAGTTGACTTCAAACATCAAAAATTTACTTTCGGTCTACTGGTGCAGGACTTTTGGCTAAAATTGTATATTTTCTGTCCTTACGACTTTTAACAGCCATCTGAAAATCAGTTTGAACCCGTCATTATCATAATTCTGTCCCTTTTGTGAATCTGACTGAGCTCCGCTTTCTAGTGCGCCCAGTTTGCTTGAAAAAAAAAGATCGTAAAGCTCGAGTTTCTGGTTATCAATCTGCGAAAGTGGGGGTATGTTATTTTTAATAAATAGGCTGTTAATGATCTTATCATCAATTTTCCTATGGTTTCAGTCGATGTTAAAGGGACCCACGAAGGGTTCTGTTAGGGCGACTGCGAAGGTCGTAGGAGTTCCAGATATATTTCTAGTAATCACAGAATTTGCCAACCACTGATCGACCAAATAATCATAAAAAAATCTAAAGTTTTGCATTTGAAGGCGTTTTGATTCTTCTTGTATCACTGAAGATTCTTCATGGCGAGCCTCAGAAGTTAGGTGGCGCAGTGGTCTAAGTCCTGGCTTATAACCATTCGTCCGAGAAGGGTCCGGGTTCGAATCCCGTGAGACATGGCTGTTGTTTTTGTCTTATAACACTGGCTCTCTCCCTTCCCTGGAACTAGTGGCCCTAAATAAAGGACGGGCGACTGCTAATACACCATTGAGTTGCTCACGGTGTTCGTTAAACCCCTCTTTTCTTTTTCTTTTTTTTTTTGATTGGAGGTTTAATGACCTCCGTGAGCAACTCAATGATCTCCGTCCCTTATTAGGGCCAGAATAGTCGCCCGTCCCTTATTTAGGGCCACCAGTTCCAGGGAAGGGAGAGAGCCAGTGCCGCAAGACAAACACAACATCCATACCTCACCAGGATTCCAACCCGGTCCCCTTTCGGAGGAATGATCAGAAGCCATCGCTTAGACCACTGCGCCACCAGGGCGGCCATTAAACTTTCAGTAAAAATACATAAATAAAAGATGTTAGATATGAAAGAGTTGCATACGTGTAGCCGAATGTTTTTGTTCTCGATGTACTGATGTGCGAAGCCAATCAATTGAATTTTTTCTGCGTAGAGCTTAATTGCAATGACAGATGCATCCATGATAGTATTCGTCGGCAAACAAAGCTTTTAGCGACAACACTGCAACTTGCTCAGAATTCATGACAACCATTTATGGCTTCCAACATGATACAGCCTGTATCAAAAAGAACAAAAAAAAATCTCTCATACCTCCACTTCTGCTTCTTGTTCGGAAGCAAGGCTTATACAGAAGGCCGTCTAGAAAGCACAAGGCCATGGCATTAGGGAGATGAGTTTCCTCCGTTGGTGACGTCACTTTCATGTTACACGGACTAATACGTTGGTGTCGTGTTGGACGTTATACGCCAAAACGTTGGAAACCAATCAGAAACCTTGGTTTCAGTGTGACGTCACTAAAAGAGGGAACTTATCTCTCTAATGTCATGGCTTTGTATTTTCTAGACGGTTTTGGTAAACCGCTGGTATTACGTTTATTTTATCTTTTTTTTTTTTTTTTTTTTTTTTGCTGCCGATATCTACATGAGTGAAATAAAATTGGGTAAACTGTTTACTGTAGATTTTAAAGTCCTCATTTATGGAAAATGTTGATTTTTCAGTCATAGCTTTCTCTCCGTTTTTACTTTCAAAATATGATAATTCTTTCTACCTTTCCATAGTCAGCCAGCCGCCCCAGTGGCGCAGTGGTCTAAGCGATGGCCTCTGATCATTCGTCCGAAATGTGTCTGGGCTCGAATCCCGGTGAGGCATGGATGTTGTGTTTGTCTTACGGCACTGGCTCTCTCCCTTCCCTGGAACCAGTGACCCTAAATTAGGGACGGGCGACTGCTTATAGACCATTGAGTTGCTCACGGTGGTCGTTAAACCTCCAATCTAAAAAAAAATAAAAAAAAGTCAGCCAAAAAAAAAAGAAAAAAAAAGAAAAGAAGTTTGTTTTCCGTCCCACAAAGGTAATACACCCTCTGCAAATGCGACATCAGACTGTGACTTTATTTCTGTAGTGATTCTTCGCGCTTTTTTCCGAATTCATACCCGCGATTGATCAGGCCACCAAGGTCTTGCCTGTATAATGTCAGCAAAGCATCATTTACTCCATTTATGATCTCTTTTCTTTGCCCTGTGAATTTTTATGTACACTTCTGCGGGCACTATATCTGACTGACAAATGTGATTTGATGTGTATATTACTACGTCTGTTTTCTTTTTTTCCCTCAGCTATCCTGCCTTTGCACATTTGCTTCCTTTCTTTCCTGAAAAGCCACGCTATGGTACTTGACTCTATCCAGAACTCATATGAACTGCGCACAGCTTGCTTTTCTCAGTTTCAATGACTTCGATTTTGTCTATTTTTCCAATGTCTGATGGTCAGTCCATATACATACAATGCTCGTCTTCGTTGTAAGGCAATGAAATCGATTCAGCGCAAACGAAGAACTGACTTTTGATACGGCACGCACGATACTGTGATTCACAGGGCCACATTAACATGAGAGCAAACGGGGATGCTGCCTAGGGGCCCATCAGTACCAAGGGCCAAGGTGGCATACCGCTACAAAACAATCACCGCTTTTGTATACATACATCAATTTTCTTTGAAGTTCTATTTTATTCAACATTCGTTGATCGCATTGAAAGACTGCAATCACGTGTCTGAAACTTTTGCCTCGCATGCTTTCCCCTCTATCAGAAACAGAGGCTATAAAACAACTTTCAAGGTTTCAAGGCAGTGACTCATTTGCTATTCACATAAATTATTGGCTAGAACAATGCACAGCGTATTAATAATTACAAATCCAATGCACATTGCTCGAGATTCGTGCTTTACTGAACTTTATAATGGTTCTCATTCACCATATTTTTGTGGACCCACTCTAACGCCTTGGGACCCAGTGAAGCCTTGACCAGACTCTGATGATTCGTCGACAGGTTGAAGTCCAAGCAAGTTGTGAACGTTGTGAATTAGGAAAAGATTAATTTGCGATAACAGCTTATTAGTTAGAATTGCACTCTGTTTTACCTCTAACAGAACTGCTTCCATCGAAGCACTCTCTCCTGGTAAAGTTGGCAGTACATTCTCCCTGTTTTCAGGTTACTATTTTAGCAGCTGTGCGATGATATACCGTTCCCTTTACGCTCATTAAAAATCTCGTTGGGCATTAGAACATGGTTTGTTGTTCATTTCAAATCGCTGCCGCAACACATACCACATATTCAGAGTCATAGATTCAGGCCTTGGAGGAGCCATACCCCAGTCAACAGTAATATTAGATGATCCTCGATTACAATACGTACGTCGTAAAACAAAAAAACTCTGAATTTATTCTGCAGTAGCGAGTTTAAGACACGGAATCTCTTCATTTCTTTGTTCACTGAGTTGTTTAACCCAAACACTCAAGTTTTCTCCAATTTCCCAAGTGTTCTGAGATATGGGGCGGCCTTTCTATTGGGTAAGGTAACAAATTCAATCATCCTAAGCCACCGTTTTGGCAACAGCTTTCTCAGCAACGAAAGCTCGGAAGATAAATGCATTTCCATGTCAACAGCAGCAATCGACTCATAAAAACATCTACATAACCATAAACTTCTGTTCTTCGTGCCTTTTACAAGTTTAGCGTTCGTAAATCGATGATTTTCGCAAAATTCACGGGAACGTGTTCCGTACTCTTACAAACACACTCCTCTTCATGGAGGTTTGAGAGTGGAACTGGTTCCAAGTAGCCAATTTACACTTAGCACTCTTTCACTCATACCTGCCCTACGTAGGATAGCTCATCTCCCTCGGATGCCCATTGTCCCTCGTGGCGATCAGAATGCTCACCACACTAATACGACCGTTCAGAAAAAGCCACAGCCCCGTGTGCAGGTTTGGCAAATGTTCGGGGTACTTTCTGTGCTCCAGTGTCTGTAATCCTCGCTTGACTACTTCTATTCTACAAGAAGCTGAGCTCTAGCTAGCTTAACAAAGCGAATCCCGGACTTCAAAAATGAAAACTCCGACGTAAGAACATTTCCCTCAGTACCGGTTCCATAGCATCTCCATAGGCAGTCAGAAGTCAATGAAAGAGAGAGTCATCGACTTCCACAGGAACAGTTTCAACGTATAAAGTCCTCAAGGCTCTATCGTAAAAGACTTGACCTCTTAATGCGGCAACGCAAAGAACTGAAAAAATCAGCTTTCAACAACTTGTAGACAACCTCTTACACATGAGGAGAAGGTCAGAGTTATTCCCATTTCTACGTTGTGCTTTATATATAGATTTACGTTCATCCATCGTTTCTACAACAACCATTAGCACACGTTCTCGCTAGTTAAACTTGGAGAATGCCAAACACAAACAGATCATGGTTAAGTGCCACCATTGCGCATAGTCGAAACTGCCACACGACTACCCTACCATGTTTCATTATGAATACAAAACAACAAAACTTTAAATCGAACAAAATACAGCTCCCCCCGAGCAATAAATGTAATCTTTTTCATTTTTTATTCACAGAAATGGTTTCGTGAAAAAAGTGTCATCATGATCCGAATGACCAGATGTGCGTAACGCTTATTATCTTCCAGGGTATGTGGTTTCCTAGATTTGGTTATTAAAAATACGGTAGGATCAGTTACAGCGTATTACTGCTGCCAAAAGAAGGCTGAGATTGGCTTCTTAGATTTGTCGCACAACGGAGTATTTTCCCTTCTTTTCTATGTTGGGTTTTGACTTCCTTTAAAACAATCATGTTGGTCTAGTCTACTTAGCAAAAGTCGCCCTGGCAACGAATGCACGAATTCCGCAAGTTTTTGTTGTCACGACAATCTGTTATACGGGAGAACCTTTCATTATTTCAATTTAATTTTACATTTGGAAAGGAGAAAAATCTATTGAAAATCAAAAATTAACAGAACGTTGGTAAGTTGAACAGAAACGTTGCGAATAAATTGAAGAACAGCTGAGATCCTAAGGCTGAAGAAGTACTGATAATCATAGGTATCATTTTCTAAAATGTCTGACAGCAATACCCACTCAACTACTTCAATGTTCTCAAAATAATCGTTTTTAAACCTTTGTAGTACAAGCAACTAACACTGTTTACATAACACAATCTAGCAGAAAATTTGGATTCTCTATTGTTACACCCAGGATGCAATTAAACAGAAGTTTTCAAAAGAAATGACTGAAAATTTTCGTGAATTATAATTCACGCCACACTAGCACGATGCATATTGACACACCTGCATCACCCACTCCTGGTAACGTCTAAAGGTAGATTTGCCAATTACTGGTGCACTAACAAGGCGTGGCTATTTTTGACTCTCTGTAAGTATTTAGTTTTTTCCTGAAATATTAATCATACACCGAATAGCTGGAACGCAATGTTTTAAAGTAGTTAGGCGTTTTTTTCGCATCTACAAGATTTTTGTTGAACATACCTACAAGAGGAATTATACGTACATGTATGTTGTACGTATTTTAAGTCGCTACTCTAGCGGTTAGACGCATGTTAACTATGGGAATTTTTAATGTGTTAATATTTCTGTCGAGTTACACACAGAGATAGAAACCGGTCACTGGTAAAAGGGTTCCACGGGTTGGGTCAAGGTGTTTCTGACCCGATTTTATTCCCGTTTTATTTTTTAAAGGAGAAAAATATATTCCAAAGAAAAATGCGCGTTGTGGAATTCTGTAGTCGATACTGGTGCCCACGGAGTGAATAATGATTTGCCATGCAAAAATATTGTCGTCTCTTTCTTAAAGCAACGAAGATTTCCATCGACCAACGTCAAACACACCGACACCATATCGTAAAAAGATACTTCCTTTGCGTTCTTTAACAGTGCGGTTGTCCAGGGCAATGTACAGGCAAACGCCATTCGCCTGCTTCTCAGCTGATTCACTCTCTCCGTGCGAAGTTTACTGCATGACTAAGAGTTACTTTTCACATCGCATGTTTTACATTGAGCATTCAGAGGTTTTCGATTGATGTGCTAACATCTCGTTCCCATGACATGCAATGTCGAAATTAACTCCTTATTTGTTAATATGGATGGATTTAATATTACGGAGGTTGAGAAAGGCGTCGAGGCCAACAAATACGTGCTTATTGAAAACCACAAGGGAAGAGTGAATGCTGGAAATTGTTTCGTCTCATTAAGGAACCCGGTAAATAATTCTGTGTTGTTTGGTCTTGCTTGTTTAAAATGTGGAAAGTGTATATTACACTTTAGTAATAATCACGTCTTCAATTTTGTCTACGCTTACAATAAATTTTTTGATATTCTTAAAGATAGCTTTGACATTGTATTTTTGCTTTTAATATTGATTTTTTGCGGACAAAATACATTTGTGTAATCGTAAATAATGATTCCCATTTGTAATATTCTCCATGGTCACGGTCATAGTCAGCCATTACTTCTGGATTATGCAAAATAGTGGCACAAAAAATGGCGCTAAAATTTAGCAAGTAACTAAATTTTATTATTAAAAAAGTATTTCAGTTATTAAGTATCAAGGAGTTATTGGGATGAATATATATATATTACGTTTATAAATATATATATATAAATTGAGTTTCGAATTTATAGTTAAAAGCAGATTTGTCCGGGTCGAGTCGCGGTCCGAAATGTTTGCCCCGTTTCCAACTCTGGTTGCACAATGCCGTCGTGAATTTATGACTTCCTGGTTTCCTATCCGGAATGAGATACAGATTGCCTGATTGTAACAAAACTAGGCTGTCAGGGATCAGAGTTCAAATCTTGTTGTTGGATTGGAGGTTTAACGACCACCGTGAGCAACTCAATGGGCTATAAGCAGTCGCCCGTCCCTAATTTAGGGTCACTGGTTCCAGGGAAGGGAGAGAGCCAGTGCCGTAAGACAAACACAACATCCATGCCTGACCGGTATTCGAACCCGGACCCTTTACGGACGAATGATCATAGGCCAGCGCATTAGACCACTGCGCCACCGGGGCGGCAGAGTTCAAATCAGGAATGAGATATAGATGACAAGACTGCACGAAACATGGGCTCTTGGCTCTCTGGGTTTGAATCACGAGTAAAATTCGAATGTCCATTATAACCAATTACTCTGATTTGTGTTGTTTTAGAATTTAATATTATAACGAGTTACTCACTGTCCATTAAAACCAATTACTCACCGTCCATTACAACCAATTACTCATCATCCATTATAATAAACTACTCACCGTCCATTATAACCAGTTACTCTGATTTTATTTATTTGTGGGTTTAACGACCACCATGAGCAACTTAATGGGCTATAAGCAGTCGCCCGTCTTAATTTAGAGCCACTGGCTCCAGGGAAGGGAGAGAGCCAGTGCCTTAAGACAAACACAACATCCATGCATCATGGAATTCAAATCTGGGCCCATCTCGGATGAATGATCAGAAGCCAGCGCTTAAGCCACTGCGCCACCGGGGCAACAAAGCTTGAATTCAAAACATGCCGCCTGAGTGGCGCAGGGATCTAACCACTAGCTTCTCACAATACGTCTGGGTGGGTCTGGATTCGAGTCCCGGATGACGCATGGGTAGTACGCTTGTCTTATGGCAGTGACGGTCTCCCTTCCTACAACCAGCGTCCCTAAATTTGGAACAGATGACTCCTCAGTGTCGCATACGGTGTGACAGTTAGACCCGCTGCCCCCGCCGCCCCTGTGACGTAGTGGTCTAAGGGCTGGCTTTTGATCATTCATACGAGATGGGTCCAGGTACGAATCCCGCGAGACATGGCTGTTGTGTTTGTCTTAGGGCACTGGCTGTCTCCCTTCTCTGGAGCTAGTGGCCCTAAATGACTTGAGAACTCCATGGCCATTAACGACAACTCGATGAGCTATAAGCCCATCGAGTTGTAGTTAAAATTTAAATAAAAAAAACTGTAGTCGTTAAACCTTCAATTAAAAAATAGGAAACAGCGGTTTTTAAATATCGTTTTTTTTTTTTTTTTTTTGGATTTTTAACGACCACCGTGAGCAACTCAATGGGCTATAAGCAGTCGCCCGTCCCTAATTTAGTGTCACTGGTTCCAGGGAAGGGAGAGAGCCAGTGCCGTAAGACAAACACAACATCCATGCCTGACCGGGATTCGAACCCGGACCCCTTACGGACGAATGATCAGAGGCCAACGCCTTAGACCACTGCGCCACCGGGAATATCGTTTTCATGACAGGTTTTGTTAAAAAAAAAAAAAAAAAAAAAAAAAAAAAAAAAAGCTGCGTCTCCCCGATGGCGCAATGGCCTAAGCGCTGGCTTATGACAGCTTGTCCAATATGTGTCCAGGTTCGAATCCCGGTGAGGCATGGATGTTGTGTTTGTCTTATGGCACTGGCTATCTCCTTTCCCTAGAACCAGTGGCCATAATTTAGGGACTGCTTTTAGCCTGTGGAGTTGCTCACGGTGAAGCTATTGAATTTTTTTTTCTTTTGAGGTTTAACGACCACCGTGAGCAACTCAATGGGCTATAAGCAGTCGCCCGTCCCTAATTTTGGGTCGCTGGTTCCAGGGAAGGGAGAGAGCCAGTGCCGTAAGACAAACACAACATCCTTGCCTCACCGGGATTCGAACCCGGACCCCTTACGGACGAATGATCAGAGGCCATCGCTTAGACCACTGCGCCACCGGGGCGGCTCATTGAAATTCTCAGTTATAAGTCCTGTCAATTACTTGTGGAAATCATCCCAAAAATCATGTCACTATTCACGTGGGTTATGATGTATGATCATCCATTACACAGGTCTGGACGGCTGTATCACCTTAAGTAGAAAGTTGCTGATCGGACCTTTGCGCTACGATTCTTTCCCACGCAAATAATGGTGTTTACTTCAGAACGCTAATATTTCTGTAATGAAAAACCAAACAGAAGTCGCTTTGTTTTTACCGCAATATTTATCCCTACCCCCATGAGAACATCATGATGTTTATTATTGTTTACACCTATCTTACTGAAAGCTAAGCGCTTCGAATGGATCATCCTTACTTCACAAGAGTTTTCCCACGAGAAAAAAGCACTCACAAATTGGTACAACAGCGTCTTCCGGCGATATTGTTTAATACTGACTATGTCACGGCACGTACGTCTCACGACGGTCGATAAACCCAGAACCACAAGAACAAAAAGCTTTAGAAATATATACAAGAATATTTTTTTCAGTGGCAACACCGCAAGGAATCTGTGATTAGGACACAATTTGCCAAACCTGCGCTAGTGCGTTTTTTCTCTGCGCTCACGTAGTCAGCGGCGTAGGTGTGTGATATTGACGCTACTGGTTGTGCAGTCGCGAAGGTGTAAGGATTTGTGCAACCTCCCTAAGTGAATTTTTGTCAGTATTTGGGTTACATGAAGAATAAACGCTCGCCAGTGCATCAAAAAACCACGGGAAGCATGTGACGATGATACGTTTCCATATCGTGCAGTCGCCAGATAAATGGACGCCTTTCGACGTAGAAGTGAGAGCATCCAGCTTGAGCACGGTACTGGACATCCTGTGACCGCGACATTTGAACAAAAGTGAAAGCCGTCAGTAAGCTTGGGGTGTATGATCATCGATGGGCATGCCAAGATTTGAATGCTGTAGTCAACACCACACCTTTGACTGTGTGCGCTACTTTGACGAAGCTGCGACGACATTTTCAACAGTGAAGACATTGCAAGGCAAATGGCAGTGGAAAAATTTGTAACATCAATATTCTCCAGACACGAGTCCTTGCGGTTTTAACATGTTCTGGAAGCTGAAAGAACCATTTGAGGCAAACGCTTCCGGACTGTCGACAGCACATGTCTGCGTTAGTGCGTTCTCTACGGACTTTTAACCAAAACATAGCTACCGACGACGTTCGAAGCCTACCACACTTTTGGCAACAGGTCGTCCACGAAGGCTGGTCATATGTTGACGGACTGGAACTATCATTGGTATGTGTTTTCTTTCAATATGTACTAGCCGCCCAGGTGGCGCAGTGGTCTAAGCGATGGCCTCTGATCATTCGTCCGAAAGGACTCCGGGTTCGAATCCCGGTGAGGCATGGATGTCGTGTTTGTCTTACGGCACTGGCTCTCTCCTTTCCCTGGAGCCAGTGACCCTAAATTAGGGACGGGCGACTGCTTATAGCCCATTGAGTTCCTCACGGTGGTCGTTAAAATTCCAACCACACACACAATATGTACTAATTAGAGCTGTATTGACCGCCCCGGTGGCGCAGTGATCTAAGCGCTGACTTATGATCATTCTTCCAAGATGGGTCCGGGTTCGAATCCCAGTGAGGCATGGATGTTGTGTTTGTCTTACGGCACTAGATCTCTCCTTGCCCTAGAACCACTAGCCCTAAATTAGGGAATCGCAACTGCGTAGAGCCTACTGAGTTACTCCCGGTGGCGCAGTGGTCTAAGCGATGGCTTCTGACCATTCGTTCGTAAAGGGTCCGGGTTCGAATCCCGTGAGGCATGGATGTTCTGTTTGTCTTACGGCACTGGCTCTCTCCCTTCCCTGGAACCAGTGACCTTAAATAAGGGACGGGCGCGACTGGTTATAGCCGATTGAATTGCTCATGGTGGTCGTTAAACCTCCAACCCCCCCCCCCAAAAAACCTTCAATCAAAAAACAAACAAAAAAACCCTAAAAAACCTAGCTGTGCGGCCACTACAAGTAAAATTAACCTTGTACTTCATATATATATATATTTTTTTTTTTTTGGTTGGAGGTTTAACGATTACCGCGAGCAACTCAATGGGCTATAAGCAGTCGCCCATCCCTAATTTAGGGTCACCGGTTCCAGGGAAGGGAGAGAGCCAGTGCCGTAAGACAAACACAACATCCATGCCTGACCGGGATTCGACGGACTGGAACTATCATTGGTATTTTGACGAAGCTGGACGAATGATCAGAGGGCCGCCCCGGTGGCGCAGTGGTCTAAGGCGCTGGCCTCTGATCATTCGTCCGTAAGGGGTCCGGGTTCGAATCCCGGTCAGGCATGGATGTTGTGTTTGTCTTACGGCACTGGTTCTCTCCCTTCCCTGGAACCAGTGACCCTAAATTAGGGACGGGCGACTGCTTATAGCCCATTGAGTTGCTCACGGTGGTCGTTAAACCTCCAATCCAATCCAAATGATCAGAGGCCAGCGCCTTAGACCACTGCGCCACCGGGGCGGCGTACTCCATATATGTACATACTTTTTGCAAGCTAGGAGCTCAGCTTAGGCAAACTATTTTCCTTAAGGAAGGAACTTTCTGTACTTTATTATTTTGATGTACAAACTGTTACAGTGGACACCCCCCCCCATCCTAAAACCTGAAGAAAACTTTAAAATTTGTCCGCCATGTCGCGTATTGTATGAGGCAGCTAGGAATCACAGTTCGGCAGGCTCACATGTTCTTTTACAGTTCAGTTTTTTTTATTTATTTCTCATTTACGTTGTTTTTTTTTCTTTCGGATGTCCTCTAAATTAATTAACAAAATTGCGGGATAATTGGGAAGTCGCTCCAATGCTTTTGAAGGCAAGAAACGCAATATTTTTGCCATTTTGTTGGGGTGGCAACGTGCGGTTTCCTAATTGAAGACCAAGGTAGCACTCAATGGTTGCTCTGGAAATTGATAAGAGCAAAGCGATAGGCCCAGAAGAGGACTTCTGGATTTCTTGAGGAGGGGCCGATGTTACGACCCACCCCCGCCATTAATTTAGTAATTAATGGGCGTGGTTGATGTGTGAAATTAATTAAGTATTAATTATGTTCGAGGCTTGATTGGAGTTTAAAAGTGTAAACAGCAGATAAAGTTTTATCTGGGGGTTTGGAAAGAAAAGAGGCGAAGAATTCTCTCTCTGGCTGGGTGGTCTCAGAATAGCTCTGTTAGGTCATAAATATCAGGGCGCAGCTGACGGGAAACTAAGCAACACGGAATGGTACCTTTCGAAGAGGGGTCCACTTGAGTAAATGAATGAAGATGGGGACAAAAGGTTTAGCGAATAATCGTAAACTCGTCGATTGTTTGGGGCATTTTCGAGAACACTTGCTCTCTGTGTGGTCCGTGCAGAAAAATAAGAGTTCGCACTTGGCATGAACATAAGGAAGAAAGTTCAGTTGTCTGTGCGCTCTCCGATGTGAAAGGCTGGATGCCTTGGATCTGCAAAAAATGAATTGGGGAAAATGAAGCAGCAAACCTCCCCGCATTTGGTAAGAAATGGAGACAACTCGAGGCAGCTGGAGATGCCAGTTTGCCACAAAGACAGCAGAATGCCTAAATCCGCGTGATAACGAAGAAATTTCTAGGCTGGAGCGTAATGGAAATCAGCGACTGTTTGGACTAACGAAAGCCAAGTTACAGGGGAATTAAGAAGTCTGCGAGTGGACAGTGGTCATTCCAATGAGAAGCGAAGCCATGCAAAGTCGGGTTCGGATGCCAACCACTGCAGTGTGGAATCGTCACCCCCATTCATCCCCTACTGTGGAGGAAGTGAAGAGACGCGCTTGTCTTACGGGGAGAAGCGAGGCCCCATGTGTGCGTGTGTGTGGTCACGTAAGCAGCGAAGCCACTACGTGTAAGTGCGACGGGATAAAACATGGAGAAAGAAAAATATGAGCGTAAGAGCGGTGGCTTCGATACCTAACAAATATACAGGTGAAATGTTGAGTTGCCGATATACGCTTAAGGTAAAAGCACGTCTGATTTCGCTCGGCCGAGAAAATTAATCTCAGGGCTGGCGGTCGCAACTCGATAAAAAAATGGAAACGAAACCTGCGAGTGGCATATTTGAACTGCGTACTCAGGCAGGGTAGGTAGATAGATGGTTTGCGAACGGAAAGGAACTGACTGAATTGGGAATGAACGGTCAAAAAGGACGGAAGGTAGCGACGGACGGAATCAACTATAGCAGCAGCGGAATTGAATGTGTCCCACTCTCCCAGCAGTCGACGTTCACAATTATTTCTTCACGACAACAAAAATCATTTCCCAGGAACACAGAAAATCAATCTTGGAAACCGCAACATCAGATGTGAGAGGGCCTATTTTGCTTAACGGCCACCTTCAAATCGTCACGAGAATAGATCAGTGTGCACTCTAATCATTGCAACAAAGTGCGGCGTGATATTATTATTTTTAAGTGTGTGCTTCATTTACATCAAGCGTCAAAGTGAAGTGTTGAATCATCGGTGCTGCCACATGGTGCAAGTGTCTGTGTGTGTGTTTTTTGTTTTGTCGTGTGATATTATGTGATACACAACGGATTTGCACAGCAAAGTCACGTAACTGTAAGTAGATGAATATTTCCTTTTTCTTTCTTCGCACATCTGCGAACTTGTGCCATCCCGACACCCAAAGCTGCATGGACATAGATGCAGTAATGCTGAGTGACTGAACCTCAGAGGAAATACCTGCACATACAGATTTCAATTTCTTACCGGGCCCATTTCCTGATTATTTTTTTTACATGAATAAGGGAGAAGGTGTGGCCACAAATTCCGCTGGGCGGGACAGTTTCTTTTAACTTTGGTTCAGGGCCAAAGCGAGCGGGGCAGGGTTCTGCATGTGCATGCTTATTAGATTTAGTTAATTAACTTTGGCAGTATTTCGCACCTATAATCTTATACCGCAAATTAACGTGCTTGTGTATTTTGTGTCGCGAGTATTTTTAATGTGATCGTTTGCATATAATTTTTTTTTCATTCTCTAAGCAATTGTATATGAATATCACCTGTAGCTCTATTTAGTGTGTAAACGAGTAGTATCTCTTATTCAGATAGTCCGGTGGAGACTCAGTCGGCTTGTGTCTTCCGACAGTAATGTGTGACACCGTATGCTGCCCTCATAAGAGGGGCAATTGTCTATGCGCCTAGAGAGCGCCGTATCTGTTTAAATCTCGCAGAACGTTATTAAATGTTGTGTTGTGTATTTGAGAATCATGTGTTATTTGCGAAAGTGAGTGTAGTACTGGCTGGTTGGGGATTGAATGTACCGGAGTAAGATCCGGACCACTACACTCAGTCACGAATTGGTGATTGCGGGTGAACCTCATCACAACTCTGATCCCAAAGTATCATTTTTTTTTAGATTATTTTATTTTTTATTTGTTGTTGTTATTTTGTTCACCAGGTGGATTCACCCAAGCCTTTTATGCTTCGGGTCATTCTTCAACTTTTCATTTTTTATGTTCTGGTGTGAATCTTTGAGTGCAGCAGTGCTCCTGAGATTCTCACCTGGTGCCGCGGCCAACTAAATTGTACTTCAGGTCTCAAGCACCGTTACCGGCAGACTCGGCAGGAACACTGCTAGTGCCGTGTAACATTAATGGTGCCGTTGTCCCAGGATCGATACCTATATTTTGCAGCTAGCGGAACAACACTCATGTTCGTAAAATAAGTGCGAATTGACTGCCATTACTATTTTTATTTAGTTTTGTTCGGTGCGAATTTTGTATAATTTAGCATTAAGTAAGCCTTAAGCTGTTTTCTAAGAACTGCCATAATTTTAGGGGGTAAGAAAAACAAAATGGCTAACACGAAAAAATCGTCATCTGCGAGTCACATGGATTCAGATGATTCTGGTGGTCACTCTGACGGAGAACATGTGAGCACTGGGGCTGCAATTGTTCCGGAAGAGAGTACACCTGTTACAAGTACAGCGGGTACATCACAGCTGAGACAAACAGCTTTAGCCGCACCTATGGTTTACGGTGAGCAAATAGCGGGATGCATAAACATGTTGCGGCTATTTACAGGCACTGATCCGCTGTATCGTGCTAAACACTTTTTTCAGGATGTCGAAAGTGTAGCGATGGTGGGTAGATGGTGTGAGCAAACTAAACTCGCGATTGCAAAATCTAAATTTCGGGAGAGAGCTGCTGAATTTCTACCTGATAGCGATGAGCTGAGGGCAGAAACCGAACCCTTTGCAGCGCGAACCCGCTTGATTGTGGATCCCTTACGAGCGCAGATAAAAGCGGGTGTAGGAGCATCGAACGTGAGAGATCTGTGGAACTCGTGGATTCTCGAAGCTATGCCTCATATTTAAATTTTCTTTCCGCCTATCTCGACGGGTAGCAATGAACGTGTGATGAAATCCTTAAACTTTCCTTCCGCTCTCAGGGCACTTAAGTCCGGAATTAGGTGCCTTGCGACGGTGGGAAAGGGTTGAGTGTTTACAGTTAAAAAAAAAAAAAATGGAATGATTGGATGAATAAACTTCATCCAGTCATCCCTTTTTTTTCTTTCATGGGGGGATGGAATGTTACAGTGGACACCCCCCCCATCCTAAAACCTGAAGAAAACTTTAAAATTTGTCCGCCATGTCGCGTATTGTATGAGGCAGCTAGGAATCACAGTTCGGCAGGCTCACATGTTCTTTTACAGTTCAGTTTTTTTATTTATTTCTCATTTACGTTGTTTTTTTTTCTTTCGGATGTCCTCTAAATTAATTAACAAAATTGCGGGATAATTGGGAAGTCGCTCCAATGCTTTTGAAGGCAAGAAACGCAATATTTTTGCCATTTTGTTGGGGTGGCAACGTGCGGTTTCCTAATTGAAGACCAAGGTAGCACTCAATGGTTGCTCTGGAAATTGATAAGAGCAAAGCGATAGGCCCAGAAGAGAACTTCTGGATTTCTTGAGGAGGGGCCGATGTTACGACCCACCCCCGCCATTAATTTAGTAATTAATGGGCGTGGTTGATGTGTGAAATTAATTAAGTATTAATTATGTTCGAGGCTTGATTGGAGTTTAAAAGTGTAAACAGCAGATAAAGTTTTATCTGGGGGTTTGGAAAGAAAAGAGGCGAAGAATTCTCTCTCTGGCTGGGTGGTCTCAGAATAGCTCTGTTAGGTCATAAATATCAGGGCGCAGCTGACGGGAAACTAAGCAACACGGAATGGTACCTTTCGAAGAGGGGTCCACTTGAGTAAATGAATGAAGATGGGGACAAAAGGTTTAGCGAATAATCGTAAACTCGTCGATTGTTTGGGGCATTTTCGAGAACACTTGCTCTCTGTGTGGTCCGTGCAGAAAAATAAGAGTTCGCACTTGGCATGAACATAAGGAAGAAAGTTCAGTTGTCTGTGCGCTCTCCGATGTGAAAGGCTGGATGCCTTGGATCTGCAAAAAATGAATTGGGGAAAATGAAGCAGCAAACCTCCCCGCATTTGGTAAGAAATGGAGACAACTCGAGGCAGCTGGAGATGCCAGTTTGCCACAAAGACAGCAGAATGCCTAAATCCGCGTGATAACGAAGAAATTTCTAGGCTGGAGCGTAATGGAAATCAGCGACTGTTTGGACTAACGAAAGCCAAGTTACAGGGGAATTAAGAAGTCTGCGAGTGGACAGTGGTCATTCCAATGAGAAGCGAAGCCATGCAAAGTCGGGTTCGGATGCCAACCACTGCAGTGTGGAATCGTCACCCCCATTCATCCCCTACTGTGGAGGAAGTGAAGAGACGCGCTTGTCTTACGGGGAGAAGCGAGGCCCCATGTGTGCGTGTGTGTGGTCACGTAAGCAGCGAAGCCACTACGTGTAAGTGCGACGGGATAAAACATGGAGAAAGAAAAATATGAGCGTAAGAGCGGTGGCTTCGATACCTAACAAATATACAGGTGAAATGTTGAGTTGCCGATATACGCTTAAGGTAAAAGCACGTCTGATTTCGCTCGGCCGAGAAAATTAATCTCAGGGCTGGCGGTCGCAACTCGATAAAAAAAATGGAAACGAAACCTGCGAGTGGCATATTTGAACTGCGTACTCAGGCAGGGTAGGTAGATAGATGGTTTGCGAACGGAAAGGAACTGACTGAATTGGGAATGAACGGTCAAAAAGGACGGAAGGTAGCGACGGACGGAATCAACTATAGCAGCAGCGGAATTGAATGTGTCCCACTCTCCCAGCAGTCGACGTTCACAATTATTTCTTCACGACAACAAAAATCATTTCCCAGGAACACAGAAAATCAATCTTGGAAACCGCAACATCAGATGTGAGAGGGCCTATTTTGCTTAACGGCCACCTTCAAATCGTCACGAGAATAGATCAGTGTGCACTCTAATCATTGCAACAAAGTGCGGCGTGATATTATTATTTTTAAGTGTGTGCTTCATTTACATCAAGCGTCAAAGTGAAGTGTTGAATCATCGGTGCTGCCACATGGTGCAAGTGTCTGTGTGTGTGTTTTTTGTTTTGTCGTGTGATATTATGTGATACACAACGGATTTGCACAGCAAAGTCACGTAACTGTAAGTAGATGAATATTTCCTTTTTCTTTCTTCGCACATCTGCGAACTTGTGCCATCCCGACACCCAAAGCTGCATGGACATAGATGCAGTAATGCTGAGTGACTGAACCTCAGAGGAAATACCTGCACATACAGATTTCAATTTCTTACCGGGCCCATTTCCTGATTATTTTTTTACATGAATAAGGGAGAAGGTGTGGCCACAAATTCCGCTGGGCGGGACAGTTTCTTTTAACTTTGGTTCAGGGCCAAAGCGAGCGGGGCAGGGTTCTGCATGTGCATGCTTATTAGATTTAGTTAATTAACTTTGGCAGTATTTCGCACCTATAATCTTATACCGCAAATTAACGTGCTTGTGTATTTTGTGTCGCGAGTATTTTTAATGTGATCGTTTGCATATAATTTTTTTCATTCTCTAAGCAATTGTATATGAATATCACCTGTAGCTCTATTTAGTGTGTAAACGAGTAGTATCTCTTATTCAGATAGTCCGGTGGAGACTCAGTCGGCTTGTGTCTTCCGACAGTAATGTGTGACACCGTATGCTGCCCTCATAAGAGGGGCAATTGTCTATGCGCCTAGAGAGCGCCGTATCTGTTTAAATCTCGCAGAACGTTATTAAATGTTGTGTTGTGTATTTGAGAATCATGTGTTATTTGCGAAAGTGAGTGTAGTACTGGCTGGTTGGGGATTGAATGTACCGGAGTAAGATCCGGACCACTACACTCAGTCACGAATTGGTGATTGCGGGTGAACCTCATCACAACTCTGATCCCAAAGTATCATTTTTTTTTAGATTATTTTATTTTTTATTTGTTGTTGTTATTTTGTTCACCAGGTGGATTCACCCAAGCCTTTTATGCTTCGGGTCATTCTTCAACTTTTCATTTTTTATGTTCTGGTGTGAATCTTTGAGTGCAGCAGTGCACCTGAGATTCTCACCTGGTGCCGTGGCCAACTAAATTGTACTTCAGGTCTCAAGCACCGTTACCGGCAGACTCGGCAGGAACACTGCTAGTGCCGTGTAACAAAACTAACTGTGCCGCCCCGATAGAGCAGTGGTCTAAGCGATGGCTTTTGACCATTCGTCCGGAAGGGGTCCGGGTTCGAATCCCGGTGAGGCATGGATGTTGTGCTTGTATTGCGTCGGTGGCTCTCTCCCTTCCCTGGAGCCAGTGGCTCTAAATTAAGACGGGCGAAGCCGCCCCGGTGATGCCGTGGTGTAAGCGATGGCTTCTGATTATTCGTCCGAGATGGTCTGGGTTCGAATCCCGGTGAGGCATGGATGTTGTATTTGTCTTACGGCGCTGGCCCTCTTCCTTCACTGGACCCAGTGACCCTAAATTTGAGACGGGCGACTGCGTATAGCCGATTCAGTTGCTCACGGTGGTCGTTAAACCTCCAATAAAAAAAAATAAAAAACTTACTGATATGGTGGTCCCAGTGTTTCGTGGAAGTCACCTATTTCGGGTTGCTAGCTCGAGGAAAATTGTAGAACTGAACCACGAGCGTGAAACCCGTATCTCGTATGAGACAGAAATCTTGTGTCCGTGAAGTCAGTAACCTGCCGCGTGGCTATCAGACTACCTTCATTCTGATTCAAACCTGATACCAGAAAGAAATAGTAATGTATTGCAATTTAAAAAATCACACAGAGATGGAATGCTTTTGTTGACAAGAACTGATCGCACACATTCTTGCATTCCGTGAATGAATGGTCGTTCTGCCCACGTTATCCGTGAATAAGATCAGGCACTTTTCCTCTAAGGAAAGATATTTAGAGACCCCCCCCCATCCATCATTCTGGTGTTTTATTTTGATCAATAGAATAGCCACGCGCAATTAACATTCGAACGGTAAAAACAAAATCCCCACATTTAAAAAGGACCAGAAAAACCATTAATTCCTTTTTATTTTGGATTTATAAGGGTAGATGATTGTCTAATATGGCTTCTGACCATCCGTCCGAGATGAGTCTGGCTTTGAATCCCGGTGAAGCATGGATGTAGTGTTTTTCTTACGGCCCTGGTTCACTCCTTTCTCTGGAATCAGTTACCCTAAATTAGGGACAAGCGACTGCTTATAGCCAAGATAGTAGTTAACCGCCCCCCCAGTCAAAAAAAAAAAGAAAGAAAAAAGAAAAATCATTTAATACAAAGGAAAGACCGCGAACTTGCAATATGTGGTGTGTGGTTCAGCAAAGCAATGCAAAATTGAAAACTGTGCACTTAGTTATTTTCCAGTGGGTATTTATCAGTAAGCGAGCTGGCGACCCAGAAAAGATGCTAAAAACAGAACTGGATGCATTTGATATATGGTGCTCCTAAAAGATGCGAAAGGAGCGCTCTTTCTTTTCTTTATTTCATTTTCTAATAAAATTGTAAAACCTAAGATTATTGTTCAGGGTTTTAGAAAAAGAAAACTCATTCCTTACTTGAATTCACTTCCAAAAGAGCTTAAAGCGGTATTTGAAGGAAGAATTCAGGTAAGCCAAGAACTAGAATCAAATCAATGATCTCTCTGACGTGCGATTTTCTACTACTGCATGTAAAAAGCACAAAACAGTAGTACATGGGGAAAGTGTTTTTATGGTGCCAACAACTTCAGGGAGCTACGTGACAACAGGTGATGATTGAGTTTAGGACATTTGGGCACCCGGACATTTTAGCACAAATCTTTAGGGGCTGTATAAAATTGCCTTTTCTTGGCGCTCTGAGGGAAATTGAATGGGAAAACGTTCCCAGTAAGACAGACGACCATTGCAATTGAATTTAAAAAAATTACCATGCACAAATTTTGAAGATGACAATCCGTTTTTTTTTTGTTTTTATTTTTTTTTTGGTGTAAATATGACAAGGATAATATCCGAAAACTTGAAAATTTCGTCGTCTTGGATTACATAGCACATAATTATGAATATAGATACATTACATCCTATTCATGATTACATAGCACCAAGGGCGCCCATGGGGGGGGGGTCCCCCTGCCATTGGTATAGCCACATTTTTGATAAATTTTAAACACTAAAATAGACGAAACCTTTTTTGAAGCATTTAAAAAAAAGTTATTAATAATTAATTGTATCAATTATTTTTGTTGGTTTTTTTACTTTTACATTTACTAAAATGTTTGACAGCTTTGAAGGAGCTAATGATTTTCTTAGCCCCCCCCCCCCCAAGTACTCATATGGGGGCCTCTGCATAGCACATTTCTTAGGTTTTACGAAACAAAGCAATTACACCAGAACTCATACTATGTTCGGAAAAGAACGACAAGGAGCGATTTTTTTTATAACGCCTCACTTTTACTTAGGCACTAAATATTTACATAACATGCCAAGTTATTAATATTTCTCTTTTACTTAATTAGGCGCTAAATCACTATGCCTCATTCGTAGGCCCTTTTGACAGCCTTTATTTCTACCGATGCCATATTCATAACGTTTATGTATCAACTAAAGGTAATAATACATATTTCGCTTTCACTTGAGCACTAAATATTAATTCATAGGCCCTAGACCTTTTTAGCAGTTTTTGTTCTACCGATGTCACATTCATAACAATTACGTATCAAGTCAAGTTAATAATATTGCGCTTTTACTTAAGCACTAAATATTATTTCACAGGCCATAGGCCTAGGCATTTTTAACAGTTTTTGTTTTACCGATGTCGCATTCATAACAATTACGTATCAACTCAAGTTAATAATATTGCGCTTTTACTTAAGCACTAAATATTATTTCACAGGCCTTAAGCCCAGACCTTTTTAACAGTTTTTATTCTAACGATGTTATTATATTCATAGCGTTTATGCATGAACTGAAGTTAATCATATTGTGCTTTTAATCATACACTAATTATTAATTCATTGGCCCTAGGCCTAAAGTCTAGTAATTAATATTGAATGCCTAAGTAAAAGCGCAATGCAATTAACTTGAGTTGATAAGTAAACGTTATGAATACAGAGTCGACAAATTAAAAACCGTGAAAAAGGCCTAGGCCTATAAATTAATATTTTGTGCCTAAGTAAAAGCGCAATATTAACTTTATTTGATGTGCAAACGTTGTGAATGTGACGTCAGTAGAGTAAAAACTATTAAAAAGGGCCTAGACCTAGGGCCTAGAAATGAATATTCCGTGCCTAAGTAAACGCCCATTATTATTAACTTTATTTGTTAGGTAATTGTCATGAATGTGACATCGATAGAACAAAAGCTGTTAAAAAGGCCTAGGCCCTGTGAGAAAATGTTTAGTGAAAAAGTAAAGGCAGGGTATTATTAACTTGAGTTGATACGTAATTGTTATGAATGTGACATCGACAGAACACAAACCGTTAAGAAGGCCTAGGCCCTGTGAAATAATATTTAGTGCTGAAGTAAAAGCGCAATGCTATTAACTTGATTTGATACGTAAACGTTATGAATTTGACATGGGTAGAAAAAAAGACTGTCAAAAGGGCCTACGAATGAGGCATGGCAATTTAATGCCTAATTAAGTAAAAGAGAAATATTAATAACTTGATATGTTATGTAAATATTTAGTGCGTAAGTACAAGTGTAGCATTATTAAAAAATCCCTCCTTGTCGTCCTTTTCCAAACATAGTATGAATTCTTTGTTTCGTTGAAGGTTTAAGAAATGCGCAATGTACACTGGCGGAAAGTGAAAAAAGAACACCGAGAAGGAGACGTCTGATACCAACGAAATTTATACAGCATAATAACGGAATCGCCGGTTGGTCCGGAAATTAACATCACACCTACATAAACTCGACGCCATTAACATATGCAAATTTCATGATCGTCCGCCGATTCCTTCTTGGTGTTCTTTTTTCCCTTTCCGCCAGCGTAATTATTTTTAATTCACGAATGTACTTTTGTTTCCTCATATTCAAGTGTAATAGTCACTTGCCTTACGGTGAACATTTTCTCGGTCAAACTCTTACAATTGGGCCGAGAAACGGCAATTGTTATGCGGCCCCGTAGACATTTGTGCCCAAATGTCCGGGTGCCCAAATGTCCGCCCCGTCTTTCAGACAGAAAATCCTAAATATGTCTAAATTTCTTAACGATTATGAGACATGAGTGAAAACATTTTTGTTCAGACCACTTGCTCAAGTAGGGAGAAATATAGGAACACTATAATTTTTTACGCAGCGCAATTCCATTGCTCTAAAAGGGAATGTGTCAAAATGTCCGGGTGTCCAAATGTCCGGACATTGTGATGATCATATCGGAAACTAACAGAAGTATTCTGTCCTCTCTGGGAATAAATCAGGACTAAACTTTATCTGCGACTTCACCCTTCAGATAAAAAACAAAACAGTATCTCTCCACTCCTTGTGGTTAACTAAAAGCACGATACTTTGGCAGATTTTCAGAATTCAAGATTTGTAGCATTTAATTTTCACAAATCTGTTCTTCCACTGTTTAATAACAAATTTCGAGCATATGTTTTGACAAATGAAGCATAATATCAAATGCAATGATATCCGTACCCTTCCAGCAGTTGTTTAATAATGCGCTATTAAGATCAGAGTGGGTTTTCACCAGCATTTATATTCTTGATTTACATATTAAAAGCCTGGAATTTTGCAAACTCATTTCCGTATTTCGAAAGGTAGCTCTTTTAACGCAAACATTTGAAGAATGTGCTTACAGAATATTCATTCACATTAGGGTTAATACTAGTTTTTGCGTTCCCAGCTTGAATGAAATGACAATGAATACGCATTTTTTCTGTTCAGAGACTCGTGAATCTAATAAGCAGTTTGCTCGACTACATAAAATTCTAAACTGGTTCGTCAGCTTAGACGCATGTTCGCAGTGGTCTGTTCACTTTATATTTCAAAATTGACTTACTACATTCTGAGATGAGATTTAAGTACTGGCTTCAATTTTTGGTCGTTTTCCCAACGTTAAAAGGAAAAACAAAATCAGTATTGTGTGCGTGTGGATGGCTGTGTTTACGTCTTACGTCATCTGCTTCAATATGAAGCCTCTTTTCTGTTAGCTGCCATTTGAAAACCGTAAGGTCGCACAAATGGCCGAGTGGTCTCAGGCGTTAGATTCTGACCATTCGTTCGAGAGGGCACCATGTTAGATGACTCGCCGGGGGCTGTGTTTGTTTAACGGCTTCTAGAGCGGTTTATCCATATAGATCTTACACAAACAAACATGGGGACAGTTTACATCCCTGTTTTACTGTAGTGTTCATTCAAACTACTTACCGTCATTTCCTTCTATTGTGATTGTTGACATGTTCTTGGTGTACGAAGTGACTCATCTTAGTATCCTTTTATTACACTCCATGAAGTTCTTAGCACGCTGAACAGTTAGTTCCTATGTATTTTCTTAAAGCCCTTCTCCAAATCACTGAACACCATGCATGCATATATAAATCTACATTCATTTCCTAATACAGAGTTCGTACATGTTGGAAAGTCAGGGAAAATCACGGAACAAATTTTTGTCACGGGAAGCCAGGAAATTGCTGAAAGGTGTAAGATCAGAGGAGAAAAACATAAATAAATCGCATAAATCAACAAAAATAATCTATATCTAAAAAAAAAGTTGGTGTTATTGATTGAAAATCTGTATAATCCATTATAAGCTATCTAATCTATTTAAGAGTGGTAATATCGTTTCAAAACTTGTCATTTGTTTGTAAATTTCAAATTGCTGCGTCAATGTCGCCTTATTATATGTAAAGATGTTCATCATTTGTTACGAAATTTAGTGAGCAGGTGAGTTAAGTCAGATATTTTGAAGAAATGTTCATCAGTTCAGAAGTTGATATCTGTCAACCTTATTACAAAAATTTAATGTTGCCGAAAGATGTAAATGTTGGATTTCAGTGTAAACACCTTTTACCAAAAATGAACAAAAATATTAAGATACAATTTCATCTTCAGCGCTTCAAGTTGGTTGTTTCTATGGTCGACCAACTTGAAGCGCTGAAGATGAAATTGTATCTTAATATTTATCACCAGATCTCGATATTAAAAAAACTTCCCCGAAAATTCTTGAAATGTTGTTTTCTGCTTTGCTTAAAACTTTGTATGCTGCTTGACAAATCAGCGATGATGCTGCGGAAAATTCCAAAAAAGAGTATCATAGTCTTTGCGAGTGTACCAAAAGTCACTTTAAAGAACATTTTGAAGCACAAAACTCGACAAATTTTACAGCGAATTCTTGGCAGAGAAAGGAAACTATAAAAATCTGTGGGAAACATTTATATTGTGTTCTGTTTTATCTCGTGATAATGCAATGCGGGCATTTTCCGTTAATAAGTCTATTCTTGTTGAGAACATGTACGAAGAGTTCGCCCGCGACATGTGTATGATGTTGTCCACGAAGCAAGTGGCATTCAACACATTGATGACAATAAAAGGATGATGAATTATGTGCGACAGTCACAAAAAAGGTATCAGGAATATTTAGAAAATAAAATAACTGTGATGCAGGAGGAAAAGAGGAAGAAAGCTGAAAGACTAAAATTACCGCAAAAAGTAAAGTGTCTTGAACGGAAGAAAACGACTGACATGAAAAGCTGAGTATAATAACTCAAACATTGATTCTTAGCTTAAAATGTCAAAGCAGAAATTATCAAGTTGTTAGTTCTGTATTTATCTGCATTAAAAATTTACTGGGGAGCTTTGAATTTTGATGCTTCACTAAAATTCTGAATGAATCGTTTCTTACTCTACACAGTGTGCTCATTAAGTAGTGAGGCGGATTTTTCACAGAACATCCCTTTGAATAAAAGTAATAAACGTTTTTATAATTTTGACCGCTAGAGTGTGCTGTAATCGCAGGAGCAACTTTTAAGTCGGGTGACGCAGCAGTTTTCGTGTGGCCGCCGTTGAAGTAAGACTGTGTGAGTGGATCATGTTACAGAAGTTACGTAATTGAGCAAAGAGCTATTCTAAAATTTTACTGTAAATTAGGGAGAACTGCCACGGAAGTGTATCAAGACCGTAAAAAAGTTTACAGGTGTTCTGCTGTTTTTCGATGTTTAAAGATGGGCGGGATTTTCTTGAGGATGAACCACGCACAGGACGTCCAGTCTCTGCTCGGACAAATAAAAATGTGGTGCAGGCTAGCAAAATTGTTGACCATGGTCCAAGACAGGCGAATAACCGCTAGGGTACTTGCTGATCAGCGTGGTGTTCGTAAGGGAAATATCAAGATAATTTTAGAAAAAGTCCTGCACAAGAGGAAGATTTACTCGAGTTTTGTCCCGCAGATGTTGACACATGAACAGAAAGAGTACGGGATTGCATGTTGTCAAAATTTCGTCCATGCAGGTGAACAAGATCAGGATTTGTTGCTAAGAATTGCCACTGGTGATGAAAGTTGAGTTTGATCCTGAAACAAAACGCCATAGCATGGAATGGCGTGGAACTTCATCTCCCTGGCTAGAAAAGGTCCGGTTGCAAAAATCACGTGTCAAGGCAGTGGTCATTGTTGTTTTCGACCCTGCTGGAATTATCCACGGCGAATTTGTTTCTGAGGGCACCACAGTGGACGATCCGCATTATTTAGGAGTACTGCAACGTTTGTACACCTGCATGCGATGTGTCAGGAAAGAACTGTTCCACAAAATCAATTATTTTTTGTTGAACGAAAACACGCCCGCACACTGTGCGCTGCCTTTAAAGCAGTTTCTGGTTTCGAAGTCGATCTGTGGGATCGAACGTCCACTCTACTCGCCGGATTTGGCTCCGGAAGACTTTTTCAGGACTTTCACTGTACCTTCGAGCCCCTGTACGAAAGATCTAACCATTGTGTGAACTTGGAGGGAGATTATTTTAAATCGGTGTAAGTGACAATTCAAAATATAGTTCGTTGTTTTAATATAATAATTTTTGTGTCATTACTTAACGTGCACACTGTTGTATATATTATGTTTTCAAAAGCGTATATACACAGTTATATAATACATCTCAAAGTATATTATGTTTAATTGCTTGTGTTCAACATTACAATGAAAGGGAAGTTTGATTCTAAAGTATGGAAAAGGCCAATTCATTTTATAGGTTAATAAGAAGTTAATGTAGAGAGTTGTGTTACAAGGTTTCTAAGTTAATAATTTGTATGAACAATATAAATATCCTATTTTGCACTCATTCTGCATATTGAATTATACAGATACGTGCTTGAACATTGCAATTCACAGAGCAAAACTATTTCCTGCATTCTTTCTACATTTTGGGGGGGGATTGCGAGAAACCTCTTGAGTTCCATGATTAAAATTTACCTAAAAATAATGAAATATTTCCCAGACACCTGCATAAGAAATACCTATTTAGTGGCGTAATTTATATGTTAGGGCACAATTGAACAAATTGTGCGAATCCAAGCCGTAAGTGTTTTCCACATTTGATTTTGATTTGGTTCTTTTATCTGTGATGTTATCAGCAATTAATCTACTCATTTTTATGTTCAAAAACTTGTACTTAGGTACAATAAGTACAAGTGCTTAGGTACAAAACTTGTGCTAAGTTACAATATTTGACAGCAGTAACAAAAGAAAAAATTAAAATAAACTGTTATATGTAAATCAAGTTCACTAAATTACAAAAAAATGTGCTCGCGGTGGTCAGGGATACTAAACAAAACAGGTCAGGGAAACTGACTTGTTGTTCTCTGTACGAACCCTGTAATACTTTCCAAAAAGCTGTTCGATTATTTATATAGTACGAAGGTTGTACCGAAAGTAATGCAAAAGTGGGCATAACTTTTTTATTAACTGACAGATGTCGTTCAGATTGTACATGTTTTGTAGAGCAACTCTTCCTCTATACAAAAGTACTACTCAACTTAGTCTCCATCACAAGGGATGCATTTGCGCCATCGTTGACCCAAATTCTCCAATCCTCTTTGAAAAAATTAATGTGTGGACTGTTGTATCCACTTCTTCACAGCCACTGTCACCTCGTTTGTGTCATTAAATCGTTGTCCCCGGAGACTGTGTCCTTCATTGGAACGAACAGGTTGAAGTCTGAGGATGCCAGATCTGGGCTGTACTGTGGATGGGGAATCGCCGACCACCTTAATTTAATGATCACCTGATTTGTTGCCAAAGATGTATGTGGTCTCGCATTGTCATAGCGAATGTGGATCTTTTTCAGATTCTTGTTTGGTCTCTTCCTCCTTATGACTTCTCTAAGCTTCTTGAGTGTTTCAATGTACCGCTTGCTGGTCACGGTACAACCACGCTCCAGAAAATCAAGGAGAATGACATCCCTGACATCCCTGTCATCCCAAAAAACAGTCACTATGACTTTCTGTGCCGATCACCGGCTCTTGAACTTCTTAGGCCTTGGTGAAGAGGTGTGACGCCATTCCATGGATTGTTTCTTCTTTTCCGGTTCGTAAAGATACACCCACGTTTCATCCCCTGTCACCAGATCGAAAACAAAAGTATCTTCATTGGCTTCAAACGCTTCCAGCAGATCAGAGGAGACTTCCACACTTCATTCCTTCAAATCGAGTGTCAGCTGCCGAGGCACCCACTTTGCACACACTTTACGATATCGTTAATAATCCACCATCTTCTGTATGGCATTGTGACGACAGTCCATTTGTGCAACAAGCTCACGGATTGTGACTCGTCCCTCCGCGCGAATCAATTCATCCACTCGCTGACGATTTGTGTCAGTGGGCGCAGATGATGGTTTCCCACTGCGTGGTTTGTCTTAAATGCTGGTTTCCTCTTTTTTAAACTTCTTCGTCTATCCGTGCACATTCCTGTTGTGAATGATGTCATCTCCGTAAACATTCTGTAGCTTTCTGTGGATGCCAGCGTGCACCCTTCCTTCATCAAGAACTCAATGAAGGCACGTTGATTCTGCTTGGAATCCATTATTTACTTGCAATGAAGAAGAAGGGATACTATAGAGGAAGAGTTTCTCTACCAACATGTGCAATTTGAGGGACCTCTATCACTTAATAAAAAAATTATGCCCACTTTTGCATTATTTTAGGTACAACCCGCGTATTTATCTTTGCATCCCTTGTCCTTCCTGAAGCTACTGTCCTTCACTCTACTGATATCACACAAAACACTAAACTAAACCTTGCAAGAAACACTAATTAGGAGATGTCTTAATAATTACAATCTTTCCTGTTCTCTTTACGTATTAGCAGAGCGATTGACTTTTGCCAGTGACTTTTCCATGCCACTTTAACGATTCTGCCCAACCAAAGGGACCTTCCTCCGTCCACTCCCTATGATTAATTAACCGTGGATTAGTTTCTTCATAACATGCAGATTTACCATATTTTAACACTAAACTTGTTTTACAAAATAGACCAAAATTTTTCTGAATGTTTCATATAGGACATTTTGAAATAATTCCCAGACTAAGAGTACGTCTAAATTTCTTTTTGGAAAATTATTATGTCCGACAGCGTCAACTATCAATAACATTTATTTAATATGTGTGTACTTCTTCTTCCTAATAGGCCATTCTGTCGCCAGAAACGTAAACGCATAATTCTATTTGAAGCAATTTCTTTCTAAATTGCCATTCGGAAGCCAGTGATGTTCAAAAATAGTTTTATACATCCAACTGAAAATGTTTTCATGGGATAATTTTGTTTTTCCTTTATCATTATGAAGAATATTTTGCTTGATTTTGTACTTTCAGAAAAACACTTTTCGACTAGGACCGCAAATGTGTGTTTCTGTTTGTTTTTTCTGAATGACTTTCTTTTATGAATGTATATGTGGAATGTACCTGGCTAAGGCAGCGGCCAGTGCGACATGAAGGCAGAGGGTGCTAAGAATCACCGGAGGACCGGAGTAGGCTGCCATCTGATGCTGACCTTGGCTACGTATAATGGACGCTCCCTATCTTCTGATTCAAGGCTTTTTGCATTGGAAGAGAAACTACAAAGGATCAAGTGGGACATCGTCGGGCTCAGTGAGGTACGGAGAAGATCTCATTGAACTGAAAAGTGGACATCGCTTCTACTATCGTCGGACAGATACTGGCAGAACTAGTGGTGTTGGACTTATAATAAACAAGAAACTGAAGGATAAAGTTGTGGAAGTTGAAAGTTCCTCTGACAGAGCTGCACGACTCGTTATCCAACTCTCGAGAAGATACCAGGCTCAGATTATTCGAACTTATGCGCCAACCACAAGTCATCCTGAAGAAGAAATTAAAGAATTTTATGAGGAAATTCGTCATCTAAATAATAAAGGTAAGCAACACTTGAAGATCATTATGGGAGATTTCAATGCAAAAATAGGGCAGCAGCAACAGAATGAAACTTCAGTAGGTAAATTCGGTCACTGCAACAGAAACCAGCGTGGAAATACTCTCGTTGAGTTTGAAGAGGCAGAAGGGTTTTTCATCTTGAACTCCTTTTTCAAGAAAAAGCCACACAGGAAATGGACATGGAGACATCCAAATGGGACGACAAGTGAAATTGATTTTATTATGTATAACAAAAAATTCGTCATAGAAGACTGCAGTGTGCTAAACAAGTTCAACACAGGTAGTGACCATAGATTGGTGAGATGTAAGATGCACCTCAACACTAAACTCGAACGTGGCAAGCTCATAAGACAAACAAAACGTATTGACATAACCAACCTTAAAAACACCATAATACCTTCAAGTTGGAACTGAAGAACAGATTCTCTGCTTTAGAAGGCCTAACATTAGAAGACGTGGATATTTCTGAAGTTAACAGAAAAGTAACCAAAGTTCTTATGGAAACAGCAACAAAAATAGCTGGGTCTAAGAACAAGTTGCATGTGAACAAATTATCAGGAAAAACCAAAATGTTGATGCAAAAAAGAAGAGGGTTGAGGACAACTAAAGAAGATGTGACTTCCAAAGTGGAATATATAGAGCTATGCAAGACAGTACGAAAAAGTATCACTGAAGACGTAAGGAAATTCAACTGGGAATTATTGAGGAAAGCAATTGAAAACAACCAAAGCCTAAAGATAGCAAAGGGACATCTCAGTAAGGGAAGAAAACAGATTATGGCACTGAAAAAAGAAGGTGGTTCTGTAACAAGAAATAGAGGCGAAATGTTGACAAGAGTGAAAGATTTCTGCTCCAAATTATATGAATGGGATGATGCATGTACTCCAGACATCATGAAAGGTACACGTACCAGAGTTCTTCCCCTCCTCCCAGCAGAAGTTGCACATGCAATCAAGAACATGAAGCGAGGAAAAGCTCCTGGAGAAGATGGAATTACTGTAGACATCATACAAGAAGCAAGTGGAGAAATCGAAACAGTACTCGCCCAAATTTTAACTTGATGCCTTAATGAAGGGAAGACTCCTGAGGATTGGAACAACGCTACAATGATCCTGCTACATAAAAAGGTGACATTGAGGATCTGAGGAACTACAGACCTATCAGCCTCCTATCAGTGGTTTATAAAATCTTTACTAAAGTTCTTTCACACCGCTTGAAGGTAGCACTGGACATGGCTCAACCGAGAGAACAAGCTGGATTCAGGAGTGGCTACAGCACAATAGATCATATTCACGTATTGAGAGAACTAATTGAAAGAGCGAGGGAATATGAACTTCCATTGTGCATGGCTTTTATCGATTATTAAAAATCCTTTGATTCGGTGAAACCATCAGCAGTTACAATGTCTCTGAAATCCTGAGGTATTGAAGATGCATACATTAATATTATTAATACCATCTATGAAAATGCAAGTGCAAAGATTCGGCTGTTTGAAAGTACAACACACATAAAAATTGGAAAGGGAGTGTGACAAGGTGGCATCATATCTTCGAAGCTCTTTAATGCCACATTGGAAAATGCCTTTCAATCATTGAACTGGGAAAACAAAGGAATAAAGATTAATGGAGATTATCTAACCCACCTTCGTTTTGCTGATAACGTAGTCATTTTTGCCACTAACCCATCAGAGCTGCAGAGTATGATCCAGGAACTTGCTGACAATAGTAAAGAAGTGGGATTAAAAATGAACTTTCAGAAGACAAAAGTGATGTTCAATGCTTTTACAAAAAATGAAGATTTATCGATTGATGGCGAAAATCTGGAGATAACAGACACGTACGTTTATCTTGGACAGAAGATATCAAGTGAGGGTCACATTGATGAAGAAATTAATCGGCGTACAAAACTTGCCTGGAAAGCTTTTGGAAGAAACATCTTAATTTTCAAGAGCAATATGCCATTATGTCTTAAAAGAAAAGTGTTTGATCAATGCTTCCTTCCAGTGCTTACGTATGGTGCAGAGACGTGGACCTTATCTAAAAGAGACATACAAAGGCTGCAGACAACTCAAAGTAGCATGGAGAGTTGCATGCTTGGTGTAACCAGGAGAGATAAGAAGAGGAACTCGTGGATCCGAAAAATGACAAGAGTGGAAGACATCATGATCAGAGTTAAATCCCTGAAATGGCAATGGGCTGGACATACTGCCAGAAGAACAGACCATCGATGGTAAGCCGAAATTTTAGATTGAATTTCAAGGGACAGGAAAAGACCCAGAAAAAGACCACATGGGAGATGGGTGGATGAAATTCGAAAGTATGTGGGAGTGACATGGAGGAGACTGGCACAAGACAGACCGTTGTGGAGGAAACTTGGGGAGACCTTCGTTCAGCAGTGGATTGATAATGGTTGACAATAATGATGATATGTATGTATGTATGTATGTATGTATGTATGTATGTATGTATGTATGTATGTATATATCGCAGCCACCTCGAATTTAAAACAACTGACTTCTAAGTCAAATTTAAGAAATTGCTTTCTGCATGAGATGCCCATAAATTCAACACTAATTACTTTGATAACTTCCGATGCGAAATTGTCCCCCAGTAATGGGATTCCCAAAATATTTATACCACCTACTAGTTGGCTGGCCACAAGTCCATTTATAGCAAAACATGCAGAAGTTGCGTGCGACCGACGTGTCCCAAAAGTTAAACGTGATGTTGTAGAGGCCATGCAGGCGTGTGCAACTTCATACAAGCTTATGTAAACAAGTTAGTAAAATCCAGTAAAATCATGCAATGCATTGATTATGATACGCTATCCAACATACCAGAAATCATTACTCAAGTTATTACTCAAGTTATGAGGAACATGGCTATAGAATAAATCTCGCTCCTATGCCCTGACCTTTGACCCCATTTCAATGATATTTAAACAGAACCGATTAAATATACTTCCTGAACATGATAAAGTTTTGTCTCAATCGAAACATTTTTACGTAAGTTATGATGCATAAGGGTAATGGAATAGATCCCGCTCCTATGTCCTGACCTTTGACCCCTTTCGCCCATTTTCAATAGGGTTCGTCCCTATTGGTCCCCTACCACATACTAAAATTTCATCGAAATTGAACCATTTTTACGCAAGTTATGATGCATAAGGGCAATGGAATAGATCCCGCTCCTATGTCCTGAACTTTGACCCCATTTCGCCCATTTTCAATAGGGTTCGTCCCTATTAGTCCCCTACCACATACTAAAATTTCATCGAAATTGAACCATTTTTACGCAAGTTATGATGCATAAGGGCAATGGAATAGATCCCGCTCCTATGTCCTGACCTTTGACCCCATTTCGCCCATTTTCAATAGGGTTCGTCCCTATTGGTCCCCTACCACATACTAAAATTTCATCGAAATTGAACCATTTTTACGCAAGTTATGATGCATAAGGGCAATGGAATAGATCCCGCTCCTATGTTCTAACCTTTGACCCCATTTTGCCCATTTTCAATAGGGTTCGTACCTTTTGGTCCCCTACCACATACTAAAAATTCATCGAAATTGAACCATTTTTACGCAAGTTATGATGCATAAGGGCAATGGAATAGATCCCGCTCCTATGTCCTGACCGTTGACCCCATTTCGCCCATTTTCAATAGGGTTCGTCCCTATTGGTCCCCTACCACATACTAAAATTTCATCGAAATTGAACCATTTTTACGCAAGTTATGATGCATAAGGGCAATGGAATAGATCCCGCTCCTATGTTATAACCTTTGACCCCATTTCGCCCATTTTCAATAGGGTTCGTACCTATTGGTCCCCTACCACATACTAAAATTTCATCGAAATTGAACCATTTTTACGCAAGTTATGATGCATAAGGGCAATGGAATAGATCCCGCTCCTATGTCCTGACCTTTGACCCCATTTCGCCCATTTTCAATAGGGTTCGTCCCTATTGGTCCCCTACCACATACTAAAATTTCATCGAAATTGAACCATTTTTACGCAAGTTATGATGCATAAGGGCAATGGAATAGATCCCGCTCCTGTGTCCTGACCTTTGACCCCATTTCGCCCATTTTCAATAGGGTTTGTCCCTATTGGTCCCCTACCACATACAAAAATTTAATCGAAATTGAATCATTTTTACGCAAGTTATGATGCATAAGGGCAATGAAATAGATCCCGCTCCTATGCCCTGACCTTTGACCCCATTTCGCCCATTTTCAATAGGGTTCGTCCCTATTGGTCCCATACCACATACTAAAATTTCATCGAAATTGAACCATTTTTACGCAAGTTATGATGCATAAGGGCAATGGAATAGATCCCGCTCCTATGTCCTGACCTTTGACCCCATTTCGCCCATTTTCAATAGGTTTTGTCCCTATTGGTCCCCTACCACATACTAAAATTTCATCGAAATTGAACCTTTTTTACGCAAGTTATGATGCATAAGGGCGTTGGAATAGATCCCGCTCCTATGTCCTGACCTTTGACCCCATTTCGCCCATTTTCAATAGGGTTCGTCCCTATTGGTCCCCTACCACATACTAAAATTTCATCGAAATTGAACCTTTTTTACGCAAGTTATGATGCATAAGGGCGTTGGAATAGATCCCGCTCCTATGTCCTGACCTTAGACCCCATTTCGTCCATTTTCAACAGGGTTCGTCCCCAGTAGTCCCATACCACGTGCTAAAATTTCATCGAAATCGAACCATTTTTACGGGAGTTATCGTGCGAACGGGGAAAAGGACGGACAGACGGACAAAACTGGATTATATACACTTCAACCTACGGTTGGAAAGCGTAAAAAAGGAATTGTAGAAAGTCTATAAATAATGAGTGCTCCTCCCTCTTTCCCTTCTTTGTGATAGTGTGTTGTGTCTAGCGGAGGTTGAGCTGGGATACCATCGGAGACAATGGAAATATAATACCCTACTGGGAGAAGGCAATTCCCACTTAGGTGGTTCCACACACTGATTCCTTAGCACAGGGTGGCTGGTGGACGCAAAATAAGAGAAAACTGGGTGAACACTTTTCTCTTACTAACAATATTCCTATGCTCGAATGCAGTCTATATAAATGCTGCAGGTAAAGTAGTCTCCTTCCTTCCCTTTTGGACTATAAATTTTTTTCCCATTAGACAGCATTTACTTCACTTGAGCATAATAGATTTCGGGATGTTAACAGACATGCACCTTTTTTTTTTTTTTCTTATTTCGTTTTTCTCCCCAACCGCACTAATTTGTAGTTCGACGAAAATCCCATAACTGCTCTTGTAATCAAAGCGTGAGGATGGCCGACCCCATATATAGCGAAACGTTTTACTCCAAAAGGCGAAAATTAGAATCCGTTGTCAGGCTTCCTTCTCCATTCTCCATGGATACCTGATCCCACTGCTGGTCCATCTGGAATTATTAACCCCGCTACAGATCTTTCTGCTATAGATGATCCAACTGTTGGTCCAACAACAACCGATTCTGTTGAATCGGACATAAGTGACCACGAATCAAGTCTTTCCGGTTTTGAAATTTCTTCTGCATCTGATTCAGATTATGAAATCAGTACTGAAGAATATGATGATGATTGTGATTTCTTGCAAACAATGGAAGAACATCGGTGTTTAGACACGAATCCCGTACATCACGAACAGCAGGAGATAATTTGGGGGCCAGTTTATTCGTCAAAGCAAAAGGAAATTTCATTGACAGCACCCTCAGGTATATGTCCCGATGTAATAGATTTAGACCCCCTTACAGCTATTGACATATTTTCCACTATCTAGTGACTAATGATATTTATCTTCTAACGGTTACTGAAACAAATAAAATGCACAGCAAGTCATTCAAGGCGGTATCCTATCACCACATTCGACTATGAAACAATGGCTGCCAACATCTGTAATTGAAATGAAAAAAATTCTTGGTCAGTTTATTTGGACGGGCCTGGTTAGATTTCCGAAGATTACAGATTATTGGTCCACTCATGTGTTGTTCCAAAACCGAATTGCACCTAACACTTTCAGCAAAAACAGGTTTCAACTCCTACTGAAGTTATGGCACTTCGCTGACAATTCTCAAGATCCAGAGAACGATCGCACTTATGAGGTCAAAAGGCTTATGGATATACTGCTGTGCAGCATGACTAAATTGAAACAGCCGGGAAAAGAAATTTCTATGAATAAAAATCTTGTGCTATTTAGAGGAAGACTTGGTTTTAGGCAATACATTCCCAGAAAGGCCCACAAACATGCTATAAAAATTTATAAGTTATGCGATTTATAAGTTATGAGTAGCCCCACATCAAATTTGTACTCCATATTTTACTTTAACCAGAAAAAACGATTTGTAATATATTATGAAAATTTCGAAAATATACACAAAGATCTACGGAATCTATGAAAAAAAAATAGTATACCCATGGGCCATAGAAGTCACGAGCGACTTCTATGGCCATCTGATTTACGCTGTATTTCTTCAGAATGTTGCGATGGTGCGTAGTAATCTAATGCTTCAAAACATGGGTAAATCTAGTGAGAGGAATACAAAATAAAAACCAAATGCATTGAAATGTTCAAGACACCTGCACACAGTGTTTCTTTCCTTTTATTAATTTTACTTATTTTTTCCAAACGGGATAACGTTTATGCCTCATATTTTTTTTACATGCTACTTGCCATAAAAAAATATAATGCAAACATATATATATATATATCATCATCATTGTCAACCATTATTCAATCCACTGCTGGACGAAGGTCTCCCCAAGTTTCCTCCACAACGGTCTGTCTTGTGCCAGTCTCCTCCATGTCACTCTCGCATACTTTCGAACTTCATCCACCCATATTCCATGTGGTCTTCTTCTGGGTCTTTTCCTGTCTCTTGGAATCCAATCTAAAATTTCGCCTGTCCATCGATGGTCTGTCCTTCTGGCAGTATGTCCACCTCATTGTAATTTCAAGGATTTAACTCTGATCATGATGTCTTCCACTCTTGTCATTTTTCGAATCCAAGAGTTCCTCTTCTTATCTCTCCTGGTTACACCAAGCATGCACCTCTCCACGCTACTTTGCGTTGTCTGCAGCCTTTGTATGCCTCTTTTAGTTAAGGTCCACGTCTCTGCACCATACGTAAGCACTGGAAGGATGCATTGATCAAACACTTTTCTTTTAAGACATAATGTCATATTGCTCTTGAAAATTATGCTGTTTCTTCCAAAAGCTCTCCAGGCAAGTTTTGTACGCCGATTAATTTCATCAATGTGACCCTCACTTGATACCTGCTGTCCAAGGTAAACATACGTGTCTGTTATCTCCAGCTTTTTCCATCAATGGATAAATCTTCATTTCTTAAAAAAGCATTGAACATCACTTTTGTCTTCTGAAAGTTCATTTTTAATCCCACTTCTTTACTCTTGTCAGCAAGTTCCTGGATCATACTCTGCAGCTCTGATGGGGTAGTTGCAAAAATGACTACGTCATCAGCAAAACGAAGTTGGGTTAGACAGTCTCCATTAATCTTTATTCCTTTGTTTTCCCAGTTCAGTGATTGAAAGACATTTTCCAATGTCGCATTAAAGAGCTACAGAGATATGGTGTCACCTTGTCCCACTCCCTTTCCAATTTTTATGTGTGTTGTATATTCAAATAGCCGAATCTTTGCACTTGCATTTTCATAGATGTTATTAATAATATTAATGTATGCATCTTCAATACCGCAGGATTTCAGAGCCATTGTAACTGCTGATGGTTTCACCGAATCAAAGGCCTTTTCGTAATCGAAAAAAGCCATGCACAATGGAAGTTCATATTCCCTCGCCCTTTCAATTAGTTCTCTCAATACGTGGATATGATCTATTGTGCTGTAGCCACTTCTGAATCCAGCTTGTTCTCTCGGTTGAGCCATGGCCAGTGTTACCTTCAAGCGGTGTGAAAGAACTTTAGTGAAGATTTTATAAACCACTGATAGGAGGCTGATAGGTCTGTAGTTCCTGAGATCCTCAATGTCACCTTTTTTATGTAGCAGGATCATTGTAGCGTTGTTCCAATCCTCAGGAATCTTCCCTTCATTAAGGCATTGATTGAAAATTTCGGCGAGTACTGTTTCAATTTCTCCACTTGCTTCTTGTATGATGTCTACAGTAATTCCATCTTCACCTGGAGCTTTTCCCCGCTTCATGTTCTTGATTGAATCTGCGACTTCTGCTAGGAGGAGGGGAAGAACTCTGATACGTGTACCTTTCATGATGTCTGGAGTACATGCATCATTCCTTTCATATAATTTGGAGTAGAAATCTTTCACTCTTGTCAAAGTTTCGCCTCTATTTCTTGTTACAGAACCACCTTCTTTTCTCAGTGCCATAATATGTTTTCTTCCCTTACTGAGATGTCCCTTTGCTATCTTTAGGCTTTGGTTGTTTTTAATTGCTTTCCTCACCAGTTTACAGTTGAATTTCCGTACGTCTTCAGTGATACTTTTTCGTACTGTCTTGCATAGCTCTATATATTCCACTTTAGAAGTCACATCTTCTTTAGTTGTCCTCATCTCTCTTCTTTTTTGCATCAACATTTTGGTTTTTCCTGATAATTTGTTCCCATGCAACTTGTTCTTAGACCCAGCTAATTTTGTTGCTGTTTCCATAAGAGCTTTGGTTACTTTTCTGTTAACTTCAGAAATATCCACTTCTTCCGATGTTAGGCCTTCTAAAGCAGAGAATCTGTTCTTCAGTTCCAACTTGAAGGTATTATGGTGTTTTTTAAGGTTGGTCATGTCAATATATTTTGTTTGTTTTATGAGCTTGCCACGTTCGAGTTTCGTGTTGAGGGGCATCTTACATCTCACCAATCTATGGTCACTACCTGTGTTGAACTTGTTTAGAACACTGCAGTCTTCTATGACGAATTTTTTGTTACACACAATAAATTCAATTTCACTTGTCGTCCCATTTGGATGTCTCCATGTCCATTTCCTGTGTCGCTTTTTCTTGAAAAAGAAGTTCAAGATTAAAAACCCTTCTGCTTCTGCAAACTCTACGAAAGTATTTCCAAGCTGGTTTCTGTTGCCGTGACCGAATTTACCTACTGAAGTTTCATTCTGTTGCTCTATTTTTGCATTAAAATCTCGCATAATTATCTTATAACGAAGTAAATTTCTCCGTCATTTCTGTCCACGCCAGGATTCGAACCCGGATCCCCTCATTTCGGAATACGTCACTCTACAAATTGAGCTACGCGGATGTTTTATTCTGATTCCTATCTGCCTTTATGTCGTGTGCGTCCTTCTGGCAGGTACGTCACATCTCCTGCTACGTTACAATCTTCAAGTGCTGCTTACCTTTATTATTTAGATGGCAAATTTCCTCATAAAATTCTTCAATTTCTTCTTCAGGATGACTTGTGGTGGGTGCATAAGTTTAAATAATCTGAGACTGGTATCTTCTCGAGAGTTGGATAACGAGTCGTGCAGCTCTATCAGAGGAACTTTCAACTTCTACAACTTTATCCTTCAGTTTCTTGTTTATTATAAATCCAACACCACTAGTTCTGCCAGTATCTGTCCCACGATAGTTGAAGAGATGTCCACTTTTCAGTTCAATGAGATCTTCTCCTTACCTCACTGAGCCCGACGATGTCCCACTTGTTTCTTTGTAGTTCCTCTTCCAAATCAAGAAGCTTTGAATCAGAAGATAGGGAGCGTCCATTATACGTAGCCAAGGTCAGCATCAGATGGCAGCCTAGTCCGGTCCTCCGGTGATTCTTAGCCCCCTCTGCCTTCATGTCGCACTGACCGCTACCTTGGCCAGGTACATTCCAGCTGCCGGAGACTAAGGGCCAAGATTTAAGTTGTGGAGTCATTTTGAAGGGGTTTGGCCATAACTCATCACGCTGGCCAAGCGGGTTGGTGAGTGTGGGATAGCATTTCCTCTAATCCCGATGGTACAGTTATACCGCTATTGGCGGTCGTCAGAGCCCCTTTAGAGGGAACAGGATGCACCACGAGAAGGCGGGGTTGACCACCACGAGAAGGCGGGCGGCGAGTGAGTTATGGCCAAACACCTCCAAAATGATTCCACAACTTAAATCTTGGCCCCCAGTTTCCGGCAGCTGGAATGTACCTGGCCAAGGCAGCGACCAGTGCGACATGAAGGCAGAGGGTGCTAAGAATCCCCGGAGGACCGCACTAGGCTGCCATTTGATACTGACCTTGGCTACGTATAATGGACGCTCCCTATCTTCTGATTCAAGGCTTCTTGAATTGGAAGAGGAACTACAAAGGATTAAGTGGGACATCGTCGGGCTAAGTGAGGTAAGGAGAAAAGGTGAAGATCTCATTGAACTGAAAGGTGGACATCTCTTCTACTATCGTGAGACAGATACTGGCAGAACTGCTGGTGTTGGATTTATAATAAACAAGAAACTGAAGGATAAAGTTGTAGAAGTTAAAAGTTCCTCTGATACAGCTACACGACTCGTTATCCAACTCTCGAAAAGATACCAGGCTGAGATTATTCAAACTTAAGAGCCCACCACAAGTCATCCTGAAGAATAAATTAAAGAATTTTATGAGGAAATTCGTCATCTAAATAATAAAGGTAAGCAACACTTGAAGATCATTATGGAAGATTTCAATGCAAAAATAGGGCAGCAGCAACAGAATGAAACTTCAGTAGGTAAATTCGGTCACGGCAACAGAAACCAGCGTGGAAATACTCTCGTTGAGTTTGCAGAGGCAGAAGGATTGTTCATCTTGAACTCCTTTTTCAAGAAAAAGCCACACAGGAAATGGACATGGAGACATCCAAATGGGACGACAAGGGAAATTGATTTTATTATGTGTAACAAAAAATTTGTCATAGAAGACTGCAGTGTGCTAAACAAGTTCAACACAGGTAGTGACCATAGATTGGTGAGATGTAAGATGCACCTCAACACGAAACTCGAACGTGGCAAGCTCATAAAACAAACAAAATATATTGACATAACCAACCTTAAAAAACACCATAATACTTTCAAGTTCGAACTGGAGAACAGATTCTCTACTTTAGAAGGCCTAACATCGGAAGAAGTGGATATTTCTGAAGTTAACAGAAAAGTAACCAAAGCTCTTATGGAAACAGCAACAAAATTAGCTGGGTCTAAGAACAAGTTGCATGTGAACAAATTATCAGGAAAAACCAAAATGTTGATGCAAAAAAGAAGAGAGATGAGGACAACTAAAGAAGATGTGACTTCCAAAGTGGAATATATAGAGCTATGCAAGACAGTACGAAAAAGTATCACAGAAGACGTAAGGAAATTCAACTGGGAACTAGTGAGGAAAGCAATTGAAAACAACCAAAGCCTAAAGATAGCAAAGGGACGTCTCAGTAAGGGAAGAAAACAGATTATAGCACTGAGAAGAGAAGATGGTTTTGTAACAAGAAATAGAGGTGAAATTTTGACAAGAGTGAAAGATTTCTACTCCAAATTATATGAAAGGGATGATGCATGTACTCCAGACATCATGAAAGGCACCAGTACCAGAGTTCTTCCAGTCCTCACAGCAGGAGTTGCACATGCAATCAAGAACATGAAGCGGGGAAAAGCTCCAGGAGAAGATGGAATTACTGTAGACATCATACAAGAAGCAAGTGGGGAAATCGAAACAGTACTCGCCCAAATTTTCACTCGATGCCTTAATGAAGGGAAGATTCCTGAGGATTGGAACAACGCTACAAGAATCCTGCTACATAAAATAGGTGAGGATCTGAGGAACTACAGACCTATCAGCCTCCTATCAGTGGTTTATGAAATCTTCACTAAAGTTCTTTCACACCGCTTGAAGGTAACACTAGACATGGCTCAACCGAGAGAACAAGCTGGATTCAGGAGTGGCTACAGCACAATAGATCATATCCACGTACTGAGAGAACTAATTGAAAGAGCGAGGGAAAATGAACTTCCATTGTGCATGGCTTTTATCGATTATGAAAAAGCCTTTGATTCGGTGAAACTATCAGCAGTTACAATGGCTCTGAAATCCTGCGGTATTGAAGATGCATACATTAATGTTATTAATAACATCTATGAAAATGCAAGTGCAAAGATTCGGCTATTTGAAAATACAACACACATAAAAATTGGAAAGGGAGTGAGACAAGGTGACACCATATCTCCGAAGCTCTTTAATGCGACATTGGAAAATGTCTTTCAATCACTGAACTGGGAAAACAAAGGGATAAAGATTAATGGAGATTATCTAACCCACTTTTGTTTTGCTGATGACGTAGTCATTTTTGCAACTACTCCATCAGAGTTGCAGAGTATGATCCAGGAACTTGCTCACAAGAGTAAAGAAGTTGGATTTAAAGTGAACTTTCAGAAGACAAAAGTGTTGTTCAATGCTTTCACAAGAAATGAAGATTTATCAATTGATGGAGAAAAGCTGGAGATAACAGACACGTACCTTTATCTTGGACAGCAGATATCAAGTGAGGGTCACATTGATGAAGAAATTCATCGGCGTACAAAACTTACCTGGAGAGCTTTTGGAAGAAACAGCATAATTTTCAAGAGCAATATGCCATGATGTCTTAAAAGAAAAGTGTTTGATCAATGCATCCTTCCAGTGCTTACGTATGGTGCAGAGACGTGAACCTTAACTAAAAGACACAAAAATGCTGCAGACAACTCAAAGCAGCATGGAGTGGTGTATGCTTGGTGTAACCAGGAGAGATAAGAAGAGGGACTCGTGGATCCGAAAAATGACAAGAGTGGAAGACATCATGATCAGAGTTAAATCCCTGAAATGGCAATGGGCTGGACATACTGCCAGAAGGACAGACTATCGATGGACAGCCGAAATTTTAGATTGAAATCCAAGGGACCGGAAAAGACCCAGAAGAAGACCACGTGGGAGATGGGTGGATGAAATTCGAAAGTATGCGGGAATGACGTGGAAGAGACTGGCACAAGACAGACCGTTGTGGAGAAAACTTGGGGAGACCTTCGTCCAGCAGTGGATTGATAATGGTTGACAATGATGATGATGATGATATATGTATAGCTGAATATTTAAAACATCAAAAGTTTTGGAAATAAACCTGATGTTTTACGAAATGTATAAAAAAAAATAATAACAGCACATTCCCAGGCCACGGAAGTCGCGTACGACTTCTTATCCCCAGGCCATCTGCGTTATAACACCTGCACTGTGTTGCCTAGCAACCTAATACTTCAAAACACGAAGAAGTTGCGTCGCCTAGCGGAAGTAATACAAAACAAAAACCGAAACCCATTAACAATTTGAAGTCGCTGGCGCCAAGCGTGGCCCTTATACATCGATCATTTGCGGGCGCATGCGCCCGCTGGCAGCGAGCGTGTTAATAAGTGGCATTATTTTTTTGTTCGTCGATACATCACCTTCGAAAAAGCCAGACAGGAAAAATGTTTTAGTGCACCCTCTATTCTGATCGCAATTAATAATAGCCTCAACTTTCATTTAAGTGTCATGTTTTCCCACTAGATGTGTCGCGCCAATGTATTTGTTCTGCCCCGGTGGCCAAGTCGTCTGAGATGTTGGGTTCTGACCATCGTCTCAGATGGGCTCCAGCTAGAGTCCCGGATGACACATGTGTGGTTGTGTTTGTCGGTTGGTTCTACATCTGGCCCTTCTCCGAATTAGTGGCCCTAAATTGCCGTCGGGCCATTGCTTATAGCCCTACGAGTTGCTCATGGTTGTCGTTAAACCTCAAAACAAATTGTATTTATATCTATAGATTCGCTCCTAAAAGTCCTGTTCCGACGACCCCTTTACATTCGATTGTTTGCGCCACAACCAAGGTGTTTTCCATCCGAATGCCTAAATTGATATTTTCTGTGAAAATTTTTATGGCTGCAAAGTATAAAATTTCAAAAAAGGTTATAGACTTGTAAAATTGGACTTAAAAATTTGGTATTATCTTTCTTGTTATTAAAAAAATGTAATATGTAGTCTGCTTCTTTGTTTCCTGTACCCTAGTAGATCTGCATGTTCAATTATTATGAGTTTCATTTTCATTACCAAAAATAATTTTGTCGGTTTACCGAGTTACACAGAATCTTGATATATTCTTCAAGAATTTTATAGCATCGTCATTGCGGAGACAATATTTTCTTTAATGCTGCACTTATCAAAAATATTTTCCTTTCCCTTCAAGTTTTTATTTGATCCAACTGGAGCATCATTCACCCTATCGAATTCAAGACTGAACTTTAGAGCTAATGATGCACAAATAGGATATTGCTCTAGAGCAGGCCTCACTCAAAAGACTAAATGAGCTTAATAGAATATCTAGTCAAACGAGACGTAAGCAAAATTTATGCAAATCAAACATAATGTGAAACATGAAGAGACATTATATAATTAGCAACCGAATGATCGAGAAAGTTGACTCGTACAAACACTAGATCAAAAAATGAACAATGTGAATGCACTTCAGGAAGCATAGAATTAAGTTAGACGGCATTTAGAAGAAGGATTAACATCTCCAGGAGCCGTATACCAATCTATTTAAAAAGAAAAACCCTTGACCGGTGCGCAATTATCGGTACTAGCCTTTGGCTCATGAACACTGAAACGCTCTCTGAGAAATTAAGATTTACATAAAGAAGAATAAAAGAATTATATGTGACCCTTGATACACAAAGTCAAATCAACGGATAAGAAACACCAACAACTGGATAACACAAAATGCAACACGTGAAGAATGCAGATATGAGCTGAACATAAAGACAAAAGAATCGCAGGTCGACAAAACTAATTACGGAATGGAGACTGATAGACGACAAATGGAAAATTAAAAAAGAAAAAAAGGATACAGAATAGGATGGCGAGAAGATGATATCATTAGATTTGTTTAAAATATGGATCTGAATGACAAAGAAAATACTGAAATAGAAAGTTCTTAGGGAGACTTCGTCCAGTAATAAACTGAAAGGCATAAAGAAGGCCGGAAATTCTTAATGCTACAACGGTGTAGGTTTGAGATTGGTCATCAAAATAGAACAAAGTCACCATCACAAAAGTAATTGCACTGTAATGCGTATGTCGCAACTCCAAATGAGTCGTGTTACAAAAAAATATGGCATTTTCATATCTACTGCTATGTTCTACTGAGTGATAGAAAATGGGTATCCCTATTTCAAACGGAATTGCATTAGCATCAAATTGGCTTTTTCATTCTTACCACGAAGCCTGGAAGTCTGTTGATAGCTGCGAAAAAATACAAATCAGTGATGACATGCCAAAACCAATGAAGGATCTCATTAACATCAAACAGAAGTCATCGCTCTTTCCACGTTTATAAGTGAGTCACGGAAAAATTCTCATTGGCCGCCACCGGGAATCGAACCCAGGTCTTCCAGTTACGCGTCGGGCATGCTACCACTGCACCACAACAGCCTCGAATTCCTCCAGACTCGCATACGATTAACTGCCAAGCAGTGGTAGCATGTCCGGCGCGTAACTGGAAGACCTGGTTTCGATTCCCGGTGGCGGCCATTGAGAAGTTTTCCGTGACTCACTTATAAACGTGGAAAGAGCGATGATTTCTGTTTGATGTTCCTAATCCACGTCAATTGTCCGTATTAATGAAAGATCTCATTACTCTGAAATGCCAGTTCATTAGGTACACCTGCCTTCGTCACATAAATACGTGGCGTCTCATTCTAACGCGTAAGACGACACGTGAACGCTGCGTGTGGTATAAATCACGCAAACCAGATCTTCGATCATAACTTCGCGTTGGATTGAGGGTTGGAATTGACAAAACGAATGATCTGAGCAATTTTAACTCTTTAACGACCATGACCCAAACAATCTTTTATCACTCCAAGTACCATAACGCACGAAACTGTCTGTTGTTTCACTTCTTTGTTTAATAACAACAATAGATGATTGAGGACGACTCCTGCTGATCCCTCATAGGTCGAGAAAATTTTAAAGAACAAGTACGGGTAGGAAATCTGACTCACTCTAGACAGGCGTTTCGGGCGGCTATGGCCGTTTGAACGTTTGGGCGTTATGGTCATTAAAGGGTTAAACGTGGCATGACAGTTTGTGCCAGGCGTTCCGTACCAGTTCAAGCATCCCCGAAACTGTCACCCCTCCCCTGGACTTTTCTCGTACAATTGCAGCAAAGGTTTACCGTGAATGATGTGACAGGCGAAAAACTTCCAGCAGTCTGTGATCCTGTGGGCAAAAACAGCTGGTGAATCAGAGAGGTCAAAGGAGATTCGGGAGAAACACGCTAGTGAGCAGACTCCCGACTAGCCGGCAAATCACTGAACTATTCAACATTGGCGTACCGAGGATCGTCTACGATCATGTCGCGAATCACCTGCCGACAACTATATTTACACAAGACCGCAAAAGTTAACAAGAAAGATGGTTGGTTGATGGATTTTATGGCGCAAGGGCCATGTTTGACCAAAGTGCGCCAGACACAAGACAATCAAAGATGAACAGCTGTCCCTACGGTGATGGTATCGTAAGAAGACGAGATGGTCCGTCACAAGGTCAGCTCGGGCCGTGGGGGACAAGAAAGATGACACCGATTTTTCGGTTGTAATGAACACCAGGACCGTGGCAAGCTTTCTTATCCAGGTGGGCGAAACTTGAAATTCCGCCCCTTCGAGTTCCACTCAAATACACTGGCGGAAAGTGAAAAAAGAACACCAAGGAGGAGACGTCTGATACCAACGAAATTTATACAGCATAATAACGGAATACAGAGGATAACGTGATCAAAACATTATGGCAAAATGCAGCTGTATTTGCTGGTAAACTGAAAAATAACATTTCCGTGTAACATGGTTATTACGAGGTTGAACAGCCATAAACTGCGTCACACTGTGCAATTCTGTAATGGAGTCTGTCGTACAGATGTTGGATGTAAGTTTGGGTTATTGAGTTCCAAGCATCCTGGACACGTAAATCGGGGATGGTCGTGGCTCGCCGTGGAGACCGGATAAGTCGTCCCATAAAATCCCACACGTGCTCAATGGGGGACAAATCCGGTGAACGTGCAGGCCATGGAAGTTGTCTCACACCTTGAAGTGCATGTTGCGTTGCACATGCAGTGTGTGGGCGTGCGTTATCTTGCTGGAAAACACCACGATGGACCGACCTTACAAATGGCACAACAACGGGCTGAATGATGTTGTTGATGTAGGAGGTGCTGTTTAACGTACCCTGTACAAGCAATAGTTGTGTACGGGAGTGATAGCTGATCGCTCCCCACACCAGGAAACCAGGTGTAGGCCCTGTGTGTCGCTGGCGGATGCAAGTAGGGTGGAGACGCTCCCCTGTGCGTCTGCGAACGCGCATACGGCCATCGGAGGCTCCCAAGCAGAATCTGCTGTCATCGCTGAATACGGCAGATCGCCATTGCGTTCTCCAGTGCAGACGTTGGCGACACCACTGCAGCCGTTCCTGACAGTGGGCTGGAGTCTGAGGTGCACATGCCAGAGGCACACGTGCACGTAATCCTGCATCCAGTAGACGGTTACGTATTGTTCGCACAGTCACCTCAGGTGCAACGGCAGCTCGGATTTGCATCGCAGTGGATGTTCTGCTTGACAACGCCGCTCTTCTTATGCGTCGTACGGTCCGCTCATCAGTCCGTCTGTGACTCCCTGTTCTACGTATTCTCGTGTGGGAATGTTCCTCGGACCATTTACGCCACCATCGTACCACCACCGATACTTCCCGTCCAATTCGCTCCTCAATACGACGATACGACCACCCGACCTCGTGGAGTCCGACTAAACGACCTCGCTAAAAGTCCGATAACTGCTGAAATCGTACACGTCTTCCATGTCCAGGCATTGCAGCTTCTTCAGGGTTTTCGCACGTGTCCGTACGCCGACGACTGATTACATTCATTTCGCAGTACTCTTTAAATACCACTGACGATCATTTGCATACTATACCGTGCTGTGGCGTAAGCGCTCACCGGTTGGTCCCGAAATTAACATCACACCTACGTAAACTCGACCCAATTAACACATGTAAATTTCATGATCGTCCGCCAATTCCTTCTTGGTGTTCTTTTTTCACTTTCCGCCAGTGTAATAGGTGGTTTTTACTTTCTCACACACCGCCGTTATAGGAAAGTACAGTATTATGATCGTTCAAAAATCGCATTTCAGGTTTTTGACGCAATTTTATTCAAAATGTAAAAATTAAGTAAATACCCAAGAACCACCAGTGGTAGATACCAAGTAAAGCGTAAACGTTATGTGAACGCCGACAGCACAACACTCCACAGAAATGCAGGACGAAAAACAAACCTTCGCAGATCGAATGAGTATCGGATAGTAAATGTAACAATAAGAAAAAGTTTTAGGGGTAGGGCTTGGAAAAGTTCCGTTCAAGGTTAAACGCTCACATAACTTTCTGCGACAGAGGACAGATGATTAATTAGCTCTTCATCCCAACAACATGTTCGGAAAGGTCATGGAGGTTAGATATAGCAGCATATTGTTTTCTATGTCACCATTCACTGTTTTGGAAAATGTTCATTGTTTTGAAAATGTGTACTTCAGTTTACAACGGTTCCTCGCTTTATAAAAACCCAGGTTGAAAAACTTCCCCCTTTCACTAGGTACCTCTTACTAAAAAAAATGCCCATGCTGTTTCTTTTTCTTTTTTTTTTTTTTTGTCAAAACAATGCAGTTTTAGCTTCAGAGGGTGAAAATGCATATTTTTATTACTTATCTATCTTTATTTCTGAAAGCCCGACTTAGAAAAATCGTTTGTAGAACAATCGTTTCCACGTGGCAAAGGTGTGCATTTCTGTTTGCAACTGAATATCCTTCGTTATCGATTCCACTAAAAAAAAAATTCAATATGCTTTGCACTACAATGAAGGTCGCGCGTACTTACTGTATGCTCTAAATAATTTCGTTTTCCCGTTAGGGCATATACACTGCTGGCCACCCAAAATGCAACGCCAAGAAGGACATGAGATAGCAGAGCCAGATTTACTGGACACATAACAACAGATACAAAGATGAAACGATTGAGTTTACAGGCCCGTGCGACTTGCGGAACACGCAGACATCAACAGTTCGTGTGGCCTCCATGACTGGCAATAACGGCCGCTACATGCCGCTGCATCGAACGAAAGAGGCTTTGGGTGTGGGCTTGAGGTATGTCGGTCCAGGCTGTTTCCACACGTTGCCACAGTTCATCAGGCGTAGCCGCGGGTGCTGCTTGCCGAGCCACTCGGTTGCCAATCAGCGACCAGACGTGTTCGATGGGCGACATATCGGGAGAACAGGTGGGCCATGGCAGCAGTGACACCTGGTGGGCCGTGAAGAATTGTTGTACGATGCGTGCCACGTGCGGGCGCGCGTTTTCCTGTTGATACGTGGCCGCTGGCAGGTCCTGCAGGTAAGGGAGGACTACAGGCTCCAAAACGTCGGAGATGTACCGCTGGCTGTTGAGTGTACCGGCGATGCGTACCAGAGGGGTGCACGTGTCATATCCAATTGCGCCCCAAACTATGACGCCAGGCGATGGACCGGTATGACGATGCATAATGTAGGCGTAATACAGTCTGTCGCCGCGGTGCTGCCACACGCGGATCCGACCATCGTGGTGTTGCAGGCAGAAGCGGGATTCGTCGGAGAAGACCATGTCGTGCCATTCCGTAGTCCAGGTGCGGCGTTCAACGGCCCACTGCCGCCACACTCGCCAGTGGTGTAACGTCAATGGTAATCGGAGCAATGGGCTCCGTGCGACAAGTCCCCGCTCCTGCAGACGATGTCGAACGGTACGTGCTGACACAGGTTGTTGCGCACCACACCCAAATTCCTGCGCTAACGTTCGTAATGTGGCGGTGCGAGCCGTCAATGCCCGCCGCACAACATACCGGTCCTCTCGTTCGGTGGTGTGCAGCGGCTGCGACAATCGCTTACATCGGTCCGTCCGTCCGTCCCTCCTGCACCCACCGAATCCATACTCGCCTCACTGTGGTTGGATGTCGTCCCACACGGGCGCCGATGTCTCGGTACGATAAACCGCTGCCACGATAAGCCACTATTCGTCCTCTGTCGAACTCCGAAACGTGCTGGAATGACTGCCGTATTCTGCGACGAGGCATCAGGAAGCTTCCCACGCACAGGTCCGGCAGCAGAACACACTTCCACTGCTTACACCCCGCGTTCTGTGTACCCTTCTTACAGTGCTCCTCGGTGGTGTGCCGGCGCACATGATTTGCATATGTCCGCTTTGCTAATCGTTTGCATGTCCTCTCGCGGGTGACGCATGCTGCGAATTTTAGGCCAATCGGATGCTTCCTTCTTGGTGTTGCATTTTGGGTGGCCAGCGGTGTAGATTACCTGTTAGCACCTAAAAATACCACCATCACCATCCGGAAGCGGAAAAATACGAGACGAAAGGTTGAGCCTAGAAAGCGGAAAACAAGGAATCGAAAAGAGCTAGGCGACCACAGTTTTTTACTCAGATTCCCTCAAAAGGGTCCCTGCAATTTTTTTTTTTTTTTTTTGCTGCCAACTTTGCTCGTTTTGAGCGAAAATGCGACACACACATACACACACTTTCCACTAAAAGATAAACTTTTTTTAAGCATGTTGTGTACATGTATATAGCATAGTAACTTTTACGGACAACACCTACTGGTTACTTATTAATTACTTCTTCTTTTCCGTGAGTATAGAGGAAAACTTGGAACAGCTAGAATTAGAGTTTGCATTAACCGGCCAATGCAATGGTATCTTAACACATATGGTGCTCAAATGTTTCTGCGTTCCCTAAACAGAAATGTTCATATAGCTGGCAGGTTTTTCTTTCTGAACAGCATGCCAAATATTTTGTTTTGCCAAATTCTACAACTAAACAATTTATGTCTTTCTCATCTCATCAGTACCGATAATAAAATTGCCACAAATGATATGCCCTCCCTTCTTGTTCTTCATTCTCTGCTCCATTACCTAGGTTTATGCAAATTTTGAGCAAAGGACTAACCCTCCTGACATGGACATTATGCCATTGGGTAGAAACAAGTGACCCAATCATCTTCTTTCTCCTTTCTTAGATTCGTCACCATTGTTATCGCCCATTTTGAAAGTAATCAGTCAGTAAAGATTAGTGTTAATCATCCCCCTGAATAACCACTTTGAAAAATAAAGCTAAGGGAAAGCAACGCCTTCTGAAGAGGAGACTCACTCGTTCAACCGGCGTGCAACCAGTTTCTCAGACAGCGAATATATTCGTTCGAGCTGATTTCTGCCCATTTTGCTCACCCCGAGTTAATTCGTTCCAGCCGGTTAAAGGGTTAAGTAGGAAAGGGGAAATCACGGAGCTTGACCCAGTTACGAGTAGGATGCCTTTCGTTTGGACAACAATTGGAACGCAGCGTGACTTGGTTTCCACAAGGTCTCAAATGATCCGAAGGTCTTACTTATAAACTGTAGTATGCACGTGTTTGGTCAGAAAATCGACTATACACTAAATATTCTGCCACCATGCAATAGTACGAACTGAACCAGCCAGTGAAATCTGAATGTGTCCAACATGAGAGCATTCACAGCAATGAGGTTTGAATAGTTGGCTTCAAACATACTGCTTTCATGGGGCTGCTTCTAGATTCCCGTCAGTGAGTAAACAGCGCTTGGCGTCTCTGGTGTGACACCCAGTAATGTAGTTCTAAGAAAAAAAAAGTGCCTTAGCGGTGAACAGATTAAGTAAAAATAACCTGGAAGAACTTCAAACTTTTCGAAAGCAATTTAAAATTTGACAGGGTGTATTTATCACTTATTCTTTCTGTTAAATTTTTATTACAATTTTCATCAAAATTGTTTAATTTTGGCACTTTTAAATGAAAGAAAAAAATATTACGTTGAAGTCAGATGCTAAGGTTATTAAGTGTTTCGTTAAATTCTTCTCCGCAGTTCTCAGGACAGGTTTACCATTGGGCCAACCTTGGCCGTGGCCCAGCAATATCGCGGGGCCGAGCACCTGGGCTTTGTGGGCTTCCCTGTAAATCCTCCCCTGTATCTAGCTAGAAAGCTTAGCTAGAAGCCAGCAGTTCTGACCACTCGGCCAGCGGAGCGTCCTTTTTGTTGACCATTAACAATCATAGAATAAGCTCAGAGGACTGGAGTCTGAGTTTTGTAGAAGTGTCCTCCGCAACCTGTCGCTCTGCCTAAATAACAGTTTCATTTCTTTAGTTGATTTCCCTCCTAACAGAACGCATAGAGAAACCACATCCCATAACGTGTTTTGTTTATTTATTTTTTTGAGGACTGCCGTCTTGACAAAAGAGTTCTTATTCTCTTTACACTAGAACGCTTGTATTCACGGGAAGCTCTACGGCATGATCCGAGATTTTAGTCTTATCCTTGGAATGCTAACCATCGGTTAAGATAAGAGTATCTTTGAATACACACAGTATTCCCTATTTTTTTAAGCATGATCATTTAAAAAACAATTCGTCTGCCTTGCTTTTATTTCCAACTAACCACAGAAAGTGTCTTAGCTCTGCTGAGCCCAGAAAATAAGTGTTTTGGGATCGCTATGACGCGCTGGGGCTCTTGTACACCTCTGGTGACACCATAATCTTGTATTTGTATAGAAAGGTCTTTGCGTTCAGGGCACCAAGCCAAACGACGTTTTTTTTGTTTTGTTTTTTTAAACTGGCACAAGCGACTTTGACTGGGCTTCGGGCAAAACAATGTTTCTCTAAATTGAGCTCTAACGTTCTTTTCTGGAGACCAATCTATCTATTTGGGCATACATTGAGCCGAAGTGTATGGCGTTTTCACTCTTCTAACATGCCCAATATACACTGCTGGCCACCCAAAATGCAACACCAAGAAGGAAGCATCCGATTGGCCTGAAATTCGCAGCATGCGTCGCCCGCGAGAAGAGATGCAAACGATTAGCATTGCAGAGCATATGCAAATCATATGCACCCGGCACGCCACCGAGAAGCACTATAAGAAAGGTGCACAGAAGGCGGGTTGTAAGTAGTGGAAATGTGTTGTGCTGCCGGATCTGTGCGTGGGAAGCTTCCTGATGCCTCGTCGTAGAATACGACAGTCATTCCAGCACGTTTCGGAGTTCGAAAGAGGACAAATAATGGCTTATGGCGACAGCGGTTTTTCGTACCGAGACATCGGCGCCCGTGTGGGACGACATCCAACCACAGTGAGGCGAGTATGGATTCGGTGGGTGCAGGAGGGACGGACGGACGGACCGATGTAAGCGATTGTCGCAGCCGCTGCACACCACCGAACGAGAGGACCGGTATGTTGTGCGGCGGGCATTGACGGCTCGCACCGCCACATTACGAACGTTAGCGCAGGAATTTGGGTGTGGTGCGCAACAACTTGTGTCAGCACGTACCGTTCGACATCGTCTGCAGGAGCGGGGACTTGTCGCACGGAGCCCATTGCTCCGATTACCATTGACGTTACACCACTGGCGAGTGTGGCTGCAGTGGGCCGTTGAACGCCGCACCTAGACTACGGAATGGCACGACATGGTCTTCTCCGACGAATCCCGCTTCTGCCTGCAACACCACGATGGTCGGATCCGCGTGTGGCAGCACCGCGGCGAGAGACTGTATTACGCCTACATTATGCATTGCCATACCGGTCCGTCGCTTGGCGTTATGGTTTGGGGAGCAATTGGATATGACACCCGCACCCCTCTGGTACGCATCGCCAGTACACTCAACAGCCACCGCTGCATCTCCGACGTTTTGGAGCCTGTAGTCCTCCCTTACCTGCAGGACCAGCCAGCGGCCACGTTTCAATAGGACAACGCGCGCCCGCACGTGGCACTCATCGTGCAACAATTCCTATCGGCCCACCAGGTGTCACTGCTGCCGTGGCCTGCGTGTTCTCTCGATATGTCGCCCATCGAACACGTCTGGTCGCTGATCGCCAACCGAGTGGCCCGGCAAGCACCACCCGCGGCTACGCCTGATGAACTGTGGCAACGTGTGGAAACAGCCTGGACCAACATAACCCAAGCCCACATACAGAGCCTCTTTCGTTCGATGCCGCGGCATGTAGCGGCCGTTATTGCCAGTCATGGGGGCAACACGAACTATTGATGCCTGCGTGTTCCGCAAGTCGCACGGGCCTGTAAGCTCAATCGCTTCATCTTTGTATCTGTTGTTATGTGTCCAGTAAATCTGGCTTTGCTATCTCGTGTCCTTCTTGGTGTTGCATTTTGGGTGGCCAGCAGTACTGCAAAGCTGCCTACCTTCGAGAAACAGAAAGCCGGTTAGCTTTTTGTTTAAAGTCCTTTAAAACCGGAGCTTTGGCAGAAACAGAGACGTTTGGGGTCGGAGACATATAGTGGCTCATGGTTTCATTAGTAATCAAGGACTGATAGAAGTCGGAGATGTCCCGGGTCTTTTCCCATGATTGTATAAAAGCTGCGGTTAGTTGTACATACCCTTTTCTAATGTACACGGTCGCATCAAAATAATATGACCACCTACCTAATAATGGAAATAACCAACCTTATCCTGAATGACAGCGGCGAGACGGAGTGGCAGGTATGAATGCAATGAGGCTCAGCCCGACTCACGCGTGCCCTTTCGGACTGCAGCAGAACACGGATGCCCCGGAAATGACATCATTGTGAGTCGGCACGTCGAACCTGTCGATCCAAATAGCCCCTCCCACAAGTGCTCTATGGGATTAAGGTGCGGCGATTTCGCCTGCCAAGGGTGAAAGGAGACATTGCTGTCGTGATCCTGGAGCCAGTCACGCACCCCTTAGCGACGTGGCATGGCGCGTTGTCCTGTTGGTAGACACCATCACCATCAGGATAAAAGTCCAACATGAAGAGATGCATGTGGTCAGCGAGGATGGACAAGTAGCCATTGGCATTCAGAGACCCATCCAGTGGTACCAGCAGTCCCAGGTCATACCAGGAAAATATTCCCCAGACATGCACACTGCCACCGCCAGCCTGTATTTCACCGACAAGTGTGTCCAGGTGTTGGTTCTCGTGTGTTTGACGTCATATTCGCCACCACCCGTCAGTTCTGTGGAGTAGAAACCCCGATTTGTCGGAGAAGGCAACCCTTTCCCCACTCTTCCACTGTACAATGACTGTAGTTCCATGCGAACTGTAGGCGTCGGTGCCGATGGACCTGGGTAAATATGGGCACCTTGACGCAGCGAGACTCCGGAGACCCATGCGCAACACGGTTCGCTCTGCTGTTATCGGGGACACGTATCTGGGTGCCCCAGCGTTCATTTGCGTGGTCAATTGTTGCGCTATTGCGCTTCGATTGTCCTTTACCAGTCGAAGGAGGTGACGTTCTCCTCTGGGGTCGATGGCCTTTGGGGTTCCACAGTTATGACGTCATGAGGTACTCGGTGTGCCAGTGGTCCATTCTTGGTACACCCTTACTACAGCACCTCGCGAGCAGCCCACGAAGTCTGCTGTTTCTGAGATGCTTCCACGCTTGGCGTGGTAGCCGATGATCAATTCTTTTTGAACGTCCGTCAGATCACCACTTCTGCCCATTATGCTCACGTAACGCACTATGGCTCATCTGCCCTGGCCGGCCTCTTATATCTCCGTGTGGTCGACCTTGTCACGACTCTGTGACGCTCCTGGGCGGGTACACTGTGATTCCGGGGGTGGTCATATTATTCTGATACGACTGTGTATATTCGATATTCGTAAGCACAACATCGTCGCTCTGTACGATTATTAGCGTAAAATATTGTACAAGGCACAATATTCGAGTACTTTCGTGGCTCGTCATTTTTTCCAGGGTGTTTAAATAAAATTTTACATATAAAGTTCCGATCATCTTTAAAAAAATTCACGAGAGATGTGGAATTTAGGTTAGAAAAGGACCCATCAGGCTGAATCGCAGCTCAACGTAGATCGACAAAAAAAGTAAACACCACAATTTATTGCATTAAAGTGTAGACAAGTGCGGTGATCAAAAGAGATATCAGCAATCTGTGTGTTAAATTTAGCTGGCAGAAACACAGAAAAGTATCTTAATCTAAAATCATTTTTTGCATTAATTTAATTATTTCATTACTAGCTTATACGTAAGAACACAGGCACAAGAAGTGATGATTTTAGTGGCAACTGCTCTTATCAACATGGTGATTATTGTCTCATTAAAAAAATCCTGTCAACACCCTTTGTATTAGGGAACTGTTTTTGCTTTGGTTAGGCGTAAATGTGACCAAAATTTAACACATTTTTCTCATTTCGCAGCAAATATTTTTCTTCCTAGTGAAGAATTACCCCAATTTTAATAATACATTAACGCATTAATTATCTTAATATTTAGAGAAGTACGAATAAAACTTTTTTATATATTATAAACGTCAACATCCCCAGGAATTAATTTTTCTTACACATACCCCTTTTTTTCTACCTTTTCCAAAGTAGTTTCCTGTCTTTTTCATATCACAAGCGTGTCTCAGATTTTTCAAAAATTATTTTCCATAACTTTATTTTGATCGTAAACATAGCCAAGATTTTTTACATCTGTGTTATAAATTTTACCTTTTTAAGTAGCAGCAGTACGTGTTGAACCGAAAAAGAAGCATAAGAGTTCATTTATGAACACGATATCACTGTTGTATTGGAATTTCCTAGAAAGTGATCGCTGAATATCGCATAACTTTCTGAATTTGAGAGTCTAATTTTTTAAATATAGGTACTCGTTAGAGCTGAAATTTCGATGGCATGAATGTATTTCCCTTATGTGAGAGAATAAGAAAAAAAATCGTTCTCCGCATGAACATTTTGTACGTCGGGACAATCAAGTTCCTCTAATTCGATCTTTTGGAAAGATGAACATGCTTTTAAGAGTGTTACTCACCTGAGAAAGTTCATTTCTAAAGCTCTTGTTGTGGTCTGCTGTTACTACCTGTATAACGAAGTAAATTTCTCCATCATTTTTGTCCACGCCGGGCTCGAACCCGGGTCCTCTCATTCCGGAATAAGTCACTCTACCAACTGAGCTACGCGGACGTTTGTTCTGACTGCTATCTGTCTCGATCTTTTGGTGGTCTGCTGTTACTACCCTTATAACGAAGTAAATTTCTCCGTCATTTTTGTCCACGCCGGGCTCGAACCCGGGTCCTCTCATTCCAGAATAAGTCACTCTACCAATTGAGCTACGCGGGCGTTCGTTCTGACTGCTATCTGCCTTTGTGTCGTGTGACGTTCGTTCTGACTGCTATCGTTCGTTCTAACTGCTATCTGCCTCGATCTTTTGGTGGTCTGCTGTTACTACCTGTATAACGAAGTAAATTTCTCCGTCATTTTTGTTCACGCCGGGGCTCGAACCCAGGTCCCCTCATTCCGGAATAAGTCACTCTACCAATTGAGCTACGCGGGCGTTCGTTCTGACTGCTATCTGCCTTTGTGTCGTGTGACGTTCGCTCTGACTGCTATCTGCCTTTGTGTCGTGTGACGTTCGTTCTGACTGCTATCTGCCTTTGTGTCGTGTGACGTTCGTTCTGACTGCTATCTGCCTTTGTGTCGTGTGACGTTCGTTCTGACTGCTATCGTTCGTTTTACCTGCTATCTGCCTCGATCTTTTGGTGGTCTGCTGTTTCTACCTGTATAACGAAGTAAATTTCTCCGTCATTTTTGTTCACGCCGGGGCTCAAACCCAGTCCCCTCATTCCGGAATAAGTCACTCTACCAATTGAGCTACGCGGACAATCATTCTGACTGCTATCTGCCTTTATGTCGTGTTCGTCCTACACGCAGGTACGTCACACCTGGCTGGGCACTATTTATGCCAGAGTGAGCCAAATGGCCAAGGCCGATGCCCCAGAAGGAATTGGTGTGGGCTTATTAATAAAGAAGAAACTGTGCCCCAGGCACAACGGCTTAGCGTGACTTACGACGGTTATTCATTTGGGAGCAGCAAGACACGAACCAGAGATCTGACAAGTTGTACGCTCTGATCTCTCCTATATTCTGAATAGTGTCTTTCTGCAAACATATTGTGAATTTATTTCTTGCACTTTGAAAGCAAGCATCCAAAAGGAATACGTTATTTATTATGCGCATTTCATTCATTTGGTAATAGCGAAACTAGATTTTTAATTCGCCAGTCTTATAATTAATTATGCTCTCTTTTGACGACATGGACGTACTTTTCTTTCTAGTTTCACAAAAGCTTTTAGCAAAATACTTTTATACTTCGACCAGAAATTGCTGCGCGCTTCTAATTTACACCTAGGATGCTAGCTGGTTTTCGCACGCAGCCACTATATTGGCATGTTCAGATAACTGACATCCGCCCATAGACAGCTAAGTGCTCTCCTTACACAAACTTTTGGCATCTATTTGTTACCAATAAAATGGATTCCGCTTATTATAACTACACCCTCGCGTTGACAAATGAATGATTTCCTCCTCTGGTGAACGAGTTATTTTTGCACCTATGCAACATAACAGCATAAACACAGCTAACTGACTTTGGTAAACAGTGATATGCCATTTTCACGCAATGGGAAAGATTCAGAAAGAAGGAAATTTGTTGCAACATGACCTTAGCCCGAGGAACAAGGATGAGCTTGTCATAAATTGTTTGAATCTGTTGAATAAACAACACAAAGTCTTTCCTGTGGAAAATCGTTACGGGTGATGAAAAGTTGATATTGCACGACAATCCCAAACGCAAACAGCATTAGGTAGACTCCGGTGAAGCAACGATTTCGACACCGAAACGCAATATTCACTCCAAGAAAGTTCTGCTGTGCGTCTGGTGGGATATGGCGGATGTGCTCTAATATGAACTATTGGAGCAGGGAAAAACTCTTACTGATGATCGCTACAAGCAACAATTGCTGCGATTGAAACAGGAAATCTGTCGGAAACGTCCATTCACAGGCAAAGGATTGCCTCCCGTGAAATTACTGCATGACAAAGCTAGGCCGCAAGTCTCGAAATCGGCCAAGAAAACGTTATTGACGCTTGGCTGGGAAGTTTTGGAGCACCCGGCGTATAGTCCCGACATAGCCCCTTCAGACTATCATTTGTTCCGATCGATGCAACATGGATTGTCTGCTGAACGGTTGTGGACACGTGACGAAGAGCAAAAATGGGCTGGCGACTTCATTGCGTCACACGACGAAGTATTCTTCATGGCTGGAATACATTAGTTGCCCGATTAATGGTGGAAGATGATAGATAATGACGGCGCATATTTTGATTCGTAAAGGTATTGTTGTTTTCTCTCAAATTACATGTTGCGCTGTCTTAAAATGCTTTAAAACTTCTTTGTACACCTAAAATAGTTCTACATTCTCACGCACAACTGGCTTACGAACACGCAGACCCTATTTCGTTATGTAGCTAATGAAATAACTTTCGTATGCACACAGTCCACTAATTCCGAATGTTGAAGCAAATTACCCTGCGACTCTTTATCAGCATATTAACAACTAAAAGACTTCTAAAGGAAGACACAGCCCGTACACAGCTGGCTTCTGCACTTTATAGAACCAGCTGACTTCTTGAAGTAAACAATTAACTGGCTCCTACTCTTAGATAGCCAGATTACCAAATTACTTCTGATAAAAGGGTTAATAAGCTTCCTTATGTAGATGGCCTGCATTCTCACGTAAGAAACTCATTGACTGAGAATGTACTACATTCCTGCACAAAGAAACCTTATGAACTTCGGTAGCCACCTAGCGTATTGGTCTCTTTCAAGTTTGTGGTATAATATCCTCTCAGACCGAACTGATTACAAATATTGCCACCTGCTTGATGTAATATTGCCTTCTGCTTGTTTTCCATCTTGACCAATCCATTGTACGGTTTTGCCTATCAGCTTGCCACTGATCGTGCCTGTGATAATCCAGTGTACGGTTTTGCCTGAGGTGCCACTGATCATGCCTGTGATCATCCATTGTACGGTTTTGCCTATCAGCTTGCCACTGATCATGCCTGTGATCATCCATTGTACGGTTTTGCCTATCAGCTTGCCACTGATCATGTCTGTGATCCATCCATTGTACGGTTTTGCCTGAGGTGCCACTGATCATGCCTGTGATCATCCATTGTACGGTTTTGCCTATCAGCTTGCCACTGATCATGCCTGTGATCATCCATTGTACGGTTTTGCCTATCAGCTTGCCACTGATCATGTCTGTGATCCATCCATTGTACGGTTTTGCCTGAGGTGCCACTGATCATGCCTGTAATCATCCATTGTACGGTTTTGCCTATCAGCTTGCCACTGATCATGCCTGTGATCATCCATTGTACGGTTTTGCCTATCAGCTTGCCACTGATCATGTCTGTGATCCATCCATTGTACGGTTTTGCCTGAGGTGCCACTGATCATGCCTGTGATCATCCATTGTACGGTTTTGCCTATCAGCTTGCCACTGATCATGCCTGTGATCATCCATTGTACGGTTTTGCCTATCAGCTTGCCACTGATCATGCCTGTGATCATCCATTGTACGGTTTTGCCTGAGGTGCCACTGATCATGCCTGTGATCATCCATTGTACGGTTTTGCCTATCAGCTTGCCACTGATCATGCCTGTGATCATCCATTGTACGGTTTTGCCTATCAGCTTGCCACTGATCATGTCTGTGATCCATCCATTGTACGGTTTTGCCTGAGGTGCCACTGATCATGCCTGTGATCATCCATTGTACGGTTTTGCCTATCAGCTTGCCACTGATCATGCCTGTGATCATCCATTGTACGGTTTTGCCTATCAGCTTGCCACTGATCATGTCTGTGATCCATCCATTGTACGGTTTTGCCTGAGGTGCCACTGATCATGCCTGTGATCATCCATTGTACGGTTTTGCCTATCAGCTTGCCACTGATCATGCCTGTGATCATCCATTGTACGGTTTTGCCTATCAGCTTGCCACTGATCATGTCTGTGATCCATCCAGTGTACGGTTTTGCCTATCAGCTTGCCACTGATCATGTCTGTGATCCATCCAGTGTACGGTTTTGCCTGAGGTGCCACTGATCATGCCTGTGATCATCCATTGTACGGTTTTGCCTATCAGCTTGCCACTGATCATGCCTCTGATCATCCATTGTACGGTTTTGCCTATCAGCTTGCCACTGATCATGTCTGTGATCCATCCATTGTACGGTTTTGCCTGAGGTGCCACTGATCATGCCTGTGATCATCCATTGTACGGTTTTGCCTATCAGCTTGCCACTGATCATGCCTGTGATCATCCATTGTACGGTTTTGCCTATCAGCTTGCCACTGATCATGTCTGTGATCCATCCATTGTACGGTTTTGCCTGAGGTGCCACTGATCATGCCTGTGATCATCCATTGTACGGTTTTGCCTATCAGCTTGCCACTGATCATGCCTGTGATCATCCATTGTACGGTTTTGCCTATCAGCTTGCCACTGATCATGTCTGTGATCCATCCATTGTACGGTTTTGCCTGAGGTGCCACTGATCATGCCTGTGATCATCCATTGTACGGTTTTGCCTATCAGCTTGCCACTGATCATGCCTGTGATCATCCATTGTACGGTTTTGCCTATCAGCTTGCCACTGATCATGTCTGTGATCCATCCATTGTACGGTTTTGCCTGAGGTGCCACTGATCATGCCTGTGATCATCCATTGTACGGTTTTGCCTATCAGCTTGCCACTGATCATGCCTGTGATCATCCATTGTACGGTTTTGCCTATCAGCTTGCCACTGATCATGTCTGTGATCCATCCATTGTACGGTTTTGCCTGAGGTGCCACTGATCATGCCTGTGATCATCCATTGTACGGTTTTGCCTATCAGCTTGCCACTGATCATGCCTGTGATCATCCATTGTACGGTTTTGCCTATCAGCTTGCCACTGATCATGCCTGTGATCATCCATTGTACGGTTTTGTCTGAGGTGCCACTGATCATGCCTGTGATCATCCATTGTACGGTTTTGCCTATCAGCTTGCCACCGATCATGCCTGTGATCATGCATTGTACGGTTTTGCCTATCAGCTTGCCACTGATCATGTCTGTGATCCATCCATTGTACGGTTTTGCCTGAGGTGCCACTGATCATGCCTGTGATCATCCATTGTACGGTTTTGCCTATCAGCTTGCCACTGATCATGCCTGTGATCATCCATTGTACGGTTTTGCCTATCAGCTTGCCACTGATCATGCCTGTGATCATCCATTGTACGGTTTTGCCTATCAGCTTGCCACTGATCATGTCTGTGATCCATCCATTGTACGGTTTTGCCTGAGGTGCCACTGATCATGCCTGTGATCATCCATTGTACGGTTTTGCCTATCAGCTTGCCACTGATCATGCCTGTGATCATCCATTGTACGGTTTTGCCTATCAGCTTGCCACTGATCATGCCTGTGATCATCCATTGTACGGTTTTGCATGAGGTGCCACTGATCATGTAGTTTTGAACGTAAGTTTATTTAGCTCTACAATGTTGTCCCACCTGGACGATTAACTAGAAATCACTGAACTATAATATAAATTGTAGGTCAACCATTTATATGAGCTTGTGTTTAAGTATTTGTTCTGCACATGCACGGTCAAAAACATCTGCGGCCGTGTTGGATTTAAATAATGGTGTTAATTTAAATATAGATGATTCAGTCATTTACTCTCTTTCTCTCGGCTTCTTTTTCCTGTATTTAATTATTGTTTTGTCTCCCAGCTGAAACGAAAGCCTCTTGCGTGGTGTCATTACCTTTGAACAATTTCTTCCACACTTGAATATTTACTCGCATTCTCACCGTACTAACTCGAAGACTTTTCGTTGAGGTAAACCCTTTGTGTGACGTTTTTATTCCATTTTCGTAAGGAACTGTTTCCTCTTTCCCTCGGGAGCTTTCCTTTTTCGTAGACGAAACATCTGCCTTTAAACTACCGGTAATTGATGCAGCTTTTCTTTGCATTTTGATAAAGGCCTCTTTGATGTCGTGAAAATGTTCCCGAAATTAAGATATCACAAACGTGTTTTATCCCTTAAAGTGACTTATTATGCGATTTGGGAGGTATTTTGTCTTACCGTTTCCTAGTTTCGTTCGCGAAAAATAATTGATTTTGAATTTTCTTTCTTTTCTTTGCTTTCTATTCTACGAGTGTTTTGCATGCCCAGCCTTTGCCCACGTGATGTTGAGATTACAAAGTCTACTTTTCCTCATTTGCTGGTGCAATCGTTGATTTCCCATAATATTTTGAAAACAATTGGATAAAATAATGAGCCTGTGTGTGTGCGTGACTGACGGATGGGGGGAGAGAGAGAAAGAGACTGAGAAAGGTTGAAGGAAATAGGCAAAGGTAGAAGAGGGAATGGAAGGAGTGAGTGCTACATGACATCCATCGCATTCCCTACCCTAAATTTGGACGCACGTTTCTTTTCTGACTGAGTAAACGATATTTCAAAAGCAAGTGTGTCATGTGTAACTGAAAAATCACTAGATATGCTTATCCAAAGAAAGGGACAAAAGCCCTAATTATCACAGACACTAAGATAGAAGTTCCCAAACCTTTGAAATTCACCTCACTCTTTCTCCAATAAAAATAACCCCTACTACATAAACACAACTCTTCCCCATCCTATAAGAAAAGAAAGCAACCTTAACCAAAATTCTATTCGTATTACTCCATAAATCTAGTGATGTTTACTTCATTTACCAGAAACTTTTAATTAGAAACTCATACAACTTATTAGTAAAAACTTCCGTACAGTCTTTCCCAACTTAAAATTTGATAGCATCGAAAAAAAATCATGAAAAATGTTTGTAAATTGTCCTGCGAAGCAGATTAAATCAAAATAAGTATCTTTATTAGAAAACAAAATTGTTCGCAGTTCTTAAATTGTAAACTTTTTATATTTTAGAGATAAATTTAAGCTTTCGTTTTAGGATTAGGGAGTTCAAACTGCTTGTTGGTGAAACATACTAGAAAAGACTGACTCATCGTGACGCTAAAAAAGGCATTAATGATTTACTTTCCAAAAAGACATCTTCTGAATTACACGCTCAGTAGTCAAATGACTACCCTCAGAAAAGTAAACCCAGAAAAAATGAACTGCACATTCTGGACAGCAAATAGGTGTCTAATCAAATTTTGAAGCATTGATATGCTGCATAGGATGAGCTTATCATTCCTGAAGAGCAGATAAATCTACAGTGCATATATGTGAATGATAAAAATTATCTTCAATATGCTTTAATATAACCAACCGTGAGGACTGGGGCACTTGTTTCGAGGTATAACAAGACTTATTCAAGTTAGAAGAAATCCCTTTCATTTTTAGCACGTCTTTTGTAAAAAAAGATCGTGCTTATGTTATCGGTTTGTCCGTCCGTCTGTACCCACGGTATCTCTGCAACTATTAGTCCGATTTGAAAAATTCTTTTTGCATTCGGAAGCTTAAAATATGCGAATGATGATCCTTTATTTCGTCTTTTTTTTACGATGTACAATTTTACCGCTAGAGGGCATAAATGCAGATGATGTCGAATTCAAAATTACGTTTTAATCCACTTATTTGCTTCTAAACATCCGATTGAAAAAATTCTTTTAGCTTTTTCTGGATTGAAGGTTTAACGACCGCCGTGAGCAACTCAATGGGCTATAAGCAGTCGCCCGTCCCTAATTTAGGGTCACTGGTTCCAGGGAAGGGAGAGAGCCAGTGCCATAAGACAAACACAACATCCATGCCTCACTGGGATTCGAACCCGGACCCCGTTCGGACGAATGATCAGAGGCCATCGCTTAGACCACTGCGCCACCGGGGCGGCTCTTTTATCTTTCGATTCCATTTATGTCGAAGAGTGTTTTAGATATAGTTTCCTTTTCAAATTACGCATAGATTTTCCGCTAGGGTGCGTAAAAGTAAATTACATTTTTCCCGATAACTCTTCTTCTAAAACTTCGATTTGAATTTTTTTTTTCAGCGAATACATCTCCTGATGGAAAATCTTCTGCACATAATTCCGAATTTTTGGTAAAGAATAGTTTGGCCACCAGGTGGCGTCAGTGTTAATTTTTGCTTTTGATGTATTTGCCATAAAATCTGAGCTTCTAAAATATCGATTGAAAAACTTCTTTCGTGGAATGATGCCACTCACATCGATAAATCTTTTCGGAATATTTTCTTCCTAAAATATCCCACAGTTTCTCCGCCAGGGGCGTAGATGTATGTCTTATTTTTGTCAATATCTCTACTTCTAGGTGTCCGATTTGAAATATTTCTTCTTTGTTGGATAGTGTTTTCCGTGTAACATGTTTTTCATATAATTTCAAAAATTTCAACTAATTCATACTCTTTCCGCTTGGGGGCGTAAAGGTAAATTGCGTTTCTCCCTATATCTCTGCTTCTAAATCTCCGATTTGAAAAACATTTTCTGCACCGGATACAACTCCTGATGGGAAATCGTTTGCACATAATTTCTAATTTTTGTAAAAAAAATGATTTGGCCACCAGGGGGCGTAAATCTTAATTTCCACTTTTTTTGCAGCAAAATATGAGATTCTAAATTCTCGATTGAAAAAAACGTCGTTTGTAGACCGATACTACACGTGTCGACAAACCTTTTAAAAACATTTTCTTCTTAAAATAGTGCATGGTTTCTGCGCCAGGGGGCGTAGATGTATATCTTATTTTTGTTAATATCTCGACTTCTAAGCATCCGATCAAAAAAATTCCTTCTTTGTTGGATAGTGTTTCTAGTGTGACATGTTTTTCCTATAAATTCTAAATTTTCAAGTAATTCATAGACTTTCCGCTAGGGAGCGTAAAGGTAAATTGCGTTTTCCACTATTTCTTTGCTTCTAAACCTCCGATTTGAAAAATTCTTTCTGCACCGGATACAGATCCTGATGGGAAATCGTTTGCACATAATTTCTAATTTTTGTAAAAAAAATGGTATGGCCACCAGGTGGCGTAAGTCTTAATTTTCGCTTTTGATGTATTTGCAGCAAAATATGAGCTTCTAAAATCTCGATTGAAAAAAAGTCTTTTGTTGACCGATGCTACTCATGTCGACAAACCTTTTAGGAACACTTTCGTCTTGAAATAATGCATGGTTTCTACGCCAGGGGGCGTAGATGTATATCTTATTTTTGTCAATATCTCTACTTCTAAAAGTCCAATTTGAAAAATTCCTTCGTTGTTGGATAGTGTTTCCGATGCGAAATGTTTTTCTTATATTTTAAAAATGTTCACGTGCATAAAGGTAAATTGCGTTTTGTGCTCCTAAAACTCCGATTTGAAAAATTCTTCCTGTATCGCATACAAGACCTGATGGAAAATATTTTTCACAAAATTTCTAATGTTTTGTAAAGAATGGTTTGGCCACCAGTGGTCATAGGTGTTAATTTCTGCTTCTGATGTATTTGTAGCAAAATCTGGGCTCCTGAAAACCCGACTAAATTTTTTTCTTGGACCGATACCGCTCATATGAATAAACCTTTTGCGAATACTTTCTTCCTAAAGTAATGCATGGTTTTCCCACCAGGGGACGTAAAGTCAGATCTTGTTTTTGTCGATAACTCTGTTTCTAAGAGTTCGTAAGCTCAAGATTCCGTTTACACCAATATCTGAGGGATTTAAAGACCCGATTAAAAAACTTCTTTCTTCCGTCAGATACTATTGTTTTCCATACCGGTTCCATTGACTTTGAATAGCTTTGATAAATTTAATTTGCGTCAGAACGGATTCAAAAGACGTGCTTATTACACCCGAAAATTCGATGTCATCTTTCTTGTTATTTTATGTAACAAAAATCAATGGAATTTTAATTTGTATTACTTGGTAATTTATCGAGAGTAATTTTACTTCAAACATTTTTCTGTAATAAATATCCATAATTGTATGCTGCCCCATTTAGGAGAGTTCTACAGTTTGGTGATTATGAGATTTAAATTGTTGGGATTCTGTATGATAAACTTACCCTTCTTACCCTGATTTGGTGTAAATATCGCGTGAAGAGTGAAGATTATGAAATGTCTATACATGAAATATATAGTTTTCTTGAAACATTTCTATGGTGAAGTACAGTTCTTGTTGATTTTATTGTAATGTTCAACAAATTGGCATACCGAAGTAAATTACTTTGGTAAAAATGAGTGCGGGAACAAATTTACTGTAATGTAAACGAAATAACAATTATTTTGCTTGCAGAAAAATACGTTGGAAAGTAAAGATGCCGTAATACCAAAAGGAAAGGGAGCGAAAATGGGTTCGGCATTATTAGGGCGCCTGTCATCGTCTTTATTAGAAATTTTCATCCATACATGATACCACTGCGAATGCGTAATTTTAGCAACAGCGTTGATTACGTCCTCCGTTAACTCTTATCGGAGGAAGCGTTTTATACGCTTTCCAACCATATGTCGAAGAAGCGTATATGCTCCACCTTTTTCTGTCTGTCCGTCCGCTCGATAACTCGCAGAAATTGGTTCGATTTCGACGAAATTTTAGTATGTGGTAGGGGACCAATAGGCACGAACCCTATTGAAAATGAGCGAAATGGGGTCAAAGGTCACGACATAGAAGCGGGATCCATTCCATTGCCTTAATGCGTCATAACTTGCGTAAAAATGGTTGGATTTCGATGAAATGTTAGTACGTGGTAGAGAACTACGTGGGAACTGATCCTATTAAAAATGGGCGAAATGGGGTCAAAGGTCAGGACATAGGAGCGGGATCCATTCCTTCGCCCTTATGCATCATAACTTACGTAAAAATGCTTCTATTGCGACAAAACTTTAGTATGTTGTTCCGGAGGTATACTGAACCGGTTCTGTTGACTATAATCGAAATGGGGTCAAAGATCAGGACACAGGAGCCAGATTTATTCCACAGCCATTATCCTCATAACTTGAGTAATGATTTCTGTTATGTTGGAAAGCGTATCATAATCAATGCATTGCATGATTTTACTAACTTGTTCTCTTATGAAGCCTGCCACTGTAAGATGTTGCCAAATACGGGCTTGATAGTGGCTACTCCAAAACTGCAGGAAGTAAAACTCAGCTGTATCTAGTCAGGCGGTCAAGTAAAACATGACTTACATTTTCTCCACGTGTAGAAAATAAGGGGCGTGTGCGAAGTTCTGGTAGAACCGAAATTTAGTCTCCCATTATATCCAAACTCGTGGTCTAGTTTACATGACAAGAGAGTTAAGGAAATAAGAATGCAAAATTGCTGACAAACCTGCTCACAAATGGCGCGTTGTTCTCCAAATGTTTCTGAAAATGCTGATTTCCGTAACGCCACATGAAAACATACTTTATTTTAGGGCGACAATATATTTTGTATTCATTAAAGAAAATAACTGCAGAGAGAGAGAGAGAAAGAGACTGTTTGGGAAGAGTGCAAAAGACGTCCGGGAAAGTGTTCTCTGTTGGGCGCTTCGGTTGCTCAGCTGGTTTATGAGTTATGGTCAACCGAGGTCGTGCCGAACACTCACTCGCATAAAGTACAAGTTGTGAGGATCGTTTACAGAAAGAATTAATTATTTAGCGAATATAAGAGAAACGCCTCGTCTTCCCACCGCGCTTATTAATGTCAAGAAGATTATGCTCTAGCTTCCGGACTACCTGTTGAAGCAGTTTCCTTTTCCACTTGGTTGTTGTCGGTTTTATTTTGCAGGTCGTCTTTTGAGGTTTCGTTACAAATCAGTTTGCAATTTTTGTTTAGATTTTTCGATTATTCATTTGTCCTGTGTTCATAAAGAAAATAAGGGAGTCAATCTTTCCATCGCAAAATCTCTGATCAGTAAATATCTTCAAACATCAAATCCCTAAGTCCACAAATAACTTATATCAGGCGACTTTGATGTACCTTGCAAGGGAGTCAATCTTTCCATCGCAAAATCACTCAGAATTATTGCTTCATCATACATTAAACGAATGTTTTGGAACAAGAGATCAGAATTCGGTGTAGTAGGGGCTCAGAAATTATTCAGAGCATCGCGTAAAACCAGGGTGTGGGAAATGGGGGTTGGTTAAATGAAATGAAGTAGAAGTTAACCTCACGTTGTGATGCGATATAGGATAAGAAAGACGATATCGCATTCACGGGTAATATGTTCTTTGAATCCTTTCCGACACACAAAAAAAAAATAATAATAATGCGAAGCGGATCTTTACCTAAGTGAAAATCAGAGAAAAGTGAAGTACATGGTTACGCCCTTTACCGGAAGAACTGCATATTATTTAAGATATACGCAGGACTTTTCATAGCGCATTATACCAGCTAAAAACGGATTTTTTTAAACAAGATTTCTGGAATCATTAAAATATTTGCAAGTAAAAATATACACTTACTCCCACGTGCGGCAGGAATGCGCATAATTAAAAATCATGAAATCTGCTCAAAATGTTCTTCATAGGGGAAGATATCCAAAGCAGAAAGTATTTTGTAAATTGAACATTGAGAAACAAAGATATGGAGAAAGACCTAATGTGGCTTTATGTCTGCTAGCCGGAAAATGAACCAAAAAATCTTCGTAGTAAAGGTTATCTGACAAAATATTTATCAATCTTTTCTTTTTCTTTCTTTTGGCAGCTCAGATACTGTTGCAAATATAAATATACACTTACGCCCATTAGCTGCAGAGAACTGTGCATTCGCAGAAAAATGTGCGCAAAAGGTTCTTTATAGTACACCTACGCGACGGAAAATGGATTTCATAAATGCAACATTTACAAGCAGAGATGGGAAAAAAAAAAAAAAAAAAAAAAAGGTGTCATATACACCGAAGTGCAAAACAAACAAACAAAAATAACAACTAGGATACCCCTCCAACACCGCGTTGGTCCTCCTCGCGATCGGATAACGGCAGAAATGCGATGGGACATGGACTCTCCAAGCTCTCTGTGGTACTATGGAGACAACGCACACCATGCTTGCGGAAGAGCGTCCCGTAATTCGGCAACATTCGCCGGTGGAGGATTCCTGGCATTGACGGCACGTTGAACAGCATCCCAAATGTGTTCGATGGTGTTTAAATCCGGCGACTAAGAGGGGGCCAATTCAGGAAGCCAAACTCCGTGGAATGTTTCTCCAGTCGTAATTGAGCGAATGTGGGTGTGTAAAGTAGCATATTGTGTTGAAAGAGGTCGCACCCGTGGGTATGGTTGCATGACATGAAGGTGTGCAAATGATCCCCAAAGATGGTAACGTAGCCTCCACCGGTTAGAGAGCTCTGTAAACGTATGAAGGGTATTAGTGCCAGCTGAAAACACCCCACACCATAGCAGAGCCACCCCAGGCCTGCACTGCCCCCCGAATGTTGCACGGCGGGCGGATGTAAAGATGCGTGCCAGACGCCGCTGTCCACGATGGTTCAGGGCTTTTCTACGGCCACACCGGTCTCTCACTCTGGATTTCCCCTCTGAGTTTGTGTAGTCCAAGTACACCCTTGAAATTGTTGACTGTGTAAATCCAAATTTCGTGGTAATTTCCGACACAGAGTGACTTATCTCCAGGGCGTTGATTGTCATACCACGTCGGAATCGCTTAAATCCTGATAAGCTGCCATCTGAAATGAAATGCGAATGCTACTGCTTGAGATTGAGGAGATATCTGCCTCTATATGAATATACGTCGTTTACGGACGATACCATTTACCGCATGAGTGTGGTGGTATGTAATCGAAGCATTGATGAGCATCTGCCTGCACCGTCCACACGCGGACTCCGCAGGGATAGATGGAACTAACTAGGTACGTTTACTGGCGTAAACGTTACGGTAATACTTCCGTTCAAGGAACCGAATATGCGGACCCGCGTATGAGTCGTGAGAGCCATTGAGCACCTCAGGGTGATTGATTCGTCGCGAACAATCTTTTTTTATGGGCACAAGGTCTTTAATCCATTTTCAAACACAACACAAATAGATAACACACATCATTAAGGCACACATTGCAAAAAAATTCGCTGACACAGAGACACGCACATTCTGTGCAAAAACATTTCAATTTGGGAACGCAGTCCCACTGTCGTCTATAGACTGTTGGTTTCAGTTACCCGTATTCGATTCGATTTATTGGAGCTCAAGTTCTCGTCTGAGACTCTTGTAGGCAGAGTGCAGACTGGAGTGATCAGTGTCTAGTTTTAAACGGAACCTCTTGTTAGCATTGTGGCAGTTGGGGCACCGTGCTTCATTGGGTCATCCCAAGTGCTGGTGCCCAACTTGTCCACATCGGGCACAAGTCTCAAACACTGCTGGACACCGGGCTTTATGGTGCCCAAACCCTTTGCATTTGAAGCAACGGGTCTCTCTCTCAAGAATTCTCTGCAAGGGAGAATTCTCCAGGTAATGTTGATTTTGCCTTTTTTGAGCAGGGCTCTAAAATCCTGCACATCTCTGGTTTCCTTAGCACGTTTTGGCGAGGAAAGTTATCTTGCACCCATTCCATCTCAGTGTCCGCATCCACGATCACTCTTGGCAGTCGTCGTGTCGGTTTCTTCACCTTGTAGGACTTAACCAGGTCCTCCCGTTCTTCGCAGGTCTCGATCAGTTTCTGCACCCTTTCCGCACATGTGCATTTGATGAGGATTCCCTTGTTCTCTTTTTTAACTCCACGCACTCCGATACCCAGACACTTGAGTACACATCCCTTTGGAACTCCTGTTTGACCTTGGTTGGGAACATCTCAGGATCCTTTGACAGGACCAAGAGAGTGTAGTGCTTCGGTTGAGAGTTCTTCAGCCCATTTGCCTTGGGCTTCTCACTCACTGCATCCGCATACGCCCGCGGTCTTGGCTGCTGGACTGTCTCCTCGCCCCTTTTTCGTTCATCCAATCTTCCCTTTAGGAATTCAATTTCCATCAGCTGTTAGTGTGGGCCTGTTGGATCCGGTCTAGGATCGGTTGGATCAGGCCCCTGACATTGTGGGAAATCCTTGTGTTTGGGTTGTCCATGAGAGGATTTAGCTCCATGAACAAACCCATAACTCCCTTAGTGTCTGCCCTCGGATTTCTCTCTGTGTCGCTCTCCCCCATTTGTAGGTTCAAGCGATCCGAGCAAGGTGGAATTTGCTCGTCTGACCTTGCACTTCGCCCGCTCATGATGAACGGGGAAACCGGCGCGACGTAGACGCGGCGGGGTAGTGGATTGGCTGGGAGCTCTGAGCTCTTAAAACAGCTATTTTATGTTCAGAAACGAGCTGTTTTCCACCGGCGCGCCTCACGCGGAAACTTGACCGTACCACTTGCGCTTTCGCTTCTAAATCTCAACTAAGATTTTCGCCTGCTGGCTCCGATTCATCCCTGCTGAATTCACCAGGCATGTAATGGAAATTGTAGCGCCCTTCCCATATTTTTGGCACCTCTGTGTATGCCCCCAGTGATAACATTTTTAATTTTTAAAGTGAATAGTGTTAGAAATATTCATCAGGGGGAGTGTCATACCGTACAAAAATATTTTTTCAATCGGATATTTAGTAGCGGAAAAAAAAAGAAGTCGCGAACGGAAATGCATACATACTTGCGAAAGGTACAAGCTCTGAGTTGCAAAAAATTGCAGAACTGTGAGTTACAAAAAAATTATGAAAAATTTGAAAATGCAGAAATGTGAGTTACAAAAAAATTGAAAATGCAGAAATGTGAGTTACAAAAAATTTGAAAATGCAGAACTGTGAGTTACAAAAAATTTTAAAATGCAGAGCTGTGAGTTACAAAAAATTTGAAAAGGTATGGAAATTTTTTCCTGCGGTTCATATTATCGGCGTAGAAAGAATTTTACTAGAAAGGTATATCATGAAAACAAACTGTACACATATGCTCTCAACATCACTTTAAGCAGAAAATATGGCTAAAAAATTCTGTGATGAATCGTATGTGGGCCAGTGGTCTAAGCGATGGCCTCTGATCATTCATCCGAACGGGGTCCGGGTTCGAATCCCGGTGAGGCATGGATGTTGTGTTTGTCTTACGGCACTGGCTCTGTCCCTTCCCTGGAACCAGTGACACTAAATTAGGGACGGGCGACTGCTTATAGCCCATTGAGTTGCTCACGGTGGTCGTTAAACCTCCAATAAAAAAAAAAAAAGAATCGTATGTGGCCGTAAAAAAATTTTTTTTTTTCAAGTTGGGGTTTAGAAAGAAGCTAAGATTGCAAATATTTTGCAAACAGAATAATTATGCGCTTAACTGTCCTAGTATCGAAACTGTGTAACTTGAAAACTTAGAAATTATATGCAAAATATTCTGCAACTTTGACACAAAAAGTTATTTTTTTTTTTAAAAATTAGAGTCGGTGGCGCAGTGGTTTAAGGGATGGCTACTGATAATTCGCCTGTGAAGAGTCCGGGTTCGAATCCCGGCGAGGCATGGGTGTTATGTATGTCTTACGGCACTGGCTCTCGCCCTTCCCTGGAACCAGTGACCCTAAATTAGGGACGGGAGACTGCTTATAGCCCACTGAGATGCTCACGGTGGTCCTTAAATCGCCAATTGAAAAAAAAATTCGGACATATAGAAGCGATGATACCAGTAAAAACTCAAGCCCCTAGCGGAAAATTGGATTTTTGAAATAATTTTTAATGCTCGTGGTACAAGTTATCTGAGGAAACCCGAATTTTTTCAATCGGATTGTTAGAAGCCATGCCATGGAAAAGAAAATAATCGAGAGATTACCCTGGTACTCAGTAGAAAACTTATGCTTGCATCTTTCGCATGCCAAGATCTTTGTGGATGTGAAATAAAACGAGTGATTCGAGACTGTATATTTATTTACATACAACACATTGCATTTATTCGCCTCACTCACGACCACACCGAGAAACACTCCAGCACATACTAAGTGGGATTGATCATTACAAACAATAAGGTTCATTTATTTTTGACATTGAGCGGTACTTAGGTAGGTGGATTAGTGAATGTTATTGTCGTAAAACCAACGAGAGAAGATAGGTGGGTAATAAAAGTAAATATTTACTAAACTATGGCGACTTTTCGAATTTTAATTTTTCAAAAACAATATTATTATTATTTAGATTTAGACGAACGTAAGAAACGACCCTGACACCGATGAAATGTGATGTAGCTACGAAAGGACATATGCGCATGCGCAAGCTAAAATCCGACTTAAAGATAGAAAAGCTTAATCGGAAGTGTGTTAGTGAGAAGGATTGGTAACTTTTGGTCTAGGATAATTACATGTAAACACCACATCGTGTTATACAACATTGTAAAGCTCTCTTCAATTGCACGAAACCTCCGGGAAGGAGGCATATGAGTGGAAGCCAAATTTTCCTATGACTCACAGTTTTCATAGCATCAAACCTGCATTTTTGTAATGGCTGTTATCACATTTAGCATCAGGTTCTCCTAATTTGCAGTTCGCAGTGATATATTGTTAAGTTTATGTAAAACGTGATAATGTTCGGCGATAGTTTAGTAAAATATATTGTATTTTAACAATGAAATTAATTATTCCTACGTCACTTCATGGGATGGCATTCAAAGCTCAGATTTCAACAATGGTTTAGCTTATTTCCGTTACCCGTTTTCCTTACATTGAAATTTTTTACTTGGGATTTACTTTACTACTGTCGAGGAAGATGCAAATGTTTTGAATTTTTACCATGGGGGCCTGTGGACCTCCGTTCTCATAGTTAGTGTTTCCCAGTGCAAAAAGAATCTTTCAAATCGGACAATTAGTAATTGCAGAGAAAATCAAAAGAACGCAGTGATCTTTTTCTGAGCAAGTACTTTTTCCAGGATGTTGCTGTAAGCAAATATTTTTCTTCAAGACGATCTAAAAAGAAAAAAACTAGCAACTTGGTGTTGCTTCAAATCCGGTTGATGCGAATTCCAGCTTTTCATAGTTTTGATACCTTTCATACTTGCTAAACAAATCTTTGGCATAGTTATGTTCGGTTTCTAAGCAAGTTATGCGAAAGTTTGTGTAGAAACTTTAAGCCGAGTGGAAAAGAACCGATACATTTCACAAGAAATCTAATGGAATGCTTATTTGTCGTATTACAGTAATGACCTCAAAACATATAAATAAAGCGATTCTTTTATAACCGAAAAGTTCAAAGTTTTATATTTAATTTCCGTAGTTACGCTTTCTTTTATGTCCCCATTGCATTTAGTCAATGCGAACATTTACAACAGAAAGTTCTTTTTATGAACTCTGAATTGTTTTAATGCGATTCGCTTTGCACTGAATTGACAGGTGCTCTGATTTTAATTTGGGAAACATCCAAACAACGGGACTATGATACTTCTAAGTGCGAACTGTTTTGAAAGAAACTAGTGGCTTCTTTTAATGTGCCGTGAAGACCTTGGACCCTGCTGCACTTCGTCATTGTACAACGTTCCTCTCCCTTTCATTGTTTCCGCCTTTTATTAACCCGTTTGTCGGGTGACAATGACTCACATGGGAAACATTTGGAATTAAGAAGGGAATTAATGCTCCCCGTTAGCATTCTAAGCGGGCATTGTTCCGCGTGAGACGGCAGAAAAATCCCGTCTGTAATTGTGAGATACGCTGAGCTAAGAACCTCCGAGGAGTCAACACCTAAATACTGGGCTTCAATTAAAACCTGTTCGAAGAAGAGGACAACTTCCGTTCATCCCCGTTTCGAGCACCTACGTTCATTGACATCACTCCTGATGCATTTCACTAGGTAGATCACATTTTAATTCTGAATCGTGAGGTATCGCTTGGCCATGCAAAACACAGTAAAAGTCTGCTCTCCGTGAATTTGCCTTTCATCTCATAGCTTCCACTGCTTTTGAAACATTTTTTTTTTTGTGACTTTTGGAATAAGGAAGAAATCGCATCACTACTTAACATTTTCAGGTCTATAAGCGTTATCTCGTTTACTATCTCTGTTGGCAGTTTGCATCTCTTTTCTTCCGTTCGTCTCTCTCTCTCTCTCTCTCTCTCACTCTCACTCTCTCTCTCTCACTCTCTCTCAGCATATTTATCAGCAGTGAAGTGTAGAAGACATTTCCCATCCATAAATGTAAACTGTTGGTCCCAGGGAAGCAGAAGAGCCAGAACCAAATAAACAGTAAAAACACTCGTGAAAGAATGACGCTGAAACGAAAACAATCAGATTGTGTATGTACAATTCTTGGCCCAGTTGAAGCGGATCTATTTTTATGAAGATCGGCTTCAGACATAGCGAGTGATTTGTCCTGGGCTCCTTAGTGCTAGCGAGGATCGTTGGGGAACTCATAGTTTATAGTTCTCAGGAAGCTCCTCCGCCCTTTCCTGCATCTAATCGGCAGATCCCCAAAAGTGGCTCCTGCCAATCTAGTAATACTGTTACACCAGTTAGTTTTGGGTCTTCTCTTTGAGTCCTTACAGAGTTTATGGAACCTCTTCGATAGCATCTCATCCCGAATGCCGGCAATCTGTTTTCATCCTCCTCCAGCATTGGCCTAGTCTCACGGCCAATAAAGTAGGACGGAGTTGACCGAAATGTATTTAATCTTACACGAGTCTTGATTGATGTTCCGTGTAAGACTAACGCGCTTGGCTAGATATCGAGAGATTCGGGGTCTAATTCCCCGACGATGACCGAATAACAATTTTTTGGTTGCTGTGTGTTGGTAAAACGTGAAAAGAGCGATGTATTTGTTTATTTATATATGATGTTCCGTTTCGCTTCATGGACGTTTTAGTCCCTGAAGTGAAATTGTGGTCTTTGCGACTCTAGCTTTTATTGTGTTCAGACCTTCTATCGCCGTGTATTGTGCTTTCTAGATATGTAAAACCCCATTTGTCCAATATGTGGTCATCTATTATAATTCTTATGCTGTTTCCACTTGTTCCAGAGTTGATCGTTGTCCTAGTCTTTGGTATATGTTAATGCTTAAACTATATTTTGTAAATGCTTTGTTTACTCTGTAATCCCTTGCAGGTCAGCTTTGCTCTTAATGCCTCTCTTGAAACAAATTCCAGGAAGCAATTAAACAAGGTAGGAGACAAGGAATATCCCATTCTCACCCCACGCTCAGTCTTGATTGGTTTAATACATTTTCTTTTTACTTCTATTTTCATCTCTCTGATGAGTTTAGTTTTCTGACTGTTTAGCAACAATTCCAACTCGTCGCCACCGTTCTATGACGAATTAGGATCTATCGCCTGTAAGAAATGTTCAGAACTTGGAAGGGCGTCATCTCCAAGAGTCATGGATGATTGTAACTCGTGACGCTTTTCGATTCCTTTTCGACTTTATGGTAGACCATGTGGGGAATCATGGGGTTTACAAGGTACTGAGTACGGCTGTGCAATTTATTTGTGCCATCAAAACATAATAACTACAAATTTGGAAGATGTAAATCCGTTTATTGGTGTAAATATGACATGGATGTTAAGTCCGATAATATCCGAAAACTTGAAAATTTCGTCGTTCTGCAGCGGGAAATTTCACGTGTAATGTACAGTTCTCCCGAAGCGCGAGTAAGTTTATCCTTGAAAAGCCTCTGAGTCAACGACATTGGGTGTTCTTCAATGGGGAGTCAAGAGTTAATTTTTTCCAACTCTGGAGCAACTAATATAGAGGTGGCCATGGGGAAAGCCTGATTTTTGCAGATTGGGTCCAAACACTTTTAACCCTGTGCTTATCGATACTCAGGGCGAAATTGAAACGAACAGGGAACTGCAGGTTTTAAAACTGAAATGGAAGGTCAGATGGGATGATTACAATGCATGGAATAAAAACATGCTTACCCGTAGCATTCAAGTCGTGATATTAATATCTTGGATGACATTTTACGATTTTCTTGATCAGTCATGTTCCATTACAGATTGTGGATGGATCAAAATTTCGTCAAGATAAAATAATTAAGAAGTGGGACAATGCAGGAAAGGAAGAATAGCAGATTTACGCTTCGAAGAAATGAAATGTGAAAAAAATCACATATTTCCCGTATTTCATTTCTTGTATTTTATTTGCATTTCGTTGAAATGCATTTCATCTCTGAGAGAATCGCAGAACTATTTTTTTTAAATAGTGGAACAATAAATATATTGAAAATAGTAATGCATTTTCATGAGGAGAATCTGTCTTTTGCGTATTGTTTAGGCATTAACAGATTGACGAGTCTAGATTACAGCGTTTGAGATAATACGTTCTAATACTAACAGTCTTGTACAAGAATTCAGAATACATTGTTCTCACCACCGCTTCATTCTCAGGGTGTTATGTCCATTGACTCCGTGTTCTGTTGCTTCTTTTCCACTGGAGCAAGGTCAGAAATAGACCTTTAATCAAAACTAACTTGGGCACTTCCATTGGAATATTTTGTTCTTCCTCATCGCACGCTCCGTCCTAAAAACGTTAAACTTTAAATATTACCCGTATGCATTTCTGCTGGGTCATATCAGCCATCAGCAGGAGGGTTTCTACTTAAAGTAAAATCAGTTTTTCATGGTGAGGATTACGTGAAGCAGTTCATCTCGTGCTGTCTTTCGATCAGCTGCTTTCTCGTGCCAAATTTTTACTGTGCACCTGGGTATCGTGATTTGTCGTTAGGTCCCGAAGGATTTTTAAATTTTTGCTGGTTTGTTTCAATAGAGATTGATACTGCTATAAGGATTTTGCACTTTTTTCTTGAGTTCAGAAATTCGACTTATTTCTTCCTAAATGTGTTACGTGGTTGCGCTGCCGCAGATTCGGATTTGCTGTTCCAACACAAACCACAGATACTCCATTGAATTGATGTCTGGGGAATTTGGAGGTCAGCAATTCCTGGAAGTCTTCCTCATGTTTCGCGAACCATTCTCAAACAACCCGGGCATTGTGTCATAGCGCATCACGCTGCCGAAAGACGTCCCTATTAGAGGGGAATATCGTTGCCATAAAAGCATGTACCTAGTCTGCAGTGGATGTACCTAATGTGCAGTAGAAACAACTAATAAAAAACTGTGACCGTCAGAATTCTGATGATGTCATAATTATTTAAATGATACTGCTCGTAATGATGATGCCCAGCCAAACGCTCTGCGAAACTACAATCGATTTCATCGCTCTTTCCACGTTAGTAAGTGAGTCTCGGAAAAATTCTCATCGGCTGCCACCGGGAATCAAACCAGGGTCTTCCAGTTACGCGCTGGACATGCTACCACTGCACAGACAAATAGATAACGCACATCATTAGAGCACACATTGATCAAAACAAACATCACACGGCACGTTGCTTTACGGAGCCTGAATCGTTGCGTGTTCTTCAATTGGAGTAGCATTGTATTGTACTACATGGCACGTTGCTTCATAGAGCCCCGCACCATGAAGCAACCTGCCATGACTCACTTATTAACGTTTTCCGAGACTCACTTATTAACGTGGAAGGAGCGATGATGTCTGTTTGGTGATCCTGATCCACGTCGAGTGTTTGAATTAATTATCCATTTCCCTCCTAGTTATTTGTTCAGTTGCTTCTTTCCATCTTTGGTGAATCCCCAGCATTGTGTGGGACTCCATGAAGCAACCTGCCATGTAGTTTCGCAGTTAATCACATGTGAGTCTGGAAAATTCGAGGCCGCTGTGGTGCAGTGGTAGCATGTCCAGCGTGTAACTAGAAGACCTGGGTTCAATTCCCGGTGTCGGCCGATGAGAATTTTTCCGAGACTCACTTATTAACGTGGAAAGAGCGATTATTTCTGTTTGGTGTTCCTAATCCACGTCGAGTGTTTGAATTAATTATAGTCGACTTATAATAAACCTTTTGTTGTGATAAACGTTGGTATTTTCATTCTATCTGCAATGATGTTTAGGTAAGTGATAGACGCCATAGTTTCCTATACATGAACGAATGGACCAGGATTTCCCAGCAGAACACTACCTAAGCATTACACTTCCTCCACAGGCTTGTTTTCTTCCCATGGTACATCCTAGTGCCAGCACTTCCCTAAGTAAACGACGCACACGTCCACATGACGCAACAGAAGATGTGATTCATCGAACCAGACGACCGTCTTCCAATCATTCAACTCGCCTTCAATTGTAGGCGTTTTCGATGGTGAAACGATTTTAGCAAGGGCACTCTGAGCTTCCTGCGGCTACACAGCCCCATTTTCAGTAGGGTCAATGTACTCTGTGTTTTGACACATTACTCCCGTCACCAGCATTCAAATTACAGGCGCGTTGTACCACAGTATCTCTTCTGTTAGCTGGTATCATACCGCAAAGCTTTCACTCACCTCTAACATCGATGAGCTGTGGTCGGCAAACAACTTGCAGGCAGTTCGTGGTCTTCCCTCCTCGGACCCTTTTTGAAGGTAGTGACCTCGGCTGACTATGAGCCCCACCGTGGTTTCTCCTCCTCGGACCCTTTTTGAAGGTAGTAACCGCGGCTGACTATGAACCCCACCGTGGTTTCTCCTCCTCGGACCCTTTTTGAAGGTAGTAACCGCGGCGGACTATAAGCCCCACCGTGGTTTCCGCTCCTCGGACTATAAGCCCCACCGTGGTTTCCGCTCCTCGGACCCTTTTTGAAGGTAGTAACCGCGGCTGACTATGAACCCCACCGCGGTTTCTCCTCCTCGGACCCTTTTTGAAGGTAGTAACCGCGGCTGACTATGAGCCCCACCGTGGTTTCCCCTCCTCGGACCATTTTTGAAGGTAGTAACCGCGGCTGACTATGAGCCCCACCGTGGTTTCTCCTCCTCGGACCCTTTTGAAAGTTAGTAACCGCGGCTGACTTATGAGCCCCACCGTGGTTTCTTCTCCTCGGACCCTTTTTGAAGGTAGCAACCGCGGCTGACTATGAACTCCACCGTGGTTTCTCCTCCTCGGACCCTTTTTGAAGGTAGTAACCGCGGCGGACTATAAGCCCCACCGCGGTTTCTCCTCCTCGGACCCTTTTTGAAGGTAGTAACCGCGGCTGACTATGAACCCCACCGCGGTTTCTCCTCCTCGGACCCTTTTTGAAGGTAGTAACCGCGGCTGACTATGAACCCCACCGCGGTTTCTCCTCCTCGGACCCTTTTTGAAGGTGGTAACCGCGGCTGACTATGAACCCCACCGCGGTTTCTCCTCCTCGGACCCTTTTTGAAGGTAGTAACCGCGGCTGACTATGAACCCCACCGCGGTTTCTCCTCCTCGGACCCTTTTTGAAGGTAGTAACCGCGGCTGACTATGAACCCCACCGCGGTTTCTCCTCCTCGGACCCTTTTTGAAGGTAGTAACCGCGGCGGACTATAAGCCCCACCGTGGTTTCCGCTCCTCGGACCCTTTTTGAAGGTAGTAACCGCGGCTGACTATGAGCCCCACAAGTCTTGCAATCTCGGAAATGCTCTGACCCAGTCGTCAGGCCATTACAATTTAACGTTTGTCAAACTCGGCACGTTTCCCATCTGAAGAACAAAAATGACACTGATTAACAGAGCTTAGTATCAGGCGTTATTTAAGCCGTTTCATGATCTTCAAACGCTACGCCGTTTACTTGTATTAATAGTTGCTTCGATTTGCATAAAGACGCGCTGGTCATAAATCTTTGGCAGTTCTGTGTATATAGTATATTACAATGGGAGCCGCGGTCTGAAACGTAAACAGACTCACCGGTATCTACTGCGAAAGGATACACCTAACATTTCGGTAGTTCATCCCGAAATGTTTGGCATAATCTATTAATACTGTCACTTCTATTCTTCCGATATCGAGGCAGACTAATAAACCCCTGCATAGGTTTATTAGTCTGCCTCGATTAAGCCACCCGTAGGCAAGCGAAAGATTGCCACATATACGGCAACAAAACACGATTTTTGTAATAGCTTCTATCACGTTTCGTGTGAGGTTCTCGCAGTTGACACAGCAATGTCATTAAATATTGTTGCAGTTATGCGGAGTGTAATGAAATATTGTTTCAAAAGAGTGTAATGAAAATTTTTAAGCAAAAATGGAACAAACTATTGCTCCATGAGCTTATGGAACAGCATATCGGAAGATCGAATTTCAGCAAGGATTGAAAGCTTTACAAACCGAATAAATTAATTAAAAATTTGCAGATTAAAGTTTTAGAAAGCGGACTTCGAGGTGGAAGACGCTATATTTTCCTGCAAGTTTCTGCCAAATTTCGAATTTCTATAGTCAGGAATTTCTTCTGTAGGAGACTGACAGACCAAAAGATATTGTAACAATGTTTTTTTCCCCAGAAATGTTTAAATCATTTTCATCAAAGAATACTCTTTTTATTTCTCGGTAAAAATTAAGTTTTGTACTGCAATGAGGTAGTAAAAAATCTTGGTGAACTGAGAAGCTGCATGCTCTACTAAAAATATCATGTCTTTTGATTCAGAAGTCTTGTGATTCATCGTCTTCGTGTCACAAGTTCTTCCGCTGTCGGCCACTGCACTTTGTACAAACAACGACAACACGCGTGCTGGAAATTTGGATACTGTTCAAGAATGAACTTCATTTCTGTTGCCAAAACACCATCCTGCCTTGACACGATTCCTACTTCTTTCACTGCTTTGCTCTCGGGTTTTTAAATTCTTGTTAGAGTCATTGCACTTTGACGCAATGAGGCTAATATCATCACCTATACTGAAGAAATGGAACGGCGCCCAAGCCTAGGGTTCGAATCCTGAGTAAAACTAATATTTAACACGTTCTCGCTGCACTGGTTCTTTCCGTTCCTTGCAACCGGGCGAAGTCTTTTCTTTAGCTGCACATGGAAGCCGTTAATGCTTTATTTTATTTAACACCGGAACTCATAAATCCCTCGAAATTTAAATCTTTAAGGAAATGAGCGCATCGATTCTGTTGGGACTTTTCACCAGCAAATTCCGTACATTATCCACGTCTTTTGTAAAAAAGAATCGTGCGTACGTTATCGGTTTGTCCGTCCGTCCGTCTGCAGAACTATCGAAATGTCTCTGCAACTATTTGTACGAATTGAAAAATTCTTTTTGCATTGGAAAACTTGTAGCGTGCGAATGATGATCCTTGCATTCCGGTTTTTTTTTACGGTGCACAATTTTGCCTCTAGAGGGCGTAAATGCAGATGACGTCCTATGAATTCAAAATACATTATTTTTCATATATCTGCTTCGAAACATCCGACTGAAAAAAATTATTTTTACCTTTCGATTACATTTACGTCGAAGACCGTTTTAGGTATAGTCGACTTTTCAAGTTACGCATAGATTTTCCGCTAGGGTACGTAAAAGTCAATTGCATTGTCCCCGATATCCCTGCTTCTAAAACTCCGATTTGAAAACTTCTTTCTGCAGTAAATACAGATTCTCATCGGAAATCGTTTGCATATAATTCCTAATTTTTGGTAAGAAACAGGGGTAAGTGTTAATTTCTGCTTCTGATGCATTTGCAACAAAATCTGAGCTTCTATAATCTCGATTGAAAAAGTTCTTCCGTGGACCGATACCACTCATATCGATAAACCTTTTTGGAATATTTTCTTCTTAAAATATGCATGGTTTCTCCGCCAGGGGCGTAGAATATTTAGAAATCTTATTTTTGTCCATATCTCTGCTTCTAAGAGTTGGATTTCAGAAATTCCTTCTTTGTTGGATGGAGTTTCCGGTGCCAAATGTGTTTCATGTAATTTCAAAAATGTCAAGTAATTCAGACTTTTTGCTAGGGGCGTAAAGATAAACTGCGTATCCCCAGATATCTCTGCTTTTAAAACTCCGATTTGAAAAATTCCTCCTGTATCGTATACAGCCCCTGATGGGAAACGTTTTGCATATAATTTCTAATATTTCATATAGTTTGGCCACCAGGGGACGTAAGTGTTAATTTCTGCTTGTGATGTATTTGCAGCAAAATCTGAGCTCCTGAAAACTCGATTGAAAACATTTTGTGGGCCGATACCGCTCACATCGAAAAACCTTTCGAGAATGATTTCTTCTTAAATAATGCATAGTTTTTCCGCCAGGGGGCGTAGAATTATCGCTTATTTTTGTCCATAGCTCTGCTTCTAAGAGTCCAATTTGAAAAATTCTCTCTTTGTTGGAGAGCGTTTCCGCTAAAAAATGTTTATCATCAAATTTCAAATTTTTCTTAACGCACAAATCTGTCACCAGAGGACGTAAATTCATGTTTTCGTTTAGAGCAATATCTTCGAGACTAAAAACCCCATCGAAAAACTTTTTTCTTTGGTCAGGTACTATAATACTAACTAAGCAAACTCTGTGTGCGTATGTTCTTCCCAAAATAAGGCACAATTTCGTCGCTAGGGGGCGCAAAAGCGTAATCTGTGTTTCTCGATGTCTGTGCTTATACATGTCGGATTTAAAAAATTCTTTCGACACCGGATACCATTTACTTTGTAGAACACTTTCAGCTAGCATATGAGGAAGTTTGTAGTTCACATTTCTTTCGGTAGATGGTGTTCGTGTACTTCAGTTTGCCGTTGTATTGCTGCTTCTAAAAACACTATTGAGAACTTTCTTTTTTACTGTATGCCATTTCGCTAAAGTAGAGATTTGGAGCGTTATCCTCTTTAAATAATGCAAATATTTTCCAGTAGGTGCATAAACATCGAAACCTTTTTTTTTTTTTTTTTTTTGCTATCTCTGCTTTCGGGAGACGTATCTGAAAATTTCTTTTTCCTTAGCATAGCTTTTTCCATGAAGAATATTTTTCGGCTATTTTCAACTTTTCCGTTATGTAATTTTTTTCCGCTAGCAAATGTAGACTTTTATCATGTTTCCTTTTCTATATTTCTTTTTTTAACTGTTTGATTTGAAAATCTCTGTCTCTGGTACCTTCCCTGTAGTATGCGAAACTTTTTTGTTCGCCATTTGTTAATCTTCGTAACATGCTTTTTAGCCGCTGGTGGAACTAAGTAGATGTTTAATCGATAATTGGAACCAATTGAATGTTTTCCAAACATGATCCGCCGCCCCGGTGGCGCAGTGGTCTAAGGCGTTGGCCTCTGATCATTCGTCCGAAGGGGTTCGGGTTCGAATCCCGGTGAGGCATGGATGTTGTGTTTGTCTTACGGCACTGGCTCTCTCCCTTCCCTGGAACCAGTGACCCTAAATTAGGGACGGGCGACTGCTTATAGCCCATTGAGTTGCTCACGGTGGTCGTTAAACCTCGAAAAAAAAAACAAAAAAAAAACATGATCCATTGACTTTGAATAGCTTTAATAAATTTAATGCGTGTCAGAACGGATTCAAAAGACGCGCTTATTACATCCGAAAATTCGGTGTCATCTTTCTTGTTTAATTATTAAACTGCTTTGGTGAAATTTTTCTATGGAGGCGTAATAAAAGGAAATCCCCAATTTCGGAATGGAAACAGTAATTTCAGGAACACGACAGGAAGACACTTATCCAGCAATATCTCGTAAGAATTACATCTGCTGGGCTGATTTGAACGCTGTTGCTTATGTTCAGTGGGACTTTTGTGCTGCGTATCGGAAACGAAGTTGCATTAGGTTGAACCAGTGGCGTACCGGAAAAATTTGGGGCCCCGCGTAAAAAATATCTTGGAAGCCCTTTTGCGAAAATCTATTGGCTTTCAGTTACTGAAATTTTTAAGTTAAATTCCATAGTATTAACTAGGTTTTGTGGGTGTTCTGTGGAACCTACAGGTATTTTTCGTAAAACAAAATTATTGCGCTTTATTGCATCAAACACAAATGCACACGTTGTAATTAAAATTATTGTCCTAGTTTTATGCCATTACAGAATACTACAAAAAATGCTTGTAATGGTATAAAACTAGGCCAGAGTTAATCATACGAAGCAAATTTTATTCTTTTAGAGAACTTACGCCAGCCAGTCTGTCGAAATGGCTCACGCACACAAAACTCCACCTGCGGTGTGATAGTGTTTAATAAACTTTTCCGATTTATACGAAAATACAGATCATAAGTAAGCAAAAAAAAAATAAGTGACAATTAAGAATTATGTACTCTTGAATATATAAAAAATGTATTAAATTATTTACTTTTGAATGTATAAAATACACACTTAAAATTATGCCACAATGTTATACACATAGCATTTCTTTTCTGTTGACTTTGTTATAAAAACAAGACAAGTCTGTTTCTTTACCCCCTCCCCCCTCCCCCGAAGAACACCTTGAAGTTCATTATATTCTGAATGATGCGTAATTATGTGTAAGAAACTGTCTTACTCTCATTAGCATAAAAATTTACATTCACTGAATTGATATTTCTTTCACATTCTCCTGTTAGTGTAGTGTACATGAATATGGACTGTTGCTATGGCTGTAAAAAGGGGCTTCCCAGTCGTTTTGAAAAGCTGCTTTCCTCTCATTTAGTTTTTTACGCTTTCCAACCGTAGGTCGAAGAAGCGTATGTGCTCCTCCAGCTTTGTCCGTCTGTCCGTATGATAACTCACGTAAAAATAGTTCGATTTCGATGAAATTTTACTATGTGGTAGGGGACCACCTGGGGACGTACCCTATTGAAAATGGAGGGCATGGGGTCAAACCCAGACCCCGCACGGGGATAACTGGCTTTCCAGTTATTTGGAGAGCGGTGCCCCCACGGCCCGAGCTAACCTTGTGACGGTTTCTCTTGCCTCTGCGGCTTTAACGATTACATTACCGAAGGGACAGCTGTTCATCCAGCTGATGGGGGATGGCGTCCCCACGGCCCGAGCCGATTTTCTCTTATCATTTTGCTTTTTCGTCTTCAGTTTATTTATTGACATGTACCCGCCTCAGTTGTAGGCTGCTGAGATTGTGATGAGGCGCCGGCTCCGGGTTTTATTCCTCGTTCCCTTCCCTGTCATTTCTCTTTTATGTTACATTTTCTGTTTTTCCGGAGCTGGTTAGCTTAGACCTAATTGCATGTTTGCCGTGTGCGGTGACCCGTACAGGTGGAAATGAGGAGGCTGAGGTATTTGGGGGTCGGGTTGTAGTGTCTCCAGATGCCAACACTCCTCTTTGCCCTCTGCTTCACCCTAAACGGGAGGCTGGGAGCTAACCCACTCCTATTCAGGAAGTCTGTGGCCGAGTGGCGTCCAGACTTCTAGCCGCTTGTCGTTCTGTTCGGCTGGGTGAGTTTGGGGGTAGGGTGGGCATGCCAAGGGGTGTTCTCCGGGCACGGGAAAGTCTGGGTGCATGCCGAGCGCGTGTCTGCCCTACCAACTTGCTATATCCGCTGACTATCCCTAGAGCCGTGTCCTGCGTCCTCTTGGGCTTGCGGACCTCCGGCTCTCCCTCGTTGGGCTCGGTAGTGGGTGGGGAGGTTGGCGGACGAATCTTTTTCTCCCTCATGGCAACACAAAGTGTTTCCCATGCTGTAAATTTGAAGCGCCGTGTGGAGAAAGGGACACCCTCCTCCACTAAGAAACTAACAACTACAAACTGCAATGCTCTGTTTCTTCTCATTCATTCAGTTGATCCTGCTCAGTCTCTCAGTTTGAAGAGTCCTTTCTGGATTAATAAGGCTCTTCAGGCAGTTGCGGGCTCACCAAAGAATGTTAAGAAGCTCCCGTCAGGGGATCTTCTTGTGGAGACTTCTCATCCACGTCACAGTGCCACCTTGCTGGAGACGACCGTTCTGCTGGACATTTCTGTACAGATCTCGCCCCATGGGTACCTCAATTCCTCTCGCGGTGTCATCAACTCCCGCGACCTGCTCGAGTGCAGTGAAGAGGAATTGTTGGAAGAACTTGGGGACCAACTGTCACTGAGGTTCGGCATATTCTTTTCAGGCGGGATGGGAAATCTATTCCCTCCCGGAACATCGTCCTGACCTTCGACTCACCTACCCTGCCAACTTCCATCAAGGCGGGGTACTTGCGTCTAGATGTTCGGCCTTACGTACCGAACCCCTTGAGATGTTTCAAATGCCAGCATTACGGTCACTCCCAGCAGTCTTGCCGTAATGTAGCAAAGTGTGGGCGCTGTGGTTCCGTTGAACACTCTTTGGCGGACGGCTCCGCTGAGTCGGATCATTGTGTGAATTGTGAGGGCTCCCACTCTGCGTCTTCTAAGCAGTGTCCCAAGTGGATCGAGGAGCAGGCTATCCAACGCCTGAAGACCACTGAACATCTGTCATACCCTGGGGCCAGGCGGCGGATAGCTCCTCTTCCACCCGGCCGGCGCTCCTATGACTCTGTTGTTGTGCAGAAGGCTACTGTTGCGGTCCAGACGGAGGTGACCATCCCGGCGCGGTGTCCTTATGATTTTGAGGACATCGTCGCTGCTGGGCTGGAAGCACTGCAGTCTCGCCGCATTGCTTCCAAGGCGACATCTACATCGTCGCCTAAACCTACTTCTACGCCGAAAACATCTTCGGTCATCACAGGGACCCAGGTCCAGGGCACTGCAAAGAAGAAGCCGGAAAAGGTGAAACCCGGCTCATCCTCCCCGAAACAGAGCAGGCAAAAACCACCTCTCAACACAGTGGGTAAACACAGCCCTGTGTTACCTCCAGACACTGCGGATGAATTGGAGGTGATGGACGACACTGAGACCTTCTAGTCGTCTGTTTTTTCCATTCTTTCATTTCATTTTTTATTCTGGCCACGCTCATTCAGTGGAATTGCCGAGGTCTGCGATCACGCATTGATGATTTGAAAGGCTTACTGTCAAACGCACACACCCGTGTTCGTTTGTCTCCAGGAGACAAAGCTTCGCACGACGGACACTCCTTCGCTGCGGAAACATTCCCTTTTCCGCAAGGCTCACCAGGACGGCGTTATCGCCTGCGGAGGAGTGGCCGTCGTTGTTCCTCATGGTGTTCCTGTTACTGCAGTTGCCCTCCGGACGACTTTGCAGGCAGTGGCAGTGAGATTATCTGTGAACACTCTGTTCACGGCGTGTTCTGTCTACATACCACCAGATGAAGCTGTGAGCCTTTCGGATCTGGAAGATTTGGTCGACCAACTGCCGCCTCCTTTCTTCATCTTAGGGGATTTCAACGCACACAATCCGTTGTGGGGTTCTACCACTCGAGACTCCAGGGGCCGTGTTGTTGAGTCCGTGCTCTCCGACACGTCCCTCTGTCTCCACAACACCGGGGTAGTCACCTATTTCCACGAACCCACCCGCTGGTACTCAGCCATTGATTTGTCTCCGAGTTCACCATCATTATATCCTGCCTGGTCCTGGAGCGTGTCTGGTGATCCCCTTGGCAGCGATCACTTTCCCATCTTCCTCCGTCTAGCGAGTGGCGGGTACCGTTACCCTACTCGCCCTGCTAGATGGAATATTGATCGTGCCAAGTGGGACACATTCACGGCTTCGGCATTTATTACTCCAGCTATGGTGACCTCAGGAACGGTCAATGACGCTGTTGCGGCGGTAACGGATTGTATTGTGCAAGCGGCAGAACTTACCATCCCCAGGACGTCGACTAAACTTCCACGTTGCCCGAGACCTTGGTGTAATTCCACTTGCATGGCAGCTCGTCGGGCCCAACATCGGGCTTGGGGTAGGCTTCGTCGGTACCCCACCGACGCGAACCTACTTGCTTTCAAGAAAGCCAAGTCCTACGCGCGATTGGTTCGTAGGCGTAGTCAACGGGAGTCCTTGATACAATATGTATCCGGGATTAACACCACTACCAGCCCTAAGATCATTTGGGACAGGATCCGTAAGATTCGGGGACAGTACCCATCTGGGGAAATCTCCATTCTTGAGAGTGCTGGAGGACCGGTTGCTGACGCTCAGGGTATTGCTGACTGTCTGGGCACCGTATTTTCTTCGGTGTCCAGCAGCAGCAATTACCCTGCTTTGTTCCGGCAGTTACAGCCGCGGCTTGAAAGGTCCAAGATTTCTTTTGGACAGTTTTCTTCCACAGATTACAACAGCCCGCTGACTGCCGTGGAGCTGAAGACCGCTCTGAATAGGTCCGGCCGGACATCTGTCGGAACAGATAACATCCATTACGAGATGCTGAAGCACCTTTCTCCGTCCTCTCTTGAATGTCTTTCTAATCCTGTTTAACAGGATTTGGCAAGAGCATGTCTTTCCCGAATCTTGGCACACTGCCATTGTCGTTCCTGTTCCCAAACCTGGTAAAGATCCCACCAACCCGTTGAACTACCGGCCAATTGCTATGACAAGCTGCCTTTGCAAAGTACTTGAGCGTACTATTAATTTTCGTCTCATTTTTTATTTGGAGTTTCATCACATTTTTTCACCTCATTAGAGTGGATTTCGCAAATCTCGATCCACCACCGATCATCATCTTCGCCTTGAGACATCTGTCAGGGAAGCATTTGTCCGGCGTCAGCACATGGTCTCCGTCTTCTTCGACATGGAGAAAGCCTATGACCGTATCTGGAGATACGACATTCTCCGTGATCTGCACGAGTGCGGATTGCGGGGAAACTTACCGTCTTTCATCGCCGGATTTCTCCAGGACCGGAGTTTCCGTGTGCGCGTCGGGTCGACCCTCTCTGCGTTGTACCCGCAAGAACAGGGTGTACCTCAAGGCTCCATTTTATCAGTCACTCTGTTCATCCTTCGTGTGAATCACATATTCAATCTGCTTCCTCCGACGGTTCGTGGTACCATGTACGTGGATTATCTGCATATCTCTTGCGCCTCAGTTAACATGCGCACCATCGAGAGACAGCTCCAGTCTGCCATTACCAAGATCTCTCACTGGGCTTCCCAAAATGGATTTGGCTTCTCGACGCAGAAGACCGTTTGCGTGCATTTTTGCCGCAAACGGGGTCTTCACCCAGACCCCAGCCTCCGTCTGGGGTGCTCTACCATCCCTGTGGTGTCAGAAGTCAAGTTCATTGGGCTAACTTTTGACTGAGCGCTCACCTTCCGGCCTCACATCCAGCCTTTGAAGGTGAAGTGCAAGATGTCATTGAGTATCCTGAAGGTCCTCTCTCGAACATCTTGGGGGCTGACAGGTGCTCAATGCTTCGCATTTACCATTCTCTGATTCGGTCAAAGTTAGACTTTGGTTGCATAACGTATGGTTCGGCACGTCCTTCCGTGTTGCGGCCTCTGGATCCTGTCCATCACCAGGCTCTGCGGCTATGCACTGGTGCTTTCCGTACCTCTCCCGGGCATAGCCTGTATGTTGAGGCCCATGAACCGCCGTTGTGCATCCGACGTAAGCAGCTGTCTCTTCAATTCTTCACCAAGTTGAAGTCTCTTCCTGATCATCCTCTGCATGGTTCCATTTTCCAACCGCAATGTGTCCGCCTATTCTCACACCGGCCTTCCTGTGTTCCGACGTTTGGGATTCGGTTGTCGACCTTAGTGCGCGATGCTGGTCTAGACCTGTCAAGTATTGGTTTGACCCGGTTCTACAATGAACCGCCTTGGCAGCTGGTTCAAGCAACGGCTGACCTTTCCCTTTGTGTGTGGCCAAAGTCTTCCACTCCTGCTCTGGTGTACCAGCAGCTCTTTGTCGAGAAACAGTCTCTCTTCCCGGATTTCGTGCCTGTATTTACTGACGGATCGAAATCCGGTGAGGTTGTTGGATCCGCTTTCGTGTGTGGCGATGCCTCCTATGCTGAGAGGCTTCCGCCTGAATCCACCGTCTTTTCGGCAGAGATGCGTGCGGTACACCTCACTTTGTGTCACATACAGTCTAGATCTCATCGTCGCGCTATGATTTGCTCCGATTCCCAGTCCGTCATCCAAGTCCTTTCTTCTCCAGAGGACACGAACTCACCGGTCATCCGTGATGTCCGTCGTCTTCTTGGAACTTTGGAAGGTGCTGGATTCCTGGTCCGATTCTGTTGGGTTCCTGGCCATGTTGGGATCCGGGGTAACGAGCTAGCAGATCTATCTGCCAGGTCTGTTTCCTCCATGTCGCCAGCTCGGCTGCCACTCTCTTTCCGAGATTTTCGCCCTTTGATCCGGAAATTTGTTTTGGTTGAGTGGCAGTCCCTGTGGTCTCAGCAGGGCAGCAATAAAATAAACTCTATGCCATCAAACCACAGATCGGACTATGGAAGTCTAGTTTGCGGAAGAACCGTCGTGAGGAAGTTGTTCTTGCGCGTCTCCGCAGGGCACTTTTACTCACTGCTTTTTGCTGTGTGGCGACAGTGCCCCGATGTGTGAGGCGTGCCACTGTCGTCTCACCGTCCTTCATGTTCTGTGTACTTGTGTTCGTTTTTGTGATCATCGTTTTCGTTATTTTCATTCTCATTTGGTGGCCGTCGGAGCAGCTACGCTGCAGACTCTCATAGGTGAGGACTGTGACCTGACCGCAGTGTTTTTCTTTTTTAAGGAATTTGACTTTTTTAACCTCATCTAGTTTTACCGTATTCATTTCCATCTTTCACTTTTACCCCTTCATCCTGTTTTTAACCTTGTGTACGTGTTTTATTGATTTTGTTCTCTTTTGATGTCATATGTTTGGCGCTCTTTGGCCAACCCTGGCCCTTGCGCCATTAAAATATACTTACAACCCAACCAACATGTTCCGCGATTGCAGAAGGCATCTGGCGGGAAGGTTCCAACCGGTAGGGCAAAAGTACTTCACGACGTCACTGTGATTTTCACGCTGCGGCTCTGTTTCCTTCCGAAGGTTCCAACCGGTAGGGCAAAGTATCTCCCGACGTTCCTGTGATGTTCACGCTGCGGCTCAGTTTCCTTGGACCCAGACGCCACCTCCGACATTGCAGGAGGCTTCTGGCGGAGAGGTTCCAACCGGTAGGGCAAAGGTATCTGCCGACGTTCCTGTCATGTTCACGCTGCGGCTCTGTTTCCTTGGACCCAGACGCCACCTCCGACATTGCAGGAGGCTTCTGGCGGAGAGGTTCCAACCGGTAGGGCAAAGGTATCTGCCGACGTTCCTGTCATGTTCACGCTGCGGCTCAGTTTCCTTGGACCCAGACGCCACCTCCGACATTGCAGGAGGCTTCTGGCGGAGAGGTTCCAACCGGTAGGGCAAAGGTATCTGCCGACGTTCCTGTCATGTTCACGCTGCGGCTCTGTTTCCTTGGACCCAGACGCCTCCTCCGAGATTGAAGGAGGCATCTGGCGCGAAGATTCCAACCGGTAGGGCAAAGGTATCTCCAGACGTTCCTGTGATGTTCACGCTGCGGCACCGTTTCCTCGGACCCAACGCCTCCTGCGAGATTGCAGGAGGCATCTGGCGCGAAAGTTCCAACCGGTAGGGCAAAGGTATCTGCCGTCGTTCCTGTCATGTTCACGCTGCGGCTCTGTTTCCTTGGACCCAGACGCCTCCTCCGAGATTGAAGGAGGCATCGGGCGCGAAGATTCCAACCGGTAGGGCAAAGGTATCTCCAGACGTTCCTGTGATGTTCACGCTGCGGCACCGTTTCCTCGGACCCAACGCCTCCTGCGAGATTGCAGGAGGCATCTGGCGCGAAAGTTCCAACCGGTAGGGCAAAGGTATCTGCCGTCGTTCCTGTCATGTTCACGCTGCGGCTCTGTTTCCTTGGACCCAGACGCCTCCTCCGAGATTGAAGGAGGCATCTGGCGCGAAGATTCCAACCGGTAGGGCAAAGGTATCTCCCGACGTTACTGTGATGTTCAACCTGCGGCTCCGTTTCCTTGGACCCAGACGCCTCTTCCGGAATTGCAGGAGGCTTCAAGCGGTAAGGTTCCAACCAGTAGGGCAAAAGTATCTCGAGACGTTCATGTGATGTTCACGCTGCGGCTCTGTTTCCTTGGACCCAGACGCCTCCTCCGAGATTGCAGGAGGCATCTGGCGCGAAGGTTCCAACCGGTAGGGCAAAGGTATCTCCCGACGTTACTGTGATGTTCAACCTGCGGCTCCGTTTCCTTGGACTCAGACGCCTCCTCCGAGATTGCAGGAGGCTTCTGGCGGTGAAGTTCCAGCCGGTAGGGCAGTGGTATCTCCCGCCCGACGTTCCTGCGATGTTCACGCTGCGGCTCTGTTTCCTTGGACCCAGACGCCTCCTCCGAGATTGCAGGAGGCATCTGGCGCGAAGGTTCCAACCGGTAGGGCAAAGGTATCTCCCGACGTTCCTGTAATGTTCAACCTGCGGCTCCGTTTCCTTGGACTCAGACACCTCCTCCGAGATTGCAGGAGGCTTCTGGCGGTGAAGTTCCAGCCGGTAGGGCAAAGGTATCTCCAGACGTTCCTGTGATGTTCACGCTGCGGCTCCGTTTCCTTGGACCCAGACGCCTCCTCCGAGATTGCAGGAGGCTTCTGGCAGGGAGGTTCCAACCGGTAGGGCAAAGGTATCTCCCGACGTTCCTGTGATGTTCAACTGCGGCTCCGTTTCTTTGGACCCAGACGCCTCCTCCGATGTTGCAGGAGGCATATGGCGTGAAGTTTCCAACCGGTAGGGCAAAGGTATCTCCATACGTTCCTGTGATGTTCACGCTGCGGCTCTGTTTCCTTGGACCCAGACGCCTCCTCCGAGATTGCAGGAGGCTTCTGGCGGGGAGGTTCCAAACGGTAGGGCAAAGGTATCTCCCGAAGTTCCTGTGATATTCACGCTGCGGCTCTGTTTCCTTGGACCCCAGACGCCTCCTCCGAGATTGAAGGAGGCATCTGGCGCGAAGATTCCAAACGGTAGGGCAAAGGTATCTCCAGACGTTCCTGTGATGTTCACGCTGCGGCTCCGTTTCCTTGGACCCAGACGCCTCCTCCGAGATTGAAGGAGGCATCTGGCGCGAAGATTCCAACCGGTAGGGCAAAGGTATCTCCAGACGTTCCTGTCATGTTCACGCTGCGGCTCTGTTTCCTTGGACCCAGACGCCTCCTCCGAGATTGCAGGAGGCTTCTGGCGGGGAGGTTCCAAACGGTAGGGCAAAGGTATCTCCCGACGTTCCTGTGATATTCACGCTGCGGCTCTGTTTCCTTGGACCCCAGACGCCTCCTCCGAGATTGAAGGAGGCATCTGGCGCGAAGATTCCAAACGGTAGGGCAAAGGTATCTCCAGACGTTCCTGTGATGTTCACGCTGCGGCTTCGTTTCCTTGGACCCAGACGCCTCCTCCGAGATTGAAGGAGGCATCTGGCGCGAAGATTCCAACAGGTAGGGCAAAGGTATCTCCAGACGATCCTGTGATGTTCACGCTGCGGCTCCGTTTCCTTGGACCCAGACGCCTCCTCCGAGATTGCAGGAGGCTTCTGGCGTGGAGGTTCCAACCGGTAGGGCAAAGGTATCTCCCGACGTTCCTGTGATGTTCAACAGCGGCTCCGTTTCTTTGGACCCAGACGCCTCCTCCGATTTTGCAGGAGGCATCTGGCGTGAAGGTTCCAACCGGTAGGGCAAAGTATCTCCCAACGTTCCTGTGATATTCACGCTGCGGCTCAGTTTCCTTGGACCCAGACGCCTCCTTCGACATTGCAGGAGGCTTCTGGCGGAGAGGTTCCAACCGGTAGGGCAAAGGTATCTGCCGACGTTCCTGTCATGTTCACGCTGCGGCTCTGTTTCCTTGGACCCAGACGCCGCCTCCGAGATTGAAGGAGGCATCTGGCGCGAAGATTCCAACCGGTAGGGCAAAGGTATCTCCAGACGTTCCTGTGATGTTCACGCTGCGGCTCCGTTTCCTCGGACCCAACGCCTCCTGCGAGATTGCAGGAGGCATCTGGTGCGAAAGTTCCAACCGGTAGGGCAAAGGTATCTGCCGACGTTCCTGTCATGTTCACGCTGCGGCTCTGTTTCCTCGGACCCAGACGCCTCCTCCGAGATTAAAGGAGGCATCTGGCGCGAAGATTACAACCGGTAGGGCAAAGGTATCTCCCGACGTTACTGTGATGTTCAACCTGCGGCTCCGTTTCCTTGGACCCAGACGCCTCCTCCGAGATTGCAGGAGGCATCTGGCGCGAGGGTTCCAACCGGTAGGGCAAAGGTATCTCCCGCCCGACGTTTCTGTGATGTTCACGCTGCGGCTCCGTTTCCTTGGACCCAGACGCCTCCTCCGAGATTGCAGGAGGCTTCCGGCGAGGAGGTTCCAAACAGTAGGGCAAAGGTATCTCCCGACGTTCCCGTGATGTTCACGCTGCGGCTCTGTTTCCTTGGACCCAGACGCCTCCTCCGAGATTGCAGGAGGCTTCTGGCGGGGAGGTTCCAACCGGTAGGGCAAAGGTATCTCCAGACGTTCCTGTGATGTTCACGCTGCGGCTCCGTTTCCTCGGACCCAACGCCTCCTGCGAGATTGCAGGAGGCATCTGGCGCGAAAGTTCCAACCGGTAGGGCAAAGGTATCTGCCGACGTTCCTGTCATGTTCACGCTGCGGCTCTGTTTCCTTGGACCCAGACGCCTCCTCCGAGATTAAAGGAGGCAATTGGCGGTAGCTTCCAACCGGGAAGGAAACGGTACATCATGAAGTTTCTGTGATGTTCACGCTGCGGCTCCGTTTCCCAGACCGAGACGCCTCTTCTGCGATTGCAGGAGGCACCTGGCGGTTGGTTCCAACCTGGAGGGAAACGCTATGTCACGGTGTTACTGTAATATTCACGCTGCGGCTCCGTTTACTTGGACCGATGCGCCAGTTCCGCCGTTGCAGAAGGCATCTGGCGGAAGGTTCCAACCAGGACGGAAAAAACATCTCACGAAGTTCCACTGATATTCACGCTGCGGCTCCGTTTCCTCGGACCCAAACGCCTCCTCCGAGATTGCAGGAGGCATCTGGCGCGTAGGTTCCAACCGGTAGGGCAAAGGTATCTCCTGACATTCCTGTGATGTTCACGCTGCGGCTCCGTTTCCTTGGACCCAGACGCCTCCTCCTATATGGCAGGAGGCATCTGGCGCGAATGTTTCAACCGGTAGAGCAAAGGTGTCTCCCGACGTTCCTGTGATATTCAAACTGCGACTCCGTTTCCTTGGACCCATACGCCTCCTCCGGGATTGCAAGATGCTTCTGGCGGGGAGGTTCCAACTGGTTGGGCAAAGGTATCTCTCGACGTTCCTGCGATGTTCACGCTGCGGCTCCGTTTCCTCGGACCCAACGCCTCCTGCGAGATTGCAGGAGGCATCTGGCGCGAAAGTTCCAACCGGTAGGGCAAAGGTATCTCCCGACGTTCCTGTCATGTTAACGCTGCGGCTCTGTTTCCTTGGACCCAAACGTCTCCTCGTTAATTGAAGGAGGCATCTGGCGCGAAGGTTCCAACCAGTAGGGCAAAGGTATCTCCCGACATTACTGTGATGTTCAACCTGCGGCTCCGTTTCCTTGGACTCAGACGCCTCTTCCAGAATTGCAGGAGGCTTCAGGCGGTGAGGTTCCAACCGGTAGGGCAAAAGTATCTCCCGACGTTCATGTGATGTTCACGCTGCGGCTCTGTTTCCTTGGACCCAGACGCCTCCTCCGAGATTGCAGGAGGCTTCTGGCGGGGAGGTTCCAACTGGTAGGGCAAAGGTTACTCCTGACGTCCCTGTATTGTTCACACTGCGGCTCCGTTTCCTCTGACCCAAACGCCTCCTCCGAGATTGCAGGAGGCATTTGGCGCAAAGGTTCCAATCGGTAGGGCAAAAGTATCTCCCGACGTTTCTGTGATGTTCACGCTGCGGCTCCGTTTCCTTGGACCCAGACGCCTCCTCCGAGATTGCAGTAGGCTTCTGGCGGGGAGGTTCCAACCGGTAGGGCAAAGGTATCTCCCGACGTTCCTGTGATGTTCACTCTGCGGCTCCGTTTGCTTGGACCCAGACGCCTTCTCCGAGCTTGCAGGAGGCTTCTGGCGGGGAGGTTCCAACCGGTAGGGCAAAGGTATCTCCCGTCGTTCCTGTGATGTTCACGCTGCGGCTCCATTTCCTTGGACCCAGACGCCTCCTCCGAGATTGCAGGAGGCTTCTGGATGGGAGGTTCCAACCGGGAGTGAAACGGTATCTCACGACGCTCCTGCGATTTTCACGCTGCGGCTCCGTTTCCTCGGATCTAGACGCCTGCTTCGCGATTTCAGAAGGCATGTGGCGGAAGGTTCCAAACGGGAGAGAAACTGTATCTCCCGACGGTCCTGTGATGTTCACTCTGCGGCTCCGTTTCCTTGGACCCAGACGCCTCCTCTGAGATTGCAGGAGGCTTCTGGCGGGGAGGTTCCTTCCGGTAGGGCAAAATTATCTCCCGACGTTCCTGTGATGTTCAACCTGCGGCTCCGTTTCCTTGGACACAGACGCCTCCTCCGAGATTGCAGGAGCCATCTGGCGCGAACGTTCCAACCAGTGGGGCAAAGGTATCTCCCGACGTTTATGTGATGTTTACGCTGCGGCTCCGTTTCCTTGTAAATAGACGCCTCCTTCGAGATTGGAAAAGGCTTCTGGCGGGGAGGTTCCAACCGGTAGGGCAAAGGTATCTCTCGACGTTCCTGTGATGTTAATGCTGCGGCTCCGTTTCCTGGGAACCAGACGCCTCCTCCGAGATTGCAGGAGGCTTCTGGCGGGTAGGTTCCAACCATGAGTGAAAAGGTATCTCACGACGTTCCTGCGATGTACACGCTGTGGCTCCGTTTCCTCGGATCTAGACGCCTGGTTCGCGATTTCAGAAGGTATGTGGCGGAAGGTTCCAAACGGGAGAGAAACTGTATCTCACGACGTTCCTGTGTTATTAACGCTGCGGCTCCGTTTCCTCTAACCGAGACGCCTTCTCCGCGATTGCAGGAGGCATCTGGCTGAAGATTTCAACAGGGAGGGAAAAGGTATCTCACGACGTTCCTGAGATGTTCACGCTATTGCTCCGTTTTTTGAACAGAGACCCTTCCTCCACGATTGCAGGAGGCATATAGCGGGAAGGTCCCAACCGGGAGGGAAACTGTATCTCGCGGGGGTTTTGTGATGTTCACGCTGCGGCACCGTTGTTTCGGACGAGACTCCTCCTTTGAGATTGAAGGATGCATCTGGCGGGAAGTTTCCAACCGGTAGGGAAAAGGTATCTCACGATGTTCCTGTGATGTTCACGCTGCGGCACCGTTGGTTCGGACGAGACTCCTCCTTCGAGATTGAAGGATGCATCTGTCGGGAAGGTTGCAACCGGTAGGGAAAAGGTATCTCACGACGTCCCTGTGATGTTCAAGCTCCGGCACCGTTGGTTCGGACGAGACTCCTCCTTCGAGATTGAAGGATGCATCTGGCGGGAAGGTTGCAACCGGTAGGGAAAAGGTATCTCACGACGTCTCTGTGATGTTTACGCTGAGGCTCCGTTTCTTCGGAGCCAGACGCCTTCTTCGCTGGTGCATGTGGGATATGGCGGCAAGTTTCCACCCGGGAAGGAAACCGTATCTCACGGAGGTTCTGTTATACTCACGCTGTGACAGGTTTGTCTCGGACGGAGATTTCACACCTGCATTTGCAAGAGTAATCAGGTCATAAGGGCTCCAATCGCAGGAGGAAAAATACGTCTCACCTTATTCCTCCAATGGTCGTACTGTGGAACCTTTACCTGAAGCCAAGGGGCCTGCTTAGGCCTTGCAAGACTTTGCAACAAGTCTCCTATCTGTTGCTTGAAAATGCGTCTCACTGGTGCCTTCTTCAACCTGTAGCTCCGTTACCTCTGGTCGACACGCGTTCGCTGCAATTTGAGGAGGCATCCTGTATCAAGACTCCTTGTCTTTGGTCTATGTGTTGATACGGTTGATTCGTGTAGATCCTGTTCCGTCGCAGGTGGGTTGGATGAAGCTAAAAGGAATCTTCTCTTAATGCTTATGCGATATTCGGTTTTGCGATAAATACACAGATAAGTGGTATATATTTTAAGGTTTGTAATACATTCTAGTTCTTGTGGCTGTTTAGTATGAATTTAGTGGAATTGTTTTGTTTTACGGTTTAAATTTGCTTTGTAGATTGTTACGCTTCTTTCGCTGAAGGTAGATGTTTTGGCTTATAACTTTCCACCCCTCGCCGGTACATTTCATTTTGTTTGTTCCTATGGTCTTATCGGTTTTAACGAAGAATTCCCCTTCCGAAAAAGAATTCGAAACGAGATTGGATGTTTTTGGGGATCTTAGTACAGAAATGTCCAAAGCACGGCTCTGCCATATATACATCACGGTTGCTACTTGTAGCTCAGAGTGTCAGTGAATAAAGCTGTTGAATTTTTGTTCATGTTCAAGTAAATAGCTGTTCCTAATTATTATGTCACGGTAAGGGACGAAGAGGATGGTTGATTCTGAATGTCGAATTTTTTAATTAATGCTCGTTTATTGAATTAAGTAACATATAATCTAATACGCAGTGATACGGTTTCGGTACTACAACAAGACTGCATTCGAAGGCAATACGAAACCAATCACTCTTCAAATTACACTGAAGAATCAAATTATTAGCAACACGTACCTAGTAACGATTTGAGACGTCCTTAGCTTTCTAAACAGCCTCGAATATAAGCCCCGTTGGCTCAACGAGGTGCTGACATCGTCCTACCGTTATGTTCTAGGCAACCGGATGTGATAGCGTTCGTCAGTCTCCGAATGTTCTCTGGAAGTGGTCAGTAGGATTAATATCTGATACTGCAGTGACCATTTAGAACTTTGAAGCCACTGTTGTGCTCCTGGAACCACTGTGTGCCGATCCCAGCCTAGTGGCATGGTGCACCAACCTGCTGGAAGTAGCCCCCTCCCATACACACATACACACGGGTGTCCCTGGTCGGCAATGATGTTAAGATACCTCGTGGAATCCAAATGCTATTCCAGAAGTATTAAGGAATACAATGCCACTCGCGTAAATATCTCCCTGACCATTGCACCGTCTCCACCAAGTTTTACAGTTGGGAGCCGGGATCCATCGAATCATGCTGTGACGTCATGTTCTGGCCTGTCCACCGACGTGTATTGACCCGATTCATCGGACCGGACTGCTTTCCTCGGTCGTCAAGGGTCCAGTTTTGATACTTGTAAAAATCCAAATTTGCCGGTGGCGAAGCTCGAACCCGCATTCTTCTTCTCCGGAGTTGAATGCTTTCCCAGTTAAGCTACATCGACAATGGGCTATTACTGTTACTTGCCGTCTTGACATGTGCGTCACCTCTGAGGTAGATATGTCACATATATCTCCCCTTGAGAAAGGGCAGGGTCGGAATCGTAGGTTTCTGGGTCAGCCGGCAAACCATGCTTGACGTAACTCTGTAGAAGAAGGAATTCTGATTAATTTCAGACGATGTGTGGATGAAACATTACCCATTTTTCGAAGCGTTGAAGAAGGAATTGTTATTAATTCCAGACGATGTTTGGAAGGAACACACATTTTTCGAAGAACCTATCGGCCTGGGGTTTTATTTTTACGTTCAGTCACCAATGTGAAAACCCGAATTTGGGGATTGAGGCGAAAGAAACCACATCCTTCTGCTCCGGAGCCCAATACTTTCCCAATTAAGCTACACCGACAAGGGGTTATCACTGTTGCTTGCCGTTTTAATATGTGCCACGGGCTCACTGTTGTTGGTTTTTGGTGAGGCTAGCTGTGTATGCTGAGGCCAATGGGAGGCGGACAGTGTAAGATAAAACTCTCCTCTAGATATCGCGGTTACCTGATGCAGTGAATCTCGTCTGTTACCTGGCACAATCCACCCCAGCCATTGAACATCGACCAGCCGTTTTCGCCCACGGAAAGACCGCTGACTGCGTGTCTTGTTGTTTGTGTACCGCCCATTGTGAATCCTCGATACATTTGTTTTTGCATAGCCAAGGCAGTTTGCTATTTCTGAGATGATTGCACCTTTCCACTTAGGCGTCCATTATTATCACTGCCTCTTTCAAAGACGCCTAAATCATGAGTGCCGCCTCGGTGGCGCAGTGGTCTAAGCGATGGCCTCTGATCATTCGTCCGAAAGAGGTCCGGGTTCGAATCCCGGTGAGGCATGGATATTGTGTTTGTCTTACGGCACTGGCTCTCTCCCTTCCCTGGAACCAGTGACCCTAAATTGGGGACGGGCGACTGCTTATAGCCCATTGAGTTGCTCACGGTGGTCGTTAAACCTCCAATAAAAAAAAAAAATCATGAGTCTTTCCTACACTGTGCTTTTCTACGCTCGTAGGCGTTTGAATCCTTTCCAGCGAGCTGCTTATAAAAGCATCTCTACGTTATAGTTGCATTCGTATTTGTGGATCGCACGTGTCTGATTGGTCTTAAGTGTTTCTAATAAATCGCTATTTCAAAAGATGGGTAAAATACCGAGCTAAGAATGAAAGGTATTAAAAGAAATCGTCCTATTTAATGAAAATGATTTTCCTAAATTGGTTTTAATCAAGAGTTGAAAGAAACAAGTTACCAAAATCGTGCAATACATTGATTAGATACGCTTTCCAACATACCAGAAATCAATACTCAACTTATGAGGATAATGAATGTGGAATAAATCTCGCTCCTGTCCCCTGACCTTTGACCCCATTTCGACGACATTAAACATAATTGGTTCAGTGTACCTCCGGAACAACAAGCCAAAGTTTTGTCGCAATAGAAGCATTTTTAGTCAAGTTGTGAGGATAATGGCTGTGGCATAAATCCCATTCCTGTGCCGCGACAACCTTTGACCCCATTTCGGTGATATTAAACAGAATTGGTTCAGTATGCCTCCGGAACAACATGATAAAGTTTTGTCGCGATCGAAGCATTTTTGCGTACGTTATGACATACACTGGCGTGCAAGAATTAAGGACGAGACGGTTTTCGAATGTAACGTCGTGCAGAAGTGCTTCTCATCGACGCAAATCATACAATACGATCCCCAAAATGTAAGAATATGGGACAACTGAGCAAAACCGTCCAAACAAGGAATCCAAAGAATACAAAGGCACTTTATTGAAAAGGTAGCTTCGAGCACAACTGGGCAGAAGACAGAAACGTCGATGTGACACGCGGCTGCCAAGAAAACTCCAGTCTTTAGTAGGGGATATTATCACCCCTGACTGCGTTGCAGGGTTTATAATGTCTGTCCATCCTGAGGACGAGGTTGTCAAGGAGCTGTTGAGGCATCGCGGAACATTCCCCTTGTAGCGCCAATTGCAGCTGCGGAATCGTTACTGGCAGCTGGTGACGTGCTGCCAAGCGTCTCCCCAGAAGGTCCCACACATGTTCGATTGGATTTAGGTCCGAGAACCTTGCGGGCCAATCCATGCGTTGAATAGTTTCACTCTCCAACAGCTCTGCGACAGCCACTGTACGATGAGGTGTAGCGTTGTCGTCCATGAAGAGGTACTCAGGACCCACAGCACCTCCAAACAGACGCCCGTAAGGCAGGAGAACCTCGGTACAATAGCGGACACCAGTGACTGAACCACCTTGGAAGATGTGGAGGTCAGTACGGCTACCAAGCATGATACCGCCCCAAACGAGAACTCCGCCACCTCCAAAGCGGTCCCTTTCGATGATGTTGGAGCAGTGATTGCGTGTTCCCTGCTCTCTCCAGGCGTGTATACGTCCAGAATCACTCGTCAGACTAAATTGTCTTTCATCCGTAAAGAGAACTCGACCCCATTGCTGATGTGTCCAGTTCTTGTGTTCCTGGCACTACAGAAACCGCCATCTCCGATGAGCAGGCTGTTAATGGCACACACCGTACTGGTCGTCGTGCAAATAGACCACCTTTGTGCAGCCGCCTGGCCACGGTAAAACGCGATAACGTGCGTCCAGTTGTTTGTTGCATGTGCCTTGCGATTTCTCCCGCTGTCTGCCGTCTGTTTCTTCTCGCCTGCAGGACAATATACCGGTTCTCTGCCGACGTGGTTGCTCATGGACGACCACTGCTAAACTCTCGGACAGCTGTTCCTGTCGTTTGAAATGCTCTCCAAGCTCTTGAAACTATGCTGTGAGCCATCCCAAACTCCTCGGCCACACTAGTCACACTTCGACTTTCTTCCAACTTCCCAATGACGCGACCTCGGGTAAAGTCATCCAGATGTCGTCTACTGGATTGCCTGTTGGCCATATCACACAGTGGCAGCAACTGGACGTCGTTCAAACCGATGTACACCGTGCAATAGCTTTCACCGAATTGCTGAGCGTACACCGCCCGTGTGCTTTATACCCTTATACCCTTCCAACACCCCCCCTACATCATGCTGCATATATGCGCATGCCTTCCTACCGTACCGGACCCTAGTCTATCTCCTGAGTGGTCTATCTCCTGAGTGGTCTTTAGGTCAGTTCTGCCTGCTCGTTCCGCTGTTATGCCAATTTCTCCTCTTCGTCCTTAATTTTTGCACACCATTATAGCTGAAAAACCGACGAACGAGGCCATAAGAGAACTGTCATTGGTCAGCAATCCTAACGTTCTTCTGGTTTTCTAAAAAATTGTTTTGTTTTTTTGTTTCCTGCTTGCTCCGGGGGCTCGTTTGCTTCGGAGGTTTTGGGGTTTTTTTGTTTTTTTTTTCACTGCTTTGTTCTCGGTTTTAATTTGTTTTAATTAGTTTTTTTCTTGCTTCGTTTTTAGCTTTATATATATATCATCATCATCATTGTCAACCATTATCAATCCACTGCTGGACGAAGGTCTCCCCAAGTTTCCTCCACAACGGTCTGTCTTGTGCCAGTCTCCTCCATGTCACCCCAGCATACTTTCGAATTTCATCCACCCATCTCCCATGTGGTCTTCTTCTGGGTCTTTTCCTGTCCCTTGGAATCCAATCTAAAATTTCGGCTGTCCATCGATGATCTGTCCTTCTGGCAGTATGTCCAGCCCATTGCCATTTCAGGGATTTAACTCTGATCATGATGTCTTCCACTCTTGTCATTTTTCGGATCCACGAGTTCCTCTTCTTATCTCTCCTGGTTACACCAAGCATGCACCTCTCCATGCTGCTTTGAGTTGTCTGCAGCCTTTGTATGTCTCTTTTAGTTAAGGTCCACGTCTCTGCACCATACGTAAGCACTGGAAGGATGCATTGATCAAACACTTTTCTTTTAAGACATAATGGCATATTGCTCTTGAAAATTATGCTGTTTCTTCCAAAAGCTCTCCAGGCAAGTTTTGTACGCCGATTAATTTCTTCATCAATGTGACCCTCACTTGATATCTGCTGTCCAAGATAAACGTACGTGTCTGTTATCTCCAGTTTTTCTCCATCAATCGATAAATCTTCATTTCTTGTAAAAGCATTGAACATCACTTTTGTCTTCTGAAAGTTCATTTTTAATCCCACTTCTTTACTCTTGTCAGCAAGTTCCTGGATCATACTCTGCAGCTCTGATGGGGTAGTTGCAAAAATGACTACGTCATCAGCAAAACGAAGGTGGGTTAGATAATCTCCATTAATCTTTATCCCCTTGTTTTCCCAGCTCAGCGACTGAAAAACACCCTCCAATGTGGCATTAAAGAGCTTCGGAGATATGGTGTCACCTTGTCTCACTCCCTTTCCAATTTTTACGTGTGTTGTATTTTCAAACAGCCTAATCTTTGCACTTGCATTTTCATAGATGTTATTAATAATATTAATGTATGCATCTTCAATACCGCAGGTTTTCAGAGCCATTGTAACTGCTGATGGTTTCACCGAATCAAAGGCTTTTTCATAATCGATAAAAGCCATGCACAATGGAAGTTCATATTCCCTCGCTCTTTCAATTAGTTCTCTCAGCACGTGGATATGATCTATTGTGCTGTAGCCACTCCTGAATCCAGCTTGTTCTCTCGGTTGAGCCATGTCCAGTGTTACCTTCAAGCGGTGTGAAAGAACTTTAGTGAAGATTTTATAAACTACTGATAGGAGGCTGATAGGTCTGTAGTTTCCGAGATCCTCAATGTCACCTTTCTTATGTAGCAGGATCATTGTAGCAGTGTTCCAATCCTCAGGAATCTTTCCTTCATTAAGGCATCGAGTGAAAATTTGGGCGAGTACTGTTTCGATTTCTCCACTTGCTTCTTGTATGATGTCTACGGTAATTCCATCTTCTCCTGGAGCTTTTCCTCGCTTCATGTTCTTGATTGCATGTGCAACTTCTGCTGGAAGGACTGGAGGAACTCTGGTACTGGTATCTTTCATGATGTCTGGAGTGCATATATCATCCCTTTCATATAATTTGGAGTAGAAATCTTTCACTCTTGTCAAAATTTCGCCTCTATTTCTTGTTACAGAACCATCTTCTTTTCTCAGTGCCATAATCTGTTTTCTTCCCTTACTGAGATGTCCCTTTGCTATCTTTAGGCTTTGGTTGTTTTCAATTGCTTTCCTCACTAGTTCACAGTTGAATTTCCTTACGTCTTCAGTGATACTTTTTCTTACTGTCTTGCATAGCTCTATATATTCCACTTTGGAAGTCACATCTTCTTTAGTTGTCCTCATCTCTCTTCTTTTTTGCATCAACATTTTGGTTTTTCCTGATAATTTGTTCACGTGCAACTTGTTCTTAGACCCAGCTAATTTTGTTGCTGTTTCCATAAGAGCTTTGGTTACTTTTCTGTTAACTTCAGAGATGTCCACTTCTTCCGATGTTAGGTCTTCTAAAGCAGAGAACCTGTTCTTCAGTTCTAACTTGAAGGTATTATGGTGTTTTTTAAGGTTGGTTATGTCAATAGATTTTGTTTGTCTTATGAGCTTGCCACGTTCAAGTTTAGTGTTGAGGTGCATCTTACATCTCACCAATCTATGGTCACTACCTGTGTTGAACTTGTTTAGCACACTGCAGTCTTCTATGACGAATTTTTTGTTACACAGAATAAAATCAATTTCACTTGTCGTCCCATTTGGATGTCTCCATGTCCATTTCCTGTGTGGCTTTTTCTTGAAGAAGGAGTTCAAGATGAAAAACCCTTCTGCCTCTGCAAACTCAACGAGAGTATTTCCACGCTGGTTTCTGTTGCCATGACCGAATTTACCTACTGAAGTTTCATCCTGTTGCCGTTGCCCTATTTTTGCATTGAAATCTCCCATAATTATTTTCAAGTGTTGCTTACCTTTATTATTTAGACGACAAATTTCCTCATAAAATTCTTCAATTTCTTCTTCAGGATGACTTGTGGTGGGTGCATAAGTTTGAATAATCTGAGCCTGGTATCTTTTCGAGAGTTGGATAACAAGTCGTGCAGCTCTGTCAGAGGAACTTTCAACTTCTACAACTTTATCCTTCAGTTTCTTGTTTATTATAAATCCAACACCACTAGTTCTGCCAGTATCTGCCCCACGATAGTAGAAGAGATGTCCACTTTTCAGTTCGATGAGATCTTCTCCTTTTCTCCTTACCTCACTTAGCCCCACGATGTCCCACTTGATCCTTTGTAGTTCCTCTTCCAATTCAAGAAGCCTTGAATCAGAAGATAGGGAGCGTCCATTGTACGTAGCCAAGGTCAGCATCAGATGGCAGCCTAGTCCGGTCCTCCGGGAATTCTTAGCACCCTCTGCCTTCATGTCGCACTGGCCGCTGCCTTGGCCAGGTACATTCCAGCTGCCGGAGACTGAGGGCCAAGATTTAAGTTGTGGAATCATTTTGGAGGGGTTTGGCCATAACTCACCACGCTGGCCAAGCGGGTTGGTGAGTGTGGGATAGAATTTCCTCTAATCCCGATGGTATAGTTATACCGCTATGGGCGGTCGTCAGAGCCCCTTTAGTGGGAACAGGATGCACCACGAGAAGGCGGGGTTGACATTTGTCAAGGAGAGGCTGTGATGTTACGCATCACCTGACCTTACATCCCTTATATATATATATATATATATATATATATATATATATATATATATATATATATATATATATATATATATATACACTGCTGGCCACTCAAAATGCAAAACAAAGAAGGACACAAGATAGCAAAGCCAGATTTACTGGACACATAACAACAGATACAAAGATGAAACGATTGAGCTTACAGGCCCGTGTGACTTGCGGAACACGCAGACATCAGTAGTTCGTGTGGCCCCCATGGCTGGCAATAACGGCCGCTACACGCCGCGGCATCGAACGAAAGAGGCTTTGGATGTGGGCTTGGGGAATGTCGGTCCAGTCTGCTTCCACACATTGCCACAGTTCGTCAGGCGTAGCCGCGGGTGGTGCTTGCCGGGCCACTCGGTTGCCGATCAGCGACCAGACGTGTTCGATGGGCGACATATCAGGAGAACAGGCGGGCCACGGCAGCAGTGACAACTGGTGGGCCGGGAAGAATTGTTTCACGATGCGTGTCACGTGTGGGCGCGCATTGTCCTGTTGAAACGTAGTTGCTGGCAGGTCCTGCAGGTAAAGGAGGACTACAGGCTCCAAAACGACGGAGATGTAGCTGTGGCTGTTGAGTGACCGGCGATGCGTACCAGAGGGGTGCGGGTGTCATATCCAATTGCGCCCAAAACCATGACGCCAGGCGACGGACCGGTATGGCGATGCATAATGCAGGCATCATACAGTCTCTCGCCGCGGTGCCGCCATACGTGGATCCGACAATCGTGGTGTTGCAGGCAGAAGTGGGATTCGTTGGAGAAGACAATGTCGTGCCATTCCGTAGTCCAGGTGCGGCGTTTAACAGCCCACTGCCACTGCACTCGCCGGTGGTGTAACGTCAATGGTAATCGGAGTAATGGGCGTCGAGCGACAAGTCCCTGCTCCTGCGGACGACGTCGAACGGTACGTGCTGACACGGTTGTTGCGCAACACACCCTAATTCCTGCGCTAACGTTCGTCAGGTGGCGGTGCGAGCCGTCAATGCCCGCCGCACAACATCCCGGTCCTCTCGTTCGGTGGTGTGCCACGGCTGCGGCAATCGCTCACGTTCGTCCGTCCGTCCGTCCGTCCTGCACCCACCGAATCCATACTCGCCTCACTGTGGCTGGATGTCGTCCCACATGGGCGCCGATGTCTCAGTACAATAAACCTCTGTCGCGATAAGCCACTATTCGTCCTCTGTCGAGTTCCGAAACATGCTGGAATGACTACCGTATTCTACGACGAGGCATCAGGAAGCTTCCTACCCACAGGTCCGGCAGCACAACACACTTCCACTACTTGCACCCCGCCTTCTGTGCACCCTTCTTATAGTGTTTCTCGGCGGCGTGCCGGGCGCACATGATTTGCATATGCCATGCAATGCTAATCGTTTGCATGTCCTCTCGCGAGCGACTCATGCTGCGAGTTTCAGGCCAATCGGATGCTTCCTTCTTGCTGTTGCATTTTGGGTGGCCAGCAGTGTGTATATATATATAAGAACACTAAAAAAAGTAAACTACATTCTCATATATATATATATACACTGAGTGACCACTTTATTATGACCACCACCTCAGTACTTCGTTAGGCCACCTTTTGCCTTTAATACTGCGTCGATTCTTCGTGGCATGGGCTCCACGAGATGTTAATAGGGTGTTTGTGGAATCTGAGACCATGCTTGATGAATAGCAAGTGTGAGATTGCAGGGTTGTTGATCCAGCTCTCTGATGGCTTGTTCAACTTCATCCACAAATTCTCAATGGGGTTCAGATCTGGAGATTGTGGAGGACACCTAAGCAAAGTAAACTCACCGGCATGTTCCTGAAATCAATCCTGTATAATACGAGCACTATGGCAGGACGCATTATCTTGTTCAAAGTAGCCATCGCCATTGGGATAAAGCATCCACATGACAGGATGCACTTGGTCCGCAACGATGTTTAGATATGATGTGCCAGTCAGACGATGATCAACACGAATTAAAGGGCCCAAAGCATGCCAGGAAAATATTCCCCAAACCATAACGTTGCCTTGAAGGGTTGTAGCAATGCATTTGGGGTCTATGCTTTCGTGCTGTTTCCGGCAAATTCTCACTCGGCCATCGGCATGGTGCAACTGAAAACGTGATGCATCGAACCACCTTATTTGTTTCCAATTATCGACTGTCGTTGTGCTCCTGTGCGAACTGGAGACGTTTTCTCTTGTTAACTGCAGATAGCAAAGGTGTTCGAACAGGCCTTCGGCTGCCATATTCCATATGATGCATATAACGAAGTAAATTTCTCCGTCATTTTTGGTCTACGCCGGGATTCGAACCCGAGGCCGCTTATTCCGGAACAAGTCGCTCTACCAACTGAGCTACGCAGACATTTGTTCTGATTGCTATGTGCCTTTATGTCGTGTGCGTCCTGCTGGCAGGTACGTCACATCTCCCCCCCGAAAGAGGGCCGGGGGCATGGCCCACGGGTCAGCCGTGACCATGATTCGTTGCAGGCAGCCATCCACTGTAGAACGTGCACTTGAGAACACCCAGTCAATCTGCTGTGTGGAATGCAACATCACACATTTTTATTTTGCGAAGCGCTGGAGAAGGAATTCTCTGATTTTTCCTGTCTCGCGGTGTGGAAATAACATCACACCAATGCGAGATTTTGAACTGCCGGGTCATCCGGATAGTTCGGGCGCCATTATAACGAATACACTCTTTTACCAGCTAAGCTAATTATAATGAATAAAGCTTTTAACTACTGAATTATATGCTTGTACTAAGCTTCAAATAGTGAATTCAAATGGTTGTTGTTACTAGTTAATTAAGATCATGAATAAAGTCTCCTGCTAGTAGTGTAGTAATAGTATTGAACAAACTTATAACTGGTAGTAATGTTGTAGCAGTAATTAGGATGAATAAAGTCTTAACGCTGGTTGTTAATAGTAATAAACTAATGACATAAACCTAACAGCCAGACAGAGATCTGACAAAACTATGAATTAAGAGAGACGTACTTACGAAAAGCTCTTTTATTATGTAACTCTTGATCATCCAACGCACACACACAACTCGTTTCACAATAATGAAGAATCAAACTAATCACATAGAACGAAGCTCTCAAAACAACAACAAACTCTCTCCTTCACATAAACCAACACTCTCCGTACAACAACAAACGCTCTCTGTACAACAACAAACGCTCTCCTTACGTATCGTTGAACGCGCCTATTTATACTGGCTACCACCACGTCATGACTTACACTCATTGCCAGATCTCATTCAGCGGGTGAAATAACATCTCGTTCAGTAAGAAGATAATTTACATAGTAAAATAAAATAACCAGAGATAGTAAAATCAAAAGGAAAGTGAATATAGAGTATACGTTACATGCAGTGTACGACGAACAGTGCGTGCAGAGATCATTTGAGGGGATCCTTGATTAAGATGGTCTGTAATTTGTTGCACTGTTGCCCTTCTGTTGTCTGTTACCAGTCTGGACACTCTCCGTTCCGCCCGAGCAATCACTAGTCGATGACGACCACACGTTGCACGTAGAGACCCAGTTTTTTGGCTGACAGTCCAGTCTTTAAACACTTTAACTAACAACAGCTGCTCTGGAACATTGCACGAATGCGGCGGTTTCGGTGATACTCGCTCCATGGCTCCGAGCTCCTACAATCATCCCACCTTGAAGTCCGTCAAATCGCATTTTTTACCCATCTCGTCACCCGAAAATCACTTCTACTACCGTCGCAAGCACTGAGCTTTCCGTTTTTATACTAGCCTCGCCCTCTGGCGGCAACAGCGTGCAGCTATAGCTTATTTCCTTAAAACTGTCTGGTGGTCATAATAAATTGGCCACTCAGTTTGTGTATATACGTATATATACGTAAATATATAAGATGATTGGAAGACATCATGATCAGAGTTAAATCCCTGAAATGGCAATGGGCTGGACATACTGCCAGAAGGACAGATCATCGATGGACAGCCGAAATTTTAGATTGGATTCCAAGGGACAGGAAAAGACCCAGAAGAAGACCACATGGGAGATGGGTGGATGAAATTCGAAAGTATGCAGGGGTGACATGGAGGAGACTGGCACAAGACAGACCGTTGTGGAGGAAACTTGGGGAGACCTTCGTCCAGCAGTGGATTGATAATGGTTGACAATGATGATATAAGAACGCCTATGAAAAGTAAACTACATTCCTCCATTTGGCAAACAGGTTTTGTTTAAACGTATACCATTACTTCCTTATCAACTTAACCTTTGCCCTTGTGCAGCTTTGGCATTCTTGATTCTTTATCAGTGGTTCTTGGTGTTAGGTGTTGTAACGATCTTTGTGGTTTCACGTTACTTTTTGTGTTCGTTCTTGCTTTCTTCGGTTATTTTTGTTTCCGGCCTTCTTTGTCCAGGTAGGACTAATCATGATTGTACTTCCTTTTCTGTTGGTCTTGTGGCTTTGGGAGCACGCCCAAAGGGACATTTGGATTTTGTCCGTCCCTTTCTTGGTTTCAGAAAAGCCACTTACAAAAAACGGGTGCTTCCCTGATGATGACCGTTTTAATTTGATTTTAGTGTCGTCTCGGTTTTTTGTTTGTTTTGTGTTTCACCTTTTAAAGTGAGGCGGATGCGGTGCTGTTCTGTATTTGTTTCTTGTTTGCATTTTTAGTTCCATTCGGTACGTTAGCAGTGTAATGGGTTCAAGTACTTTTGTGTTTTTGTGTGTTGTTTGGGTTCAGGGCTTTTTGCAAGTATGTGGGAATTGCTTGTTCCTTTGGGGGTATGTATTGTGTGTTTCGTTTGGGTGTTTGTGGGTTTCCTTGGTCTGTTTTAATTATTATTTGCCTATATATATATATATATATATATATATATATATATATATATAGGATGTAAGGTCAGGTGATGCGTAACATCACAGCCTCTCCTTAACAAATGTTAACCCCGCCTTCTCGTGGTACATCCTGTTCCCACTAAAGGGGCTCTGACGACCGCCAATAGCGGTATAACTATACCATCGGGATTAGAGGAAATTCTATCCCACACTCACCAACCCGCTTGGCCAGCGTGGTGAGTTATGGCCAAACCCCTCCAAAATGATTCCACAACTTAAATCTTGGCCCTCAGTCTCCGGCAGCTGGAATGTACCTGGCCAAGGCAGCGGCCAGTGCGACATGAAGGCAAAGGGTGCTAAGAATCCCCGGAGGACCGGACTAGGCTGCCATCTGATGCTGACCTTGGCTACGTACAATGGACGCTCCCTATTTTCTGATTCAAGGCTTCTTGAATTGGAAGAGGAACTACAAAGGATCAAGTGGGACATCGTGGGGCTAAGTGAGGTAAGGAGAAAAGGAGAAGATCTCATCGAACTGAAAGGTGGACATCTCTTCTACTATCGTGGGACAGATACTGGCAGAACTAGTGGTGTTGGATTTATAATAAACAAGAAACTGAAGGATAAAGTTGTAGAAGTTGAAAGTTCCTCTGACAGAGCTGCACGACTTGTTATCCAACTCTCAAAAAGATACCAGGCTCAGATTATTCAAACTTATGCACCCACCACAAGTCATCCTGAAGAAGAAATTGAAGAATTTTATGAGGAAATTTGTCATCTAAATAATAAAGGTAAGCAGCATTTGAAAATAATTATGGGAGATTTCAATGCAAAAATAGGGCAACGGCAACAGAATGAAACTTCAGTAGGTAAATTTGGTCACGGCAACAGAAACCAGCGTGGAAATACTCTCGTTGAGTTTGCAGAGGCAGAAGGGTTTTTCATCTTGAACTCCTTTTTCAAGAAAAAGCCACACAGGAAATGGACTTGGAGACATCCAAATGGGTCGACAAGTGAAATTGATTTTATTATGTGTAACAAAAAATCCGTCATAGAAGACTGCAGTGTGCTAAACAAGTTCAACACAGGTAGTGACCATAGATTGGTGAGATGTAAGATGCACCTCAACACTAAACTTGAACGTGGCAAGCTCATAAGACAAACAAAATCTATTGACATAACCAACCTTAAAAAACACCATAATACCTTCAAGTTGGAACTGAAGAACAGGTTCTCTGCTTTAGAAGGCCTAACATCAGAAGAAGTGGACATCTCTGAAGTTAACAGAAAAGTAACCAAAGCTCTTATGGAAACAGCAACAAAATTAGCTGGGTCTAAGAACAAGTTGCATGTAAATAAATTATCAGGAAAAACGAAAATGTTGATGCAAAAAAGAAGAGAGATGAGGACAACTAAAGAAGATGTGACTTCCAAAGTGGAATATATAGAGCTATGCAAGACAGTAAGAAAAAGTATGACTGAAGACATAAGAAAATTCAACTGTGAACTAGTGAGGAAAGCAATTGAAAACAACCAAAGCCTAAAGATAGCAAAGGGACATCTCAGTAAGGGAAGAAAACAGATTATGGCACTGAGAAAAGAAGATGGTTCTGTAACAAGAAATAGAGGCGAAATTTTGACAAGAGTGAAATATTTCCACTCCAAATTATATGAAAGGGACGATACATGCACTCCAGACATCATGAAAGATACCAGTACCAGAGTTCCTCCAGTCCTTCCAGCAGAAGTTGCACATGCAATCAAGAACATGAAGCGGGGGAAAGCTCCAGGAGAAGATGGAATTACTGTAGATATCATACAAGAAGCAAGTGGAGAAATCGAAACAGTACTCGCCCAAATTTTCACTCGATGCCTTAATGAAGGAAAGATTCCTGAGGATTGGAACACCGCTACAATGATCCTGCTACATAAGAAAGGTGACATTGAGGATCTCGGAAACTACAGAGCTATCAGCCTCCTATCAGTAGTTTATAAAATCTTCACTAAAGTTCTTTCACACCGCTTGAAGGTAACACTGGACATGGCTCAACCGAGAGAACAAGCTGGATTCAGGAGTGGCTACAGCACAATAGATCATATCCACGTGCTGAGAGAACTAATTGAAAGAGCGAGGGAATATGAACTTCCATTGTGCATGGCTTTTATCGATTATGAAAAAGCCTTTGATTCGGTGAAACCATCAGCAGTTACAATGGCTCTGAAAACCTGCGGTATTGAAGATGCATACATTAATATTATTAATAACATCTATGAAAATGCAAGTGCAAAGATTAGGCTGTTTGAAAATACAACACACGTAAAAATTGGAAAGGGAGTGAGACAAGGTGACACCATATCTCCGAAGCTCTTTAATGCCACATTGGAGGGTGTTTTTCAGTCGCTGAGCTGGGAAAACAAAGGGATAAAGATTAATGGAGATTATCTAACCCACCTTCGTTTTGCTGATGACGTAGTCATTTCTGCAACTACCCCATCAGAGCTGCAGAGTATGATCCAGGAACCTGCTGACAAGAGTAAAGAAGTGGGATTAAAAATGAACTTTCAGAAGACAAAAGTGATGTTCAATGCTTTTACAAGAAATGAAGATTTATCGATTGATGGAGAAAAGCTGGAGATAACAGACACGTACGTTTATCTTGGACAGCAGATATCAAGTGAGGGTCACATTGATGAAGAAATTAATCGGCGTACAAAACTTGCCTGGAGAGCTTTTGGAAGAAACAGCATAATTTTCAAGAGCAATATGCCATTATGTCTTAAAAGAAAAGTGTTTGATCAATGCATCCTTCCAGTGCTTACGTATGGTGCAGAGACGTGGACCTTAACTAAAAGAGACATACAAAGGCTGCAGACAACTCAAAGCAGCATGGAGAGGTGCATACTTGGTGTAACCAGGAGAGATAAGAAGAGGAACTCGTGGATCCGAAAAATGACAAAAGTGGAAGACATCATGATCAGAGTTATTTCCCTGAAATGCCAATGGGCTGGACATACTGCCAGAAGGACAGATCATCGATGGACAGCCGAAATTTTAGATTGGATTTCAAGGGCCAGGAAAAGACCCAGAAGAAGACCACATGGGAGATGGGTGGATGAAATTCGAAAGTATGCAGGGGTGACATGGAGGAGACTGGCACAAGACAGACCGTTGTGGAGGAAACTTGGGGAGACCTTCGTCCAGCAGTGGATTGATAATGGTTGACAATGATGATGATGATGATATATATATATATATATATATATATATATATCTACAGCACAATAGATCATATCCACGTGCTGAGAGAACTAATTGAAAGAGCGAGGGAATATGAACTTCCATTGTGCATGGCTTTTATCGATTATGAAAAAGCCTTTGATTCGGTGAAACCATCAGCAGTTACAATGGCTCTGAAAACCTGCTGTATTAAAGATGCATACATTAATATTATTAATAACATCTATGAAAATGCAAGTGCAAAGATTAGGCTGTTTGAAAATACAACACACGTAAAAATTGGAAAGGGAGTGAGACAAGGTGACACCATATCTCCGAAGCTCTTTAATGCCACATTGGAGGGTGTTTTTCAGTCGCTGAGCTGGGAAAACAAGGGGAAAAAGATTATTGGAGATTATCTAACCCACCTTCGTTTTGCTGATGACGTAGTCATTTCTGCAACTACCCCATCAGAGCTGCAGAGTATCATCCAGGAACTTGCTGACAAGAGTAAAGAAGTGGGATTAAAAATGAACTTTCAGAAGACAAAAGTGATGTTCAATGCTTTTACACGAAATGAAGATTTATCGATTGATGGAGAAAAGCTGGAGATAACAGACACGTATGTTTATCTTGGACAGCAGATATCAAGTGAGGGTCACATTGATGAAGAAATTAATCGGCGTACAAAACTTGCCTGGAGAGCTTTTGGAAGAAACAGCATAATTTTCAAGAGCAATATGCCATTATGTCTTAAAAGAAAAGTGTTTGATCAATGCATCCTTCCAGTGCTTACGTATGGTGCAGAGACGTGGACCTTAACTAAAAGAGACATACAAAGGCTGCAGACAACTCAAAGCAGCATGGAGAGGTGCATACTTGGTGTAACCAGGAGAGATAAGAAGAGGAACTCGTGGATCCGAAAAATGACAAGAGTGGAAGACATCATGATCAGAGGTAAATCCCTGAAATGGCAATGGGCTGGACATACTGCCAGAAGGACAGATCATCGATGGACAGCCGAAATTTTAGATTGGATTCCAAGGGACAGGAAAAGATCATCATCATCATTGTCAACCATTATCAATCCACTGCTGGACGAAGGTCTCCCCAAGTTTCCTCCACAACGGTCTGTCTTGTGCCAGTCTCCTCCATGTCACCCCTGCATACTTTCGAATTTCATCCACCCATCTCCCATGTGGTCTTCTTCTGGGTCTTTTCCGACATGGAGGAGCATCATCATGGTCAACCATTATCAATCCACTGCTGGACGAAGGTCTCCCCAAGTTTCCTCCACAACGGTCTGTCTTGTGCCAGTCTCCTCCATGTCACCCCTGCATACTTTCGAATTTCATCCACCCATCTCCCATGTGGTCTTCTTCTGGGTCTTTTCCTGTCCCTTGGAATCCAATCTAAAATTTCGGCTGTCCATCGATGGTCTGTTCTTCTGGCAGTATGTCCAGCCCATTGCCATTTCAGGAATTTAACTCTGATCATGATGTCTTCCACTCTTGTCATTTTTCGGATCCACGTGTTCCTCTTCTTATCTCTCCTGGTTACACCAGGCACGCACCTCTCCATGCTGCTTTGAGTTGTCTGCAGCCTTTGTATGTCTCTTTTAGTTAAGGTCCACGCGTTTGCACCATACGTAAGCACTGGAAGAATGCATTGATCAAACACTTTTCTTTTAAGACATAATGGCATATTGCTCTTGAAAATTATGCTGTTTCTTCCAAAAGCTCTCCAGGGCAAGTTTTGTACCCCGATTAATTTCTTCAGCAATGTGACCCTGACTTGATATCTGCTGTCCAAGATAAACGTACGTGTCTGTTATCTCCAGCTTTTCTCCATCAATCGATAAATCCTCATTTCTTGTAAAAGCATTGTACATCACTTTTGTCTTCTGAAAGTTCATTTTTAATCCCACCTCTTTACTCTTGTCAGCAAGTTCCTGGATCATACTCTGTAGCTCTGATGGGGTAGTTGCAAAAATGACTATGTCATCAGCAAAACGAAGGTGGGTTAGATAATCTCCATTAATCTTTATCCCTTTGTTTTCCCAGTTCAGTGATTGAAAGAAATTTTCCAATGTGGCATTAAAGAGCTTCGGAGATATGGTGTCACCTTGTCTCACTTCTTTTCCAATTTTTATGTGTGTTGTATTTTCAAACAGCCGAATCTTTGCACTTGCATTTTCATAGATGTTATTAATAATATTAATGTATGCATCTTCAATACCGCAGGATTTCAGAGACATTGCAACTGCTGATGGTTTCACCGAATCAAAGGCTTTTTCATAATCGATAAAAGCCATGCACAATGGAAGTTCATATTCCCTCGCTCTTTCAATTAGTTCTCTCAGTACGTGGATATGATCTATTGTGCTGTAGCCACTCCTGAATCCAGCTTGTTCTCTCGGTTGAGCCATGTCCAGTGTCACCTTCAAGCGGTGTGAAAGAACTTTAGTGAAGATTTTATAAACCACTGATAGGAGGCTGATAGGTCTGTAGTTCCTGAGATCCTCAATGTCACCAGTTTTATGTAGCAAGATCATTGTAGCGTTGTTCCAATCCTCAGGAATTTTCCCTTCATTAAGGCATCGAGTGAAAATTTGGGCGAGTACTGTTTCAATTTCTCCACTTGCTTCTTGTATGATGTCTACAGTAATTCCATCTTCTCCTGGAGCTTTTCCCCGCTTCATGTTCTTGATTGCATGTGCAACTTCTGCAGGAAGGACTGGAAGAACTCTGGTACTGGTACCTTTCATGATGTCTGGAGTACATGTATCATCCCTTTCATATAATTTGGAGTAGAAATCTTTCACTCTTGTCAAAATTTCGCCTCTATTTCTTGTTACAGAACCATCTTCTTTTCTCAGTGCCATAATCTGTTTTTTCCCCTTACTGAGATGTCCCTTTGCTATCTTTAGGCTTTGGTTGTTTTCAATTGCTTTCCTTACTAGTTCACAGTTGAATTTCCTTACGTCTTCAGTGATACTTTTTCGTACTGTCTTGCATAGCTCTATATATTCCACTTTGGAAGTCACATCTTCTTTAGTTGTCCTCATCTCTCTTCTTTTTTGCATCAACATTTTGGTTTTACCTGATAATTTGTTCACATGCAACTTGTTCTTAGACCCAGCTAATTTTGTTGCTGTTTCCATAAGAGCTTTGGTTACTTTTCTGTTAACTTCAGAAATATCCACTTCTTCCGATGTTAGGCCTTCTAAAGGCCTAACATCGGAAGAAGTGGATATCAAATTGGATCTGTTCTTCAGTTCCAATTTGAAAGTATTATGGTGTTTTTTAAGGTTGGTTATTTCAATATGTCATATATATATATATATATATACACTGAAGTGCCAGAAAAACTGGTACACCAGCCTAATACTTGGTAGGTCCCCCCACGGGAGCGCAGGACTGCAGAAATACGACGAGGAATGGACTCCACTAGCTTCTGGAAATATGCTGTAGACAACGCACACCATACTTCCTGCAGAGCGTTCCTCAATTCGGATGTATTCCGAGGTTTCGTATTTCTGTGTTTGATAGCGCGTTGCATGGCATCACAAATGTGTTCTATCACGTTCAGATCTGGGGACTTGGGTGAGAATGGCAACACCCCAAACTCAGATGAATGCTCCTCTAACCATAATGTGGCGTCCCGACACTTGTGTGGAGGAGCTGTTGGAACAGGCCCAACGCATCAGCACGAATGCAGAACATGAACGGGTATACCTCGTTGGAAAGGATGCGCACATAGCTTTGGCCGGTCACAGACATTTGTAGACGTATCAGGGGTCCCAGTGATGTCCAGCGAAACACACCCCATAACATTACGGACCCCCCACCAGCCGGTACAGTTCCCTGTTGATAGGCGGGATCCATGGCTTCATGGGGTTTGCGCCACATACGAATCCTTCCATCTGCCCGATACAGTTGGAAACGCGACTCGTCAGGCCAGGCTACTTGTTTCCACTCATCAAGTGTCCAGCAATGGCGGTGTTGCCGTGCCCAAGCGAGGCACATGGATCAGTGTCGTGCACCCTTCAAGGGGACTCGAGTTGGGCGTTGGCTCCCAAAGCCCATATCGTGCAGGGTATGTTGCACAGTCCGGATGCTGATGCTTGTTGAGGCTCAGCATTGAATTCCGATTATACCTGCGAGTGTGTTGCCCGCCTATCGCGTGAAACGATTCTTGACAACCGACGATGGTCACGTTAACCCAATGTCTTTTTACGGCCACATTGGTATCGTAGGTTGGAGGTTTTGCCATAATTCTTGTAGTCACGATACACCCTTGCAATGGTCGTCCGTGAAAATCCGAACTTCGTTTCTACCTCCGAAATACTATGGCCCATCTCATGAGCGCCAACTATGAGACCGCGTTGAAAATCGCTTAAATCGTTATTACTTGTCATTCTCATGCCAAAAACAGGCAAGGATGTCTATCGCTTTATATACGCACTGGAGGACGCAACCGAGTACGCGCATAGGTGACGTTGCTGTGTATTTTGCATAAGCTCGTCTGTACCAGTTTTCCTGGCACTTCAGTGTACTTCGTAAGTGTTACTTGTATCCTTCCGCCACTGTTACCGTCCGATTTATTTGCATTTAAGATCGCAGCTCTTCATGTTTCACTATGTGATATAAATAGTTCCACAATGAGATGCAAAAGAGGAAAGGATTTATTACGAAAATTAATAAATATGTATTTCACTCAGACATAAATCAAATGCAAATGAACAAATGTTAGAAATATCTGAAATACCAATTACCTTACTTCTTCCATTCAGTTGCTTGTCATTCTCATGCCAAAAACAGGCAAGGATGTCTATCGCTTTATATACGCACTGGAGGACGCAACCGAGTACGCGCATAGGTGACGTTGCTGTGTATTTTGCATAAGCTCGTCTGTACCAGTTTTCCTGGCACTTCAGTGTACTTCGTAAGTGTTACTTGTATCCTTCCGCCACTGTTACCGTCCGATTTATTTGCATTTAAGATCGCAGCTCTTCATGTTTCACTATGTGATATAAATAGTTCCACAATGAGATGCAAAAGAGGAAAGGATTTATTACGAAAATTAATAAATATGTATTTCACTCAGACATAAATCAAATGCAAATGAACAAATGTTAGAAATATCTGAAATACCAATTACCTTACTTCTTCCATTCAGTTGCTTGTCATTCTCATGCCAAAAACAGGCAAGGATGTCTATCGCTTTATATACGCACTGGAGGACGCAACCGAGTACGCGCATAGGTGACGTTGCTGTGTATTTTGCATAAGCTCGTCTGTACCAGTTTTCCTGGCACTTCAGTGTACTTCGTAAGTGTTACTTGTATCCTTCCGCCACTGTTACCGTCCGATTTATTTGCATTTAAGATCGCAGCTCTTCATGTTTCACTATGTGATATAAATAGTTCCACAATGAGATGCAAAAGAGGAAAGGATTTATTACGAAAATTAATAAATATGTATTTCACTCAGACATAAATCAAATGCAAATGAACAAATGTTAGAAATATCTGAAATACCAATTACCTTACTTCTTCCATTCAGTTGCTTTAATTACATTTATAAGTTGATAAAACGGATCAATTTTCTCTTCCCTGCATTTCCGACGACACAGAAATCCCAATAATGATCAGCGAAGTTTTCATTATTAGGTATTTTCGCGGAGGGCTTTTTCTCAAGCGCTCTCCATTTAGGTTCAACAATCAGGGTACTTGGCATCGGTGTCTTTTCCACAAAATTATCTGAATGGTGTACTGTTTTATGAATAAAGTAACCATCTGCCCTTATGACCACGAGCTTGAAAAAGCTTCGTCTTATGATTTGCAAAGCTCAGTTTTTGTTTAGAAAGTTGGCATTCTTTTCTAGCCACCTGAAACAAGTTTCGGAAGCTTTCGTTGCTTCAAATAGAAGGCAACGAAAATTCCACACCAATTGAGTCATCCCAAACACATCAAAATAACATCATACAAGTTATCTTGCAAACAACTGAAGGTCTGTGCGGGCCTTAACTTGGAAAGCCCGACATGCACCGGTGAAGAATTTCCAATTTAAGATGCAGCCCAGCCTAGCACAGACCGTTTTAGATTTTCATCAAGAGTTATCCGCCATTAATTGCAAATAACGCAATTTTTCCTTTAGAGCAGGGGTCTTCAGCCAGTGACCCACGGATCACTTTTTAGTGGCCTACAAGACGTTGTCCGCAACAGGAATTTTAAAATGGGAAAAAATACATTGCAGAGAGAATGCCACGCAAAGAGACGTGCATTTTCTCGTAAGAATTCCTCTCATGGATGCTCTTCTACACTTAAATACAAACAAGGTGGCCTTCGATCTTCAAATATGTAAACAAGTACTTCGAACTTCCTCATCTCCACTGTAGTAACGAATGGCGCCAGAAGTTCATTTTTGCTTTGGTTTCCGGAAGCTGATAACTCTGTTCGTGTAAACATTACACGGAAAAGAAGAAAGCCGCGTGTTTCAGTCGCTAAAGCCAGAGAAGTGAAAACGGAATTTGATTTCAACCTTAAAACAAATAAACTATTCTGTTTTTTTTGGGGGGGCGACTTGTCGGTTTGAGCTGTTATTAATGAATACATCCGCTGGCAGATTCGTTTCACTCAGTGAACTTCACAATCTGATTATTCATATTAGTGCATCAGTCTTCGTTTTGTGAAACGAGGAGATTTTTTTTAATGCTGGAGCAAAATGCTGAACCTTCCAGTACATGCACGGCCCAACTCCGGATTTTGGTACTTAACTGATGAGAAAATAAAAGCACAGCTCGAATCGGGGCAACCCCGTGCACGGCTCCACTCATAACAAAAGAAAAGTGCCAAAAGTCATCTAAACTGCGCAGTTAGTAAATTCCGTTAAGCTGCGTAGTAAAGACCTTCCAAACGAATTCAGAACACTCTTGGCTTCACGAAAGTGTGCTATCGCTGTCTCCTTCTGCACGCACGTTCGCAGTGGCGTTTTTTTTAATTTAATTGTGGAACTATTTATATCGCGGTGTTGCACACAAAGTGTCACGATCTCGAAGGTAAACAAACCCGCCCGCAACTGCCAGGTGGATACACGTAAACAGTTCGAAGTCCAGCCACACTTTCTCTAGGTAAGCAGTTTAAGGTAATGCGTTAAGACAAAAAAATCCGGAGTACAGCTGTGATTTCGGTTAAAAAGTTTTATTAGTATCACGCCTAGATCTGATTCTGCTTCGAACTACTCTATTAATCACTCCTGACTAGTTTTTTTTTAGAATAATTCCACCGGTTTTTGCACGGCTGACTCCTAATACATTTAACGATATCTTGTCTTGCCTCATGGACGCTACAAGGATTGTGCTAAACTATACGTTCCATCTATATGAAAATAACGTTAAGAAAGTCACGCTGCTATTTGTCTATCTCAAATTAATTTATGAAGGAATCGCATGCATACTCGGAGTTTTTACTTAAGACAGCCTGAGAATATCTAGTAAAAACAGTGAAAGCTTCTCACCGTGGAATCCATACATCAACGGCGCCCAGGACAGGGAGGGCACCAATTTAGACCTCCCTCAAATCCTTGTTTCTTGGTTGGAAAACAGGCAAATACTGTGAAAAAAAAGGACATGAAGGAGGAAGTTTTATATTTTCAATGAGGTCATAATAGAAGTAAATTTTAAACATTGTTCAAAGAGCTGTTATTGTTGATTAGTATGATACTTACGTAGGTTACGAATTTGTCCGTTGTAGCTGCTACAGTATGCAAGGAGTTTAAGGGTAGCTCCCATTCCAAAGAATCATGAAACGTTGGTGCACGTGCATTGCTACTATTCTCAAGCTTCTGGATTGATGTACTGAACGTGCATTGAGGCATTGAGCTCATGTCGATCTTCAGCTTTGTAAAACGAGATAACAGTTCATGGGGAACATAAGTAACTATTGTGTCGGCAATTAGCGGATTTCGATTTGAGGGGGCGCTGTGCACACTATTGGTTTTGAGCCCCTCCCTCTCACTTTGTCAGTTATAATTGAAATAAAAAGGTTTTTTTTTTATTCCTCCTCTCATTTCAGCACGTTTTTTGTAAAAAACGTGCGCGCTTTACTTGGTCCGTCCATCTGTGGACACCGTATTTCTGCAACAGTTAGTACAATCTGGAAAATTATTTTTTCCCTATGCACAGCTTCGCCGTTAGAGGGTGCAAATGCTGATTATATCGAATTCAAAATGCATTTTATTCCATATATTGGCTTCGAAATATCCGATTGAAAAAAATATTTTTGCTTTCAATGCCATTTATGTCGAATGTCATTTTAAGTACAGTCTCTTTTACAAGTAGAAGCATAGATTTTCCGCTAGGGGTCGTAAGAGCAAATTGCGTTTTTCTCGATGTATCTGCTTCTAAAAGTCCGATTTGAAAATTTTTCCGGTGTTCTTCCTACGCTCGGAACATCGCGAATCCCGCCTACAACATACACAATGAAATACATAATATTGATACAAAGATCATTTTAACAATATCGTTAATGTACAACAGCAATCATTCCAGAATATCAAGGAAATCTTATTTTATTCTGTATTATACACATTGAGCATCTTTCCGTGTGTTTAAGTTCAGCTAGGGAACTTTCATTGTGTTAATTGGAAATCAGTTTTCACATATTCCAGTCAGGGTTTTTGGTAATCGTTAACGATTTTTGGAAGACTTCAGTCTTATTCATTTTGCAGTTCCTTCTAAATAGATATTCCAGAAGTCGGTCAGCCAGAACTTGTGACGTATTACAGATGTGAGAACATGTGTCAAGACGACAAATCTACAGTGATACATTCTGTCCGCGTTGTTCAGTTGGGAGAGGGACTTATTCCGGATTGAGGGGGACACGGGTTCGATGCTCGTAGGGGACAAACTTGTGTTTTCACGAGCTTCTTTAGGAACACCTTTCATAGTCACGGATTGTTTTAATGCACCCCAGTGGGACTCATTGTTTTGAGTATGAGCACCGGAATCTGGGTCAACAGAATTTTTAGAGTGATTCACAGTTTCATGAGTAAAAATATCCATCTTCAGACAAATGCGCATAGACCTTCCACTGATAAAATATTATTGTTGTTTCCTTTGCCGCATATTTTTTTTTATGATGGGAATAAGATAATCTGCGGAACGTTTGTTCTCCAGGCATATCTCCAGTCGAAATTCTTTAGTATCTCTTTCAATCATTCCAAGGATCGAAGATCCCTCCACATGCCTTCTAACATTGTTTTTTCTCTTTCCAGTTTTTGTTTCATCAATTTCAATTTTTTCCCTGGTGCTCTATTCCCCCCTCTCTTCCGCAAATTGCAACATATACGAACTTATTACTTCTCTACAGTAGTTATAGCAGTAACTTATTGTTTCCGAGGAAGTTTTCAAGCCACCGTGAATGGATACAGTAGAATCGTAGTCTAAATTATAGTCTAAATAGTCTGAATCATAGTCTAAATCCCTTACAGCCGAATCATAGTCTAAATTACATGCAAAACTATACGTTATTAGAAATGCCTTCTGAGAGACGATACTCTTTTAGCAAACTAGGTTCTTCGTGCTCTATAAGCAGATTCTCTACAACGTCCATCAATATGATATTTTGGATATCTGAACATTCCGAGTTCATGCTGTTTGGAATAAAATTTCATGTCGCGCCCTTCTGGACATTTCCTTGTCACAGGGATTAAACCTTCGTTCTCACACCACGTAGTGCACGTTTGGCTATCTTTGATAACTTCAGTACACAAACTGAAAAAATTTCAGTACACCATCTAAACTCAACTACAGACGCTCCGTTATTTACGGAGATAACTATGTCATAACCAGAGTTATACGTGGGATTCGAGATGTTCCGCGCGTTGAAAGAACACCCATTCTTTCTGCGTCGGATATTTCTCCTAGTGGGAAATGTTTTGAATATGATTTCTAATTTTCGGTGAAGAATGGTTTGACCATCAGGGGGCGTAAGTTTTTATTTCTGCTTCTGATGTGTTTACAGCAAAATCTGAGCTTCTGAAAACTCAATTTCAATAATTCTTTGGAAGGCCTATACCGTTCACCTCGGAAAACCTTTTGAGAACACCCCTTGTGTTAAATAATTATAGTTTTCCCCCAGGGGGAAACTGTTACAAAAATATATGCGAGACTAAAACCCATTTGAAAAAATCTTTTTCGGTCAGATATTATTAACAATGAAAACTCTTTACTTGCATTTTCTTTCCAAAATAATACACAACTTCGCCGCAAAGCGGTGAAAATTTTTAATCTGTTTTTCTCAATATCTCTTCTTCTAAATGTGCGATTTAAAAAAATGTTTCAACACCGGATACTATTTACCTTCTGAAACACTTGAAGTTTGCATTTAAGGAATTTTGTAGTTCACAATTCTGCTGCTAGGTGGTGTTTATGTAATTCTGTTTGCTGTTGTATCTATGCTTCTAAAAATCTTATTGAAAAAATTCTCTTTTTACTGTATGCCAGTCGCTACAATAAAGACGGGAGCATTATCCTCTTTCAAAAATGCACAGATTTCCCGCTAGGAAGCGTAAAGGTGAATTTTTTTCACTATCTCTGTGTCCTGGAGACGTATTTGAAAAAAATATTTGCTTAGTGAATACCTTTCTCCTATTTTCAACTTTTCCATCATGCAAAATTCATCCTCTGGAAGGCGTAAAGTTATATCACTTTGAATTCTTCAGTTTTTTTAACTGTTTGATTTGAAAATCTCTGTGTCTGATACCTTCCTTCTGCTATTTTGTGCTCCATTTGTTAATTTTTGTTACAAACTTTTTAGCCACTGGCGGAAGTAAGTAGCCGTTTCCATTTCTGCATGCGTTATCGATTGTAGAAGTCCCGTTGATTTTTTCTAACCCGTTCTATTGACTGAATAGCTTTGATAAATATTACTCTTGTCAAAAAGGGTTCGAAGAAAATCTTCCAAATATGTGGAAACAATGTAAATAGACAAAGTCATCGTTCTTTCCACGTTTTTCTTTAATTAACACACAGCAACCGAAAAATTGTTTTCTGGACACCGCTGGGATCGAACCCCAGATCTCTTGATAACTAGCCGAGTGTGTTGTTCTTATGCTACGATGGCCAGCAATCCACAGCGCTATGTGTGTTTATCTGTCAGCATCTGACTTCACAAATCCGTAGGGATGGCTCAGCAACTGAGACGTCTCCATCTGGTGGGGATTAACGGCATAAGCTATTTAATTATAGCTAATAAATCCAAAGGGCAAGAGAAATGGTAAAAATCTTCCAAATACGTGGAGACAATGTAAATAGACAAAAGCATCGCTCTGTCCACGATTGTCTTTAATTAACACACAGCAACCGAAAAATTGTTAGTGCCGTGAATTTCTGGCCACCGTAGCAGCGTAAGACGAACGCACTCAGCTAGTTATCGAGAAATCTGGGGTTCGATCCCAGCGGTTTCCAGAAAACAATTTTTCGGTTGCTGTGTGTTTATTAAAGAAACACGTGGAAAGAGCAATGACTTTGTCTATTTAGGGTTCAAAGACGTGCTGATTACAACCGAAAATTCGGTGCCCCTTCTTGTTTCCGTTTTTATTCGCTTAGTCTTGGAAGCATTTGCAAATGATTGTTTTATAAGAATTAGACTGTTACGGTTTAAGTAGCAAAACCTAGTTCTTCTGAATGAATATGCTTTCCGCAAGAAAGGAAGTGCAAAACATTCAATTTGCAACTGTTATAAAAAAAGTTGTAGAAACACATTTTACCGCATTTTCAGCTCTTTTATGGCTTAAAAATCTAAACTGTTGTCGATTTTCAGTTTAAAATTACTTCAAAAATTTTCAGTGACCTGCAAGCAACTACACGCTACTTTGCAACCGCATAGTAGCGTGTATCAGAGAAAAAGAAAACGTTTTGTTTGGGAGAAATTCTTTTTCACAATAGAGGGCTTGGAATTTTTTTTCTTCGTTTAGACAGCGTTTGGAGCGATGAATCGAAGAAATACTTCGGTTTTAATCATTTTCAGAGTGTCAAAACGACGGACATAAGAGTCGATTGAAATCGTTACCAGTTTTCAAAACAATCTGTTGTAGTAATAAAAGCAAGGAAGCTCGAATTACTTCAGGTAAATCACATCCTTTTTTTCCTCTAGAAAAAGCACAGAGTGCTGAAAGAAGCAGAACAGGTGGTTTTGGCGAAGTGTTTTGAGATTTATTTCATTAAAAGAATTAACATCTGATTCTATTATTGAAAAGGGGGTGCTTCACTAATCTGGCTTCAAGTTTGCCATAGAAATCCTTCAAAATTCATAAAATGGAACTAATTTCGAAGAGATCCAGATATATCTATTCCGGTTCTCCCAAGCGATGAGCTCTCAACAGAGGTCAACAGTAGGTTTGTCCATGTTAAAAACCATAACTTACTTCTGCAAAAAAAGTTGGTTGTTCTTACGAGGTCTGTTCTGCGAAAGCGGTAGTGGTCGTGTAATGGCGGCGGTTCAAATGTCGACATCACAATGACGACAGCGAAAATGTCGACACGGTCATAATGTCCCCTGTCAAAATGTACAAATCCTTTACAGCATTTTTCTTTCTTTCTTTTTTTCTTCAAATATTTGTTTATCACTTTAAATTCATCTTCAGATTTTAGATGAGTTCCGTGGAGTTCGTACATGTGACCACATGGAAAACTGGCCACAAAGCGTTCGGGGCCTCATTAAAATTTCGTTGATTTCATCGTGCCCACCTCGAAGTCTGACAATAAAGCCGTTAAGGGGCCGTATAAAATTACGTTTTTGATTTCTTTGTGCCCACTTCCATTTACAGTACGCTGGCAATAAAAGATTTAGGGTTCGTATAAAAATTATGTTTTTCATTTCTTCATGCAATTTCCATGTAGGCTGACCGTAAAAATATTATGAGGTCGTATAAAATTACATTATTGATTTCTTCTGGCCATGAAACCGTTATGGGTCGTTCAGAAATCGCACTTTTGCTTGCTCCGTGTCTGCTTCCCTGTATATAGGTCGCTTGTAAAGAGTATTATTTGTATTACGATCACTTCACCGTGCTCGTGCCGCGTTGTGTATCAATACGTTTTAAAGCGTTTTTGTGTGACGTAGGATATGTAAATTAACGGGGTGCATTTCCCCGAGTTGTTGTCATGTGACCGTAAGTGGTCCAGAGTATAAAATGTGACACAGAAGTTTGCCCAACAGTCAAACGCATTTGTACATCGGTAGAAGAATAATGGCAAGCGATACTGCATTTATTCGACACTGCATTCGTTACGAATTTCATCAAGAAAAAAGTGCTGCAAAAGCATGTGTAACGATCTGTTCTGTTCTGGGGGAGAATATTGTATCAAAAAGCAAGTGTGAGTTTTGGTTTAGACGGTTTAAAGCAGGTGATTTTGATGTTAGCGATCGAGAACGTAGCGGCACCCCGCAAATGATTGCACATGAGGAACTGCAAACATTGCTGAATGAAGATTCGTCTCAAACGCAAAAAGAACTAGCTAAACAACTGGGGGTAACTTAAGAAACGATTTCTAATCGTTTAGGCGCAATGGAAAACATTCAGAAGGAAGGAAAATGGGTGCCACATGACCTGAGCCAGAGGAACAAGGATGAGCGTGTCATGAAGTGTTTGAATCTGTTGAATAAACAATACAGAAAGTCTTTCCTGTGGAAAATCGTTACGGGTGATGAAAAGTGGATATGGTACGATCATCCCAAACGCAAAAAAAAAACACTGGCTAGACCTCGGTGAAGCAACGACTTCGACACCGAAACGCAATATTCACTCCAAGAAAGTTGTGCTGTGCATCTGGTGGGATATGAAGGGTGTGCTCTATTATGAACTATTGGAACAGGGTCAAACTGTTGCTGCTGATCGCTACAAGCAACAATTGCTGCGATTTAAACAGGAAATCTGTCGGAAACGTTCATTCACAGGCAAGGATTGCATCCCGTGAAATTACAGCATGACAACGCTAGGCCGCATGTCGCGAAATCGGTCAAGGAAACGCTATTGGCGCTTGGCTGTGAAGTTTTGGAGCACCCGGCGAATAGTCCCGACATAGCTTCGATTTTTTATTCTTTGTAACGCAGATTATTTCTGCTAGTGGTCGTTAGTAACGATTTCTTCCCGCGGAAGCTTTTCCGATTTTAGGAAATCCAGTTTAACATTTTATTTTCAGTAACTATTTTTTTCTTTCTCCTTTCATTGTGATGAATATAGCTGTAAATAACAGGAACGTTCTGTTTGTTTTCGTAGGGGGCAGGTTGTTTATCTTTTTTTCTGCTTTTAAAAATTATTTTCACATCAGAAACCACTAAAAAAAGTGTCTTATTCATAACGATGCATTGAAGAATTTGGTATTATCTTTCTTGTTTGGTGTCATGCGATACCTCTGGCCTCTGGCAACGCATATTAGGGTCCAGCTACCTGCCCCAATTATTGAAGTTTCAACTAAAATTTGCATTGCCGTGGTTGTTTACGAATACCTTCCAGTGAAAGAGTTAACAAAAAAGAGATGGGAAGAATAATCGATCAAAGACAAAACGCTGAAGTAAATTCATAAGTAAAAAAATATTGCCATAACTTTATTTAAATAAATAAGCTATTTAAAGAAAGGAAATTTTTGTAGTAATGTTTTTAGTAAAATGTCCTATAAATTTGGATACTATTTTTTCCATTTAGTCGATAAATTCGTCAGTAGTACATTTTAAAACATAAATTTTATGTCTCGGTCAAGAGAAACATTAAGTGTTCTAACTAAAATTTTGATATGAACTGAATCTGATTTCATATGTCTCTTGTGAGGATCTGGTTCAGAATCCCGACAGACACTATCCCGACAAGCCAAAATCCCGACAGTACCAAAGTCCCGACAGCCGAAATCCCGATAACCCAAATTACCGACAATCCAAAATCTCGAAAGTGAAACAGGTGATGAGCTCATGCCTTAATTAAACGTTACATTTGAAATCCTAGATAATCTTTCAAATTCTTTTTGACGTGATATTTTATTTTTAGCTAATAGCATTATTTTAATTTTAGCTAATAGCATTATTTGATCAATATTTATGTAATAATATTTGATTAATTATTTGATTTATTTTAAAAAGAAATTTGAAATTTGGGCTGTCGGGATTTTGGTGTTGTCTGTATTTGGGTTCTCGGGACTTTAGCTTGTCGGGAAAGCGACTGTCAGAATTATGTCCGGATCCGCTCTTGTGAAAATAATTTGAAATTACTCACAGTGAAATATTTTATAAATTTTTGTCTTAGATTAGTTTGTAGTCTGTATATCACCATTAATACAGATCGCTTACAAGAACACTGATTAGTTTGTAGTCTGCATATCACCATTAATACAGATTGCTTACAGAGACTGGGATACTTTACTTCAGGCGATGCCCATAAGAATAACAGAAAAAGATACACAGGGCTGCTACTCCAAGAAGTTTAAGAGAAATTGAAGGACATTAAGGGGCGTGCAGAACAGTTAATTAATGATCCCTGCTGGTTTTTCGTTGTTGTTGTTTTGTCGTACGAAAACAACCGATTCTGAATTTTCTGACAAAACTGAATCCTGTACTGTTTCATTTCTCAATGTTACAAACGTGGAAAGCTCACAAATTAATCTAGTTGATAGTGATCAATGACCAGAAGAAACAATGCTGTCTTTTCAAGCTTACCCTATAAGAAAAAAACAGCAGTGACGAGGGTAAGAGACCAGTTAAGAATAACAGCAATAATTATTTGCATCAAATATTCTCCCTCTTCTCACAGACTAATCGAAGCCAAACTAGGAATTAGTTTATGTACAAAAGCGAATCGGTAATGTCACTCACCCCAGCTAAATTATGTCTCGCACACTTTCATCAACCATTATCACCTTTGTAAGATATCAGAGCCTGTTTGTTTACCCTGTATCAAAAATATATGTACAAAGCGGTTCTTGAACAGAGTATTTATGTGTTTATACGTTTTGCTCAACAGACTGGATATATTGAGAGTTAATATGGTTGCATACAGTTGATTGTTACTTTGACAACGGATGTTTAGCCCCTATTCATTATAATTTCTCGAATGAATTTATGTTTAACACGCGCTCCTCCGTCAAGTGCTGAGTAACCTACCTGTCTACGTACAATAAAAAAGAAAGCTAAAATAAAAAATTGCGCGTGAAAAAGTCATAGCATGAATTTTAATCATTCAATGCATGAAAATGTTTTTCCTTAATCAGGATTTCCTTTTTTTTACATATTCATTTTATGGAATTTCACGTATCTATTTGGCTGCATAGGAAAAAAAATATAGTAATGGATCTGAATAACACCTTGTACAAAGCTAATAAAAGATTATCGTACCTGAGTTAATATTTGGTAAATAGTTTTGATGTATTGTATTACTGCATACATAATTCACTACTCCTTATGTGGCTTCAATCACTTTTAATCAGCTTTTAAAGTTAGGGAGTTTCTCTCGATTGTTGAACGTAACATGAAAAACAACGCTTTACGCAATACGTCTTGGGCAAAAGTAGGTCAGTCTGCTACTAAGATGTGTTAGTGCAAGTAAAGGAACGGGAAAAAACCGTGAAAGAATCTCCAGTGATTAGGTCGCTTTTGTGGAAAGAACATCTACCAGTAGTAAGAGGCACACTCTGGAATTAAGCAATTAGTAGTACAAGAGGGAACATTCCTGAAATGGTTACAGAGCTTTCTTGTGCCTTATAGCAGACCATTTCGCTGGAATATTTGTGAATGAGACTCTCTTTGTCAGCTTATCCGCGCAAATGCTGACAGAGAAGCACGGGAAAAAAGACATTCCATGCCCAACAGAGATGGAAATACAATATCTTACAGAATGCAGCTGGCGAAGAAGTTCTGGCTTTCTCTTTTCTTCCCTGAAATAGAAGTAAATCTTACAAGTCAGAAGATATCACGATTTGTGAACATTAAAGCAAATGCTACGAAACACCTGTTGGCAATCCCAAAACTAAGCCTGACAGACGAGTCTAATGCGAATGAGCGGGGAGTGGAATAAGCGTTTGCCACACTGAAAGAGCTCTGATGCTTTGAAGAGTAAATACTAATCTCATCCCAACACTAGAGGTCAAATATCTTAGTTTTCACAAATTTAATTTCAATATTGTTTAACCATCCCTGGTGTGTTTGTTTGGTTGCTCACTGGAATATGAACTAAATTACTGCCAGTGTGAAGAAGAGAATGGATCACTTGTCAGGGAAACAATATCCTATAGTTTAAACGGATTGTTTTCCGTGGGAAACAAAGGAATATTCATTTAGCCGTTCGGTGTTAAAAATAAACAGTTCTGGATGCAGTCTGCGGTTTTCCACGAACTCCTAGATGAGTCACCTTTATTTTGACAAATGAGAGGCATCCCGCTTCTGGATGACATCCAGAAATTTTTGTGTGGCTGACGTTACCAGTTCATCTTACGCCTTGACACATTTGAACATTCTTTGACACACCGCGATCTGTATCCCGTTCAAAAGAACAGAACACCCATCATCGTCATCACGAGTACGTGAGGTTTGATAAACTTGTAGGCCAGTAACCTCACGGCAAGAAGACAGCGTTTCCACGTTGCCTTTCTGCCTGGAGGTTAGGTTCCTTCTCTTCTCATACAATTAGATTTCCCAGCTGTAATAGATAAAATATCTGATATTCTTCAATATGTAAGATGTCAGTCTTTCCGTACAAATTTACGATTTCATTCGCCTTAATATCAGCGAAACTGCTTCAACCAGTAATGCCTTAGTGTTAAAATAACCCTGTGAGTCAGTTTAGTTTGCTTAAGAACACAGCAAGGAAAGATAGAAACATACCGTTTGCATTTGATAGGTGTCAACTAAATTCTGTTCGCCTATTTCAATAGAAACGCAAGAATTTGCAAAAGCCTTTCAGCTTTTGCATGAAGTAGCGATGCTAATGAAAAGACGAACAACTAAATCTGTTGCTGTGTGGTCAATCACACAAGCATGGCAGCTCTCCACTTCTTTTCAGTACTGTGTTGCTCTTTAAAGTTCTGTCCCTGTCTTTGTTTACACAACTCTTTCATCTCATATGAGATATTCTTGTTCGATTGCTAGGTAGCTTCTTGTTTATAACTCTATATTCCATAAACTCCTTTTTCCTCTCAATACATATTCATACCAGCTATTGTTGTATCATACAGAAATTAAAAATTGCTGCATTGTTATAATCAAATGCCCACTACAAGCCTTTAAACCAATTTGAATGAAATAAACTTATTAGCAACATTATATCTCATGTGATTCTATCATAAAGTTCACATACAATTACGTGACCACAAGGTTCTTCAGGAAGACGCTTTGACGTCTGTAAGTTCTGTTTTACACGTTCCGTAAAGTGAATACAGTCTTTGGTGGTGCATTAACCTATTCAATTAAAATATAAATCAGTTAAAAGTCCTACAAATATTACTCACGGAAGTGTGTGTTCAGTCAACGTCAGTAGTTATTGAGTTTCTTTGTCCAAAGTTGCATCCTGCTTCAACATGGTCAACTGTTAGGGTTAGTTCGATAGCCATTTCGTCATAAGTTTTACCCTACTTCGGATATGTCCAGATGTTAGGGTTAGCTCCGTTCTGGCTGTGTCGACATCATATTGAAGAATCTTTAATTATTATCTGGAAACCTTTACCCATTCAATATGATGTCGACACAGCCAGAACGGAGCTAACCCTAACATCTGAACATATCCAAAGTAGGGTAAAACTTATGACGAAATGGCTCTCGAACTAACCCTAACAGTTGACCATGTTGAAGCAGGATGCAACTTTGGACAAAGAAACTCAATAACTACTGACGTTGACTAAACACACACTTCCGTGAGGAACAGTTTTAGGACTTTTAACTGATTTATATTTTAATTGAATAGGTTAATGCACCACCACAGACTGTATTCACTTTACGGAACGTGTAAAACAGAACTTACAGACGTCAAAGCGTCTTCCTGAAGAAACTTATTAGCAAGCTATACGACATCTCTCTTTTGTGAAGTTTAGGAGAAAGGGAGATGTTTTTCTTAAGGGGTTACCAGCCCATCCGCAAATACCCAACCTGTACGACAAGTACCATTCTTAGTGTGCTAGTAAATACACGTGAAATACACATGAATGTCATTCTGAGTCGGCAGGAAATACACATGAATGTCATTCTGAGTCGGCAGGAAATGCCCATGAATGTCATTGAGTCGGCAGGAAATACACATGAATGTCATTCTGAGTCGGCAGGAAGTACACATGAACGTCATTCTGAGTCAGCAGGAAATGCTCATGAACGTCATTCTGAGTCGGCAGGAAATGCACATGAATGTCATTCTGAGTCGGCAGGAAATGCACATGAATGTCATTCTGAGTCGGCAGGAAATACACATGAATGTCATTCTGAGTCGGCAGGAAGTACACATGAATGTCATTCTGAGTCGGCAGGAAGTACACATGAATGTCATTCTGAGTCGGCAGGAAATGCACATGAATGTCATTCTGAGTCGGCAGGAAGTACACATGAATGTCATTCTGAGTCTGCAGGAAATGCACATGAATGTCATTCTGAGTCGGCAGGAAGTACGCATGAATGTCATTCTGAGTCGGCAGGAAATACACATGAATGTCATTCTGAGTCTGCAGGAAATACACATGAATGTCATTCTGAGTCGGCAGGAAGTACACATGAATGTCATTCTGAGTCTGCAGGAAATGCACATGAATGTCATTCTGAGTCGGCAGGAAGTACACATGAATGTCATTCTGAGTCGGCAGGAAGTACACATGAATGTCATTCTGAGTCGGCAGGAAATGCACATGAATGTCATTCTGAGTCGGCAGGAGGTACACATGAATGTCATTCTGAGTCGGCAGGAAGTACGCATGAATGTCATTCTGAGTCGGCAGGAAGTACACATGAATGTCATTCTGAGTCGGCAGGAAATACACATGAATGTCATTCTGAGTCGGCAGGAAGTACACATGAATGTCATTCTGAGTCGGCAGGAAATGCACATGAATGTCATTCTGAGTCGGCAGGAAGTACACATGAATGTCATTCTGAGTCGGCAGGAAATACACATGAATGTCATTCTGAGTCTGCAGGAAGTACACATGAATGTCATTCTGAGTCGGCAGGAAATACACATAAATGTCATTCTGAGTCTGCAGGAAATGCACATGAATGTCATTCTGAGTCGGCAGGAAGTACACATGAATGTCATTCTGAGTCGGCAGGAAGTACACATGAATGTCATTCTGAGTCGGCAGGAAATGCACATGAATGTCATTCTGAGTCGGCAGGAGGTACACATGAATGTCATTCTGAGTCGGCAGGAAGTACGCATGAATGTCATTCTGAGTCGGCAGGAAGTACACATGAATGTCATTCTGAGTCGGCAGGAAATACACATGAATGTCATTCTGAGTCGGCAGGAAGTACACATGAATGTCATTCTGAGTCGGCAGGAAATGCACATGAATGTCATTCTGAGTCGGCAGGAAATACACATGAACGTCATTCTGAGTCAGCAGGAAATGTACATGAATGTCATTCTGAGTCGGCAGGAAATACACATGAATGTCATTCTGAGTCGGCAGGAAATAACATGAATGTTATTCTGAGTCGGCAGGAAGTACACATGAATGTCATTCTGAGTCGGCAGGAAATACACATGAATGTCATTCTGAGTCGGCAGGAAATGCCCATGAATGTCATTCTGAGTCGGCAGGAAATACACATGAATGTCATTCTGAGTCAGCAGGAAAGGCACATGAATGTCATTCTGAGTCGGCAGGAAATACACATGAATGTCATTCTGAGTCGGCAGGAAATACACATGAATGTCATTCTGAGTCGGCAGGAAATACACATGAATGTCATTCTGAGTCGGCAGGAAGTACACATGAATGCCATTCTGAGTCAGCAGGAAATACACATGAATGTCATTCTGAGTCGGCAGGAAGTACACATGAATGTCATTCTGAGTCAGCAGGAAATACACATGAATGTCATTCTGAGTCGGCAGGAAATACACATGAATGTCATTCTGAGTCAGCAGGAAATACACATGAATGTCATTCTGAGTCGGCAGGAAGTACACATGAATGTCATTCTGAGTCAGCAGGAAATACACATGAATGTCATTCTGAGTCGGCAGGAAGTACACATGAATGTCATTCTGAGTCGGCAGGAAGTACACATGAATGTCATTCTGAGTCAGCAGGAAATGTACATGAATGTTATTCTGAGTCGGCAGGAAATACACATGAGTGTCATTCTGAGTCGGCAGGAAATACACATGAAATGTTTTCATGGTGAAAGGTGTCTGACCGAAGAGAAATTTTTCAATCGGGTTTTTAGACGCGCATATACAGACGCAGAAATGTTACAGAAATATATACTTCTTCCCTCTTCAATGGCAAAATTACGCATAAAGAAAAATTAAGAATTATGTGCAAAATAAACTCTGTCAACAACGTGAAAAGTATATAAGAAACGCTGTGAACAGCGTGGAAAGTTTTTCAGATCGGAATATTATGAGTGGAGATAATTAGAAAAATGTGTAAACCATTTATACATTGCCTAGTACAAAAACTGTGCATTATTTTGAGCAGGAAATGTGCGCAAGTTTCCATCGTGAGGGGTATGTGATCGATATATTTTCCCGTTGTGTGCGGTATATGATCGAAAAGGAATTTTTCGATCTAGTCCTTAGGAGCGCAAATACTTCTCCAAATGCATGGGAAACCAAAATAAACACTAAAACTTCCAATTAGCGTTAAGAAAAATTGGGAACTGTATTCGAAACATTGTTTGTCGAGAACTTCATCTGTTGGAAAAGGAATTTTCAACTGAACTTTTAAAAGCAAAGGTATTGGAAAGTATATGCTTTCATCTTCTAGCGAGAAAACTGCAATTATTTGAATAAGAAATTATAAACAAAATGATATTCATTGTAAAAGGTAACGCAGGAAAGAAAGAATTTTCCTAATCTGGTTTCTGAAATAATGATATGGAGTAAAACGTATTTTGAGAGCATGTTCATTTACTCTTCCTAGGGGCCAAGTTATACATCGAATGCGAACCAAAAAGCAACGATATTGGTTCTCATAGTTCAACTTTCCCAGTGCATTAAACCGTTCAAAAAATGGGACCAATAGATGCAGAGGGTAAGGTGTCCACAAACGGACGAACGGAGAAAGAAGAAGCATAAGCGTTTTGCAGCTCATCTTTTCTTTTCGAAAGATGTGCTAAAAATGACATCTGTGATGCCACTTTGCCACCCTGCTTTTTCTAACTTTTGCTAAATTAAATGCGCAGACCATTTCCAGATGTGTTTTTAGCACGACTTTTGTGAAAAAAGATCGTGCTTCTGTTATCGGTTTGTCCGTCCGTCTGTACCTGCGGTGTCTCTGCAACTATTAGTCCGATTTGAAAAATTCTTTTTGCATTCGGAAGCTTGAAATATGCGAATCATGATCCCTTATTTCGTTTTTTTTTTTTTTACGATGTACAATTTTGCCGCTAGGGGGCGTAAATGCAGATGATGTCGAATTCAAAATTACGTTTTAATCCACATATTTGCTTCTAAACATCCTATTGTAAAAATTATTTTATCTTTTGATTCCGTTTATGTTGAAGAGTGTTTTAGATATAGTTTCATTTTCAAATTACGCATAGATTTTCCGCTAGGGGCGTAAAAGTAAATTACATTTTTTCAGATAACTCCGATTTGAAAAATCTTTTTTTCAGCGGATACATCTCCTAATGGAAAATCTTTTGCACATAATTTCTAATTTTTGGTAAAGAATACTTTGGCCACCAGGCGGCGTAAGTGTTAATTTTTGCTTCTGAAGTGTCTGCCATGAAATCTGAGCTTCTAAAATATCGATTGAAAAAATTCTTTCGTGGACGATTCCACTCACATCGATAAACCTTTTCGGAATATTTTATTCCAAAAATAATCCACAGTTTCTCCGCCAGAGGGCGGTCGATGTATATCTTATTTTTGTCAATATCTCTACTTCTAGGAGTCCGATTTGAAAAATTCCTTCTTTGTTGGATAGTGCTTTCGGTGTGGTATGTTTTTCATATAATTTCAAAATTTTCAAGTAATTCATAGACTTTCCGCTAGGGGGCGTAAAGGTAAATTGCGTTTCGCCCTATATCTCTGCTTCCAAATCTCCGATTTGAAAAATTCTTTCTGCACCGGATACAGCTCCTGATGGGAAATCGTTTGCACATAATTTCTAATTTTTGTAAAAAAATTGTTAGGCCAGCAGGGGGCGTAAATCTTAATTTCTGCTTCTGATCTATTTGCAGCAAAATATGAGCTTCTAAATTCTCGATTAAAAAAAACGTCGTTTGTAGACCAATACTACTCATGTCGACAAACCTTTTAGGAACATTTTCTTCTTAAAATAGTGCATGGTTTCTACGCCAGGGGCGTAGATGTATATCTTATTTTTGTCAATATCTCTACTTCTAGGGGTTCGATTTTAAAAATTCCTTTTTTGTTGGATAGTGTTTCCAGTATGACATGAGCTTCCTATAATTTCAAAATTTTCAAGTAATTCATAGACTTCCCGCTAGGGGGCATAAAGCTAAATTGCGTTTCTCCCTATATCTCTGCTTCTAAATCTCCGATTTGAAAAATTCTTTCTGCACCGGATACAGCTCCTGATGGTAAATCGTTTGCACATAATTTCTAATTTTTGTAAAAAAAAGATCGTTTGGCCACCAGGGGACGTAAACCTTAATTTCCGCTTCTGATGTATATGCAGCAAAATATGAGCTTCTAAAATCTCGATTGCAAAAAAGTTTTTTGTTGGCCGATGCTACTCGTGTCGACAAACCTTTTAGAAACATTTTCTGCTTAAAATAGTGCATGGTTTCTGCGCCAGGGGGCGTAGACGTATACCTAATTTTTGTCAATATCACGACTTCTAGGAGTCCGATTTAAAAAATTCCTTCTTTGTTGGATAGTGTTTCTAGTGTGACATGTGTTTCCTAAAAATTCAAAATTTTCAAGTAATTCATGGACTTTCCGCTAGGGGGCGTAAAGGTAAATAGCGTTTCCCACTATTTCTCTGCTTCTAAACCTCCGATGTGAAAAATTCCTTCTGCATCGGATACAACTCCTGATGGGAAATCCTTTGCACATAAAGTCTAATTTTTGTAAAAAGATGGTATGGCCACCAGGTGGCGTAAGTCTTAATTTCCACTTCTTACGTATTTGCAGCAAAATATAAGCTTCTAAAATCTCGATTGGAAAAAACGTCTTTTGTTGACCGATGCTACTCATGTCGCCAAAGCTTTTAGGAACACTTTCTTCTTGAAATAATACATGGTTTCTACGCCAGGGGGCGTAGATGTATATCTTATTTTTGTCAATATCTCTGCTTCGAAAAGTCCAATTTGAAAAATTCCTTCGTTGTTGGATAGTGTTTCCGATGCGAAATGTTTTTCCTATAAAAAATATACAAAATTTTCACGTAAATCATTTAAGACTTTCCGCTAGGGCACATAGAGGTAAATTGCGTTTTCTGCTCCTAAAACTCCTATTTGAGAAGTTCTTCCTGTATCGCATACAAGACCTGATGGAAAATATTTTTCACATAATTTCTAATGTTTTGTAAAGAATGGTTTGGCCACCAGGGGTTGGTTGGTTGGTTGGTTCATTGATTTTATTGGCGCAAGGGCCATGGTTGGCCAAAGAGCGCCAAACAAAAGACATCAAAAGAGAACAAAATCAATAAAACACGTACACAAGGCTAAAAACAGGATGAAGCGGTAAAAGTGAAAGATGGAAATGAATACGGTAAAAACTACAAGACAGACAGACAAACAAACAGTATTAAAAACGTGCGATGAAGCTTAAAATATGGCTGATCAAATAAAACTGAAGAATGAGAACGATGAAAGGGCTAAAAAAGATAATGAAACAAACAGTACTAAAAACATGATACAAAGATTAAAATCTAGCTGATTCAGTAAAACTGAAAAATGAGTATGATGATAGGGCTAAAATCTAGATACGTTTAAAATAGTCAATTTGTTTAAAAAATGAAAAAACAACAACAGTATTGCAGTGGTCATTGAGGAGCCGCTGCAGTGTAGCGGCGTCCTCGTTCAACAAATGAGAATGAAAGAAATGAAAACGTACATCACGAAAACGAACACAGGTACACAAAAGATGAGTGACGGTGAGTCGGCAGTTGCACGTCTCACACATCGGCGCAGTGTCGCCACACAGCAAAAAGCGGTGAGTGAAACGACAATGCCCAATGCGGAGACGCGCAAGCACTACTTCCTCCCTACGGTTCCGACGATATGAGGATTTCCAGACTTCAAGATTAGGTTTAATACGATGCAGTTTATTTTCCACCTGTTGGTCCCACAGACCCTGCCACGTTCGTTTGATATGATCACGAACAAGAAATCGAAAATCGCGATGAAAGAGTGGCAAGGGTGTGACGACCAAAGAGGAAGCAGATCTAGCGGCCGCATCAGCACACTCGTTACCCGAGATTCCAAAATGCCCAGGAATCCAGACGAATTGAATCTGGACACCGGCCTCGAGCAAGGAACGAAGAAGCCCTCGTACGTTCAAAAGAAAAGGATGATTACAATAGTCCAGCGATGACAAAGACTGCAGGACACTTAAGGAATCCGTATAGACCATAGCACTATGATGAGAACTCGACTAAACATGAAGAAGCGCAAGATACACAGCATGCATCTCTGCCGAAAACACCGTGGCCTCAGCTGGGATCCGCGCTACTGACACGTCATCAACACAGACAGCTGCGGATCCAACGACTCCATGCATCTTGGAGCCATCAGTGAAAATGGGAGTGTATTCAGTTTTGAGGGCACGGTGCTCAGCGAAGAGCTGCCGGTACACTGACGCAGGGGTTGAGGATTTGTCGAAAGACGTAAAGGTGGTATCAACCATGACACCAAGTGGGTGCCATGGAGGATCCCCAAAGCCCCTGGTCGCTGCAACAAGCGACAAGTCGAGCCCTGCATCACGAGCTACGGCCGCCATACGAAGACCGAAGGTTGGAACGCACGAGGGCCGGTTCGCAAATAAACGAGCATGCTGAGGATGGAAAACTGCACCGTACAAAGGATGGTCTGGAAGAGACCGACGTTTTAAGTAAAAGTGGACAGACAGCTGCAGACGGCGTAATTCAAGCGATGGTTCGTTCGCATCAGCGTAAAGGCTGGGAATCGGAGATGTTCGAAATGCTCCCGTACAAAGACGCAGCGCCTGATGATGAACAGCGTCCAAAGGCCGGAGAACGGAAGGACGAGCCGAGCCATACACGATACAGCCGTAATCCAGTTTCGACCGAATTAAGGAGTGGTAAATGCGAAACAAAGAGATCCTGTCTGCGCCCCACGAAACTCTCGAAAGGATTTTCAGAATAGAAAGAGCACGCAGACAGGAAATCTTGAGCCGCCGAACGTGCACACGGAACGTAAGCGCACGGTCGACGGTCAGTCCAAGGAACTTGGTCTCCAGCAAAACTGGAATGGCTGCACGGTCCAAATACAGCTCGGGGTCAGGATGGAGGCCACGCCTCCGGCAGAAATGAACACACGCTGTCTTGTCGGGAGAAAGAACGAAACCATTGCTATTCGCCGCTTTAAAAATCTGATTAATACTAGACTGCAACTGCCTTTCAATGAAACGCATGCTCGATGACGAGCAGAAGATGTGCAAGTCATCGACATACACAGTAGCCGAAACCGCAGGAGGAAGATTTGTGAGGAGACAATTAATGCGAAGGATGAACAATGTGACAGATAAAATGCAACCTTGAGGAACACCTTGTTCTTGATGGAATGTTGCAGATAGCGTCGTACCCAGGCGCACCTGGAACACCCGATTGCGAAGAAAATTTACAATAAAGGTCGGAAGATTCCCTCGCAATCCGCATGCGTGGAGGTCACGGATAATCCCGTGCCACCACGCACGATCATAGGCTTTCTCGATGTCAAAGAATACAGAAACCAGGTGCTGTCTACGCACGAACGCCTCGCGCACAGATGTCTCAAGGTGCAGGAGATGATCGTGAGGTGAACGATGACGCCGAAAACCGCTTTGTGATGGTGAAAGTAATTGATGATGTTCTAAAAAATGAATTAATCGTGAGTTAATCATGCGTTCGAGAACTTTACACAGACAGCTAGTGAGAGCAATTGGGCTATAACTAGAGGGAGACTTAGAATCCTTGCCACTCTTCGGAAAAGGTAGAACAAAAGCCTTTCGCCAAGACTCCGGGAAACTGTGTTCTAACCAGATGCGGTTGTATAAGATTAAAAGGTTCTCGAGAGACGACTGGGAGAGATGACGGAGCATGTCGTAGTGGATGTCATCGGGACCGACAGAAGTAGCCCCGGACCGATGCAGAGCCACCCGAAGTTCACACATGCTGAAGGGGGAGTTATAACCAGTGTTGGTATACGGCGCAAAAGAGATTCTCTGGCGTTCCGCGGAGGATTGAATCCTATGAAGGGAGGCCGGATACGCCAGATCACTCGAAACAGAGGCAAACGCCTCCCCAAACAATCTGCAATCTCCCCGACGTCAGCATATGTGCAGCCGTTACTCTCGAGAATGGCAATCTGGTGTGAACTGTAGGTACCCCGGATCTTACGAATCCTTTCCCACACAGTTTTCGAATTGGCACGTGAGGTAAGAGATGATACATACTGGATCCAAGACTCCCTCTTGCTACGTCGACGCACCAACCGAGCATAGGATTTAGCACGTTTAAAAGCAACGAGATTAGCCTCGGTTGGATAACGCCGAAAAGTAGATCAGGTCTTGTGTTGAGCTCTCCTAGCCGCTGCGCATTTAGGGTTCCACCAAGGTTTCGGAATTCTGGGGAGCTTCGTAGATGTTTTACGAATTGAAAGATCAGCTGCCTGAAGAATACAAGTTGTGACTTTAAGTACAGCTGCGTCGATTGACTTTTGGGTCACCATTTCAGAAGATATCACCGCGGACGATGTGAAGACCTCCCATCTGGCACAATCCATCCTCCATCGAGGTGGGCGGGAGGCAGAATATGGCACGTTTGCATGGTGCCAGAGGACGATTGGGAAGTGGTCGCTCCCGTGGAGATCCTTACACACCGTCCACGACCAGTCAGCAATGATCGATGGTGAACCCAAGGTCAAATCGATCGCACTGAAAGATCTTGTCGGCTCATGGAAGTAAGTGTCAGCACCGGTGTTTAAAAGGCACACAGAGGCCGAGCACAGAAGAGACTCTATGCGACGACCTCTAGCGCTGGCGCTGACACTACCCCACAAAGGATGATGAGCATTAAAGTCACCCAAAAGAAGGAAGGGTGAGGGCAGCTGATCAATCAAGCTCTCCAGAACAGAGATGCTAACATCCTCATCCAGTGGTAGATAAACACTGCAAACAGTAAGAGGCACAGGCATAGAAATACGAACCGCCACGGCCTGCGCAGTTGTGGAAACCGCGACGGAAGATACCGGAACCCTGTGAGGGACGAGAATAGCGACACCCCCACAGGCTATATTTCCAGACGCGTGGTCTGTCCGAAATGCACTGTAGCCTCGAACTGAAAGCAGGTCCGATGGTTTAAGCTTTGTCTCCTGAAGACAAAGGCACACCGGAGAGTACAAATAAAGCAGATGTTTCACGTCATCAAAACTGGTGCGAAAACCTCGGCAGTTCCACTGAACTATTGAACCCATGGGTAAAAATGAAATGAAAAAGGAAATGGTTAAACTTGGTCAGCCTCCATTTCCTCTGGTGAGCGTTCCCCCAGATTTGGTGGTGTGTGACCAGGGGCCAAGATTGGTGAATGCTTTGTCCCAAGTGTCTTGGCGGGATTTGCTCGCCGTTGATTGTTTGGCTGAGACTTTGAAGGAGAAGAAATGCTCTTCTTATCCTTGACCTTGGTGTTGGTGTTAGTGTTGGCGTTTTTGCCAGAAGAAGTGGCCTGAGTTCCCTTGCTGGTGTTGGAGTGAGTCTGCTTCGGTGAAGTGGCGGGTGCCGCTTTCAGACCCTAGCTCGCGACTGGAGTGCCTCCAGTCCGGCTACGATGATTTCCTCCATATTGAATGGACATTTAGGGGAGATCTCAACGTCGGTCTGTATGGCAACCGTAGATTTGGCAACCACCACTGAAGCGTATGATCGCCGATCAGATGTAACGGGAACCACTCTTCTTCTGGCCTCAGGATAGGAAATATTTTCCACCGTTTTGAGCCTTTGGATTTCCTTCTCCTCCTTCCACTTGGGACAATCTTTGGCTGATGCTGGGTGTGAACCCTTGCAGTTCACACAAAACTCGGCCTCGGCCACACATTCTGAGAGGAGATGCTCTGTGGCACCCCAGCGTCCACACCTAGGAGAGCTCCTACATGACTGCTGAGAGTGGCCGTACGACTGGCACCTAAAACATCTCAACGGGTTGGGAATGTACGGGCGTACCTCGAGGTGGAGATACCCTGCCTTGATGGATGTAGGCAGGGAAGGGCAGTTGAAAGTCAAGATAATGTTCCAGGATGGGACAAACTGCCCATTCCTCCTAAAAGAAATGCGTAGCACACCCGTAACATGTTGGCTCCTCAGTTCTTCGAGAAATTCATCCTCAGAGCAATCAATAAGATCCCGAGAGGAGACAACACCTCGAGATGAATTTAGGTAACCGTGTGGTGTTATTTTGACAGGCGTCTCGAGCAGCATGCTGGTGTTGATAAGTGTGGAACTGTAGGCCACAGTAGACATCTCAACAAGAAGATCTCCAGACTGGAGCTTCTTGACGCTCTTAGGAGAGCTTGCAATTGATTGCAGTGCTTTGTGGATCCAAAATGGACTTTTGGCACTCAAAGGCTTTGAAGGGTCCAATGAGTGCACAAAAAAGAATCTAGCATTGGAAACATCTGCGACAAATTTTTTGGCGGAAGAACCTGAACCTTCCTCCATACCTCTTTTAGTTTTGGGTTCATGGGAAATTTCATTGAGAGCCATAAAAAATTTAAAGGATTCATCCGCCAACTTCCCCACCCACAATCGAGCCCAACAAGGGAGAACCGGAGGTCCGCAAGCGCAAGTGGACGCAGGACACGGCTCTAGGGATAGCAAGCGGATATAGCAAGTTGATAGGGCAGACATGCGCTCGGCGAGCACCCAGACTTTCCCATGCCTGGGGAACACCCCTTTGGCATGCCCACCCTATCCCCAGACTCACCCTGTCGTACGAGACGACAAGCCGTTAGAGGTCTGGGCTCCACTCGGCCACAGACCTCATTGACGAGGAGTGGGTTAGTTCCCAGCCGCCCGTTTAGGGTGAAGCAGGGGGCAAAGAGGAGTGTTGGCAACTGGCGACAACAACACCCAGGCCTCCAGAAACCTCAGCCTCCAGCATCCCCTTTTCCACCTTACGGGTCACCACACACGGCAAACGTGCAGGTAGGTCTAGCTAACCAGCTCGGAAAAACAAAGAAAGAAACATGAAATGGAGGAGACAGGAAAGAAAACGAGAAACTAAAATCCTGAGCTGGCGCATAATCACAACCTCAGCAACCTACAACTGAGGCGGGTTCATGTCAAGTGAAAAAACATAAAAAATGTGAAAATCATCACATATAGTACATGTTGGCTCGGGCCGTGGGGACGCCATCCCCCATCAGCTGGATGAACAGCTGTCCCTTCGGTGATGTAATCGTTCAAGACGAAGTGACAAAATGATCCGTCACAAGGTCAGCTCGGGCCGTGGGGGCGCTGCTCCCCAAATAACTGGAAAACCAGTTATCCCCGTGCGGGGGCCACCAGGGGTCATAAGTGTTAATTTCTGCTTCTGATGCATTTGTAGCAAAATCTGGGCTCCTGAAAACTTGAATAATTTTTTTTCTTGGACCGATACCGCTCATCTGGATAAACCTTTTAATACTTTCTTCCTAAAGTAATGCATGGTTTTCTCACCAGGGGACGCAAAGTCACATCTTATTTCCGTCGATAACTCTGTTTCTAAGAGTTCGTAAGCTCAAGATTCCGTTTACACCAATATCTGAGGGATTAAAGACCCGATTGAAAAACTTTTCTTCCGTCAGATACAATTGCTTTCCATACCGGTTCCATTGACTTTAAATAGCTTTGATAAATTTAATTTGCGTCAGAACGGATTCAAAAGACGTGCTTATTACACCCGAAAATTCGGTGTCATCTTTCTTGTTTGTTATTGTAAACCATACGTTTAATATCTTCACATATAGTATAAAATAATTCGTAGCTGTTTGCATCTCAAACGTGTTATAAATGATACATTTATTCTCTTGGGATTTTCTTAGTTGTTATGTATCATAAATAATACATGTCTTAATTCATACACTCGACATAGATCAGGAACACCAAACAGATATCATTGCTCTTTCCACGTTAATAAATGAGTCTCGGAAAAATTCTCATCGGCCGACACCGGGAATCGAACCCAGGGTCTTCCAGTTACGCGCCGGACATGGTACCATAATCACACGTGAGTCTGAAGAATTCGAGGCTGCTGTGGTGCAGTGGTAGCATTTTCCCGAGACTCACTTATTAACGTGGAAAGAGCGATGATTTCTGTTTTGAATACATATCTTTTTGGACATACAATAAAACGTAGAGGTTTACATTTCACAAGTCTTGTGGTGACCGATCGGTCTAGACCTCTCGTACAGCTGCTGGGCCTGGGTTTGAAACCCGGTGCAAGCATTGTTGCAGTGTTCGTTCTCATCGAACTGGCTGTTTTCCTTTGCTGGAATCAGTGATAAGAGATATGGTAAGGACGACTCCTTCTGTTCTTAGATGCTTCCAGGGGCTCTTGAATTTCGAATCAAAAAATAAAAGCAAAAAAAAAAAACCTTTTAACAAAATGAATTAATTCCGGTTAATGTACACGATATGGCAATAATTTGGAAGACGACAATAGGTACGTAAAATATTTATACACTGGTGTGTAAAAGTTAAGGACAAAGAGGAGAAATTAGCATAACGGTGGAACGAGCAGGCAGAACGGACCGAAAGACCACTCAGGAGATAGACTAGGGTCCGGTACGGTAGGGCATGCGCATATATGCAGCATGACGTAGGGGGGAGAGTGTCGGAAGGGTATAAAGCACACGGGCGGTGTACGCTCAGCAATTCGGTGAAAGCTATTGCACGGTGTACATCGGTTTGAACGACGTCGAGTTGCTTCCACCGTGTGATATGGCCAACAGGCAATCCAGTAGACGACATCTGGATGACTTTACCCGAGGTCGGGTCATTGGGAAGTTGGAAGAAGGTCGAAGTGTGACTAGTGTGGCCGAGGAGTTCGGGATCGCTCACAGCATCGTTTCACGAGCTTGTAGAGCATTTCAAACGACAGGAACAGCTGTCCGAGAGTTTAGCAGTGGTCGTCCACGTGCAACCACGGTGGTGGACGACCGGTATATTGTCCTAAAGGCGAGAAGAGACAGACGGCAGACAGAGGGAGAAATCGCAAGGCACATGCAACAGACAACTGGACGTCCGTTATCACGTTTTACCGTGGCCAGGAGGCTGCACAAAGGTGGTCTATTTGCATGACAACCAGTACGGTGTGTGCCGTTAACGCCTGCTCATCGGAGACGGCGGTTTCTGTGCTGCCAGGGACACAAGAATTGGACACATCAGCAATGGGGTCGAGTTCTCTTTACGGATGAGAGCCGATATAGTCTGACGAGCGATTCTGGATGTATACACATCTGGAGAGAGCAGGGAGCACGCAATCACATCTCCAACATCATCAAAACGACCGGTTTGGAGGTGGCGGAGTTCTCGCATGGGGCGGTATCATGCTTGGTAGCCGTACTGGCCTCCACATCTTCCAAGGAGGTTCAGTCACTGGTGTCCGCTATTGTACCGAGGTTCTCCTGCCTCACGTGCGTCTGTTTAGAGGTGCTGTGGGTCCTGAGTTCCTCTTCATGGACGACAACGGTACACCTCATCGTACAGTGGCTGTCGCAGAGCTGTTGGAGAGTGAAGATATTCAACGCATGAATTGGCCCGCAAGGTCCCCGGACCTAAATCCAATCGAACACGTGTGGGAACTTCTCCAGAGACGCTTGTCAGCACGTCACCAGCCGCCAGCAACGATTCTGCTGCTGCGATTGGCGCTAGATGAGGAATGGGCCGCGATGCCTCAACAGCTCTTTGACAACCTCGTCCTCAGCATGGACAGACGTTGTAAATCCTGCAGCGCAGTCAGGGGTGATCATATCTCCTATTAAAGACTAGATTTTTCTTGGCAGGCGCCTGTCACATGGACGTTTCTGTCTTTTGTCCAGTTGTGCTCGAAGCTACCTTTTCAATGAAGTGCCTTTGTATCCTTTGGATTCCTGGTTTGGACGGTTTTGCTCACTTGTCCCATACTCTTACATCTTGGGGATCTTATGGTATGATTTGAGTCGATGTGGAGCACTTCTGCACGACGTTACATTCGAAAACCGTCTCGTCCTTAATTTTTCCACGTCAGTGTATTTATTTTGAGTTGGTAACGTACACAGCGGCAAAGGCATTATATTTTGCATCGCGGTTTTTCAGAGGACTCAGAAGGATTATGCTGATTTAGTCGAGTTTGGTTTCGGATTTCGCTAATTCGAAAAACGAAAACACTGGTGTATTTCGTGATCATCTACGATAGTACCTTCAGTGGCCTTAGATGAAACTCTTTTGACAGTAAAGTAGGAGGATCTAGATTTTCCAAAGTTATTAGTGCCCCACCTTCAGTTCAGTTTTGCGACAAAGCAATCCCGGTAGCTATCACGAACTAGAGAACCGCTTTGCATGCGGGTCTGTGGTCTTATATAGATCTGAGGACTATCTCATAAGAACAAACGGTCTTTGATGAGGGCATCAAAGGCGCCAGCATAGCTCTTGGACAGATGCATGTGTCCAGCAAATTTCAGGAACTAGACTTTTCCATTAAACACACTTATTAAACAAATATCAAATAGACCCTTCAATATTCAACTGTTAACGAAATAATTCTGCTTGAGCAGTTTATTTAATTGATAAAGACACTGATAATACTGAAACGGTCTACTCTGGTTTTATAAATTCTGTATGGAGATATGAGAGAAATGCTCTCTCTCTCTCTCTCTCTCTCTCTCAAATTGTTTTCTGTGCTTCCCTACTGTGAAAAATGTCATCTGACTCACATACGCTGACTTTAATTATTGCACAGAATCTTTTAGAAATTTATTCACAATTTAATCTACTTTTAGCAAATGTTCGATACGTTTAGAGACTGAATGCTCTGACACAAACTCAACTCCATGATGCCTGCTGTAAATATTTTAAAGTTAAACACAGGATCTTCACAATGCCATTTCGTTGATATCAAATTAGTACACTAAATAAGGCGATTTACTCTTAGCAAACTTAGCAAATTTTTTATTATTTTGCGAGTGATTTGGTATCTTTGAGTTTTCGTTTCTGTGCTTTGGTGCATTTTACTTTTGTAAATCTGTATGATGAGTGTAACAAATTTTATTGCTGGCAAATGCTTAATTCTTCCATCAAAATCATGTACATATCGACAAATTCAATGCGTACCTTGTGTAATGAGCAATATGACACAAATATATGAAAAATTATACAATACTGCTCATCTTTTAGTATCTTTACTAGACGAAACCCATCGGAATCGACGGTTAGATTGTTTTTTGTTTTTTTGAAAGGAATAAACTCATATGAAACAAAAAATGTAAATTTTATTAGGTTGACAAATTCATTCATCCACTTCAGTAAAGACAGTAGTCCAGGTTCGTGATTTTTTTTGACTGAAGGTTTAACGACCGCCGTGAGGAACTCAATGGGCTGTAAGCAGTCTCCCGTAATATTTTCACTAACAATGGTCAACGGAATGTTTATTTACATCTTTACATAATGGGAAACGTCTTACCTACGTGAATAAACTAGATCGAATGAATATTAAATGGTATATAAACGTTACACAATCCAACGGCATAACGCAATCAGGTCTTCGAGAGTGTTCGCTGTTCCGATGAGAACATTGATAGGAATGCCTGCTAGCGTTGCTTTGCGCAACGGTTCGCTCAGAAAGCTCAGAAAAGATAAGACTTCGCACTTTGGACTGTCTCAGTTCCTCCATGCTGCCACCTTCAACAGCGCGTGAGCCAACCGCAGGCGATCGAATCTCAATTGCACGCTTCTCCCATAGACATGGGAAATTTCGCGCCCCACAACGCCCGAACCGTTGCACAAATCTAATTTTTCTCTTCGACTGGCACATCTACATGGTAAGTCTTTTATTTTGATATCACAACTTTACGTTCAGCTGTTCTCTCAAAATATGACTCACAGTAAAAAAACCTTATAGAATTAATACATAGATTTTTAAAACTCGTGATCTACTTTACAGTGACATACTGGCCAACAAGAATATTCAAAGCAATTAGAACTGTGTACTGAATTGCCTGTAGTTTACTGGTCTTCATGTAACACCTCCTCAGGAAACTTGAAATTTGCATCGCCCTGGAACGAGAATCGAACTCGCATCTCCCAATTTCCAATTCTCGAACGGAAATCGGGAGATGCGATATATGTATATGTATCGATTTCAAACAACATGAGCTCGCATTTATTGAGGTACATTTGCATCCCAAAATCTGTTGCCGATCATAATAGTGGCCGTCCTCGGTTTGGTGGTGCCCAAGGGCTAGATACATAATATGCGCCTCTTGAAAAAGAATTGGAAACGGGTCAAATATTTTGGACCCAGACAAACCTGCTTGGAACTATAATATATATACAGGGCGTTGAAACAATATGTCCGCAGGTGGGTATCTTAGGTTATATGGAAATCAAACAAATGTATTATCGGAAAGTATCATTTGAAACTGCCGTCCTTCATTTGCAAAACATAACCTAATTGTTTTACACATGTTTTCAAACACATCTACGAGAGTCAAACAGTCCCTCCGCGGTAATGATAAGGCTGTTCCACCTAATTTTGATGGCGATACAGTCAAATGTTTTGAATTAAGCAACTTGTATGTTTAATTTCATTTTTGCTGTTTTCTTGATAACGTATCCAGTTTCATATATATTTCACGGCAACACCAAGTTTCACAAGTTTGGGATGAGTTGAAAGTTTTCAAAATGTGGATGTTGTTTTCATCGTTGCCCCTCAGAAGGAAGGGACACTTTTTCTTCTCAGGACAATCTCCCTCCATATTGGATGACAAATCATTTTTCAGTCCGCGGGTACCAGTATCTAGCACAAAATTCCACAGTGCGCCTTTTTCCTTGAAAAAAAAAATGATTTTTTTTTTTGCTTTTCATAAATAAAACTGAAATGAAACCAGGTCGAAATCGGGCCAGGGACACCTTGACCCGACCCGTTTGACCCGCTAGAAATTGTCGACCCGTTAACCCGTGACACGCTTCCATTTCTGGAAGTGAATTGAGCAACGGTAAGCAGCTACCCAAGAAATGTTTTTTCTAGTTTTACATTGAACATATTCTGAGAGTTTGTTCAAAGCAAATTTGATTTCATATCACACAAACGCTTAAGAACATTAACTGTTATCTAGATTAGACAGGAAAAATAGAGTATTTTATGAATCAGTGCCGCGCTGAATGAAGGAGCACCAAAATCGCATAGCACCAAACAAAACGACAAAATGTAAACCAAAATAGAAATTTTATCACCACTCTGGTAAATGAGAAGTCTGAATGAAGCACGAGGTTGTGGTCCGGGTTCGAGTTCCGAGTGAGGTGTGTGTGATGTATTTGTCCGATTGCTCTAGCTCCTACATCTCCCTAAAATCAGTGTCCCCAAATTAAGGACGGAGGACTGCCTTATAGTTCTTACGACCCCTGGCAAAAATTATGGAACCACCCCACATGAATATGGAGTAACATAGATGGAGTAACACAGTAGGGAATATGCAGAAACGACACTAGGAAAGTAGACGAAACGAAAAGATAATTCAATGAAAGCTGCACGTCTAATCTATACAGAAAGTAGGACTCATATAAAGGAGCGTACAATATCTGACTGAAATACATAATGATATGTAAAAACACGTGTGGAAAATAACTAAATTCACCGACATCAGTAGAAATAATTATGGAATCAACGTATAGGTTCCAGACGGAATCTGGCAATACCCCACGTTCGGAATATGCAAATAAGTGTGGCGGTAAAAAGTAATTGTGGCTGTGAGTCAGCAGTATCCCACTCTTGCTGCAGTAACAGCATGGCGCATTAGAGGGAGTTATCAATGAAAACGAGGGACAGGATTGTTAAGCGTCTTTAAGAAGGAATATCGACAAGAGGAGTGGCAAAAGATGTTGGTTGTTTGCAGTCGGCCGTCTCGAAAATTTGGTGGAAGTATAAACAAGACGGGACAGTTATAAGAAGGAAACATACCGGCGGCCCAGGGAAAACATCAAAGCGCGAGGTCAGAAAATTAAAAGAAATGTCTTCAAAACCCTAAATATACAACAGCACAAATAAAGACGAAGTTGATGGACACAGGTGTTGGTGTCTGTGACAGAACAGTACGAACACGTTTGAAGAAAATGGGATTTTCTTACAGAAAAGCAAAACAGAAACCAGCTTTGACAACTAACCAAAAGAAAAGACTTTTATAGTCGGCTAAAGGAAAGCAATCATGGTCTGTAGAAGATTGATGAAAGTGATGTTCAGTGATGAATCACGAATGTGCAGTGGTCACGGAGATGATGCTGGAACGTTGGTCTGGCGATGAGCTAATGAAGCTTATAAGGATAACTACTGCAAGAAAACAGTGGTTTCCCCAGTCAGTCATGGTATAAAGGCCAGGTGAGATGACAATCATCACAGGAATAATCAATGCGCAGGTATACATTGATATTTTAGAGAACTTTCTTATTTCATCAATTGAAAATGGTTTTAGCGATGATGAGGTCATATTTCAAGACGGTAATGTCTCATGTGTCGTTCCTGAAGAAATTTTCCTTATAAGCTAAAGTGTGCAGCAATTTCTTCAGGAGCGACATATGAATACAAAGACATAGCCAGCAAACAGTCCGGATCTAAATCCCATTGAGAATATGTGGTGCGAATTGAAGAAAGTAGTCCAGGCGAAATCTCCATGTTGCAAAGCTGATTTGGTGATTGCTATTCGGGAATGTTGGAAAAAGCTTGATAGTAACTATTGTTTCTCATTAATGGCATCTATGCCTCAAAGGATCCAGGCTTTCATCAAAGCTCGTGGAGGAGTTAACAAAGTATTAAAGTGGATAAATTCCATATCCCATATGGACTGATTTTCTTCTGATGTCGGTGAGTCTACAATTATTTCCCATAAGTGTGTTACACATCATTAAGAATTTTGGTCAGATATTGTACGTTCCTTTATGTGGGTCCTGTATCTGTAACTTAGATCAGTAGCTTTCATTAAACTATGTTTTCGTTTCACCTACTTCCTTTGTGTGGTTTCTACATGCTCCCTACGATGCGCCTCCATGTTCGTGAGGCAGTAATTCCATAATTTCTGTCAGGGGTTGTAGAATTGCTCATGGTGGTTGTTTAGCTCCGAAACTAATTAAAAAAGTGGTTAACAGTCAATAGCAAATACATTATCTCCATGTAAAAAGTGTTTCCATACTATAAAATTACTTACCGTTGCACATTTCCAATTTTAGCAGAAACATTCCTTTTCATCGCCTCTATAAACTGAATCCCAGGAGCAAGAGCCCCTTTTTTGCCACCCCCATCGCTAAGCCTCTGGCCGTCCTATACCTTGGCACATGGGTTGAAATATCGGCTATTTGAGTCGGTCGGCTAGAACTATTATCTGATCTGCGTAAAGTCGGTCAAGAACTAGATAATTTTGAGTTATCGCTTCAAACAGCTAACAACTGCGATGCAGAATCGGTTGAATCAAATAGTTTTTCTAACTGTTTAAATAATATGTGCTGTGCGAAAATACCGTAGAAATTTACTTACCTCGGTTGAAATCTTCTATTGTACGTTTAGAAGTTCCAACCAAATTTAAATTCTTCAAAATGGGTCGGCTCTTGTTTCCACCTACAACATTTCCCTTCTAAAATGCAGAGATTCAAATTAAATGCAAAAACTGATCTGCGTTTGATTATGGTAAGCTGAACAAATGGGTGTGGAGTTCTTAAGAGAAGGGCCGGAAAATGAGAGGGTGATGAGAGAACAAGAGAGAGAGAGAGAGAGACAACAATGGGCTTGCGCCTATTAGAGGGTCCATCTGGCTTTCTTCGTAACCTAAACACATTCCTCCACCTCCGCTGTTTCTGAGCGGGTTGGAAGAAAACCTACAGAAAAGATAATCAACAACAATTTTTCTGAGGCAACCTTCCCTTTAACCTCGTGCAGTATTTTGAAGATTACGTTAATTGGCTCTGAGAACGTATACTGTGCCCAAAGAACTATCATTGTTTCTGGCATGGCGATAACCTCTGTGCTTAAAATAGCGGGACTCACAATTTGTGGCTGTATTATTTTTGATTAATGCCAATTCTTGCTAGAAGCATCAGGATATTTACTTGTTGGGTTTCTTGGCAACTTTTATTTCGTTCAGATGCAGTGAAATTTAGGAAAGGGGAAGAATAACGAGTAAGCATGTAGAAAAAAATGCAATACTCATAAAACTTATCCCATTATAGTAAAATGTACTTTACATTACCAGTCTCCTCCTCCTCCACCTGTGTTTGTTCCTGTTTTTCTTTCTTTCTCTCGGGTTTCTTACCCTCCCTTTCATTCTCTAATTGCTTTATGTTCCAAAAAGAAGACGAATGAATATCGATACACTAAACAGAAATTGAGTCCGTCGGGCAACTTTATATACAAACCATCTGCGTAATTTTATATATGCTACCGTTAAAGTGCAGAAATCAGTTATTCTACAGATTATCTAGGTAATGTGCAGATTAACTAGGGTGATACGTTAAAGTGCCGAAAATTGTTTCATTTCTCAAATTACCTAGGTAATGTGCAAATTACCAAGATAATCTGCACATTACCTACTAGGCACTCGTTAAAGTGAAAATAAGATCTTTGCTGGAACAACAACAACGTTTCTGTACGCTTAAATTAACATAATGTTATTTATTTATTTTTCGATATATAAAGAATCAAGTTAAAACAATCAACAAATTAGTTGATAGAATCAATCATCAATCAATTAAAAAACTATAATAGAAAGAATCAAACGGTTTAAAATATTATTATAATTAAGGAAATGAATTTGCAAAATATATGGTAAAATATGCTTACTTATTAGTGCAATCTAAAGATTGGTGACACTTTGAATTACATAGCAATTGGTTTTTGCGACAAGCACACCTATTTGTAGCACATTTAGATTTGCAGTCACATTTTCTGAAACTCGAGATGATTCTTTCTTCTTGGAAACTTTTATTCGCTTTACATCTTCAATTATGCAATCATACTTTCGTTTTGTCATTAAAACACTATTATATTTTAAATCTTCGCTAAAGAGGTTTTCGAAGAATCTTTTCTTCATTTTACTTACCAAATCGGTTGTCCTTGCATACTAGGAGTTAAATTTATCTGCTTTAAAAAAATCACGACACAAATTCAAGCGCTAACAGGCAGAAACGAATTTGAAAACAGAATTAGCTGTGCTACGCACTGGCAGCCGACGCCAATTATGAGAAATAAAAACAACCGGCGACGACTAGATGCTGGCGAAACGAAACTAAAAGTGGAGGGAGAGGGGGAAGGTGTAGGGAAAGGAAATGAGAGAAACAGGCGAAACGAAACTAAAAGTGGAGGGAGAGGGGGAAGGTGTAGGGAAAGGAAATGAGAGAAACAGGCGAAACCAAACTAAAAGTGAAGGGAGAGGGGGAAGGTGTAGGGAAAGGAAATGAGAGAAACAGGCGAAACCAAACTAAAAGTGGAGGGAGAGGGGGAAGGTGTAGGGAAAGGAAATGAGAGAAACAAACTTTTGAACTTTAACGATACGGAAGCCGTTAATGTGCACATTACCTAGGTAAAATGCGGAAAACTCTTGATTCCGCACGTTAACGGAGCAAATCAGTTAATCTGCAGATTAGCTAGGTAATGTGCACATTAACGGCTTTCGAGCTTTAGCGGTAACATATACATTACATATCATTCCGTATGACAAACGTATGAAACTTGGAAAGTATACGAAATATACATCATGTTTTTAAGAAAAAAACTAACAAACGTAAGATTAATTTGAATTCTCACGTGCTTTTGAGGCTCGCAGCCGTTATGCACAATTCAAAGAAGCTTCTTTGAATTACAGTAGATGTCTTGTTTCTATTCACAGGATTTCCCAACTTGTCTTCGCTTCCCAAGAATCCTTCCTGTTTCCTAGAATCCAATTCGCACTGAACAGTACAGTGATAATAAGGGTTTTAATGTAATATGCTTAACATATATCTTTAACACAGTTAATACTATTAGTTTTTAAGAGTACGGAATGTTTACAAAAGTGGCTCGCCGATGTGCAGCAAATGTCAGGCGTATGCGTATTTTCTATTCTATTAAAACAACAGGTGAGACTAGAAAAGACGAAGTAGAGTTTAGTGGGGTAAGCTGAGCTTTACTGAGCCTATTTCATGAGTCTTCTGCAAAGTTGCACTTATGGCTCACAGCCGTTATGAACAAAAAATTTCCCTTACGTATCTTTTTAGATCCCAGAAGAAATCGTGTGTTTACCATGATAAAAGATGTATAACGGCTGTAAGTCTCAAGTACTTACTGCTCCTCTCTCTCACTCAGCCACTGGTGAGAGAGGCACCAATATTCACTGGCGCTGAGTACAGCTCAACTAACCCCACTGAGCTTTGATTAATCTTATTTTTTGGTCTCACTAGTCTTTTAATGGAATTTTGACTGTTCTTTAACACATTTATAAAGAGATAAATTAACAAACAGAGGAAGCTACTGAGCTGGCGTGTTTCAAATCACCTTTAAGAATAGAATCGGACTAAGTTAGTCAGTTTCACTTTAAAAATAACATTATTAAAAACACAAGTGTGACACAATTCTGCGTATTTATTCACCCCTGTATAGAGTTTACAGAAGAAATGAAAAGAAATATGCATTCAATTATTAATAAAACCCATTTATTTTTTCCTTTTTAATTCCGGGTTTTAAAGACCTCCATGAGTCACTCTACGGGCTATAAGTAGTCACCCTTCCCTAATTCATGGTTACAGTTTCCAAGAAAGGGCCAGATCCATCGGACAAACGCATCCCCATTCGGGATTCGAACCCGGGCTCATCTTGGAGGATTGGTCAGACGCCAACCCCTCAGACCATTCTACCACCTGGACGGCTTAATTTGTTTCCAAAACCAGCAAGCACGTCTTACTTTCCGTGTTTCTAAGCAGGTGTTAAAGCGACGCTCTTCATGCATGGATAAGATTTCTTGGACAATGTAACATCATGAACAGCCTATGTAAGCTTATAGATAATCTTCTTTGGTGTTATTATAACAGGGTTTACATACGCAAATTTAACAGTAATTTTTACTTTAGAAGTGGCCATCACATCCGTCAAATACCTCTCACAAAAAAGTGACAAAACGGGATAAATTTTGTATCTCAATCACCAGAGAGTTTCGAATGAAATTTTGCAAACTACCCAGACATAGTAAGAGCTGATTCACGTGCTAGTTCTAGTCTTGTTAAAGGCCGAAATTTTCTGTATGACATTGTCATAATTCTGCAAATTTCACAGCTTTTTAAAAAAGCCTACGATTTTGCGCATTTATTAGTAGTAATACTGTCAACCACCAAGCTAAAATGGTGTTTTAATCGGATAACTCGTTGCTGATGAAAACAGTTGGGGAAAAGGATAAAAACTTTTCTTTTTCTCTTTGGTTGCCGCACCCACAATTTTAAGAATTTCGAACTTCCTGCATCAGAGGTCTTAAATATTCACCCAGCACCACGACACCCGTGGCTTATCTTTTCTGGTTTCCGCTCTGCGCTTGCTCAGACTTTCCACCCTACGTCTTTTCTATTCCCACAAAAAAGTGACAAAACGAGATACTTGAATCTCGAAACACACGCGACGGTTTAAAACGAAATTTTGCATACATACGAAATAGAGCACAGCAGGACACTTTGTGGCAAAATTTTAAGTTGATTCCGTTCCAAAGTTATTAATAGCCAAAGCCTCAGTCTTTGAAATTATACTTCGTGCTGAGCTCTACTTATTGATGTGCTGCTTTCTGTTTTCTTTGTGTCCAGTCCTAGACCGTTTTTTACGCTTTCCAACCGTAGGTTGAAGAAGCGTATGTGCTCCACCTTTGTCCGTCCGTCCGTCCGTCCGTCCGCACGATAACTCACGTGGAAATGGTTCGATTTCGATGACATTTTAGTATGTGGTAGGGGACCACCTGGGGACGATCCCTATTGAAAATGGGCAAAATTGGGTCAAAGGTCAGGACATAGGAGCTGGATCCATTCCATTACCTTTATGCGTCATAACTTGCGTAAAAATGGTTCGATTTCGATGAAATTCTAGTATGTGGTAGGGAACTACCTGGGTTGCCTACACATACTAGAATTTCATCGAAATCGAAAATTAGCGGAATGGGGTCAAAGGTCAGGACATAAAAGCGGGATCCATTCCATTGTCCTTATGCGTCATAACTTGCATAAAAATGGCTCGATTTCGATGAAATTTTAGTATGTGGTAGGGAGCCACTCGGGACGAACCCTATTGAAAATGGGCGAAATGGGGTCAAAGGTCAGGACACTGGAGTGGGATCCATTCCATTGCCCTTGTGCATCATAACTTACATAAAATGCTTGGATTGCGACAAAACTTTATCATGTTGTTCCAGAGGTATAGTGAACCGGTTCTGTTGAATATCAACGAAATGGAGTCAAAGGTCATTGCACAAAAGTCAAATTTATTCCACTGCCATTATTCTCATAACTTGCGTAAAACTGCTTCTATTGCAACAAAACTTTATCATGTTGTTCCGGAGGTACAGTGAACCGGTGTCGTTGAATATCATCGAAATGGGCTCAAAGGTCAGGACACAGGAGCGAGATTTATTCCACAGCCATTATCCACATAACTTGAGTAATAATTTCTGGTATGTTAGAAAGCGTATCATAATCAATGCATTGCATGATTTTACTAACTTGTTTATTATTACCCCACCACAAATGATATTTGTTTTCGAGAAACAGTTGTCTCTGAATAATTATGACAAAAATTATTTCTAGTAAAGAAGTTTGTGGAGAAGTTTATTAAGATCTTTGTTTAGCAAGCTGCTTATTATAGCACCTACAAGAAACACTTAAACTTAAGTGTAACGTTCTTTCCTGTTGTTTGTGATGACTTTTTGCACGCAAATATTAAATTAATGGGGGAGGGAGAGAGAAAGAGAAAGAAATCAGATGTAGAGGATTTTAGGAAAGGAGTGTCTGACCCCAGGTCTTAAACAACCCTTAGAAATAGGAAGCTGGGAGATTTGGGCTAGAGTGCTCGATAGGAAAGTGACATGGAAGCGAGTAGAAAGGGGGAGGAAGATGCCCTTATTTATTACCGGGGGATCAGTACCCGGGGTCTGACGGCTTAACGTACCCATCCGACGCACAGCAAATATTTAACGGTTCGAGCGTTCGTACCTGCTGGGATCCAACCTGAGGCTGTCACGAACGTTGGCCACTAGGTCATCCGCGGCCAGAGAGAGAGGGAGAGTATTTAAACAAACAGAGTGAAAAGTTTTATATAGCTTTGTCATGGGAGATCATTGGTATCTATCGCCGTAAATAAAGCAAACACTGTGAAAGAAAGGAAAAACTTTGCGCTTTAACAAATACAAACTTCCTAACGCTACATCATCGGAATTTCTAGTTTTGTGACCCCTTCATGGCCTGCAGTTAATTAATGGACTAATTTCTTGCTTTCGTTGTCACCATTTCGCTAAGCCAGCGCACGGGTCACCCAAATTATTATTTTTGTTTTTATCATTTAAACATTTTCTTCTGTTCTTTTTTTCATTAACTATCTGATGTGTTTCAATACTGTTGTTTGAATGAACATGTTCTCCTTTTGTGTCCTAAAAGCGTGTTACAACATCGATTTATTGAATGCATAGAATCGTGAATTTTTAAAGTTCCCCTAATATTACCGAAAACCATGGGTGCTCCTCACGAATGGCACAGAACGACAACTCAGAAGAACTTAATATTCCATTTAAAGAATTGCTGAAGTAAAACGCAAAACCTAAGTTATCAACAAAAGCAGTTCTTATCTGTAATTTCACTGAAAATGTGCCGTATTGGGCATGGTGAGTTCAGGCCTGACTCACAAGGTTTGTTGAACAGTAATATGGTGTTTTCTACTTATTTTTATCTTAAATAAATGTACTTATATTTCTGAAAGCCTTCTGTGTGAACTCAAATTCCGTATGGAGGAGTAAGGATATCAGACTTGAAACAGTTTCATGCTATACTCGTACAAGAGGCACTTCTCAAGTGAAGCAACCAAAATCTCCATGGAGATTTCAATATATTCACAAAAGTGACCCTGTTAAAAACGTCTTTTTAAATCCTGGCTATTCTGATGAAAGAATAATATTTTGAGTCGTGGCAGTAGGCCAGGAAAAGAAACTCACCTGGTAAATCTAAAATCGTTATATCTGTTATTAGGGTGGGTGAGGTTATATTGATGTTAAGCTATTATGGAGTTCAGCAGCACTGCTTTCTAACAGTGTCTGTATTTGGTCACTGGATCAATGGAATTCCTGCTGCGCCGTTCTTACTCTTTGTGCATATAACCCGCTTCGATTTTTATTTTCGGACCAAGGATTTTCCGCTTGACTTATTGCAAAGTTCGGCGAACTTGTGAACATTTTTTTCGTTTTTGTTTTTTCCCTCTCCTCTCTGTCTTCCCTGTTCAAATCAGCAACAAAAACAAAATGGGCACGTAATAACTTTAAACAAGATGATGTTTTTTAAACTACACTGTTTTGTTGTTCATGTATTATTAAAACAATACACAGGGTACTTCGGTTGGCTGCGCAGAAGTTGCCATCGTGGGATTTGAAGGTCTTGCGCTTTGAACTGCTCCCTCCGGAA